>OX123191.2:58119376-60745092 GCA_944739405.2 Euclidia mi | reverse complement strand
ATAGGAAGTAGTTTCCATCCAAGCAATTCCTGAGTAGAACGATGTATTCGTTTAGACAGACCGTTTTCCCTTAATTTCCTCTCTACGACGTCAAGGCAATCTTGAATAGGACCATAAAAGCTTATTTACGGCAAGAGGAATTTGAACGGTTACATAAACCTCACATTGTGCAGCCGCCTAAGATGTACGGATTACCTAAAGTACATAAGACTAACGTACCTTTGCGACCGGATTGTGAGTCAAATAAATTCACCCACATATTGTTTGGCGAAACACATAAGCAAGGTACTACAACCGTTAGTAGGCAAGACGCACTCTTTCGTAAAGGACTCTCGCCACTTTATTGAAATCATCAAGAGCATGAAAAGGGAACCAGACGAGGTGATGGTGAGTTTTGATGTTTGAGTCACTATTCACCAATGTTCCTATTCAAGATTGCCTTGATGTCGTAGAGAGGAAATTAAGGGAAAACGGTCTGTCTAACGAATACATCGTTCTACTCAGGAATTGCTAGGATGGAAACTACTTCCTATATCGTGGACAACATTACCTCCAGATCGATGGAGTGGCTATGGGTAGCCCTATAGCACCGTAATGGCCAACATCTGGATGGAGCACTTTGAGGAATCCGTAGACATGCAGGCGTCAAATGTGAAACTATGGAAAAGGTATGTCGACGATATCTTCTGCAACAAGCAGGACGTAGAACAATTCGCACACAAATTGAACTCCATACATCCGAACATCCGATTCACATTCGAAATGGAGGTAGACGGATCGTTACCCTTTCTCGACGTTAAAGTGACAGTGAGAGATAATGGTACCCTTGGACACACTGTGTATAGGAAACCGACACACACCGACAGGTATCTCAACGCGAACTCGCACCACCATCCGCGGCACTTGGATTCCGTAGTGTCCTCGTTAGTGAACAGAGCGTATGACTTATGTGACCCCGAACAATTAAATAGTGAGCTGTCACATGTTCGGGAGGTACTTAGGTGCAACGGATACAAGAAAAACTTACTCTGTCGGAAGAGGAACGAGCGTAAACCTGAGGTAAGCAGAGTGCCCGCTTACATGCCGTATCTAAAGGGAGTGACGGACAAAGTTGGAACAGTACTCAAGAAATACTCCATCAAGACTGTATACAGTCCGCTCTCTAAGATAGCACACAATCTGCGAACCCCAAAGGATGTAATTCCTCTCCAAACACCTGGCGTCTACAAAGTCGATTGCAGCTGTGGTAGTTCATATATCGGGCAAACTAAGCGTACAATCGCTGAAAGGGTAAAGGAACATATCGCAGCTGTAAAAAACCGCCATATTAACAAGTCGGCGGTAGCTGAGCATTTGTTGGAGTCTGGACCAAACCACTGGATAGAACTGCATCAACCACAAGTCTTATCCACCGATCGTCACTATTACTCCAGGATAGTACGTGAAGCGGTAGAAATCAAGAAATATAACAATTTCAACCGGGAGGATGGATATAGATTATCGGCCACTTGGAATCCAGTCATCAGCAAGTGTAAACACCGCCGCAGTGATAAATCTCAACAGTGTGTAGACGTCATTAGTGTAGTGTGTCGGAGTACCGACATTGCGAACTTAAATAAAGACCAAGTGAGGGTAGGTGCTGAAACCCGCACTTCCACAAGACGTCACTGAGCTCTCATCAGTCTCTCCGCGACCACGCTCGGTGCAAGACGAGCGAAACGTCGGTAACAAATAGGTATTTATACTTTAAATAATTTAAGTTAACGCGATTAAGACCCGCTAAATTAATTTCTATGATGTATACAAACCGCGAAAGTTTAAAATCGATTATTAAAAATATGTCGGACTTCGAAGATTTTTTATAGTAGCCAACAAGCCTTATTTGAATATAATTATATCCTTTTTAGATATGGAGGTTCAAAAATAAAAGACGATACTATGATTTGGTTACGGTTTTTCACAAAACTTATACAAATTATATAGAAGGGGTTACAGACTACAGTTGCAGAGCAAGACACAAAATGTTTTCTATATAGGTATGTATGGAAATTGTTCCCGTGGACCTTTGGCACCTCATACCCAAAAATTGGCCATCGATCCAAGCTAGCAAATATGCGTACACTCATAGCACATACTAACACTACATTATTCTACACATTTCATTTCTGAAAAAATAAGTAAGGTCTGGCGGCCCTGGAATCTTACGATCTTAAAATTACCGATCTGGGAATGACATGGATATGGTATATCCAATACCTAAGAATTTAGCGTGCACACCTACGAAATTAGCGTGCACACCTACGAAATGTTGGGCAAATAAACTGGCTGCCATTTGGGTTGTTCTCCAGAATGTAATCGATATCGATATGGAGCCGGTTAGAGGAGAATAATACATTTTGTAGTAAGCTACGTTTGTTAGTTTAAATCTTTTGCCAGATTAGTTTATTCCATAATGCAAATGTGGGCGAACATGGCAAAGCGAAAGACGACCCTTGTATGAAACATGTAACAATATAATAAAATATTCTCTGAGAGCCAATATCGGTTTTTTAGACATATTTATGGACAAAAACAAAATTATTATGTTCGATAGACAACGATTTCACAGCAGATGTATCACAAACCTTGGCGAAAAATATGGCGATAGTGGCACGAATGACATTTCTAATAAAATATCGTCATGATTAATTTATTCAGTAAACTATGGCTATCTCTTTTTTCTGACAGAGATATTCCTAAGACAAAACGAGACAGCACTATGTTTGGTGGCTTTATGTCGATTTCGTATATATGTGTATAAAAAAAATCATGGCGAAATGTGGGTGTAATATTACACCTCTGCCTACCCCTCCGGGGATACAGCCGTGAGTCTATAAAAATATAAAATATAATTATATATGTGAATAATGTAATTTTTCTCAATGGTCAAAATTCACGTGGTGCGTGGTGCGCGCGACGTTGACGGATAATCCGTTAGTACGCTCGACGTACTAACGGATTATCGGTCAGGTGTGAATGGTTGAACGTTTTTCTATACATTTGTATGTATTGGCGTTACGCGACCGATAAAACGCGACGGATCTTCCGTCAGATATGTTCCGGCCCTTAAGCATAATAATACTACACACTGAATTTTGACGACCACGACTATCCACCTAAGTAGGTATTTCATTCGTTTATGGACTTTTTACAAGCGTTCTTAGTTCGGTGAGCTGTGAAGTGTGATAACGGTGTGCTGTGACGTCATAGGGCTTGCGCCGATTAAAAACACTGCTCCACCGGGGCACCAAGATATTTCACCACGATATTCTCTAAGTAGAGTATATCTACCTGAACTTCTCACAAGAGTAAAATTGTTCAAATGCTGGGTTATTGGTTCTCGCACCTCGGTAGCGAAACCGTCAGTTCATGATTTGTTTATAATAAACTAACTTTTGCCCGCCGCTTCGCGCGCGTTAAATTCCGGGTAACACTAATCTACTTTGAGTCTCAAGTTGTGTGAAAACATTCCTGATTATTCTAAAGACTTCAGAAACTCTATAGGGTACAAAGTAACTCGGTTAGTATCTATGACTATATCTACCGTTATCTGCCGAAAGGTACATAATAACATCACCTTGCATACAGTCAAATGTCAAAGCCATGTTCTAATTCATGTTCAATATATTATGTCTATAAACATTTTTGCATTTTTAATATTAGTAGGGAAAATCGTTTCAGCCGTTTAAGCTTATTATGTAATTATTAGTTTATATATGCGAACAATTTAATCAACGTGTACAATATGACATTATGTATGACGTGACAGTACTGACCAAAGAAATATAACCTTAAGTCATAGAAGTAACACTAAATAACAACAGCGGTTGCTATGATTGATATCTTCTTTCTAATGTCACATGCAGTATGATAGAAAGAGCTGTCGAGAGGTTTAGCAGCACGCTCTTATAGCAGCCTCGTGGTAGCCAAACAGTAGACAAAACATAGAGTTAGGAAACCGAGTGTTGTTAGTAACAGTGATGATTTATCGATAAATATTTTTGGTCAAATGTCTAACTTTAGTATGTGTCGATATATTTAAGCCGTAGAAGTAAACAACTAAAATATTGAAATTGTAGTTTTTGCTGTCGACGCCGGACAGTGCTTTGCAAAGACTTGCCAGACAGACAGTACTAAAAAATTTCACGTGTTTAGGTAATTGTTCGTTTTAGCCATAAAATCTATTGACAAAAAGTATTCATAAACTAATGAGCGATGTGTTGCGATGAGATGCTAAGAAACTGTCACGTAGATTATGTATTGTACGAATTATACCAGATTGGCTAATGCGGCAGGCTTTGGCAATTTGTGTGCGTCGCATCATATCACGATGCTTGCTATCGCTTACGTTGGACACTGCTCGATTTTTTTAGAGTTGTAGGTAATCCGATTTGTGATCCGCCAGCACAAATGATTCGCCTTTATGTAAATATTAGTACAGCAGTGAACTACTTTGACAACCCAGTTGGCGTGAGTGCAACCGACTGCCACGCCGAAACTTGCGGGTACGATTCAGTTTTACATTCATGTCCGATAGATTGTTTCCGTATTTATCCCTCATTCAAACAACATCGATATCTCCTTTCATTGTCAAATCCCATCACTCCTTAATGATGGGATTTGACAGCACGGCTATTTAGAGAATGCAGTCAAAGATATGAGTCTGTAAGGAGTCTATGCCTCTTTAAATGAGACGCGTAATTTGACGTTATGATTAACCAACTAAGACCAACTGACATTACATGTTGCACGTTCGGTATAAGGAAATATGGCGAGCATGTTCTCTCTAGTCTAAACGTCCAACCTCTCTGGTACTGACAGATATGTGACAGCACATGCGCAGCACTCAATTATTAGCGCATGCGTTCTTACTTCCAAGAGGTAGAGGTAGTACATTTGTGCCGTACAAACTTCTACCCTCCCTACAATCGCTTCCAGTTTAATTTTTGCAACTTATGGTAGCCTATGTCCGTCTCCATGGACCAATACATCTCTATATAAAATTTCAAAAAAATCGGTTCAGCCGTTTCAGCGTGAAAACGGAACATACATACATACACACGTTCGAATTTATAATATTAGTAGGGATAGTAGGGATGTAATATGTACTGAAAGGTTGTTAGTATACTGTGATTAAAACTTCACCCCTAGCCACAAATTCTGAATTCGCTGAACATTCAAATCACTCCCTCTACTAAAATACTACTAATAGGGACAAATAATACAAAAATATGGTTGCATAAAAATGTTATAATAATTACATGTTTTTTTATACATAAGCTAATTAATACAGTGGTAAAATATAGATACAATACATGACTACATTTATATTACAATATCACACATCTGTACATTGATCTTTATTAGTTTTATTACATTCGATTCGTCCCGCGAAACTGTACAAATTAGCTGAATTTTGTTGAAGAAATGAATAAATTTAATCTAGCCGTTATCTAGCTGTATGAAGGGTGAATCACAATTTCAGTATATAAACTACTTCTGTTGACATAACAACAATTTTACTATAAGACTAACAAAGCAGACTGCTACTTTAAAACCAAGAGATGTCTACAACATCTACAGTTTTTGTTTTCTGTAGTATCAAAATCACAGCCAATAAAAAAGTATAGCGTTCAAACTGAAAATTAACTATCCATATGACATTCATTTTAAAGGAAATCTGCAAGGCCCAGTTCATTGGTAGATTTTGTTATAACAAAGAAGAATATATCTCGATAGTATGACAATAAAGTTGAAAATTGTTCGCTCCGCAAAATTGGACTGCTTTGGCATAATCATCATGTGTCGTTGAAGTTTCAATTCTTCTTTTAGGAATTTAAGTCAATCTTCTTTGTCATAACAATCAAGACTGTGAGGGACGGCACTAAGCTCGGTGCCTTTTACTTTATAAAGTGTTTACGGAGATACATTTAACCCAGCTAACTAGACAAAATTCTTTAGTATACACAAGCAACTAGCGATAACTCAAGACGAGCTCAATAGACGTCATTACGTAACAAGGACTAAACGTAATACCAGACTCAGTCCGAGATTTAGATTTTGTAGAAAGTTTATTGACGAAAGTAGTAACATATTTTGATTCGAGACTTAGAACATTTAGAGACAAAGTGGTACCAAAAAAATATTTGGTGTACATTCAACAATTTTTACACAGATATTTATTACACACTTTGAACTATGTATCTTTTAGTCCATGTTTTATAATGAGGCATTGTTTAACTAAATGACTATTAAATCTTTCGATGAACAAATAGAAAGCATATATTTCATGCATCTAACTTTATGTTCAGTTTTTAAGTTACGAAGCGGACAGCAGTCCCCTATTTTAAAGTTCATGTTGAATTGATTGCTCAATCCACAGACGGCTGTATTAAACCATTGGAAGTTTTTAAAATCAATCGAAAATGTTTAGATAAACATCATAATTCGCGATACCTTGGACAGAATCCCAAATATCCACTTATATAATTTATAACGGAAACATACGCTGGATTTTTCCAGTCATAGGTGTTTACAAATGATTCAATATAACATACTGTCTTCCCAAGTGGCTTGTGTTGTGTTACTTGTCAAATTTACACGAGTAATGTACGATGTCACCGTTCGGGTACCGCACGAAGGCGCTCTGGTTAATGAAACGCTTTTTACATACGGGACACACGTCGTAGTCGTTTATAACAACGCTCTTCGATTCGTGGAATTGTTTCAGTTCTTGCACCTGGAACAAGGAAACACCATTTTGAAATTTTTATAGGCTTATAACTTAGAAGTTATAAATCCTATGTTGCGAGGAAATTTACAAACATTTAGTCGTAGTCGTAGAACAATGATGGATCTAACAAATATCCATTTGCTAGATCCGTCGTTGTTCAGAATGAATCCGTAATTGTTCAGAATGAACCCGTTATTGTTCTACGAATACCTACGACAATTTATTCAGACAAAAGAACAGCCAGACTCAAAACAACAATTGACTGTCTGGGATTGAAGCCAAGACATTCGGTGCAGCCTAAAACAGCGAAGCGACCGCTTAAACCACTTTACTATGTCATCCATAAGATAATTCATATGCTAGTTTGACTTTAAATTAATATATATGTGAGTTTATTTGTTAATTATTAATTTCACGTCTCCTGTCAACTTATCGTCATACAATTTTATACACATAACAAAAGTAGCAGCCACAAAGTTGTAAATCGTTGAAATTAAACATATAATTTTTTTAATGTAAACATCGTTTTCGTTTCTTGATAGAGCTTCGGTGAAAGATTGTAGTTTTTAAAGATTATTGTTTTGAATAGGCTATGGTAATAGCGGATGAATGTCTTATGTTGCCAGCATTATAAATAAAATGAAGTATGGTAGGCAGAAATTGTTTTAAGGAAATATTTTTTTTATTATTATATTAGAAAACAATATCTCTTATTTACTTTATAAATAAATTCGTAAAATGAATCAAGAAATATATAATTTATTATATATTCCATAATTATTAATCGGTAAAAATCGTTTTGTTTTTTAATCTATAGTATAAATATTTTTTCAAACCATTGCAACACATTTTTTATTTGTTGTCATTCGTGTTGCTACTACCCTCAATATACTTATCTGTAGTTGATGAATGAATGTTTTGCTCTGATTTATTGGTGTTTTCGTGCGGGTTTAATTGTAATGTAGTTGAATATAAGTTCAATAACAATAATCACTACCTTCTACCCTTCTATGCTAAGAATATGCAGCGGTGTTCGTGATTGTGGTTAGTTCTTTTAGACGAGTATAGTACGAGGTTCCCTAGTACACAGGTGATAATTCATTATTATTGGCCTCTCTTTATGTAGTTTTTGTTCTATATGACACAAATACATACCTTTATTTTCTCCTAGGTATTGTATTTATGTTAAAATTCAATTTTAAGGTATATTTTTTGACGTGACAACGTCTTATAAATTGGTTTGCCGGGTGACACTTCAAGAAACTGCGTTACGCTCCGCTCACGTTATGCGCTCACAATGAGAGCGAGTGAGAGGCACGCGTCCCGCCTAAGAGCGAGAGAGACAGACATAAAAGTGAAAGGCACGCGTATTTCATCCTTCTTCCTACTATACGAATGAATATTCACATTAAAATTATTTTACCACTCAAAGTCGTTGTCACGTAAAACTTTCGCCCGTATACCGACTTTACAGGCAACCAATTTTTTAGTTGTGGAATAATTTCCATTTCAAATATCTCGTATCTTATTTCCACCAAAAGTTATTTTAAAAAAAATTATACAGGCTAATAGAGTAGTCATTTATCGTCAAAACACACATGGTTTCGTGTTTGTCCTTTCCAGGCCCATAATGTATGGCCAAATGGTACATCTCCTTTTTGACACTATAAACCATGGCATATCGCTATCCCTTTGGGTTGCGAAGGTCACAGGTTTGACACTTGTTTATTTTGATATTTCCCTCGATTGTATGTACATAATATTGATAACGGAACTGTTAGTTTTAATCAACAATATTTTTTTCGTATTACAATAATACTCGTTATCAACATATTCAGATAAATGGAATCAATACATTATAAACAATTCTGTTTCCTGTTAAACAATAATTATGACCTATCTGTTTGTGGATAATTATATTCAAATCAATGGTAAACTGTCTAGTACCCATTATACAATCTCTGCTTAGTTTGGGACTAGATGGTGTTTGGGTACGTCGTAGAGTGTAATATTATATTGAAAAAAATATATATATGCGCGGCTAGACGGATGGCGGGCTAGAGAGAAATCCAGATTCATCGTTTACGGCACTCAGTAGTAGTCAGTAATGTCCCGACTTTACTTAATAGTAATACTAAAATACCTCAAGAAAAGAAAAGAAAGACTGCCTCCGTGGTCCAGTGGATAGCGTATGCGTTCGATTCCCGGGTCGAGCATAAGTTTTACTGGGTTTTTCCGAATACTCAGTAGCAGCCCGGAGTCTGGTGATGTGCCCGATAACGGCAATAGGCTCGCCCCCTATTACGTAGGGCCTAAAAATTCACGGCGAAATGTGGGTGTAATATTTACACCTCTGCCTACCCCTTCGGGGATATAGGCGTGAGACTATAAAAAAAATATATAAAATATCTCAAAAATGATTATCCAAATGATAAGTTAGCAAATGTAATGTTGTAACAAACCTGTGTATGTTCAGCGTATAACAGTCCTTTGAGAACTTGCATGCGACGTTTTAATGTGAGTTGTCCATCCAGCGCGCTCTCCAGGAAATGTTTCAGACGAATTAGAGGCACGGAGTCTGGCAATACTGACAAGGCCTGAACAATAATGCATAAGGTACATAAAAGTTTGATTCGTAAATAACAACTTATTGATCTTAGACTGCCTCCGTGGTCCAGGTGATAACATATGCGTTTGCTAATCAGGGTTGAATTCTCGGGTCTGTGCAAAAGTGTTACTGAGTATTTCCGAATTCTCAGTAGCAGCACAGAGTCTGGCAATGTACCCCGTAACGGCAATAGGCTCGCCCCCTATTACGTGGGCCTCTGTGATATGATTGTGTATAATTATGGTGTACAATAAAGAATAATCTAATCTCAAATTCACAAGGCGAAATGTAGGTGTAATATTGGAGCTCTGCCTACGGGGAAACAGATTTAACACTATTAAATAAAATTTTGGTATTTCGCACTATTATTCTGGGATTTTAGCACGAGTCACCTCTCGTCTCACGTCGATTCTAACGCCGTTTTGTGCACCGATTGTCGTACACCGAGCCCTTAAACAGTCTGTCCCTGAGTCGGTCATGCGATGGTAGAAGGGGAAGGAGGGATTAGATTGTTGCTCCTCTACACATATCCGGCTAATCAGTGCGCTGAACACCATAAAATCAAGTTTTCTAAGTCCACCCTATTATATGTATGTAACCTATGTTGTTAAGTATCTATAGATGAACGATACAATTTTTCGGTAGACGGTACAGCGGACCTACTGTTGATTTTCGAGATCTTGATGTTTCGACGTCATTTTTGGGCCCAAATTTTTCTACAACGGCAACTTTACAGTGTCATAATGGAGTTCAGTGCAATCGGCTTTGATGCCAACATAGTTAACTAAACTTCATGACATGCAACTTACTTTCAACGGCGATATTTTATCAGCATGTTTCTCTAAAATATCCAGTGCAGTTTCTAAGTCTGGGACCGAAGTCTTCGGATGCCTGGGCACAGTGGCTAGCGGTCCGTTGAGAGAACCACTCTGATCCGGGTTCATAAGGATCCGCATTAGAATTACGTATACATCTTGATTCTTCTCGCCCGAAGTCGCGCATACGTTCTCACAGTAACGTATTGCTCTATCTACGTCACCTTGAAAACGAAAATGTTTATATTTATTATTGACTTCTTCTTATATTACAACATGTTAAAGATTATGTTTTTAGATGTAAGTAACAAGCATGTCACGTCAACAATCAGCGTCGGAAACCTTAGGGGAAGTGTCTATAGTTAGCCTAACTAGAAAACAACTATTTGTAGTAAACTAGTGATAAACTTGTACGGTTTAGTTAATCATCTACACTAATATTATAAAGAGGAAAAATTTGTATTTTTGTTTGTAATGGATAAACTCAAAAACTATTGGACCGATTTTAAAAATTCTTTCACCATTAGATAGCTACATTATCTGCGAGTAACATAAGCTATATTTTATTTTAGTAAAAATCCAATAAGGGTCCGTCAGGACGCGGTTGAAACCGCGGGAAACGGCTAGTCTGATAATATAATGAAGTTTTCATCGAAGACTATAGAAAAAGTATGGAGTATTAGACGTGGACTGTCGAAGTCTGACTGTCAAACTGTCGAAAGTCGAAGACACCGCGGCGGTTCTTGGCGTAGGCCAAATTTATTTCGGGAGTCGCTTATACTTTCTCCATGACGCTCCAAACTCAACTTTGATTCGAACACAACTTTAAAACGGTGGTGGAAGGAGACAACGATCCACCACAACACCCAACAATCGCGTAACATAGTTTATTGAAATAAGGATAGCTAGTCGTGATATATCGTTTGTTAATATAATAACTTACCTAAAATCAACACATAGATAGCCAGCGCTTGCTCGTGCCGCCCAAGTTTCCCTAACACAATAGCTCTCTCTTCGAACAAACTGTCTGTAGGAAAATGTAACAACACCCTTTCGGGAGTATAATGCGTAGACTTTTCTAGAAACGCAACCAACTTCGCCTTAGTGTGTTGTAATTCTTCCTCAGTTATATTTACATTCTTAAGCGTTATTTTATCTCTGTATCTATTTATTAAGGCGTCGTGAAATAGTGAATTTGTGTCGTTCCACGTATGTATAACATGTTCCAAGTATGGTATTACTAAGTTTTCGTGTTCTCTTAGTAGAAAATCCAATATCTTTGGACGGGGCAGATTTTCTACTACTTCTATGTCTTCGGTGAATATCTTCAAGCCTTCCTCTGGATGCTCTTTAAGTATCCAGTCTGAGAACTTGAATATTAGGTTTATGTGTTCGGAACCTGTAAAATAAAATATTTGGATATAAATTAGGTTTCAAGTATTTGTCTGAGTGCATAAATACAATTATCGTTATATTATAAATAACACATGCTTCTCGTCTCAATCCCACCCGTTCTTAGTTTAAGTATTCTCAAAGGTGTTTTAATCGACTTCTAATATGGGTAACGCTAATATTCGTACACAACAATATGTTTGCCAAGAGCTGAATTCGAGCTGGGGTTCGCGTACTTGTCTAACCAGATTTTTTAGAATATTAACTTTTGCAAAGAGCGACTACTGTCTATCCTCGACAACCCATAGTTTCCACAGATTGACTACCATCCGACCGCCGCTACCCATAGTGATATTCCATAGTATAGATCGGTATCATTTACTCACACTGTATAAGGTACTGGTCAAGGATACTGACTCTCTAATGTCTGCCAAAGAGCCTTTCTCCACACACAAAATTATTCTATAACATCGCTCCATCACGCCATGAAAAAAAAAACAAACAAGAACTCTTTCGAACTATACCAGTAGTATCGCCAAGAGACTGTTACTCGTACTAACCCAACTGCTGCAAGTAATTCTTCGTGCCTCTGTAACCCTCTAAGTTGGAGTCCGGCTGTTTCGATTGTTCCCGTAATAGCTGCAAAGCCTTCATATGTTGTCCTTTGGTTTGATATAGTATAATCAACTCGCTATGTTTCCCGTAATGGAGCAAAGTCTTTTCAGCTTCTTCTAGCCGGCAGTTGTTGAGTCGGAGTAGTGGGGCAACGAAGGCGTCGTTTGTCTAGAAAATATTAAAGTATTATAAAATTGGGCAAGTGCGAGTCGGACTCGCGCACAAAGGGTTCCGTACCATCATCTATAAAAGAAAATCACGTTCGTTGTATGTATACTTAAATCTTAATATATAAAATCCTTGCGTTACTGACTGACTGACAGACACGCTACAGCCGAAACTATTGGGTGCAGGAAGCTGAAATTTGGCATGTATGTTCCTTGGGGACCGTAGGGGTGCGTCTACTGTAACCGTTAGTAATTTTGAGCAAAATATATGAAAAAAAAACACGTTTTTTGTATGGGATCCCCCCTTAATTTTTTATTTTTTTTTATTTTTAGTATTTGTTGTTATAGCGGCAACCGAAATACATAATTTGTGAAAATTTCAGCTATCTAGCTATCATGGTTTATGAGATACAGCCTGGTGACAGACAGACAGACAGACAGACAGACAGACAGACAGACAGACAGACGACGGAGGCTTAGTAATAGGGTTCCGTTTTTTACCTTTTAGGTACGGAACCCTAATAAGGAATACAGAGAGAACTCTATCACCCTACCTGGCTTTCGCGAATGTTCAAGAATGATTTTGAAAACTTTATAAATCAATGTTTATCTAAATCTGTGTATATTTGACTAATCCCGAAATCCTTTATTGGGCACCCCTACTGTAAAACCAAAGTAAAAGGGAAAATATAGCATACCTGTAAGTAGCATTTTAACAATGTAGTGTCTATTAATTCTAGCTGTTGCGTCACGTTCCTTTGACTGCCGCCGCTGCCTTCTTGCTGACTGCCGCTTGGTTCACCCTGACTACTGCCTGGCTTATCACTGTTCAATATATTAGCTCTCAACTTCACTAAATATTCTATCAAAGCGTTCAAAGCACTCTCTAAATCTTTGCCTTTTAGTTTCTTCCCTTCGACTTTCTCGCCATTCGCTTTACTGTCCACTTCAGGGAACAATTTGATGACGTCAGCGGGATCTGTGTTCAGTTTGATGAACTGATTCATAGACTGAGCGTATTTTTTCGCGCTAAATAGTTCTAAGGCGTGTAGAACCTCGATGGAATGTATCCTCTGTTTTTTCTCTTCGGCTGTACATTCTGATAAACTCTGTTGAAAAAACATATTTTTTTAATGGTAAAACGATATGTTGTTAAAGAAATCATATCACTCTGGAAGAATTAAATCCTAGAGAAAGTTTAGGGCACTCACTGAACTCAACACTCCGAACTTCTACACAAGCATTCACTCTCAACTAAACACAATTTATAACTACGTTGAGTCAAGCCATTGCCGTAACTAGCCTTTTATGCACCCGAAGCGAAATTAAATAACTGCGCCCTTGAAAAATGTCTTATAAGATAATTGGGCCACTTTTCTGCTCCCCGTTCTGCACCCCTTTAGGGTCTGCACCCGTTGAACAATTATACAGGTAGAAGGTATATAAATGTTGATCAATCAATCATGAACACTTACTGCAAGCAGTAGCTTCATCGTACCTTGACGGTCGCGCGCTTTTATTGTGAACGGCATTTCTAAATATGTATTTTAGTAAAGTGGCTATAATAATATTAATATAGTAACATAATTATTTATTAGTTGTAAACCAAGACAACAATTTCCATAGGCCAAACTGCTTAACCATCTTAACTTTCATTGCTCTAAAAATATAACAAATTGTCTACTCACGTTTAAAAGACGTATAATCTGTGCTTCTATTTTTTTATTCTTTGTTTGGAACATTGTTTATTTTATTTGTAAACACAGATCAAACAGTTGTGCATGTCCTTTGTCTAACGGTGTTCTAAATATAACTAAACTTCATAATGTTGCGCAAAAATTACATCGGTTTTCCTCATAGTAATTAATATACGTTGCTGTATGGACTTCATTAATTTACAGGGCTAATGTGATAATCTAAAATTGACAAATAAGTATACACAGATAATATAATTTCAAATTTATACCTACTTCTATCTAACTATATATAATGGTAATTAGCTTTGTAATCAGCATATTTCAACCCAATAAGCTTTTAGCCTACACCTAGGGGAGAAATATTAAACAATCCTTTCTTTCTAATTATCTACGTCATAAATTACTGTTTAAAACAGTTTATATTTATATTTTTAACTTTACGATGAAATTTCAGTTTCAGATCAATCTCTTATTTAAAAATACTTCGATGAAGCGATGTCTTTTAATTTTCTCGTTGACTACTTGTATAACACGTCATTATAAAAAGGACGTATCCATCTCTTCGTACATTCGCAAACATAGTGAATAAAAAAAGTGTAGAGCTACACTGTTCACTCGATCAAGACGCGAGTCCTCTAGACGAGACATGGCGAAAGCACTCGCGCCAAAGTGTAGCCAAAGAACACAGGTTTATATGGAACCGCAGACCTTAAGGATAAGGATTTCGTGTGTCGATTCTAAGTGGGGTCTGCCCCCAGTTTAGTTCGTAGTTGGCAGCGCTGGCGTCGTTTCTCCATCTCTCTTGCTCTCGTAGTTAAGATACACTGGGAGAACGTCCGTCTCTCTTGTTCTAACACTGGGAGAACGACTGCTACACCGCCAAGCGACAATTTGAGTCGCAGAAAGTTTATCTTCAAAGCGCCCATAGGAAATGTGCTTCTATGTATAAACCTATGTAAGTTCTTTGGCGAAAACACTCGCGCCAGAGTTTAGCCGTCAATAGGTATATTTTCTACATCAATCGTTACCTCTCGTCATTGCTTTAAAGTCACGTGATGATGGGACCTAATATTTGTGCCGCGAATTTCAGTCGTCACCGAAAAAACATGATATCTTCATTAGATTGTGCATTTTTAGGAGAATTTCAAGTTGATAACAATATATTTCACAAATTTTTGGACATATCTTGTAATATTTTCAAGTATTCAATACACATACAAGTACCTAACACAATTACTATTTGTCCTAATTTATTTTTTATGTGAATGTTGTGTATATTTTTTAATAAGTCTGCCTGGCTGGGGAGAGCCTATCGCCATCCGGTAACGGCAATAGGCTCGCCCCCTATTACGTGGGACCTAAAAATTCATGGCGAAATGTGGGTGCAAATAACACCTCTGCCTACCCCTTCGGGAATACAGGCGTGAGTCTATAAAAAATAATACAATAATAGAGTAGCATCTGAATTACGTATTTTTGAATTTGTTTACCAATGTTTATGTTTACTCTGTAAATATGCCTTAAATAAATTAATAAACAAACACAACACTATCAAGTCCCAATCTAAGCAACACTCGTACTATGGCTGGGAAGACATCTATATTACATTGAATAAATATCCAACCTCCTTTTTAAATAGTAGAGTATGTGCTTATTACACATAACAACTTTAAAAAATCTGTTTTGAGACGATTATCTCAAAAACGATTGTACCTATACCTACACAAACTTCAACTTAGCGTAAATATAAAAACCGGCGTTTCATTAAAATTTATCCAGTGTCACTCTCGAAACCGAGTCAAGCAGTTTGGCCCACAAATATTCAGTTTTATGACTTCGCCTGTAGATTACTATTCATGATTAAACACCTTAAACAATCTCGATGGCTTATGTCCCAAATTATAACCACTTTACATACATCGACACTACAACACTCTTCAGGACAACAATCACTCTACTTCGACTGAATAAGGAAAGCATATACATTAAATCGTATAAAATTACATCATACATGAGGATACAATATGTCATGAGGCACTAAACGGCAAACAAATAGTAAATCAATTATTTCCCTAATAGTATCTGACCATCTATAGGCAGAAGTTATAACTAAATATATTCAACTAGATGAGCCCGCGGTTATACCCGCGTTATTTAAGGCTACTGCTCCGCTCCTGTGGCTCATAGCGTGATGTTATATAGCCTATAGCTTTCCTCGATAAATGGGCTAACTAACACTGAAAGAATTTTTCAAATCGGACCAGTAGTTTCTGAGATTAGCGCGTTCAACCAAACAAACAAACTCTTTAGCTTTATATAATAGTACAAGAAGTATAATTTGGCGAATTTTCGTTTTCTCGTTGCTTTGTTGTATTGGTCACAGCAAGAATAGTTTTGTGGTTAAGTTTATTATACCTAACTAGTTGTTGCCCGCATCGGCTTTAGCTCTGAAATCAACGAATTTTCAATCATTGCTAATTTGAAATTGAATACCAACGTCATATAGAAACCCACTGTCCAAATATCATGTACCTAGATAATTATTTTAGTTTTAGCTGCGATGAAACGATTTTGAACAAGTTATTTTAAATAACTATGGTAATGATATATAAATAAATAGAAACCTTACCGTTAGCTGAATTGCTATCTGGAACTGTTTGTCTTTGACTAATTGCTGTATTTGTTTTGAGACATCGACTGAGCTGAGACACCATACTTGGCCGACTGACGAGACAAATATCAAACCGCGCTTGCATCTGAAACATAATATAGTATTTGTGATAGAAATAGTAGAGTCAGCGATAGCCCAACCAACGACATATACCAACAACATCTTATTTATTTTATTTATTTATAGTCTCACGCCTGTATCCCCGAAGGGATAGGCAGTGGTGTAAATATTACACAACATCTATGCAGAGGGTATTGGGTTCTATCATTCGGCGCGCACCACCTACCCTTCGAAGCTATGTGTGTAATAGTTAATTATCGCCTCCTAAAACGTGCAGGAAATCATCGTGATAAAACCGTCGTCTCTTAAAGTTCTACGTAAAGTTCTCGAAAGCCATGTGCAGTCTACTAACTCGCACTTGGCCTACTACGTGACCAAATATGGCCAAGGGCGTCACCAGCCGTTGGTCTAGGGGGGGGGCAAAGCTGGCAGCCGATGGCCTAGGGGGGGGGGGGGGGGGGGGGTCAAGTTGAAATGGAAAATGAGAAAGTATGAATTGAATTGAAAATTGTAGGGGTTTTTGAATCTCCAGGGGGGGGCAGCTGCCTCTCCCTGCCCCTCCTTGGCGACGCCCATGAATATGGCATTGCCTTTCGCTCAATGAGAAAAAGCTCGTGCCCAGCAGTGCGATGAATTATAAAACAAGGATGATTGTGACAATAAAAGTACAATTAAATTAAATTCGAGACACTATTGAATCCAACTAATATATTTGTAAAATAAGTCGTTCGATAGCCGGAGGTTTAACGAATAGGTGCCTCAAAGTAAGTTGATAATACCGAAGGCATTTGAATCAGTTAAATTGTTTAATCTTAATATGAGGATCTTGATAAGGAGAGGGTCGAAGAGGTTCTATTTACTTAGGGTATGTTCCTGTAATATAAGCTATAGGCATTATTAAAGATGCACAAGAACTGAATAAATTAACGTGTTTGTTGACGTCAATTATCATTCCAGAGTCTGACACTACATATTTTGTATTTCTAATAGCTTTATGACGCAGGGTTCAGGCTTAAGGGTAAGTTGTGTAAAATAAATAAATAAAATACATACAACCTTGTGTCTTTTTTTATAGCGTCACGCCTGTATCTCTCAAATTTGTAGGCAGAGGTGTAATATTACACCCTAACTGCGCCTTATGAATTTTAAGCCCCACGTAATAGGGTGCGAGCCTATTGCCGTTACCGGGTACATCACCAGACTCCGTGCTGCTGCTGAGGATTCGGATAAACTCAGAACAGTTATACTTTTGCCCGACCCGGTAATTAAACGCTGTTCTGGACCACAGAGGTCCAGTGTATCTTATTTTTTACAATAATTAAACTACAAACCTGTACATAAGTCTTGCTTGTTTGAGATCTGGCAATGTTTGTATGAACATAGTTGGTTCCACTGTCTGGACTATGACCTGGTCCGATAGCAGTCCTAATACAAATGGCTCGTCCCACACTACAAAACAGATATAAATTGTGAAATTAGTATTCGACTCTGTTTCAAGCTGGTAGGTTACAAATCTGCTTATACCACTACGCCATTCAAATTAATATAGATATTGTAGAAAAAAAGCAAGAACTTGGGCTCTTGATTGGCAATCATAACCACACTAGTGCGCTCATGGTTCTTTTTTTTATAATTCCTTTGATATTGCGGCATTTTTAAAACAGTGGCTTTTTATATTTCGAGGCTAAATATAAAACGATGCATATTCGTTCAAAAAGCGAGCCGCAATTGCTATGATGAGTAGGCATGTATTTCTACATCAATATTATAAAAATCTATATTTGTAATAAAAATAACAATTACCAACAGCGATAGGAGCCTCCGACCACTTTATCGTCTTAATTATATCGATATCTTTAGATTTCATTTTGACATCACCATCATCGCTGTCCCTATGCTTCAATTTTCTTCTGATATCGCTTTCATCTTTGTCTTTACTTTCATCCTTCGAACTTTCTTCTACAAGTACTGATGTCTGGTCCCGACCAAGAAGAAATGCTGTTTCTGAATACTTTGCTATTGTTGGTTCCTTTGAACTGCCTGTTGGAAATAATTGCTTAGGGTTTTCTGATGAGAGCTGAAATGTCAGTTTAAATAGCTGATTAATAGAAATAAGGCAATTTTATGGTAAGATAAAAATGTCTATAAAGGTTTTTGTATAAAGTTACAAGTTTTGTGTAATCTTCCATGTGACTGCAAAACTAAATTGAATCTTTATGGAAAGTACCTATTACTGTTTTTTTCTAAAGCCAAACCAGGAATAATAAATTATATATTTTATTGTTGGGAACTTTTCAGATATTCAAGAAACATACACAATGGGTGGGCAAACTTGGAACAACAATTTGAGGAGCACACTAAAATTTGATTATATTATTTATGTAAGTATCGAAAAGTCGTTAACGCAAAGAGGGCACATAAACGACTGCGTCATCCGTACAGTCAGACTATAAAGGTCCATCCACACAGAACCAGGCCGTGTCCGGTACGTGGACAATGGACATGTCACCAAGTGCCGTGGCTCGGCCACTAACAAGTGTGAACGAGTTCATGCAAAATATACACACCGATATTTTTTGAGACCCTGAAGGGGCACGGTCCGTAAATGTTCCAGGCACGGCCCTGATATATTTGGATAGACCTTTACATCAATTCTGTAAGTAATAATCTAATAATATTTGTTTACATATTTTACTTACATCATATAGCACATATTCAGATTTAAATCCAACACACAAGTACTGTTGACTCCAGGCCATAACCTTTGGCACGTCTGGTATAGTTATTTCATACAAGTGTTTTTTGAATTCTCCATTTATCCCTTGGTACAAATGTAGTTTTCTTTTCACAGCAACACAGAGTCGAACTAGAGATTTTGACTCGCCAGATATTGATGTTGTAGGCTGTAAACGAAGTATATAACTGACTGTCAATTTAATTTATACATAAGACCGAAGAGAAATTAATTCGGCATTGGTACTAGTATCGTGCCTTGTGAAATGCCAAAAAGAATTTCGTGTCTCCCAGAATTCCAAATTCACTTAATGAAGCCTTATTACTAAATGGCTCAAATTCGGGCAATCTTAATATATAAAATCCTTGCGTTACCGACTGACTGACAGACACGCTACAGCCGAAACTATTGGGCGCAGGAAGCTGAAATTTGGCATGTATGTTCCTTGGGGACCGTAGGGGTGCACTAAGAAGGGATTTCCCGAAATTCCCACGGGATCGGCCAAAACGTGTAAATTTAAAAGTAATGCAGGCGTAGCTGCTGGCGTCCTCTAGTATTGTAATAAAACCCATGATATGTTTTTACTAATTATGTTAACATCGATTATTTAATCAGCATACTTATTCAAATGCTTATGTCATAAATAAATAAGTAGGAAAAATTACTGTTTTCATATAAGTTTTCAGCTATCTAACAAGAGATCATGCTGAATAACCATATCATTAGATGTTGCCTGACTAAATCTGTATTTTGCCATTATTAAAGTGACTTATCTGATCATCATAATATTTTTTTCAATTTAATTTATTCAATACCAATTTTACATTGTGTCTGAATTTCTTAAAACTATAAGTACATTACATTAAATTCGATATATCCATTGTGTATATATTGGGTAAACCATACTGCATTAATCAAAATTTATTTATCAAACCAAAACTGTACATTACATTAAATTCAATAAAAATTATTAAGTACACATATCAAGACCAAGTAATAATCATTTATCAAGCATAATTTTTCGAAATATGGTTAAGGGTATATACATATGAAGATGAATATTGATAGGCTTAAATGCTAAATGACTGCATAAAAGTTAAGTTTCTAAATACTGTTCAACCTCGTCTTTTCGCTTTCACAATAGGTATAAATCGCAAAGGACTTTACAAACATACAACCAACAGACACAAAGTACACCCAGACTCGAAATAACTTTTAAGTGTTACACAAAGAGTTTTATTCTCTTAAAATAAATACTGTTTGTTACATGATTAACCAGTTTATCGCAGTTCTTAAAATGAATTATGAACCCATAGACTCACGCCTGTATCCCCGAAAGGGTAGGCAGATGTGTAATATTACACCCATATTTCGCCATGAATTTTTAGGTCCCACGTAATAGTGGGCGAGCCCATTGCCGTATCGGGCACATTACCAGACTCCGTGCTGCTACTGAGAATTTACCTAACGGAAAAACTCAATAACACTTTGCCAGACCCGGGAATCGAACCCGAGACCTCCCAATCCCACGCGCACATTTATGCCGCAGACCAACGAGGCAACAATAAAGAAAATACTTATACCTAGATGTCCTTTTTCACATACAGAATTAAAATTATTGTAAGTATCATTTAGCAATATACTATATTTATATATTTTTATCACATTGAGTCATTGTTTAGCATTCATAGTCTTTATCGTGACTCATCCTACAGTTACCAAGTACACGAACTTACAAAAAATGATGATATATTTATTTGATTGATTAATTGATTTTATTAATCATGTTTTCTAAAATAAAATAAAAGAATCACTTTTTCTGTACATGATAAATTTTCCCAGACTTCAAATTTGGGTGTTTTTTCTGCCATTGTTGTAAATTTCAAAGTTGCTGATTAGGTTGGTTAAAATTTTCGGAAATGTAAGACCATCTCATTTTTAATTGTCTACCATGTTAACACTTCAAAATAATAAAGAGATTACTCTGAAAATAGGATACTTACATAGTATTACGTTTTTGAACTCAAACACAAAGGAAGGCCATGTATTTTAAGCTACAGACATGACATATTAACAAGTTAATTCTGTCTGTATGTAACAATAATAATTTTGCTGATGGGGATGAAGTCAATTTGAGTAAGAAATAGAATTACTTGTTGTACGCTCTAAACAAGGGTAACAGAGTTTTTTTATGGGAAAAGCTTGTTTGAATTTGAGGATCCATATAAAAACTTACCTTATTATCTAATGCAAATAATGAAGCACCTTTTGTTGTATCAAATGTTTTTACTACAGGAAAATTTACACCATTGATATTGTATGTAGATAGTAGATTATCAGTTAGGCACAGCAACAAGTTGTCTTCTGCAAAGATAAAAATATTAAGAAGTAAAATAGTTTTAAAATATTTTGTAAAAATAACACATGTAAAATGGCCATTTTTATTTTTCTCCATAATAGATTCTACAAACAGCTTTAGCTTTGAGGGTTTCTTGTCATGCAGAGAGCACTCTCTAATGAAATACATGAAAACATTCTTCCATTTTAATAGTATCTGGTAACTACAAGTCAGTAGGGTTGACGCCAGTGCTTTAGTGTAGACTCAAGTCTCTTGTAATATTTTGTAGACAAGAGAGAACAGGAAATGTGGCAAAAAAATTATTATAATGCTTACCTGGTATGACTTCAATTTGCTGAATAGGTTTTTTGCTGAAATTTTTACAATAACGAAGTAGCTGCAACTCATATTTTTGATTGCCATTTGTTTGTGACAGTGAATACATCAATAAATGGCCTTGTCTTGTTCCTAGCAACAAATTGTTGTCTGAAAATACAAACAAAGAATATGAATCAGATAGTTTCCTACAACAATTGAATTATTTTAGTTCACAAGTATATGCTTTGAAGTCATTACAAATTATATTGTAATGAGAATATGGAGTATTTTCTTCTTAGGCAGTTTTTTCTCTTACCTACATTATTAAATATACAAAGGAAGATTTTTATTTAATGTTTTCATGTAGATTGTATGGCTTATTATTAATGTGCTCTACAATTTCCTTCCAAACATACTAAAATAACCAACTGGCAAAAAAATAAAAGATAGGTAAGTACCTACTTAAAATAAGCTGGAAAATCCTTTTGAATTACACACCAAAGCAATGCCTTCTATGCAAGTATAGTCATTAAATCATACTTTCTATGAGGACAGAGTAGATTTGATTGAAAGTTATACAACTTTCAATCAAATCTGCTCTGTCCTCATAATGTTGAATGAAATGATACCTAAAGAATGTTATGATACCTTTGATCGTTTTCATAATTTTAAATCAAAACAAAAAGTATGCAAACACAGACAGATAACAACAGAATGTAAGCCTATACAAAGTATTATTGTAATTATAGTATCGATACATTTTAAGGTTTGTCTACTTCATGTAATTAGGTATATTATTTTTATAATATACAGGGAGATCACTTTATGACAGTTTGTCGAAATGTGTTGAGTAGCATTAATGGAGAAAATAATCAATTATTTTAGAATTTATCAGCCAAACCAAACATACAACAATGACAATAAATTATTAACGTTTAGGTACATTAAATGTTTTACTTACCGTAGGCTGCCATAGTTTCTATTTGAACGGTTGCATTGAGCAAGTGAAATATCTCGTAAGCTTCGTGCATTGTTAATTATTATAAAAAGGTACACCTACAAAAATGTTTCAGTGATAATGGAACTCCACCCCAACCAAAGCAGTTAGCCCTAAGATTGTTACATCTACTAAAAATCAACTTTATGTACAATCAACTAATAATATTGTATGTAAATGAAAAAATGCCTTTGATAAAGGACTCCAAATATTTATTGCACTTTTTGTATTTAGATGGCACTTGCCGTCAAGCACAGAACATTTTTCTGTTATCTGTCAATTTTCTGTGACAACTGACATGTCTGACAATTAAGATATGAGTATTGCCATTCTCGCAAAAGGCCGTGGTTTCGCTGTCTACGCAAAAGGCAAAAAATAAATAAAAATAAAGTGATATCGCCATGGAGCTATTATATCGTACTTCTCACAGACGTTTACTTTTCTTTATACGTTTGTGCAATTTCAATATGTTGTTTTGCAACAAAACATACGCAGACGATAAATCTTTTGATGTACCGTTTAGTCCCACTCCCAACCCAAGTAATAGAATGATTCAGTGGCGTAGCGTGGGGGGTGCCGGGGGGGCCATGGCCCCGGGCGGCACATTTAAGGGGGCGGCAAAAGAGGCAGTGAAAATAAAAATAAAATATACTATGCGCGCGCACTGACTCGATCCAGGTAGGACCGCGCGGCAGCGCGGGCGCTGTAGGAACTAGGCAGGGGCGGGATGAAGCTGAGTCCCCGAAGTTAGCAATCACCGAGCTTTCCCGAACAGAACAACAATCGAAAACAAAATCAACCTCATTTCCATTACGTGAAGACTTGTTTCGGATATGGCTGTGTTTTTTTAAATTTTGGCACGGTAATCCGCAGATTTTGTTTATCAATTCGTTAATGGGTTATATTATTCCGGTGATCTGCGAGCGTGTTATGAGTAATTTATCAATCCATATCAGGGCGGAGCCACCCCTGTGTGCGGTGTGTGCGGCGTACGATCGATTATTTTTGATTTGCTTCTAACTACTACACAATCTTTATTGTTGAATAGGGAAGAAGGCAGGTACAAGTCTCCTAAGACAACAGCCGCACCTGCTTTTTAACTGTAAGCTAAGCACTTGAATTTGGACTCTAATTTTTATGAGCTTTGCGTTAAAATCAAAGCCAATTATTTCACATATTACAAACGCCTTCTGCGAATATTTGGACGCTAGCACATAGGACGTTTGTCCATAAACTTACAGATTTCGCCTCTCGGCTCCTTATTTTTGCGAAAATAAGGAGTAGGAGTAAATCCTATTAATCCGTGACGAGCAGCAACCTCACCGGTGCGAGAAGGTACCTACGCCCTGTGCCCTTCATCAAGACTACTGGGCTTGAGCAGGCTACTAAAATCAATTATAAGGTAAACCTTGCGACCTACAACCAACGTAATCTACGGCAAAAGTACACCTCGCTGAGCTCAAGATAGTATTAAGTCACATAAAGTGGTACATACTGGGGTTATCAGAAGTCCGATGACTTCTAAACTCTAGAGTCAGCTGACTTTTGCTACCATCGAGAAGGCGATCTACTCTTGGGGTGGCGTCGGTTTCCTGGTCAGGAGGAACAGTTTGTGGAAGTCGGTAGTGTGTCAACCCAGGTAGTTTACTTCGTACATAAACTCACCAATAGGGGCGGCCAAAAGGTTATGATACTTATGATACATTTATATGCGCCGAACTCAACTCCCCCCTGACAAGATGGCTGAGGCCATGTACCAGGAGACTGTTTAGGCAATACCTAGTAAAACTAAAGCTCAGTACTTCAACGCGAAAGTGGAAGTACAAGAACGCGGCAAAATGAAATTCGGAGCCCACGCCGGCGTGAGCACGAGAATCATAGGACTAAATGCTAGTTAACTTCCTTGTAGCAGAGGGGATTTTCTTAATGAACTCCTTTTGTAAGAAGAAGCCTCACAGCCAGTGGAAAAGAGTGGCGAATCTGCGATAAATGTGACAAACAAGGTGAAAGACTACATCACGACGGACCGAAAGAACATATTTAAAGACTGTGATCATTACGATAAACACCTGAAGAGATCACCGACGAGTAAGTAAGTAGTCCAGCCAATGAAGCCTACTCTCAGACCTACATTCTATACTCCCACCGACAGCATTAAGCTATAGATGGCCACAGTGGTCACGATACTAGGAGATCCGTCTTGGAAGATCTGCTCCGCATACAGAAAAAATAAAGAAGTCTAAACTGCTAGCCCAGACTGCCCGAGACGCTCGAACTGATGAGGCAAAAGACGCGAGATGCCATCCTGTCGGCTGTCTTCGCCGGAAGGACGGGCCGTAAAACAAAAAATACGAAAGCTTACGCGATGAGACAGTGTCGGCGCTAGGCGTCGGCGAGGCCGACGTCGGCCACCGCCGACGGCCTCGCGTCTGAGGGGGCCTCGCAAAAAGTTTTACAAGTTATCTATTTTCGTTGCGCCAATCATCCTGGCCTAGGTAGCCGACTCCGACCAATTCAGGTAAAAGCTAAACAGATGATAATGACTTTTATTATTATCGAACACGTGCATGTGGTGTGAAGTAAAAGTGAGTACTTAGTACTTTACAGGTAGGTACCTATTCAGAATCGCCTGTCTTGCAAAACTATAAAATGAAACTTTCGCCCGAATGAGCGTTTTCACACATACCTACTGCCCGACTCGATATCTGTACCTAATGGATGAAAATGTTTGTTTTGTAATTCATACATTAATTTGGCTCACTTAATATAAGTTTTTATACTACAAAGTAAAAGGGCCCCGCCCTCGATTTAAATACGGCGTCGCGAACATGATGTCGCCGACGTCCACATGTGGTCGCAGTGGAGGCGCTAGGCCTCCACTGCGACGAGACCTCCGACGCTCTAACACTCGAGCCATCGAGGCTGCGATCGACAAAACTCCGGGGATCAAAAGTCTTCGTTCTGCAGTTGAGGCGACACAATCAAACGACACTGGTCAACTCAAAGTTCGAGATTCTCGAAGACGTTGAAAGGTTTTATCGAGTCCTGTTTACCTCGCGGGCAGACAGAACAAATTGACTTAGTACCGACGACCACAGTGCCCTACTAACTCACCACTACACCGAATTCATCCCTAACTCTTAAAAACAACATAGCACCTAGTGATGACGAAAAGCCATCAAAATTTAACTTATTAAAATTAAAATCCTTTAAGCAGCAGCAGAGAAACGGACGCTGCCGTGCGCGACTCAAAAACACCGCTGAGAACTGCCACGTTTTGCCGTAAAATTATTATACCTACCTTATGCTATTCGTGCAATTGAGACGAATCAAATGACATTTTTTTTTTTTAAGCCTTTTAGTGTGCAAAGCCAAACTAAAGAACATACTTATAAACATACAAACATACCAAATCCCGAAAAACGTTACACTTCTGCAGAAACATTGGAGTAAAATTGGGGGCGGCAAATTGCCGAACGGCCCCGGGCGGCAGAAACCCACGCTACGCCACTGGAATGATTGCAACTGCGTCGAAAAATACACACGAGGAGCTAAAAGTACAGCGCGCGGTATGTCGCGTCGTTCAGAATAAGGAGATTTTTATCAATGGGACAAAAGTACCTTGACTGCGCCGTCCTTTAAGTATAATCAATATACTCCTGATATACTCAGATCATACCTACAAGGTACTATATAAGGTAAGGTACCTACCTACACAACATTATTGATTCGTACATATACGACAAGATTACACTAACAGTCTAGCTAGGCACTTAGATCTTTGTACCATTCATACGGTGTAAGAAATTCTAAAGGAATAAATCGTACTACAACTGTTTAACTTGACTTGTCGCTGTGTGTAGGTACCCTTTGTGAACACCTTGTCTAGGCGGAGCGCCAGCCCAGACTAAAAAAATATATGGGCCGAGCCATCGTTTAGATATCAAAATGCCTAGATATTTAAATATTTGTAAACCTATCGAAAACACAAGACATATATAAAACATCAGACTTAATGTTCATAGACGGTAGTAGTCTAGTATGGGGTGTCTCGAATTTCCTCATGTTTGTTTTGCTATAACGTATCTATGCTTACAACAGACATTTATACAGCCTTTAGCAATCCTCTTCTGGACATAGGACTCTAGGCCTACTTTGCGTCAGGATAGCTTAGGAGTCAAGATGAGGATTAAGCCTATTAAACCACGCCTTGGCCTATCAAGAGAAACAATAAAAAGTTAACCCTTAAGTGCATAGATTATCAAAATTGATAACAAACGTTTACTTGACCTTAACTTGTTATTGCAGCATGTTTGTAACAGAAAAAGATTTCTGAACGTATCTCATTCTGTCATACTTCAATACGTCAAATAAAAACACGTAATTGGTTGAAATCATGAAGGTATAGATAGGTAAACATGGAGGCCACAGCTGCAACCATAGATGTGTGAATAACATGGATTGGACGTACCTACGAAGTTAGCGTGCATACCTACGAAACGTATGCAAATAAAATGGCGTCCATTAGGGTTGGGCGCATATTAGGCAACGCAAAGCATATATCGACAAGTTTTTTTGTTATCGACAAAGTATAGCACCTTTAGGCATCATTCGCACGAGGATTTAAAAAACGATTGCGTTGAACTCTGGCGTAAGCACTTTTAAAAGCTTGCGATGAGAGCGTTCATACCAGCACTAAAATCACTGTTGTTTCGGTTCAGTAAGAAGTCGAAATTATTTAAGCCAACGTACTAGCGAATGCGATTTGTGTTGCTAAAAGATGAAAAATAAAACTATATTTTTTAAGTTTTTGAAGGGTTCTTACTTTTTCTAGTAATAAACCACAGATCTGTGAATAACATGGATTGGACGTACCTACGAAATTAGCGCGCATACCTACGAAATTATGTGGAAAATAAAATGACTGCCGTTGGGTTAGACCATAGAGATATTAAGAATAGAGTGGCAGAGTGGGGCCTATTCGTGTCCGCCGGTGGGAAAGAGAACGCAACATTAAAGGCCCCCTGCATTTCTCTCTAACAATACATGCACAACATCAACATTACGCAGTGGCGTGCTACCTGTAACTATTACTTAAATCAGTTTATTAGTAATCAATAGTTTAAAATTTGTTTTTATTGATACACGAAGATAGTTTGAAGTGACAAAAAAGTTTATATATTTTTTAACTATTGATTACTGATAAACTGATAGAAATAATAGTAACAGGTAGCACGCCATTGCGCAATGTTGATGTTGTGCATGTACTGTTAGAGAGAGATGCAGGGGGCCTTTAACCTGTAGCGTTCTCTCTTGCACCGACGGACACGACACAGTATTGAGTTAGGTACTGTTCTGCCACTCAATCCTTTATATCTCTATGGGTTGGACTCCAGAATATAATCGATATCGACATTGAGCCGGTTAGAGGTAAATAATACATTACTGTAGATTTAGAAAAAAATTAAATTGATATTTTGTAGTAAGTTACTTTAGATTTTTTGCCAAATTAGTTTATTCCATAATGCAAATGCGGGCGAACATGGTAAACCGGAAAATGTCCCTTGTATCATATAACAAAATATTCTCTGGTAGCCAATATCGATACTGTGTCGCTGTGAATGAAAGTACCGGACACGAATGGCACCATACATCATCATCATCATCATCATATCAGCCAAACGACGTCCACTGCTGGACATAGGCCTCCCCCAAGGTTCTCCACAGAGACCAGTCTTGAACCGCCCGCATCCAACTGCCTCCCGCGATCTTGACTAGATCGTCGGTCCACCTTGCGGGAGGCCTACCTCTGCTGCGTCGTCCGGTACGAGGCCGCCATTCCAGAACCTTTCTGCCCAACGGCCATCGCCTTTCGAGCTATGTCCTCTGGACACTGCCCCTTCAGCTTGGCTATCCGGATAGCTAATGGCCGGCGCCGACTGACGGCATGGCATGGCACGGCGCGGAACGTGTTTCGTTAGCCCGAAAGACGCTTCGGCACCTCGCAGCATGCCGCGTCATACCGAGGCGTCCAATTGACTGGGATTTAGTATCAATAGCACTTCTTGCTGAAGATGAAGAACGACAAATACAAAGTGATCTGTCGAAAAGAAAACAATTCTGGATACATTATTTATGAGAACAAGATTTACTAACTTATTTACCTACTGATTACGTCGTGGCACACTGCAAGACGCCATGGCATGCCGCGGCGTCCAAGTGTGCCGCCGATGCCGCGACGCGCCCCAAACGTCCCGCGGCATGCCACGGCGGGCTGCGATACGATTGAATCGAAATAAAGTAATATGAATTCTAAACTCATTGAAATAAGAATGAAAATGACTTGATCAGTAATAAAATCCTTTGCCATGCCGCGACGTCAGTGCGCGCCGGCCTTATGTCGGCGATTTCTGATTTGCACCATACATACCGTAATGAAACACACAGCTACACTGAAATATCATAAGAGGGTAAGAAAAATCATAATTGATTAATACATGTTATTTATTTGTTTTTTATCTGTATAATATATAAAGTCCTTGCGTTACTGATTGCCTGACAGATAAGCTACAGCCAAAATTATAAGGTGCAGGAAGCTGAAATTTGGCATGAATGTTCTTTGGGGATTGCAAGAGTGCACTAAGGACTTTCTTGAAATTCCCACGGGATCGGACAGAAACAGTTGAAAAAATGTGCAGGTGTAGCAGCGGGCGTCCTCTTGTTTATAAATAAAATTATTTTCTTCAACGTTTTATTGCTAGGAATTCTCGCATACAGTTGCTGTTCATGTTATCTGTTGGCAAAAAACATAATATAATTATTTTAACTGCTTATTTTCCTTAACATAGAGCAGGATGCAGCGGTTTTGGGTTTTATGTAATCAGGTCTAAGTAAAGTAAGTTTGTCAAATATCGCTTTTCCTTTACTAGGTACAGACAAAATTGGTTCAATGTTTAATTTATTTCCATTTACAGACACGAGATAGTTTTAACAATGTTATCGTTTGTGGAAGTCTCTATACATTATCTATACATCGATAACCCATATCGACATTAGCAGTAACATCACTACTAACCTCTAATACGTAAATATGGAAAATTCCAAACTACGAAAATAACAATATTTAGTCCATAACGAAGCTAAAACCTGTTAAATTGACTATAAAAAGAACCTCTTGTAACAATATTTTGTACAAATACTAATCCTTTTCAACAATATAAATCATGACTTGTTACTTACTTGTGAAGAGTACATTTGTGTTGATTATAGCTTTATCTTGCACTGCACAGTTCAAATCAACACTTAGGCATGATTTTACGATCTCTAGGAAAGCCTGAAGCACTGATTCATCTGGTTGTTAGACATATTTATGCACAAAATCAAAATTATTATGTTCGATTCACAACGATTTGACAGCAGATGTACCAAAAACACTTGGCAAGCAATATGGCGACACTGGCACGATTGACATTTCTGATAAAAAATCACTATGATCCGTGTATTCAGTAACCTATGGCTATCTCTTTTTTCTAACAGAGATATCGCTAAGTAAAAACGAGACAACACTATGTTTGGTGGCTTTATGTCGATTTCATATATATTTCTATAACGTAAAGTATACATATGTATTATTTGTCCACTCCATATTATATTCTTTTCTCAAAGGCTGCAACAAAGCCTTGAGTCAAATACCTACATTTCTCTATCTCACTCTCTGTGGTCTGACCTCTCATTTTAGCGTGGATTTAGTATTGCTATCTTCTTATTAAAATCTCCGAGTAAGCTCTTAAAAAGAGCCGACATATTAAGCAAATCAGAAGTTTACACGGTCAATTAATGTGTATTTAAATCAAGAGTTGAAATCCAATCACTTGTTAAAACTCCCAATATTGTAGGTCTCGAACGCTTATAATCATGGTTGGCGAGACAGTGAATTATAATCCCATTTCCTAAGGATTTGGTAATGTGGCAACATTGGCCACCATATGTCAAGTAAATCTTGTCAATATGGCAGTGGTTGGTTGAAAAGAGATGGTATGACCACAGTGAGCGAGATAGCGATACATCATTTGAGCTTCAAGTAGGTATTCCAAAGAAATATAACCTAAGGCATAGAAGTAACACTAATTAACAACAGCGGTTGCTATGACTGATATCTTCTTTCTAATGGCACATGCAGTATGATAGAAAGAGCTGTCGATAGGTTTAGCAGCACGCTCTTATAGCTGTCGCGTGGTAGGCAAACAGTAGACAAAACATAGAGTGAGGAAACCGAGTGTTGTTCGTAACAGTGATGATTTATCGATAAATATTTTTGGTGAAATGTCTAACTTTAGTATGTGTCGATATATTTAAGCCGTAGAAGTAAACAACTAAAATATTGAAATTGTAGTTTTTGCTGTCGACGCAGGACAGTGCTTTGCAAAGACTTGCCAGACAGACAGTACTAAAATAATTCACGTGTTTAATTGTTCGTTTTAGCCATAAAATCTATTGACAAAAAGTATTCATAAACTAATGAGCGATGCGTGGCGATGAGATGCTAAGAAACTGTCACTTAGATTATGTATTGTACGAATTATACCAGATTGGCTAATGCGGCACGGCAGGCTTTGGCAATTTGTTTGCGTCGCATCATATCACGTTGCTTGCTATCGCTAACGTTGGACACTGCTCGATTTTTTTAGAGTTGTAGGTAATCCGACTGCCACGCCGAAGCTTGCGGGTTTTATTCCCGCTCAAGTCAAACATTTGTGTGCATGAATATGGATGTTTGTCTTGGTCTGGATGGTACTATGTATAATATGTAATATATTTACAGAAAAGTATATATACATGTTTATCGATTGTCTAGTACTCGCAGTACAAGATATGCTTAGTTTGGGACCAGATAATGTCGTGTGAATGTGAAAGAATATTATATTTTATGGTAGAATATTATGTAGCGGACTACAAGACAAGACGTCTTTGATCAGTCAGGATAGGACTAGTATGATAAATAATATAGAAGTAGGTAGATTAATTAAAATCGTTGTAATTATTATATTTTATTAATATGTTCAAACTAAAATTACACACTTTTTGTTTAGCTTTGGATAAATAATTCTACCGGGTGTGCAATGTCCGGGCATAAATGTAATGTAGGCAGAGCTTTCGGTTTTAAACGACGCCAGGTGCTTTCTGTCTTTAAAAACAGTATTTCTCAAAATGACATGAACAAATACGGTGGTACTTCTGCTAAATCAAACTAGGCCGTCCAACGGCATTTATCCAAAGTTTTCTTGTGACGTCATTAATAGGCAACCTGTAATAAAAAACACCTTCTTAATAATAAAAAATGCTACTCACATCCCTAATCCATCTACTATTTTATAGATGCAAAAATGTAAGCCTACACACACGTGCGTACACTGGAACACTTGACTTTAGGTTAATAGACGCAACTTTTAAGGTAGGTATCTAAGTAAATTATGTACATTAAACTGCGCTTACTATCAAACGCGCGATAGAAAATTAGACCGCTGGACGTCTTTGTTTATTGCCAACTTAGCAAACGCGGCTACCCGCTGTCGCTTCCAGCGACAGTTTTACATTCATGTCCGATAGTTAGTTTCCGTATTTATCCCTCATTCAAAAAACATCGATATCTCCTTTCACTGTCAAATCCCATCACTAAGGCTATTAAATCAATAAATGTACAAAATAACAATTTGTGAGTTAAATTCATAACACATACGTATGCAAGCTGTTCCTTTGATTTGCAATACAATGATATTGTGTAAACTTAACACTCATTATAGCATTAATACGAGAAAAGTAAATAAATTTGTTGGAAAATGCCGACTCACTGCTAGAAGATAAAGTTTCTCCTGTTATTTCCGTTCCGAGAATAGCGGCATCCACATCCCGATATCACATACTCGATGTGTATTAATTAATGAGTACACTATTTAATTATTATAAGCTTACTTACTATTTAAATGCAAAAAAGTTATTAAAAATGTAAACACAAACGTCTAACAAATTTCACACTGATGACAGATCACAGCACGGCTATTTAGAGAATGTAGTCAAAGATATGAGTATGTAAAGAGTCTATGCCTCTTTAAATGAGACGCGTAATTTGACGTTATGATTAACCAACTAAGACCAACTGACATTACATGTTGCACGTTCGGTATAAGGAAATTTATAGGGCATGTTCTCTCTAGTCTAAACGTCCAACCTCTTTGAGGTATTCGGAGTGCGGTCTCCATGTTTATCTATAACTTCATGGTTGAAATTTGTCATTTATGACATTGCGCCACAGAGTTCATGAAGTGACCCTTTTCAAAAGTTACATCTCAATAAATCTTTGTACCTATAAGTGCGTATTTTTTTCAACAAAAAAAATATATTTAGTAAGGTAAGGATCATTCCTATAATAAAAAATACAAATTTTGCTACTAATCTTTGATAGCTAGTACTAATTTTACTTTTGAAGTTAGTTATCAAAAATGATAATTCATGCATTCCAGCTATAGAAAAGTTATATTTTGTGTATTGACGGTTATTATGGCGCGGTTTGGTTTTGAACGCAATTTGCATGGGTTTTTATGCTTTGGTGATGGTTTTGCATGGCTTTTTGTTGTTTATATATTACCAGGCCCGATCATGGAAGAAAATCGCATCGAGCAACTTTTATGGCATTTGGAAAATAGAGATGTTTCAGAGGATTCAGCTGATATTGATGAGGACTCTATTGATTACTACGATGACGTGAGTGGGTTGGTTGCAGACCTTGAAGATATTGAGGAAATAGTAGAGGAAGGTAGGCCAGTATCAAATGAAATTGATTTAGAATCTGGGTTTCTAGTTCTGCCTGACTCTGTGTCTGAAAATCCATCAATCAACTATTCGGCCTCTCGTAATTAAGTTTGAAAAATAAAAGCATATGGATTTGGTAGACAGAGCTTTTGATTTTGAAGGTGTGACAGATTACCCTAAAAATATTTCGAATTTGTCTTCAACTTACCAGTATTTTACATATTTTTTGAAGAAAGCTTTCTAGAAGTCGTCTTTGTTGAGAGCAATAAATATGCCACTCAGAAAAAGCCCAATGTTGTCGACCCAATTACCCTGCTAGATCTTCGAAAATAAATTAGTATTTTGAAAGGAGACCTAATGAACCAGATTTGGGAGCAGTATCCTATACTGTAGTAGGTACGCTTACTTCACCCTGTACCAAGGCAGGGGAACCATATAGTTATTTTGTCAACGATTACACCAACCTGTCACTATTTCCTTATCTGCACAAGGAAGAAATTCATTGTTTAGGAACAGTGCAGCGAAAAAGATTATGGAAAGCATGTAAGTTGCCAGACAAGAAGGAACTACTAGAAATTGGTCAATTTTTTAATAGAATTGTCGGACACAACGTGCAGGTATGGTGGCGTGTCTGAAAACAAAAGAGGCCAACTGAGTCTCAATAGACCACCTGATGTTACCCACAAGAAGCAGAGAGTTGGTGCTCAAATATTACCCCCTCAGGATATACGCCAGGAAGGTGTTGGTCACGATAAAAAGTACTACGAAAAATGGAATCAGTGCTTCTATTCAACATGTAAAAAACTGACTTCAGTAATGTCTACAAAATGTAATATTTCTTTTTACGACAACAGAAAGAATAATTGTTTCCAACTTTTTAACTTGTAAAATATATATGTGGAAAAGTTGAGAGCTCTTTCTATTAATTTTATTTTAATATTTACATAATAAATTAGTATTTCATCAAAAAACATGTTTATCTGATTTCATAAAAAATATATGCCTCTAATGCATAGATTATCAAAAATGATAATTAGGTTTTATAATGAAAAATAATACCTATAAATATCATAGGATTTTTTAAAACATTTTTCCATGATAATTTAGCTTATTTTTTATCACATATATTTTTTTCAATCCAAAATAAAAAATCATGCACCAAAGGGTTAAGATTAACAGTAGCAACCATAAACACATGAGTAGATAAACCTTAGACTATCCAACCTCTCTGAGATAAACGGATTCGATTTATTTACTCATGTGGTAGCAATACGCTAATTTAAGCCATATATGAACGGCACAAGTTATTATTAATTATAATATTATGTTAGAGCGTCGAGCTTGACCAGTAGTCTTCTAGGTATAGCTACTAGCTTTTGCTTTTTCGACGTGATTGTCAAGATGTTTGGGTACCTACCTTGATAGCTGCAAACGTGTGAACCGAGTTCTTCTACACCATACTTGTACAATAACCATAACCATAAGGAAAGACGGCTTCGTGTCTAGATTTCTGGAAGACGAAGTATTTCTTGGCCAGTAGTCATGAAGTCCCATCATCACTCTGTATGGCCAGACATCATCCTCCTAGCGGTATACTAGTTTCAACCTGAGGTCCGCTTGATAGTCTAACCGGATTTGGTTGAATATTAGCAGGGCCGGCCTTAGCCATCCAGGCGCCCCGGGCGAGACACTCATTTGGCGCCCCTTGCCCAGTTTAACATCCCTTCCCCCCTAACTTCATCTCATCTTCATCATCTTCATTCTTCATCCACTAACTTTTGAAATAAGATTTGCGACAAGATACATGCTGTAGAATTGTAGTTGGCAGCGCGGCAGAGACTCAAGAACAGCCCAGGTTTCATGGAATCAAAGGCTTCTCATACTCTACATAGGCCAGACAGGACCCTACTCCGTCTTCCCGGGGAGCCTTTACTAACCTACCTGAGAGGCGGGAAAGACTGATTTCGTCGACATCTACTTACGGTAAATCTTATGTTAATAGGCGAGGAAGCGGGCTCTAGTGTCGCTGGTGTCTGTCTGCTGTAGGCGTCAGTGCATGTGAGGCATACACGTATTCGCAAAAGTTTTAATTTTCAGCAAATGTCTCTGTGACTGCTGTTATTGTAGCGCTGTTCGAGGTAGTCTGGTGGCTTTGTCAGGAGACTCTTTCCCAGTAATTTCGCGAAGACCTGAGTCCAGATTTGCTCAATCGGCTCCTATTTGAGACGAGTAGTCCAGCTTCGCCCATCTCCAGAATTTTATACGGAGAGTTGGGCTTAATTGACGAGAAATCCTACGTCACCTTGAGAAAGTTGGCTTCCTTGCCTGAAGTAGAATAGGTAGCCTGATGCAAGGGTTATGGTGTCCTCTTCCTCTTTTAGACTCCTTCTTTCTTCTGTCCAGAGCACGTAACCATATCATCCCCAACTATAATTCCTAGATTTGGAGGCTCTAGTTTAGCCGATAACTGCGTTTATTGTACGTAGTCAAATGATTTTGACAATTCTATCCATTGCCCGAGGATTCTTAGCACTTCCTGCACTATCGTGACATTCATGACCAAGGCCTCTGCCGAGAGATGAAATAATAGGGCGGCTGTGGACTAGTGACCACATTCTCTGGCCAATTTACATGTTGTTGCCTTTATTCATCACATCAGGATATTCGGGTGGCAACCGCAGCATGGTGATCAGTACCTGCATAAAGGAACGCCGCTGCAAATCCACAGCTGAAACCCCTTAGTCGGCTTATACGCTCACCCACGGGATGAAATAGGGTGATGCTTTTCTAAGCCTTGCCAACTACTGGAATAATATATTTAGTTAAAATATTATATCTACTATCAAAATATGTCTGTTACTTTTAATTTATTTCAAATATACCTGTTTGTCAAGGAGATTATTTTTTTTTTTGATATACTTAGTCTCACGACTGCATCCCCGAAGGGTTAGTCAGATTTTATGATTACACCCACATTTTGCCATGATTTTTTAGGTCCCACGTTATAGGGACGAGCCTATTGCCGTTATCGGACACATCAACCAGACTCCGTGCTGCTACTGAGAATTTACTAACCCAGGACCAGGGACGAGCCTATTGCCGTTATCGGGCACATCAACCAGACTCCGTGCTGCTACTGAGAATTTACTAACCCAGGACCTCCGATCAGCAGTCACATACGCTATTCACGGGACCACGGAGGAGATCAATTGTTAAATTTTATTATTTTATGATCCATGATCATCCTCGCGCCTGTTGTGATTTTTTTTTAATAAAGGTAGTGTGTGGTCAATGTCAAGTAATGCCCCACGACTCGTATCTCTATCTAACTAATCATAGCATTTGGCTATATTATATTCTAGGGATCGTTACAATTTTAATGAACTGATTGTTTTTAATATACCAATTACGCTGTTAAAACAGATATTACAAACCAACAAACATTCATTTTTGAGCCCAATATAATCCAATTCATTTAGTGTTTCTTTGAAACCCTTTTTGAAACTTGACAAGACTAGGGGGCGCCCGCGGCGCCCCTGGAACCTGGCGCCCCGGGCGACCGCCCCGGTTGGCCCCCCCCCTAAAGCCGCTACTGAGTATTAGCTTTTCCACAGAGCGACCGCCTTTCTGACCTCTGCAAGCCGAAGGGATATTCCACGGTTTAGACCAGTGTCAGCTTATTTAAAAGACACTGACGCCCTATAACGACTGCCAAAGATCTTCATGACAACCGGGACCGACGGCTCAACGAAATCTCCGAGGCACGGGGCGATAATTAACAATTTAATGTATGGCCAGAGAACAACTTATTATTTATACAGAGTGTCACAAGACCCATCACCGAGCCATGTATAGGTAGCAAGCGATGCGATTCCTAAGATTTTATTCCAGATCTTTCTTCCCGCCCTCCTCCAAATCAAGTGAGTCCTGCCGTGGCAAATGACTTTTTATTTTCGACCAGGGTTGCCAAACTAGAATCCATAATCGACTGAGATACCTAGTAAATACACACGTCATCACGATTCGCCATCCGTTTGGTAAGTCATTCAGTTAGTTAAGTAGGTATGCTAAAAATGCTTTCACTCTTTATTTCTAGTGAGTCATTATATGCCATATTTTATTCGTTATGATGTATGAGCGTATGTCGATATAGAGATACCCTAGTGAAGACTTGGAGAGACTAACAGACTGCTCCGCAGAGGTCCGTGGGTTTCAACCACGGATCACTGATGTATCGAAGTTATGTGTGTATTAGGGCCTGTACAAACCACGTTTTTTAAACGCGCCGTCGACGCACGTTTTAGAAACGCGCGTCGACGGCGTGCTTTTATCCTACAGAGCAGATTTTGGCGTTTGTATCGATACAAACGCGCGGCACCGGCGCGTCTGCTGATACACACGCGCGTTAGTATAGCGTTGGCTCAGATTATTAAAACAAAAGGCAGATGGAGCGCATTCATCAAAGTGAGGCACGTTGACAGCTATGTGTGCGTGACATTTGACGACTGCACTGTACGGACACGAGCGTCTGTGTGCGTGTAAAGTTGCCAGATTATGAATAATCTCCCACTCATCATCATCAGCCTGACACCATGGTATGATATGGGGTGGTGACATTCCGTATTCTTAATCCGTCACCACACGGACAATTTCCCACTCTTTTGCACATAGTTTTGTAAAGTTTTTATGGAAGTTTAGATATACTGACATTAGTTTGCGGTCTTGAATAATTTACTGTATAACTGTAATAGATTTCATTACGTATAATATTCATGCACCGGAGACAGTGAACATTAATGAAAGCGACGTATATCGACCTACACTATACAAGTGAATATAGACCAATTCTCTCACCCTTGTACCTAAAAGTATTCATAAACAGGCAAAATTTTGTCAAGTACACAATAAAGTATAAATATTATGATTTATAGACAAAACAAATTTTACTCTTTAAAAAAATATAAATATTAGAAGCGCAAACTCATGGATATGATTGTTTATTCTGATCATTCCAACGTACGGTTCTCAAGCCTGGTCACCTACCCAGCTTCACAGGTCACGCCTAGGGGTCTGCCAAAGAGCCATAGAGCGCAGCATCCTGGATCTTAATCTTAAACTTAAAAACAGGATACGGAACACCGAGTGCCAAACAGTTCAGCTAACACAAGTTGTGAATATAAATAGTGTATCGTTGCGGCTCGGCTAAGAATAAATGTGCGTTATCACTTGTGTCACACTGAGTATTCACAATGATCACACGTTAAAACAAATACACTAAATAGTAACAATATATAAATAGTGACAAGAAGTTATTGTTAAAATTGTGTTTGTAAAAAGTATAATAACTACACGGCCAAAGTTCGAGCGAACAGAACGGAGACTTGGTGTCAACGGACGGATTTGAATTTACATCTGCTACGACTTAAACCCGGGGAGTATAATACTTATTAAAACTTATTCAACACTCCACAACACCGAATTACTCGGCTCACCCCCGTGTGAGCTACGTCCAACACACATCTGGCTCAGTTCTGTCTCCTTTTGCTTGACTATATGTGGAAGCAAAATCGAGGACTAAACAACAGCCCCAGACAAACACAATCTACAAATACACTTCACAATTACTACACTGTTTATTCTTGTCTGTACTTCATATATTTGTGTACTTATCTGTATTAGCTATTATTGGTTTAAACCTGTAACTTGTATACCTACTTACATTTTATTAATAAGTTGATTAAGTTCATCAGCTGAGATATTTCAATAGAAACCTTGTAAAAGTATTAGATAATTACTCTAAAGTATTCAAATTACCTAAATTGTTCTCAATTTCTTAGTTTCTACAATTAATTAATTTAATATATTTTTTATTCATATACCCTCCTTTTCTTTTGTAACTTTTCTTATTTATTCTGTCTATACAATAATACTCAAGCCCCATCACATCTCTTCTCTTCTTTGACTTTGCTCAGCTGTTTTCTTATTTTTTAGGTAATTTGTAATCCTTGGCAATGTCTACCCATATGATGACTCGGAAGGCAACGGCCAAGGAGGTGGAAAATAAATTAAGAATAACTCTGCTCGAGTTAAAGAAATACAAGGATGACAACAGTCAACTATTAAGGGAACGCGTTGACAGTGAAGAAGAAATTAAAATTGTAAATGACCGTATATCTGAGCTGAAGACACAACTCACGGAGCTGCATATAGAGCATATGGATGTCTTGGATCAACGGGACAGACTACGAGAAGAAGTTAGGTGTTTCAGCAGCTGCGACGAAATTTACTCCAGACAACTTAGCCGCAATGCGGAGTTAGAAGCAAGTCTCAGTGAGGCTTATGGCAGAATTTCAACTCTAGAAGACACAATTGCGGCCTTTAACAGTACTGCTACTCACAACTTATTCTCTGAGCTCCTGGGTGACAAAATTAATGTGCTAAAAGCTCTTAAATGTAACTGTTTCAAAAAATGCCTTAGTAAGAATAAATTTAGAAAATTGTTTAAGTTAAATAAATTAATTAAGAAACTTAGATCTGGTCCTAAGTGGTCTACCAAATTGAGTCAGTATGCACAAGATAACTGTAAATTGAATAAAGAGTGTGAGTCTCTTTTATCAAAGCTTGAGGAAACAAATGAAGAATTAGTTTCTGGTAGGTTGTTATATGAACAACACACAAGTGAGTTGCAAGCACAAATATCAAATCTACAAACTCAACTCACTAGAACTATAATGGAACACCAGAATGAGACTCATGAATACATCTTAAAATATGAAGAAATTTCAAGAGTTGGTCGAGAAAATTTAAAACAACTTATCTCATTATCCAACTCTAATAATTACTGTTCCAGTTGTACAACTAAGTGTGCGACTACACCTGCTGAATCAATAGAATTGAATGCACATGGATGTCAGTATAATACACAAAACAAACTGCATCCAGTAAAGACTGACAGTAAGAGTGTAATAATTTTTTCAGACCAACTGGGAGTGGGTTTAGGGAGCTTAATTGATCATTACACTGAGCAACCAGTACAGAACTTTTGTTCACCTGGAGCTCAGTCTTGTACCCTAGTTGATAAGATTAAGAATGCCGACTTGAATGCACAAACTACTGTCATCATATTGTATGGTGACAGCTCATTAGTCTCCAAAAACAGTCTCATAGAATTAACAGACTTAATGATAGATGTTAGCACAAAAATAGGATGTAGCTTTATTATTTGTGCATTGCCTTATTCATATGCTCTCACAGATGACCAAAACAGGCAGATAGGCAAATTAAATCTATTATTGTACAATAGGACATGTCATAGTGACAGTATTTTATTTTTTGACACTAATATTTTTATTAGTAATTTCTTTTTAACAAAAGATACTATGTATCTTTCTTATGTACATAGGCGACAACTTGCTAAATGATTAGCATTTAATTTATATACTGACAGGAGTACTACTAGAGTACTTAGGAATTTGGTAGATAATAGTTATACCAATAGTAGTATTGACACATCTATTAGTTTAAACTATTAGATGAGACAACAGATAGGCATTCATGTGTTTTAAACTTAGTTCATCAAAACATACAAGGCCTATCTGGCAAAGAATTAGAAATAGATTTATTTTTAAATAAACATAAGATTGATATCTTATGTATTACAGAACATTGGTTGCGAGGTGACCAATTAATATTTAACAATCAACATTACTCAGTTATAAGTGCATTCGTAAGAAAGAAGGCTATTCGTGGTGGCTCTCTAATATATGTATGTAATAGTTTGAAATGTAAAGAACGTAAGGATATAGCTAAACTTTCTATCGAGCGCACTGCTGAGATTTCTTGTGTTGAGCTTGAACAACATATTATAGTGTGTGTGTATCGACCACCACAAAGCGACTTTACTCAGTTTGAAAGCATTATTGAGGATGTCTTAAAACACATAATTTCTAGTAGGAAGTCTATAATCGTATGCGGCGATTTTAATGTCAATTTGTTAGAAAAATCACCAATTTGTACTAGGTTAGTTAGCTTATTTAGGTCATTTAATTTAAATGTTTTGTTCTCTGAACCAACTAGAATTACCTCACATTCGTCTACATGCTTAGATAATGTTTTTTGCAATTGTCTTTATTTAAGTAAGGCTGTTTTAACTGACTTGACATCGGATCACTGCGGGCAAAAGGTTGTAATTCCAACTAATACAACCCCTAAAGTACAAGAAATTACATGTAGGCCAATGACCTCTGCTCGCCTAAAACACTTTAGTAATGATGTTGCTGCCAAAATCGCCAGTATTGACTTAACCGTTGATGATCCTGATGAATTATATAAATGCTTATTTAAAATTGTTAATGATGAGTACAATAAAAATTTTAAACTGAAGACGTTTGCAAGGAGCATTAAAGTAAATTTTTGTGATTGGGCAACAGTAGGTATATACAAAAGTAGAGCTAGGTTGTATGATCTATATGGTATGAAGAAATACAATTTTAATCCTGAATTTATTCAATATGTTAGAAATTATTCAAAGGTTTTTAAGAGGACATGTGCTTTAGCCAAATCCTTATATTTAAGCAATAAAATCAAAGAATCCGAGAACAAAATTAAAACTACTTGGAGCATTATTAACAATGAGACTGGTCGAGCTAAATTGGTAGATAACAATTATGAATTAAAATTTAATGGTGAAATTATTACTAGGAAAATTGATGTTGCTCAGACATTTAACAATTTCTTCATAAACATACCAGTGAACACAACCAGCTGTCTAGATTCATGTCCAAACAAAGCAGAAATGTTGGTTAGGGGCAATGTGAATGAGTGTGATGTGCTTTTTAATTTTAAATATATTGACACCAATGACATACTGAAGGTATTCAAGACGCTCAATAATAAAAAATCTGTTGACTTATGGGGCATTTCTGTTAAACTTGTGCGACAAATTATTTCTAGCTTAGCTCCATATTTAGCTGCAATATTCAACAGATGCATAGATACAGGAGTATTTCCTGATCTAATGAAACACAGTAAAGTAATACCATTATTCAAAAAGGGATCCAAGAGCGACCCTAGTAATTTTCGGCCAATTTCTATCTTGCCTGCTATTAGTAAAATTTTTGAAAAGATTATTTTGCATCAACTAGAGAGCCACTTTCACACAAATAATTTATTTCACAGTGAACAGTATGGCTTTACTAAGGGTCGCTCCACCGTTGATGCCGGTGTAACTTTGTTAAAGCATATTTTCAATGCTTGGGAAAACTCGAAGGATGCCATTGGTGTTTTTTGTGACCTATCAAAGGCCTTTGACTGTGTGGAACATAATACGCTTTTACTTAAATTGAAACTTTATGGTATTAGAGATACCGCACTCAATCTTGTTGCCAGCTACCTTAGTGATAGAATTCAGTATGTAGATGTTAATGGGAGTAGGTCTCTAGGTTTGCCAGTAGGAATGGGCGTTCCACAGGGCTCTATTCTCGGTCCATTTCTTTTTTTAATATATATTAATGATTTGCCGTTCTTTGTACAAAATTTATGTGATATTGTTTTGTTTGCCGACGATACGTCACTAATTTTTAAAGTTGATCGTAATTTAAGTAACTTTGATACCGTCAATAACACTCTTGCACAAGTATTAGATTGGTTTTCGACAAATAATTTGGTACTCAACTCAAGCAAAACCAAATGTGTTAAATTCTCTTTGCCTAATGTGAAAAGTGTTCCTACTAATATAATTTTAAATAAGGAAACAATTGAACTAGTCGAATCAACCGTATTCTTAGGTGTAACTTTAGATTGTAAGCTTCAGTGGGGCGCCCAAATATCCTGTCTTGCAGTAAAACTTAGTTCTGCAGCGTTTGCAGTTAGAAAAGTTAGGGAATTCACAGATATAGATACTGCTAGACTAGTTTACTTTAGTTATTTTCACAGCGTAATGTCTTACGGAATAATGTTATGGGGTACAGCTGCTGATATACAGACTATTTTTGTCATTCAAAAAAGGGCCATACGTGCAATTTATAAGTTAGGTGCTAGAGATTCTTTACGTGATAAATTTAAAGAAGTAGACATATTGACAGTTGCATCGCAATATATATATGCTAACTTAATGTACATTAAGAAAAACTTAATTCTATACCGCAAAAATAGTAATTTGCACAACGTGAACACAAGGAATAAGCATAAACTGGTGGGAACTAACTACCGTCTACATAAAGTTCAGAACTCATTTGCGGGGATTGGTATACGATTTTTCAACAAATTGCCTCTTGAAATAATGAATTTACCCATGCACAAATACAAACGGACAATTAGGAACTTTCTTTTACAAAGGGGTTATTACACTATTAAGGAATTTTTAAATGATAAGACACCGTGGGGATAGGCTTAGGCTTGTTTAACTCACGATTATTTTATTTACATGTTAAGTGGAGGTGCCTCGTGAACACATGATTTTTGCAGGATTTCGTTATTATTATGATTTGTTGAATGTAGTTTAACATTATTTATCTCTGATCATATCATTGTTCACTTGTCACCTTCACAAAATTCTTTCTACATTTGCATTCCTTCACGCGTTCCACTAACTTATGTTAATAATAACGATCTGGAAAATGGAGGTAATTGGCGGTCATGGTCAGTATACCAATAGATTGTTTCTTACTGCTGGTTCGTATACCGTTGTCGTCATGCTCACTAAAATGTCATTTCTTGTGGTGGCGTCGTGTGTCGGGTCATCCCTGTCCCTCTAATATGGCGAGAGGGATGATGGCTGGCACATGCGTCATACTCGTGAACGGGTGCTACTAGCGATGTCTGGTCGATGACGGTCTTGCGGGCTGGTATTAGATTTTAATATTTAACTGCAACATTTCCATCATGGTTCTGATCACTTTCGCGGATTGCCTGCATTATTAGGTATATATAATGTAAGTGGATGCTCCTGTTTCACCATGTCTATTCTGAGGAGGCTAACCAAATGAACATCAAAAGAATTATGCTTGAGTATTATGATGTACAGTAAATATATACAAGTGATATAGAAGGTGTAACAGTTGCAGCACCTTACAAAATGTAAATTGTGTAAGTATTATGCAAAACCTGGCGATGAAAAAGAGTGACCGTGAGTTTTATTGCCCGTTCTTTCTCATGGTTCTACCTATTGCTTTGCGAACGTGGCAGTAAATGTAAATGTAGAAGCATACAGTAATGTTTTAAATTTGAGTATAAGTAATTATTTTATAAATTTATTATTTTGACGTTCATAAGCGTCACATTGTGACCCAAATGAATAAAGGATTTTGAATTTGAATTTGAATTTGAGCTGCGTTCTAGAACAAGCATCAAAGACGTGGGAAGAAAGGCTGCTAGTCTCAAATGGAACTGGGCGAGCAGCGTCAGCCGTATGTACGAGACTCGTTGGGCAAGAGTATCAACACTGTGGGTACCAGAGGATAGACGACGTCGCCGAGGCCGGCCCCGAAACAGGTGGCGAAATGACCTGGACGCCTACCACAGGAGCTGGCTTGAAATTACGTGCGACAAGCATACGTGGAAAGATTTGGGGGAAACCTTTGCCCAGGAGTGGGACAGCGTAAGCTATTAAAAAAAATGAATGCCTTAAATCAATAATTTCTGTGTCTACACACTAAGTACATGAATATTTGGATCGTATAGGGATCGAGCCCAAAACAATGTATACATATTGGAAAGCCTATAACAATATTTGCTAATAAAGATATATCTAAAATATACATTTATAATATGTTAATATATTTTTCATTAACATGACAATTCTTATTAGGTACATATTACATAAATCAATTGACAAGTGCATTTTCCATAATACAGGGAAAACGGCGTCGACGTAAACTGGCAACACTTACACATTTGCAGAAATACTAATTTTATCGAACTTAAATTGGACCGAGTTGTGCCAAAATGTTCCACCCCACAATGAACACATTTTGAGTTATTTCAGTTTAACCATTCAGGCGAAGTTTTTCCATTTAAATATTCCGATTTTGTTACATATGGAGGTATCAATATTTGGAATATTGAATATGGTTTCTAATCGTATGTTTTGCAATATACAGGCGCTGCTATTTTTTAAGATATTAAGAGAAATATCGTCTGGATCATTTCAGCAAAAAATAAATTTGTATGACACTGTGTCAAAATTAATTTTGGAATAATGATCCAAATTCCATTAACAGTTTAAGGTGAACGCAGACTTGGCCGCACCGCAGTCTCCGCAGTCCCCGCAGTCATCGCTTTTAGTTAATGGCCTCGCACATCTATCCGCACCGCAGTCACTGCAGTCGTTCCCGACGCCGCACTATGGTTCGTCTAGAACAAGCTAGCTAGACAAAATTATTTTATTTGATTTTTATGTCTAGATGCGGTTAATAAGCAAAGATATAAGGTTTTTGGTACTTTTTTCAAGGCAGTTTGTCATTTGAGCTGGTATCGTGAAAAAAAAAACATTTATCGGGCATATGTGTATAATATATTTTTTGAACATTTTATAAAGTGATTTATCCCTCGACGTCGCTATAAAATCTAATAACAGATGCATAAAATATCTAAGAACTAAATCTATTACTCATTATCATCACTATCATCAGATGAATCATCCATTGAATAGTCATGATCGTGAGGGGCAGAACTATGAAAAGTAGAAATCATATTAACATTTTGTTCCTTACAGCTAGGTGGGACAATTAAATCTAATACTTCAGTTGGAAGCGTACCTATTTTCTTCCGAGGAACTTCTCGTAAACCGTTTATTACAGGGTCAGATGTTATCAATAACATATTAAGTAAATCTCTATTCGTAGCCTCCCGTGATCGCTTTCGTGTGTTGTGCTCACGAAATCTTCTGCAGTCCTTATTCCGAGCTTCCTGTGCTTCCTCGGAAAGCTGGCCTATAGGTAGAAGGGACGATCTAATTACTTCGCCACTGTGCAAAAGTATTTTGTGGACAGTAGCGGGCATGTAATACCATGAATAGAGATTTACATAAAGTTGTCTAGTTTCTTGAGCTAAGTTAACGAATTTTTCAATATTTATATCATATCCCGATGATAAAGTGCGAAGTAGTATGCCAAATTTTTGTATTAGTGAAACATCTAACCCTGTAATATCGGCACTAGCCTCGGGATTTCCAAAAAATCTTCGCGCGGTGTTCCCGTCATTAGTGTTACCGAACCCTGGTTTTGGTTTGTCTACAATCAAGCCCATTTCGCTTTTAAATCGTTTTTTAATGTCATCTGAACGTTGTTTCACACTAGCTTTGTCTTCGGCTGTTCTTAACTGCCATTTTTTTATATTTAGTCGATAGCTAATGTGAAGCAAGCATTCAAAGCACCTTATCCAAGCGTGCAACGTAGACAAACCAAAACCAAGATTATCTTTGTCCGCAGCAAACTCTTTTGACAGATCATTCATCATTGTTGGAGTTGCCCCACAAATAAAACATTTTTGTGAGGAAGAAGTTTCGGTCAGAGCATTGCAAACTTTTCCGTCAATCATTGTTAAAAGCATAACATGTGTGACAGATACTTCGGTCTCCATCACCTTGCAGGTTGTCGGCAATAAAGCGTTTATCTCTTCTAAAACCTTATTGGTTTCCGAAATCGTAAAATCTTTCGTTTCCTTAGAAAAGATAAACTTTATTGGCCGACAATACATTGTAGAACAGGGCCGAGGATTCTGCCACACAATATTACCACTTTCATCTTTCAATTGAAGAGGAACGAAAGAAAATACAAATAAAAACTCGTCATTATCGTCACAATTAGTGAATTTTTGTTTGTACATACTATGACCGGAACTTCCATCACAACCCCATTTACTGATTAATGTGAATGACGTGCAAGGTAACAGACTATGAACAACTTCTTGTTGTGCTGAAACTAAACGTTCGGCAGTCTTATCAAGAATTGCCTGAACTTTGATTTCAGCATGCGTTTCATTGACTGTAATTTGTTCACCTGACGGGTAGCAGGCTATTTTAGCCTTTCTAACACTGTACATTGACGGAAACACCTTATGTCCAGCTTTAATACTCCACTTCCGAGTCTGCTTATAGCTATGGCTACTTGATTTACTATCAACGTAGTACGCTAAAGCTTCCTCACTTGTTAAACTCCTGGGGGCACTTTCTTCACTCGTGGTCTTGGTTATTGAAGGATCACTAGTCACATCTTTAATTTGACGTGCTACACTTCTCTGACCCGAGATTCGAGCTGACACTTCAGCGGCGTAAATTAATTCACTAGCACTTCTGGACTGTAATAGATCGTCTACACGTCGTCTCTTCGTTTTGAGACTAGAATGTTCAAAATCTTTAGTAGGTCTTCCGGGTCCCGGTTCTCCAGATGTAGTTGGCAGAGATAAATAAACGGACACATCGAAAGATATGTCAAGACCCTCCAGCCACGTCGAATACTTTTGTAGGAATCGCTCTCGATTTCTTCCACAGCTGCTCCACTTTTCAGCAAATTTCGTTGAATATCTTGAGATTAGTACTTTAATATCTCGCAGAGACTGCTCCGTAACACCATCAAAATTATATCTCAAAGATATAAACCGAAAGAGCTCCTCATTCCGCGTTTCCTTCGGGTGTTTCAGCCATTCTTCGAAAAAATCCATTCTTGAGACGGTAAAAACTGTTGAAAGAAAAAAATAAATAAAAATTAGTTGTGCAAATATATCGCAATGAATTTTTTTACGTATAACTACTAGACACTTATGAGAATCGTATATGATAGGTTCTACGGTGGGGACAAGTGGGGACATGTTATTATTTGACCGATGAATTTGAAAAAATGAGTAAAAAAGTGGGTGAAAATTCAAACATTTCATTTTATAAGACTAAAGAATGAAGTTCCCATGTTGAAAATGAAATAAAATATAACTACTTACCCTTACGTATACAATCCATCACAAAAATACTTTCACAAATTTCTTTTAGTGACATAAACAATGCTATCAAATATGATGTAAAAATGCAAATGAATGCCCTTTAAATAGTCAACATCTTATAAACATACCTTAATGACGCTCTTAATGAGGGTAGTATTGATAATTAATAGGTGTAATCCTCAATGTATAGGGGTAATGAGTTCGTAATAGTAATTAACTTCCAGGAATTTAAGAGTTGTTTTTGTCTAGCTAGCTTGTTCTAGACGAACCATAGTGCGCCGCACGCATCGTTGATCGCACTTGATTTCTTTCATTCAGTGGGTGTCATCCGCGCTAGCCGCAGTGCGAGGTTGCATAGAACTTCATACAAAGAATTCAAATGCGAATACTGCGGCGCGTGCGGTGCGGCCAAGTCTGCGTTCACCTTTAAGATCCATGCAAGTTTTTCAGACATAGATACCTAATAAATATCTGCCCTTTGACAAAGGTGAATTTAGTTCATGCAATTGATTTTTAATTCCGTGGTTATACTTATAATTTTTTTGTTATAGTAATTACGATCCAAAAATATCTGTTATTCGGGGAGATGGGCCTCGTTAGTTTTGGTCGGCAACCCGTCTAGGAGAAGGAACACTCCGAAATTAAACCAATATTCAGGGAGAATACCCGAAAACAAACCCCAATCCAAGGTGTCAAATTGTTTATAGGAAAAAAGAGGAAAAGAAAGATGAGTTGGATAGCAGATTATCTGAAGATTTCCGGAGAAACAAAGTTTTTCTGGAAATCCGTTTGTGGAGTTTGAGGAAGAACTCAATCCTCAGAATACACGTCAATCATCAGGGATAAGAAAGGAAAGATACTGAATAGTGAATTGTGCGTGCTAAAGAGATGAAAGGAGTATTTTGAAGGTTTATTTGAAAGAATGGCGATAGAGAGAGACATCGATCGCCGAAATGAATGGTAATAACAGCAATGATGAAAGCGATGTTGGGGTGGATGAGATTGTGAAGGCGCTGGGAAGTATGAAATTAGGTAGGGCTGCAGGATATGATAGGATTAGTTGAAATGCTGAAGGCTGGACAGGGCATCATAGTTGGTCAGCTGCAGCGCTTATTTAACTTGTGCTGGAGCACCGGCCGAGTACCTGCTGGGTTGGATCATTTTGGCACAACTCGGTCCGTCAAATAATCCATAGATAACTGTGAAGAGATATTCTATCTTTCTGTTTTTGCTTTTGGAAACAACTTTTACAATGTTTAAAAACGCATGACGGCATTTTATGAATTCAAAAGTTGCAATACGATGCTTCGTATCGCACTGCGCCAGATTTGTATTCTCTTTTCAATTTGTATTATTTTGGTTCAGTGGCCTCACGCAACTGTTACGCGCGCTACATCTGATTCTTGTTCTATAATCTGAGAGCGTTTGTATCGATATAAACTCGTATTTGAATTTATACAGGTGTGCAAAGGTCTACAGCAAAGAAATTGGATATAGTATACATAGAAGTAGTCCTAGTACCCCTAGTACTTACAAATTGAACACAGTCAACTGACGTGTAAGATACAATTTAGACAATATTATGCCATCAAATTAAATAACCTTAGTGGTGTTTTTTTTATGACAGTTCTGTCATGATTTTGAATTTAGCAGTATAATATTTATATCGACATTGTCAAGTGTTGTAAAAAAAGTTATCGATATGTCTATACACAGTTTATTTTTATCTCTTTATTTTTCAGATTTCCACGTGATAAAGATTTATAAAATAAGTGGAATGCTGCAGTATGTCGTGGCGAAAATTGGGTGCCTAGAAAGCACCATAGAATTTGTTCCAAGCTTTTTACTGCGGAATGTTTTTATAGTATTGACAGATGGTGCAGACTAAAAGAAAATTCTGTGCCAACCTTACTCCTCCATTCTAAACGTATCAGTGTGAGTGTTTAAATAATTACTTGCTTTTACTTTTATTAGGGTAGCAGCGCCAAACAGGAGTCGGATCTTGGGCTCCATTCGATGTCTCAACCAAAGGAATAATTTAATTTTAATCTTTTGTTCAATTTTATTAACAGTGCATAGGGTTCCCACCAAGAACGTAGGGTCCAAGCCAACCTCACCTGCAAGTGGTGCACCTGCTTATCAACGGACGAGGCTCTGGCAAACAAAACATCCTGATTAGCGGCATTAGGCTCGCCACCTATTACGTGGGATCAAAAGTCTGGCAAAAAGTGGGCGTTTAATATGCCTCTGTCTACCCCTTCGGGGAAACAGGCGTGAGCCTATGTATGTATGTTATAAACACTATTCAGCCAGCTACCTGCAGCCTGAGGCTGGTTTCAGAGTGACGCGCGCGGCACGCGCCGTCGGGCAGCGCGTCTCAACAGCGCGTTTGGCGCGCGGACCACTGTGAAACGAGTTCGCGTTTCTCATTCCAATGTATGAAGTTTCGGCAGCGCGGCCGGCGCGCGCGTCTCACACGCGGCGCGTTTGAACTGCGTGACTATGAAACGCTACTACTAATCTAGTGTAATTGTAAGCGCGCGCGTGTGGCCGGCGCCGGTCAAACGCGTGACTCTGAAACCAGCCTAAGCGCGCGCGTGTGGTCGGCGCCGGTCAAACGCGTGACTCTGAAACCAGCCTTACACTGTTGCCACGAAAAGCCACGACACGCTAAGCGACAAGCGATTTCGATGTTTATTGCGCGTTCTGCACTGAGGTGAAAGCGCCGGCGCCGGATAGAGAGCGGCATGAACATTTTTTAATAATCATAATCGTTTATTTGCGTAAAGTTGGTACAATATGGATCTTAATAATGTTAACAGTGTTCATGCAACTTCAGTCAAAAAGTGACATGCAAATATGTTTGTGTAACAGGTAGTATAGCAGTAGATAATATCATTATAACAAAATGTCGACAAACTCAATGATGTAAACAAGGAATTCAAGTACCTAATAACAATTGTGATAAATGTGATTGATTGTAATTATATAACATTATTAATAAATACCTGCGAATTATATCAGTAGGCAATACAATGTCATTGAAATCGCTTGTCGCACAGCGTGTCGCGCTTCCATGCTTTAGTTATTCTTCTGTGGTCTACAGGCTGCATCTGACTTGCGTGCGTATCGCGTCTGTATCATTACGAACGCGCGTAGACGGCGCGTAAAAAACGTGGTTTGCACAGGCCCTTAGATTGGTAACGATGTAACTACGTAACGGATTGCCGATGCCGAGACGATGGTCTAGGGTTCGATCCCCAAGTACCCCGGGCACACAACTCTGACTTTACAGTTGTGTGCTTTAAAAATTGTATCGCTCGCCTAATAATGTGCCTAGTAGATGGCAATAGGCGCGTCTCCTATTACATGATATTAGCTTCGGACCAAAACATAACTGGCGAAGTGTGCGTGTTTAATACACTTCTGCCTGCTACTTCGGGGATAAAGGCGTGATGTTATGTTCTGATATGTAGATTGGTAATTATTCACTCCTGAACGGTGAAGGAAAAGATCGTGTGGTAATCTGAATCTAGAGTTCTCCATGATGTTCTCGAAAGCCATGTGAAGTCTGCCAACTTGGCCAGCGTCCCTTCTCATAGTGGAAAGAGGAGAACCGTGCCCAGCAGCGGGACAGTCTTGATGAGCACGTTTACTAAAGAGCGTCGCCAGCCGATTGCCTACGGGAGGGCAAGGTCGCCACTTGATGGCCTAGGGGGGCAAGTTTGGGTGCAAGGGCAATGAGAAAAGTATTGACAAAAGTATGAATAACTAGATGAGCCCGCGGTTACACCCGCGTTATTTAAGGCTACTGCTCCGCTCCCGTGGTTCATAGCGTGATGCTATAATTATAGCCTATAGCCTTCCACGGCAAATGGGCTATCTAACACTGAAAGAATTTATTAAATCGGGCCAGTAGTTACCGAGATTAGCGCGTTCAACCAAACAAACAAACAAACTCAGCTTCAGCTTTTGTGTTAGTAAGTATAAGATTGTAGGGATTTTGGAATCTCTAGAGCTCCGTACTGGCATACAGTTTTACTCAATCGAGTTAGGCTTGAAGGCTGCTCTTCGAACTCGCACTTCAATGACATCCAATACACTGTAACTGTACTCTAAGAGAGCCTTCGAGTCTGACTCGATCGAGTACAACTGTGTGTGAGTACGGAGCTTTAGAGTAAAATTACAATGATTCGATGTCATCGACGTGTGAGTTTTGCAGTCCACACATTGATTTTTACTATTTTTGGAGTAAAACTATCGAATAAAACAGAGTCTCAGTACTGAGCATAGGGGCAGCTGCCTGCCGTGCCCCCCCTTGTCGACGACCTCGAGTGTACTTACCTACGTTGTCTCTATTTTCGTTGCACTTGTCATACAGAGGATGCTGTATCTACCTTATTTTATTTGAGCTGTGATTCTAGTCAAAATAAACTGAACATTAGTGTGTGTGTAGAACACACTAATGTTCAGTTGTTCACTATTTTATATATGTACATAGGTAGTTTATACCGACCTATTTCATACATAACATTTATTTCTTTATGTACTACTTGTGGAAGCACTCACATAAGCTTACAATTTTTAGCTACCATGACAATCTCTTGACAAAGTGTTAGTAGCGATTTTGCAACCATTTTACCTACTTTTATTTTTACTTTTTTCTACTTGTTTACACCTACGTTTTACATGAGCCTATTTGTAAATAAAAAAAGCATTTGTTCCTTAGTTATTTTTTAATCACTTAAGTTGTTTATATTTACGTAATATAATATAACCATTCCACATTTAAAGTCGCAAAATAGCAATTTAGTTTTCCCATTTGCTCATAGAGACATGGCTTACTTCAGAATCACCTCTTTCCTTTTATAAATGACTGCAGGGTAAGGGGTAGATACCACATATATTGGAAGCAATTCGCTCTGACTTGGTGTTCATTTTTATGATGAAAGACTGGTGCGAATTTTGTGCTGTATGGCCGGCTATCCGGATTCATTGTATGCTGGATAACTGTTATCCGGCAAAACAGCTACCTATCCATTTCATCGCATCATTTTCTTTTAGTAATACAATGTTTGTAATAGGCACGACCACAGATTAAGTAAAAAAGGTAGATACAGCACGCCATAAACTACGAGCGAAGCCTTTGCTCTACCGCAGAAAATAAAATAAAGTGGGTACCGAGATGCCTCGCTGTGGCAAAAAAGTGAAGGTATCTATTTTTATAAGGAAGGTACCATAGGTAAGGCCTACGTCCAGCAGTGGAAGACCGGTGAGACTTTTTAATTAAGTAATGCCTATTTGTTTGCAGTGGCATTTTAAGGGCCTTACACCAAAAAGTATCAGTCCTACGACGACATACCCTCATCAGATGCAAGACTCCTCCACAAACTAGAACAAAATCCTCGAGCGTAAAATTTTTGTAAGTGATAAGTTGTTGTTTTGGCCGTACCGTATTAACGCATGCCTACTGTCTGGAGGTGTATATTTTTCAAGCTTTGCTCGCACGGTAGAGCGTGCGGTATCTACCTCTTTTACTTGATTTGAGGGCACGACGCAATGTTAATACTGACGAATCGTTATTTCAGGGTTTCCAATTCGAAGGTTGTTTATTAGAAAAAGTTAGTAGTCATGTTTTTGGCATTACATATTATTGTTAGCTATGGCAATAAATATGTCATGTTACACCATCAATCACGATTATTTTACTATACTTAATGAATCTAAGGGTATTTTAAATTTAATGTAAAATAAAAAGCCATGCTTACTATTCATTTAATTGTTTACTTTTAATAATTATGTTATTTTCATTCATAACTAACAACGATATGAGGGTTATGAAGTATTTAAATTCAGTAAAACAAATATGAAAACAAAATACAAATTTCACTCACTATTAAATTTAATATTATTACAGTAATAAGAAAAATTTACTTTAAATAATTTATATAATAAGTCATAACTCCATTTCGAACTATGTATTTACGGGAAATTCTCATGTTGTAAATGTGCACGCAAATCGTGAAAGTGAGAATTCAGTGGGTTAAAGATTTTTAATAACATCGCTTCAAATATTCAGGTCACTAGTATGTCTTATAACTTTTTACACAGAAGGTCTTAAGAAGCAACGTCGATTACAAAATTCATATTAGATAGATAGACTTAATAAAATACATGTAATATCTAAACTACTGTCTCTTACTGAGTGGGGTGCGGCCGGCGGCGTGGGCCCAGCGCGACTGCCACCCGCGGCCAACGCGACACGCGACACGCGGCCGACGCGACACGCGGCCGACGCGACACGCGACCGACGCGACACGCGACACGCGACACGCGACCGACGCGACACACGACACGCGCCGCGCCTGCTGCCACACGCGCCACTCAAGAGTCGTACCATAAAGATAATTATAATATATTTACACGAATTATATGGGTGTTCCAGCAAATTAATAGCCTTAACGACAAAAACTAAGATCCACTATTATGTGATTTCAAAGCGATGCGCGGACGCGCTTCCTTAAAGTACAATAATTTATAAGTAATTACAGGTAAAACTATAACTGAACTCGATGTTCCACCGAGGTGAGAAGGCGAAGCAACGCAACTACTGCGAGGCACGGCGCGACCGAGCGCGCTCTGCTCTGGGGGGAACACCGAGTTCAGTACTCTGACCTGCTAACATGTTGGTACACAATAAATGATACGTTATAATTAATTAATTTAATGGTCGGGCCCTGGTTTCGTGTCTAGAAAAATATGGATAATTAACGTTACATTTACCAGCTAAGCGTTTATAATTATTTTAGTGAGAATGTAACAGTATTAAAACTGAAATAATGATCTGTAACTGGATAGGTACAGTTACAAAATTTTGTCATGCAAAGCTGATGCGTTCACGAGTTGGTCCAAATAAGATAAGAACATTTATATCATATGCAAAATCGTGCTTTACAGCTGCCTTTAATTTTAAAATGCCAGGTCGTTTTAAATAGTGGTGTAAGAGGTAATCGACATTACACCAATAAGTTTATGCGTTTAGGCTACTTCTACACCATGAAGAAAGATTTTGTTAGTCTATACTTAAAGGTTTAAACCTTCCCTAATTTGTAACTGTATTCAAAATCGAAGTGCAAAATGAAATTACTCGAATACTTAAAACTATGACAATGAAATTTTACCATTATTAAACATCGTTTCATAAATGACTACTAATAACCATAGTGTTCTCAATGACAAATTTCATATAATAGAAATATCATTTATTGAATATAGAATACAATATTATCCAAAAACTATGTCGTTATAATTAGGACACCGACAGTGCTATTAAATAGGTACATTACATTTATCCAGCATTGGATAATTTAAAATACACAGCAAAAAATGTTTAACATAGAAGTTGCCGAAAAACAAATATATATGCGTAGTACATCTAAAATTTATATCCTCTGAGTTGTTTATACAAATATTCTGAGATATCATATCATCATTATTATAAATTATCTTGAGAGATCAGTTTACGCTAGTTATAAAAATTTACAATGCGTTCTATGGTTGCAACAAATATTTCATTTGCTAAGTTTCATCGTTGAAATAACACTAGGCATACGCTTCGTAAAAGTTTCTCGAGTTAGTGATACTTTCCAACAATAAATATTCTAAATACACTACTGAATATGTCTTCCCTACTGATTACACGGCCCAAGCAAGGTAAGTATCATGTGTCTACCCCTCGACAGGTGATTCTTGTGAAACAAACGGGTGACTAACCTCTCTATGATAAAACGTCTCACACCGAGTACATTAAGGCTACGAATACAAGCGAAATCATTTCAACAGACAGAAACGGACGAGATATTAAAATGTAAATAAAACAAAACAATTTATCCAGACGGTAATAATCTGTCGTTTACTAAATAAACATTCAAACTCAGCATATAAGGTATGTACATAAGGGGACAATTTGAGCTTACAAAAGTACAAAGTAATCACATCGCGACGGTTTAGAATCTACAACGGATTTACCCTTCTTACCGACTACGACAGCTCAAGCTTTATCGACAATTACACTACAGTATCACACGATTACTCGCCGAAAACACCTATTATGCATGTAATTTTCCCGATGGCCAACACGAAAGTAAGTATCACTATACACGCCTACGAGCGGGGCTCGGCCCCCGGCGCGGGGTGTGCGGGGTGCGCCGAGCCCGGCGCCGGCGCCGCCTCGGCCTCGGCCGCCGCCTCGCCGCGCGGCTTCAGGAAGTCGTTGAGCGACGGCTGGATGCTGAGCTCGTACTCCGTGAAGTTGAACAGCGGCGGTAGCGCGCGCCCGTTAGGCAAGCGCGCCGCCGGCTCGCGAAGCTCGTCGAAGAACGCATGCGCGCACGCCTGCAGAGGCGACAGTCGCGCGCCCGGCGTGTACTCCAGCAGCCGCGACACCAGCGAGATGGCGTCGGGCGGCGTGCACGCGCGGAACACCTGCGCACACACACACACATCCAACCTGTACTGTACCGACCGCTCACACACACTCCACCGTGTTAGCAGCCAAATAAATACCCTGTTATCCACACCTCGAGTATCACGGTATTTACAGTGTTAATGGTTAGAAAACAATCACTGGGTTCTCTCGATGAGGTGATTTAGTTGAACCTAGTCAGTCGAGTTGTCATTAGGAGTGATGATCTAGTGCCACGCTGCGGGTTTGTTCGTACAAATATAACATAATATACTTTTCGTGTACCACATTTTACAGCATTAAAGAAAAGAAACAAGTATTATGTGAGAAACAAACTGGACACAGAGTCGCACAGTACGAATGCACACTGAACACCAACAAACAAATTGCAGTAAGAAACAGCGTAAACCGATTAGTTGAATGTGGCATTCTGATCAACTCATGCCAAAACTATTTCGTAAGTTCAAAACGAGCTACTTCTAGGTGTCTTCATTTTCTTATATATAGTTTAAAAGTGGTTTGTTAAATATATGTATTAGACAGCCTACATTAGTTTATAGGTATTGCGCATAAAGTACATAAAATATAATGAAGACATCTAGAACACGCGGAGCGATATCTTACTCGGATGCGCTGGTGGTCAGTGGCACACTTGGGCGTGGACATACGCTCCAACATGTACTGCAATGACGCGCGCTTTTAATGACCTCATTTGCAACCTAATCACTACCTTCAATATATAACCGTATCTATAACAGATGTCATATCATATTTATGTATTAATTAACACATGTCACTAACTGATCCATAATAATTATGCTTGAGAATGAGACAAAATATGCAGACTCCGATCAGATTATGCAGTATGATTCTTAAGTCATATACTCGTAATTCCTTTCAACCATGTGATCTTCAGCTGATGGATTCGACGTCCCCAAGATTAATAACATTCATTTGGGATAGTTCATTTTATTCCAGGTTTGAAATATCTGTTCTTATCCTATGGTCTATGGGTAACATAAAATTCCGATGGGCTATTAACTATTACAATGGTACGGCCCCGCTAAAACATCTGATATTACACATGACTGTTTAATTATTTAAAAGATCTCTAAAAGCCATTCAGTATTATAATATTTCAGCTGTAGTTGAAAGAAATAATGCGAGTAAGAATCAGTCTATAAATATATTTGCACCTAAACATTAAACTGTAAGACCCGAGTACCATCTAGATTATCTGAACAATACATGATCGTTAAGTCAATAAAACTGAATGAGCTATACGGTAGTGTTTGAAATGACTCAAATACGGTATATGATTTGGATGGAAACAATTTACATAAACAATTCTACACAATACAAGAGGCACAATTGTTGTTTCTTGGATGTGATGAACTATCAAAAATGTATGCCAACGGTAAATTCCGAATCCCAATCATGACTATCTAACAGATGCATAAATTCGATAACTAAATGATCATGGGACAAATTCAAACATTACAGTAATGACTTGTCTTTTGAACATCAGGAATAAAAAAAAAACAAACAAATTGCGTACTCGCGGTGCTTCACAATAAATCAAATTCAAGTGAAAGTGCGTTTGAACGAGTATATTCTTTCCAACATGTCTTACAACATGTCTTACAGCACATCAAAGAAAGATTTGTTGTAATTTTTTTGCTGATAGTTACTTATAGCAAGCAATGTTGCTGGGCACGGATCAATTTAAATTATTTTTGTTTGATTGTAATGATTTCATGAATATAATTATGTGGGTTTACACTTGTCTGTCGGGATCTGTCGTGACGCGTCAATAGTGCTTTCAAGCAACGCAAGGCGTTTCATTTCTACTTGAGCGCGACGCACTGTCAGTAAACATTACTATATGAGTCAGCTAGGCAACTGTGTTACAAATTGTAAAAAAATCATCGACTGTTTGTAACTTGATCAGTCGAAGTTTTGTCGACAAAGTGGATAATTTCTTATGACCTTTAGCAATCACAGATCTGTATTAGAAACTTTGCGTTTCCTTATCCAAGGCAACTTAGGTATGGTTTGTGAATACTTTTTTAATTATATTTTTTTGCCACGTCATGACGTGTCAGACAAGTGTAAAAATTACTTTTACTTCTTCAAAGAGCAACGATGAAACAATTATTTTGTACCCGTGGACGACAACGTTTAGATTATCAAGTTCCGTGCGTTGGAGAGACTATACCCATACTCAAATTTTCACGTGCTTAGGCATCGATTGTAAGAAAACGCACTCTTATAATTCACTATTCCGAATGCTGATATGGTTTTGTGCTAGAAAATTCTAATCTTTCAGCTTTACATGTACATAAAATCGAAGGTACCAAAGATTAAAATTACCTAAAAGTTTAGTGTCCTATCAACAGACCGAAAGTATATAAATAATCTATTCTATACCATAAGTGTGTGTACGCTTTACCACTTTTAATACTTGTATTGAAAGTGGTAACGCACTTCAGTTGTATACCAGTCTAAAATAAATAAAAATTACAAAAAGTGTTACCTTAGCCCATGGATGGCTCTTGATTTGTGGAAATTTGAATTCTGTGTAGTTAGGATTCATCTCTCGAATTTGTTCTCGTGTTGGTGTACCTAGTACCTGTCAAACAGAAGTTTGTATTTGTTAGATACTCCTTGTAAGTATAATATCTATCAACAAGGCAATATTTTAATACAAAAACATATAATAAGTTTTAATTTGCATATTGGCGATTTATTTCCATGCATATATAAGTTTACAGCTGTTAGTGGGTCTCCTTGACACGATTGAGGGTTAGTCCTCGCAAACCAACAAACTGATCGAAAAATAAATAAGTCAATTGGGCTAAAATAGAATTATATGCATGTGTATACATAATTATTTCCATTAGGTATTAACAATTTATTCGTACCGTCATTGTTTTTATTTACTATACAAACCTCCTTGCAATAACGAACACATAAAAGTAAGTAAATATATCCAATTTGGTGCAGTGGTTTGGAAGTTATACGCGTAAAAACACTTCGGTGATAAATTTTTATTTAAGACTAGAGGACGCCAGCAGCTATGTAGCATTTTTTTTTAATTTACCCGTTTTGGCCGATCCCGTGGGAATTTCGAGAAATCCCTTCTTAGTGCACCCCTACGGTCCCAAAGGAACATACATGCCAAATTTCAGCTTCCTGCGCCCAATAGTTTCGGCTGTAGCGTGTCTGTCAGTCAGTCAGTCAGTAACGCAAGGATTTTATATATTAAGATTAATTGAGATGATGTGTGTTATTTACCTTAATGATCTCAACCAGCTGATCCACGCCGGAATCCCCTGGGAATATTGGTTGACCCAATAATAATTCTGCTACGACACAACCAGCACTCCATACATCTGGCACAAACAAATACACTTGATTAATATTACGTTTTATAAGGGCACCCTAAAAATGTTGTCACATATAAAAAGTAAAATAAAGTACGTCGAATCCAAAGCATTTGGAACATTAACATTCAAAGAATTGTTGTATGTATCTAACAATATCATAAGCTATCACAGAACTATACAACTTTAGAAACAAGTCATCTGCCTTAGAAAGAATTTGAACCGAAAAGAATGCATTTTTTAGGTTTTATTTGCTGTCTGTTATAAAAATAATGCAACTTAAAACCTTGTAAGTCACAATGACTAATGTGCAGATTGCAGATACATAACTTCCTGACCAAATGTTGAGAGTTGGTGTCACTTTGAGAGTCGCTAGAGTCAGTAAAAATGCCAACAGATTAGATTTGGAATTATTGCATTACAACTACCCTAATTCACCTGAGGCAAGAAATCAATCTATGATAATATAAAGATTATTAAGTTTCAACTGCGTAATATAAAATAATCCCAGAGTTTGTATACTAATAAGAAATTCGTCCAAGAATACTTCACTCATATCATGACATGCTCTAAATAGCGTGTCCTGACACAAAGTGTTAGAAAAATAGACAAGTTCCGACAAGGCGACAAGGTAGTCGAGGCATGCTATTATTTTTCAGAGCTCGGCTATCGAAATATTTTTGCCACACAACAAAGATCAGCTTCTTTAACAGATATACATGTGTGACGATGTATTTAATAGAGGAAGCATATTATGCAGATTAGAACGAAAACTAAACACTACTTTTTTATTGCATAGGACGACAAACGAGCAAGCGAGTCACCTGCTTGTACAGCCTACATTGTAAGCCATTAAATAAAATCTGACCAATTATGAGTACCCGAAATATGTTGCAAGACATAAAATAGATCTGCTATTTTTTAAGGATTTGCTAAATAGATATTAACAAACATAATCAACACAATAATAATGTGTTACGAAATAAAAATGTCATAGATTTCTGATCTAATTTAGGCAAATCATGACACATTGCAATCATCGAAAGTTGGCCTTACTTTTCCGTGAATTCCGAAATTGTTAATAGATGTTACTACGAATCCAATATTTTATTTTTGGATATCTACCAAATGTAAAGTTCGTATATTGATTGACTGTAGTGACTACAGACAATTTGAGTCACTTTTTGCTATCAAAATACTATTGGCAGTTCGGGCTAAATAAACTCCTATCCAGTGAGCAGACTGAGAGTCTACTCATAAGGAGCACGACTCCTTAGGACTTTAGGTACTGAATGAAATATTGTTATTCTTCCAGGATTTTTGAGTCCAACCCTTTGAAGGCAAATTATCTAAGTCGAGACAGAATTAGACTACTTTATACAACATTCAGCATACTTTCTTGTGCTGTGGATTTTTACAAATATGTGACGAAAGTGTGTAACAATATAAACTAATGCGATGTACCATCACACATTGATAACATAATCAGTCATACTCCAGCCTAGGGAAGAATGTATATGTAATTCATATTTATTGTAGACTACGATGACGACTATCTACTTTACAGCAGTATTGATCCATATCTTTGTTAAGGTATTCAAAGATATATGATAGCCAAGATTTAGATTATATATAGATACCAGATGTTTCGATCAGATAACACTCGTACGACACCAGTTTCATACGAAGCAATTGAAAGGTCTTTTACATTTAGTAGAAGAAAGAAAAATAATCTAAAATAATGCGTAGTTTCATATTGAGTTGTTTACAGATAACACAAGGAAATATCCAGTATGGCAGTGAACTTAAGAAACATGCAACATCAGTACAAAGAGAATCTATACAATTAAAGTCCGTGTGGTGACGGATTAAGAATACTGAATGTCACATGCCCATATCATCCCATGGTCGTAAGAGTCTCGTGTTCTCTGCATAGTATGCTCCCTTTGTCGGAAAGGGAGCATACTATGCAGAGAATAGCACTGCAAGAGAAGGAAAACTTGATACAAACCCTATACCAACCCGTTTGGCCAGCGTGGTATAGTATAGGCCAACTCCTCCTTTCAAAGGAGAGACTTAGTCCAGCAGTGGACTGTTAAAGGCTGATGATGATGATACAATTAAAACTGTCATTTGGTTGCGACTCTCTGCAGAATAGACAATAGACAAATTGCATTCAGAAGCCTGACGTCAGTCTCTGACGTCCTTCGAATTAATAGACAGTACTGTTAATAAAATAATTGTGAACTTACCAATTTTAGTGGTGTAATCTATGGCGCCAAAAATTAGTTCTGGAGCGCGATAGTATCGTGAACATATGTAGGACACGTTAGGCTCGCCACGAACGAGATGCTTCGCCGAGCCAAAATCACAAAGTTTGAGTACGCCAGTCTTCGGGTCAAGGAGTAGGTTCTGTGGCTTGATGTCTCGGTGGCAGATGCCCAACGAATGTATGTACGCAAGGCTTCTGAACAACTGGTACATATACAGCTAAAAGGAAACGAGAAAGTTAGACCAAACGCAACTAAGTGCAACAATTTAGTATCTCGTAGTAACTACATACCTTTATAAAACTAATGGGTATGGTTTGTTCATCTTTGGAGTAATGACGAGCCACTTTATACACAGTCTCAGGTATATACTCCAGCACCAGATTCAGGTACACTTCGTCTTTCTGCAATAGAAAAGGTTTAATGATAGATACCATGAAGTGCGTTCACAGCCATAATCTTTCATATACCCAGCGCGATGCATTTGAAATTACAATATGAAAAGTGCCTTATTTCTGTATTTATATTATAATAATTATAAGATATATTTGAATAAAAATATTTAAGAAATGTTTTTATTAGAAATTAAGTATAGAGTATTGCGAGATCTAAAATCAGAAAATGATTTCTATGAAAACAAAAACACTAAGCATAGTTAAACCACATGAGTAGAAATTACATTTAAAATGTATGAATAAAAATAAAATTGGTGTAAGGGAAATAATAAATTTTGTACGTATTACGAAGTTCAGTTTTAAAGTAGAAGATTTATAGCCAACTGGGCAAGTAGAATTCGAAGTTGGCTGTAATCCAAAGGCTCTTGGCTCAATTAATGTCCTTGACACCTTAGGCAACACAGACGAAAAATGTATTAGAAATCCTTCATATACATGGTTCAAAGTGTAAACAATATTGAACTAGGAAGAAAATTTATCTTTCCCTTAAATTTATCATTATAAAATTACTATACAGCCCTTGAGACTACTTAAAAATGGACTAGGTACAAATTATATTTACTATTCCTAAACAAATAGATTTATTTCAAAGAAAAAAAAAAAGAAAGCACACTGAAATCAGACAAGACTAAGAATTTATAGCAGGCATAAATTCTGAATGTAATCGTTCAATTTAGTGGACAATTGATGAGTACATTAACGTTTGTAACATTTTAGTGTGAATGTGTTTTGCGTAAAGTAATACTTTGCTCTTTTCACAGGCGAGTGCAAATAAACCACGTACATGGCAATGAAACACTGAAGCTGTCAGTAAGAAAACGAAATGTATGAAGCAAGCGGCAGTTAGAATCATATAAACACAACTTAGATGACTCAATACAGAACAAGTAATGGATGAGATGATGATGAACATTGTGGGCATCGACCTGCTCAGATGTATAAGCTCATGGCTGAAAGATTACGGCTCATGACGTGATTAAAGACTTGCTCTCAATAAATCATGTATGCACACAACTGTTTAACTGACTTCTAAGGTTACCGAACGATACTTCGGACCAATCGAAAGTATTGATTACATGCAAACCCGCACACAACAAAATATTGTTCGGTAGCCACAGTCTGAGTTGGTAGGCCTAATTTGTGCGTTAGCACACTAGCGCAACAATCTAATTGATTCATAAACGTACTGCGACATCAAGAGACTGCATTGCGTTTAACATTGAGCTCACTGCCGCGGGCACTGCCGCCTTCCCCCAAATAAAACACACAAATAATACACCCTTAATACAGCGAACTAAAAGATAACTCGGTCAAATCAATACACATTATAAATAAGATTCATTATATTGAACAAGGAAGTCTAAAGGAGATATATCATGTTAATACTAAAGAAGCACGCCAACAACAATAATTAATCTCAAACACAACATTGGTCCACGATAAAGCTTGGAACACCTACGAATGCTCTGTGAATAAGCTTCAACTACCAACAGATAACTTATTGAAACAAACAGCCAAAATCATTTATTATATTGTTATATGAACAGCAATTATTACTGAACCATAGTAACCAAACACTACATTATTCTATGAGATATCTCCTTTCAAGTTTGTACACCTTCTGGAATGATGCTCCAAACGAAAGACATAAAGATTGTATACAGGCTTGTATATCATGTCTATAATTGGAAAATCTAGAGTTTGTATTAGACACATAAATTAATTCGGGATAGTTAATAAACGCAAAACTCTCACCTTCTCCCCACTGGAGTAAAAGAAATATTTCAATTTGACAATATTACAATGCTCCAGTCGTCGCATAATTTGAAGTTCTCGGTTCTGTAAAATATTCAAAACATTTAATTATTCTGATAAATACACATAAACATCACATCTCTGTAGCTATGTATAAGTATATATAAAATTTCACCGTGTGGTCAAAGAAAAATCAATCCTGTTCCTGTAATCTCAACCAGATTTATTTTAGTAGTAAAATTAAAACAAATAGTATCACAACATTGCTACGAGACGGCTGCTAATTACAAGCACAGCCAAATAATTTTATTGCTAAAAACATGTATAGATTACTATCACATACTTTGTAATAGTATTGGACTATAATTATTTGACTATAGTGAAAAAATATATAAACAGCACTAAACTTACTGATAGTTTAAAGTTATCGATTGCTTAAAGGATAAATTGAAGACTTACTCTTGTCACAGTAACTGAAACAACACCAAATACAAACCTTAAATCTCTTGTCCTGGAGCACCTTTTTGATGGCAATGAGTTCGCCGGTGTCGCATAGTTTGGCTTGATAAACGACGCCGAAGCTGCCGTTGCCGATGAGTTTCATGTCAGCATAGCTCACCTCCTGCGGCCGGTCGGGGCCTTGCCCCGGCGTCGCTACCACGGTCGTCACCTTTGAGCCGTCCTTGCCTGGAAAACAACCACACCGTCATTTATAGACAACTACATAGTGCGTTTTATTAATCCCAATTGATTTAGGAATCGTGGGTGCTGTGACGTAATTCTACAAGGAAGAAAATCTATATATAATATGTGCCCATTAAATCAACCAGTGAAATAGAAATGGAGCCATTCCTATGGACTGTTACATGAAGAGAAACCCTGAAACTGATTTCGGCTTATGTAATAGTTACGTTAAAAATTAGTTTTGGAAGTGCTTCAGTGTTAATCAACATTCTCCTCGTAGTTAAGCCGGTGATATAGCTAAATTAAAAAAAATCTAACACCGCAGTTTGAATGGCCTCTCTAATGCAATTGAGTAGTGACGTAAACGAATCCATTTCACAGACAGTCATAAATAGGTGGCGTGAGCGAACATATCATAGTAATTTGCTACGAGACAAAGTAAAAAATAGCAGGCAATTAAGTATTTTTGTTATACTTGGAAGGTAATTAGGTTAATTTTATTTTCAGGAATTTACATGACTAAACTAAGTTTTTGAAATAACCTTCTGGATCTATATTAATATTCAATTTATATTTCACATTGCAGTCTATTGTATTATCCATTAAAAGAAACAGAAAATGTTTTTTATTTCTTTTTTCTAAAAATATTTCATTTTTATTAAAATCTTGACCATCTGGATATGATTACTCATGACAGATTACTGTAAATAATTTGCATTCCTAATTACGCAGCATGACAGGTACGTTAGGTACAAGTTCTTTTTTCCTTTGAACAGAAGCAGCGTAAGGTTAAACGCATGCCACATTTGTTTACGGTTGGGCGGGTCACTTCAGAGTAACGTGACTACAGCCGCTATTACATACAGTGAAGCATGGATTTTAAATACAAAAGAGAATGAGCTGAATACGCACACTGAAAGTCACGGGCGAATGAAAAGTGAGTATACACTCGTACATAAAAGTTCCAAAAACAGTATTTCCATGTATGTAATGTTCCTTCGAATGCTTAATTTTGAGACCAACAAAATACTTGCGGCAAGTGAATAAATTTAAAAGAATCGACGCAAAACGTGACGTCACATACAATGCCCTGTTGCTGAAAACTAATAAATAAAATTATTGTAATGAGACTTACAGTTTAATATTAACACAAAGAATTTATGATGCTTCAACATATTTTATTCATCGTGACAATTTGATGTATGTGGTGGTAAATAGAAAACTTCAGATGATGTTTATGCGAAAAGAGTCGCTTATAGGAAGTAGAATAGTCTTAATTGTCTTGATTATGTGCTATTATTATCTGCTTTACAAACCAGCTCTTTTTATTTCTGGTGTTTGTTCATGCGTAAGTATCAAACGGAAAAACTAAGCAATCAATTGTCTGGTGACTACTTGTGCGTTTATTTGGAAGGTCTTGTGTTGCCATCCGCATAAATGCAGTACCATAGACACCAGAAGTTCATAATATTGTAAGTATTGCAACATATAATGAACATCTGGTACCTATGTTATCAAGTTATGTTCGATACTGTTAGATTATCAAAGTATCAATTGAGGTCACACCAATGACGTAAAAGCAGTAGGTACATCCAAACAAAAATGGCATAATAACATCTATGTTTTATACGATCGATGGTGTGTTTTAAAGTAGTTTTACACGTGAATCATTAACATAATATTGTCTAATCATTAACATGATATTGTCTACCTATTACCTTAAATAATATGCGAAGAAATCGTCACTTCATACATTGAATATATGCCTACGAACGTACGTTGTTTTCGAAACGTTTGCATACCGTGATTAAATTAGCACGAGTCGTAACTAATCACTACACCTTATTTTAGTGGACATTTTATTTATAGAACTATCCCAAAAATTCGGCTTGAGTGGATTAACCGAATTAACCGCACAGATTCTTTTTAGATCAAGCTAGTTGGTGGACACACAATGTAGGGATGTATGTATTGAATCTATATCCTATACTAATTGTGTCCAAACAACTTACCTTTATATATTACAAAAGGCCATGTTTGTACTTTGTTGCTTGTACACACAAGCCGCACCTCAACTAGATTTACCTAACGATTGCTACTTATACACTTTAACATTTTCACAAAGGCATGTTGTTTATGTCTAAATATACTAATATATACTTGTTAATGCCATGTCAGTATAAATGTTGAGCCATCAATAAAAAAGCTTGCAGACACGGACAAACGTCCGGCTTAAACTTATGCTATCGGTGGCTACCAATTACGGCACAACTGACTGATCGATACCTCATACATAACGAACGTTTTAGCAGGCAAACTGCACTGATTAAATATTTGTATGACCAACTATTTATTTTTAGTTTTTTTTTATAGACTCACGCCTGTATCCCCGAAGGGGTAGGCATAGGTGTAATATTACACCCACATACATACATAACGTCACGCCTTTTATCCCCGAAGGGGTAGGCAGAGGTGTATTTCTACACCCACTTTTCGCCAGATATACTTTAGTCCCACGTAATAAGAGGCGAGCCTATTTATGCCGTGTGGTTGACGGCATAGAATACATGTCGTCGGCTAAATGACCTAACTTGCTAACTCCGCTTCTTGCCGTATACGACATTTTGGTACAAAAATAAAGAGAAAAAAATATTCTATAGTAATAAAATATGCTATCTGAGCAAAACCAACTCAAATAACAGAATTCGCGCCGCAATAATACATGCTAACTCCACAATTTGCAATACTCCCGCGCAAACTGGTCAACTCCCGGCATTCGACGCCATTTTGATGGCGTGTCAGCTGCTCAGACGGTGTTCTCGAAAGTTTTAATCTAAAATACGTCAATTTTTAAGTTTTACGGGTAAAGTTAGTGTTAAATGTGAAATGTAAGTATTAATGTTCACTATTTTCATCATTTTAATAACACTTTTAGAAGTTTATGGATGGAAAACACTAATTTGATGTGAAACCACACATAGTGGGAGTTAGACGATTTTATTTCTTAGTGTGCATCTCAAGTTTGGTAGTTGGATATTTTTATTGTTGTATATTACCTACTTTCTTTGATGATGATTTGTATCTTCGTTTTGGTATTTTAAAGTATAAAGATTTAGGCAAATAACATTATTGTATTTAACCATCTATACTAATATCATAGGGAGGTAAAATTTGTAAGTTTTTATGTTTGTCGTGGGTCATCTCCAGAACGGCTAACCCGATTTCAAAAATGATTTCGCTGGCGGCTAGGCACATCATCCAAAAGTGCTATAGGATACGTTTTATGCAGGTGCCACGATAGCAAAGTAGTAGGCAGAAGCTAGTCTTCAAATAAAATGAGAAAAACACTGGATACAGAGTGTAACAGACATAAAATAGTTTCTTAGGTGGTTAAGTGTGAGCCCGCGAAGACCTAGTTCTATACTTATTTTAAGCGCACTGTACTGTGCTTCAATGTGCTTTTATTTTGTTTACAGATGGCTTCGGATAGAGCTAAAAAGCTTCTCAGTTTGGCTCTAGTAAACCAAAGAAAGGTATCACTACAGAATAATACTGTTCCTATTCCTAACAATGCTTATAATGCACGCAATTTACCAGTTATCGAAGAAGATAGTGGATGTACTATCAAGACCAATGATATTTCCATTGCATTGGATTCGCCTTCAGAAGGTGCCTTAATTTTACCTTGGGAAGACATTGAAAATCACTCGATAGTAGAAAATAGGCAATTTGAAATACTCGACGCTCTCAACTTTTCTGCGACAGATATTCATACTACTGTTTCATGTGATGTACCAATTGAGCAGGCTAACATAATTTACAATCTAAATATTCCGGAAACCAACGATGATACTTTCGGTTCCGATTCACCAGTGCTGCCAAATAATGATCATAATTTGGTAGAAAATGCACAAATTATTGAAACTTTAGATGTCCCTGCTTTTAATGCCACAGATATTCCAACATCTGATTATGCACTCATGGAGCCAGCTAACACAATTTCTGACGTAAATATGCTTAGTGCAAATGCTGACGCTTTAAATGACCATTCGCTAATACCTGATAATTCTAATATAGAGAACTGTGATATTATATCTAACGTCAGTGAAGAATTCAGTCATCCTAAATTAGTTCCTTATTCGTCAAGTTCTGCAGATGAGTCCGATACTTCATTACCAAAGAAAAGTAATAAGAGAAAAAGACGATCACAAGTCAATAAAAAGGATTGGTTTGCAGAAAAAAACAAAAGATTACGTGAAAAAGGATCCCGATATTACGGAAAAATTAAAAAAGATTCAAAGTGGGTGTATGAAGCTGTAAAGGAACCAAAGTTTTTACAAGCTCGATGCAAATGTACTAACAAAAAGGGGGTTATTAAGTGTACTACTGTCACAAATGAAGAGAGAGCAAACATTTTCAACCAATTTTGGAAAACATATACATGGGGAGAAAAGAAAATATTTGTAAATAATACGGTTCAGTCAGCTCAAACAAAACGCCAGAGGGACCGAAAAGAATCTGATAAATCTCGTAGAACACAAACATTCTACTATAATTTAAAGATAGATGATAAATACGTAAGGGTGTGCAAAACTATGTACCTAAATACTATAGGCATAGGAAGAATGCCAGTATTGGCTTGGAAGGAAAAAATGAAAGATAAGAATTGCATCCCCAGCGAACTTAGAATTCCCAAAGTGAGGGTTGATCCTTTTGCAGATAGACAAAAATCCATGAATGACTTTTTCGATTCTCTACCGACACTAAGTTCTCATTATTGTCGGGCTTCATCTACGAGAAATTATCTTCAACCAGAATGGGATACAAAAATGGATTTATACAAGTTTTACCAATCTGACTGGTGCAAAACACACAACGTAGAACCGCTATCCAGAACAACCTTTTTCGATGCCATGTCACTGAGAAATCTTTCTCTGTTTCGACCCAAAAAAGATGAATGTGAATTGTGTACAGGATATAAGAATGGAACGATAGAAGAAAGCGATTACCAACTGCACATATTAAAGAAAGAAGAAGCTAGAAAAGAAAAAGAAAACGACAAAAAAATAATAGATTTGTCTTTACAGTAGACTTACAAGCTGTTTTAATGGCTCTAAAATCGAATGTAAGCACACTTTACTATAAAACAAAATTATAAGTGCATAATCTTTGTTTTTATGACAACATAAATAAGGATGGATACTGTTTTGTTTGGAATGAATCGGAAGGAGGACTCAACGCAGATGAGTTTGCGTCAATCTGGACCTATATGATTGAAAATAAGGTGTTGTCTAGAGTGGAAAACAAGACCGATTTACGTGTAACCATCTACTCCGATGGATGCGGTTACCAGAATCGCAATGTGACTTTGTCAAATGCCCTATTGAACATAGCAGTGACGAATAAAATAACAATAGAACAAAAATATTTAGAAGTCGGACACACGCAGATGGAAGTGGATACTATGCACTCCCTTATAGAAAGAAAAATGCGTCACAAAGTTATAAATGTTCCAGCAGACTACGTATTTCAGACCGCTCGTCACAAACCATTTGACGTAATGTATTTAGAGCACAGCTTTTTCAAAGATTTCACCAGTCTTAAATGGTACAAAAGCATTCGTCCAGGCCGATCTACAGGAGACCCGAAAGTCACCGACATACGTGCCCTCATGTATTCTCCATCAGGACATATTTCTTTCAAATTGAGATTTGGAGACCCCTGGATACTGCTGCCTCAAAGAAAAAACACTGTACAAGCACAGCAATTTGAAGAGATGACACCTTTGCATACACATAGAATAAAAATTAAAGCCAGGAAGTACCATGATCTGCAACAAATAAAAGAAGTTCTTCCGGTGGACTTTAGACAGTTTTATGATAACTTACCCCACGATTAATAATAATTTTCTGATGTCCGTAATTTTTTTTCAATGTGGTTTTGTGATTAAAATTTTATTCAGCGATTCTGTTTTGTTTTCATTCATAAGTATTACTATTAAAATCTGATAACTCCGAAAAACATGGTGTGAAAATTTATTCTTATACAATAAATCATGCTAACTCCTTTTTTTGGCCATAAAAAATAACAGCAGTATTAAAATACAATATTTTTACAAATTAAAATATACAGTATTAATGTAGCTACCAATAGGTTCAACGATTTCCTGTTATTGCGGGTATTTTATTTTATAAACAGTTTTTTCACTTTCTTACACAGTCGTATAGAACGGACTTAGCAAGTTAGGTCATTTAGCCGACGATGTGTCACCACCCCCTATCTTCCCGTGGGTGTCGTAAGAGGCGACTAAGGGATAACACGATGCAAATACCATCTTTGCGTAGAGACGGAAAACTCGACATCAAACCCTATACGACTGCCTCGTTGGTCTCGCGGCATAAATGTGCGCGTGGGATCGGGAGGTCCCGGGTTCGATTCCTGGGTCGGGCAGTGTTATTGGATTTTTCTGTCACGAAATTATCAGTAGCCGCACGGAGTCTGTGCCCGGTACACATACATTTCGCCACGAATTTTTAGGTCCCACGTAATAGGGGGCGAGCCTATTGCCGTATCGGGCACATTACCAGACTCCGTGCTGCTACAGAGAATTTCCTAACGGAAAAACCCAATAACACTTTGCCCGACCCGGGAACCGAACCCGAGACCTCCCAATCCCACGCGCATATTTATGCCGCGAGACCAACGAGACAGTCTACCAACTATTGACCAACTATTTTACTCTAAATTAGGTGTCGTTGGAATTAAATGTAGATAGTGAGAGTATTTACGTCGTCGTATAATTACGTTGAGTAAGTGAAGCAATACTAATAGCAATAGTGAGGTATGTAGTATACATGTACTATATCAATCATGCCCGCCCTGAACTCTGAGCATGTACTGACTTGCCACACCCATAGCAACCCTTATTGACGCAAGCCTAGCGGCACTCCACCCTTGTTTATCAGCTTTTTATCTAACTACGGCTTTCAATTTATATGAGGTATTTCTAGTTCCAATGGAATAAATAATAATTATATGAAAGTGTGAATGGATTTCCATATTGTATTGTATAGAGCCTCACATGAAGTTCGTAATGAATATCGCATGACATGTCTTACACTGGTTATATCCACAAAAATCATTTATCACTGTTAACATTGTCACGTCACACGTTGTGCAATCTTCCAATTTTAGCATTCATATTGTAATCATAGAGTGGCAACGGTAACGTGGCGTGCTGGTGTAAATTATTTAGAACATGAGCATAAATACATTAGAAAGTAAAGACGAAGGTTCGTTACGCCGCGGTTTACAGACAGACGTTCACGTGTCCACAAACAGGAAGCAATACGGAAAATAATTGAGCGTAACCGACTATTCCGCAACAGAGTGACCAATACCACCAATGCCGTTTTACACAAAAGATTAAAACGACGAATTGTAAAAAGTTAACACGACCTACAAGTGGTCGTAGAATCGACAACTGCCAGCATTATTATAATCATATTTACTAAGAAACAAAATATTGACGGTGAACGCAGAACAAGTTAACAAATAGACATAAGTCATAACACCTCACCTATTTGGTACACACTAGTTTCTGCTTGTTTATTGCATACATTTCATTTAATGTTTAACGTGAGGATCTATAATTAGAAATCTAATACTTATTGAAATACATTGTTAATCTAAAATAAACTGTTGAACCTTCAGCAACAAATAAAGAAGTCCCCAGTTGGCAAATAATATGTGTTTTGCGAATGTTACAGTCATACTAATAAAAGACAAATACCCGGAAAAAACAGATAGCCTTGTTTTGTCCCGGCGCAGATGATAAACTGTGATCCAAATATATTTTGGTCTGGATATTCTTTGTCCTTTGTTTTATTCAATATAATATGTATCATATATGTTAAGGATTATTTATTTTATGGACTAAGTGATTAACCAGGACATTATTAATTATAGGACAATGTGATACGTACTTAATTAAACTAGCCACGCATCCCGGTTTCGTATTTTTTTTTCATAGTTATAGGCGGCAAACGAGCAGACGTATCGCCTGATGGTAAGCGATTACCGCCGCCCATGGACACAAGCAACACCACAGGAGTCACAAGTGCGTTGCCGGCCTTTGGGTTGGGAAAAGGGATAGGATAAGGAGTGGGATGAGGGAGAAGGACTAGGGGATAGGGCCTCCGGCACACTCGCTCACCGAACGAAACGCAACAGTTTAGGTACTGTTACTTAACGTCGATTTTCTGTGAGAGAGTAGTACTGCCCCGGTCGAGCCGGCCCATTCATGCTGAAATCAGCAAGGCTCTACTACCGCAGAAGTATTGTTGCAATGTGCAAATTCTCAGGGGTAAATCCCAGTCCCGTGAGATATGGAGATAGATATAATGAAACCTACCTAGTGTTTTCGAAACGTAACTATTTTACATCTGTATAATAATATAATATAGTGTTTGCAATAATTTACCAGTCATTTTCGGTACTTCAAATTCAATAGACAAAAAGCTGTCTCCGGGTTGTCGTGTTCAGGCTGTCATAAAGATCTGTGACAAATGGCAATCTTCCTTGGTAAGACCTTTTTTAGTCAATTACATGCCTACAGGTTCTTGATTCTCCTCTAGAACGGAATACTAGCAATTACAAGACCCCTATATAGTTATTAAAATCGATTCTGCGGTTTTTTATTCGATTAGGCTAAGTACGGTCACTCTCACAGCGACATTTGTTTTACTTTTAGATTTTTATCTGTCGTAACTTGTAAACGAAAGGTCCAAATCTTATAATTAAAATAGGCATTGACATGCACATAATCAACTTCGATTATGAAACTGTTGATCTAGATATGGAATGCCTAATGTCATGGTAAGGACGTCATCATCTTACGATTATACCGGATTGACTAATTTGAAGTAAAAGCGGTATCTTGACTAGCCGCTACAAGGCAATTCAGTTCTAGCTTGGAAAAATCGTCTTCTGCGCAACTGTTCATTCTTTATTTTAAGAGTAAGTAACAAAGTAGTGAATTAACCGTTATTATACTAAACGATTTAGGTTCTACAGAAGATGAATCAACATTCAGCTAATTTTGACATGTTATAGGAATATGTTTTGATACCTACCAATAATTTTTTTTTCGATCGTAATAATTTTTAAATAACAATGTTCGTGGAGATGCAGGCGTATTTGAGAGTTATTTTGGCGAGTTTATACCAAATTAGCAAAATTTTACGGTGACATTAAGCCTCAATATCTCCTGAACCAGTAGTGCCGAAGTAAAAAATGTTTGTAATTATTGGTACAATACGGGACTTCAGTTTTCTTTTAACACTCTGTATATAAAAGAACATACAAATAATCATGAAAGTCTAAACTCAGATATTGGTCCGTGGCATCTATAACGCGACATTTTTGTAGGACAGCAATTTGTAGATTATAACAATATTTACTTACAAATGCTAGGGTGAATAACGCCACTGCGTGCGAAGTATTCCCCAAATAGGGATTTGAATATTTGACATTTATAAATTTACCGTTGGGGTACATTCGAACCTCAAAATGAATCATCCAAAATTTCATAAAGCTAAATGTATGTAAGCTACATATAGCTCCATATACAACATGTAACAAGTTTAATGCACATCTTGAAAGTACTTTGTTCAGAATCGGCAACTGAATCCATTTCCGTCATTTTTATTATTGTTTATTTTTAGTCTTAAAATAATTAAAATAACGTAAATTGTAGTCACTCATTTTTTTAAAAATTGAGCTATTCGAAAATAAACCTTAAATCAAAGCAGAACGGCTTATTTTTAAATGCATTTGTTAAATGGTTCCACGTTGACTTACACAAACGCACACATTAAATTAACACAATTTAAAAAAAAATGAGCTATTCGAAAATAAACCTTAAAGCAGAACGGCTTATTTTTAAATGCATTTGTTATATGGTTTCACGTTGACTTACACAAACGCACACATTAATACAACAAAATAGACGGCAAAAGACACAATTGACCACCAAAATGTCTATCATCTATCTGTCACTAACGTAGGTAATAAACAACGGGAAAGAGCGAGACGTAATGTCTCGCTCGCGCTGGCGCATGACAAGCGCAGCGGGCGATGCGCTTAGACATGTTATGACAAGTACAGCCGGGAATATCTATCTGATTCTATCAGTGAGTGCTGTGAAAACCTTTTTAAAAGTTCACTTGTTTACAAAATGTGTAATGGTGTATAATTTAATCATTCAACAACAAAGTGAAAAGTTCAACATCATCTTGATGTTGACTTGTCTCCCATGGACTTTCTCATTGTGGAGAAATAATAAATCACGTTTTAGTTTATTGTGACGACAGAAAAAGTGCCGAGTAGTTAATTAATTAAGATACTAGCTGCTTTTGAAACAGTGAAAAGATGTGATTTGTGAGGAAATACTGAAGTGCTACGTGGACGAAAGAATTGTGATTTAAGCCTGTAAGTTATTTTATTATTCTATTATTGTAAGTATTTAGATTCACAAGACAACTTTAAACACGCCGTTCTTGTTTATTTCTCTCATTGATATTCTTTTATTTTATCTGATTAAGTTAAGATAGTCACAATAGTCACTTACGGTGTTAAGAAACAATAGATCGTGCATATTAATAACAAACAATAAATGATTCGACTGTCCACACCATAGCTTAAAAGTGTGATGGAAAGAAATACTCATAATATCTTTGGTAATATCAACAGTAGCCGACAAATTGTTCAAACATCATTTTTGTAAACCCCACTCTATCAGAGTGTGGTTTACAGACTGAATTTCATACATTTTGTTATATCGTATCATGTTTCGTTCCTATCAGATCGCTGTTGTTTGTTTACCATAGCAACCGTTTCGTTTGTGTGCGTGCGCAGATTTAGAGTGACCACGATTTTCACTTTTAATTGAGTTAATACTTTCTTTAAATAACATTATTTACGCAAATAAAAAAAATATTTCAATGCATGCATTATGATTGTAACAAGGTTTTCTAATTGGGGTGTCTGAGGATGTGCGTTATTTCCATTACACGTTGTATACAAAGGGTGCTGCAATTTAAAAAGTATCAACAAATTTAATTTGCAATTAGTGAGTCCTTCCACACTTACATAATTTAAAACTAACTATAGGTAAATGTGATTTTAAACTTGGGTTATTCAATTTATTCGAATTTTATAGAATATTTTAAAAGTATTTATAACAGAACTATTATGCGCACAAGTTCATTATACTTGACCAGTTTTGTTTAAGCTAAAAAAACCTGCACATTTGGTCGTGAAAGAAATTATATCTACTATGTAGTTTTTAACAGTTCGATCTTGAAAATATAAAAGAAACGTAAAAAGGACAAGGTATAAACGTTTCACTGTGGACAAAAAGTTGGCATTGAATAAAACGATTGTATAAGACTGACTTGAGCATTCCAGAATTTGAAAAACGTCGAAAAACCAACAAGCAGTATTTTGAAGTTCGCGCATGCCAACGTTTTACGAACTATACACACGCCTTAAACTAGCAAAACTGTGGTCAAGCATGCACGGTGTGGTAGACACGCCAGCGAGTCAATTTATGACGATACGTGTCCATCGTAAAACAAGAACAGAGATATTGTAACATCCTGCTACATGGTTATTTAAAGTTTAAGTTAACTATCAGTATAGTTGGAAGGTACTAGGGAAATGCATTCTCGAGTAAAGCTAAAACCCATTGAAAACTGCTTAGTAGTTCATATGAATCAAAGTAAGAGAACAATCCGCTTTTTAATTTATGAAAACTAGGACAGTAAAAAATAACCGGAATCACCCACATACTTGTTAATATAATATATAAACTTTTAAGAATATTTTGTGAACAGCTTATCAAAATCAAAGAAAACTGATGGTATTGATGATAAAAGGCTACTGGTTTGAGTTGCTATGTGCTCAGCAATCCAAAGGCCCTCATACTCTCAGATTCAACACTAGTTGGCTTGTTATGGAGTTTGCTCCAACTGTAAAAACTAACTCCTCCTTCTGCCGCACTCAAAGCGGTCTTGCAGTACGTCCAATCCAAATCCGGTCCGAACCCGTGAAAATACAGTCCAATGTAGTTCGTAGAAAGTTCTTCACCCGATGTGGTACGTTCCGTGATATGGTAGTACGTTACGCACCTCATTCAATTTCTATAGGATTCGGTGCGTGATTTCCAGAACTGTATTTTCACGGATTCTGATTGGAAGTAGTGCGAAAACGCTCTTATAAAAATACATCTCTTTTTGTTAATTTTGTGACTATTCTATCTGTAATCGTCGCAAGAAGCGAGAGACGAAAAATGCTATCTGGCTGATACCATTGAAAGCCGTCAATTTCGGAGTTAATCTCGTGATAAAGTGCGCGAGCGATGAGATTCTGCGAAATCTGGATTGTATTCCCTAGTTTGGTAAAGTCTATACCTTCATTTTATTATAAGAGTTAGCGCTGCTCCATGCGTTGTCATGTGGATGATGTGACCTTCTCTGTTGTTAGTTTATTACTTTAAAGATAGTATATCAGCTGACCACGAATGAGTTAATAGTTGCTAATTAATATAACCATCATAATATTATGGACTACGTTAAAAGCAATGTTTACTTTACGCTCTCATACCTAAGGGTCATTTTGAATTCATAAGAGGACTAGCTAATGCGCTGGGATAGTAATGATTACAAACAAGGGTTAATAATTTAATAGCTGACGAACTCCCAGTAAACATCACTAGTTACTACGTAACTCTTGGGTAATTTTAGTGAGCACCTTCAGTTCTGCAGTAATTAAGTACATTACTGCGGAACTCGGATCACAAAATGGCGTCTTTAATGCAGTTTTGCAAATCCGTAATTTAAGTGTAAATCCACCCATCTCCTGTTCTTAAGTGAAGGATATCACAAAATAAGAAAAGAGTTATATTAAGAATTAATATTCAAACGATCACAAGGTAAATATAGCCAAAACACTCACTAGTAATAAGAAAATCGAATTAGGTAAGTACCAAGATGTAACCCACATAACATACTACAAACATTACAACACCAACAATCAGGACAAATACAAAAGGAACACAGACCAGAGATGATATGGTATCTTATTTGTTCTCGTACTGCGATTATCCTCCAATCTTAAGCACTACCAATAGTAAAATCAAAATACAAACCGTAGTTTGTAGTTTGATTTCACAATTTACCATCTGAGAAACAAACGTTTTTATTTTCGATTGAGGATTTTCGCTTAAATAATGAAATGAGAATGAAATTCTAACAGAATCGGTGGCACTACAGCCGAACTAATGTGCGCCAAGTCTAGCACTTACGATGCGAGGAGGTAGCCTTCTTTTCCGGAGCCAGCTCGGTCTTTTTAGGAGTATCCACGTCGCCTGCGCGTCGCATCGAAACACAAAAGCAGCATTAGAACATTCATTGTGAACAGACATGTATGATGGCAAAGGTACACATTTATCACGAATAGTAGTGCAAAACTAGGCGTGACGAACACAAAACAATAACCGCCGATCGGGAGTCCATTGGATCAATTTACATCAATGCTGAATTATATAAACACTCACTGATGGTACGCCGCAATTTTTTACAAAAAGAAGATAGACGATCACGGGCACGGCTGAATTGGCCGCTTTTTTCAGTATCAAGTAACCGAAGTAGCGAGGGTTCGGAGCGCGCGGCCACCTCTCCTACGGGGCGCAGGGTCACCGTAGCGGGCCCCTCGGAAACGCCTAAGTTGTCGAAGCATACCGGCCCTGCGGAACACTCCAGTTTGGCAGAGGATCGCACGCGAGCGCGCCTTGTATCAGACTGCCGGTCGGACGCGCGGGGACTAACTCCGCGCCGCCTCGCCCCGTAAAGGTCGACCCTCGTAATAAGAGCATGTGGTTTTAATTCAAGCCTTGCGGGTAACAAATATGCCTATACCTGTATAGCTAAGCGAGTACTACTACATGGCATTATTGTTATCGCAGAAAGTTAATAACTTTAAGCCTGCCGTAAATTGTTTAAGATTAAGTTAAACGAAACTCATATCTCTATACATACAATTTATATTATTAGTAAACACATTAAACTAATAAATGTTGTGAGCAAATACCTGTATGGCACCTGACTTGGAAAAAGGTTAGATACAATTTTTGGATAAGATCTACATACGTAGCCATCGATCTTTTTGCGTAGAAAACAATACTCTGGCACAATTCGCACATGGATAACTTATCGCTAGCTAACCCGAGACTGTGCGATGGTGACTCTTGCCAGATATCTGAAAAATATTCTTATATTATTCTGTACGTATATATAATTAAGTATATATGATATAGATAAATTACACCCAAATTGAAGTAATCGTGTTCATCACAGAAATATTGGTGATGGTATCGAGCCCAGAAACACCACAGGCTATGTCACTAACCAGTTAGACTTTAAACGAACAGGTTAGGCTACTGCCAAACATATTATAAAAAATAAATTAATGCTCGTCAAATTTGTTTTGTGCAGGGACTGGAACCTATGAATATGTTACGTGTTCGTTTTTTTTATTTATCAACCGCGACAAGGCATTTGTGCGTGTCTACCTCTTTATACGAAAGGTGATAATTTAAATGTGACGTTGGCCACTGCGAACCTTAAATAATTTTCAACTTTAAATGACTGTGTACATAACAATAATAACCGTAAACTAGTGCAATCCATGAAAAATTCCCTTCGAGAACGAAACTAATGAAACGTTAAAATATGCTATCGTTACGTATGATATGACTTTGGCATACATCTTTTTATGTAAATCCGAAATTGTGTAAACTCAAAATACAAATACATAAGTATAAATAAGGATGAAGGCTTGTGTTTCTGTGTATACCAAAGCACATAGACTTGAGTTTCGTTGGTTTCAAATGCAAGTATAGTGTATACATTTGAAAAGGTCAGTAAAATGAAAAACGACTTTTACGATGCAGTTACATAAATTAATAAATACTAAGAACACTTTTAATCAACTAAGTGTCGACAGAACACATCAAAATGCAACTATACAAGATCTATAGGAACAGTATCGTCGTGGATTAATGTAAGCGTACATTAAATTATTAGTTTGATAGACCCACAAGACTGTGTCTGTATAATTATGTGCCATAATTAATGCAATATTAGAACACATAAGTGGCGAATGTAAGCGATTACATTGTAATTACTATTACAGCCTATATATAGTACATACACGCTAATAGAATTATAGGTTGTCATGGACTCGCCACAATTGGATTAGAACTTTCGGCGGAGTTTGTTGGGTTCTCGACACGTGAAGAGCCTCGGGACCACGTATGTATGTACGTATCATTCGATACGCTTTCATTAGTTACTCGCGAACTGATTGTGTGCTCTAAATAAAAATAACGCTATTCGTATGATCGAAGATGTAATAGACTGAATCCATCATTATCATCGTCCTAGCTTTATCCCGGATCCAAGACTTTTGTCGTGGAACCCGGGGTCCGATTACTATAGTTTCTAGGCTATTCCATAGAGTGACTGCCGACAGAGCTCCACAACTTAAAGGTATAGCGATATTGCATGGCTTATAACAGTCAATAGAATTATATTCACGACTACTACTAACAACTCATAAGAACTGTCAAAGAATTCTTGGCAACCGGGACCAACGGCTTTATGTGCCCTCCGAGGCTGGATATCTTCGAAAAGATAATGGCGTGTGCTGTGGATTTGAATCTCTGTAGCGGCAGTCTATTAGTATCTCCACAAGACTATCACTTCCTTGGTGCGATGGAATATTTTACGATGACAATGTGTCACATATGAAATATGATCAATTTACCATGTTGAAGTGATAACATGCGCTGCATTAGCATAACTGCATGCCAAGCCGTTGTCGTTCGTAACTACGCACATGTACATGTAGTGATACACAACACCATTGTTCATGTAAAACGACACCGTGTTCGCGGTTCTCTACGCTTAACGCGCACGCTCTTCGCTTCTGAATTCGACCAAGGCCCTATTGTCGCAAGAGACTAACCGCAGATAATAGGGGAACCGGTCGCGCCAGCTCTATGACGCATCGCTCACCTTAGAAAATGCGCCTTCGTGTTACTAAGCTCATTCTCGCTTATTCAGCGCATCGTTTAAATGACTTGTTATTTTCTGGTTACACCTTCAAAGGTTACGGTATTACAACAAGGGTGTAACGTCATTTATTTATTAACCTATTGCCCCTATTGGTATCTTGCTTATTACTGTCTTAGGCAGTATGTAACCCATATGAAGGCAAGACAAATCGATATCTTCGACTAGTAGCATAATATTACGTAACAATAGCATATTTAAAAATAATTCAACTAAAGCAGTAAAGCCGCTTGGGAAGGCAAATAGATTTCGATCGTCATGCATATAGTACGGAAATACCGTTTGACCTCTTTGTTTTATGCAGTCACAATCAAAACATCATTGATCGACGCCTATTCGTATGGTCAGATATATTTAATGTTTTTCATAGTACTATACAATAATAGTGGTATGGAGGCATATACAAGTGTTAAACTTGCTAAAGCTGGAAGGGCTGAAATATAGGTCAACCGACTGGCAACACAGGACACTTTAAATAACCTGCTTTTACCCATCCCGAATGGGACTAATTTATGCGTATTGATTTGGCTGCGCGGATAGCAGAGTTTTTACATAACACCAGATTAGAAATACATTATTGGTGATAAGTTAACGTCGATATGTGTGATAATCAGTAAATGATATGCATTATTATATTTAGACAACCGGAACCACGACTAATAAAAGTAAGAAAATATTAAATGTGTCATCATGTGGGGAAGAAACTACTGTTGTCATGTATTGAATTATAAACAAAGACAAGTTGTTTGCAAATAACGTCAATAGATAATAACTAAACTTGTTGATAGGTATCGCCTTATCAATTTAAGAGGTAAGAAGAGGTCTTTGGATCCCTGCCCACTATTCAATCTGCACTTTAAGTTCTTAATACTATGTAACCTTTTCTATACTTCATATAGTTTATTATTCTATTCTATTCTATTCTATAGCACATAGTCCAATAAACGTTCTGGTCATCCTACGCTAACGTCAGCTTTTTTCGATTCTTCTCATAGTAGGTGAGCCCACGATGCTAAACTGGCAGTTACTCGATCGTCATTGAGACCTATTGGGTTGCAAAGCTAAGATGATAAAATGATATGTGATAGGATGTAATGATAGGTAAATAATGTACCTTTTCATCGGTGGGCGGCGCAGCTATTGATTTTCAAAACTCTAAAAAAACTGTTGCACTAATACCTCCAGATAACCGTCAGATTATGAGAAAGCACGTCTAGGACGTTAGTATGAGGCAGATACATCATAGTCTTGAGAGCTTGAGTATCTCAAAATGGTGAATTCTTTTTGCACTTTCTAATAGTGATTATTTTCGTCACACCCAAATCATCAAGATTATTCAATGAGAGCCATTTTTAGGTTCACTCAACATCCCCTTAGAAAAACTGACGCACTCGATTAATTTTCTTATTTGCCATTTTAAAATCTTTCGTATGACCACCTCCATTATGCAAAAGATCAGATTAACATTCCTACTTTATTAAAAATACGTAGGACATGGATATGCTGACTGCTGCAGGCTATCAATATCTGACGCGCTCGAGTAAATGCCGAAATCCCTTCATGGGCTCCCCTACTAGTACTAAACTAAATATTTTCATAAAGGTGTATCGTATCAAGTGCCGCAATATTTGTAATATTCTTTTTTCCAGCTTCTAAAATACTACTTACATTTTTTTAAATAGGTTTGTGACATTTAAAACGTATGTCGTTAGTACAAGTCGCTCGTCTACCAAGACGTAACTATAGGTCAAGTAGCACTTTAGCGTAGTAAAAGTTTGTGCTAGTTATACTAGGGATCTGCTTTACAAATTGTTGTATCTATGACTTTTAAAAGTTCATTTATAAAATTAATTATTGTATGACACACGGTTTAGTTACTTGTAAACCTAACCACAGCATAATCAAGTAACTCAGAGTACCAGGTCTAATTTTTAAAATTTCCGCGACTCTATGTACGATACATTCGCCTCTTTGCGAGAACAACGTGACATCTCGTAAAAACATAATTTAGGAATGTAAACTTCGTGCGTGGTCAATATCACAAGACACAAGACCCATCAACAAGCCGAAGTCTACTCGTTGTGGACATCATACCAAGTCATACTAACCAAAAATAGGAAATGATTATTTTTTGATATTTACATTTTTAAACCGCAATTAAAAGCGCGCGCGTGTAATGCTCGAAATACCTACTTATCCATGGGGTTACAGAGCATCTAAAGAACATATTGGCGGGGTAAATGCATCGATTTTGTACCTAATTAGAAAAATGCCATACTAACTTTGACCCGCAATATGTCCTGAACCAGTAATTTCCCAGGTATGGTGCCGAAGTAAAAAATGCTCGTACTGATTGGTACATGTGATTTCAGTTTTCGTTAAGGGTCTTTTTACACACTGTATACCACGTACCTTTGTTTTGTGTAACCGATATTTCGGCACTGTTGCAAGCGCCATGTTCACGGATGTACTCCGTCAGTACATCCGAAAACAAAGGTACGAGGTATACATCCCGTAGAAATAGTAAAAAGTAATGATAGTGACCACGAAAGTCTAAATTCCTAAATTACGTTTTTACGAGATATCACGTTGTTCTCGCAAAGAGCTAAATTCCATAATTACGTTTTTACGAGATGACACGTTGTTCTCGCAAAGAGGCGATTATATGCGTATAGCAAAGATATTGAACACGGTTGTTTTACCTAGTTCATAATTGGATAGTTAATTAGAACAATGTGTTACGGTCTAACTCTTAATCGCTCCTCGATGTGACCTTATTATGAAGTACTTTTCAATACGATTTTAACCATCTATAATAATTACACGAATAATTATAGTTAACGAGACGAAGATGGGTACTTAGTAGTTGCTTAGCATGTGTTTTGAATGACAACGACTGCACAAGATATCATTTCTTTACTGTGGCAACTTTAAATGTTTTTAACTAGCGACAAATAACATTAAAATCGCAACAAATTTCTGTGGTTCACACTAATCTTTATCTCGAATGAGGATCTTACTCACATAAGACTACATCGTAAACCACTTGGCTGTCCGTGTAGCCTTATCCCAGTGGCATCCCGGGGTCCGATTACTAGTATTAGAAGATTTGACTGAATATTGGCTCTTCCACAGAGCGACTGCCTGTCTGACCTCCACAACCCAGGACTAGTGTCAGTTTATTCGGAGGTACTGACTCAAAATAACGCCTGTCAAAGGTCTTCGTGACAGCCGGAACCGACAGTTTCAAGGTGCTCCCTGAAGTACGGGGCAATCGATAATAAACATATGATAACGATCTTCTTGAATTCTAATTCCATATTTTTTCTTCTTTTATATCATGGTGAATAGAGTAGTTCTGGTTCACCAAAAGTTTAATGAAAAGAAAACAATGAAACATCTATGTATAATGAGTCCAAACATTTATCCGCATCGCTGTCGACTGGTGATGTGTTCAGTCAGAAGAGTTTTGATGTTATTTGCAAACATCAATGCTTAATCATAAGTCTATCTATAATTGTAAATTATCATATTATTAAATCTTATCTACACTTTATAATCGATTTTACGCGATTAAGATCGGTTAAATAATTTTGTATGATGCATACCTTTTATATCTGTCTATGCGAAGGCTACATAAATAAGGAAGGTTATCAATATGCCACATGTTTTACCGTAATCGTATGATGTTACCTAATATTACGACGTACAATGTAAACTTCTTTTGATGTGATGGTGTGAAGAAGAAGGTGGTATAAGACTGACAAAGTAAGTAAAACTACCTACTACGCAATTGTGAACGCGTCTCCGAAGAAAAACTAAACCCAACGATTCCTGATTTAAAAGAAAAGCTTGAAAATGCGAATGAATAAAACAAAATAGATATCAGTATCATAGTAAGTGGAATTCCGTTATCTCTGGATAGCATCTTTTCGGAAAATAAACGTAAATGTTTATGAGAAATAATACCTAAGTTTGGACGAACTTGTTTGTGAATCATACATTTCCCGTGTGGTAATTTAACCTTCAATTCGCCGCACTGACAGTGAAAATGTGAAACATTTCAATCTTTGCGATACCATTTAGTGAATTAAACCGAAAGCAGAAGAGGCATTTAAGTATTAGCATAGAAATAATTAGATCATCTTGTAAATAACAGTCAATGGCAGATTAAACACGTGTTGGTTAGAATGTGCCCCTGACCTTCTCTAAAACACTTACCTAATGACCCTGAGTGGCAAATATATGTTTAGTATCTAGATTACTAAACTGCACATTACAGATGCTCTTTAATATTTTATTCAAAAAAAGATATTTTTCGTTTCTTGGCAACACGCAGACGCCTTTATGCAAGCAATAACGAATGGACTGTCATGAATTTCATTTCGAGTTAGGAAGTAAATATGAAGTGTCCAAATATGTAAAATGGCCACCAGCAAAAACAAATTGCTTTGTACATATTTATAATAAAAATTCTTTGTGTAAGGTATCTTTAGTGAATACATCTCGATCTAATATTTGTTCACACCACTACTTTCAACATCGCACAGAATGACAGACACATTAAAGACCTTTGATGTTTTAAAAAGAAATATTATTTTCTCACATGTAACTATAACCAACACCAACGAATTCAGAAAATAATAGAACTGCAGACCTTAAGGATTTCGTGTGCCGATTTAAAGTGGGGTCTGCCCCCAGTTTAGTTCGTAGTTTGCGGTACTGACCAGGACGGATCTACGTATTTTTGAACCGGGGCAAATGTTTTGCTAGGTGCCTTAACATGATTTTGACGCCCCCATGACGCTGCCACCCGGGCCAAGTGCCCCGGTCAGCCCCTCCCATAGTTCCACCACTGGTGCTGACGTCGTTCTCTGTCTCTTTTGCTCTCGTTGTTAAGATACACTGGGGGACGACTGCCACGCCGCCAAGTAGCATTTTGGATCGCAGAAAGATTGTCTTCAGAGCGCCCATAAGCACATTTCGTGCTTCTATTATTTTCTGAATGCGTTCCTAACACTATTGTAGTGCAAAATATTTATTCAATAATATGATGAGATTAACTATTGCAATATCTATTTATTTTATAAAATTAAGTTCCCTTTTCTTCCTGTATGTCTGTATGAAGTCGATAAAAAACTATAGAACACCTGTTAAACTAACTGCTAGTACATCTATATAAATATCTATATAATACATATTATGCGCGTAAATTATATTTTGTTTATTTATTTTATTTTATATATTTATTTAATCTCACATACCACTATCATCACAGATGACATTTATGATGAAGCCTGCTTTTCTAACCACTATAAAACTGTGGCTCAGTGATTTCGATATGTGGTAAGACTATTGCCACATGCATATAGTAGAGTGTAGACATGATTTCCTAAAACGGTGGTTGGAAATATAACAAAGAATACTGGTAACACATTCTTGAAAGGCTATGTTAAGGTTTGCCACCATAAAAATATTAAAGCATTTCTAATAATAACTAGGTGATTTGTCAAGCAGCATCTTCTCATATCATTCTGGGCGTATTTCCAAGGCAAGGCATGGGAATGACGCTAGTGTTGTCGCAGATTGACACTAGTAAAAGGTCAAAGATAAACGAATGTATAGTTTATAGGCTGCTTATATTCTCTGAGTAATTATAAAGTAGAGGCTCCTTAGAGGGCAGATTCGAGAGAGATATTGCAGAATAATATTCAAAACATCCAAGGTTGTCGGCGTACATTTCGAGTCTCTTAAATTTTCAATGCGCACGCGCGCTAGTTTGCGTAATTGCGAATCTATTTCCACCCGTTTTCTTTCAATATAAGCTAATTTGTGTCCAAAGTTAGCTATTTGTTTATTATATTTACCGCTGTCAACAGTCTGTATTATTTTTGACACTGCAATAACAACTATCATACGTATGTATATACTTATAGACGCTCACTCCAAGATTAGGCAATATGCGTTGAATAGTTGATTGCGTACGTAATTATAATACTCTATGCCTACTGCGTGCGCTGGTGACAATAAGTCGTGCTATGCACATCTGCATTAAGGGCATGCGTGACTCTCATATTTGAATCTATATTTACGGTTAACGAAACAAAATAATGCGATTGTTTGCTTACTTACTTTAAACACAAACCGGTGTATGAAAAATATCTTATCTTATGCGTTATATGAAAAATGTGAATTTTATATTTTATTATTACTTCAATAAATAATTGTAGTCATAAAATGTTGCCTTCACGGTTATCGCTTTAGCGGACAGAAATTACATAAAGTAGGGACTTATAACAATAAATCACATTGAAGGCGTGAACGGATGATGCAGCTCGCAGACTATTAATTGATTTTGAACAGACTAACATAATATTATCTCAGTAAGAGAATATTTTCATAATCGCTGTACAAAGTAACAGAGCAGGTTATTAAAATTATGCAGAAGGTATCTGCATAATTTTATCTTCCTACACTAAATGTGTATTACGAAATAATTTTATGGTACGATAGTATACCAAAATATCGAGAAGAAATTATATGACTACTACACAATAATTTTATTAGCATGCGTGTACCTTGAAAAGCGGTTCTTTGGTAGGCAATAATCTGTATATATTATAAAATCCTTGCGTTACTTACTGACTGACAGACACGCTACAGCCGAAACTACTGAGCGCAAGTAGGTGAAATTTGGCATGTATGTTCCTTGAAGAATTAAGGAGAGTTTATATTTTTTTTATCTAAGTAAAATTTACGCGTGCGAAGCAGCGGGCAAAAGCTAGTGGCATATAATAATCGTAATGGATGCTGTCAAACGCCGTGGAAAATCACGGTTTCGGTGTGAAAATACTTGACCGAGAGATAAGCAGCACTATGTATATGCTGGTTAAAAGATATGATTCTGGTCCGGTTTAATTCTGACACCGTGACGCCGGCCGATTCTTTGTGTGTGTGATTTACTTCCTAGTTACATTTTGCTAGTAGGAGAAGTTTATATAGGTACGAAAAGAATATAAGGAAACAATGTTAATGAAAATTTGCAAATGTACATTAGTAAGCAATTCGTTACGTGCTTAATTGGCCATTCCAATATAAAAACACACGCAGCTGAATTGTTGTACGGTGCAATCTATTGAGTTTTTGGAACCAATTGACAAGCAGCAACTAAAAATCGATTATATAAAACCTTACTATCTGAATACCTGATAGATGGTGTTATTGTGAAATGTTGAATGATATCGTTGCGTTAAAAATGTATACCGGTGTGAAGATGTCATAAGCATTTAAAGTAATCCCACCAAAAACATGTAAAAAATAGCCATGTCTCGATAGAGCTGCTTGTTTATCTCTAAAAAGTAATGAAGTCTCTAGACTAAGTTGAGCTAAGTTCCTAAGTTGAGGTTCCTTTCTGCAATTTCTTTATTATGATATGTGACTTGGCCGTTGGTCAATGGTTCCAGAAAAGGATGGTACGGCAGTGTTGCTTCGCGCTCGACTTGGCGGAGGCACGACAGTGCCTCAAGATGTTAGTATGCAAGGTACCGACATGTCATAAGCATAAGTAATGTTAGTATGCAAGGTACGGACACTTAAGAACGAAATCAAATTAATATTGGTGAAGGCCAAGTGAGGGTAGGTACAAAAACCCACGCTTCATAGATATACAACGCCCACCCCACCGACATCAGTCTGCTATTGACTATGACTGGAGTAACCCAAGCCATCATCTTACATCGAGGAATAATATAAAAGTAGAAGAATTATATTACGTTACGGCACGTAATGTTTCCACAAACATGATTTTTAAAAGACTATACTTACATAATTCCATCAATAATTACTTATTGTTCTCATGTGTGTCAAACTGTCAGCTAGTAAAGATGAGAGGTACATCTTTTTGAAATTCTTTTGTTTCAACTTTTGCCACTTGCCTTTCCCACAGTTCTAGTAATATCTGTTTTGTTTAAATAGATGTAAATTAGTAATAAGCATCTTTTCCTATTCTGAAAAGATTTAATTGTTGTTAATTTTTTTTTTTTTTCTAACCTATACTGTCCCATTGTTGGGCAAAGGTCTCCCCTACACTTCTCCAAAGCTCCCTGTCGCCAGCTATTTCTGTCCATGTTTTTGAGAATGCATCTAGCTCATCTCGCCAACGCTTCCTGGGTCTACCCCGACCACGACGTCCCTGCGGTGTCCACCACGTGGCGATATGTGCCCATTTCTCTGGATGCATTCTGCAAACATGACCTGCCCAGTCCCATTTTAATTTTGCGGCCTTCTTGCCAACATCGCTGATGCCTGTTTTATTGCGTATGGCTGTGTTACGGTTTCGGTCTGTTAGTTTAATCTCCAATACGCTCCTTTCAATAGCTCTTTGGCAAACCTTGACTTTGTACTTCTGAGAATCGGTCAGTGACCACGTCTGGGCGCCGTAAGTTAGGACGGGCAAGATACACATGTCGATGAGTCTGCGTTTGAGTACCATTGGAAGGTTGCCCTTCATAAACGTCTTTATGGACCAGTAGCTCTTCCAGGCGTTTTCGATCCGGCGGTCGATTGTTGTTAATAGGTATGTAAAAGTTTTTTGGACTAGGCTAAGGCTATAATATCTTTTTGAGGTTCCCAGGTAACGGCAATAGACTCGCCCCCTATTACGTGGGACCTAAAAATTCATGGCGAAATGTGGGTGTAATGTTACACCTTTGCCTGTCCCTTCGAAGATACAGGCGTGAGTCTATAAAAAAAAAACAAAAAAGAAAACAAGAAGTGTTGTGTTGTGTGTGATTGTGTTGAAATTACTGGTATAAATGCTCGACAAATAGCTATCATACCCGAATATTCTTCTGTCATAGTTACATTTACCTACAAATTCTGAAGAATTCAGGCAAAGTAACTATTTAGTAATCTGTGATACAGGGCGCCACATCATATAAAATAAGCTATCCAAATCTGTTCATAAGCTACTTACGTCTATAATTGTTTTACTAATTATTACAAAAATTGTTAAATTAGAAAGCTACGATTTTGCTAAATATTTTGCCATTACTGCTAGTCGAGTATGTATGAAAAGAGTAATGAATGTAGAGGAAGCGCGTGAGATTAGTAGGGATAGATGCAAGTGGCGTTCCGTTGTCTCTGCCTACCCCGACGGGAAAAGTCGTGAGTATATCTACATATGTATGTACTACTAGTCCAGCATCCTCCATCAGATTTACTCGTGAAATGGTTGGTCCCTATCTGCAACCCTAAACCTGATTTATTAACTTTTATGACGTGATTTAAAACAAATAGAACCTGGCAAGTTTCACGACACAGAATGGCACAAGAAAGTGAAAGAGCCGCACTCGGTAATAAAGAGAACATATTATTACGAGAAGTGTTAATTTGCGTCGTCATTTCGGATGTATGAAATTAAGATCTCGTATAAGACTACATACATCTTTTATTTTTATTAGTTTATAGAAATGCGTCGCTTTGTGGATTCACTTTATGTTCATAAAAACTAGTTATGCACCCGATGGTCCTTGATTCGGTCAGGTGACAATAGCGTCAAAAAACATTTTATGAACGTAAAGCTGAGTCATAATTAAAATATAATTAACTAGGGCAATAACAAAACGGTTTTAATTTAACTTTAAGACAATTCGCCTTACTTCAGCTGAAGTATATCGATAGTTCAGCTGAAGAAGACGAATCGCGCTAACTGGTTTTAAAATCTGATATTCCATTTGACAAAAAACGGGCACACGCGTCACGTCTACTGAATAAATGAATGAAACATTTATTAGAATGCAACATGAGCCAACAAACATGAAGAAGGCAAGAGGAACCAAAAAAAAATTAAAATAATTACTGACACACGCAGGCACAATAATATACAATCACAAATATTCCAAGGATATTTCTGTAATATAAAGAATTAACGAAATATTTCAATGTGCTTTACGACTGCGAATACTTGAGCCGAGAGCCTTGAATTTACTCGTAACAACCAAAAATGTTTACCTGGCCCATAAAGAAGTTAAATGGAATCGAATCCATTTCGATCAAAGTTAAGTTAAATAAGCTTCTCCTTTAAAAATCTGTAATTTCTAACGAATTTTATATTGCTAGAACTATAATCAGTAACTTACTTGGGCTACCCATGCGGAAAAGATTTGTAATACTGATACACCAGTTGTGCTTCCGGAGACACTTACTTATTTGTCTTAATAATTAATAATACATCAATAATGTAATTATCATAAAAATACAGATGGTAGATATAAAATCCTATTTTATATCATCAGCCCTTTATACTGTCTCACTGCTGGGCACGGGCCTCTTCTCACTATGAAAAGGGTAAGGCCTTAGTCCACCACGCTGGCCAAGTGTGGGTTGGCAGACTTCACATGTCTTTCGAGAACATCATGCAGAACTCTCAGACATGCAGGTTTCCTTACGATGTTTTCCTTCACCGATAAGCAAGCGATAATTAACAATTTAATACGCACTAACTTCGAAAAGTTATTGGTGCGTGCCGTGGATTCGAACCCGAGACCCTCTGCGTAGCAGTCTGTCGGTGTAACCACTCGACTATCGCTGCCTAATATTAAATCCCCCCTTGCCCCTTGATAAAATCCTGGTCATCAATTATTGCCATGCGATGATTTCACACAATCTCGAAAAAGCCATTCGGATAGGCATATTTTATTTTTATTCGCCTCAATACTGAGTTATTAAACTTTAAATCACTAATTCATATAAGTACAATTTCGTACTGCCTCAGATATCGCTTGAGCCTGAAATGCTTCTAACATTTTCCTCGTTTTAGTGGCGGCAAGATCTCAAAGAGTCAACCACGATACTAAAAAGAAATAAAATGTCGGTTTGTTTGGTTGAGCGCAGGAACTACTGGTTCGACTTATTTTTTTTTTGTGTTGGTCTGCCCATATTGCAAGTAAGGCTAAGATTACGCTATGAGCCACAGGCTGAGCAGTAGCTATACATAATAATCTCGCACGCAGGAGGAACTTATGACTGCCTCCGAACATGCAGATAGCGTGGCTACTTTCTGGTCCTCAGATAAGAAAAATATGAGTATTTGCCAGCGATACGCTAAGAAGAAGACATAATAATCTGCGGACTAACAATCAAGACATAATTTTAAGCAAAGCAGCACACCATATTCCAAATCGAATAGTTTTGATTCGGATCGAGGTTAGCCTATGTTTTCATTTTAAAATGATAATATTATTTATTAGTTTCTAATGAAGACGTCGTCGTGCTCGTCTGCTATCGTACACAATTGCATTGTTTCACTATGACGATACTAAATAAAGGATTTACAGAAGAAGCCGACATTAAGCAAATATTTTCTCGAGCAGAAAATCACATACATAAAGATAACTACATGGTTAGGTATTTTTCTTATCAATATATCAGCGAGATCTCGCACCTAACGTCATGCAGAGTATAGATACATATAAGATATATTTAATGGTTATAGTGTCAAATTGATACAGTATTTCGTATAATGTCATGTAAAGTACCTACTGTTGATAACTTGTTACCTACCAGTTGTTTTCACTACACATATTGAAGGTTCTGCAGATTTAGCTCTGCTATGCCGATTATCTGGATTAGCATTGACCGTGTAAGTACCTCGACGTCGTAACATTATTTTTGAACTGTTGTCTACACAACAAAATGTCTCGCACAAATAACACTGCATATATCACTATCATACTCGTTGAACTCTTCACTGAATATTACAACAATAATGAGTATCACATTATGTTTCACAAATCACATGTTATACTTATAACTGTTTACATATATCTCACTGTTATTAACTATATAATATTTGACACGCGCACATATGTGTTAAACGTTTAAAACGACAGATTGTTTTCGAATTGCTCGCGTACCGGGTAACTGCCGCAAACGGCGCAGCGAGGAAGTGGGTTAACGAACCAATTGGTAATTTTGCAACATGCACCGTCTCTGGCGACCACGTCGGTCGACTGTGACCGAACTGCCGAGCGAAAGGCAACTCAAAAACCGAGAGTGCGTTGGCACGGTTCTTCCGCGAATGACAGGATGGTGCGGTCATGCCGACCGCGAGATAGCTAGATCGACGACAGTCACTGATAACGCGGGCGATAACAGACAACAATTGACAAGTACTCAAACTAAACGCGTTAAACAGATGCGAATTTATCTACTTTATGTAAAAGTGGACTAAATTACCTGCCTGGTGACAGCGCAGTTATTACCTAGACTCTACCTGTGCGTTTAATGTATACCTAGGTGACCTAGGGGTATATCCTCGCACTGGGCAAAAAATGATGTGATTCACAAATATTTTTTGGGATCAGTACAATTTAAGTATGTCTAATATGGGCGTGCATATGACTGCCTCGTTGGTCTCGCGGCATAAATGTGCGCGTGGGATTGGGAGGTCTCGGGTTCGATTCCCGGGTCGGGCAAAGTGTTATTGGGTTTTTCCGTTAGGAAATTCTCAGTAGCAGCACGGAGTCTGGTAATGTACCCGGTACGGCAATAGGCTCGCCCCCTATTACGTGGAACCTGAAAATTCATGGCGAAATGTGGGTGTAATATTACACCTCTGCCTACCCCTTCGGGAATACAGGCGTGAGTCTATAAATAAAAAATAAATAAAATAAATAATATGGACGTTCAGAATATGTATAATGTATTACGTATTCGATAAATCAATTTCCATTCGTAGCGATTCGTACAAAATAATTGGGAGTTATTAACACTATCGTATGTTATTCACGCAAAGTGTAACAAAGTTCTCGTTAGTAAGCCACGAATTGTGCAGTCAAGGTTGTATTGCCGAGTTATAAAAAATGCAAAACTCGCGGTCATCTAGTGTTAAACCCCACATAGTGTATGTTTTAGCGTTAGCGTCGCTGTCACTATTCATTGAAACACTATATTTTGTATTACTTTACCTATTTTCGTTAGAATTTAGTTTATAACAAAAAATGTTGCATCGAAATGTGACTGTCGAGTCTTTTAAGATTTTACTGAATTGTAATGTACAACAAGTGCATTTTTTACGCCACATTAACTTGTTTGAGCGGAATAACCTACGTAACAAAATGCATAATATAGACCACGTCAAACTTCATGCTTGATTTGAAAAAGGCACGAGTCACCATGCAGCTGATCAACTGATGAGTAGGTACCTAATGTTTTTAAAGTGAGTATTCCCTTTGCTTTATTGAGCTACAAACCCCATTATAAACAATAGTGTAATGTAGGTAAGTATATTAATATCCGTATCAAACAAACAAAAACGCCTAAAGATAATTTTATTATTTGGCACTTTTGTCGTAAGAGCAAAAGCAACTTATGCAACTCGTCAATTCTTGAGCAATCTTATTCGATTTCACTATTATTAAACAGGTAGGTTGTAGTTTTTGCCCGACACTTCGTCTGCGTTGACTTTTGTACGAAATTATGCCGAAGAAGGTGAATAGAGGGTTTAAACATTTATAATCTTTAAACTCTTTATTCACCTCCTTCTGAAGTTTTAAAAACCTTTGGTCTATTTAAAGAACCTACAAAAAGCAAGGATTAATTTTCCCTACATCATTTTCTCTATCACGTCAGTATAAATATATACATAACCAACAGAATGAAAGCAGTGTTGAAGCCAGCATGGATGGCACCGAGGCGTAACTAGGACGCCACACTATGGTTCGTCTAGAACAAGCTAGCTAGACAAAATTATTTTATTTGATTTTTATGTCTAGATGCGGTTAATAAGCAAAGATATAAGGTTTTTGGTACTTTTTTCAAGGCAGTTTGTCATTTGAGCTGGTATCATGAAAAAAAAAACATTTATCGGGCATATGTGTATAATATATTTTTTGAACATTTTATAAAGTGATTTATCCCTCGACGTCGCTATAAAATCTAATAACAGATGCATAAAATATCTAAGAACTAAATCTATTACTCATTATCATCACTATCATCAGATGAATCATCCATTGAATAGTCATGATCGTGAGGGGCAGAACTATGAAAAGTAGAAATCATATTAACATTTTGTTCCTTACAGCTAGGTGGGACAATTAAATCTAATACTTCAGTTGGAAGCGTACCTATTTTCTTCCGAGGAACTTCTCGTAAACCGTTTATTACAGGGTCAGATGTTATCAATAACATATTAAGTAAATCTCTATTCGTAGCCTCCCGTGATCGCTTTCGTGTGTTGTGCTCACGAAATCTTCTGCAGTCCTTATTCCGAGCTTCCTGTGCTTCCTCGGAAAGCTGGCCTATAGGTAGAAGGGACGATCTAATTACTTCGCCACTGTGCAAAAGTATTTTGTGGACAGTAGCGGGCATGTAATACCATGAATAGAGATTTACATAAAGTTGTCTAGTTTCTTGAGCTAAGTTAACGAATTTTTCAATATTTATATCATATCCCGATGATAAAGTGCGAAGTAGTATGCCAAATTTTTGTATTAGTGAAACATCTAACCCTGTAATATCGGCACTAGCCTCGGGATTTCCAAAAAATCTTCGCGCGGTGTTCCCGTCATTAGTGTTACCGAACCCTGGTTTTGGTTTGTCTACAATCAAGCCCATTTCGCTTTTAAATCGTTTTTTAATGTCATCTGAACGTTCTTTCACACTAGCTTTGTCTTCGGCTGTTCTTAACTGCCATTTTTTTATATTTAGTCGATAGCTAATGTGAAGCAAGCATTCAAAGCACCTTATCCAAGCGTGCAACGTAGACAAACCAAAACCAAGATTATCTTTGTCCGCAGCAAACTCTTTTGACAGATCATTCATCATTGTTGGAGTTGCCCCACAAATAAAACATTTTTGTGAGGAAGAAGTTTCGGTCAGAGCATTGCAAACTTTTCCGTCAATCATTGTTAAAAGCATAACATGTGTGACAGATACTTCGGTCTCCATCACCTTGCAGGTTGTCGGCAATAAAGCGTTTATCTCTTCTAAAACCTTATTGGTTTCCGAAATCGTAAAATCTTTCGTTTCCTTAGAAAAGATAAACTTTATTGGCCGACAATACATTGTAGAACAGGGCCGAGGATTCTGCCACACAATATTACCACTTTCATCTTTCAATTGAAGAGGAACGAAAGAAAATACAAATAAAAACTCGTCACTATCGTCACAATTAGTGAATTTTTGTTTGTACATACTATGACCGGAACTTCCATCACAACCCCATTTACTGATTAATGTGAATGACGTGCAAGGTAACAGACTATGAACAACTTCTTGTTGTGCTGAAACTAAACGTTCGGCAGTCTTATCAAGAATTGCCTGAACTTTGATTTCAGCATGCGTTTCATTGACTGTAATTTGTTCACCTGACGGGTAGCAGGCTATTTTAGCCTTTCTAACACTGTACATTGACGGAAACACCTTATGTCCAGCTTTAATACTCCACTTCCGAGTCTGCTTATAGCTATGGCTACTTGATTTACTATCAACGTAGTACGCTAAAGCTTCCTCACTTGTTAAACTCCTGGGGGCACTTTCTTCACTCGTGGTCTTGGTTATTGAAGGATCACTAGTCACATCTTTAATTTGACGTGCTACACTTCTCTGACCCGAGATTCGAGCTGACACTTCAGCGGCGTAAATTAATTCACTAGCACTTCTGGACTGTAATAGATCGTCTACACGTCGTCTCTTCGTTTTGAGACTAGAATGTTCAAAATCTTTAGTAGGTCTTCCGGGTCCCGGTTCTCCAGATGTAGTTGGCAGAGATAAATAAACGGACACATCGAAAGATATGTCAAGACCCTCCAGCCACGTCGAATACTTTTGTAGGAATCGCTCTCGATTTCTTCCACAGCTGCTCCACTTTTCAGCAAATTTCGTTGAATATCTTGAGATTAGTACTTTAATATCTCGCAGAGACTGCTCCGTAACACCATCAAAATTATATCTCAAAGATATAAACCGAAAGAGCTCCTCATTCCGCGTTTCCTTCGGGTGTTTCAGCCATTCTTCGAAAAAAATCCATTCTTGAGACGGTAAAAACTGTTGAAAGAAAAAAATAAATAAAAATTAGTTGTGCAAATATATCGCAATGAATTTTTTGACGTATAACTACTAGACACTTATGAGAATCGTATATGATAGGTTCTACGGTGGGGACAAGTGGGGACATGTTATTATTTGACCGATGAATTTGAAAAAATGAGTAAAAAAGTGGGTGAAAATTCAAACATTTCATTTTATAAGACTAAAGAATGAAGTTCCCATGTTGAAAATGAAATAAAATATAACTACTTACCCTTACGTATACAATCTATCACAAAAACACTTTCACAAATTTCTTTTAGTGACATAAACAATGCTATCAAATATGATGTAAAAATGCAAATGAATGCCCTTTAAATAGTCAACATCTTATAAACATACCTTAATGACGCTCTTAATGAGGGTAGTATTGATAATTAATAGGTGTAATCCTCAATGTATAGGGGTAATGAGTTCGTAATAGTAATTAACTTCCAGGAATTTAAGAGTTGTTTTTGTCTAGCTAGCTTGTTCTAGACGAACCATAGTGCGCCACCAGAAATTCGTCAAAATGTTCTCACCTTTTTAAAGGAGCATAGTTTTTTTTATTCTCCATGCGTAAAGGTGGCGGCACTCTTTACGTAATCTTTCAAATACAAAAATATCCTTCGCGACGTTACATTGCGGTCTTTTTTATATTTAAGATATTATAATTATACGTATAATATGAATAACTAGAGGGTGCACGCTACTACACCCTTTACTTTTTAAATTTATACTTTTCTTCTCGAATCCGTGGTAATTTCGGCAGTCTTTTCTTGGTGCACCTCTACAATTTTCAGCCCTTGTGCCCAATAGTTTTGGCTGTGCGTTGTCTGTCAGTCAGACAGTAAAGCAACAATTTCATATCTATACAGAGGACATCACCCTTTCAAAAGCAGTGAACTCCATGCGACCGATGCATAAAAGCACAACATTAAAAATGCATCTTATTTCTTATTCATACTTCTTAGTTGGAAATCCCGTCCAATCGTAAATCGTAACTCGTTACTTTACGCCTAATGTTTTTTTTAACTCCAGGATAGCCGTAACACGCATGATGGTCTAGTTTATAACTAACTATTCCCCGCAGTTTCACCCGCGTTGTTTTTAGACATCAGCGCCACCTACTGGTCAAATTACAGCTTATATGTTGCCCTACTAACTACAAAGTCCTCTAATATCCAGTGAAAGTCAGCCATTCCAGAGAAAAACATTTTATAAAGGTTGTTATGACTTGGTACTATGTAATAATTTATGTAGTTAACTTTAAGCACTTGGAAAACAATTTAGAATTTTACCTGTCAGTAAAGATAGTTTCATTGATAGTAAAATTAATATTTCTAAGAATACCAATATTATTATTACATTACATGACAATAAATCCTATTTTCCCCCTAATGACCTATCAGAGTCAATTCTAATGTTTAATTTTAACCATAATCCTTAAACAACAATTCTTATAGGTACATACATATATCAATTCATATACTTAAGTCATGAATAATTAAATTTAAACAGTCTAAATAGTGGGAAGTCAGCACTCATTATGGTGTCGAAATATTATTGAAAGAACAGACCATTTCATACTACACCCACATTTTGCCAGTAATGTTTAAGAAACCACATGAAGTTGTGCTTATTACCGGTATAGGTTAAGTCATATTTCAAGATCCAGCCAAACAAAACTGTGAAGTTAGTGAGAGTCCAAACCTGCTCAAGTTACGTGTCAAGTAGGCATATAAAATATGCACAACCTAAATATTATCCTACTGTTCAGTGTCTTATCTTGTGGCTACATTCACACTGAACATAAAGTTGTTGCCACTTTTTCAAAACTGCATATATGTTAGAAAAAATTACCTTTAAAGAAAAGATCATAATAGCACTATCGGAAATGCCCATCTGGAAATGAGATAGCATGTTTATTTTCTTGTTAGTTAATTTTTGTATTAAGCTTATTTTTTTAAAATACTGATGCTACTGGTATCTCTGATAAAGAATGACAAAATGATTCAGTAAGGATTATTCCTTTTGATAATCAGGTAAGTGCTTTTGTAAAGTTAGAGGTCACCAACAGCTGGTCCTGGGCTGGCCACGTCTGCCGAAGGACCGACGACCAATGGAGCAGACGAGTGTTAGAGTGAAGACCACTTTTCGGCAAACAAAGAGTAGGACGCCCCCCCAACTAGGTAGTCCAACAACCTATAAAAGGTGGCTGGGGCGGGCTGGATGCGGAAGGCCGAGGATCTATCTTTCTGGCACATGTTGGGAGAGGCCTATGTCCAGCAGTGGACTGCAATAGGCTGATTGAACAGCTGGTCTTAATATTAGATCTAACTCTGGATTTGGAGATACATATCAACTTAACATATTCTGTATGGAGCTTATGTCAATGTTGGCCGTTCAAACTCAGCACAAGATCAGTCTGAGTGGAGAGCCTTGGAAGAGGCATATGTCGAGCAGAGGACATCTATGGGCTGATTCATCTGATGTTCTCATACAAATACTATACATACTTTCACGGTCTTATCATCATTGATAAGACCATGAAAGTATGTATGCACAAAGATAGAAAGTGAGTTGACGAAAACATGTTAAATCATATGGGTTTAATATTTTAATCCAAAGTAGGTACTTGTCATTGTATTAACAAAGACTTTTGTATGCTCTGTGCCAAGGTTTAGGCAGTTATGTCCAACCCCACATACTTATTACATATTTTCCTATATTCAATAAGAATTCAATGTATGGAAAACTTTAGCATTTCAGTCAAAGCAATTGAGCAAGAAGAGACAAATCTAACAATAAAATTTAATTTTTAATTTAAATCCAAGAAAAGGAGATTATTTTAAAATTATACCAGTTTAAGTATATTCTATTACTTACAAATAATATGGAATAATAATATGTAAATGTTTTATCAGTGTGTGTACCTGGCAACAAATCTGCCATGAAAATTTCATGAAATATTTATACCAACAACTGAAATTGGAATTGTAGATTTTAATATAAGGCCAATAATGAATTAACTTAAATAGTCAACATTACTTATGTAAAAAGTACTCTCTTTAAAATCAAATGACATCTTATTAGGTAATTAGAGACAAATTGGCACAGCTTGATAAATATACTGCTTTGATAAGGTATATAAACAATTTAATTACTTAAGGGAGCTATCATGTGTCTTCCTAATTAATATCATTATTGACTTTAAATATTTAGTAGCATAAGCCTAGCTATCAAACTAATGGAATGTTAAATTTCAAGCTAATTAGAAATGCATACATTATTACCATGAATATTGAGATTATGGAGCAATCATACAATCATCTTAAGTGCCATCTTATCTTTAATATGTTTATAAAGATTCATATGATAATTGAAAAGACACATTTAGATGTAATTAAAAATATTTGATGTGGTAAGTACTAAAATTTATTTCAAAAGGTACTATAATAGCCTTATGTAGGTACCTATGTGAAATATCTACAGAAATTATTTTCTGATCAAAGAATTCATCCAATTATGCATGTTAAACACTTTCATGGATGAGTTGCAAGGCTTCTACAATCGCCTGAAGTTGAATGCGTCTAATATGCGCGCAATTAAATTTACTTCTGATTGCCATGAGGAACAGTCAGCAATTAGTTTCCAACCATTGACATGGCTTAGGCGAAGAAGAGTATCATTACATACCTAGAGCATTCAATTGTACAATCAATGAGTCCTAGTTCACCACAAAAACCTTAATTTATTACGTCATGATAGATAGCAAGTAACCTCAAAGGCTCATTAGCAATTTCTACTAAATATGAGCTTCCATTTATTGGGCGACATCTACGTGACAGATGAAAATGTACAAGAAGTAAAAAAAGTGAATCAACTATTGCACAAAATATTCATGGGATCATTCGAATACGACGCATTTCTCCTCGAATAGATATTTTGACACGATTAATCTGTCACACGCCAGGCTTATGTGGCAGAGCAGCCTGTGGCCATTTTTGAAATACTGCGGACATAAAAGACTGTCGATATTGATTAATCCGCAAATTATCGTAAATTACATGGCTAGAAGATGAATTGTGGCAGCTTGCAGCCATTTTTAAAATTGTCAGTATCGAAATACGTCACAGGCATAAGAAATCACGATGGCCGACAAAAGAATGGTTAGGTGGTAGGTACTTACTACTGATTTTTACGCCTCCGAGAGGTGGTTTCGGTGGTTGATTATCGAAAGTCTTTCGAACGGATTTGCTGCCCTCGGCGAATGACGTGGTCCTAGGGCGTCCGCTCATTATTATAGGTATAAAATAAACGGCCTTAGAATCCTGAACTTCATAGATGCTTCACATTTCTCGTAACCACCCTTGCACTCGCACTGAACTCACTTGACGACGAAATACAAGTAAATGATGGTATAGTCAAAACAATATCACTAAGATACAATTGAAATCAAAATAAGACTGTCTTATTACGGTTTTACAATATCATTTTGTTAATTTTTCAAAATTTACATCACTAAAAGTGTACGACAGATTTTAGTTTCTTCAGTCAGACTTGTACTTGCTCGTTCGGCTACTTTCGGCATTCACTCGGACCTTCGATCACTGAACGTACGAAGATGACGTCACGTAAACGCTTCCTAACGCCATCTGTTTTTATTTTAGGACACAATCACGAGCGCACTCGGTAAAACAGTTCCATACCACAGAATACACTCAACTATTACTCGCTGGCAATTTTCACTAACTGATATTCTCGATAACAACATTTATTATATTTTAATACAATCGAAATAAATTATCACTCTTGTCCGACTGACACAGTTTAATAAAATATAATTATGTAGGTAGCTGACCTGCTGACTGCCGCAAAAGTAGTAACACTAACAATACTGGATAAACACAAAAAACGCTTTGATTTTTTATGTCATACCCTGTTTATATTTGACCTGAGGCAATGAATACAGATTTACATAGAAGCGCAGTTCTTAACCTTTTAAGCGCTTGGCTAAATATCAATTGCCGTGCCCCTAGCGCGCGGCTACAAATCGATAAAATAATACCTACAATAAATAAGGAGGAGCAATCGTTGTATCGATAAAAATAGTCAAAAAGTTTTTTTATGTTTTTATTTTAAATCAGCCTTATGGCACAGATGACTAAATAGTTACTACGTAACAGATAAATCACTCCCTACAAAAATTTCCATACCTACTGTTTTAAAGACCTACAGTTTCTGGAAGGTGACAGCTGCGTGTGAAAATGAACCTTAAAAGCTGAAACGTTCGACTGTTATTCCAATGCGATAGCGCACACTGCCGCGACCGTGACTGAACGTAGGGTTGCTTCTTACAATTAGGTAATTATTTAAGTAGGTAAATAAAGTTACGCTTATTTTAAGTTTGAAATTTTTTATTTTTATACACAAACCATAAAATGTACTCACATATGTTTTATTTTTATGTAATGATTAATAGTAAGTAGGTATAATTATATAAAGTCCGTGTGGTGTGGTGTGGTGACGGATTAAGTATACGGATTGTCACCACCCCATATCATCCCATGGGTGTCGTAAGAGCCGACAGAGGCAGAAAATTATGCAGAGAATAGCACTGTAAGAAAAGGAAAACTTGATACAAACCCGTTTGGCCAGCGTGGTATAGTAGGCCAATTCCTCCTTTCAAAGGAGAGGCCTAGTCCAGCAGTGGACTGTTTATATACTGCGGAAACGAATTTTGGACAGGAATGTTGCTTGTTGCATTTGTAAAGTCAATATCCCGCTATATAATATACCAAGGCATTTTGAGTAGGTACCTAAGTCAAATCGGTAATCTGTTTCGCCCTTTAAAGCCACAGCCGAAGGATCATCGCTAGGTAAATTGAAAATAGAAATATTTTGTTTATCCATTCCATTACATCCATTTAAACTCAGACCAAGTCAATAATAGCTAAGTACGCGCGCGACGCGAGAGAAGGTCGACAACCCACTGCGGTAAGGGCCGCCGGCGGCGGCCCGGCTAGCGGTAGGTAGTTAGCGCTTCAGTTGCCATAATCGTGAAATGACATAAAATGACTTTCACTAATTCCATCGGTCATAATGGCCGTGTGGTTGACGGCATAGAATACAAGTGTCACCACCCCCTATCTTCCCGTGGGTGTCGTAAGAGGCGACTAAGGGATAACACGATGCAAATACCATCTTTGCGTAGAGATACTATTAATTATTCTGTGGTAGAGACGGAAAACTCGACATCAAACCCTATACGACTGCCTCGTTGGTCTCGCTGCATAAATGTGCGCGTGGGATTGGGAGGTCCCTGGTTTGATTCCTGGGTCGGGCAGTGTTATTGGGTTTTTCTGTCACGAAATTCTCAGTAGCACAATAGCAGCACGGAGTCTGGAAATGTGCCCGGTACGGCAATAGGCTCGCCCCTTATTACGTGGGACTAAAGTATATCTGGCGAAAAGTGGGTGTAGAAATACACCTCTGCCTACCCCTTCGGGGATAAAAGGCGTGACGATATGTATGTATGTATAATCGATCAAATGTCATAATAATTTAACGCGCGCAAGTACATCGAGTGACAGAGGCCTGCTTATGGTTCCTACAAACATGCGCGACACAAAGGAACCGCTCATGTCTTTGTGTCAAAAACTTCATTGTCCTCATGATCTTGAAATGACAAATTAAAATTAATTACGTATATTATTTTTTATATTCATTAGGTCCAAATTACATTTCGTAACAAATGGTGGGTAGGTAGGTATATAACTTTAATAAACGGGCAACGCCGTAGCACAGTAAAGTAGCAGTAACCGTTCGTTAAAAAGAGACAAACGCGAGTGCGAGTGCCTGTCCGACTTGGTAGGTACTGTCACAGTAGGTACTAATGGTATGGACAACACAATAGTTCTTAATTTAAACAATCAATAGGATATGTAGATAAGTAGGTAATATAATAACAGAATTACATCACAATCTTGAAAATACTATTTCGATTCTTCAAAGAGTTACCTAAACCCAACGGAAGTCTTATTTATACCTAATAATAATAAGACGAACATAAGAAGAAATTGAAATAGGTACTTACCTCTCCATCACTTCTAAATTCTTCCGAAGAATCGAATAATTCCTCTTCGTCGTCACCTTCTAATATTCTAATTAATTCCTCAGTAGTCGTCATTATTGAAATGTGACTATATATTCTGTGCTATTTTATCGACAATGCGAAGATATCCATGAACAACATTAATGGAAAGTTCCATTCCGTTTGATCCGCTTATGACGTAGGCAGCGGTCGTATTAATGTGACAGCCGCGCTAGACTTACTAGAGAAATATGTTGGATGCATAGGCGTCTAGGGATGGGAACTAACGTCAAATGTTGGCATAATACAAATATCCCCAGGGATATTTTTCTGTGAATAATAAGGAAAAGAATTAATAATACAAGGCAATATGTTGTTAAATTTAACTTTATTTTGTATGACACTGTTTTTTTATGCTGAACGATGCATTATACCTGCTTATTTAGCTGTGTGTTATTTCGTTTTTAAAATGCGCATTGCATTGTATCCCATCCCTATGGTCATATATATGCGACACGCGCGATAGACAATGAAGAAAAGTCCGAGCTGCCGGTTACTTTTTTTGTTTAAGTTTTTTCAACGCTTTGAGCTATGACACATAATTTTTAGTAGTTGTTATATATAATAGCTCTATTTAATAATAGTTTTAGTTGTACCACACAGTTAATAGGACGAAAATAGAACGAAAAAATCATGCATGTTCTCTGTCGCAGAAATACGACACGAGCGGTAGGGACACGGAAATATGTGTCGCATATATGCGACACAAGCGGTTAAAGGGTTAAGGATTCGAGCCGATTCCAATTGGGGACTATCTCCAGTTTAGTTGGTAGTTGCATAGAGATATAAAGGATAGAGTGGCAGAACAGTACCTAACTCAATACTGTGTCGTGTCCGTCGGTGCGAGAGAGAACGCAACATTAAAGGCCCCCTGCATCTCTCTCTAACAATACATGCACAACATCAACATTACGCAACATTGGCGTGCTACCTGTAACTATTATTTATATCAGTTTATCAGTAATCAATAGTTTAAAAATATATAAACTTTTTTGTCACTTCAAACTATCTTCGTGTATCAATAAAAACAACTTTTAAACTACACTAAAAACAACCTTTAATGTTGCGTTCTCTCTCCCACCGGCGGACACGAATAGGCCCCACTCTGCCACTCTATTCTTAATACCTCTATGAGTAGTTGACGCCGTTGGCAGCGCTGGCGTCGTCCTCAGTCTCTCTTGCTCTCGTAGTTAAGATACACTGGTGGAAGGTTCGTCTCTCTTACTCTCGTAGAGACAGCTGTCACAGCGCGACTGCCACGCCGCCAAGCGGAAATTTGAGTCGCAGAAAGTTTGTCTGCAAAGCGCCCATATGAAATGCGCCTCTATGTAAATATCTGAGCTCTTTGCCTGAAGTCATAAAATACACCTGTCACCTGTTTCTATGTAGGTATAATATCATCTATGTCTTTACAAAAAAAATCGGGCAAGTGCGAGTCTGACTCGCGCACCGAGGGTTCCGTACGCATTTTACCTTATTTGAGGTTGGTGCTAATTACGCTAGTCTTCTAAATCTGAGGGTCTAGTACCAGTTTACACTCGATCGTCACGGTGGACGATAGCCTAGACGACGGGAACAATTTCCATACATTTTCTAAATGCGCCCCCTAGCGGTCTCTATCGATCGCTTCTCTCCATTAGGGGCGCTTTAACAAGTACGAAAATTAACCTTAATTTTCAACTTTTTTAAATTTTCAGAATTTTTCCTTTATTTGTGCTGTAGGACCCTGCTTTTGGCCAAATTTCGTGATTCTAGTTCAACGGGAACTACCATATAGGTTTTCGACCCAAAACCTATAGGGTACGTACGGTTGACCTAGAATTGTCAATTTTTGTCAAAACCAAGGTCTTATAGCACAAGTAAAGGAAAAATTCCGAAAATTAAAAAAAGTTGAAAATTAAGGTTAATTTTGGTGCTTACAAGTTTTCGCAAAAATCTAATTTTGACCATATCTTTTTATCGGGTCGACCCAGGACCCTGATTTTTACACACCTAATAGGAACCATAGACCTCAGTAGCTGGTATAAATTTCAATTTGCTAGGTCCACCAGTTCCTGAGAAAATCGGTGGTGACACACGGACAGACAGACAGACAGACAGACAGACAGACAGACAGACAGACAGACAGACGGACAAGAAAGTGATCTTATAAGGGTTCCTTTTTTACCTTGTGAGGTACGGAACCCTAAAAAAGTATATAATTATGTAAGTAGGTATGTTTATCCGTTATCTAGTACTTACCCACATAACACAAGCTCTGCTTAGCTAGGTACTAGATCATAGATAATCATACACAAAATATAAGATAAATAATCTAAGGGTTAACAATAATGTACCTACCTACAGTAGACTAGTATTTTGCTGCCAAGAAGCTTGGTTGCTGCCTTTCATAAGCAAACAAATTCTGAGCTAAGCAAATTAACTGCACAATGGCGCTCAAACAGAGCATGTCTTGGCTTGTCGTTCGTAATAGGTCGATCAAGGTAAACACGGCTTGCACAGGTCACTACTTGGATGGGCCATTACGTGTGGCTTTTACATCATGGTCCCGGTTTATTTTTCATTTCGGAGGTCACTAAAACTCAGACACCAGAGTTAGCCAGGCACTTACACGAGATAGAAATATAGAACTACATTTTTATTGTATATCACAATGATACGTGTTTCAAATACATTTTCTGCGCATCCACACTAGTGCTAAGAAGTACCTGTGTCACCTGTGTGAAGTACCTACGTATATGTATTTGGGATAAACTATGTATGTGTACTCTTAGGCTACCTAGCGTCCGCCCAGACAGGCGACTTGCTTAGCAACTTGCTTTGGAAAGGGCGATGAGCTTAGTTCTGCAAAAACTTTCTTCCCGATCCCGTGGGCATTTCGGACATACATGCAAAATTTCAGCTACCTACTGCCGCCAGAAGTTTAAGCTGTGCGTTTTCTGTTAGTCAGTCAGCAACGGACGAATTTTATATAGAATATAACATACCTATTATAATATCCACTTATTGAGATGAAGAAAATAATTATTTTCTTCATCTAAGAACACATCGTTTTAATAATGTGGAGACTAAATGTTACATAATTTGTACGCACCTTAATATTATATTAGGTAAGTATGTAACTAGGTACCCTTAATAGAGTAACATTCTTTGACTGCTAACAATGGCGGACAGAATTTTAGTTTGGGCGAGAGGGCTTGAATCTCATACCCTGGATCCACCCATAGATTATACAGGGGTCTACCTCTGACGCTCAGGGCCCTACCTACTCAGAGCTAAATGCTCAGTTTACCCATGTCTGACAAATATCTAGTACCTAGGTACCTGCCAAAGCACGCAGCACAGTTTAGTACCTACCTTTTAAGACAAAATAGTTAGGTATACCATAACAAAACAAAGAGACTGACAGACACACTGAGTTTGGAGTTATCTTACCTACCTATCGCATTTATAGCATGGATTAGGCTTTGCGTCTGTACTAATCCAATCAGTATATATCCATATTAAAGCAAGTGTTTATTTAAAATAATACATATACGTACAATTTATAGCATGGTTTATTTGTCTCAGCAGTTTAGCTGGTATACTTAAATTTCAGACATGTCCAATGTTATTCGGATCCATGTTACCAGTCAAGGCTTTCTTGTTTTAGTAGAGATTACATAAAATCAAAGTAGAATTTTTGTTACAATTGTGATAATAGCATTCGCTGGTAAGCCAGCAAAATGAACAAAAGCTTTATAATATTTTTCATACCTAACAACGTCGTCACGGGTGTCGTGTAGATAGGGAGATAAATAATTAATTTGTCACATGTTACGACGCTAATGAAATTAGGTGTTATCTTCGTTCTAAATTCCACGTACCGGGATAGAATAATATTCTTACTTGTATGTTATGTTATGTTATAATCAAGTTTGATTCGGGTTATGATTGCATGGTATTATGCAATGCACAAGGCCTTAAATATATTTAAACACCAGACCCCTTGTACAAAAATTTAACTACCACAGGCTTTTTATTATAGATTACTTCATACGCCTTATCGAACTCACCGTGAACTGCTTTTAGGCCAGCAATGTATAGAAATTCACGTTCACGGCGCGTGTTATTGAAAACAATTTTAATCGTACGACATTCGTTATACAGAGGCCGAACACAGACGCTATCGTTCCAAAGAGTAGTTGCGCGTGCGCCGCGAAAGAGGCGAGCGGTCCGTTTGTGACTGGAAAGACTGGCGTAAAATGTGATTTCAATTCACTTTACCAGATCAAATGATACAAAAAACCAACGTATCTGAAGACAGTCAGCAAAAATGGAATGTTACACATCGGACAGCTGTGATAGTGACACCAGGGAGCAAAAAACCCTCGACTTATCGAATCAACTGTTGGAAACGCTTAGCCTATCGTCGGAACTGAAAGGCATTGTTGACGAGAAGGATTGCGCAGAAAATTACGAGATATTTCTCCTCTACAACAACAGAATAAAGGCACTGCCTGAGACGATAAACAGGTTTAGCAACTTGAAAATATTGGACGTGAGCAACAACAGGTTAACAGTACTCCCTGATATCTTCAAAAATTGTCCAATAACATCATTAATAGCTAAACACAATCAACTTACCAATGACTCACTTCCCAAATTATTTCATAATAACAAGAGCTCGCTGCGTGAGCTTAACTTAAGTGGGAACCAATTAAATTTCTTTCCAGAACAAGTGTTAGACGTAGTATCTCTTAAGTATCTTTATTTAGGCGGCAATAACATAGTCAACATACCAAAGGATGTGTGGAAGCTGAACAGGTAAGGCTTTTGTATGAATTATTAACTTAGATACTTTATCAAGACTCCCGCACTGCAGATGTAGTCTATTTTAAAAACCTTATGGTATAAGTCGGGCTTTCTTTTTTACCTTTATTTAATTAAATAAGACACTATCTTTCCAGTGCTACATCCTTAATCATTCTATCGTTAACAACATGGATCATGAAGACATTTTCTTTTATCTCCTTGATCTGAGATTAACAATGTGACTTTACAAATATATTGGCTCTTTGTTACTAATCCGTGCGAGCCAATGTCGAGATTTCGAGATACTTTTTTTATAATTCTGTACTACCGAACAGCCTTTGATAGGCTCCTCCAACCCATCATCATCATCATCATCATAGATAACACCAAAATTTTGCTCCTGCACATACCTTAGATTCAGTCATAAAGTAAATGTACCTATTACTTATGTACATACAATATTAAGATGAGAATACGTATGTTAATTATTAATATTATTATTCATAAGGAAAATTATCTAAATTTAATTATCTCGACGCTTGTGTGCGACGACTTTTAGCATACCAATTCAAAAATATCGCATTAAAACTTTCGTTATCAGTCGGTTCAAATAAACAATATACATTATGTACAGTTTATCTGTACTTCAATTATTGCTGTATCATGCCATTATGTACTGAATGACATCGATACATCTGGCAACATGCAAATATTATATTGAAATGTTCATGTGTCTGTGTATATAATAAGCAAACATCTTTGTATGTATGTATGTACGTTATCAATTACTGCGTGGCTAGACGGCATAAAAAGGGTTAATAGATATATTCATAATGATACCAGATATCTACGTCGCCATATAGGTATAGGACTAAACAGATAATGGTGAAACCGTTAGTTTCAAAAATCTTTCCTTACGTTTACTTAGGTAGGTACCAACATGTTACTTTTTACGCATAGAGCAAGATGGTTCCGAATGGTGAAAACGTATGGTGCCGAATTGAGACCAAACACGCATTACATATTGTGGACATATTGGACAAATTATTGCCGTAGGATCGAAACCCTAAAATAAAGTTTCGTTTCGCCCCTCGCGATCTAAATAGAAGCACTTCTCGCACACAATGCCGTCACTATTACTACAGGAACGGTGTACTCAACATTCCTGATAACAGTGATATGTGTACCTATGTGATAACTGATATTGACATAATATTTTTTTAACAGCTTACAGATTCTATCTTTAGGAGGTAATCAAATCCAAGAAGTACCAGAATCAGTGGGCCGATTAACTAGTCTCCAAGCTTTAGTTTTGAGCGATAATCTAATAGAACAATTGCCAGCTAGCATTGCAAATTTGAAGCAACTACGATCTCTGCTCATCCACAAAAATAGATTGAAGACGCTTCCCACCCAAATAATCAAACTAAAATGTTTGACAGAGGTAAGTTTAATATTGTCAATTTCACACCGTACACGCGTGCAGGCGACTTTTGTATGTCTAATATTTTTGTTGTACTTACAATTAAACCTATTATAATAGGGAAAAAACGTAGGGTGAATGATTAAAATAACGACCTATTCAATACCTGCATACTTACCACGAACTGTAATGATGGATATAAGAAAGGATGACGCATTATTTATATTCGATTCTTGATATATGAATGTTTTAACTATTGTCTCCGCTCGTATTCATAATATCTGTACCTACCAACCTACTTATATAAATTACGATGTACGACTATGTATTTATTAACCAAAGTTCAACGCTTCACATCGGTGTTATTGTAGATTAGACTAGGTACCTATCTTCTACGTTTCTTGTTATTTTGTTGTTTAAAAACGCGTTATGAGTAACGACTTTAGCTCAGTCTTTATTTTCTCATTAAGTACCTACTAATGGCGATATTGCAATTAAGTAATTAGGTACTGTTGAATTTTGTGGTTTTCAACAATGTTTCTATTCTTGACTAGATAGGTACTTAATCCTAATTTTTGGCACAGAATATCGGATCGTAAACTCGTGTCGTTCGGGCCATGTCCTAAAACTTTCTTATTTATCTGGTAAAATATTATACAGACTTTGTTCTTCTTCTTCAGAGAAATCAGAGAACATAATATTACTATACTTTGTACGCTAAATGACTGTCAATACTAAATAAGCACCTAGCTAATTTATGTTCAGTTATTTGCTGGTCAATAGTGTAGATAGGTACCTAGGTACTTACTGACTTACTTTAACAGACAAAAATGTGTATTTGTGTGTTTCAAACCCACGGCGTGTTAAATTGTTAAATATAACATTTATAATAACTTACCCTGTGCCTCGGAGTGCACGTGAAGATGTTGATCCCTGCTGTCATGAAGATCCTTGACAGTCGATATACGGAGTCAGTACCCTAGAGCAGCCATTCTCAAAGTGTGCTCCGCGGAGCCCCTGGGCTCCACGAAGCATCTCTAGGGGCTCCACGAAGATGTATGATAGTAAAATAAATCGTTTTAAAAGTGCACGTGGGACTCGGCTTTGTTTTATTTTAGGGCTCCACCAAATATTTGGTTACCCCAAACGGTTCCACCCCTGAAAAAGTTTGAGAACCACTGCCCTAGAGTATACTGCAGATCAGTATACTCTAGGGCAGTGGTTTGAGTGACAGAATATCGCTATCCGTTTGGGTTGCGTAGGTCGAACGACAGTCGTTCTGTAAAAAAGCTATTAGGCATACTTACCTATTTGGTTGGAATAGAAACCGAACCTCGAGCTACAATGCAACCGGGATAACGCCAGGTCAATGATGATGATTTACAGCAGATGTCATAGTTCAGGGACCCAAGGTTCCATACTGTTGAAATTGTGTTTCATATTCTCACTTTTTACTGTTCCTACGGGATATATACCACGTAGGTACCTTTGTTTTGAGTAACCGATACATCCGTGAACATGGGTGCTTGCAACAGTGCCGAAATATCGGTTACTCAAAACAAAGGTACCTACCTACGTGGTATACCTATATTCCGTAGGGACAGTAAAAAGTGATGATAGTGACCACGAAAGTTTAAATTCCTATATTGTGTTTCATATTGTTGCCATAGATAACTTCTTCCAGGTAATAAGTAAGTAATTAATTGTGAGGTATTTTTAATGTTTTTATCATTTGCAGCTGAGTCTTCGAGACAACCCTCTCGTAGTGAGGTTCGTGAGGGACATGAGTCTACAACCACCATCTTTATTGGAGCTTGCGGGACGCACCATTAAACTCCACGAAATTCCTATTCGCTACGGAGAAGTACCCGTGACGCTGATGAAATATCTTGGCGCAGCTCAATGCTGCGTTAATCCTAAATGTAAAGGTAATTAATTCCGACATTTACCTACCTACCTAAATAAGCATTTACCTTCTAGATTTATTAAAATAGGTAAGTACCTAGTTTATAGTTAATCAGGAACCTCTCAGGCTTCGATGGAGTTCTAATTTACAGATATCTCTGTCTGGCGTATCTGTGTCTGGAATTTTGTGTTCGAAAACGAAAAATTTATGCTATAGCCATAAGTAGAGCGGGTGAAAAGCGTGAGAACTCAAAAATGCCTTTAAAACTGTATAGGTATGTGCACCTAGGTATATTTTTCTCCACATCAGCAGCAGTCAGCATTGGCATTTTCGTTGATTGTGTATCTAAATGAATTTGCTATCTGATATACTTGCTAACAATAAAATTACGAATAATATGTACGTAGATACCTAAATGTGACTTGATAAGATGATAATCTACCACACGTAGGTAGACTAGGTACTGTATGCATGCTTGACAATGCTGGTTGCGCAAACTGAGTTAAACACATTGGTAACTCGATGGCATGTATAAACCTTCAGGTCACAATCACAACCACACGTGATGTTTGGTGTTCAAACCAGTTTGCGCAAACAAACCCGTCAGGCATACGTGAATGTGCATGTGTGGTACTGTGGTAGTTCCGTGCAATAAACAATAAAATATGTTTTGATAATGATCATAGCGTATAGCGTATCATAACCTTTATCAGTCTATATAGATAATCTAAGCAGATCCATTGCGGCGTGACGTATAACGCATTTGCATAGGTATTATGATAAAAGTAAACAGTAGACGATGTAGTTTGTTTTATTCATAGCACGTGCTAAATCGTGATCAGTATCTAGGCACTTGAATAAGGCAACACCACAAATGGTGAGCACATTGTTATGTGCTGTTAATAATTATGATACCTACGGTTTTTTTTCGTGTCCTTGTTGGCCCAATGCACTTGTTGTCAGGCAGGGTAGTCTGTTTGGTAATGGTTCATCTAATCTTTACATAATAATGTACCTACCTACTTACAGGACGTTGTAATCTGAGCCTATTAACTTCACAAGAACTTTTCGTAGCTTGGCAATTTTCGGTCTGTGTGAGTAAATGCTCCTTTAAGTCGTTTAGGCAGTCTACTTAGCTATTAATAGGCATTAAGCCTTCCTGACTTGACTGCCTCCGTGATCCAGTGGATAGCGTATGCGACTGCTGATCTGAGGTTCCGGGTTCGATTCCCGGGTCGGGCAAAAGTGTTACTGGGTTTTCCGAATACTCAGTAGCAGCCTGGAGTCTGGTGATGTGGCCGGTAACGGCAATAGGCTCGCCCCCCTATTACGTGGGACCTAAAAATTCATGGCGAAATGTGGGTGTAATATCTATACCTCTCCCTAACCCTTGGGGGATACAGGCGTGAGACTATAAATAAAAAATAAGCCTTCCTCCTAACAAAGAACTCAGATTTACATAGAACCGCAGACCTTAAGCATTTCGTGTGCCGATTTCAAGTGGGGTCTGCCCCCAGTTTAGTTCGTTGTTGGCGGCGGTGGCGTCTCGCGCGTAACATGGCTCCTAAACAAGACTAACCTTTACTTTGCCCTTGTAAGTTATCTTATTATGAAAGAGATTAACAAGATAAGTATGTATTTACATAATTTTAAGGCAGATGAACTCGCTAGATAAAAATATCATAACATGTTATCAATAAGACGCACTTGTATTTTTGATGAATTAAACAGTAGGTAGATTCGAAGCTAATAGGCGTACATGTATCATCAGGATAGGAGCACTCAAGGGGCGACAAAGCAATAACGAATTGTTCACGACCGTTATCAAATTATAGTAGTTGCTTTATTAGCCACCAATCCATCACATGCTTTGATGCGAAGCAAGACAATAATATGGCGATACTAATAATTACAAATGATTAGATTTTATTAAAAGATTAGCCTCCTATAAGTCGCAATAGGTCTTATTTTGACTGCAGTAAATGTAGAAGAGATCTTGCCAGTGATAGCAGTAATTAAATACCTAATTATTTTCGTTGCTAAGCTGTGTAGTTTCAGATATGTACCAACTGAAGTTGCTCTTTCTGTACTCATCATCATCAGCCTTAAAAGTACACTGCTGGACTAGGCCTCTCGTTCGAAAGGAGGAATTGGCCTATAATACCTTGGCCCCCTTGGCCAAACGGGTTGGTATAGGGTTTGTATCAAGTTTTCCTTCTCTTACAGTGCTGTTCTCTGCGTAATATGCTCCCTCTGTCGGTTCTTACGACACCCATAGGATGATATGGGGTGGTGACATTTCGTATTCTTAATCCGTCACCACACGGACTTTCTGTACTATTGTAAAGTATATATACTTAATACAAATTGTATCTTCTTTTCAGGTGTTTTCTTCGATAATCGCGTGGAGCATATAAAGTTCGTGGATTTCTGCGGCAAATACAGAATTCCACTATTGCAATATCTGTGCAGTTCAAAATGCATTACAGGCAGCTGGGAGAGTCGTGAAGTCGACAATAATCCTCATCCTCACATGATGAGGAAGGTTCTGCTTGGTTAATAATGCATAGGTACCAGCTACTAGCTGATTTTATCTGTAGCCTAATATTTTCAATAAAAGCATTATAATTAGCAATATAAAAAAGCAATACATATGAACAAACTTAGTTACTAGATTTTAGTTTATCCCTTTAGTCAATAGTCAATATAAAAATCTTATTCTTTGTATAATTATAGTCTGCTTTATTGACACTAGAGTATATGTTTTGTTATTGCATTGTTTTGTTTATATCTTTTTGTAATATTGATAATTTTATTGTTTAAGATAAAATGTTTTGAATCCCTAGCTAATTAAATTTTATAATATTAATATTTGGGAGATATTTTTTATAACATCTATGGTATCCTTGCTCTACTGAAGTACTGATGAAATGGGACCATGTTTAACATAAAAATGTAATAGCCCTTTGTGCCAATATGTGATATTTTCATAATCAGTTACAAAATAAAATATAATATTTTGATATACTAATTTAATTTCACTGACCTATATTTAAATACATATATAATTTTAATTATTTTCTTGTAAAAACTTCATCCTTTCTTCTTTGCCTCTGAGAATTGCAGCTTTGAACAACTTACAGTACAATTCTATAGCTGATGGTGTGTCATCATTGCCAGGTACTGGATATGTGATCAAGTTTGGATTGCAGTTGGTGTCAACAATACCAATAGTAGGTATTAACATTTTAGCACTGTCTCTTACAGCAGTGTGTTGGTTCAGGATATTATTTTGTGTATTCAAAAATATACACAGATCAGGTAACCTTGTGACAGCACCAAATTGATGATTAGCATTTGTAAAGATACCTCCTCTCCAGAACCTTGTGTGAGCATACTCTCCACTTTCCATAGCCGTTTTTTCTACTAAATGGGCATTGAGAGCATTTCTGTTGAAGAAACAAATAATTCCTCCTCTGTATGCAATGTGTGCTGTAAAATTAAGTGCTTTCCTTAAGTGTTCTGCAGTTATATCCAAATCAAATATCAGATGTCCAAGTCTCGAGCCGTATAAGTATGGCCGCATGAAGTCATTGAGGGAACCTTCCTTGTGACCATAGTGAACTCTAGCATCAAATAAATCTTTTACAGTGAATAAATCGTGTACATGAAAGTAATCTGGATGATCCAAAGGATTCTTCTTGACCACTTCACCTGAAATAGATAACATGACATCCATTATTTAATGTGAAAATTATTAAATATAATTTATGATAAGTATCACCCTAGTCACAGTGAGCAAACTAAGACTAAACGATTTCTATAATATGTTACTAGAATACTTAGGCTGCAAATTTAAGTTGAATGAAGTTCAATGGCGGACTATCCTTGAGGCAAACTACGTATGTGCCACGTATTTGCGGTATTACGAAGTGTCCTACTTCGTAATACCGTACGCACAGGTACACCCCTGAGAAGGATTGCAAACCATAGATATAAAAATTGGTCACCATTATAAATTTTTATGTAGCTTCGAAAAAAATATGAAATTTTAAGCTACCTGTATAATAGCAATATTTTAAACAATTGAATTGGCTTGATATAGGGTGTCAGGTGTAAGGTGCAGCAGAATATGCATCTCGAAGTCTTTCGCAAGAGTAAGAACATGGTGATGATAGATTTTATCCTTCATTATGTTTTTCCCGGACTTGGGCAGCACTATGATTCGTCCATATATTTACCTTGGCCATCATCTTTCCTTTAATAATGAACAGCAAAAACTGAGATATCAAGGTATCAATGATCCTGTTCGATTGGGTTACATTTTCGAAACTGGACGACATCCTAAAATCGGTTAAAGTTCCTCAATATTTGAACACCCGTCTCAATAACCAATGAGTTTCGCCCACAATGACCTACAGTGCCAAGACATGGACGCTCACACAAAAGGCGGTATACAGATTGAGAGTCGCACAAAGAGCCATTGAGCGCTACATGCTTGTTATGCGTCAGATTGACCGTCGAGCACCCAACGTTGAAATTCGGAAAGGCACAAAGGTGCTCGCTGTGGGATCTCAAATAATGACATCCAAATGGGCTTGGGCAGTGGCCGGGGCATCTGGCTAGACATGGTGACAACAGGTGGAGTATGGCCGTAACAGAATGGCAGCCACGGATTGGGAAAAGAAGTGTCGATCGCCCCTTAGCAAGATGGGCCGACGGTATCATTGGAATCACGGGCCGAACCTGGGCTTGACTAGCACAAGATCGAGGGAAATTGCATGAACAAAGAGAGTTTCTGTTCAGTTCAGTAGTGGATAAAGTCAGGCTGTGGATCATGAATGGATGATGATTAGTCTCAGTATCCATAATGCGGACATGTGGCTCACGCGAAGAATGCCTTTGTACAGCATCAATGTTGGCGATTGTTCACGGTGGTGAATGACGCAGGGTGTTGATGATTCGGTCGGGACCAGGAGCAGCAGCAGTTTGTTGCGGCGTAATCTGACCCGTGTAAAACTACTTGTGTTTCGGAGAAGGCATTGCCGTTTGGAAGTATGGCACCAGATGCTGCTGGATCAGCAAAAAACGTCGTTCAACCCACAGAGTGGTCGCGCGTGGTTGCGACCCATGCCAGGGAGGGCCGGAAGGAAAGAAGCAAAATTGGAGATGGCTGCCATGCAAGCTGACACAGCAATGGTTACTTAATTTGATTTCACTGTCTTGCTCGATTTTACGATGCCAGATTTACAGTGCAATCAAGTCATTTGCAGCTAAGGCATTGAGCTGGGGCTACACATTGCCTGCAAATGTTGTCTAATCGCGAGAGCCAGGAGTCAGTTCGAAGAGCTGTGTCGAAGACCTCACTAAATTGCTGTGAGAAGTGAAAGTCCATGTGAGATGTGGTACCGTCAGTATCGTGTGTGTTTCACCAGGTGGTCTGCAAATGCTTGTCAATTCTAGCAGTGTAGAGTATTGTGCGAGTCGAAATACATGGACGGGGAGAGTAGTACGGTTTGGTTATTCCAGACGATAATGTTCAGGATGTCAATCAATGGTCGGCCAACAAGTCAGAGACCATCAGATAGAAGGAGTCTCATAAACAATACCGAAAATTCATACAATTGTATAATACGAATTAAGCAGGAACCATGGGATGCAACAGGCATGATATCACTTTCAATGCACTTTGCGCACCTCAAATCTATTCAACATTAAACTATTTCAATTTCTTCATCTCAACATCTGTATCTATTAGTATAATTATGCAATTGCACTTGGTGGTTGTAATGTGACTAGTACAGGAGGAAGTGGCTCCAATGACAGGTTTGCCTAATGAGTTCAACATTTTTATCTACCACTGAGATCAATAAATAATTGTTCAGGCTGAATAAAGTACCTGACTTTGAAAATGAAAACATCCACTGTAACCAGCCAAGAAAAAAAAAAGTTACGAAAAAGAGCAATAAGTTTATGGACGGACCCACGCAAATTACCTATTTTTTCCTCTATAAATGCACTTCTTTTTAAAACAGGGTTATTATTATATTGATATGTAAATTGTATTTTAACAGTGATACAGATTTATTTAAAAGGTTTAATTGGGCTAATCAAATATTTACATCATAATTCTTTTAAAAATAAAGACAGCTAATAAATCCTTTGTATAACCAATGTGCACAAATCACACCCAGACTTCAAGCAACAATTTATGGATTATACAAAGTGTTGTCTAGTGTGGTAATAGAACCCCTCTTTTGTACAATGTCAAGCAGCAAGGCGGCTGCTTAAACTATGAGACCAATAAAATTATTGTGCAGTCAAATAATTATTTGACATTTAGTTAGGTTCTAAGTATCCCTATTTTCTACACCATTCAACTGGCTTTCAACATTTGTGGTCTCACTAGTTGTGGAGGGACTTATTTTTTTATTTTAAATTCTGCGATTTGTACAAATCATGCAATTTTATATCTTACGTAAGATGGCTGAAACATCGATAAAACAGAGGTACTATACCTTGAATTAATTAAATATCGCGAGTAAGACTCGTTTCCATAGAATTGTATGATGGACTTATTTTTGGTTGGTCAACAAATCAGATAAACATGAGTATATCTTCTTTAAATTTATGGTAAAACCAAAGACTGGACCCTGGTCTCCAAATTGAAAGTCTTAATCCTGTTTTCAATACTCCATCTGTTAATGAGTTTGGCTACTAAAGATAGATATGTGGCTAACCTATACCTACAGTGACTTGAATGTTCGTGAATAGAAACAAGGATACACACAGACCTAAAAATTCCTTGAACAGTCTTTGTCAGGACTATTTATCACTGTTTCTATTAAAACACTAGAGTCCATTTCAGGCCTTGACTTTTGAATGTTAGTGAATAGAAACAAGGATACACACAGCTCTGAAAAGGACTGTGTGTATCCTTGTTTCTATTCACAACATTCAAAAGTCACTGTAGGAGTAGGTTATGAAGTCGTATATAGTCATCCCAATCCATTGACAGATAGAATATTTTAACGGGCGTCAGCGAGGGGTAGCCCTAGTAAGATCAGAAGATGCTGATATAATTGTAAGCCCACAGGACATAAGAAAAGCATTGGAAACCACATACTTTATTTCAAGTAAATTGAATGAAACTTGTACCTTCAACGGTAGGTGCTGCAGCTGTCTCCGTTGCCGTAGAATTAAGACGCACTAAAGGTGCTATCCTGAGCGATCGCAGTCCTAAAAATGCAGTCAATAATTTATACTATTAATAAAAAAATAAAAAAATTAAATTGGCAAGAAGTTTATAAGATAAATTAGGTAATGGCATATTTCAGGTAGACAGTAAACACTTACGCATACAATTCGTCAACATTGTGAACAGGATTACTTTTTATTTAGTAATAGGTATTTCGTTTTATTAATTTATTTTGTGAAATGCTCTTCATGTATTTATTGTAAACATTGACAGTTGACATTTGTTAGGTTATTTTACAGAGTACAAAACTGGAAAGTTATCCACAGACATATAATGTGGACCATATGTGGACAGTGGATGGAAGGCTCAGATCAAGTAAAATTAAGAGTAAAAACTAAAATGTAATACCGCATTTACACATGCGTGATCGTCATTCGCCTCGACACTCCACGAATATTCGTCGAAACATTCGTATACGAATGCTGTCGCGAACTACTGTTCACACATTCGTGGAGTGAATCATTTGAAATTCGCACACGAACATGGAGGACGTGAAAATAATCGCAGCGTGCGCGCTACATTTAATGAAATTATATAATTATTTAGATATCCTGCGGAAAAAAGTAAAAAAAGCCATCGTCACAGACGATTTCTTTTTTGAGCATGTAGATTATTAAATTACTTTTAGAATTACTCATATAAATAATTATTTTTTTATTTTTATTTATAGACTCACGCCTGTATCCCCGAAGGGGTAGGCAGAGGTGTAATATTACACCCACATTTCGCCATGAATTTTTAGGTCCCACGTAATAGGGGGCGAGCCTATTGCCGTACCGGGCACATTACCAGACTCCGTGCTGCTACTGAGAATTACTGAGAATTTCCTAAAGGAAAAACCCAATAACACTTTGCCAGACCCGGGAATCGAACCCGAGACCTCCCAATCCCACGCGCACATTTACGCCGCGAGACCAACGAGGGAGTCATATCTTTTACTATGTTTGTTGATAATCAATTTTGTTTTAGCCAAAGTATGATTTATTTCTGTTTAATGTGCTTAATGGCAACCCATTACTAGCAGACATACGGTTCCAAGCACCTTTTATCTTTCTGATGTTTTGGGTTCCAAATGAGCTCTTCTTTTTGAAATAGTTCAAGGAATTCTATAATTCGCGCTTCACTCCACTCCATTTTGACAACATGTCCGGTTGGGTCGGGCGCTAGCTGTCAACTGAATGCAGACGAATGTGTAAACAGTAAGTTCGTGTTCGCCATTCGTGCCCTTTGATTCGTGTCCGAAAAACCGCTCTCAACGCGAACACGCGAATCACGAATCGAATCACGAAGCGAATAGCGAATGCAGTGTTTACACATGCGTGTTCGTTATTCGCCTCGTCATTCGCCTCGTTATTCGCACGAATGTGTAAATGCGGCATTACACATTTTTGTAACCAGAGACCAGAGCGTGTCTAACTTTTAAAAGACCTTAATATAATACATAGAGACTCTATGTAACATTCCACATCATCCCACTAGATTACTAAACTCTATGATAGAGTATAGTAATTTAATGGGATGATGTGGAATCTCAGAACAGAAAAAACATAGAAATGGTATGCACCCAAATTACTATCGGAACCGCTGTCGCCAAACTCACACAAGTAAACCGATAATCATATATTGCACTACAAAGAAACAATTCGTTTGATTCTTAGTTTAAGTTTATTCAAAACTAGCCTATTTCACAGATTTGGAAATAAACCCTGCTGACCTACAAATAAGATTTATTTTGCTTTAGCAGTAGAACGTATTTACGATCTATAGTCATACTAGATTCGATTTACGAGTCAATTCCGCTACTCAACCATAGATGGCGGTATTCTAAGTTGTGGCAATTATAATCTTAATTACATAAGGCATATGGTTGAAATTTGCGTGATCGGTCTGATTCTGCTTCTACTCGGTTAGGGCCGTACCACGTAGCACATTGGATTACTTTATCGATATCGATAGATGATGCGATATTTTGTTCATATAATAAGTGTATTTATCAATTAAATTTTATATTTAGTCAGTCAATGTTCATACAAATTAATAACATGTAACACGTGTGTTGTTAAGTAGCATAACAAATATTTTGAATACTTATTGACAGTGATGAAAATAAAACATGATTACTTACTTGATAAAAAAACTTAACAATTTTCATTGATGGAAGCGCAGCGGGTTTCGTATATCTATAGCCTTTACTTACTAACTCTACCTGTTGCATCTATCCATTTTTCTTTGATGCTTGCATCTTTAGGAAATCTAAAAATATTTTAAATGATGTTAAGAGGACCTACTAATGCTTATTTAGTGATCAGTGCAACGTTAGTTAAACGTTGCATTGATCACTAAATTGATAAATTATACTTACTATTCACTACATTGATAAATTATTGTTACTATTCAAAACATAGATTATATTTTTGCAACAAAGTATCTATTAGATTGAATCTCATACACCTCTTAAAATAAATTACGTGAGTGAATAAAGCCGACCTTATACTTGGATTGTAATGTAATACTAAATAATAACAAATAATAATATTCGTAACATATGCTACTACATACACACAACACCACCTAAGCAGAGCTTGTACTATGGGTACTAGACAATAGATAAACATACATATATACTTTTTTTTTGACGTGACAACGTCTTATAAATTGGTTTGCCGGGTGACACTTCAAGAAACTGCGTTACGCTCCGCTCACGTTATGCGCTCACAATGAGAGCGAGTGAGAGGCACGCGTCCCGCCTAAGAGCGAGAGAGACAGACATAAAAAGTGAAAGGCACGCGTCTTTCATCCTTCTTCCTACTATACGAATGAATATTCACATTAAAATTATTTTACCACTCAAAGTCGTTGTCACGTAAAACTTTCGCCCATATACCGACTTTACAGGCAACCAATTTTTTTAAATACGTAGGTACCTACATATTACATTGTTCATAGAAACACCCACCCAAATAAACAATTTATTAAAATAAACATTTCGTAAATGATTTATTTCCGTGTTTCGATATCAATCGATAATTTTAATATTCGACTTGACCACATCACTAAATGAGTAGCGCGGTATTTTTCGAGAATGTTCTATTGAATAGAATCATTCCAAAATAAACTGTATCTTCGATGTATAAGGTGCATTTTTACTAACCGTTCTATTGAATATTATTTAATTGAAACAAATTAAGGCCCACTTGCGTAACGTTTGATTTAAGTCACTCCTTACTTTAAATTTGTTGACCAGAATTAACAGCATAAAATAATTTAAGTTAAAAGTATTTAGCGTCCTCTTGCACAACGACAACAACGCTTAGATTTAGTTAAACATTTTATGAGGTCGGTAAAGTAGTTTCTACGTTTTGTTTCATGGCATGAAGCCTTTTTGTTACGATTTTAACGATGTTATGCGTATGGTATCGCATAAAACCTTAGACTATATATACTTTGAGCATAAAACAAAACGCATTGTCGTCGCCTAGCAACGAAATGACAATTGTCAAATAATAACTAGAAACTTTTGAGCATTAACCCTAGAACCCTCCATGGGGTGCAGGTGCACCCCACACCGATTTGTTTTCTAAATATCTCAACTTCTTTAATATCCACGATTTCGCGCGTCGGAGTATTTTAGTTTGGTGTCAACCGCTCGCGTTACGTCAATACCGTGACGAGGGACCGCGTTGTGTGGTCGCCTGTATAAGTGCTGTGGGGTACGCCAGTACCCCAGTGTAGTAAAATCGTAAGATTATTGATTAATTAAGATTGATGCATTTATATGTAATAAGTTATTAAATTTGATTATTTATTAAAACAATAGTCTTATATGAATTAAATACAGATAATTTTAGATATTATGAAGGTAAAATTCAATGAAGTTTTTTTTGTTTTGTTTCGTATGGCTGTCAGAGGTTTGAATTACGAAGAAATAAGCTCTATTCTAGACCACAAATCTGGCGAGGAAGAAATAGAAGTTGGGACCAGTTGTAATTCCTGGGTTCTTTACAAGTGTTCAAGATCAAATAATAAGCCAAATATAAAGTTTCAGCAGACAGTTTTGAAATAAGGTTTGGAACTGGTACATGAAGAATCCTACAAGCGCTTTTGCTCAAACTACATTTAACTTTGTGTAACAAGGCTGATTTGTGATCTCAAGTTACCGATTATGTTTAATAAAACGTATTTTCATGAATTGTTTTATTTTTATTTTAAGGATTACAGTCATTTTAGTATGGGGTGTTCCAGCACCCCAGTGTAGGAATAACATGTGCGCCAAATAGTGTAGGATTCTAGGGTTAACAATAACAAAAGTAGGTACATTGTCATTATCAGTTATATCATCATCATCATCATGTCAGCCTAGGGACATCCACTGCTGGACATAGGCCTCACCCTGTTGCGTCGTCCGGTCCAGTTATATAATTATTGATAATTTTCGTCGCTAATGACAAGATGCCAACATCAGAGTGACAGTTCTTAAATGAAATTAGCCACTAAACAGCCGATTTTCGGTAATAAATTTTGACAGTTCTTAAATCATATTACTCGACAAATTTTTTCGTTGTGCAAGACGCTAGTGGTGTTTAATTTTTTTTTTCTCGTTAAATACATCTTAATTCAATTTAAGAATCGTTGTGCAAGTGGGCCTAAGACTTTTATTGAAAACAATGAAAATTGTACTAACCGATGGTACGAAACACCTCCATTTTTAAGATTTTTTCGCCTGCTATCATTTTTGCACTCCAAAACGGCACAAAACGGCATAGTTATAGAAATGAAACTGTGTCACGAAACGAGCAATTCAACGCGATGTAAGAACGTGACTGGGGCCAGTTAAGCGTTACAACGCTTAATTGTGACACGCGTGCCACGCCTACTTACCATTTCCAGTGTAATATTTTCTCTTCCGTGTGTGGAATGTTACCTTAACTTGGTTCAGATAAAATAAAAAGAAGATGGATCAAAATTGCCCCGCGTCCTATAACAAAGTGACATATCTCAATATAAAGATAAAAATGTTAGTATAAAAAATATGGCATGGCATACTTCCTAACTTCATTTCCCCGGGGGGGGTCCCGAAGAAATTAAAGTAAAATCTCAAAAATAAGCTCATTTTTGTCATTTACATTATTAGTTTTTCACTCTCTTGTTGTTTCTTTTGACTTATTGCATTATGATGAGACAGACACGTCAGTGGTAACGCGAGGGAGTGGTCGACAGAGGTTGTTTCACTACTTACACTTACATTAACACAAATGAGAGAGACGAATAACGATAGCGACACGACGCGGCAGGCGAAGCTAAGGAAATGCAAATTAATTTCTGATTATATTTATAGTAACAATATTTTAGTGTAAATAAATATGTGCAAATAAGTGTTTCTTTGTAGACATAGATTGATTTCTTTTACTGATATTTATGTTTGTACTTAATTTGTGTTCTTTATTATTATCCTACTTTTGTGATCCTATTTCCAAATTCCGATTTATAAATTTATGCGGTATAAGTTTCCCTACCTTAATCACAAAACAAAAACTAATACGACCGTGAAATAAATAAAGCCCAATTTCTTACAACGTCTATTTCAAAAATACTTGAAACTGGCGAATGCACAACTTGCAAGCCAAATACTCTCGACTGGAACGGGAGAGAAGAAAAAAAAACTGTGAAAGAGAACTGTCAAAAGTGTCAAATAAGTCACAATTCACATTGACATAGTGGAGTGACAGTGCAATGATACTTGCTGAAGTTGCTGATACCAAATAATACAGATTACAGACATGCCCTGGTAACTGACGAACAACTTTTTTTTTGTGAATAATGCCATCCTATTGCCAATCTAGGGAACTTTTTTGTCAGCGTTGCCATGGCACTCTACACAAATTGTCAAAATTGATATTTTCTTCAATAAATCCAAAGTTTAATAAGAATTTATTTATAAAAAAAAACTTACTTTTATTACCATTATTATTATATTACTTTACTAGTTTGAAACAATTTTGCATGACCACAAATATTTTTTGTTGGCAAACAATGGAAACCGTTACATAAATTAAAAACAAACAATAAATGTCAGTAACGTCATTGTCACAAGAAAATTTGCCGGCTGTGTGTTTACATACTTTTTTCTTGTGATTCTTGGTATTTTATTGGTATTTACGTAGAGTTGAGCTTCAGTTCCTACGTATAATATTCAGGAATATCTATTTCAGCATTACCTGTGTTGTTTGTGTAAGTAAGTGTTTGTGACATAGGTACTTAAGATAGGCCCTCCTAAAGGAGTTTGGACCATATATCTAAGTGTAGTGTTTATTATTATGGTACAGCAGACCATGATCAAATGCATCCTATTATACAACAGGCTCGAAATCAATATATTAAAGGAAAGAGCAGAAAAAGAGAAACACAAACTGGTGTAAAAATTAATGTACTTATAGCTAAATAAATACATTTGATATTATATTTTTGCCTTATTTTTTCCTAACTAAATAAACCTATACAGCAGGACCTCTAATCCGAACCCATTGTAACTGATTTGGCCGATTCAGATTAGGAATTAACATCTTTATTTTCTCTAGTAAAGTGTTTAATTTCTTAATGTAAATAAGTCGAAATGATATTTCGTGAACTTTGAAATTGTATTAAAAGTCAAGTGTTCGTGATATTTCCCATGTAATAACGTTTTTCTTTTGGGAAAACGTTACATGAGAAATATCACGAACATTTGACTTATAATACAATTACGTAGGTACGTTACGCAGCGATTAGTAATGGTCGTTATTACAATAACAGTTATGGTAATGCATTATTTGAGCGTAATGTATAATGAGTTATTGCATACTGAGTTATCCTGTTATCGTTATAAACTGTTATCGTGCTAAAACAGGATAGGTAAGAGTAGGCATGCAATATGCACACCACAAGTGTGTGAGAGAGATGACGATAGGCGCACGTGCTGTTATCGTGCTAAAATGACAACAGGATAGGTAAGAGTAGGCATGCAATATGCACACCACGAGTGTGTGAGAGAGATGACGATAGGCGCACGGGCGCTCGAGTTTCGCCGAGTCGCCGCTCCCGAGCCTCGCGAAGTCGCGACTATCCTTACGGCATTATAATCTTTCACGAAACGTAATAAAGGTCATACTTGCTTAAGTTATTTTTGGGAATCTTATTATTTTAGTTATCCTGTTATTGTTATGGCTTGTCAAGTTGTCACCGTTGTCTGTTGTCACTGTTGTCTGTTGTCGACGTTGTCGTTGTCGTGAAGTACATATTTAATGTATATATCGGACCAATGCTTTCTTTACAGTGTTTGTGAAACAATAACAGGATAACGACAACAGTTTACAATAACAGTTATTACATAATAACGCAACAGGATAATTCATTATTGCAAAACAACCGTTATTGCCATTACTAGCAGCGATAGCTAAAAAAAAAATATTTCGTTTAGTTCCTTGAGTGGCATTCAGGTGGCGCTCAACGTCTGATAAAATTGACAGTTGCCAGTCTATCTCCAGTTATAATATATATTAGTCTATGATTACAGAGTCCACGATTCCCGAACTAAGTGTTTTGTTCTATACAAATATTGTAAATATTTCAGAAAGACTAACAAATCAACTATGGCTAGTAAAAAGGACATTGGAGATGTTGATTTGTATGCAATACTAGATCTTACCATTACAGCTACAGAATCAGAGGTATGTACCTGTTTGAATATATTAATATGGTGTTTCTAAAATAACTTTTCCAAATTGCTTTCATACTGACCACGTACATATCTATTTGCAATTGACGAATAATACTAGATTATTTTCAGATTAAAAAAGCGTACCGAAAGAAGGCATTACAATGCCATCCGGATAAAAACCCAGATGATCCCAAAGCTGCTGAAACTTTTCACGAACTTTCACGAGCTCTAGAAATATTAACTGATACAGCAGCTAGAGCTGCTTATGACAAAGTACTTAGAGCAAAAGAAGCTGCCAAACTCAGACATCAAGAATTGGACAGTAAAAGACAGAAGCTGAAAGAAGACTTGGAAAGACGAGAAAGGGAGGCTGAGTCTGGTAGAGGTGCATGTAATCTAACTGACGAACAAAAACTAGCTGCCGAGATCGAGAGATTACAAAAGGAAGGTAGCAGACTTTTACAAGAAGAACAACAAAGGATGAAAGAAGAAATTAAGAAAACAATGGGGCTTTTGTCAGAACCAGTATGGGATTCAAGTCTTAACAGAATAAAGATCAAATGGAAGGCAGATAAAACGGATCCCAGCAATGGTGGCTATGACGAAGCCACTTTAAGAAGATTTCTTAAGAAATATGGAGAAATAGTAGTGTTGATTGTATCTTCTAAAAAGAAAGGTAGTGCACTGGTTGAATTTGTAAACAAAGAAGCTTCAGAGATGGCCTTGGAATTAGAAAAAGGTAATAAGTAGTAATTGTGGCTTATAAAAATCAGCATATGAGGCAATTAGATTTAAATTCAAATATACTCATACACATAAGTAATAGTTTGAATTTATTTATGTATTTAATTTAACATTATTTATACATTCCTTTGTTGCAGGTTTACCAGATAATCCATTAGAATTGAAATGGCTCAATGATAGACCAGTATTAACTACTAAGAAAACTATTTCTGAAGGACCATCACTAATTTCAGATAGAGATTATGAATCACTAGTTTTAACCAAAATGAGACAAGCAGCAGAGAGGCAAAGATTAATAGAAGAAATGATGAAAGAAGAAGGAAATCAATAGCATGAAATAAAAAAAAAACTCAAGTAAAAATTAGACTTTTATTGAAATTCAAATTCAACATATCCTCTGGATATATACATTACTGATTTTTTGTTGGATCAAACTCTTTCCATTCTTTCAAAAATTCCATTGCTTTCTTTCTTTGAACATCGCCATAATCCCTCCGTGGATTCTTCCATAAACTGTGATCCAAGTCAAGCATTCCACCAATAATTGTCTGAAATAGACAAAATGTTATAAAACTTATAAATTAATTTATGTTCTTCATTATTAATCAAAGTTTATGAATTTATAATCAAATCACACAGTACTGAACAGAACTGATCTAAACTGGGAGTATTATGTGTTTTTACAAATGGACAAATAGGCCTGTCATCTGCTATAAGTTGCCTTGGACCTACTACAAAGTATTTGTTCACTGTCACAGGCAAAATATTTTTTGGGAGACGCAACAAATCCTTTTAAAAATTACACATTCTATTAGCTTGGATTGAAATTTATATCTATTTTCGGCTTACATAGCAAAACAAGTATTACTCTACACTATAATAAAATATTCTTTTACCATGTAATCATAAAAATGAATCCACATACCTCTGCAAAGTTCTTCGGGAAAAGATGCTGATCCTCAATGACATGAGCAAATCCTGGATCCATTCCAAAATCTACCCAGAAGTATGGCAATCCCTTTGGTATACCTTTTCTAACATTCTTGCCCTTCAAATCAACAACTTTTTTATTCATTGCCCATTCTGATTCACATTCTAGAAGTGCCTTTTTGAAATATATTGCGGCCATATCACCAACATCCCTTGGTAATGGCACACAATTTATCACCAAATGAGGATGTTTATGTAACTTCATTGCAGTTTCACAGAAAACAACATCTTTGTCTTGAGAATTATAGAACCTGGTTAGTGCTTTCCTGTATGCCTGTAAGCAAAAATAAATTAATATTGTAGCATACTAAAGAATGCCTACCACTACACCTACACACAAATTTTTAATGTAACAGTTTTCCCTGATCCCATGCGAATTTCGAGACATCCGTTCTTAGTGCACCCCTAATGTCTCCAAGGAACAGCGGCCAGTGGTTTTGGCTGTGCATTGTCTGTCAGTCCGTAGGTAATGGAAGAATTTTAAATACTAAGATCTGTCTGATATAAGTAATAGAATAGCTTATTTATTAAACTCACCAATATTTCCTCCCAGACATCTTCATCAACTGCTGTCACACATGTAGAATGTTGAATTGTGGATATAATGCAATGATTTTCAGTAAGAGACTTTCTTGCTGGTACAGATAAGTAAACTTTACTTCCAATGCTGACCATCAGATGTTTCAACATATTCTTAGAATCTACACAGTATTCACATCCTTCTAAAGATTTCTCCATTCTAACATGTTGATTAATAGCTCTCTGTTTTTCAAGGTCCTTGTCCTTTGCTGGATTTCTATTTTTGGATATTTCATCCATGAAGATATCCTCCAAATCATCATTAGGATTCTTATGTTTTGAAGCAATTTTAGCCAGTTCAGCTTCATTGTTATAGTTGCCACCATATTTCTCTTCTTCAAACTGAAATAGAATTATAATAGATTTATTATTATAAAGTTCAAAACAATTTTGTCAACAATATTTCTCTATTACTAGATGCAGCTGCAAACTAATTGCACAAATTACAAACTTTTACAAAAAATTGAGCATAATTAATTTAGTAGGTTATTTAATAAATAAGAGAACATCAAAATAAAGAGACATTGTAATACATACCATTTGTTTCAAATCATACTTGTCATCATTACCAAAATATTTTGTTCTCTCACCAGAAACATGTGTTTCTGCCTTTCGTTTACCACTCTTGCTTCTTGGATCACCCTTCTCATTATTAGCAGCTAATGGCCTACTATTGCCAGAACTGTTAGTTGATATTAACATTATTCCTGCTTCCCTTTCATTGTCTACCTCATTCTTAACAAGAGGATTTTGTTTTCTATATTCCCTTGCTGCTTCTAATTTGGCCTGTAATTCAGACACTAGTTTTGTATCACCCAATATTTCAGCTTTCACAATCTTTGCTGCAAGTTTGTTCATTTTTTCATCACTTAGGAATTTACTTTCCTTTGGTTGTTCTATTGGTAAGGCAATCTTTTCATTATGATGTATCTCTTTGTGATCTGATACAGAAGCTTCTGCTTTGTCTACTGATTCTCTATTATTTCTCTTATTCTGAACTTCACTTTGTTTTCTCCAACTACTTGTTGACCTGTAAGACCCCCTTTCATAATTTCTGTCTTTGTTATCCTTTTGGTTATCATAAGAATCCCTACTAGAATGAGAGTCCTTTGCTCTTGATTTCACTCTAGAGTAATAATTGTCATCATCATCAGTGGGCCTTACAAATGGCTTAGAATGTCTGCTATGATGGGCATCCAAAGTATGTGATCTGGAACTCTTAGATTTGGAGTAGTAGTCATCTTCGTCATTGGAAGGCTTAAGAAATGGTTTTGATTTCCGATTTCTTTGAAAACCTTCAGGTGTTTGCGGTAATCCTGAGCCACCATCCCTCCAGTATGGATTTAATTCTCTAGTGCTAGTGGCTGGATTATACGAATCAATATGTTTTTTATCCTTTTCTTCATGTTTTGGTTTAATGTCATCTTTTGTATAAGTCTTGAGCATACCAGTCATTGACATCCAATCTTCCCTTTGTCCATCTTTGTTTTGTTTACTGTCCTTTTCAACCCATTCACCAGAATCTGAACTATGTGTACTAGATGACTGAAAATGATCACAAACTTTATTAGGTTTTTATAAAGATAATAATAATTTTATCTTACCATGGCGGGAAATTATCAAATTACATCAATATATAACAGTCCAAAAAGGGCAAAAGACTAAAACATTTTTACACGTACTTGTAAATAAAATGAACATTCGAAGTTAACATACGATTTTAGAGTAATTCGTTTGAAATAGTTTCAAATAACAAAATTGAAGTCAGAGCATGGATAGGGTATGTTTTGTTTACTTACACTTGATGAGCGCCTTTTGGATTTTCGATGCGATGATTTAGATTCATTTTTATCTTTCTTACGATTTTCGTTCATAATGTCTACCTACTTGTTTATATTATTTATTAATCCTTCTCAAATTCAATACTCTTGTTATTTTTATTTACATAAATTTACATGAAGTCACATGAAGTCACGAACATGACATTTGTCAATCAAATATGGTCAAAAAAAGAGACAAGAGATATATTTTTTTTTAATTTTATGACTTGGACCTTTAGGTCGTCTTATTTTATTTTAACGGACACTGCACAATCATTTAATTTTTAAATTGTTTCTACAGTATTTTTAATGTATATGTATATATCGGTTGGTAAGTATTTTTGTCTTTCAATAACTCTTCGAGTGGCGGCGGGCGGGAGAAAGAATTGCACTTAATGTTCACATCACGGGCCGTAAACTACCAATAAAAAAAATTAGACCGATTAGACGCCAAAATGTTGAACACAGATTATAGATTATACAGATTTTGAAACTAAATAGAAATCCGCCATATTGTTTTGTAGTTTATGTCATTGACAACTTTGACAAATGTCAAGAAACCCGTAAATAAAACGTCAACATCAATTGCTGAATTGTGTTGAGCAAATAGTTGCGTGGTTGACGGCATAGAATAAAAGTGTCACATCTTCCCGTGGGTGTCGTAAGAGGCGACTAAGGGATAACACGATGCAAATACCATCTTTGCGTAGAGACGGAAAACTCGACAACAAACCCTATACGACTGCTTCGTTGGTCTCGTGGCATAAATGTGCGCGTGAGATCGGGAGGTCCCGGGTTCGATTCCTGGGTCGGGCAGTGTTATTGGGCTTTTCTGTCACGAAATTATCAGTAGCAGCACGGAGTCTGGAAATGTGCCCGGTACGGCAATAGGCTCGCCCCTTATTACGTGGGACTAAATATTAGTCTAGTATATCTGGCGAAAAGTGGGTGTAGAAATACACCTCTGCCTAACCCTTCGGGAATAAAAGGCGTGACGATATGTATGTATGTAAATAGTTGCGTTGATTAAATTCCGTAATTCCATATATTTCTATTCCACAATTATAGTAATCTACTTGTTTTGTGAACAAATCAAGATGTACTACAAGTATTGTGTGCCGGGTTTTGTAAGTTCGCGACAGGACGCTATTTTGCACAAAGGAGAATAACCAAAACTAGGCTATTTTGTGGCACGTTTGCTTCTAAACCATTCATATCTAGAAAATCTTCTTTTATTTTATAATTTTATATACATAAATTTTAATTTAAAGCAAAACTGGGATTTTTAGTTCAAAATTAATAGTATCTGCGTTGTTCCGGTCGTGATATCGCCATTTCATATTTAAAACTCATTTTGCATATTTAGGCAAATGTTTACAGTTTCTTGCAAATCCCTTTTAATATGGATAAGTAACATTCATAGTGAAAACAGGGTGACATAACAAAAGTTCTAATAAGCAAAATAACACCAAAATCTAATGATATTTTGAAAAATGTATTGTGGTGAAATATTTTCTATAAACAATATGTTTATCCTTTTTGCAACATATTACCCACGAGATAATGTTTTGTACTTATCAAAAATATGGGAACATATTTTTATTATACTGGCATCTGTAATGTCTTACGCAAAGAAATATAACCTTATTACTAGTCCAACCTCTCTAGTCTTACGTCAGTTACACAGAGTAGTCACGTAGTCAGTTATTTTGACATGAAAACAGTCAATTGCCAAGGAGCAAGTATACAATTGCTTTTTCACCTATGCTCATATCTCTTTATTGGAAAATAAGTAATTTACTGTCGTTTATATTGACTTGAACAATCCTTTGTAGAACAAACAAGTTTATTTCGTGTTATCAAGACTCGTGGGTTGACTAAAGTATGAGACAGTCTTTAATGGTAACATTAGTATGACTGGACTTGGAACAACTAGCCGTGGTGAGGATTGCAGTTATGTTAACTCTTCCTTTGCGGTACCTCGGCAGCAACACGTGTCCGTTCTTTGGACAAGCTATCTGATTCGGTGCTCAATATTTTGACATCATGGATAGCGCCAGTCTGTGTAAGTGTTGTTTACTTCTCTTCTCAATTCCTACAATTCTCTCGTGCTCTTCTCGCCGAATATTCAAACTATTTAAATTGTTTGTTTCAGGAATTGAACGGAGTCTTATGTTTAGAATGCTACACATTAACCCTTTCGCGAACAACGGCAAAATAATTGCCAAACCACTTTTTTTTAATTCTGCCAAAATGTAAAAGGTTATTGATATTGTGCAAATATAGACAGCTAGCGCTATCTCTTAAGATATTATTACAATAATTTGAAATCCCCTCAATCAAGCTGACAGCAAAAATATTTGACGTATTGGTCACACGGCGCAAAATGGTAGGTATTTTTTCGGTGTTCTTACCAAAATCGCTTATAAACAAGAAAATTACCGTGTGAAATGTAAGTAACTTTGTGTTTTTGTAGCTAATGACCTGATTTATTGAATAAATGTGATATTACGTTATATTATCCATTTATAATCCTTTTACGATATGGAAAGCTTGATATTGCCTCTGCCCTAAACTAACATAAAACTAACATATAATAAAATTATTTGTCATGGATAATTAGTTGCCAATGCCCGATTTTATTTTTTCTTTTAGATGCCGCCGCGAAGAATCCAACGTCAAAGACCCCTAAGAACCAACGAAATTGTTGAGTTAGTAAATAACACTAATGGATATGAATCAGAAAATGACTTAGAGGACATTGAGTCAGAAGAGGAAGGTGTCGAAAATTCATCAACTTCTTCCTCAGTCTCAGTAATACAGAATCCGTCAACAAGCAATTTGAATCAAAATATTAGTAGCAGCACACATATAGATATAGACAGTATTTTTGACAATGAAGATGATTGGTCATCAGGAGAAGAAGAACCTTTAGAGACGTACAGACGTAACAGAACCACACAACATCTGGATGTGCTTGATGACGCAGAATTGTGTGTTAGTGACGACGATTCCGAAGAGCAAGAGAGTAATTCAGATTGCGAAGAATCAGAATGGAAAAAACAGAATTTGGAACAGCTATGTGAAATAATAAAAGCTTATGAAGAAAATGGATTTGATACAAACATTTGGCTGAATTACTTTTTTTCGATTGTTTCGCCACTAATTGAGTATTTCGAAAGGTGTTTCGACAGTGTTTTTAATTTTTATAATAATCGAAATAAATTATGTACCTACATAGATAATAGGTAACAACAAGGCATTGGCAACAAAAAATTTATAAATTCAAATACGGCATTGGCAATTACTTTGCCACATTTAATGTCAAAAACGGGCATTGGCAAATATATTGCCGTAGCCCTTAAAAAAAGGCAAGCAAGGGGGGAAATTGATTAGGTAGTAACGTTTTAAAAATGTTATTTTACAATGTTTTGAATAGATAAAAACAAAATCGGAGCTATAATTAGTATTGCCCGCGAAAGGGTTAATTGAAGCTGTTGTAACTTATGAGGTCATACCTGCACCACATTATGGTATACGATATACAAGGTCCTGCTTCATTTTGAGGTGATTTATTTGAAGAAGATTTAGGTATAATAACAAATAAAATGAAGAATAACATAAAAACTGTGTTTTATTTACCTAACAGTGTTGTTTTAATGCCAACTTTGTAATAAGGTCCAATGGAATGAGCTTATCTTTTTCGAACTAGCCTCACTGAAATTCTCATTAATTGAACCACATGGCATTGAGAATTCTCACTAAGAAATATATCAGACTGAATAAACCGCAAACTAATATAATGTACAAGCGTTTGTTTCGTAGCTCCACTTCTTTTTACAACTATTTTCTACATTGTATAATATACATAGAGGCTTCTAATAAATTCCGGTAATATGATTAAATCATATCATCACCATCCTAGAGTTATTTCGGTTGCATCCATGACTTCAACGCCTAAGAGCCCTGGGTCCGCATACTAGTCTAACCAGATATGACAGAATATTAGCTTTTCCATAGTCTAACCGCCATAACCCAAAGGGAAAGCGATATTGTATGGTTTAGACCAGTAAGTATCGGTTTATTGGAGGGTACTGACTCCCCGTAACGACATGCGATGGTGAAAGATCTTCATGACAACTGAGACCAACCTAAGTATTCTTTCGAAGCACGGGCGATAATTAACTAATTTACTACTATTTATATGATGTAATTCATGTAACTATCACAATACTTAACCTCAAAATATTTGAAATCTTTATTTTCCGATAGCTAAGAACTGCCACCGAATATCGTATTAATTTTTTCCTAATTTAATTAGGAGTATCCTAATATATATATAATAATTTACTATATTTTACTGGTCAAATCATCGAGAAGCAAACTTAGCCCATCTTCCATACAAATTTGGTCATTCTCCTTTCCGATGTGCATCCTACTCTATTCCTGGAAACAAATTCTCAGCGGAATACCTCTGAATCCGACCGAAACTGATGGTACGTTAAAGTCATGCCCTTGTACATATTTATAATCGCTCGAATCATCGTGATAATTATTGTATTCTTTTATTCCAGATTCCAGCACCGGATTACACTGCTGAACATCAGTATACAAAGAAGAAGCATTTTGATCACAGCTATTGTAGATCACATTCTGATGAAACACTGAAGTCTACAGGTGACATATTATTATACTTTATTTATTGTATGTTTATAGTGTATTTTTCATCATAATAAATTATTGTATTCTTTATTTCAGAAGCAGATTATAATGTTGATCAGCATTATGCAAATAAAATGCATGATCCCAGTTATTGAAAATCACAGTCTAATGAAATGCTGAAGAATACAGGTGAAACATGTTTATTCATTATATACATATTTATAATGTCATTGCGCTTGTTCAACTATTCCCAGTAATATCATTAACACCCTAAAGATGCACCAGCTTGTTTTGTTTGATGAACATTTAGTTAATATTGTTGTGACATGACTCTAATAAGACACTTATTGGAATAATTTATGTTTTCCGATGTGTCCTCTAAATCCAATTTTCTCTCTGATGGAGGACAGGTCAGCAAAATATTGGAACATACAAAAGAAGTAGTGTCATGTTCGACAACCTGATTGATAGTGTCAATGGAAGTTCTATCTACAATTTAAAAAGGAAGGGCATGCTGTTACACCTACTAGCAAGTATCATGATTGTTAGCACGAGGCTTTTTGAAATGATGCCAGTTAAAACAGAATAAATAATATCATGGTAGGTATTTACCAAGAGTTCAAGAGGGCCATTTTCTATACAGCCAGGAATTATGTAATATTTAATTGTATGCCTAGTATTAATGCAAAATAAGTTTGTAACATTGATAATAATTACCTCCAGGTGATTCAGCAGTCAGCAGTTTCCAAAGTTTGAAAATACAGAAGTAGTGTCATTCTTTGACGACCTGCTGGATAGTGTCAATGGAAGTGCTATCTACAATTTATAAAAGAAAACAGCTTCGTTCTACTGTTGCAGCTACCAGCAAGCATCATGATAGTTGGCAGGAAGTTGGTTTTGAAATTAACCCATTTAAAACATAATAAATTATATGGTAGGTACTTTACTGACACCAAGATGTAATTTTTAATAAAACCTAGAATAATTGTGTAACATGCAATGACATTATATACAAAAAAGAAGCAGATAATATGTTACATGCACGTGAATTTTACGACTCGTTGTAGGCCTTTTCTGTCACCAATGCAGTCAGTTTTCTTTTGGTTTTCTTCGACGAGCGTGACACTAGTAGCTGTGACAGTTAGAAAATAATGCTCGGATTTTGAACAATGCCTAGTATGGAGGTAACATATCTATGTATAAAATATCATTGCATGCCTAGTATTAAGAACCATTGCACAAAACGAATATGTCAGAGTACTGTGGCAACGTCACAATGATGTGTCATATTTTGTTTTTTTTACCAATAACACTACTTAGCTGGAGTATTTTATAATGCAATAAACAATTATTCAACAATTGGAATAAAAGTTCATACTCAGTTAGTTTAAATAATGTTTACAGTTTTTTTAGTAACAAGGTTAAAATCTTAGAACTTTATTATATACTTTTCATTTAGTTGCTTATTACAATTGTGTTATTCTAATTAACAACAAAATATGACACTAAAAGAGGTATGTCAGGATCGTTGCAAATGGCGTTCCGTAGTCTCTGCCTTCACGTCACGCCTGTTTCCCTCCGGGAAACAGGCGTGAGTCTATGTATGTATGTATGACACTAAAATGCGACATTGCCACTCGTATAGATTCATAATGTGGCATTAAATGCAAAATAAGTAACATTGTTACCTAATTATTTTCAGTTGATTACTTTGTTGGATGACGTCTCCGGTCAACGAAACTGAGAAGTGGTGTCATTCTTCGACAAAAATTGTCAATAGAAGTGCCATCTACAATTTATAAAAGATGTTGGCAGGTGGCTATTTTTTTAAAACGAAAAGTAAATAATAAAATAATATATTTTGTTTTATTTTTTCCTGTTGGCAATATTTTTTAAAGTAGTTAGTAAGTAAGGCCCTAGCGGGGGTACCAAATAACATTGGTATAAGGCTGGGCGCATACGCTCGGTTTCCTGATTAGGTTTCCTGATCAGGAATTCAGATTCGGAAACCTGAATGCTTCCTTTAGGCTGGACGCATACGCTCGGTTTCCTGATTAGGTTTCCTGATCAGGAATTCAGATTCGGAATTCCGTGTGCCTAGCGCATATATCCGTTTTTTTGTATTAGGAATTTATACCGTCAGTTCGAATAGAGACGCTTCTGTGAAAGCACAAATGAACGACGACGATAAATTGATTGGTATTGCACTTTTACTGGCGCTAGACATGAAGAAGAAGAGAAAACGTCGTTACTGGGTATATCCGTGCTACGGTTTTGGCGCGCTTCCGAATGGAAATTTCCGTTCGTGTGCGGCGAACGATACGAAATGTATGACAAGCACTGCGTTCGGGGTGACGTCATTAGGTTTTTTCCGTTCTTACAACCCGAACGCACGGAATGAATTCCGAATCGAACGACGGGTTTTTTTCCGTTCGGAAATTGTAAGGACGTGTGCGCCTTGTTTAACATTTTGTATGTAAACGAAGCATTCAGGTTTCCGAATCTGAATTCCTGATCAGGAAACCTAATCAGGAAACCGAGCGTATGCGCCCAGCCTTACATACAAAATGTTAAACAAGGCGCACACGTCCTTACTATTTCCGAACGGAAAAAAACCCGTCGTTCGTTTCGGAATTCATTCCGTGCGTTCGGGTTGTAAGAACGGAAAAAACCTAATGACGTCACCCCGAACGGAGTGCTTGTCATACATTTCGTATCGTTCGCCGCACACGAACGGAAATTTCCGTTCGGAAGCGCGCCAAAACCGTAGCACGGATATACCCAGTAACGACGTTTTTCTCTTTTTCATGTCTAGCGCCAGTAAAAGTGCAATAGCAGTCAATTCATCGTCGTCGTCCATTTGTGTTTTCACAGAAGCGTCTCTATTCGAACTGACAGTATAAATTCCTAATACAAAAAACCGTTTATTTGCGCTAGGCACACGGAATTCCGAATCTGAATTCCTGATCAGGAAACCTAATCAGGAAACCGAGCGTATGCGTCCAGCCTAAAGGGCCCAGTACACAATGGTTCATGATGGGCCACTGCAGGCCATCGCCCGCCATTGTGTGAACATGCATCGCCATTACCGTACGCAATGGCGATGGCCTGCAGTGGTCCATGATGGGCCACTGCAGGCCATCGCCACGATCACTTGGTGTTCACACAACGGCGCATGGCTCATTGCTGCCTGGCAAATCAGATGCGATGGACGTGAAAGTAATTGCGGCCACGGCTATCTAATCTTGCGATTAATCTCAAAAAAATCTTTCTCTATTAGATAGCCCATTTATCGAGGGAGGCTATCTAATAGACTATATAACATCACGCTATGAGCCACGAGAGCGGACAAATACTTAAATAACGCGGGTGTAACCGCGGACTCATCTAGTATATTTATACATTTTATATACTGCCTTCGTGATCCAGTGCATAGCGTATGTGACTACTGATTGGGAGGTCCCGGGTTCGATTCCTGGATGGGGCAAAAGCGTTACTGGTTTTTTCCGAATACTCAGTAGCAGCCCGGAGTCTGGTGATGTGCCCGGTAACGGCAATAGGCTCGCCCTCTATTACGTAGGACCTAAAAATTCATGACGAAATGTGGGTGTAATATTTACACCTCTGCCTACCCCTTCGGGGATACAGGCGTGAGACAATAAACAAAAATATATATATATATATATATATATATATATATTAGCTGTCGGCCGTGGCTCCGCCCGCGTGGATGTAAGTTATCGCGATAAAAACTATCCTGTGTCCTTCCTCGGGTCTTTGATTGATCGAATTAGTTATAAATATTGATCTTTCAACAGAAAATCTTTGTCATACTGGACAACTACTGCTAAGCCTTCAAGTCTGTATGGAATAGTGCAGATGGATTTATATAGTTCATCATCAGATGTTTCAGATCTTCGATAAGTCAACAAATAATGCTCATCAGACTGAATAAGTTTTGCTAAAAAGGCAAGCCTGTATGTTATAGTGTAGCTGGACTCTTTAAAATTCACATCAGATGTTCGAGATCTTCATCGCTTAGCAAAAAATGCTCATCATGTGAAATGTTTTTTGCCACACCTCAATTTTTATGTCTTAAAGTTACGCTGGGCTGTTGTGGTTCTGCATCATAATTATGTTCCACTTTCCAAAATCAATTTTAGCCTATATGCCGCCTGACCTAATAGCAATATAATTAAAAAAAGTTTCCTTCAAATCCATCCAGTAACTTCCGAGATTAGCGTGTACAAACAGACAGAAATATTTTTTTAGATTTTTGCTCCATTACTGATTCATAGCATAACTGTATTATTATTTTGTAAATATATTCAATATACAGTTTCTTTTACTGCCTTCTATATACATAAAACAAAAAGTGCACTATCCCGGTCTGCGGTCGGAGACGAACTAAACAATGGGCCATTGTGTGAACACCACAGGCCAGGCTACGCCACGATTCCTTTGAAGTGTGCCCAAAAAACCGACAACATCCCGATTGCGCGCCACGATTGACAATTGCCCGCACTTGCCCGCCACTGTATACCATCACCCCGTGTACACAATGGTCCATGATGGGCCACTGCAGGCCATCGCCGTACCCCGTGTACACACGGCTACACATCAAGTTAAACAAAACCAGTTTATCATGGTCTCGCTTTGTGTTATCTTTCCGCACATTAAACGATCAGTTTATACTGGTTTAGCATAGTTTGGTGTGTAGGCGTGTGTATACAATGGCGATGGCCTGCAGTGGCCCATCATGGACCATTGTGTACTGGAGCCTTAATATTTAATTGCCTTATGCCCGGTTTCTGAAGTTACCAGATATACTCTCAACAGTTATTGATTCATTAAAGTTATGGAAAGGATAAACTTTGGTTAACTGACACTGCGTTTCTGAATGCGCACTGCCTACCTTCGAGTAATAAAAAAAAGGAAATGTCAAACATCATTTTGCTTCAAATTGTAATTGACCAATAGGAAGCCAGGGCTTGTGTCCAGCGAATTATATAGGCCAGATTGCCGTCTGATACTTAGTCAAAGAGAATACAAATACTACGTAAGAAGAGGCGGATGTGCCATAGATCATGCGAGACTTTCAGCTTTGTATGAAACGTGCAGGGAGAACTCGTACCAACATAAAGATACTAATTGACATCGTTTTTATGTTGTCAGCATTTTCATATTTGTCAATATAGGGATGTACCCTCTAGTGATTAACGAAATATCGATATCGATGATATTTGGTAAGAAATAATTATAATTATGTTTCGACTAGAATTATACATTTCCAACACAAATAAAATATGTATTTAATATTTATGTGTTTATTCAAACAAATTAGCCTATTCTATGAATCTATTCTAGATTAGCGAAGAGAAATACGCAGAACTAAAAGATATGTGTATGTACATGTAATGGAAAGGTTTTCAACATTTCTTCTGTAATAGGATTTAAAGAAATGTCTATAGATACAAGGCACAGCTGTTTTTCTGACTTGAGTTCCCTTTTTTCGTCCCTGTCTTTCGGCTTAAAATGCTTGCCACACACATAGTTCAACTGATGTAATTTTTCAATGGGCACATAAATCAAGTCTTGGTTTCCAGTTGCAGCTACCCATTTTTACATCTAAAAAGAAAAAAAGAATAGAATTTTTAGTCCTTGTGCCAATTTCTAATAACGGATTATCGATAACTGACAGGCAGCACTATTGTTTACCTACAAAGTACGAGGATATGAAACTTTAGAATATTTCCTTATTTTTTATGTTTCATTGAAATATATCACATTATATAAAATTATAAATATTCATTGATCTTTATCTAGGGACATTTTGCCATAAATACCTACCCTTTTTTCATTGCCTGACCGGCATGTTGTTGTATGCCATATTTCGCACGTTATTTTGCTTGTTTTCATTGCGCTCCTTTCAATGCTAATCAAATAAATATAGTAACACTAACACTAGAAGTGTAAAATCACATTTATTTGGTATACACAAAGCACTTTTACAGTATGTTTTTTACGTTTTATAAACAAACTACATAACGCGGCAAAGTTAAATCTGGATAATAATGTGACAGTTGTGACATTTGACTCTATTGACAGCCAAGGCGGTGATTTACGTCTAACCCGTCTAACTTTGAAAGAATACTGTCCCAAGGGTACATAGTGAAGGATGCTATCTTCACGTTTTATACATATAATAGTAGCCATTAAAAAGATAGCACGTTTCATACATTCGGTTTTTTCTTAGGAACTTGCGCCAGGTTGTACTTAGTATCCATATAGTCTGTGGTATCCATATATGCGGTCTGTGGACTTGGACTCTGTAGGGGAGAGTGGGTAACAGTGGATCACTTTTTTTTTCAAACAGTGCAACTGGAAAGTTTATGCCTGAATTATTAATCTCTGAAATTAAATCAAAGTATTAGTTATTAATCTTTAAAGAAAGAGTCATTTCAAGGCTTTCAGTACATAAAGTTACAAGATACAACGACTTGATTAAAAAATGAGAAATGATCCAGTGTGTCCCGGAAATGGGTCACTTTGGATCATTGCATGGGTAACAGTGAATCGACTAAGAGTGCGCAAAGATAATCCATTATATCTTTTTCTAAGGTTACACAGATACTCAATACCTTACTTCCATGCCATTTATCTGGTACTTTTATTTTATTCGTTACCGGTACTTCATAAATTAGCCGTCGAACGTTTGCAATAGTCAGTTCATAGAACATTTGACTCCACTTAAGAATATAATCGACTATATTCTTTTCTTGGTCATCGATAAATATTTTATGAACTGCATCATGATTAAAATGTATATTCTAACTCAATTGCAGTGCATTTTCCCTAAAAATAAATTACGAATGAATTTCAGTTCCGCGAGTCACAGCGGATTAGTAGTTCACTGTGACCCAAAACGAAATGATTCATTGTGACCCAATGGCGGTTATGGAATAAAAATATCATAAAAAAATCTACCAATCGCAAAGAAAAAATACGCAGTTTACATAAGACTTAGGATACATATAACAAGCCTACGACACAATAAAAACATTAAGATTTCTTATTCACTCAGATATAAAACAACTTTCAAAACCATGTGAAAAATACTTTTGTTACTTACCTACTGAGTGGACTATAGCAGCGCGACTTCTAGCTTTGACACCGCGTTGACGATTAGTACGTTAGGGAGGGGGATGGACAAGCGGAAAGAACAAGTTTGATTGTGTTCCTAAGCGTAACACATACTGAGTTATTGTGAATTATCCACTGTACCCCGTGATCCACTGTTACCCAATCTCCCCTACTCTAGTGATCTGTGCTGTACTCTGTGGTTGTTTCTCATGCTGTCTTTATTCGTGAATCGTTTTTACTTACAAACAACTTTTAAATGTCGTCGTAATTTCTAGCCTATCTTGACTATTCGGTCCGGTGTAACATTTCTTTCAAAGGTTTTTCCTAAGAATATTTGTCAGAAGTGGGGTGCGTAATATCATTACGTTAATTTAATTTGTTGTGATATGTACCTGTGCGATGCCTACTGTGGAATGTCGGAATATACTCTTGAATCTTGATTTAGTATTCAGTTTGTGTTCATAAGTACTTATATCGTTGTGCACGCCTCAAAATAACTGTTTGATGTTTTTGTTTTTAGGGACAAAACCGTAGCGAATTGGCCATATCTAATTGACTCTCGAAGCGAGTCGATGTCGATAGGTGTTATCATAAAAGAAAGTATTGGTAAGCTTTCTTTTTCATTAGTTCTCGTTACATTTAATGAACAAATATCGTAAATATGTTTGTTTATGCGTACAGTGTAACCATATTTTAACCTAGTAACATGTGTTGTTTGTAGTTAATTTATCGCAATGTTTTCAAAGAAGAAGAAAAAGCCTCTGATTTCGCCGCCAAGTAATTTTGAACACAGAGTACATACTGGCTTTGATAAACGAGAGGGAAAGTTTGTTGGACTTCCTTTGCAATGGGCCTCACTTGTTGGTAATAACCAGGTTTGTAGTGTTACTTTTCTAATATCTTTCATATGTGTGAGTGTGCTGTGTAATTGTTTTATGTTTTGTATTCAATTGAAAGCTATCTATGCAAGGTATTGTCTTGTTTATTATTCTATGAATTTATAAATTCCATATTTATAATCTCAGTTATATTTACGTATATTGATGTGGAATGTTGTAAAAAGAAATTCCATGAAAAAATAATTTATATTACACTTGAATTGTTGCACTGGTTGCACAATACTTACCAAGATGTTTTTGTTTACTTACAGATATTAAAATCAACAAACAGACCATTACCTCTAGTAGACCCATCTGAAATCACACCCACCGAAATTCTAGATTTAAAAACAATTGTGAGAGGTGACCACAGGACTACCTCAGTATCATCAATAGCACGGCCAATACCTTCAAATATACCGCAGCAACCTGTACAGAATGGTGTTGTATTGCCAAAAACATCAAATGTAGCGAGATCAAACTCATTGAGAAGTAGTAGCCCACCGAGAATCAGGAGAGATCTAAGAAATCAAGCAAATGTGCCGCCTTCGGTGCCTGAGGAATCACCACCGGTACCTCCAGCTCCACAGCAATACATGAGTTTGAGAAGAGAACATAGTAATTATACTTTAAATAAACCAATTGCTGAGTCGCCAGTGGAATGGGGACAGCATACTCATGAGGGAGTTAGAAATGTGCCGGAAATCAATGATAATCACCATGCACCTATAACATATCAAAATATACAAAATGCCAATGTACCTTATCAACATAATCATCCACAACAACCTATGACTCACAATGTACCGCTTGGACATAATGGGAATTCTATAAACATGGGTAAGAACCTTAATATTTGATTCCACTATTTGATAATCTTGTTATTAACAATTGCAGAGACAGGAAATGGCACTAGGCTTGATAATAATAAAACTTCTACTGTGTCTAATTTACTGTTCTTCAAATTGCTAATGAAAAGTACTGGTAATTGTTTTAAATATTTTTTTTATAACAAAGGTTTAGATAGTAAGTAGTGTATTACTTTAGAATAACCTATAACTTGTAGATTGTACAAAATATGAATGTTGGCTTGCCCAATGATTACAGCTTATCTATAGTTATTATTTCATTTGTCTGTTACTTGAAGAGAGATGAGTAATAGCCCATTTAGTAGGAGCTCATACTTTGCTAGTGGTGAAGTCTAACTTTACCAGCCTAAGAAATGTACTGCCTCATACAACTAAAGCTAACACACAGTCCAAGTAGTATTCAACATTTTACCATAGATTGTCAGTTTACTTACATAACGGCTTGGTCATGAGATCGGTCTAAGTGGCGAGCGGCGCGGCATGGGCGATTACATGGCGCCTTTACTCTGAGGTGGCCGCGTGCCGCGTCACAGTAAACGCGCCATGTACATAAAAAACGCCCACCGCTATAGGCCGTGATTGGGCCGTAATAGTCACTAATCACTGTCAATAGTCACAGCTTGACTTGATTACCCATCCATGCTGAGACTTCTATGAATCTTGCTTCAACTTGCTGATCAATTCCAAACTGCAACTCATATCACACTATGAGTGTTATCAAAAACATATTCAAAATCATGAGTTATGGTTACAACACAAATTTCATAAAGCACATGACAGTCATATTGTCAGATCAATTGCTTACACATTGCTGGTCAATGGACATAAATAATCACTTTGATTACACACTTTCTCTTATAGTTCTAATTAAGTTTAAAGTAATGATAAATGGCTATAAACTGATTTATTTTCTTCCGTATTATAGTGATGCTAATTAGAAGCTGGTACAGGAACTATATAATAAATAAACAGGCAAAGGCATTAAATAAACATTTAAAAGTTTCCTATACATACTTTAATAATGTACTGTCTTCAGAGGCGGCTCGTGAAAGATTATATTGGGTGTTCACTAAAAAAGAAGATGAAACTGCTTACAATTGGACGCACTTAAACGGAAAGGATCCAACCCTCATAGACTTAGTTTCGAGATATTCAAGTTTGAAGTTCAAATCGTATTTCGTCTTTGATTCTGCACTTTAACATTATGGTGTTGGTTTTAAGTAAAGGATAAATACATACATTTTAATTTTATTAATTTAAAGTCCAACATTATGATGTATTTACCGAAATAATAATAAAAATATGACAATGGATCCTTTTCGTTTAAAATATTATTTCAAAAGAGCAGAGTAATAAACTTATTTAGCCTTAAGGATCCAAGCCTTAAAATGGGACAAAAATACTAAAATTTATAAGGAATTATGACAGATTTCTATGTTTTAGAAAATAAAACTTCATTATAGTCTAATATATCTGTAATTTTCAATCACTGCCATACCACAAATAATACCACAAATTACAAGCCTAGGTAAGTATGTAGATCTTAGTTATATCGAAATACTTGAATGAACATTTTTATTAAGACACATAAAAAAACCTTATTAAATATCAAATTATATATCTTCAAAATTAAGTGAAGACTATATAATTATTTTTTATGTGTCTTAATAAAAATGTTCATTCAAGTATTTTGATATAACTAAGATCTACATACTTACCTAGGCTTGTAATTTGTGGTATTATTTGTGGTATGGTAGTGATTGAAAATTACAGATATATTAGACTATAATGAAGTTATATTTTCTAAAACATAGAAATCTGTCATAATTCCTTATAAATTTCAATACTTTTGTCCCATTTTAAAGCTTGGATCCTTAAGGCTAAATATGTTTATTACTCTGCTCTTTTGAAATAGTATTTTAACGAAAAGGATCCATGGTCATATTTTTATTATTATCTCGGCAAGTACATCATAATGTTGGACTCTAAATTAATAAAATTAAAATGTATGTATTTATCCTTTACTTAAAAAAGAAAAAAGAAAAATTGGTTGCCTGTAAAGTCGGTATACGGGCGAAAGTTTTACGTGACAACGACTTTGAGTGGTAAAATAATTTTAATGTGAATATTCATTCGTATAGTAGGAAGAAGGATGAAAGACGCGTGCCTTTCACTTTTTATGTCTGTCTCTCTCGCTCTTAGGCGGGACGCGTGCCTCTCACTCGCTCTCATTGTGAGCGCATAACGTGAGCGGAGCGTAACGCAGTTTCTTGAAGTGTCACCCGGCAAACCAATTTATAAGACGTTGTCACGTCAAAACAACACCATAATGTTAAAGTGGAGAAACAAAGACGAAATACGATTTGAAATTCAAACTTGAATATCTCGAAACTAAGTCTATGAGGGTTGGATCCTTTCCGTTTAAGTGCGTTCTTTATCATTAAAAAAAGCCTAGACCACAATAATTTTAATCACACGCAGGCAAGAAAACGAACGTGTACGAAGTTTCCTTTATGTCATTCAAGTTCGTAGTACGAACTTGAATGACATAAAGGAAATCAATGTTGCAAAGGTGTAGACATCCCATTCCCACAAAAAATATCTTCAAAATTATATATTAATCAGTATTATTATTCCTACATCACAAATAATCGTTTAACCCACAAATAATCAGTTAGTAATATTATATTCTTCTGCATCCACTCTTTAATGAATAAGGTATTATTAAAAAAATCCACAACAATCTCCAGTTTTTTAATTAATTCCAATAATTAAATATTTTAATCTAGTCACACAATGAACTAGGTACAATAAAAGGGCCCACGTTACATGGATCGTTCGTTATCGATGTTTACCTCAGTTATTTTAAATAAAACTGTTGAATTAAGAGATAACGATCCATGTAAGATGGATTGTTTTCGATTTTTCACCAAGTCAATTTAAGTAATTAAATTGAAAAATACGAAAACAATCCATGTCACATGAATTGTTTTCGTTTAATTATGTCTTTAGAATAATAATTATCCAAGCAGTTTGGAAACGAAAATATTCCAAATCACATATTACTAAAACGAAGTAATATGTGATTTGGAATATTTTCGTAAATGTGAATTTCTCAATAACGAACTAAGTAGCTTGGAGCGATGTCAATATAAAAATGAATGACCTGCCATACATGTGGGTTGGTAACGTACGGTCATTATAACATGATCCGTTGGAATTTTACTTGGACTGTTTTTGTGATATTAAAGTATTAACTACAAGGAGTATTTTGGTATATATAACTCATTTTCGCTCAAAATGTGGGTTGGATCCTTTCCGTTTAAGTGCGTCCAATTTATTTTGTGAATGCTTTTACAATTAATAGTAAGATGTGCTAAATAATGGATACCTACCTGAACCGTCCACGCAGTAGGTATCAACTCCAACAAAACCGCTTCTTACTTCCTTCGCATTTTCGCAACCACATAACCAAAGCGTTTTATCCTATTGGTCGTTTTCTAAAATTTTTACACAGTTTCTTTATAAAGTTCTAACTATCTATCTATATTTATTTATTTTTTATTTTAAAACTTCTTGCACAATATTACAAAATAATGTACAAAGGCGGACTTAATGCCTGTGGCATTCTCTGCCAGTCAACTTTTGGGTGGTGCAGAGACAATTCAAGGTAGGTGCGTAAGAGAGCCGTAGTGTGAGAGCAAAACCATTTATTACTAAACATAAAATGAATTATAACTGAAAATAAAATATATACTTACCTAAATATCAAATATCACAATATATGTTATTATACACCTATAATTATATATATTATAATATAATACATATTAATATATATTAAAAATATATAAATATGTGTTTATAATATACTAATTATTATTAATTAACAATAAAATATATAAAATTGTATATACATATAGATATACATAAATAAATATACCTAGTAATTATTTATTTTTTATTTATTTTTTTATTTATTTATTTATTCTTCATATACACAAAGTATATAGGCGGACTTAATGCCTTGGGCATTATCTACCAGTCTACCTTAGAGTGGTGCAGAGAGAAAAGAAGTAGGTGTATTATATGATTTAGGTTGTTAATTATGATTATACAAATACACTATGGAGATTCTGCCACCTGTTTATTATACCGCCGACGGACTCTTTTATTTCTATCTCTATAGATATTGTCACGTCTGTCTCCCATTGGGCTAGGCAGAGACTATGGAACGCCACATGCTTCGGTTCAAACATACCTCTTTCCCTTCCTCGATATTCATTAACCTCATCATGTATGCGCGTCGGTTATGGGTACTTTTAATTTGGCCCTTTTTTAGTACGTCACCTATTTGATCGGCGTACGTCCGCCTAGGGCGTACCGACATTTCTATTCGTTCTCGCACAATACACTCATTTCGTATTTCTTCTTTCATCCATCCGTTTATAAAGATTACGCTGTTATATTCCATATTAGTTACACAATTTAACTGTCTTTCTTAAACATATACCTACACACAATCACACATACGATTAACAATATTTTAAACAACAATCCTTTTCTAATTACCAACGCACTTGCAGAGAAATGTTTTGCTTTTGTTTACATTCAAATGATACCGGCAAAACACTATTAAAAAAAAACGGCGCATACTTTTTAATTTTTCTTCGTGACAAATGGTCATATCATTTAGTCGGGTAATATATTCGCGCATGCGCACCTCGTCAAGCTAGCCAGGAGCGCCGCTCCGTATTTGCCTTATTTCTCATACAAATCTTTTGTCTCACGCGCCCAGCGCATAGAACGCTCTCTCTTTCGCACTCATTACATTTCAGTATTAGGCGTTGTACTAAGCTTTCGTCAACGAAGAGCGCTGTTATGAGCGCTCCACTCAACAAAAATACCTATGTATGTTTCAAGAGTGTTGACAAAATTATGATAAGCAGTTTAGTAGTCAAATACTTATTTGTAGATATGCATTATAGAAAAGAGAATAGGTGTGTATTAAAATATTGAGCATGTTTATAGAAAAAGTTTAAATGAGTTGTATACATAATGTATATTTTATAATTTTGGGAGTTCACTGCTCCAGCGCTCCTTTGAACGAGCCGCCACTGACTGTCTTATAAATATATAAATAATTCGTAAAAAAAAATTATTTAAGTATATTTGGGTAAAATTAATTTATTTAAAAAAAATGCCTTACTACCTTTTCATATATGAATTATTGTGCTGTCACATTAACTTCTATCTCTAAAATATTAAAAATATTATTTTTATTGTAAATTAGCTGTTCCTAGTAGTAACAGTGTTATCTAGTAGTGTCAATTAAACAAAACATGTATCCCTACAAAGTCTATATTTCAGTGAAACTCCCATTAAAAGTCCCCGGACATACAGACAGACAGGCAAAAAATAAAATAAAAAAGTCGTTTATTACTTGGTATAGTGTAACTATATGCACTTCAAAAAGTATAGTTGTTTTGAAATCACAGACAGACACTCCAATTTTATTTACATGTATTATATATATCTATACATTGATTGTGTTTACATGTAACAATTACAAATGTGTTTTTTCTTTTTGCCAGAATTTTCTTATAATTTTTATTCAACAGCATCTGAAATTATTGTAATATGTATTGACAATATTATTGTCTCTTTAGGTGAGGCGTACCCAGTGTCAAGGGCGGGCACTGCGCCCGCTCCTCACCTGCCGCTCGCCGCCTCTAAGCACGAACTGCGACTGACGCATGAACAGGTATCTCACGCATTCTACTTACACATTATGTATACATGTGGTGGGGTATACATGTATATGACACCTAATGTTTTCATTTCTACAAACAAACAATTCTGTCAAAGCGGTGAGGTATGAGGGGAGAAGGGGGCTACAAAAAAGCATTCTAATTGGGCGGTTCAAATTTGCGGTACGTCATAATTCATAACTAGTGTTGGCATTGGTCTAATGTAAGATGTATAAGTCTAACGTATTGTCAGAAAGTGTTCGCCTTACGTCTGCTGTCTAGTAGGCTGGATTGTCGTTGGTATATGTATATCTCGATCGATACCTCAATGTTTAAAGATGAGAAAACGCCTAATGAGTCTTGCATAATTATGCAATATGAATGAGTATTCGTAACACGCGCTGTTTCTGTAACTCCACGTTCTGACGTGGATCAATGAGTAGTACCTAAGTGTTATTATTTTTAAGTGTTATTATATTGTATAGTTTTTAGCAGTCCACTGTTGGACATAGGCTCCTCCTAATTTTTGTCACATTAGCGTTGTGATTCAATAGACCGATTTGGCCTATTATACCACGATTTGTCAATAGATGCTGGCCAGATGAGTGGGTATAGATACTATTTCTACTTGTCCAGCCTGCAGCCATCTTCTGGAAAGACACCAAAAATTAGACAACATGACTTCGCAATGAAACTATTAGCTTTGTGGATTTTATTTAGTCTTACAACACCCACTGAATAAAATAGGGAAATGACGATGATGACGATGTACCTATTCTTAATTCGCCACCACACGGCCACGGTAATAATTATTATCTGTGATTATTACCGTGACACGGCTAATGGGCAAACATCTTGTATATGGTGTTTAAAGGTGTCACCCCTTTTTTTGGATAGCTGGCACCCCAAAAAGGGTGGCACCCGGGGCGGACCGTAGTAAAAAGGCCATTAGGATCTATACCTACATTTATCAAGGGCGTATCCGGAAAGTCGGTATGCCTGAGTCGCGATTACAGTACATTGAAGTAGCAATATTTGGTGAACAATTATTAATAAAACATACATTTTATATGAACTCATTCGTGACAATATTTTGCTTTAGTCAAAGCAGAGCACGAATCGTCTTGGAAATGGCCCTGCTACGTACCTACCTATAAGAGATTATCTCGTACCTACGGTAAAGTAGTCCGACAATGCGTCACATCAAAACAAGTTTTTGATTATGGTACTTACATTGTTATCGCATACGCATTATCACGTCACACAATGCTGTTTAATTATTTCTAGTCAACATTTTGATCATTGTGCCATTAACAACTAGCTTCTAAGATCACTTTTCATAATTATCTTCGTTGATCAACTGTTGTCCTTTCATAAGTCAGTTGGACTTTCGGTTTTTCTGGCTATTCGGCCAATGAACATTCCCTCATACGATCGCACTATTTATTTTAATTTAACCGCTACTACAGATCCCGTTGGAATTTCGGGAAATCCCTTCTTAGTGCACCCCTACGGTCCTCAAAGAAAATAGGTATTTACCTACATTTCAGCTTTAGAATAAATTAAAAAGGAATAATGCTCATGTAACGCAAATTGGGCATATGCATTTACAGGGTGTCACAAGACCTATCACCAAGCCGAAGTCTACTCGTTGCGGACATCATGCCAAGTCATACTAAACAAAAATAATACCTGGCAAACGATTTTTTTTTAAGTTTTCACATTTTTTAAACCGCAATTAAAATCGCGCGCGTGCAATGCTCGAAATACCTACTTATCCATGGGGTCCTAGGGCATCTGAAGAACATATTGGCGGGGTAGATGCATGATTTTATACCTAATTAGAAAAATTCCATACTAACTTTGAGCCTCAATATCTCGTGAACCAGTAATTTCCCAGGTATGGTGCCGAAGTAAAAAATGTTCGTATGGGATTTCAGTTTTCGTTAAGGGTCTTTTTACACCCCGTATGTATACAGCCTTTGGCAACCGTCTGCAGTATGACGTCGCATATTAAATAGAAAGGAATGATATAAGACATTTTGAAATGTGAATTCACGAAATTTGCTATCCCGCCCACCCCTTGTCACACAACGTCACCCTTTGTAACCTACCCTAAAGCTGCGCGTCCACCGCATCGGAATCGGAGCGTACGGAGCGGACGGAGCGTCGTCATTTTTAAAATGCCGATGGGGTGCGTCCACTGCATTCGGATTCAGCATCGGCAATTTAGGTATTTTTAAAGCAGGAGGATAGTGACGAGGATATTGTTGTAGATTAATTTTCGGAGAATATTATAATATTCTCCGAAAATTAATCTACATATATGTATTATGATTTTTATTTATGATATTCATCAAATGTATACATTTGATGAATATCATAAATAATGAATATCATAGATTTTTGGGTACATTCATATGACTCTACTAAAGTAATTAAAACATCGTCGTTCATCGTGAATAAGTATTTTTGCCTACAGTTTAATGCCGCAAACACGTCAGAACTTGAAACGCTCGGAATCCGAATGATGCGTTCACTGCGGATGACGTCATCAGCACAAATACCGGTCTCTGGCGCAGAAATGCCGATCCAGTGCACGCAGTTTCATAGAAATTAATACAAAGCAACAAATCCTTCCGCTCCGTACGCTCCGATTCCGATCCTGTCGACGCACAGCTATATTCCGATGCAAATAATCTGTCGTATTCCCAGTTCCGCGCCGCACTCCGTCTAGTGGTGAGCGAAGGCGACCCGCGCGCTACTCTGAGCGGGTTCAGCAAGATCGGCGAGGGCAGCACCGGCGTGGTGTGCGCCGCTACCGACACCCGCACGCGCCGCCGCGTCGCCGTCAAGATGATGAACCTGCGCAAGCAGCAGAGGAGGGAGCTGCTCTTCAATGAAGTTGTAAGTACTATTGTTTTTATACTCGGCTCATTTTCTTTTATGTGAATGAAGATCTGTGATTGACGTTACGGGAAGTCAGTACCCTCAAATAAACGGATACTTGTACAGACCATGGAATGTCGCTATCACTTTGGGTTGTGAAGGTCCGACGGCAGCCGCTCTGTAGAAAAAGCTGATATATGTCAGATTATCGTCCGTGTGGTGACGGATTAAGAATACGGAATGTCACCACCCCATATCATCCCATGGGTGTCATAAGAGCCGACAGAGGGAGCATATTATGCAGAGAACAGCACTGTAAGAGAAGGAAAACTTGATACAAACCCTATACCAACCCGTTTGGCCAGCGTGGCATAGTAGGCCAATTCCTCCTTTTAAAGGAGAGGCCTAGTCCAGCAGTGGACTGTATAAGGCTGATGATGATGATGATGTCAGATTATCAAATTTTTATAAATGCAACTGGAATAACGCTAGGGTGATGATGATGTTGACTTGAATATTCATGATTGCCTACGGTATTAAGTTTGTCTAAATTATGATTCCCTAAATGAGAAATACCTTCCCTTATTATCCTACGAAATAAATATTCGAAAAAATATTGACTGACTGACATATATCAGCTTTTTCTACAGAGCGACTGCCGTTTGACCTCTATCGCCGGGTACCTGCACCAAGTATTGTGAGTTCAAACCCTGTGGGGTTTGAAGCTTACTCTACTATACTCGGTGCAGTGGCAATGGACGAGGCGACCACTTCAACCACAAATCCACCAATGCAGTCAAAATTAACGGAAGAATTTTCATTACTTATTATTGCCACTCGTAAAATGTACTTGCATTTATTTAAGATCATTACTGTTGTTTACATGATATCCTCAATATTATTTTGTCCTCAGGTTATAATGCGCGACTACCCTCACCCGAACATAGTCGAGATGCACGCCTCATACTTAGTGGGCGACGAGCTCTGGGTAGTAATGGAGTACATGGCTGGCGGCGCACTCACCGATATCGTAACTAGAGCGAGAATGGACCCGGAACAAATTGCTACTGTCTGCAAGCAATGTCTAAAGGTATGTTATATTCAAGAACAACTTACTATATAGGGTGCCATAGACGAAAGAAAGGTATGTTATTCTTTCATTTAAAAAACTGCGTTTTTTTAGGTTTTTTTAACTGATTCGAATTTTGAAACTTGCGTATTTTACTGACCCGAAAATTGCGTATTTTATCGAGGTATTCCATTCGTTTGAGACTTACATCGTGCTTTTCCATAAAGAACTTTTCGATTATCTTCCATTTTAATGAACCGAAATCCCATCGCGTGAAGTATTTTTCTCAACGTCTTTTCAGACCTATTGTAATTACTTAATAGCTTCAGATAATTTAACTTTTAATGATTTTATTGTTGGTAGTTTATTAAATCGTAAGTGAAAATCATATTTCCTAAAGATGCTATAGTACAACTTTAAATAATTTAAATTTGAGGGTGTTAACAACTCTAAATATATATTTTGAACTGGACGCGACCGCACACTATCGCACTTGAACAACAACTGACAAAACGTCACATAGGTAGTGTGCGACAGAGATAACGCTCTACGAAGCCGAAATTAACCGATTGTCTCTTTCCAAAAATCGATGTGCAATATTTACCGCCGGGTACTGTATGCCTAAATAAAAAAATTAAGTATATTTATGCCTTATTTCGTAATACGCCTATATACCTCAATAGGTAAACCTACTTCGACCTATACTATTCACTATTCACGGTGCGGAAATAGGCCACCAAGCATCACTTTCGCGGGAACTGAATGAAAACTGTGACATGCCGCCTCGGGCGAGGACGCTGAATGGGACAAATTTTCGACTTTTTATAGGCTGTGAAGGAAAGCATTTTCGTTTCTTTCTTTGAGGTGTTCAGCTTACACAGTTTTTGATACTAAGCTGTTTTTAAATTAAACGGTTTCACTAAATTATTATATTTAAACCGAATGATCTAGAAACTATATTTCTTACTTATTACTAAAGGATATTACTAAACTAAACACAGCTCCTGTTTTAAGTTTGGGTAAGGATACAAATATATTGTATTTGGATTCGATTCGAAAACCTTCGGGCATTGCAGGCGGCGGTGATTACTTACCATCAGGTGACCTGCTCGCTCGTTTATCTCCATATGAAAAGAAAAAACGACATTTATATTATAACCCTGTAGGATCTGACCTACAACTTTTTGCATATTATTTATAGGTACCTATTGAAATTATCGTCATTCGGATTAGCATTAATATTTGACTAATAACATGTTTTACTTTCTTTCCAGGCCCTAGCATTCCTACACAGTCAAGGCGTAATTCACAGAGATATAAAATCAGATTCAATTCTAATGACAGCCGATGGACGCGTTAAATTATCAGACTTTGGATTTTGTGCTCAAGTGTCAGAGGTAAATATAATTCTATTACGCTATTCAGATAATAAAATTGTTATAGGTTTAATGATTGTGTGTGTTTTTTCTTATCTTAGAACAGTCTGCATCGGTGCCGTGTGGTTGACGGCATAGAATACAAGTGTCACCACCCCCTATCTTCCCGTGGGTGTCGTAAGAGGCGACTAAGGGATAACACGATGCAAATACCATCTTTGCGTAGAGACGGAAAACTCGACATCAAACTCTATTCGACTGCCTCGTTGGTCTCGCGGCATAAATGTGCGCGTGGGATTGGGAGGTCCCGGGTTCGATTCCTGGGTCGGGCAGTGTTATTGGGTTTTTCTGTCACAAAATTCTCAGTAGCCGCACGGAGTCTAGAAATGTGCCCGGTACGGCAATAGGCTCGCCCCTTATTACGTGGGACTAAAGTATATCTGGCGAAAAGTGGGTGTAGAAATACACCTCTGCCTACCCCTTCGGGGATAAAGGCGTGACGTTATGTATGTATGTATATATGTCTTCATCGTCGTTGCATTCAAGACGCATTGAAGACCGGGCTCTGCGTACTAGTCTAGCCAAATTTGACAGAACATTACCATTTTTTGTGTAACTGAGAATAGTAAATAGAATAAATACGGAGATCATCATCATCCTCCTAGGCCAGCGTTATTCCATTTACTCGAGGTCTGCTTACTAGTCTAACCGGGTTTTACTGAATATTGGATTTACCACAGAGCGGTTGCCTGTCTGACCTTCTTAACCCAAAGGGATAGCTATATTCCATGGTTTTGACTAGTGTCACTTTATTTTGAGGTAGTAACTCCCTACAACGACTGTCAAAGAGAACTTCATGACAGCCGGGACCGACGGCTTAACGTGCTCTCCGAGGCGCGGCGCACGCGATAATTAACAATTAAATACGCACATAACTCCGCGCTACCTAACTCCGGGCTACCACTGCTTATTAGATTATTCTAATAAGCAGTGGTTGCCCGGAGTTAGGTTTATAATAATGTCCTTCGACCGATTCCGGCCACGGCGGCTTGTCTATATAAGACACTTGCCAACTGCGCGGGATATGTGTGTGCGCAGACTCAAGTGCACTCTCTATTCCCTCACTCTCATAGTCCGATGGGACGCCACCTCATGATCCGCAGTTGGTTATACTACCGCAGGACCACAGAGGCAGTCAAATAAGGACGTATTGAAGTACATATGTATATTATTTTTTCAGGAACTTCCAAAACGCAAGTCGTTGGTGGGTACGCCATACTGGATGTCTCCCGAAGTGATATCTCGGTTACCGTACGGGCCCGAGGTGGACGTCTGGTCGCTCGGCATCATGCTCGTCGAAATGGTCGACGGCGAGCCGCCGTTCTTCAACGAACCGCCTTTACAAGTAAGTAAATTTTTTTTAATGCCGTGTGGTTGACGGCATAGAATACAAGTGTCACCACTCCCTATCTTCCCGTGGGTGTCGTAAGAGGCGACTAAGGGATAACACGATGCAAATACCATCTTTGCGTAGAGACGGAAAACTCGACATCAAACCCTATACGACTGCCTCGTTGGTCTCGCGGCATAAATGTGCGCGTGGGATCGGGAGGTCCCGGGTTCGTTTCCTGGGTCGGGCAGTGTTATTGGGTTTTTCTGTCACGAAATTCTCAGTAGCAGCACGGTCTGGAAATGTGCCCGGTACGGCAATAGGCTCGCACCTTATTACGTGGGACTAAAGTATATCTGGCGAAAAGTGGGTGTAGAGCCCTACTCTCCTAGTCCTCTGCCTACCTCTTCGGGGTTATGGGCGTGAGCTATGTATGTATGTATGTAATTTTTTTACATAGATACATACTTAGACTCACGCCTGTTTCCCGAAGGAGTAGGCAGAGACTACGAAACGCCATTTGCAACGATGCTGACATATTTCTCTTGCTTTATTCACTCCCACCAAATTCCTCATGCTTGCTCTTGTGTTTGAATTTTTTGTGAACAAGTATTGTTATGTGCGTATACAGCGGTACACCACAGCTTTGTACCTGTGAAGATGAAGACATGTTCAATCAGTTTCACATGTTCAAAAAAGATGTTCTAAAAATGGACGATGTATGCCACTTGGGCTTGGGCCACGTCTTTTGTACAGTAGGCTCAAAAGCAGGGAATCGTGTTCAGATTGTGGTTGTTTATGTGACATGCTATTCTTCCCAGAATATCAACCATTTCATCATTGTTGCTGGCTAGGGGTAAAGCGATTCGGAGGTTGAAAATTCTAAACCCACCTTATAGCCAGTGGCGGCGCTAAACCACGTGTGGACGTCGGCGACCTCAAGTTCGCGAGGCCCTTTAAATCAATGGCGAAGCCCCGTTCATTTAGTAGTAAAAAACCGTTAAAATTAAGTGAGCCAAATTATGAATTTATAATGTATGAATAAATAAATGACAATTCAAAAAATTTCACCCAACATGGATCTTGTCACGCATGTGTTCGAAAATAATTTAAGTCATCTGCTTAGCTTTTTCCCGAATTGTTCGGTGTCGGCTTCCTAAGCCAGGATGATTGGCGAAACGAAATTAAGTGTGTAACTTGTAAAACTTTCTGCGAGGCCCCCTCTGGCGCGAGGCCGTCGGCGGTCGCCGACGTCGCCGACGCCTAGCGCCGCCACTGCTTATAGCAAATCCACTGTTTCACTCGCATCCCCGTATGACTTCCTATTCATACGCATTAAATAAAATGGTTGAGAGCATTGATCTGTATAACAACTAGATTAGCAAAGAGCGCATATATTTGTTGCCATGTGTTATGGGTCCTTGGACCTATTACTGACACATTGTAATTAAATGTCAAAGAACAATGGCAGAATTCGGTCTGGGTTTGTTGTGGCGACCTTAAACTTCATATGAACAAAACAAATTGTTTTTTTTTTTCCAATTTTAATATTTTCACTTTGTCTTGTTAAAGCTGGAATATTTTATGATGATAAAAAGTATTCCAATTGATCACAAACTAGGTACCTACTTTATTATTTGATTGTTGCCATAGACAATGGTGTGACAGGAATAGACGTGAGTGCTATTGGTCCGTATCGATTATTAAAATATAATTATTAAAATGCAGTTATTTAATCTTTAATTAACATTATATCAACAAGCTAATAATTTTTGAAGCAAAACAACGTTCAAATAAAAACGTAACAGCATCGTTTTATTGTTGTATCGATTTCACATAAAATCGATTTAAAATGTGCAGCTCTGCTTTTGTCTTTGGCTGTGACAGTTAGATGCTACAGAATACTTCTGCGTTTTTATGTCAATCTGACAGAATTTCATTTGATAATTCAAACGTACCTACTTGTTCATTCTTAACTAAAAACTAAAACACCGATATCTTATTTTTCCGGGTTTCCCGAGTGAAAATATAATCATTTATAGACTCTGTTACTTACGCCGAATTTTTTGAAAAATTTTTATTACTGTGCGCTTCAATTTAATTTCAGACATTTCGATGTATGGGGATCTGCCATTGTCCTTTGTGGACACGAAAAGACAACTATCGTAAAATGGGTAGATATGCAGTGAAATATTGCTATTTACGTTGGTAAAGAGCCAGGATAATTCATTTGACACTTAAGTTAATTGTTTATCACGACATTTTGTGGTAAATTACAATAAAAATCGCAAAAAATCATTGAACATCACGGTGTTGTCAATTAATAAAATTTTGAGTTTACCAATTTTATGGGAGTTTCGTAATGTGATGAGCATTGTCATTTGACTACAGAAATTATAGGACTCAATCCTTGTTTAAATTTAATACTAATTCCTCCTATAATACAAATCAGTAAATAATTATTTTAATTTATTTTTGTTCTTGTTTTGTCTTAACGATTTAACTGCTTATAATTTAAAGAAAATCGAATAAATACAATCAACAATAGAATGCCTGAAGATATTTTTATTTAAAACATTTATTTTGTTTCTACACAATTTGGTATCAATTTTTACACCACTGCTAAAAAAAAGCCTTGTTCCTGTTTTTTCTTAAAGATTTAATTCCTTAAAATTTAAAGAGAAATCGATGAAATACGATCAACAACAGAATGCCTTAAAATATTTTATTTAAAACATTTATTTTGTTTATATCAATTTCTACACAATTTGGTATAATTTTTCACGAATGCTCAAAAAAGGTGTATTATGTTTTTAGGATTCAGAAAGTATGTATGGGTGCTTCTTCTCTCCGTTATGTTTTCGGGGGAAAACATTTTTACAACTGGCAAACACCGCATTTCACGATTGACGTTCAGTTGCTGTCATTCAAGTTTACGTTTTGGAACTTTATTTTTAAATAAGTGAAAGAGATTAATATAGGTTTTTTGGTACTTGGTAGCACGGGCTGTTTCCTCAACTCCACGTCCTGGCGTGTATTTTGCGTGGGGGTGGGAATGGTCTTGTCACTCGAGCCACCCCAGCTCTTCGAGGAAGGCCAGCAGACTCTTGATATGGCTCACTGCTTCCTTCAGGGTTCTGTATCTGGTCAAACATAAAGGAATTTATTATTCTTGCTCCTGTAACAAAAAAAAAATTCCTTTATGTTTAAAGATAAATCGACCAAATACAATCAACAACAAAATGCCTTAAAATGTTTATATTTCAAACATTTATTTTGTTTATTTCTACACAATTTGGTTCTAATTTTTACACGGCTGCTCAAAAAAGGTGTGTTATGTTTTTAGCATTCAGAACGTATGTATGGGTGCTTCTTCTCTCCATTATGTTTTCGGGGATAACATTTTTACAACTGGAGAACACCGCATTTCACGATTGACATTCAGTTGCTGTCTCATTAAATTTAGGTTTTGGAACATCAGTTTTAAATAAGTAATGAGATGAATGTATAGTTGGTGCAACGAGAAGATAGAATATTTGTAAACACCCTAACAGGGCTTCACAACCTTTGTTTCAAACTACACTTTCAAACAAAACAAAGTTGTGTTTTAGATTTTATGCTTTAGTGAACTTTCATAATTTTTTAACGGTATTTTTTTTCAATGCTCATTTATGCTACTATGTATTTTAATTTATATTTTTAATATCATATTATGATGTATGACTTTCCGAATGTTCAAAAAATATATATTGTTACGAATATGAACATATTTCATTTTATGTTTGTGTGGTCGAATTTTCCAGAAAAAAATCATGAACTTTCCGACCTTTTTGTGTTTTTTTACGAGGTTCAAGTTTAGTTATTCTGTAAATGCATGTCAATAATAGAGCACCATGTATGTTTGTCAATGATAGAGTACAAACATGGTAGGTACTCTATTATTGACTTGAACTTTTTAATCATAGGCAATAAATAATTTGCTAAAAATAGCTAAGCTATCCTAAAAATATTAAGAAATTGACCACAAACGAATATTATTACAGACAACTAGCTATATTCCATTTGGTTAGGTACTTAACTAAAGGTAAACAATCTTGATGTGTCTTTTTTATCTAAAATGTGTTTAAAATCACAATGCTGCTAAAGATCAAGGTAAATACAACAATAATGATTAGTAAATCAATTTAACCATTATTTTAAGCAGTAGTTTATTTGTTTAACATGTGATAATATAAAAAGTCACATCAAGATTGTTTACCTTTAGTTAAGTACCTAACCAAATGGAGTATAGTACATTGCATAAAAAATTCTAAGCATGGAGATTTTACGTTGTGTAATATGAATGAAAACGCCAGTATAAACTTAAACAAAATCCATTAAAAAGTTACGGTAAAATAACATTTGGGGTAACCTTCGTCAGAAGACGCTATTTAATTTTATTAGGTGTAAAGAGTCTTCTGTGCGACTAATAGTTTGCCACCTGTAATTCTGCATCCGCTTCCGAGATTCCGGCCGCAGGACGAGCGTTGCGACACCATAAAGTTGCATTTAACTTTAAACTTACCTCTTCTTGACATCTAAAAATATTTTTTTATCCTCTTGCAAAGGTAGGCTTTAACGGGAGAGAAGTGAAACTATTAGATGCAGATTATAGACTGATTTATTTTTAGGAGTACATACGATATATAAAACATTACTGGATACACGTTACATTATAGGTACATAGATGGCTACATAGGTAAATTGGTAATAGGCTAAATATATGATTATAACATCCTTACATCTCCCTTCGTAAGGGTAAAAATAAAATAAAATTGATATTTTTATTTTATTTTTATGAATAACAACTCTTTTTTATTACATGATGAATAACATATGGTTAATTAATACATTGCTATTATAAAGCATAATTTGAAGTATACACATAAACTAGATAATTATAATACCTGAATAAAATTAGGTACAGTTATTTTATTGATCTGTTGTTTGTTTTTTTTTTTTCTTATTACATTCTTTAATTTAAATATTCAAAGTAAATATTATTTCATTTTGTATGATACAATCTTGTTCTGTTCTTATGCACAATATCGATTTTTCCATCTTTCATTATCTTAACATTTGGGGATAAATCTTGTATCACCCTATAAGGCCCTAAATACAGTGGCGAAAGTTTGTTACCGGTTTCATTCTTTACTAAAATCATATCATTTTCTTTATATATAACAGGATTAATAGATTTATCATATTTTTCTTTCCGAATCAATTTGGTTTTAATCAAATTTTGTCGAGCGTCATACTGTGACTTTTGCAGTCTATATTTTAGTTGTAGTGGATAATTCTCATAGTTATATAACGGTTCAACTTCCCTTACCAAGTTGCTGGGCAATATACACTTTTTCCCATACACCAACTCAAAAGGTGTATAGTTGGTTTCACTGTGAACTGACGTATTAAAAGAGAATGTCCAATATGGCAACCAAGTACTCCACGTATCCGGTCGATTCTCACATTGAATCCGTAAAAACGCACCTAAATGTTTGTGTGTATTTTCTAAACTACCAATGGTTTCATGATGATAAGCAGTACTACTTAATTTATTAATATGCAATAAAGCGCAAACCTCTTTAAACGTTGCAGAGATAAATTCCGCGCCTCGGTCTGTCGTAATTGCGTCTGGAATGCCATGCCGTAATATAAAATTATTAACAAAAGCTTTGGCTACTTCTATACTACTTTTGCTTACGAGTGGATATGCTTCTATATACTTTGAAAGTTCACATTGGATGGTTAAAATGTAAGAACAGTTATTTGCATCCCTATCTAACGGTCCTACTATATCTAAATATAACTTTTGAAAAGCAGAAGTTGCTGTTGTGGTTATAGACATAGGTTCTTTAACATAAACAGAATATTTCTGTTTTTGGCACTGTTTACAGTGTTTTACAAAGTCAATTACATCACGATCCATACCTGGCCAAAAGTAATACCTTTTTATGTTGTTTAACATCCTTTTTATACCTGCATGTCCACTCGTAGGTAAAAGATGGAAGTCATTAAGTATAACACGTCTATCATCTTTATCACAAATTCTTTCAATGTCATTTAATACGCATAGGCGTGGCCCTGACCAATTTTCACAATTCTTAACTGCCTTACAAACTTCTTGTATAAATAACTTGTTATTTCTATCTTTTATTAAATATATCTCATCAACCATAATTATTTTACAAAATGTTTCCATGTCTCGCACAAACTCACTTGGTGACACTTGTGCTCGAGAAATTGGATTAATATATATTGTTAATCTCGAAGGCACATACAAAAAAAGCCTATTTTCATTGCTTATCTCCTTATTTTTACGTAATTTATTTATATCTTTTTCACTTACATATCTCATTTCTACCGATCCCTTAGATTTATTACATGTTTCTATAACTTTTGGTAAAACAGAGAATTGGTCACCAGAATTACCTGGTTGTGAAATATCATTATTAATATTTTTATATTTTGATCTTGTCATAACATTTAATATATTTTCAGTCATATCCTTAAGATCCTCAGATGTCACTACTACTCTTGACAAAGCATCTGCAACAGGATTATCAGCACCTTTAATATATTCAACAATAAAGTCATATTCTTCTAATGCAATTCTAAATTTCATCAATCTACTGGATGGATCTTTCATGTTAAATAAATAAACGAGAGGTTTGTGGTCTGTTTTGATAATAAATTTGCGTCCGTATAAATAGGGTCGAAAGTGCTTTATAGCCCACACAATCGCAAGTAGTTCTTTTTCAACTGTGGGATAGTTAATTTCAGAACGATTAAGGCATCTACTTGCATATGCTACTGGTCTGGAATCTTGATTTGTTAGAACAGCGCCGATGGCATATCCTGAAGCATCTGTTTGTAGAATAAACCTTGCTTGAAAAGTCAGGGTACTGTAAAACTGGCGGAGCTATGAGACTTTCTTTAAGCTTATTAAACGAACTTTGACAAGCAGAATTCCATTCAAATTTAACGTGCTTTTTACATAAGTTATTCAGGGGTCTAGCAATTCCAGAAAAATCTTTAATAAATTTTCGATAATAATTCGCGAATGCCACAAATCTTTTTACCTCATCACTATTTTTGGGAATGGGATATTGTTCCATTATTTTTGTTTTTTCAGGATCTGGCAGTACTCCTTTGTTAGTAACCATATGACCTAAATAAAGGATTTCCTTTTTCAGAAAATCGCATTTTTCAGGGTTAAGTTTTAAATTAACTTTTCTTAAGCGAATAAAAACATCCTGTAAATTTCTATTATGCTGCGTGAGCGATTTTCCAAATACTATCAGATCATCCAAGTAAACAAAGCATTTTTCGTAAGTTAAACCTGCCATAGCCATGGTCATCATTCTTGAGAATGAGTTTGGACTAGTTTTTAATCCCATGGGCATTCTGGTCATCTGATATTGACCTGAGTGGAATGCTGTATATTTTCTACTATTTGGGTCTAATTTTACGTTAAAATATCTTTGCTGCAAATCTAAATGTGAAAAATAGATGCATTCTGATAGAGAGTCTAATATCTCAGTAATATTTGGAAGGGGGAACTTATCATCTTGTATGGAATCATTAATCTTTCTGTAATCTATGACTAATCTGAATTTTTTATTACCTTGGCTGTCTGGCTTTTTTGGTACTAAAAGAACGGGACTAGACCATTCACTCGTTGTAGGTTCTATTATACCTTGCTCTAACATTTCATTTATTTGTTTTGTTATTTCAGATTTCTGAAAATGGGGTAATCGGTATTGTTTTGAAAATATAGGTTTTGTATCTGGCTTTAAATTGATTGTATGTTTGTAAATGTTAGTAGTAGTTAATTTGTCCCCAGGGAGGCAAAATACATCGGAATATTTAGCACATAAGCTTTTTATTGTCCTTTGTTCTTCCAAATTTAAATGAGATAATGATAGCTTTGAAAATAGTTTCTTTATTCTATTTGCATTTACATCTATTTGATCGAAATTACAGATATGAAAATCACTACCGGGGTATATGCGTGTTTTTATTTTGTTCAATGTTATCTCATTTTCAGTAGTGTTTAATATTCGAATCGGAATTCGACCCTTTTTGGGAGATACTAAAGCGCTGGCCATGAAAACACCTTCACTTAATTCGGTTGCGCACACTACGCATTCTTCATTATATAAGGTGTTTACGTAATGAACACTCTCTGATCTGGCTGGAATAACGAATAAACCACTACTATCATTATTATTTTTGAATAAATCTAATACAATTCCTGAATTATTTTCTGAACGTAACGTTACAGTCATGTTTACTAAATCTATATTTCCTTCATATCTATTTAAAAAATCCAATCCTAAAATACCATGTGTCTTGCACGGCAATTTATTAAACACAAAAAATTTATGGTCAAATACTGTTTCATTTGTTTTCAATCGTAACCAACTATATCCGACAGCTTGTACTTTGCCACCTATACCATTTATGGTAACATTGCAACTATGTATTGGAATATTTAAACTTGTAACAACATCAAGAGCTACAACTGAAATGGACGCACCAGTGTCGAGTAACCAAGTGTACTCTTTACCTTTTATGTTTAGCGAGACACGTAAACAACCATTATACGAAAATATGTAATAATAATAATAATAATAATAATAATAAGCCCCCTAAAACCCAACCATACGTCCGAGTCGAACATCTGACTCACGTAGGGGGCGGACACACGAACATTTTACTGGCGTGGCTAACATGGCAAAGGTAACCCATTCAATATGGAGACCCGCTTAAAAAAGAAACTGAGAGGATCGCTGCCCGGGGGTGATCGCCGGGGCACACCTGGAGCTGACGCTGGGTGTTTCAGCATGCGAACCGTCAGCGGTGTGGAGCTGAACAGGCGGGCTTCCACCACTCAATATGCTACAGCCGAAACCTCAGACAATGACAGACTGACAGACAGAACAAATTCCCCCATAGAGCCTTATAGCCCAAGTACCGTGTCTTATACACCATCAAATCCAACATCTCCTTCAATAACTAGTATTTATAACGAAATGATTACTATAGAACCACATAACACAGATAACAATAGAGTCGAATCCCCAGCTGAAGATGTTTCGCAGGGGGCACCAGCCACCTGTCCTGCGACCACTAAAGCTGGCAAACCAAGAGTGCGCATGCAATGGAATGACGAAATCAATACTTTTATCATGCGCACATACTTTTATGTCACTAAACTAGAGACAGATAGGACTATGTACTGCAAAAAACTTCACGATCAATTCGTTTCAAAATTCCCACATTTGAAAGTTTCAGCACAACGCATAGCCGACCAGAGAAGGGTCATTGTTAGAAACAAAATGTTGTCAGACGATATTATCAGTAAATTAAAACAAGAAGTCTCAGAACAACTCAGGGTTGATGAATTAGAAGACACACAACCCATCATTCTACCAGACTCAATATTTGCACCTGTATCTACTCTTCAAGAACATAGTTTACAGTTTACACCAGTTACATCAACCAACATCGCCCTTTCACAAGAATCGACGAGCTCGATGAATAATACAAACACGATATCACGTACTCAAACAAACGTTTCTACTCAGACAGGCACACTACCGAGTATTTCTCAAGATTTGGTTACACAAATAACAGATGACACAATGACCCCTGAAATAACCCAACAAGATACAATGACACTTGAATTAGCTAACCAGCTGCAGACCACACTTACACAATACACTGGTACAGACCCGATAGCCCGACCTAAACTACCAAAACTCAGAGAATGCAGAAATCTTTACACTTATATAGATATTTTCAACAGTCAAATACTAAGCAGGTTTTTTTCAATCGATTCAGATCTAATCGATATCCACACGTTGATATACTGTAGCGCACTTGTCATTTCCGAGAAACTGGGATATAAAATTCGAAGCCCTAATACTAACACACCTCATAAAAACAACAAATCTCTAAAACCCGCATGGCAATTAAGGATTGAAACTGACATAAAAAATCTGAGAGCGGACATAGGCAGATTAACTCAATATATTAATAACAACAGAAGTAGGAAAGTAGTTGCAGCAGTTGAAGTAATTTTTAGAAAAACAAAGATACACACAGTTCACGAACACAATAATAATAGACCAGAGGAATACTTAGATACTTTAAAACAAAAACTTACAGTAAAATCACAAAGGTTAGCTAGATATATGAAAGCACTGCAAAGAAAAGAAAACAATAAATTATTTATGTCAAATGAAAAGGGTTTCTACAGGATGTTCAGGCAAGATAATACCCAAGTCTCACGAGAAATGCCTAATTCAGGAGACCTTAAAAGCTACTGGGCCGATCTCTGGAAAAAGCAACATGATCATAATGATACCGCTAGATGGATACAAGATGAAGAATGTAGAATGATGAATGTGGAGAGTATGGAATTAGGTGATATTACAGGAGATGATATAGAGAGAGCAACGAGACGAATAAAAAACTGGAAAGCAGCAGGTACAGATAAATTACATAATTTTTGGTATAAAAAGTTCCATGCCCTACATATTGTTTTAGCTAGGAATATTTCAGATATAATCAATGGTCAACAAGAAATACCTAAATTCATTACAAAAGGCATAACCTACATGTTACCCAAAAGCAGCGACACTCTGAACCCTTCACAATATCGTCCGATTACGTGTCTTCCAACTATTTATAAGCTTATCACATCATTAATTACACACAAAATCAACAAACATTTAGAACACAACAACATTATATCCGAAGAACAAAAAGGCTGTAGGCAGGGACATCGAGGATGTAAAGAACAATTAGTTATTGACTCTACAATTTTAAAACATGCGCATAACAATAAAAGAAACCTACATATTTCATACATTGATTATAAAAAGGCCTTTGACAGTGTGCCTCACTCATGGTTAATCCGAGTCCTTCAGATATACAAAATCAATCCCGTCATAATCAACTTTCTGAAAAATGCTATTTCTGACTGGAGAACTTCTTTGCACTTATCCAACGGCATAGATACGATCACCACTGACGAAATAAGTATCGGAAATGGCATTTTCCAGGGAGACTCACTTAGTCCACTGTGGTTCTGCCTCGCTTTGAATCCTTTGTCTAATCTCCTCAACAGTACTACTGATGGGTATAAATTAAATTCTGTGACATCCATTACACACTTAATGTATATGGATGATATTAAATTATTTTCTAAAACTGAAAAATGCCTTGATCATCTTATAAATACTACAACCCAATTTAGCAGCGATATAAACATGTCATTTGGTTTAGACAAGTGCCGTACACTACATATACGAAAAGGAAAAATAACTAACACTCAAAATCACACTATCGATACCAACTTGTTTAATACAATGCAACCATCAGATACATATAAATACTTAGGAATACACCAATCCAACATCATAAACCACACACAGATTAAGGAACAACTAGTATCAGAATACACCAAGAGATTAAATTTAGTATGTAAAAAGCAGCTACACTCAAAAAATTTATTTAAAGCTATAAACACATTTGCCATACCCGTATTAACATACTCATTTGGATTAATAAAATGGACACGAACTGACATAAACAGATTAGAAATTAAGACAAGAACAACACTGACGAAACATAACTATGCTCACCCTAAAGCTGCAATAGAGAGAATTACTGTAAGTAGGCAAAAGGGTGGTAGAGGTCTAATCGACCTCACTATGTTGTGGGAAGGGCAAATACGAAAACTTAGAGATTTTTTTTATCATAAAGCCGACAGTAGTCAAATTCACTCATCAATAATAGAAATAGACATTAACTTTACACCTTTAAACCTAACCAATCGAGACATTACTTTTAAAAGTTTAGATGAGCACAGGCAAGAAAAAATCTGTAGATGGCGAACAAAGGAATTACATGGCAGACATCTACACGATTTGGAACAGCAGCATATAGATTCAGACAGTTCTAATAAGTGGCTTAAATTAGGATCACTCTTCCCTGAAACGGAAGGGTTTATGTTAGCAATTCAAGATCAGGTTATTAATACTAAAAACTACAGTAAATTTATTCTTAAAGACCCAAATACACAAAACGATAAATGCAGAAAATGCCATCGAGCATCTGAAACAATTCAACATATTACTGGCGCCTGCCCAACCCTGGCTCAAACAGATTACACCCATAGGCACAATCAAATCGCTAATATTGTTCACCAAAAACTAGCCATCAAATTTAAATTTATCACAAAGCCCATCCCGTACTACCAATACACCCCTAAACCAGTGCTGGAGAACCACAACCACAAAATATACTTTGATAGAGCAATTCTTACTGACAAAACTATACATTACAATAGACCGGACATAACTGTAATAGATAAACCTAACAAAGTCGTACATTTTATAGACATAGCAGTTCCTAATACCCATAATCTACAGAAAACAATCACCGAAAAAATCCATAAATACACAGAGTTGAAAGAAGAAGTAACTAGAATCTGGCAGATGAACAAAGTATATATTGTGCCACTGGTACTCTCGAGCACTGGTGTCATACCGAAACACCTACTACATTATTTGCGACAAATAGAATTACCCACAAACCTTTACATTACTATGCAGAAAGCAGCCATACTAAACACCTGTCGTATAGTACGTAAGTTTTTGCAGGACGAACCCCTTCTAACATATAATGTCCCAAATGAACTCCACTTGGCCTAGGCCCGTGGTTTTCATTAAATACCGATTTTTTCGAGAATAAACAAATTTAAAGAACAAAAATAATAATAATAATAATAATAATCATTTATTTGCACATAAACATGGTATAAAAAGGTCTTAAAATAAAGTATGTCACACATGTTTAGCAATAATTTTGCATACAAATATTTAAATAAAATTATAATAAGTAATTATAAAGAATTTTTCATACAAATATTTAAATAAAAGTGTAATAATACATTATAAAGCACATTAATAATTCAATTGTTACAATCTAGGAAATCTTTAATACTATAAAAATTTTGTTCATTGAGCCATTCGTACAATTTATTTTTAAACAGTCGGGTGTTCAAACTTTTCAGGTCCCTGGGTATTTTATTATAAATGCGAACACACATAGCAACACAGTTTTTATTAACTTTTGAAGATTTTGGTACATTTTCCATTACAAGCCTATTTCCATCTCTTCGGTTTCTAGAATTAATCTCGTCTATACTTTTGAAAAGTTGTCTGTGTTTCCATACAAACATGCATATTTCAAAAATATATAAAGAAGGCAACGGTAATAATTTGAGATTTTTAAACATAGGTTGACATGATGCATCGGGTTTCAGTCCACATATTGCTCGTATACATTTCTTTTGGGCAACAAATAATCTGTTGAGGTCAGTGCTATTGCCCCATAAAGGTAATCCGTAACGCAGTACAGATTCTACGTAAGCATGGTAGGAAACAATAGCAGTTTTTATGTTAGTAACGTATCTAACTTGTCTTAGTGCATATACAAATTTATTAATTTTATTAGATATTGTTTCTATATGTTCTTTCCAGTTCAAATTATTGTCAATTACTATTCCTAAAAATTTATTATGAGCTACTTCCTTAATTTTTGGTATGTTTAAATTGAAATTGAATTTTTTATTATACGATTTATTGAATTGGATATATACTGATTTATTAAGGTTAATATTTAATTTATTTTTATTTAGCCAATCAATTAGGTTGTCAATGGTAGTATTTATGTCAGTTTCATGGTAATTATGTGTGCTATTTTTCTTATTTGAAGCTACTAGAATGGAAATGTCATCTGCAAATAGAATACATTTATGATGGGTAATATGGGTTATGTCATTGACATATAATAGAAACAGAATAGGTCCCAATATACTCCCCTGAGGGACGCCGCAGTTTACATATCTATATTGTGACATGTATTGAGTTATTATATTATTTTCGTCCAGTTTTGTTACCATAACACTTTGCTGTCTATTACTTAAATACGATGTTAACCATTGCAATGCTGTTCCTCTAATGCCCATTTTCTGTAATTTTGCTAATAAAATTTCGTGTGAAACTAGATCAAAGGCTTTAGAGATGTCAAAAAATAGCCCCGTTGCAAAATAATTATTATTAATGCTTGTCAGGATATTCTGCATAAGTGAGAATACAGCTAAGGAAGTAGATTTATGTTTTTGGAAACCAAATTGATCTTTACATATTATTTGAAATTTATTGCAAAAACTAAGTAAACGCGCATACATACATTTTTCATATATTTTTGACAATATAGGCACTAATGTTATTGGACGATAATTACTGATGTCACATTTTTCTCCTTTTTTAAATAATGGCTTGACAATAGACATCTTTAGAGTCTCTGGAAACACACCATGTGAAAAAGATTGATTGATTAAATATGCCAAAATATTACTAAGTTCATCAGCGCATGCTTTAATAACCTTTGTATTAATTTCATCGTGCCCTTCCGAGTTGGTGGTTTTAAGCAGATTTATTTCTCGTTTAATAGTATTTCTCGTATTCGTTAGGCACGAAAAAACTCATCTAATTGTAAATTATCACTGTCATTATTACCGTTATTATTGCCCGCTTCGGCCATCACTCGAACAGTATGATCGTTAGCAGCAGTCCTCTCTGCATTCATATATTGAGTATTATAAGACCTACCTGCTTGATACGGCTGATTTGACTGAAAACCTTGAGCCCCTCGGCTACCTTGCCAAGCACCTCTGCGTTGCACGTCGTTCCGGCCTCGTTGTTGCCTGCCACCTCTATATTCACCTCTTGTACGGGGAAACCTGTTAGTCTGAAACCATGTCCTTTGACCTCTATAATTATAAAAATTATCATGATTACGATTCATAGCTAGAACATCCGCAGAAGTAGATGGTGCCAAAATTTCTTCGTCTACAGCTCCTTGGACTGCATCTTTCAAGGAATTATAATTTCTTGCTGCGATAATTGTGCTCAATCTTCGATTTCTCAATCCGTCCGCAAACCGTCTAATAGCTACTCTCTCATTATGTTTTTTTAAAGCCTGAAAACTTTCATTGTCGGCTTCGGACTGCGAAATCGTAAGATTGACAAATAACTCAGAAACCTCTTCCCCAAATTCGGATATAGTTTTATCGTGTTGTTTTACCGTTAATAGTTTACTTTGTAACGCCACTGCAGATTTTTTGGGCAACAAATGTAATTTCATATCTTGTACCATATCATTAACGCTATCATAATTAGACCGTAATTGTAGTTTAGCTCTCTGAGAAAGCCGACTTTTCAAAACAAAAGATATTAGCTTTGGCTTAGAACTATTTTCCAAAATTGATTCGTAGTATTCTATTCCATCTATTAATTGCTTCGTATTTATTTCATTGTCCGTCATAACCGGTAACAAATTTAACGCCACTTTAACATCAAATTTATCCATGTTTGTTTTTTTTTTTACCAATTCGCTTCGCTTACACAATTTTAAAATTTCGGAATAAATATCTTTTATATTTTTACAATACTCATTTATCAAAATATCTTCCGATTCATCAAACCTTTTCACTCTTCTAATATTTTCTAAATAAGAATTATATTGTTCAAATACTAATTTTGCTTCACTAAACTTTATTTCTATAATTTTTCCTTCCCGTCGTGATGGGCCAATCTTTATCAGATACTTTATAACTTCACACAATTCTTCATACAAGCTTTTTAAATACTCCGCCATAAATTGTAATTGATCATAATTTTGTTACCTATTTATTTCATACATCAAGGCCCGGACCCACAAAGTGTGCAGTGTAATTTATTATGTAGATATTGTACTACATTACATTACTATGAATTTAAATGCATCAATATTTTACTTTATAATTATTTAACACGATATATTTCTAAACATACTGTTCATGTCTATATTCACCATATTATACGAGCACAAATTACCTTGATTACGAAACCATCTCTATGCAGTTTGTTATTATATTGATACACTTTGCAAACGACTCATTATAAAGACACTTTTATTTCTGCTAAAGAGCACGCCACTTTAATATGCAGATATGAGAATCAAACGAGAACTAATGATCTTGATTGCGCGATCCGAAGAGATGTATGTAGTTATATGTGTATACTCTGTAAGCACTTTACCATAGACGCAGTATAAACACTTATTATTCACGAAAATTGTACACTGTTCACACAATCGAATCCTGAACCTTTACGTCAGGATTAACTCGATGACGCCTGTAAAGTGACCTTCTATTGGCACTTGACTCAAACTCGTTCCGTATCCAATTCAAATGGCATTTTCTGTAGATACGAAATGCCAAATACAAGACACCAAGACCCATGAGTAGTACTATGATAGTCATGAGAATATTGGTCGAAGATAAATGAGATTTTATTTCTTCCACTCCAGCACTATTTACGCCACCAGCCGCGTTTTGAACAATTACTGTTTCGTCTTTAGACTGCGTTTTGCCCATTTTTCTTATTATCGTATTCACCGTGTACGAAAATAATGTCATCAAACGTTGTTAGTTTTATAACATGCGTCGTTAAAAACATCTTAAAGTCGTCCCGAGAGCGCAATGTTTATGAAGTACAATCCTTATACGGCGCGGCCGGGTCAGGTTCGCATAACTTAAATCACGGTCGCCATGCAAAGGTAGGCTTTAACGGGAGAGAAGTGAAACTATTAGATGCAGATTATAGACTGATTTATTTTTAGGAGTACATACGATATATAAAACATTACTGGATACACGTTACATTATAGGTACATAGATGGCTACATAGGTAAATTGGTAATAGGCTAAATATATGATTATAACATCCTTACACTCTGATAAATGCCCGCTAAGCCAAAGAATGCGACATTTCAATGGATTAAAGCAAAATGTTGACGTTCCAGGCATCTGACATCTTCCAGTACCACAAAACACGCACAATAGCGCATATATCGATAAATACCCGATCAATTAACATATTCCTTTCCAATGACACATATCTATGTACCGTTGCGCTCATTGCATTTGAATTTATTTGTTTTTGACAGAACTGTTGCTAAGTTACTTAGTAGAAATTCTTTGTTTACAAAAAGTCTATGTTCTCGTGGCACGGACTAAGGTGCTTATTTGTTTCAAAGCTACGTCGGGTCGGCTATCTCGGCTGGTCGCCACGCTATTTTGAACGCCAATTGTAGGAGTTTGTTACTATAGTTGTTATGTTACCTCAATGGTCAGAATTAATATATCCATCCAAATTAATAGACCGCTACATATTTTCGGCTGGAAACCTCTAGCTCAGAGACCATAAATGTGTTACCATTCAGAGTTAGCTGCTGTCCTTGCCTATGATACGTTTCTCGGTCATTTCTACAAAGGTAGTGATGCCTCCTCTCTTTTTACCTTGCCTATTTTTATTGGGAACAAGCTGTTTCCCGCGGTTTCCCCCGCGTCCTGAGGGAACTACTTCGCGTAACCGGTTAATTTATAGCCTAAGTTACTCCTTGGTACATCAGCTATCCGCAAGTGAACGTCCCGTTAAAATCGGTCCAGCCGTTCCAGAGATTAGCAAAAACGAACAAACAGACAATTTAAAAAATTGCATTTCGGTATATGTACCGTCTATACATCCATATGCATTTAGTAAAAAGCGGTTATTTTAATATTACAGACACTCCAATTTTATTTATGTGTATAGGTACATAAGATGGCGAAGGTTCCAAATTGTTGTTTCGGGATTGAGATTTTGTTTTTGCCATAATCTAGCTAGGATCAGGCGAATCATCCTAGTAGAGTCTCAGTCCGGTTACGTTCGACGAATTCGCTCGTGTGTTCTCCTTAACTTCTCACCGTCCAAAGAGTATTTCTCGGACTAAAACAGATAGCGGGCAACCGCGTCCAGCCATTTTAGTCTTTTAGAAGTCCCCTAAAAGACTAACATGGGTGGACGCGGTTGCCCGTTCAAAGTTCATTATACCCATCACGCAAAGACTCGTCTTTTAGTCATACGTTTACTAACTCAATTCAACTCAACTCCGTCGCTGATAAAGCCTTCTACGCCCGGACTGCGAGTGGCCCGCTCGTTGCTTGGCAACTCGTTGCTCTCGTGCTTGTAACGCGCGGTTTCGTACTGTAGTCATAGTGACGATGCGTCAATAGCCGACAGGTTACACGGCAATTCGTCCGGTAGCCACCAGTGGATCACTTGTCGACAACTAGTAGACGCCGACTGAGAACGCGGTCAGGTGACTGTAATGAGTTGTGACCTTCATACCTCACGGGTACTAGAGATCGCTTGAGTATGAATGCGAATGCATTTATTTATTTATTTATTGAGATAAAAACGGCGTACACCACTTACAAATATCTCACAAGTATATACAAACAAACGCAAATCATATACATAATTAATACAAACAAAACACAAACACGTGATAGAATACAGACCAAAATAGAAAAGTAATAATAAATCAACACCGAGAGTAAAAATAAATAAAAGTAAGTAAGTAAGAAGTAATTAAATTTCCATTATGTCTACATCATGGATGTCATTCCTTTTACATCTGTCCCATTAGTCGATTATGTTCTCACAATACCGCTGGAAGACAGTCACAATAGATGTCCAGTTATCCACCAAAATATCACAGTCTGTATTGGCGGCGAGAAGTGCATTGAGGTGATGGCGCGCTCGGACTAGCGGTGACTTACATCTTGCCACAGTACGACTGGGATACACGTGGAAGAGGTTGTGTGGCCGACCACGCCTGTTTGACGACACTCCGGGTTCATCTGGCACAAAGAACGTGCATAACTAATTGTGTAGCTTAAGTGAGTCGACAGAGCCTCTTAGCACCTTGCAGCAGATAGTAAGCTGATCTAAAGTTCTTCTCATTTCTAACGAGTTATATCCAAGCTGACCGAGAAGGAATTTTGTCGGATATAGAAATGGATAGTATCCATAGCATATTTTGTAAAGCGACCTTAAAAAGGCCTTTTGTACTTTTTCAAGCATCTGCGTGTACTTGATTTGATGCGGGATCCAAACACATGCGCTGGATTCGAGCTTGCTTCTAACTAAGGTGTTATAAAGTATTCTAATAACTTGGGGGTTGGCAAAGTCCTTGACATTGCGTAGTACAAAGCCTAACCGACTGTATGTTATTTTAGCGAGATCAGATACATGCTCGTGAAAGGTTAAACCGGTATCAAAAGTTACTCCTAGGTCTTTAACATGGTGTGATCTATTTATGGATACGTTATTCAGTGTATAATCGCAAACAATTGGTTTTCTTTTACGGGAGAAGGTCATTACATTACATTTATTTACATTAAATAACATTTTGTTGGCGATACTCCATTTATGAATTAGTTCAATATCATTTTGCAAACGAATGCAGTCGCTAGGGGAACTAATTTCGAGAAATAGTTTAAGGTCGTCTGCGTATAAAAGACAGTTAGCGGCACACACCACTTTCGGAAGGTCATGGATCATAATTAGGAAAAGAAGAGGGCCAAGAACTGAGCCTTGGCTAACACCGGATCGAGTGTGATATGGTTGTGATTCATAGATGCCATGTTTTACGTACTGTTACGAATTGAAAATAACGCCATCTATCAGAGAATGGGAGAACTACATGAGATTAGATGTATCGGTTGTTTAAGGCTGTTTCATCTATCCTCTAATAGATGGCGTAGGTGTAAATAGAACATTTACGCAATTCTAGAAACACCTTACACGTTTCCAGAAATATCGTGGGTCGTCTCGAAAAGCCTAGTGATGTTATCCGGCCAGTATAAATAGAGCGAGAGCGCGCGAGACAGGACAGTAACAATTGAATAGCGAAGCGATCAACAAGAAGCGAAGGGAAGTAATTCGGAAGTGTTTAGTGTTGTTCTAGTGGTGTGAATAGTGTGTTTTATTAGTGTTGAGAAATTAAGTGTGTGGTTCTAGTGTTATTGTGTTAGTGAATAAAGTGCAGTTTTTCTGGCATAGTGTGTATAATTTATCGTCGAACCCCAGCTCGTAACAGTACTGAAGTCTATCTCTCATATAATCAGCGAAGAAGGCAAGTAGATTCGGGGTAAATCCGATGTCCGATAATTTATGCAGTAGTATGTCATTATGAATTTTATCGAACGCCTTTTGAAAATCAAAATAAATTACATCAACCTGTAGCCTACGATCCATCGCACCAGAGATGTAATCAACTAAACATAATAAATTTGTATTGACAGAGCGACCTGGCCTGAAACCGTGCTGTTCATCACCGATTAACTGTTTTACCTGTCTGTATATTTCTGTATGTAGTATATATTCAAATACTTTTGCAGGAGCACACAAGATTGCTATAGGACGGTATTCATCTACTAATATCTTATTAATATTCTTAGGGATTGGGGTAACTCTGGAAATTTTCCATTGGGTAGGGTATTTGCCATGTTTAAGTGAGAGGTTAAGAATATGACCAAGTGGAAGAATGAAGTGTTTCTTATAAGTTTTGAGTAAAAAAGTAGGTACATTATCTGGACCAATCGAGCTACTCGATTTTAATTTGTTTATGCCGCGATCTATATCTCGAAGTGACAAAGTAGGTATGGAAACATAACCGCCATGCACACCGTACTCGACGCATGTCTTGCAGTCAAGTGCAGGCAGATCACTTAGGAATACACTAGAAAAATAATTAGCGAATGCTTCAGCTGCTCCCACGCCTACACACACAGTGTCTTTGTAGGTGACACTAGGCTCAAAACCACCCTTAGATTTAAGGCTAAGTACATGAGCCCAGAAACGTTGTGGATTGTTTTGTAAATTTTCTTCAATGGCTATCATATGAGCTTTGTATGCGGCAGTTATACGAGTCTTTAGGCTAGCACGGATGTCCGAGAATAATCTATAGGTATTTATACATCTGGACTTCAACCAGGTCTTGTGCAGTTTAGATTTCAAACTGATATCTTTAATAATATGAGCATCAAACCATACGGGATATCTTTTGCACTTTGTAGCACGCCTATTTCTTCTAGGAACACAAAGATCAAATAATTGGTAAATTATCTTATAGAAAGCGTCAGTTGCAGAATATACATCATCGCTCTCGAGGACAGGTTGCCAAGAAATTTCCTCAAGCAATGAACTAAATAATACGATATCTATTTTATTAAAATTCCAATCGTGTGATACTGCAATATTACTCAGTTGTAGAAATTCGGTCGTTTTGTCAGTGTGCGATCGAAGACTTAGCGTTATCTCGAGCCCCGGATGGTACAGTTGGTCGATCGGTACGAACCCTTCACCCTCGCACACGCACACATATCGCGACCGCGACCCAATGCACTCTCGCGCCAACACGACATCGAGAATACTTCCATGAGAATTAACGATGTTATTATGTTCAGTTAGATTACAATAGGTTAAAAAATAACAATAATAATTTTTAATATTGTTAGAAGCACTTTCCATATTTAGGTCACCAGTAATTAAAAAAGTACAATTAGATTGAGATACAAAAGATTCAATTTTGCAAAACACATTCATATAGATGGCGTCATTGGCACTTGGCTTAATATAAACTACACATACAATAATGCATGAAGGTGTTGTAATATTTGCCACCACTTAATGTTCGGTGTTAAGCTGTTCCTACGGCTGGGCTGCCCTTCTTAAAAAACCAGCACTCCTTCCTTCACGCACAGCGTTAGGATTAGCAAAGACGCATTTAAAAACACAAGCATCTTCCTTATTTCCGAAAATAACTGTAGCGAAAAATCTGCGCAACTTACGGTGCTGAACACTGTGACACACCATCAAGAACTGTGTGACGAACCATCCGAAATTACGTCGCTTTCAGAGTGATGTCGAATTTTCTGCGAGCGACTATTTTAGCAAAAACGCCAAAGTATTTTGCATGGGAAGCGGCACATTACTCAAAGCGTTAAGCGTCGAAAGGTAGCTGCCGCAATCGTAAATGCCAATTGTCGGGTATGTTTGGTGTGCCATGCTAACTGAATATTACGACCTATAATAATTTAAATCGGTTGCTTATGCAACGCCGTTGTACTTTTAGTAGATGTATTTTACACTGTCGCTGTGATAGTCTAAAGTTCACCACTGTCTACCACAGGAAGATTGCTAACTTTTGTGTTGACAACATAAAAGTTATCAATTTTCAATTGGTGCAGGTGCAACCCGTTCAATAGGTCTGGCTAGGCCCGTAGTTTGGATAGAACTAGCGGACTGGAACGTTTGAAATTACGCGCTTTCGGTCGCTTCAACGACCGAACCAAGACAGAAGCCTAGCGCGAAGGGACTGCCTTCGGCTTCTGTCTTGGTCACTACAGTAAAGAAATAAAGGCGCTTCTTAAGTTTGATATTTCGCGGCCATCGTTACCGCTAGCGCGGTGCGCAATGTGGACTTTGACTAACACAGTACCGACCGTTGTTCCCAGGCGATGCGGCGCATCCGAGACATGCCGCCACCTCGGCCGCGGGGCGCGGCACGCTGCCCGGCGGATCTGCTAGCCTTCGTGGAGTGCGCGCTGGTGCGGGACCCTGCGCAGCGCCAGCCGGCGGCGCGCCTGCTGCAGCACGCCTTCCTGCGGCGCGCCGGCCCGCCCGCGCTGCTCGTGCCGCTCATGCCGCACTGCCTGCCCGACAGTGAGTAGCGCGTCACGTCACGTGTCACTCACATACTGTATGTGTATGTGTATGTGCCTGCTGCAGCACGCCTTCCTGCGGTGCGCCGGCCCGCCCGCGCTGCTCGTGCCGCTCATGCCGCACTGCCTGCCCGACAGTGAGTAGCGCGTCACGTCACGTGTCACTCACATACTGTATGTGTATGTGTATGTGCCTGCTGCAGCACGCCTTCCTGCGGCGCGCCGGCCTGCCCGCGCTGCTCGTGCCGCTCATGCCGCACTGCCTGCCCGACAGTGAGTAGCGCGTCACGTCACGTGTCACTCACATACTGTATGTGTATGTGTATGTGCCTGCTGCAGCACGCCTTCCTGCGGTGCGCCGGCCCGCCCGCGCTGCTCGTGCCGCTCATGCCGCACTGCCTGCCCGACAGTGAGTAGCGCGTCACGTCACGTGTCACTCACATACTGTATGTGTATGTGTATGTGCCTGCTGCAGCACGCCTTCCTGCGGCGCGCCGGCCCGCCCGCGCTGCTCGTGCCGCTCATGCCGCACTGCCTGCCCGACAGTGAGTAGCGCGTCACGTCACGTGTCACTCACATACTGTATGTGTATGTGTATGTGCCTGCTGCAGCACGCCTTCCTGCGGCGCGCCGGCCCGCCCGCGCTGCTCGTGCCGCTCATGCCGCACTGCCTGCCCGACAGTGAGTAGCGCGTCACGTCACGTGTCACTCACATACTGTATGTGTATGTGTATGTGCCTGCTGCAGCACGCCTTCCTGCGGTGCGCCGGCCCGCCCGCGCTGCTCGTGCCGCTCATGCCGCACTGCCTGCCCGACAGTGAGTAGCGCGTCACGTCACGTGTCACTCACATACTGTATGTGTATGTGTATGTGCCTGCTGCAGCACGCCTTCCTGCGGTGCGCCGGCCCGCCCGCGCTGCTCGTGCCGCTCATGCCGCACTGCCTGCCCGACAGTGAGTAGCGCGTCACGTCACGTGTCACTCACATACTGTATGTGTATGTGTATGTGCCTGCTGCAGCACGCCTTCCTGCGGCGCGCCGGCCCGCCCGCGCTGCTCGTGCCGCTCATGCCGCACTGCCTGCCCGACAGTGAGTAGCGCGTCACGTCACGTGTCACTCACATACTGTATGTGTATGTGTATGTGCCTGCTGCAGCACGCCTTCCTGCGGTGCGCCGGCCCGCCCGCGCTGCTCGTGCCGCTCATGCCGCACTGCCTGCCCGACAGTGAGTAGCGCGTCACGTCACGTGTCACTCACATACTGTATGTGTATGTGTATGTGCCTGCTGCAGCACGCCTTCCTGCGGTGCGCCGGCCCGCCCGCGCTGCTCGTGCCGCTCATGCCGCACTGCCTGCCCGACAGTGAGTAGCGCGTCACGTCACGTGTCACTCACATACTGTATGTGTATGTGTATGTGCCTGCTGCAGCACGCCTTCCTGCGGCGCGCCGGCCCGCCCGCGCTGCTCGTGCCGCTCATGCCGCACTGCCTGCCCGACAGTGAGTAGCGCGTCACGTCACGTGTCACTCACATACTGTATGTGTATGTGTATGTGCCTGCTGCAGCACGCCTTCCTGCGGCGCGCCGGCCCGCCCGCGCTGCTCGTGCCGCTCATGCCGCACTGCCTGCCCGACAGTGAGTAGCGCGTCACGTCACGTGTCACTCACATACTGTATGTGTATGTGTATGTGCCTGCTGCAGCACGCCTTCCTGCGGTGCGCCGGCCCGCCCGCGCTGCTCGTGCCGCTCATGCCGCACTGCCTGCCCGACAGTGAGTAGCGCGTCACGTCACGTGTCACTCACATACTGTATGTGTATGTGTATGTGCCTGCTGCAGCACGCCTTCCTGCGGCGCGCCGTCGCTTTACCTCGATATTTTGTGAGGAGAGTACTTGCCAGGTGGAGCCTTCGTGAGCCTGCTGGCCACACTGCGCGTATCACGATCATCATAATCATTACGTCACTCCACCTAGTCGGATGGCGTCTTAAGCTGTGCGTCCACCGGATCGGAATCGGAGCGCACGGAACGGACGAAGCGTCGTCATTTACAAAATGCCGATGGGGTGCGTCCACTGCATTCGGATTCAGCATCGGCAATTTAGGTATTTTTAAAGCAGGAGGATAGTGACGAGGATATTGTTATAATTAGATTAATTTTCGAAGAGTATTATACATTTGATGAATATCATAAATAATGAATATCATAGATTTTTTGGTACATTCATATGACTCTACTAAAGTAATTAAAACATCGTCGTTCATCATGAATTAAGTATTTTTGCCTACAGTTTAACGCCGCAAACACGTCAGAACTTGAAACGCTCGGAATCCGAATGATGCGTTCACTGCGGATGACGTCATCAGCACAAATACCGGTCTCAGGCGCAGAAATGCCGATCCAGTGCACGCAGTTTCATAGAAATTAATACAAAGCAACAAATCTTTCCGCTCCGTACGCTCCGATTCCGATCCAATGGACGCGCAGCTTAACGCTACGTTTGCCGAGGCGCGGTCTCTACTCTAGAAACCTACTACTCAAAAAGATGTTAGTTCTGCAACCAATCCACTGCCACTTCAGCTTGCTTATTCATTGAGTTGTGTCAATCACTCAAACCATGAGAAAAGACCATGATTGCTGTTGTTTGAAATATATATATTTCTTTGATCAGGGGCGTCGCCAGCCGATTGCCTAGCGGGGGCGCAAAGTTGCCAGCCGATGGCCTAGGGGGGGACAAGTTGATATGGAAAATGAGTAAAGTACTGAGAAAAGTATGAATTGCAGGGTTTTTTTCAGTTTCTAGGGGGAGCAGCTGCCCCCTTTGCACCCCTCCCTTGGCGACGCCCTTGTTTATGATGAGAACGAGATTATCAGTTTGGAAAATGTTGGATTGAGCACACCATTTTTGCTACTCGTGTGAATTTATATAACTGATGTGAATTTTGTAAGACCTACCAAAACTGCCGCTTTTAAGTTGCTCGGCACGGTTCAGTGAGCCCTTCACGTTCAGTGCCCACGACTCGGATCCGAGTTCAACAATTCATATATTCCCATGCCCAGAACTCGGATCCGAGTCGTGTCTATAAGTAGTTATGGCCGACTTCTAACAATGCCAAGGACTCGGATCCGGGTGCAAGTCGAACAATAGAGATACGCGTCATTGTTAACTTAGGGTTGTCAAATCCAAACCATGCGGCCAACTTTTTTACCAGTTGTTATATCATTCGTACCTAATCTTCCGAAATAATTTACCTATAAGCGAAGTTTATGATTATAAGTGTTGCTTAATTCAGAAATAATAATCATAATGATGAACAATTATTGAACAAGTGCCGTATCTACACATCGTACACACGTAAATAGGTACCTACGCACAAATATTTCACTTGAACGTTCATCATTAAACATTTGAATTGTTTGATGTTGTTTTGCGTCGATAAAATATAATTATGTAGATTCATAACCTACACGCATAAAACTTAGTTACGACTAGCGAAAAATAGTATAATAATATCATGATTATTTGAGTGTTCGTATTAGATTTGCATTTTATGAGGTAGGTACTTTCATTCATACATACTTAAAATTCATATCTTTTTTAAATAATTGCATCCTGTCCGTGTGGTGACGGATTAAGAATACGCAATGTCACCACCCCATATCATCCCATGGGTGTCGTAAGAGCCGACAAAGGGACCATACTAAGCAGAGAACAGCAGCACTGTAAGAGAAGGAAAACTTGATACAAACCCTATACCAATCCGTCTGGCCAGCGTGGTATAGTAGGCCAATTCCTCCTTTCAAAGGAGAGGCCTAGTCCAGCAGTGGACTGTAAGGGGCTGATGATGATGATCCTGTATTTATGATTTTAGAATATATTTGAAATTACTAGGTACATACAATAAAAAATATATAATACCAAAAATATTACATGTGCGAACACAGAATGCTTGTTTGCATTGTTCACTAACTTGTGTTGCATGCATTTCTTACGTTTGTGGCTATTTGTGGCGTTGGTTCATAGTAGGTAACGTAAAATGTTCAACAAGTGTGAATTAGCAGTAATATTAACTAACCTCTTCAACTAGCATTGAAACAAAACGCTGAATACATATTATCACCACAGAATCGTAAATTAATTAATGTAATCTGTGATTATCACTAACATAACCTCTCGATGTACAGTGAAAGAAGGAATGTAAGTTCATTGTGATCTCCAAGGCAGCAGAGTCTCAGATATAAGAAATTTGTGACTATACTTATAGGCTGATACTCCAACACGGTTCCAAACGTAAGACAATCAGAGTCCAGGAGGAAAGCAAGTAGTCGTCAGTCGAATCACACAGGACGCAGAGAAAACAGAAGGGAGTAGATATCCGATATAGGTCTGGCCAGAAGCGCAAACAAATATCGAATGAGCTAAATAATTTTGCACGTAAATCTGCAGACAAAATGATCATGGTATGACCCAGAAGTCATAAACCATATTTACCTGTGTATAACAAAGTTACTAGAAACAAAAGGACACGTGCGCTTCATTTTTTAAGTACATAACAAAGGACGCCGACGCGGACAAAATATTTTCAAGTTTTAAATTTTTGTCTCGACTTTTAAATGAAAACAAAGCTAAACTTCGGCGCCTTTGTTATTGCGGCAACTAATCATAGATAACGAAATGTTTAGATTGGGTCTAAAAATTGACACCTAACGAAGACAATCAATACCGACAAGCTTTGTTCTATGATTTCTATTTTATCTAAACGTTGTAAATCCTTCTCCGATATTTTCAATGAAAACAAGAACATCGTTAAAAATTATCGAGGCAACAGATAGTCGGCGAACGATCTCAATAAATACCGACAAGCTTTGTTCTATGATTTCTATTTTATCTAAACGTTGTAAATCCTTCTCCGATATTTTCAATGAAATCAAGTACATCGTTATAATAAAATTGTCGAGGAAACAGATGTTCGGCGAACGATCTCAATCAATACCGACAAGCTTTGTTCTATGATTTCTATTTTATCTAAACGTTGTAAATCCTTCTCCGATATTTTCAATGAAATCAAGAACATCGTTATAATAAAATTGTCGAGGAAACAGATGTTCGGCGAACGATCTCAATCAATACCGACAAGCTTTGTTATAAGATTTGTTACCCTAAAACTAGGAGTAAATGAAGACGAAAGTATTTGATTTTAAAATATACTTTTATAAATAAAAACATTAATCACTTGCCATTTATTTCACTAGAACAAAAATTAAAAAATAAAACAGGTCATTTTGGACAGCCCTGCGCTCGCGCTTGTGAACTCGGATACGGGACCATGAGCATAGCGGTCCAGTTACGACGTCGTCGTGCCGATGGACTCGGATCCGAGTCGTTATGTATTACTCCCACAAATTACTGGGCATATGTATTGACTTATAGTATAATGACTTGGCAGTGAAAGTGTTAATAATTTTTAGATATTTGTGGAACTATTAACATTTTGTGAAAATTATGAAATAGCACCTCGTGCAGCGTGCCTATGGAGACGTCGCGTTGGAGTCTGGTAAAGATATCACACTCAATATTTTGTGGCCACATTAGTTCTGTCTGTGTTTATCCTAGCTTGCCTCCAGGACTCCATTGAAGATCGAAATCATCAGGTAGTTGCACTTATTGTATTTTACTTTAGCGCTGAGAAACCCAGTCAAATATATTATGTCAGACGTCTTGCTTGCTCTAGTCAGGTGGATGTAATACAAACTTCCACTGCGCACTCTGCAACATTTCTCACCTGCCTAGGACAACCTCTGGAACAGCTGTTGACTAATCATTTGGTTTTTGCAGAATCATTGAAGTCGGAAAATATATTATTAATAAATGTGTCTGGTTTGTTACGATACTGGTGTTTGTTCATGTATTGACATACAAAATAAGAGGTGTCGAATGGTACACTTCTTGCATATATTTTTTTAAACTGTTCTGTTCCATTTTTAGGTAAAAGTCAACCCTTCTCTTTTCCATAGATACAGATCTTTGGCTTTATTTTGCCAGTCCATCAGAAATCTCGTTTTTTCGGCTAGCCCCTGTATCAACGTTCAGGGATCCATTGAATGCGATTCATGTCCATTTTCCGAGATGCATCCGACAGACATGTCCCACCCAGCCCAATATAACCTCGCAGCTTTGTCGCCCACATCGACTATGTGTGTTTTTTAGCGTTTATCAAAGTTTTGAATTTTATCGGTATACCTCACACGCATCTTTCGATGGCACGATGGCAAACCTTGAGCTTGAACTAAGATTCGGTCTGACTTTCGTAAGCTAGGTCGGACAAGATACACATGTCGATGAGTTTGCGTTTATGCATTATGGAAAGATTACTTTTCAATAACGCCTTCACGGACCAGAAGCTTTTCCAGGCATTCAGGATACGGCGATCGAGCTCTTTATTTTGCATGTTTTCGAACGTGACTTTTTGGCCCAAGTAAATATACTCATCGCCACATTGTATGTATATATTACCCGTCTACCTCAACCTTACCTTTGTAGCTGTTCGTCATTACTTTTGTTTTGAACCGATTCATCACCAACCTCAAGGCTTGCCATGCTTTACTCTTGAAGCATATTCTGTATTTATATAATACGTATCTGAAATATAATAATTCTTAATTTTCTTGATATTAAGTTTTTCTTTTGCAGATCAATCGATGCCGCCTGGACCACCACGCTCCGGATGATACGAACTCAACAATTAAACTAATATACCTAATCAGCGGTTATTTATGCAAATATACTCTTAAGTTATATTACATGAGTAAATATTTGAAAATATCGAACATGACATACCAAAGTTGTTGTAAGGCAACTTGTTAAGTTTATATTTAAATGTGTGCAGCACTAAATAAGAGATTAACGCAGCAGTCTTTAGTCCCAGTGAAATCATTCCATTATTTTTGTATTTATATACTCTTCCATTGGATCAATATGGTATTTATTACATTCCTTCGTGTTTATTCTAATATTGCATTTATATATACAAATAAATATTATTTATAATATGAAACTTAGTAGTAATCTGAAGTCTGAAACTTTGTCCCCTAGATTTTCTGAAGTTGTCGCTTTTACTCGATGACATTATCTTAGTTTTATACCATGGCTGTCCACACCAATAAAGAGAAGAGAGGATTGATGATTTCGATTTCATATCAGTGTTATACCACTGATATATATGTAATTGAAATGATGCCTCCGGGTGGCTTTTTTAAGGGTTATACGTGGATTACTCAAAAATAATAAAATGTGTTCAAGAGTTTTATATGGTTTCCTTTTACTCATAATATTTATACAGATACCCAGCTGGACTGACACTGTACTGGACAGCCTTGGTCTGAATATAAATAGGCGTATTTATAAATTGATTGCTGCAAAAGGCCTGTTTAGTACCACGAAATAGTTTGTAGTTATGAAGAATTTACAATGTACCTATCAATTCTAAATTTAATGCCCCGTCCAATTAGTCAATTCAATTTGTTGTGTCTTATGAAAATCTAAATATTTACTTGGTCTTAAATAGTTGGTATGTATTGTTAAAAGGTTAGTGTTCGTTTATAAAAATCAAATCCTGTGTAAAAAGTATTTTCTTTAACTATAATTAAAATTACTACCATGAAGTGCCAGAAAATTATGAAAATCGATTTATAATCAGTATTATGGATGCCTTGTACTTATTAAAAACTTATACACTTTTTCTTTAGGTTAAGATTCTGTAAATCGGTAATTTATTACTTTCCAATCGGCAGCTGTACATTCCGAGACTTGTTTTCTCAAGAGTTATACATTCACAACACAATGGTCAGTCACAATATTTTTGAAGTAAATATGTTTTTAATATACTTTATGTTATTAATGATTATATGATATGAATGTTACTTATTTTTCTAAATTAGTCATAATGTAATTTGTTTAGATAGATTACTGTGATTCGATATTCCCACGACTTAACACTTTCTTGTCGAGCCTAACGATACAACGCTAGTTTGTACTCAATGTGACAGAAATGTACCTAATATATTAATATTCTAACTTTATTCGCCGTATACAAATATGCAGCTAGATAAGAAAAATCATGACTAGAATTATAATTTTAGATAACTATCGACAACGCCTTATTAGAATTCGTAGTGCCTTAATAAAGCCTTTATTGTTTAATTTACTAGTTCTTGCACTTAATATAATTTGTTGCAATGTTAACGTGATTACATTGTTAATATTTAAGCACATCACAATGATATTCATACATAAGTTTCAGTTGATGGAGTGAAATCTATTCTAATTTATTGTTTTACATTCACGTCATTTTTTATAAGGTATTATGCCAAATATATTGTATTATTTCATATTTGTAAAATCACATTGTTAAGAACTGTTACAGAATATAGACTTTGAAATTATATTTGTTGTTTGATTGTGCGTAATGTTGGTCATTATTTAGTTCGTGCTGGTATGCGCCGCTTTCCGATTAAACTTTCACTTTAGATAGTGCGTTTGTACTGAAGGTAGAAAGATAATTACAATGCGTTACTAATGGTGACTTCGCGATCGTTTACTGATGGTATTGGGTAAAAAAAATCCAGATGAATGAAATTATTGCTACAGCATTTCTTAAAAAAATAATGTTATATCTTATATAAATACTATGTTTGTATTTAAGGTGTCAGCCAGACGTTTTTATATAACAGATTGGTTAAAGTAGTAACTTGTGTATGCAATGCTTATTATAAAAGTTACCACAATAGGCATAAATATCTACCTACGAGCCTTTTTGAATTGTCTGTTGCAAGATAGATAAAAAATGGTTTATTCCCATCTTCCCCCGCATGTCTCCCCCCGAACGGGGGAAAATGGGAATTTTTGTGTCATCTTCCCCCGAATTTGTAATCGGGGGAAGATGGGAAGTTGCATTCCCATCTTCCCCCGCATGCCTGACACCGAACGGGGGAAAATGGGAATGCGTGTTTCATCTTCCCCCGATGACAAGATCGGGGAAAGATGGAAAGTTCTATTCCCAACTGCCCCCGCATGTCTGCTCCCGAAATAAGGAAAATGGAAATGTTTGTGTCATCTTCTCCCGAAATTGTAATTTCATTTGTCCCCGAAATACGTTTAATAATTAATTTTGTTCACCAACGTATGGCTCGAATAAAATAAACATGGTTTTTACAGGAACTAATAAAACAAAGCTAGATTGGTACTATACAGTCATATTTATGAGTAAATATGAAAGTACTGTTTGTTGATCGTCAATCGAGGGACGAAAATAATTTTTATTTGTTCTCGAAATATTTTTGATAATTATTTTTCTTATTTCACCCCACTGTTATTTTTTTACAGGAGTTAATAAAACAACGTTTGATTACCAACATTTTCATAAAAAGGAAATAGTACAGCATTTTCCGTTCGAAAATCAGTCATACCTACTACTAGAACAATTCCTCTTATTTAAAATTATTAATCCCAAAATCAAATATTGACAACAATATTGTTCTATATAAAATCAGTCTTATTAGGCAACACTTTGAAAAACCGTACTCTTTTTGTATTTAAATATTTATTCTTACTGTAAAATATTGTCAATACCTACTAACAATATTTTACATTTCAATCTGTCTTACCGTTTTGACAATTAATATTAAAAATTAACAGATAAGTATAACAATCACTACACATTCAAATCTAAATGTCAATATTCATTATAAAATCAGTCTTAGAACTAGTCAAAAATGTTTTAGTTTTGTAATTATTTACATCTGGTGAAAAGCCTCTCAATTTTTTTTTCATAAATATCAAAATTACAATGACTAGGTGTTTACACTTTTTTCAAATAAACAACGTTATAATATTATCACAGCATGCAAAATCAAAGATAAGTCACGTAAACTAAAAAGTTTGCTGTCTACAATAGTAGCAACAATAGTAAATATACATTTCAATCGCACCAACCACTCTTCAATTTCAAGTCTTGACAATAAATTTAACATTCTACAGTATAAAACATTCTTAAAAATCTAACATTTTAAACTCTTAATTATACATTTAACAATGTTATCACAGCATGCAAAATCACAGAATAGACACTTGAATTCAAAATAAATAAGTTTTGAAGGTTCAAAATAATATCAACGAAAGTAAGTGTTGGTCAATTATTTCGTTAATATTAACGAAATCATGGACCGAGAAATAGTACTTTTTACAATTAGCCACTTTCTGGAAGAGATGAAGTAATTGTTAATAATATTATTATCAATTACCTCATCTTTTCAAGAAAGTGGCCAATTGTTATTTCTCCATTTAAGAACTGCATTTGGCAATCTTGTATATATTCATCGCTCATTATAGACTTTTGTATGCGTCTGTTTTGAATACCTAATTGTAAACGTCTTGATTTTAAATGATAAATGATAAAATACTGTAGAATGTTAAATTTATTGTCAAGACTTGAAATTGAAGAGTGGTTGGTGCGATTGAAATGTATATTTACTATTGTTGCTACTATTGTAGACAGCAAACTTTTTAGTTTACGTGACTTATCTTTGATTTTGCATGCTGTGATAATATTATAACGTTGTCTATTTGAAAAAAGTGTAAACACCTAAGTAGTCATTGTAATTTTGATATTTATGAAAAAGAAAATTGAGAGGCTTTTCACCAGATGTAAATAATTAAAAAACTAAAACATTTTTGACTAGTTCTAAGACTGATTATATAATGAATATTGACATTTAGATTTGAATGTGTAGTGATTGTTATACTTATCTGTTAATTTTTAATACTAATTGTCAAAACGGTAAGACAGATTGAAATGTAAAATATTGTTAGTAGGTATTGACAATATTTTACAGTAAGAATAAATATTTAAATACAAAAAGAGTACGGTTTTTCAAAGTGTTTCCTAATAAGACTGATTTTATATAGAACAATATTGTTGTCAATATTTGATTTTTGGATTAATAATTTTAAATAAGAGGAATTGTTATAGTAGTAGGTATGACTGATTTTCAAACGGAAAATGCTGTACTATTTCCTTTTTATAAAAATGTTGGTAATCAAACGTTGTTTTATTAACTCCTGTAGAAAAATAACAGTGGGGTGAAATAAGAAAAATAATTATCAAAAATATTTCGAGAACAAATAAAAATTATTTTCGTCCCTCGATTGACGATCAACAAACAGTACTTTCATATTTACTCATAAATATGACTGTATAGTACCAATCTAGCTTTGTTTTATTAGTTCCTGTAAAAAACATGTTTATTTTATTCCAGCCATACGTTGGTGAACAAAATTAATTATTAAACGTATTTCGGGGACAAATGAAATTACAAGTTGGGGAGAAGATGACACAAACATTTCCATTTTCCTTATTTCGGGAGCACACATGCGGGGGAAGTTGGGAATAGAACTTCCCATCTTCCCCCGATCTTGTCATCGGGGGAAGATGAAACACGCATTCCCATTTTCCCTCGTTCGGTGTCAGGCATGCGGGGGAATATGGGAATGCAACTTCCCATCTTCCCCCGATTACAAATTCGGGGGAAGATGACACAAAAATTCCCAGTTTCCCCCGTTCGGGGGGAGACATGCGGGGGAAGATGGGAATAAACGTAAAAAAGGTTTTAGTCTATGGATAAAATGGACTAAAGCTTGGATGGAAATCAATGCCATATTATGGATGGAAATCTTAGAGCGCAAGGCCTAAAGAATCTCGGTCTACGGGTAAACTTGGTTTAAACTTATTATTTATTATCTCATTTATCTCACAAATCAAGGTCTCTAAAACTTCTGGATGGAAATTTGGAAGTCATAATTCATTTGTCTGTCTGTATCTAACAGTTTTCTAATCATCTATACACATCAATAAATTTGGAGTGTCTGTTTGTAGTATTAAAATAACCGCTTTTTACTAAATGCATATGGATGTATACACGGTACATATACCGAAATGACATTTTTGTCAATTTTTGTCTGTCTGTCTGTTGGTTTTCGCTAATCTCGGGAACGGCTGGACCGATTTTGACGGGACTTTCAATGGCGGATAGCTGATGTACCAAGGAGTAACTTAGGCTATAAATTAACCGGGTACGCGAAGTAGTTCCCTCAGGACGCGGGTGAAACCGCGCGAGACAGCTAGTCAAACATATAGTTCGATGCCTCATTTAGCTCTATCGTAGGGTCTTTATGCGTTTTCTATTTTTAAATCACTATATCAACGGAGTGCGTCTGAAATATCGTTTATCTTTATTATTGGTTTGAAAGACCCATCGACGTTAATCAATGGAATATAACATCGTATCAATGTCCAACACAGCTTGGCTGTGTAACAAGTATTACAAATATCAAATTTTCAACGAGTTGACTACCTCTGATTCCTTTAGAGCCTGTCCAGAAAGCGCGATTAACGCGCGCGTTCACTCTCGCATTTTGATTTATATTGCGTCCAGATGCGGCGTTTCACGCGCGTTCTTACGCGCGCATGTGATGAGACGTATTTGGTCAGTTTTAAACATGGACTCGGATACAGTGGTTGTGTTGTGGCTTGCATACCGTCGATGGAGACGTCGTAAACGAAGAGAATCCCATTCTACGTGACAGAATGACGCATAGTATGTTTATAACTTTATACCCAAAACTCAGAGAATATATTGAAAAGTTTTTCAACTACTTTCGGATGTCAGTAGCATCGTTTGTTGATTACTAGAAATTAGAAAAGAAGATTTGACTCCATGTTAAAATTATGTGGTGCGGGATACTGTTTCTGCAGAAGAAAATCTCGTGACTACTTTGTGGTAATATTTTTTATTGCTTTAGTAATTTATTAATATAAAAGTAGTTTATTAATGTAAAATCTATGCAAGGAATAATATTATTTAATAAAGTATCATTTACTCGTACTTACCTAAAGTTGTTTTTTCCTCCTCAGAATCACCAGGTTCACAAAAAAAATCTACTATTTCTTACCAGTTCCTACGTTTAATGGTTCTATTAGAATAATCTGATGATTCCATATCCCATATAGCTACACTTTTCTCAATTTCGTCAGTAAAAACTTCCGTGTCAAAGTTATTAGGTACGCTCCATTTTGAACCGAATAGGTACGTCCACTCGCCACGGACACGCGCGTAGTACTGGACCTTCTTGGTTCCTGTATATAGCAAAGTACTCTGAGTACTGGACGCAGCAATGGCGCCGGAGTATCTCGACTCGCGCGGCACACGCGCGTCAATCGAGCGAGTCGAAAGTCCTGCTCATTGCAAGCGTTTTACGCGCGTGTGAGGTAACGCGCGAGAGCATCTGGACGCGATGTATGTAGCTCTAGTATCTCGAAAACGCGCGAGTGGACACGCGCGTAAATCGCGCTTTCTGGACAGGCTCTTACTCTTACAGATAGCTGCAATGTGTTTGTTTGATCTTTCGTCGTACCGGTTTTGGCTTATTGTTTCCTCAACTAGTGGACTTTATGTATTAACCATACTGTGCATAGCCTTGTGGAGGTCTCTCCACACGACGGACTGCTACGCTGCAGGTTTGGGGTTTGACCTAGCGATGCCCGATACGTATCGATATTTTAGTGTATCGATACAACGGAATGCGATATAACGATATTTTGGATCGATACACATCAATACGATATTTGGTTGTATCGTATCGCTTCGCCCGAATATCGTATCAAAAATATCGTATTATACCGGGATTGAATCTAAGAAATATTTAGACCGTACATTCAAACCGGTGGCGGCCGATTTCTATGAAGCTATCTTACTAAGACTAACAATAACAAAGATTAAAAATTTAAACAAACCTTTTTTTTTTTGTAATGCCGCTTGCTGCCACACTTGTAGGTGCGGCCGGCTGATTTTTGTGTAATACGATGCGGGTAGGTTGTCGAAATTGCTGTTTCTTAACCCCTTGTATGCCGGAACGCAGATCTACGCGAGACACAATAGCTTTTTAATTGTGTCTGGTATTCCGGCATACAAGAGGTTAAAAGCTAAGATTTTAAACATTGGCTGCTGTAAAATAAAAATAGCATCGTAACGGTCATGTTATGTTCACACATTCGAATGTGCTATCACTTCTAGCTAACCGATTAAATTTACTAAATTTGAATTACTTATAAGCTTTATTTTAAAAATCCAATGCGATATTTTCGATACGATATTTACCATATCGATACAAAGGCATACGATATATATCGTGTATCTATACAATCAGTTGCGATACATTACGATACGATATATCGATACAAAGCGACGTATCGGGCATCGCTAGTTTGACCCCACGGCGCACACCAATGACTTTTCGAAGTTATATGCGTATTAAATTGTTCACTATTGCTTCCTATAATGAAGGAAACTAGAGGAAACCAGCATGACTGAGAGATCTCCGTTATGTTCTCGAAAGACATGAAGTCTACCAGCCTGAACTTGGCCATCGTTGTGGCCTTACCTTTCTTATAGTTAGAAGAAGCTGGTTCCTAGCAGTGCGACAGTGTATATATAGGGCTGATGATTATTATTAAGTAGGTACTGCGAAAAGGCGATAACGGTCACCGTACCTATATTGGAGCGCGGAACATTGTTGCCTAAACAGTACATCTACTCTAATAAATATTGATAAAATAATTTTCTAATTTGTTTGATGAGCGCTGTATCCGTCTACCATTGCGAAACAGAATTCTGATGTCAAGACAGACTGTGCATCTAATAGGAATAAAAAAGCTGGATAGACATTATTAAGTTTATTTAATCAGTATTAATTACAATTCAAATAATATGAAATATTAAGACGAAACTTATTTGTAGAACTCATATTCACTTTCATCCTTTTTGATGTTATTTTTGTAACCCTTCTCGAAATCTTTAGGTAGCACAATATACCTGGAAGAAAAAAAATATGTATTATTAACAGATATCATACATTTTATTAACAGGGCCTGTTTATTAACTGTTCTACTGCAAAATATGCGGGTTTCTGACCAAAGATGATTACAAAAATAATAATAATTATTAATCCAGCACATAAATCGCTGACAAACTATATTTTTATTTTACACAAAAGTTGATACAAACAGAAACAAGATTTATTACGGAGCCTTACTTCTGAAATCTTGATATAGATTTAATTAATTTGATTTTTTTTATTTGGACTCACGCCTGTATTCCCGAACGGGTAGGCAGAGGTGTAATATTATCCCCACATTTCGCCATGAATTTTTAGGTCCCACGTAATAGGGGGCGAGCCTATTGCCGTACTGGGCACATTGAAAATTTCCTAACGGAAAACCCAATAACACTGCCCGACCCGGGAATCGAACCCGAGACCTCCCAATCCCACGAGTGCAAATTTATGTACTGGAATACAAATTAATATAGCTGTGCCCGCGGTTACACCAGCGTTATGATTATTTACGCCTACTGATAGCCGCCGCATACAGCCTATAGCCTTCTTTGATAAATGGATTATCCAACACAAAATTATTTTGTCCTTTTGAAATAGTAGTTATCGATTATAAACTTTCGTAATTTGTATACATCATACAAAACCCTCAGCAAGACGATCGAAACGTTGGCAACAAATAGGTATTTATACCTAAAATAAGTAAATTTTCACGAAGACCCGGCAAATTATTTTGTATGAAATAGTAGTTGCTAAGATTAGCGCTTTCAAAAAAAAATCAAACAATCTCTTTAGCTTCAATCTATTTTAATTGGATGTTTTACGAGATTAACACCCGTGAAGTAAATTTCTTCAGGTTTTTAATATAGTAATTTTAATGTTTTGTATAGAATCGTAAGAAGTGTATGTTACCTGTTCTCTCGTACAGCGTGCATGCCAGCCTCTTGGCAGATGGCGTTGATGTCGGCGCCAGACACGCGGTCCGGCCGCGCTACGAACTCTTCCAAGTCTACTTCTTCCGACAGGTTCATTTTAGCTGTGATCGTCGAGAAGATAAGACGCTTTTGACGCCTGGGAATACGCAATGGGATAATAATTAAATGAGTATGTTCACATGTTAAGATAAAAGAATATTTTGTGGTAAATATATTGAATAAATAAAAGATTGTGGCCACTGTCACATCTGGAATAAGTTTGTGGACACGGCTACCCAAATAAAAAGCCAAGACGGCCTATTTTCGCTACGTTGCCTATTAAAGAACATTATTTTAGCGTATCGACCCATTTAGTCTTGTGGGCTGTGGGAATCGCTGTGGGTATTCACGCCGGAATATAATGAGGTACTGGCATATAGTTTCTTACCTATCAGGAAGGGGGAACTCAATCTTTCTGTCCAGACGACCAGGTCTGAGAAGCGCTGGGTCCAAAGTATCGGCACGATTTGTGGCCATGATCACCTACAAGAATAAAGCATATTATACAAAACAGGAATAAAGGGAAAATACAGTAAAGATCTACTTTCGGTTTGAATAATTCAGATATCAAAATACGCTGTGATAAAATGTCACTATATTAATGCATTACAAAATATACCATAATTTCGAGTCATTTTGACGCAAAATTTTAACTGATCTCACTTTAATAATAAAATGTAAACCAAGAATATTTATTAACCTTAACATTAGTAGTTTGGTCGAAACCATCCATTTGATTCAGAAGCTCCAACAGGATTCTCTGTACTTCTCTGTCGGCGCCGGTCTGTGCGTCAAATCTGCAAACGTACGTAAGTAAGTAATAAGTTAAAAAGATTGAAGCTAAAATCAATCAATTTAGCGCTTATAAACGCTGAATGCGTTTCAATCATTGATGTACAAATGGTTTCAATACAATATTATTCTTAATATAGGTAGTGGAAACCTCTTAGCAGGTTTTTGTTTCTTTTTGTTTAAAAAGACAACTCTCGCACTAGGAATAAAACCTGTGTCGCGGGGGACATAACAATTTATGGATCACACAGAGTGTTGTCTCGTGTGGGAATCGAATCCACAACACTCAGCGCAATGTCAAGCGGCGAAGCGACTTAAACCACTACGGCAACCGTGTACTCAAAATTGTGATTATAATCATTGTGAAGAATTATTGTTCTGAGAAATCGAGATCGCGAAGAAGAAACAGGTAAATATTCCAAAGACTTCACCCAGGGTAAAGTAAAATTAAGTAGAAAAGAAGAGTTTGCACTAGTCTAAGTGCCACTTTGTATATGATATTATTGAAATCGTCAACCTGTTGATAAAAATATATGGAATGGAATAACTAGAGGACGCCATCAGCTATGCCTGCAATTTTTTTAAATTTACCCGCATTTCGGGTAATCCCTTCTTACTGCACCCCTACGGTCCCCAAGGAACATACATGCCAAATTTCAGCTTCCTGCGCCCAATAGTTTCGGCTGTAGCTTGTCTGTCAGTCAGTATGTAACGCAAGGATTTTATATTGGAATAATAAATACCGTTTAGTAGCGATGGCGTCGATTTCGTCTATGAAGATAATAGCGGGGCTGTTCTCTTTAGCTAGACGGAACACGTCGCGGACCATACGCGGTCCCTCGCCCAAGTACTTCTGTACGAACTCGGAGCCCACCACGCGAATGAACGCCGCTGTAATACAAGTTTATTTATATTTAAACTTTTTGTAGCAGTGTGTGTTTAATAGTTTTTAGGCCTACTTCACATTGGGCATACGCGTTCTTCAAGCGTGCGCTCAGCGTTCATTTTGTACTATACAGTGAGGGCCGAGCGAACACCGGCGACACGTCGGACTCGAAGTACGCGCACGCCCAATGTAACGGAGGAATTTACGAGTGTGGGTTTTAATTAACTAGTGTATTGTTTGCTGTGTTCTTCTGCCAGTTTTGTTTGTATGTTCAAAAAAGCAATTGGTTTCCATGCAATGTTGCCCATTTGCATTCATTCTTATTCTCTATTGACTATTCAGATTAACGTTAGAGGAACATAATTAATAGAATTTGTAAACAATAAATACCAAAAAGATTTTTAATATTTGATTTAAAGATCGGCTTCTGCACTGATGGAAAATCCTGTGTAGCAGAGGACTTAACTAATATTCAACCAAGGGGCACAATGTGTAGGCAGCCCGATTGAAAACAACAATTTGTGGATTAGTGTTGTCTTTTTTTTTTCAATCAAACCCACCAAACTAAGCGCAGCGTTAAACAACTAGGCGACCGCTTAGATCGCTTTATACTGTATGATTTAATTTGAGCCATTTTTCCTTACCTGTGGTGTGATGTGCTACTGCTTTAGCCAACATAGTCTTGCCACATCCAGGTGGACCGTACATGAGTACACCGCGTGGCGGCTCAATACCAATCTGCCTGTACAACTCTACGTGTGTGAGGGGCAGCTCTACTGCCTCCCTGATCTCTTGTTTCTGTGTGTCCATGCCACCAATGTCTGAATACTGGACATCCGGTTTTTCATCTGTTGAATGAAAGAGTATTGAGATAATTTTAGCTGATTTTTGACATGACTGTATGACCCAATATTTCTTAGTGGTACTTTGAAGCCAACATTCTTGAGGCGATTGTGAATACTTGAATAGTCTGTACTATTATTTTTAATCTTGTGAGTGTCACTAAATATGTTATTATGATGGAAAACAAATAATGAAGTAGTGAACTATAAGCCAGTAAGAATAAACACTGTTTCCATATAAGGAAAGATCACAAACTACTGTGCAAAATGGATTTGAATAAGATAATATTAATGTTATTCTAAAAATAAAGGCTACAGTACTGCCTTTGACCACGGCTAGTGATTAGTGTTGCCCAAATGCAAGAACAAGACGAGACTTAGCCAGTCTTGGTCTTGGTCTTGCGCCAATACACCTGGTCTTGGTCTTGGTATTGCGCTCCCAGTCTTGGTCTTGGTCTTGGTCTTGCAGCAAGAGTCTTGCAAGTCTTGCAATTACCTATCAGTCTATTACTATTTATTGCAGATCGCAAGTCATGCGGTCTCCCGACTAGACTGCCGGAAACTCAGAGTGTGCAAAGCTTATCTTCGAATAAACCAAATGACTAAACTGAAATTGAAACTTTTTAATGGCATCTATTAAAGCGTGCTTTATAAAGTTTACGCTGTTATATTCCATATTAGTTACACAATTTATGCCTGAGTGATCGATGGTTCAGTAGGTATTGGCTGAATTTTCAGTCCAGTACATGTCCAGACATAAAACAAAAATTCTGCCGACTCGCACTTGGCAGAGTTTGTAGAATGTGGCCATCCTTTCTCATAGGGAGAAGAGGCCTGTGTCCAGCAGTTTGGCTGTATACAGGGTTATTTGCAAAACACCGTTAACCTCTCAGGACTATGTTACTAACATCATAATCAACAACTTTTGTTCTTTGACTTTTAAAATTCATCAGATTTTCATACAAAAATAAAAATATTTGAATTGAATGCTCTACATGTTGCGAAGTCTATGCCATAGAACAATAGCGAGGGGTGCGGGCGGCGGCGGTGGGCGCGCAGGCGTAGGCAGGTACCCCCCGTGGGATCTCCACCTTTTATTACTTGTAATGTGTCAGGTTCTATCTAGGCACCTGTTACATTTCGATTTAAAATAATCGCAATTTATTTTCCTATTCATCAATAATTGTACCTAATCATAGGCAGGTAGGTTATCCAGTTAGGTTTAGTTAGATACTAATTAGACCACAGATAAGGTTAGGATGATGATAATAATTAAACTAGTTAAAATGTGTACCTATGCAAGTTATTACATCATGCGATTAATTGCATAACTTACAGAAAGTTTTTTTTAAAGTAGGTGCACGTGCGCTGAACGTGGCGCGGGTGGCGTGGAGGAGCGGGGATGACGGGTGATAGTATACGTGTGTGCGTGCCACAACCACGACTATAGAGTTGTTAGGGTTGTCGAAAAAAACACAAAAAAATATTTTTTTTAGTTTTGTATGGAAAAAAAAGTTTCGCTTTCATTATTAACATTTACGCATACGATTCCAAACTTGATATAGATAAACACCTTTAAATATTGTTGGGCCTAACTCGGACACCCTGTATACTTACTAGAATAAATTATTATGACATCTACTATCTATCCTTACCATTTTATCCTAATCATAATACTGCTTGCGTGATCAGTATAATGTATTCATTTTCATTCTAAGCACTCTGAAACTTATTTATTCTTTGGAACACCTGTAGGTACTCTTAAAATTCGAAATTATTTTGCATGAGTCTACCTACGCCCTGTGGCGGCAATCAAATAGTGTCAAATGTTGTGATTTCGGCGCAGCGGCAACGATTGTTGTATATGATTTCAAAAGAAGCCGCTGGCGCGTGTATCATAACCATGTACTTCCGAAAAGCGGCAAATTTCTTTGAGAAGTAAGTACAAAACCTTTGATGCCGCATTATCAAAGTGCCGATGGTTAAAACATAACTATGCATGCACTCAGTTTGATTTTAATGGATATTTTTTTATTCGCTATGTAGGTATGTTTATGGTACCTATTAGTCGTAATGCGCATAGGCCCAGTTTTTCATATTCTTTGATACAGTTTTTTGCGTCTCATAGAATTCCTAAACGTACCTATACACCGAACTGTTACACCTAACTACTCCGTGAAATAGCGCTAAGTCCTAGCTGCAAGACGCAAGAGTCTTGCAGGCTTAGTCTTGTTCTTGCTCAAGTCTTGCACGATCAGTCTTGGTCTTGGTCTTGCTAAAAATACGCGGTCTTGTTCTTGGTCTTGGTCTTGCAAAAACGCAAGAACAAGACCAAGACTGCAAGACCAAGACTGAATTTGGGCAACACTACTAGTGATCCACAACCAGACCCAGACAAAAAACATAAATCACTTTTATTTTTAAAATTATTATCTGATTTTTACTTACATATTAGTATGTGTTAAAGTATGCAATTGTGATATCAATAAAATATATTGTAGACAAAAGGAAGTACACAATCAAGACTTTATATTTATAACATAGATATGTAGAAAAGATAGTTATACATACCAGCTTGCAACATGGATATGGAGCTGTCAGCTTCAGGTGGCAATACATCTACTAATGCATTTGAGTGTTTGTGCAGAGCCACAGAGGCAGATGGTTTCAGCAGCTCACGGTCAATTGTTGATAAAATGCGGACATAATAGTTGGAGCCAGTTGTACTCCCAACTGAAACACAAAGAACAGTAGACTTATAACATTGTACTGTACACAAGTGACTTGCATAAATAGAATATATCTTAAAAAGTTTAATTGGGTTGGGTTTAGAAACGTGCTGCCTCGATTGACGAAAAGTGAGGATATTAGGAGGTTCTAGGGGGTCTTCTCATACCTATGCAACACGATTTTCTTGCCGGAAACGCCGTTTTATAAAAAAAAAATATGCCAAAATTCTTAATTTTTAGGTTAGGTTAGTGTAGTAGGACACTTTTTTAACGCAAATTTGGAAAAAGGAAATATAACAAAGGTAAATATACCCTTATTATTTATAATTTGACTTATTGTGCAGACAGGACTTAGTCTCAGAACCGACACGGAGCAACCCAACCCCACGTAGTGTTGTGGTCCCTACCCCTAGAGTGTTTTTTATAAATGCGGGAGCCCGAAGCTTGAGGGAGGTCCTGAGTGGAGCAAGCCACACGAGGCCGAGCAGAGCGAAGGGGGGAGGTGGCGAGCGAAGCGAGTCGCCGACCTCCGTAGCGATGCGAAGGTTGAGTGTGGTGTAGCGACACTCAGGGGTGACCGAGAGCTTTTGGCGGGAGCACACCCGGAGTCAGACTCAGTTCACAGTACAAAACACACACAGTAGCTAAAAAATAGTGCCTACTACACTAACCTAACCTAAAAATTAAGAATTTTGTCGTAGTTTTTTTTTATAAAACGGCGTTTCCGGCAAGAAAATCGTGTTGCATAGGTATGAGAAGACCCCCTAGAACCCCCTAATATCCTCACTTTTCGTCTATCGAGGCAGCACGTTTCTAAACTTTAACCGTTTAATTTACAACACCTTACCTATGCCAGTATTTTGATCAACTGCTTCGAGGAACTGTCCAATAACAAGTGGTACAGATTGTATACGTTTGACTTCTTCCTGAGCATGGAGGTATTCTTTCTTGAGGTTTCTTTGTTCATCTTTTATGTATTCTTCCTGTACTTCTAAAAACTCTAGCATCCGTTGCAGTTTCTGTAATTTCGAAGTAATTTTGTTCAATACGTAAATACGACATTAGAAGGAGACCCAGGGATTAACCTGGACCTCTTAATAATCGGAGGTATAATTCCGTACCAGGCGTGAATAAGTTGATAAGTCGACTTGCATGTGTATTTTTTTAATGCATATTAGGCATTAGGATTGCTTAATTCATAGGGTGAATAAATGACTAAGTCGATAGGTCTGTTTTACTGCACATAACAAACATGTGAATTTTTAAACAACTCGCTTACTAAAGGGTACAATGTGACGTCTTGAGATATTAAAACATACACATTATAATTATTTACACAACTCAACATGTCATTATAATACTACCAACTATAAAAGAAGAAAATATTGAACAACATGAGATGTTCATTTATTCAAACAACCTCCATAATGCTTTTAATAGCATAAATCAAGTTGTCCAGTTATTACCGCATCGAAATTGTGTTTTATTTTGTGACAAATAATTCTATCATCTATTACATTTTCTATCCGTTACTCGTGTGATGATACAAAGTGATATGTTAAATAGAGATAGCTGCAGTTTTGGCGGTTTATCCTTATATCACGTCGTTTTTTGTGTCTCAGTGGCAATACATCCATCAAAGCCTTATTTTTTTTAGTTATTGGTAAAGTTTCTTTTGAAACAACTTCTAATTCTATAGCTAGTGTAACTACATACATAGACTTACGCCTGTTTCCCCGAAGGGGTAGGCAGAGGCATATTAAACGCCCACTTTTCGCCAGTGTTTGATCCCACGTAATAGGTGGCGAGCCTATTGCCGTTTATTGGGACATTTTGTTTGCCAGAGCCTCGTCCGTTGATCGGCAGGTGCACCACTTGCAGGTGAGGTTGGCTTGGGACCCTAAGTTCTTGATGGGAAGTGTCTATTTTCCTGTAATTTATGACTCTAAAACAGCTTTCATTGTCAAGATTTGCCATAAAACGTATTTCTCCGATAGGCTTCTTGTATTGCAGCCATTTCACGGATTGCCATAACAAAATTTCACCACTGGCATCCTTATTTTTAATTTTAAATTCTTCGAACACAATTCTGCAAAATTGAGAAAATTGTCCAATGTCATGGGTACAATGCCAAATCCATTATCAATATTGCAAGATCTTATTAATTGCATCCAATCCTTAAGATGATTTATTTTAAGCTTCGTTTTCTTTTTAGGTCTTTCAATTAGGGCATGATCCGAGTCACATTCCATGTGCCTATGTCCGCTAATCAACACTTATGATTAATTGTCTCTAGGTTTGGATTAACATTGGTACCGCGTTGAAGCACGCTCTCTTCGAGTCACGCCATCCGCGCCGGTGTCCCTCAGAGGTCAGTGCTCTCGCCTCTCTTGTATTCATTGTTTACCGCTGATATACCGATGCATCGGCTAGTGCAGACAGCACTTTTTGCAGACGACACAGCCATCTATATCTCAGGCGCAGACCCTGGCGCAGTCAGTACGAACATAGTACAAACAGAATAGTAGGATAGCTTCATACAAATCGGCCGCCGCCGCCGCGCTGGTGTGAATGTATGCGTGAGTCGCCGGGGCGGCGTGTACGCACGCACTTTTCACGCACACAATCTCACGAGCGCGGAACGCTCGGCGCGGATTCAGTACGGGATGCGCCGCGCGTCTGATCGCGCGCATGCATGTAGGTACTGTACTGCTCGCCCGCGACCATTGTTTATGTACATTCAGTTTTGTAATAAACGTTATTAATATTATACAATGTGTTAAACGACAGTAAATTAAACTTGTTACATTTTTCTCGCTATAAAGGGCATTTAGATAGTTATATAACGCTTAGCTAGTCAGCAGGTATTTGAAAAAAAATATATGCAAGCTTAAATTCTGTAGTATTCAGCGCAATCACTTAAAAAACGGCGAATTAGCGCGCGCCGACAAAGCCGGCGGCGCCGCGATGTAAACAAGTGACAACCCGTGCGTCATCGCAAGAGTAGGCAATTAACTCGCCGAGCGGCCTTAGCTAGCTTACTATTCTGTTTTTACTATGGTACGAAGCTCCAATCCGCAGCCAACGCCCTAGGCGCGTGGTTCTGGAGATGGCGGATAGAGGACAATCCCGAGAAGAGTCAGGCGGTGCTTTTCCACCGGAGAGCTCCTCACCTGTACCCCCCGGGTGCGACCCCACAAATAAGGATGTTTGGGTCCCCTATTCCATGGACTAGGGATGCCAAATATCTAGGTGTGATTCTTGATGATCGACTATCGTTCCGCTCACATATTACGAAGGCTCGCAATAGAGCCTCCTTTGTGCTTGGGCGCTTACATAGCTTAGTCAACGCTAGATCTAAACTATCGCTTAGGAACAAGATTAGGTTATACACATCGTGTATTAGGCCTATAATGACATACGCTAGCGTAGTATTCGCACACTAGGCCACACAGGATCCATAGGCTACAAACACTTCAGAATAAGTTCATGCAGTGAGCTACGAGCGCACCGTGGTACGTACGTAACGAGGAGTTACATGTAGACTTACAACTGTCGACCATCAGGCAATTCATGAAACAGTGCTCCCGTTGCTACTTTGACTCTGCTTCGACACACCCCAACCCTCTATTGGTTGCGGCGTTAAACTATACACCATCTAGGATTTCTAAGATTAGGAGACCTAGGCACGTATTAGACGAACCTGACAACGACACTACACTCGCTCAAATCAGAGCACAAACGGCTCGTGAAGCCACACAAATTCGACCGCGGTTCCGTACTTGCCGATGAGGACGGAATACGCGACGCGTTAACGTTAATACCGCGGGACACCTTAGTCCCGCATTGCCGACAGCGCCCCAAGCCGAGGTCCGTGGTAGTCCACCCTTGGGGAGTCAAAACGCTGTCTAGTATACTTTGACGGGTTGGGAGCCTTCTGCACTCAGTCATAGTCCGCGTTAAGTTGTCAAGGCCATCTGCGGCCAACAACTAGTCCACACACACAAAAAAAAAAGCAACAGCGTTATTTTTATTCTGGTCGCCACACATGTCAGAATAAAATGAGACCTCTGTAACTTCAGGAGCAAATTTTGTAGAAAAATGTCACAAATACGAAGCAATTTGATTTACTCCACGAGCACCGATGGTTTCGTCTCAAATGTAACAAATATGTAGCTTTATCATCACTCAAGTTATGAATCGTAAGATTCGGATTTGCCATTGCACCCATGAAACTGGTCAATTTTTCGACAATTTTATCAATTTTGCAGAATTGAGTTCGAAGAAAGGTCCATTAACAATTAAAAAAAAGGATGCTAGTGGTGAAAAAAGTTGTTGGCCACCCCTTGAAATGGCTGCAATATAAGGAGCCTCGATAGGCTTCTTATTTCTCCGATGATAAGTACCAGAGACTTTGGACGTTTAAGGTTATATTTCTTTGATAAGTACGTTTTAGGGCAAATCTTGACAATGAAAGACGTTTTAGAGTCATAGATTACAGGAAAAGAGGTAAATTCAATTTAAACACTATAGAATCAGAAGTTGTTTCATAAGAGACTTTACCAATAAGTAAAGAAAAAAGAAGATTCGATGGATTTATTGCCACTGATAGATCCCATTTAATCACGAATTTTAAAAAGCCATTAAAACTGATGGTGACGTATCATCGATCCTGATTTTGACTCCGAAGACCCTGATAGGTACCTACATACATAATATCGCTATTTCCATAAGACCATAAGAGGTAGGCAGAGACTATACTTATGATTTTTTTACACACGTACTGCCCTTAAAGGTACTTAGGTGAATAACTTGATAACTCATTGGTGAACAACTTGATATGTCTTTTTTTAATTATAAATACATTAAATTAATTAAATAATCTTATGTTAGCTGAAAACTGAAAGCAAATGAATTACTTTCCGATAAAAAAGTTTTCAATAACATAAAATCAGAATTTACAGATTAAACTTAAACTTTAAAATCGCTGCCCTGAAAAATATGCATTTTTGACTTGTTAAGTTATTCACGCCTGGTACGGAATTAATTCCTTAAAATAAAAAAACATCTTATTCATTTACAGAGTTAAGACCTGTGGATTTTAATATGACACTTTTTAGCAAAACAAAGACGAGCGTGGCACTTATGTTTTTATCATTTAGTGAAGGATTGATTTGGAAATCCCATCCGATCCCATTACCTTATATTTAGTGTATAAATCCTCAGACTCTATTTCTTCAAACGTTTGAGGGCCCGAGAATGGAAGACCCTTCGCGTCGGTGATTTGGTCATCCTAAAAACAAAGAACACATAAATTTGGTTATCTTAGGAATATGTCGTCTTTATATTACAACATATTTCAAATTAAATTACCTTTTCAGGCAGTATTATACCAATTTCTTCCATTTTAATAAATCTGAGAATCAAAGATGCAGCACAGAAATGACCTGTTAGTTTTGATTTGACACAACTTTAAAATGTTCGACTTTAAAAATGTACATTCTCTTTTTTTAGCATTACAATGTTTGCAGGGTGAGAAACAAAATGTAGTTCACCATACGTCAAGAAAGGACAGCCCTCTAAATGTTAAATAATGGTGATTTTTAGGCACGGAACGCTTAACGTCAGAAACTTATAGCTGTCAAATCGCCGAAACGCATCGTCATTCGTTGTAAAGTAAACGTTTCTATTGACGCATAGAGAAAATAACAAAAAACGAGCCAAGCTAAAAGTAAATAGAATATAATAATCCCTACATAACTATTTTCATTTATTTTTTGTTATTATGAGCACCAGCCTCAAATATAAAAATTTTTAGTAAACTCGATTCTCGAAATATAGTCTAATTTGTAACTTGCAACCCTGCCATCTATTGTCTTCGGTCTCTGTTTTACTCAAAAAATTAACCTCAAATTTAAATAGAATTGAATTGGAGTATTGAACAAATCTTCCAATTTTTATTAATTAATTATTGTACATAACACAAAGTCTTAACGACGCAGAAACACTCGAATATTTGCATTATTCCAATTGAACTTATTAAAAATGGCCGGAACTGAAATGACTGAAGCTGATCAAATCAAAACAGTAAGTAAATAAATCTGTGGTTATGTATTAAAATTGTCGCATATCTTACCAATTGCATGAAATCACAAATTATTTACCTAGCACAAAAACATATGTATATATAAGTATCTCATATTATAATGGCAATTTTATTATTTTCAGTTCAAAGATTTTCTGGTCCAATACAACAAGCTCTCAGAACTTTGTTTTAGTGACTGTATACATGATTTTACATCCAGGACGCTCAAAGCGTCTGAGGTGAGTTAAATTTATTATATTCATGATTGTTTTGCTTGGAATGGAAATAAGCTGTTTCTAAAAATTGAGTAAGTCCCTTTACTTCTGCGGTAGATATAGGTCCTTCCTCTCAGTATGAACAATATTTTTTATAATAATAATAGTAATCAATAATAAAAATATTGAATAGCTAAATAAAAACTGTATTAACCCTAGAAGCCTAATCTACGCCTGTGAGGCGCACACATAAACAAAAATTTATAAAATTTTTGTAACGGTTGAAGCTAGCTCATTGTGCTCTTTCGCCAACTCAGTGGCCACTAGGAGCTAACGATCGGTATCCATTTCGCTAAGGTAAGTCCCACCAGTTTTGAGTTATCGAAGATTAGAATGCCTGCGAGGCGTATGTTTAGGCTTTGTGTAACTTTTAAGTAAGTTTTATTTGGTTTAAATATTGTTAATTTTTCTTTTTTTCTTCGTCCTTGACTTTATTTCAGCAAAAATAATTATGTCACACTCAAGAAAATTTGACAGTGACAATATTTTGCCATTTTTAAACGAGAAAGATAAAGTTTCTTCGCAAGTTTCAGCTTCTGAGGTTGATGATGACATAGTTAGTGTTATCGACGATATTCAAAGCGACGCACTATGGTTCGTCTAGAACAAGCTAGCTAGACAAAAACAACTCTTAAATTCCTGGAAGTTAATTACTATTACGAACTCATTACCCCTATACATTGAGGATTACACCTATTAATTATCAATACTACCCTCATTAAGAGCGTCATTAAGGTATGTTTATAAGATGTTGACTATTTAAAGGGCATTCATTTGCATTTTTACATCATATTTGATAGCATTGTTTATGTCACTAAAAGAAATTTGTGAAAGTGTTTTTGTGATGGATTGTATACGTAAGGGTAAGTAGTTATATTTTATTTCATTTTCAACATGGGAACTTCATTCTTTAGTCTTATAAAATGAAATGTTTGAATTTTCACCCACTTTTTTACTCATTTTTTCAAATTCATCGGTCAAATAATAACATGTCCCCACTTGTCCCCACCGTAGAACCTATCATATACGATTCTCATAAGTGTCTAGTAGTTATACGTAAAAAAATTCATTGCGATATATTTGCACAACTAATTTTTATTTATTTTTTTCTTTCAACAGTTTTTACCGTCTCAAGAATGGATTTTTTCGAAGAATGGCTGAAACACCCGAAGGAAACGCGGAATGAGGAGCTCTTTCGGTTTATATCTTTGAGATATAATTTTGATGGTGTTACGGAGCAGTCTCTGCGAGATATTAAAGTACTAATCTCAAGATATTCAACGAAATTTGCTGAAAAGTGGAGCAGCTGTGGAAGAAATCGAGAGCGATTCCTACAAAAGTATTCGACGTGGCTGGAGGGTCTTGACATATCTTTCGATGTGTCCGTTTATTTATCTCTGCCAACTACATCTGGAGAACCGGGACCCGGAAGACCTACTAAAGATTTTGAACATTCTAGTCTCAAAACGAAGAGACGACGTGTAGACGATCTATTACAGTCCAGAAGTGCTAGTGAATTAATTTACGCCGCTGAAGTGTCAGCTCGAATCTCGGGTCAGAGAAGTGTAGCACGTCAAATTAAAGATGTGACTAGTGATCCTTCAATAACCAAGACCACGAGTGAAGAAAGTGCCCCCAGGAGTTTAACAAGTGAGGAAGCTTTAGCGTACTACGTTGATAGTAAATCAAGTAGCCATAGCTATAAGCAGACTCGGAAGTGGAGTATTAAAGCTGGACATAAGGTGTTTCCGTCAATGTACAGTGTTAGAAAGGCTAAAATAGCCTGCTACCCGTCAGGTGAACAAATTACAGTCAATGAAACGCATGCTGAAATCAAAGTTCAGGCAATTCTTGATAAGACTGCCGAACGTTTAGTTTCAGCACAACAAGAAGTTGTTCATAGTCTGTTACCTTGCACGTCATTCACATTAATCAGTAAATGGGGTTGTGATGGAAGTTCCGGTCATAGTATGTACAAACAAAAATTCACTAATTGTGACGATAGTGACGAGTTTTTATTTGTATTTTCTTTCGTTCCTCTTCAATTGAAAGATGAAAGTGGTAATATTGTGTGGCAGAATCCTCGGCCCTGTTCTACAATGTATTGTCGGCCAATAAAGTTTATCTTTTCTAAGGAAACGAAAGATTTTACGATTTCGGAAACCAATAAGGTTTTAGAAGAGATAAACGCTTTATTGCCGACAACCTGCAAGGTGATGGAGACCGAAGTATCTGTCACACATGTTATGCTTTTAACAATGATTGACGGAAAAGTTTGCAATGCTCTGACCGAAACTTCTTCCTCACAAAAATGTTTTATTTGTGGGGCAACTCCAACAATGATGAATGATCTGTCAAAAGAGTTTGCTGCGGACAAAGATAATCTTGGTTTTGGTTTGTCTACGTTGCACGCTTGGATAAGGTGCTTTGAATGCTTGCTTCACATTAGCTATCGACTAAATATAAAAAAATGGCAGTTAAGAACAGCCGAAGACAAAGCTAGTGTGAAACAACGTTCAGATGACATTAAAAAACGATTTAAAAGCGAAATGGGCTTGATTGTAGACAAACCAAAACCAGGGTTCGGTAACACTAATGACGGGAACACCGCGCGAAGATTTTTTGGAAATCCCGAGGCTAGTGCCGATATTACAGGGTTAGATGTTTCACTAATACAAAAATTTGGCATACTACTTCGCACTTTATCATCGGGATATGATATAAATATTGAAAAATTCGTTAACTTAGCTCAAGAAACTAGACAACTTTATGTAAATCTCTATTCATGGTATTACATGCCCGCTACTGTCCACAAAATACTTTTGCACAGTGGCGAAGTAATTAGATCGTCCCTTCTACCTATAGGCCAGCTTTCCGAGGAAGCACAGGAAGCTCGGAATAAGGACTGCAGAAGATTTCGTGAGCACAACACACGAAAGCGATCACGGGAGGCTACGAATAGAGATTTACTTAATATGTTATTGATAACATCTGACCCTGTAATAAACGGTTTACGAGAAGTTCCTCGGAAGAAAATAGGTACGCTTCCAACTGAAGTATTAGATTTAATTGTCCCACCTAGCTGTAAGGAACAAAATGTTAATATGATTTCTACTTTTCATAGTTCTGCCCCTCACGATCATGACTATTCAATGGATGATTCATCTGATGATAGTGATGATAATGAGTAATAGATTTAGTTCTTAGATATTTTATGCATCTGTTATTAGATTTTATAGCGACGTCGAGGGATAAATCACTTTATAAAATGTTCAAAAAATATATTATACACATATGCCCGATAAATGTTTTTTTTTCATGATACCAGCTCAAATGACAAACTGCCTTGAAAAAAGTACCAAAAACCTTATATCTTTGCTTATTAACCGCATCTAGACATAAAAATCAAATAAAATAATTTTGTCTAGCTAGCTTGTTCTAGACGAACCATAGTGCGACGATGAGAATAATTATGTTACTATTTTTATCAGAAGAACAACCCAAGCCTATAACACGCAAATAATACATTTTTTACAACTACAAAAAAAGATAATGTCAAAATTAGTGTGATATAAATACAAAAAATCTATGTATTGATAGAACAAAGTTCATACAAGTGTAGACTGCTTCTAAACATTACCTAATTGTTAAAAGTTTGATTGTTTTTAAGGTTAGAAGCCTAAGAATATAATAATATACTTTTAAAATATTAGTATTTCTTTTTTTTCTTTATTTTTTTTGGTTGATTAATAAGTACTTATTTTTATGGGCTAAAATTATGTTTATTTTTTGATGTAATAATCGACGGAAATTGTAGCTTTAATTGATAATGGTATGTTTTATTATTAGTTTATATCCGACCCTAAGAATATCCTTAAATAATAGTACCTACTGAAATAAGTATATTTGAGCACACAGATTGTCATTTATATGTGTACGCCTCTGAGATGTATGTTTAGGCTTTGTGCACCTCTAAAATAGATTAGGCTTCTAGGGTTAATTTAGTTATAGATTTCATAATCTTAGAAAATAATAATGTTGCTTTGACTTTTCAATTAATAAAATATCAACTTTAATATTAAACACCAGTTGTGTTTCATCAAGTGGCTTTAGAGTTAATATTTTTGTATATTTGATGTCTACTAAGTATGTTTAAATATTACATACCTCATTAGCTGCCATAAACTGTCCTTAATGCATGGTAGTAAAGTGTGTTGTATTTTAAACTTAACACTTCTGTTGTATTTCTTTGGTTCATAACATAATTTGATATAATATATATCTAGCTTGGACAAATGAGATCAGTGGCGTATCATCTTTTTTCTTCCAAAGACAAGTGACTTTATATTGTTTCTCTGGATAAAACTTTCCTTTTATTACTTCAATGCTGCAATATCTGACACAATCAAAAATCTGTTGTACCTCACACTGATCAGTGTTTAGGCCTCCAACAAGTTACCCTGTCTGACGCATTGGATGCAGATTTTACTCATAATACAAAAAATTATGATCACAATAGTAATATTATTTTAATATTTCTATTTTTCAGGAGAAATGCACATTGAATTGCATGGAAAAATATTTGAGAACAAACCAGCGAGTGTCCCAAAGATTCCATGAATTCCAAATGATAGCAAATGAGAATATGCTAGCATTAGCTCAGAAGTCTGGTAACCCAAGTTAACTTTTAATTTATTCAATACATGTGATGTATTTATTTTATTTTGTTATAGATATTTTGTCCTCAATTAGAAAATAAAGTGTTGTTGAACTGTGCCTGGTATTTGTTTATTACCCACTCTTTTATACTAGCTGTTGCCTAAAAATGGCAAATATGTTTTGCAGCTATTCGAGAATGCAACCTTGTGTTGAATAAACTGATAGATAAAGATGTGTAGTTGAGTAAGTACTTGATGCCAGAAGTACCACCTGAATAATGCTGAATTGCCTACCTGCAACTACATAATTATATCTGCTGTAGTCATATTGTGGCAGCAAAGAGGCTTTAGCATGAAGAGGAGCTGTGCAGTAAGTCATGTTTACATTAGACATGGTCTTGCTTAACTATGGCGATAAACAAACTTTTATTACAGGAGAGGCAACTTCCATTATTGATCTGACGTTAGTCAGCTTGGTCTATTACGGCTGCGTTGAGATGTCCTCGTAGTAATGCATTCTTTACGGAAAGCGGCGATACGATAAGGATTCAATAGCGGGGACCAGATGAAAGAGAGGCAAGAATAAGTAGTGCTTTGTGGCAACAATCTTGATAATATCTAGAATCTAGATCAAGATCGCGTCTAACTCAGCGAACTGTGGGACTGTATTATGTATGAGAGCACTCGTCAAAATGAATGTATGTATATGGATACTTACGAAGGATAGTAGCAAGCTACTTCAGCGATAGGATTCTGAGATACGACACGGAGGCCGGCTCGAAACAACGCAAGATCGCGGGAGAAGTACCTCAGGGATCTGTTTTGGGCCCCCTACTTTGGAATATTATGTATGACGGGCTGTTCAAAGTTCAAACTAGTATTGCCAAAGGAAGTCAATCTTGTAGCATATGCAGATGACGTGGCAGTGGCGATAGTTGCAAAATATAACACAAGAGGTAGCACGTAGGTAGTAAGTAGAAGTAGGAAGCGCACGTGCTTACCAATGCGTCGCGCGTCGCCGCGTCGGTTGTAAGAGCGATCTTATCACGGTTGATGCCGGGATGCCCAAAGCAGAAGGGGAGGATACTACTAGCATCAGTAATGGTCTGACAAACTTCAGATACCTACAGGAGTCAAGGAGGAAAGTCATGCCGATATATCGACTGAGTGCCTTGGGAGTGCCCAATGCTTTCCGTACAGTGTCAGTGTGCATGATCTATTTTTCTTTTTAAAAAGACTACTCCCGCCCTAGGAATAAATTCTGTGTCGCGGGGGACTTTAGAAACATACAACCAACGGACACAAGAATTCGTTATTCGTTACGCAGTATTAATAATCTATATAAATAAAAATGAGTCCGCGAAATGTATGTATGTACGCCCATAACTTCCAAACGACTGCACCAAACTGGATAAATCTTTCATTCCTGTGTTATATTATTGCCAAGAAGATGTTTGTATGAAAAATATTATATATATGACAAGTAATGGCAAATATTTAAAATATAGGGCGGTACGAAAGTTCGCCTGGTCGGCTAGTAATATAATATACTTAGGTATATATGTATATTTTTTAATAATAATACTTTAATTTTTGTCTTTACAAATTGCTCTTATTTTATGTAGGTATGTAAGTAGGTATACATATACAGTAGGTACAAATAAATTTATTACATTATAAGAGAAAGAGAAGCAGTTGGTTCTTAAAAATAAAATTAGACCGTGATCCCTAGTAAGAGCTTTGCTATCGTCTGACGAAGCCTGGGGAGCGACAAGTTCTTTCTCGACGGCAATCCTACAGGCACTCCATCGATCGTAATACGGTACTGAATCGTGAAACCGAAAATCCAAAAAATTAAGCCGTGACTTGCAGTATATGAAGAAGCAGTAGCTTCAGTCCTGGAAGTACTCTTTAGCGGCAGTCTCATGGAGGATAGATTATACAGTAATCTTTAGAGACTAGAGAGCGGAGGATAAAGAGGCTGATAGCAGAGAATAGGTTTTTAGTCGGATCGAAAACTCGAGCCCGACAAACCAGACACAACATCAAGGTCTAATATAACATAACTTCACGCCTTTATACCCCAAGGGGTAGGCAGAGGTGTTTAACACACCCACACTTCGCCAGTTATGTTTCGGTCTCAATGTAATAGGGGGCGAGCCTATTGCCATCTAACGGGCACATTATTAAGCGAGCGATAATTCACACTTTTAATGCACGATAATTATAACTTCAAAAACTGAGAGGTGTGTGCCCGGGGTACCTACTTGGGGATCGAGCCCAAGTCCAGTACACCACTGGGCGATCGCCGCTGTATGCCATTCCATTGAAATAATAAACGAAAATTCTCGAAAGCAGGTAAATTGACAAAGGTGTCTTAAAGGAGTAACAGCCGACAGAGAATCTCAATTACATAATGTAGGTTACTTGAATGCTACTCCGAAATTCATTAAGTAGCCAAAGCAAGTTCTGCAGATTTCTTCTACAGTCTTTCGCAGTCCAGTGTTGGACTTGGCGTCCATAGATTATAACTAATAGTTGGCGTCTTCTAATTTTCTTCACAGGAGCACTGAGTCAATAGAAGAGGATTTGGCCTATACTATACCTACCACACTGGCCTGAAGGTTTGGTATAGGGTTTGATGCCAAGTTTGCCGTCTCTTCGCAAATATATTATTAGCTTTCTCTATTTTCCTTAGTCACCCCTTACAACACCCACGTAATGAAATGGGGTAGTGCCATTGTGTATTCTTAATTCGTCACTTCAGTAATAAAGTAATGTAACTACGGTTACTGCAAGCAGCGATAGCCTAGTGGAGAGACCAACGGACTGCTACGCATAGGGTGTCGGGTTCGAATCCACAGCGCGCACGCAACAACTTTTCGAAGTTCATCATCATCAGCCTTCAACAGTCCCTTTGAAAGGAGGAATTGGCCAACTATACCACGCTGGCCAAACGGGTTGGTATAGGGTTTGTATCAAGTTTTCCTTCTCTTACAGTGCTGTTCTCTACATACCTAATACGCTCCCTCTGTCGGCTCTTACGACACCCATGGGATGATATGGGGTGGTGACATTCCGTATTCTTAATCCGTCACCACACGGAGTGAAGTTAAGTAAGTATTAAAATGTTAATTATCGCTTGCTAAACTGTGAAGGAAAACATTGTGAGGAAACCTGCATGTCTGAGAGTTCCTTCTCTATAATGTTCTTGAAAGACATGTGAAGTCTGCCAATCCGCACTTGGCCAGCGTGGTGGACGTGGTGTCCTCACCCTTCTCATAGTGAGAAGTGGCCCGTGCCCAGCAGTGGGACAGTATATGTTCATAGTAGGGGAGCCCACGATGCTAAATTGGGATTTATTCGAACGTCATAGAGACCTATTGGGTTACAAAGCTTAGATATAAAAATATAAAAATGTCTAGGACGTTATCTGACGCGCTTGAGTATAACAAAAAAAAGAGCGAATTCTTTTTGCACGTTCTAATGATGACCACTAGTTTGCGTCACACCCAAATCGTGAGATACTTATTCAATGAGAGCCTTTTTTTAGGTTCACTTAACATCCGGGGAAGTAGCGGCAGTCTCGCGGAGGATAAAGAGGCCGATGGCAGAGGATTGGTTTTTAGTCGGTAGGGATAGAATTCGAGTCCGACATACCCGACACAACATCAAGATCTGATAGTACGCAAAAAACAGACACAGACTCACACACACACACACACACACACACACACATACGAAGCCCTCCACCGGCGCAGAGGATCAAGGGCCTCGAGTAGCAATCAAATAAAAACTGAGGAACGCCAAAAAAGCATACGACGATGGCAAACCAAATGGGATAACTCAGGAAATGGCAGATGGGCAGATGGACGTACAGTCTTATTCCATAATTAGATGTCTGGTTACACCGCAATCATGGAGAGGTCAACTACGAGGGTCAAACTGAAAGTTCTTAGAACTGGCCACTTATAAACAATATAATAAAAAAAATATTCTAAAATTTGAAAATAGAACTCTTTGCCAATATTACTGAGTATATATTTCATTCATTTGTCATTTGTTTTACGATTTGGCGGCAAATTGAAAATTGTCTGTGTCACGTCAACATGAATTTAACACGAGAAAATTTTCGTGCAATGATTTTTTATGACTTTCGATGTCATTTAAGTCAACAAGAAAGTTATGATAGACTACGATTGGCCTTTCACGATGAAGCCCCATCTCGTGCGACTGTTTACAACTGGTTTAATGAGTTTAAACGTGGTCGCACTAATCTCACTGATGATGTACGTGAGGGACCGCCTTCTACGGCGACGACTGAAAATAACATCTGTGTTGTGCGGCGTATGATAGAGACTGACAAAAGAGTGACCTATCAGCAGATTCGGACAAGCTTAGGCATCGGTATGAGTCAAGTGCACAAAATCCTCCACGAACATTTAGCGGTCAGGAAGCTTTGCGCCCGGTGGATACCTCATAATTTGACTAAGGCTCAAAAACTCCATCGTGTGGATTGGTGCCGTAAAATGATTGAAAGATTTAACGGAGGTGACTCAAATGCTGTGTTCGACATACTAACAGGTGACGAAAGCTGGATTTACTGTTATGATCCTGAAACCAAAAGACAATCTGCTCAGTGGGTGTTTCCTTTCGAGGAGTTGCCAACTAAAGTGAAGAGAGATCGAAGTGCGGGAAAAAAAATGGTGGCCTCGTTCTTTGGAAGGATAGGTCATTTCGCAACAATTGTGTTAGAGGATCAAAAAACAGTTTCTGCAGAATGGTACACTACCAATTGTTTGCCACTTGTCTTGGAAAAAGTTCGAGAGAAACGACCTCGCAGTAGGATCCTCCTTCACCACGACAACGCCTCGTCGCACACCGCCAAGCGAACGATCGACTATTTGGCGACATCAAACGTTGAATTACTGGGTCACCCGCCGTATAGCCCCGACCTCGCGCCTTGTGATTTTTATTTATTTCCAAAAATTAAAGAAAAACTTAAAGGAAAGCGGTTTATGAATGCTGAAGAAGCGGTGGCTGCGTATCCCGATGCCATTGAAGAGACCCCTAAGGACGAGCGGGCAAAGTGCTTTTCCCAGTGGTTCCATCGCATGCAGCGGTGTATTGACGTCAATGGACAATATTTTGAAAAGATAAAAACTAATAACTGGCTAATGTAATCAGTTTTTGATTTTCTAAGAACTTTCAGTTTGACCCTCGTATTACTTGATGCAAATGATATCAGGGCATGGATGCTTCCGAGAATATCTGTATAAATACAAACACGACTCCTCACGCGAATGTCCAGACTGTTCCGGCGTTAATGAAGATGCTGAGCACGTGTTTTTTGAGTGTCCTCGCTTCGAGCCGTTACGCAATACATTAGAAGCCGTACTTAAACATAAAATTAAGCCATAGTCCCTAATAAGAGATATGCTCTCGTCCGATGAAGCCTGGCAGGCGACAAGTTCTTTCGCGACAGAAATCGTGCAAACGCTCCGTCGTATCGAGTGAAGTAGGGCTATGAGCCGTGAAACTGGTAATATTAGAAGGGAAGCCTTGACTTCAAGTACCTACAGGAAGAAGCAGTAGCTAGACCCTCCCTCCGGGAAGTAATGCTTAGCAGCAGTCCCACGGACGATAATTGCGCAACATCAGGGTCTGATGATACGCAAAATGTATTTTCCGAACCTCTGAAAAAAAAAGACACACACACACACACAGACACAGACATACACATACACACATACACAGACAGACACACACATAGACACACATACACAGACAGACACACACAGGCAGACACACACAGACAGACACACACACATAGACACACATATACACACACAGACACACACACCCACGCGCGCGCGCACACACACACACACACACACACACACACACACGCACGCACACGCACACGCACACACACACACAGCCACACACATTAGGTACGGAGCCCTTTTTACTTTTTTTCTGAAAACCGCATCAAAATCGGTTTAGCCAAACACGAGCTAATCGCGGGCAAACTTACATTTTACATATATACGGGTCAAACTGAGAACCTTCTTTTTTTGAACTCTGTTAAGATACTAAAACCTTCTCCTAAGTGTAACAAATACTTTTCTGAAAACCGCATCAAAATCGGTTCAGTCAAACGCTAGATAATCGCGGACAAACATATGTACATACATACAGGTCAAACTGAGAACGTCCTTTTTTTGAATTCGGTTAAAAATTCCGTAGGACATGGATGCTATCAGTATCTGACGCGCTCGAGTAAATCCCGAAATCCCTTCATTGGCTCCGCTGCTATCAGGGGCGATGATGAACTACGGTTACAATACTTTATTATTTGGGTTCCTAATAACATTGTGCTACTAGTTTTAAGTTATTTAAGTAAATATTGTATGTCCTCATGTTTACTGGTGTACAATAAAGTGTTAATCAACCAATCAATCAATCAATCAACATTCGAAAGTCAGAGGTAAGTACAGCCTAGTGGAACACGAAGATATTCAGTGGTAGCCCAGAGATCTACTAGGCATTGACTATTCCAACATCGATAACTTTAATTTATTTAGGGTCTTAATTGTAGTACCAGATTTTTTGATATTTAAATACAAAAGATGATAAAAATAACTAGAAACATAGAAATATCATAAAATATTTTATTTAGAAAGAATTACAATTGATCAATGTAGTGTAGGTACTTCTGTTTGTATTTCAAGCCTGTATTTCTTGTTAAATGTTAATTTTGCGAAAAATGTTCATATAAAATAGTATGTATTACAGTTTGTTTTAATCTATATTTTCTGTATTTTAACCAAATGGCAAAGTTAATATTTTCCATATTGCAGGCGTCACATACGCTGCTAAAGAAATTTAACATGATATCTTCTTATTTCTTATTTCTAATCTAAGAAAATTAAAATAATTACTAAATATTTATTTAGCACATACGTCTGATCCACTTAGGCATGAAATGCTTCTTTTTGGGCAAGGTTTATGACATTTTTGTTCTGGAGGCGAGAAATCGACTACAAAAGATGTTTGAGAGGTTGTGTAATCAAAATGGTAATCATTGAACTTCGCTTCTACACAATATTTAGCTTTTTCAGACGGTTTTTCATCATCCATGTTGAGAACATACTTTAGCGGGTAAGGACCGGATGGTGCGTTACTAACGGAAGATGGTTCTGTGCTAATGGTATAGTTGCCCCCATGCCTTACGATTCTAATTACGGCCTGGCCAGGACAAGTGGGTGGTGGCTTGGTACAAGATGGCGTCGATGGACAAGGTGGCGGTGTGCAGCTATCGCTTTTAAGGCAGGAACGCGATGGTGCGCAACATGCACTACAAGGTGGCCTTGGTGAATTGCATGGATGTCGAGGTGAAGTGCAAGGTGGTCCAGGATAATTGCAAGGAGGAGGGAAGCATTTCGATGCACAGGGCGCGCAGTCTCCTCTTAAACAGGTGTTGTGCTGCTCGATTCTTCTGAGTACGGGGCAGGATATGTGTCCTGGGCGCCAGCCACATCTCAACTGAAAAAAATAAAGGTACTTACTTACTTAATTTATTTAAATGTGTCTACTTTCAGTAATCAGTTATTTTGGCGTGGCAAAATTATTCTAATCCTAGATGGGTACCTATTTCTTTTTAGCTTTTAAAATGATGACTCGCAAACTCCAAACCGCGATGTCTGAATCTGACAAACGGTTGTCTCGGGTGGCAATTGACAATCGACTCCACGACAGTCAGGCCAGTGTTGAGCGGCGACGCGTTCACCTAACTCACTACGCTATCTGTGCAGTCATCAGAAAACCCAATTTAAAAAGTGATAACAGCTCTAGGTAGGTAGTTTATTACACATGTAGAACCCGTAAAACATAACCGTTCCTGCCCTATCCCATGGGAATTTCTCGAAATCCTTTCTTAGTGCAGCCCTACGCTCCCCAAGACATAACGCTCCCCAAGACATAAAAATAGACATGCTAAATTTGAGCTTATTGCGCCCAGTAGTTTCAACAATGGGTTGTCTGCTAGCTAGTCAGTAGTACATATAAATATTGCTAAAGTTCACCTATGGCAACAGGGGTAGAGGCAGGACGGGAGGAATGTGGTTCAAGTCCCCCACAAAATCCAAATAAAATATTTTTTTTAGCGTTACCCTTGAAAATCTTTCACGAACTGCAAACCCTCCGAAACAATATCCTGGATCCGCCGCTGAATGGTAATTCAGTAGTAAAATTAAGTACCTGGTGTTCAGGCGAATCTCTGGCATCCCAAAGCCATCCCATGTATTTCGGGACAGGTCCTGGTTTTATTTCCTCTTTGTCTATGCATCTGTGTTTAGGTAGGTCACACCGTCCCAAGCAGCTCGCCGCTTTAGCTAAATTAACATGTTGTTCAAATTAGTAGATAGGCAGGTATTTACTTACTCTAAGGTATTTTAATAAATAGCAGCGATAGCTGAGTGAAGAGACCGAGACTGCCGACGACACAGAGGGTCTCGGGTTCGAATCCACGGCGCGCACCAATGTCTTTTCGAAGTTATGTGCGTATTAAATTGCTGAACGGTGAAGGAAAACATCGTGAGGAAACCTGCATGTCTGAGAGCTCTTCATAATGTTCTCGGAAGACATATGAAGTCTGCCAACCCGCACTTGGCCAGTGTGGTGGACTATGGCCCTTCTCATAATGAGAAGAGGCCCGTGCCCAGCAGTGGGACAGTACAAAGGGCTGATGATGATGATGAAGGTATTTTATAAGATTTGGTTTAAAATAAGAGTATTATTTATTCTGTCTTGATAAACACTCGCAAATCAAGCCATGCAATATTATTGTCTGTCATTTGCGGTGTTCATTTATCTTTTCCATGCACTTAGACGAGTATAAATCATGTATGTAAGTTGGTATGTTGAATATCTAATGCATGCAGTAATAATAAAGTAACGCAGTAGGTACTCACGTCTCCCTGCTTTACAGCAGCATGCCATTTTCTTGGCGGTGGTGATCTGTATGTATTTATTCCATTATCAACATTAACTCCAAGTAATCAGTTTCGTATACCATGGGAAAACCGTCATGCGCTTACCTACACACAAACTACTGAAAATGTGTTTACCCGCCTGTTTATAAAGCCATGATTATTTGATTATACTGTTCTTGTCCATTATTTTAATGTTAGATATAAATAGGCATTGCTATTGGTATTAAAATTATTTATCATAGAAATATTGAGTTACATGGTTGTTTCTTGCCAATGACAATATGAAAAGTTTCTAATTTTGTTCTTCGAATGTCATAGCATTGCTGCTCATTGTTTATGTCTGCTTATAAAAGAAACAAACCTTTTTCATGGTCACTCGGTTCCTCGTTACAAAGACCAATAGATAGATACCTACGTATAACTTTATTTTATTGTAAGTCCTGTATGTATGGATTGCACCTACCGTACTACTCATGTCTCGATATCTACTTCTATTAAACGACGGGATAGACTGCTAAGGTCATTATTAGACAGAGATAACATTAGCCGTACCTAGTCAGTTATCTCTAGACTTAGTTGTGAATCAGTTGTGTTGCCATCTCGAAACACAGGTACATGTAAGTACGTATAAATTTTAATCGTACTTCGTATCAAAGTTTATCATTAAACTGGAATGTTATAAAATAAAATATTAAACAATGAAATTGTTCGGTATTATAATCTTACTATTTTTCTCTGTGGCTAATTGTTACAAAATACTCGCTATATTTCCATATAATGGACGGAGCCACCATATATTTCATTCATCTTTAGTAGAAGAACTAGCATACAGAGGACATGATGTTACTGTGATTAATTATCACCCTGTAAAGAAAATACCAAAACTGCGACAAATATCACTTCAGGCGGACGAAGAAAATCCTAATGATAATGTTGATTTACAAAAACATTTGAAAACGTTGTCTAATGAAATATTTATGGCCTATGATACCGCTAAAGCGTTCAAATATTTAGCAAATACGAACTGTAAAAACTTAATGACCAATCCCCAAGTACAGGAGTTGATGAAATCTAGAGAGTCTTACGATGTGGTAATAGTTGAGCAATTTGTGACGGACTGTGGATTCGCTGTCGCCTACAAGTTGAATGCCCCGACCATTGGAATGACCGCTCATGTCTTGATGTCTTGGACGTATTCAAGGTTAGGGGCACCTAATAATGCGGCGTTTGTAGCAAACCATTTTTTTGCGTCTGGATCCACGCCGAACTTACTAAACAAGATAAAAAGCGCAATCATTAACTTGGGTATGAATACGTACTACACGTATGTGATACAGAAAAGTGATCAAGAAATTGTGAACGAATTTTATCCTGAGATCCCTTCTTTGGAAGAACTTGGAAAAAATATGTCTTTGATAATGTTAAACCAATTTTGTTATTTAACTGGGCCCAGGCTGCATGGACCTAACGTTATAGAAATTGGTGGTATGCATATAAGTCACCACAGCCAAAAATTAGATAAGGTTTGTACTTTTTATCTGTCTAGTACCTTTTTTTTTTTTTGTTTTGTTTTACGAGGTGGAAAATCCCTTCGGATCTCCGACTCTTGGGGGAAATAAGAGCCGGAGTATGTGGTGTTTCCACTAAAAACCACCTCGACTTCCGCCATGTACCCGTGTGTCGGAGGGTGGGGCATCACCAAAGCACTCGTCGCCACCCTCCGACGGGTATTGGCCCGCCAGATGGTCAGGCAGGCCCCGAACAAAACCCCCTTGGCGACGGATTAAGGTGTTGGACTCCGCCGCCAAAACGCCCACCGGCCGCAGAGGATAGGGAGGACGGCAACGCAACACCGCATCTCCTCTTCCTCTGCGGCCCCACCGCGACGCAACGATGGTGCGCCCCCATTTGGTCGCGGGAGATAGGGCGCGCGGCAACGCAACACCGACACGCCTCTCCTCCCGCGACCGCACCCGACTGCGAGGGACAGACAGAACTGTCCCCCGCACCCGCACCGTTGGACCCATCCTGCGCAGGCCCCTCCAAGCCCACGCGGAGCGTCCCCTCCTGGATCCCTCTTAGCTTCACCGCGGGTGACCAATCCACGGTTACTGAGCCCCCCCACCACGACAAGGTGGAGATCCCACGGGGGGCATCTGTCTAGTACCTAAATTTATCACAAATATTAATTAGCAGTATATAGATACTGTTAGGCCTTATTCAAAAGTATTCATTGAATACAATACCAGACTTGGTCCTAGAGATAGATTTGAAAAAATCTTTATGAGGAAGATAGGTAGATATTTCAATTCGACATTTTCGCCAACGGATTTTCAAAGCAAGGGGACTTATAACAATCTATGAACTAAAAATAATACTAAGATTAGTCGTCCCTTACGATTAAAAAGAAGAATTAATTTTGAAAGAAATTTTGAAGAAATTATTTATTTTCATCCGACATGTAGGTACCTATTTCAAAGAATTTCAGAGATAATAACTTTACTAAAACGCATTTATAACTAAACTCGAGCACTCTGGTGTACATTATAGTGAATTTTAAACAGATTACCGCCGAAGATACCGCCGGATATGTATAATTTAGTTGGTATAGGGCTGCCAAGGTGAGACCATTGACACATATACAGACTTGGTGCTGTAACTGAGAATTTCCTAACCGAAATAGGTACATTTCACCTCCTAGTAACTAAACAAAGCACTGAACATCGAAATTCATCTAATCGAGAAACAAAAAAGAAACGGCCGACGGACGGAGGGAATCATTTTCCTTTCGATACTCGTAGCTGACTTGGTTTTTTCGGTCGGCAGTTCAGTATGGGACTATAGTATGCTTATGTGTTTTTGATCTGTCAATAATGCTAATTACGCACAATAATTAGAGTGATTCTAAAGCATACTTTCGGTTTTGGCCGGTTTTCGTCAGTCGTAGGCATTTAAGTACATACTTGATTATGATAATAGTTATTTTTTTTTCAGGAATTGCAAACATTTTTGGATAGTTCTAACACGGGAGTTGTGTATATTAGTTTTGGGACAGTAGCAGCGAATGTCCCTAAACATGTTATTAATGAAATAAAGAAAATGATTGAGTCCAGTGATAAGTATTTTGTCTGGAAAATAGATATTACAGATTGGACGGCGCCAAAAAACGTGTTTTTGAGCAAATGGGTGCCTCAAGTGGCTGTGCTGTGTAAGTTTGTTTTACAAACAATTTAAATAAATTTTCTATTAATGTATAAAAATAAATAAAAAAGCATCCCTCAAATAAATGTTAAATCTATTTACGTAGGTCACGCAAAAACGAAGGCTTTTGTATCTCATTCTGGTATGTTGAGTACATCGGAGGCTATGCATTGTGGTGTACCAATAGTGGGTGTACCACTATTCGGCGATCAATTTGCAAATGGTGCGTCTGCGGTAGAAAGCGGACTAGGAGTCACGGTAGATATACTGACACTGAAACAACAAGTTCTGGAAGAGGCTTTGAATACCGTGCTTCAAGAAAAGTGAGTAGGGTTCTTATCTGATCTTAATTTTACTTAAGAACATTGTTAAATAAAAAAGGACATTAACGTGACGTTTCTTATCTACAATACAAGAATATGTAAAGACGCTAATTAATTCATTTGAGTGTTTTGTAGATTCATAACATTAATAACAACTGGAAACTTATGAGCTTTGGCTTTTATTGTTATTTTTCATAAAATGGCTATAAACCTATTAATATGTTGCTCGACCAGTCATTCCGTGTTGAATCAATATTCTATAAATAGCCAATTTATTTATAATTCTCCGAATTCAACGTTAAGTCTCTTAAATTACTACCTTATTCTAACTACATTATGTGATTTCCATGTATTATTTTTAGATTCCAAGAGAGAGCAAAAGAACTATCCCGATTGTGGAAGGACAGACCACAATCTCCGATGGATACTGCGACATACTGGGTAGAGTATGTCGCTAGACATAAAGGAGCTGTGAACTTGAGACCTACCACCGTGTACATGCCTTTTTATCAATATATGATGCTTGACATTGTATTTGTAGTGTTGCTTGTTATCTTAGTTCTTTACAGAATATGTGGACCTTCAGCAAAACGTGAAGAAAACTACGACAGAAGAAGATTGGCAAAGAAGAGGGCATAAGATTCATCTATTGAAATGTATCGGACAAATAATCAATGTATTGTTTTGTACATTTTATTATATCTTTTAAATAAACTTTGAAAGCAAAAACGCATAGATGTAATTGCAATTGGAAGTAACTGATAAATTAAAAAATACCGCAGGTCTCTTGCGAGCATTCTATATGACTTAATCTTTATAAAGTGTGTGCAATTAAATATTCAATCAGTAGACATAATTTACTAAAATACATAATCGCTTTACATAGTCCTCGTTCGATCAAAAAGCATCGATGTTTAGTACTTTCGACTGTAGCATCTCAAAGCGTAAGTATCTCGAAGTATTTTTACTCTTTCAAAACACAACGCCTCAACTAGGTATGAATCGTGTCTCGCGGCGAACTTTACCAAAGGACACAAAGAACATCCAGAATCGAAAATACAATTAGTGTATAGTGGCAAATTAACTTAAAGAAAGAACGAAAGAAAATCGAGTAAATGAGCAGTCAATTAGACGCCTCAGCTGAAGAGCTTTATGCGGCAATTTAATCCCAAAAAATCTTCGAATTTATTTGCCATCAAAGTCAAGGCCAATTCAAATTACAGAGTAACACATTTGAACGTGAATGCATAATAATTTTCATGACCAGTTTCGGATAAAGATATTTTAAGTCACCAAATTCTTATACCTATACCTATAATTGGTGCTAGTTTTGTAGTGCAGCTGACCATGCGAAAATACTTGGCATTAATAATTTAATATATCAGAGTCTGAGCTCACAATTGGCAACTTATCCCGTACCATTACTCAAACGAACATCAAGAATGGCAAATGTGCACCGTCAATTTCAATAACGAATTAAATTAACCTTTATGGAAAAAATCTCATTATACATACCTACCTACTTGATCGACTTGAAGATGACCTTTTCAGCTTGTTTGTGTACCTACCTCAGTAATTTTTCTGATAATTTATCGAATTTAAATTATTATTTCATTCATTGACGCACATCTAATGATCTCTTTTATACTTTTAAATTACCTACATAAAAATATGCACCTACAAAATATACATAATATGTACCTGTTATATAAAATAGGATCTCAGAGACCCAGAGAATTAAAACCATACCTGATGTGTGAAATGAATAACTTTAGTGCGAATGGAAAGAACCAAAGTCCTCATTTACATTTACATACAGTACTGCACTTGAACTCTATTGCCACACCTGTAAAGTTTGCTTAAGGGAGCCTTATTAGGGCTTCTAATAGAAATGACCGCTGGATCTTTGGGATGCCGTCAGGCGTCAACGAAATCAATTTCCATTAAGAACACCCAGACTCAAGACAATAGCTTGTGGATCACACAAAGTGGGGAACCGAACTCAAGACTGACGACACTTGGCGCACTGGTAAACGGTGTGGTGAGCGTGAGCCCCTGCCATTCGTGCAGTCTAAATTCTTCACTGCTCTGCTACAACAATGATTTGAAAAGAATTATATTGTCTTCTAATCTTTGATGTCTTATTTACTATCAGTGAAGAAATTACATTACTTAAGACCAATGTTCCTTCAATATACCTATTACACAAAACTGTTGTCACAAAACTGATAGAAACAGATGAATGTCTAGACCGGCGACCGAGACGTAGGTATGATTAGGTACTACCTAGTTTCCTAGTTATTAGCATACATATCTGTTTGGAATTTGACTACGTAGGAAAGGCTGTTGTTAGTATTGCATGCCATATAAACATAAATGTGTAATAAGAGCCAAGTTCAATATTAACAAAATTATGCGCCTTGAAGAATTGAATAGAACGTGTTTAAAGAAGAATGGCAAGCTTGGAACCACATTGTTGTTGTCATGAAGATCTTTGACAATCTTTAAAGGTTTATTTAGAAGGTACTGACGTACCTTCTAAATGAACACCGGGTGGAAACTGGGATAATGCTAAGAGGATGATGATGATGATCTTGCCATTATATCCGTGCATCCATAAGTTATATAATCTTAATGTAAAACTACGGGGTTATTATAGCGCCTTGTGCAAAATATATTCCTATTTGTTACAATATGATAACATTTTATTCCTACTTCTCTAACTTACTTTCTATTTGATTTAATGTTAGTCTTTTAAAGTACTACTATCTAATATTACTAAGTTATATTAAAGCACGTTGTCTATAAGGTTGGGTCCCAAAAAGCATGGAATCTTGCCATTGTTCTTTTAGCCACATGAAGATGTTATTCAAGCTCTAGATTTGAAAATTATTTCATTATGATAATAATATTTTACCACATTCACACAACACCATCTAGACCCAAACTAAGCAGAAGCTATGGGCACTAGACAATGGATAGACATACTTATATACTTTTTTTTTGTAAATACATACATATTATACATAGAAACACCCAGACCAAGACAAACATCCTTGTTCATGCACACAAATGTTTGACTTGAGCGGGAATCGAACCCGCGACCATCGGCGTAGCAGTCGCTTACACTCCCGCGGCGCCAACCGGTCGTCAACGATGACGTGGATGTTTTTAAGATTATCCGGCGCATCTGAAGACTCGGCATTTGTCTTCAATTTCACTTTATTATATTGACCAAGGGTGTATTTTTAAACAGAGTAAAAACTATTCTGAGTGAATTTATGTAATATGGTCCGACAAAATGTAAATTAATTTTATTTACCTATTCAATTTATTTTATTTTATAATCAGGTCGTAGTTGCATAAACATAAATCAACATGAATGTTTAGAAGATACGGCATGTAATGTAATCTAATGTGTGATGAACGATAAAGTGTAATAGGCTGGTTACGTTCAAGGTCCGATAAAGAATCTATGATTAGAACAATGAGCATGCGATAAAAATACAATTAAAAACCGGCCAAGTGCGTGTCGAGCTGAGCAGTAATATATGCTTTTGTAGTAACCTTTAGCGAGTGTCCCAGGGATAAAAGAATTTGATCACAGTATTCATTTTATCGTTTGCAAATGTTAACTCTAATATTATGTGCATAATGTATATGTCACGGGAAAATAATAAGAATCGTAAATTTATAAATTTCCTAGAAAATTTATAAACTTTCGTAGGATTAAACGAGAGATAAATTGTATTACTTTATGCAAACATTTCCGTAAATCTATCAATTTGTGACGTCTCGTCGTAAATGTATAAACTGACGGAAATCCATTCGTAAGATTCTATACGGTTCGACCACTCACAGAAGACCTTTTAATTTTACTACCATCATCTATAAAAGAAAATCACGTTTGTTGAAAATACTTAAATATTTTTTAAGTTTCTACCTGTTTATTAAAATCGAGTAAGTAACAAATTGCTTAAATTACATTTGTTGTATGGGAGCCCCCCTTTATTATTAACTTCTTTTAAATTTAATTATTTATTTTGAAAGGTAATATACAACTACATATTCAGTAAAAATTTTAAGCGTCTACCTGTTATCGTTAGTAATTTTTAGCAAAAACATACATACATACATACATAGTCTCACGCCTATAACCCCGAAGAGGTAGGCAGAGGTGTATTTCTACACCCACTTTTCGCCAGATATACTTTAGTCCCACGTAATAAGCGGCAAGCCTATTGCCGTACCGGGCACATTTCCAGACTCCGTGCTGCTACTGAGAATTTCGTGACAGAAAAACCCAATAGCACTGCCCGAGCCAGGAATCGAACCCGGGACCTCCCGATCCCACGCGCACATTTATGCCGCGAGACCAACGAGGCAGTCGTATTATCATCATATTTGATGTCGAGTTTTCCGTCTCTACGCAAAGATGGTATTTGCATCGTGTTATCCCTTAGTCGCCTCTTACGACACCCACGGGAAGATAGGGGGTGGTGACACTTATTCTATGCCGTCAACCACACGGCAAAAAATACGCAAAAAACACGTTTGTTGTATGGGAGCCATCCGTTATTTAACTTTTTCTATTTATATAGTTATTTATTTTCAAAAGTTATATATAACTACATATTTTGTGAAAATTTTAGGCATCTACCTGTTACCGTTAGTAATTTACAGCAAAAAATACAAAAAAAATCACGTTTATTGTATAGGACGCCCCCTTAATATTTTTTTTTTATTTTTAGTATTTGTTGTGCCGCTATAGGCAACTGAAATACATAATTTGTGAACATTTCAGCTTTCTAGCCATCACAGTTTATGAGATACAGCCTGGTGACAGACAGACAGACATACGGACAGACAGCGGAGTCTTAGTAATAGGGTCCCGTTTTTTACCTTTTAGTTACGGAACCCTAAAAATGTCAAGTTGATTCATGAACAAGGGTTTAATACAGTAGGTACCTACCTAGGCAAAAATATAGCATATTTTTATTATAATAGAAAAACTTAATAGTCATAATCATAAGATAATTATATTGTAAGTACATTTTCATTCCAATATCATTGTCGTAACGCTAATAGTAACGATCGCGGTGGTAAACCTATTAAACTTAGGTACGCGTTTCTAATAAGTTTGAAATAAGATAAAGTTTCCTCATTCCAAAACGCAGCGAACGATTAGTCGCAGCTTTGGAATACCAGCCGCCTTCCCAAATGGATAAAGAACCTGACCAGACATAACGGTACTGTAGAGATGAGAACGCCCACCGTTGATAAGCCGTTATATCAATACACAATGCCTGACGATACTCATATGTGTGGTGCAGGTAGCTACAGTGAAGAGATTTTGAATGGTTATATCCTCTCAAATAATTAGTATTCTCAGTATCTTCCGGACTTTTTAGGCAAAAAAATCTTACCATAATCCTAATTTATAAACTAAAAATAATAATCGAGGAGTTTTAATTCATAGGCGAGAAGGTTTAAAAAAAAAGTCAGGGAGATACTGTAACAATTGATTTAATGTATCCAATAATAAAAGTTAGCATTTTTGGAGGTAATTCAAATCAGTTATTTTCTTATCACAGTACTGATCATACAGCTAAGTACATAAATAATACAGTATAGAAGTAACTATTTATAAAAATAATATTGCTGATACAGCGTTTAGCTTCTTTACATTTTTTAAGACTGTGCTTGAAGCTACAATTCAAAAACTAGATTTAAATAGTCTCTCTCTGTCTGTATAACATAATGAAATAATGTGAAAATGCATGACTACTACAGGAAGCAAGCTAACGGACTTTCAGTACACTGGCAATGTTAAACAAAATACTTCCTATAATTAATGAAAATGCCAAATTACCAATAAAAACACTGTATAATTATGTATGAATGCTACAATAAGTAGAAACAAAATTTCTTCAAATTAGCATACTGCATTTTGTTGACTTGCAGTTCCAATACGTAACATGTTTGTAGAACGCGGATGTTTGTCTCGTTGTGTTTTCGTCACGATCTCATTACCAATTCGTTGTTTTAATCTTACTGTAAAAAAGTATAAGGTCCGTAGCAGAACAACCTTCACCCATCTGTTTATCGGATGAAAAGTCATCATCATTGTACAATCGTTGTCTTAGTTGCATCCATGTCTTTCGCCTTAGAACTCAGGGTCCGCTTTCCAGTCTAACGAGATTTGACATTATAATAGCTTTTCCACAGAGCGATTGTTGTCTGACCTCTGCGACCCCGAGGAAAAGTGATATTCCATGACTTTGATCAGTGTCAAAACCGTACAATTTATACTTTTCTCAACACTTTTCTCATTTTCCATATCAACTTGCGCCATGATTTAGATTACATTAAGAACTATGACCAGTTCTTAAACCTTTAATATTATTGCATTATATTTCACATCCACTCACTTCACTCAACATTCACTTAACATTTTCTATGTATCTACGCCCTTAAGCAAGACTAGCAATTAATAGTTTGTTTCTGGTGTGATCCTGTAACTAGCAATAGGATTAAAGTGTTCGCTTGCCATATGCGTCGCATTGTGTGCCGCTTTGTAACCCCATAATCTCATGGCTTCTTTACACACCATTTGTATTTCATTAATGTCTTTGAAATTCATCAAATATCTCCATTTGAATGGTATCTTACGAGAAACTCTGTACGTTGAGTCAAAGCCGACCACCTCATCATTTGTGTGTGATTTTAGAAACTCTTCAATTGATGACGTTGGACTTAGTCTGAGAAAATTAAGAATTTGATGTGCTGTGGTATTAGGTTGAAGTGCTAAATCTTCAAATCGTAATACCTTTATTCGATCAGGGTACAGCGGTATAAGCTGACTTGCTGCTATGTAGTCGCGGATCATATCAGCACAAAGTAGTTCAGGCTGCCAGCAGTCAAGCCCTACTTGACAAAAATATCGGTGACGTCTGGAGTTAAATACACCTCGAGGATCTCTCACTAACAGAACCACTTTCACATTTAAGTCTTTATCATCCAATATTTCTTGTACGAAACGTAGTCTAAGACGACATAACTTCATGGTTTGAAAAGGAAACAGTTTACAAAATCTCGAAGTAAAGTCCGCATCAAAACACAGATCTTTGTTATGTTCACAATGTTCCCATAGTCTTTTATTTTGGCGAAACTGTATCAAATCCGTTTTTCCAAACTCAAAGTATTCCTCCAAGTTATCATATTTACATTTGAACAGGTCTTTAATATCGCTGACTGCTTGGGTGGAAAGTGGCGGTGCTCTAATTTGAACAATACCATATTTTAGTAGTGGTTCGTAATGATAATATGTACCTGGTATTGATGCCAAAAGTTCTCCGAAAAACGTGCTGCCAGATCTCCACGAGGATAAAACTAGAGTTTGTATTGGCTTTCCCTCCGACTCCATGAGTAAATCCTCCAATTTATGAGCATTAGAATGCGAGAAGTTGTATTGTGATAGCTCAGACCGAATTTTGGATCGAGTTTTTTCTATAATCTTTTCTATATAGTCTGGCGACAATTTCGATGATTTCTGTTGCGTGAAATCATCTTTTTTGCTACCGCTTGAAGATATAGCAGTGTCGATTCTTTGGTTCCCGAGAGGCAAAATAGTATTGCTTGAATACTCAATTGCAGTACGAACTAGAAGTACACCAAAGCCGATAGCAAAAACTAAAGTATATAGCTTTAAATAGCGCGACATCGCGCCCAAATATTTTAGTAAATCTGTTCGATACAGGGAGGTACTATTACGTTAAGAGTTGTAAACGATAACACTGCGTCTGTTATACTGATTCATACATTTTGAAAGTAAGTTGCAACACTGCATTTTTTATATTTCTTTACCTATTTTACTACTTCGTATGACCTTAGGGTAAAGTGACCTATGCTCGGCCAATACATAAAATACAAATTAATTTCAATAAAAGGTGTCTGCTCACAAAAATATTCTTACACATGTCTTTTTCAATTTGTCGTTACCAAATGTAATTCAGTTAATTACCTCCATTCTTCTAGATCTATCTGTATGAAAGTTATATAAAACGGTTTACGTTTAACGTTTAACATTACATAAGAGTTATTATCCAAGAGATGAGTAAATAATACTAATAAATGAAGAAGCATATATAGTAATGAGACCGGAGCAAATGGAAAGCGGAAGAAAGAAGTAAGTATATCCCACAGTAGACAGAAAACTAGACCAAACAAGTTTATTTAATGTGTCTTTATCGCGTTTAGTTAATAATTAATACGTTTAGTTAAGTTACGCAATTCATCATCCTCCAAGCGTTATCCCAGTTAGAGCCCGGGGTCTGCTTTCTAGTCTAACCAGATTAGATTTATATATCGATGAATCAGACTGAATATTAGGATTTACACAGAGCGACTGCTTGTGTGCGGCAACCGCAATCTTTGGTTTAGACTAGTGTCAGTTTATTCATAGGTACTCACTCCCTGTAACTATTGTCGAAGATCATCATGACCGCCGGGACCGACGGCTTAACGGGCTCACCGAGGCTCGGGGCAAGCGATAATTTACAATTCAATACGCACATAACTCCAATACCTAAGTCATTGGTGCACGCCGTGTATTTGAACCCAATACAGCATGGCAGTCTCTTGGTATCTCCACTAGGCTATCGCTGCCTTATAATTAGTTTACGCGATTATGACTCGTTAAACTAATTATTACATAAACTTGTATGATATATACAAATCGTGAAAGTTATAAATATTAGATAGATATGTGTTCCAGAAAATGTAACTTAATCGATTTTCTGTCACCTTTGTATACCACACTGTAAATTTATTTATTTTATGAAAAGATAACCGTTGCTCAAACTAACTAAATTGTTTAATATCGCTTGCCTCGCGCGTCAGAGGGACAGTCAGGACAGCCTTAAAGTTAACTTGGTACCCCTCGGCATAATTCACGACGAACTTAACACTGACCCAATCCATCACTGTACTCTTGACTGATCGGTGACTGATGTTATTTTATTTCATAATTATGCTAAGTGGACGGATTCTAAATACAAAATCATTTCGTGGGTGTCGTAAGAAGGGACTAAGAAGATAGGCTATGTAAATAACAACCATGTGGAGAAACGGCAAATTCGATTGACTCCTCCACGACTCACAAAGATATTGTAAAACAAATTCGGAGAGGCTTTAGAGCTAAAAACAAAGTGGTCTGCAAATGCTGTAGATAAAGAATTCTAGTATTTATTTGTAATTGTTATTATTTAATGATGCTACCGAAAAAAAAATATATTTATTTGCAGGTTCCATAATTGGTAAAGACACCTTATGAGATCCATATGTATAGGCAGATAACAATTATAATACTCGTCAAACTTGTTTGTATTCTTATCGTCCTTGTGTCCTTATATTGTTCAGTCTGGTGAACTAGTATTTTATTTGCTAGGTAATAAAAGTTGTAATTTGCAAGATTTCAGTGTAACTTGTAATATTTTTTTCAGTTTTAGTAGGTGGGTAACGATGTTGTTTGTTAAAAATTTTACTAGGCTGTATACTGAATACGAACCATGTTTTCATGTCTTGAACATTGTTTTTTTTTAGAAAAGCCATATTTATGGGTCTCCCTTCACCAGGCTTAACATCCAACAAAGTTCAGTTTGGAGCCTGTGTTCAGAGAGTCTTTCGAAAGGTTCAGCGTATGCGCTATGAACACCGCCGTGTCCCTGACTTCACGTTGTAGTTGTCTCGCGAATCTACCAGCGCGGAAAGGTATACGCCACCCCTCCGACATTCGGTCTACACCGGCAGACCCTCAAACAAAAGACAAAATCTTTCCTCCGCTTAGAGGCGCACGTGGTCATTGCGCCGCCTCCACGGCCTGTTACTGGCCGAACCTCTGGCTTGTCGCTACTGTACCCTAGTAGCCATAGCAGTCGTCACGCGCTCCTCGACACCCGGACACACTCTGCCGTTCTTGCTCATTATTAATTCCTTACAGAAGAAGACGGTGGCGTTTCAGGCACTCCAGCTACGAATCATGGCTTGTACCAATCCAAAGTGAGAGAGTATGCGAATCGAATGCCGCGACCATCATCATCATATCAGCCGAAAGACGTCCACTGCAGGATGCTGCGACCAAGTCGCAAAAAAATGTGTGCCCAGATGGGGCACTCCGCTAAGGTGTGCATCGCCGTGGCTACGATGACATCGCGTCAGACGCTGCAATAATAACAACCGAGCGTATCCTCCAAGCCAAACCCATGTAAAAACCGACCAGCCGTAGGCAGACAGCTGGCAGGTAAGATGAGAGCGTTGTGACTCCACTTACCAGGAACGGGTGTTACTTTGGCTAATACTGGGGCATGCCCGATACTTTGAAATCAGTTTGCCTTCCATTTGTACCTGACTTTTGAGATGTCATTTTTACAGCCCATCCTTAAAGGATGCTTAACTTGCAAGTTTGTGTGAAGTATTATAGGCGTAGGAACCAAGCGGACATACATATTTATTATATGTACATATATGTTAGGTAAACTAGAAATTAAGAAATCTAAAGTGGTCTAAATCACCTAAATGGGTAGCTGTTGGTTCTAATATTATGTAAAACCATTGTACACACAGTTTTATGCAGTGAATATACTGTTATATCTCGCAAACAAGTCACTACGGTAATTGAAATCGATAGGCAGTTAGTTATTTATGTTTTAAATGTTTACAATTTGTCTTGCCAGTTGACTGCTTTTACTATTTAAAATTACAAATAATTAGTTTCAAACTCATAAAAAATATTATGATTTTTAAACGAATTACTATAAATTGACGGAATCAGCACATCACTCTCGTGAAGTCTCATCCATTGACTGACTGCACGGTTGGCGTAATGGTTTAGGGCCTGTTCACGAGATCGGTCTAAGCGGCGCGCGTCGCGGCGGGCGGCGCGGCAGAGCGTCGTGCACGCCACGACCCTACAGCAGCGGTAAACGCAGCGGCAAATGTGGACGTATTTGGGCCGACGGAGTTACCCATAAATATGGTGATAACCAAAATATCTTTGTGTAACTATACGGTATACCTACAAAATTGTCGACATTGGATCTTCATTTCTTACAAGTATTTTATATCAAAGGAATAATACATATTCGCAATTAATGAGGCGTTGAATAGGTACCTACACAACGTAGATTACGTTAAGTAGGTAGGTAAATCAGCTTTTAACTTTCATAGTAGCTGTGTCTGTACCTAAATAGGTACATATGTACATTACTCAATGTTTTAATGTTTGCGATTTATATTAAAACCTACCATTACATTCTGTAAAACATTGTTTCATTACATCTCGCAACGTTTTATTAACATTTTTGTATTTATACAGCGGATGTGTTGCTATCCACACACGCGACCGTTTAAAAATTTCGACTTTAAATGTCTCCGTATTCATTACCACCACAAAATATTTAACAAATTGTTTAACCGCCTAGTTCGTCCCTCGCGTAACGCTGTCTGTGCCGCTCGGAGTCGTGGCGTCGGACTCGGTCGCAGTACATTTGTTCCCGCCGCTCGCCGCACCGCACGCCGCGCCGCTCGCCGCGCAGCCAATCGCGCCAAAAAAAACGCGCGCGTTATCGCTGTGCGCGGCGGCTCGTGGCGTGCTTCGAACGTCTTCATACATTTGATCTTGCCGCTAGACGCCCCGCGCTAAGCCGCCGCTCAGAGCGGCAAGGTCGTGACAGGGCCGTTAAGCGGCCGCCTCGCCGCTTGACACTGCGCCGAGTGTTGTGGGTTCGATCCCCACACTAGACAACACTTTGTGTGATTCATAAATTATTGTCTTGAGTCTGGGTAATCATTGTGTCCGTTAGTTGTATGTTTGTGAAGTCCTCCGGGACACAGGATTTAGTCCTACTGCGGGAGATGTCTTTATATAAAAAAATAACTATAGAATACTTACTTTATGTATGTGTATTTAGGTGCATATATTTATTACATACCTATATGTATGTATGTCTATACAGTACTATATATTGTGTATGTATTCTATCCCTATAATGCATATAATAATTAATATCAGGATTCACATATAACTACTGATTGAGGTAAACGTTAAAATGCACCTCCCACTTTCATCTCTGCTCCACTTTAAGGTTGATAGGTAGAGACTGTTTTGTGGGACTGTATCCAACCTTGTACCTACACCGTGTTTGTGCAAAAATAAATAAATTAATTAATTATTACAACTGAATAGTTATAAATACACTAGTAATAAACTTTAACTTTAAAGTAAAATGTTTGTGCATGTATGTGTGTATGTAGATACTTAGATGTTTTCATCTTATAATGTTTTGAGTTGCCCACGACTTTGGAGCCTGGTAATATGTTAACCTACTGCAAATAACTTATATTTGTCTTCAAAGTGGAAACCCAAATTACAGGCTCATTCTCCCCTTTAGAGCAGGCAGAGCTATGTGCGGGTCTTCACAATAGGCGTAAGGTAACTAAAATATGTGGTACTGTAAGTACAAAAACGGTGCTTTCTTATCGACGTATATTTATTTATTGAACTGAACTGTGTACAGGTTGATTTAATGCCTTGGGCATTATCCGCCAGTCCACCTTTGAGCGGTGCTGAGAAACGTTGTAGGTGTATTAAATACTTACTATTATTTTAATGTAGGTACAATAATATAATATAATTCTTAAATAAATATACATACATACACTATACATACATATAAATATATCATAATACATATGAGAATTAAAGGAAGAATATATAAAGCCATAAAGTAGCTACATATTATTAAATAATGTGAATAGATATTAAGATACAAATTCTATGACACATCTACTGGTCTTGCCAACAAGAGCTCCTTTACTTTCCCCTTTAATTTGTACTTGGCTTTGCACGTCTTGATTTCTAGAGGGAGGGCATTCCAGAGGAGAATAGACTGGACGAGAAAGGAAGAGTGAATAAAAGATGTGTTATGAGAAGGGACAGTAAGAAGGAGATTATTAGACGATCACAAATTGCGGTCGTGGTTGGAACAAAGATATTGATAATGACAAGTTAAATAATTTGGGGATGAAGGAGACATAAGAATAGAATAGAGAGTAGTGAGAGCACGCAAACTGCGACGATGACGGATAGGAAGCCATTTCAATTGGGAACGGTAATTAGACACATGGTCATACTTGCGAAGATTAAAAACGAATCGAATGCAGTTATTGAGAAGACGGTCGAGTTTGTTGAGAAGTTCTGCATTCAGGTCATAGTAGCATACATCATCATAGTTGATTAACGGAAAAATCAAGGTCTGCACAAGCATTGTCTTGGTCTTGGATCGGAGCAAGTTCCTGACTCGGTAAAGAGTCCGTAGGGTGCCGGTGACCTTTTGACTCACCTGGTTCACTTGAGTTCGCCAATTAAGTGTGGCATCTATATGCAGCCCTAGATTTTTAACAGGGTACCAATCTATGGCCGTGCTGTTGTATGTGATGGTGGGAAAACGGGTTGTGTCAAATTTTCTTAATAAGCCTTGGCTGCCCAAAACAATGGGCTGACTTTTATTTGGGTTTACATTCAGCCCGAACCTTGTAGTCCAATTATGTATCTCAGCCAGATCCCTGTTAATCATGTCGATTGCCGTAGACAGAGACTCTACATTTACCTGGGTATATATCTGTAAGTCGTCGGCATACAAATGGTGAGAACACTGAAGATTGTTAGTTATGAGATTTATAATAATGGAAATAACAAGGGAACGAGAATACGGCCTTGAGGGACACCAGCTTCAATGTTAGCAGTATACTAATATTACGTTCACCATCAACTACATTTTCTGTATAAATAAGATTCTTGTGTTACTCTCTGACTGACGGACAAGGCACAGGCAAAACTATCGGGAACGAGGAGCTGAAACTGAGATTTTTAGGAATTGCCTCCCTAAGTGGGCAAATAGTCTTATGAGGGCGAAGTCTAGTACTTTATAAATAATCTTCATTTTTAGTAGCAAACGCGGTAAGAAACGTAGGTAAAACTGACTGCAGAAATGATAAAACTGAAACAATAAAATCGAAAACACATATGTTTATTAAACCTTTTAAACCTTCTCAATGCACTACCAGTCGGTAGCTGTTCGATATACTCGAAGAAATAATTATAGTAGACAACTAACTTTAAATTTAATTGTATGTTTTGGAAAACACATTTCGGAACTACGTGCTAGTGATTAATTGTTTTCGCTGAACATATTGTAATCAACTTTTTATGTTCTTAGAACTAAGAACGAATGGAACCTGAAGCTTGAACTTCTAGAACTTGGCTTATCAAGATGAGGCTTAGGTATCTTCTTCAGGTGTAATCTCTTTAGTGGTAGGTATAGTAGTTAAACAACATGTAGGATTGTAGGTATATTATGTAGTAGTCATATTCTCAGGAAATAGAAACTAATAGGTCAGGGTCTAACAATATCTTTGGGTATTCATGTTAGACCTTACAGACTAACATGCAGTTAAAAATTTAAATGACAAAACAAATATTGAATAACCTCTCATGAAAAGGCCAAAAAGCTTCTTCGGTCAAAACTGATTTATTATGTTGGTGTGGCATGCAACCACACAGTGGAGTAAGAAAAATATACAAAGAGTATGTTGGGGTTGAGAGATTAGATTGAGAGTGAAAGGGGACAGTGAATACGGGAGTAACGGATAGACATGCGTGATATGGAGTCTCTTACCTGATTTTGCTGGTCTTACAGGTGCCTTGATTTGCTCTGTTCTTGTAACAATCCCAAGAAGTTCTCCGCTACGAAGCCGGCCGGCCGACGATAGGTACTTGCCACGTTTTTTCAAAGAGTCCATTCACACGCACAATATCCAACACAATCGATGAAATCACAATATATTATTAGAAAAGGCGGTTCTAGATACTATGTAACGGATGGATTACAATTATAGCGGTAAAGAATCCCGAAATTCACAATTATCAGCTAGCAGCGAGTTTTAAGATCGCGAGCACTCGGCGGTTGGAGATGAAGTTCGTTCAAAAAAGGCACGACGTGAAGTTCGCCGCGATGACAGCGCCACCAAGTGAAGATATCCAAACACGCATGCCATATGATGTTTATCAAATCAGAGACCAATTAATGAATTTTACAGCTATAAGAAATTACTCTCAATCCTTCCATGTGGAAAAATCCAAAATGGGATTATGAGCCGATAGATATCAATTAAAAGTGTGAGCTTGCCTCACCATGCTCCCCCCCTTGGAAGGACGCGAGTGCTTTCAACAGGAAAGTGATAAAAATTATAAAGATTGATTGACCTAAATCATGATCAACAAAATAAGCTATAAGCTAGGAGCGTTGAAGCTTTATGGCTGAATGCGGGCGTAAACGATATTTATAAGTTACTTAAGCCTAATTACTAACCTAACACTTTACATTTATGTACTAATCATCATTGCGTTGGGATAGGATATAATTTAACGATAGCTCGTTTGAAATTACCGAACTTCGTCTTAACCATTGCTACGCGAGCTACGTTATCAGAGCCTTTATATACCTCCGTGATAACCCCTAAAGGCCAACTAAGCGGGGCGGAATTGTCCTGTCCAACAAGTACGACAGTACCAACTTCTACAGGCTTGCCTGGAGTAGCCCATTTTTGCCTCACTTGCAGCGTATGCAAATACTCAAGATGCCATTTTTTCCAAAACGATTGGACCATACTATCCAACAATTGTTTACGCTGTGCCAGACTAACACGCTGGTCAGACAAATCGGCTGCTGGCAGGTACGTTAACGGTGTCGACATCAAGAAGTGAGCGGGAGTAATGACTTCCGGATAAGGATCTGAAGATATCACGCTTAGAGGACGTGAATTCATGATACACTCTATTTGAACGAGGACGGTTTGTAATTCCTCATAAGTGAGAATTTGGCTACCGATTACCCGGTAAAGATGCGTCTTTAATGATTTAATGTTTGCTTCCCACATAGAACCGAAGTGTGGGGAGCGAGGAGGAATCATTTTCCACCTTATGCGGCGCGTTGAGAGCTCATCTAAAAGAGACGAATTAAAACTAGAATTCCTTAAAAAACTATACAGGTCATCTAGTTGTGCCCTGGCACCGACGAAGTTAGTAGCGTTATCTGAATAAAGACAGGATACCGGCCCCCGACGCGAAATAAAGCGTTTAAACGCGCCCAAGAAAGCATCGGACGTTAAGTCAGAGACAAGCTCTACGTGGACGGCCTTGGTGACCAGGCATACGAACAAACAAATGTAAGCCTTTTGCGTACGTTGCCCTCTGCGTCGGGCGAGGGTTATACGTATGGGGCCAGCATAATCTACTCCAGTGTGGACAAACGCCTTGGATTCAGACACCCGACATTCGGGAAGGTCAGCCATCATTGGTGTAGGATGCGTCGGACTAACTCGAAAGCAGGTGTTGCATTGCCGCAACTGAGACCGTATGACAGTCCTGGCATCTAGTATCCAAAATCGCTGTCTTAAAATAGACATAAGAAGTCCTGGCCCAGTATGACAATGCATCACATGATAATGCCGAATTATCAGATCCACTACATGGTCATGTTTTGGCAGCAGTAACGGGTGCTTAGCGTCAAAAGGGAGGCCAGATTTGGAGAGCCTACCACCGATGCGTAGGAGGCCTTCATCGTCCAAGAACACAGCCAAACGCTGAAGCTTCTTGGGCAGTAATTTGCCAGATTTGATGAGCTTAATGTCATCAGCAAAGTGTACAGATTGCACAGCTCGGATCATAACTCGTTCCGCAGCTGACAGACTCTGAGCGGAGCGAGGCTGGCAATGAGCCTTTGGATACACAAATTTAAGTACATAAGCAACGATACGCAATAATTTATCCCATGAAGAGGCACGTGATGCCACTTGGCATAGGAGCGGTTGTTCCAATCGAGTGCTCACCGTCAGTACGCTTGCTCGAAGCTCGGGAAGCTCCTCACAATTAGTAGGCGAGAATGGTTTTACAGGCCACTCTTCCGGAGGGCTACAAAGCCAAGGCGGACCATTCCACCAAAGCTCATGGAACACCAATTGAGAGGGAAGGATACCGCGAGATAAACAATCGCTGGGATTCTCAAGACCAGCCACATGATAAAAATTGCAAGAATCCAAATTCTCTTGACACTGAGCGACCCTATTACTGACAAAGACCGACCAACGATGCGGGGAAGAATGGATCCAAGATAAAGCGATCATTGAATCCGAAAAGGCGTAAATTCCTGCAATAGGAACACGTAAAGCATAAGTATCGCGCACAGTCCTTATTAATTTTGACATGAGGACGGCGGCACATAGCTCGAGACGTGCAAGGGTTACCACCTTTGTCGGGGAAACCTTTGATTTTGCACAAAGCAAGCGAACCGCGACACCGGACGGGCTAACAGAGTGTATATAAATCACACACCCATACCCACCCATACTGGCATCGGCAAACGCGACTATACGAATAGCGGAACCATCAGTGACACCCACGTGACGCGGTATCCGCAAGGTCTCCAATAAAGGGAACTCTCGCATGAGAATAGAGAAACGTTTAAAGATATCGTCAGGAACGGGTTCATCCCAACCAATCTTACTTAGCCATAGTTCTTTGATGAGCAACTTGGCGTAAAAGATCACGGGGGCGACCAAACCAAGAACATCAAATAAACGCGCGACTATCGACAGTATATTTCTCTTAGTACATTTCTCGACTACTTGAGCGGAGGTGAAAAACAAATTGTCCTGAGAAGGTTCCCACGACAGACCCAACACCTTGGACACATCATTTCCAGTATGAAAATCGAGGGGCTTACGATGAGAGTCAGGAAGACTATTTAAAAGCGAGGGTGAATTACTACACCATTTAACCAAGTCAAAGTCCCCCGATTTGAACATCTTTATAAGATCGTGGGATAGCCGCTTGGCGGTGTCTTCATCCTGCACAGAATACACCAAATCGTCCATATAAAGACTAGTCTCTGCCACTTTAGCAGCTTCAGGGTAATGCGGACTATCAGAGGCCAGTTGTCGCACCGTACGCATAGCTATATATGGACTCGATTTAAGTCCGAACGGCAAGCGGTTAAAAGAGAATGTTAACACAGGTTCGTTCTCGTTAAAGCGAAATAAAATGCGTAGGTATTTACGCTGGTCAACGGGTACACCTATCCGTAAATACATGTGTTTGATATCTGCATTTATAGCTATAGGAAATAATCTAAAATCTATTAATAGAAGGAATAAATCGGTTTGTAAATTTGGACCAATGTGGAGTATATCATTTAAAGATAGACCCGTATGAGTCCTAGAACTAGCGTCCAATACAATGCGCGGCATCGGTTTGTCCGGTCGAACAACAGCGTGGTGAGGGATGTAGTACCCGTCATCCAAGATATCTGATTCGTTGACTTGGCTTAAGTAACCATTATCAATGTACTCTTTAATCACCGCGTTATAACTTTCCCTCAACGTAGATGATTGTCGAAGCTTTCGTTCAAGCGCCATAAGCCGACGATATGCGACGGCGCGGGAGTTACCTAATTCTGCAGGATTCTTACTAAAGGGTAATGCGACTGTATAACGTCCCACCTCGTCACGCGACACTGTAGAGGAAAAAATATTCTCACATTCGGTTTCCTCGGGCGAGAAAAAGCGTTTATGATCAACTTCCTCCAATTCCCAGAATTTTTGTAACAAATCATTAATAACCAATGCTGAAAACGAAGAAGTAGGTCCATCTAAATTATCATTGTTAGGAGGAAAATCACCCACAAGAACATAACCGAATGCGGTCAATAAGGCGGGAGGGGCACGAGAACCGAAGACAACCCTCTTCCCCAAATATATGTACGGAAACAGTTGAGCGCCCAACACTAAGTCAACCTCTCCCGGAACATTCCAGCTTAAATCCGCAAGCGGAAGCGAGTCAATGTCCACCTGATCACCCAACTCCACACGATGCGAAGGGAGCCGATCAGTAATGCAATCAACTACTAATGCATGTATAGTATATCTTTGATCTGGATAAATGCGTGACTCAATATTTAAATGTACGTAACCTATTATTGGACGCGATACAGCACCAACTCCTTTGACAAATGAGTTACTCAAAGGAGTTATTTGTAGTCTAAGTTTCCTACAACATGCGGTGGTTATTAAATTACTCTGCGAACCATTATCTATTAGACATCGTACTACTGTCTTTTGCCGCGCGCCATCGTTATTCGCTCGCGCATAAACTTGGGCAGTTGACAACAATACGGTCGACCTAGGGTTCGTCCCGGCAGAGAATAAAACCGCAGAGCTGTGAGTGAGTGCATTTGACACCTTATCTGACTCACGCGGGACGCGAGAACGCGTCGATGTGCCAGTCGACCGGATGAGCGAAGAAACTGGCGATGGTAAGATCGCGGAGAGGTCGCGAGAAGGTGGGGCATGAGAAGAAACCGAAATCATATTACAACTCGTATCGACGCTATCAACATCAGTGGTGCGCGCGGTTTCATTATTTTTTGTGAAATGCAACAAAGTATGATGTCTTCGTTTACATAAATTACAGATTGATGTTGACTTGCAGTTACTCAGTCCGTGTGACGTGCTTAGACAGTTGGCGCAACCTCGCTTCGATTTAATAAACTCGAACCTCTTTCTAGGAGTGAGATCCGATTTAAATTTAGCGCACTGATACAAATGAACATGATCGTTATCATTGCAATATGCACACGGCGGAGGCGCAGTCGCGAGACAAACAGCCGGCTCGTCGGGTGGACCACTTATGATGAATGCTTTCGATCGAGCGGGTAGCGAAGCGGGTTTTCTAACATTAAATCTCGCATTCGAATAAGATGAATTCGAGCGCGCCAATATTTTCGCTTGATCCTGCACAAAACTAATCAATAACTTAGCGGTGGGAAATTCAGTATCTCTAATGGAAAGTTCGAATAATTGAGTTGTTTGTGAATCTAACTTTCTCATGGCACAGTGCAGGAACATAAAATCCATAAGATCTTTAATCTCAAGTTGTTTCAATGCGGAAATAGATGCACTAAATGTTTCTATGAAAGAATCGAGACTATTAGCGTTATATGAAGTACTTTTCAAATCAAGAATATTATTCAAGTAATGTGCACCTAATGTGCGTTTATCTTGATATTTCTTGACTAAACTGTCCCATATAAACCGGTACGTTTCACCCGTAGGTACAATCCCAGCGGTAACCCTCAAAGCGTCATGTGTGAGTCTACCTATTAAATACTGTACCTTCTGCGAGTCTGTGAGCTGTTCATTATCATGTATATTCGCCTTGAACGACTCATAGAAGACTGGCCAATTCTCAGTTTTGCCGTCAAACGATGGCAGCGCTAACGGAGGCAACTTTATTTTAAGCGGTTCAAATGATTTATTTGGGTTAGAATTACCGGGTGTTGATGGAGTCTGGCTACTGTTTATTTTATTTCTAACACGTTTGACCTGGATATATAAATCCTCAAAAGACTCCAAACAAGCAAAGTCGGGACTGGTGTCCGGTCTTAGATTCATATTAATTTCATTAATTTGATCGACAAACGATTCGAATTTATCGCGCATGTCATCAATTGTCTCAGATTCAGCCATAAAACTTTCATTTTTCCTAGACTCAAATGACGAGATCTTTTTTGATGAATCATATAAACGATTCATGCGTTTAAACAATAATCCCTTCTTTTCATGAAGAATCGTCAATAAATCTTCTGGCTTTCTTTGCCTAGCAGTCATATTGCTGACTAATAATAAGCGACAAATACACTAAAAGCACTCAGCAACACCCAAACAAAGGCAGATTGCAAAAGGTGATAAAATAGAATATGATTATATTCAAATGTAAACAAAGCGGTGCGGGATTATGATACCTACGTTTGAACTAAAGAATGCCAAACGCTATAGGTAGGTAAGTATGCAGCGAAGCGACTTGTGAGTGGATAAGTACCTACCCACATATTACGCCATGAACTATTAAAATAAATGTGCGGTACATACAAAAATAACTGACCAGATTTATACCAATGAATTACGTAAAATCTATTGTCAATTAGGTATGCAGTTTCGGAGAAAACATTTACCAAAAAATTTACGTAAATGTATGAAAGTATTACGTACCAATTAATTACGTACGTAAATCAGGTTCAACATACTATCGTATCCGGCTCGAAGGACCAATAAATTATGGTGTGGCATGCAACCACACAGTGGAGTAAGAAAAATATACAAAGAGTATGTTGGGGTTGAGAGATTAGATTGAGAGTGAAAGGGGACAGTGAATACGGGAGTAACGGATAGACATGCGTGATATGGAGTCTCTTACCTGATTTTGCTGGTCTTACAGGTGCCTTGATTTGCTCTGTTCTTGTAACAATCCCAAGAAGTTCTCCGCTACGAAGCCGGCCGGCCGACGATAGGTACTTGCCACGTTTTTTCAAAGAGTCCATTCACACGCACAATATCCAACACAATCGATGAAATCACAATATATTATTAGAAAAGGCGGTTCTAGATACTATGTAACGGATGGATTACAATTATAGCGGTAAAGAATCCCGAAATTCACAATTATCAGCTAGCAGCGAGTTTTAAGATCGCGAGCACTCGGCGGTTGGAGATGAAGTTCGTTCAAAAAAGGCACGACGTGAAGTTCGCCGCGATGACAGCGCCACCAAGTGAAGATATCCAAACACGCATGCCATATGATGTTTATCAAATCAGAGACCAATTAATGAATTTTACAGCTATAAGAAATTACTCTCAATCCTTCCATGTGGAAAAATCCAAAATGGGATTATGAGCCGATAGATATCAATTAAAAGTGTGAGCTTGCCTCACCATATGTCTTAATTATAAATATTTTTATTAAATAATCATCGTACCGTAAACAAATATATCCTCAAGTCCTCAGATTTGTTTAGTCACCCTAAATTTGGCGTTACGCGTCGGAATAATTGATCACGTATGTTAGGTACATAGTTTCGATTTTTAACGAGTTGTTTCCGATTAATTAAAATTGAATCTTGGAAATTAACACGTTTCATCATTAGGATTAGTACTCAGTTGTACTAGTATACGGCATGGAGTGCTCATCTATACATATAAATAAAATTGGAGTGTCTGTTTGTAGTATGAAAGTACCTAACTGCTTTTTACTAAATGCTTATGGATGTACGAGTATACACGAAACATAAGTACATAATAATATACCAAAATGATTTTTTTTACAACTTTTGTCTATCTGTCTGTCTGTTTGTCTGACGGCTGGACCGATTTTGACGGGACGTTCACAGGCGGATAGCTGATGTACCAAGGAGTAACTTAGGCTATAAATTAACCGGGTATGCGAAGTAGTTCCCTCAGGATGCGGGTGAAACCGCGGGAAACAGCTAGTTGTTAGTATAATTGTAAACATTTTGGTTCTCATTTACCTATGAAAAAAATTAGAAATAGCAAAGACTACAGACAAATTAATGATGAAATGGGACTACCCCAGTCTATAAAAATATAATAAAAAATAAATGTTCTGTTTGGGGATTTTTTTTAATTATTTTGTGAACTAAAAATGCTCTTTACAATGATCGATGTACATTAGGGTGTCCCTTAAATTTCGAGTTCGAGATATTTTTACGCATACCCTTTTAAAAGTTTCGTAATGACTCAATACTGTCTAAAAAAAAAAAATAGCCCGTTTTATAAAGGATAACCCGTGCCGACTTGCGATTGAAACTTGTTCATTAAAGCTGTACGGGAACTGCGCTGACTCCTGCAACTGAGTGTTTCATTGATCATGTCATATGTAATTTTACTGATTATTAGTGCTCAATTGCTTATTACATAAACACTCCGATGGTTTTATGAAGAGACAAATAACATATTTTTCTTGTTCTATCCATCAAACAAATAAGGCCAAATAACTATCAAATCGAAGTTCTCGCGGTCTTATTCTACAAATAATAATAATATTCGGAAAATTTCGCTGAATGTGAATGGAAGTTCAAATTTTGTAATTAAGGAGTACCTGTAGTATATTAAGTAACAAAGCAACAATTGCCCCAAAGGGAGTCCTTTCCTATCTGCGTGAATAAACGAACTTATTATACCAAGTTTGGAGAGAGCTATAAAACATTGTAAGGTGACTCCGGCCACGTTCAAGAATCGTGAAAACAATTCCAAAATTTAATTCGATAACATTTTATATTGCACATGTGAATACCTTAGAAACAAGGAAAATAGAGGAAAACAAAGTACTTAAAAAAACCATAGAAGGCCAGGATGCTAAGGTGCAAAATATGGCAGAGAAAGAAGAAACCGCCAACCCTCGTCTTATGCTTTATAAAGCTCAGGTTTAGCCTCATGTGAAGTATTGCTCACATCTGCGGGCTCGAGCGCTAAAATATCATCTGAATCCATTTGACTCCCTACAGAGGCGTGCGATACAAATCGTCAATGATCCCAGGGTCACAGCTAGGTTAGGTTAGGTTAGCATCCTATTCCCTCCCGTGGGATCTCCACCCCCCCGTGGGATCTACACCTTGTCGTTGCGGCTCAGTAACCGTGGTTAGGTCACCCACGGTGAAGCTAAGCGAGATCCCGGGAGTGGCCGCTCCGCATGGGCTTTACGGAGGCCTTCGTCCCTCGTAGGCGTGACGGTGTTGCGTTGCCGCGCACCTTATCTCCCGCGACCAAATGGAGGCGCACCATTGTTGCGTCGCGGTGGGGCCGCAGAAGAAGAGGAGATGCGATGTTGCGTTGCCGTCCTCCCTATCCTCTGCGGCCGCTGGGTGTTTTGGCGGCGGAGCCTAACACCTTCATCCGCCGCCAAGGGGATTTTGTTCGGGGCCCGCCTGACCATCTGGCGGGCCAACACCCATCGGGGGGTAGCAAGGCATGCTTCGGCGATACCAGACCCTCCGACACACGGGTCCACGGAACGGGTAGGCTTTTAGTCAGTAAGAGTCTGACAGTCCCCTTCACCCTTCCCCCAGGGCGGAGGGACTCCATGCGCTACAAATAACTTAGAAAGCTCAGAAAATCCGGACCAAGAACAGATTTTGAATTCAAAACTCAGTTTTCCTGACATTCCTTGACCTGAAAAAATTATTAAGCTTTTAGGGGAACTAAAAGAAGTCGGTTAAAGCTCGTTAATAACACTACATAAAGGGCAGACAAATTAGTGCAGGCTTGTAACGAACGTCTTGTCGTCCGATCAGCAGCAGGCCTCGAGGCGACGGCGTCGTGTTCCGCGCGTGCCTCATAGTGGAGTCCTGCGGCCGGAGTGGGTGACGGGGTCCGCCTGACCATCTGGCGGGCCAATACCCGTCGGGGGGTAGCGACGAATGCTTCAGCGATACCCGCCCCGCCGACACGCGGGTACATGAGGAACACGGCTTGGTTTTTAGTCAGTAAGAGTCTGACAGTCCCCTTCGCCCTTACCCCAGGGCGGAAACAAAAAAAAGAAAAGGCTTGTAACGGACTTATAATACGGCTGAAGAAGAGCAAAGCAAAAACAGTTCTTGTTGCGCTGCGTCCAGGAACATAGTTTATATTTGTAAGCGGATTATAAAAAAGTACTACCGTACCGACTGTTATTATTTTATATTTTTACTAGCTTTTGCCTCGGCTTCGCTTGCGCAAATTTGAAGTGCTCTAGCATAGAGCATAGATATTTAAATAGAGGCACATTTCTTATGGGCGCTCTGTAGACAAACTTTCTGTGACCAGTGTGACTCATATTGCCGCTTGGCGGCGTGGCAGTCGCGCTGTGACAGCTGACTCTACGAGTGCAAGAGAGACGAAAGTTTCTCCTGTGTATCTTAACTACGAGAGCAAGCGAGAAGAAGGCACACGAAATCCTTAAGAAATGCGCTTCTATTATGTAAATCTGTATTCATTGGCTCTAGTTATAGTATATCATCTATGTTCGGGGTAACGCAAATCTCTTTATTAGGCGGATACTTCTATAATTTTATTGTCGTTTTAACTCAACAAGTTTTAACTGTTATCTTAATATATAAAATCCTTGCGTTACTGACTGACTGACAGACACGCTACAGCCGAAACTATTGGGCGCAGGAAGCTGAAATTTGGCATGTATGTTCCTTGGGGACCGTAGGGATGCACTAAGAAGGGATTTCCCGAAATTCCAAAGGGATCCGCCAAAACGGGTAAATTTAAAAAAAATGCAGGCGTAGCTGCTGGCGTCCTCTAGTTAAGAAATATAACTGCAAAAAGTATTTACACATACAAACTACTTAGGACTAAGACTTACCTAGTAGTACTCAAAATGTTATCCAAATGTTATCCGGTATCAGTGACGTTTCGCTAGAGTGGCCAATATGGCGACTACGATTTGTCTGTCAGAACTTGGTCAGAACAGAACCATTACAGTTTAACAAAATACTCGACAATCCGAATTTTGCGATTATATGCTTTCGACTCGATAAGAAAAAAATCTTTATTTTTTAATGTTTTGTTATTCAGGTAAGGATTCTAATAAATATATACTAAAATAGATTTAACACTGCGATGGTACCGCAGTCGGTATTTACTTGTAACATCGTTGCAGTCGGTCGTTTCCAATGTGAAACATGCCAAAATCAACAACTACTTACAAATCAAAAATGAACTATAAAAACATTTTCCAGTGGTCTAAATTGTAAATCTAAACCATTCTCAAGTCCCCTTGAACACACACAAAAATATTTCATTAAAATCGGTCCAGTCGCTTAGGAGGAGTTCAGTGACATACACACGCACACATGAAATATAGGTATATTTATAAAGATTAAGACCTATGTTATTTTAATTCTTATTAACTTAAGTTGTATTGTGTTTATATAAGTGGGTTGTAGTTCCCCTCCGTTGGACCTTGTCGTGGTGGGGGGGCTCAGTAACCGTGGCTTGGACAAACGCGGTGAAGCTAAGAGGGATCCCGGGAGTGGACGCTCCACGTGGGCTTGGGTGAAAACTGCGTAGGATGCGTCCATAGGTGCGGGTGCGGGGGACAGTTCTGTCTGTTCCTCGCAGTCGGGCGCAGTCGCAGGAGGAGATGCGTGTCGGTGTTGCGTTGCCGCGCGCCCTATCTCCCGCGACCAATGGGGGCGCACCATTTGATGCGTTGCGGTGGGGCCGCAGAGGAAGGAGATGCGGTGTTGTCAGCTTGCCGTCCGGCCGTCCCTATCTCTGCAACCGTTTTAGTGTCTGCGAACGGCGTGCGCTGGGGCTGCTCCCCGTCGGCCAAAAGGCAAGGAGATGGCGTAGTGTCCGCGCCGCCTCCCAAGTAGCATAACGAGGCGGTGCCAGCACCAACGGCGGGCCAGTGTCGGGCGGGGTCACGGCAAAGAATGCTACCCCCGAATCGCGTGACCTCGCCGCTACACGGGACCCGTAGGGACGCCACGGTGGTTTTGGTGGGTATGCCCCGAACACCTGGGGAGAGCCTCCACCACACACCTACTCCGCCAGTCCCAAGCCCAGTCGATAACATTCTGGCCGGGTTGGCGTCGAGTTGAGATGGCTCATACGGACAGTTTCCACCGTAGTCAACAAAAAAAAAGTGGGTAGCAGCTGAACCAAAAACAGGACGAAACACGATTTTTCATAAACTTTGGAACTCGGTCGGCACGAGTTGCGAGCATACTAGAAAACTAAAATTTCATACTTGAGCATGTTTTAACATATATAAAAAAATAGGAGGATTTGCATTTCTAAAATCGCAAAATATTTTTTTTCTTCATATATGGGACACTCTAATGTACATAATTATGTATCTACGTCTGAAAATAAGATTGATAATTAATACATTTTAACGGGTCGAGTTGCACAATATACTATTTAACCTACATAGTAATGATGGTCATTAGTAGATATCATTATGTTAGGGTTAAAATAGGACACTAATTTAAGGCTAGGGGCTAGACGAGAGCGGAAGGTAGCGGCATTACGAATTTACGAATATGAAACTTATCGATAAAGTCGGCTCGTGCCAGTCTAGCTCTCTCTGTTTAATGCTGTTTTCAGGATCTGGTTTAGTTCTTAGATCATTTAATAACTACCTATGGGAAAACTGAATTTCTGTAATAATATAATTCAATTATTAATGAATACCTACTCTTTATACAACGGAAACACCAAGACTCCTCAGTCTTGGTGTTTCCGTTGTATAAAGAGCTAGTGTTAAGAACTGTTTCATTTTCTTATCTCTTTCTTTACGCAATGACTTGCTTATTACACCTCTATAATCTACATAATATGTAACAAACAATGAAGAGGGCGATAGCCGAGTGGAGATACCAACAGACTATCCTGCAGAGGCTATCGAGTTCGAATCCACGGCAAGCACCACTGACTTTTAGAATTTATGTGCGTATTAAGTTGTTAATTATCGCTTGGCTCGTGCCTCGGAGAACACGTTAAACCGTCGATCCTGGCTGTCAGTAGTTACGGTAAGTCTGTGCGCTCAAATAAACCATGATACCAGATAGAAGACTAAAAGCTGATATTCTGCCAAATCTGGGTTAGACTAGTTAGCGGACCCCGGAGGCTTAAGGCGAGAAATCTTGGATGCAGCTGGAATAATCCTAGGACGATGATGAATCTAAATAATGTAACAAATCTTAGAAAAGTGGAAAATCGCTCGCCTAGTAAGCGGACCTCTGAGGTTTAAGGCGAGAAATCTTGGATGCAGCTGGAATAATGCTAGGACGATGATGAATCTAAATAATGTAACAAATCTTAGAAAAGTGGAAAATCGCCCGCCTAGTAAGCGGACCTCGGAGGCTTAAGGCGAGAAATCTTGGATGCAGCTGAAATAATGCTAGGACGATGATGAATCTAAATAATGTAACAAATCTTAGAAAAGTGGAAAATCGCCTGCCTAGTAAGCGGACCTCGGAGGTTTAAGGCAAGAAATCTTGGATGCATTTGGGATAAAGCTAGGACGATGATGAATTTACATAATGTAACATACAAACATAACTTCACGCCTTTTATCGCCGAAGGAGTAGGTAGAGGTGTATTACACACTCACACTTCGCCGGTTATGTTTCGGTCCCAATGCAATAGGGGACGAGCCTATTTCCATCTACCGGGCACATCACTAAGCGAGAGATAATTAAGTAATAAGTTTTTTAAGTATCTCATCATCATCATCATCATCAGCCTTTAACAGCCCACTGCTGGACTAGGCCTCTCCTTTGAAAGGAGGAATTGGCCTACTATACCACGCTGGCCAAACGGGTTGGTAAGTATCTAATATAATTTATAATGCACACATAACTTCCGCCCAGGGTATCTGGGGATCGAAACCGAGACCTTACCTACCGATTTATCGCATATCGCGGACATCATACCAATTCACATCTCCAGTCATTCTAATTAATAATTTCAAACAGATTCTGACCATTCTCGGTGCGGTCTACTACTCGAAGGTGAAGGTGAAAATCTGGTTAGTAGCTCTCCACACGCTGCCATTAGGACCGTGGCCCAAATTGTGTAAACAATTAAAAACGCTGCGCCGATAAGATATTATTGTTTAGCTACCCGTTAGAATTTTTGTTAATGAGTGGTCTGTGGATTTTCAGTTAACAAAACGTAACAGTAAGATTTCTCACGAAGAATTGGACAAAAATGAATTTTTTTGCCATTTTATCTCTGTGTGTCGTGTCCTCCTGTAGTTGCTACAATATTCTAGCTATTTTTCCGCATGATGGCCGAAGTCATCATATATTTTTTTGTCCTTTAGTTGAAGAATTGGCTATAAAGGGTCATAACGTGACTGTGATCAATTATCATTCCATGAAGAAAGTGCCAAGATTACGTCAAATATCACTTGAAAACATTACGGAAAGTGCTAGTCATAATGTCGACATAGAAGGACAACTTAAGCTGATGTTCAGTGACTTATTATTGGCCTATGATGCGGCCGTAGGCTTCAGAAATATTGCAAATACGAATTGTAAAAGAATGATGACTAGCCCTCATATACAAGAACTGATGAAACGGACAGAGACCTATGATGTGGTATTAGTTGAACAATTTGTGACGGACTGCGGATTTGCGATCGCCTACAAGCTGGATGCACCGACAATTGGCATAACTACTCATATTCTGATGCCATGGACGTATTCAAGGCTAGGTGCGCCTAGCAATCCATCTTTCGTACCAAATCGCCGCTTTGCATCTGGGACAACGCCAAATTTTATGAATCGGATTAAGAGTGCCTTAGTAAACTTTGGCCTGAATATGTATTTCACTCATGTGATCCAGAAAAAAGACCAAGAAATCGTTAACAAGTTTTATCCAGAGATACCATCGCTAGAAGAGCTTGGCAAAAATATGTCATTGATAATGCTTAATCAATACTTTCCCCTAACTGGGCCGCGGCTGTATGGACCAAATGTAATAGAAATTGGCGGTATGCATATTAAGCGCCATGCTGAAATGAGAGATCAGGTATGTAATCTATTATTTGAATGGTTTTCTTAAAAGTACAAAAAATAAAACCCATGTCAAGAGGGTTGTGTCGTCACAAACATTCAATCAACGGTCGCAAAGAACAACCAGATGCGAATTAGCAATATGTAGAATACACAAAGTGTTGTCTCGCGTTGGGATCGAATCTACAACACTTGGAGCTGTATTAAAATTGGCGAGGCCACCGCATAAACCATTAGGTACGTCATCAGTGCACTTGTTACTAGATCCTTTTTTAATCAAATGGTAATTTTTAAGATATTGGTCCTATTAAGAATTAATATAGTCTTTGATTCGTTGGATTTACTAGTAGCACTAATTAAAAACTACCAGCTAGTTGTACAATAGCAATCTTGATTGTTGTTTTAACGACTAGCACAGCTGTTGGACCCGGTTTCAACTACTCGTAGTAAGAATTAGAAGTAGTCCTTCTATATCGACATTTGCTGAACTAAAGTAAACTTATCAAATCTTTGCATGTGCACTTCCTACATATATAAGTACCCACTAGGTAAAATTGGAATTTCAATTGCATCATGTCCAACTTGTGCTATATATGACTATATATGGTATGTATGGTACGTACACCTTGGCTAAGGTGCCTGAGATTGATACCGCGTTCAATGAGAAAGTGGAGTTTTAAATTTTTATCGTTATTTACTGAAATAGCAAAACCATGATGGCATTTCGTACGAGTTTGAATTTCGGCAATACTATATTATAAATCTAATATGTCCCAAAGTCAAATTCATACAATTAAGGGCTTCATAAGACTATTTATTTTTCAGAATTTAAAAATTTTTTTGGATACATCAGACCGTGAAGTGGTGTATATTAGTTTTGGTACCGTTGCAGCAAATTTGCCCCGTAAAGTTCTCGATGAAATCAAAGCACTGACTAAAAAAAGTAATTTTAATTTCGTTTGGAAAACTGATATAGCTGATTGGACTCCGTCTACCAACGTATTTTTAGGCAAATGGATAGCACAAGTAGCTGTATTATGTAAGTTTAAGAAAGCTTATTAAATAAATGTATTGTTAATAGGTGCTGAGGCATTACGGATATAATGTATGTACTTAGTAGGTATTGAAATAATTTGCAGGTCATCCGAAAGTTGTGGCTTTTGTTACTCATTCTGGTATGTTGAGTACTTCAGAGGCAATGTACTGTGGTGTGCCGATAGTTAGCGTGCCTCTGGTCGGCGACCAATTCGCTAATAGTGCATCTGCAGTCGAGAATGGCTTGGGTGTTACAGTGGATATAGCTTCATTTGATCAAAAAGCTTTAGATTCGGCGTTAAGAGCTGTACTAGAAAATTCGTAAGTAATTTTTTGGACCCTATAAGATTTTAGCTTTCCACGTATGTTTTGACGTATTTTAGTTATTTGCTTATTTATGAGAGAAAAACGGATACAATCAATCATATATTTTACAATATAGATATTACTTGATATTTATGATGTAAATTTCAGTAGGTACCTATAGTATCTAAAGATATAAAAAATCAAAACACGATGTTAAATTTTTTATGCGTCACAATGATATGTGGGTTTTTAATCAACCGAGTGTGATAGTATCACATGAGCGCTTGGTCGCCGACACCGATAACTATTATCAATTTTTTTTTTTCCAGATATCAAAAGAGAGCAAAGGAGCTATCTCACTTGTGGAAAGACAGACCTCTTTCACCGATGGACACCGCAATATACTGGATAGAATACGTCGCAAGACATAAGGGAGCAATCAATCTTAAACCACCCACAGTAGACTTGGCATTCTACAAATATTTTATGCTTGATCTCCTATTTGTGTTCAGTGTAGTCTTCATACTAGTTTTGTATTCAACGGTAAAATTATTTAGCTTAACTTTGTATCTGTTAGACATACAGATAAGTGTTACTAAAAAGAAGATTAAGGAGGCATCAAAAATATTATAAAATATATTTATTTTCAACTTGTTGTATTTATATTTATTTTCAACTTGTTGTTTTTATATTTATTTTCAACTTGTTGTATTTATTGTCAGCTGAAATTAAGAAACTGGAAAATATCTTGCTCACATCAAAACCTTAGCAGAAGTGCATTCATTGAGGTTTCACCAATTTCCAGTTTTATTGTTAGTCATATCTAAAATTCTTATTAGGGTTTTAATTAAAAGTATTCGTAATTCTAGTACGAAGACAACATTTAACCTGTGTATAATTTTGGCATTAAATAGTATAGTAAATATGACTTAAGTACGTACAAATTAATAGTACAAAATAATATTTCCATACCTCAATTGAAATAGAAATTGTTTATTAGGAAGCGACTTGCTGGACTCTCAGCTAGCGCCTAAATTTAAGCCAAATTAAAGTAAAGTTTAGCCTGGCGTATTAGTTAAACCACTAAGAGTGTACCATATCACATAATAACCAATAGTACTAGGTAACCATGTCTAAGAACAATGTTGCAATGATTAGTGATAGAGCAAAAAAGTTAGCATGCCCTTTAACTGGTTAGTCTCTTTTTACTGAAAACTCAATTTTGTGAAGTTGTCCTATACTAATTAGTAGATAGATTGCACGTTGTCGTTATTTTTGAAAAAAAAAATACGAAAAATAGTTCAATGAAGACTAGATAGCAGAAAGCCAGTCGTAGGTTTAATAATAAGTAAGAGCTGATAATCTGTAATAATTACAAAAAATACGTAAAATGCGCCTATGAAACTAACTATCAAGAAGAAGTAAACTAATTTTAATACATACTTCAATTGTTATATTTAAATAATTTGTTTATTTTCTTAAATTCTTTATTTATTAAAAATACTCAAAACTTCAAGTATTACATTGCCTGTAGTACTAAATTACTTACTGATACTACCTAAGGTCATGCTAATGACAAAATATAATTTCGTCACTACTAGGCGACGGCGAAATATAATCGATAATGATAAGAAACCTATAAAATTCTTTAAGGTACAGCCTAATTTCACAATTTAACAAACAACACAGAAAGCATTCGCTTCTTGTTTGTATTTTGTGCCTTCGACAGTTAAAAAAAAGGTTTTGTAATTTCAGCCATGTGAGAAGGTTTATCTTCGTCGAATTCAAAAAATAAATATGGCGCAAAAATAGCAATCATTTATTAAGGAATTACATAATTATTTGTACATTTCTGTTAGAATACGTGTAGCAGTAAAAAAAACACATTGTATCTAGAAATAAGTAGCCAATTATTAAGTAAATAGGACCGGTTATACATGTATCTATTAGTACTTAATTACATGCGCTTAGTTTTTATAATTTCCTTGTTAGTTAAAAATAGCAAATATTTAGAGCATAATAGGATCCGATGAGTGGAAAACTTTAAAAAACCAAGCATTTTTCGAAAATCGTTGGGACAAATTTTACGTTTAGACGTTGGGTGACACAGAACACAGCATCGAACATTGGACGGACTGATTTGTAGATAGGTAAAAAACTAAAGATAATAAGATAAGACACCAGTTTCGTGCACAAGAACTGTTGAAGACGTTCGAAGACGAAGACACAGTATTAAGTTCAGTCGTTTAGTTTTCTTATGCTAGGTGCGCCTTACTGTTTTAAGTGATAACATCAGATAAAGTATAAAGTTGCTAAAATGCATTCTCTAAGTACATTCGCTCATACATACATGAAAGAGATCAAGTGAAATAAAGCAGATGAGTTACTGGAAATAAATTGTGAAGCCCCATTATTCTACTTTAACTGAATTACCAAAGAGCAAGGCACATATAATAAAATCTAATATTACACATTTTGTCTTATTTTACGCTTTCTTTGCTTTTTTCTTATTACTGGTACCGGCTGTCTTTGCTTTGTTTACTGAAGATCTGCCGCAAATCAGCCCGAAAAGTTTGACAAACGGATATATTATTAAAAATAGTAAGAATACAAAAACAGCAATTATATCTAAATTTAAATGCTGATAAAGAGGCGTATCAGCCGCTGCTGTTCTGAATGTGAAGTTAGAGTGTCTTGCGGCATACTCCGTCCAGAAGATGGATGTGTTTAGTGGGGACAGAGGACGATCGTGCCACGCCTCTGAAATCTCTTTCACCCTTCGCCTAAATCTGAAAACGATAAATAATGAAAACATTACACAAGCCGCCCAAAAATATGTAGAATGGTGTTCATGCGAGAGGCGATTATCTACGAGTGTCATAATCTTATGTGTGTTTTGGTCTAGATAATTATAGAGTTCTATCTTCATGAAAGTTACGTATATTACGAACAATTTGGTGACTACTTACTTGTCTAATAGGTAATTATACCACAGTGAGCTATGACAGCTGGCAGAATAATTCTTAGAGAGGCGCACTCAAGGTTTCATTCATTTGGAGAGGGCTGATGTGATCGAACTGTATTGTAAGTTTTGAAAATGCACCTCCTTGCCAGTGCGGCAACTATCCAGGATATATCCTAATTCCTATACGAGAGATGCGAGCTTCAATAACAGCGCTTTCGATAAAACGTATATTTGACAAATGGGCCAATTTGTGCTCCACTCCTCCAGAATCGGCGCCCTGTGCATGGACATCACTAGCCCAATCCAACTGCATTGCCTCTTGCACCTCTTATCCGGTGCACAAGCTGTGAAATAATCAACCTTCAACCGCCGTTAGTAGGTATATGAAATACTTACTTAGGATCCAAAACTTTTATGAAAGCAGACAACAAGTTTTGTGTGTTCAAGTCTCTGATGTGAAGCTGCACTCCGAGACCACTTTCTTCAATGGCTGCGGCGTTGGCCGGCTGGTCTCCCCCAACTGGCATAGCCACCATGGGGACACCATAATGAATGGCTTCAGTGGTACCTCCGTTACCAGCATGCGACAGGAACGCCAGTGTTTTTGGATGCGCTGGAATATGTAAAATAGCCCATGTTTATTTCGATATACTTAACTAACTTGTAAATTGCATGGCACTTCTATATCAGCAACGAAATGCTGTACCATTTGCATTTATTTATTTGTATTATGGTAGTGGCGACATTACGATAAAACTGTTCAATTAAGTTTTATTTAATTAACTCTTAGTTATGTTAATTATTTCTATTTTTGCCTTTAATTTATCGTACATTATCGTACAATTTTGGTAGCGGTACTTACTAAGAATTCAGAAATATAGGTATACATTTCTGAATTGTTAGGAGGTGCACTTTATTCTATTAAAATGCTGATCCAAATTAAATCCCGTAAATGTTGACTAGTTTATGTTTTCTATTCTGATCTCAATTTGTTTTCTTAATAAAAACTGAAGTGATGTATTTTTTTTCGTAGTTGTTTATGGCAATGGTATAAACATTATAAAAAAATAAAACTTATTTATTTACCTACCCAATATATCAACTTGAGGTAACCAACTGGCAGTGTACAGTTTATTATTATCGACGACTAGTGTCTGATCTTCCCATTTCCAAATGAATCGCTGTGGTAATTGTTGCATGGCCTTTATCATTTGTTGGACTTTATCGCCGGGCATAGTCGACGCTTTAACTACTGACCCGAAACTTATATAAATTATACCATGTTCCGCTCCGTCGACGAATCTCCTGAGATCCTACAAAAATTAATAATCAAATGAGGAAAACAAGCTCTAAATGCATGCATCAAGGTATATTATTGTATTCTTGCCATACTTACACCACTTAACGGTTTCGCCTCTTCTACGTGATAACCTCCAACTTCGATAACGTTAGATGGAAACAGTCTTGAGCCAGTTAAGATAAAATTGTGATACACGAGAAGAAATTTCATGTCTGCTGCTAGTTCTTCTAACGGCGGGATGTCATCGAAGTATTGAGCTAGTGTGTTTTGATCAACTCTTTGACTTAAAAAGTAATAGATAGATCTAAAGTAAATGTCAAATATAACTCTTTCTACACGTTGATATAAAGTTGGTTTTGTTCCTCCTTCTAGGAAATGGAAAGGTACGTAAGCCGGGTTGTTAGGGATGCCTAAACGTTTGTAGTGAAAGGGCATTAATATGTGAGACATCATTCCTACGACAGGAGCTTGGAATTTATAAGCAACACCAAGGGCACAATCACTATTAAAATGTTCCACAACGATAACGTCGAACTTTGGTTTTTCCTTAATGAGATTCTGCACCTGTTTGTTTGCCAACATTACTGCACAATTTTCTGTTCCACTATGTACGAGGTACATGCTCATATGGAATACTGTTTTGTACGAATATTCGAACGGTTCTTGATCTTCTATAGGTTTTACACTGCCGGCTAGACTAATATCATGGTAGTTTGGAAGAGCATCCGTCTCCGGAAAGTGTGAAATCACAGTTACATGGTGACCTCGCTTCGCTAGCTCACGTAAATATACACGGAATACAATAAAGTGGCTTTTGCCGTTGTACGGAAAGATGCCCAAAATATTGAGCGAAGATGCATAGTCAGTTAAAATTAAAGTTGATAGCAATACAGCTATCGCACAGATTTTCATGTTGGTGAGTTCAAGGGCGTTCACTGCACTGACGTCACTCGCGTGAGGTAATAACTAGTTCCGTCGAGAGTCACCGGGCGAGTCCGGCAAGTGGCAAGCTTGGCCTCTGGCGATCGACTGAGACGGAGATATGAATAAATTGTAAGTCGGATGTCTGATCTAGTAGGTTTTGTTGTCGCTGTATTGGTATGGTTTGTTTATATGGTATATTTATGGTTCTTTTTTATTATTATATGACGTCATCTATCATTTGTTTTGCTGGAGCAATAAAAATACTTATTATATCATCTGGTGACACAGAAATGATCAAAATCCAATCATTAATAAAGATTGTATTAAGTATTTATGTGTGTGCAACATTTTATATTAAGGTGGGAATAAAGATAACGGAATATCAGTACAGTTGAGTTTTATCTGTGCAGGTACCTACCAACAAAATTAATGCAAAATTAAATTGCGTTGCTTATAATTTGTGAAGTTGATAAGAATGGTGCCCTCTATGACTTCTCTGTCAAGATAACTATATATATTCTCTGTGACATACAATCTACAAGCCAGATAGCAAATGAAATCCACTCGTAACCGAGTTTGCTGCATAGTCCACGATATCAAATACAGATGGCGCTTCTACAAGTTTGTTGCTTAGTTCTTAAAGGCTCCTACAGACTATAGACAGTGTACGGCCACCGGGTTTGCCGGCACTGCATGCCGCCGGGCAAGCCGCGTGCACCTGGCGGCATACAAAGCCACCGGCTTTGCCGCACGAAGAAGCCGCCAGTATGGCTACCCGGCGTGTCGCGCGGGTTGCAACTTGCTATTTGTGTGTGGTCGTTCTATAGGTACAACTGGAATGAAGCCCGGCGGCTTTCTGCGACAGATGCTGGCGGCACCGACGCCCGACAAAAGCCGCTTACTGTGTGTTTTACTGTATGCAGCCTTAACGCGTTCTCAACGTATCATTTTGCCCTCAGAGGTAACTAAACCCTCAGAGTTGCGAAGACATACCTACCCACGCAAAAACAAGAAAAGGCTTCTCTTATTTAATTTGTTTATTTTTTTTCTTGTTGTTTGGCAAAAATGAAACTTTATCTAACGGTCGACTTTAAGATGTAGCTTCAAAAATGTACAAAGCTTTCTTTACTATTTCTATTTACAGTAGCAATCCGGTTACATATGTAGCATAAGCCTGGGAATGAGTGTATGTAAACTATGTATCAAGGTATATGTTACGCACAAAGTTTAAAAAGGTTTGTAAAGCGAAAAAACACCTCACAATGCGTTGTCGTCACTATAAAACTTCCACAGCGTGAATTTTGCATTATAGTTCTTTGAATATCTTAACGACGCACGTGTGGCAGCAACAGAAATACCTGCAAGGGAAATTGGTGACGTTTTTGTCATTTATTTATGACCAAAACGCATTGTAATAGCTCGATGCGTTCAAGGCAGCTTTTAAAGTTTGTACCTGTGGGAAATGTTCCTTTATACGAATGATTCTTCTTTCCTCTCTCACTCACTCTCTTAAACAGATGGTGTACTTGATCATATCATGCCACCACTACGTGTTATTGGCCAGGGGTTGATCCAGGGAGCTACTAAAGAGTTCCATAATTTCCATTGCGCCCAAAAGAATCATTGTTGGTTTGTTGGCAAAATAATAAATTATTATTATTTTAGGATAGGTATGCTACTTTGAGCAAGTGATTTATTGTCTATGATGTAAAAAATCGTGTCAATAATAGAGTAACATGTATGTACACTATCATTAACATACATGGTACTCTATTTTTCCTCAATTTACAGAATAAATTACAAGTAAAACGTCAAAAAAAATCGGCAAATTTATGAACATTCGACCATTCAAACACAAAATCAAATATTTTTATTTCAGTAAAATTTAACAATATAAATTTAAAAACATAGTGGCATAATTAGGCATTGAAAAAGAAAGAGTGTTCAAAAAGTATAAAATTTAAAACACAACTGTTTGAAAAAAGGTTATGAAGCCCTGAATGTTTGTTTACAAAAAGTCTATCTTCTCGTGGCACCAACTTATAGATGTTATTGTAAAATTAACCCTTAAACATGGGTTGTAGTGAAACATCTCATAAACTGTTTTTTTATTTTCCATAGATTTTATGACTGATATGCTTAGATCCCTATGCCAGTCATGCAATTAACTAAACATTGGGACATATTAGCAAAAGACAGTACTATAGGTAAGTAATAATTTTCATCACATCGTAATTTCAACATATTGTAGGAAGCAGCGATTAAACAATTGCCAAAACATACCTACTGTATTTGGGTATGCGTACCTATCACTATCGCCATATTCGCCATCAACTTCTTCTAACGTAACAATGAAATGATAGCCTTGTAGCCACGCACCAGAACTAGGTAATCAACAGCAAGTTACCAACAATTGGGTTGGCCGCCACTGATGACATAAAGGCATCCGCACACTCAAATATCGTCAGTGACATCATAGCCATCATACCGCCTAGCGCCTGTCGGTTAAACGCGACAAACTCAAAAACTACGCAACGGACTTTTCTACGGTTTTCGCCAATAGATAATGTGATTCTTGAGGAAGGTATAAGTGTATAATTCACGTGGGCATAGCCAGAGGCGAAGTCTAGTTTAAGATAAATGCAAAACACTGACGTCTGACTATCCGTCTTTTACACTTTTGCGGCTTAAACGCTGTACCGATAGATAAAATTTGGTTTGCCAATCATGAGATATGATCCTTTGTTAGAAATCTATCACCTAGGGGCTGGAACAGAAGATGAACTTTTGTATGAAAAATCGACCTTAAGTTAAGTTAAGAGGACTGAATGGACTATTTGCCTGGCTCGTAGGTTTAAGGCGGTTAAAGTGCAAACAATAACTGTAGAAGTAAAAATAAGAAAAAGAACGATAGACAAAATTGAAGATGATAGGCTACAGGAACAAAGCCATAGACAATGTTGTTGGTTTGAATACCAAGCAAACGAAGTCGAAGTAAACAGCTAGCTGCTGATGTTACCGACTGGTTGATACAGAGAGGTTGGACTAGTAATAGAGACCGCATTAAAATAGCAACCTTACCCAATATATGCACTTCACTCTGACTTATGATTTTTTTTCTCATGACTGTAAGAGAAAGATAAATACACAAATGTCATTTCGAATCTTCGAACATTATTCGAAATTGTCGTAAATATTAACTAGACTAGTGATGTGCTTACTCAAAATGAATTTCGCTAAAATATCGATAATGTTTGCAATAAATCCTTCGATTTGGTTTACTCAGAATGAATATCAATTGAATGTTGATAAATCCTCAGATAAAGTAAAATATGTGAATAAATACAGCTTATATTTAAACACTAGTTTACTATAAGTTACGATAAAAAAAATATTTTTAAATTACCTTTTTAAGGTGAATAAAGCAATTGATATACCTACATAATATCACTAATAATCACTACCTATATGCAATGATACGGTCAATGACGAGATCAGTACCACGTAATGGTTTTCGAATACAAAACCACGTTACGTATTTCAGACTTTTGGAAGTGCTTATTATTAAGCAAATTATCACGATCATCAAGTGTTTGTCTAAAATCTTCCAAACTAAATTAGGCCTTCTGAAATTGAAGGGAGGCACGATCCCAGAATGCTCGGTTACATAATTATATTAAATCACCAATCGAGAGCAGGCTGCAGTAGTAAGTGAGTTAACTAATACGTAGATTAGAAATAAAATTTAACTTCAGGGTCAATTTAAAATAAAATATTTCATACATAATGAATCACATTTATTTAATGTAAAATAGAAAAAGTCTCTGATAATGTCATTGGCTTAGTTAGAAAAAGAACTCAAATCTTTACAAAATCATATTATATATACAAGTCAAATTAATTACACCCTTATAGATACGCCTAGGTCTAAAATAAGTGAGAAATAAAATAATTTACAAGAATTAAACCAGGAGCCCGAATGGTGAGTAAGAAAGAAAATAAAATTGTGTGCGTACTTCTAACTGGCACCGAACTTAATACTTTCACGGACAGTAAACGAAACACAATTGAAGTTTTATTGTTATCACGTTTATAGGCGTTTACTGTCCTTCAAGTATTAAAAAGTGTCGTTGTTAAAAATATTAGTTTTTCTGCTGCCTAGTGCAAGCATCTTTAGATGTTGGTAAAGGCTCTTGGCGATTAGTCCATTTACTGACACAACTATCGGCACAATAATCGTCGAGTTCACATCCCACATATCGACAATCTCATGAGCTGGGACCAAATATTTGATCTCCTTCTCTTTTTCTGCTTTTACGAGATTGCTATCATGCGATGTGGTAATAACGTCTATCAATGCTAATCGCTCTGCTCGGTCGATCACTACAATATCAAGCTTATTGGCTACAATAAACCTGTCTGTAATGATAGACCTTTCCCAGGACAACAACGTACGACCATTTTTTTGAGAACTGAGAACAAATATTTTAAGGGTTCACAGCAGTCTACTTGTCATTTGCATGACGACAGGTTTATCATGGCTACGATTATATAATCATGATAATGACTCACACGATTAGCATCATGGTAATTTATCGCTTTTTGGCAATCTGTCGCCACTGCAAAAAAGTAGTCAATGACTACTCAGTACTTAGTCCAGTTAATAGTATCGTCCTACATGTGAAGTCTTGCATTTAATTACACAAGCTTTAAACTTAGTTGTAAGCAGCAGATGGTTTTATTTGAACTTTTATAAACACGAAAGTTTGTGATGATCGATGAAAACACCTTTCTTGAGATATATAATTATATTCAAGTATACTTATTTTTCAAAGAAATATTGCAGTATAGCTTCTACATCACAATAGTGCAAAGGCTACCTTTTTTTTGCAATAACTGTCACCCACATCGGCGAATACGTGGGCCGAAGCTAGTCTGTAAAATAAAAGTATCGATAAAGTTATAACGTCACTATGTTTATGCGTCACATTTTTATACGAATAAATCAAAATGTCTATGAACGAAGTATCAAAGTTTCAAACGAAGTTCTATTAAATTTTGACGGGTAATGGGGCCCACACCGGTGCCCAGTCCCAAACCTTTGAGTGATGGGATTCCTCCGTCTATTTACTTAATATACATAGTCTAAGGGTTGATATCGTATACCTGTCACACGCAGTCACGTCATAGAGCCACAGATGCGTATCGGAGCACGCATGGACGTCGTGTCTGCAGAGAACGTAGCCACGCGATAACGCACTGCTTTGCTCCACAACACTGCATGTGATGTTTTGCTGCAGTACAATCGGACGTTATGATATCACGCTCCGAATGACGAAGCAATACTCTGCCTAGTTTGCGTAAATAGAAGGATTCTGAAGATGTCAGAATCCTTCTAACTAGTACTTAAGTTGCTGTTACGTATAGAATAAACAAGAAACAAAACCTCCGCTAGAACTTATTTCTATGTCCTAAGTAATAATATAATTGGACCGAGTTGTGCCAAAATGTTCCACCCCACAAAGAACACATTTTGAGTTATTTCAGTTTAAACATTCAGGCGAAGTTTTTCCATTGAAATATTCCGATTTTGTATCATATGAAGGTATCAATTTGGAATATTGAATATGGTTTCTAATCGTATGTTTTACAATACACAGCAGCTGCAATTTTTTAAGATATTGAGAGAAATATCGTCTGGATCATTTCAGCAAAAAATTAATTTGTATGACACTGTGACAAAATTAATTTTGGAATAATGATCCAAATCACTTCCATAAACAGTTTAAGATCTATGCAATTTTTTCAGACATAGATACCTAATAAATATCTACCCTTTGACAAAGGTGAATTTAGTTCATGCAATGGATTTTTAATTCCGTGGTTTTGTTTATAATTTTTATGTTATAGTAATTACGTTCAAAATTATCTGTTATTCGGGGAGATGGGCATTGAGTAAAGTAATACTACGGAAAGAGATGGGCCTCGTTAGTTTTGGTCGGCAACCCGTCTAGGAGAAGGAACACTCCGAAATTAAGCCAATATTCAGGAAGCATACACGAAAACAAACGCCAATCCAAGGTGTCAAATCGTTTAAAGGAAAAAAGAGGAAAAGATGAGTTGGATAGCAGATTATATGAAGATTTCCGGAGAAACATAAAGTTTTTCTGGAAATCCATTCGTGGAGTTCGAGGAAGAACTCAATCCTCAGAATATACGTCAATCATTAGGTATAAGAATGGAAAGATACTGAATAGTTAATCGTGCGTGCTGAAGAGATGGAAGGAGTATTGTGAAGGTTTATTTGAAAGAACGGCGATAGAGACATCGATTGCCGAAATGAATGGTAATAATAGCAATGATGAAAGCGATATTGGGGTGGATGAGATTGTGAAGGCGCTGGGAAGTATGAAATTAGGTAGGGCTGCAGGATATGATAGGATTACAGTTGAAATGCTGAAGGCTGGACTGGGCATCATAGTTGGTCAGCTGCAGAGCTTATTTAACTTGTGCTGGAGCACCGGCCGAGTATCTGACGACTGGGCCACAGCAGTGGTTGTGCCTCTTTATAAAAGAAAAGGCTCGCAACAAGACTGCAAGAACTATAGAGGCATTAGCCTTCTCAGCATTGTTGGCAAATTGTATGCGAAGGTACTGATTGAAAGAGTTATGGAAGTAACCGACAAGAAAATATGGGATGTACAAGCGGAATTCCGAAAGGGTATGGGATGCACGGATCAAGAATTTTCCTTGCGGTGCATAGCCGAGAAATTCTTGGCCAAAGGTCAAAAGATCTATTGGGCATTCGTAGATTTGGAAAAGGCTTACGATAAAGTGGTGAGGAATGAAATGTGGTCGGTCCTGTCGAAGTATGGGGTGAACAGCAGCAGCTCTGAAATCCCTTTATGAAGATTCTAGAGCTGGTGTGAGGACAAATGGGTCGTACACTGATTGGTTTACCATCGAGACAGGTGTTAGACAAGGATGTGTAGCGTCGCCGTGGCTGTTCAACCTCTTCATGGACAGTTATTTGCAAGATTTGAAACATTAGTGACTGTAGATTATGGATGATTGAGTTACTTGCTAATGCCTCCTTTATGCTGATGATCAGGTAATACTTGCGTCTGCAGCGGAGGACTTGCAGGAGATAGTATGAATCATGCAAGGTGCTTTAGGGAGGAAAGGAATGAAAGTGAATGTGAGCAAGACGAAAGTTATGGTTTTTGAAAAGGAGGAATGCGTTACGGTTTGTAATGTTATAATCGATCGACAACGAGTAGAGCAAGTAAAGGAGTTGGGTACGTTGTGTACTAAGGTACGTTGTTTAGAAGATATGGTAAGAATGAAGAAGATATTGAAAGATGAGTTACTGCAGGTAATATAGTGAATGGAGCTTTGAAGGCATTTACGAACAGCCAAAACGTGTCCAAAAAGGCACATTTGGCTGTGCATAGAGGAGTATTAGTGCCTACCCTTATGTATGGTAGTGAAAGTTGGGTATGGCAGAAGAGACTTGAAAGTAGAATAAATGCTGTAGAAATGAGAGCACTGAGAAGTGTGTGTCGAGTGTCTTTGAACGATAGAGTAAAGAATTGTGTGATAAGAGAGTGTTGTGGGGTAAAAGAAGATGTAGCGACATCGATTGAGAAAGGTATGCTAAGATGGTTTGGACACATGGAGAGGATGGATGTCGAAAGACTGACCAAGAAGTTATATAATGCAAGTGTGAATGGGACTGGAGGAAGGGGAAGACCTAGACGGACGTTCTCTGACCAGATTGGAGACATCCTACAAAAAAGGACAGGTTAGAAGTATCCTTAACCGAAGAGCATGCATGAGAAATTTGATGGGAGTGAATGAAGCAAGATAGATATGTCAGGATCGTTACAAATGGCGTTCCGTGGTCTCTGCCTACCTCTTCGAGAAACAGACGTGAGTCTGTGTATGTATGTATGATTCAAACTTCAAGTCTCATAGAAAATAATTTTGATATGTTATTGAAAGCCTACACATTTCAAATTACATAGAATATTTCTGAAGTTATTGCTATTAGCACAAACGTTTCAAGTAGCGTAGACCGCAATTAATTTCAATTTCTAATTTGCAACAATGATTCAAGCCATTTGGAAAATCATTTTTCTGGTAAATTAATAAAAAACAGTATTGCAACAACGATTCAAGCGTACCTGGATCATTGTGGCAAAACCGATTTGTATTATTTTACCAGAAACATTTTGTTCCAAATGACATGAATCATTTCCGCAATTTATTTTTCTAAAGTCCCATAGATGTGGAGTGGTATACTTTCAGTATATCTTTTCCTAGGGAGCAGATAATAAATTGAGTCTTTGCCAGGTGAAAATAAGGCTCATTTTAGATTGGTTAGCATAGATAACTCAATTTCGATAAATATGTGGGTTGGAACATTTTGGCACAACTCGGTCCAATTATAGTTACGTAACCTTTGAATATTTTTCTGCAAGATAAAGTTACTTAGAAAGGCCTCTTGTAATAACAATACCGAGTCTTAAAAGCGTAGGTATATGTTTATTTAAAATGACTTCAAATAATAAAATCGGTCAGATTTGGCTCGGGCCACGCACAATGCAGGGTTCGGAGTTGCCCTTACACAGTGAGGGCACTACTCCGAAGTCCTACTACTAATCCCTAAATACTCAGGCACAATACTCATTTTATCGCCCGCTAAACTGAATCTAAATTAGTCGGCTATTGCTTTACCATTTGCATTACCATAAAAAGTTTTAGCTGCGTTCATTTTCTCTAAAAATATTTAAAATAGTCTGTTTATAGACGTCCAAATACTAGGTACCTACGTTTTATAATTCAAGCGTGTAGGTATCTTTCGAGAAGAGAAACTTGGTCGAACTTCGACTACTACGGGATGGCTAACTTATAAAATCTTACTTTATTCAGATTAAGCTTAAAATATGCTAGCATTAATATGGATCTTGGTGACCCGAATCCACTTTGTTACCACTTACCCTATTTTCCACATTTAGTGCCTGCATTTTTAAGTTTAAGAGTAAGTAACTCATACCTTTGACTTTTATATGTATGGTAGGTACACGGGATACACGATACATATTTAATATTTAAAACCCTTGCGTTTTCCTTAAAATGTACCTAATGGCCATTAAATGCTATTGCAAGTCAATTGACAAGTCATTGTCTTCAGGCGACTAAAATTCTTACGAGATTGGACTCTGTAATGAATAGCAATAGGTAAGCGTGCATGTGCATTGTAGGATAGGCCACATTAGTATTTAAAAGAGACTGAATGTAAATAATGTAATATTTACGATTGAATATGATTTTGCGTCAGAAGAAAGTAACACTGTTGCGGAATACCAGCTGTACTTTCTATACATAGTTGCTGTATTGTAACTGCAATGTTATCATGCTTTACTGAATAGTTTAATAAAATATTGAAACTGCTGTGTATTTTATAAAGGAAATATTCAGATATTAATATAAGAAAACTATAACTATTTTATAGATTTTCTGTAGGTTAAACTATTTATTTATAAGTGTAATATTTCAGAATTCATTCCAAAGTGGATATTTTGCAGCTACTTACAAAAATGAGGTACTACACAACATACGAAAAGAGCGTTAAGACTGAATTATCGTTTTGGTTACTGTTAATTATTGCTTGCCCTGTGCTTCAGAGACCACGTTAAGCCGGCGGTCCCGGCTGTCAGGAAGATCTTTGACAGTCGTTATAACGAGCCAGTAGTCAGTACCTCTGAATAAACTGACATTTGAAAAAATAAAATGAATTTAATGTTAATAATAATTGACATCAGCCTGCTGCTACTGGATACAGGCCTGCCACTGTATCCAGCAATGGTGATAATGTATATTGTACCTACAATAAACAATTGAGAAGGAAAACAAAATGTTATAAAAAAATATGATGTATTTCTAATAACACAACAATTAATCATAAATCATTAACTATTTGAACTATTTCGTTTTTATTTTCTTTGGCGTGGACTGGGTAAAAAGTAACGATAGTAATTTTTTAAATATATAAATAGGAATAAATAAAATGGCTGCTACAACTAAAATTACATCTAAATAAATGTATTGGTACAACGGGACTGTGGATGCTGGAGATCTGAAGGTGTAGTTTTTGGTGCGCGCTGCGTATTCAGTCCAGTAGATGGCGTTGTCCATAGGAGACATTGGTCGGTCGTGCCAAGTTTTGGACAAGTCTTTCACTTTTCTTCTAAACCTGAAATAATACATACGGAATAATTTCCATCAGATGGTCCGTGCGGTAACGGATTAAGAATACGGAATGTCACCACCCCATATCATCCCATGGGTGTCGTAAGAGCCGACAGAGGGAGCATATTATGCAGAGAACAGCACTGTAAGAGAAGGAAAACTTGATACAACCCCTATACCAACCCGTTTGGCCAGCGTGTTATAGTAGTTCAATTCCTCCTTTCAAAGGAGAGGCCTAGTCCAGCAGTGGACTGTTAAAGACTGATGATGTGAATTTCCATCATCATCAGCTTAGCCTTGTCCCGCTTGCGATCCATAACCTAGGCATTAGAGCTCGGAGACTGCTAATTTATACTACTCTAATGACTAAAATGTTTAACGCATTATACACCTACTAGAAGTAGGTAGGTGTACCTAATAAAGGTATGCTCTACATATTAGCAGGATTGCCTAAGTCAACTTAGCATTGTATGACATATTATTATGTTCCTACAATGTTCCTAATGTAGCAATGAATGGTCTTCAGTCAATTCATTATTCCAACGTTTTAACAGTCTAGTAAGTCTAGTTATTGTGTTAACTGCATGATGCGAGCCGAAAAACGTGATAATATGACTTACGGGAACTAAATCTAAAGATGAAGATAATGTGTGATTTCTTTTACGGCTCAATGCGACAGAGAGCGGTCACGCGGTCTATGTAACGTAGTATAACACAAAGAACGCAGAACTGACCGCTTGAACGCTTGACCGCGTGACCGCTCTCTGTCTGAATGAGACCTTATACTAAAATATTATATCTGTTAGTAAAATAAAATGAAGGCAGCGATAGCCTAGTGGAGATACCAACAGACTGCCATGCAGAGGGTATCGGGTTCGAATCCACGGCGCGCACCAATGACTTTTCGGAGTTATGTGCGTATTGAATTGTTAATTATCGCTTGTCCCGTGCCTCGGAGAGCACGTTAAGCCGTCGGTCCCGGTTGTCATGAAGATCTTTGACAATCGTTATAGTACGTACGTAGTACGTAGTCAGTACCTTCTAAATAAACTGACACTAGTCTAAACCATGGAATATCGCTATCCCTTCGGGTTGCGGAGGGCAGACAGGCAGTCGCTCCGTGGAAAAGCTAATATTCAGCCAAATCCGGTTAGACTAGTATGCGGACCCCAGATGGAAAATGAGATAACGCTAAGAGGATGATGAGTAAAATAAAATGACAATTATTAACTTAGTTTACTGTCGATGTCAACGAATATAAATTCAAATAGCGCAACTACCTTTCAGGTCGTGTACTTAGAAAGTTTCGCTCAATTGAGATAATTATCTTAATATGTGGCGGCTGGTGATGGTATATTATGGTCTTACCCTTCTCTTAGTGAAAAGGTGTCCGTGCCCAGCAGTGGGTAGTTTAAATATATATTTTCTGTATAGAGCCTCAGTTAAAAACGTTTTTATCTATGGTTCTTTACGCTTTTAGTAGTTAGTCTCTATTAAAAATATATTAGACCTACTTATAATGTCCCACTAGCGCCATTACTGAATGTATATTTAAAACTAAACTTATTTTTAAGAAACGTAACCTAATGCTCAAAGTGTAGGTACGCCTAATGGATGAAACTACATGTATTCAGTGCCTTCATGTAAAAATTATATATTTTTTAACCGACTCCAAAAAAAAGAGGCGGTCCTCAATTCGGCCGGTATATTTTTTTTGTATTATTGTATGTATACCGATTTTGGCGAGGTTTCAGAACAGATTTACGGGATTCTTTTTTTGTTTGATGCGGAATAGTTTCGAATTGGTCCCATAAAAAAATTATTCAGGTAGACCCAGTAGTTTTTATTTTATGAGCATTTTTCACAGGGAACCGTAGTTGCTGTGTCCTGTATTGGTGATTGGACACAGTCGCCGTTATGCGCATATAAATAATAGGTAGTATTTAATTAATCTTAATCTTTATTCTTTTTACTTTTTGTAATCCGTTTTTTTAACGTAGTTATTTTTATTTAATACTTTTCCAATGTTTTTGTTGATACTCGCGAAAGTAGATTGTCAAAGACAGAGAAAGTTGTTAATCTTAGCAGTTTTGTCTTCGCAGATTTATAATAACTAAAAAAAATATTATTATTGACTAAAATATTGAAGCTATTTAAAGATATATGATCCTTATCGCAAACATGTTGTCGAACGGTTGCTATATTTCGGCACATCTTGACAATTTTATATTCAAAAGTCAAGGCTAGGTTTCTTTTCACGTGTTGAAAGTATTGCTATTCAACGTGACAATGCTGCCGATCGTCTGGGCACTCTACTGGTGGTGGAAATTTTTTTCATTCCTGTTCGCTTTTAGACTATTTTTTTTCGTCTTCTGCATTTGTATTTATTAGTTTTAAGTAGGTTAGTTTGTTAGTTATTTGTAAAGTAACATACCTAAACCTATCGATAATATTGTAGGCAATATCTATGTACAATGTCGTTCAGCTATTTTTGCTATCGTTACTCGAACGCTTATTAGTACTATGTAGATTATGATCAGGATTATTTATATTTTTATAACTTTAATCTGTGATATCGGTATTAAAACGCTACGGTCTGGTAAATACAAGATTGTACATCTACAGTGATGAAATACTTAAATCAATAACGAAAATTACACTAGGAACGACAAAGATCTGAAGGTATATTACAAAAGTCACTAGTCATCGTTATTCATTTTAAGTCAAGTTATGAGATAAAATTACTCGTCTATACCTACTACTCAATTTCTAAAAATGTATCGTGAGATAAGCGACCGGCGACGTTGATAATGACATCACCTATCTTTTTCTATGCTCCAATTATTATTATGATCATAGTAGCTGTTTAGGTAATAAACAGATTACTGAATTCTTTTGTTATCTTATCATAATATAAAATAAATTTCTTAATTTCTTCGTCTGTCTATCATCAATTCTGCTAACTCATTCAAATTAAGCAACAATGTCTGATGCAGATTTCAACATCGATTAGATATTTTTTTATTAAACGATACTTACTTAGGATCCAAAACTGTTTTCAACTTTTCCAACAAAGCCTCCTTCGTTAGATCTCGGATCTGAATTTGTACGCCCAAGCCGCTTTCTTCGATTGCAACTGCGTTGCCTGGCTGGTCTCCGAAGATTGGCATGCCGATCACTGGCACTCCATGATAAATAGCTTCGGTCGTGCCCAACATACCACAATGCGAATAGAATGCCAAAACTTTGGGATGCGCTGAAATTTTGAAAATAAGGATCAATCCAATAACTATTGCATGTGAGAGATTAATGCTTTAATTTGCTTCTATAAATAGAAAAATATACTCAGACTGTAAGTTTATTTCTACGAAGCATATTATTTTGCTATTTACTGAACTATTTGTAGTATTTAAATAGATAGATAGAATTAAGGTCAGAACGATTGGCAGATCGCTCTGATTGTATGATGACCTGAATAACTAGCAATATACATATTTTTGAAACATTTTTATGCATACCACCCCTCAGCAATTGCTTTCAGTATTTTTGATTTATTGTTCCCATCTATAATCGATCATTTGTGTCTTTGTTGCAACACATTCGCATAATTGCATACAAGATAAGATTAAAACTTAATATCTCTTCTGTTTTCTTTTCTTGTTTAAATTTTCGATCTAATAAGTAAGTCTAAGATTTATTTATTTATTTATTTATTTATTTACATCATACACTTACAACCATCATTACAGTAACAAATACTAATACGATAGAGAAGTTACACAATTTACTTAATATTCTAACACAACAAAATTATATAAATATATCATTACTAGCTACCCAGTAAGTTGCCTTTGTGAAATCGTTCATCGAACATAGAAACAAGTCGGTGCGCTCAGCGACGTTGTTAAGGGTGCGCAACGCTCTCGTTAGCGGCGCTTGTTGCAGCAAGTTTGTCCGCGCAATTGGTACTGCCAGTAGTCGCGGTCGCCGCCGTCGTCCCACAAAGTCATCCGGAATGCTAAACCTAAGCTCACTTAGTATTGTAGGATTATGAATTTTCCCTCGTAATACTTTAAATAAATACGTAGCAAGAGCCACATCCCGTCTCACCTCCAACTTATAATACCCTACCATGCCAAGTAAAAACAATGTTGGATAGATTATAGGATATGCTGGGTAAACTCCATATAACTTGAGGTACAAAAATCTAACAAATTTGTTCTGAATTCGCTCCAACATTGCTTTATACTTGGCTTCATTCGGATTCCAAATACATGCATTACATTCTAGGTGACTTTTTACTAATGCTTCATACAAAGATCTTATGGCGCCAATATTAGTGAAGTCATTCGCCTGTCGCAATAAGAACCCAAGATTTCGATAAGCCCTTTGTCCTATATGCACTATATGATTACGGAAATTTAGGTTCGCGCTGAAGCGAACACCAAGATCCTTTATCTCCGTGGCTCGTTGTAACAACTGCCCTTCCATCTGGTACGGATAGTAACTTGGGCTGCGCGCTCTTGTGTATGACAGTAGTGAACACTTGTCTATATTAAAATATAGTTTATTTTCCTTACTCCACCTGTTAACATTGTCGATGTCTTGTTGAAGCACGCAATGATCACCAGCTTCTTTTACTATTAAACTAAGCTTAATATCATCGGCAAAAAGAAGACATGTAGCCTGTTCTATAACTTTCGGTAGGTCGTTGATCATTATAATGAAAAGGAAAGGTCCTAAGTTACTCCCCTGACTCACTCCTGACCATGTGTTGTAGGGTTTAGAGTGACATCCGTTACAGTCGACAAACTGACGCCGATTACGTAGATAGCTGGAGAAAAAAAATAACGTATGAGGTGTAAATCCTATGGAAGCTAGTTTCTGAAGCAGAACATCATTGTCGACTGTATCGAATGCTTTTCTGAAGTCCAGATAGGCAACATCCACCTGTAGTCCACTATCAACTGCTGGTGTCATCATTGTCATTTGATGCAGCAGATTACCCGTTGTTCCTCTTCCTGGCCGGAAGCCGTGTTGTGCATCAGATACATGTGCGCTAACTTGTGTATATAAACATTGATGGATAGTCGTCTCAAACACTTTAGCAGGAGCGCAAAGAATCGCTACTGGTCGGTAACTGCTTGCTTCCTTACCACCCTTACCTTTTGGAACTGGTACTACTCGCGTTATTTTCCAACGATCTGGAAATTTAGCGGACGTAATAAAAATATTAAATAAATGCAACAATGGTTCAACTAAGACTACTCGACAGTCCCTCAGTATAAAAGGTGGAATGCCATCTGGCCCCACTGACCGTTTGTCTGGAAGTCGAGCGAGCGCGCGCCACACATCTGAGAGCTCGAGGCGGCCGAGGTGCGCCCACGCACCGCTCGGCGGCACCGCAGCGCACGCCGCCGCTACATCGAGCGCCGCTGGCGTTGAGCTATATACTGAGTGAAAATATCGTGCGAACTCCTCAGCACACTCTATATCTGTCAGTGCACATCCATTTTTTAACAACATTTGCAGATGTAGACTTGATCAATCTTAAACATTTATATACTAATCATGATAGATTAAAAATTCTGATACGACTTTTTATTGCTTATGAAAACTCGTTTCATATATTATATGTAGCATGACATACATATAAATGAACTTAAATAAAGTTTGTATAATTCAGGCTTGTGATATAGTGTTTCTCTTTGATTTAAAAGTATATTGACGTAACGACATAAGAAAATTAATTATTTTATACTATCTGTAGCCGACATTGTCACAGTCTTGGCATTCAAACTAAAATCTGCTTATTTTATAAATAAGAAGATTTTCAAACAGTTTTAATACCTATATAACTATACTAGGATATAAATAAATTTTTCCTCAATCTCATCAAAATACATATATTTTTGGAGCCACGCTATAAATGAACGAACGAAACGAATTAATTTGCTTTTTGCCGAAAGATCTTTAAAGTCGTTTTACCCAAAATGGTATGTTTTAACCCAAATGTCTTAAGGGATAAAACTTCCATTTAGACCCCAGATTCATCATGTAAGCGGAATAAGAGCAGTTACAACTGATGAGATTAACACTGAGCCACATCGAAGCAAGGCCGGGTTTATATAATGCGATATACCTACCTATTTTTAGAAAAAAAAAAAATATCAACGCAATTTAGACGAGCGAATTGCAAATAAAAATGTTTCGTATTGAACATGTTTCTATGAAAACTTTATTTTGTTATTGACCTGAATACTTTCAACAGTGAAAAATTTTAAGAGAGAGACAGAAGTTGCTTGATTTTCGTTCTCTGTTGTTTTCAGTCGCGTCCGTCACCGGTTGGATTATAGGTGAACGTATAACGCAGTTTTAGTAGTGTAAGTAGTATTTTGGTATTTTATTGCTCATAAAATTGTCTTAACATAGTTATTTTATAAATAAAAGCTTGAAGTTGAAGCTACTGTATATTAAAAATAGAATAAATAAAATAGGCAGCGATAGCCTAGTGGAGATACCAAGCAACGAATGCCGTCCAGAGGGTATCGGATTCGAATCCACGGCGCACACCAATGACTTTTCGGAGTTATGTGCGTATTGAACTGTAAATGATGGCTTGCCCCGTGATTCGGCGAAGACGTTAAGCCCTTGGTCCCGGCTGTCATAAAGATCTTTGACCGTCGTCATAAAGAGTCAGTACCTATAAACAAACTGACACTAGTCTAAACCATGGAATAACGCTAGCCCTTTGGGTTGCGGAGGTCAGACAGGCAGTCGCTCTGTGGAAAAGCTAAAATTCAGTCAAATCCGGTTAGACTAGAAAGCGGACCCCGGGTTCTAACTGGGATAACGCTAGGAGGATGAAAATAAAACAGACCAAATGCAAGTAAAGTAATTGCAAGGGTATGTTTTTATTTATGACTAGAAGATGCCCGATCCCGTGGGTAATCGGAAAATCCCTTCTTAGTGCACTCCAACTGTCCCCAAAGCACACACGTGGCAATTTTCAGCTTCCTCTGCCCAAAAGTTTTGGCTATGCGTTTTCTGTCTGTCAGCCAGTAACGCAAGGATTTAATATTATACTGATAAAACATAATAACACCCAAACTTTCAACACATATTACTATAGCAGTTGTTGCGAACTTATGAAAAGATAAAATCTGTAAACTAGAACATATAGGTACATTTATGTCTAGTCATTGTTATTTTAGATAATGATAGCTATGATAAAAGAGACTTGACCTTATTAAGTACTCACGTAATCACTGTGTTACCTATGAATAGCTCTAATGTATTTTACGAAGCATCTATATGGGGCAGTGTAAGCCTAGTGGAGAGACCGACAGACTGCTACGAAGAGGATCTCGGGGTCGAATGACTTCAAGGATTTTGCGTATAGATAGCTACTTTTGTCTATTTTAATAAGCATTACTACTTAGTTCAATCGAAGCATTACCACTTAGTTCCATCGTGCTAATGTTTGTGAATTTAACTCCTTTTTTGTTTAGAGATTACCATGAAAATATATAAGAATTATTTTATCCTCCATTTTAACAAAATTTAGCTCTAGTTTCTGTAACTTGAACTCTATAAAAGATAATGCCTATTGATCATCTTCCAGATAAATCTAAGGCCAGCCTTATCAGTATCTGACAAGTACTGGTAAAATTATGTAATAGATTATATCACACAAATTTTGTGGCAATTTTGTATTTACCTGGCTGAAATATAGCAGCTATCAAGAGGTGATGAAATTGGTCTTAAAATTACAAAAATATTTCTATGCTTGTTATGATAATTAATTTATCTAGATCTTATCGGGCAGTAGCGAGACTGGCCTGGTTTGTCAGATTAGTTTGCATTTACTTATCCACGAAAAGTGGTATTAGTAGTAACATTATAGCGATTCGGTTTTCGCTTCTGCTTTCTAGACTGTTATCTATTCATTTTTTTGATCACAAGGATTAAGATTAAAACATTTAAATTTATGGTCGTAAAGGAAATATATCTCGGTAAATACAGCACTAGGGTAATTTTTCAACACTACACTAGATAATACTAGAAATTCTAAACACTTTTTTCCTAGGTTTCATTTAAATAGCTCAAGAAACAAAAAAGTAAGAGTAAAAATAATTGTTCTTTTTTCGTTTTTTGCTTTTCTTGAAAAGTCGCATTTTGTCCTTTACGACCTTTGAGCCCAGAGGTATCGATATGTTCTGATTATAAACTGACAGACCGACCTTGAGCCTTTGAGCCTTGAGTTTTATTATCATCATCATCATCATGTCAGCCTAGAGACGTCCACTACTAGACATAGGCCTCCTCCAAGGTTCTCCACACAGACCGATTTTGGAGCTGCCCGCATCCACCCGCCTCCCACGATCTTAACCAGATCGTCGGTCTACCTTGCGGGTACGACGTGCTACGGTTCTTTATTATACCTATCTATACTATAATAAAACTGTAGAGGTGAAAAAGTCTGTACATTAAAGATATTTTGACGAAAATTAGCTAAAAAATCTAGGAAAATGCTAAAAAGCAATACTTGATCATTTTTAGAATTTATGTCTGTCTGTCTGTCCGACGTCTTTCTCTATGTTGCTAAAGATCTCTGAAATGGTGAAATTGATTTCAATAAAACTTATACTCATGTACAAAGGATACTCAAAACTATAAAATAGTATTTGTTACATCACAATCGGTTGAGTGGTTTTCGGTGTACAGCTTGACCTCTCCTTTGTACGTAGTCCCAAACAAAACAGGAATCATCCAAAACTGGTTAATTATGTGGTGTCATCTATGATCATAATAAGTTTGTTAGTAAAAGTATAGTTAGTCTAAATAGGTACCTTCAAAGTGTTTTATGGCTATTTACCGACTGATAGATGTCACTATTTTCAAATAATTTCCTAGCAAAATAAATGTTCCTTGCAAAAAAGGCAATAATTATGTGTCGGGTATCTTTCTGTAATTAAAAAAATAATAGAGTATAATATTCGGCACTTTCATAAACAAAAAGTATCTGTGTCAAAATTTATTACAATTTCCACTTAATTTAAACGTTTAATCTCATTTATTTCAAATTATTATGTTTATATAATAGTTATTTAATCATTTCATTTTATTTTAAATGATAAAAACAATTAATATAGATCCTTTTTTCAATAAATTGTCGATTAGTCCATATTATTTTCTATCTCGGTCGGTTTGTATGTATAAACAAAGATGGCGTTTTCTGATGGCGGTGTTAAGATTCTCCGTGGATTGATGAGGTTCTCGCTGAATTTTCTTTCGTTTTCGTCGGATTGGTGTATTAGCCGTTTCTTTTGAATAATTAATGTGGATGTGTTTCTTTGATTTCTTTCGTTCGTTCGTGTTCTGTACTTATACAGGTGTCTCATTATTCCCAAATTCCAACACCTCACGTACGTGGGAATCCGTGGGTGGGAGACTGAGGCCTAAATTCAGATACCTCTTGAGAAACTCAACGGGGCTATCTTACTTTCGGCAGGGCTATTATTCGTAGCCCTGTGTGTATTTTCTAAATAAATCGCAGGGGCAGACTTGAAACAGCTGGAATCGACCCGCGAACATGTTGCTTTTTCACATGGTCAGTTATATGTGGCATGTTCACAAGTAACCGGTAAAATAATTTACATGTTCTATATGAAGGTGGTAAAACAGTTAGATAATGTTGTGTATAAAGAAAGTATCTAATGATATCCGTACTAATCTATACATATAATAAAATGGTAAGCAAGTCAAAACTGTACATTGAATATTTTTTTTAAATAATACTTGGGCTGTGATCTACAATGGATACCGAAGCCAAAAATATAGTTTTTAGAATTTTTGTCTGTTTGTCTGTTTGACTGTTTGTCCTTATATCCGGGGTAATCTCAAAAAGTACTGGATGGATTTACTTAAAATTTGGCACGAATATTATAAAAAGGTCGGGTCAACATATAGGCTACATATTATCACGCTATGACCTACGGGGAAAGAGCAGTGAACCTTTATTTTTTCAACGCATTCTGTAACAATGTGTAATCTAACGACGCATATTTGAATGTTGTTATTATGTTAACCATGCTATAAGCTAGCTTCACACTATAAGAATCACGCAATATAAGTAACTTAGGCCGATAAACATAATTAAATAAATATAAGTAGTATCAAGACAATTTTAAAGCAGCGTCATCTATGAGATTTGAAAAACATCAAGTCGAATTACATGACTGTGTAAACCCTTTTTGGATATTTAAAATAATTTAAATTTGATCACGTTGACAAGGGTAATAGTTGTTTTTAAAGTCATAGATGGAGTTGTGTATTTTCTGTTTATTTAAAAATTGTAGGTATCGTTAATTCGTTTGAGATGAGCAAGACAATAAAAAAATGTGTTTATATAAGTTTTAAGCTGCTTCATCTATATCTTATAAAATTCGTAGGGTTTGTCTGTATGTAATAAAAACAGAACTCACATAGATTTATAATAAAATTTATACTCGAAAACGGCACGCTATTGCTGTAAGCAATTTGAGCTAAATAACGAAGAAAGTGGACAAATCGCGGACAAACATACATACAGGTCAAACTGAGAACCTCCTTTTTAAAGTCGTTTAAAAATTAAGCATGCCATATCTTAAACATAAGGCATAGGTACGTAACAGTGATAAGGGACGCGTGCTCAAGGATTGCTCTCTGATCGTATGGGATGAGTGTACGATGGCCAATAGGAAGGCAGTTGAGGCCGTGGACAGAACCCACAGGAACGAACATTTGATGCGTGGTGTCACAGTTTTGTTTAGTGGCGATTTCCTCCAAACGCTTCCCGTGGTGACGCGGGGATCGAGGGCTGACGAGGTGAATGCTTCGTTGTAACGATCTTCGTTGTGGTCACGAGTTCGTACGCTGCGCTTGACTATTAATATGAAAGCTCGGCTCGGCGGCAATGCACGTGCTCAAGACTTCTCCGATGTCCTTCTAAGTCTTGGCGAAGGCACTCTAACAGAAGAGAGAGGTGGACAGGTGGTGCTTCCAGAGTCTCTCGGTAGAGTTGTATCCAACTTAGATGAACTCATTAGCTGTGTGTACGGGGACATCAGTCGTATACCGCACCAGCAGAATTTTTGGGGTGTGAGCGGGCCATTTTGACGCCCAAAAATGTTCAGGCTTCAGCAATTAACGTACGCATTCTCTCGGAAATTGAGGGGAATTAAGTGGTCTACGCCACACATTATCCCGTGGAATTTCCGAACTCCCAGTCAGCAAGCTGACTTCCAGCGCATACCATCAAGCTGAAGGTCGGTGTCCCGATAATGCTTCTTTGGAACCTATCTCCTCCGAAGTTGAGTAACAGGACCCACCTTAAAATCATCTCGCTCCACTGACACACCATTGAGGCGGAAATTCTTACGGGATGTGGCACGGCAAGGCAGTATTTATACCACGCATTCCCGTCATACCTTATAACTTCCCGTTCCAGTTCAAGCGCGTACAGTTCCCCGTGAGTGTTTGCTGCGCTTTGACCATCAATAAGTCGCAGGGGCAGACACTGAGGGCAGTGGGTGTCGACCTCAGGACGAGCTGCTTCTCACACGGGCAGCTGTACGTCGCTTGCTCTCGCGTCACCACTCTTTTTACATTTTGGCTCATCATCAGCCCTTTATACTGTCCCACTGCTGGGCACGGGCCTCTTCTCACTATGAGAATGATAAGGCCATAGTCCACCACGCTGGCCAAGTGCGTGTTGGCAGACTTCACATGTCTTTCGAAAACATTATAGAGAACTCTCAGACATGCAGGTTTCCTCACGATGTTTTCCTTCACCGTTTAGGAAGCAATAAATAACAATTTAATACGCCCTTAACTCCGAAAAGTCATTGATGCGTGCCGTGGATTCGAACCCGAGACCCTCTGCGTAGCAGTCTGTCGGTCTCTCCACGCAGCTATCGCTGCCTTCATTATTATTACATTTTGGCTGCGGAGAGCCAAACCACTAATGTTATTTATCGAGAAGTCCTGTAATTATGTAATTTTACCCTATTCGGTATTCCTTATTCATTATTTTCTTCATCTGCTGTAGTTACAACTTATGACTTAATTTAGCAGAATCACCATAAAGTCATATATTCAAAGCAGGCTGAAAATCAGCACTTTTTGAAGGTCAATTTTACAAAAGACAGTCTCCCTCTGTTACTGCACTTTCTGTAGATATGAAATGTAAAGAAGAAACGGGTAAATGAATGTTATTTTAAAAGGTATAGTCGTAGGTATTTTTGGTGCTGTATAGCGTTCACGCAGACGACGTCGCGGGCAGCAGCTAGTATATTATAAAGCCTATATATGTATATTGTCCGTGTGGTGACGGATTAAGAATACGGAATGTCACCACCCCATATCATCCCATGGGTGTCGTAAGAGCCGACAGAGGGAGCATAATAATATTATGCAGAGAACAGCACTGTAAGTAGAGATGGGCGCTGGGTAAATATCCGACAGGTAAATTCCCATTTGGGTATAACCGGGTATTTGCCCGGGTAAATACCCGAAGCATGGTTATTTTCAGAAACAGATTAAGAAAGCCCACGATTCATTTGAACTACAGTCAATAGTCGTTTATAAGTGCTTTTATTTGATCTTACGACCTGGTATACCGTTATAGATGTTTCGGTAAACTGGAAATAATATAATATCATCACATAGAGTACTTTAAAACGTTTATTCTGCTCGATTGCTTCTTAAAAACGGTCAGTATTATGGTACAGACGAACGAGTGAAACACCAATGAGACTTACAGCCTGTTTCAATATTCGATCTATCCATAGATTAAGAGATTTGAGATGCGGGTTTGTATGGAGCTTATGTCAAAACTGAATCTAAAATCTAAAAAAATGGATAGATCGAATATTGAATTCACCGGTTAAAGATCTGTCTATTGAAAAGCCATTATTGTTACAGTCATGTCGTTGAAGGAGAGCAATAGCATCTTAGGCCTTTTCTGTAGGAGCTTCGGAGACGGACCAGAGACTTTAGCAGTTTTATGGGGCGCAAGAAATTAGGAGCCCATTGTAAGGACAGCATTCATCGAACCTACACTGAACGACACTGAAATTGTCCACATCTGCGGAATCACCCAGGCGTTTAGAAGTTTTGGACGCTACTACGCTTCGACCGTCAGAGCGTAGACTTCCTGAATCTTTTGAGTCTTGTATTAATATTCAATGTGTCTCTTATCAAATGGTAAGAACTACTTTAAACTAATTGGTCTCAGAGACATCAGAAGAATATTTGCCTCTCCGTCGACATCATAAAGTCAATTTCACTACTGGTAGAATCGTCTAGACTTCTCTAGGCGCACTTGCGCCATTCTCGCATTTTAAAGTAGAAATGTATCGTATGGAAGAACAAGCAAGTCACCCCGTCAGATCCAATGTCCTCAATAATACCCTAATTGCCCGTCTCTCAGTTCAGTTTCGCGTTGAAATCGTTTATGACAACGGTGTCATGGATTTTGAAGCTATGTATAAGGCCAAGATAAATCCCCATTCATAGCTTCCCCCTCTTCATCGGGTGGGCACCTTCTTGTGATTTTTGGTCGCGCCCTTCTCCCGGGAGGAGATAAATTTACCGGCATTGAGGACTATCGATCCTCACCCCGTCTTCGGTCGTCAGATAGGCTTCTAATATCCCATCGCTCTCATTGCTTATCGCAACTTGCTTGATCCTTTTTCCACCTCGACATTCTTTTCGTCGGTCTGCAGTGTACACGTATTAGGTGTTTCCAAAGCAAATTTTCGTTAGTGGTGGTAGCTGGATCTCTTGGAGATTCTCCACACCCCGCTATTCCTGGCTTGGGTAGCAGCCATGGTCACAGCGGGGCCACCGGACTAGGAGCCAGATTGTGTTGTGGCTCAATTTTAGGAGGTTTGCCGTAACCGCTTTTATGCAAACCGTTCCGCAATTATACTAATCGTTTCAGTAATTAACGCAATGTACCAACCATACCTATATAATGTTTGTAAATTTTTACACATGGATCCATAGGGGATGTTTTACCATAAATAAAGGAACATCAGCGACAAATACAGCTAAAACCTTTTATGGTACCAACAACACCGCGCTAGCACTCTAAATCAACGACCACACTCCAAAAGCATCGAAAAGTAAAACATTATAGCCAAAATATCCCTGATGTGCCTATCCAGCGGCTTATGCTGCTAACAGCATAGTAGATTGACAGAACACATTAACTTACAAGGTGTTCATATACGGCCAGCTTCGATACATTGATCAAATTTAATATTAGGACCGGGCGTATATGGATCCTTTGCCAGAGAAAAAAACATAGCGCATGACGTTGGTAATTTCTTTGCTTAATTACAGGATTTGGCAACTAATATACATATTTAACATAAGCTCCATTCAATTTAATGCAAATATCTCTACTAGTTAAATTCTTGAATAGATCAAATATTTCGGCTCGGACGTTAGTGTCGATTTTAAAATTATAAACGTAAATGCGATTATTTTACTTTTCTAAGACATATAAATGTTCGATATACATATGTATATTCACGCTAACGGCTGTAATTTACAGTATAAAATTTACGAATGAATAGTATAAAACCAAAAATGGAGACGTAAAAATATGTTTCGATAAATATCCACGCTTCGGGTATTTACCCGGGTAAATACCTCGTTTTTACCCAAAATGGTAAATTCCCGGGTGTTTACCGGGTACCCCACCTCTAACTGTAAGAGAAAGAAAACTTGATACAAACCCTATAGTCCCTATACCAATCCGTTTGGCCAACGTGGTATAGTAGGCCAATTCCTCCTTTCAAAGGAGAGGCCTAGTTCAGCAGTGGACTGTTAAAGGCTGATGATGTGATGTGATTATAAAGCTAGAGCTAATAGCTTTCAATATTTTGCTTAGTTGTATTTATAAAATATAACAAAGATTTTAACTTTGATCGATGTAATGAAAAACACAACATAAGCTCTAATAATAAAACTGTATACAGGATAAATACGCAATCCGTGCAGTAAATCAAGGTCACTACATCTATACAAAACAAATATGTATCAATAAAATGGAAGTGTCTGTCTGTGGTTTCAATCAAAATAAATATGATTCCTCAAGTGTGTTTAGTTGTTTTACGGTACCAAGATATAAATAATCTTTTTAAAATGCTTGTCCGTCTTTCTGTATGTCCGGCGTGTTTATTTTACTTTCGCTGTATAGTATTAGAGTATAGGGCTCCGTTTCCACAAAAAAGCAATTCTAGCAAAAACTTAAAAGATATGCAAACTTGGTTTTTTTTCTCAATCAATGAGTAACGAGATACTTCATGCTAGATCATTCATTGCACTTCAAAATGTGCATACAGAAAATAACGCGGGTGCAAACGCGAAGATGATCATCATCATCATCGCCTTAGCTTTGTCCCGGTTACAATCCTAAACCCTCGCCGTGGAGCCCATTGTCTCCACTATGAGTAGTTTAGGGCATCCTTAGTTAGTCAGGGAACAACTGGTGTAATAAATTAATAACATGAATATGTTTACCTAAGATGTCATTCTGTGGTAGCCAGTTGGATAAGTATACATTTTGCGGGTTGCCAGGTAAAGTGTCGGAGTCCCATTTCCATACGACTCTGTAAGGTAGTTCTGATAACGCGGCGACAATGGCTTTTACTTTGTCTTCTGGAGTTGTTGCGGCTTGCAACATTGATCCGAAACTAATGTAGATTACTCCATGCTCCGCTTCGTCCATGAACTTCTTAAGGTCCTAAAAACAAATAATTTTTATATAATTATTGTTTATACATATTTTATAGTTTTATCTAATGCCTGAGACAAGATAAGTAGGTAAGACTTGCTTTTATTAATACATTTTATTTTTGTATTTCATCTTCTTTATCTTTCAGTATCGCGGATATCTTTTAAAAGATTGAAAGAGTTAAATTGATATCAGTTCTGCTTGTACTCAAAGGTTTGACACTGGCGTAATCCAGATAATGCAGCCATCTATGTTTTGGTGATGTTTGGCTTAGACATAATATGGCGATACACTCATAGAAAAGCTAACATTTAATCAAATTTGCGTAGACTAGAAATCGCACTAAAGGTGGCAAGTCTTAGAAACAATCGAGATAACACTAGGATGGTAATAATAATTTCTACAAACTGATATGTTAATCAACAGGAAGTCGGACTTGCTGTCGTGTGTTATTATTTTTACAACATGTGCTACACGCGTGTTTTAAATTTAAAGCAGTATTCAATTATAGCATTATTCGGATGTAACATGTGGCTTTGGTATGTCAAGATCACATCTTACAAATTTCCATCTGATTTCATTTTATATTTATCTTTGTATAGGTAGTTAAGTCAGTTATATTGTTGTTAATTATGCTTTGTATTATCACAATCATCGTCCTAGCGTTATCCCAGTTGCATCCAAGACTTTTCACCTCGGAGCCCGGGGTTCGCTTACTAGTCTAACCAGATTTGACAGAATATCAGCTTTTCTACAGAGCGACTGTCGTCTGACCTCCGCAACCTAAAGGGAAAGCGATATTCCATGGTTTTTGACTAACAGTTTATTTGAGGGTACTGACTCCCTGTAACGACTGTCAAAGATCTTCATGACAGCCGGGACCGACGATTTAACGTGCTGCCAAGGCACGGGGCAAGCGATAATTCGCAATTTAATACACGAAAAGTCATTGGTGCGTGCCGTGGATTTGAACCCGATACCCTCTGCATAGCAGTCTGTTGGTATATCCGCTCGTCTGTCGCTGCCTTGTATTATAATATTGCACTACTACAATACACATGATTATTTAACCATTTTCTTATGGTGTTATGTTTGCAGTAATGCTGAAAGTCATAATCACGAGAAACTTATTATTTTTACAACCCAATGTCATCCGATTGACCATACTCAATTATTATTACTTTTTTTTTTTTTTACATTCACACAACACCATCTAGTCCCAAACTAAGCAGAGCTTGTACTATGGGTACTAGATAATGGATAAACATACATATATACTTTTTTTTGTAAATACTTACATATTATACATAGAAACACCCAGACCAAGACAAACATCCATGTTCACGCACACAAATGTTTGACTTGAGCGGGAATCGAACCCGCGACCTTCGGCGTGGCAGTCGCTTACACTCCCGCTGCGCCAACCGGTCGTCAATTAATTGTATTTGTTATAAATTTCGGATATATAAATCATTATGATGATGTAGTGAAACACAAACGTCAAATGTATAATTGAATGTAACTTTTAACATTTTACCATATTTATATTACGCAAAAGCAACTGTTATGTAGAGCCAAATAAAAACACAAACTCGCCTGCCGTACTGCTTTATAAACTCCATAATTGGGATTGTAGAGATTACTGACTGCATTCATTAAGCAACGACACATTCCAGAACCAGAACGTTTCTATGTATTAGAAGTACCTATATGTTGCCAAGTGAATGGCTTATGTTTCGTAATAATTAGGCTGCCTGTCCACCAGAGCGGAGAAAAGAGGAGCGGAGCTCAGTCAACAAAACCAAACGTGTAAAAATTCCGCTGCGGCGTTTTTGTGGGTATCTATACCTAGTATTGGTCGTATTGACACAGCTGTGCTCCTCATTGCTCCGATAGCCAGATGGCCTTGACAAACTATTATTTTGTGGTATAGTCTAAGGTCACAGTTTGTCTATTTATACAAATTATGCGTGTGACTAAAATCTTATCAGATGATTTTATCGAAAGGTTAACTAAATAAACTAGTCTTTAAATGTTAGGTCAGTTTTCTCTGTAATTTATTTCCGGTAAAATATTTACATATAAAAGCAATAAAATAAAGCAAACATTGGCTAAAATGGGCATGTCTTTTCAATATTTTTATCTGCGTGTAATAAAACAGAAAAACAAAGCATTAAAGTAAGTATTAAACTAACGCAGATCAAGTGTTATTTGCCTACATGATGATATTCAAATAAGTATGCATTGTTTGTGTACTTATAAGAAATCTTTATTTGTACTTTATTTATTCATCGTGTGTATTCACATTACCGTGGTACAAGCATAAAGCGTATTTAAATGAAAATGCACGTTAGTTTTAAAATCAATAATATTTAATTGAATTCTAGTCATTTAAATATTATGAAAATGTATAGTATAGAACCATGTTAATAAATCTGATTTGAAGTTTAACCTAATCGATAGTTGTATTATATTTTTATGAATATTTGTATGCCAGATGAGAATGTTTCTGCTGTTTTAAAATTAAAATATTAGGTAGCGAATAAAGTAAAATTTTCATGTAGGTGATTTTACGTGAACAGTGCAAAAGGCTTTTCTGTTGAAAGGTGTTAAAACCAGGTATATCCTCATTTGGCCTTATTATAAAACATGGCCTAAATATAATTCGAAATTTAATCCTGGGGCTTGTATGTGTAAAACTTATTAAACCTACGTAATCTTATGTTTTCTTTTGCAAACAAAAGAATTTGCTGAAATAGGCAGATGGCAGACTTCACATGTCTCTTGATGACATTATGGAAAAACTCAGACATGCAGGTTTCTTCACGATGTTTTTCTTCACCCAATACAGATGCATTTTAATAAACAACAAACTACTTTAGTAGATGATATAAAATAATTATGTAAAATTTAGGACGAAACCTAGTATTTTCTTTAGCTCTCATTTTGTATGGCCTTATGAGTTGCTGCTTATGAGCTGTTGTTTACATCCGTTTGAGTATATGTGTGCTTTAACGTCGGAAGTGTCAGTTACATGAATCTTGTATGATTAATTATCATGTTATGTGGGTGCATTGAGTATCAATGGAAAAATATGAAGGGTTTCGGAGAACGGATCAAAATATAAACTCATGTAATATAATATAACTTATACGTATATGCCAAAGTAGTTCACATTATAAGATTAATGTAAATGACTAGTTTAATTATTTATACATCAATGAGTTTAATGTTCACACGGTACGCACGCACGCACTAGTACACAATTTAATTAGATAAACGTAAATGAATTACCAACTTATATAAATGTCCTTGCTATACAGTTTTTTACTTGTGAAAACTGTTCCAGAATAGTTTTGAAGTAAGTGATTGACGTAATATCACTAAAGCGACTTCTATTGCTTTTTATCTGTAGAAACACTTGGGTTTCCGTTAGAAATAAAATGGGAGTAGTGAAAAAGTCTACAGGTAATGATAGTTTCTTAAATAAATAGTTTTATACTGCAATGTAAAAGTATACGTTCCGATATCTAAACTATAGTTATATGCTAGATGATAATGTTTCTGCAGGTTTAAAATTAAAATATTAGGTAGCGAATAAAGTAAAATTTTAATGTAGGTGATTTTACTACAGAATATATATAAGTACTAAATTTTCCTTGAACAGTACCTACAATGGGTTTTTCTGTAGGTATATCCTCATTAGGATAAGGCCGAAAGAGGATATACCACCACATATACATATACCTAAATATATATTTATATAAAACATGACCTAAATATAATTCGAAATTTAATTCTGGGGCTTGTATGTGTAAAACTTAATTTACCTACGTAGTCTAATGTTTTCTTTAGCAAACAAGAGAATTTGCTTATACAGATACATTTTAATAAACAACAAACTACTTTAGTAGATGATATAAAATATGTAAAATCTAGGACGATACCTAGTATTTTATTTAGCTCTCATTTTGTACGGCCTTATGAGTTGTTGCTTATGAGCTGTTGTTAACATCCGTTTGAGTATATGTGTGCTTTAACGTCTGAAGTGTCAGTTCATGAATCTTGTTTAATTTATTATCATGCATTCGTTATGTGGGTGCACTGAGTATCAATGGAAAAATATGAAGAGTTTCGGCATGATTTGAAAGACGAGTGAAGGTCGTTCTAGTTTTAGAACGGATCAAAATATAAACTCATGTGATATAATATAACTTATACGTATATACCAAAGTAGTTCACATTATAAGATTAATGTAAATGACTAGTTTAATTATTTGTACATCAATGAGTTTAATGTTTACACGGTACCCGCGCACGCAATCACGTATGTGATTGACGTAATATCACTAAAGCGACTTCTATTGATTTTTATCTGTAGAAACACTTGTGTTTCCGTGTTAGAAATAAAATGGGAGTAGTGAAAAATATACAGGTAATGATGGTTTCTTAAATAAATAGTTTTATATTGCAATGTAAAAGTATACGTTCCGATAGCTTGCGTTGTTTTTTAATTCAGTACGTTAAACTTACCTTCGGCAATCTCTTTGGTTTCGGCACATGGTATCCATTGACTTCTATGATATTTGGGGGAAGCAGGGAGGGCCCCGAGAGCACGAAGTTTGTATATAACAACATCAGCTTTATTTCTCTAGCTAAGTCCTCTAGAGGCGGCGCGTCAAAATATTTTTGCAACTCGTTTTGATTCGCTCTTTGGCAAGTATACTTATAAAATATTTTCATGAAATTGTGAAACAGTGTTCTTTCGACGCGTTCGTATAAAGTAGACTTTATACCACCTTCCAAGAACTGAAACGGCATGTATGAAGGGTTGTACTGTACACCGAATCGGTCGTATTGCCACGGCATCAACACGTGGGATGTCATACCGACTACCGGAGCTCCCAACTTGTGAGCGAGACCCAGGGAACAATCGCTGTTAAACTGTTCTGTCACCACTAAATCGAATTTAGCGCCTGTCTTCCACAAGTTTTGCACATTCTCATCTGCTAGTAAAACTTTACAATTTTCTGTACCCATGTTCATCAAAAATAACAATATGTTCAATATGGTCCAGTACGATCGATGTATCGGGAAAACACCTTCTAAAATTTGCATTTTGCCTGCTAGACTTATGTCATGATAATTTTCTAGCGGGATTGGTTGTGGGAAGTATGATATGACGGTCAAATTGTGACCCCTTCTTGCTAGCTCTTTGAGGTATGGTTCGAACACAAAAAAATGACTTTTCCCTTGATACGGCAATATTGCTAACATGTTGAGTGATAGTACGCCATTACAGCTGAGGATAGCACTAATAAACCACAAAAAAGTTTTGTCTAATTTCATTTTGTAAAACTCCCGAGTACGTCCTCACAGCACTAAAACGATTCGGCGACTGCCGATCATTTCGTTTCGCGTATATTTATAGATAGATAAGGTTGGCTCTTGGTTACTAATAGTAATTGACAGACGGGACGATGTAAACAAGCAATGTGAAATAGGACAAGGAAGCTTATCTATTGTGATAACAAATAATCTTATGAGATGATCGACTATAGGTTGATTTTAAAGTTTTATCTTATCTTAAATAGTGCGTGAGAAGTATTTTTTAATTTCCTAATTACCTAATTCTCTTTGTCACGGATTTCAATTAAATTTATTTATTACTTGATAAAAAAATGAATTTGCCTAGAATGAACATATCGCATAATATTAAATATAATATTAAAAATAACAAAGATTTGATTATTAATACTATACCATAATATAAAACTATTTCTGCAACGTCATCGTTTATTATAATATATTGAGTCGAATAGATTAGATGTTAGAAATACAAAATATGACTGTGACATGTTGTATCTTTATAAACCTTGTCCTGAATAGATTTGCGTTGATCGTGGATTGGGTAGATATTACAAGTTCATAGTTATCATTGACTATTTCCTCAAAATTTGAACAAGTACAAATATACTTTGGTACTTTAGAATAATAAGTAGGCTAGGTAATATACATGTACCATAGCGGGGTAGTAGAAATAAATAATAATGTCATCTTGACCGATTCCGGCGACGGCGGCGGCTTGTCTCGTTATATGAGACTTGCCAACTGCGCGGGACATATATTATTATTGTGCACAAGTGTGTGCGCAGATACAAGTGCTCCCTCTATTCCCTCCCTCTCATAGTCCGATGGGACGCCACATGCGACACGACCGGAGAGAGATTGGGCGCAGGACCGTGTGATACCGCCAACTCCTTGACGCCGAACTTCTATTAAATAATTCCTTACAGAAAAACCCAATATCAATTTTTGTTCGACCGGGGTAATCGCACCCGAGACTTAGGCAGGGGTGTGATACCGCCAACTCCTTGACGCTGAACTTCTATTAAATAATTCCTTACAGAAAAACCCAATATCAATTTTTGTTCGACCGGGGTAATCGCACCCGAGACTTAGGCAGGGGTGTGATACCGCCAACTCCTTGACGCTGAACTTCTATTAAATAATTCCTCACAGAAAAACCCAATATCAGTTTTTGTTCGACCCGTGTAATCGCACCCGAGACCTCATGATCCGCAGTCGCTGACCGCAGGACCACAGACGCAGTAAAAAAAAGAAAGTGGTAGAAGATAGTACTGGTTCATTATATTCCTACCTAGCGTTATCTGTTTCACCCCGAAGTCCGCTTACTAGTATAACCAGATTTAACTGAATATTAGCTTTGTCACAGAGCAGCTACAATTTGACCTCTTCAACCCAACGGGATAGCTACCTTTCATAGTTTAGACTAGTGTTAGTTTATTCACCATAACGACTGTCAAAGATCTTCATGACAGCTGGGACCGAGGGCTGAACATGTTCTCCGAGGCAAGGGGCGATGATTAATAAATAATTTAATTCAAACATAGTTACTGCGGATTGAGGATGAATGGGTTACTCGTCAAATGCCTCCTTTATGCTGATGATCAGGTAATACTTGCGTCCCCCCCGTGGGATCTCCACCTTGTCGTGGTGGGGGGGTCTCAGTAACCGTGGGTTTGTGGTACACCCACGGTGAAGCTAAGCGGGATCCCGGGAGGGGACGCTCCACGTGGGCCTGGGTGAGGCCTGCGTAGGATGCGACCCAAGGTGCGGGTGTGGGGGACAGTTTTGTCTGTCCCTCGCAGTCGGATGCGGTCGCAGGAGGAGAGGCGTGTCGGTGTTGCGTTGCCGCGCGTCCTATCTCCCGCGACCAAATGGGGGCGCACCATCGTTGCGTCGCGGTGGGGCCGCAGAGGAAGAGGAGATGCGGTGTTGCGTTGCCGTCCTTCCTATCCTCTCCGGCCGCTGGGTGTTTTGGCGGCGGAGCCCAACACCTTCATCCGCCGTCAAGGGGGTTTCGTTCGGGGCCCGCCTGACCATCTGGCGGGCCAATACCCGTCGGGGGGTAGCGAGGAATGCTTCGGTGAAACCCTACTCTCCGACACATGGGTACATGAGGAGCACGGGTTGGTTTTTAGTCAGTAAGAGACTGAAAGTCCCCTTCGTCCTTCCCCCCCAGGGCGGAGGGACTCCATGAGGGTTTTCCAACACGACACCAAAAAAAAAAAAAAGAAAAAAAGGTAACACTTGCTGAAGGAGTTGCAGGAGATGGTAACAACAATCATGCATGGTGCGTTAGAGAGGAAAGGAATGAAAGTGAATGTAAGTAAAACGAAAGTAATGTTTTTTGAAAAGGAGGCATGCTTTACGGCTTGTAATGTTTTGATTGATGGACAGCGAGTGGAACACGTGAATGATTTTGTATACTTAGGTACGTTGTTTACAAGAGATGGAAACAACAAAATAAGATATTGAAAGAATAGTTAATGCAGGTAATAGAGTGAATGGAGCTCTGAAGGTGTTTATGAACAGTCAAAACGTGTCCAAAAAGGCACGTTTGGCTGTGCATAGAGGGGTGTTAGTGCCTACACTTATGTATGGTAGTGAAAGTTGGGTATGGCAGAGGAGCACTGAGAAGTATGTGTGGTGTATCTTCGACCGATAGAGTAAAGAATTGTGTCATAAGAGAGTGGTGTGGGGTAAAAGAAGATGTAGTGACAAGCATCGAGAAAGGCATGTTAAGATGGTTTGGGCACATGGAGAGTATGGATCACAATAGACTGACAAAGAAGATATATAAGGCAAGTGTGAATGGGGGAGGACAAAGGGGAAGACTTAGACGGACGTTCTTTGACCAGATTAGAGACTTCCTAAAAAAAGGACAGGTATGAAGTACCCTTAACCGAAGAGCTTGCATGAGAAACTTGATGGGAGTGAATGAAACAAGAGAGGTATGTCAGGATCGTGGCAAATGGCGTAACCTACCCCTCCAGGAAACAGGCCTAAGTCTATGTTTGTATGTATGTATGATGATATTTAAAATGTAACCATTCTAATCAACAATTAAATTTATAGTGTACGTCATAATATAGTGGACGTCCGTACCTTTCGAAAATATGCATCAATTGTAGCAACTGTAATCACAGGCAAGTTCAAAGCTAAGATGTGATGATTCCAAGAAAACCATTAGATAATTCGTACTGAATTTCCTTTTTCGTACTGAATTTCCTGGTACCCTCAGAAGGTCATTCATTAAAAGAGTGGAGAATAAACCAATAGTACATTCTCAAGGGCTGAGTCACTGCCAGTGGAAGTCGTTTTCTCTCCGTAATAAGATATTGTAGGTACGTTACAAAATGCTGCGATAATTGTTCGTAGCAATGATTGAAATGTAATTTCATTAGATTTGGGCTGTAAAGAGCCTTCTCTTTAAGTTTGGTCTCATTTTCTTAATGAGTATAGTCATCTGAAGCTGACACGTATATTACTTATATGTATATATTTGTTTGTGTACACGTGATGACATATAACGGGATTTTGAGAAATTTTTCACACTCTATGCTAATTTTATGACGATGACTACTTTCAATATGACGAAGGTCGTGTAAATAACCCATCGTACCATTAATAAAGAGTTTATACTTAATTATTATCAGATTAACTAACAGCTTTACAGACAACACCAAAGTAATTATTTAAATCGAATCAGTCGTTCCTGAGATTACCGCATTCAGCCAAATAAACAATAAAACTCTTTATATTTATAATATTAGTATAGACTTTAATGGCTCGCTATCTATTGGAGTACTAATAAGTAGTACGCCGTACACATAGATATTTGGAGGTTGTATATTTTAATGGAGAGATTTTGAGATCACAAAATTCACTCCTCTTTTCTGAATTTTATAGCTTTATTTTACACTTAAAAACATTTATATTCTTTACATGAGAAAGGGTTACACGTCATAAAATGAACTAATGTCAAGAATAATTGTCTCCTTTTTTGTACCTACTTCACAAGCTACAGAAGGATGAATTACATATCCCGAAAGTTTGTTGATTCGCCCTACTTCATACAATCCGTGCATTTTGATTTATAATGTCAAGGAAAACTAATGGATATAATAAAATAAATATAAGCAGTACAAAAGTCACATAAAGCCAATTACAAGATTTTATGGAACGCACTCCCTTTCGCTATCAGGATGTCAAATAATCGACTCATGTTTTAGCTAAAGGTACACAAGTTTTCAGAAAGAAAATTTACAGAAGACTTACATATATAAAATGTTGTATACCTACAAAGATCCTGTGTCAAGCTGTTTGTGGTAGCTGTGTTCTAAAACAGCTCGATCGACATATATGAGAGTATGTTGGGTTGTCTATATCTTACAGACCACTTGGTGATAGAGTGTCTCTACCGAAAACATTTTTTTGTTTATTGTCGAAATACTCTCCTTATTTTATTTTGTTTTGCATCAAAGTCTAGGTACCTTTAACCGATTGATATTATATCAATGATAAAACCTTAGAAATAATATTTATATGGTAGAACAACGTTTACTGTCAACTAGTAATTATGTTTGGGAACCCTAGAAATAATTTATATGGCAAACTACGTCACCTAGTAAATATGTCTATTTACAAATAAAATATAATATGTGCAGGTTGGTATTTTTGACTGGATCATATTGATATAGTGCCTTATATATTGAAGACATTTGCTGGATGAAATAATTCGTAAAATAACTACCTGATGCCCGCAGTTTCACCCAAGTTATTTTAACGATAGATGTTGTTATCTCGAGAACAGCGTCACTTATCTGATTAAATTATAGCCTATTTGTTACCCTAAAAAGTCGTCTATCTATCACTGAAAGTTTCATTCAAATCGGTTCGGCGATTCTAGCGAATACCCCGGAACCCATTGAAAAAAGTTTAATTTGTAAATTTACGATTCGAGCTTATCAAACTAGCGAGCCTATCAAGTACTAGGTTTATTGCACATAATGATAACAAATATCTAATCTAATTGGACACTTGAACTTTGGAATGGCGGAAGTGATCCATCGGTTGAGAGCTTTTATACTTATCATACATTTTTTAGATTGGTGTGATAAAATACACATTGTCTATTTTCGCAATATTTTTGTTCAATAACCATGAGATACATGACATCCAGCCTCGAAAAACAGTCAGTTATCACATGAAGAGGCGTCCCGTCGGGGGATCGAACCCACAAAACTGGGCGCAATGTGTAAAGTAATCCCTTAATTAATCAACTACGAGTGTGCAGCCTGAGTTAGAATTTTATTGAGCTCTGTCTGTCAACATTGCTGAACTACGCCGATCTTTTACGACCGTAAAGTCAAAGGAGCAAAATTTTTTTGTTTAATGGGTCCAATCTTTCTCTTACGACTAATTGTAAACTGAGGCACATATCTTCAAATTGAGTACTACGCGGATTTAACTGGTAAGAATGACTAAAGCGTTCAAAACGTTGCGTTCCGAGAACAATTGAAGAGGCCTATACTATATTATGTACAAATAATGCAGATAATTAACAATTTAATACACACTTACCTTCGAAAACTCATTGGTGTGCGCCTTGGATTCGAACCCGAGACACTCTGCGTAGCATTCTGTCGGTCTCTCCACTAGGCTATCGCTACTTTTGGCAGCAAGAGATATAGTATATGCGTAACGTTACAATGCACTCTCTATTCCCAAACTCTCATAGACCGATGGGATAGTAATCCGATACGACCGTCAGGATAGGGCGCAGAGCGAAAGCTTTCTCTTTCTGTGACATTAAGAGATCACGTCATCTATTGCTTTACTTTAAGCTGCAATTGGATAATATAATCACTGTTTACCTTGATTATCTAAAGAACCCTTATGTTTCGCAGACACGCCCTGTAGCGGGTGATTTTATTCGTTACTAGCTGACCCGGCGAACTTCGTACCGCCATATATTTATTTTTTTATATTTGCTAGTCTTTTTTGTTATTTTCATACCTTTTTTTTATACAAATATTTTCCTGACAATAACGAACACACAAAAGAAAGATTTATCATATTTGGTGCAGTCGTTTGGAAGTTATGAGCGTACAAACATTTCATTAATTCATTTTTATTTATATACTAGAGGACGCCAGCAGCTACGCCTGCATTTTTTTTAAATGTACCCGTTTTGGCCGATCCCGTGGGAATTTTGGGAAATCCCTTCTTAGTGCACCCCTACGGTCCCCAAGGAACATACATGCCAAATTTCAGCTTCCTGCGCCCAATAGTTTCGGCTGTAGCGTGTCTGTCAGTCAGTCAGTATCGCAAGGCTTTTATTATATTAAGATATAGATATATTATAATAAATAAACAATTTGCTTCTGTGACATTTCAAAATCGCGTAAAAATCAGCTTTACGTTTAGTCGAGGTTAAAGTCTAATTTACTAAGGAAAAGACGTTTGTCTGCTATATAAATATCAGTCAGTAATTAGTTCTCATGCTAATTTTCGTATATTTTATAACGTTATCAAAGTTAAACGAAGCGATACTGGTCTAACTGCAGGCCATAAACATGAATTTTGTCTAACTATTGTAACCATAGACTATTAGGTAAATTTAAATAAATTATATTACAAATTATGCAGCGATCTTAAGTAAATGAGTTATGCTTGGTCAACGAGTCTAATCCACGTCCTAGAACAACGTAACAGACTTCCGCCGGTTAAAAGATCTGCAACGATCGTGCATTAAGATAAAAATAGAATAGGGTTGATAAAACATCGTTGATCTCGCGGCATAAATGTGCGCGTGGGATCGGGAGGTCCCAGGTTCGATTCCTGGGTCGGGCAGTGTTATTGGGTTTTTCGGTCACGAAATTCTCAGTAGCAGCACGGAGTCTGGCAATGTATCCGGTACGGCAATAGGCTCGCCCCTTATTACGTGGGACTAAAGTATATCTGGCGAAAAGTGGGTGTAGAAATACACCTCTGCCTACCTCTTCGGGGTTATAGGCCTGAGACTATGTATGTATGTATGTATGTATGTAGGGTTGATAAAACCAGAAAATTATTATAATGGCGTTTCTATAGCATTTATTATACACGAAACTTCGTGGGACTATTTTACGCCCTTAGGAAGAGAATTTCCTAAAATCCTATCTTATGGCTCCGCTACAATTCCCAAGGAACATACATCCTACATTTCTCAGCTTCTTGCACTTCGGCAGTACGCTATATGCCAGTCAGTGATAAACGTAAGAATTTTATATAACGGTTTTAAACAGACTCTATTTGTTTGTCGGGTCACCGAAGTATACATTAGTTTTTTTATGCTGTGTCATAATTATATCTTCGATGACTAAGAATTGATTTTCATGATAAGGTGAGGCCTGTGTATAACAGCGGGCCGCGTGCACCATTCTGGTCACAGGTTCACTGATGACAATGCATCTTGTAAACCAATTGAAACCACAGGATACCAGAAAAAAATAATACAGTAATAAATTTAGACATGACATAATATTTATGATTACCATGATGATTACATTGTTTTATCGAATTGACGTAGGTTGCGTTAAGTTTCATTGTTTAGCTTTAATTCTGTAGCAAATATAAGTTATACAAACTAAATAAATTATTAGATTTTTGACAACCACCGTACTCTGACCGCAATTAGATAAACATCATACATATTTATATTAAATGAATAATTAAATTAAATGATAGATCGAATTGGACGGGTGAGGTCACCTTGCCGTATTCAATTTATTCAATGCAGCTGTTTTAATTTTCACACGCTACAAATTTGGATTAAACATGGAGTTGTTCAGGGTCTAAAGCCCGAGCATAATTGTTTAGTGCTGTCGGAGATGACCGACTGTCATGAACATCATTGACAATATAGGAATTTAAACTTTCGTGGTCATTTAAACTTATTTTAAATTGTCTTTCGGGATATATACCACGTACCTTTGTTTGGAGTAACTGATATTTCGGCACTGTTGCAAGTGCCATGTTCACGGATGTACTGAGGGTCTTGCGGGTGGATGAATGTTACGAGCAAGTATAACCGTCTACCCGCTTTCTTACTCGTTTTTTGCGTTCAACACCACTAGCACTGTTATCACTATCGCACTGTATCTGATCACGACATACTACACTCACTACGTCAGCTCGCGGTTTAACTTTGTTCTTTTCACGGGTTTTACATAGACGTACCACTGGATGCTAGATACTCGACAGTTGAAACCCATCCTCTCTATTGAAATTTTTGCACTTTTTAATTTCAATAGCCTCCATAACCATTCGAGGGATGTAATGGCGTTCGGTCGAAAGCACCTGAGGGTTATGTCACTCAATCCAGTGGTCGGTACCCGAGTCTAAGAGGTGTTGAGCTATGGCCGACTTGTGTGGTTCATTATTTTGACTGCCCTGATGTGTTCCTTTATCCGGCAAGAGATGGTGCGTTTAGTTTGTCCTATATAGGAACTCCCACAGCTGCAATCAATTTGGTATACACCTGCTTTTCTAAGGGAAGACTGTCTTTCGGCGTTCTTATATATTGCGACAGTTTCTTAAAAGGAGTGAAGATAGTTTTAACTGAAACCTTCCTAAGGATGTTGACGACCTTATCTGTCACTCCTTTGACGTACGGTAAGTACGCTGGGTGTCGTTCAACCTTGAAGTCCAAGTGTTTTTGAGCATGTCTGGGTGGTCTAATTCGCCTACTGTACCCGTTCTTGTGTAGAACGTCGCTTATATGTAAAAGTTCCTTATTCAAATGTTCCTCGTCACACAAGCTGTATGCCCGGTCGGTAAGCGACATTATAACGGAATTCAGTTGACATGGGTGATGATGTGAGTCGGCGTGTAGATAGCGATCTGTGTGCGTTGGTTTTCTGTATACGGAGTGGCTCAGGGAACCGTCATCTCGTACGGCAATCATAACGTCAAGGAACGCCATTCTTCTATCCCTTTCTATTTCATAAGTGAAATCTATTTTACTGTGGATGCTGTTTAAATGTGCCAAGTAGGTACTGATGAATAGTTGCTTCATCGCCTTCCATAACACAGAAAATGTCGTCCACATACCGTTTCCAAATTTTTATACTTAATGAGGCAGTAGCAATGGCTTGGTTTTCAAAATGTTCCATCCATAAGTTGGCTACCACTGGAGGTACCGGGCTGCCCATCGCTACGCCATCAATTTGTAGGTAGTACTCACCTCTGTATAGAAAGTAATTTGTGGTCAGACTGCATTGACTGCAGCTGTGGGAGTTCCTATATAGGACAAGCTAAACGCACCATCTCTTGCCGGATAAAGGAACACATCAGGACAGTCAAAAACAATGAACCACACAAGTCGGCCATAGCTCAACACCTCTTAGACTCGGGTACCGACCACTGGATTGAGTTACATAACCCTCAGGTGCTTTCGACAGAACGCCACTACATACCTATCTCGAATGGTTAGAGAAGCTATTGAAATTAAAAAGTGCAAAAATTTCAATAGAGAGGATGGGTTTCAACTGTCGAGTATCTGGCATCCAGTGGTACGTCTATGTAAAACCCGTGAAAAGAACAAAGTCAAACCGCGAGCTGACGTAGTGAGTGTAGTATGTCGTGATCGGGTACAGTGCGATAGTGATAACAGTGCTAGTGGTGTTGAATGCAAAAAACGAGTAAGAAAGCGGGTAGACCGTTATACTTGCTCGTAACATTCATCCACCCGCAAGACCCTCAGTACATCCATCCGTGAACATGGCGCTTGCAACAGTGCCGAAATATCGGTTACTCCAAACAAAGGTACGTGGTATACATCCCGTAAGACAATTTAAAATAAATCATTGACAATAATTATAGGGAGTCACTACCCTTGAGTATAATGACACTGGGCTAAACCATGTACCTAACATCGCTATCCTTATGGGTTGATGGAGTCAGGCGGCTAGTATTCTGTCCGGGACACAGAGCTCCGACTTTTCGAAGTTATGTGTGGATTAAAAATGTTAATAATTATCGCTCGCCCGATAGATGGCAATAGGAATCGCCCCTTACCACCTTGGGACCGAAACGTTACCGAGGTGCGGGTGTGAAATGCACCTCTGCCGACCTCTTGTGGGATAAAGGCGTGAAGTTATGTTATGTATGTTATGTGTATTATCTGTTAAATCTGCTTATGAAACAAATGCGCGGTCTCCGGCCTCCAAGATAGCGCTAGGACGTTGATGATAATGCTCTCGTACCGGGCCTGCGATTACCCCAGTGATAATGTATATGGTGGGGTTCCCTTATCTTTGCAGAAGTAATATAAGCGAAAGCGTCGAATGAAAGCGTCTACCCATCCTGAGAAAAAGCATCAAGACGCTTTGAGGGAATATATTATTTGGGCTTCCAGCGCCTTCTGGTATTCTCCGAACAAAACTCAAAAATACTATTTAGCTACTTTATGCTTATACCTATTCTGTAAGCGAGTAGTATTTCGCTAATTCAGCCTGATCACTCATGTTGTCCATCCATTTTATTTAAATGTGCTAAAGACAAATATTATGCTTAAATTAGTTTATTACTTTTTATTTGTTAAATTTAATTCTTTACTATTGTTGTATATTGTAGTGTCTCAGTAATTATATAAGTTGTTTAACCGTGTCATCGGAAGGATGCTGGTACTTAAGGCTCAGGTTTTCCTATTTTAAGTACCAGCCGCACATAAATAGTAGCAACTTCATGTGTTGATAATATAAATGTGTCTCATAATTGTAGTTACTTGTGAAACAATAAATAAATTTATTATTTATTTATTTATTTATTTTAAAGTAAGGAATGCATCTCTATCAATGTCATTCACGTATCATGCCAGTATCCTCAGTCTTTTTTTCGTTTAGACGTGGGATTGCAGTTGAACTGGCTGAACCGTAAACGTGCCTTTGCTGTTCTGTTTACTTTACAAAATTCTTAGACGCATATACCTTCTTGAAATTGACGATAAACCCAAGCTAACAAACCCATTGAAATCATCTGAGCAGGGATGCGATCGAGTTAGGTACTTACTCTGAGTGTTCTACTGTCTTTTCAAGTGAAGTGCTCTGAAGAATTGATAGATTTAGTAACTGATAATGCGGCAGGGGTTCATCCATATCATATGAAATCGTTCTCTTCAAGTACAAAACGCCTGCAGAGCTTGCAAATATGATCGAAAGCTGAAAAGCTTTCGTTCATATTTGCAAGCTCTGGAACAAACTAGCAGCGGAGCGCTAACATTTGTCCCGAAGAAGTTTAATGAGAAAATTGTTATGATAGTCTTTGAACTTGATGTTTGTACTCCATACGTTAGCGAAGACCATGAGCAGCAGTTACCGATTAACCTTAGGTGATCAAAGGATGTTTAGGTCTGCTATTGGTTATTTATTTATTTATAGACTCACGCCTGTATCCCCGTAGGGGTAGGCAGAGGTGTAATATTACACCTACAATTCGTCATTAATTTTTGGTTATATTGTCTCCATTTCCAAAACAAATCTCGAATTCAGTTTTTAACTTCAAAGAAGGCAGCTATAGCCTAGTGGAGATATCAAAAGACTGCCATGACTATTCGAAGTTAAGTGTGTTAATTATCGCTGGCCCCGTTGCTCGGCAGGAACGTTTAGCCGTCGGTCCCGGTTGTTATGAAGATCTTTGTCACTCGTTATAGGTAGTTAATATTTTTTAATAAACTGCCGACTGAGTCAAAAAAAGAAGTTGCTAGACAGGCAGTCGCTCTGTAGAAAAGCTAATATTCAGTCAAATCCAGTTAGGCAAGTAAACGGACCAACTGGCATAACGCTCGGAGAATGATGATGATGAGGAACATGTGTCACACAACAAGTTGCCAATAAAGAAAATAGGCCAGCCAATAGTTTAGTTAAAAGAACTAATAAGAAGGTAAGTAACAGGTACGAAGGTAAGAAAGTTTCGATTTCCATGATTGCATGAACCGATCGAGTCGTAACAATATGAACATTGTAACTGTATATTATCGACACAATAAAAACTTAACACACACACACTTGACTAAATGTGAAAAGATAGCTTAGGTGTGATAAAATGGTAAGATACGAATCTATTCCTGTCTAGATGTGGCATTTCATTTTGGAGCAACGAGCAGACGAATGGCCTGATAGTAAGCGATTATCACCACCCATGGACACAAGCAACACCAGAGGAATCACAAATGCATTGCTGCCCTTTGAAATGGGAAAAGAAATAGGAGGAATGGGATGAGAGAGAAGGAATACGGGATGAGCCTCTAGTACTCTCACTCACCGAACGAAACGTACAACAGTACTAAAAACACCTTTACGGCGATTTCCTGTTGTATTAAATGGAGAGACACTGGCTTAGACGATAGATTGCTTCCTTATTTCATTACTGCTCTGGCAGCGTCCCATCTTTATTCAACAAATCGGATTAAAATGAAAATTATTTAACGCTATTATTTTGTAAATGTATTATTTCGTTAAATCTGCTTCGACGAGAATAATGTAATCGGGGCAAGTCTCGAATTGTAATCGATTCAATGAAAGAAGATTATGATTCAAACACATTACAGTAGTACTATTTATTTGGAGTTTTATTCTTCACTAGAGGACTTCAGCTACGCCGCACATTTTATTTTAATACTAGAGGACGCCAGCAGCTACGCCTGCAACTTTTTTAAATATACCCGTTTTGGCCGATCCCGTGGGAATTTCGGGAAATCCCTTCTTAGTACACCCCTACGGTCCCCAAGGAACATACATGCCAAATTTCAGCTTCCTGCGCCCAATAGTTTCGGCTGTAGCGTGTCTGTCAGTCAGTAAGTAGCGCAAGGATTGTATATATTAAGATAACCGTTTCTTCCTGAACCTCTGAGTATTTCGGAAAACTTTTCTTAATGCTCCCTTACGGTCCCCAGGGTATATTCATGCCAAATTTAACCTTCTTGCGTCCAATAGTTCTAGCTGTGCGTTGTCTGTCAGTCAGTCAGTAACGCAAGAATTTTATAAAAACAGAAGATTTGGATTTGTTAGAAGTGGTTTGCTGGTGTACTTTAATGGCTGAGCGTTTACGTACAAACTAAAGAAGAACTCGTAGTAAGAAGAAGCCGCTACATTCCTTTTTTTTTCAAATAGAGATAAGTATAAGTTAAATATTTTTAGACGTAACTGACTTCAGATATTCTTTACCCATCAGAGTTGCAGCGCGACCTCTTGAATCGACTAAAAGACTTAAGGTCCGTGTTCCACCAGGAGGAGCCTCCAAGAAAAGTTGCTGTTACAAAGCAATTTTAGATACCTAAACTAGGGCCTACTACATTTTAAAGACAAAATTGTACGAATATTTACTTGGAATGGACACGGTTAAGGTCTATTCGAGTCGTCTCGTATTTAAAATTCGCAATAAAAACAAACAAATTAGTAAAATTAATAAATTTATCATAACGATTCTTATAACAAACATAAAAAATATTGTGACTTTAAATTTAAATGGACGTAAAATAAATAACAAATATACAAAAACACGAGTTAAGCGTTAACACCCGCTAAGCGTAATTCTTGAGACACCACACCACGTGCAAGTCCTAACAGATTAGCACCAAAAAAAAGTTCTAATAAATGTTCATTCAAACTTCACTCTCTTCGTTTTTCTTTCTTCTCTATATTCAGTGGTAACTTCACTTCGGCAACAGCAACAGCATAGCACTGACAGAATCTTATACACTACGTAGGACAGAATGTATAGCATCAGTCCTATGAATGCTAGGACATCAAGTTGAAGCTGTTGGTATAAAGGCAGCTTTGGGGCTGAAGACTGAAGGTTTGGTGCTCCTTGGTACCGAGCGACGTACTCCGTCCAGTACACAGCGGATTCCAATGGTGACATAGTACGATCGTGCCATAATCGTGAGGTCAGCTTAGCTCGTTGTTGCCATCTGTAAAAGCAGGATAAAATTCAGGTTAAAATGTGTATTTTTTGTCGACTCTCGAACTAAGAATAAATTTTGTGTGACGGGGGACTTTACAAATATTCTCAATCAGCAGACACAAAGCACACTCAGACTCGATTATCGAAATCAATATATTGAAACAATAAATGGTTGTCTCAGACGTATAGACGAGCAGTCAACGCATGAGATAATATATTCTAGAATTAGGTTGTGATGAGGGCTGACATGGTCGAGTTCCGACCAAAATAAATAAAGAGAAAAGACAAAAATAACATGTACACTATCTTGTTTTATAGGCATACTTGTTGAAATGTTATTAGGATGAGAATGTTGTACTTATTAAACATCTTTTACCGCTAACTTTTTCGGGAATGCCTACTACGTTAAAGTGAATTTGGTCTTAAAGGCTCGAATGTAATCCGAAGAATTGAAAACGCTCCAATAACAGTTACAAATAGCGTACCTCAGGCCGTGGAAACCTAAGTACATACCGATGTTGCTCTACATAAAAACGATAAGAAGTAATTTATAGTGCAATAATAAAAATAAAATCATACTTAAGAATACGATATCAATACTAAAACGGGCTGAGAATTTAGCGATTAGAAAGAAATGTTATAGATTATAGATAAAGGTAAGATTAACAGCAATAAAATTCAAAGTGTGACAATCATAGATACTGATAATAAAGATTGCACAATGATAAAGTTGTAAGTAGGACAAGCACTCGAACTGTTCGGTGCAAACAACTACCTATGATAAAACATGATGATATACTTAACCAAGGTCTTGTCCAAGACTTAATTTTTTATTATGATTCATCATCATCATCAGCCACCATAGTCCACTGCTGGTTATAGGCTTCCCCAATGTCACTTCACTGAGTCTGATTTTCGGCTCTTCGTGTCCACCGGGCTCTAGCCACTTTGTGTATATCGTCAATCCACGATTATTTTCCTACGATTATAATAATCTAAAAACGTTATATTTGGATAGGTACGTGATTATGATGAGGTACTATGCAATACAGTTTTTCTTTTACCTTACTTAGTATAATATTCGTGAGCCAAGTAATATTAAGTAGCAAATATTTTTCGGCATTTTACAAGCTGTTGTTACCCACTCCAAAATGTTGGGATATGGAACCATTAGATTTTTTTAAAAATAATTATGTGCTCTATCCGTGAAGATTGCAAGTTTTCATAAACAATGTTAATATGTCTACAAATGACGAAGCCCACAAGTATTGATGTACAATGATAAAGATGCAATATTATTTTTATCTTAATACGTGAGTAAGGTAAACAAGATACGTGAGTAATAAAAATAGTGATTGGGTTAACAACGAACTTTTGTTCCTATCATTACTAAATATTGCGATGAGTAAGACCTCGATTTTAATTCAGATAAGACCAGTAACAGGACATTGACTTATCTACTGCCAAATCCACAAGTATTTATATAAATAGGTAATAAATTATTTTTATTTAATAAATACCAAGATGACGCCTTGAGATACTATTCGTGTGGTGACAGATTAAAGATACAAAGTGTCATTATCCCATTACATGGGTGTCGTAAGAGCCGACTAAGGAACATACACGAAGTAAATAGTATCGATGCTAAGAGTCAGAAAACTCAACATTAGACTCTATTCCAACCAGCTGGCCAGCATACAACGCTGACCAGCTGGTTGGTAGGTGATGCATATTACGAGAGGCCTATGTCCAGCAGTGGACTGCGAAAGGTTTTATGAGGAAAAGGATTCAATATATCGAATGTGCTATTTTATAAACGATCGTGTAACATGTATGTATGGTAGTGAAAGTTGGGTATGGCAGAAGAGATTTGAAAGTAAAATAAATGCTGTAGAAATGAGAGCACTGAGAAGTATGTGTGGTGTGTCTTTGACCGACAGAGTAAGGAATTGTGTGATACGAGAGTGGTGTGGGGTAAAAGAAGATGTAGTGACAAGCATTGAGAAAGGCATGTTAAGATGGTTTGGGCACATGGAGAGGATGGATGACGATAGACTGACAAAGAAGATATATAAGGCAAGTGTGAATGGAACAGGACAAAGGGGAAGATCTAGGCGGACGTTCTCTGACCAGATTGGAGACATCCTGAAAAAAGGACAAGTCAGAAGTTCCCTTAACAGAAGAGCATGCATGAGAAACTTGATGGGAGTGAGTGAAGCAAATGAGGTATGTCAGGATCGTTGCAAATGGCGTTCCGTAGTCTCTGCCTACCCCTCCGGGAAACAGGCGTGAGTCTATGTATGTCGTGTAACATGTCTTAGTAGACTATAATATTTCATGTCTTCGCCGCTAAGGCAAGTCGAAGAAATCGCAGCTTTTTATTAAGTTGGCCAATTTCTCGTGAGTCACTCATACTACTTCCCCCAATATATGGCTCCAACTCAATTTATTGGTTTTGAAGCCCGGTGGACGAAGACCCAAAATTAGGGCTTAAATACCGCGATGAAAATAAAAATAATTTAAACAAAATCTGCATTGACCTCTTTTAAATTAATGGTATGCCCAAACAAGGGCCACTCCTGATTGTATTACCTGTAGGCTACCAAGCGCAAGTGTAAAGGAATCTAATTTCTAGAAAAATCATGTGATTGATCGCGGATGAATTTATTTACATGTCGAAACTATAGTACACCTTTATACGCTATATGTATATAAAGATAATAAATAAATAAATAAATACTCCTTCCACAATTGCATTGTGCATCAAAAGAAGGAATTCTTTATCATGAAGAGTATTCTGTCTCTTTCCTAAATAGCTTCCTACACCCAGGGATTGAAATATTGTAGAGCAGGGTTTTCCAAACTTGATATTGCTCTTACCAGGTAATTTTTATGTTTCTCCACAGTGACCCACCAAAGGTTTTAAGCGACTTAGCGCATACAGGGAAAATGCAAAGCATATTAAAAACTCTTTACAATGATAGGGACGCATAGGGTATGTACAGGTGCTGCCAACTCGTATTTTTTGTTTGAGTCCTGGTACCGAATCGCGACCGCTGGGAAACGTTGGAGTACTACACTTTTTACTCGTCACCAGCACGCAGAAAAATAAATATCCTTTTTAAATAAGTATGCTTAATTAGTTCGATAATAAGCTACTTACACAGGGTCTAACACTTCATTGATGGCGTCCAGAAGATAATCCTTCTTCATATCTTGGTACTGGACGATAGTAGCGATGCCTGCATCTTGAAGGGCTGCCGCGTTGCCGTACTGGTCTCCGAACAATGGAATCGCTACCACTGGAACTCCAGCGTCAACCGTTTCTATAGTGCTCAGGATACCAGCGTGCGTAATAAATGCTTTCACGTTGTCGTGCTCTGAAAATTATAAGATGGTCATTGAATATAGATTCGAAAGTTTCCATTCATATTTTCGGACGATAGTTTTATTGGTCGGACACGGCGACCTCTTCAACTCCCTACTAGCTGTCGGACTAGTGGTCTCTCACTGGTACAAAAAATATACAGGAAAAAATCATTGAAGTTGCATGTCTGTCTTTAGAATAACTTGGCCATATACTTGTAAATGATTGGCCGATCGAAGCTTGTTGGTCACACCTGTATTCAAATAAACCTGAATTTAGTAAATATACATGTCTACTGTCCCTATTATATAGAGACTCAATATACTAATTACTCATTTATACACCAAGATTATATATGAACAAGAACTGGTAACAAAAACATTCAGATTCAAATCGTGTCATACTTGTTTTCGTTTGTTCATCACAGACACATATCACCTATATGTGCCTACTTGCGTCACATTTATACAAGTAAACGTCGTGCTAGTGAAATCCAGATTTATATTCGGAAATGTCTATGAGATCATCAATAAAAATCTGTGCAGTATTCTTATATTTAGCTGCCACCTTGTTAAAATGCCGGCATGTATTTTTTTGTTGTGAAATTTAGATACAATAGGTCGATAAATACTTTATGTATTTAGGTGCTTGTGTCAGATCAAAGGAACTAAATACATACATATTATCATCGACCTAGCGTTAACCCAGTTGCAACCTGGGGTCCGCTTACAGGTCTAACTGGATTTGGGTGAATATTAGCTTTTCCTCAGAGCGACTGCTGTCTAACCTGTGCAACCCAAAGAGATAGCGATATTCCATGGCTTAGACTAGTGCCAATTTATACAGAGGTACTGACTTCCTATAACGACTGTCAAACATCTTCACGACAGGATGTACCGATGGCAAAGGCAACAATTTTAATACACACATAACTCCGAGAAGTCAGTGATGCGCGCCGTGGATTCGAACCCGATACGCTCTGTATGGCAGTTTCCACTAGTAGGTATATCGCTGCGTTTAAAACTAAATACCTATACATGTTTGTGCAAATAAATATAAGTAGAATTTACTCGCACAACAACAACAAGAATTCGTGTAATACAATTTAGTCGGAGAACAATTTAGAAGACACATTACGTACATATGTGTGAAATACTTACTTAAAATATCGTATTGCGGGAACCATCTCATAGTCATAACGTTTCTCGGCAGCTGCAGATTGGCGCCGTCCCATTTCCAGAGGACCCTTAGAGGCAATTTAGCGAAGGTTGATAACAGCTCGTTTAATTTATCACTTGGGAGCGTCGAGTCCTTCACAGTGGAACCCAGGTTCACGTATATCACCCCGTGCTCTGCCTCGTTGATAAATCTCTCTATTTCCTGTAATATATAAATTAGAACTGATATTAGTTCCTAAATTGATATTATATTAGACTTAAACATAATGGAGCTTATGTATTTTCTTTTTGTTTAAATGTCCGACTATTACGTTGATCGTTTTAAGAGGTTTCGTGTTGGACAGGTTTTTTATTTTGATGTCTCTGTGTTGTGAGGTCAATGTACTTTGTCCGCCTCTTTGTGAACGTTAATTGACGACAATGCATTCATTTATCGTATAAGAAATTTGAAGCGATAGGATTATTGAGATTGGGATAAGAAATTCGAACCTTTGAGTTGTCTAGTATTGTTTTATTATTGATAGAAATCTATTGATGCGTTAGTTATATTATTGAACGTTTTCTTTAAGTCCGCCAATAATTTACGTATGTTTGCACATTGCCATACAATTAAGATAAGAAAAACACGGCAACTCGTCCCACTTACGTATGTTACGTCATTCTGTACGAAACAACCATTAAATTACGCTAGTCTCTATTTATAGATGGATCAATAAAAATACTTACCGTCGGAATGATTTTCGGTGGCCTTACATGTATTCCGCCGATGTCTATCACATTGTCGGCTCGAGCAATACCACCGTGCAATGACTGGTGTGTGTTTACAAATGCGAGGCTAGCGTTCGACGCAATACTTTCCAATGTCGGCAAATCGTCGCCGAGGTACTTATACAGGTACACGTGGTCCGTGACTTGAGAACCCACGTAATATACCCAGTTAGTAATATGATATAGTATGTAACTTTTTAGCCTCTCGAAATACCAAGGTTCCTTTCCATAAGACAAACCAGATTGAGTTACATACGCTGAGTTGAAATTAATACCTAGCCTATTATACTGCCAGGGCTGCAAAGGTTGCGGATTGAAGGTAATGTAAGGTGCACTGAGATTTGCGGCCAGTGCCAAACCACAGTCACTGTTAAACGACTCGACTAATATTACGTCGAAGCGTGGCCGCGTTCGTATCATATGTAGTACTTGATGGTTGTTCATTAGAGTCTTACAATCGTCGTTCCCGGCCTTAGTCGCCACTAGCGTTTCGAACGGTACTCGCGACACTTCATTCACTATCACAGATTCAAAAGATAATCCTTTGTACACTTGTTGGTCACTCAGAAGTATTTCTTTGTACGAAGCTGGCGCATCCTGCATTCGGAAATGGCTCAATAGAGTTACTTCATGGTCACGGTTAGCCAATTCCCGGAATAGTCCGCGGTATGTGAGGTAGTTGTTCCGGTCCAACGAAGGGAAGATCCCGAGTATTTTGTAACTGTCCGTCGCAAATATGGTCGCGATGAAGAAAAACGCGATAACAGTATGTTTTGACATTTTCGATGCGGACGCGTTCGAATTGCCGCACAGTTTGTTGGTTACTAGGGCGTAAATGGACGCCGGCTTACGTAGCTATCTAATAATAGGTAGGTGTTATGAGGTAAGCATGTCGCTGACGCTACTATAGTTTCGTAAGAAGCGAAAATATTCGGTGACTAAGGAGAGCCATTGATCGTGACCTCGTTTTACATTTTATTTGCGAGCGTGTAGCTTCGCCGGCGGCTTGTTATTTACTGCGCTCTTGCTTATGTGTGCACTTTATCTCTGCCGAGCTCTCTACTGATGCAGCTCTATACTAAGTGGTTTATCATCATTGTTGATAGCATAATATTTGCCGGCACATAGTTGATACGGTTTTATTTACAACCGCATTATTTAAACAGAAAGTATCTAAGTACAAAGTTTGGTCAATGTTTGACATTCACACACTCTCAGATGTTATTTTTATTTAATTATCAGTAAATTTGTGTCATATATACGGTCAAAATATATTTGTTTGTGTGTGTTGGTAAGTGGCGGCGCAGTGGAGCGTGACCTTACGAGGTAGCATTATGAAACAATGCCATTGTTTAAACTGCTTAATAAACGGGTCCGCATTAGTACACGCGCGTTGTCTAGTGGCGCTCTCTCTTGTGTGGCTCGTGAACTATTTGTTATTATACTTGTAGAATGTGGTTTTAATGTAATGGGTGAACATTTGCATGCAGATTAATAATCAAGATTACACATATATGTATTTCTTAGTTTACGTAAATTTTATAATGTAGAGTTCTCATTTCTTAGCCAAGCAAAAGTTCAATGTTCATAAGTAATCTCATAATTCATCAAACTGTCCAGGTCATTTAGGAAGACCGGCACCTGTCATTTTGCAAAATAAAAATAAAAGCACCTTGCAATATCTAACATGTTTTGAAAACGTAGAAAGTTGATAAACACAGCTCCAAGGAACCGTAGATCTTAGACTTTCGTATTAGTTTCAGTTCGATACTTTCACATGTTTCTGAGAAAGGGGTAGTGACGTGATAGTCAGATAGATGAATGACAAAATGATCCTGTTTGGGAATCTATTTAATCTCTTGATTTAGCGCACACTAAAATACGAGAAATATTATGATAAAAATTACTTAGGCGCTTAGGATTCGACTTGGTGTTCGTCATATACCTACCTGTCGACGACGTTAAGCAATTTTCGCATAGTGCGCTACCAGCCAGGGCCGTTCCGACCCAATGCAGCGCCTGTGTGCGAAATCTATGAAGCGCCTGTGGCGTAGGGCGGATGACCTTTTTTTTTTTAGTCGTTACCTAACAATTCCGGCCTAAATTTAATTTTATTGCCCTTCCTACGCCACTGCGCCTGTGTGCGAAATCTGTGAAGCGCCTTTTTTGGCATCCTTTTTCGAAAATAAGTGTTATAATTAACGCATATCTCGGCGCGTGGCGCCCCTGTCACCCTGGCGCCTGTGTGCGCCGCACACATTGCACATAGGGAAGGTTCGGCCCTGTGCGCTACTTGGGTGGGTGACCGCTTTTGGTATTACATCAGCGTGCTACCGTGCGTCGAAGGGCACGTAATTCTGTCGGTGCCTGTTCTTATCTCACACACAAGAATCGTTAGGCGTGTCGGTTGCCTTCAGGCGTTTAAAACATTTCATACTCATGTTGACGACTAGTTCACACGAAAAATAGTTTAATATTATGGCTTTGATCATAATTCTATGATTGCTGTATTGATCTAGTGGTTATTGACTCTGACAGCTAAGTTGGAGGTCGTGTGTTCAATTCCCACTTAGGACAAAGCTTTGTGTGATGAGCACGATTTATTTTGTGTGTATAATATCATCATCATCATCATCAGCCTTTAACAGTCCACTGCTGGACTAGGCCTCTCCTTTGAAAGGAGGAATTGGCCTACTATACAACGCTGGCCAAACGGGTTGGTATAGGGTTTGTATCAAGTTTTCCTTCTCTTACAGTGGTGTTCTCTGCATAATATGCTCCCTCTGTCGGCTCTTACGACACCCATGGGATGATATGGGGTGGTGACATTCCGTATTCTTAATCCGTCACCACACGGATGGTGTATAATATACATATACGTAATATGTATGTATTCGTCCATGTCATTCTCAATCCATTACGAGAATACAAAATTTGACTACCCCATTGAATAGAAGTCATAAGAAGCAAAATACACGAATCAAATATAATATTTGATTTTTTGAAAGAGAGAGAGATTGAAAGAGTTGCTTCGTCAAAGATTTTATTTATTTATTTAAAAAATGACAACTCCCGCACTAGGAATAAATCCTGTGTCGCGACTTTACAAACATACAATCAACGGACACAATGAACACCCAGATTCGAAACAACAATTTATGAATGAACGGCGAAAAGTGGGCGTTTAATATGTCTCTGCCTACCCCTTTGGGGAAACAGGCGTGAGTCTATGTATGTATGTATGTATTTATGAATCACACAAGGTGTTGTCTCGTTTGGGAATCGAACCCACGACACTCGGCGCAGTGTCAAGCGGCGAGGCGGCCGCTTAAACAACTACGCCAACCGTGCAGTTGCTTCGTGTATTTTTCGGTCGGCAAACTCGACATCAAAGTCCGTACCAATCCAGATGGGCCCAGCCAGTGACGTATTATAAGCGTATAGTAGGCAAAACCATCCTAATGACTCACGGTATTACTGTGAAGCAAATTATGAGAGGCTAAAATACAGTTGTAAACTGCAAAAAATAAGGCTGTTAAGTGAAAATATGTCATCATACATATACTCACGCCTTTTTCCCGTCGGGGTAAACAGAGACAACAGAAAGCCACTTGCTCCTATCCTTACAAACCTCACGCGCTTCCTCTACACTCATTACTCTTTTCATACATGCTCGCCGGTTTCGGGTACTTCGGACCTTTCCGTTTCTTAGGATGTCTCCAATAGGGAACATTACGCAAAGCTCGACGCAGATGGCAGCACGAGCAACTACAGTAAACAAACTGTCGTAGCGCGCTTTTCAAATATTGTCATCAACAAGACAACAATATATCTATACTTATTTATATAGACAAAACAGTTCTCATATATGTAATTATCAATAACAATAAAAATGGTACAATGTTTCTGTTTTAGTGACTTGTTTGAGATGAGATAATGAGATCGTGCATCCAAAGTTTGAAGTCTAAACGAGTTGTCAAGTTGTCACTTAAATGTCATACTTGCCAAAATTCATTGTTTACTGTAGTCGGTGATACCGCCATCTGGTGGTTTAACTTGGCAGTAATCTTCCCTATTTGGTCAACTGTCTCCAATTTTGAAAATATGTCGTAAGTATGTTAATCATTTATTTGGTTACTATATTGGGTATAAGCTCTGCCTAGTTTGAGATCAGATGGCTTTGTGTGAATTGTCCTGGAATATTATAGTAATATTAAAGCTAGTGACGGATCTCTCAAATAGAGTCCTTGCAACAGTGTCAACAATCAGTCATCCATTATAAGGTCTCTCTGTTACTGCATACTACTCAGAGATAATAGGCATCATTCATTATCATGATTTATTGCATATTACATTCCAACGTTGGACTGTTTTAGATTATTATTAGGTATAATGATGTACATTTGTATCATTATATAATTATTTTGTTTCTACGACAACATATGGGTAGTTTTTTATAGTCAGACGTCTGACCTGCATTCCCGAAGGCGTAGGCAGAGATGTAATATTATACCCAATTTTCGCCATAATATGATTTGTAGATCCCACGTAATAGGGGGCGAGCCTATTGCCGTTACTGGGCACTTTGCCAGACTCCGTGCTGCTACTAAGAATTTCGGAAAAACTCAATAACCCTTTTGCCCGATCTGGGAATCGAACCCGGTCAGCAGACGCATACGTTATCCACTGGACCACGGAGGAAGCCAGATGTGTAGTAAGTAATAAGTGTAACAAAATCAGCGCCGGTTAACAATCTACCGCATTGACCCACTCATCATCATCAACAATGGGTCTCACTGCTGGGCACAGATGAGAAAGATTAGGCTATAGACTACCACGCTGGCCATTGTCAGTTTGGCAGACTGCGCATGTCTATCGTAAACAATATAGATAACTCTTAGACTTTATCAGTTTTCTTACGATGTTTCCTTTCAACTTTAAGCAAGTAATAATTCATCATCATCAGCCATTAACAGTCCACTGGTGGACTAGGCCTCTCCTTTGAAAGGAGAAATTGGCCTACTATACCACGCTGGCCAAACGGGTTGGTATAGGGTTTGTATCAAGTTTTCCTTCTCTTACAGTGCTGTTCTCTACATAATATGCTCCCTCTGTCGGCTCTTACGACACCCATGGGATGATATGGGGTGGTGACAATCCGAATTCTTAATCCATCACCACACGGACAGTGATAATTATCAATTTAATAATACGCACGTAGAACATCAGTGGCTCTCGCAGTGAGTCACACTCTGCGCTGCGTTCTGTTAGTGTCTCCACTTAGTTATCGCTGCTGATTACTTATTTATAGACGGCGTGTGTTTTGCATTGAACTCGTTCAAGTTCAAGTCGGTTTTGCCTCTCGCCCACCAAGGCTGTGACCGAGGGTTTCGTACAAATTAGATAAGAGATAAGGGGGCGGACTCTATTTCTATATTTTTCGTTGTTAATAACGGAAAGTACAGAATACCTTCTATTTGATAAAGTTTCTCTCAATTCTTTTCTATAAAATAAAATTTAGACACCTACTTTCTAACTGTAAACTTAATATAACGTCTTGTTCATTTCTGCGTAATGCAACTCCTGTCTTTAATATTTCTGTGGGCATAATAAATAAATAAAGCTGTATCGTAAGTTTCTGTCTGAGGTGAATACTCGGTACTATTGTCGGAACTGGTAATAACTACGAAGAATCACCACTTTAAGTCAAAGTTTAGGAGAAATAGGTATTGATTATGCCCAGAATAATGTTAACAGAGACAAGTATAGAAGTTTATCTGTCAGTAGTTCTTTTTATTAAATTCATTCGATTTATGAGTGATTAGTGACAAAACAAATTGTGTTGAAAGTAAAATCTAAGTAGTACAACTATTATTTTTCATACTGAGCCATACGGTAAAAAATTGGGCAAGTGCGAGTCGGACTCGCGCACGAAGGGTTCCGTACCATCATCTATAAAAGAAAATCACGTTTGTTGTATATATACTTAAATATTTTTTAAGTTTCTACTTGTTTATTAAGATCGAGTAACAAATTGCTTAAAAATTACGTTTGTTGTATGGGAGCCCCCCTTTATTATTTACTTTTTCTAATTTAATTATTTATTTATTAAAGGTAATATACAACTACATATTCCGTGAAAATTTTAAGCGTCTACCTGTTACCGTTAGTAATTTTGAGCAAAAATACGAAAAAAAACACGTTTATTGTATGGAACCCCCCCTTAATATTTTATTTTTTTTTATTTTTAGTATTTGTTGTTATAGCGGCAACCGAAATACATAATTTGTGAAAATTTCAGCTTTCTAGCTATCACGGTTTATGAGATACAGCCTGGTGACAGACAGACAGACAGACGGACAGACAGACAGACAGACAGACAGACAGACAGACAGCGGAGGCTTAGTAATAGGGTTCCGATTTTTACCTTTTAGGTACGGAACCCTAAAAATTAACTACCTACTACTTTCTTTATACTTGAACAATACAATTTCATACAAGGAATTAATATTTCGCAGGGACTTTCCCAAAATTCAATCAGCAAACATACAGACGCTAGCTATAACAGCTAGACGACTTCCAACCTTCCGAACAAGCCGGATTCCGTAAAGGCTAGTACCTAGACCACATACATACGCTGCGGCTGGTTATACAGAAGTCCGAGGAGTATAACCACCCTCTATGCTTGGCGTTTGTGGACTATGAAGAAGCCTTTGATTCGATCGAAACCTGGGCTGCAGTCTCTCCAACAACGGTGCCAAATTGACTATCGATATGTCGAAGTGCTGAAGTATTTGTAAGAAAACGCTACCATGTCAGTCCGCCTCCAGGACCAGAGCTCAAAACCTATTCGACTACAGCGAGGGTTGAGGCAGGGAGATGTTATATATCCGAAACTCTTCACTGCTGCGCTGGAAGACGTTTTCAAGCTTCTGGACTGGGAAGGACTCGGCATCAACATTAACGGCGAGTACATCACTCACCTTCGATTTGCTGATGATATCGTGGTCATGGCTGAGACCCTGAGCACAATGCTCGATGGCCTCTGTAGTGTCTCCCAACAAGTAGGTCTTAAGGTGAACATGGACAAGACGAAAATCATGTCTAACGTCCATGTCGTACCTACTCCTATCCAGGTTGGGAACTCTACACTCGAAGTTGTGGACAAGTACGTCTACCTGAGACAAATGATCCAATTGGGTAGGTCCAATTTCGAAAAAGAGGTCATTCGTCGAATCCAACTCGGTTGGGCGGCGTTCGGGAAGTTACGGCATATTTTCACGTCCGATATCCCGCAGTGTCTCAAGACGAAAGTCTTTGACCAGTGTGTGTTGCCAGTGATGATCTATGGCGCTGAGACGTGATCCCTAACTATAGGCCTCATCCGAAAACTCAGGGTCACTCAGAGGGCGATGGAGAGAGCTATGCTCGGAGTTTCCCTGCGAGATCGAATCAGAAATGAGGAGATCCGCAGGAGAACCAAAGTCACCGACATAGCTCTCCGAATAGCCAGGCTGAAGTGTCAAGGGGCAGGGCATATAGCACGAAGAATCGATGGCCGTTGGGGTAGGCGCGTTCTGGAGTGGCGACCACGTACCGGACGACGCAGCAGGGGTAGGCCTCCCGCAAGGTGGACCGCGGATCTGGTTAAGATCGCGGGAAGCGGTTGGATGCGGGCGGCTCAAAATCGGTCTGTGTGGAGAACCTTGGGGAAGGCCTATGTCCAGCAGTGGACATCTCTAGGCTAACATGATGAATCAGCAAACATTAATAAAATCCAGATTCATAACAACAACTTCTGGATCACATAAACTGTTGTCTCGTGTGGGGATCGAACCGAAACCTCAATAGTCGGTGCGAGCGCTAAACTGCATGAAGACCCTGTTGCCTATAATCCCATTTGGGTAATCAAATAGTGTATTGCAGTGACCATAATAGAAATATAATTTATCTTACTAAGTATTCCAAGGCCTACTAGATCCTTAAATTATTTTTATCTGGTGCGAAAAAGGCAAAGAGCCTATTTCTTATAAGTCCACTCGTCTATACACAACTTACCAACACGTTAACAAAACATTGTGAGTAATGCTTAATGCGATGGAAGTTGTAATACTGAAATAAAAACAAACGTAGTATATTGTACCGGGGCCTTGCCATGTGTCGCCACCAGAGACCGCGACTAGACACCGTCGTACGGATTCACTTAGGGTTCTACCAAATATATTTATACGCAATAAATACTTGCATAACATTTCAAGCCCTTTTATTGAGAATATTGAATAGAGTAACAATGACTACCTTATGAATGGATAGAATTGAATTTTAATAAAGATTTAGAAAATCAAATTGCTGATAAGTAATAATTTAGAAACAAGATTTTTATGAATATCATAATAAATATTCATTAAATTGACTATTTTTTACTTAAAAAAAATGTGCAGTTAAATATGATATTGGCAACCCTACACATTGTCTGGTAAAAAAACTCCAGACTGTCGGATTAAAAGGAATTGTGGTCCATTACTTAGCAGTATTAATTTCTAACCTGTTTATTCGGGCTTCATTAGGCTTTATCGAAGTTTACCGTGTCGTGTGTAATGTGCATAAAGTCAGTTAGCAGTAAGGTATTATTTTGAAAACTATACACATTTTTCCGAATACAATAGAAGGTGTATCAATAAACACGCCTTTCATAATAGCATCATAATAATCGTTTCACTCACTTTCCGGAATCCCCATTTGACTTAACAAAACGTTGGTTCTCACAAACCAACTTGGTATCCCGTATCTAATAAATTTCGTCTGGCAAGTGTACAAAGAAGCACAGTGAGCGGTCTCTGGAAGAGATCTCAGTTTGTCCAAAGCGCAGCCCCCTGGTATATTATATTCGCATTTGTAAGAGACATTAGTACCGAAGCTCGGGCGTTCGACAACATAAAAATGTAATTACAAGTGGGAAGTTCGTGGCCCACTTAAATATAGATTTACCCTTTGAAGAGCGATTTGATGGGCTCGTGAGGTGTTAGATCAATCATATCTCGATTGCGGCCCCACTCTCAATTATTCCCTTCTCAGGATTGATAACTTCATTCATTTTTCAAACGGTCTACCGTTCGGCTGTTTTTACGATATTGATGTATTTGTTGTGAGGGAGAAGTGATTTGCTAAATTATATCCCTTCGTATAATGATATCGTAATTTATTTTCGCATTGGTCTGTTGCTTTTGAAAGATTTATGTTTACTCTAGTTACTAGGCGAAGCGTAATTTTGTTATAAACATGATCATGTTTTATTATAAAAGATTGAGCTAAATTCTGTGTAATAAAAAATAAACTGGCAAAAGTCAACATGTAACAAGATTTGTACCTGCGTCCGGGACAGTGGGTATATGAAAATGTCTTCAAAGAGTATTTTTGGAAAATAGTTTTTCGTGGCTTTTTCCAAAATATGCTAGAATTTAATGAAATGGAAATAGTGGCGTTTGAGGAAAATTGTACACATAGAGACAACAAATTAATATGATTTATAAATATTTTTTACGATACACTAATGATTATTTCGCACAAAATGATATTTTTTGATCACTTAGCAATATTTCAGCAGAACTACTATTAATGAAAAACTATCTTGATTGATTTTTATATCTATTTATACATCTAAATTGTTTCATGTAACCAGTGTTTAAATAGAGTGTATCCAACTAATGTAGGAGGTAACTCTGGTGAAGCCTGAAGGTTGTCCAGCTTGGCAGCCTCTCTGTGAGACGAAGGAGCCGATGCCAATCTGAAAAAAGCGAACATATTATAAAACCTCCTGTCAAGTGTGGAGCTGTATGTGTGATTTTTATGCGTAAAATTTCTTCTTAGGTGTGCCGTTGTTGATAGAGGGATCGTGGTTGCAATGAGGCAATACACCATTAATGGTTGATATGACTCTCCTCAACATTTATCTTATTCTTTAAAGTATTGGCCGACATCGTAGTGCGTGAACGAGTATGTCGCTGTTTATGCTGCTGTATTTATTATGTAAGTCAATCTCGTGGGACATCAATCTACTGCGATCTGGTTCCTTGCACCATTTTCTGGAGTACTGGACCCTGAACAAAACTTTTTTATCTTTATTATGACACTATAGAAGTGTCATAATGAAGATGAAATAAAGTTTTCTTCGGTTCATCGGTTCGATTATCTTATGATCGACAGCCGCGTATTGATCTTGGCTATTTAAGATTGGTCAGATAAAGTATGTATCTATTAAATACTATTGGACGTAGTAAAGGTATGTAGGTATTAGATACATAGACAGATGTCGGTTTTCTGGACAGTTAGCCAATTATTGAGTATTTTCAAGTATTACTATTTTGTCCTAACTATCCTATAATATATCTCTAGCTATCCTATAGAACTTGATGTCGTAGACGTAGGTCGACGTCCATTAAGGAAATATTTTCAAGACCTCACGGGGTAAGAATAGTGTTAAAAGCTTGTCTTGTAAATAAATATTATTACTACGAAAACAAACTAATAAATTTACCAGTATACGCCTGCTGTTGACGTTAGTGACGAGGGGTCCTCCAGTGTCGCCGTGGCATATGCCCACTCCACCGGCGCCACTTGTGCACAGGTGTGAGCCCTGGATGCCCGCGAAGGTGTTACTGCACTCATTGTTGGCGATCACCCGCAAGTTCACCGAGCTTATAGTCTGTAGGAGACCGACGCTGTCGCCTGTAATGTGGTACAGGTTATAATTGTAGCTTCTACTGTTGATTGAAAAGACCTTCTGTGGGGATGACAAAATACAATCATTAATAAGTACTACAAGTCTATATTGGAATTTTTTATAATGCGCAAGTTTTATTTCTGAGAATTGACCTTTTCAAACTTGCGCCCAGGACATACTCCAAGTTATTGAATGCACTGCTTTTCAGCAGTAATTTAAATGCATGAATTCTAAAGCAGTTTTACATTTCGATATCGACATTGGCAGGTACTGCTACCTAATAAAAACCGGCGACCAATATCACCTCTCGATTATGAGCAACTATTTTGATTACCCTTCGGTAAAGGTATTATTTCCTCTGCTTTCCCGTCTTACACTCATTGTTAGTTGCATTTATTTATCAACAAAGGTTGCCAAATTTTCTGAACAATTTTGTGAATCTTTTACTCAAATAAAATAAATCCCTTTACTATGATAATAACAGATCTCATTAATTGGCTTGTTCAAAATGAAAAGGCCGTACGTAGTTAAAATATTGATGAAAACATACTGTCTCTTGTTGTACCGTAGCCGGAGGCCAATGCAGTGTAGCCCACGTAATTCAAGTTGATTTCGCTACCCGATGGCAAGTTAACTGGCTGAATTTGCACTGAAAAATAAAAATATATAGTTTACGTTTTTATTGAAAAATTTTGAAACGTAAATTTTATACGGACGGTATATTATTATATCTTTTATAGAAGTCCACTAGTCTAGTAAGGATGTAGATTGTCGCATATGTATAACACGTCAACGTTTCTTGTAAGAGATATTTTCTACATTGTCTGACATCAGATGAACCCACTTTTCTATTATTGATATGTTAAGTCAATCAAGGTTTTTTTTAATAAATACTTTTAATAAAACACTCACGAGAGAAAGTGACTCTTGGAATGCGGATGATACCAAGATCGTTCACGGCAATCCAGGGGTTGTATCCAGGCACGGTGACAAAATCAGTGGTGGTAATCCGAGTGCCGCCGCTGAAGAGCAGGTTGGAGCCGAGGATGACAGTGAAGGACTGGGCAATGTTATTGCCATCGTTGTTGCAGTGAGCAGCTGTCAGAACCCGCGAATCAGAGATTAAGGTTGCCCCACATACTGATGTGTGAATTAGTCGGATGGTGATGATTAATCCTACCTAGAACGTAAGAGGTTGTTTAAGACTTTTCTTGTCATAAGAGATGGTTAAAGTGGTTAGGATTTGAACGATTAAGCTCTATGTGATTTTTACATTGATTTAAACATGCTAATGGTAGTAGTTTCTAGATCATTCGGTTTAAATGTGATATTTTTTAAACCAATATAACGTGATAGGATCCGTAGACCGCAGTTTGTTTGCAATTTGTTACATTCGCGTAAACTCAAGAAAATACTTACTAATGCTTACGCTTCATTATACTTATTGATTGTAATTTTATGTGTTTCGTTTAATTACTACTCTAGGTTATATTTTAAATGTAATGTAATGTTTCGGTTACTATCCTGCTTGTGGCGCCAAGTTACGTAAACAGTTTGAAAATTAGCAATGGTTTTAGTAATAACGAAACGATATGTTTGTTACGAATTGAAAGTCAGAAATGGATGAAAATCAAATTGCATATGTCGTACCTGATGTGGCACTGATAAAGTAGTAGTGGTGCTTCCTCCTACAATTCTGTTTTCTATGGGTGTGATATCAGTTTCTAGTTTTCTGATCTTAGCTGCCGTAGGTATTCCAATTGTGCGGTGGTAGTCATATACACCATAATTGTTTGTTTCTACTTCTTCAGCACGTGCGAGTGCTACACTGAGTAAAACTAATCCAGCCGCAATCCTCATATTGGCAGACCACTGATTCAAATGACTTTGGTACATTGATCCATGTTTTTAAAACCGATTACGCTTATCTAACAGATTGCCAAGCAGTTTATCTGTAATTAAAGCGTTTCAATAAATGTAATTCGACTTTATATAGCACTATAGCTGCACCCAGATTATGTAAAATTAATATTATAAAATTTTCCAGTTATAAATGATATCTATGTGCTTCTCATATAGTTTGGACAACATTCCATGTGCATGTATTATTCATTATTAAAAACACTTAATGATTGAGATTCGACTGCAATTAAGTAAGGTTATTGAACACAGTTACTAGTGAAATTTTCAAGGGCATTTTCAGTGTTCTATATTTCTTTTTTTTTAAGACAATTCCCACACTAGGACTAAATCCTGTGTCGCGAGGGAATTTACAAACATACAGCTAACGGACAGAATGAACACCCAGACCCGTAACAATAATTTATGAATCACACATAGTGTAGTCTCGTGTGGGGATCGAACCCACAACACTCAATGTCAAGCGGCGAGGCGGCTGCTTAAACCACTACGCCAACCGTGCTGTCAAAGTTTTGGAAACAAGCTAACTCAGCTTTCTCAATTTTGAAACATAGTTATGGCTAGTTAAAATGAAAATATTTATCAGTTTGTATTTTGTCATCGAATGTATTGTATCTTAAGCTATAAAAGTTAAAAGTCTTTTGAGTGCAAAATACGCTAAAAGCATTCAGAATGTTGTCTGCATGGTCGTCTTAGTCTCAGCAATGAAACAAACAGACAAAATATTATTTCTACGTGTATGTACCTACATATGTATGTGTAATCAATATTTATGTACATTTTTTTCGTCACTGACTGACTGCCAGAAAATGCACATCCGAAACTATTGGTTGTAAGAAGCTGACATATAGTTTGGAGAGCGTTTGTATAAATATTATCGGTATTTCCCGTAATTCCAACGGCAATATACAGATAAATAAAATTATGCGGGCGTAGCTGCGAGCATCCTCTAGTTAAAATATAAAATGCAAGGCAAGTATAGCTCGTTACTTCTGTTAAGATATACATATGTATTTTACGCTATCAGATAATAATATAATTAACGCCAGATGCTTATGATGCAGATTTTTTAATAAAATGCAAGATATGTTATCAAATATAAGATATATAGGATACTAGTCGACGCCAGCAGCTACGCCTGCAATTTTTTTTTAAATTTACCCGTTTTGGCCGATCCCGTGGGAATTTCGGGAAATCCCTTCTTAGTGCACCCCTACGGTCCCCAAGGAACATACATGCCAAATTTGAGCTTCCTGCGCTCTATAGTTTCGGCTGTAGCGTGTCTGTCAGTCAGTCAGTAACGCAAGGATTTTATATATTAAGATAACAGAATACTCTATTCATTACCACCCATTTCATAATATTTGAATAATATTAATACCTAGTCCAAATGATCTTAATTAGAAATTATCTGAGGTAATTAATATCCTTTAAACAGGATAATCATTTATCATACAGGCTGGTCTGCAACCAACACCAATTTAAAATGAAAATGTCTCTTTTACATACATTACCGAGTGTAAAAAGCAGAGATAGCCCAGTGGAGACACCGACGGGCTGCTACTAGAGGCTCCCGGGTACGTATCCACAGCGCGTACCAAGGACTTTTCGAAGTTATGTGAGCATTAAATGGTTAATTATCGCTTGCTAAACGGTGAAGGAAAACATCGTGAGGAAACCTGCATGTCGGCGAGTTCTCCATAATGCTATCGAAAAACATGTTAAGTGTGCCAACCCGCACCTGGCCAGTGTCGTGGATTATGGCCTCACCCTTCTTATGGTGAGAAGAGATCCTTGCCCAGCAGCGAATCGGTTTATATACAGGTCCGATGATGACCCAAGTCTAATGGCCAGCTGACCTCTTTATCTATTGCACCATCTATATGTTCATAGATAAAGCAACTGTTGTATGTCAAATAATGTTTAATAATAGCGCCTATGAGATAGCGATAAGCAAGTTGAGAAAACTATAAATGTTTTCACAACGTAGGCCAAATTTCCCTATATTTTAAAATTTATAACTCAAGCACAACATTATCTACTCACAAATTATTTATTTAATTTAATGGAGCGGAAGAATAATAAGAAAATTATATAAGTATATACAATCAAAAAGCGTTTACATTGTAACTTAGGGATTGCTATTGCTATCTTTGATATATGCTATCTTTCACATTATACGTAATGGTATACGCGATGGCTTACTTTGCTATTTTATTTACTTGAAGTGCTGCAAAAATATCACAAAGCATTATGAATCAAAGTATTCTAATTTTATTTCCTTTGATTTGATTCTGGCGTACCCCAAGGTCCTGTTTTAGGCCCTATATTATTTATTTTATTAAGGATTTTTTTTTTACTCTTTACACAATCGCTTTAGTGCGCATGTGCTTTACTGGCACAAACGCTACTTATTGCGTCACCATATCGTAATAATTTCATGCCGATTGATGATTTTGTCGCCAGAATTGTTGATTTGTTTGAGTATGTAGCTTATATACTTCAATAATAACGTTTTTTAGCCTTAATAACAGATGAACCGAAGTTGATAAATCTGTATAGCGTCTGACGTGATGAGGTTCCGTGAACAGAAGTTCCATAATAAAATACAAGAAACACTTAACTTTTTCATTGAGTAAACATATGTTTATACATAGTGAAACATGTTATGTGTCCATATGCTGAGTTAAGAGTTTAACATATTTATGATTCAATGTCGCTAAGATACACCTGCCCACATCTAAAATACTGGATGAATTTTCCGTAAGATTATTTTATTAAGTTGTCTTTAGTGATGCTTTCCCCTTAGTACAAAAATATTTATGTCATATGGCCACTTTTGTAGAACAGAAGTATACACACATTTCTTAGCAGCTCTTCAATTGCAACAAGCATAGCCTAGATAAACGGCGAAATGAATTGAATTAATTATAAATAAAATGCATATGAAACGACCACCCGTGTTATTCCTAATGCTTCATAGAAACTATTAGTAGAATATTGGCTAATTGGGGCACGTACGTACCTCGTTCCGTTAAGTGCAGGCATTGCGGCGACCGCTTTTAGAGCCATGTATAATGTACGCCAACAGCGTCCAAACATATACGTGTGTGTATAACTTATAACTTGTAAGTGGCCAATTACAATGATTGATATCAAGATGTTTGTTAAATGTATTGCTCTTCATTGTGCAAATTATAAGGGTTCCATCCCGCACGATGCTGACTCTAATACTAAGCATCCGCTGTTAGCCCATCCGTCTTTCTGTCTTTCAACAGATATTGTACGAACTGTTGTATTAGTTTAAATTTTGGCAGTGTGCTCCTTTTACTCACCGTTATATAATATACACATTTTTTGTATTAAAAATTATCTTATTTGAACCATTCGATATGAATACTGTATTATTTCTAAATATTATCTTTATTAGTAATGACATCATAATCACCGAATATTATACGTAATATCTACGTAGGTACCCACTACTCATAATATTCAGTTTTTAATTCAGATTGTTCATGCGGCTACGCTGTAAAAAAATATTTTTATGCTTTTAACCACCGAGAAACTTCTCGCTTCTACCCTGGAGGTTGTATCAAGCAATGCATTGCACCGTAACAAAACTTATGTGCAATGCATTTTTCGTACAAATCAACTTTGATATGAAGAGGCTCTTTAAATTCCAAGAATCGATTAAAAAATTAACAAAGTAAGTTAAATAAAAGCTTGTAAAAGCAAGCAAAATTCTTCACGATTAACGATATTTAAATTTTACGGGCTCTTCAGTGCTCTACTTGACTTGTACTTGCTTAGATTTTTCTTTGCGGATGAGGAATAAAATTGTCCTTCGTCAATAAAGCGTATGTAAAGAACTTATAGTTGCCTGAAAGTTTTTTAATAGTAACCACAATCTTGTAATTTTATGTTTTTAAAATGATTACAGCATGAAAAGCACACGCTCGAAAATTTTACATACATACATACATAGACTCACGCCTGTTTCCCCGAAGGGGTAGGCAGAGGCATATTAAACGCCCACTTTTCGCCAGTGTTTTGAACCCACGTAATAGGTGGCGAGCCTATTGCCGCTTATCGGGATATTTTATTTGCCAGAGCCTCGTCCGTTGATCGGCAGGTGCACCACTTGCAGGTGAGGTTGGCTTGGGACCCTCAGTTCTTGGTGGGAACCCTATGCACCAACAAAATTTTACGTTACCTAATAATACGACTTTAGTAATTACTAGAGGACGCCAGCAGCTACGCCTGCACATTTTTTTAAATTTATCTGTTTTGACAGATCCCGTGGGTATTTCGGAAAATCCCTTCTTAGTGCACCCCTACGGTCTCCAAGGAACATCCATGCCAAATTTCACCTTCCTGCGCCTAATAGTTTTGGCTGTAGCTTGTCTGTCAGTCAGTCAGTAACGCAAGAATTTTATATATTAAGATTTTACACGGTAGTCAATACCAATCTAATCAGATACATATCTGAATGATTATTTTTTAATGAGGGCAAAGGTCACAGAGGATTTTTAAGACTGGTAGGGGTAATCTTAGTACATGATAATATGATTATATAATCAGCTTTTATGCACTCTTCGAACAAATTATAGTTTATTTTGAAATGTTTAGTTATGCTTAGTTATATCTCAGATTGGAGAGTTATAATTTCACGATAATATCAACATATAATAGCATTTCTATTGTGGTATTTTGTTAAAGAAATATTTGCTTCCTATCCTATAGACCAATTATTCCTAACCTAGGATCCATAGAGGCCGAAAGGGTGGTTAAGTGGCTAGTGGTTAAAAATAATCTCAAAAACCTTGCTTGCAATTATAAAAAACTCACTTGTCACTGTATTGATATATGTAATGACAAAAATAAATTGAAACTTTTCCTTTTGTTTAGTTTGTTAAGGATCCGTATAATGGTTGAATAGATGTAAGTGGTCCATGATAATAAATAGCTTAGAGGAAGAAAGAGAAGGAGAAGCTGGTTTGGGAGAAGTGTTGCATGAATGCCATGATGATTTTGGACTGAAGGGAACTATTGGGCTTTGAAATACTGCTGTCTTACATGCTATCGAGTCAAACAGTGAAGTTTCCTTGTATGTTTTCAACACTATTGGACCCCAAATTCCTTCTAACCTTTCTTTTACTGTCTTCTAATGCTCTTCTCCATTTTTTAATATATCAAGACGATGGTAACTGCTTACTAACAGATACTAGTACGTGGGATTGCCTAGATAGTTGCGTATAAGAAATAAAAATGCACTTATTGGGAATAAATATGCATATTTGGTACTTATCATGTTATAAATTTTGTCAGAAATTAAATGGTCCTAATCCAGCTGACGTAGGAGGTAACCCTGGCAAAAGCTGCGGGATCACCAGCTTGGCAGCCTCTCCAGGAACCAAATGACGTTACACCGACCTGTAGATAAAAGATGCAGTTTATATCGTGAAGAATCAATCCCTTTTTAGTGAACCTCTCCGATCCCCAAGGAACATACTTGCCTCATGCGTCCAATAGTTTTGGCTGTGTGTCTGTCAGTCAGTCAGTTACAGAAAAAAAATATATATACAGATTTCGAATAATGTTATATACTGGTATTTACTGATTCTTTGTACTTTTATCTGGAAATTATTACTATTTACTCATTAGACAAAAATTTTTGCCTAAATATTCAACCGAAATTATTCGACTGTTCTCTTACCAATGTTCTCCTGTTGTTAATGAGGACCATGAGTGGGCCACCAGAGTCACCATGGCAGGTGCCCCTACCGCCAGCGGTGTTGATGCAGATGGTGGTGGGGAATATCCATTGTCCGTAGAAATTGCGACACTGTGTGTTACTGATGATAGGGGCGGTCACGGCGCTGAGACGCTGGTTGCTTTCGATGTTGGCGCCTGCAATATAATACAGAATTCTTAGAAATGCAGTCTCTACGATATTTTCCTTCACCGTATCGCGAGCGATAATAAATAAGCTCCTAAAATATTCAGTAAGACGCGTCGTGAGTACTTGCCACTGTGTATCTATCTATTGAGCTCCTTATTAGGCTATTGGTACAATAGCCTTTAAAGTACATAGTACTCGTGAAAAATATGCGTACCTTGTCTTGTTATTCCCCATCCAGAAGCCGTACCGATCCAACCGCTGAAGTCCCACGAGAGTTCACCACCGCTGGGTAAACTGATCGCCTGGATTACATCTGGATTGATTAGAAATAATCGCAAATATTATGATCATTCTCATTTTAAACCAACTCAAATGAGGTAAAATATTAATTTTCCTTTAAAACTTACTGGTGAAAGAGACCGACCGTATACGCAGGACTGCAATATCATTAGCAAGAGTGCTGGGGGTCCATTGTGGATGATTGTGCACGTCTTGCGTGACGATGCGTTGGCCACCGCTGAAGATAAAGTTGGAGCCAAGAACAACGGTAAAGGAGTTTGCGACACTGTTACCGTCGCTATTGCAGTGAGCGGCAGTAAGCAAACGGGTGTTAGAGATCAAAGAAGCACCGCATACTGACTGGTGGACCAAGTTAACCGTGATGACGAGACCAGCCTGCAAAATAAAATAAAATTGTTATTAATAAACTAAGGATCTAAATGTACGTACCTCAATAAATATAATAAAATTATGTTTGTTTGCCGGTGTGACTTCATTGAGATTGATTAATCTAACCTGGATTCTATTTTCTAACAAACACTGTTCACAGTTACTCAATTCCTTACAACAATACTTATACTTATTGAAGGTCTGTTTCAGTTTGAAGGTCACTTCTGATCTTAGTCAAGATAATGCTCAGATGTAAATATACCTGGTATGGGTACTGTGAGATATCAACGAGCCAGCCGCCGACGATTCTTTCACCGTCGGGTTTGCCTGCGTTTTCTTCCTCCCATTTCTTGATCTCAGTGGCCTTTGGAATACCAAAACGTCTGTGGTAATCGAAGGCTGAAGGTATCTCGCTAGGAGAAAACCCCTCAGCTGTGACAGCTATGATCAGCGCCAAAACAACACCGCCTATAATTTTCATTTTGTATAATAAAATAAACATATATTCAGAAGCTTTTATACAGTAATTATTTAAAATCTTATCTTATCTTTAATTAGGACTCATATCTGAAATGATTACCGTATTATTGATTTGTTAAACGTTTGTTGAATCGATGCATACTATGTGAGTAAGCATTAAGTTTTACCTTGACTTGACAAAAAGACCTTAAGACGGGATCAAAAATGTATTAATTGTTAAGCACATTAAACATATATATAAGAAAAGAAGAGACACCAATATAAATCATAGAGAATTAGTTGCTAACAGAAGTGGACAGCATTTGCGTTAAACATATTGTAAATATAATATCAAATGACAACATTACATCGGATCAGATTATGCATTTCTGCTCGACAGTATTACTATTTGATAATTAATTGGTGAACAAAGCAATGCATGCCGAAGGCAGACAATCGTGGAGGCAGACTACAACTCAGGCAACGGAAGACTTCTAAAGAAAACACGACCATCAATAATGAAGAACGCGACTATGATGATGATGATGATGGTGAACAAAATGGTTACAAATGATATTAAAATTAAAAGAAGACACTGTATTGAGAAAGTAGTAGATATGCAATTTTGATTCAGATCGTGTTCGGAATTATTCATTGCATTCAATGCAGGATTTTAAATGGTTCGTCGTGAATAAAATATTTTGAACGAATTTGAAAATATCTTGATGCTATATAATTGTAGTTTTCTTGTCAAACGGTTATAGCCGCGTTAGTACAAAATCACTGTGGAAAATATTATTGTACTACCTCTGGACTGGAGTTTATATTTGAAACGTTTAGCTAGGCTTAGCTCATATTGTAAAAAGCGAGAATAATATATCGTGTTCAGTTTAACTCAATGAACTATTACTCACACTCAATGAACTAACTTAATGGTAGTCAATCTATCTTAGAATCATTTGTCGTGATGCAGATAGGCTCCCCGTAAACGGGCCATCGACTAAGTCCGACCGTTTTCCATTCTACCGGCGCCGTCGTTCTTGCAATAAGCTGCAGTAAATAAACATCAAAGAAGCGCCCCATACTGATCGGAGGGATCAGTTGACATGGATGATGGCTCCAGACTATAAAATGAAAATAAAGTAGTAATTCAAGCTCTTTTTAGTTACATTCGTAATACATAAACAGTTTCTAACACAAACACTTGTATCTATGTCTGTGCTATTTTATCGACCGATCTGTCTGTCTCAGTTGAGGTTGCTTCTAACTGGGGGTCTAAGTCAAGTCCAAGAGCTAGGCAGATCTCTCTTTTAATAATGCTGAAGGTACCGATTAGGACAATCGATTTTTTAGGTTGTCATGTGCAAAAACGGATCTGAATTTATGTTGTATGTACGTTAATTTTATGTTTGTAGGCAGCTTTAGCCTTGTTGAGAGATTAACAAACTGCTACGCAGTGGATCTCGCAGCGCACCACTGACTTTTCGAAGTCCATTGGGTTCGATCGCATTTGTCATGACTTCTCCATAATGTGCTCGAAAGACATGTGAAGTACGCCAATGAGCACTTGGCGGGTGTGATCGACTATGGCCTTAGTCTTCTCATAGTCAGAAGAGAACCGTTCCAACATTGGGAAGGTTTATATACAGGCTGGTGATGAATGATGTTTGTTGTCTAGTACAGATGTGATTTTGTTTTGCTGTTTTAATACCGTGTTATAGACCGTGTAAAGATATAGATATATACCTTTTTGGTTCTTTTTCTTCCCTGTGAAAATGCATTTATTTTCGATGGCTGGAGTATAAGGCCGTTATACGCACTAAAACCACGGCGCATACTTCAACGCCATTTTGGGGGCGCGTTAGCATTCTGCCCTGACACCCCGGCGGATAGCCCGAAGACCAAAACCTCCTTGGCGGCGGTTGAGGGTGTCGGGCTCCGCCGCCAAAACACCCAGCGGCCGCAGAGGATAGGGAGGACGGCAACCTGACAACAGCGCATCTCCTCTTCCTGTGCGGCCCCACCGGGACGCAGCAATGGTGCGCCCCCATTTGGTCGCGGGAGATAGGGCACGCGGCTACGCAACACCGATACGCCTCTCCTCCCGCAACCGCGCCCGACTGCGAGGGACATACAGAACTGTCCTCAAGCCCCTTCTACCTGCAATTTTTTAATTGCCACTGCCCGTGGAATACCAAAACGTTCGTGAAAAAAACGTATGCTGTTTTTTTTAGTATATTATCCTCCTGCTGCGATGTTAAGATCAGTGCCAAAACAACACCACCGATGAGTATTTTTTTTATAATTAATGATCCATCAATTTTAGTAGGTTTTTTATAAAGTGACTTATTTAACTCTTATCTCTAAAACAGATTAATATCAGAAACGATTAAAGCATTATCGAATTTTAAAACGCTTTTTAAGTCGACCTGTAACTACACTCGCGTGCAAGTAAATCGACTCAAGCCTCAAGTGCGCATAAAAAGTGATATAACTTAAAAATGCCTTATTTTACCTCTATGTAATGTTTTACATAATTAAAGCCTTGTAATTGAGCTTTAAAATGATGTAAGTTGCATGAAAATCGATTCAGTAGGTTAGTAAAAAAGGTGAATGTCTAAGATATTGTAAAAAAATCATACAATTCCACAGTATGGGGTAATAACCCCATACTGTAAGTAATATACCCTATAGGGTATAAATGAAACAAAATGTGCATAAGATAAAAAATTTATTCGTGTCAATATCTGGTGTTCCCTCCTCTAGCCCTGATCACTGCTCTCAAGCGATTCTTCATCGACCTTATCAACTTTTTAATTGATGATTGTGGTATTCGGCCCCACTCTTCTACCAACGCAGTCTTGAGCTCATTGATGTTTGTCGGAGCTGGATTCCTCGCCCTAACTTTACTTTTGAGCTCATCCCATATGTGCTCAATGGGATTTAAATCGGGGCTGAGCGCTGGCCAATCCACAGTGTGAATTCCAACTTCACTCAGGAACTCACGTGTGGCCCGAGCAGTGTGACATCGGGCATTGTCATGCATCAAGATGAAATTATCTCCAATAAACCCTTGATAAGGGACAACTTGATCCAGTAGAACATTTTTAATGTAACGATCACTGGTCAGACCTCCTCCCCCAGGAACGAAAACAAGGTCCGTTTTTGCTTCTAAGGAAATTCCAGCCCACATCATGCAAGAACCGCCACCATATGCAACGGTTTCAACAAAGCAGCACTGTGAAAACCGTTCACCAGGACGCCGGTACACCCGACCTCTCCTGTCGCTGCCATGGAGACACATCCTCGTCTCATCTGTGAACAGGACCGACTGCCATTGCTCTATGCTCCAATCCAAGTGCACTCGAGCAAAGTGAAGGCGTGCTTGACGGTGGGCTGTGGTCAACTTCGGGCCTGTAGCGGGTCTTTTCGGAGTAAGGTTAGCTTCCTTCAACCTTTTTCTAACTGTCCACTGACTGACAGTTACTCCGCGAACTTGACGTAGCTCCTGCTGCACATCCACGCCGGTAAGGTGTCGATTTCGGAGAGAGGTCGAGACCAAAAACTGGTCGTCATGCTCCGAGGTGCGCCGGCGTTGGCTGGTATTAGGCCGCCGAGTGAAGGCACCACTCTCTTGAAATCTCCTGAACACTCTCGAGACAGCAGACTGACTCATATTCAACCGACGAGCGACTTCTCGCTGGTTCAACCCTTCTTGCAACAAGGCAACGACTTGAGCGGCTTCTTCATGTGTTGTATCCATAATTTTCTTCAAATGACGGCTTCAATTTGCAGAGATGTGTTCAGGTCAACGTCTAGTGAGCAACTGATAAGAAAAAACGATTACATGGGGTTTTTATAGCAGGTTGTGTCGCGCAAGTTGTGTATAGAGCGCAGAGCAGTTTATGGGAGGTTGCGTTCAGTTGCATTCTAAGGACATGTGTTTATTTAAATTACTGAAATTATGCTACCATTTTAAAGCCTAATTACTAGGCTTTAATTATGTTAAACATTATATAGAGGTAAAATAAGGCATTTTTAAGTTATATCACTTTTTATGCGCACTTGAGCCTTGAGTCGATTTACTTGCACGCGAGTGTATGTTATAAAATCTATTAAGCTGTATTTCGACCACATACAGTTCTTGTACCTATCATAATATGAAACTTGGCAATTATATCTAAGTCTCGGTTCAAGCAAATTCCACGTTAATTTATTATGATGTTTTTTTAATACGAAAACTTGTAGTTATTTCTGCAAGTGTAATCTAAACATCTATACTACATCATCATCATGTCAGCCTAGAGACGTCCACTGCTGGACGTAGGCCCCCCCCCCAAGGTTCTCCACACAGACCGATTTTGAGCCGCCCGCATCCAACCACTTCCCGCGATCTTAACCAGATTGTCGGTCCACCTTGCGGGAGGCCTACCCCTGCTGCGTCGCCCGGTACGTGGTCGCCACTCCAGAATTTACCTGCCCCATGGCCATCGCTTCTTCGCGCTATGTGCCCGGACCATTGCCACTTCAGCCTGGCTATTCGGAGCAGATCTCCTCATTTCTGATTCAACGTCGCAGGGAAACTCCGAGCATAGCTCTCTCCATCGCCCTCTGAGTGACCCTGAGTTTCGGATGGGGCCCATAGTTAGCGACCACGTCTCAGCGCCGTAGATCATCACTGGCAACACAAAATGGTCTTGAGACACTGCGGAATATCGGACGTGAAGATATGCCGTAACTTTTCGAACGCCACCCAAACGAGTTCGATTCGACGAATGACCTCTTTTTCGAAGTTGGACCTACCCAATAAGATCATTTGTCCCAGGTAGACGTACATGACGACAATTTCTAGTGTACATTTCCCAACCTGGCTAGGAGCAGGTACGGCATGGACGTTAGACATGATTTTGGTCTTGTCCATGTTCATCTTAAGACCTACTTGTTGGGAGACTCTACAGAGGCCATCGAGCATTGTGCTGAGGTCTTCTATGGTCTCAGGCATGACTACGATGTCATCAGCAAATCGAAGGTGAGTGATGTACTCGCCGTTGATGTTGATGTCGAGTCCTTCCCAGTCCAGAAGATTGAAAACGTCTTCCAGCGCTGCGGTGAAGAGTTTTGGAGATATAACATCTCCCTGCCTCACCCCTCGCTGTAGCCGAATAGGTTTTGAGCTCTGGTCCTGGAGGCGGACTGACATAGTGGCGTTTTCGTACCAACAAATACAAAGTACAAATCTATATATATATATATATATCATCGTACAAATTTATACTACATATAAATAAAATTAGAGTGTCTGACTGTAATTATAACATTTTTTTTATGTGCATATAATGATACCGAGACATAAACTACAGCATTTTATAGATTGTTAGTATTTTTGTCTGTCTTTCTGTTTGTCCGGGGTAATCTGAAGTGGCTAAAACTATATTAATGGGACTTTCACTTAAAGGTAGGAGACTTTGTAGGACTTGCAGGAATATTAGCTTTAAGTCCATCCGGCAGGTGGCGTTGTTATCGAGTTACCGATAATAACGTGGATGAAACCGTGTGCATCAGCTAGTTAAAATATAAATTGCAAAGCAAGTATAGCTCATTACTTCTGTTAAGATACACGCTATCAAATAAATAGCCCCAGATAGTTATGATGTATAATGATTTAATAAAAAAGCAAGATATGCTATCAAAAAATAGGATAGGTAAAATAGGATAAGAGAATATTCGAATTATTATCAACCTTCTACAATATTTGAGTAATATTAATATATAGTCTAAACAGCTTCTTGCTATAAGTAGTTTCGGCTGTAGCTTGTCTGTCAGTCAGTCAGTAACGCAAGGATTTTATATATACAGATTATCAGCCATTATTTGTATAAAGGGGCAGAAGATTCAAGAAAGTTACTTATAGATATACTTATAGACATTCAAGAAGCGTTTGACAAGGTGACTTAGGAATTTCTATTGTTTAGTATTTCACATTACACACAAAGGTATACGCGATTACGTACTTTACTACTTTAGTTACTTCATGCACTAGGTACATAGAAATTACAAAACATTATGGAACATAGCTTCCCAATTGGATTTCTTTTGGTTTAATTCTGGCGTAACCCTAGGTTCTGTTTTAGATCCTATGTTATTCATCTTAATCATTCAAGAAATTGTTAGTTTTTATACATTTATTTTCTTTACTCTAGGCCCATAATATAGATGAATGAACAAAAATGTTCAATCAAATGCCTACAAAATTGCTGAAGTGCCCATGAGCTTTACTGGCACTAATGCTATTTATTGTGTTACATATTGTAATTATTTCTTGCTGATTGGTGATTTTATCCGGATAGTTGTTAATTTGTTAGAGGGTGTAGGATAAATAATTCAACCGAAGTTTACCAGGCTTAATAACAGTTAAACTAACTGTAGATAAGGTTCCGTGAACAGGAATTCATCGAAAAAAAAATATTACTTCATTGAGTAAACATAAATGTTCATGCATAGTAAAATAAGTTATGTGCCCATACGCTGAGTAAAGTGTTAAACATACTTGTGATTCAATGTCGCTAAGGTGGACCTGCCAGCATGTAAAATCTCGATGGGTGGTTAAATCTCTAGATGAATTTTCCGTGAGATTACCAATAAGCCTTATAATAAAAGTGCATATAAGATGTCTTCAGTAATTCGGCTGCCTTAGTAAGCAATATTTGTGTTCTATGACCACTTTCGTAGAACAGAAGTATACACAGACATTTCTTAGTAGCTCGTCAATTGCAGCAAGGATAACCTAACTAAACGGTCGAACTAATCGAAATAGTTATAAATTAAATGCATTTGAAACGACCACGCATGTTATTCCTAATGCTTCATAGAAACTATGATCTAGAATATTGGCTAATTGGGGCACGTACGTATCTCGTTTCGTTAAGGGTAGGCATTGCGGCGATCGCTTTTAGAACCATGTATAATGTACGCCAACAGAGTCCAAGCCCCTCTCAGAAATACGTGTAACCAAACTACTCACACATATATATTATGTGTGAGTTCAACTTAAAAAAAGTAAGTGGCCAATTACAATGGTTGATATCATTCTTTTTTGCTCTAGTTTATAGGCTGATCGGATACCGTTTCTCCTCCAGTATATGCGCCATACGGTCAGGTAAAATAGGTAAGGACACCAGTATTATTTATAGATTCTTTTATGGAGGGATATAAAAGTGACTTGGCCATTCTGAGTTGTTTTCCTCGATTCATCTTGTCAATTAGGCGTTTACTATACCCGTTGGATTGAGCTATAATTATGATAATACTAGAGGACGCCAGCAGCTACGCCTGCATTTTTTTAAATTTACCCCTTTTGGCCGATCCGATGGGAATTTCGGGAAATTCCTTCTTAGTGCACCCTTACGGTCCCCAAGGAATATACATGCCAAATTTCAGCTTCCTGCGCCCAATAGTTTCGGCTGTAGCGTGTCTGTCAGTCAGTCAGTAACGCAAGGATTTTATATATTAAGATTTAATTCTTTGTCATATGATTCTATATTCGGTAGTACATTTACAGCAATCTGATGTTAATGTAGCGGTAGATAATTTATATGAGAACATAAACAAAACAATAAATGATAACGTTCCAAATAAAATTCCATACTCAACAGTCCCAACGCACTATTATCCTACTTGGTATAACCCTGAAATAATTCGGCTTATAAAAGTAAAATACAGTCATTTTATTAAATACAAAAATTATGGCCTACAGTTTAATAAAGAAATGTTCAAGTTTTATAGAACTAAAGTAAAAAAACTTATAGATGATGCATATAAGAAATACATAACATCTGTAGAGAAAGATATTAGTAAAGAGCCTGCTAGTTTCTGGAAATACGTGAAAAATAAACGCAACAATAGACAATGTAACAAAGAATATTTATTAGGATCTAAAACAGTAACAGGTCAGGAGGCGGCTGACGCATTTGGTGAGTATTTTAGTTCTGTGTTTCAAAAAAAATCGCCCGAATTAAATCCTATCAAAGCAGAGCGTGCTGCGAATGATCAAGGACACGTGCCAGGAGTCAGCATAGACAGGATTAGCTTAACTGATTTGCGGAAAGCTATCCAGCGTCTCAAAACCTCTTCTGCGAGTGGGCCGGATGCTGTACCAGCATTTATTCTTAAGGACTGCGCATGTGTATTAGAAGACGCTCTTTTATATGTATACAACTTATGCATACAGCAGGGAGTATATCCCTCTAGGTGGAAGGTTTCGAGAGTCACTCCAGTACCTAAAAGTAATACATCACTACAAGTAACAAATTTCAGACCGATAGCCATATTATCAGTATTTAGTAAAGTATTCGAAAGTATTTTAAATCGCAAAATTATTGAACAGGTTAAGTGTCATTTAGATGATACCCAGCATGGTTTTCGATTGAATCGTTCTACCTTGACTAACCACATAACATTCATAGATAGTGTAAAGAACCAGATGAGAACCGGTCGTCAAGTTGATGCTGTTTACTTAGATTATCGGAAGGCATTTGATGTTGTGGATAATGACGTATTATTAGCGAAGTTCTCATCTTTAGGCTTTAGTCCAAGACTACTGAAACTCATGGCCAGTTATCTAAGAGACAGGAGACAGTATGTACAGCTTATGGGATACCGATCAAATCAGTACTACACCAGATCGGGAGTAAGCCAAGGCAGTACTTTAGGACCTACTCAATTTATTTTAATGATAAATGACCTCCCAAAGGTGCTGAATACAGCTAAGTGCCTTATGTTCGCGGATGACCTAAAGATATATCTTCCCATAAATAGTGCAGCTGACTGTGAAAACTTACAACGCGACATAAACGCAGTCAATCTCTGGAGTAAAGAAAATAGGTTAGATCTTAATGTGGACAAGTGTAAGGTCATATCATTCACTAGGTCTCGAAATCCTATCATAGAACAGTACTGTTTAGGAAATTCTCAACTAGAGCGAGTAAATACCATCCGAGACCTGGGATTGATTTTCGACTCCAAACTTGATTTTCGTGAACACATGTCAACTACATGTAAAAGTGCATGTAGAGCTCTAGGGTTTATACTTAGGACATCGTCACAATTTCACAGTACGAATGTAATAGTCTTATTATATAACGCTTATGTACGTAGCAAACTAGAATACAATGCTATAATATGGGACCCACATGATAAAAAGCATGCACTTATGATAGAAAAAATCCAAAAGAAGTGTGCGCGGTACCTCTATAAAAGAAAGTTTGGGTATTATCCATACATGTACCCATCCCTGTTTGTGTCTGGAATGGTGGGATTTGACACGCTGCTGTTGAGACGCAGGGTAATGCTTATACTACATTACTATTTGTTATTGCGCGGTAAGGTAGATAATCCTGCAGTGCTAGAATGCATGCAACTCTATGTTCCTCAAAATTACACACGTGGCGTAGGAAGGCGAAGACATCACCTATTTTCGTGTCCTACCGAATGGAGCTGCAGCTATGTAAGCAGTACCCCAACTGTTAGAGCCATAAATTTATATAATGACTTCATGAGTCAAGTTCACGACGCTGATGTATTTTTTGATAATTTGAGTACATTTGTGAAGAAGGCCAGAATATTTTTTAGTATTTAGATCCTATGTATTAGATATTATTATTCTGTTTAGTCATAAATATTGTTTACCGTTAGTGTTTATGTTTTAGTTGTGTTTATAAATTTTGTTAAGATATTAATATTGTTTACGTATCTTTTAAGTATGCACTGTAACGGTTTGGAAGTCATTCTGTAATGTTACTTTGTTAATTTAATTAAAATAAATAAATAAATAAATAAATTTAATAATCTATGTATCATACAGAGGGTGCGTGGTGGGTTCCTCTCTCCTTCCATTAGGTTTTCTTCCTTTTCTATAAAACAATGTTCCATACGGGTCTGTATGGAGGTACAAGTCCATAATAAGACTGCTTGGGGTTAACAAATTTCTCAAAAATATTGCTTACAACTGGAGATGACCCACTCATCGCTGTATTTTTATTATCATGTTAAAAAAAGGAAACAGAAGGATGCGTATGTTGGTTAAAATTTTGCAAGTGGTAAATGATAGTAAAATTGTCAAGAAACTTCTATAGTGAAAGAAGGAGAAGATGGTTTGGGCGAAGTGATGGATAGAACCTGATGATATAGTACTAAAGGGAACAAGCGGCTCATGTAATACTGCTATCTTATGTGCTACTGCTTCAAACAAAGAGTTGACGTTTTACATTTCTCTGTTTATCCTACCTCAGTTGTTCCCCTAGTTTGAATATATAAAGATAAATACTTACTTTCAGATAATATGTAGGCGGGGATTTAAATGAAAATACAACAAAAATGTGCCATAAATATCCATATTTGCTAAATATTATGTAATTGATACAAGGCAGAAATTAAATGGTCCTAATCCAGCTGACGAAGGAGGTAACTCTGGCAAAACCGGCGGGGTCGCCAGCTTGGCAGCCTCTCCAGGAACCATATGACGTCACACCGACCTGTAGATAATGAAGTGGTTAAATAATTGTATATTAAACTAGAGGTTAGCCGTAGTTGCGTCCGCAAATTATTTTTAAATGTTACCGTTTCGTCAAACGTCCGTTGGTATTTCAGGAAATACCTGCTTACCCCTACGATCCCCAAGGGACAAACATGCCAAATTTCTGCTTCTTGCACCCAATATTTTGAGCTGTGCGATGTCTGTTAGTCAGTAATGCACGAATTTTATATATATAGAATTACTTATCATACATTTATCAATTTACGGATAAGATAAAAATCCGGATTTTTTTTATGAATTTTCCGATTTTTCTTTTGCTTTTTTTGCCATGTAATGAAATAGTAAGTACCGTCGACTCGATTAATATTTTTGTAAAATTCTAAAAATTACATGGCGCGTTTACTCTGATTTGACATCGGCCGCGACGCGCGGCCGCAGTACAGTAAGCGCACCAGTGCATCGTAATCACTGCCGCTATAGGGCAGTAACAGTTGATAATGCGAGTTTGCGTGTTCCTATTTACACCGCAATTTTTTGGAAAATTGTCGAGTTCTTAGATTTTTTCGTAAAATTCGACCGCCAAGCGTCTCAGTATAATGTACTAAATCACTGGTCAGTTTTCGGTACACCTTACACCCGGTATAATTTTTTCGCAGAATATTTAACCAAAATTATTCGATTGTTTTCTCACCAATGTTCTCCTGTTGTTAATGAGGACCATGAGAGGGCCACCAGAGTCGCCTTGGCAGGTGCCCCTGCCACCGGCGGTGTTGATGCAGATGGTGGAGCTGAGTACAAATTGTCCGTGGAAGTTACGGCACTGGGCGTTAGTGATGATGGGGGCGGTCACGGCGCTGAGACGCTGGTTGCTAGGGATGTTGCCGCCTGCAACATAATAGAGAATTCTTAGACGTGCAGTCTTCACTATATTTTGCTTTATAGTATCACAAGCGATAGTAAATAAGCCACTCAAATATTCAGTAAGACACGTCGTGGGTTTCATCCTGAGACTTACCATGTATCGATCTATAGATCTCCCTATTAAGTTATTGGCAGCAATAGCCTTTATAGTACATAGTGCTAGTAAAAAATATGCATACCATCTCTTGTGAGACCCCATCCAGAAGCCGTACCGGTAAAACCGCTGAAGTCCCACGAAAGTTCACCACCGCTGGGTAAAGCGATCGCCTGGATTGCATCTGGATTGATTAGAAAGAATCGCAAATATTATGATCATCGTCATTTTAAAACAACTCAAATGAGGTAAAATATTAATTGTGCTTTAAACTTACTGGTGAAAGAGACCCTCTGTATACGCATGACAGCAATATCATTAGCAAGAGTGCGGGGTGTCCATTGTGGGTGCATAACCACATCTCGCGTGACAATGCGTGTGCCACCGCTGAAGATAAAGTTGGAGCCAAGAACAACGGTGAAGGAGTTCGCAGCATTGTTACCGTCGTTATTGCAGTGAGCGGCAGTAAGCAAACGGGTGTTAGAGATCAAGCAAGCACCGCATACTGACTGGAAGAAGTGGTTAACCGTGATGACGAGACCAGCCTGAAAAATAAAATAAATGTATTAATAAACTAAAGACCTAAATGTCTGTAACCCATCATATATGTACGTTAGTTTGCCTGTGTGACTTCCTAAATATTGTGATTAATCTAACCTGGATTCTGTTTTCTAACAAACACTGTCTATACCTACTCAATTCCTTACACAAATGCTTATGCTTATGAAAGGCTGCCTTAGTTTGATTGCCACTTCAGATCTTAGTCAAGATAATGCTCAGGTGTAGACATACCTGGTATGGGACCTGTGAGATATCAACGTGCCAGCCGCCGACGATTCTTTCACCGTCAGGTTTGCCTGCGTTTTCTTCCTCCCATTTCTTAATCTCAGCCGCCTTTGGAATACCAATACGCCTGTGGTAATCGAAGACTGAAGGTATCTCGCTAGGAGATAGCTCCTCAGCTGCGACAGCTATGATCAGCGCCAAAACAACACCGCCTATAATTTTCATTTTGTATAATAAAACATGTATCTATTCAGTCGCTTTTATACGGTAATTAATTTAAATCTTATCTTATTTTTAATCAGGGCTCTGAAAATGATTAAAGTATTAGTGATTTTTTAAATGTGTGTTGAATCTATTCATATGTGAGATAGCATTAATTTTAAAAATTATCAATGTTATCAAAAATTTATTTATTGTTAAGCACTTAATTTATTCACTAAACATATATAAAGGATGTCCCAAAATTAATATAAGATTTGAATTTGTCACCATTTGTGCAGTAAAATGTTGACAATTCTAAAAAAAGGCAATACGATTTAAGGTCAACGCTCATTAGAGCCACCCGGCACCCACTCCGCACCGCCTCGCCTCGTGCGGTTAGTATTCTTTATATGGATTTGTATGGGTATGCGCTCACTACATCAACTCCGTAGCGTCACCGGATCGCCTCTGTCGTAAGCCGTCCACGCGCGGGCGGCGGGTGGTCCACCCGCCGTCCGCGCGTGGACGGTTCGGTGGCAACTCGCTGCTCGCATGCTTGCCGCGCGTTGATGGCTCGTCGCCAACGCGCGGGTCCGAAGCGGACCGCGCACTGCCCGCGAATGATTCACGTCCGAGTGTTACCAGATACACGGTAAATACCGTAGAAGCACGGTAATTTTGAGCAAGACACGGTCTAAGGTAATAAGCTACTACCGTGTTCTTTTCTAAGGTATTTTTAATTATTAAATAGCGTGTAAATGATATTCAAATATGTAAATGATCAAGCGCAAAAGCTATGAGTGCCAATTCAACGTTTGTAAAATTTGGCATTACGGAACACACGTGTAGACCTAGTGCCAATTGTTAACATACTATTCGAAAATTCGTGGACCAAGCGACGTCCACTCGTTGACCGCGTGGCGTTCATTCGTTGACGGCGCGCGGTCCGCTGGTTGACCGCGCGGCGTTCACTCGTTGACGGCGCGCGGTCCGCTGGTTGACCGCGCGAGGTCCACTCGTGGACGCCGTGCGGAGTGGGTGCCGGGTGGCTCTAATGAGCGTTGACCTTTAGGAGGAGCAGATCGTTTAGGATTAGTAAAAATGGAACGTTACACGATAGAGAACAATGTGTCTTCAATATAGAACAATATTTCATATATAATAAAAACTTGGCGGCCTCGTTTCGAAAATTTCATATGCTCCTAATAGTGTATATTATCTAATGTTAACTTCGGCAACTGTGAAGAAGAAGTGATTAATTGAGGAACCTCAATTCGGTGTCATGGAAAAGAATAGCAAATTTCAAGAAGCTCTCTATAATTTTACATAATTCGATTTATTTTAATAGGGTTATTTGAAACCACAAGTCTTTGTCAATAAGCCTGTAACCAGCTGTGCATTAAAGGAGGAGATTCAACGCTGCGTTGACGAGATTCAGTCAGATTTATGTAAAATTGTCATGGCAAATTTCGACAAACAAGTGCTTATCTGCATGCAAAGCTGTGGAAACCATTTGCCCGATGTGTTTAAATAACCCCATCTTATAAACTTTATGATTCAATAACAATCAGAAGACAAAAAAATGTGGTTATTATTTCATTCAAATCCTGCATTGATTTTCGAACCCCCTTATAAGAAAGAAGAGACACAAATATAAAACATAATGAATTAGTTGATTGAATCAGGCGTTACTTGGCGGAACTCCATTGTAACCTAATGGAAGGAAAGAGGAACCCACCACGCACCCTCGGATTGACCACCCCAACTATTGCAATAGAAAAAGGTTGACAATATCGAACTCCTCTAAAAGGATAAGGGATATAGGAATGGTATGGGTTCCAGGAAAATACCTGAATTGCAGTATCCCGCTGTATGCGCCGACTATTCTTCGACACGTGTTTCGCCTCTGCACGAGGCATCTTGAAATTATTAACTATTTCGAGGCATCCTCGAATTAGTTCGGGGAGATGGGCCTCGTTAGACTTGCTTGGCAACCTGTCTAGGAGAAGGAAAACTCCGAAATTAAACCAACTTTCAGGGAGCATACCCGACACAAAACCCCGATCTAAGGTGTGAACCGACCCGTGCCGAGGGATTCGTGGCCAGAGGGTGCCTGTGTTGGTGGTCACAGGGCACAGCTGATATTCCGCCTTACTCCCGTAAAGGGCTCTGCGGAGATGGCCCGTCTAGATCCCTAAATCTCGTGGGAACGCTATGGGAACAAAAACTTCTTCTTCTCCATACGGCGGCGACGCGGTTCGCAACCCGTCATGTCTCGTATCCCGCGAGGGCGAAAAGCGGCCTACGGAAAGTCGGTTTGCAACGTTGAATGTTAGAGGAGGGATGGACGACAAATTGGATGAAGTATGTCAGATGATGGATGATAGAAAGATTGATGTTCTTTGTGTGAATGAAACAAAAAGGAAAGGGTGTGACACCATCAAGCATAGCACATATACGGCGTATTGGTCTGGGGTAGATAGTACCACCAGAGCCTGCAAGGGAGTTGGTGTAATACTATCTGCGCGAATAAATGAGTGTCTAAAAGAGTTTGAATGTGTAAATGATGATGATCTACTATGGATGAGAATGAAAGTAGGACTTACTGGTGTCTTTATTATAGGGGTGTACGCCCCGGTCAATATTGTTACGGGTATGTCACAGCAAGAGCAAGACGAAAGGAGTTTTGGGAGAGTTTAAGAGATATTTTGAGGAACTGTAAGGATAACGAAAGATTGATTTTGTTAGGGGATTTCAATGGGTGGGTGGGAGTAAAGTGAGATGGATTTGAAAGGGTGTTAGGTGCATTCGGTGATGAGAGTGTGAACGAAAACGGAAAAACACTGCTTGAGGTTTGTTTGGAGTGGAACCTTTGTGTGACAAACACCATGTTTGATCACAAAAGGATACATATGTATACGCGTGAGGCGAAAAATGTGAGAAGAAGTATGATTGATTTTGTAATAGTAGATGAATGACTGAGAAAGAATGTGTTGGATACAAGAGTGTATCGAGGGATCGGCATCCACACAGACCACTTCTTGGTGTTGAGCCGGTTAAGTGGGCTCTTTAAAGGATGGCGACACCGAGAGCATAATGAATATAGAGTTTTCGAAAGAATAACAGTAGAAAATCTGCAAGAGAAAGATGTGAAAGATGAATATAAACGAAGATTGATAGCAAGTTTTGTGAGGTTCGATGGCATAAACGATATGGATGAATTATGGCAGTCCTTTAAAGAAGAGGTAGTATGTGTGGCGTCTGAAGTATGTGGTGTGATCAAGAGAAGGAAAATACGAAAGGTTAAGAATACATGGTGGGACAAGGATGTACAATCAGCAGTGTCAGAGAAGAAGAAAGCTTGGTTAGATTGGTTAGCTGCCAGAGCAAATGAAAAAATGGGAAAAGCAACGAGTGAGGACATAGATGAAGCAAGAAAGAAGTTTGTTAGGTCAAACAGAATAGTGAAAGAAATGGTTGAAAGGAAAAAAGAGGAAAAGAAAGATTACTTTGATAGCAGACTATCTGACGATTTCCGGAGAAACATTAAGTTTTTCTAGAAATCCGTTCGTGTCGTTCGAGGAAGAACTCAATCCTCAGAATACACATCGATCAGAGACAAGAATGGAAGGATAGTGAATGGTGAATCGTGCGTGCTGAAGAGATGGAAAGAGTATTTTGAAGGTTTATTTGAAAGAACGGTGGTAGAGACACCCATCGATGAAATGAATGGTAGTGATAGCAATGATGAAAGCGTTATTGGCGTGGATGAGATTGTGAAGGCACTGGGAAGTATGAAAGTGGGTAAAGTTGCAGGATATGATAGGATTACAGTCGAAATGCTGAAGGCTGAACAGGGCATCATAGTTGGTCAGTTGCAGCGGTCTTCTTCTTCTTCTTCTCGAGTCGTTAGTACAGAACTGATATCAAATGGCGCCAGCCCAGTATGTGGCCACGGCAACAGCATTATCGGTGGCTCGGCATAGATCGGCCATCGAACATCTGTGCGGACACTTAGGACACTCAAATAGGTGACTCATGGTCTGTTCTGGAGCGCCACAGTCGTACTGGGTATAGGACGAGTCAATCATACCCCATTTCGCTAGGTTGTATCTGCAACGGCCGACCTGGGCTTCGTAAGCGATTCAGGGATCTCCATATGGGCCACTGCAAACTTGCAGCGGTTCTATCAAGCTGTAGTTCTATCTATATATCTATCTATATCGTCACGCCTGTCTCCCATTGGGGTAGGCAGAGACTATGGAACGCCACATGCTTCGGTTCAAACATACCTCTTTCGCTTCCTCGACATGCATTAACCTCATCATGCATGCGCGTCGGTTATGGGTACTTTTAATTTAGCCCTTTTTAGTACGTCACCTATTTGGTTAGCGTACGTCCGCCTAGAGCGTCCCCTACCGACATTTCCATTTATTCTCGCACGATACACTCCTTTCGTATTTCTACTTTCATCCATCCGTTCCAAATGTCCAAACCAACGCAACATTCCTTTTTCAATCTTTGTCACTACATCTTCTTTTAGACCACACTTTTCCCGTATCACACTGTTACGCACTTTATCTATCATACTTACAGCTGTAGTTGTGCAGCAGCAGTGTATAAAGGAAAAGGCTCGCAACAAGACTGCAAAAACTATAGAGGCATTAGCCTTCTCAGCATTGTTGGCAAATTTTATGCAAAGGTACTGATTGAAAGAGTTATGAAAGTAACCGACAAGAAAATATGGGATGTACAAGCGGGATTCCGAAAGGGTATGGGATGTATGGATCAGGTTTTATCCTTGCGAAGCATAGCCGAAAAGTTTTTGGCCAAAGGCCAAAAGGTCTATTGCGCATTCGTGGATTTGGAAAAGGCTTACGATAAAGTGGTGAGGAATTAAATGTGGTCAGTGCTGTCAATGAATGGGGTAGACAGCAGCCTCATTCGAGCTCTGAAATCCCTTTACGAGGATTCTAGAGCTTGTGTGAGGATAAACGGGGCATACACTGACTGGTTTACCATCGAGAAAGGTGTTAGACAGGGATGTGTAACATCGCCGTGCCTGTTTAACATCTTCATGGACAGTTGTTTGCAAGATTTAAAACATAGTGACTGCGGATTAAGGATGAATGGGTTACTCGTCAAATGCCTCCTTTATGCTGATGATCAGGTAATACTTGCGTCTTCAGCGGCGGAGTTGCATGAGATGGTAACAATCATGCATGGTGCGTTAGAGAGGAAAGGAATGAAAGTGAATGTAAGGAAAACGAAAGTAATGGTTTTTGAAAAGGAGGGATGCGTTACGGCTTGTAATGTTTTGATCAATGGACAGCCAGTGGAACAAGTGAATGAGTTTGTATACTTAGGTACGTTGTTTACAAGAGGTGGTAAGAATGAAGAAGATATTGAAAGAAGAGTTAATGCAGGTAATAGAGTGAATGGAGCGCTGAAGGCGTTTATGAACAGTCAAAACGTGTCCAAAAAGGCACGTTTGGCTGTGCATAGAGGGGCGTTAGTGCCAACCCTTATGTATGGTAGTAGTGGTAACAGTGTCCGTGTGGTGACGGATTAAGAATACGAATTGTCACCACCCCATATCATCCCATGGGTGTCGTAAGAACCGACAGAGGGAGCATAGTATGCAGAGAACAGCACTGTAAGAGAAGGAAAACTTGATACAAACCCTATACCAACCCGCTTGGCCAGCGTGGTATAGTAGGCCAATTCCTCCTTTCAAAGGAGAGGCCTAGTCCAGCAGTGGACTATCAAAGGCTGATGATGAGTGGTAACAGTAGAAAGTTGGGTATGGCAGAAGAGACTTGAAAGTAGAATAAATGCTGTAGAAATGAGAGCACTGAAAAGTACGTGTAGTATATCTTTGACCGACAGAGTAAAGAATAGTGTGATAAGAGAGTGGTGTGGGGTAAAAGAAGATGTAGTGACAAGCATCGAGAAAGGCATGTTAAGATGGTTTGGGCACATGGAGAGGATGGATGACGAAAGACTGACAAAGAAGATATATAAGGCAAATGTGAATGGGACAGGACGAAGGCGAAGGCCTAGGCGGACGTTCTCTGACCAGATTTGAGTCATCCTAAAAAAAGGACAGGTCAGAAGTACCCTAAACAGAAGAGCATGCATGAGAAACTTGATGGAAGTGAATGATGCAAGAGAGGTATGTCAGGATCGTTGCAAATGGCGTTCCGTAGTCTCTGCCTACCCCTCCGGGAAACAGGCGTGAGTCTATGTATGTTACATATGTATGAATTAGTTGCTTACCGAAGTATACAGCACTTGCTTTGAGAATAAAGATAATATATGAAATGATAAAATTGAATTCACAATAAAGATAAATTAGTATTATGATGATCTCAGTAAATATTCTATTCTACATAGATTGTCCGATTTTAAGTGACAGCATTTTACGTTAAGTAAAATATTGTCACTCAAAATTCAATATTTGATATTCAATGGCAAACAATTCGATTTTAAATGATGTAAACCATGTAAAAGAAGACAATGTTTTCTTTTACATGGTTTATATCATTGTCATGATATTGCATTGAGGACGCAATGGATCTGCAATTTTGACATAGATTGTGTAGTTAAGCAATTATTTACAGCTGGATCTACTGGCGCTGCTGCTGCATCAGCGGAGACGGTCAAATGGCGCAAATACGGAAACTTATCTGGTAATTACGTTTTTGAGCCGTTTGGGGTTGAAACGCTGGGACCATGGGGCCCTAGAGCACGTGCTATGTACAAAGAAATCGCCAAAAGGCTGATCGATTCTTCCCGTGACCAGAAGGCTGGTTTATATCTCGCAGAGAGAATAAGCAATGCCATTTAATGTGGCAATACTGCCGGCCTTCTGGGCACGCTACCGGCCGACAGCGTTGTGGAGGAATTTTTTGACGCGTCGAAGTTGGTTTTTCTTTTTGTATTGATTTTCCTTTTCTATTGTTATTATTACTTATTTAGTTTTTGTAGTTTAGTTTAGGATAGTTTAGTTATATAAGTGGTTTTATTTTGTTGTATATATACATACATATATTATGATTATGATAACTAATAGGTAAATTATTCATTCATTAATTTAATGCAGGATTTCAGATGGCCTGTCGTGAATGAAATCTTTTGAACGAATTTGAGAAAATATCGATGTCTCTATCATCTGTAGTTGTCGCATCAAACGGTTAATAGGCGCTTTAGTATGACTAGGTGCTGTTTTTAACCGACTTCAAACAAAAAAAATTCGGGCAAGTGCGAGTCTGACTCGCGCACCGAGGGTTCCGTACGCATTTTACCTTATTTGAGGTTGAATTACGCTAGTCCTCTAAATCTGTATGAGCGCCCATACAACTTAGAGGACTATCTTAAATGGAGTCTACTATGTATGTATGGGGACACCCATATATTTTCCACTTTTTTTATTTTTTGTATTTTTTCCTTTATTTGTGCTGTAAGACCCGGTTTTTGGCAAATTTCGTGATTCTAGTTCAACGGGAACTACCATATAGGTTTTCGACCCAAAACCTATAGGGTACTTACGGTTGACCTATAATTGTCAATTTTGGTCAAAACCAAGGTCTTACAGCACAAGTAAAGGAAAAATTCCGAAAATTAAAAAAAGTTGAAAATTAACGTTAATTTTGGTACTTACAAGTTTTCGCAAAAATCTAATTTTGACCATATCTTTTTATTGGGTTGACCCAGGACCCTGATTTTCATACACCTAATAGCAACCATAAACCTCAGTATCTGGTATAAATTTCAATTTGCTAGGTCCCCCGTTCCTGAGAAAATCGGTGGTGACACACGGACAGACAGACAGACAGACAGACAGACAGACAGACAGACAGACAGACAGACGGACAAGAAAGTGATCTTATAAGGGTTCCTTTTTTTACCTTGAGGTACGGAACCCTAAAAAAGGAGGGGGTTCTCAATTCGGCCGGTATATATTTTTTTTTCGATGTATGTACACCGATTTCGCCGAGGTTTCTGAACTGATTTACGTAATTCTTTTTTTGTTTGATGCGCAATAGTCCCGAATTGGTCCCATAAAAATTTGATTCATGTAGGCCCAGTAGTTTTTATTTTATGAGCATTTTTTTATTTACTTTCACCTATCCTTAACGCTGAAATTCCTATGAATAATAATTGTGACGGCTGGTGTCATGTCAAATTGTCATCACTACGGTCACCAAAACAGAAGAATAACTAAAGCATGGAATAAACGATATTTTTATGAACAAATTGAATATAGCTACACTCTTCACTCATATGACAAATTAGAGTTGCCAGAAGAAGATGTCACCATGTTTGTCAGTTAGGGCTAAAGACCATTTGAACACAAATTTCGTAACTTTTTATTTTTTTAGTGATTGAGCAAATCCGCTATCGATATCGATCAAAGTTTCAATATAGGTTCAAAATCAAACAGACTTGTAAAGTATAGTAAGTATGTACATTTTATACATTCCGTAAGTTTGTGTCCACAGCAGTCAGAACGCTTGTTAATGGATAGTATTTATATAATTATTACACAAACTTGCATTTTTAAACTGAATCTTTAATTTCTTGTTTCAAATGGGTACTCAGTAGCACATAATAATGAAGCCTCACAACATTTTTTTTTTACTTCAAGTTAATCTCACGTGTTTTGTCACCAGCCGCGCGTGAAAGGTATTTTTCAATAACACTGTTATTTTTCACGTGTTCTAAAATTGTCAAATCCTCCTTCACGATATTTTCGTTTTGCAAACTATCAAGTAAACGTGAATTCATAGCAATGTTCTTTTTCATCAGACGTTTAGACCGTTGTCTTAAATAATTGATTTTTAACAAACTTTTAACAAGCTGCTCAAGGTGAAAAACTTCTTTTTTTGTAGTTTTTCTATTGTACGTAAGTGTTTAGCGCACACGATTTTTATCACTTCTGTACCTACTGGTGGAGAAAATGTAACTAACGTAGGCGCTTTAGTGCTAGTTGTCGGAGAAACAGAAGATGTCTCATTTATGGAAGGCGCATGCGTACACTAAAGAAAGAAAAAAACCACGTTTTAATGCAAAGCAGTATATTAAAATAAATAAGCATACCCTTTGTGTTTGCCACCCTAGCAATCACTGATGATACCTGAAGCTTGATTTATAGGCCAAAGCCGATTGATAAAAAGTATTTTGCACCTTTTTCTGTACTCCCATTACTCCCAGCAATGTGCATTGAACTTTTTATGATCGATTGAGTAGTCAAAATGTGAAAGCGTAACAAATAAAAAATTCACTTACATTTATAATAGGTATTAGTAAGGATATGGTAAAACTATGAAATGAGTGGATGTCGCCTAACAGCCTGGCCACGAACGGCCGCGACACGCTGAGCGACAAGCGATTTCAATGTTCATGTCGCTCTCTATTCTGCCGCCGGCGCTGTCACCTCAGTGCAGAACTAAACTGCAGAAATAAACATCGAAATCGCTTGTCGCTTAGCGTGTCGTGGCTTTTCGTGGCAACAGTGTTACTGCAAGTAGCTGGCTGAATACTGTTTATAACATACATACATAGGCTCACGCCTGTTTCCCCGAAAGGGTATACAGACTTTTTGCCAGACTTTTGATCCCACGTAATAGGTAGGTAGCCTAATGCCGCTAATCGGGATGTTTTGTTTGCCAGAGCCTCGTCCGTTGATAAGCAGGTACACCACTTGCAGGTGAGGTTGGCTTGGGACCCTACGTTCTTGGTGGGAACCCTATGCACTGATAATAAAATTAAACAAAATATTAAAATTAAATTATTCCTTTGGTCGAGACATCGAATGGAGCCCAAGATCCAACTCCTGTTTGGCGCTGCTACCCTAATGAAAGTAAAAGCAAGTAATTATTTAAACACTCACACTGATACGTTTAGAATGGAAGAGTAATGTTGGCACAGAATTTTCTTTTAAGGTTAACGCAGACTTGGCCGCACCGCACGCGCCGCAGTATTCGCATTCGAATTATTTATATGAAGTTCTATGCAACCTCGCACACCCAGCCGCGCCGCAGTCGCCGCAGTCGCTGAAACGACCGAACTACCCAAGCCGCAGCTGATGACGTCACCAACGCCGGCCCGCACGCAGCGGACGCTGCGGCTAGCGCGGCGCGGATGACGCTGAATGAAAGAAATCAAGTGCGATGCGTGCGGCGACGGGAACGAGTGCAGTGACTGCGGTGCGGATAGATGTGCGAGGCCATTAACAAAAAGCGATGACTGCGGGGACTGCGGCGACTGCGGTGCGGCCAAGTCTGCGTTCACCTTAAGTCTGCGCCATCTTCAATACTATAAAAACATTCCGCAGTAAAAAGTTTGGAACAAATTCTATGGTGCTTTCTAGGCACCCAATTTTCGCCACAACATACTGCAGCAATCCACTTATTTATAAATCTTTATCACGTGGAAATCTAAAAAATAACGAGATAAAATACTGTGGATAGACATATCGATAAGATTTTTTTACAACACTTGAAAAGTCGATATAAATATTATACGGCTAAATTCAAAATCATGATAGAACTGTTATAAAAGAAAAAATCACTAAGGTTATTTAATTTGATGGCATAATATTGTCTAAATTGTATCTTACACGTCAGTTGACTGTGTTCAATTTGTAAGTACTAGGAATACCTCTATGTATATTATATCCAATCTGTTTGGGTCACCAAGGACTACTGACGTCTTCTGTGCGTCTACACTTGCGTCTACACGACAAACTGGCAGGTCGTCAAACATAATAATTAGCAAAAAGGTTTGAAGATTATTTCATTATTTGGAAATGACAGTTTTAAGTTAGATGAGGTAAGCACTCTGTCAAGTGTTCGCTAAATTTGCCACTAATAGATAAAAAGGCGATGGCCGTGGTGATAATACATCCGCTTTAAGTTCTAAAGGCGTGGGTTCAAATCCCAATCATAACTGTTAGTGGATTTTGGATTTTATGAAATTTGGAAAATGTTTATGAATATTTGGCAAATATTTTTTTTTATCTTAGGTAGACTTTAAATAAACTAAAGTATAATTGGTCTAAAAGTAGGATTAACTTTATAATGTACAATAAAATAAAACTAATTATATAACTAAACAATCCTAAACTATAAAAAAGCAAAAGGATGAAAAGAAAAGTAAATAAAATATAATCAAAAATTAAATTCCTCCGCAACGCTGTCGAGCGGTAACGTGCTTATTCTCTCAGCGAGATATAAACCAGCCGGCAGCCCTCTGCTCACGGGAAGCATCGATCAACCTTCTGGCAATTTCTTTGTATAATGCGCGTGCACTAGGGCCCCATGGCCCCAGCGTTTCGACCCCAAACGGCTCAAAAACGTAATTACCAGCCATGTTTCCGTATTTGCGCCGTTTGAGGGTTTCCGCCGATGCAGCAGCAGCGCCAGCATCATCAAAATATTATTTAAATATTTCGAATAAAAATAAGAAAATTCTAGAAACTTCAAAAAGGAATGGACAGACTCCCTCGTTGGTCTCGCGGCATTTATGTGCGTGTGGGATTGGGAGCTCTCGGGTTCGATTCCCGGATCGGGCAAAGAGTTATTGGGTTTTTCCCTTAGGAAATTCTCAGTAGCAGCACGGAGTCTGGTAATGTGCCCGGTACGGCAATAGGCTCGCCCCCTATTACGTGGGACCTAAAAATTTATGGGAAATGTGGGTGTAATATTACACCTCTGCCTACCCCTTTGGGGATACAGGCGTGAGTCTATAAAAAAAAATATGTCAAACATCGGATGTTGGGTTTTGTATACGTATTTAAATTGGATGACTATGAAAAGTTATTATGACATAGAGCTGCTCTGATGATGGAATCGAAAGGTGGCCATAGGAATAATATAGGAACTTAGTAATTAATTGACAAAATTTTATAGAGTCTGGGCTCGTTCTCAGGAGTCAGAAGGTGGCGATATGAACTAAGTAAATACAAAAATCTATTTGAATTGCACAATGATGATAATGGTGACTTCAAAGACGTAAATCATGAGGTAATGCCATGATTTGTCGATTATTAATGAGACCAAGTCTATCAGCTCTCTGCTTAAAAGACTCATTCGCTAGACGCTCTTGGATCTTACCGAGTCCAGAAGTATACTGTTTAAGAGTTTCTTGACGTTAACGTGATTTCATATATGCTTTCCTGGCCAACAAACGTTTTTCAGGATCTTTAATAGTCTCACAAGAACGTAAAACTGTGTCCCGAAGAGTATTTTTACAGAGACGACTACTTTTATCCGTTCCCGTTTCTTGAGATCTATATTTTAAGGCGCGCAGCACCTTTTGTAGGTCTACCTATAACTAGTTGACAATACAACAATAGGTTCACTAAAAAGTATTAAATAAAAATAACTACGTTAAAAACAACCGACTTCAAAAACGAAAAAGTGAAAAATAATAAAGATTTAACATTAATTAAATACTACATATTACTTATATTGCTATTTACTAATTGATTTGAAGTCGGTGCCAAATCAAATTTCAAAAGCCTTTAAATTAAAGAAGGCATTTCATAATTCACATGAATTCACATTCTGTTCAATACATTTTCGTATTAATTTTTTTCATAATTCTTCGTATTAACTGAAGCTGCTTATAATATTAAGATCAAATTGTTTTATTAGGTTTATTTATGTATCTTTATCGTTATAGTAGTCATTTCATTGTATTAATTTGCTCGTATTCATTTAAGTGATTAAAATATTATTATTTGTTTAAGGCTTGGCACCGACTTCAAACCTATTAGTAAATAGCATATATAAATAATATGTAGTATTTAATTAATGTTAAATCTTTATTATTTTTCACTTTTTCGTTTTTGAAATCGGTTGTTTTTAACGTAGTTATTTTTATGTTTTACACCTTTGTTGGAGTTTGTATTTAAAACGTTCAGCTATGCTTGGTAATAGCACATACTGTGGAAAGGGAGATGTATTCAGTATGGCCTAATTAAAACTATTCTTGATAGTACTCATACTATCGTTGTTGAATCATTTGCCGTGATCCAGTTAGGGTCCCCGTACATGGGCCATCGTCCACAGCCACCGGTGCACCGTTCTACAGTCCTTCTTGCAGTGAGCAGCGGTAAACAAATAGTTGCGAGAGATCAAAGAAGCGCCTCATAATGATCGGTAGGATCAGTTCACATGGATGACGGTTCCAGACTGTAAAATAAAGTTGCTATTAAAGCTCTTTTAAAATGTTGACTAACAAATACAATGTATACATTTGTATGCACAATTTCTTACACAAATACACAGATGTAGATGTATCTACACATGTCAGTAATATTATATCGACCGATCTGTCAGTCTCAGTTTGGGTTGTTCCAAACTGGGGGTTTAAATCAAGGTCAAGTCCAAGGATTAGGCAGATCTCACTTTTAATAACCATAGAGGATTGGGGTCAAAAACTTAATTTAGAATTTTCATATATATGCTAACTTAATGTTTGTACTGCGACAACCTAGTGGAAAGACTGCTACGCGGTGGATCCCGGGTTAAACCTACGGTGCGCACCATTGACTTCGAAATTAAGCGCGTATTAAATTAAACACAGAAGGTTAACGACATAAGGAAATCTACATGTTTTTTAAGTTTTCTATAATACGAGTTGCATTTGCCTGGGTTTAGGCAAGTGTTACGTATTGAAAATAAATTACGGTTTACGGATTCTATCACGATACTTTGGTTTTACTGACATAACATTTAATCCGATTGATTCTGAAACTACATTATTTATTATAATCACGGAAGACTGAGATTGTATTTGCCTTTGTTTTGAATATAGAATTTCAGCAACGCCTTCATCACAGTAGATAAAGATATTCTACTTGGTCGCCTTTGCTCTCTTAACATATGTCCTACGCTGATTGATTTGTTTCGTAGCTACCTGTGAGGCCGCCGACCGTGCATAAATGCATTGAGAACTCACTTTCTTCTTGGTGTATATCTGCTGGCGCGCCCCAGGGCGTATTGTCTCCTTTACTTTTCGCATTTTTATAGTTATAAATTCTATCTCAAATAACCGTCGCTTCTACTATCATCTTCATGCAGATGATCTCCATATTTATACACAGTCGTCATTAGTAAGTTTATCGCAATCTTTAGTTATCATTAACAGTGATCTGGCACTGATCAACAGTTGGAGCAATTCCTTTGGACTCAAAAAGAACCCCACGAAAACCCAAGTCACTGTTATTGGTAGTTTTAGAATGAAATCGAAAATCAAGTTATCTCTAATGGCATTACTATTCCGATACAGGAAAACGTTAGAAACTTAGGTCTCGCTATAGACTTCACTCTTCCTTAGGATCCGCAGATCCAAGAAGTAAGTAAAGTGTTTGCCTCAGCAGGTTTCTTAAGAAGATTAAGTAACTTTAACACCAAAGTTGCGCTAGCAAAATCTAAAATCTAATAATCATTATTGATTATTAGGTATCTAGATCTCGCCGAAAACCAGTATGAACTTGAGCGCCTTCAAAATTTCTGCATACGATTCATATTTGGATTACGCAAATATGATAATGTTTCACAATTTCGAGTCCAACCCAACTGGTTACCTATTCGACATCGTCGGAATGCTCACGTTTTAAGTGTACTATACAATATATTGTTTAGCCCTTCAACACCCTCCTATTTTAAAGGACAATTCGAGTTCCTTCACGATACGCATGACATATATTTAAGGTCATCAGAACATTTACGACTGAAAATGCCGGCATATTCCACAACATTCTATGATAGTCTAAGATCCGTAGAAGAGCGACCTGCACCGATCTGTTTATTGGATGAAAAGTATTTTACAATACATTTTGCATGTTAAAAAATATAGCGCGTATGATTTGGTAAGAAAATCCGGTCCGGAAGCAAAAAATAGCTATCTTTAATAATATAAATATTAAAACTGGTACACCTTCAACTACCACCTCTTTTTTTTTCTTTTTCAGTTTATTTGGAGCTACAAACAATTACACTGATAGCTTACAAGTTAACTTAAATATAAGGTTTTTCTTGCAGTGCAACCAGTTTCGTTGTCCGAAAAATAATATAAATTAAATTACCTACTTATTATAAAATTTTATCTACACTATAATATTATAAAGAGAAAAAAAATTGTATTTTTGTTTGTTTGTTTGTAATGAATAAACTCAAAAACTACTGGACCGATTTTAAAATTTCTTTCACAATTAGAAAGCTACATTATCTGCGAGTAATATAGGCTATATTTTATTTTAGAAAATAGGGGTCCGTAAGATATTTGGGTTTTTCGGGTACGCGAAGTAGTTCCCTCAGGATGCGGGTGAAACCGCGAGAAACGGCTAGTAATACATATATTTTAATACAATATATATATATATATATATATATCTACACAGACATTGTAATTATCATTATCAGGATTAAGGAGTAAAGAGCATTTTAGTGATTTGATTTTTGAACCTTGTAGGAGAGCATTAGAATATACTTATCTAATTCATTATTTTGAGCAGCAATATAGTATGAGTGCATTATTCTACGTAAGGGGCATCGCTCACCTGCATTTGTTTTACAATTCTTTGGAGCAAACAAACAGTGCTTACGAGTGCATCTTACCAAAGTCGAACGATGGGGTATACAAATATATATTTGATTAACAAGTGCATTACAATTAAACTTATTATGGACGATATTATGTAAGAGCATCATATCCAACAGCGGTCTTCTCTACTTTAATGTTGGCAAGGAGAATTTTTGCTAAAAATGGTCATATGAGGAATTAGATGTGATGAGGAAGACTTCATTGAAGGAGTTTATGATGTCTAACAGGACTTTGCTTGCGTGACAAATTAAAGCGAGTGTGCGATAATTATCACATTTTTTGGTCGAACCTTTTTTATGGGCCTTGGGCCACTTGCAGTTCCACTATACGTGGTTGCAGGTGCTGTGCAGCTTTTTCACCCAGAGCCTTCAACACTTTAGCTGTAATTTGATCCAGACCTGGCGCATTGTTAGTTTTTAACGATCCAATGGCCGTTACTATCTCCGATCTTAGGATGTCGGGTTCCAGGTGCAATTTAGCCCATATGGATAACCTAGACGTCTGAATGTTTAATACATAACTAAGAGAATATCGTATGACGAGGTACATTCATTTAAATCGTACTAGTAGTTTAAGAATTATATTGCAAGTCAAAGTTATTTGATTTATAATCGACTTGAAGAAGGAGGTTATCAATTCGACTGTATGTTTTTTTGTATATTTATTTCGCGGATTACTCCGCCAATAAGGAACCGTTTTCAATGGTTCTTTTTTTCATAGGTCATACTTCATTGTTGGTCCCATTCAAATTTTATCGGAATGAGCTGAGCTGTTTTTGAAAAATTAAGATTAATTAATATATATATATATATATATATATATATATATACTACTCAAAGCAAAATATGGGCCACTAAGATTTTTTGCTGTACCATGAAAACAATAAAAACAATTGTTTAATTTATGTAACTACAAAATAATGTTATTGGTTATAATTTTATAGGCTAACAATTGTTTAAAATAATGATTAGGAATTGTTTTTTAAGTCCATAATGAAATTGGCCATATTGAATGAAAAACATGAACAAAAGAAATCACCGAAAAAATACAAAATACTGTTCTTGTCACTTTTGTTTCTTCTCTTTAGTAACGAGTATATCCTCTTCTCTTAGCAATACACTCCAAGAGGCCTTGTGTGCATACTCTGGATCAAATTCCTCACTTTTTCATTTGGAATCTCCTCCCAGGCACGGTTAAAAGCGTCAATCAGCTGCTGTTGATTGGTGACCCCTTGCTCATTCACTCTAACCCTTCGTTTCAATTGGTCCCACAATTGCTGGATTGGAATTAAATCCGGACTCTTAGCTGGCCATGGTAATTGGCCTTGCTTCAGGATGAATCCAGGCCCCACTTGCTGTGCAAATGGGATCACTTGAGGCCTGATGACTTCCTCGATGTATCGTTCAGCCGCTCGCCGCGTGGTCTCCACACCCTAACACGCCGATCATCATTGAAAAAATTTATTTTGCATTCGTCTGTAAAAAGCACCTTGCCCCACTGATTAATCCCCCAGTTCAAATACTGACGCGAGAATCTTAAACGGTTTGCACGTTGAACCCTGGTCGGAGGAATTAGAACAACTCGTCATCTTGACATTTGCTGGTCTTCGTGCAATCGATTACGTATAGTTTGATCACTGACACGGATACCCGTTGTCAGCCGTAGGCAGTGTTGTAACTTACGGCCCGTAACTGTACGATTACGACGAACACTTAGTTGGATGTACCGATCCTCGTGCGCCGTTGTTACACGAACTCTACCTGAACCGGGTCTCCTGGCAGCACTGCCAGTCTCTTGGAAGCGATTCCATACATTTTGGACAGCTCTTCAAGAAAATCCCAACTGCAAACCCACGTAACGATGAGAACGGCCTTCTTGAATCATAGTAATGGCTCTGGTTGCCGTAATTATATCCATGTGCCTTAGTAATGGTGGCATGATTAACGCGAGATGATAAATGAATCAATTAAAATTGAAAAGTAAAACTTTTTTCCTAAAATAACCGAGACAAGTTAAGAAGACAATCGAAGAAAAACTTAAGAATAACATTTAATTTTTTTTTCTTGGAATGATGACCAATACTTTTCAAATTAGGAACACGAACACCAGCATATAAGAGATCAAACACCAAAGAGTTCGTAATATCAATATAATGCTACTTATCAGTCACTTTCAGTTTACTAAAGTGCACCTAAATGTAAATAAACTAGTGGCCCTTATTTTGTTTTGAGTAGTATATATCAACTCGAGTGAACTATTCGAATTTTGTACACGATTAAAATCGGTTGTGTGCCATCTTTGGTGAAAAATAATTAGTCACCGATAACTGACCCACTCACTCCACGATCATCATAACAGGTTAGACGAGTAAAAAAATATATAAAGACAACCAGTGGATATCGGGCGAGGCATCAAGGGAAGCAACCAGAAAATAATAAGGGACGTATAGGCGGCGCCACACTAGTTGGTGAATGTGAAGTTAGCTACAAGCTGCGCAATATCCAATCCTGACTGAACCTCACATAAAGCTGCGCGTTGATTGGATATTGCGCAGCTTGTAGCTTATTTAACATCCGCTAACTTGTGTGGCGCGACCTATAACCAAGGTGGCATCAAGGAAAGTAACCAAGGGCCATCAAGGGGCCCAACTAAGGAAGCATCAAGAAGAAAGGAATTGTATTGGTAATACCATCAAGCTCTATTTTTGCCGAGTTATTAAGTACAATATTAAGACCATAATCATAAAATTACAAATTTTTTCATGATTCAATCAAGTCAATCAACAACACTAGACATATTTTTGTTGTAAATTTGACCCAAACAAACAAATAAACTGGTCAAGCTAAATAAAACCGTAAAATATGCGTAAAAAATTGAGGTAAAAAGTAGGTTTTCTTACAAATGCACCCTTTCACTTAAAGAAGGAATGTTGTTACATCGTTTGATAGTTATGTATATTATTGTCAATTATATGTAAAGCTTTTGTTGATAGCTTTACCTAATTCAGCAAAAAAATGTTTTATTGAAGGAAGTACGAGTTACGTAAACAAATATAATATTTACTCTCAGCTTACAATTTGATTACAAGTTATTTACTTAATAAGTTATTTACTTAAAAATACTCATTTACCTATTAATCATTTTAATTTAACTTTATGATACTAGTTACTTGCAAATGAAAGTAACCTGGCACTTCTTTTCATGTTGCTGGTTATTTACTTCCACTTCACACCACAAGTGTTTTTGCATCCGCCCCGGCTGGCTAGTCAAAACGGTGTAAACAAAATTACGCCACCGGCCTCTAACAGGTTGCAACACGCGTGCTAACTCCGCCCCCTCACACTAGCCATCTCCGCATTTCCACCGTTTTGTTGGACGCAATTAAATCGCTAATTAGAATCGATACAAACTTTTTATTATACTGAATAAGAATTACGGATGCAATATTATCGGCATGATGTATGTAACCAAAATAATGAATATACGCCATTAATAAACATCTCTCAGTAGCGGCCTCTAAAATTCGCGCGGCTCACTGCGGAACTAAAAAATACGCCGAAATTCACTCTCGTGACAAAACTACGTCCATGCCAATATTTCACCCATGCATTGTACTGATTTTTTTATAGCTCCTGGCTGAATTTGAGAGATGGTCAATCTTGCTTCCGTATACAGGACGCAACAAGTCAGTCGGACGCAACATCATCGGCAAAAACCGCCATGTAGGACGCAATATCAACATGGAGATGTATATATATATATATATATATATATATATATATATATATATATATATATATATATATATATATATATATATATATGTATGGGAAATAAAAAACACAATTATTTGTTATAAATATGCATATTTGTTAAATATAGTGTTATTAATACTTGTCAGGAATTATATGGTCCTAATCCAGCTGACGAAGGATGTAACTCTGGCAAAAGCTGCGGGGTCACCAGCTTGGCAGCCTCTCCAGGAACCAAAGGACGTTACACCGACCTGTACATAAATGAAGTGGTTGAAAAAAAATCACGATGAATAATTATATATTAAACTAGAGGATACCCGCAGCTAAGCTCGCACATTTTATTTAAATTTAATCGTTTATTCAAAAGCCCGTTGGTATTTCGGGAAATGCCTGCTTACTCCTACGATCCCAAGGCCATACATGGCAATTTTCAGCTTCTTGCGCCCCATAGTTTGGGCTGTGCGATGTCTGTCAGTCAGTAACGCAAGAATTTTTTATAAATATAGATTAACTTATCTTGATTCTTCGTACATTTATTAATTTACGGATAAGATAAAATCTACATAATATAATTTGCCACAAAATATTTACCCAAAATTATTCGATTGTATTCTTACCAATGTTCTCCTGTTGTTAATGAGGACCATGAGAGGGCCACCAGAGTCACCTTGGCAGGTGCCCCTACCGCCGGCGGTGTTGATGCAGATGGTGGAGCTGAGTACCCATTGTCCGAAAAAGTTGCGACACTGAGCGTTAGTGATGATGGGAGCAGTCACGGCGCTGAGGCGCTGGTTGTTAGGGATGCTACCGCCTGAACATAATGGAGAATTCTTAGACAGGAAGTCTTCATCGTGTCACAAGCGATAATAAATAAGTTCCTCAAATATTCAGTAACACGCGTCGTTAGTTTCATCCTGACACCTACCATGTACCGATCTATAGATCTCCCTATTAAGCTATTGGCAGCAATAGCTTTTATAGTACATAGTGCTCGTAAAAATAATGCATACCATTGCTTGTGCGACCGAATCCAGACGCCGTACCGGTAAAACCGCTGAAGTCCCACGAGAGTTCACCACCGCTGGGTAAACTGATCGCCTGGATTACATCTGGATTGATTAGAAATAATCGTAAATATTATGATCATCCTCATTTTAAACCAACTCAAATGAGGTAAAATATTAATCGTGCTTTAAAACTTACTGGTGAAAGAGACCGATCGTATACGCATGACAGCAATATCATTAGCAAGAGTACTGGGGGTATTGTGGGTGCATAACCACATCTCGCGTGACGATGCGTTGGCCACCGCTGAAGATAAAGTTGGAGCCAAGAACAACGGTGAAGGAGTTCGCAGCATTGTTACCGTCGTTATTGCAGTGAGCGGCAGTAAGCAAACGGGTGTTGGAGATCAAGCAAGCACCGCATACTGACTGGGAGAAGAAGTTAACCTGGATAACGAGACCAGCCTGAAAAATAAAATAAATTTATTAATAAACTAAAGACCTAAATGTATGTACCCCAACATATATATACGTTTGTTTGCTGGTGTAACTTCATCAAGATTGTGATTAATCTAACCTGGATTCTGTTTTCTAACAAACACTGTTTATAGCTACTCAATTCTTTACACAAATGCTTATGCTTATGAAGGGCTGTCTTAGTTTGAGCGCCCCTTCAGATCTTAGTCAAGATAATGTCAAAGACTTACCTGGTATGGGAACTGTGAGATATCAACGTGCCAGCCTCCGACGATTCTTTCAGCTTCAGGTTTGCCTGCGTTTTCTTTCTCCCATTTCTTAATCTCAGCGGCCTTTGGAATACCAAAACGTCTGTGGTAATCGAAGGCTGAAGGTATCTCGCTAAGAGATAGCTCCTCAGCTGCGACAGCTATGATCAGCACCAAAACAACACCGCCTATAATTTTCATTTTGTATAATAAAACATGCATCTATTCAGTAGCTTTTATATGTTAATTAATTTAAATCTTATCTTCTTTTTAATCAGGACTCATATCTGAAAATGATTAAAGTATTAGTGATTTTTTAAATGTTTGTAGAAACTATGCATATGTAAAGAGATAGATTTTATATAGAGATAGCATTCTTTTTTTTAAATATTCTACCACACACACATCACCATCTAGTCCCAAGCTAAGCAGAGCTTGTGTTATGGGTACTCTAGTACCCATAACACAAAGAACAATATAATAACACAAGACAAAAAAAAAGTATATATGTATGTTTATCCATTATCTATAATGGATAAACATACATATATACTTTTTTTTTGTAAATACATACATATTATACATACAAACACCCAGACCAAGACTAACATGTTCATGCACACAAATTTTTGACTTGAGCGGGAATCGAATCCGCGACCATCGGCGTTGCAGTCGCTTACACTCCCGCAGCGCCAACCGGTCGTCAAATATTATCAATTCATTAATTCAAAATGATCCATTCATTAATTTTTAAAATTTATCAATGTTATCAAAAATTTATTTATTGTTACGCATTTAATTTATTCACTAAACATGTATAACGGATGTCCAAAAATTAATGCAAGATTTGAATTTGTCACCATTTGTGCAGTAAAAGTGTTGACAATCCTAAAAAAGGCAACACGATAGCAGACAGTTTAGGATTAGTAAAAATGGAACGTTACACGATACAGAACAACGTGTCTTCAATATAGAATAACTAGCTGCTGCCCGCGACGTCGTCTGCGTGAACGCTATACAGCACCTAACTATTAAATAAATACCTAACATTATACCTTTTAAAATAACATTTATTTACCCGTTTCTTCTTTATATTTCATACCTGCAGAAAGTGTAATAACAGAGGGAGACTGTTATTTGTAAAATTGACCTTCAAAAAGTGCTGATTTTCAGCCTGCTTTGAATAAATGACTTTATGGTAACTCTGCTGAATTAAGTCATAAGTTGTGACTGAAGCAGATGAAGAAAATAAGGAATACATAATAGGGTAAAATACATACTTATAGGACTTCTCGATACACAACATTAGTGGTTTGGCTCTCCGCAGCCAAAATGTAAAGGGAGTCAGGACTGGTGACGCGGAAGAAAGCGACGTACAGGACACCCGCTGCCCTCAGTGTCTGCCTCTGCAACTTTTTGGTGGTCATCGCGAAGCAAACACTCACGGGGAACTGTATGCGCTTGAACGGGAACCGGAAGTTATGAGGTATGAGAGAGGAATGCGTGGTATAAATACTGCCTCGCCGACGCCACAACCCCTAAGAATTTCCGCCTAAATGGTGTGTCTGTGGAGCGAGATGACTTTCAGGCGGGTCACATTACACAACTTCGGAGGCGATAGGTTCCGAAGAAGCATAATCGGGACACCGACCTTCAGCTTGATGGTACGCGCTGGAAGTTCACTTGCTGACAGGGCGTTCAGAAATTCCACGGGATAATGTGTGGCGTTTTCTTGCTCGACGACAGTGTTTATAGAGATGTAGACTACTTCATTCCCCTCAATTTCCGAGAGAATGCATTCGTCAATTGCTACAGCCAGATCATTTTTGGGCGTCAAAATAGGCTGGTTCTAAGCTGGATACAACTCTACTGAGAGACTCTGGAACCACCACCTGTCCACCTCTCTCCTCAGGTAGAGTGACTTCGTCAAGACTTAGAAAGACATCTTAGAATTGTTGAGCACGTACATTGACGCCAAGCTGAGCTCTCATATTACTGGTCAAGCGCATCATACGAACTCGTGACCACAACAAAGATAATTTCAACGAAGCACTCACCTTGTCCGTGTGGTGACGGATTAAGAATACGGAATGTCACCACCCCATATCATCCCATGGGTGTTGGAAGAGCCGACAGAGGGAGCATATTATGCAGAGAACAGCACTGTAAGAGAAAGAAAACTTGATAAAAACCCTATACAAACTCGTTTGGCCGGCGTGGTATAGTAGGCCGATTCCTCCTTTCAAAGGAGAGGCCTAGTCCAGCAGTGGACTGTTAAAGGCTGATGAGGATGATGATGATGACTCACCTCGTCAGCCCTCGATCCCCGCGTCACCACGAGAAGCGTTTGTCGGGAATCGTCACTGAACAGAACTGTGACCACACATTAAATGCTCGTTCCTGCAGATGTGCTGCAGGGTTCTGTTCATGGCCTCAACTGCCTTCCTATTGGCCATCGTACGCTCATCCCATACGATCAGACAGCAATCCTTGAGCACGTGTCCCTTATCACTGTTACGTGACACACCACAAACGGGTGTTACGGCACTCTCTAAATCGATGGGAAATTTAAACATGGTATGTGCTGTCTTACCACCCGGAAGCAGTGTGGCAGCGATTGCCGGCGACGCTACAGCAATGACAATTTTGCCTTGCCTCCTGACCTCTGCAAGTATGCCAGTAGTAACAAATGTTTTTTCTGTTCCACCAGGTGCATCCAAGAAAAACATTTTAGCCTGGCTTTGCCCAACGCTTTCAAGGACGGTGTCATAAAATTCGAAAGGTGGTCATTTCAAATTGTCTCAGCGTTATTCTCCCAATTTTCACGATCTTGAAGCGGGGATGATTGGGAAGCTGGTAACAAATATTTGACCAGTGGATTGCCGCCGATAGAAATGACCACGTCTTGACGTGAACTGAGACAGGTGTTCAGCACGCGGTCATCAGTTACTTCGACTTCATTTCCAGTAGCACGCCTCAAAGCTCGTAGAAAATCTTCAGACAGATAATGGGGATACTTCTCCCAGAAAGCTACCGGGTTCGCGACTCCACAAAACACCAAGATGACGTCAAACAGATGACGCATGAGGCTGGGACTGTCACTGACGCTCGCCTCCGCGAGGGTGTCATCCCAGTACTGGTCACCGTCGAGAAAGTGACGTACTACGCAGGCTGTGCGGTAAGTGGGATACTCCACGCCATCAAATGTCCTCAGAAAGGCGAAAGACGTTGGGCCTCGGACTTTGTGAAGTAACAACCGCAGAAAATAGCATTCGACATTATTTGTGTGTACGGTATAAACTCTACAAAATGCGGTGTCCTTGAAACTTCCCGGAAAACCTTCCACAGCACCTCGTCGTCAACGTCGGTTAAATACACCCTTTTGCTTGTCGTACGTGTTATATGAAGGCATCTCGTCATACGTAAGGGACCTCCCAAACTGGTCGATTTTACAGAGCCTGAAAAACGCCAAGAGACTTGTTTGACGCGGATTTTCCAAGTGCTCAGCAACGCCGTCGGGATCAAAATATATGCGCTGACCGTTCCCTAGGTGGACGTGTAAATGCATGACGGTAGGATGCTTATCATGTATAGAGAACACCAGTATCCGCCAAACCGCTTCAGACGTAACAATAAATAAATGGCTGTGTGTGAGTAAATTCCACATCTTACTGATGTTTATATATAGTTAATCCAAACAAAGATACGTGGTATATGTATATCCCGAAATACAATTTAAAGGAAGTTTATATGCGACATGTAAATATATTAATTAAGAAGCCATAATTACACCAATGTGACCAAAATGTTTATTTTGTACTAAATCTATTACTATTTATTCCGACAGAAATGATGTAAGCAATCAAGTGTGGCGATAGTGTAGTTAATTAATTAAATAACTTCAACTAATAGTCTTGCTCATCTCTGAAACGAATTCACAATACAATTTTAAGAAGAAAATGTACAACTCCATTTATGACTTTTGAAAACAACTATTAACGTCGCCAACATGTTCAAATTAAATTATTTATATCCAAAAAGGGCTTATATATGTAATTCGACTCGTCTAGTTTTTTAACTCTCTTAGATGGCACTGCATTAAAATTGTCTTGATTCTACTTATATTCAATTAATTATGTTTATCAGCCTAAGTTACTTATATTGCGTGATTTTTATAGTGTGAAGCTAGATTATAGCATAGTTAACATAATAAAAACATTAAAATATGCATTGCTACATTACACGTTGTTACAGAATACATTCAAGAAATAAAGGTTCTCTGCTCGTTGCCCGTAGGTGATAGCGTAATAATATGTAGCATATATGGTGACCCAACATTTTAATAATATTTGTGCCAAATTTGAAATAAATTCATGCAGTACTTTTTGAGTTTAGCCCGGACATAAGGACAAACAGATAAACAGTCAAACAGACAAACAGACAAAAATTCTAAAAACTATATTTTTGGCTTTGGTATCTATTGTAGATCACACCCCAAGTATTCTTTAAAAAAAATATTCAATGTACAGTTTTGACTTTCCTACCATTTTATTATATGTATAGATATTTCATAAATAATAAAAACTTGGCGGCCTTGTTTCGAAAATTTCATATGCTCCTAATAGTGTTTAACTTCGTCAACTGTGCAGAAGAAGTGATTAATTGAGAAATTCAGGGAGACTGGATCCGTTGTAGATGCTAAACACAAAATTCGTTCAAAGTGCGTGAGAGTGTCGGTGATAATCCAGGAACCTCAATTCCGCGTCATGGATAAGAATAGTAAATTTCAAGAAGCTCTCAATAGTTTTACATCATTATATTTATTCCAATGGGGTTATTTGAAACCACAAGTCTTAGTCAACAAGCCTATAACCGACTGTGCATTAAAGGAGGAGATTCCACGCTGCGTTGACGAGATTCAGTCAGATTTATGTAAAATTGTCATGGCAAATTTCGACAAACAAGTGCTTATCTACATGTAAAGCTGTAGAAACCATTTGCCCGATGTTTTATGTCATAAATAACCCCATCTTATGAACTTTATGATTCAATAACAAAATAACAATAAGAAGACTAAAAACAGTGATTTCTACTTCATTCAAATCTTGCATTAATTTTGGAACAACCTTATAATAAAGAAGAGACACAAATATTAATCATAATCAATTAGTTGCTTACCGAAGTATACAGCACTTGAAAATAAATGTAATATATCAAATGATAAAATTGAATTCACAATAAAGATCAATTATTATTATGATGATCTTAGTAAATATTCGTATTGCTTGTTCGAGTTTGAGTGATAATATTTTACTCAACAATTTGATATTCAATGGCAAACAATCAGATTTTAAATGATATAAACCATGTAAAAGAAGACATGATATGGCATTGAGGACACAATGGATCTGCAATTTTGACATAGATTGTGTAGTTAAGCAATTATTTACAACTAGATCTGCTGCCGCTGCTGCTGCATCAGCGGAGAGCCTCAAATGGCGCAAATACGGAAACTTATCTGGTAATTACGTTTTTGAGCCGTTTGGGGTTGAAACGCTAGGGCCCTGGGGCCCTACTGCACGTGCTCTGTACAAAGAAATTTCCAAAAGGCTGATCGATTCTTCCCGTGACCAGAAGGCTAGTTTATTTCTCGCAGAGAGAATAAGCATTGCCATTCAATGTGGCAATGCTGCCAGCCTTCTGGGCACGCTAGGGTGCGATACGTGAAAACGAAAATGTAAAATCGTATACCACGTCGCCATAATCTCACTACTACGAAGCACTTGACAACGAATGCACGTTACAACGAATATCTTAACGCCGTAGTCACGGGATCTCGAATAACAAAATATCGAATTCACCAAATCGAATGACTTAACAACGAATGCACGTTACCACGAAAAACTTATCACCGAAGTCACGTAACCTCGAATAACAAAACCACTAAAAAGATATATCAATAATCTATAGTATACTAATAAAAATAAAAATGCGACTTTTTTAAAGAATAGCTCTTAATTCATTAAACATTTAACCAAATTAGAGCAAAAAACAGTCTCAAAAAACCAAAACGACAAAGAAAAATTAAAAAGTAAGAACATTTCAGGACTTGAATTTTAAAAGAGCTTAATATAAGTATACTATAGATTATTAAATAAAAAATAAATGGGCCATCGATCACAGCCACCGGTGCACCTTTCTGCAGTCGTTCTTGCAGTGAGCAGCGGTAAGGGCGGTTTCAGAATAGCGTATTTTTCTGCGCGTATACGGTCGTTTTAGCATACGCGCTTACACGCGCGCTACATTACGCGCTTCAAACAACCGGACTCGCGTAAACGGGCATATTTCGCCGTGTTCGCTCGAAACGGTAGTGACATCTTGTCAGTGTCAACATGGATTCTGACGGCTAAGCGCGTCATCGCTCGTACGAGTTGCGCGTGTGCCAAAAGGCGCGCCTATACGCGCCTACATGCGCTTCCAAAAACGAGCTTACACGCGCGTAACAGTTGCGAGAGATCAAAGAAGCGCCTCATAGCTTTTTTTTCTTAAATAGACGTGTGAACTGCAGTGTTGTTTAGACGTGTGCGGTTGGTTGGTTAGTGTAACCTGACCATAGTCGAAAGATATTACTAGCGCCATTATTTTACCGACTCGTGGTGTTGATAATACATAATGGTTTTCGTTTAAACGTGATCAGAGCCTAAGTAAAAAGCGGCACTATTACTCGTTGTAGTTTTGAGTTGTACAGACGATCTCGGTGTTGCATTTACACCTGCTTCTTTGTGTGCATACATTTTTAACATGGCACATTCTAATGTTTCTTACTCATGATTATTAGATGGCACCACTAGTAAAATAAAATTAGATTTTAAGATTTTAAGCGTAAAAATTACCTACTGTGTGTTCGGTATCTACGCTATCGCTGGGTCAGCGTGGTAGTCAGTCAACCATATTCTAACAAATACAGCAATGGCCGCAATTAAATCGTTCAGTACCAGCAAGATTTTTTTTTGTCTTTCTTTCATTTTTAAGCTATTAAAAAGAAGATTATTCATGAGATCATGTCATTGGAAACACGACACCGAAAAATTCAAACGGTTCCACATCTCAGTGTCTCGTGCAGGAATCGAACCCACAACACTCGGTACGATGTGATGGCGATATCACCACGGCGATTATGACATTTCCAGGGTTGAACGCGTAGTACTATTCTGCTAACCAAGAATGTTTTAAAACTACCGTCACTAAATAAAATTTGCAGTACCAATAAAAAATCAGACAAAATACACTCACCACGGTTGCAGTTGAAAGTTCAGCTGATTCACCAACATAACAGCGTTAGCAGTCGCCTTTGCTGGCGCCTTGTGGTCGCGCTGGTCCGTGCCACTTCTGATGTCGACGGGTAGTTTGATTTTTGGCCGGTATCAACGCTTCACAGTTCTATGTGGGCACAGCTAGGTCTCTTTGCAATGAATACACACTGAGTACAATACACTGAGTTTATTTTAGGACACAAAGTACGTTATCTTCACAATTACAGTCTAACATGGTAACGATTCCACTTAAAGTCTTATAACGGACCGAGGACAGATTCACGAGGTACTTATGGCTCGCCGCTTCGAGCCAGAATGCCATTCCTCGCCAGACGAGCTCTCAGGAACACTTGTGAAGCGCCGTCCCTCCAACGCACCGCAATACCCGGGATCCCGGGAGTGGACGTTCCACGTGGGCTTGGAGGAGGCCTGCGCAGGATGCGTCCAAGGTTGCGGACAAAATGGTCATTTGCAATGGCAAATGTTACCAAATCTGCTATTGCATCATGGATCCCGTATGGACAGGGTTGTAATACGCAGATAGGTCGAGGTTACGATGTAAAGGGCAACTTGTTCTACGTCAAAAAAACTTTGATAAGTTAGTGTTATTTACAGGTAAATAGTTTTTTTTAAATTAGATGTACAGTCAATAAAAACAATTACTCACAGGCAGTATTCATGTATATTTCTTTAGTATAAATGTATGTAAGATTTTTGGATACAAGTATTTGGAAGCACGACAATTTCTACCATACACAAATTCAAAAATATAACTGTACCTCGCCGATGGGACAATGAGGCAGGCATTCAGTGTTGCGCCATTCGTGACGTTAGCCGCGATACAACTTGCTGATTTTCAATGCCTGTCCCAAGTGACGCCAGTGACGCAATGAACCTAAAGATACACAATTTTATACTGCATTTATTTATTTATTATTAGGTCAACCAACAACTGTTTACACTAATACATCGATCAGAGCTTACAGACTAAAGCACATTTATACTTAACTACTAGTTTATGATCAAAATAAAAAAATAAAAAGCACCTCATATAGTCAATATCCATGTGACAAAATAGCTAACTCTGGCAAAAACGCTGGGTGCACCGATACGGCATTCTGTGGTCCCGTGAGTCGTTACTCCGACCTGGTAATGAAAGAACACGTTATAGAAACCTTGTGATTAGTCTTAATATAAAGCACATTTGGATAAAATCAAATACTTTTATCATAGGACTTTACATTATTTTTATATTCCTGAAACATGTAAAAATCCTTAGCAAAATCTTTCTTAATTAGATAACCCTATTTTGTAAATTAAGTAAATTGATTCGCAACCGACAGGCATCTGCACTGTCTACTAATATACCTACAGAATACAAAGTATATTAAGAAAAACATGTCAATCTTTCGCTCTGTGACCAATGTTGCTTGGCTTTCAATATTTGATTTATCCATGGACTTGTAGATTTGAGGTACATACTTATTTCACGTCATCTCCATTCAAAATAAACAAGAGTCTCTAATCTCCAAGTCCATGGATGGATCGAAAATTGAAACCGCTCGTAAAAGAGTGTTTGCATCAAGACCCGTGTGACGCAACTAAACGACAAAATGAATACTTATTTTTAACAAAGTAAATAAGGAGTTATCCGTTTACTCTAACAAAATATGGCTGCAAAGAAAGGGTTTCTGGCTGGCTAAAATCTCTCAGTTACGATGAAACAGAAAATTTATTACACGTTCCATCATAAGTAAACACGCAAATACACGCACACACACACACACACGCACGCACACACACACACACACGCGCATACTCACACATTATTATATATTTATCTTTATTATTATTAGATTAGCATTTGTACATCCCTCACATAATAATACAATTAGATTATAAGTAATGTACTACTGTAAACAATGTTGGTGCTTGGTAAGTCTACTAATATACCTACAGAATACAAAGTATATTAAGAAAAACATGTCAATCTTTCGCTCTGTGACCAATGTTGCTTGGCTTTCAATATTTGATTTATCCATGGACTTGTAGATTTGAGGTACATACTTATTTCACGTCATCTCCATTCAAAATAAACAAGAGTCTCTAATCTCCAAGTCCATGGATGGATCGAAAATTGAAACCGCTCGTAAAAGAGTGTTTGCATCAAGACCCGTGTGACGCAACTAAACGACAAAATGAATACTTATTTTTAACAAAGTAAATAAGGAGTTATCCGTTTACTCTAACAAAATATGGCTGCAAAGAAAGGGTTTCTGGCTGGCTAAAATCTCTCAGTTACGATGAAACAGAAAATTTATTACACGTTCCATCATAAGTAAACACGCAAATACACGCACACACACACACACACGCACGCACACACACACACACACGCGCATACTCACACATTATTATATATTTATCTTTATTATTATTAGATTAGCATTTGTACATCCCTCACATAATAATACAATTAGATTATAAGTAATGTACTACTGTAAACAATGTTGGTGCTTGGTAAGCCAAGCACCAACATTGTTTACAGTCGGGAGAGGCTGGTAATTTGTCATACAGGTTTACCAAGTACAGATACCAGTCTCTCGCACAGACCTCACCTGTATTGTAACTTACATTTTTAAGGCATCTGATTGTTATCATTTCTGTGTGAGAGAGAAATAAATGACTTTATTATTATTATTTTTAAATATACGTACTAATACTCTCCTACCACCGATGCGGATGGCTAGAGGACCACCAGAGTCACCGTCACATATGCCTTTGCCGCCGTCACCTTTAATGCAGATATTACGCTCCTCAATCTGGTCACCATAAAAACGTCGACAGTAAGCGTTGCTGACGATTAGCATATTGACTGCGCTTAGCCGCTGATCCTTCGTGATAGTACCATCTGAAATGCCAAAACATGTGTGAAAGAAGCTTATGAACGAGAATCATGTCTAGTCATCATCGCATCATCTTGCCAGTTGACTTTTGCCTTGGAGCAGTAGTCTAGGCTTACTATATTTGACAGAATAATATTAGCTTCGTTATAAATATATTTGCCAGAGTGCCAATGTCAGGGTAATAGAACTATTTCTCCTCAATATTTGTACATTATTACATTACGTATCAACGGTTTCATTTCGTTCTATACAACATAAATCATTGTTCAACTATGTATTAGATTTGTAGCATTTTAAGTTCATAACTTTGAAATAATGCAATTATATTTAAAGTAAAAGGACATATTATAATAAAGAGAAAAATTACAAAAAATAGAAACTGTTATGATATACACACATACATTCACATACTCTATCACGGGGAATCACAAACGCGTCTTCTGATCCCAAAATAAGTAGCTTGTTCTAAGGCAAGCATATAACAGGTGAACAACATTAGAATAGATAAATTACACCCAGACACAGAAAAGTTCTTAGAAATAACATACCGTCTGTTAGACCAAATCCAGAGGCTGTCGCGGTCCACTCCTCGAAGTTCCAAGTAAGTTCGTTCTCATTGGGTAATCTGATGGGCTGAATTATATCTAGAAAAGAGTTTGGTATTAGCTGCATTGGGAACAGATATTTTCATCATACAGCCTTCTGCAGTCCACTGCTGGACATAGGCCTCGCTTAAGTTGCATCACAATCATCATCATCCTAGCGCTGTCCCGGTTGCGATCCAAAACCTACACCTTGGAGCCCTTGATAGCCGAGTCAGTCTATTTATTTACCATCTCTTAAGTAGGGACTCAATAAATGAATAACCGACTTGGTATTACATGGATCTCACATTTTTTTACGGTAGAAGAACTGAGTAGTGAGACTTGGTTATTTTGACAAGTATTATTTTTAGAGGATGTACATTTAACGGTACGCCAAAGTAACCCCGTGTTCTGGAATAATCTACGTATCATTCTTAAAATGTTGTTAAGGGCAGTGATGTTAGCTGTAAAATTTATTTTAACTCGTAAAATAATATGTAAACTTACCGTTAAACCCGATCGGGTTTATTAGAATAACAGCGATATCAGCAACACTCCTGAAATTCCAGGCTGGGTGCGTGATGACATCCTTTGCTGGAATACGGAGACCCCCTCGAAACACGTAGATGGAACCAAGCACAACGGTAATAGAGGTTGCGACCATGTTTCCGTCGTTTTTACAATGAGCTGCCGTCACTAGGCGAGTGCGAGAAATCAACGACGCACCGCATATTGAATTCTTCTTAAATTCTATTATGAGACTAGCCTAAAATGTTAGAAATCAGGTAAAGAAAATGAATTACGAAGACAATCGATATTGATAAAATGGAAAATACAGTTGGTCTTGGACCTACAAATTGAACTAATAAATAAAATACTGTGCCTTCTTTTTAGCTTTGACATATTCGTTATTACTGTTCTATGATATAAAATTGGCTCAAATTGGAGATGTAAGCCAGTTTTTAGGTCATAAAAACATAGAGGGCTATATAAACGAAATATATAGAATAATGTAGTGTTAGTATGTGCTATGAGTGTACGCATACTTGCTAGCTTGGGTATTAGGCCAATTTTTAGTTATGAAGGGCTAAAGGTCGACGGGAACAATTTCCATACATTTTCTAAATGCGTCCCCTAGCGGTCTCTACCGATCGCTAGTAATTTTGGAAGCTTTAAAGCGCCTGGCAAAAATTACCGCACCCGAAATGAGTTCGGCAGTATTATTTATGAATTTTTGATAATATTTTCTAAAACATACATAAAAATCAGCACTGAGAATTTAACAAAAATTAGTACAATTGTTACCTAACTATTAGCACCTCGTACCTAAAAATTGGCCCTAGGGGCCTAGATCAAGCTAGGCCCTAGCAAGTATGTGTACACTCATAGTACATACTAACACTACTTATTCTATTAGTTACTTATTCTATTAGTTTCTGAGAAAATAGGTAAGGTCTGGCGGCCCTGGGATCTTGGACTAACAATGACAGAATGCGATCTTGTGGCGTCATATACTTAAAAGTAATTATGACTTTAGGACATAGCGTGATTTAGATGTATAACTTTTATAAAAGATTTTCTTGCACAGTTTTGATTTCAGGGCTATATCACGATAAATAAATCTTATTGTTGTCTTATATCAACAAAACTTGTAATATCACCGTGATCAAAGTGCCATTGTGCACTGCTGGATGTAGGCCTCTCCTATGGCACGCCACTGAGCCCGATTTTTGGCTCATCGTGTCCAGCACAAATTATAAAAAATGTAATAATGCTAGCATTACCTGGTAGGGCAAATATCCGATTTCAATAAACTGGCCTCCAACAATTCTGTGGATGTGGGGATTTCTTGCGGTTTCTTCTTCCCATTCCTTGATTTCTGTGGCTCTCGGTATACCGTAACGTCTGTGATAATCGAAAGCTGATATCGACATGTAAGAATTGACTTCTTTAACTGTAACAGCTAAGAACACCACTAAGTACATTGCACAATCGAATAATGTCATTATGAGGGCGAACTCGTTGTTTCGTCACCGCCAACATTTTATACTGAGTGTTTATAATTATTTGTGGTGAGTTTAACCCGTAAAATTACAGTGAGTATAATATTGTATATGTACTGCAGACTCCAAAACTGGTACTTTCCTATTTTTTTATAAAAATCTTTATTACCACCGTTTTTGGCATATAGTTCAAACCCAGTCATAGTTTTTGACACGTACGGGACTCATTTCTCTTTTAAGTTACCTTAAAAGTTTGTCTGTTTCTATACCAACGATTAAGTTGGTGTGGTATTTCTATTCCAAATAACGTGTTTTCGTCGCTTTTTCTATTTATAAAGTTTATAATCAAAGTTTATTTGCTATCTAAGCTTGGTTAGCATCAATATTCTTACTTTGACAAACATTCTTAAAAAAATATGTAATTAGGTAATATTGTTGTTGCCAAACAAAAACAATTAAAATATTATTAAAGAGATTTTTAGTATGATTTTTACGGAAACGACAGATGGGAGCCCCGTAGTAGTATGTTATATTGCTGAAACGTAACCGAAAGTCGGAGTTATAACTACACATACAAAGTTCGTGGCTTACCTACTCAATCACTTGGTTTTAACATGAAAGAAGTAAAAGCAACAAATTGTGTGGCCTGATTGTAGAATACGTAGAAGCAATCAATCGTATGGCCTGATTGTAAAATGCCGAAGAATTCCAGGGTTATCATAAATTATTATGTTTTTGATTAATTGGTGTACTTATCAGAAACAATTAACGTTCGATTATTATTAATATGTAATTGGAAATGAAGTTGTTTTCATCACATTGAATGCTGTTTATATATTTGAGGACGATAAAATTCATTAAAAAATCATTACTCTTCCAAAGTTTGAATGGTATGGCGCGTAGAAAACCTGAACTGTAATTTATGATGTGTTTTTTTTTGTTTAAATAGACTTCTGGATTAGGTACAAATCCTGTGTCGCGGGAGACATTACAAACACATAAACAACGGACACAGTGAACAGTACAGACTGGAAAAAACAATTTATGGATCGCACAATGTTGTTTCGTGTGGGGATCGAACCAACGGCACTCGGCACAGTGCTGTGTGATGCACCGAAGATCGTTTAAACCACTACGACATCAGCAGTGTAACACAAAAATATGAATATACAGGGTGTAAAAAGACCTTTAACGAAAACTGAAATTCCATATTGTACCAATCAGTACGAACATTTTTTACTTTGGCACCATACCTGGGAAATTACTGGTTCAGGAGAAATTGAGGATCAAAGTTAGTATGGAATTTTTCTAATTAGGTACAAAATCGATGCATTAACCCCACCATTATGTTCTTTTGATGCCCTATAACCCCATGGATAAGTAGGCATTTCGAGCATTGCACGCATTTTAAAAAATGTGAAAATTAAAAAAAATATCGTTTCCGAGGTATTATTTTTGGTTAGAGTGACTTAGCATGATGTCCACAATGAGTAGACTTCGGCTTGGTGATGGGTATTGTGACATCCTGTAAATAGTTTGAAATATGGTATGTTGTGCTGGCTTGTTTCTTCTTCCTTGTATTAATAAAATTGTGAATTCCTCAAAAAAAAAAAAAATATGAAGTGCCCTTTATATTTGTCATTCCAGGCTTCAGCAAAACATTACAAACAAAAATTAAAAACCTTCCCAAATATACGTCAGTAAGTACCATTTTTTGCCTTGGCATGCGACAGGAGGGCAGGTCCGCAGGCAACCACAATGAAATACTTCGCCGGGCTCTTGTCCCCGCTGACGTTCTAGCAAAAGGGTAGGTCTGTGGTGTGGTATTCAACGTATGTCGATACTCTTGCGCTAGCTCATCTTCCAGGCACATTGGGTTGTGGCAGCGCCTTTGTTCTTCGCATTGCTCAGTATTGTCTTCTCTTTGTCTCCATCCTGCTCTTTCTAGGTGGAGGCTTATAAAGGATCTATTCTCTCAGGTAGTGGCTATATGAAATGATTTGTCCTAGATTTGCTTCTGTAAGCATTACAGAAGCAAATGTAAGAAGGAGAAAAGGTATGTCAGATCAGTGTGAGGTTGGTGTTTCAGCGCACTGACTGCCCTTAATGAATGTCTTTAGGGCAGCTCATTTGAATTCTTAGGCACGAAGGGTCGCACTTTGTGTGACCGTTACCACCCATCTACAAACCCGTCATTAACGCAAAAGGTTAAATGCCTAAGAATCGCTTTATTCGACCACAACTATGTCTGTAAGTTATCGGTTGCCTTAAATATATTTTTTCTACCGGTTGACTATACCTAAGTTATATAGCTATAGTTGCTGGATGGTAGGGATTAACTTCTAGGAAAATGTTATGGTTTTCTTGTAAATTGGTAAGTCTAGAGATACCTTCTGTATCTGGGTAAGGGTAGGGTGCTAACGACACGACGATAAAACATATTAGAAAGCAGTGGCAAAAATAATGTCAGCTTTAATGTTTTGATGAAGGCTCCTTCAATAGTGGTGAGCATGAAATAAAAGTCATTCAATGTGGGTAACATTTATCTGCTATAGTTTGTCCAGTCATACTTATATAGTTTCTAATTTGAGAATTTTACGTATCCATTTCGCGAAGGCAGTAATTCGGGCAAATGCAGTAGGTTTTCCAGATTCACAGCCGTCCCATGCACCGTATGAAGTCAGACCAACCTGTTACAAACATATATTGTTATTATCATTGTGAACTATTCTAGTCCTTTGTTTTGAAGGTCGTTGGACGCGGCTATGTTAGACTCGAGGTATGTTGAATATTCGTTTTCTTTTGATTCAAATTATTTGAGTAGGTACAAGTAATGACAACTTTAAGATATTCCTGTAAACTGAACTAAAAAATATATATATCTAATCCTACGACAACAAACGCGTAATATTCAAGGGCTTTAAAATTAGCCAGAATATTAGATTGTTTGACATTTAAAGCTTGTCAAATCGGGTCGTGGTCAAATCGGCTCACCACAATAATTGATCTTACCAATGTTTTTTTATTGTTAATATAAACAACAAGCGGGCCGCCGGAGTCACCGCTGCAAGGCCCTACAGCACCAACTCCACTGGTACAAATATTACTGGTGGCGATGTTGTAGAAGTGGCGGCAAGCGTGGTTGCTGATGATCGGGAGACTTACAGCAAAGAGGAGCGAATTTGATGGCACGGCTGAAATAGTGAGGGTTTTATAATGATCATCTTATATTGAATACTGATTCTGCAAAAGATCTAACCACTTTTACTCGGAATTCATGAAGATATCCAGCATCGCAGATCCTCCACAAACTCTCGAGGCTCGGTGACTTATTTATGGACCAGGTTAAGGTTAGTTTGGAAACATTACTAGCCAACAAGAAATAAACTAGCCTAGATCAATTATTTTATGTCTCTTGGCTGAAATTATGATGGTGATAGTGGTGGAGGGTGAATCGTCCCTCCTTAACATAATACATACCTGCCTGAGTTCGACCGTATCCAGATGCTATGCCGGTCCAGCCACCGTAGTCCCACCAAAGTTCATCCCCGGTGGGTAAACTCACTGGCTGGACTGCAACTGACATAATTGAAATTAATCGTGATATTATAATCATTAAAGTATTTTACTAATGAAATTGACACTTTTAAATGATACTGCAAATATAAAAAAATATACTTTGAATAATATTATACTTACTACTGAATAAGACTGGCATTATGCGTACTATTGCGATGTCAGTTGCAGGCGTCCGAATATTCCACGAATCATGCGTGAGAAAACTTCGGGTCAATTGTCGTTGACCACCCCTGTAGACATAGTTGGAGCCGAGAACTACTGTTAAATAACTTGCCATGGAGTTACCATCATTTATGCAATGAGCAGCAGTCACCAGACGATCGCGAGATATCAAGGAAGCGCCGCAAAGTGACTCATTGGACCAATTGACGATAATTATAAGACCAGCCTGGAATATTACAAGTATAAGTTAGAGATAAATAACTGATAAAAATAGGTTGATGCTTATTCAATACTCAATATTTTATTGCACTCCATAAGTTACATAAGTTACATACATTATCACAGTAAGAGACACATTATGGACCCTGTAAGGCACAGCAACATATAATAATTTAGAAGAGAGGAGGATGCTATTTTTAATTATATTATACCTATTCTAAAAAATATATTCAATTTAAATGTAATATTGTACCGTTTTAACTATTACTTTAAGAATATTAGTTCTATTCCACTATGATTTAATATTATATTGTTACTCATTATACCTATTTATATTGAATATAATTATATTATATATGTACCTATTTATTATATTTATATTAGATAAAATATGATATGCGTAATATTACTTTCTATTATGCATTTATTACAGTATTTATGTAGTTATCAATCTTATTGTGATTATTTAAATATGTATTTTAGTTTGTGTACCTTTACTAGCGATAGCCGAGTGGACAGCGATAGCCGAGTGGAGATACCAACAGACTGCCATGCAGATGGTATCGGGTTCGATTCCACGGATCGCACCAATGACTTTTCGGCGTTATGTGCGTATTGAATTATTAATTATCGCTTGAGCCGTGCCTCGGAGAGCACGTTAAGCCGTCGGTCCCGGTTGTCATGAAGATCTTTGACAGTCGTAACAGAGTGTCAGAACCTTCTTAATCAATTGACACTAGTCTAAACTATGGAATAGCGCTATCCCTTCGGGTTGCGGCGGTCAGACAGGGGATAACGCTAAGAGGATGAGATGAGTTTGTGTACCTTTATATTATTCATACATATATTTACTATTACATATACACAATATAATCGTGCCAATTGCCATTTGACGTGGCAATGGTGTCCTTTTGCTATTGGTTCACAGTGGTTTATTACACCAAGTCTTTCAAATGTTACAATTTGTCCACTGTGGGATTTCGCGGCAAACTTAATAAAGTCATCCATTTACTTTTTAGTAAGCTAAACTCAAGTAAAAGACAGCTAACCTCTGATTAACAAAATTGCATGATTGACTTATAGCAAAAGCATCATAAACAGGTATAAAAACACGCATGAAAGTCGATAGATTTGCAGCCTCATGTCATATTAGTGCGTAATATAGGTCTAATGACTGAATTATTTTATTAAAGTACCACCATCAGAACATTCCGCATGGTCTTCACACATAATACTTGAGCATTCCCTGCCTTGCTGATCTCGCTTAGGTAAGATATAGTATATCACTAATCTTCTGATGTCGCCTTAGTTTTATCAAATCAGGCAGCTATCCTATTCGCGGAAAGACATATTTGGCACCAGAAGTGCTGCATCTGTTTGAATACAATTTTAATACTAAGATCCATTACCTGATAAGGGTATTTAGTGATATCCACACTCTGGCCGCCGATGACACGTGCAATGTTCGGGTAGCCAAAGTTTTGTTCCTCCCATTCCCTTACTTCCCGGGCCCTTGGTATACCATGCCGTTTATGGTAGTCGTACGATGCTGGATGCTCAAGAAAAAAGTAACAATGTGAAATAGTATACATCACCACTAAACTTAGAGTACCGACGATAAATTTCATTTTGCATTCTTTATATTCTTATCAGCTGATTTTATACCTTAATTAATTTAACCCTCCGATACTACAATTAATTAAGGTTTCACATTTGTATTATAAAAGTGCAAAATCAATAAGATTCCAAAAATGTAGGAAACGATCAAGAGTATTACATTTTCATAACAGTATGTCGAGTGTTATAGTTACCGGAACTATGTGATGCACTCATTTTTGTTTCACATCTGGGTGTTCTGCATGTCTATATTGCTTGAATGTTTGCAAAATTCCCCGCGATACTGCATTTACTCTTCGTGCGGCAGTTTATAATATAAATAAGCTAGTAAATTAAAACGTCAAGTCATCATGGGGGCACTACGGCGTACTGTCACCTTGTCCGCAATATTTCGCGAAACTCACGTTATATAAGCTCAGTGCCAGTGTAACAAACTCTTTACGAGCCGTTTTGGCTCTGCCACTGGACCGTAAAAGATAGATCGAGTTGCGACTGGCGGAGGCAGTGTGTGCAACTCCCGTGATGACTATCGGGCTCTGCTCCGTAAAACCAACACGGTGTTCTACGTCCCTTCATTACAGGGTCACGCATATCGTTGTAAGCATACTTGCCTCGACCCCGTCAGGATGCCAATCATGCTTAAGTCATTTGAAATATATTATAGAAAAGTATGCGTCGTAATAAATCTTATTGTGGGTTGACACTAATTAATTAATGTTACTTTCTGCTAATATACTTATCTGAAACAATTGATTGACTTTTAAGTTTCATTGACTGAAATTCTTTTTTTTTCATAACTAATTACATAATTCTCGACAATGTGTTGAGTACGATTTTCTCGGCGTGTTTAGGTACATGGAAATTTTAATTGTAACTTGTAATATATAAATATTACATACATAATATTAATGAGGATAACCTCATTAACATTATGTATGCAAAATTATATTAGGTTGGGGGAAAAGTCTTTTCGCATTATAGTATGTATGAACTTGTAATAAAATCTCTTTGGCTATACTATTTGTATCTGGCTGATTTTGGTATCATTGAAAGTTTAAATTTTAAAGATCATAATTCCACACTCAAATTAGGAAAATGTGTGATTTTTATTTGTTTTTCGTACTGTCAAGATGAGTGAATCTAATGAAGAAATTCGATACATTTTAAAATTTTACTACAAAAAAGGTAAAAAAGCAACGCAAGTCGCGAAAAAGATTTGCGATGTTTATGGACAGTGTCTGTGAGAGTGCAGTGTCTGTGAGAGTAGCACAAATTTGGTTTAAGCGTTTTCAATCCGGAAATTTTGATGTCAAAGATGCACGTCGCTCTGGTCGCCCTATTACGGATAAAATGAATGCCATTTTTGAAAAAGTGGAGCAAGATCGGCATATCAGTAGGAAAGACGTAGTTGAAGAACTGGGAATTGACCACAAAACAGTTTTGGCGCATTTGAAAAAAACTGGGTACAGAAAAAGCTCGATATTCGGGTACCTCACGAGCTCACTGAAAGAAACCTAATGAACCGTGTACTCATTTGTGATTCTTTATTACGACGTAATGAAACCGAACCATTTTTGAAGAATCTGATAACTGGTGATAAAAGTGGATCTCATGCGACAAGAACGTGTGAAAAAGGTCGTGGTTAAAGGCCGGTCAGGCTTCACAGACTGTGGCGAAACACGGGTTAACTCGCAACAAGGTGATGCTGTGTGTGTGGTGGGATTGGAAGGGCATTATTCATTATGAGCTGTTACCACCAGGCAAGACCGTTGATTCTGAACTATACTACGAATAACTGATGAGATTAAAGCAAGAAGTTGAGAGAAAGTGGCCGGAATCAATCAACAAAAGGGGTGTGGTTTTTCATCATGATCACGCTAGACCTCACACATCTTTAGCCACTCAGCAAAAATTAAGAGAGTTTGGCTGGGAGGTGTTAATGCATCCGCCGTATAGTCCTGACCTTGCACCTTCAGATGTTCACCTGTTTCGGTCTCTTCAGAATTCTTTAGGCAGTGTCAGGTTAACATCACCAGAGGACTGCCAAAACCACTTGTCGCGGTATTTTGATCAGAAGTCCCAAAATTTCTATAGCAATGGGATCATGTCCCTACCCACAAGATGGCAAAAATTTATCGAAAAAAATGGTACCTACATACTTTAGTTAAATGTAAATAAACTATGTTAAAAAATGTTTTGCATTTTCTTAAAAAATGCGAAGAAACTTTTTCCCCAACCTATGACGTAACTGTAATGCCGCGCATATTTATTGAAAGTACCAAGTAAAGTGCGTTTTAAATATTATAAGAGAATTCGATGACGACCGTACTAGTATAAACTGTGCTATAGTCGCCAAATAATAGTTATGATATTATAGCAACTGGTTTTGTTATATAGTGTAGAAAGTATGCGTTACCGCGGTTGGTGAACTTACTCATTAACGTTATTCCTAACTACAACATCATAAGCGGTAAGATTTGGCAGCGATAGCCTAGTGGTGTGGTCTAAGCCATAGAATATTGCTATCCCTCTGGGTTGTAGCGTTCGCTATGGAAATACTAATATTCTGTCAGAACTAGTTTGATTGGGACGCCATTCGAGCTTTTGGACAAACCTCGTGGATGCAATAGGGCTAGGACGACGAGGTTTGTTCAGGAGCTCGGGTGGCGTCCTAATCAAACTAGTTCTGACAGAAGAGTACTTGAAATTACTTGATCACAACAAAATGGTATCTTCATAATAAGCCTTTAACAGTGGTGGACTAGGCCTCTCCTTTGAAAGGAGGAACCACACTGGCCAAACGGGTTGGTATAGGGTTTATATCAAGTTTTCCTTCTCTTACAGTGCTGTTCTCTGCATAATATGCTCCCTCCGTCGGCTCTTACGACACCCATTGGATGATATGGGGTGGTGACATCCCGTATTCTTAATCCGTCACCACATGGACACAATGGTATCTTAATGACTACTATTTGCCGTGCATGAATGCACGTGCAAAATATAAGTGATTAAGATACCATTTTCTTTGCTAATAAGATACGAAAGATATGAATATCATGAAGGTCAAATCTACTTAAATATTAATAAGATTATACACTGTCTGGTAGCTGATATAAGATTAGGCAAGACAAGTAATTAAAATATCACATTTATTGCGTAATCTTCGATTATTATACCATTTTGTTTCTGGGCCCCATTCTGCTAAATAAATTTGTTCAAAATACAGTTTCGATATAATGTCTGTGTCATACTTGCGTCACAAGTGGTATTCTCCTAAATTAACTGATATTTGAATGATATTGTAACTAGATTATAAATTGAAACAAGTGTCAAAATATGTGTCAGCGACGAACTGTTCATTTCAAATTATACGATAATGACAATAGGTTAGCAAAATACCGCTTAAATTACCGCTTTAATTAGTTCACAATATAATCTCACTAGATGATGCCCGTGGTTACACCAGAGTTATTTAAGGCTACTGCTCTGCTCCTGTTCATTTAGCCTTCCTCGATAAATGACCTATGTAACACTGAAAGAGTTTTTCAAATCGGACCGGTAATTCCTGAGGTTAGCGCGTTCAACCAAACAAACAAACAAACTCTTCAGCTTTATATATTAGTATTAGATTTCGTTTAAAATATAATTTCAATGTCATATAAAATACAAGAATTGGCATTATGATCAAGTAATGTCACAAAGTATACGTTTATATAGCTAATACTCGTGTTCGGAAAATATAACGTTGTATTTCAATTTTTTCTTTAAGGGCCTATGCAAACCACGTTTTTTAAACGCGCCGTCGACCCGCATTTGTAGCGATACAGACGCGATACGCACGCAAGTCAGACGCAGCCTGTAGACCTTTGCACACCTGTATAAATTCAAACGCGCGTGTGAAGCGATACAGACGCGATGCACACGCGCGTGTGTAGCAATACAGACGCTCTCAGACTATATAACAAGAATCAGATGGAGCGCGCGGAACAGTTGCGTGAGGCCACTAAAGCAAATACAAATTGAAAAGTGAATACAAATCCGGCTCAGTGCGAAACGAAGCGTCGTACAGTTTACGCGCCCCGATCAACTCAACTTTTAAATTTATAAAATGCCGTCATGCGTTTTTAAATATTATAAAAGTTGTTTCCAAAAGCAAAAACAGAAAGATAGAATATCTTTTCACAGTTATCTATGGATTATTTGACTGTTTCATAACTTAATTTCGATAAAATTCGTATTACTGCAAAAAATGCCATGATAGAGAATTGCCAGTTTACGTCGACGCCGTTTTCCCTGTATTATGGAAAATGCACTTGTCAATTGATTTATGTAATATGTAATAAGAATTGTCATGTTAATAAAAAATATATTATCATATTATAAAAGTATATTTTAGATATATCTTTATTAGCAAATATTTTTATAGGCTTTTCAATATGTATACATTGTTTTGGTTTCGATCCCTATACGATCTAAATATTCATGTACTTAATGTGTAGAAACAGAAATAATTGATTGCAGGCATTCATTTTTTTTAATAGCTTACGTTGTCCCACTCCTGGGCAAAGGCTTCCCCCAAATCTTTCCAGGTATGCTTGTCGCACGTAATCTCAAGCCAGCTCTTGTGGTAAGCGTCTAGGTCATTTCGCCACCTGTTTCGTGGCCGGCCTCGGCGAAGTCATTTATCCTCTGGTACCCACAGTGTTGATACTCTTGCCCAACGAGCCTCGTACATACGTACGGCTGACTTGAGACTGGCAGCCTTTCTTCCCACGTATTTGATGCCTGTTCTAGAACGCAGCTCGGTGTTCCGTATCCTGTCTTTAAGTTTAAGATCCAGGATGCAGCGCTCTATGGCTCTTTGGCAGACCCCTAGGCGTGACCTGTGAAGCTGGGTAGGTGACCAGGTTTGTGAACCGTACGTTGGAATGGTCAGAATAAACAATCATAGTTGCATTAGTTTGCGCTTCTAATATTTAAATTGTTTAATAGTAAAAGTGTACAAATCATAATATTTATACTTTATTGTCTACTTGACAAAATTTCGCCAGTTTATGAATACCTTTACAAGGGTGAGAGAATTGATCTATATTCACCTGTATAGTGTACGTCGCTTTCATTAATGTTCACTGTCTCCGGTGCATGAATATTATATACGTAATGAAATCAATTACAGTTATGCAGTAAATTATTCAAAACCGCAAACTAATATCAGTATATAACTTCCATAAAAACATTACAAAACTATGTGCAAAATAGTGGGAGATTGGGTGACGGTGACGTGAATTAAGAATACGGAATGTCACCACCCCATATCATCCCATGGGTGTCGTAAGAGCCGACGGAGGGTGCATATTATGCAGAGAACAGCACTGTAAGAGAAGGAAAACTTGATACCAACCCTACACCAACCCGTTTGGCCAGCGTGGTATAGTAGGCCAATTCCTCCTTTCAAAGGAGAGTCTTAGTCCAGCCGTGGACTGTTAAAGGCTGATGATAGTGAGTGGGAGATTATTCATAATCTGGCAACTTTACACGCACATAGACGCTCGTGTCCGTACAGTGCAGTCGCCAAATGTCACGCACACATAGCTGTCAACGTGCCTCACTTTGATGAATGCGCTCCATCTGCCTTTTGTTCTAATAATCTGAGCAAACGCTATACTAACGCGCGTGTGTATCGATACAGACGCGCCGGTGCGGCGCGTTTGTATCGATACAAACGACAACAAACTGCTCTGTTGGAAAAAGCGCGCGTCGACGGCGCGTTTAAAAAACGTGGTTGGCACAGGCCCTAAATGTCATAAAATTAAATTATATAGAAAGTTAGTCCTCAACTTACAAATATAAATAAGAATTTTTTGGGGACTTATTCGAAATCATCGCAATATAAACATAAATTTTACGAAACTTACCGCGTGTACATTAAGGGGCAAATTTTTTTAACTATACCTATATCCAATAACCTAACTACATATATGGCAGAAACATCTAACACCTGGCGTTCTCCTTGCCACTAGTCCGTATAATATAGAAAGTTAACCTTTCGAGGTCATTAATATTACTTTTACATTTTTCGACGGGATATATCTATACTAAGGACCTCTGTTTCGAGTACTATAATTGCAACAGTGCCAAAATATCGGTTTTATATACTGTAAAGGTCCGTATAACTAGCTGCACCGGAAGTGACTTGCAAATCATAATGCATATTGTTATGTCCGGGTTGCTAAATAGGTACTACACCCCCTTAAAATGTGATGTGCTCTATTATACACTTACTACTAACCAGCAAAATTCCGTTGAAATAAAATAAAGAAGATATAAAAACAAATTCTTATTAATTATATTTTTTATAAATAGTATAATATTATTTAAATAGAGCGTATCCAGCCGATGAATGAGGTGACTCTTGCGAAGGCAGCGGGGTAACCGAAGGTGCATCCGCGACTGGAGCCGTATGAGGTAATACCAATCTGTGGACAAGAGGATTACCGATAAATATAAAAAGAATACTGATAAGTAGCCTGAGTTGGATTATTTGCAGATAAATTATCTGACATAAGCTCATATAACTCAGTGGTGATTTTTTATTTGTATATCTTATTTGTCGATCACACAAAGTGTTGTGCCAAACCACTACGTTACACGTAAATCCAAATTGAATCTTCCCGTGAGTACGGCTGACATAACGCCGAAAGTCGGAGAAGGCATTGCACCTTAATTTGGAACTCCTTGGTCAAGACCTAATCGTTCTTGTTATAGCACAAAAATCATGTCGGATACCTTCAGGCGGTTTGAACACTCTGATATCAGAGTTGGCCACATACGAAAAAGAAAGAAGGAATACTTTTATTTTCAAATAATTACAATGGCGTTTCTAGAGTTATTTTTCAGGGTGGGCCTGGGTCGTCATATAACAGTTTCTTTGGTGCCTGGCCTAGAGTATCAATTCGGTTACCAAAATCTGGAGTAGGCACTAGACCATAGTGGTGTAGGCGTGGCGTACCCGGCCTCCAAATACCTGTATACGCTTATGTAATTACGCCATTAATGGCATAATCGCCTACATAATGGCAGTGATAGCCTATTTGAGAGACCGACGGACACCTACGCAGGGGGTCTCGAGTTCGGATACACGGCGCGCTCCAATGACTTTTCGAAGTTACGTGCGTATTAAATTGTTAATTATTGCTTGCTAACGTTTAAGGAAAACATCGTGTCTGAGAGTTCTCCAGAATGTTCTCAAAAGACATGTGAATTCTGCCAATCCGCACTTGGCCAGCGTGGTGGAGTATGGCCTTACCCTTCTCAAAGTGAGAAGAGGCCCGTGCCCAGCAGTGGGACAGTTTATATATATAGCAAATGATGAATTGCACCATTCAGAACTTTATATAAATATTAGTTTTCTTACCAATACTCTAGCGTTGTTGATGGTGACAGCGAGGGGTCCGCCGGAGTCGCCGCCGCAGGTTCCCCTTCCGCCAGCACCGCTGGTGCAAACGTTGCTGTTGTGCATCCATGAACCGTATACAGCGGCGCATTCCGCGTTTGAGATTACGGGCAGCTCTACGGCACTAACGCGCTGGGAGGTGGGTATGCTAACACCTGAAAAGAGTCGTCAGTTAAATATCAATTCTATTAATTATGTGAACCAATAATCTTGTTGCGAGCGTGAGAAACGGTTCCATGCTCTCAGTCTCAATCTGTTTGGAGGGCAGTGGACGTCTATAGTCTGATATCATGATGATTGTGAATAATTCTGTTTGGTATTTTATTTTCTTTATATTTTTTTCTTTTTAAGAAAATAGTATAAATCCTGTATAAATCCCCACTAAGTATAAATCCTGTATCGCGGGGACGAACATTCAAGTAATAGACGCAGACGTAAAGAATCCTCTGTTTTGTGAAGCGATCGAACTCAGAACACACGGCACAGTAATAAGTAAAAAGACGATTGAATATACCCTTACGCCACACGTGAAGTTAAAATGATAACTGGTTATCATAATAGCCTTTGCCTTCCAAAAAACACTAGGAACCATGGAAGTCTTACCAGATTTGGCTTTTCAGTTTTCATAAAGTAGGTAGTAAGAGCGTATGCACTGGCAACAACATATCGGTTGTAATGCATCGATGAAAACAATACTTACCATCTCCAGTAGCTCCAAAACCAGATGCGAGCGCTCTCCAGCCGTTGAAATTGTTGTTCACGTGATTGTCGGGCAGAGAGATGGGCTGGATCACATCTGAAAATAATAATGATTTTGGATGGTTTATTTTTGTATTATTTAGTATTATTTTTTGTGCAGACTTAGTCAAGATTCACTATAGTAGAGAACACGCCACACTGTAGGACCGGTTCCTATGGAGTCACAAATAACACGATTCACCTCACATCATTTAGCCTATTTAGGTGAATTATGTATTTCAACGTTAATGTTGGACGTGCCACGCGTCATTAATTAATTACGAAGTCACTATCAACTATTTGTGAAACACAAAACTTATTAGTTAAACAGGTCCGTAAGCTTAGTTTTATCTTTCAGCATTGAAATCGGATTAACTCTGTGCTAAACGTTTCAGCCAGCGACATTTTTCGTCGGCTAGTGGTGGATTTGCCAAAAGAACGCCCGTAAAAAGCCAGAAAAATGTTGGGTCGGTGTGGTGGCGGTGGTGAACCCCCAGCAGAATAGGAACATGGCTACTCTGAAAGCCGTTTCCATCCGTCTGAAGTCTGTAATGAACATTCAGAAGATACCCAATCCATGAAGATGGCATCGGCTGTCAAGTACACTCGTGCCGAGCGTGACATGAAGGCTGTTCGTCCCAACGGCGAGAGTGTACATCGCCTCGCCATGATCTCTGTCAGAGGTCATAGCGAGGCGTGGTCCACACCTGTCCGCGTGTCCAAGATGACCCGCAACCGTCTCAAAGAGCCCGGCGCTGAGAACATCAAGGTCAGCTGCGTGGGTGACAAGTCCCGCGGTATACTGCTGCGTCTCTACAGCAAGCATACCATCAGCACTTTCCTGGATGCAGCTAAGATCACTGGAGCTATCAGTGAAAGTCAGAGTGTACAACAAATTCAAGTCTGTGGTGTCTTACGAGCAGTCGGACCTGCCTCTGTTTAGCCACAAGGCTGTTGAGTCTGCCATAAAATTCGCGGTCTACGATTCCCTCGACGCCAACGTGATCCAGTCATACATGGAGTTCTCTCTATGCTCTAGTAATTTTTTGGCGCGGTTTTTTACAAAGCACGGCCAGTTGCCGCACTCTTCCTACCAGTTGCATCCGTGATGATCAACTTAGGGCCATTGGCTACAAGCTGGGATTTATTGTATTACTTACTTGTGTATGTCACTGAGGAAGGTAGACGGATGACAGCAATATCGGAGAAAGCATTGTTGGGGTTCCATGAAGGATGCATGGTTACATCTCTGGTGGTGAGACGGACGCCGCCGGAGAAGATGGTGTTAGTGCCGAGAGCGACGGTCATGGAGGAGGCGGTGTTGACTCCGTCATGCTGACAGTGAGCCGCAGTCACCGCACGGTTCGGAGATATCAGGACGGCACCGCAGACGGAGGTCCAGAACCAGTTGACTGTGATCACAAGACCAGCCTGTAGTACAATAAAGGAACTTTATCAGCCTTAAAGTCGGATGGATCTTTTTAGGGTTCCGTAACTAAAGGGTAAAAACGGGATCCTATTACTAAGCCTCCGTGTCTGTCCGTCTGTCTGTCACCAGGCTGTATCTCATAAGCCGTGATAGCTAGAAAGCTGAACTTTTCACAAATTATGTATTTCCGTTGCCGCTATAACAACAAATACTAAAAATAGAAATATTAGAATTTTTTACTCCGTCTTAATAAACAGGTAGAAATTTTAAAAATATTTAAGTATACATACAAAAAACGGTATTTTCTTATATAGATGATGGTACGGAACCCTTCGTGCGCGAGTCTGACTCGCACTTGGCTAATTTTTTATATCATAGTAAGAAGTAAAGTATCGTAGAAGAGCGACTTTCGCCAATCTGATAATTGGATGAAAAGTATTTTATATAAAATTTTGCCTGTTACAACATATATCTCGTATGGAGTGGCAAAAAAATCCTAAGAAGAATGAGCATCTTAACAATAAAACCTCTATATTGTATATTTTTACTGTTTTTCAAAGTAAAATGAGCTTAAATGAAACGTTACCTGGTATGGGACTTGAGAGATGTCGATAATAGAACCTCCCACGATTCTTTGCTCAGTCCCAAGTACGTCATCTTCTGCTTCGAGTTTTTGAAGTTCGATGGCCCGAGGAATACCGAAGCGCCTGTGGTAATCGTATACCTCAGGCTTGTCCTGTGAGGAGAAGTCCTCAGCAGATACAGCCAGTGCCAATACAGACAAGATGACGAGTTTCATGATTGCACCAACAACAATTTTTTTGTGGCAATCATCACTTATATATTAATTAATTTCTTATCAATTAAATTTTGATTACCGGTAGTTAATCTAAATCTTCTGATTACATGGCAACGTAAACGTAGAGATTAACAAAAGTGGCACATGGGAACTTAAGCTATGAGCTGATATAGAATTATATTTACACTAACTTATACCCGCGATTTCGTAGTCCAGACAGATGATATTTAATAATACAATATTCTTTTTTTTTATTCTAACACATACACACATCACCATCTAGTCACAAACTAAGCAGAGCTTGTACTATGGGTACTAGATAATGGATATACATACATATATAGTTTCTTTTTGTAAATACATACATATTAAACATAGAAACACCCCGAGCAAGACAAACATTCATGTTCACGCACACAAATGTTTGACTTGAGCGGGAATCGAACCCGCGACCTTCGGCGTAACAGTCGCTTACACTCCCGCTGCGCCAACCGGTCGTCAAATAATGCTTATACTTATAACAGACCGTTAAGTATTAAAGACTGGCAGTCCTTTAAATTTTAATATTAATAGCTATAATAGACAATTACTACTATCTTGACTGGGTCTGGGTGTTTCTGTGTATGTTACATACCTAGTTAAGTGGCGATCTCTCAGACTGCCCTGCAGCGGGTATCGGATTCTGACTTTTCGAAGTTACTTGCGTATTAAATTGCTTATTATTTATCGCTTTCCCGAAGCCATTGACCACGGCTGTCATGATTATCTCTGATATATTTTGTTATACCTATTGACATAACAACTTGAATGTACTGACACTGGTCTAAGCCATGGTATATAGCAATTTTTATTTATTTATATTTATTTATATTCTCACGTCTGTATCCCCGAAAGGGTAGGCAGAGGTGTAAATATTACACCCACATTTCGCCATGAATTTTTAGGTCCCACGTAATAGGGGGCGAGCCTATTGCCGTTACCGGGCAAATCACCAGCAGTTTCCCAATGGGGAGATGTCAAGTTTAATGCAACAAAAACCCAGGCGTGTCTGTTTTCTTCTAAAAGTAGTGCGTTCAAAATGTCTCCAACTTTCCGGAATGTATCTGTGCCGATAGCTGACCACCTTGAGCTTCTTGGTATTACATTCACCCCGACCCTCAATTTTGGCTCATTTATTAAGTCGAAAGCTGCAACTCCGTCAAAAAAGCTCGGAATATTGGCCAAAGTGAGACGATACTTCACACCGGGACAACTGCTAAGGCTATTCCAAGCACAAGTCCGATCCTGTATGGAGTTTTGTTCTCATCTCTGGGATGGATCGGCCAAATACCAGTTTGAGACACTTGACTCAGTAGAGGGAAAAGCCAGGAGGCTCATTGGTGATGGCTTTATCGGTATTTTACCGTATACATTTCGGAGAGTGTGCAGCGGAACTGCACGATTAAATCCCCTCATCCCCTTCCACTATCGGACAACCAGACGCACTGCCCAGCGCCATCGGTACATGGTCGACATTCCTACCATACTTACAAAACGTTTTGCTTCCTCGTTCATCATGCGCAATGCAAAACAATGGAACTCCCTGCCAGAATCTGTGTTTCCCGATCAGTACAATTTGGGTGTCTTCAAGACGCGAGTGAATAGGCATTTTCTAGGTAAGCGTGCTACATCCTAGATCGCATCAGTGCTTACCATCGAGGTCACACGGTAGTTGCTTCGTCGAAACCTGATCATTGTGCATAAATGTATGATTTTTTCAGCATTCAGCTCTCTAGTGCATAGAGCTTTTGCGTAAAGCCGCGCGCGGGCAGACGGACGGATAGACATGGCGAAACAATAAGGGTTGCTTATAGTTTACTACGGATCCTTAAAAACCACACAACATAAAGCCCCCTCCTCTATTTTCTAAACAGTAGTGTATAGTTATACATAAACCTAAATTGTTGCATACATAATTAATGAACTTTAAATGAAAATTATAGCGGCTCATTCGGCTTTCCTTACTAACGAGTAATAATCGACTAAGTTAAACTTATATTCGCAAGCGATATAATGAATGATTGAGTCCTTTTATCCTTAGGACATCAACTACGGAACCCTGTATTGTGCGTGATTTGACATGAACTTGGCCGGTTCTTTTCATCTGGCAAAAGACTTATCTTTTGTGATATTTGCGGGTAGACTGCCAAAAAACATTATACCTAGATATTTCTTTTACTTTTGAATCAGTTCTTTTTTCAGTTTTTATGTAGGCACACGTACTCACTTATGGATTAATTAATACTCGTATCAATTTTGTAGGTATATCTTTTGATTGATTATTGTTTAAATCAGTTTTGCTAAGTATATCGGAAAGATTATGACAATTACTGTAATTAAATTGGACCCTTGGACTTAAGAATTGGGGATTTCCCGGTCAATTGTACCTACTCATATATGTGGCTAATATTGACGTAAAATTGGTTTGATTTTATTTTTCAATCATGTTATAACGTTTTTTTAATTTAGGTACATACTATTTAGGAAAAAAATATAGTTATTTAAACCATACATATAAATATCGAGGCATAAGATTTTTTAAGTAATTTATATATAATTATACATTAAATAAACATCATTTTATAATCTATATGTAGCTTAATCTAATCTTAATGTCTAAGTAGTATGTGTACAAAAAACCGTAAAAAGAAATAAAAAATTGAAAATATTTACAAGGTTTAAGCGTCGTAAAATGCCTCCGCATCAATGTCATCGGATGACGTGCCCAGAAGGCTGGCAGCATTGCCACGCTGGATGGCAATGCTGATTCTCTGAGCAAAGAATAAACCAGCCTTCTGGTCACGTGAGACGTCGATTAAATAAGAATAGGTTTTCTCCATGAACTTAAAATATTTTTGTAACATGAATACCTACCTCGTTCAACATAATAATAAAAAAATAAAAGACTCTGGCTTGCCTTAGTCGGCCGGTCAAAGGGAAGTCGCAAGAGCTATTTGCTCGGGGGTGGAAGTGTCATTGTCAAGGGCGTAATTACGGGGAAACCCGCTCCGGGTCACGAGACCCGCGATGGCGAAACCGGTGCCGCACCGCTCTACACCCCTAGCCGCTCACACCGGTGTTGCCCTCTTGTTGCCTTTATGGTAGAGTTTGTTTGCCTTGGCGGCTATTTAGAGAGGGTCCATCTAGTGAGCTGGCGAGTCACCGTCTGCCCCTTTTCGACGTACCTACTATAAGAGTACTTAGGGCAGACGCCGGCATTCATCCATAGTTTTCATCTAAACCAATCCATTTAACACCCATCCCAATAGCCCAGAGTAATTAGTTTCCATATAAGTAGCAATAGTCCCTCACCTGCTGCGGCTAACCCGTGACTGTACTTAATAGTGCGGTGATGGAGGCGCCTCAGTAGGTGTGCCATTACATTCTAGATTAAAATTCTCAAAGGGCCTCTGCGCGTTGGACCTATGTCTACGTGTACGTCTGCCAAAGGGCCGGGTATTGTTCTAACAAATTAGAATAATACCCGAGAAAGAGAAACAAATAATAATAAATAATAATAAATTTTATTCACAGTAATACAGAGAGCATACATATAAACAAAAATGTTCTAATATAATAATACTATGGATGCTGTGGATTTTCAATTGATTGGAAAGAACACCATACCCCTGCACTAGTAAGAAACTGCATCATAGGCGGTTGGGTCTCTCTTTACAAATTTGAGATTTGTGTTTTACAACACAGCAATAATATTACGTATTTAACAAAAAGACAATGGTCAATATAATACTTAGTTAATAATTAATAGCTACATAAATATAATTAAGATGATCATGTAATGTCCAATGTAATTGCGTGACGAGCATTTTAAAGAACTCACGAGCGTAACTTATAAAACTGTGGGTCAGCAGAATCGTAAATGATGTCAATGTTATTATTTATATTAATACGATATTGATTACTTGATTGCACGGGCTGTTACCGCAACTCCACGTCTTGGCGTGTATTTTGCGTATACGATATTACGTCGCTCCTAGGCGCCTTCATAATCCGCTGAGTTTATGTACCTCTTCTCAGCCATTGCTCTTGCTGGGCAGTCATTAGAACCGGTGTTGTGGTTGCTATTGCTAGGCTTCTTGAAGTGTAAGCAGGTCGCGCATTTTGGGTCTTCGAATTTCCTAGTGCAGCATGCATGTATGTATATTGAGACTCCCTGCAAGACTTAGCCGCATGACCATACTGCTGACACTTATAACAGCGAGTAACTAGTGTGAAATCCTTCACCGGGCAAGATGACCAATTTATAAAGATCCTGTCTTGGATTATCAGTGCTTTACGTATGGGTGCAGATACTTCTATTACGTAGTTACAGGTCTCAGCATCTTTGCGGTCCGATTTATGACTCAGCTTGATTTCATTGAGAAAGGTCTCTAGGTTGCAGCCTTGAAGTTTCTCCGCTAAATTCTGGTGGAACATCTCTTTCATATTTGAAGGCACTCCAATGATCACAATTTTAGGCTTACGTTTGTGGGGTTCATTGACTATAAGGCCTGAGGTTGCATGTTGTACCGATTGTTTTACTTTCTCAATATCCTCTTTGGTCTCGGTGCTGATGATCACGCCGCCGTTCCTAATCGTGCGCAGTGCTCTCACGTGGAGGTTCATTTGTTCAGGCCTGATGATTTTTTGCACTAATGATTTAGTGTCATCACTCGATTTCAGCTTGTCATTTGGATAGATTGCCACCGAACTTACGCTTCAGATTGCAGATTTTTTAACCATCTCAGCGAAAGACGGTGCAGAGGTGGTAGGTTTCGAGGACTCCTGTATAGATTGCTTTAGATCTTGAAGACTTTGAGACAAATCAAGTTGCTCTTGCTGGGATTTGATGGTAGAATGGGTCTGGATAGCATGTGACTTGAGGGACTGGTACTGAACTGCCAACTGCGAAACTTTAGTGCCTACGTTTCGACAGAGATTGCTGACTCTCATCTTCTGCTCAGAGTTCAGTTTTCCATTTTGTGCTATAGAACACACTTCCTTGAGGTATACTTTAATGGATGACATCCAGTTCTGGATTTCAGGCGTAGGGATGACTTCAAGTACTGGACGCTGAGGTGCAGGTGCAGGTGCAGGTGCCGGCGTCGGAGGAAGACTCCGAACAGTCCTCCTACTCGGAGTGAAAGGACTGTGATCCATTATATTTTGTTTACAATATCAATCACGATACATTTTATAACACACAGTTTTGTTACGTTCGCAGATAGTTGTACGCGTTGATTGAGGTCACGATTTAAAAATATTTAATTGATAATTACTCATGCGATTCGACACGTCCGTTCTCAACAACAGTGCGAATATGTATATAACGCAATAAGAGTGGCCGAATATTATGCAGTTCTCATATAGCTGAAACCATTGACACGAAGAATATGTAAGTATTGTTACGCCATCTATCGGTGAATGACCGATAGATGGGTACTAGAAGAGATTGAATGTATCGGTGGTTTAAAGGTAATTCAGCTACTCTGTACTAGATGGCGTTGCTGTATCGAGTATCGACTATTCGAGATTATTTCGACAGTTTTGTAGAAGCATCTAGAATGCGCTAGTGATGTTATCCGGCCAGTATAAATAGAGCGCAAGCGAACGGACCGGACACAGTAACAAGTGAATAGCGGAGCGACAAACGAGAGCGAAGGAAATAAGTCGGAAGTGTTCTAGTGGTGTGAATAGTGAGTTTTATTAGTAATGAAAAATTAAGTGTGTGTATCTAGTGTTATTGTGTTAGTAAATAAAGTACAGTTTTTTCTGGCATAGTGTTATAATTTATCGTCGAACCCCAGCTCGTAACAAATTGGAGTCAGAAGTGGGATAAATTATGCCGGTTATGCCGAAGGAAGAAACTGACGGAGTGCGTACCAGGAACCAGCGCCAGCAAGACCTGGACCAGAGACGCTTCGGAGACGTTCCTTCTCCATCGTCTGGTGGATCAGGCGACTCCGCGGCTGCAGTGGAGCCTGCCAGCGCACACTCCATGGCGGTGCCCGACATCGCGGCTCTGATGGCGTTCATGCAGGAGCAGGCCCGCCGTCAGGAGGAGCAGGCCCGCCGTCAGGAGGAGCACGCGCGCCACGTGGAAGAACAGCGACAGCGCGACAAGGAGGAGCAGGCCCGCCGTCAGGAGGAGCACGCGCGCCACGTGGAAGAACAGCGACAGCGCGACAAGGAGGAGCAGGCCCACCGTCAGGAGGAGCAGGCTCGCCGTCAAGAAGAGCACGCGCGCCGCATGGAGGAACAGCTGCAGCGCGACAAGGAGGAGCAGGCTCGCCGTCAAGAGGAGCAGGCTCGCCGCCTGGAAGAACAGCTCCAGCGCGACAAGGAGGAGCACGCGCGCCGCCTAGAAGAGCAGGTGGTGCTTATGAAGGACCTCAGCACCGCTGTAGGGAAGGACTTGAAGGCAGTCAAGGAGGAACTTCAGCAGCACGAGGCCCGTATCAGCGACGTAGAGATGCTCGTACACGACAAGCTTGAGACTCGCGTCGCCTTTATAGAGAAGCGTTGCCTCCTGTGTTGCTGAAGTGGAGAAGAAGTTGCGTGAGCTGGAAGTGACCCCAGCGGCTGTAGCGCCCTCACCTCGTGGATTTAAGGTTCCCCCATTTGATGGCTCGTCATCATGGTCGGCATACAAGATCCAATTCGAGGCTGTGATGAGATCAAATGGGTGGAATAAAGAACAGGCCTTAACCGCCCTAACCTTGGGCCTTCGCGACCGGGCCTTGACAGTGTTGGAGGCACTCGGACAAGACGTCACCTACGAGAAGCTTCTTGAGGCGCTGGAGGCGAGGTACGGAGACGCGCACCTCGAACATGTGTATCGTGCTCAGCTGAAGGACAGGACGCAACGCACCGGAGAAACTCTGCAGCAGTGGGCTCTAGAGGTGGAAAAGCTGGTCAGGAAGGCATACCAATCGTCTCCTGCGCTTATTGACGGGAACCTCGTACAGGCGTTTACGGATGGGATCCGGGACCTGGAGGTAAGAGCAGCAGTGAGGCTTGGGCACTTCAAGGACCTCAAGGATGCCTTAGCCCACGCTCTGGAGGTGGAAGCAGTGCCACGCGACGATCGAGGTCACCGCATCAGAGAAGTTGTGTCGTCACCTCGGTGCTACAACTGCGGAGAAAGAGGCCATATCCGCTTGAGCTGCCCTAAGCGTAGGCAGTCTGGTGACACCCTGTCTCCACCAAAGGGGTCGCCTGATGTGTCTGCCAGACAGCGAGAGCAGGGAAACGAGTAGAAGCCAGGACTGCGGGGCGGGTGCTGGCTGGTAATGGAAGAGCCCCAAGTATCTCGATCTCGCAATCATGCGACGGAAACAGCCTGATCATCGAAGGCGAAATTAACAGAACACCATGCAAGCTGACATTGGACACGGGTGCTTCTCGGACAGTCGTCGGTTTCCATCTGGCAAGACGGGTTTTTCGGGGCTGCTTCAGGAACAATGAATGTGTGAATCTGAGAACAGCTAACGGTCAGCACATAACCGTCCGAGGTGAAATGGAGGTGGATCTGAAGCTAGGCAATAAAGTTTACCGTCACAAAGTCATCGTGGCCGATATAGTGGACGACTGCATCTTAGGCCTAGACTTCATGCGGAAGTATCGCTGCGAGATCGATGTTAACCAGGGAGTGCTGAAGTGTGGCTCGGAAGAATTCTTCATGGAAGGTGCAACTTCAGGAAAAGTGTACTGCCTGAAGAATGTCATTCTTCACCCGCGGTCGGAAATAGTTGTACCAGTTTGTTTACCAGGGAATTCTGGTCGAGGGAACCGCTGCGTACTTATCAAAGGCCTAGAGAAAGAGGCCTCGTGGAAGATTGTACGAACCTTGGTAAGGGGTACCAAAGTTTCATCAGTACGCGCAGTGAATGCAAGTGACAAGGAAGTGTCGCTCAAGAAAGGGACGGAATTGGGCACCTATGAAGGAGCGGCTTGGATGCGTAGATGTCAAGAGCAACCTACCAGGACCAAGGTTCAAGTTACACGATTCGACGTGTCTACACTTTTAAAGGACTGCCAAAGTACCCTGTCGGAGGAAGACAAGACCGAGGCTCGGAAGATGTTGAACCGGTTCGCCGATATTTTCTCGACCAGTGATGCCGACATAGGGAAGACAGCACTAGTCCAGCACAAAATAAACACGGGAAGTGAAGCACCGATTCGCCAGCGGCCAAGACGTGTGCCAGTGGCACGGGAACGTGAAGTGGAAGTTATGATCGACGGTATGGTGAAGGAAGGCGTAATCGAGCCCTCGTCCAGCCCGTGGTGTTCTCCGGTGGTGCTAGTTAAGAAGAAAGATGGCAGCATGCGCTTCTGTGTAGACTACCGCCGATTAAATGACATCACGAAGAAGGACAGCTATCCGCTGCCAAGAATCGATGACACACTGGATACGCTGACGGGGATGAAGTGGTTTTCTACCTTAGACCTAAAAAGTGGCTACTGGCAGGTGTAAATAGACCCCCAAGACAAGGAGAAGATGGCATTCTCCACAGGCAAAGGATTATGGCAATTTAACGTCATGCCCTTTGGATCCTCCAGCTACTTTTGAGAGACTGATGGAGCGAGTGCTCATGGGACTGATTGGAGACGCCTGCCTGGTCTACTTGGATGACATCATCATCGTGGGGCGCACCTTCCAGGATCACCTTCGAAACTTGGAGCAAGTACTGTCAAAGATACGAGAAGCTAATTTGAAGCTGAGTCCGAAGAAATGCGCGTTATTCAGACGGCAAGTGAACTTTCTAGGACATGTGGTCTCGGAGAACGGTATTCAAACTGACCCGGAAAAGATCATTGCCGTGAAGGAATGGCCAGTTCCAGAGAACAAAACGCAGGTCAGAGCATTCCTCGGATTATGCTCCTACTACCGACAGTTTGTGAAAACTTTGCTGACATTGCTCGACCTCTTCATAAGCTCACCGAAGACAGAGTACAGTTCTGTTGGAATGAGAGCTGTGACGTTGCATTCCAGAAGCTCAAGGAACATCTGTGTACTGCACCTATTCTAGGCTACCCTGACAATGAGCACGAATTCATAGTTGACACAGATGCCAGCAACACCGGAATTGGCGGCGTGCTGTCACAGAAGAAGGGTGATCAAGAAGTTGTTATAGCATACTTCAGCAAGGCCTTATCCAAACCTGAAAGAAACTACTGCGTCACCAGGCGGGAACTCTTGGCTGTAGTAAAGACATTGCAGCATTTCAACAAATATTTGTTGGGGCGTAAATTCCACCTGCGAACCGACCACGCTGCGCTAAAATGGCTACTTCAATTTAAGGACCCAGAAGGACAAGTAGCCAGATGGATTGAACTACTGCAAGAGTTTGATTTTGTAAAACAACATCGCAGCGGCAAGTCCCATGGTAACGCAGATGCCCTATCGCGTAGGCCGTGTCCCGACCAGTGCAAGCACTGTAGCCGACAGGAAGCAAAGGAGGCAGCGTTAGTGAGGATGTTAAAGACGGATCTAAGCGACGAATGGAGAGAAGCTTTGCAGAGTGCTCAGCAAGATGACAAGGATGTACAGCCGATTCTTGAATGGAAGAAATCAGATGCGCCTAGGCCCAAATGGAGTGATATCGCAGCAATGAGCCACATCACCAAGAGTTATTGGGCACAGTGGGAAAGCTTGGTCGTCCAGGATGGAGTTCTGTGCCGCAAATGGGAAAACGCTCGCGGTAACCAGTGCCATTTGCAAATGGTAGTGCCCAAAACTAAGGTGCCGGAAGTCTTGCAGCTCTATCACAATGGTGCTTCGGGAGGTCACATGGGAGTTAAGAAGACCCTTACTAAGATCCGGGAGCGGTTTTATTGGCTCCACTGTCGAGATGACGTCGAGGATTGGTGCCGCAAATGCGCAAGTTGTGCGGCTGTGAAGGGGCCACATACCCGTAGCAGAGGTGCAATAAAGGTGTACAATGTGGGATCCCCATGGGAGCGCATAGCGTTGGATGTCGCTGGGCCGTTTCCTGAGAGCCAGGACGGACACAAATACTTCCTGGTTGTGATGGATTACTTCACGAAGTGGCCTGAAGTGTTTGCAATCCCAAATCAAGAACCTTCCACAGTGGCGGATAAGCTGGTGCATGAAGTCTTCTGTCGGTTCGGGGTGCCCTTGGAAATCCACAGCGATCAAGGCCGGAACTTCGAGTCTGAGGTGTTCAAGGAGACTTGTCGCGTGATGGGTGCACATAAAACCAGGACCACGGCTTATCACCCGCAATCAGATGGTATGGTTGAACGATTTAACCAATCACTGGAAAGGTACCTGGCGAAGGTCGTGGAGAGCAAACAAAGAGATTGGGACAAGCACATCCAACCATTCCTTCTGTCATATCGCAGTGCGGTCCACGAAACCACAGGAGTAACACCAGCTTTTGCCAATTTCGGCAGAGAATTACGTTTACCAGCAGACTTAATCACCGGTATTCCGCCACTATCTCCACGCAATATAACGGATTACGCGACCAAGCTACGCAACAAGATGAACGACGTATACGAGGACATCAGGGCGTCAGGACAACAGATGTCTGAAAAGATGAAGACTCGCTACGACCGGAAGGCAAACAACAAAGGCTTCGATGAGGGATCATTGGTGTGGCTTCATAACCCAGTACGAAGCAAAGGCAAATCGCCTAAGTTACAAGCCAGATGGGACGGGCCATATCGCATAATTACCAGGATGAACGACGTCACCTATCGAATCCAGAAGGGGTCGCGAGGTGCACCGAAGATAGTTCATGTGGACCGGTTGGCTCGTTACCATGGGTCCAACGATGTTCGAGACGAACACGTTTAAGAGGGGGGCAGTGTTACGCCATCTATCGGTGAATGGGGGTACTAGAAGAGATTGAATGTATCGGTGGTTTAAAGGTAATTCTGCTACTCTGTACTAGATGGCGTTGCTGTATCGAGTATCGACTATTCGAGATTATTTCGACAGTTTTGTAGAAGCATCTAGAATGCGCTAGTGATGTTATCCGGCCAGTATAAATAGAGCGCAAGCGAAGGGACCGGACACAGTAACAAGTGAATAGCGGAGCGACAAACGAGAGCGAAGGAAATAAGTCGGAAGTGTTCTAGTGGTGTGAATAGTGAGTTTTATTAGTGTTGAAAAATTAAGTGTGTGTATCTAGTGTTATTGTGTTAGTAAATAAAGTACAGTTTTTTCTGGCATAGTGTTATAATTTATCGTCGAACCCCAGCTCGTAACAGTATATTATTTTGATTTGAAATGAGAGAATATGTGAATTTGGGTGACGGATCTCAGAACAGCCGAAATTTTAATGCAGACTCTGGTAACAATACATACATACATATATAGACTCACGCCTGTTTCCCCGAAAGGGTAGGCAGAGGCATATTAACACTTTGAAAGACAGTTGACGTTTAAAGACGTCATAACAATAAAACTTCTATTGTGACTCGTTTATTGTCCTTGAAAGGGCTAAACGCCCACTTTTCGCCAGTGTTTTGATCCCACGTAATAGGTGGCGGGCCTATTGCCGCTTATCGGGATATTTTGTTTGCCAGAGCCTCGTCCGTTGATTAGTAGGTGCACCACTTGCAGGTGAGGTTGGCTTGGGACCCTAAGTTCTTGGTGGGAACCTTATGCACCCTATGGTAACAATTGATTTGAATATTTATCTTACGGGATTTTATCACTTAGTTATTCCATGGCAATGATTGATATAAACCACAGCAACACTTTAAGATGAATAGAAACCATCTTTTACAAGAATGGAAACGAATTAGTGCATTTGCTCACAAAGATATTGAAATCAAAGAGAGTTCATTAGAGTGTTGCGGTTTAGTTACAGTTTGCAGGCTGTGAATACAGATAGGATTAAAGTTTTAACTGAGAGGGCAGCGGCCCTGGTGCAACTGATATTATGTTCTAACCGGGTTAGTATTATAATGGCTGCCGAGCTAGTGTAAATCTTTGTAATAGCTTTGTGGTACATCATAAGTAGTTGCATTAGACGCCTGTATTCTTTGTATCTTTTGCTGTGCCTTTAAACCTAAAATATTCAGTATGTATTTATCAGCAGAACTAGTAATTTATTCTTTTTTACGGAATTATATACAGGCATTCTATTTAAATGTAAACAGCATTTGGTTTGCGAGATGCGAAGACATTCGCATATAAAAATAAGATCGTTGATGTAGAGAAAAACAGAATATGTAGGAAACACAACTTTGTGATGTAACAACAACTTTTTAAAATTCTCCTCCTATTAGGCAGCGACTTCTATATGTATAATTATTGCCTTCATAATGCTAAATAAATACATCAATACAGCCATGTATGTATACAAGCCATGGTTGCGTATTGTTACGACTAAAGATAAAATAATAGGCGAATATTAGAGAAAGATACAGTGGATACTGACGGAAAGTCATTTGCCTTGACCATATCGGTATAGCCGGTGAGCGCCTGTTGAACTATGACTGCAGCTGTCGATATTTTGTATCCATGCGTGTTGGTAGACAGAGCAGCGCAGGTACACACAAATCATTTTCTGATTAATATTTTCTAGTTTTCTTACTTCATACTTTACTTAAAAGTATTTTCTCTCATTTCTTATTATAGAAAGTATAGAAATTTGAATAATAATATCAAACAATGCAAGGCATTTTTATTGTTATTCAAATTTCTATTATTTATTCTTACGACATCGGCATTGGTGACAGGATCAACCCATTAGCTACGCTAGTTGCCTGTAGTGTTTCGTAGCGAAAATGGTCAGAAACGGAACCCTCATAGATTTGCCATGTCTGTCTCTCTGTCTGTCGGTTTGTCTGTCAGTCCGTATGTCACAGCCATTTTATACCGGAACTATTAAGACTAAAGATTTATCTATAAAATTGGTAGGTAGGTGTATTCTGTGAACCATTTCACATTATTTATTTTATATCAAATTAAAAAAAATTAAAATTAAGGGGTGCTCTCATATCAATACATGACACTAACAATTTTTTTTATCTGTCATATACTTGCGGTGTGTCCATTAGAGGTTCCTAACACTATTATTTGTCGTTTGAAAAATAGACGCCTGCAAAGTGGTAAAATGAAATCTAACTTTTAACATAATACGGGTGTGTAGGTACTGTGAACATTTATAACATCGTTCAAAGTAGATAGCATAATAAAGCGGAATGAAAGATTGAGTTAGAGTAGAGGATTCTGGTGTGGCGACCACGTACCGGACGACGCAGCAGGGGTAGGCTTCCCGCAAGGTGTAGCGACGATCTGGTTAAGATCGCGGGAAGCAGTTGGATGCGGACGGCTCAAAATCGGCCTGTGTGGAGAACCTTGGGGGAGGCCTATGTCCAGCAGTGGACGTCTCTAGGCTGAAATTATGAAAAGATTGAGTTGCAAATTAGCCCATGAGACAAGCAGTCCCGTGGGCTAAATTAACACACTCAATAAAAAGTTATAGTGGACATTACATTTCCAGTATTGAGAGAGTTTTGCTATGCAGGTTACTCTATTTTGAGCCGCATGGTTGTTCCAAGAGAAGGTATGCGACGAGGTATGGTCCAGGTTATCTTTTTGAGGTGAAAATCTCGAACTAAATAGATCTGGCCGCCTTACTTACATAAATTCTACTTTTCTTTTCTCCCCAACATAGGAGTTAGTCATATATTGCGAGGGACTTTGCCCTCATTTGTGGAGCTATTTTAGTTCGTATTAATTTCCGCGGAGTTTGATCATCATACCAGCTGTATGTCCACACATTCAAAAGTTGTTTACTGCTATTGCCTTAACTCGCTCGTTGTTCAGCAAATATATCGTGGTCAGGTTGAGGTTCATAGGACTTGGAAATGACTGAAGAACTTCTTCTTCATGTCAATGGTTGCGTAACTATAAGACACCACATAATACTCGGCCACTCTAATTGCGTTCTTGTTTACAGTCTGACCAAGTGTAATTTGAAAGCTAAACCACATTAAACAGAAACCTAAACAATCCATAAAGTAACTAAAGAGATTACTTCAAAATAATGGAACGGACAACTTAAAATGTTACACAACTTAACATCTAAGTCTCATCTAAAGCTGCAATTTTTCGTGCGAATAATCACGTGAATAGAAATGTAAAGTGTAAGTGTGAACTTGGAAGTAGGTCACGAAGGCATCCAAGACACACTGCAAAGGGTGGGAATGACTCAGAAGACGGGGAGTCCTCACACTAGCTTATGCTAACTTCAACACCTATACTGAACTAGTAACTGAGTTTCGACATAACGTTTCTTTAGAACTGAATGGCTAGAATAAAGTTCAATTTTCGTTCGAAACTTTGTTCATACCGATTGCAGCGGAATTCGACTTGAAACATGTGATTTATAGATTTGAGTAATTGGCGTTGAAACATACACAAGAATGGCGTGTTCTGCGGAGCAGGTAACCCAAAGCTTTTAATAATGTCACTATTTAAAATGTTTACTTTATTTACATTAACGTTTATGGTGCAATGTTTTAAATTTTATTTCAGAGAAAATAACGGATGCAGAAAAGTGCAGGAATTTTAAAATGGTAAAATTACACTGGTCGTTTTTTACAAAAGAAAAGTCTTGTAGGAGATAATACAAAAAGGCGTGTGGCGGGATGAGAGGGCGGGACGAGTAATCCGCCCTCGCGTCCCGGACACTACGACCCACACTTGCTAAAAGAATACATGGAGTCGCGCTTTGTGTAGTTTCATTTTTTGCATTTTCAGTATTAATATTTGGAAATTGTAGTGTCAAAACGTACCATTAGAAATTTTTGACTAGATCAAATCTACAAAGACCTATCTCTGTGTATAATACTTAATATAGATACAGGTAAGGTATCCTAATAGTAAAGATCTTACATTACACACCACCACGAGGTAAGTGACACTAATTTTGTAACTTTAATTTTGCTACTTTTGATAAAATATTATCCATGTCCAAAGGTATGATCATAGGTATCAGTATTATACAAATTGATCTCGGACAAAAATACTTCATAAAGAACGTAAACAAAAAGCTAATTAGTGATTACCTGTTTAGTAAAAATAAGCCGCTAAATTTAAGTCATTAATAATATTTAGAAAAACCCGTACGTTGTTGATTAACTTAAGATAAGGGTCCATTTTTATCAATAAATAAACAAGTGACGACGTTGTTGACATATACTTAAGCCTTCCTGTAGAAAAGAGAACTAATAAATTATTTTGAAATAAAACTATATATAGACATAAATGTAAGTCGACAAGGAACTGATAACTGCTACATTGTGACTTAACTGCAATATAATCAGAACTATAACTAGTTTTAGCTTATAAAATGCGATTTTCCTATTAAAACATATTTAAAATATATAAAAATATTATGTAGAATACATTTTATACGGAATAAAATGTTTCCAACAGATTTTGAACGACCTGTAAGGGCTAATTATTCATGATCCACCATTGTGATCCATATAAAAACAAAATCTTAGTCACATACGAATTTCATTATTGTTTGCAGAGACACTCTGGATATTATCTTAACACCAAGGACATTTTATCTTATCTTTGTTTATGATAAAAAATACATTTGCTAAGACGTGTTATTTACCTATACATATAATATCTCAAAATGCAGTCCTTGCCGCGTCCAGTCTGGTAGTTTTTTCGCGTTTATACATTTGTATGAATATTTGTTTTGAAGGTTTAGTATAATTCATATATTTTGTATAATTCATATGGACGGAGCTGCTGGTAAAATCTAGTAATTATGTAAAATTGTATGTGAAAACCAATGCCTTATATTTTCTACACGCAACAACTACTCCATGGAGTCCCCTGTTTCCGGTAACAGGTCAAGTTTAAAAGAGGTTGCACAAAATTTTCGACTCGAGCGACAAATCGACGGCGAAATACTGAACCACTATTGTTGGTATTGTTATAAAAGCGGGACTTTGTACTTCAGAAGAAAGAATCGAACAAAGGGAATATACTTTGAAGTGTAATTATATCACAGCGTTATAATTATATTCCAAAGAGCTGGCCGACTGCGGTGGATTTCCGACAGGCTTTGTAAATGAGTGCCAAACTTTAATAAAATTATGAGGATGTTCAGGAGCCTTTGTTTCCAAAAACATTATTCATTGGTAGATGCATATTTATTTATGTACCTACTGTTTCTCCAACTGATGCAATAAAATAGGTTTTGTTTTTAAAATATTATTTATCGAAGAATGTTTGTAAGATAATATATTATATACAAAATCTTCTGATTCCATAGTGTGGGCACTATTATTAACTGGGGTTTATAATTAATGTTGTTTATCAGAAATAGATAGGTAATTTATTTATTTATTTCTAAAATGAAGGATTTTATCAGTCAAGTTTGATACGATAGTACATCAACAAATATCTTAAGCACAAAGTTGAAATCCATATTAAAAATAAAAGGAAGTAAAATGAACGCACAAAATACTGAATCCACCGTAGTTATTATTCTTAGGATTATATTAAGTGCCTTTGTAGATTTGCATTGCAAGTGGCACGTACATGCTGAACAGTCTACGTTTGTATGTAAAATTTAATAAGTTCTTGTCGCATTGCTAATCTTATTAAGTTTTTATGATGTAGGTGCCGTATTTTACACCATTTTCTTAGATAGTCTTTACTAACTGAAATCCATTTATTGTTAGTAGTAGTACCTGGGAATACGGAACTCTGACTTACATAACGATACGTACTATAATATTACTGTTCTTCTATGACGATATTTTTGGGAGGGTTACCCTATTCGTATTGAAACAAACTGGTTTTATAAAAAGATTATTTATAATAGGAGTAAACCCTATATCGCTGCACTTTACAAACATACAATCAATTAACTTCTTTTTTTATCCCTTTGGATCTCGGCTCGTGGGGAAATGAGAGCTGGAGTATGTGGTGTTTCCACTAAAAATAACCCCGACTGCCGACCAGAGGCGCCCTACGGGAAGAAGACAGACAGAAAGACAGGAGCTGTCCAAATACAACCAATGACTGTACAAGAACAATTTGGGGCCCCACAATCATTGCCCGGGTGGGATCGAAACCATTACGCTTAGCATAGAGCCAATCTGTGCGCGTACCGCTGAAACCACTCCGCCATTGGCGCTGTCAAGTAATCTTTGATATAAATGTAGATAGGCACATCTATAAATTACTCATTTACATAATTATCATGATGGAATTTCTCTAAAAAGTATAAATATGTACCAAATTCTATTATTATTCTAATACATGAACTATACCTTTATGTTATTGGAAAGCAACTAAGAATATTTTAACACCTAATATTTGGTCTTCCTTGTTTATATATGTAACACAGTCATTGCATTTTCATGGAGCGAGTGCAGTGCCTGTAATTTAAGCTCTCGCCCGTAATTCGTCCGCTGGGTGTCCCGACGAGGCGCTAGTAGACAAGTGTTTTATTACCGTTGACTTAATTTACTGCGCTCTAGCCATGTTTGTTGTACGGCTATGTAAGTATAGAAAGTGAAATTGCAAACTAGTGGAAAATAAACTGTTTTGTACGTCGCTGGTTGAAAGAACATTCGTCTCATGGCGGATATTTGTATTTGTCGTTGTGTAGTGTACCTATGTAAAGTTTGGCTTCTAAATTGGGCAGTCATTGGCATTTTCTGTTGTTTTTTTGTGTAGGTTTAGTTATGGCTAGTGGACGAGAAATAAATCTGTAGTAAAATTAAATCACATATATATATTAACTAGCTTTCGCCCGCGGCTTCGCCAGCATGAAATTTTAATGAAGAGTAGCCTATGTACTTCCCCGGGTTTCAGACTATCCATGTCAAATTTCATCATAAACGGCTCTGCAGCTTAGCCGTGTAGCATACATAATATGTATTAACAGATAATACTTAATAATTACTTTATTTTTCATAATCGTTGCTCTTCAGGTGAAGATTAGTATGTAGGTATATTATTGAAGTTATGAAGAGCTTATGTACCTACTGAATATAACAGCAGCTAAAATAAAAACTGAAAGCATTACCACAAAGTACATATCAGACCGTCATAAGCGCGCTTAAGCGCACGAACTTATAGAAAGCGATTTTAATGACGCTGCGCTTAGGTCAATTATATCGTGATAACTTTTAAACTATTCGTCCAAACTACATGCCGTAAAGACAAAGTTCATTTAGTTTAAATACTGAAGGCAATAAATCTATAAATTTTGAAAACAATTTGCTAACTACTCTAGAATGAGCATTGTAAAAACATATTTTTTTATGTTATACTGTTTTATTACAGTAAAAATGATGTAGTTAGATTATGTTAAAGCTAAAAAGAAATTGGGTAATTCCTAGCTGCCAGATGACACCAATCTTCTTATCAATCTGGGGTATTGGTCAGACTCAAATATAAAATCGTTGGCAAGTGAAATTTCTATCATACCTAATGTTTATTCTGGATACGCTACGCCCAAAATTAAAATAAATGTTTTTTTTAGTTTATTTCATTTTAAATGTTTTAGTTTTGTTGTTAGTTGATACTTCTCATTCTATTTTCATAGTGAGCCCTTTTCTACCAATCAAACCCTGTCATTCGATACCCATATTGATGTATTTGTTGAAAATAGGTAATCCGCCATTTTGTGGTGGCAGCCATCTTGGATTTTTTATAGTGAGGTCAATTCTACCAATCAAGCCTTTTCATTTGATACCCATATTGAGGTATTTGTTGCAAATATGTAATCAGCTATTTTGCTGCGACAGCCATCTTGGAACTTTCATAGTGAGCCCTATTCCCTATACAACCAATGAAGCCCTTTCATTCGATACCCATATTGAAGTATTTGGGGCAAATATGTAATCATCCATTTTGCTGCAACAGCCATCTTAGATTTTCATAGTGAGCTCTATTCTACGAATCAAGCCCTTTCATTTGATACCCATATTGAGGTATTTGTGGAAAATAAATAATGCGCCATTTTCTGGCGGCGGCCATCTTGGATTTTTCATAGTGAGCCCTATTCTACCAATCAAGCCCTTTCATTCGATACCCATATTGAGGTATGTATTTATAGCAAATATGTAATCCGCCATTTTGCGGCGACAGCCATCTTGGATTTTTTATAGTGAGCTCTATTCTACGAATCAAACACTTTCATTTGATACCCATATTGAGGTATTAAAATAAGTAATCCGCGATTTTTGGCGGCGGCCATCATGGATTTTTCATAGTGAGCTTGTTATGATAAACAATATCACCGTACATTATCTTCAAGTAACTTTAACGGTTTAGGCAACACACGCGAACACAGCTTTCAGAGCTCAGGATTTTTGCCGACTTAGTTGATACTTTTCCTTATTTATTGTGGCAACATTATACAACATCTTAATAAATTGTAGCCTTTGTGTTATTCTGATGTTTAAACTATATTACTGTAAAGTTTCATCCAAATCCGTTCAGTAGTTTTTGCGTGAAAGAGTAACAAACATCCATCCATCCATCTAAACATACATCTTCACAAACTTTCACATTTATAATATTTGTTTGAAATAGAAATATTGTCTATAATAAGTTGAAGCGATAATAATAGTTGATATCATTATTTTGTCTATTGTAATTTTTTGACTCTGGTCACACTGTAAGATGACACTTTACTTTTTTGCTCGTTGCTTGAAAAATTAACACGTTTTTTCGTCTCGTGGAATATCGCCTTTTGAAAAGCACATGGTGAAGCTTCGCGAATTGTATTGTGTAATAGTCTTGCAATAACCTTGCAATTGTCGCTATTGGATTTGCCCGACAAAAGTTGTGAGCGATTGATTAAATTTGTGAAATATTGAACATTTGTAAAATTGTGTAAATCCGCACCTCTAGCCGATGCACGTCCTGAGGACATCAATCATCAGGAACAGCTAAGTGGATACTTCATTCAGTATATTTTGGCCAATATAGTTGTACGATTTGTCTAATTTAGCTCCAAGCCTGACATCAGTGAAATACCAGGTAATTGATTTGTTTAATTTCATCGCTGTGAAACGCAGTACATATGTTAGACTCCTTGCTTGCCATAGTCAGGTGGATGTAATACAAACTTCCACTGCCATCTGCAACAATTTCCTACCTGCCTACGGCAACCTCTGAACAATATTAGTAGGAAAATAGTCCAGGAAAATACAATATTAGAAATCTATACATCTACACACAAAAGTCAGATCCTCTTACAACAGTTTTTCTATAAAAGAAAATCTAGCAAATTACGTTAAGGCACAGGTATCAGAAATAAGAGACAAAAATTATACTAAAAATATACCTGTATATTTCCATGCGTATTTAGTAAAGAACTTTTATTCTGATATTTCAAACAGATCTTAAAATTAATTTGTGTAGATTAATTACTAACAGTATCTTCGATCTATTCGACATCTCATTAAAAATAAGAATAGCGGTTGGTGGGCTAGTGAAATGTGTAATTGTTATCTATTTGACAATTCCACATTTATAATTATACCCATTACGATTCATAAGCTACTAGGTACAGACGAATGGAAGGGTAGCGAAAACTCTGCAATATGATCTCGTTTGCATCTTTCGGGTATGGAAGCTTTTAAAGAGAACAGAGCTTACCGCTTTAAATACATATATGATTTTGGTCACATGCTCAACAAGTCAAATACAAAAAAAAAGCACTAAGCCAAACAGAAAAAGAAAAGAAAAAAAAGAAAAGAAATATTTTATTCGTATCTCCAAACCCTTAACAGCTCCAGTACATGCTTCAAAGTTTGATTGACAGAATTACAGCTTTAAATAGCCACTGAAAGTCTATCAATTTCCTTTTGAGTGAGGTCACGAGTTTAATCTTGGTAGATTAAATGGGCGCCCGTGTCATCATGTGCCTAGTCCCACGGATCTTAGACTAATCCGGTTCGTAATCAAAATGAATCTCGACCCACAATGCGATCCTGTACTTTCGGACGAATTTAATCTTTTATTAGAGGAAATTTTAACTAATTCTCCAACTAAAGTTGTTGATAATAGGTACCTAAGGGTTATCAAATACAGTTAGTTGTAAGTAATTAGAAGTTTCTTGATGATGATGAAGTTTAGTTTAGCGATGGGTGCTTACGAAATGTTCGCATCAACTACCGTTTGTTTAGTTTAGTGTTAGTTTTTCATCAATATATATATATATATTTGTTTGAAGCGACATTTTGGCCGATATTGAGTTATATATATATTTAGAATCAGCGAATTTTTCTCCATCGATTGAGCCGGGTTTCATTCAAATCGGAGATCACTTTTTTGGCGCTTAAAACAACCTTATTTTTGGGTTCAACGCCGCGAGACAATGTATGATCCGACATCTGATTTTCCATTTTTTTTTAAGACTTCAGCTATACACAAAAATAGAGAATCGGAGCATGAACTATTATTCTCCTCCCAAAATTGCAGTAGAATGGCAGATAATGCGTTTTTCGTTATCGCTAACCTTTGATGATATGTCCCTTCATACATTTTGCGTGGACTAGTAACATAATTCAATGTCACTTGAACTAATTTGCCGTCAGCCAAATTCAATAAAGCATGTCGGTTCAAGCATTTTCGCTGCAACTGTTTTTCACTTTGTTAAGAGCTTCAAACAATATTTCTTTTCTTAAAACTAACTTGATTAGTCGCTTGAACAGTTTGTTAGTATCTATATTTTTTATTATGACACTTAAGATAAACATAATACACAAGTGTTTTGATTACAAATATTTTTCCCGTATCAAAATATAAACAGATTGTCTTTTAAACCATCCGATATTAGAACGACAATAACAATTTATGTCATTTCAAACAAATAAATCTGTATATTCTTCGTACGCCGTGGCAATAGAAATTAGTGGCCGAAAGTTTCGGTTTCGGCCAGTTTCGGCCATAAAATCTAGTTTCCGCTTTAGTTTCGGTTTCGGCCAAAAAGTGGCCGAAACTTTCGGCCGCGCCGAAACTCCTGTTTTCTTAAATTTTCGTTTGTCGTTCGGAAAATGTCGTCGATAACTGGTGCTTGCCCACTCGCGCCGCCAGCTTAGTGCGTCGTCGTCTATCGTTAAAGGATTAAGTTGAGGTTATATTTTGAATTACTTCTAGTTACTTCTGCTACTATTGGTGTTTTAAATTTTATTTTAATAGCAATCTTATATCCATATAAAATGATTGAAATAAATAGTTACGGGTTTTATTTTTGAGTATCAAATAAAAATGGTATTTTCGATTTTCATTTTACTTGGATTTAAGTGTCAATATGCAATTGTCATTACTCGTTGGACTACATTCTTTTATCGTATTTTAAATGTGTTTACTTCCCAAACTTTTAAGTAGATGCTATGACTGATTTTGACTTGACTTAAGATCCTATGTCCCCTAGATGGGGCAGAGGGCATCCCTAGTGCCATCCCGTTCAGTCTTAAGCTTCTTGCTTCGTTTCGCTCTAGGTCTTGCCTATGTTTGTCATGTTTGTCGCCTCTGCGATGATGGTCCGTCACCGGGTTTGTTTAAGGCGGCCACGTTTTCGCTTTCCTTGGGGATTTCAGTCTAGAGCTTGCCTTGGTATATGTTCAGGGTCCCTTCGGAGCGTGTGGCCGATCCTGTTTCACTTGCGGCGTTTGATTTGAAGTCGATTGAAGTCTCACCGCAGCGTTCCCACAGCTCTAAGTTAGACATTTTCTCGGACCAGTAAACACCGACAATATGTCAAAGGCACCGGTTGACGCCGACCTGAATACGATGCAAGATGTCTTTTGTGACCTTCCACGTCTCGCATCCATATAGCAATACGATCTTAACGTTAGACCGGAATATCTTGATCTTAACTCTCCTAATTAATTGCCACGATTATTATACAGGGGAGAGCCGTGCGAGGGTTGCTCTCACCTTTAGGATTCTAAAGGTGATGTCCTCTTCAGTCCCTCCAGTTTCGCACACTATGCAACTGAACTATGTGAATTTGTGCCAATGAGCAACGGCAAATAGCGAGATAATCGGTATATCCAGGTCTTCTAAGACATTGGACAAACAGACATCACTCTAGGTCGCGGCGCTTGGTGTGAGTAGCTTTCTGCATGAAGCCATTGAGGATGACAAGGAATAAGATAGGTGAAAGGAGATACCCTTGGCGCACACGCGCGTGAACTGTTATGTCCCCCAAAACGAGACCATAGTGTGTCACTCTACAAGAGTATTTCTTATAGATTGCCTTATTCAGGTTTGCAATTTTTTCGGGGACCCCAATTTCACATAGCTGGTACCAGATCCCTAGGCATGAGACCGATATATCAAAACGAATCTGAAATCCGATTGCAGTCAGAAATCGTATCGTATCGATATTCCAATGTGAAAAAACCGATTTTAGAAAACGCAAAACAATACCACGATAACGCAAACTACACAAATCCGAACCAAACGGTGCAAGCGCAACCAAACTGCAAAGTAAATCTAAAACTTACCTAAGTTTTCGATAGTTTTCATATTCATTCGTTCTCTTTTACACTACCAAACGACTAGTTAGTTAGAATGAGAGAGAGCGAATTTCATTTCCTTTTCTTTCTAACTTAGTGATCCGTTGAAAGAGAATTGTCGCCAAGCAAGCGAATCGTTTTGGATTTTGGTTTTATGAATTGCAGATTGAATAGAATAAATAAAACTAAATATTGAGGCGATAATATCTAATTCAGATTGTAACTATTTCATGTTTATTTTGAAAATTGCGAATAGTTATTAGGAATTTATGTTTGGAGAGTTTTATTTGACTTGATTCTACTGAGGTCTCATGCCTAAAATACAAAAAGATTTCGATTGTTTACTTTTGTCGTACGCTGCGCTCCAACATCCGCTACTGAAATCGATTTCTAAAATCGGTTTTTAAAATCGATTTCAAAATCTGAAATCGGATATTCATCGGTTTGCGTAAAAATCCTAAAACGCCCATGCCTACAGATCCCACAACTGACTGAACTCTTACATTCAGATGCCTGTTGGAGGATTATGCGCAAGGTCCGTGCAAGATCTGTTGGGCTGAACACCAGACAACTATTTGCGAAGGAGAGGTTCAACGATTATTATAATCTGTCTAGGATGATTTTGCATAGTAGAGGAGAAATATCAATGTTTAGGCTCTGTGTGGGCAGACTTTCGGATGTGGTCGGAGTGACAGGATCGTTCGGAACTCGGAAGATTTCATCAAAGTGCTCGTGCCAGCGTTGGAGCTGCGTCTCCGATGTCACGATTGACTGGCATATTTTGTCCTTCAAGGGCTTTTTCTTCTTCTGGGTGCAATCCGCTCAATGTATTCGTTTCCTTGTAAAGAGCTTGTGAGATTAACGGAGTCGACGGCGCGTTAGGCGTAATCCGCAACACCATCCGCCCGTACTCGACGGTAATAAAATAAAATCTAGTGTACTTTACACAAGATTTAAGTATCAATAGAAATTTGTAACATGTTTAGGTAAGTTTCGGTTTCGGTTTTGGCCGAAACTATGAGCAAGGCCGAAAGTTCGGTTTCGGTTTCGGCTGGAAAACCAGTTTCGGTCGGACACTAGTAATTTTCATTTAGTTTTTTAAGGGAAATTATAAAATTTGAGAAATTTTCTATGAAAATAAAAATAATGATTATATGATATAAAATAGAGATAATCTAGAACTTTGTTAACATGATAATTTGTTTTATATAGTAATTTTAGGAAATTCAGCCATATTAATTATTTTTATAAATTAGTTAACTCCAGGCAATTTTCCAAATAAGTGTATGCAGCTGCTTTCTATGATGATTGACAAATGAGCCGCACGCCTAAATGAATACGTCATTTTTAATTTTGATCTCATTTTTACTTTTTTGTAAACGAAATAAAATATTGTTTAATTTACAGAACATTTTTATTTACTCTTGATAATAATTATTCACCCATTTAAATACTATAACTTTTTAATTTATAAATTTGACACAATTTTCTTGTATCAACAACCAAAGTTTTATAAAACACTTTTCAAACATGACACATCAAACACCTTATTAGGAATTTTCATAGTTGCTTAAATCAAATAGCCTATCTCCCTGCAAAAACCCAATTAGTAGTTAAACAAAATAGCCTGCTCCTATTATCAATGAGTGACGTCGATTAAATCATTTTGCTTTCTACTGATAAGCACTGCAGAGTCACTTAAACTATTTTGCCTGCTGCTGATTGGTAACAATGTAAGCACTTGAATCATTTTTCATTACTCCAGAAAAAAGGCAATACAGAACATTATGTATCAAGCAACATTTATCTTGGTACCTCTAGCTGTTTTAATATTAAAAACTATACCAAAATATCACAGGATTAATTTTCAGTTAAGAGAAATTATCCGCTTCAAAGTATGAGCTTTTTTACAACGATTTTTATTCAAAATTTTGGATTTTTAAATGGCTCTCCTGTAAAGTTCATAAAATGTCGCTTAAAACAAATAGCCTTTCACCCCCCGATATATATATATATATATATATAAACAGGTTGTCACAAGACCCGTCACCAAGCCGAAGTCTACTCATTGTGGACATCATGCCAAGTCATACTAACCAAAAATAATACCTGGGAAACGATTCTTTTTTTGAGTTTTCACATTTTATTTTATTAAACCGCAATTAAGGCGCTGTCCTAAGCGACTGTTTTGGTAAATGAGGGGGTGAAGCAGGGGAGGTGAAGGGAGCTTAGCTCCGTCTACTGCGGGGCGCCCCCCTTCATTCTCGTCGCGTGCGACCGTATTCTGGCGACATCCGTATTCCAATATTTCAAAATCGCAAGCAAAACGTTTTAGCATATTGAATTGAGATACTGATATTAAAATTTATATTACATACATCAATCTGTTTGTACAATATAGGCATAGCGCAATTTTTGTTCTCAGTGCAGCCATGAGCAAAACTGGTTTACATTAGACGTTATAGGTATTAAATGTTGACGAAAGTAGGTAAATACCTATGTGCCGTAAGATGATAAAAATAATTAAGTCAGTTCAATGTATGGAGAGGCCATTATTATGTTTGTTTTGTTTTTGTATAAAAATAGTGAAGCAGTTCTTAGAATACCTACATCTAATTCCATTCCTGCCAGTTTTCAAATCTGTTTTGCAATAAATTGGCTGTGACATACGGGCGGACAGACAGACAGACATTGCGAATCTATAAGGGTTCCGTTTTTACAATTTTTGGCTACGGTACCCTAAAAAACACAATACTGCTCTACTAAGCGCAAAAGCCGTATCTCAACTAAAGCGAGTTACGAGAATTGAAGTTTAGTAAAAGTTGATTTATTTTATTTATTTATGGATGTTTATTGTTATTATAGGTATAATTATTATGGCAAAGGTTTCGAAATACGTCGCCGTTTTTAGGGGTTGTGATTGATTGGAGATGGAGCAGGGGAGGTCTTGAAACCCCCCTCACCATTTTCACTTGCCGGAAATACTTGGTTTCCTCTGAAAAAAAATCTCCAAACATCGGTGTGTATGGCACTGCCAACTTCCACATTCATCACACTAGTTTAATAAATTAAGGTTGTCGGAGCCCTGCGAAGGGCTCCTATTTTTGGATTAAGGGTCAAAAGAGAACCTAACATAACCTATTTATTTACTTATTACAGTCGCACCTAACCCAAGGCACTCGAAAGCAATGACGCACAAATTTGACATTAGCTGTCAATATGATCATTCCAAGATGGCAGTTTTGCGTTTCGTTTCACGTTTTTCACATAAAACCTAAAAATTACATTTGTAAAACTGTACTAAAGTAAAAAAACTATGTTCCGTTTTGCATACTTGCCGAAGTATTTATGAAATTTTGGAAATTGTTTAAAAATATTTAGACGCAACTCCGGCAGCCAAAATTACTTTTAGGAAATTAAAAATCAGAATCAGAATCAGAATCAGAATTTTTATTCGTTAAACATAGGTGAATGTATACAATAATGGTCTTAAATTAGTTTAAGTGCGCTATGTTTTGTCCAAAAAGACATACAAATATTGTTAAAAGGAATGATATTACATTTTGCTTAATATACATTTTTTGATCATGAATAAATTAAAATATCAATTAAAATATAAAAATACAATGTCAAATAAAATTATAAATTATTGTTGTGTATAGTATAATAGTATAATGTCAGGTCTTAAAACTATGTTAAACGATCATTTAGAAAGTCATCTACTGAGTAATAACACTTATCTATTAAAAGTTTAGTTAATGAGGATTTAAATTGTGATGTGGACATATTTTTTATCCTTTCAGGTATTTTATTATATATTTTAGGTGCGAAACCAAAAAAGCTCTTTTGTACAAGAGCGGTTTTACATTGTACCTGACATAATTTGTTTACATACTGAGCTCGCATTGGACCTCTTCTGCTTGTAGATATTTTTGCAAATAAGTGAGAATTATTTTTTACAAACATAGCTGTCTCAATAATGTAAAGCGAAGGTAAAGTTAATATCTTCAGTGACTTGAAAAATGGAACACAGCTGTCAGTTGTTTTTAATCCACACATAGACCTGATACACCTTTTTTGCATCCTAAATGCGAGCTCCCGATCAGTTGAGTGACCCCAAAAAATAACACCAAACCTCAGAACCGACGCCACGAGTGCATGATAAGCTGTTAGTAGTGCTTGACTCCCTACTTTTTTCGACAGCTGCATAAGCGCAAAGGCTGACTTACATAATCGTTTACACAATTCTTCTATATGGGGTTTCCAATTTAGATGCTTGTCAACAGTAATGCCTAAAAATTTTACTTTATCGATATGTTCTATTGCAAAATCATTATAGTTGACATTAATATTCGGTGCTTCACATCTTTGGTGAAAACTCATTATTTTTGTTTTAATTAAATTAATTATTAAATTATTGTTATTAAGCCAATTTATTATGTCAATTAGGGTATTATTAATGTCATTTTGATATTCATGTTGATTAGAACATTTTACTATACAAGTACTGTCATCAGCGAATAGGACCATTTTATGTTTTGTACATTTGGGGAGATCATTTATGTAAATCAGGAATAATAAAGGTCCCAGTACGCTTCCCTGCGGTACGCCATAATGTATAGTTCGCGGTTGGGATAAATATTTCTTTTCTAGTTTACTTTTAATGCAAATTCTAGATATTTCCGTGCATTGGACTCTGTTACTTAGATATGATTCAAGTAATTTAAGTGCGTTTCCCCTAATACCATAACCATGTAGTTTGTCAAGTAGGACCTTGTGATGTACATAATCGAACGCTTTTGTCATATCTGTGTAAATGGCACACACTGGCGTCTTTTTATCTACGGACATCATGACACTGGACAATAAATCATACATGGCCATATTTATTGTTGTATTTTTCCGAAATCCCTTTTGTTCTCTACAAAATAAAACGAACTACCTTAAGCCCCCTACACTACCAATACCCTCAAATTCAGGCGACTCGTTTCGAAACCCATATATATACCTTATTCATGAGATACTGCTATGTCGCTTAGAAAATTATAGAATTAGAATTTGAGTTACTGCTTTTTCGTTAGCTCTCGTCATACATGTTTGTATGGAAAAATAAAAAAAATTCTTTCGCTTCAAATATGTGCTGTTTCAAAGAAAATAAATGTTAAAAGATATTTATTTATATTCATTTATAATTTATTAACGAAATACAGAGTTTACAGCTCATCAAAACTTAGCTGTCTGCTACAACCCGGCAGGTGTTCTTTATTCTCATCGAATGTTAAAGGCTGTGTGTGAGGTGATAAGGCTTCAATACTTATTATTTGCTGTTGTTCACGAGGCACAGTTTCATTTACTTTCCTTTTACGGCTTGGTATTGTAGAAATTTCAAGCACTGATGAAACATTTTCCTCTCCGTGATCTCGCAATGCCATCCCTTGAACTTGACGAGAATCAACAATTTCAGGCAACATATAGGTATTATTTTTGGTTAGTATGACTTGGCATGATGTCCACAACGAGTAGACTTCGGCTTGGTGATGGGTCTTGTGACACTCTGTATAAAAACAATTCAATTTTGTATTATCGTTCCAAACTTCCAACATTTTTTTTCATTAGGTACAATATAATTGCTTTTGAATCAATATTTGCTAGTATCCTTTTTCATTTCTGCTTTTAAAGATAGGGTCGATTGGTACTCTAGTTTTATAATATAGCAACAGCAGCTCGTCATTCTCCTCTTCTTCTTCAAGGATGTCAATTAGCATTTCGACCATGATTTTGACTTCGCTAGACACACGTCTAGTAGGAACTGACGAACAACATCTACTAATTTCAAGACACTGCCGCGCGCGGCTCACGACATTCGTAGGCCGCGGGCGTCAGTCGCGAGCCTCGGCAGCGGTGCCATACATTTTCATACTTTGACTATTGTCGCGAGCGATTGACGACAGTCGTAGGCCGCGCGCGGCTGCGATCGATCGCGATGCACGGAATTCTACCTTTATGAATAATCAAAGTTTTACCCGATGTACCTAAAAAGGTTTATGTTCAAAACACAATAATACAACATTCGTTACCACTTGTGTGCGGATTGCGGAGCGCCATATTAGCGCTGTTATCATTATTGTTAGCCGTGGCGGCATCTTAGCGCTCCAGGCGCTCTGACAAGCTAATGAATTTGAAATATGGGTACATAAAATGATTCGAATTTGTTATTACTCTTTCAAAAATTGAAAACTGTGGCAGCTATGTATTGTGAGAATAATTTATATAATTATATTATGCATAATCGATAATATATAAGTAACATAGTTAGTCATAAAAGACTCTTATGAAAATAATTTGTGTAAAAATGTTACATATTTAATAATCACTTGGCCATGGATGAATTTCTATTTTATTACGACGCTTTCTTGTACAAATCCTTCGTAGAACTTCATTTCTCAAATTGTCCATATTTTATTCTTCTAATTATATATTTATAAGCACAGAAACAACAACGCAACAAGAGTATAAACTTAGGTTAGAGAGTTAGAGACCTCATTATATGTGCACATAGTTACATGAAAAGCCTATTTGATTCAAAGTATTCAGTCTATAACATAAAACATGAAATTACGAACTCAAATCGGCGTATTATAATAACAAACAGGTTTACGTAAAATTTCGTGCAGCGGAGACGCAAGCGACATGACCTATCTCTCACAGGGCTCATAGCCGAATGATGAGGTCTGGGCGGGGCGTAAACTAGCAACTGACACTCAGCACACCGCTTATGCTAATAAGGTTTAAATTGCTGAAGCGTTTGATATTGATGGGATCTACCGAGCGTCAAAATCATAGACGTTTGGCAGATTTTATTTAATTTTACAAAATATACACGTATAATATGAAAATAAATAAGGTAATTCTTTAGTTCATTAGATTTCCTACAATATTATCAAAAAAAATATGACAACTTACGATCAAAATATTGCAAACAGTGAGACAAAAGATTATTTTTTGCCTCGATTTTGTGATATTTTTACCGTGATTCTATTTTACGTACATGAAAAATTCTTTTAAAAGTCTTTTGTTCAGACTTTTGACTTTAAGCTCTAATTTTTGCTAGTTTGTAATATGTACCGTTATGGCTAGATGCGCGACGAAAAATTAGGTGTTTCACGGCTTCTGAGGTATAACAGCGCCTTAAAAGCGCGCGCGTGCAATGCTCGAAATACCTACTTACCCATGGGGTTATAGGGCATCTACAGAACGTATTGGCGGGGTAAATGAATCGATTTTGTACCTAATTAGAAAAATTCCATACTAACTTTGAGCCTCAATATCTCCTGAACCAGTAATTTCCCAGGTATGGTGCCGAAGTAAAAAATGTTCATAGGAATTGGTACAACATGGGATTTCAGTTTTCGTTAAGGGTCTTTTTACACCCTGTATATATATATATATATCGATGCCTTCCGGCCAAAAGGGGGTAAGCGACATTTTTGGCGAAATCGACTTATATATATGGTTAGAATCGACTTTTTTTTCTGCGTCTAATGATCTAAGTTTCGTGGCTCTAAGACAAACTTTTTGTCGCTTAGGCGGTAAAGGAATTGAGCTTTGAACACTAAGTTTTTCGTCATAAACGACAGTTATTTTTGGTGTATTTTGTATTATGGTGGTTGGATAAAAATAATATTTCAAAACTGTGAGATATGCAATTTTGGCTTTGAATATTTTTTTCTTTACTTGAGTAGTTTGGGCTGTAAATACTTTTTTGTAAAAAATACATTAGACAAATTTTACTTGAATCTTTGTGTACCAAACCTTCGGTTAGGATATTAGGGCAGTTCCTTTGGATAAAATATATGTCATTTATTACACTTAGGTCTCATTTCCGCGACTTTATTTGGCGTTTATTTTTATTTTCCCTAGTCACCAAATCAATCATCGAAGGCGCTTAGGATAATTCATCCAAACGAATGTCGCCTTACATTGTCGCTTACCCTTTTTTTCCCTCCAAAAAAAAATATATGGTATGGTGGTTAGATAACAAGGTAAATCAAAGGTTTGGCGGTTAGCTTATAGAAGAATGACAAACAGCGTCGGTTATCTCACTCTTTCGTTCGAACGAAATGTCGTTAGCGTTGCACAGCGAACATTCAGCGCGGCGTAAGCACCTCCGTGCTTGCGAGTCCGTTTGGCGCGAAGTTTTCGAAGGAAATAAAACGGTTAGATTATTTTAATACACTTTTATATTCATCTATAATTGTGTATACTAATTAGTTATTTTAAGTGTTATAGGTAAGAAGTCATTCTTTTGCTATCTTGTTCAGACAATACTGAATGGTTAAATAAGTACCTACTACAGAGTTTTTGTTGGCTGGTCTGGCTTAGGATAATAATCAAGGGTTCGAATCCCAGGTTGGGCCAGCAAGGAATTATTGGAATTTTTTATGAATTCCCAGTAACAGTCAAAAGTTAATCCTGCGACTGATATGACTCTGTTGTGTCGAATAGCCTATGAGAGTGAGAGAAAAAAACTTCACGTTTGTTTTGCACATATATTAGGGTCAGAACATATCTGACGGAAGATGCGTCGAACTTATCTTCCGTCGCGTCTATTCCGTCAAATGAGTCGGTACACATCTGACGGAAAATGCGTCGAGCGTATCTGCACACATTGAGCTGAAAGCGTGGCTATTGTGCACAGATATCAGTTTGTTCGTGCAGGGCCGCACTCGGGGCAGCTCAATATTTTACTGTCATATTCTTTTACCTAATCATTTTTCGTGTGCCCTGATGTTATGTAGTCACTGAAGTCCTGTAGTTATTTATATTGCAATTCGAGTTTGACTATTAAAAATATGTCGGACTTCGGAGATTTTTTATAGTAGCCAACAAGCGTTATCTTAATATATAAAATCCTTGCGTTACTGACTGACTGACAGACACGCTGCAGCCGAAACTATTGGGCGCAAGAAGCTGAAATTTGGCTTGTATGTGCCTTGGGGACCGTAAGGGTGCACTAAGAAGGGATTTCCCGAAATGCCCACGGGATCGGCTAAAACGGGTAAATTAAAAAAAAAATGCAGGCGTAGCTGCTGGCGTCCTCTAGTTTGAATATATTTCCTTTAAATGTATGGAGGTTCAAAAATAAAAGACGATGATACGATTTGGTTACGGTTTTTAACAAAATGTAGACAAATGATATAGAAGGGGTTACAGTTGCAGCGCATGACACAAAATGTTTTCAATGTAGGTATGTATGGAAATTGTTCCCGTGGACCTTTTAGCACCTCATACCTAAAAATTGGCACACGATCCAAGCTAGCAAGTATGCGAACACTCCATACCACATACTAACACTACATTATTCTACACATATCGTTTCTGAAAAAATAAATAAGGTCTGGCGGCCCTGGAATCTTACGATCTTATAAATCACCGATCTGGGAATGACATGGATATGGTATGTCCAATACCTACGAATTTAGCGTGCATACCTACGAAATTAGCGTGCATACCTACGAGACGTTGGGCAAATAAAATGGATGCCATTTGGGTTTTGCTCCAGAATGTTATCGATATCGATATGGAGCCGGTTAGAGGAAAATAATACATTTTTGTACTAAGTTACTTTAGTTAGTTTAAATCTTTTGCCAGATTAGTTTATTCCATAATGCAAATGTGGGCGAACATGGCAAAGCGAAAGACGACCCTTGTATCAAACATGTAACAAAATATTCTCTGAGAGCCCATATCGATACTGTGTCGCTGAGAAAGTACCGGACATGAATGGCACCATACATGCGGTAATGAAACACAGCCTGAAGCACTGATTCATCTTGTTTTTAGACATATTTATGCACAAAACCAATATTATTATGTTCGATATACAACGATTTCACAGCAGATGGTCCATAAACCTTGGCGAAAAATATGGCGACATTGGCACGAATGACATTTCTAATAAAATATCGTCATGATTAATTTATTCAGTAAACTATGGCTATCTCTTTCATCTGACAGAGATATCCCTAAGACAAAACGACAAAACGATAACGACACTATGTTTGGTGGCTTTATGTCGATTTCGTATATATGTGTATAATGTAATTTTCTATATGTACTATTTGCCCTCTCCATGTATTTATTCCTTACTCAAAGGTCAAAAATCACGTGGAACGTGATGCACGAGACGTCGACGGATAATGCGTTGACGGAAACGGAACAGACGCTGTACGCTCGACGTACTAACGGAACATCGGTCAGGTGTGAAAGGTTGAACTTTTTTCTATACATTTATTTGTATTGGCATTACGTGACCGATAAAACGCGACGGATCTTCCATCAGATATGTTCCGACCCTTAGTAGGTAGGTAGGTGACTGATTTAACATGTGTCATCATCATTGTTTTATCGATTGAGTGAATGGATGGGTGAGTGCAAATGAATGGATACACGGCAAAAGCGATAGTAAGAACACTCTTTGTGGAGTGGCTGAAGGCTGCCACGGTGTCCTCACCTTCCGCCTGACGCATGTCTTCATTGGACACGCTTGTTTTGAGTAGTTTCTTTGCTGTGGAGGACTCCCCCGGCAACGGACGTCGCGAGGCGATTTACGGCAACTGTAGACGCAGAAATGCGGACGACGAGGACCAAACGCCTACCGTCATACCTAAAAGTGGTCCTTAGGTACGAAATTTTAAGTTTATATTTTTTTGTCATACCTAGAATGTCAGCATGAATGTATAATGCAAGACTAACTTACAATGAGTATGAGTAACAATTGTTTTGTTTAATTTTCTAAAATAAGACTGATTGAGCACAATTTCTCTTTTTTTTTTAATTCGTACCTTAGTCGGTTAGCCAGTTTAAAAACTTACAAAAGTCTAATGCATGTATGTAAGTATGTATGTATAATTTTATAAGAATTAATCACAATGTGCTTTTGCGTTTTATAAAAGAGCTTATAGTATTTTTTATAGATAATTAACTTATAACAATTTCCTTGTTCTTCTGCCATTAACCAATAGCCGGTTATGTCATATAGGCTCCACTTGATGAACAGGAAAAGCATAGGTATGCTCTTTTTCTTCAACAGAAATAAAATAAATGGTGCAGTTAAATCATTTGGGTTGGAACTGATTGATTGGGTTGTTTTCATTTACGATGTTTTTTCCTGTTAGGGTAAGCGACAGTAAATAGTGTTAGGAGTGTGATTTGTTTTAATTAACAATGTCATTTAGTAGATACCTAATCAAAAACTATCTGGTTAAATTTTGAAACTTTAGGAACGTACAGAAAATTTTCTATGATTTTTTTTCACTTATTTTGAACCTTAAACTACTCTCCTGTAAAGTTTGTTAAGTGGCGGTTAGCCTCTTTTGGCCGTAAGGCATCGATATATACTCGAGATCTTTGAATATATGGGACATCACCATTAACATATATCTAATGAATTGGTTTGCTTGTGAGATGTGTCATGATTGAACTTTATATAAATCGTATCGGTTATTGCGACGTGATCTGAATGACATAAGATGATAAAAATATGTCATTAGACCGGCTTATAAGGACGGAATGGTTTACAAATGGGTTCCAATTGTATTTTGTTTATTTGTTAGTAAATTATACTCACTAAAATATTAGATAATATTGGATATACTGTACAATTACTAATCTCATATCTATATATAGAAAATTATCTTTACACTATAAAGAAGATACTAAAATAATTTGAAGTTTTATCTATGTAAACGCCAAGTAAACGCTATATTGTTTTGAAAGAGACAACCCCATAAAAAACAATACTTGTCAAAAAACCAAGTCTCGCCACTCAGTTCTTCTACCGTAAAAAGTTGTGAGATCCATGTAATACCAAGTCGGTTATTAATTTAACGTTTTAAATAAATAGATTGACTCGGCCGTGCCCCTAGATTAACAAATTATTAATTTCATCAAGACAATGTCGGTCTATAGAACTTTACGGAAACCTTTTACTAAAAGCACTACGTCACGTTTCCTGAGCTTTTGTTACAATTTATTTATTTAAATTGTGACATCATTTTAGTTAGCACAATTAGGTAAAAGTGTACAGTTGGTCATCACAAAGTGTTCGGTCTAATTTTAAGTAATAAAGTGCTATTTTATTTGCCTGTTAATAATTTACAATGAAAAAGAGCTAAAGTGCGATCTCAAATGATCGGATTATTCATGATACCAATCTTTGTGATTCATATTGTTTATATTTTGTCATGCTATTTTAAGCTTCTATTATTTTAAAATAGCATTAGTTTAAGGTTTATACTCTTGCTTAATGTGTGAAAAAAGTGGTTTGACCAAACATATTATGTCGCTGTCTTGGTCTGTAGTTCGGCAAAGAATAAAAGTCACGGAAGTGCCCTGCAAATTAAGTTTAATCCTAGTTTAATCACTTGAACTTAATTTGCAGGGCAACGAGCGTCTCCAAAAAGGTTCCAATTAACACATAACCCAAAATAAAAATAGAACGAGAGAACAAGGACTAAAATAGTAGCGATAAAATTAAGCTTATTACCGAAGATTGCATTGCATCGATTACTGTGTGGTGACGGATTAAGAATACGGAATGTCACCATCCCATATCATCCCATGGGTGTCGTAAGAGCCGACAGAGAGAGCAAATTATGCAGGGAACAGCACTTTTAGAGAAGGAAAACTTGATACAAACCATAGGGTTTGTATCAAGTTTTCCTTTACCACGCTAGCCAAACGGGTTGGTATAGACCAACCCGTTTGGCTAGCGTGGTATAGTAGGCCAATTCCTCCTTTCAAAGGAGAGGCCTAGTCCAGCAGTGGACTGTTAAAAGCTGATGGTAAGCAATTACCGCCGCCCATGGACACAACCAACACCAACGGAGTCACAAGTGCGTTGCCGCCCCTTGGAGTTAGGAAAAGAGATGGGATGAGGAGTGGGATGAGGGAGAAGGAATAGGGGATAGGGCCTTCGGCACTCTCACTCACCGAACGAAACGCAGCAGTTTAAGTAATGTTACTTTACGTCGATTTTCTGTGAGAGTGTAGTACTTCCCGATTATTATAATCACAGGTAATATAAATACTATAATAGGTACTATTAGGTAACAAATGTCATAGTCGGTACATTTTTAGTCCACCAAAGGCCACTTGGCAGGCGTGGCGTGGTGGACTATGGCTTTACGCTTTTCATCGTCAGAAGAGGCCCGTGCTCAGCAGTATCACAGTATACATACAGGGCTGATGATCATTTGATTGAATAGTCCTAATTAGGCATTATTAATAGCAGCAGTGACGCCGAATAGAAGACGCCGAATTTTCTCACTCGTCCCGGGGAAATTCCGTCCTGTCTTTAATGGCCGTCACTTAACCATCACTTTTATGACTTACCTAAGTTTAAGTCTCATTTAATAGTAGCATTGTGGTTGTGCCATTTACAGACTACGTCAATGTCGTACCTTGAAGTATATGACGTCGCAACGATATATCTAAGTAGGTATTTCGTATTTACAACAAAAAAGTGACAAAAGCCGGCTAATATTAGCTCTCAATTTTAATACTTTTATCTTACAAAGAATACCTATAACCTAAATCTGTCTAGTGTTACGTCTGCAAAAACGCGTTTATCTTAGAATATAAATATATCTTGATAAAAGCTCGTACGTTTACAAGTAATCCTATACTTAGCTGGTGAGCATTTTCAGGTACCAAGTGCGATATCTATTCGTTCTCTTAAATTATAGTGACGTTTTTCTTTACAGTGGCCGGCACATTTGCTGTGTTGTTATACTCGGGGAGCTTAATAATTGCGTAATAAATTCTGTGCGCTAATCTTTATCCCTTTATTTACTTCTAGTGGTTCAATCAATACTATAGAAAGAGTAATGTCTTTTTCATATTTCTGTTTGCTTCATTGCTCGTGTGAAGTAAATATGTGGACATGTGTAGCTGCCGATCGTTTGGTCCAAGGTTACATTCGAGTGAAATTATGCTCCCCTAACTAAAGGGTGGGTTGGGCACTACAATTAATGTTCCGAACTTAAATGTATAGTAATTCGTTCTGCAAACAGAGACAGGGCTGTAATGCATCAGACATTATGTCTGCGTAGTTTTGTTGATGTGTCTGGTTGGACCTTCAGCTACTTAAGGTAAAGGTACTGCCCCATAATGTTTTACAATAACTTTGCTCGATGAACAGTATTACAATTGGAAGAGGTAATAATAAGTTTAGACTTATTACCGTTTGTGAATAGTACATATTTACGTTCAAACTAGGAAAATTTTCAGTTTTATAATATCCACAGAGCCTTATAGAAAACTGGGCAATGCATTTTTGCCACGGATACTATAAAACAATTCTAAGGCGATATTTTTTATCATGTTTATTTTTCTGAGGTGTTAATGACTTTAGAAGCATGATGACCCATAACGTAAAATAAATAGCTAAGTAGTTTTCATGTTCCACGGTTAGCAATGACGGTTAGCAGAATTCAGTGTAATAGAGGCGCACCTGGTGTTAACTACTTTAATTACGTGGCCCATTAATCGTAGTCTTCAGCAGGGGTTGTGGACATAGACGGATTGGGCCTTCAATATTTTGACTACGCGTGGTACGAACGTGTCTGCTAATAATTTGAACTATTACCACTGTTTTGCCTTGTGCATGTGTGAAATATGTTTTGAAGTAGTCGACAATGTTTTGATTCCTTTGGTGCATTTTATAAGGATGAACTTGGAAGCTTTGGTTTAAGTTCAGTTTGTGTACGGAGCCCTAGGAGAAGCTCATATCCAGCAGTGAAAGTCTTTCCACCGAGATGGTGAAGGATGATCCTTAATTTTTCTAACTAATATGTATATTTGATCCCATACTCATTCTCCAGCCTCACTCTTATACAAAAGGAAGGTAATTACGTGGAACACTTGTACTTTTGGACAGTCTCTTTGAAAGGGAGGTACTAATATAGATCGAGGCAGAAAGTGTATTGCAACGACATTTTATTTAATTATTTTACTTGCAGTCAAGTAAAGATCGATTATGAATTTGAGGACCAATACCTTTTAAATGCGCTATCTAACACTTAAAGAATTTCAAATCGGACCAGTAGTTCCTGAGATTAGCGCGTTCAAGCAAACAAAAAACAAACTCTTCAGCTTTATATAATACATCATACATACGTAGACACCTCTCTTGCTTCATTCACTTCCATCAAGTTTCTCATGCATGGTCTTCTGTTTAGGGTACTTCTGACCTGTCTTTCTTTAGGATGTCTCCAATCTGGTCAGAGAACGTCCGCCTAGGTCTTTCCCTTCGTCCTGTCCCATTCACATTTGCCTTATATATCTTCTTTGTCAGTCTTTCGTCGTCCATCTTCTCCATGTGCCCAAACCATCTTAACATGCTTTTGTCGATGCTTGTCACTACATCTTCTTTTACCCCACACCGCTCTCTTATCACACTATTCTTTACTCAGTCGGTCAACGATACACCACACATACTTCTCAGTACTCTTATTTCTACAGCATTTATTCTACTTTCAAGTTTCTTCTGCCATACCCAACTTTTACTACCATACATAAATGTAGGCACTAACATAATAGTATTAGATTTATACATAAGAATAATAATAAGTCACAAAGTATTACAAAGTCTAACTTAGCAGGTAATCTTCCTCGTATTTTCTTCAGAGAAAAGAATAGGTTTCCTTTAGTTGTTTGGGTTATTACATTTATTGCAATTCATGTGCTATTAACCTTGTTCAAGTTCAATTCAAGTAAATCATATAAAATATTTGGAATGAAAGGGCGTCGGTACACAACATAAAAAATGTATAAAGTTTCCCACGTTTTGCGTCATATCTCATAAAGCAACGACAGTGTGTTTACGGCCCATAAATTTTCTAATAAACCATAAAATTTCATTGTTTTTATTAGACTTTTTGACACTGTGACATATATAGTATTGGTGTGCTAGAGTTTATCCAAAACGAATAAAATGCTGTCGAATTCAATATCATCTATTATGATATTTAGAAAGAGTATGTATCTCTTACTGCAAGATCTTTTATTTGAATATAAGATAAGTGAAATAAATTCAGTACAAATCGTAAGACAATGTTCATTTCAAATAAAGCAAAAGTTGTAGCGGCGATGACGTAATAAGGTCCTAGATGGCACGCAAATGGAACGTTAAAGTTTCTGCGGTATGCCAATAGAAAATGTCGGGTGACTCGTACAAGGGCTATTAATTATGAGAAAGGAAATTGAAACCCCAGTGGAAATGGAAAAGTAATAAAATGCAACAGCGATTGCAAGATGAGTGCTGGGGCCGTTTGCGTCGCGAGCCCGCTTCAACTGGGCCAATCTCGTCGCAGCCTTTACATTTTATAACTACTTAGTTAACCGTTATTTAACTATGCATGCTTCTAGGTTCTGTCCACGCTGACAATTTTGAACAGTTTTTTTGGAACGGGGAAGAAATTCGGCGTTTGTTTTGGATGTTGTATTTTGTTTTTATATATTTGTCGACTGTTTAACAGCCGCGGCAATACATAAGTAAATTTTTAAGAATAAATACATTTTAGCGAGAGACATTAAAAGTTAAAACGAGATGGTATAATTTTATGAGGTTTTTAGATTTCGTTATTTTTATTGTACAGACTGTTTACACATCTATATGCAGTGTCGTTTTACTGTCACATCATTATAAAAAAATGTATTACGTCGTAAACTTCATCATAATGAAAGTCAAACTAAAAGTAGAATTAAAACTATATTTTTAAACGTCTTCAAAACGCAGGAGATTCCTAAATCGACCCAATTTTCTCATGTGTTACCTCAGAACTTGTTACTTCGTGGAAAAAAATATGTACTGTCTTATTTGGTTGAACTAGTAAGCGGACCTCAGGCTCCAATACGCGAAAATCTTAGATGCAACCGAGCTAACGCTAGGACGATGATGAACTTTTTAGTCACCGACTAAATGACTGATTTTAACGATATTATATTTATATTTGATCAAGATCTGATGAGCGTGTCAGATTCAGGAAAGCTCCCCTTAGTGTAGAGACAGTTTTGATAAATAAAAGAGACAACTATCAAATCATACTTTCATTTATTCAGTTTGGCACAAGGATATATCTTTAGATTACGTCGTGATGCTATATTTACATTTAGAGCCCAGTTCGCAAAGCAAAGGCATAGAACCAAGAGAAAGAACGGGCAATAAAACTCTTGGCCATTCTTTTCAATAAGTAATAATTACAAATAGTGGTACAGCCAATTTATATCAAATATCTATGTTGTGGGTAGTTTTATATTATTAGAAAGGTCTGCCTTACAACATATCATAATAAGCAATATTTAGCATCAACACAATTTACTAAATATTTAACACAGGTATATAAAGAATCTCATTAATACAACTTGATCCACAGTATTTTATTCTTTAATATCTTCCTATATTACAATCTTTATTATCTCACAAACGTTCAAACTACCCACAATATCAATAAGATAATGATTACACTATCTTACATTGTTTCCTAGATGATGAAAAAAAAGAACAAACAACACAGAATATTGAAACACAGTGGCAGTTAAATAGTCAGAACCATATCGTACCTGACCCGTACGTCGCCAAAGGAGAATAGGACGAACTAGCCGAGCTTGTCGATTTAATATAGCTAGCTTAAACCTTATGTCAGTGTCATTCAACTGCCACTATCCTCTTACTTAATATGTATAAATACTTGGATATCAGTAATTTTAGCCCATAGCCTAAATCATTACATATCTCTCAAGCACACTAACGTATTTTTTTAAAACGCCGTTTTGTTGTTTTGAATTATTACATACGTTTTGGACACAACATTGTTTTTCTTGTCCAGAGAATATGTATAAAATAAAAAGCAGGCAATAAATGTGCATTGAATACGATAAAGCCTGTTCCCAGAAAGAGCCCAAACGAAAAGATGACAAAAGCTCATATTCGTCTTTTCAGTCATCAAAATTTTATAATATATTTGCATACGATGCTCTTACAACGTTATGAGCTGGGACATATGTAGATATGTAGGTTTTTGGGAGAACGGTTTTAAAGCTGTTGTATATAAGGACCTATACAAACTAATTCATTGTCATAATTAAGATTTGCGAGGAACACAATAATAACATTAGATAATTTAATGCGTATTAGACACTTTTAATCCCAAGTATGTTTTCTCATCCGTGTGGTGACGGATTAAGAATACAAAATGTCACCACCCCATTTCATTCCGTGGGTGTCGTAAGAGACGAATAAGGAAATACACAAAGCAGAATAGTATTCTTGCGAAGAGACAAAAACCCAGTATAAACCCGCCTGGCCAGCGTGATATATATATAGGCCAAATCCTCCTATAAACTCGCAGTGCTGCTGTGTGGCAAAGTAGAAGTGGCTTAAGTCTAGCAGTGGACTGCGAAGGTTCTAGGGCAATGTTTTTCTTTCATAAAGTCTGTTACCGCATACTAGCCCCTGTCACGTTTTTACGAAAGTTTAGGTGTTAAGTTTTCATTTATTTATTCCCTTTTCAACATGACATTTATAGGGTGCAGAGATAAAATAAAGTATGTGCAAACTGACGTCGTATGTGGCAAATGAATAACACTATTCTCACACAAGATTAAATACTTTAAGACAGTAGACAAGCAAGGATGTATCAATGTGATTTAGCCAGTGATTTTTCTGAGCTAAGTCTATACAAAAATTGCCTGATGTGGTCCTGGTTGTTGCTTAGAATTCAACGGAATACCTTAAACTACTTGTAATAAGTAAAGAATACCTTATAAAGAGCTAAGTATAATAAAAAAGTAATGTCAAGTAAGTTTTGCCATTAGCTTTTAGGTCAATTTAGGCATACGGCCAAAGTTTAATAAACTTTTTATTAAAACAAATTAATTAATAATCGTAAATATAAAGTTTTGGGAGAAAAAAAAAAGGCATTTTGTTCAGTGGTTCGTGACAACACAGATTAAATAACGTGGCTCCCTCCGTCTTCTATAGATTTTCAACATTAACACTTCAGTCCCCTGATGAACGCCAGCAGTGAAAATGTTCGTAACGGAGTGTATGCAAAGAGTGAACCATATAAACTTATTATAGTTAGCGAATAGCGCGTAATAACTTCGCAGCTATGAAAGTTACAAAAGATACTTCAATATACTTTCATATAAATTATGTGTGAAATACTTAGTAGATCAAGGGACACAGACGGGATTTCTTTACGCATGTGCACAGTCGAACAACTTCTCGCTAGACCACCATAAGGGCGAGAATCGCTCAGCAAGACATCGTCGCTTCCAGTGCTACTTTACACGCATATTGACACTCGTAAAAAAAACCAGTTTCTAGTGTGCCTCGACTCTATGAGCGAGCCAAGGGATTTTTTTTCAAACTGGTCCAGCGCCGACTTATTTGACTGTACATCGTCTAGGATTCAAGAACTTATAATATTGTTGTATTGGAAAAGACGATACTTTAATCATAAACTAAGATTATATAATTTTGTATTAGTCTCAAAACTAACAGCACTATCAATGTTTCGATTTCGATCTTAATCAAGAGGCAAACTTTAACAATGATTTGACCCTGTGCCCGCTATACCATTATAGAAAAATATCTGAGTAATAAAAATAAAACTAACTTCAAGAACTACAACAACAATATATCACAGCGCGCTTGTAAATCATTGTACACACAAAGAAAAAATAAATCGGCTGGCAGGTGCGAATAGTCGCGGCAAAACAAACGCGCCGGCAATTTATGTATTGTCTACCGTTGCTATCAGTGATTCGTTTTAGAATTTTTGCAAACAATGGCATACGACAAAACAAATGGAAATGAACAACGTTCATGCGTCGGCAAAACTCGCAAAATGTTCAATGGAAGCTATTTATTTGTATGTGCGATGGCATTTCATTAGCAATTTGTTACAGTGACTATCTTTACGCGAAGTCCGCAGAATGAGCAAGATCTGCAAACCACTTTTCTTGTCACCCTTACTTCAATTATACGCATTGCTATTACTTGAAGTGAGATTTTAGTTGCATTAGTATTTAACAATATCAATATTTTTTTGTTTCAAAATGTAAACGTGCACAGAACGACCATGCTCTGCTCGTTTTGTTTCTATAAACAATAAATAGAGGAACTAGGGGCTTGTTGTAACAGGGGTAAGTATTAACAGGCATTTTGCACTAGGATCTTAAACTTTATTAACGTATTTTTTTGACTCGATTTGACCTATAAACCGTGCCGCACCATCTTGCCATAGCCAGGATCCCGTCGGACGGCGCAGTGAGTGGATGTGTGCACGCGCTTCATTTTTGCCAGGTAATAAAAAAAATTACAGTCGTAAAATATTGGTTTGCATTATTAATATTGACTAATTTCAAAATTTCTATATCTTAATTACATCCAAATTTATTTATCTATGATAATGTATAACAGTTTTTAAGATTGCTAAATTGTTTAAATAAATCTTGATAAATGTTAAAAATCATACTATGGGGCTAGTTGTAACAAAATACCGGGGCTTGTTGTAACGTGTTACAACATGACCCAAGTTATAATTTACATCATACCTACCTACTTTTTTTTATTTTCCCTTCTTCTAGAAAGAGGGTGTATAAAAGAAAGTCAGAGTGGGCAACACAAAGCCAAGAAGTGTACGAGTTAGCGGCAAGTGAAGTTTTATAAAAAAAATAGTATTCGGAAATATATATCTATACGGGAATTAATGCGAACATGCATTAGGTATTTAGATACCTTATTTTTGCTTGACGTTTCGAGACGGTTGCACGTCCCGTGGTCGCAAGCTGACTGGTGTAGCGATGTCACGTCTCCGAGTGCGAGGTAGAAGATTCTATTTCTACCCCCGCGTTGTTGATTTTCGAGGTGCCGGCGCAAAACACACTAACCGTATCTGTATTTTGAACATTCGCCGACTGCGCATTAAAGTAGGGTGTTGTTAACCGGATCACTGGATTCCACGCCGATGACAATTTGAAGCCCTCTTCCCGATTGAAATTTTTAGGTTTTCTGATTTCGATCGCTTCACGCACAACTCTTTGGTAAAAGTGGCGTTCCATGGAGAGGACTTGTGGACGGTGAAATTCAATCCAGTGATTGGTGCCCGATTGAAGTAAATGTTCCGCAATCGCCGATTTGTTCGTTTGACGGTTCTTTGCAGCTGCGATGTGCTCCTTTATACGTTCAGTGATGGTCCGCTTCGTTTGCCCTATGTAAGAGCTTCCGCAGCTGCAGTTGATTTTATAGACACCTGGGGTTTGTAGCGGTAGAACATCCTTTGGTGTGCACACCATGTTGTATACTTTGGCCCCTGGTGTAAATGCGGTTGGAATGGAGTAGTTTTTTAACTTTGCTCCTATTTTATCCGTAACACCTCTAATGTAGGGCATGTAGGTAGGTTGTCTATTTACCGCCGGATGTTTATCTCGCTTGATAGGCCGCGTCATTTGACGTTGTATCTGGTATCCGTTCTTCCTAAGTACCTCCTGAACATGGTCTAGCTCTAGCTTCAAATGCTCAGGGTCAGAGGTCGTGTGCTCTGTTTTTTAGTGACGTCACAACGGATTGCAGTTGTCGAGGATGGTGGTGCGACGTGGCGTGCAGGTATCTATCTGTGTGTGTAGGTTTCCGGTATACGCAGTGTGTTAAGGACCTATCTGGTCTCACAGTCACTTTGACATCCAAGAATGACAACGATCTGTCAGTTTCCATTTCGTAGGTGAATCTCATCTTCGGATGAATGGAGTTAAGGTGTTGCACATATTGATCTACTTCCTGCTTACCTCCTTTTACGATACTAAAGATATCGTCCACGTATCTTTTTCAAAGCCTGATGGTCTTAGGTCCGATGCTAAGCGCCTTTTCCTCAAAGTGTTCCATCTAGATATTAGCTAGTACTGGGGCTACTGGACTCCCCATTGCGACACCATCGATCTGGAGGTAATATTGGCCTGGGAAGAGGAAGTAGTTGCCATCTAAGCAGTGTTTTAGTAGATCAATATAGTTGTGAGGCATATCGTTGTCACTCAGTCTGTCCCTCACTACGTCCAGACATTCCCTTATTGGAACGTTGGTAAAGAGCGACTCAACGTCAAAGCTTACCATTACATCTTCCGGTTCCAATCGGATACTTTGTACGATCTGGACGAAATGACGCGAGTTCTTCACGAAAGACGGTGTGATACCGACTAATGGCTGCAATACCGATGCAACGTGCTTCGCAAGGTCGTAAGTAGGCGACGAAATTTGACTTACGATAGGCCGCAGTGGCACGTTGGGCTTATGTACCTTAGGCAGACCATATAGCCTAGGTGGTTGGTATGGCTTGGGACCATATAACTTGCTGTACTCATCTTCCGTGAACAGGTCCTGGTGGTCTTGTATCAGTGCTCGTATTCTGCGCGTTACTCTGGCCGTGGAGTTGTATGAGACTGGTTTATACACCTTGTTATCACATAATAACTCTCGTACCTTGTCCGTATAATCAGCCCTATTCATCACCACAGTGGCGTTTCCCTTGTCGGCCTTAATCACTAAGGTAGTTATTTACCGCCGGATGTTTATCTCGCTTGATAGGCCGCGTCATTCGACGTTGTATCTGGTATCCGTTCTTCCTAAGTACCTCCTGTGCGTGAAGCGAAAGAAATCAGAAAACATAAAAATTTCAATCGGGAAGAGGGCTTCAAATTGTCATCGGCGTGGAATCCAGTGATCCAGTTAACAATACCCTACTTTAATGCGCAGTCGGCGAATGTTCAAAATACAGATACGGTTAGTGTGTTTTGCGCCGGCACCTCGAAAATCAACAACGCGGGGGTAGAAATAGAATCTTCTACCTCGCACTCGGAGACGTGACATCGCTACATTAGTCAGCTGGCGACCACGGGACGTGCAACCGTCTCGAAACGTCAAGCAAAAATAAGGTATGTAAATACCTAATGCATGTTCGCGTTAATTCCCGTATATATATTCTTAAACATGCAACGCGAGTGTTTAAAAGTTTCTAGTATTCGGAAAGCTAGTCAGATTATCCAATTATGTCACGTCTCTCTTTATAGATATACCTATAAAGAAAAACAAGAATAATGAAAGTTTAAGAGTTGGTTATGTTAAGCCTAGACAAGTATTTACTGCAGAAGAAGAAGGTAAGATAGCTTCCTACCTACTCTAGTGCGCTGAAATATATTTTGAAACAGAAGCTCCTGAAAAAGAAGCTTTGCAAAAGGAATATGAGGAAAAGACGAAGAGAAAATAGAAACAGAATAACAAAATTAAAGGAAAAGGCAAAGGAAAGGGGAAAGGCAAAGGTAAACAACAAAAAATTAAACCGGAGTGGACAAAGCTAAAAAAAGATTTTATTTTCAGGTTCAGAATCTGAATTAGAAGAGTGGTATGGTTAATTACTTAATTTTTAGGTGTTGGTTATTTAAAAACTGTATTTGAGTTGATTTTTGATACGAATTATATAATACCTACTTTAGAAAGATTTTAATTTTGATCAAAATAAACAAAGACTAAATAATTTGACGTATTATTGTCGTTTTATTTTGACGTTAATACTTGCCCCGGTAGACGTTACAACTTGCCCCAAGCACGAGGTAAGTTGTAACACGGCACTTCTTCTAGAAAATAATTTATTGTTAAATAATGACCAATAGTTATGGTATTATTTTTACTTAATTTGGTAGAGAAAGAGTTACAGCATCCATCCATATTTATTTAGTAGCAATTTAACCGATAGATCTCAAAATATATTAGTTTTTATGAAAATTGTTACAACAAGCCCCTCGTTCCCCTACTGTTAACAAATGATCAATCAAATTGAAATCATTCTAGCAGCGGTATAGAAAACATCATCATTTTATTTTTAAGTGATAGAGCATGGTTATCGGGCACAGCAGAGAAATGTACAATCTGAAAAAGTTGTACAACAAAATGTTCTACTGTGTAACCTAAATATGAGGACGACTGCGTAGGTTCAGACATCACCAATCAGATTCTCGTGATTGCGATCGCCGCTTTAATAAAATGCAATCTTGCTTAGACTACAAATAATTAAATAAAAGAGCCAAATAACAAAACCTTTCCAGAAATAGAAACACTTACCAGTTAACATACTAGATATGCGCACAGTTAACAATTAAAGAAGAAGAGTACGTATATAATAGTTATATACACCTATTTCTTCTATACTATAATAAAACTGTAGAGGTGAAAAAGTCTGTACATTAGAGATATTTTGACGATAATTAGCTAAAAAATCTAGGAAAATGCTAAAAAGCAATACTTGATAATTTTTAGAATTTATGTCTGTCTGTCTGTCCGACGTCTTTCCCTATGTTGCTAAAGATCTCTAAAATGGCGAAATTGATTTCAGTAAAACTTACACTCATGTACAAAGGATACTCAAACCTATAAAATAGTATATGTTACATCACAATCGCTTGAGTGGTTTTCGGTGTACAGCTTGACCTCTCCTTTGTACGTAGTCCGAAACAAAACAGGGATCATCCAAAACTGGTTATATATAGGGTGCCATCTATGATCATAATAAGTTTGTTAGTAAAAGTATAGTTAGTCTAAATAGGTAACTTCAAAGTGTTTTATGGCTACTTACCGACCGATAGATGTCACTATTTTCAAATAATTTTCTAGCAAAATATATGTTTCTTGCAAAAAAGACAATAATTATGTGTCTCTGTTATTAAAAAATAATAGAGTATAATATTCGGCACTTTCATAAACAAAAAGTCTCTGTTTCAAAACTTATTACAATGTCAACTTAATTTAAACGGTTAATCTCACGTATTTCAAATTATAATGTTTATATAATAGTTATATAATCATTTCATTATTATTTATTTTAAATGATAAATACAATGACTATAGATCCTTTTTTCAATAAATTGTCGATTAGTCCATAATTATTATTTTCTATCGCGGTCGGTTTGTATATGTAAACATAGATGGCGTTGACAAATGACGTCATTTTCTGAATGGCGGTGTTAAGGCCTATCCACACGACACAATTTTACGTCCAACTTGACCATATCGCTTGATGAAATCGTGACGTGTAGACGCAAGTCGTCCAACTCAAGTTCATCGGGTGGGCGGTACCACTAGATTTTACCAATCGGGTGGACGAAATGCAAATCAGTGATTTGATTGTGTCGTGTAGACGGGCAAAGCCAATTCGATTGAAAATTTGATCAGTGGTAAAATTTTGCCGTGTGGATGGGCCTTTAAAGACCTATCCACATGACACGATTTTACGCCCAACTTGACTAAATCACTTGATGAAATCGTAACGTGTAGACGCCAGTCGTCCAACTCAAGTTCATCGGGTGGGCGGTACCACCAGATTTTACCAATCGGGTGGACGGAATGCAAATCAGTGATTTGATTGTGTCGTGTAGACGGGCAAAGCCAATTCGATTGAAAATTTGATCAGTGGTAAAATTGTGCCGTGTGAATGGGCCTTAAGATTCTCCGAGGATTGATCAGGTTCTCGGATAATTTGCTTTCGTCGTCGTTGGAATACTCGGATTGGGTATTTGACGTTACTTATGACTTTATGATTGTTGAATGTTATCGTGTTTCTTTGATTTCTTTCGTTCGTTCGTTTTCTGTTCTTATACAGGTGTCTCATTATTCCCATTTGTCCACTCCTCACGTCACGTACGTGGGAATCTCTAAGCGGGAGACTGAGCCCTGAATTCGGTACCTCTTGAATTACTCAACGGGGCTATTTTACTTTCGGCAGGGCTGGATAGTCGTAATCCTGCGTGTATTTTCTAAATAAATCGCAGGGACACTTGAAACAGCTGGAATCGACATCCGAACATGTTGTTTTTCACATGATCGGTAAAAATAATTTTAAATATTCTATGTATGGTAGTGAAAGTTGGGTATGGCAGAAGAGTCATGAAAGTAGAATAAATGCTGTAGAAATGAGAGCACTGAGACGTATGTGTGGTGTGTCTATGACCGACAGAGTAAAGAATTGTGTCAATTATTGTGTGATACGAAAGTGGTGTGCGGTAAAAGAAGATGTAGTGACAAGCATCGAGAAAGGCATGTTAAGATGGTTTGGACACATGGAGAGGATTAATGACGAAATACTGACAAAGAAGATATATAAGGCAAGTGTGAATGGGACAGGACGAAGGGGAAGACCTAGGCAGACGTTCTCTGATCAGATTGGAGACATCCTAAAAAAGGACAGGTCAGAAGTACCCTAAACAGAAGAGCATGCATGAGAAACTTGATGGGAGTGAATGAAGCAAGATAGGTATGTCAGGATCGTTGTAAATGGCGTTCCATGGTTTCTGCCTACCCCTCCGGGAAACAGGCGTGAGTCTATGTATGTATGTATGTTCTATGTGACGGTGGTAAAACAGTTAATGTTGTGTATAAAGAAATTCTCTAAAGATATATATTAGGTATATAATTAGGTACATATAAAAGTTATAAATATTATATACTCTTGGCATAAATGTCATGCTAATTAAATTCCAACATTTACGCGAACGAAGTCGCGGGCACAGCTAGTATATAATAAAGGTAAAGCTTAATATCATTTTAAGTTAATCCATGTATGACTCCAACATGTGTCTAGCGAACTGATTACACTGTAAACATAACGGATGTAAAATTCAGTGACCGCGGCTGGTGTATCCCATGCTGAAACGTCGGGGCAAATATTTGCTTTTATCTTTATTGCCAATATTTTACTTTTATAATAACATAATTGCGCGATTGATAAGCATTGTATAAGTAACTGTTTAGTTATATAGTGTGATTTTCTCGCAAACCAACATATCAGTTTTGTTATTCTATATTCTACCACATTCACACAACACCATCTAGTCCCAAACTTTTATTGGGTGGTAGGGCCACGCTATTTACAGCACGAATGGGCCGGCTCGACCGGGGCAGTACCATCCTCCCACAGAAGATCGACGTAAAGTAACAGTATGTTCTATGCTGTTGCGTTTCGTTCGGTGAGTGGGAGAGCCGGAGGCCCAACCATACCCTCCCCATCCTCTCTTCATTGCCCATATGGGGAAGGAGGAGAGGATGAGGAGGATTAGCTGAGGGGGCGGTTACCGCAGCATACGTGGGACCAGTAGAGTATCCGTGGAGTTATTGTGTGGGTAGTGTGGGTCGACTCACCGGCCAGGGAGACCCGTAGAAACGGTGGTGCTGCCGGCGACCACTTCTGGGAGGGTACGGGGGCCCTTCCGTCCGGCGGGTCGGCCACCGCTATACCTCACAGTATAATGGCAATACAATACTCTGCGCTTTGTCACGCGCTACTGCGTGGACTGCCTCCTCTTTTCACGCCCCCTTTTCTTCTTCTATGGCAGCTCCAAGAAATGGTTCCGATCTAACAGCGGCGTCTTCGTTCCCCACCAACTCACTTTTTGAGGTGGAGTCCGCTAACATCCGCGGACTCCATTCGAACCTCAACGCCGTCCACCATCATCTCGAGACGGCCCGACCACCCATGCTTTTCATGACCGAGACTCAAATACGCCGTCCCGACGACACGACTTATTTGCATTATCCCGGTTATGCACTGGAGGATAACTTCCACGCAAAAGCCGGGGTATGCTTGTTCGTCAGAGCGGATATTTGCTGTCGACGTCTACGCTGCCTAGAGGACCCGTCCTTTTCTGTCCTTTGGGTACACGTAAGTCTGGGTTCATTGGCCCGTATTTACGTGTGCCTTTACCGTTCCCATACCGGAGATGCCGAGACAACTCGACTGTTTGACTACTTAAGTCAGGCAGCAGATAATGCGCAGGAGCAGTTCCCGACCGCCGAGTTGGTCTTTTTGGGAGATTTCAATGCCCACTATGAGACCTGGCTGGGCTCTTCCAAAACAGACCACGCGGGACGAGCTGCTCACGCATTCGCTCTAACGCATGACCTGACTTAACTGGTACTCCAGCCCACCAGGATACCAGATATATCGGGTCAAGCGCCCTCGTTGTTAGACCTTGTGCTGACGAGTAACCCGGCCCAGTACAGTGTGACGGTACAAGCCCCTTTGGGTTCCTCCGACCACTGTCTGGTTCGCACTACAGTGCCATTCGCTTCACCTCTACAACCAGTGCAGGCAAAGCGACGCTTGTGGCACTACTCGTCAGCGGATTGGGATGGCCTGCGAGACTATTATGCGTCCATCCCGTGGTCTCAACGCTGCTTTGGTGGGAGGGATCTGTCGGAGATTGCGTCTGCTGTTGCTGGGGAAATCATGTTGGGCACTGACGTCTCCAGCAGCAGCGGATTACGGCCCTGGTTCGATCGCGATTGCGCCGATGCTGTTAAACAAAAACAGTCGGCTTACCGCGCTTGGATCAGGGCTCGATCTCGTCGCGATCCGAATGTCCGATCTCATCAAGGCAGCCTATAATAGAGCCACCAGGGTCTGCAAGAGGGCATACATAAGAGCGGATGCACAGGGCATTGCACGGTTTGGTCAGGAACTCATGTCGCACCCCACGGGCCCCACGGGGATACTGGCGATTGGCCAAAGCCGTGCAATCTAATTTCTGCCAGCCTTCACTGCCGCCGTTGCGATGCCCTGATGGATCACTGGCCCATGGGCCGCAAGAGAAAGCTGACCTGCTTGTCAATCTCTTTGCGGCCAACTCCCGAATCGATGATCGTAGTGCGCAGCCGCCTTCGATTCCCTACTGCGGCCACTCCATGCCTGATATTAAAATCAGGCAATGCGATGTTCGCGCGACACTGCGATCTCTCGATGTCCGGAAAGCCAGTGGACCTGACGGAATTCCAGCGGTTGTGCTTAGGAAATGCGCAGCCGAGTTGTCTCCAATGCTTACACGCCTGTATTGCCTATCATATGCCTCTGGCGTAGTGCCGCAGGCTTGGAAAGAGGCGAACGTACAACCGATTCCCAAGAAAGGGGATCGTTCTGATCCGGGCAACTATCGAGCCATTGCTATCACCCCTATCCTCTGCAAGGTGTTTGAACGACTAATCAACAACCAACCCGTTCGCTACCTAGAAGATCACTCTCTCATCAGTGATCGTCAGTATGGCTTCAGGCCGAAACGATCAACGGGTGATCTTCTAGCGTATGTCACTCACTTTTGGGGTGAGGCGATGGACAGGCATGGGGAGTCGTTGGCTATTTAGTCTTGACATCTCCAAAGCCTTCGATAGAGTCTGGCATCGTGCGCTTCTTTCCAAGCTTCCAGCCTACGGCTTGATGCCTCGATTGTGCAACTGGGTTGCCAGCTTCCTGATTGAGCGCCGAATACGAGTCCTTTGTGACGGTGAATTATCGAAGATGCTCCCGGTGAATGCTGGTGTGCCTCAGGGGTCCGTGTTATCGCCCACGCTTTTTCTTCTGCACATCAATTATATGCTCACTTTTGGGGGCATACATTGCTATGCAGATGACAGTACTGTACATGGGCGATATCTCGGACACCCTGCGGCTAAGCAAGCCGATACTGAGGAGTATAGGCGAACACTTGTTGCTGCGCTTGACCGGGTTCTGAATTGCATCTCGCATTGGAGTGATGAGAACCTGGTCGAGTTCAACGCCAAGAAAACATAGGTGTGCGCATTCTCAGCCAAGATATCTCCATTCCTTCCCCATCCCTCTCTTCTGGACACTCCACTATCGATTCAAGATAGCCTCAATATCCTAGGTATGGACATACGCAGAAATCTCAACCAGAAGAACTACATCGAGGGTGTCATCAAATCCGCATCTCGGAAACTCGGAGTCCTGAACAAGGTGAGGAAGTTTTTCACGCCGGAGCAGTTGCGTCTGTTATACAAGACCCAGGTTCGCTCCTGCGTGGAATACTGCTCTCACCTTTGGAATGGCTCCGCTCAGTACTTATTGGACGCCCTCGATAGGTTGCAGCGGCGTGCTGTCCGTATCATCGGGGATCCAGATGCCACTAAGACTCTTGATTCTCTGCAATTACGCAGAGACGTGGCCTCAATGGCTGTCTTCTACCGTATCTATCACAGTGAGTGCTCCGAAGAGCTCTTTCAACTAATCCCACCCTCTCCTTTCCTATCCCGAACGACACGTGCTGGGTTGAGGTGCCACTCTTACACGGTAGAACAGATACCGTCACGCACCAAACGATTCGGCGCCTCTTATCTCTGCCGTACCATTAAGATGTGGAACTCTTTACCAGTCCACGTGTTTCCCTCCACTTATGATCCCGGGTCCTTTAAGCGGGGCGTGAAAAAGCTTTACTCAAGGCCGTCAAGGTGAGGGCCATCATGCCATAATGCCATGCTGGCTGCTGGGATGATGGCCATCACTATGGGACTTCACTGACTGCTTAACATCAGGCAGCATGGAGTCAATTTGTTCGGCAGAAATTAAAAAAAAAATACGAAGCAGAGCTTGTATTATCGGTACTAGATAATAGATAAACATACATATATACTTTTCTTTGTAAACACATACATATTATACATAGAAACACCCAGACCAAGACAAACATCCATGTCCACGCACACAAATCGAACCCGCGACCTTCGACGTAGCAGTCGCTTACACTCCCGCTACGCCAACCGGCCGTGTTATTGTCGACATAAAGCGATACAACGTTTCAATATAAACGCTGAACCTATACAGATCCCCTAATATCCACCGAATCAGAATCTGCGCTAAATTTCCCAGTTCATGTCCCATTTGTCGCATATTTCGTTACCGCTGTTGTTACGACGCACATTCAGCTTAAAATGGACATAATGTACGATATATACAAATTCGCAGTCGTTTCAGATTTGAGACGAATCTCTGCAAGAGAGCGGTAAGACAAAATTTTGATAAGCTACGCACAGAAAAATATATTTTATCATGAAAAAGTTTATTTTCCATGAACACCAAAACTTTATTTTGAAGCTATCAACTTTGACCTAATAGTGTTAGTAGGTGTAATGTAAATAATAAATTATCTCAAATAGTTTCGAAATCTGTTCAGAAAGCATTGCCAGTTTTAGAAAGCATAGCGAACACTATGCTTGATTTCGTGATTTAATAAACGTTTTTTGTGTACCTACTACTGCACAAATACGACACTCTAAACAAAAGGATTACATACTTTTCACAGACTCAAACTAAATATACATGCACATACTTTTTCTCTCGCGTGGGAATTAAAGGGACTTTGATAAAGCGAGATAATCTGCATCTGCATTTACCAATCCAGCAGTTGTTCGTCATCAGTTTGATAAGTCTGTTTCAAATGTGGAATCAAAATTTATCTCTCATCTTTCATCAAAATATATATTCCGAAAAAGTCAAAGAGATCAGTCTTCAACATAAAACAATACCGCACAATCTTTGGAATATAAAACGTCGTTAGAATTACATAAAAACTGGTGGAATTACGTCACGTTTCATATTAAAGTACACAACAGAGAAGCGAATCGTGTAACAAAGCGGCGAGGACTCCGCTCCCAGAGGATGAGCCGAGGATACTTTCTGGGTCAACATGGCATTTTATTATTTGCTTATTTTTAAAAAAAACTGGACGTCGAGTGAATCATTTAATATGCACTGATCTTTATTTGCATAAAAAGAAATGCCTCGTCTCTGAGTCGCCGACTCGTAATGCAACGTCTTAAACGTCTTTTAATGCGGGAAATAACTTTCTACTTCAAAATTGTCGTCGTTGGTGAAACCTAGGTTGTGTGGTACCTAGTAAATAATACCTACACTTTGGCCTCAAATAGTCATCTAATGGAATGGAAGAGGAACCTACCACGTACCCTCGGATTGCCCACCCCAACTATTGCAATTGAAAAAGGTTGACAATACAGAACTCCTCTAAAGACGTGTATGCGCCGACTATGCTATGACACGTTCACATAGTAAGCGCATACAGCGGGATACTGCACGTCAGGTATTTTCCTGGAACCCATTTCCGCATTATTCCATAATTATATCCATTATCCTTTGTCTTTAGAGGAGTTCTGTATTGTCAACCTTTTTCTATTGCAATAGTTGGGGTGGGCAATCCGAGGGTACGTGGTGGGTTCCTCTTTCCTTCCATTAGGTTACAATGGAGTTCCGCTAAGTAACGCCTGATTCCATCAACTATAACAAATAGTCATAGTTAAGACATATCTATTACAGCTAAGGGCGGAGACACTAGACTACTAAACTATTAGAACTTTTGTGTATACATAAGTCACAGGCAATTTTTATGGTACCGATTTGTAAACTGCCTTCATCATTATCATAAATGCCTACGAAATATATAAACAACAACAGAATATTCACGGCATCTCATTTTTATGTATAAATATTCGGCCAAATATTTTAGATCTCACGGATTTTAAATAAGGCACATTTTCTGCGAAACACCTTCTTCAAAGTTGTTCCATTTTTTACAAATATACGCGTTTCTATATTCTTAGAAATCTACGTTGTTGTTATGTTTTCAAAAAGTACACAATTTACAATGTTCTCTTGATAAAGTTTCAATTAGCACAGAGGGCCGTTTAATCCGCATTTGATTACCACGAAAAAGCCTTCAGACGACTACACGTAGTAATTTGGACCTTATTGGTTATGTACAATTTTACTTTGTATAGTCCAGCATCAATCTGAACAACTCAAATATATCCTGATTTTCATATTTTGCCGATAAATCTATGATAGAATACTAGACGATGCCCGCAGTTACGCCCACAAATATTTTTCTATTTAGACATTTCTACTTGATCCGGTGGTGATTTTGGGAAATGCCTTCTTAGTGCATCCCTATGGTCCTCAAGGAATATACATGTTAAATTTTAGCTTCTGGCGTCCAGTAGTTTAGGCAGTGCGTAGGATGTCAGTCAGTCAGTAACGCAAGAATTGTATATTTACAGATTTTAATTAAAGTCAGTAAGTGAAATACCTCTATGATTATACCTGGAATTAATTAGTTACTAAGATTAATTAAACATCAGATAAAGTTCCGCAATAAACTCCTCTCAGGAACGGTTTTAACCCACGGGAGATTCTTTAAAAAGACCTTCCCAAATGTGTGTTTTAAAATATTCCTCATATTAGTTCCAAAATTATTCGTTTATGTGTATATCTATCAAATAACTATTTTCATACCAAGTCGCATAAAAATCTTAAAATGCATAACCGGGACTTCAGTCTTGAAAGTTGGTAATAAATTCTACTTGGCGTTAAAGCTTTTGAATTGCTCACTCAAGTACAGATAACGATAGAACCATAGTTAATGTGGCAAAAGGGAAGATACATTCAACCAATTAAAAAAAGATAATCTATTTTATCAATGGCTAGAAAGACTGCTTATTTATTTAACCAGAAATATGATTCATCATTTGCGAGTACTCGCGTAAATTTACCATCAACAAGTCAGGCACAAAGAAGCAATCATTCGAATAAGACAATTTGACGTACACTTTCTCGCCGCTAAATAAGAAATATCACAAAACTTTATTCATAAAACCAAGCTACTTTAATACCGAAACCTTATTTAATTCCTTTAATACCGAAGTAAACATTTTACTCATAAATATATCCGAAATCCGAGATAATTGACTGGCTGCGTATTACTTTATTTTATAACCCCTTAAAATAAGTTTTACCCCTCGGCGGACGAATTCGCCGCAGTCCAATTTAAAGCTTAAACTTTTAGTTAAACTTGGTCATATCTTCCCCGGCTCCAGATTTAGATTATAGGGTAATTGAACCAGCTTATATCGCGGCCCCGCTCAAATGTACCAACAAACTTTTGTATCTACAGCTATTTGTTTTCCTCTTGTCGTATACATTTTACTTTTAGAAGGCACACGCTTTGTATATAAATTTTAAATAATGCAGTAAATATGTTTTGATTTAAACTTTTTTATTGCAGGCATGGTGACAGTAATCCGGTTTCGAGCCAATATGATGAGATGTTTCACCAAGTACTAATATATGTGACATGTTTATCGGAGAACATGCCTTGCCGGCGTATTACCATCTTGACCTCTACACTTTAAGCAGTAGCCCTAGAATTGGCTGAGTTCCTTCACAACTGAGATATGTCGTTTCAAGTGATGATTCTCATACACTTAGCTATAACGAAGTGAAGGAGTCTTTCTGATGTGAACTGAACCCACACTTTTATTATCCTGTACACATGGATCCTATATTTATTTATTTAAATTGTATGTCATAAGAACTATACTGAGGTAGAGTGAAATATGTAGGAGTCGACATTTGGATAATTCGGGCATAATTGTTGTAGGTGCATTACTCTTGGAGTCGTAATGTGTTGTCGAATTCGAAATAAAATGTCGTTGCAAAACAGTTGCACTTTGTGCTCGATCTATATTAGTACCTCACTTTCACAGGGACTGTCCAAAAGTACAAGTGTTCCAAGTAATTACCTTCCTTTTGTATAAAAGTGAGGATGGAGAATGAGTATAGGATCAAATATAAATATTAGTTAGAAAAATTAAGGATCATCCTTCACCATCTCGGTGGAAAGACTTTTACTGCTGCACATGAGCTTCTCCTAGGGCTCTGTACACAGACTGAACTTAACCCAAAGCTTCCAAGTTCATCCTCATAAAATCTGGAACATGGAGATTATATCACCCATACATTGCACAAAAGGCATCAAAACATTGTCGACTACTTCAAAACATATTTCACACATGCACAAGGCAAAACAGTGGTAACAGTTCAAATTATTCGTAGACACGTTCGTACCACGCGTAGTCAAAATATTGAAGGCCCAATCCGTCTATGTCCACGACCCCTGGTGCAGACTACGATTAATGGGCCACGTAATTAAAGTAATTAACACCAGGTGCGCCTCTATTACACTGAATTCTGCTAACCGTCATTGCTAACCATGGAACATGAAAAATACTTCTTAACTATTTATTTTACGTTAAGGGTCATTATGCTTCTAAAGTCATGAACACCTCAGAAAAATAAACATGATAAAAAAGATCGCTTTAGAATTGTTTTATAGTATCCGTGGCAAAAATGCATTGCCCAGTTATATATAAGGCTCTGTGGATATTATAAAACTGAAAAGTTTCCTAGTTTGAACGTAAATATGTACTATTCACAAACAGTAATAAGTCTAAACTTATTATTACCTCTTCCAATTGTAATACTGTTCATCGAGCAAAGTTATTGTAAAACATTATGGGGCAGTACCTTTACCTAAAGTAGCTAAAGGTCCAACCAGACACATCAACGAAACTACGCGGACATAATGTCTGATTCATTACAGCCCTGTCTCTGTTTGCGGAACGAATTACTATACATTTATGTTCGGAACATTAATTGTAGTGCCCAACCCACCCTTTAGTTAAGGGAGCATAATTTCACTCGAATGTAACCTTGGACCAAACGATCGGCAGCTACACATGTCCACATATTTACTTCACACGAGCAATGAAGCAAACAGAAATATGAAAAAAACATTACTCTTCCTATAGTAATGATTGAACCACTAGAAGTAAATAAAGGGAGAAAGATTAGCGCACAGAATTTATTACGCAATTATTTAGCTCCCCGAGTATAACAACACAGCAAATGTGCCGGCCACTGTAAAGAAAAACGTCACTATAATTTAAGAGAACGAATAGATATCGCACTTGGTACCTGAAAATGCTCACCAGCTAAGTATAGGATTACAGATTTAGGTTATAGATATTCTTTGTAAGATAAAAGTATTAAAATTAAGAGCAAATATTAGCGGGCTTTTCTCACTTTTTTGTTGTAAATATGAAATACCTACTTAGATATATAGTTGCGACGTCATATACTTCAAGGTACGATATTGGCGTAGTGTGGAAATGGCACAACCACAATGCTACTATAAAATGAGACTTAAACCTAGGTTAGTCATAAAAGTGATGGTTTACTGACGGCCTTAAAAGACGGGACGGAATTTCCCGGGGACGAGTGAGAAAATTCGGCGTCTTATATTCGGCGTCACTGCTACTAAGGCTGACTATATCGTTGATACTATTAATAATGCCTAATTAGGACTATTCAATCAAATGTACCTCATTAACATCATCCACCCTGTATACTGTCATGCTCCTGAGCACGGGCCTCTTCTGACTATGAGAAAGGTAAAGCCATAGTCCCACGAGCCGGCCAAGTGCGTTTTGGAGGACTATAAATGTACCTAATATGATATTTTGTACCTAAGAATAGTATAGTATTAAATTATCCGTGCTAATAGCAATCGATCCTCGGTCCTAAACTTAATTTTATTGCTACTATTTTGGTCATCGTTGTCTCGTTCTATTTTTATTCTGCCTAATTGGAACCTTTTTGGTGACGCTCGTTGCCCTGCGAATTAAGTTTAATCACTATTCCGTGAGTTTTATTCTTTGCTGAACTATTAACAGACCAAGGCACTCCAAGACACATGTCTTATCCATATAGGTATTGGCGTCATGTTTGTTTAGTACTTATAGGTAAGTACTTACCTTACTGCGGGGTAGCACGCAAGCTTTGGGCATCAACGAGACAGACATGAAACAAGCGTTGCAGGAGCGATTCTTTGGTCGCCTGAAAAAAGTCCTGAAGAGTCTTCTTTCAGGCGGCAACAAGGTGCGAGCCTGTAACGGTTGGGTCATGCCACTCTTGATGTACTCTTTCGGCATACTCAAGTGGACTCAGACTGAACTGGACGAGATTGATAGGCGAGTCCGTTCACTGTTGACCACATATCGAATGCATCACCCACGTTCGTCTGTAATGAGGTTGTACATCCCGCGGAAGTGCGGGGGCCGAGGGTTTCTAAACGCTAAGACCCTACACAACCGCGAGGTGTACAACCTTAGGGAATATTTTCTTAAGGGCAGTGTGGATGTGCATCGGGATGTGGTTGCCGGGCCCTTCACGGACCTGATGTAGATCAACTAGCTTCTGTGGCCTGGCTACGTTTTGGTAATCTCTTCGGAGAAACCGAAGGTTTTGTCTGTGCAATTGCAGATGAAGTTATCAAGACGAGAAATTACCGGAGGTATATCATGAGGGACGGCACAGTAGATATGTGTCGAGCTTGCAACCGACCTGGTGAGTCCCTCAGGCATATAGTCTCCGGTTGTTCTCGTCTTGCTAATAGCGAGTACTTGCACAGACACAACCAAGTAGCCAGGATCATACATCAGCAACTGGCTCTGCGATACGGGCTTGTAGACGTCGAGTTGCCATATTACAGGTACAGCCCTGAGCCAGTTCTCGAGAATGGTCATGCAACATTGTACTGGGATCGATCTATTGTCACAGATAGGACTGTTGTTTGCAACAGGCCTGATATTGTGATAATAGATCGATCAGAGCGCTGCGCAATGATTGTTGACATTACTATCCCATATGACGAGAATCTCGTGAAAGCAGAAAAAGACAAACAAGAGAACTATTTGGACTTGGCTCACGAGATTGTCGATATGTGGGATATTGATTCAGCAATCATTGTTCCGATAGTTGTGTCCGTTAATGGACTTATACATTTTATTTTGTATAACAGTTTTGCGGTACAATTTATATAGTAAAACAACTAAAAGAAGATACAATATCCGATAAATATACAGACATAATTTATAAAAACCATAAAGAAGATGACACCTTGTGTCAAATGGAAAATTGTAAACAATAATAAATAATGATAATATCAAGAAATATCTATGTTGACGAGAGCCAGAGCAGCAGTAGCACGCCTTAGAACCCCGGACTCGTCGCTCAGCTCCGCCTCACAGCCGCCGGCACCAGAGCCAGCATCGCCGAGTGTTGAGGCGTCGAGCTCGTCGAGCGACGAGTATTTTTCCCCGCCGTCGTCGCCAACACCAGCACGTCGCCGGGGAAGAGGCCGGCCACCCTTACGCTTGGGACCCCGAGACCCACCGGTTTCGAACAGGGCCCCCGCTACCGGTGGTAATGTGCACCGCATGAGATGGACACAATCCATGAACGAAAATGTCATGCGGGCATATTTTGTGGCTACAGAGGGAGGTACCAACCTTACGGCGTACCGTGATCGCATGCTGCCTCTGTTTCAGGGCTTGGAACTGGCTGTCAACGTTTCGGCACAGCGACTGTCGGATCAAGTGCGAGCCATCCAGCGCTACCGCCTGCTTGATGACGACGCACTTGAGAGGCTACGCTCAGACTTGCCAGTTATCCCTGCCAACCAACCTCCTACACACAATGTGGCTTCAGTGCCGAACATATTGCACAGACAACAAGATGGAGGTGAAGAGGTGGTAGACAGGGATACACAAGTAAGTACCCAGTGCATTGATAAGATAAGGAGTGCTTTGGCGTGTGCCATTGGGGAATATAGGTACGTTGCATTGCAAGACAGACCTCGGCTGCCGCGTTTGCCCACGCATAAAAAGAATATGCCTATTTACTTAGACAATAGTGAAAATCTTAGCGATACGCACTCAATTCTGTACTGTGCGGCTGTAGCGGCATGTCGAGTAGCTAATATTAAAATAGGAAACAGTTTTGATATTGCTCCTCGAGATGCCGTCCCGGCTTGGCAGCGTAGAATTGAGCGGCGTATTGCTGAGACCAGGGCACTCATAGGCAAACTAATCTGCTTCAGGTCGGGCAATACCCGCCCGAGAGTGATGCGTTTTGTGAACCGGGCGTTTAAAGGAACGGGACTCCGTCCTCAAGAGTATGTGTCACGGGTCACAGAACGCATCGACCTCCTGAAGCAGAAAGTTTATGCGTGGGCAAATCGTATCAAACGATACAAGAAAAGGGTAGCCCGATACTTCCAAAATCGCGCATTCCAAAGAGATGAGAAGTTGGTTTATAGAAATTGGGAGCGACCTGACCCACGTGTGGATGATGGACGTCGGCCAGATGATGCGAATACGATTGAATTTTTGCGCAGCATATGGTCGACTCCTATCAGCCATACGGAAGATGACTGGATTAGAGATGTTAAACGATCATGTGAGGCAATACCTCACATGGAGCCCGGAGCCATTGACACCACAGATGTATATTGTGCAGTCCGTCAGTTAGCCAACTGGAAATCGGCAGGACCGGACGGGCTGCACAATTTCTGGTTAAAATGGCTACGCAGTGCACATGCTCGTTTGGCTTCTCAATTTCAGTCATCTCTGGATTCCGGATCGCTGCCTATTTTTATGACAACTGGCGTAACTCATCTGCTCTTTAAGGCTGGTAGTACCACGGAGCCTACGAACTATAGGCCTATAACTTGCCTGCCTACAATGTATAAAGTTTTTACATCAATTTTGAGAACGAAATTAGAAGCACATATATTTAGAAATAACATCTTATTTGTATCTCAAAATGGATGTAGAAGCGGGGCCCGTGGTACTAAAGAGCTACTCCTTATTGACATGACCATAAGCCAACAGGTTCGCCGTAGTCGAAAGAATCTGGCGACATGCTGAATAGACTATAAGAAGGCCTATGACTCTGTGCCACATACGTGGCTCTTGAGGGTGCTGGAGTTGTACAAAGTTGATGCAACTCTATGCGCCCTCTTGAAGGCATGTATGGGGCAGTGGAGTACGGTGCTTCGCTATCCAGGATATCGACAGCCTTGCGGGTATGGCGTACCTATAAGGATCCAGCAGGGTATTTTCCAAGGCGACAGTTTGAGTCCACTATGGTTTTGCCTAGCACTGAACCCACTGAGCACTTTGCTCGAAAGTTCAGGGCTAGGCTATAGATTGCAGAGTAGAGGTCAAGTTATTTCTCACCTCCTCTTCATGGATGACCTCAAAATATTTGCCCCCACTGACCCCCAATTGACTGAGTTACTAAAGATAACCGAAAGCTTTAGTAATTCAATTAAGATGGGGTTCGGTGTGGATAAATGTGCGTTAATGCATGTAAGGCGAGGCAGGAGTGTGGAATCTGATGGTATAGAACTTTCAAATTTCACACAACTTAGATCTCTCTCTGCAACCGAAACCTATAAATATCTGGGTATGTCGCAGGCATTAGGCAGTGATGAGGCTGGCATGAAACAGGCGTTGCAGGTGCGTTTCTTTGGCCGCCTGAAGAAAGACTTAAAAAGCTTTCTATCAGGCGGAAATAAGGTACGTGCCTGTAACGGTTGGGCCATGCCAGTCTTAATGTACTCCTTCGGCATACTCAGATGGACTCAGACAGAATTGGACGCCTTGGATAGGAAAGTTCGTTGTCTACTTACGACATACCGGATGCATCACCGGTGTTCGTCGGTGATGAGATTGTACATCCCGCGGAAGTGCCGGGGTCGTGGCTTCTTAAGTGCCAAGACCCTCCATGACAGAACTATTGCGGCTAACAAGCCGGACATAGTGGTGATAGACCGATTAGAGCGCCTTGCAATGATCATCGACGTCACCATACCCCATGACGAGAATCTCGTGAAAGCCGAAAAAGATAAACAAATTAAGTATTTGGAGCTGGCTCACGAGATTGACGACATGTGGGATATTGACTCGGCGATCATTGTACCGATAGTCGTTACCGTAAATGGTCTTATCGCCAAGAGCCTCGACCACCACCTCAAGAGGCTCTCGTTAGACGGCTGGATCAAGTCCTCTATACAGAAGGCAGTATTGCTGGACACGACACGTATCGTTCGGTTCCTCTCTCTGGAGCCCTAACCACCGGTGGCTTGGTCCCTGTGCCCGATGCCGGTGGGTCTCCGTGGTCCTGTTTTATATGGTTAAATATTTTTTTTTTGTTAAGTGATTTAATTATATAAAATAAGAATAATGAGAATGAAAATAAATAAAGAGGAATAATAATCATAATAACCCTCTGAGGCAGCCGTTATCTCATCATGAGACTAACGCAATCTCGGAGGGCAGAGTAAAAGCTTTCAAACATCACCTTCATCTTGTGATATAAACAAAAACATGTATTATATATGTCAATGATTACAGGATGAATAAAAAGCTTACAAACCGCAGGGCAGCTTTGTGGCGAGCTGAATGTGTGTGGCGACATTGCAGTCCCGAATGCTTTAGAGAGTTGGTCAGGGCCTCGGCTCCGGCTTGCCTTTATTGGCTGGTTGGAGTGGATGCCCAAGAGTGCCCGCAGGACTCTGAACTCTGGCTTGCCTTGGTCAGCCGGCCAGAGAGAAGCCGCAAGAGCTACTAGCTCGGGGGTAGAAGTGTCATTCTTAAGGGCGTCACTACGGGGAAACCCGCTCCGGGTCACGAGACCCGCGATGGCGAAACCGGTGCCGCACCGCTCTACACCCCTTGCCACTCGCACCGGTGTTGCCCTCTGGCTGCCTTTATGGCAGACTTTGTTTACCTTGGTGCCTATTTAGAGAAGGCCCATCTAGTGAGTTGGCGAGTCATTGTCTGCCCCTTTTCGACGTACTATAAGAGTACTAGGGCAGACGCCAGTTTTCATCCATAGTTGCCATTTAAACCAGTCCATTTAACACCCATCACAATAGCCCAGATTAATTAGTTCCATACAAGTAGCAATAGTGTTGCACCTGCTGCGGCTAATCCGTGACTGCACTTAATAGTGCAGTTATGGAGGCTCCTCAGTAGGTGTCCCATCACATTCTAGATTAAAACTCTCAAAGGGCCTCTGCGCGTTGGACCTATGTCTCCGTGCACGCCTGCCAAAGGGCCGTGTACTTTTTTAACACCATATGTTCGAAAAGTACGCGTGATAGAGAAACACATAATAATAATAATAATATTCATTCATTTGCTCAGAATGTAGGTATGTACCTATATACGTTGAGACATAGTCATACACACTCCTTCTGCTTGCCCGAAGAGGTGACGAATGAACCCATAATTAAAGTTTCTATCGTAAAGACAAAACCCAAATACGCGAGATTATAACTTTTCTTATCACTTTTTTACAACTCAGCTTTTACAAGCCACGGGGCAAAAACCACCCGAATTTCGTAATAAAGGGACAACAATATGCAAAAGTTTGACCAGATGTTAGCATATTTAAGGGTCAGACTTTCTACATAACCGGTTGTAGCTATATGTTTATTTTAGAATCAAAAGCTTCTGTCTCTTGTATTTCTACAAGTGAGTGTAGGTAAATTGTGCATTTCGATATTTAAATTAAACTAGTCTTATAATAATTATTCACAATAATTACCGTAAATCATTGACTGACTTGCCTATGCAAAAGGTAAAGTCAGTAATTGATCAAAAGTCTAAAAGCTTTCACAGACATATTGCATACACTCTCAGGCCCATTTTCTCCTTATTATAGTTTTTAACATGCACTTTCGATCTAATTTCAGTGTCCTACACATGTCAGAAATTGTATTCTCCTAAATTAACTGATATTTAAATGATATCGTAACTAGATCGTCAATTGAACCATGACCTCGTACAAAATAAATCAGCGGCAGTCTTAATCGCGATTTGTATACTTATACAAAATATGGTGGTCGCGGAGAGACCACCATATTTTGTATGATGTATACAAATCGCGAAAGTTTAAAATCGATTATTGAACCATGTCCTAATAAATATATCGAACAAAGTATCAAACTATTTATAATATCAAATTAGACGATGATAATAAGTTACCAGGAAACCAATTTTGAGTTTATTCAAAATCTAATCGCATTTCATTCAAAATAAAGTGTCAATATCAGATAAAATACAAGAATTGGCCTTCTACATGTATACGATTCATACACACTCTATTGGATATGTCCAGTCGACGCTCGAACTCACGCAGCTCGGTGCAGATGAGACTACAAGCAGAAGCAATAGCTGTAAAAAAAATATTATAATAATTACGTACAGTTCAAAAACCTGTGCATTTTATGTACCTACCTATGCGCTATACAGTAAAAAAATCTTCTTCACACCCTTTCAAAACTTTTCAAAGTAGCGCTGCACGCAGCACGCTAGTGTTTTATTTCGTAGTAATATCTTGTATTCACAAAATTCCTATTAAAAATATTGACTCATAAAATATACGCTTTGAATAACTCCTTTAAATAACAAAAAAGCATCAGCTAATATCGTTACGTGCAGAAAACTATTGTAAGCTGTAAATGAAACACCTAGAAGCGTAGTTATCTGATGCGAGTGCACTTGGGCGGCAAACCTGACCCATATAAAACACGGCGGTATCTGTAACGTCACTCGTGCGGATTTGTTGCCACACTAAAGAATTTAGTGCTCACCCCTGTCTAAGGCAACCTTCGCAGTAGTCTTGCTGCCTAGGAATAGCGAGAGAGCAATGCGTTGAAAATGGTAATAAACTTTGTACGAAGACTGGTGTTGCTATGCTTGTATCGTAACATTATAAGTAAACGATAATAAGAGGCAATATAAAAATAAGAGGCATGTTATAAAAAAAACATTTAAAAAAAAAGCAGTACTGTTCATACCGCCGTACCACTTTTTGATTTGCCAATTTTTTTGCGCACCATTTTTTAAGACAACTTTGAACAATCGCAGTGTAGCGCGAACTATTGCTTATACACTAAACGAAATGCATCCGGACTCAGAATCTTCAATGTCGCAACAGAATATTTTGTTCCATGAGACGATCGGATACACAAATCGTATTACTGATGATATTTAAATAATGCTATTATTTAAAATCCTCCCGCAAGATGGACCAACGACCTGGTTAAGTTCGCGGTTGGATGCCGGGCGGCTCAAAATCGAGCTGTGTGGAAAACCTTGGGGGAGGCTTATGTCTAGCAGTGGACGTGTCTAGGCTGATATGATGATTATTATTATTATTTAAAATTGCAAAACTCTATTTGTATTTCATATTCTTTAATAATGTTCGCCCCAACTGTATTGACAGTGCAGAGTTTTTAAATTCAAACTTGTGATATAAATGAAAAATAAAAACTTTGAATATAAACTTAAACGTAAAAGAGCTTTTAAACTATTTTAAATTATCTGTACTCGTATCACTCTGAGTTGTTAACTTAGCTTAATAATGACTACTGTACACTACATAGCTTTTTGATCCTGATGGTAAGCAATTACCGCCGCCCATGGACACAAGCAGCACCGCAGGAGTCACAAGTGCGTTGCCGCCCCTTAGGGTTGGGAAAAGGGATAGGATGAGGAGTGGGATGAGGGAGAAGGAATAAGGCCTCCGGCACTCTCACTCACCAAATGAAATGCAACAGTTTAGGTACTGTTACTTTACGTCGATTTTCTGTGAGAGGGTAGTACTTCCCCGGTCGAGCCGGCCCATTCATGCTGAAATCAGCAAGGCTCTACTACCTTGAAAACATCGTTAACAACTGAGAATTATTGAAGAATTTAATTACCATTTCGTCACTGCCATCACTTTATGACTACCTGTCCATAATTGAGGCACGTGAAGCCAGTTCTAGGTTTGGATGTACTTCCTTATTCCTTGCTCACTTTTATGCAGCTGGTAACACTAGCTTTATTTCGAGACCTATAATGGAGTTCCAATTCTGAACATGGTTGCTTACTCTTACCTGATAAATGGATCATGGGTGTTTTTTCTTAGTAGCTAGTATATGGTTAGTATCCTACTAATATTATAAATGTGTTTGTGAAGATGTATGTATAGATGGATGGATGGATGGATGTTTGTTACTCTTTCACGCAAAAACTACTTAACGGATTTTGATGAAACTTTACAATTATATAGTTTATACATCAGAATAACACATAGGCTATAATTTATAAAGATTTTGTATAATGTTGCCATAATATAAGGAAAAGTATCAACTAAGTCGGCAAAAATCCTGAGCTCTGAAAGCTATTAATTGGAATTTTACCCCCTTCCTGATGACAGATTGATCAGATATTTGGTATACACTCATATTGTCATCAAGATTAAAAGATAATATTTAAATGATTGTAATTTCAAGATGGCCACTGATACAAAATGGCGGATCATATTAAATTACTTCACAATAACCTCAATATGGGTATCAAATGAAAAGGCTTGATTGGTAGAATAGAGCTCACTATGAAAAATCCAAGATGGCCGCCGCCACAAAATGGCGAATTACTTATTTTCCACAAATACCTCAATCAAATGAAAGTGCTTGATTCGTAGAATAGAGCTCGCTATGAAAAATCCAAGATGGCTGTCGCCACAAAATGGCGGATTACATATTTTCCACAAATACCTCAATTTGGGTATCGAATGAAAGGGCTTGATTGGTAGAATAGGGGTCACTATGAAAAATCCAAGATGGCCGCCGCCACAAAATGGCGAATTACTTATTTTCCACAAATACCTCAATCAAATGAAAGTGCTTGATTCGTAGAATAGAGCTCGCTATGAAAAATCCAAGATGGCTGCCGCCACAAAATGGCGGATTACATATTTTCCACAAATACCTCAATATGGGTATGTGTTAGTGCCTACCCTTATGTATGGTAGTGAAAGTTGGGTATGGCAGAAGAGATTTGAAAGTAGAATAAATGCTGTAGAAATGAGAGCACTGAGAAGTATGTGTGGTGTGTCTTTGACCGACAGAGTAAAGAATTGTGTGATACGAGAGTGGTGTGGAATCTCGTAAATCGTGGTCCAGTATTGGGACCGAATCCACAACAGTCGGCGTAAGGCTAAACAGAGAATCGACCGCCAACTGTGCAGTCATATTGCACCTCGGCAGTGTATGTATATTGTATATCCAAGTCATATGTAAATTAAGTTGAAGGCAGAGTGCTCAATAAACCGCGATGCAATTTGCAGATATAGCTATTCAGAGAACATTCCTGATAGGACACAAACTCTTGGATTATCGCCAGTGGTCTGACGTGGATTTGTTACAAGAGTAGAAAATTCAGTGTTCACCCGACTTAAGACTTGCCTTTCAGATATACAAACTTGTGGAGTCGCCTTGACTACATTTGATTTATAGCGATAAAATATTAATTACTACCGTTACTTATACGCGTAACTAGGCCATAAATATACAAATTCAAATTCAAATTCAAATTGTTTATTTGCGATATATGGGTATTACAAATATTATCAGTTGTTACAATTAGGGTAGTAAGGTATCACCATATTTCAGCCAGGTAGGCATGCAAAATGTTACTTAATTGTGCTAAATACAACTTTTCTGTCTATTCTTAACATTTCATAATAGTCCACGTAGGAGAAAAGCGGTATAATACGTCTATATTATATTATCATTGAGTTAAAATTCAAGTGACTATATTATCTCAAGTGAATATTTTATAATTACAATAAATACTAAGCAGAAATTATAATAAAAGCAAATGTATAATTATTATGTCAACTTATATGTCAAGCCTACATCAATGTCAGGAATAGTATGTCAATAAATATTTAATTAAATTTATATTATAGTTATAAAGGAGTTAAATTTATGTAATCAATAATGTCAATTTATTAGAAATGTCAAACTTAATCAATTATTTATAAAAATTTGTCACTTAAATATTCATTGACCAAGTAGTAACACTTATTTAGTAATAATAATCTTATTCTATTTTTGAATGCATTATAATCTGAAGTTTGAAGAATAGATTTGGGTAATTTATTGTAAATACGTGATGCCATACACAATATACTTTTATTCAATAAAGCTGTCTTATTTGGTGGCATAGTTATAGTTAAATTATGTCTTTTACTATTTAGTTTTGTAAACAACTGAATGTTTTTCCTTACAAACAAAAGCACTTCCAATATATACAAACATGGGAGTGTTAATATATTCAGCTGTGCAAAAAAAGGTTTACAGCTTTCTGTAGGTTTCAGATGACATATTGACCTTACACACCTTTTCTGTGCCACAAAAACAGCTTCTTTATCAGTTGAGTTGCCCCAAAACATGATACCATACCTTAAAAGAGGCGCAACATATCCATGCTATGCAGTCAACACAGTTGCTTGACTTGCTGATTTTCTTAGCATATACAATGCATATGAAAACGTATTGACTCTATTGCAAAGCATTTCGATGTGATTTTTCCAATTTAAAGAATTATCAATATACATCCCCAAAAATTTCGTCATATCAACTTCGGCAATTTTTTTATTTAAGCAAGTAATGTCCATGTTTGAGATTTTATTTACCCTATTCCTGAATGTCATAAAATTTGTTTTGTCAATGTTTAGATTTAAATTATTTAATGTCAACCAAGCTATAATATTATTCAATGTCAAATTTATTTCCTGTTCTAATTGCGGTTTGCTATCGCCAGTAAATATAATTGTGCTATCATCGGCAAATAAGACTGTATTATACTTTGTTACTTTTGGCAGATCATTTATGTAGATAATAAATAGTAGCGGACCCAGAACACTACCTTGGGGAACACCAAGTGATACGTTTCTACTTTGTGAGGTGTGGTTAGTAATACTCGCAATTTTACTAGATGTACTTATGCTTGTGATCTGTGTTATTTGCATTCTATGGCTTAAGTAAGACCTAATTAAGTCATGAGCATTTCCTCTTACTCCATAGGCGTATAATTTGTTCAGCAATATTTTGTGATCAACATAATCAAAGGCTTGTGTCAAATCCATAAACAACGCACATACCTGTTTACCTTTGTCTAGGTTAGTTAGCACTGTAGTTAGGAAACTATATACAGCCATATCAATGGACTTATTTTTCCTGAAACCAACTTGCTCAGAACAGAATAAATTATTCATTTCAAAATAATTGTAAATACAATTGAATATTACCTTTTCAAAAATTTTTGATATAACGGGTACTAGTGCTATAGGTCGATAATTACATAAGTCATGTTTATCATTTTTCTTAAATAAAGGTTTAATAATAGTCAATTTTAACTGGTCAGGAAATATGCCATAAGCTATGGAGAGATTTATTATATGACTTAGGACATGTGATAGTGGAACTGATACAAGTTTTATTATTTTAGTTGATATACCATCATATCCAGTACTGTTTGTGCTTTTTAAATTTGATATAATTCTATAGATATCTTGAGGTATTGTGGGATGCATAAATAAGGATTTCAGCTGGTTAGGTATTTGCATCTCTTGACCAATTGGTTATGATTGATGGACTTTGTCAACGAAAAAATTATTAAAATGATTCGCCATTTGTGTAGGATCTTTTATGATAATACCATCAACATTAATGTGCTGTATTAGTTCATTTTGTATATTACGTTGGTGGTTGCGGATAACCCTCCATGTAGCTTTGGACTTATTAGTGGCTCTATTAATAAAATTGTCGTTTTGAGCCTTTTGTGTTAATTTAATAATGCGATTTAATCTTAGTGCTAAAGCTTTGTACTGAATTTTACAGCTATTAGTACGTTTTTTCCTGTATTCCCACAAAAGTTGACGCTTTCGTTTACAACATACTCTAATACCTTTAGACAGCCAGCGTGGTCGCACAATATTTGATTGCTTAACTTGTTTAAAAGGAAAACAGAGGTCATAAAACAGACCAAATAATTCATAAAAGTTTGAGAAAGCAACATTTGGATCCTTCGAAGTAAAGACCTCATTAAAACTTAAAGAATCAATACAATTTTGAAATTTGGTTTGGTTTTCTTTACTATAGTCTCGTACAGTGATGTACCAATCTTTGACCGAGGTATGCGGTTTAACTGGACATGTTAGCAGTTGTGCTGTATGATCTGAAAGTGCCAATTCAAGTACTTCGACTTTACAGCTTCGTAAATTAAACAACATGTTATCTATGCATGTTCCACTTACTAACCGTGTAGGTTCATTAATACCTAGTTTCATATTATAACTATGCAAAATTTGTTTAAATTCAGTCTGTATGTTACCATCATTTAGGATATTTATGTTAAAGTCGCCGCAAACGATAACTTTCTTTTTACTATAACAAAATCGATGAAGTAGCAAATTTAAATTTATGAAAAACTTATTAAGGTCCTGTAAATTTGACCTTGGCGGTCTATAGATGCATATAACATAAATATTGTATTCCGTTAAGTGAACCCCTGAACACTCTATGATTTGTTCCAATGAATAATTATTTATTGCAGGTATTGGATTAAATCTTATTGTATTTTTTACCATGATGCAAGATCCTCCGCGTCGTGTTTTCCTACAGAAATATGAACCAAGACTATAATTTACGACTTTAAGAGATTTGTTATCAGACACAGTCATATTGTGTTCAGTGAGACACAAAATATCAACATGTCTTCCTTTTTCGGCTTCAACAGAATCGATGGTTACCGTTAAGATGGGCGGAAGTCCGTGCAGGTCAACTCATATTTAACACCACTGAACTGCACTGACTTCTACTCCCTGCACCTGAGTCCGGTGCAGGGAGTGGCGAATGGTCTCAGGGGTAGCGCAGGTCGCGATGATCCCTTAGGCAAGGCTGGTGGACTATCCTTCTCGAGGTTGCCACCCGTTCTTGGTCCAGTTCCTTCAGAAATGGATGCAACCAAAACCTCCAGCCGAAACACAAACAACAGGCACATTACACACGCACATACACACACGTACACACATGCGCGCACACATCCACATACAGGAACACATCTCTTCATCACGCCCCTTCGTGGTCGGGAGGGTGTGGGCTCGTAGTAAAAAGTCACGGGTAAGAGTAGCTGACCACCTGCGCTAGGACCTGCGCAGTCGAGCGCCGTACGCGGGGATGACGGAGTCCTGGGGGGTTGAGCCGAGCGGCGCTGGCGGTAATGTGACCGTGAGGCAACACGCCCTCTTTGATCCTGATTTCAAGCTAAACGGTAGCCCCCGCTGTGAGCCGCAGCGGGGGAAATGGCCATCGTGTCCCGTCAGAGGGCCACAGGCTAGGGACGTAGGGTCCACATCAGCAGTCGGGATTTATTTCGGCTGTTGATGAGGTGGGTGAAGGCTATACGGAGGGCGCAAGCGAGGGATGACGGCTAGAGTTGGTAACTCGGCTCAGGCCGTTGACCCAAGCGGGCGCCCGAAGTCGTGCTGTAAACCAGCCCCGCGTTCCTATATCCCTCTGGTAATCCTAACGTCCGGTATGACGTTCCCTGATGCGGGCTCCATGGAGGGTGGGAAGCCAGAGGGATGAAGTCTTAGTAAACTTGCATGGATACCGAAAATCCTAATATTACCCCAACTGTGACGGGGTCAGCGAAAGCTGTTCCCGCCGCATCAACCAAAACCAAACAGATGGTTGACGCCGTGGCCTCGGCTGCAGGTGTTAAACCATCCCCCAAGGACGAGACTTCAGCGCTGGCTAACGCTAGTACTGGTCCCGTCCTTACAATCGTCAGCCCGTTTGAAATCAAGCGGGCAGACGACTCCTCCTTCGCAGGCTGACAAGTGGTAAGCCACCACAAGGGCAAGGGTAAGGGCAAGACCACCAATCCTGCCCAACACCCGCCCACTACACAACCGAGTGGCCCCGCTGCTACCAGCTCTGCGAAGAAAAAGAGGGCAAACAAAAACAAGAGACAGCGCCTGGCAATAAGGCGGAAGGCGGCACAAACCGCTGCCGCAGCCGGTGCTGCCTCTACAAAAACAGCGGAGCAGGCCGCTATCGCAGGTCCCAGTAATGTGACCAGCGCGCAGCCTGCGCTCAGCAGTAGGGGGTGTACGAAGACCGGAGGCAGTACGGGGAAGCCGCCTGCCGCCAAGCGGCGGGCTGGTCACCCTGGACGGCATCCAGCCCTAGCACCACCAGGAAACACGGCAGGTAAAACTGCCGGAAACAAGGAAAGAGGTGAGGCCAAACGTGCTCTCAACGAGACCAGCTCGCCTCGAGGGGAGCACAAGAAGCCCCGCCTCGACTCCTCCACGATAAAAGGTAAGTCCTATGCACAGGCCTCCAAGGCATCTCTGGGCGTTGCAGTAACATGCAAGCGCACAGGGAACTTGCCGAAGGAGTTCGTGGACCGGATACTCACGGAGATTCAAAGGAAGATCCTGAGTGACGCCTGGTCGACTAAAACCCCAAAACGCCCCGCCCCTGCGTTCACCGGGAAACCCATGTACGCGGACGGGGTCCTCAAACAGCGGACCAGAGTGCGCCGACGAGGCAACGCGTACCTGGCTGACGGAGGCGGTCTCTCTCCTGGTCCCACCACCGGGCTTCGAACTGGAGGTTAGGGGCCAGGAAGAGGCCCCGAAGAGAGTGCGGTGCGGCGTTGTCGTTCCGAACGAACAGGGAGTCTGGGACGACGTGCGCGACGTAGGTCGAGCTCTGGAGTTCCAGAACCCCTGGTTGGCGGTCGACAAATGGTCTCTGATGCACTCGGAGAGACAGTCAGGTGGATGGTTCCTGGTCGTGGGCGTCCCGGAGGAACAAGTCCCAGTCCTGGTGCAGAACGAGCGCCGCCTCGCGTTGGGGCTGGGCGCAGTCTACGTCCGGTTCCGGGACTCTACAGGCAAGTATGTCGACCATCCTCCGGGATGCGACAACTCCACACAGCAAGTCTCAAACACCCAGTCAGGATGCTCCGCGGAATCCGGCCCGTCAGAGCCGGCCGCGTCTGGCTCGGAGGCTGGCCCGTCAGCCGAGGGTAACTCGGAAGATGAGAGCCTGCTCCTGAGTCCGGTGCGGCGGGACGACGGGGTGGAGGCCGGCGACATCCTGGCTGGCCTAACGCAGCTGAGGGTCGGGGGGGAGGGGACATCACCCACAGATGAACCCTCTGCCTAGTGACGTCAGCTGCCTACAAATCAACCTCCATCATAGCCAAACGGCCACTGCGCAACTGCGCAAGTGGATGGAGGTCCAACATTCAGCCATCGTGCTCATCCAGGAACCTTGGATAAGGGGTGGCCTCATTAGAGGCCTCTCCAGTCTGGGAGGTAAGATTTACTCTTCTACTGACCACACACATCCAAGAACCTGCATACTTACAACTAAAAACATCAGAGCCCAAGCTTTAATGGAGTTCTGTTCCAGAGACATCACAGCAATACAAATCGAAATAATACAGCAGCCAAGGAGTATAGCGGTCGTTTTCGCATCGGTCTACATGCCCGAGGCCGAAGACCCGTCTCCGTTCGACCTCACGCGTCTGGTTAACCAGTGCGAGAGAACCAATACGGAGGTCGTAATAGGAACGGACTGTGGGGCATGGACTGCAACAATAACAGAGGTATGTCATTGGTTGAATACTTATTCACCACTAATCTTACCCTATTAAACACAGGTACGGAGCCCACCTTCGTCACTAAACGTAGTCGGACAATTATCGACTTAACTCTCGCAACAGAAGGAGCGGCTGAACGCATCAAGGGATGGCACGTCTCGAAAGAGGCATCATGCTCAGACCACAGATGGATCAGCTTCTCCATAAAAGTCGATATACAGCCCACACAGCCCCGCAGGAAACCACACAACACTGACAAAGCAAAGTATGTCCTACTACTTAAAGAGAAACTTACCCTTACGGCCACGCCGCCGGTACTGGGTGACACTGTACAGATCGACGATCAGGTATGTATACTGACGCAGTCGATGCTTGACAGCTATTATGCAGCTCGCCCGGAAACCACTCCGCCTTCAACCCCGGGGAAACAACCCTGGTGGGGCGCTGAACTTGAGCGTAAGCGCAAGAAGGTAAGAAAGTCTCTAAATAGGGCAATGAACACAAGCGCGGACGCAGATTAGGACGCTTATAAAGCGGCCAAATCAGACTACAGGAAATGCCTCAGATTCAGACGCACCATGGGATGGAGAAAATTCTGTGGGAGCATTGAATCTTGCCAACAAGCAAACCGGGTAAGGAAACTACTGGCCCAACAACCAACGGTTGCACCAGGTACTCTCCGTAAACCGGATAACACATACACCACATCGGAGGAGGAGACAAGACGCGTCCTACTCGAAACACACTTCCCAGGCTGCGTCCTCACCCCGGTAATAACGTGGCACGATACACCAACAGTGGCGACCGAACACGAATGGAGACACGCAAACAACGTGGTCACAGAAGAAAAACTCCGATGGGCCATCGATAGCTTCCACCCCTTCAAAGCAGCCGGACTGGATGGCATCTTCCCAGGGTTATTACAATGGGGAGGAGAACCTGTCCTTAAAAGACTCCTGGCAATTATGAGGGCTAGCCTGGCCCTCAGATATATACCGAAGAGGTGGAGGGAAGTTAAACTAATCTTCATACCAAAACCAGGCAAAACAGACTATACCCATGCAAAGTCCTTTAGACCAATAAGCCTCACCTCCTTCATGCTTAAAGCCTTGGAAAGGCTTTGCGAGAGGGAACTAAGAAGTGGGGCTCTTAAGCACCTACCCTTACATGCCAACCAACATGCATACAGCTCAGGGAAATCGACGGAATCGGCCTTACATCAGGTCGTGAACCAGATAGAAGCTGCTATACAACAAAAAAGCATCTGCCTGGGCACCTTCATCGACATAGAAGGAGCCTTCGACAAGACAAACTTTTCCAGCATAAGCAACGCCCTAGCCAGGCATGGTGTGGACCAGATGCTCATACAGTGGATCCAAAACATGCTCAGCAAAAGGGTAGTGCGCCTGCAAGCCGACACTCAGACAGCCTTGATAACTAAAGGGTGCCCGCAGGGAGGTGTACTCTCCCCGCTATTGTGGAACTTAGTCATCAATGAACTCATAGACAAACTCAACGCGAGATACTTCTTTACAATAGGTTATGCAGATGATCTAACCATACTCACCTCAGGTAAGGTAACCAGTACAGTGTACGACCTAACCCAACAAGCCCTACGCATAATAGAGTGGTGGTGTAATGAGTACGAATTATCTGTAAACCCGACCAAGACCGAACTAGTTATGTTCACACACAAGCGCGCGCTGGGTACTTACCGATTGCCCAGGCTATTTGATACAGAGCTTAAGCTGTCTACCGAGGTCAAGTACCTGGGCGTCACTCTCGACAGCAAATTGACATGGAACAGCCACATGGAAAATAAGCTCAATAAAGCCAGCATCATCTTCTGGCAGTGCAAGAAGATGATAGGTAAGCGATGGGGCCTATCCCCCAAAATTGTCTTATGGCTCTATAAGACAATAATACGTCCGATGGTAAGCTACGGCGCAGTAGTGTGGTGGCCTCGGACCAACCTAATAACGGCCGCCAACAAGCTTCAGAAGCTTCAAAGACTTGCATGCCTAGCGGCCACGGGCTGTATGAAAACAACGCCAACAGCGGCACTTGAAGTGTTGCTGGACCTGCCTCCATTGCACCTGTTCATACAACAGGAAGCAACGATGTCGGCAGTCCGGCTAAGAGCCCTGAAGCTCTGGAAAGACACCAACACACCGCACACTAACAACTTAAATACACTCTTTAAAGAAGTTCCTATTACACAAGCCATTGGCGACCGTATACCGAAACAATTTGTTTTCGACAAGAAATACAAAATCCAACTGTACGAGGACATACACGAAGGAGCAGTTAACCACAACGAGCTCACGATCTTCACAGATGGGTCTAAAACAGATACAGGTACGGGTTCAGGAGTATTCTCCGAGGACCTAAACATCAACATCGCAGCACCGCTGGGAGCCTACAACACGGTCTACCAGGCCGAATGTTTTGGCATAATCCTAGCTGCCACAGCAATCATGGCACGTGAGGTAAGGGAACGGTCCATTAGGATCCTCTCAGATAGTGAGGCTGTCCTCTCAGCCCTCAAAAGCCATACTGTCACCTCGGCGCTCACGTTTGAATGCCACCAGAAACTAACAGAGGTAGGTAAACTAAACAAATTAACACTGCAATGGATTAAGGGCCACAGTGGCTCAAGAGGGAATGACGCAGCCGACGTACTTGCCAGAAGAGGGGCCACTTTAGAGGTGGTGGGACCCGAGCCCATTATTCTCCTCCCTTCTGGTTTTTATCGCAACCTGGTAAGAAATAGGACCAGGACCAAACACAACCAGTCCTGGATTGGTATTGAAACATGTAGGCAGGCCAAGGAGGCTCTTCCCGCAGTAGACGGTAAGATAGCTAAACAAATCCTCCGGCTGTCCAAACAACAACTACGGACAGTCACGGCCGCCTACACAGGACACGGATTCCTTAATAAACACCTATTTACTATAGGTATCACCGACAGCCCGCTGTGCAGGGCCTGTATGGCAGCAGACGAGACGGCAGCCCACCTGCTCCTCGACTGCCCTGAGGTTGCACAGTACAGGCAGCAGTACCTGAGCAGATACAGCACCCTGAGGGAGGCCGTGGGCCACATCAAGAGTCTGCTGGCCTTCCTCGAAGAGCTGGGGTGGCTCGAGTGACGACACCATTCCCACCCGCACGCAAAATACACGCCAAGACGTGGAGTTGCGGAAACAGCCCGTGCCATCAAGTATCAAGTATCAAGTACCGTTACGATATCGGATTTGCTCACTAAACCGTTTATATTTTGGTGAAGAATAGAAATATTATTACTTACGAAAAAGCTCACTACACCTTTTTGGAGTCGATACGATGCTAACACATTCTAGAAATTGCTCTGTCTGTGTACACTGATCCCTTAAAGATACCATATCATGTTCTGGTTTGTCATATTTATGTTTATTATAGAAGTCGTACCGCAGTCTATAGTTAATATGTAATATTTCCTTAAGAAGTAATTGAGATTTGTGGAGAGCAAGAAAATGGCGTCTGGGCAATACTTCACAATAATTCATGTCAACATACTTACAATGATTAAACATGGAACACAGAAATTTTATCTCATAATTTAATTTACGTTCGTTTAAAAACTTATTGTAAGGCACTTCTGAAATTAAAATATTGGTATTGTTGTTACTAGTCAAGAATTGTTTTAAATTAAATATTAAATCATTGGGCTGCTTATCATTAGTACCACCTATAATAATAATAAAGTCATTTTTATTCAAAACACTTATCTCTTCCTTTGATGGCTTCAGGACGTTTTGCATTGTGGCTCCTGATTTCCAATAAGTCTTGACCAAAAACTTGTCACCTACTAATTTTTGAAGACAATACCGTATTTTATATCCTTGTTGATCTGACAAGACTAGGATTTTCCGTATATCATTTTCCGGGTTTTTTTCTACTGGCAGTATTGCTGGCAAGTCTTCTTTTATATTTGCAGTTTGGCAATTTTTATTATTTACGTCAGATTCTGGTTTTTTGTTGGACGTACACGTTATTATATCTGCTTTCAACGACGATGTAGGATTGTCAGTACCTTCAATTTTATTAACATCCAAGGTTATATTTTTGTTATTATGTTGTACTGGTTTGTTCTTGTTGCGTCTACTAGGTGTCATATTTTTCCTACTAGGAGTTAAACAAATTTTCTTGTACGTCTCATTCAGTTTTATAGCATTTTGCAGATCAACTTTTAGACGAAAATGTTCACTGTTTAGGTTCTCTATCTCTGTGTGGGCACTCTGTAATTCGTCGGACAATGACTTAATTCGCTCATGCAGCTCATTTACATATTCACAATCAATATGAGAACTTTCATTTGGTATACTCAACATTCCGTTTATCTACTCATGTGGTAGTGTCGAGAAATCGAGATTGTTCAGAACTATTATTTGTAATATCTGCTAAATTTTCGCATGAGTTTACTTTGCCAGGACGACGATATGTTATATTTGTTTCTGAATCCATTTCGGTGTAAATTAATTTGATAAAAGAAATTGGTAGAATTATTTGGTAGAAATCTCAAATTGCTTTGTTCCAAACCTGGAGTTGATATCTCTCAAATGTGACATTTAGTCACAACTGGAACGCGCTCCAATTTTGATTTGTTGTTGGCAGTGTATATTTTCCTTGCTTATTTTGAATGTTTTTTTTCACAACGTTTCTTAAATTTAATAATTTAAGGACTTCACTAGTTTTTCTGATTAATAGTTGAAGCTAATTATATACAGTTTAAATAAATATCATATGTTCCTTATCAGCAGTGGATTTACAAGTCTAAAATCATATTTAAAAAACTTGTTACACTTCCGTAATATATCTACTCCAGATTAGAGTAATGCCGTGTATTGTTTGTAATTTATGAACACCTTCAATAATAAAATGTAAATATTTGTCGGCTCCATACATGCAATGTGCCACTATTCGGCGTAGAGGGCGCACCTACATCGAGAAACTGTCGGATTACGCCTGCCCCGGCCTCAAACGGAAACTTTTATTCTGCACTGTTTTTAGGGTTCCGTACCTAAAAGGTAAAAAACGGAACCCTATTACTAAGCCTCCGTTGTCTGTCTGTCTGTCTGTCTGTCTGTCTGTCACCAGGCTGTATCTCAGAAACCATGATAGCTAGATAGCTGAAATTTTCACAAATTATGTATTTCGGTTGCCGCTATAACAACAAATACTAAAAATAAAAAAAAAATAAAAAATTAAGGGGGGTCCCATACAAATAACGTGTTTTTTTTCGTATATTTTGCTCAAAATTACTAACTGTTACAGATAGACGCTTTAAATTTTTACAGAATATGTAGTTGTATATTACCTTTCAAACTAAATAATTAAATTTAAAAAAAGTAAATAATAAAGGGGGGCTCCCATACAACAAACGTAATTTTTAGGCAATTTGTTACTCGATCTTAATAAACAGGTAGAAACTTATAAAGTATTTAAGTATACATACAACGAACGTGATTTTCTTTTATAGATGATGGTACGGAACCCTTTGTGCGCGAGTCCGACTCGCACTTCCCCAATTTTTATTTTATATTCGCCTCCAACTTGTGCCAATATTACCTACCTACTTGAGAAATTAAGCAACTTTTCGTGTTATTTACGATCTTCCATGTCTGACTGTGAGCCTGAATATTGTATGAGCTACCTGTTTGAACACATTTAACGATGTATTTAAAGACTTAGCTCTCAAGGCTCACACTCCACATGACATCAACATTTAATTCTCCCTAGAAACGGCCAAAGTAAAGACCTCAATTTTAATTGACATTTCGGTTTACCTTTTTACCTCTAAAAGTACGTAACATCATTTTGGATAATAAAAAATAAAATCCTTATAAACTCAAAGGCACTTTCTGCTCGAAGTGAATGTAAAAGAACGTAATTTCTGCTGTAAAAAGGGTTAAAAGACTTTATAATACATGGAGGGGTCATTACACGGCTGTTGAGTTCACAGCACACGTGCAAAAATAAAATGATTATGGTAAAGTGAAAACATTAAATATCAAAAGGTAAATGATATGATTGGACTTTAGCTTATTAAATTCAGAAACAAACGACGAAAATTTGTTTATTTGAACTATGAACTGGTGTTTTTATATCTTAAATTAGTTGATTTATGGGGTTATGACCCGTTAATTAATTTTGTATTGTGCATACAAATCATGAAAGTTTAAAAATAATTATGAACTGTATGTAAAATTCTTCAAATCATGTTTTAAAAGCGTAAGGTACCTACAGGTGATACTAAAAAGTACCTACACTATTTCCATCCCGAAGATTCACTATTCGATAGTCGCTTTTTGCAGGCTCGGTGCTGTGTCCGAATACCTTTTCCACTGTACACACAAATGCGAGTATTGGCAATCGCGTCACTTTTTGGTGGATGATATCAATTTCGATAAGGCGGTCAAACGCTGACAGTCGGTAAAACGCGATGCAGTATCGACGCAGACTCTAAAAGTATCGTGTATGCTCAGGCCTTAAGCCATGCCAAACATTTTGCATGCAATACACCGAATTCGCGGATGTCATCACAACGCGTCTCTATGAATCCTTTGACATACCGCAGAGCGTGCAGTTTGAATCGACGAACTACGATGCGCAGAAAAATATTCAAAGAATTCCACGTTTAGTGAAGTACTTACACGCATTTCACTACATTGAAAAGGTTGTTAACGGATTGTTATCAGATAATCTTACGAAACATAACATTAACTTTGTATTAAAATGTTTTATACACGTGCTATCTAAGGAAATGAAGTATCTCAAGAAGCGTGGCGTGCCACAACGTTGGTGGCAAGTGGCTCTCACACCCCTATAGGTACACTCCATAATAAAACGGTGGCTACGTTTCATACCCACATTTTGAGGTTATTTTTGCACGTGTGCTGTGAACTCAACAGCCGTGTAATGACCCCTCCATGTATTATAAAGTCTTTTTAACCCTTTTTACAGCAGAAATTACGTTCTTTTACATTCACGTCGAGGAGAAAAGTGCCTTTGAGATTATAAGGATTTTATTTTTATTATCCAAAATGATGTTACGTACTTTTAGAGGTAAAACGGTAAACCGAAATGTCAATTAAAATTGAGGTCTTTACTTTGAAAGCTTGGCCGTTTCTAGGGAGAATTAAATGTTGATGTCATGTGGAGTGTGAGCCTTGAGAGCTAAGTCTTTAAATACATCGTTAAATGTGTTCAAACAGGCAGCTCATACAATATTCAGGCTCACAGTCGGACATGGAAGATCATAAATAACACGAAAAGTTGCTTAATTTCTCAAATAGGTAGGTAATATTGGCACAAGTTGGAGGCGAATATAAAAACAGTGCAGAATAAAAGTTTCCGTTTGAGGCCGGGGCAGGCGTAATCCGACAGTTTCTCGATGTTGGTGCGCCCTCTACGCCGAATAGTGGCACAGTGCATGTATGGAGCCGACAAATATTTACATTTTATTATTGAAGGTGTTCATAAATTACAAACAATACACGGCATTACTCTAATCTGGAGTAGATATATTACGGAAGTGTAACAAGATTTTTAAATATGATTTTAGACTTGTAAATCCACTGCTGATAAGGAACATATTATATTTATTTAAACTGTATATTTATGGCCTAGTTACGCGTATAAGTAACGGTAGTAATTAATATTTTATCGCTATAAATCAAATGTAGTCAAGGCGACTCCACTAGTTTGTATATCTGAAAGGCAAGTCTTAAGTCGGGTGAACACTGAATTTTCTACTCTTGTAACAAATCCACGTCAGACCACTGGCGATAATCGAAGAGTTTGTGCCCTATCAGGAATGTTCTCTGAATAGCTATATCTGCAAATTGCATCGCGGTTTATTGAGGACTCTGCCTTCAACTTAATTTACATATGACTTGGATATACAATATACATACACTGCCGAGGTGCAATATGACTGCATAGTTGGCGGTCGATTCTCTGTTTAGCCTTACGCCGACTGTTGTGGATTCGGTCCCAATACTGGACCACGATTTACGAGATTCACGAATTGTAGTTTCGAATCTGCTTGCGCTTTATGTCTATTGTTTTGCGCTATCATTGACATATTTTGCCTTACGATTTGCGCTCAAGTAGTTTTTTTAAATATAGTTTTATCTACCACATAGTGGGTTTTCAAATGGTCATAGCCGAGACTCGACGTATCTGAAAGCGGAAACAGTTGTCATAGGACAAGCATAATAATATGCATTACGGATAACATATGTATCTTATGTTTGTTCCATGTGCCAATTGTTGTATTTTAAGTTATTACGCTTACTTTGATATCACAGTGGAGTTGTTGATTTGAATTATATAGGGCGATTAATCAGACATCTGTATAAGAATCCTGCTTACTTTTGAATTTACTTGGCTATTTTTACGCTACGTCATTCTTTGAGGGTTGACCCGATAGAAACCTAGGCTGAATATTTCTTTTCACCTTGGTTGGAAATAAATATCCTTCTATGAATTGTTGCCACAATAGCTCATAATTATTTCGCAAATATTAGTCGGCAGTTTTCTATACTTTGAATTGAATTTAATTCTATATAGAAGACCATAAATCACGCATAACTTGTAAAAACAAGACAATACGTTTGTGCTAGATTTTAGGTATAATGTAATAATCATCATGTCTTTGTTTGGCAACCGTAGCAACAAAAGAACAACAGGAAATGTGATTACTCAGCTAGCACCGGCGTTTGCATGTCATGACGGCAGTGAATTACTGGCTGCCGGCGCTGCATGTTTTTCTTTAAACATTTTTCAGGTGTGTGCACCAACAAAAGTGAACAAAAAGTTATGTTGTCGCACGTTGTATGGGCAAGCGACGCCGTTAAATGTTCGCACTCGGACGTAGTAAACACACCGCGGCATGTTTGGAATAGAACAATCTCCTGGCATCCGCGCTGTTTTGTTTTTTATTAAAAATAATAATAATAATATTCTACCACATTCACACAACACCACCTAGTCCCAAACTAAGCAGAAGCTTGTACTATGGGTACTAGACAATGGATAAACATACTTATATACTTTTTTTTTTTGTAAATACATACATATTATACATAGAAACACCCAGACCAAGACAAACATCCATGTTCATGCACACAAATGTTTGACTTGAGCGGGAATCGAACCCGCGACCTTCGGCGTGGCAGTCGTTTACACTCCCGCCACGCCACCGGGTCGTCTCAAAAATGTTTGAGGCCTTTTAAATGCCAATCTTATTTTCGTGGCATGTTGGCGTACGTGTGATTCTTGGGGCTGCTCTTTTGAAGGAGAATGTTGTGGTTAAATTTTAAATACGAAAAGGATTTTAAAGGGCTTCACGATGAGAGTTGTCCGAACATCGCAAACAAGGCTGTAAATGACCCAGATTATGGATGTAAGGATGGCATTATATTGTGCTTATAAAATCTAAGCTATTCATAATTTAACCTGAAATAAGTTCTCTTGCTTGCCCTTTGTATAAAACAGTAGGTTAATATGGTATAAACTACGCTACCTCTTTAACGAATTTATAATAAATATTCTGAACACACTGACCTAGTAGGTACTGGGAACAAACTATTAGCCACAAGTGAAATATCAATCGAACAGGAACCGATGATTCAACAAAAATGCTTTAGACGCTTAAAAACAAACGCATATCTGCAAAATTATTTTTATTACTTACATAATATATTATAATTATAATACTAGTCACGGGAAGCTACTAAGAAAAAAAAAGCACTCACGATCCATTTATCAGGTAAGAGTAAGCAACCATGTTCAGAATTGGAACTCCATTATTGGTCTCGAAATAAAGCTAGAGTTACCAGCTTCATAAAAGTGAGCAAGGAATAAGGAAGTACAGCCAAACCTAGAACTGGCTTCACGTGCCTCAATAATGGACAGGTAGTTATAAAGTGATGGCAGTGACGAAATGGTAATTGAAATTCTTAAATAATTCTCAGTTGTTAACAATGCTACTTATGTAGTGCACAGTAGTCATTATTAAGCTTAGTTAACAACTCAGCGTGATACGAGTACAGATAATTTAAAAGAGTTTAAAAGTTTTGTAAGTTTAAGTTTATATTCAAAGATTTTATTTTTTATTTATATCACAAGTTTGAATATAAAATCTACTGCACTGTTTTATACAGTTAGGGCGAACATTATTAAAAACTATGAAATACAAATAGAGTTTTGCAATTTTAAATAATAATCATCATCATCATCATCAGCATGTCAGCCTAGAGACGTCCACTGCTGGACATAGGCCTCCTCCAAGGTTCTCCACACAGACCGATTTTGAGCCGCCCGTTTCCAACCGCTTTCCGCGATCTTAACCTAAAGGCCAATTCTGGTAATTATATTTGTTCAAATTCCAATATCGATCTAGTCTTGGCGTCATAAATGGTATTCTCGTAACTTAACTGACACTTGAATGAGATCGGGACTACATCGAAAGTTGAACCAAGTGTGAACTAGTGTGAACGGTATTCTGCTAATTATTAGTAGAGCAGGTAAGGTATTTCTAGTTTTTTCACAATGATACCATCGTACATAATATAACCACATGAGTAAATAAACCGAACAGAGAAACAGCTTCTTAAGAGCTTGTAAATTTGTTACCTATTTTGGTAGGGTTGTCACAATAGGTTAAGACAAATCGCTTGTTCGGTATACGACAGATTCTGGAATGGACAGATTCGTGATTCGGCAGATTCCCAACTCGACAGATTCGTGAATTGGGCAGATTCTTGGACTCGACCGATTCGCTATATGGCAGAAGTACAGTTGTAAATGAAATAGCGAGTGGAACCAAAAAAGCATGCACCTGAAACTTTTAAAAGCACGGAATAAAAATATACATTTGTTACCAAGGACACGACGTGATGACGTGATTTATTTGACATTCCCAACGATACCACTAATAGTGTTGAATATTTTCTGGTAATATGATCTATTTTGCTAATAAACATAGGAATCTCCTTTAGCTATTATGGCCACTAGTTTTACCACGGGGATAGGTATCTAAAATAAGTTTAAAAAGAAATTGTGTAAGACAAATTCATGTCTACAAAACAAATGACTATAAAATGATCAACCATCGATAGGGCTTACAAAAAACAGGTGCATGTGATTTTCGACCTTATTGACAATTCATGACAAACTTTTTTTTGGTATTTTCTTGCTTTCTGACATTGATACGTTAGTAAAATTATAAATTCTGAGTTACGTCAATAAGGTCGAAAATCGCATGCACCTGATTTTTGTAATCCCTATCGATGGCTGATAACTTTCTGATAGTCACTGGTTTTGTAAACGTTAATTGCTTTTATACAATTTCACAACTAATGAGTTCACGAGGATCCTCTGGGGGATCTGGCTAGGAGATCCTGGTGGACAACATGCAAACATGTTAAGTATTTCGTTGCCAGCATTGACAATATTTATTTCAAGATCGAAATATTCGCGAAACTTTTGCTCGAGAAATTCAACAAATGAGATAAAATTATCAGGAGGAAAAAACAAATTAAAAAACCCAATTGTACGTTACCATCGTAAAAATCTTTATAATGTCTGAATTATTTCTATTATTGAATATTATTTTTTTTAACACGCGTTTATTAGGTCGTCGTGTATGTAACTAACTATGTAATGGAATCTTAGGTAACTAATTTTACCATCTTCCAAGGGTCGTAGCGTAATGAAAATTGGCAACTGTATGTAGTTCTGATGATAATTTAATAATATGGTACTGCCGAACTGATCTGATGATGGAGCCGGAAGATATGACGTGAACTTCATAATGGAAAAACGTATCATAGCTGTTTTAGATTTCTTATAAAAGTCTTGTAATGAACTTTGACTACAATTAGGTTTCAAGGTCTGATGATGAAGCCAGAAGATAGGCTCTGGCATTCCATGGTGGAATATCGTATCATAGTGGTGTTTGCACTTGTGAGAAAGGCCACGTAATGAACTTTGACTACAATTAGGTTTCAAGGTCTGATGATGAAGCCGGAAGATAGGCACTGGCATTCCATGATGGAATATCGTATCATAGTCATGTTTGCACTTGTGAGGAAGCCCACGTAACGAACTTTGACTACAATTAGGTTTCAAGGTCTGATGATGAAGCCGGAAGATAGGCACTGGCATTCCATGATGGAATATCGTATCATAGTCGTGTTTGCACTTGTGAGAAAGGCCACGTAATGAACTTGGACTACAATTAGGTTTCAAGGTCTGATGATGAAGCCGGAAGATAGGCACTGGCATTCCATGATAGAATATCGTATCATAGTCGTGTTTGCACTTGTGAGAAAGGCCACATAATGAACTTTGACTACAAATAGGTTACAAGGTCTGATGATGAAGCCGGAAGTCAACTGCCGGAAGGCACTGGCATTCCATGATGGAATATCGTGTCATAGTCGTGTTTGCACTTGTGAGAAAGGCCACGTAATGGACTTTGAATTATTTAAATATTTCGAGTAGAATAAAATAAAATAAAATATAAATGTATGAAAAGTAACGATGACATTCTGGGTGGCAAATTGAAGGATCTCTGGTGGCGTATTGAGTACCAGAATTGAGGCAGTCCTCATCTGCACATGCTTGTGTGGATTGAAAATCATCCAACATTTGATACTGCCGAAGATGTACAACAGATTGACCGCGTCGCTTCTTGCAAGTTGCCATCCCAAGATGAAGAGCCAGAACTTCATGATTTGGTAAAAAAAATGCCAGATTCATAAACATACACCCACATGTACAAAAAACAACACAACAGTAAGGTGCCGATTTAATTTTCCTCGTCAGGAATGCAGTGAGACCCGAATAGTTGCATATTCCTCGAACGATTTTATTCGAAGTGGAGGAAGAATACGTCTGCTCAAACGCCGGATGGAAGATGTGTGGATCAACAACTACAATCCCGATTTGTTAAAAGTCTTGACGGGAAATATGGACATCCAACCTTGTGGGTCGAATGAGGCGATAGCTTTCTATATCGCCAAATATTTGTCGAAAGGAGAGCCAACTAATTTACACTCGGGAATAGCTCAAGCCATTCAACAGATACAGCGAGATCAGCTAGACATTTCTCGGCGAATATTCAGAATTTGTATGAAAATTCTCCATGAAAGGCAAGTGTCAGCCGCAGAATGCGCTTTTCGCCTGTGTCACCTGCCGCTTCGTGACAGCTCTCGTAGTTGTCTGTTTTTTAAATACACGGAAACCTGAGCAGCGATATCGAGTATTGCGTTTTGACGATCATGGGCAAGCCACAGGATACTGCAACAACCTCTTCGATCGGTACGAAAAGCGACCCGCGGACCACCCGACATTTGACTTCTCTAACATGAGCCTGACTGAGTTCGCAATGCTCTTTGACACTTACTACCAGAAGAACCAAAGCGAAGAAAGCATTGATCAAGATAATGAGGACACTTCAACTCGAACACGTCGGCAATTGATTACATTAACAGACAACAGCAAAATGATCGTAAGAACTGTGCCTACTGCTGTTCGAGCACCATACTTCATAGCGTCCACTGATCCGGAGAACTTTTATTACAGTTTGCTGGTTCAGTAAATGCCTTGTTGCTCACAAGCAGAACTGTTACAAGGGTTTAATAGTGCAAGAGCATGAACCCTTTGGCAGCATAAACATTATGCTCTTTGGCGACCACTTGCAGCTTCCGCCAGTGCGTGGTAAACAGGTGTTAGAACACCCGGACCACATGAGACCAGCAACTCATTTATGGCGGCTTTTCACATTAGTCGAACTCAGACAAAACACGCGCCAGCGAGAAGACACGACATTCACCGACATCTTGAACGCCTTGAGGGTCGGAGAGCTGAACAGCGAGCATCTTGCAGTATTGCTGACTAAGGTCTCATCAAATGCTACCGGCAAGTTTGCGCTTGAAAAAACCCTGCGTATTTATCCAACAAACAACCAAGTAGAGAAGCACAACAATGAAGTTCTTAAATTTTACGAACAAAAAGGAACTCAAACGTACGACATAAAGGCTCAAGACCAACTTATTGACGCGACCCAAAACCTTGGAAATACTACAATAGAGTCCATTATTCCTAGCGTTATAAAAAAAACGGGTGGACTACCGAGTAAATAAAAAAAATTCAAAGGGGCTAAAATCATGTTGCGATCCAATATAGACGTGGAGAAGAGGCTAGTAAATGGCAGCATCGGATTCATCTCGGACATCGTCTGGCTGCACTTTAGACGTGACCTAATGTATGAAACCGACATACCGTCCATCAAAGTTAATTTTGGAAACAACGGTGAGCACCTAATTCTGCCTATAGGCATCCAGTTTCCGGCCAAGTATAGCTACGGTACGGTGGAAAGGCGCTTGCTCCCAGTGATTTTAAGTTGGGCATCTACCGTGCACAAGATGCAAGGCTGTACGGTAGACCACGCAGTGGTGTACTTAGGGTCCCGTACTTTTGCGGCTGGACAGGCGTATGCGGCCCTAAGTAGAGTAAAATCGCTTAGTGGTCTCCTGATTGAAGAGCTAGATTGCTCTAAGCTGACATATAAAACACCATGCAATTCAGACGCACTAGCGGAGATGGAGAGGATGCGGGTTCATTCGCCTACTTAAAATAAATGTATGTTAAAAATATTTCAGTATCAAAGACTAAAAAGTATAAAATAAATTAATTGTTTAAAAGACACTAGAAAAACACGCTTTTATAAATGCACGTAAAAACAAAAAATAAATTATGGATCGTTCAAGTTGTCTCTATTTCTGGGCTAAACTATGTGTTTTAATTATAATATTTGATTGTAAAAGCGTGGGGCGCTGGAACAGAAAGACGTTCTTGTTTAACTTGTTGAAATATCAAGTGAATAGATGTTACGGGAAGCAGGTTACACAGATTGGCGCTCTAACTGGAGTTGCAGCACGAGTAGTAAGTGCCTCTACATTAAACAGTCTGCTCAAAGTATCAAAGTAAAAAAGTGGCAACATGTAGAGTTCTTGTTCGTGGACGAGATATTATTGGTTCCCTTTGGTAACCCTTTGGCAGCATAAATGCTAGGCTCTTGTGCGACCTCATGCAGCTTCCGCCAGGAAGTTAGTATTAGTTAACAAGAAAGTCTGTCCTGTTCCAGCGCCCCACGCTTTTACAATCAAATATTATAATTAAAACACATAGTTTAGCCCAGAAATAGAGACAACTTGAACGATCCATAATTTATTTTTTGTTTTTACGTGCATTTATAATAGCGTGTTTTTCTAGTGTTTTTTAAACTATTAATTTATTTAATTATTGAATACCTATTGAAAATAATTCACACGATCCAAGGAACCAATATATTTACTTACCGAAATTTTATTACTTAGTTGTATATTAATTTTAATTTGGCATGTAAACGTATTGGCATCCAATAACCATTCCTACTAATGTATTTTCCCATACAATGGCAAAATTCATGTTTTTTTTTTGAGTTTTGGACATTACCTCTGAGATTAACAAGAGATTATAAATTGATTATATTGAAATTATACTGTAAGGAGATTAAGTGGAGCAGAATACCAATTGTGAATCAATTCAAAATTAAATCGCAGTTCAGTCAAAATTCAGTGTCAGAATTGGCCTTCAGGTCGTCGGTCCACCTTGCGGGAGGATTTTAAATAATAGCATAATTTAATTATAATTAGTAATACGATTTGTGTATCCATCCAATCGTCTCATGGAACAAAATGTTCTGTTGCGACATTAAAGATTCTGAGTCCGGATGTGTTTCGTTTAGTGTATAAGCAATAGTTCGCGCTGCACTGCGATTGTTCAAAGCTGTCTTAAAAATTGGTGCGCAAAAATAAATTGGCAAGTTGCCTCTTATTTTCGTTTACTTATAATGTTACGATACAAGTATAGCAACACCAGTCTTCGTACAAAGTTTATTACCATTTTGAACGCATTGCTCTCTCGCTATACCTAGGCAGCTAGACTACCGCGGAGGTTGCCTTAGACAGGGGTGAGCACTAAATTCTTTAGTGTGGCAACAAATCCGCACGAGTGACGTTACAGATACCGCCGTGTTTTATATGGGTCAGGTTTGCCGCCCAAGTGCACTCGCATCAGATAACTACGCTTCTAGTTGTTTCATTTACAGCTTACAATAGTATTCGGCACGTAACGATATTAGCTGATTCTTTTTTGTTTTTTAAAGGAGTCATTCAAAACGTTTATTTTATGAGTGAATATTTTTAATAGCAATTTTGTGAATACAATATATTACTACGAAATTAAAACACTAGTGTGTAGTTCTTTGACAAGTTTTGAAAGAGTGCGAAGAATTTTTTTTACTGTATAGCGCATACAAAGAATGCACAAGTTTTTGAACTATACGTAATTACTATAATATTTTTTTACAGCTATTGCTTCTGCTTGTAGTGTCATCTGCACCGAGCTTCGTGAGTTCGAGCGACTGGTGTGTATGAATTGTATATAGAAGGCCAATTCTCGTAATTTATTTGTCATCGACACAGTATTTTGAATGAAATGCGATTAGATTTTGAATTGACTCATAATTGGTTTCCTGGTAACTCATTATCATCGTCTAATTTGATATTATGTATAGTTTGATACTTTAGTCCATATATTTATTAGGCCATGGTTCAATAATCGATTTTAAACTTTCGCGATTTGTATACATCATACAAAATATGGTGGTCTCTCCGCGACCACACTCGGTGCAAGGCGAGTGAAACGTGGGAAACAAATAGGATACAAATATATGATTAACTTATTAATGGTGAAAATAACACCATTAATAAGTTAATTATACGCGTTTAAGACCCGCTGATTTAGTGTGTATGAGGTCATGGTTCAATTTACGCTCTAGTTATGATATCATTCAAATATCAGCTAATTTAGGAGGATACCGTTTCTGACATTTGTAGGACACTGAAATTAGATCGAAAATGCATTTTGAAAAAATATAATAAGGAAAAATGGGCCTGAGAGTGTATGAAATATGTCTGTGAAAGCTGTTAGACTTTTGATCAATGACTGACTTTAACTTTACCTTTTGCATAGGCAAGACAGTCAATGATTTACAGTAATTATTGTGAATAATTATTATAAGACTTGTTTAATTTAAATATCGAAATGCACAATTTACCTACACTCACTTGTAAAAAGACAAGAAGCTTTTGGTTCTACAATAAACATATACCTACAACTGGTAATGTAGAAAGTCTGACCCTTAAATATGCTAACATCTGGTCAAACTTTTGCATATTGTTGTCCCTTTGTTACGAAAGTCGGGTGGTTTTTGCCCTACGGCTTGTAAAAGCTGAGTTGTAAAAAAGTGATAAGAAAAGTTATATTCGAGCATATTTGGTTTTTGTCTTTAGGATAGAAACTTTAATTATGGGCTTATCCGTCGCCTCTTCAGGCAAGCAGAAGGAGTGTGTATGACTATGTCTCTACGTATATACATACCTACATTCTGAGCAAATAAATGAATATTATTATTATGTATTTCTCTATCACGCGTACTTTTCGAATATATGGTGTTAAAAAAGTACATGGCCCTTTGACAGGCGTGCACAGAGACATAGGTCCAACGCGCAGAGGCCCTTTGAGAGTTTTAATCTAGAATGTGATGGGACACCTACTGAGGAGCCTCCATAACTGCACTATTAAGTGCAGTCACGGATTAGCCGCAGCAGGTGCAACACTATTGCTACTTGTATGGAACTAATTAATCTGGGCTATTGTGATGGGTGTTAAATGGACTGGTTTAAACGGCAACTATGGATGAAAACCGGCGTCTGCCCTAAGTACTCTTTTAGTACGTCGAAAAGGGGCAGACGGTGACTCGCCAACTCACTAGATGGGCCCTCTCTAAATAGCCACCAAGGTAAACAAAGTTTGCCATAAAGGCAGCCAGAGGGCAACACCGGTGCGAGTGGTAAGGGGTGTAGAGCGGTGCGGCACCGGTTTCGCCATCGCGGGTCTCGTGACCCGGAGCGGGTTTCCCCGTAGTTACGCCCTTGAAAATGACACTTCCACCCCCGAGCTAGTAGCTCTTGTGGCTTCCCTCTGGCCAGCTGACCAAGGCAAGCCAGAGTTGAGAGTCCTGCGGGCACTCTTGGGCATCCACTCCAACCAGCTAATAAAGGCAAGCCGGAGCCGAGGCCCTGACCGACTCTCTGAAGCATTCGAGACTGCAGTGTCGCCACACACATTCAGCTCGCCACAAAGCTGCCCTGCGGTTTGAAAGCTTTTTCTTCATCCTGTAATACATTTTTTTGATTATATCACAAGATGAAGGTGATGTTTGAAAGCTTTTACTCTGCCCTCCAAGATTGCGTTAGTCTCATGATGAGATAACGACTGCCTCAGAGGGGTTATTATTGTTATTATTATTCTCTTTGTTTTCATATTTATCATATTATAGGGTCCAAGTCACCGGTGGTTAGGGTTCCAGACCTAGAAGTTTCCTCACAATTTGGTATTATTATTAATACGGCTACCCACTAAAGCTCACAAAATTCGTGGGTACTTTACAAGTAAACAATCGTCTCTGTAAAAATAGTCTCTTTAAAATATATAGCCTCAGTATTTTAAATAAATTTTAGTGTTAAATTGTTAAAAATTGCACGCGTGATCAGGGCAAACGTTATCTTCAAGAAATTCCCAAAGATACACAAGCTATCTGTGAAGTTATGCGTGTCAACAAACACAGTGACAGTTACATCAAAAACTAAAGAATTACAAACATTTGTGTACTGGTGACTCAATAAGTGGAACTGAATTTAGTGCTATAACAGTGATATGTACCTACATTACCTCTAGTGAACTGAAACAAAAACGGTGAAAAAACTGTGAAAACTTATATTTGAAAACAGTGCCATCTAGTAAAAATCGTGGTAACTACGTAGCAAAGTCGTTACATACAACATATTGTGCCTTCAAAGCGATCAGAAAGCAGTCCTAAATTTCGCGCAACATAGTACTGTCGCCGTAGCCCTGGTTACTATCGAGTGTGGTCTAACATCACGATCCGTGAGATCGAATCCTGCTGAGGCTGTGACGCTTTTTGTGATTTATAAAATTTCTGTGAATTATATTTGAGTAATGTCAGACAAATCTATCTATCTATACTATAATAAAACTGTAGAGGTGAAAAAGTCTGTACATTAGAGATATTTTGACGATAATTAGCTAAAAAATCTAGGAAAATGCTAAAAAGCAATACTTGATAATTTTTAGAATTTATGTCTGTCTGTCTGTCCGACGTCTTTCCCTATGTTGCTAAAGATCTCTAAAATGGCGAAATTGATTTCAGTAAAACTTACACTCATGTACAAAGGATACTCAAACCTATAAAATAGTATATGTTACATCACAATCGCTTGAGTGGTTTTCGGTGTACAGCTTGACCTCTCCTTTGTACGTAGTCCGAAATAAAACAGGGATCATCCAAAACTGGTTATATATAGGGTGCCATCTATGATCATTATAAGTTTGTTAGTAAAAGTATAGTTAATCTAAATAGGTACCTTCAAAGTGTTTTATGGCTACTTACCGACCGATAGATGTCACTATTTTCAAATAATTTTCTAGCAAAATATATGTTTCTTGCAAAAAAGACAATAATTATGTGTCTCTGTTATTAAAAAATAATAGAGTATAATATTCGGCACTTTCATAAACAAAAAGTCTCTGTTTCAAAACTTATTACAATGTCAACTTAATTTAAACGGTTAATCTCACGTATTTCAAATTATAATGTTTATATAATAGTTATATAATCATTTCATTATTATTTATTTTAAATGATAAATACAATGACTATAGATCCTTTTTTCAATAAATTGTCGATTAGTCCATAATTATTATTTTCTATCGCGGTCGGTTTGTATATGTAAACATAGATGGCGTTGACAAATGACGTCATTTTCTGAATGGCGGTGTTAAGGCCTATCCACACGACACAATTTTACGTCCAACTTGACCATATCGCTTGATGAAATCGTGACGTGTAGACGCAAGTCGTCCAACTCAAGTTCATCGGGTGGGCGGTACCACTAGATTTTACCAATCGGGTGGACGAAATGCAAATCAGTGATTTGATTGTGTCGTGTAGACGGGCAAAGCCAATTCGATTGAAAATTTGATCAGTGGTAAAATTTTGCCGTGTGGATGGGCCTTTAAAGACCTATCCACATGACACGATTTTACGCCCAACTTGACTAAATCACTTGATGAAATCGTAACGTGTAGACGCCAGTCGTCCAACTCAAGTTCATCGGGTGGGCGGTACCACCAGATTTTACCAATCGGGTGGATGGAATGCAAATCAGTGATTTGATTGTGTCGTGTAGACGGGCAAAGCCAATTCGATTGAAAATTTGATCAGTGGTAAAATTGTGCCGTGTGGATGGGCCTTAAGATTCTCCGAGGATTGATCAGGTTCTCGGATAATTTGCTTTCGTCGTCGTTGGAATACTCGGATTGGGTATTTGACGTTACTTATGACTTTATGATTGTTGAATGTTATCGTGTTTCTTTGATTTCTTTCGTTCGTTCGTTTTCTGTTCTTATACAGGTGTCTCATTATTCCCATTTGTCCACTCCTCACGTCACGTACGTGGGAATCTCTAAGCGGGAGACTGAGCCCTGAATTCGGTACCTCTTGAATTACTCAACGGGGCTATTTTACTTTCGGCAGGGCTGGATAGTCGTAATCCTGTGTGTATTTTCTAAATAAATCGCAGGGACACTTGAAACAGCTGGAATCGACATCCGAACATGTTGTTTTTCACATGATCGGTAAAAATAATTTTAAATATTCTATGTATGGTAGTGAAAGTTGGGTATGGCAGAAGAGTCATGAAAGTAGAATAAATGCTGTAGAAATGAGAGCACTGAGACGTATGTGTGGTGTGTCTATGACCGACAGAGTAAAGAATTGTGTCAATTATTGTGTGATACGAAAGTGGTGTGCGGTAAAAGAAGATGTAGTGACAAGCATCGAGAAAGGCATGTTAAGATGGTTTGGACACATGGAGAGGATTAATGACGAAATACTGACAAAGAAGATATATAAGGCAAGTGTGAATGGGACAGGACGAAGGGGAAGACCTAGGCAGACGTTCTCTGATCAGATTGGAGACATCCTAAAAAAAGGACAGGTCAAAAGTACCCTAAACAGAAGAGCATGCATGAGAAACTTGATGGGAGTGAATGAAGCAAGATAGGTATGTCAGGATCGTTGTAAATGGCGTTCCATGGTTTCTGCCTACCCCTCCGGGAAACAGGCGTGAGTCTATGTATGTATGTATGTTCTATGTGACGGTGGTAAAACAGTTAATGTTGTGTATAAAGAAATTCTCTAAAGATATATATTAGGTATATAATTAGGTACATATAAAAGTTATAAATATTATATACTCTTGGCATAAATGTCATGCTAATTAAATTCCAACATTTACGCGAACGAAGTCGCGGGCACAGCTAGTTTACTATATAAATTTGAAAAAGTCGACCAAAGTGCGAGTGGGATTTGTAACCCCGACCTCGATATCAGGCGGCCGCTTACACTACCGCGGGACCACCAAGCATTGAGTGGCGCGGCGCAAATTTATCGACTCGTATCAGCACACTTAAGTACCACTTTGCTCTACTGCTATCGTTTGTTTAGTTTGTGGTATTGTATAGACTAATCAAAATATGATTCGGTCGCCAAAAACATCTACTTCTTCACCAAACACTGCGAGTACAGCTGATACTGTGGAAAATATCAGAAATCCCCGAAATCAGAAATATCGAGTGCTATTGACACTCTGACACAGGAAATGAACAGGCAATTCGAAGAAATGCGTTGCAATTTTGACTCCTCCATGGGCAAGTTAACGGAAAATATGGAGAGTATCAAAAATGATTTGGCAACAGTCACTCAAGTAACATCTGATATAGAAAGAAAGAAGAAAGAAAGAAAGAAAGAAAACAAGTTTATTTGGATAAGGTGACACAATTAAAATTACATAGAATAGAGGAATACTGGACAATTAGGTACTTTTCGTTAAGGAAAAGAAACTAAGTGGAAATTATAAATAACAATTACAATAAAAAATATCATTTCAAATAAAAAAGATCAAAATAAAATTCAATGAAATAAAATAATAATTAATGATACATAAAAAGTAAGCAATTTTGTAAATTTGATACATTTAGAATAAACCAATTTGAATTTATTATATTATCATGTCACATTATGCCAAATGGAAGTCTAGTTCAGCATATGCCAGACTTACAAAGCCTGGCGCTGGTTTTCAACTAGCTCCTATTAGTGATAGCACGGACGTTAGTATAATGCACACAACAATACATACTAAAAGTAATACCCATGTTAAAACAGTGTGCGTGCATGACGTGCATTATGTAGGCTTACGGCATAGTTATGCTTACGGGTTCCCGGCCCGTGCCCAGCGGATTAAGCGGATAGCGGGCGGAGAGGCCTCCAGACTCGCGTGAGTATATCAATACGCGCGTGCGCCGCGTGATGGTCGGACGCCGCGGTTTACATCGATGCACGCACAGTGTCGCAGCACTAATTAAACAACATAAGAACATTCAACATGAACCATATTATCAATAGTACCTACAAAAGTAACACAAACATATTTATTGTACTGTAGGCATTTGTATTATTATAAATTAATTCGTAATTAAATAGAGATATGAATAATATTTAATGTCAATACAGATAATTATTGTTAATTAAGGGATTAGGGATTGGATTGGTAATTAAATAGTAATATGAAATTTATTTTTTTATGTCAATAGGGATAAATATGGTTAATTAATGGATTAGAAAATAGTTATTAATTGTATAAGGAAACAATAGGGACAAATATTGCTAATTAGTGGATTAGGGATAAGAATCATAATTAAGTAGTAATAAGAATAATGTTTAATGTCAGTAGAGATAAATATTGTTAATTAGTATATTAGAAAAATAGTTATAGATTTTATAAATCATAAGCAGCGGATGCATGCTAGGGTCAAATAAAAGAAGCGTTCAAGTTCACATTGCCAAGCTTTCGTTGCGATTCCACAAGATACTGCCTCAAGCGTGTTCTAAAAGTGTTGATGGAGGTGACGTTGCGTATGGGTGGAGGTATATTGTTCCAGCACTTGGAAGCCGCATATCGAAAGCTTCCTCTAAATGCCTCAGACTTATGTGGTTTAATCGATAATTGCTTTGAGCATTGTCTGCTCGATCGCTCGCTACCACTGAAGACCCAGGTTAGTTTTTGAAATAAATACTTTGGCTCCTGTGACTTAATGACACTAAATAATAAGCAAGCTAAATGCAACTTTCTTCTTGATTTCATTTTTAATATATGTTTATCATTTAAAAAGGGGGTTACGTGACCTCTAAATGGCACTGAGAAACAGAAGCGGGTGCAGGCGTTTTGCACTCTCTGTACTAATCGATCTGATCGGGCCAGCAATCGAGGCCCATATACAGAGTTCGCATAATTTAACTTGCTTAGTATCAAGGATTCCACCAACTTAATGCGCATTTCTTCTGATAAAAAGGGACGTATTTTATATACTCTTAGTTTATAGAAACAGTTCCGCACTGCGTTGGCAACATGCTTCTCATAACGCAGTTTGGCATCCATTATCAGTCCCAGGTTTCGGGCTTCGTACACTCGTTCTAAGGGTTTCCCTTGAAGAGTTATATTCAACCCTGCCTGCAGCGAACGCAAATTGCCTGTGGATCCTAGAATCATATACTTCGTCTTTGAAGGATTTAACAATAAGCAATTACGTTCCGACCATGCAGTTATCCTCTCAAGGTCCTTATTTATGTCCACTATTGCCTTTTGGTAATCCCTTACTTTAAAAGACAAGTAGATCGGGATGTCATCCGCATAAATATGATACTTGCAATTTTGTAAACAATCTTTTATATCCTCACAATAAAGGGCAAACAGTATTGGTCCCAGAATAGATCCCTGCGGCACGCCTCTTTTTAAAGAGGCAGGAGCCGAGGCTACTGTGTTTCCGTTTAAAGAGTGAATTTCTACTAGTTGGTAACGGTTCATTAAATAACTATGGAACCAACGAACCGCGTTATTGTCAAATCCATAAAAACGAAGTTTGGATAACAATATATCCAAATTTATAGCATCAAATGCCCGCGAATAGTCCAAAAGAACAAGAATCGTGCAGCAGCCTTGATCCTGGGCTGACAGGATATTGTCAGTGACACCCAGCAGAGCGGTAGTAGTGCTACGGAACCGTCTGAATCCTGACTGCAGGTTAGGTAATATATCATTACTCTCTAAAAAATCAGTGAGCTGTTGACAGACCACCTTCTCCAAGACCTTGGAAAGACACGGCAGGATACTAATTGGCCGAAGGTCGCGTATATCAGAGGGGTTTGGAATTTTAGGTAGTGGTCGCACTACAGCAATTTTCCAAATCTCCGGTACTGTGCACGTTACAATCGACTGGTTTATTATATCAGTAATAGTTCCTAAGGAGTAAGGTAATTATAAATTTACCATTCTCAAATTAATACCATCAAACCCCTCTGCACTCGAAGTTAGGCTTGATATGATGCGAGAGACGACGTCCTGGTCCACAGTCTTTAAATTGAAAGTGCCTTCGCCAAACCGATGGTATTCGTAATATGTTAAATTAGACATATCAGAGTTAAGTTTACCGGGTACGTTTAAAAAGCTTAAATTAATATAGTCTGTATCTTGAAGGTGACTAGGCAGTATAAAATTTTCTTTAGGTGGCAAAGCATAAGTTTTTAAATTTTTCCAAAGTACTTTAGGTTTAGCAATATTATTGTTTATATTGTATTTAAAAAATGCTACCTTTTCATTATACAAGGCAGCGCTGACCGTAGATTTTAGCTGTTTGTAGTATATTTTGCTAGATTCAGTCTTAATTTTGCGATATTTAACCAGGGCGTCGTCCCTTAGTCGCATCATAAGTTTAATCGTATCTGTAATCCACGGGTAGGAGCGGTCCCTAATCACACAGATCTTGGATGGTGCGTGGAAATCAAATACTAGAGAAAGAGCCTTATTCAAGGCATCTACCATATCGTCCACGCTTCCCTGTGCCGATATTAGGTCCCGTCGAATCCTTTCAAGGTTATTGTTCATACTTTCCGTACAGATGTTTGAAAATGAACGACGCTTAACAGTTTGTGCCGGCAATTTGTGGCGCTTAAAGTTAAATTCACAGATGACAAGCGAGTGGCTGTTTGTCGACTTAAAGGGCTCGACTCTTACAATTCTAGCAGCCAGATCTGTGCAGACGAGGTCAATTAAAGTCTCACTGTTGTCCGTGAAGTGTGTGGGGCACGTCACAAGTTGCTTAAGGTTGAAACAGTCCAAGAATTCAGTGATTTTCCTAGTTTTAGCACTATCAGAGAGCAAGTTGACATTAAAATCTCCTAACAGAATAAAGCGATCGTACTGCCCAAGGGTCGTTATTGTAACGCTGATGCAGTCCAAAAAGAGATCGAGGTTAAGCCATGGAGGACGATACGCCGTACCAATAGCTATTCTATTTCCCCGCATCGTGAGTGAAAGCCACATCTGTTCAACGGAATCGAACCTGGGATCATTTGCGACCGTCAATGCACGCGCGATAATCCCGTGTTTTAAGTAAAACCCAACGCCACCGCCGCGGCCGCCGCGTACAGTCACTGGGCGCGGCAAATGACGAAATCGGTACCCGGGTAGAACTGGTCCTCGGTTCTCCTCTCCCTGTCTCAGCCAAGTCTCGTTAATTGCTAAAATGTCAACTGGGTTACGATCGAGTAACGCCGCGAAATCATCATGGCTCGTACCTAATGATCCCGCGTTTAGTAAGCCAACTTTAGGATATTTGTCATTAACCATTTTTAAATATACGTTTATACGTCTTAAGAGAGCAATGAACAATATCAAATATAAATGAGTAAATCGGTATAAGTCGACTGGCCATATTATCAGTAATAATTAAAATAATAATTATTGTAAGTATATAAAGCTGCATATTATGTAAAAGTGATATAAATAAAAGTAGTATAATATTTGTGTGTAATACATGTAGGTATAATTTACAATAATGTTCATATAGAAATAGAAATAAAGTCATAAAATTGTAAATAATAGCTTTGTTAAGTATAAGATGTCCGAAAGAATAAAAACTATAGTGTAGTAATAAACAGTTATATGATGACTTAACAGATTCCTGACCAACAAAAGTAGTGCCAACACTATTACTTTCACAGCATTGAAAGTTTAATGAAGGAATATAGGCGTGCACCTTAATTATATAAACTAAATAGGCTACTGTCCAAAAAATTTAGTAAGTTCCTTGCCGCTACGAATGCGGTGTGTTGCCGTACTATCATCCTTTTTAATAAATATTTTACCGTCTCTGGACCATATGTATTTCCACTGATTGCGACGGCCCGATTCTCGCGCACGACGGAACAGCTGGTAGTTCGAGCGGGTAAGTCTTTCATTTACGTAAATGCGACGTTGCGAGCCCGGCACACCGATGTCCGTTGTACTTAGAACTCGTCGTACCCGAGCCGAACGTAGTAGTGAGTCACGAGAGAGCCGGCGCGCCAGCCGCACGGCGATTGCGCGGGGACGCTCGACAGGGGGATCAGCAGAGGAGCCATTCAATTCGACCATATTTCTGCGTGAAGGCCCAATGCGCTCCACATGAACTATATCTGAGTCCTGTAATTCAACACCTAAATTTGTGGCTAACAAATTCGTAACATGGTGCAAGCTCTCGCCTTTTACCTCTGGAATGCCTGCGATAACCACATCGTTCAGCAGTAATTGTTGTTCGCGATCATTCAGCTCAACCCGTAGCTCAGCTATGGTCTCTTCAAGGGGTGCAATGTTCGGCGCAGATCTTTCTTCTAGCTCCTGTTCAAGAACAGACACACGTGACTCAACGTCAGCTATTTGACCAAGACACTTGCTAATAGATGTCTTGAAGTAAGCTATTTCAGCACGGTACAGGCGAACTTCGTTCTTCATTGCACCCACTTCCTCCCTGAGTAACCTGAGTTCTCGTGCTAGATCTACACCGCCATTCTCGTGTGGATTCAGATTTATACGGTCCACTGTGTTGTCTGTAGTGTGTGGCTTAACGGGAGTAGAAAAGACGTCATCCCGAGCCGCTCCGCTGACTGTCACACACCCAGGGCACAGCCAGTCCTTGCCAGAGGATGACTCAGATGCAGGCACACAACCCCTATGGAAGGAAGCCGGGCATTTGGAACATCTCATAGAATCCACTAGGGATTTCGTTGGTATGGTTTTCCCGCAGACACCACACTTAACCATGGTTGACGATGACGTTGAAAGATAATTAAATTTAAAATATTCACGGCAATAGCTAAACCTAAGGTAAACAGCAGGCTTGATAGTTCCAAGTAGAAAAGTTAGATGTCGCAGTATATATTAGTGCAAGCACTAACACATAGATGACGCTGTACTCAATCAATTTATCGAGGCTCTGTTGAAGGCTTTATAAAGTTCAGTTCGCACTTGTCATTGGCAAGTTCAGCCAACAGCGTACTGCACTATTAGACACTTAATATTACCAGACGTATAACTGTATAAGTTTTAAGTTTATATTTATATTTTGTAATTAAGGGTAGATTACGGCCACTTTGGATCATAATATTTATATTTGAAGATTGTGTAAATATCACTGCACTTTATGTTTGTCAAACACTAGCCGATCTTTGTTGTAGCACTATGTACGACTTTATCAATATATTAAGCAGTAAAGGTCTTGTATTTTATTTTTAAAACAGAAAGTCTACACTTAGTACACAGTATATTATGTCAACGTCCGTGACGTCACTCGGACATTACGGGCGGGTGATATAATTAAGGAACTACACTCTCTTCGGTCTGAGCATATAAAATTGGAAAAACGTGTGTCTACTTTGGATGACAAGCACAAATCTATCTCAAAGGATGTTGCTTCCCTGCAAACTTCTATTCAATTTATGTCAGATCAACACGATGAACTAAAAAAGCAAGTTGGGATTGTTTCTGGGCAGTATGAGTCCACAGCCCAAGTTCAGTCTACAATTACAAAATTAGAAACGCAAATTGATTTACTAGACCAACAGGCGCGACAAAACAACATTGAAATTTGCAATGTTCCAGAGAAAAGAAGCGAAAATCGAATGACCATTATGGATACCATAACCTCCAAGGTAGACTTCACGGTGAACCATAAAGATATTGTTTCTATTCATCGTGTACCACACGCACAAAAACAAACGAATCTTCCAAAAAATATGTTTGTGAAGCTTAGTTCTAGAATATTAAGAGATAATATTTTAAGTGCATATCGATTAGCGAAGGGTATCACAACCACTCAACTGGGATTATCTGGTGATTCACGACCAATTTACTTAAATGAACATCTCACCTTGAAAAATAAACGATTATTTCGAGCATCACGGCACGCCTGCAAGAAGAACAACTACAAGTACACATGGGTCAAACACGCCACTATTCTGGTGCGTAAGAACGATACCTCACCTGCAATGGCTATACGCTCGTATCAGGATATTTCTAAAATCAAATCAAGCACCGTTTCTACTGGTCAAAAATAGTTATGGTTTCTTAATTTATACTTTGCTTAAATACGTGTTGCTCTTACTAAATAATAGTAAATATAATTTTGAAGGCCTTTCATGTCACATCGGTTTGTCAATTAATATTGTTCTCAGTCGTACTAAAATTTTTTGTCCATATAAATCATATTATTGTATATTATTATTCTGCGTCTTAAACCGCAATGAAGATTTATTTGTATTGTACCTGTGGTCGTATCTGTTATCGCAAAATTATGATCAAAGTATTACGTGTTACTATTTTACATTTTATCCATGTGCTAATTGCTCTATCTCATCTAATGTGTATCATTTGCAGACGTCTAGACTTCACAATTTTATTATTGTTACAATTTAAAATATTAGGGGTAATTAAAGTTAATTTAAATGAATTATTTATAAAATACTTTTTTATTGCAAACATTACAGAATGAATAAATGAATTATTTTTTATCAAAATTGCAGGGGCTTACGTACCAAGTTAAATACTTTGCACATGAATATTCTTTCCAACTGTTATGACATAATAATATTAACAGAAACCTGGCTGACTCCACAAATCCACGAAAACGAGTTCATAGATGACCGATATGTAGTCTATAGATGTGATCGCGATCGTGTAGCTCCTGCAAAGAAGGAATGGGGCGGAGTACTCGTGGCTGCATTAAAGTCTCTTCGATCAACTTTCGTTCCATTAGAAACACCAAGCACTCCTTACATCGAACACATCCTCATTCAGATTCCAGTGCGTAATAATGGGAAATGCGTTATAAGTGCTTCGTACATACCTCCAAAGACAAATGAGGCAATCTATCTCAACCATTTTGAGCTATTTCAAAACACTTTAGACAGACTTGATATTAACACGTTTTACTTGTTTGGAGACTTTAATTTGCCTGATGTTAGGTGGGAGCCGAACACAGATGGTAACACTAAGGCACTTTCTTGTATTGGCAGTTCCATACTTAGTGAGCATTTGACTAACTTTATGTCGATAACAAACGCGTCCCAATACAATAATATTAAAAACTATAAAGATCGTATATTAGATTTACTATTGAGCAATACAGATGGTGACACATTTACGCCATCAGATACATTATTACCTATCGATAGTTATCATCCACCGTTTTGTGCTAGTATTGAACATACAACCGAAACTAAGGCTGTCCCACAAGCTAAAACATCAAAATACAACTTTTACAAGGCAAATTATGAACACATAAATCAAGATTTATGTAATATTGATTGGATTGATACTTTTGAAGGTTTGCCAGTTGAACATTGTGTTAATAAATTCTACGATATTATTTTGGGGTCCATTAAATATAATACTCCCATTTCGTATACTAAATCTTCAAATTTCCCTATATGGTTTTCAAAATCACTTATTCATATTTTCAAAAATAAACACAAAGCCTGGGTTAAATGGAAGAAGTATAAAAACCACTCAGACTATGAACAATTTTCATTTCTTAGACGCAGATTTAAACTTGAATGCCATAAGAACTTCACAAAATACATAAATGGCGTTGAGGATAATATAAAAAAAATATAAAAAGTCTTTGGAGTTATGTCTCTAACCGCAAAAGCCAATGCTGGTATACCATCCACCATTTCTTATAATAATCAAAGCTCTAGTGACCCTAACATTATATGTAATATGTTTTCAAACTTCTTCCATTCTGTCTACGAAACCTCCACATTTGGCACAAATAGCTTTAACCCTCCTGTAGCGTTTGCTGATAATTGTATCATTATGGACCATGTCTCTTTTAGTTTGGAACAAGTAGTCATGGCACTAAAAACGTTAGACTCAACTAAAGGACCAGGCGCCGATGGGCTACCTCCTCTTTTTTTAAGTGAACTGTTAATAGTGTCAGCATTCCATTACATATCATATATAACAAATGTACTGAAGAAGGAGTCTTCCCCGCAACGTGGAAAAGAGCTTATATAACCCCTGTTCACAAATCAGGATCCAAGCATGAGGCTGAAAACTATCTGCCTATCTCTATTCTGTCTACTGTAGCGAAGGTCTTCGAGAGGCTTGTGCATAACGCTATCTATCCTGCGCTCCATAACATTATAATTTTTTTTTTTTTAATATTTTTTTAACATTTAGGTACATATTAAATGATTTCGCCAAACTGCATGACAGTTTGTTGGCGAACACTGTGCGCTCATTTTACAATATAAAATATGTAAACACATTTATAAGAATATGCATACTCATTTGTTTCACATTCCGTACAATAGACTTATTTAAACTTAGATTTTGAGATACATAATGCTGTTAATCTTCAATTTGATCATTAAATATTTCTAACAAGTGTGCTTTTAACTTTTTCTTAAATATGTTTAAGTTAATACAATCTTCTGCAAATATTATTTTATTATATAGTCTTGGTATTATAAACATACGTGTTCGTTCACCATAGTAATTACACGAAACAGGTTCTTTGTATTTATTTCTTACAGCTTGTCTGAGCATACAATGTGAAGCTTTAGGTATCTTATACTCTGCTTTATTATATTGTTCGACAGTTAACATATATTGAACTTTTTGATGCACTGGTAATATATGACATATTTTAAACAATTTCATATAGTTTTTATTACATTTATTTTTTGTGTTTTTATCTACCATAATCTTTAGGAACCTATTTTGTATATTCAAGACCTTATCCAAATACGTTTTAAATGTACGCCCGTAAGCACTCAGTCCATAGCTCAGAATTGCATCAACTAGCGCATGATACAACATAAACAGCGTCGCTCGGTTTGTTACGTATTTAAGTTGCTTGAATTTACATAAAACAGACCTTAATTTACTACAAACAATATCGATATGAGATTTCCAGTTAAAATGACAATCTATTGTTAAACCTAAGTATTTATATTGTTCCACAAATTCTATATGTTCACAATTCATACATATTTGCATATTATTATGTAAGCATTCATACGAGTGACCAATAATAATAAAACAGCAACATGGATTTGTACAAAGAAGATCCACCGTTACAAACTTAATGACTTTCACCGATTATTTGTTTAATAATATGGATCGTCAGGTACAAGTGGACGCAGTGTATACTGACTTTAAGAAGGCGTTCGATAAGGTTGACCATGAGATACTTCTCAATAAACTTGCGTACAACGGCATTCGAGGAGATCTTTTGCGTTGGTTTTCGTCGTACGTAACAAATAGATCTCAACGGGTTGTGATTAAGGGCTACAGCTCTGCACCTGTTGTTGTCACGTCCGGCGTGCCACAAGGCTCTATTTTAGGGCCTCTTTTGTTTATTGTCTACGTCAATGATATTTCGAGTTCTTTCAAACATGCAAAGTTTCTACTATACGCAGATGATCTCAAGATTTACAGAACTATTCAAAATTCCAACGACAGTAGACTTCTGCAGCAGGACTTGGATCGATTTGCCTATTATTGTACAGAAAATAAACTTCAACTTAGTTTAAGCAAGTGTGTATCTATCACGTTTACAAAAAACAAGAACATTGTGGCTAACTCTTATACTTTAGGTAATGTTACTTTGAAGCAAGTTACATTGGTAAAAGATCTAGGTATACTCTTAGATAATAAACTTCACCTTAGTCAACATATTGATAGCATTATTAATAATGCTTATCGTCTTTATGGTTTTGTAATGAGAGCTACCGGCGATTTTAAACGTCGTGAGACTTACACGCACCTGTACAAATCACTTATTCGGTCCCAACTTGAATATGCCGTACACATTTGGAATCCTCTATATCAAAAGTATATTGATAGCTTGGAGAGAGTACAAAACAAGTTTATTAAAGCCTTGCAATACCGTTGTCGTCATAATTTTGCCCTCCGTAGTCAAAATATGCAAAGTAATATAAATCTGACTAATCTAGCGTCTCGACGCCTGTTTCTAGAAACTAAGTTTCTCTTCGACTTATTCAATAACAGATATGACTGCTCAGAGCTAACTAACAACCTAAGTTATATTGTTCCACGCACTGTAATTGGACGTGAGGTGCGCGCACGACCACTATTTGCAGTTACATCTTGTCGCACTAATGCTGGAGTGCGCGCGCCCTTGCGTCGATTAGCGAAAAACTATAATCAATATTTTATACATTTGGATTTGTTTACATTAACGGCAAATAAATTTAGAAAGGCCTTATTAGAAGTCATTCAGACCATATAATAAATTGACATTACCTTACATAGATAATTTAATATTGTATACTATTCCTAAAATATCGCTATATAAAGAAGATTGTATATCCTAAATTATTAAAGTCACTATTTTCATTGTTTTTTGTACTGTAAGATCCTACTCGTACTCAACCTTTCTGTTTAAATAATAATTAGATTAATATCAAAATGTGGATAACGTTGTGGGCTACATACTAACCTATGTTTTGTTGCACCATTGTTTATTAAGTAATGTATGTATCTGTTTGTTTTCCCATACAAATAAATAAATATACAAATAAATAAATAAATAAAGCTACTGCGGTATTCGTCGACGTTCCATACGGATGGGCCACGCGAGTCGCGGTTACTTTGCCGCAATTCCACCGAAGGTGTATTTGGTAAGATTATTAAATTTAGGAAATGTAAATCTAGCGTTTAAAGTGTTTTTAATGGGTTTTACAGATTTATTTATTTTGATAGTTAGTAGTAGGTATATATCGCTATAGCAATCTTAATGACTAAGTGTCAAACACAAAATGTTAAAACAACAAACAAAAAATATTTATTAATCACATTACGACTACAAGAGTAATACACCTACAACAATTATGCCCGAATTATCCAAATGTCGACTCCTAAATATTTCACTCTACCTCAGTATGGTTCTTATGACATACAATTTAAATAAATAAATATAGGATCCATGTGTACAGGATAATAAAAGTGTGGGTTCAGTACACATCAGAAAGACCCCTTCACTTCGTTATAGCTAAGTGTATGAGAATCATCACTTGAAACGACATAATTATCTCAATTGTGAAGGAACTCAGCCAATTCTAGGGCTACTGCTTGAAGTGCAGTGGCCAAGATGGTACTACGCCGTCAAGGCATGTTCTCCGATAAACATGTCAAATAAGTACTTGGTGAAACATCTCATCATATTGGCTCGAGACCAGATTGCTGCCACCATGCCTGCAATAAAAAAGTTTAAATCAAAACATATTTACTGCATTATTTAACTTTATATACAAAGCGTGTGCCTTCTAATAGTAAAATGTATACGACAAGAGGAAAACAAATAGCTGTAGATACAAAAGTTTGTTGGTACATTTGAGCGGGGCCGCGATATAAGCTGGTTCAATTACCCTATAATCTAAATCTGGAGCCAGGGAAGATATGACCGAGTTTAACTAAAAGTTAAGCTTTAAATTGGACTGCGGCGAATTCGTCCGCCGAGGGGTAAAACTTATTTTAAAGGGTTATAAATTAAAGTAATACGCAGCCAGTCAATTATCTCGGATTTCGGATATATTTATGAGTAAAATGTTTACTTCGGTATTAAAGAAATTAAATAAGGTTTCGGTGTTAAAGTAGCTTGGTTTTATGAATAAAGTTTTGTGATATTTCTTATTTAGCGGAGCGCAAGTGAACGTGACATTGTCTTATTCGAATTGATGCTTCTTTGTGCCTGACTTGTTGATGGTGAACTTACGCGAATACTCGCAAATGCTGAATCTAATTTCTGGTTAAGATTTATAATTCTACTTGGCGTTAAAGCTTTTGAATTACTTACTCACGTACAGATAACGATAGAATCATTGATAATGTGGTAAAGGTCTTTCTAGCCATTTATAAAATAGATTCTCTTTTTTTAATTAGGTGAATGTAACTTCCGTTTTGCCACACTACACGTACACTTTCGCTCCGATAAAGTTACATTTATTAATTAAAGGTATAATTATAGGCATATTGTACTTAATGACTTCAATTATCAATGTACATTAATTATATTCTTACGTTACTGACCGACTGACAGACAACGCACAGCCTGTACTACTGGACCCCAGAAGCCAAAGTTTGGCATGTATGTTCCTTAAGGACCATACATGCCAAATGCCATAAAAGTGCACTAAGAAGGCATTTCCCGAAATTCCCACGAGACCAAGCATAAAAGACTAAATATAAAAATATGTGTGCGGGAATCTTCTAGTATTCTCTAAATTTCATAGATTTATTGCCAAAATATAAAAATCAGGTTATATTGGAGTATTTCACACTGATATTAATAATTATTATAAAAATAATAATTATAATAAATATTAAGTGGAAGGGACGAAGGGGAAGACCTAGGCGGACATTTTCTGACCAGATTGGAGACATCCTAAAAGCAGGACAGGTTAGAAGTAAGTACCCTGAACAGAAGAGCATGCATGAGGAATCTGATGGGAGTGAATGAAGGAAGAGAGATATGTCAGGATCGTTGCAAATGGCGTTCCGTAGTCTCTGCCTACCCCTCCGGGAAACTGGCGTGAGTCTATGTATGTATGTATGTTATAATTATTATTATAATAATAATTATAAATTATTATAATAAATTCAGGGGTGGAAGTGTCATTCTCAAGGGCGTTATTACGGGAAACCCGCTCCGGGTCTCCGTAAAAAGCTAAAAAGTATAGATGCTAAAAAGTATATATGTGTGCGAGCGCGCGTGTGTATGCATGTGTGAATGCATGTATGTGTGTGTGAATGCATGTATGTGTTTATACTTCAACAATTCGTTCCGTACTGTCATAATCAAGGGATTTAAGCCAAACCTTTTTTTTTACGGTAATAGGTGGCAAACGAGCAGACGGATTGCCTGATAGTAAGCAATTACCACCGCCCATGGACACAAGCAACAGCTTAGTAGTCACAAGTGCGTTGCCACCCTTTGGGGTTGGGAAAAGGGATAGGATGAGGAGTGGGATGAGGGAGAAGGAATAGGGGATAGGGCCTCCGGCACTCTCACTCACCGAACGGAACGCTACAGTTTAGGTACTGTTACTTTATGTCGATTTTCTTTGAGAGGGTAGTACTACCCCGGTCAAGCCGGCCCATTCATGCTGAAATCAGCAAGACTCTACTACCTTGAAAAACCTGCAGCTTCTCCTTTAGATTGTGGCGGTTTGTGGATATAATATTTAAAATTCTGTTTATCTTACTATACATTTTAATGTATTAAACTAGATATATAGTTGAAGTGTTGACGAGCAGTTGTGTATTAATGTGATGCTGGACTATACTATGTAAAGTTGGACATAACAAATAAGGTCCAAATTACTGCGTGTAGTCGTTCGAAGCCGGGGGAGTCTGTTTGGTGGTAATCAAATCCGGATTAAACGGCCCTCTGTGCTAATTGAACCTTCATCAAGGGAACATTGTATATTGTGTACATTTTGAAAACATAACAATAACTTAGATTTCTTAGAATTTGGTATTTATAAATGTACTTATGTATATTTGTACAACGTAAAGCAACTTTGAAGAAGATGTATCTTAGAAAATGAACCTTAGTTAGAATCGAATAGTTAGAATAAATTAGGTATAATCCGTAAAGTCTAAAATATTTTCCCAAAAATTTATAGGAAATAAGGCAATGTCGGGAATAGTAAAAATAAATAGGTCATGGTTTATAAGTAACGTGCGCATCTATGATGATGTCTGTACTTCGACAGCTAACATAATTAAAAGCGGACGCATAAAAATTGCCTGCGACATATACCTACGCAAAAGTTCGAGTAGTTCAGTAGTCTAGTGCCTGTGCCCTCATCTTACACAAAGGTCAGTCTTATATATAAGTATTTCGCGCCAAAAAGGTGTTATATGTAGGTATTACACCAACGCCAAGATTTATGAAGTATAAAGTTAATCCCTGCAATACAAGACGCTTTGCAAGACGTAAGACATCTTGCATTAGGTACGGGCCGGCGACTTAGAGACGAAGCATTTCTTTTTATGCAAATAAAGATCAGTACATATTAAATGATCCACTCAACGTCCAGATTTTTAATAAAATAAGCAAATAATAAAATGCCATGTTGACTCAGAAAGTATCCTCGGCTCATCCTCTGGGAGCGAAGTCCTCGCCGCTTTGTTACACGATTCGCTTCTCTGTTGTGTAATTTAATATGAAACGTGACGTAATTCCACCAGTTTTTATGTAATTCTAACGACGTTTTATATTCCAAAGATTGTGCGGTATTGTTTTATGTTGAAGACTGATCTCTTTGTCTCTGACTTTTTCTGAAAATATATTTTGATGAAAGACGAGAGATAAATTTTGATTCTACATTAGTACAATAGTGTCTCGTATTTGTGAAGTAGCACACAAAAAACGTTTATTAAATCACGAAATCAAGCATAGTGTTCGCTATGCTTGATTTCGAATTTTAAAACTGGTAATGCTTTTTGAACTGATTTCGAAACTATTCGAGATAATTTATTATTTACATTATACCTACTAACACGATTAGGTCAAAGTTGATAGCTTCAAAATAAAGTTTTGGTGTTCATGGAAAATAAACTTTTCATGATAAAATATATTTTTCTATGCGTAGCTTATCAAAATTTTGATTCGTCTCAAATCTGAAACGACTACGAATTTGTATATATGGTACATTATGTTCATTTTAGGCTGAATGTGCGTCATATCAACAGGGTTTTATACATATTCTCTTTCGTTCTGTTATTTTTTGCTAAGTTACGAAATATGCGGCAAATGGGACATGAACTGGGAAATTTAGCGCAGGTTCTGATTCGGCAGATATGAGGGGATCTGCATAGGTTAAGCGTTTAAATCGAAACGTTGTATCGCTTTATGACGTCAATAACAAAACTGATATGTTGGATTGCGTGTAAATCACACTAGATATATAACTAAACAGTTACTTATACAATGCTTATCAATCGCGCAATTATTTTAATATATTTATTTATTTTTATTTATAGTCTGTATCCCCGAAGGGGTAGGCAGAGGTGTAAATATGACACCCTCATTTCGCCATGAATTTTTAGGTCCCACGTAATAGGGGGCGAGCCTATTGCCGTTACCGGGCACATCGCCAGAGTATTCGGAAAAACCCAGTAACACAGTAACCGAGTAACACAGATTCCCGGGTCGGGCACAAATACCCGACCCGGGAATCGAACCCGGGTCGGGCATAATTTCGTAGTTTGATATAAAAGTAAAATATTCGCAATAAAGATAAAAGCAAATATTTGCCCCGATGTTTCAGCGTGGGATACACCAGTCGCGGTCACTGAATTTCACATCCGTTATGTTTACAATGTAATTAGTTCGCTACACACATATTGGAATCCTACATGGATTAACTTAAAATGATATTAAGCTTTATCTTTAATATATAAGAAATAGGTGTATATAACTATTATGTACGTACTCTTCTTCTGTAATTGTAACTGTGCGCATATCTTGTAGGTATGTGCTACTATTTCTGGTAAGGGTTTGTTATTTGGTTCCCTTATTTTATTGTTTGCAGTCTAATCAAGATTGCATTTGATTAAAACGGCGATCGCAATCACGAGAATCTGATTGGTGATGTCTGAACCTACGCAGTCGTCCTCATATTTAGGTTACACAGTAGAACATTCTGTCAACATTTTCAGATTTTACATTTCTCTGCTGTACCCGATAACCATGCTCTATCACTTAAAAATAAAATGATGTTTTCTATACCACTGCTACAATGATTTTAATTTGATTGATCATTCGTTAACAGTAATTATTGTTTATAGAAACAAAATGAGCAGAGCAAGGTCGTCCTTTGCTCGTTTACATTTTGAAACAAAGAATTATTGATAATATATGATCGTTGCATTTAGTTTACAACCTAACATACATTTCATTCAATACCAATGCAACTAAAATCTCACTTCAAGTAATAGCAATGCGTATGATGAAGTAAGGGTAACAAGAAAAGTGGTTTGCAGTTCTTGCTCATTCCGGGGACTTCACGTAAAGATAGTCACTGTAACAAATTGCTAATGAAACGCCATCGCACATACAAATAAATGGCTTTCATTGAACATTTTGTGAGTTTTTCCGACGCATGAACGTTGTTCATTTCCATTTGTTTTGTCGTATGCCATTGTTTGCAAAAATTCTAAAACGAATCACTGATAGCAACGGTAGACAATACATAAATTGCCGTTTTACCGCGACTATTCGCACCTGCCAGCCGATTTAATTTTTCTTTGTGTGTACAATGATTTACAAGCGCCCTGTGATATATTGTTGTTGTAGTTCTTGAAGTTAAAGTTTTATTTTTATTACTCAGATATTTTTCTATAATGGTATAGCAGGCACAGGGTCAAATCATTGTTAAAGTTTGCCTCTTGATTAAGATCGAATTCGAAACATTGATAGTGCTGTTAGTTTTGAGACTAATACAAAATTATATAATCTTAGTATATGATTAAAGTATCGTCTTTACCAATACAACAACAAGTTCTCGAATCTTAGACGATGTACAATCAAATAAGTCGGCGCTGGACCAGTTTGAAAAAAATTCCCTTGGCTCGCTCATAGAGTCGAGGCACACTAGAAACTGGTTTTGTATACGAGTGTCAATGTGCGTGTAAAGTAGCACTGGAAGCGACGATGTTTTGTTGAGCGATTCTCGCCCTTATGGTGGTCTAGCGGGAAGTTGTTCGACTGTGCACATGCGTAAATAATCCCGTCTGTGTCCCTTGATCTACTAAATATTTCACACATAATTTATATGAAAGTACATTAAAGTATCTTTTGTAACTTCCTTGGCTGCGAAGTTATTATTCTCTATTCGCTATCTATAATAAGTTTATATTATGGTTCACTCTTTGCATTCACTCCGTTACGAACACTTTTCACTGCTGGCGTTCATCAGGGGACCGAAGTGTTAATGTTTTAAAACTATGGAAGACGGAGGGAGCCACGTTATTTAATCTGTGTTGTCACGAACCACTGCACAAAATGCCTTTGGTGTTACCAACTTTATATTTACGATTATTAATTAATTTTTTTAATAAAAAGTTTATTCAAAGGACTATGCGTCATTTTGGACCCACTTTTGGACTTTGTTCAACAGTGATGAATTATATGTCATATGAAAGCTCTTGAAGTGTACTTTATTTTATTCTATGGCAGCTTAGCTCAATTTCAGCGCGAAAATGGTGTTTTGCTGCGTTATTGACAATCTGTGTTGTTTTGATATTCAATTATGTTTACCTGCCAATTAGTAGCTAAATACAATAAAAGGAGTTTTGACTGTCTCAGTGGCCCAGTGGTAGTGTGAGCGACTGCAGATTATGAGTTCTCGGTTTCGATTCTCGGGTCGAGAAAGAGGGATATTAGGTTTTTCTGTTAAGAATTATCCTATTCAAAGCTCAAAGCCTGGAGGTTGGCGGTGTTACACATCCGTGCCTTGGAAAAGTTTGTCATTGGCTCAGATCAAATAAGTTAAAAAAAAATGTCAAAGATTCTAAGTACAACAGTTAGCTTATTGCCAACATTAAAACACTCAATGTCATTATAACCATTATATTATCATTTATCATCCAAACTGATGATATAATGTTGTACTGAATTTCATTATAACACTCCTTTTTATCCTTTCTGCGCAAAGGGTTTACTCAACAGACAGCCACATTCCTACTGCTTATGGGTTGATTACACCTAACGAGTACAGTGGCGAGTCAGTGTCCTCGGCCGAGTACTTGGTTGGTATAAACACTTTAACGAGTGCTCGGCCGAGTGCTAGGTCGAGCAGAGAGGCAAGAGAGTCACTAGAATCCCAATCTATTTACTAGGCCGAGTACCCACCTCCCCGCATAATCTTCCTACCCCGCAGCGACTCGGTATCCCGCTCGGCACGCATGAACACGCTCTCGATTGTCACTCGGCCACTCGCCACTCGTTCGTTTGGTAACAGCCGGTTGAAAACTTATTTAAATTCATTATTTTTGCGATCCATTGCAGACGTAAGCGTGATCAAAACTAAACTGACTCGCCACTATGGTAAACACGTGTGACCACCCACTCGGCTCGGCGACTCTCTCGGCCGAGAGCGCATTTACTGACTCGCCACTGTACTCGTTAGGTGTAATCAACCCATTAATGCGCGGTATCCGTATGAATTTCAAAAAAAGAACATCTGTATGAATTAAAAAAAAGAACATTGTTTTTCACGCGCGTTTCATCAGAAAGCCGCGCGCCATAAAAAGGATGGTTATTCGAATCCCTTAATAAACAAAAGTTGTATAATTAACTATCACTATATCACACTATATCATGAATTTACTATGGCAGAAAATCGCTGTGTTATGTGTCTGCGCTCGCGTGTTTTGCACACAAGACCACATGTTTTAGGACATGATCTGCCTGTCAGTCAACCACAGTTTGCTGAATATATTCAGCAGAATGCGTTGATCGAGCTAAGTACCTACCATTGTGCCTACCTATTAGTTTATTTTTACTTAACATTAGTTATGTCAATAAAAAAAATAAGAATTGGTTTCTGAATAATGCCTTTGCTTATTCAAACTTATAACATACCAATTTTGCATTATTAGTATGTAAAAGAATTATCAATATAATAGAATAGCAATAACTAGTAACTACAAAAAAACTTTAATGAACTATTTATACTTTTTAACAAAAATAAATATATTTTTCGATTTTTGCAGGTTGTGTTCAATAATACCCAACAAGTTTGTCATCGTTGTTGGCAAAGAAGTAGTGCTGTTTTTATACAGCGACCTGTAGATAATATGGTCGATGATGCTATTGGTGAACAAGAGCCTGCTGCAAACATTCAAGATGATACCATTGATGTACAAGGGGCTGCGGATAATATCGAAGATGGTGCCGTTCTTATACGAGATCCTGCTGTGCAGAACGTTCAACAATATCTTTATGCTCCCGAACATGTTAAAGCACCGAACTCAAGGCGTTGTGTATTTAATTATTGCCACAATATACAACATCATAGAATTCTACTACAACCAATACTGATATCTCCTCAGGTACAAATAGTCAACCGAAAGATGACGGTTAACCAATGTCAAAACTAAATGGCTTAGCTAAATGGGCACCAACGCCTAGAATCAAATATTCTCGCTGTCAAGCTACCTACGGAAAAGTCTAACAGGCTGAAATAAAATGAAAAATGTGCATTGCGTAATATTTCACGCGCATTTGTAATTTACAAAAAAAAAAGTTTAACGTACCAAAACGCTGTTTTTGCCCTGGATTTGAACATAGCTGCCATAGAATGAAATAAAGAACAGGCCAAGAGCTTTCATATGACATACGTTTCATTACTGTTGCACACTTTTGAAAAGTGGGTCCAGTGTTCATACAAAAGTGCCCATGGTCCTTTGGCCGTGTACCTAAATTGACCTAAAAACTATTTGCAAAACTTACTTGACATTACTTTTTTATTTCACTTAGCTCTTTATAAGGTATTTGTTACTTGTTACCAAGTAGTTTAAGGTATTCCGTTGGATTCTCAGCAACAGCCAGGACCACATCAGGCAATTTTTGTATAGACTTAGCTCAGAAAAATCACTGGCTAAATAACATTGATACATGCTTGCTTGTCACTGCTTATTTCACAGTGTACTGTCATACAGTATTCAATCTTGTGTGGGAATAGTGTTATTCATTTGCCACATACGACTTCAGTTTGCACTTACTTTATTTTATCTCTGCACCCTCAAGGTAGATTGGCACAGGTTGCCGGCCTATAAATGTCTTGTTGAAAAGGGAATAAATAAATGAAAACTTAACACGTAAACTTTCGTAAAACCGTGACAGGGGATAGTATGTGGCAACAGAATTTATGAAAGAAAACATTCCTCTACAGTCTTTCGTAGTCCACTGCTGAACTGAAGCCTCTCTTAACTTGCTACACAGCAGAGTATACAGAAGGTTTTGGCATCAGGTACTATTACAATACCACGCTGGCCACACAGGATTGTACTGGGTTTTGATGTCGAGTTTTCCGTCTCTTTGCAAGGATACTATTCTGCTTCGTGTATTTTCTTGATGGGATCTTACGATACCCACGGAATGAAATAGGGTGGTAACGTTTTGTATTCTTAATCCGTCATCACACATATGAGAAAACATACTTCAGATTAAAACTGTCTTATAACGATGAAATTAACTAATGCTATTATTGTGTTCCTTGGAAATCTTAATTATGACAATAAATTAATTTGTATAGGTCCTTATATACCAAAACCATTCTCCCAAAAATCTACTTACCTAATTATGTCCCAGGTCATGTTGTAAGAGCATTGTATGCAAATATATTATAAAACTTTGATGACTGAAAAGACGAATATGAGCTTTTGTCATCTTCGTTTGGGCCCTTTCTGGGAACAGGCTTTATCGCAGTCAATGCACATTTTTGTCTGCTTTTTATTTTATACATATTCTCTGGACAAGAAAAATAATGTTGTGTCAAAAACATAATGTAATAATTCAAAACAACAAAACGATGTTAAAAACAAACGTTTATGCGCTTGAGAGATATGTAATAATATATAGGCTTTGGGCTGAAATTACTGATATCCAAGTATTTATACATAATATGTAAGAGGATAGTGGCAACTAAATGACACTGACATGACGTTTGACAGTTAAACTGTCAAACGTGTAAATAAGGTGTACCTATATAAGTCGACAGGCTCGGCTAGCTCGTCCTATTCTCCTTCGACGACGGCTCAGGTACGATATGGTTCTGACTATTTAACTGCCACTGTGTTCCAATATTCTGTGTTGCTTGTTCTTTTGTTTCATCATCTAGGAAACAATGTAAGATAGTGTAATCATTATCTTATTGATATTGTGTTGTGGGTAGTTTGATCGTTTGTGAGATATTATAGATTGTAATATAGGATAGAATAGTATACTGTGGATCAAGTCGTATCAATGAGATTCATTAGGTATATACCTGTGGTAAACATTTGGTAAATTGTATTGATGCTAAATAATGCTTATGTTCTGTTGTATGACAGACCTTTCTAGTAATATAAAACTACCCACAACATTGATATTTGATATTAATTGGCTGTACCACTGTTTGTTAATTATCGTTATGTATAGTTATTGAAAAGAATGATCAAGAGTTTTATTGCCCGTTCTTTCTCTTGATTCTATGTCTTTGCTTTGCAAACTGGGCTGTAAATGTAAATGTAGAATCACGACGTAATCTAAAGATATATCCTTGTGCCAAACTGAATAAATGAAAGTATGAATTGATAGTTGTCTCTTTTATTTATCAAAACTGTCTCTACACTATAGGAAGCTTCCCTGATTCTGACATCAGAAGTGTGATAAATTTGCGCCCACAATACTAATACATCCAATTGCAAGTTCCAGAGTCTCCTCATCGTGATGCCATGATTCTGCCTAAGCCCGTCACTGCACCGTTCAGCTGACGACGGAGAACGATTGCCCTACGATCCAGTAGCAACGTTGCCGAGAGCAAGCCGGTGGATGAGTACCGACTACATATCTTAACGATCTGCAACAGTATGCTGAAGCCAACAGCAACAACCAACTGCAAACGCTGGTAATGTACTTCCACCAAGATTATAGCCATGAACGGTCGAAAAATATGACTGTTGTACCAGGTTATTTTAACATGTTCATCCAAAATGTATCTGAGTATAAAACTATGTAGGTAATAGCGAAAAAGTTACAGAAAATGTATAATAGATTTTTAAAGTAGCCGATATTGTTCTAATCTGTTGGAATTTAAATAGGCAACATTTGTAGTGATTGACAGAGACTCGGTATGAGCATTGGCTGTGTTGTGCTTTGTTGATAACTCTTTCTAGTGTTAGTACTGATTAGCGTCATCGTCCTGCATATTTGAATTCCAATAATTAAGTGCTCTGAAGAATATTTTCACTACAAGTCGAATATGAAATGATGGTAGGTAGAATACATTTCAGAGATTTCTTCATTAATTTTGTTGGCTGTGTATTCATTACATACAGACCAATATTGCGATGTAGGAATGTGCCTTAAGCTCTGTTCCATAAGCTGTTGTTTAATTTTCGCCACAATTACCAAATTAATCAGTTCATGCTATATAGTTTTATTAAATCGGATCCAAACTATAACGAAAGAAAAAAAAAAAGAATATTTTAATGTTAAGCTCTTGAATGTGTTGCCCTGGAGATAAGAATATGAAACTGTTTTATCTTCAACATATCTTTGAAATATAATTACTCGTATTTTTAACTGGTTAATAATTGTTTATGGCACAAAAATTTGTGTATAGAATTACAATTAATAATGCACTTTCTATAATTGTGTAGTGAGTAATTGTCATGTACCCAGATAATTTCCACCAGTTTACTTGCAAAAGACATACTTATGATTTTGTCACTTTGATTTCTATTGGAAGAACAAAACCAAATAGCTTCCATTTGTCCCAGAGGCACCACATTTGAATGACATGTTGTAAAGATAACCTATGAGTTTTGTATAACTATTACTACAAGCGAACTTATGTGTGTAGGTACAGAAATATTCTAAATTATATCAAGCGGGTTTGTGTCTAGCTAGATCATGTCGATAAAATGATAGTTTCGTTTAGTAACTATTTTCTTTTATTTTTTAAACATACCTCATCCTCCTGAGGCCTGAGGGGTCATATATGCTACGTCTAAATATATAGCTCAAGGTATTTTTATTAAAAAGTAGTTATTGAAGAATCTTTTTATATTACATAGGATTAAATTGACTTGTTAAAGAAAGTGACATCATTTTGCTTATGTCTGGCACTATTAGATGGCAGTGTATCCAATATTTTCAAGTAGTGTTATTTTGGTTGATAATTTCCTGTTATTTATAACGATAATAGCAGATAAAATAGTTAAAATGAAATGTGTAATAAATGCAGACATCTGTCTAATTAAATGGATCTGAAATAAGCTATTCAACTAAATTGATTCAATTTGAAAATAGTTCCAAATTACATCACTGATTTTTTTTCGAAAACATTCTCATAGTTTATTTATCCATTCTCGGAAATAATACAAATAAATTCAATAAATTAATAAAATATGAGACGGTATTTATTTTTATCTGCTTTTATTCCTTGAAATTATGTATTTTTATTATGAAGTGCCATGTGTTAAACTGTAAACCTATTAGACCATAATTATAGTAATAATCAATCTTAGGATTAGCTCTCGGTAATGAACTATCTTATCAATTTAGTATCTCTGGTATAAACACTGCGATAGATAAGCTATTTAGAGATATTTTTATGCAAAGATATATGTGTACATGTACTTTGTGTGGTTCAATTGTAGGAGACCATGGCAATAATGATTAAAATGGTATTTAATCATTCTAGGTGCTTGAAGGGTTTTGTTTATTTATTTTAAACAATACCTACTTACATGTAAGCTTACTATTTTTGTACCAAACCTCTTACGAATCGTCAAATCTTAATTATAATGAAACTGAATGAACCAGATACCTAACGTAAAATACGTAAAAAAAAAACGAATTAAAAACGATGTCAGTGTTCTGATTGTGTAAACGGAATGAAAATAGCCACAATCACATGATACTATTGATAAATTAAACTGAAATTGATGAAATTAAATAAGATATATTCTGCCTAATATAATAAGTATTTGTATAAGTATATTGATGTTTTTAAGGGTTGCGACCTAAATTAATAAATCTAGGTATGTATATTTGACTTATAGATATTGAAATATTAACCGACTGGTCCGAATTCTAACTAGTGTCTGGTTTGACTTTCTACACGACTATTTATTATACCGTTTCTTACCAAGAGTACTTTTACTGGCATTGGCGTCTAGTTTAACTTTAGGCAGTTCACTGACTATTGGTAACATAAATAAACTATTAACTAAATTGGTTCATTCTTGATTACTAGTTATTTAATTATACTTTTGTACTGTTTGTACCTGCAATACATTCAGGTCAATTCAGTTTATAGCATTCCATACTGTACATTTACGGGTGGTAGACTTACAATTAGGAAACAATTATTATGGAACACTTTTAGGAGAGAGGAGCAGTTTAGTAATATACTATAATAGTCTATATATTATACCTAGGTGCATTTGATATATTATAGTTAAAAGATGTTTTATAGTAACATGCTTTAATAGGGTCTGCTGTCTGCTGCATTTATTATTCTAAATTGATAAAATTTTAGTGTATTATTAATATAGATATCAATTTTGATTATGATAAGTTACATTTATAGATTTTCCTACAGTTAATTTTTGTGGAATATAATAAAGAAGTTTGTATTTTTAGATAGCTACGATTTATAGATTAATAACGTTTAGATATTCTTTGATGACATAGTAGCTTTTACAGATAACATTTTTTTTGTTTTCTTACTAAAGTATTTAAGTTAAATTTTAAAATACATATACAAAGAAAATAAAAGGGCGGTCTTACTATAGGTTAGAGGTTCTGATAACCATACACAGCATTACATATAAACTTCTTCTAAACAAGGATCGATAATGTAGGTAGCAGTGATGATATAAAGGTATCTGTAAATATCTATAATAATGTGATAACATCGATTTATTCATTAATGATTAAATAGTTGGCGATGATTGAATTATTATTGATGATTAACTTACCGATGGTTAAGAAGTTGGTGATAATGCTGGCAATGATGACCATGTTGATGTGATTTTGATAATGATTTTGATAATGATTTTGATAATGATTTCGATAATGATTTCGATAATGATTTCGATAATGATTTCGATAATGATTTCGATAATGATTTCGATAATGATTTCGATAATGATTTCGATAATGATTTCGATAATGATTTCGATAATGATTTCGATAATGATTTCGATAATGATTTCGATAATGATTTCGATAATGATTTCGATAATGATTTCGATAATGATTTCGATAATGATTTCGATAATGATTTCGATAATGATTTCGATAATGATTTCGATAATGATTTCGATAATGATTTCGATAATGATTTCGATAATGATTTCGATAATGATTTCGATAATGATTTCGATAATGATTTCGATAATGATTTCGATAATGATTTCGATAATGATTTCGATAATGATTTCGATAATGATTTCGATAATGATTTCGATAATGATTTCGATAATGATTTCGATAATGATTTCGATAATGATTTCGATAATGATTTCGATAATGATTTCGATAATGATTTCGATAATGATTTCGATAATGATTTCGATAATGATTTCGATAATGATTTCGATAATGATTTTGATAATGATTTTGATAATGATTTTGATAATGATTTTGATAATGATTTTGATAATGATTTTGATAATGATTTTGATAATGATTTTGATAATGATTTTGATAATGATTTTGATAATGATTTTGATAATGATTTTGATAATGATTTTGATAATGATTTTGATAATGATTTTGATAATGATTTTGATGATGATTTTGATGATGATTTTGATGATGATTTTGATGATGATTTTGATGATGATTTTGATGATGATTTTGATGATGATTTTGATGATGATTTTGATGATGATTTTGATGATGATTTTGATGATGATTTTGATGATGATTTTGATGATGATTTTGATGATGATTTTGATGATGATTTTGATGATGATTTTGATGATGATTTTGATGATGATTTTGATGATGATTTTGATGATGATTTTGATGATGATTTTGATGATGATTTTGATGATGATTTTGATGATGATTTTGATGATGATTTTGATGATGATTTTGATGATGATTTTGATGATGATTTTGATGATGATTTTGATGATGATTTTGATGATGATTTTGATGATGATTTTGATGATGATTTTGATGATGATTTTGATGATGATTTTGATGATGATTTTGATGATGATTTTGATGATGATTTTGATAATCATTTTGATGATGATTTTGATAATCATTTTGATGATGATTTTGATAATCATTTTGATGATGATTTTGATAATCATTTTGATGTTGATGATATTGATAATCATTTTGATGTTGATGATATTGATCATATTGCCTACGAACTGCTGAAGTCCTTTGCCTTGTTCTAGCCTGGACTCATGTGCAGCAGGTGTGGGGCTAGATAGTATCAAGGAGATTGACCGTTGTTACTTGTCTATTTAATGTGAAAGGAAAGGCAATGGCAATGAGTGTTTTAGAATGAAAGTATTGTCCTAGTATTACACTACTGTTATCATACAAGTTGGTACCTATATACTTGTAAATTAGTGAAATCGAATTAAATTATTTAACTCGGTTGTGAATTTAAATTATTTATTTTATTTCATTTATTTATCAGCCATAAGCAGAATTACCTTTTTTTAATTTTTTATTCTTAAAACCTTTACTTAAATTTTTATGCTTCGTAGTGGCTCCTTTTGTACTATATTATTTTTGTCAGTTTGTGGATGGATAATGCAGTGGTGTAATATTGTAAAATTAAACTGTACTTCTATGTAACATGTGTATTGTGAATGTTAATGATCCCTTCATAGAATAGTAAATACAATTTGTAACAATGGTATCAAAGCAGCTGACACAGAACTTATTTCTAGACTCGCAAAATGAAACCGTAATTACTGTAAATATGAGTCCAGTTTATTTTTGTGTAATTGTTTCGTACAAATGGATTGTTGTTGTGATACTATTCTTATAATTGAACTTACTTAGATGACGACGTAAGTCAGTATAGCCGTAGCGGACGTAACGATACTATAGTTTTTAGATGGCTTTAATCAATATGGTAAGAATTCATTGTTACATAATACAGGGCGCCCGTCGGGCGATTGTTAAGTAGTGTTATTTAATTTATTGTACTTCGAGGACGAAGTAATTGTCAGTCTGGCCGTGAGAGGTATGTAATAATATATAGGCTTTGGGCTGAAATTACTGATATCCAAGTATTTATACATAATATGTAAGAGGATAGTGGCAACTAAATGACACTGACATGACGTTTGACAGTTAAACTGTCAAACGTGTAAATAAGGTGTACCTATATAAGTCGACAGGCTCGGCTAGCTCGTCCTATTCTCCTTCGACGACGGCTCAGGTACGATATGGTTCTGACTATTTAACTGCCACTGTGTTCCAATATTCTGTGTTGCTTGTTCTTTTGTTTCATCATCTAGGAAACAATGTAAGATAGTGTAATCATTATCTTATTGATATTGTGTTGTGGGTAGTTTGATCGTTTGTGAGATATTATAGATTGTAATATAGGATAGAATAGTATACTGTGGATCAAGTCGTATCAATGAGATTCATTAGGTATATACCTGTGGTAAACATTTGGTAAATTGTATTGATGCTAAATAATGCTTATGTTCTGTTGTATGGCAGACCTTTCTAGTAATATAAAACTACCCACAACATTGATATTTGATATTAATTGGCTGTACCACTGTTTGTTAATTATCGTTATGTATAGTTATTGAAAAGAATGATCAAGAGTTTTATTGCCCGTTCTTTCTCTTGATTCTATGTCTTTGCTTTGCGAACTGGGCTGTAAATGTAAATGTAGAATCACGACGTAATCTAAAGATATATCCTTGTGCCAAACTAAATAAATGAAAGTATGAATTGATAGTTGTCTCTTTTATTTATCAAAACTGTCTCTACACTATAGGAAGCTTCCCTGATTCTGACACGCTCATCAAATCTTGATCAAATATAAATACAATATCGTTAAAATCAGTCCACCGAGTAAAAAGTTCATCATCCACCTAGCGTTAGCTCGGTTTTATCTAAGATTTGCGCGTATTGGAGCCCGAGTTCCGCTTACTTGCAACCAAATAAGACAGTACAGTCACGGTCTGAAAGTGTTTACCACCTTAAGGCTTATAATTGCATGAACACATCAATGACACAAGGACGACGATATTGTACCATAGAGCATAGATATTTAATGTAAATCATCTGTATTCATTGATTCAGAGAGATTGGACGTTTAGACTAGAGAGAACATGCCCTATAAATTTCTTTATACCGAACGTGCAACATGTAATGTCAGTTGGTCTTAGTTGGTTAATCATAACGTCAAATTACGCGTCTCATTTAAAGAGGCATAGACTCTTTACATACTCATATATTTGACTACATTCTCTAAATAGCCGTGCTATGATCTGTCATCAGTGTAAAATTTGTTGTAAGTTTGTGTTTACATTTTTAATAACTTTTTTGCATGTAAATAGTAAGTAAGCTTATAATAATTAAATAGTGTGCTCATTAATTAATACACATCGTGTATGTGATATCGGGATGTGGATTCCGCTATTCTCGGAACGGAAGTAACTGGAGAAACTTTATCTTCTAGCAGTGAGTCGGAATTTTCCAACAAATGTATTTAGTTTTCTCGTACTAATGCTATAATAAATGTTAAGTTTACACAATATCATTGTATTGCAAATCAAAGGAACAGCTTGCATACGTATGTGTTATGAATTTAACTCACAAATTGTTATTTTGTACATTTATTGATTTAATAGCCTTAGTGATGGGATTTGACAGTGAAAGGAGATATCGATGTTTTTTTAATGAGGGATAAATACGGAAACTAACTATCGGACATGAATGTAAAACTGTAGCTGGAAGCGACAGCGGGTAGCCGCGGTTGCTAAGTTGGCAATAAACAAAGACGTCCAGCGGTCTAATTTTCTATCGCGCGTTTGATAGTAAACGCAGTTTAATGTACATAATTTACTTAGATACCTAGCTTAAAAGTAGCGTCGATCAACCTAAAGCCAAGTGTTCCAGTGTACGCGCGTGTGTGTAGGCTTACATTTTTGAATCTATAAAATAGTAGATGGATTAGGGATGTGAGTAGCATTTTTTATTATTAAGAAGGTGTTTTTTATTACAGGTTGCCTATTAATGACGTCACAAGAAAACTTTGGATAAATGCCGTTGGACGGCCTAGTTTGATTTAGCAGAAGTACCATCGTATTTGTTCACGTCATTTTGAGAAAGACTGTTTTTTAAAGACAGAAAGCACCTGGCGTCGTTTAAAACCGAAAGCTGTGCCTACATTACATTTATGCCCGGAAATTCCACACCCGGTAGAATTGTTTATCCAAAGCTAAACAAAAAGTGTGTAATTTTAGTTTGAACATATTAATAAAATATAATAATTACAACGATTTTAATTAATCTACCTACTTCTATATTATTTATCATATTAGTGCTATCCTGACTGATCAAAGACGTCTTGTCTTGTAGTCCGCTACATAATATTCTACCATAAAATATAGCCTAGATTTCTTTCACATTCACAATTTCACACAACATTATCTGGTCCCAAACTAAGCATATCTTGTACTACGGGTACTAGAAAATCGATAAACATGCATTTATACTTTTCTGTAAATATATTACATATTATACATAGTACCATCCAGACCAAGACAAACATCCATATTCATGCACACAAATGTTTGACTTGAGCGGGAATCAAACCCGCAAGCTTCGGCGTGGCAGTCGGATTGATAGACCTACAACTCTAAAAAAATCAACGTGACATGATGCGACGCAAACAAATTGCCAAAGCCTGCCGTGCCGCATTAGCCAATCTGGTATAATTCGTACAATACATAATCTAAGTGATAGTTTCATAGCATCGCATCGCAACGCATTGCTCATTAGTTTATGAATACTTTTTGTCAATAGATTTTATGGCTAAAACGAACAATTAAACACGTGATTTTTTAGTGCTGTCTGTCTGGCAAGTCTTTGCAAAGCACTGTCCGGCGTCAACAGCAAAAACTACAATTTCAATATTTTAGTTGTTTACTTCTACGGCTTAAATATATCGACACATACTAAAGTTAGACATTTGACCAAAAATATTTATCGATAAATCATCACTGTTACGAACAACACTCGGTTTCCTAACTCTATGTTTTGTCTACTGTTTGCCTACCACGATGCTGCTATAAGAGCGTGCTGCTAAACCTATCGACAGCTCTTTCTATCATACTGCATGTGTCATTAGAAAGAAGATATCAATCATAGCAACCGCTGTTGTTATTTAGTGTTACTTCTATGCCTTAGGTTATATTTCTTTGCATTGATTGTACTAGGCAACCAATCTATGATAACATGCGTTGCGTAGCAACTGGTGTCAATAACGATTTATTATTCCACATTTATAATACACGTTCATTTAATTACAAGCGTGATATTTGCACTGAAACTAAAATATTTGTAGTCTTCAAATAATGTAATTTTAAACTAGCTATTTAAGATTTTGGTATTTGTAATCAATAAGTTTATCAAATGACTTTTACATTGACAGATTATAGTGAAAGGGATGGCGAAAAAACGACAACCTGAATATAAAACCTTTTTTGAAAAAAATACAATATTTATATCGTCTAGCGTAAGACTGCCTCGTCGGTCTAGCGGTAGTGCATACGACAACTGATCATGAGGTCTCGGGTTCAATTCGCAGGTCGGGCTCGGAAAATTTTGCAAGGGTTTTCTGTTAAGAATTTCTTAGTGACAAATTATTAGTAATTTCTGTCAAGAAATTCTTAATAAATAGCTCGAAGTTGGCGGTGTTTCACCCCCGTGCATCAGAAAGGACGTTAAGCAGTCCCGGCTGTCATGATCTATGGCAGTCATTAGTGGGAAGTCAGTGCCCTCAAATATACCTACTGACTATTTAACTGGTCTAGCCTTAGAATTATGTTAAATGGCAGTTGCTCCGTGTAAAAACTGATATTCAGTCAAATCTCGGTAGACCAGTAATAGCAGGCTCTGGGCTCCGAAGCGCAAGCTTGGGATGCAACCATGATGTAACTAAGAAAATCTAGGGTGATGATGATGATGATATCGTCTAGCGAAAATTAGGCCGCGGTCAGACTGTGAGCTAAAATGATAGTGGATGGTATGTTAGTCACGTTAAAGCGCATGCTGATCACATAAGTGAGCTTTTGTTTAAGCCATCTTCATAAAGCAATGTTATTTCAGCTCTTTGTTGCACCGTTAAACTTGCCATTTTATTACAATAAGAAAGTTTGCGATTTTTTATTTCATTTTGTATTAAGTAACATAATTTATAAGAAGCTTAATGTAATCTAATCTAATACAAAAACCTTAAAAACAAATTTAGAAACTGAAAATATTTACATGGTTTAGGCGTCGTAAAATGCCTCCGCATCAATGTCATCGGGTAACGTGCCCAGAAGGCTGGCAGCATTGCCACGCTGGATGGCAATGCTGATTCTCTGAGCAAAGAATAAACCAGCCTTCTGGTCACGTGAGACGTCGATTAACCGTTTCGAAATTTCCCGGAATAGAGAACGAGCGCTCGGACCCCATGAGCCTAGCGTTTCCACCCCAAAAGGCTCAAACATGTAATTACTTACTAAATTACTGTATTTGCGCCGTTTGAGGGTTTCCGCAGTTGCAGCAGCAGCGCCAGCATGGCCTGCCGTGCTTGGAACGTGTGATGGCGCGAGGGTGTCTACGCAGGTTGCGTCCCACACCAAAGGCCTACCCATGTTCCAAGGCAACAATGACATACCATCAGGTCTCTTACCGTCGTCGCGTAAAAAACCATTTGGTTCAAGTACAGCTGGTACGCCAGACGCGACAAAGAAAGAAATAATAAGAAAGTGTTTTTAAAATTATATTAAAATACAGAACTTTTACAGCAACATAAAAGCAATTCTGTCACTATGTCAAATTATTTCATCGACCTAAAAATATTCATACTCTTTTTGTTTGAATCGATGCCTTACCAATGATTGAAAAGTAATAAGTACTCAGATATAGCATTTTAGACCTTGCTGAACCCAGCGTGACAAAGAATGTAATTTGAAAAGTGGTAAACACTTTTAGACCGCGATAGTACATAAATTTTTCCTTGAAGTTACAAGTTCTGAGGTAACACATGAAAGTATCGGGTCGAATTAGGAATCTCAAAGGAATTTAAAAATATAGTTTTAATTCTACTTTAAGTTTGACTTTCATTATGAAGAAGTTTACGACGTAATACATTTCTTTATAATGATGTCACATCATTTAAACGGTCATCGGTTAAACGGTCTGTATAATATAAATAATGAAGTCTAAAAACCTCATAAAATTATACCATCCCGTTTTAATGTCTCTCGCTAAAATGTATTTCTTCTTAAAAATGTACTTATGTATTGCCGCGTCTGTAAACAGTCGACAAAGATATAAAAACAAAATGCAACAACCAAAACAAACGTCGAATTTCTTCCCCGTTCCAAGAAAACTGTTCAAAATAGTCAGCGTAGACAAAACCTAGAATAATGCTTAGTTAAATAACGGGTAACTAAGTAGTTATATAAAATGTTAAGGTTGCGACGAGATTGGCCCAGTTTGAAGCGGGCTCGCGACGCAAACGGCCCCAGCACTCATCTTGCAATCGCTGTTGCATTTTATTACTTTTCCATTTCCACTGGGGTTTCAATTTCCTTTCTCATAATTAATAGCCTTTCTACGAGTCACCCGACATTTTCTATTGGCGTACCGCAGAAACTTTAACTTTCCATTTGCGTGCCATCTAGGACCTTATTACGTCATCGCCGCTACAACTTTTGCTTTATAAGTTTTTCTTACTAATACTGCAAATTTATTTGAAATGAACATTGTCTTACGATTTGTACTGAATTTATTTCACTTATCCTATATTCAAATAAAAGATCTTGCAGTAAGATATACACACTCTGTCTAAATATCATAATAGATGATATTGAATTCGACAGCATTTTATTCGTTTTGGATAAACTCTAGCACACCAATACTATATTATGTCACAGTGTCAAAAAGTCTAATAAAAACAATGAAATTTTATGGTTTATTAGAAAATTTATGGGCCGTAAACACACTGTCGTTGCTTTATGAGATATGACGCAAAACGTGGGAAACTTTATACATTTTTTATGTTGTGTACCGACGCTCTTTCATTCCGAATATTTTATATGATTTACTTGAATTGAACTTGAATAAGGTTAATAGCACATGATTTGCAATAAGTGTAATAACCCAAATAACTAAAGGAAACCTATTCTTTTCTCTGAAGGATATACGAGGAAGATTACCTGCTAAGTTAGACTTTGTTATACTTTGTGACTTATTATTATTCTTATGTATAAATCTATTATGTTAGTGCCTACCCTTATGTATGGTAGTGAAAGTTGGGTATGGCAGAAGGGACTTGAAAGTAGAATAAATGCTTGAAAGCTGTAGAAATGAGAGTACTGAGAAGTATGTGTGGTGTATTTGTGACTGGAAGAATAGTGTCATAAGAGAGTGGTGTGGGCAAGGTGTGGGCTAAAAGAAGATGTAGTGACAAGCATCGAGAAAGGCATGTTAAGATGGTTTGGGCACGTGGAGAAGATGTATGACGAAAGTCTGACAAAGAAGATATATAAGGCAAGTGTGAATGGGACAGCACGAAGGGGAAGACCTAGGCGGACGTTCTCTGACCAGATTGGAGACATCCTAAAGAAAGACAGGTCAGAAGTACCCTAAACAGAAGAGCATGCATGAGAAACTTGATGGAAGTGAATGAAGCAAGAGAGGTATGTCAGGATCGTTGCAAATGGCGTTCCGTAGTCTCTGCCTACCCCTACGGGAAACAGGCGTGAGTCTATGTATGTATGTATGATGTATTATATAAAGCTGAAGAGTTTGTTTTTTTTTGCTTGAACGCGCTAATCTCAGGAACTACTGGTCCGATTTGAAAATTCTTTAAGTGTTGAATAGCCCATTTATCGAGAAAGGCTATAGGCTATATACCATCACGCTATGAGCCACGGAAGCGGAGCAGTAGTCTTAAATAGCGCGGGTGTAACCGCGGGCTCATCTAGTACTATGTAAAGTACGAACGGTTCAAAACGTTGTCCATATGGAGGACGGAGGATTATAGCGTGCTCACATAACTATGTCAACACGAATGTTAGAATTATAATGTTGATAACCTTTTTAGCTGTCATCATCATTTCTGCAAAAGCTGCTTTGTAATAGGTACTCTAAGGATTCACAATTATTATATGTATGCAACTGATTGCTGTAAGTGAAAATAACTATATTTTTATCATTGTGAAAATATCTAGATAACTTGAGATTTAATAATTCTATTAAACGTATAACTAGGCTAAATCTGTGAATGATAGGATTTTAAGAACTTATGGAAGAATAAATATTACGATAGTAGGCGGACCGTAGTCATTTATGTTCTTGCGATATTTGCAAGGAAGCAGCTCTGACTTTTCGGAGTGTATATTAAATTGTTATTTATCGCTTATTCGACGGTAAAAGTTAATATAGTAAGAAAGCCTACATTTTTGAGAGATTCCCATATTGTTCCCATTAAGTTTGCCAATCCGCATTGGGCGAGAATGGTTGACTTAAGGCCTTAACTCTTCCGTAGTAAGAAAAGGTGTTCAGCAGTTGAACAGTGTAAATACAGGGTTGATGATAATGAAATTTGCACCTGTTTGCTATACTATATTTTAGAAGACTTAATTATTCATCGGAATGTATTATGGCATTAGGTAGGTATTACGGTATTATTTATTAGCTGTAGAATGACATAGTTCATTAATGAGAGCAAAAGACGGAATACTTTTACTTGAGCAACGGGAAATTTTAAGTATACGGTTTTCCAAACCAATAAAAATCTATATACCTAATTCGATACTCTTTGCACTGTGCGCAAAATTGCCTGCCAAAACCGTACGTATTTCGTTATGCATCATATGATAAAGATATGTCATAAAGAAACTTTGTTTAATTATCCAATTAAACAAAGTTTCTTTATGACATATCCGCAAATGTTATCGCGCCGATTGTGCGCTGAATAATCAAAATATTAACAATTACGTGTAATTTCATTTAAGCTTAATGGATTGATAAATTGTTACCGGAGGATATATTTTACAGAAAATCACATTATTTATTTTTACGGTTCATAAATACGAACGTTTGATACCGTAATATCGCTCATGTTGAGAGCTGCTAATTAAAATTAAATTAATATTTTTGCAATTTGATACTTGCGTACGCTTGTTTTAAGGTTGTTTAAATTCTTTAAATATGTTTATTATCGAATCCAGAGTCACTCGACTCTAAATCGTCGAGAATTGCTACGGATGTCTTGTGCATAGGTGAGGCGGCCCACATGTTGAAGCGTGCTCGAATACTTTTTGTTCACGTTCAACATAACTTTAGGAAGAGCAATTCTTTGCTTTTCCTAAAGTTATAACTGCTGTAAAACTATTATTTTATTGAATCTGGTTAAATTAGTAAGCGTACCATGGGCCCAAAAAAATTATAGAAAAGCGAGACCGCATTGTTGACGTAGCCAAATGGAGTGTAGTGTACTAGTATATAATGGGTTTGCCTTTCATCTATTATTTTGCTTATGTCCAGATAATACAGTACAGATTCAGCAAGAGTTTGTACTAATGTAGCCAATATATAGGTACGTTTAAAAAGTAAGAACACAAGCCTACTTTGTTGTAATAATGACATAACTTACATACTCACCAGCGGCGATGGAAATAATATAACCAATTAATATCCCACGCATCGATGTTCTAAGACTTACGAAATAAACTCACGTATTAACTTCAAGAGAGTTTTGTTACTCGTGTTATAATATAAAGCAGTTCTCAGTTACGAAGCTAAGGACAGGACACGTAAGTAAAATATAAATTAGAAATACGAGCACACTGAACGCCCTTTAGTTAGTTAGTTAGTTGGACAGGTGTTTTTCGCACTTAGCCACTTAATTGGGCCATTGTGCGTTAGCAGTGACACGGTTGTCGCCTGCTACTCATACCATGCAAGCTCCTTCCAGAAGGCCATGAGTTGACCAGTATTGCGTATGGCTTCGCTCATGGTTCTGGGGTTGTTCAGGAACCTCGTCCGTTGGTCGCTCACGCTGGTACAATGTAGAATCACATGAGCGGGTGCTTCTTCGGTCTCTATGCAGCCCCTACATAGTGGGCTGTCCGTGACGCCGATGTTGTAGAGATGCTTGTTTAGTGGACAGTGGCCGGTTATTATGCCAGTCAGATGCTTGAGTGTTTTCCTGTTGGAGTGCAACAGTTTTTGCGAGAGTCGTTTATCTAATTGGGGAAAGGCATCTTTAGATTGCCTACACTCTTTTAACTCTGCCCACTCTTTTTCGTGTTGTTGTAGGGTTCTCTCGCGTAACCATGTTCTTAGTTGGTTGAAAGGTATCGGAACAATTGGTTCGGGTCCCAGAGTTGTTGTGTCCGATCTTTTCGTTGCCAGTTGGTCTGCTGCGTCATTGCCCGTGGAGTCACTGTGTCCTCGTATCCACTGGAGCGTGACCCGATTCCTAGCTGCAGTTTTCTGCAGCTCTTGGTGGCACTCCATAATTAGGCCGCTATTAAAGCAGTTGCCATCGAGAGCTTGTAGTACTGAGGCACTGTCTGTGATGATGCGTATTGACAGGTTGCTCACGTTTCTGGCCGCGATCGCCGTCGCCGCCCTTGTTATCCCAACGCATTCAGCTTGGAAGATGGTGTTGAGTTTACCAAGCGATGTTGAGAGATTGATATTCAAGTCATGGGAGAATACTCCGGCACCTGTCCCATACTTGGTTTTTGAGCCGTCTGTGTATACTCTAACTTTGTGTATACCAGAACTATCCTTGTGCTCTTCTTGCAGTTGTATGCGGTATTTTTTGTCAAAGACAAAGGTTTTAGGTATGAGGTCACACGTTGCATCTAGCATCGGGATCTCGTTAGTTAACGTCCTTTTCAGGCGTGCGTGGGTTATTCGGTCAACGCTTCTCCAGAGCTCGAACTTATCGAGCCGGATCGCAGCGGCACCTGCTTCTTGCTGGATGATGAGGTGCAGTGGTCGCAAGTCGAGAAGCACCTCCAATGCCGCCGTTGGAGTTGTTTTCGTGCAGCCCGTTGTGGCCAGACAGGCGAGGCGTTGTATGCTCTGCAGTTTGCTCTTGACTGTGCTTAGTTGAGTGCGTGGCCACCACACTATTGCACCGTGTGTGAGCATGGGGCGTATTATGGCAGTGTAGATCCATAGGGTGATGAATGGTTTGAGACCCCATTTCTTGCCTATTATTCTCCTGCACCGCCAGAAGATTGTACATGCTTTTGTGGTTTTAGTGGTGATGTGTTTATTCCAGTTGAGCTTGTGGTCGAGTGTTACGCCCAGGTACTTGACTTCACTCGATAGGTTAAGCTCCGTGCCAAAAAGATTTAGTTTTATGGTCATACGGGTGTTCCTTTTGTTGGTGAAAAGTACTAGCTCCGTTTTATTTGGGTTGACCGTCAGTTCATGGTGGTTGCATCATTGTTCCATGATCCTAATGGCTGCTTGCATCCGATAATGGATCATGTCTTCCGAGTTACCTTTGATTAGGATGGTGATATCATCTGCGTAGCCGACCGTGAAGAAGCATTTGTCATTCAGGCTTCTCAACAGATCGTCTACCACTATGTTCCAAAGCAGGGGTGATAGGACACCTCCCTGTGGGCAGCCTTTTGCTACTATCCCCCTTGTGGTGGTATTAACCGTGAACTGAATAGCCCTTTGTTTCAGGAGTTGATCAATCCATCCACTGACGGTTTGTTCAACTCCAAACTTGTCAAGGGCCCGGCTAATGCTGGTGAATTTAGTTTTGTCGAAGGCGCCTTCTATGTCAATGAAGGCGCCTTAGGTCATTAGTTTGTCAGATAGCGCTGTCTCTATGGTCCCCACTACGGAGTGAAGCGCTGATTCCGTTGATCTACCACTTCTGTAGGCGTGTTGTTGCGGGTGTAGTGGTCTGCGTAGCAGTGCGCCTTCCCACAGGTATCTGTCACCGAGCCTTTCCAGCGTTTTTAGCAAGAAGGAGGTTAAACTGATAGGTCTAAACGATTTTGCTTGTGTATAAGCCGTTTTGCCCGGTTTTGGGAGAAATATGACTTTTACTTTCCTCCACCTTTGTGGTATGTAATTGTGCGCTATAGATGATATATGCTGAGTAGCTGTGGCACAATCGTTGTGCAGCCCCATTATAGAAGTGCTGGTGTTATTTCGTCCAGGCCTGCAGATTTGTACGGCTGGAAGCTGTCAATTGCCCATTTCAGCTGGTCCCCGGTAACCATGTTGATGGCTATCGTCCAGTCTGTCTGGGTCGGTGGTCTGTGTTCTGATTCTTCCCAATCACAGTCTTCGGTCACAGTGCAACCTGGGAAGTGCGTTTCGATTAGTACTTGGCTTATTTCCATGTCTGTGGTTGCGTAGGTGCCATCAGGCTTTCTGATGGAGCCTAGGGTCTTGTTGCTGTCCTGGGATAGGATCTTTTTTACCCTGGCTGCCTCGCATGTGGAGTTGATGTTGGTGCAGAACTTTCGCCAGGATTCTCCCCTGCGGAATCGTATGCGTTTCTTGTAGTGCGACTGGGCTTCTTTGTATTTGTCCCAATCCGTGTCTTTCCTTGTGTTTTTGGCCCGGTTGTTTGAACGCCCTTTAATCTAACTCGAAGTACGGAGAAATTCGTGAAGTGTGAGTTTGACGAAATAAAGTATTTACTGAACATGTAGGATGTATGTATGTGCGACAGACATATTAAGTGAGTGGAGTTACATATGTATTACTAATGAGATTGCTGTCTTCTTTTATTTGTGAGTGTGGCCTACTCTGGTATCAGAGTTGATAGACCAACCGAAGGCCTTCGATTCTGCACATGAGACTTAGACTAGAAGAATCATGGTAGCTTTCTGGTATAAATACCACACCAAGCAGTCACCCATACAAGCTGGCCCCTGAGGACGTTGCTTAACTTTGTTAATCTCATCATCATCGCCCTAGCGTTATCCCGGTTGCATCCAAGACTTACACGCCTTGCAGCCCTAGGTCCGCTTACTGGTCTTACAAGATATGACAGAATATCAAGTTTTCCACAGAGCGACTGCCTCTGACCTCCGCAACCCGAAGGGATAGCGATATATGGAATATCGCTATCCCTTCGGGTTGCGGAGGTTTAGACCAGTATCAGTTTATTTGAGGGTACTGACTCCCCGTAACGACTGTCAAAGATCTTCATGACAGCCGGGACCGACGGCTTAACGTGCTCTCCGAGGCACGGGCAAGCGATAATTAACAATTTAATACGCACTTAACTTCGAAAAGTCATTGGTGCGCCGAGGATTCGAACCCGATACCCTGCATGGCAGTCCATTGGTATCTCCACTATGCTATCGCTGCCTTAACTTTGCTAATCTACTAAGTACTAACGGCAAGTCAAGTCTCGCTATGAGCGCTACATATTAATACGTAATTCCTTCAATATAAAACGGTAGAGGTTATAAGTAAGTTGACAGTGCGTTCTAAGCTTCGGAACATATTGTTATTCAGTCCCATTAGATGTTCTCAGTGGCGTGAATCAGAAGCGATGGAGGCTATTCCAGCGGCTTTTATAGAGTTCTCACGCGAACATCGTACGCGTTAATGGAATTTGATCGGCTCTATATTGACACGAGGTATTGGCGGTTATTTTCACACTTTCACGCGTGCTAGTCGGTAAGATAATATTTTATATCGTACTCGTAATGTGAGATGGGCGTATATTGAAAAGGCCTTAGAATTATGTTTGAGAATGTTATGAACAGCTTAATAATATTCTACTTGAAGTAAAGATTCATGAGTATTCTGCTATTTTGTTGATGTTAGATACTGTTGTGTACTATTGTGTCTCACACGAATATGACGTTACGTGGGGCGTTTGGCTTACAGATCACACAAGAGAAAAATATAAGTATTTCAGATTGTACATAAAAGTATTAAATCAGTCTCAATTCCTACTTGACTTCAACTCATTACCCTTCCCGCACCTCTCATAGCAGTCAACATACATTTTGCCGCTACAGCGAACTGTGCTGCGAGACTTCTCGACCAAGAGTAAGAAACCTAATTTTCCGACTCCTAATCCTACCCACTTTGTGCCTGTTCTAACAGATATTCTTGCAGACATGTATTCATAATATAATATAGGTATTAGAGCTTGAGTTCACAGGGACAGTTGGGGAATGAGGCATTGTTATTGTATGTGGAATAATCTAAACTAGTCTGTTAGATTACAGTGTGTGAACCTGGCTATGATATAGTCAGTATGTCGTCAGTACACTTTAGTTATATAATACGAAACATGGAACATCCCTATAGAGCGCTGGTCAGTTCACAACTAGGAATACATGAAAATTATTTGGCAAATAAAAGCTAATTGAGAAATTTAGGAACAAAGGTTTATTATTGGTTTATTCACAGATTATTTTGATGCGATATTTTTTTTTCTTATGGTGCTGTATCTAAAACGGAAAGACATACCGTAAGCCAAGAATCACATTTTTACTATCAAACCAAAACAAACATGAATATAAAATGCCCATCAGCGGACGTAATCATATTTTAAAAAGAAAATCGAGTTCTGTGAAAACAAAGAACATTTTGAGCAAGAGGGGTGACAGCAGCATCGAATAATAATAATAATAATTTATTTTTATTTTCTCCACAAAGGTAATGTGAACATACAAACATCATGCTCATACAAATAAGATTCAAGTAGGTACATACACCAACCAGTCAAAGAGGTCTGTATCCGTTTTTATTTTAGATGTTATTACGTCTCTATTACAGCATGTTATTAGATACACGGCAAAAAGCAGGAAACCGGGAGACATCTTTCAACATGTTACAAGCAAGCGTATTATTATATCGTAATGGGTAGGTTGGTGTAATTTTTAACGAACTCACATAGCGCTACATATCGTTATCAATAATGGCAACAACTTCGGTTAAAATTGAACGGCAACTTCTTAATGAAGCCAAGAAAATTCGTGCGCACCGAGTGGTAGAACTTAAGGAGCGTGTAAACTTTCATTCGTCGTCATTAAAAGTTTCGAGTTTGAAGATTTGTGCCAACACTAATTAGCTAGACACTTATGAAAAATTCTTACGTCTCGGGTATTAAATGCTGGCCAAATAAACGGGACCGATGACGGCAATGTACCACCCTTATTTCAATTTAAGTTTGTTCGACATAATCTTTCTTATTTACGGCGCTTGCAAATTAGAGGGTTGTCGGTTTCTGCCGCACGTCAGTCGGCCGGGTGTAGAATGGACGGCTTTTTATAAAAACTATTCTGCAAGAGAAATGCGATACATGTCTGTTGTCCTTTTCAATGCAAAGTCATGCAGAGGTCTACCTGAAAACTAGATGATGCACAGTTGAGTTCCTGTTTGCTGCAACCGTGAGAAATAATTTTACACTAATGAAGTATGTGTTTTTGTTTGGTTGCATGGTGTCTCACTACAAATTTTAAAATGTATTCTTATGTTTCAGTTTATTGTTTTATTCGGGTTTTCCTTTCTTCTGAAGCAGTGTGACGAAATGCCATTAAAAGATTATGCGGCGAATAATTTGAAAGCGTTCTGTAGTCTTGTTCGTCGTTAACTTGGCCGTTTCGTCACCAGTTTCTACTTGCGTGTCGGTGAAATAAAACATTTAATTACGATTGGCATCATTTTTTGTTTCTAATATTTCATTTTACTGCCTTCGGTGACTTTTTTTTTATTTTGGAGGAGAATGAATAAACATTTAAATTATTTTATAATCTTAATATATAAAATCCTTGCGTTACTGACTGACTGACAGACACGCTACAGCCGAAACTATTGGGCGCAGGAAGCTGAAATTTGGCATGTATGTTCCTTGGGGACCGTAGAGGTGCTAAGTGCGTGGACTAAGAAGGGATTTCCCAAAATTCCCACGGGATCGGCCAAAACGGGTAAATTTTAAAAAAATGCAGGCGTAGCTGCTGGCGTCCTCTAGTATTTTGATATAAATTATTGTCTATTCCTTGGATTCCATTTCCACACGAATTAAAAATAAGTGTAATCTACGAATAAATTTTCTTACCTTTGTTTATTTTTACCTTTTTCCTTACCTGTGTTTTTCTAAAAGTGTCTAAAATATTTTCGATACATTTTTTTGTACTATTCTTACCTCCACTATATTACGAGTATAACCCTCATAACTTCTGCACTCTATAAAGAGTGGTAGCACTACAACAATTCCGCTACATACTCATTCACGGTTAGTAGCAATAACTCAAAATACTTGGTACAGAGGAGTAAACAGTAAAGAGCTAGTAGGTGGTCGCAGTCACGATCGTCTCATAACTCGGGAACGTGCCGTGGATGCAGTCGCCCCACACCCACAAAAACTTTAATTGCACCACGCGGTTGGCGCAGCGAAAATGTTTCTATGAATTTTGTAACGTCTTATGCTTTGGGTTTTCATTGGCAAATAATGTATGGCAATTGTCTCGTTGTTCTTTTTTTATAGACTCACGCCTGTATTCCCGAAGGCGTAGGCAGAGGTGTAATACTACACCCACATTTCGCCATGAACTTTTTAGGTCCCACGTAATAGGGGGCGAGCCTTTTTGTAGGTACAACAAAAGGCAGGACAAGCATTGGAATATGATAACTTCTATAATTAAATGTATCAAACTGTTACCTCTATTTTCAATCAAGCGGTGATGAGTTGATGACGCATATGTCGTAGTGGTTTTATTGGGATACACTATGAGACATTTCTGATGCTAAAAATAATAATTAAATATTTTCAAATAACTCCGCATACTTTCACTTAACTCCTATTGCAACACCTTTGATACAAATCAATTTCTTGAATAGTATGTTGTTGGCTAGTATTGTAGGCTCTACAATGATAAAGATCATATCGAATAATCATCAATTATCATCGTTAATCGTCCTTATAAATCTGATCAAGCTTACAAAAAAAAATACAATAATATTCTGTGTGAGCGTAAATATGTGTTTGTATTGGTTCTGTTTTGATAATTATCTGTTTGTAAATAAATGTCTGCGAGTATTTTCAAGAATTGTACCTTTGCTAACGTGACGATCAATGGTGATTCTCGGAAATGTAGAGAAAGAAGGTGTTGCGCTGTAGCGCCCTCAGGACTACAAAGTCTCATAATGTAGAGAGATTTAGAAACTTATAAATGTTCTCCTTAAAATATTAGTAGGATGAGTATTAGCCTTGTTTTGAGAATATTACGTAGCTTCAAATATTTAAGTGATCCGGTACCCAGAATTATTATTGTTTATGTATTTGGAAACATGGGTAACAAAGGTGACGCCTTTGTTAATACACATTTCAAGAAGAAAGTTGTTGTTTTTGTTGTTTATTCTTATTAGTGTGGTCGCTCTTTGTGTAGCAGTTGTGATCAAGAGGAGGCATCGTCTTTGGTGGTTGATGTGACAATGCTCGCCATCTTGAATGGTCGACACCTTAATTCATTTATAACTACAGATTGTTCATTGCCTCTAACTGCGGATTTTATCTGATTGCAAAGGCTATCTATCGCGGCGTGATTCTATCCGTCCCTGGACCACCAAACGCTTTATAGAGTCATTGTTTTACCTCGAATTAAAGAAAAGTAATGTCAAAATTTGTTACTGTACTTGGCTGGTACTGACTGGCTGATAGACGCTCCGCGATGCCGAGGTGTTAACCTTTTGACATGTGGGACACTGGTGTCCTCAGTATGAAGGCGTTTGTGCGAAATGCTGTCCATTAAACTCCCTTTCATGTACGGAATTTCGTATTTTCTTTTAGTAGACATCTCTAGGGGGTCAATTTTTACTTTTCCAGCTATCGCATTATCCACGTCTCAGATACGTATAAATATATGAGGACAGCTAGTGTTTTCACGGACCTCGCCTTAGTATCTTTCGTTAGGTTGATATTGCTCCAAAATTTCTTCAACTTATCAATCTCAGTTCTAGTTATTGTCATTTGCCTGTAGCCTCTATTACATGTTACTAAAACATAAATAAAAAAATCTGCAATCAGCTCATTAAAATTGATTTGAATTTATTTTATCATTATTTTATTTAATAAGTAAATCCTAATGACTGAGTACGCATTTCAAACAAGATAAATAAATCAAGAATGTACGAAATGTTCCTTTGTAACACGTTATTTCTCACATATCTTCCACACCAGTTACCAAATTGGGTGCCTAATAAGTCTGGCTGTTGATTCAAAGGCTCGTTACAGCATTTAATATTAAAAGTAAAAGAAGAAAATCATTTGTAATACAGTCGCAGCGTTTTCAGGCGTTCCATTGGTCGTTAGCTACCGCAAATGGTGCAATACCGAAATACCGCAAGAAAACAATTTAGCGACGCGACGGGCGGAGAGGGTGCAGGCTTGCGGGCGCAGCGGGGCATGTTCGAAGGTGCAAAAACACCCTGTGAATGCGACAGCTGACCCTAAACACAGAGGCGGACTTGGGTAACTGTGTTTATGCGTGTTAATGTATTTGCATGCAGAATAATAAAATAATTTTCATGTCTCTCCTGCAAGGGGTAATACGAAAAACAATTAGAAAAGCCTCGTTGATTTTTTTAGTACCAACAGGTTTAGCTCCTTCCGTGGCAGTATTATTATATTTCGGTCAGTGATTAAGGGCGCCCGAGGCCAGACTATTGGATTTGCTATTGCTATATTGACAGGATATACTTATCATCGTAATCACCTTACGCTGGTCAAAACCTTAAAGAAGATAAAAGGTAACATTTGATTCTTTCTATCGATATAATTTTAAATATTCGCATCAAACTGACCTATATTTTAGAACTCTAACAGTAATAAAGTGTATTCAGCTTTCGACTAAGATCACCTCAAGCGTATTTTTAACAGATAAACGAAAATAGAATAGATAAGGTCGGATATGAACTGCCTTACAAAATCTCTGGACCGCAAATTCTAGATCAATAAACACGGTTTCAAGGTTCTATGTAGTAACGGTAGTAATATACTTAAAACATATTAATATTTGGTAACGCTACAAGTGTAATATTAATACCTTTTAATAACAGAACAAAATTTCCCTTTAAAACTAGTAAAATATTACCTCTTTCGCAGCTAGCCAAGCTTATGACCGTGCCAATGATTTATTGTCGTTATATTTTCCATGTTATCGCGTATTACCCACATTCCGTGTCTGAACGACCCAAACGACAGGAATAAATGGTGCAAGCAATTAAAGTAGTAAACAGCAGGTGCAGTGAGACGTCTGCCCTCCGCAAACGGTGCAAACAAAATAATGTGGGAACTGGGAAACGGGAAACCACAGGGCGAGTGTCCGCCAACTAAATGATATAATATATGGTGACCGTGGAGTACCCTAGTTAGTTCCATGTTCCTCGACGTCCGATGCCTGGCTTATTGCCAGTTATGTGTCGAACGCTCTTTGCTGATATCCATTTCTAAGATACTTATTGGCGGTCGGTCGTAGGTAAATGGATTGTGGAAGTTTTGGGATAGAGTGCTCTCGGAAGCCCAAGTATGTTGATGAAATTTTTGTGAACTGAAAAGTATATAGAGGGATTTATTTGTGAAATGTCTTTTTAATATTGGTTTGTGATTCATTATGATGAAAATTATTTTTACAGAATGCGCATTATATTTACGCTACGTCTTTGAAATGGTGGGCAAATGGGTATTAAAGCCACTTTTGTTTAACTGTACTAAGGCTTAGGTATTATTCTATAAGTCTACAGTGGTCTGTATAGAATATCTTTCTAATTTTAAGTGCAAAGATGATTATACCTACCTACTATTGAGACTTTAAGATCAATCCGCAAAAGTGGCTACACGCCGCTATGTAGCTTTCCTGTACATGTTTATTACCTTAGAATATTGTAAAATGTAGTATGTATAGGTACTCCCCTATTATTATATGATGGAACTAGACGTCGCCAGCGGCTTCGCCCGCACTAATATACATAAAAACTTCAATTATACATAACAACCTTCCTCTTTAATCATTCTATCTACTAAAAAAAACTGCAGTAAAATCCGTTGCGCAGTTTTTACGATTTAAGCATACAAAGGGACAGACAGACAGAAGACAAAATTTGGTTGTAGTGATATAAAAGTACATTCTCAGAAGATATATGAAGAGGATTGCGGCAGTTGCGGCACGTATGTTGAGGTGATTTGATCATCTGAAGTGTAACGAGTTGGTTCTCGGAAATAATTTTCGTGCGAATCGTTGCGTTAACGAAACTGTGTGTTCCATATGTACATGGTTCTAAGTTTGTAATATTACAAGAAGTGTATATTTTTGTTTCATATGCGTATTATGACGCCTTAATCTGAGAGGTCGGGTCAAAAGTGTATCAAACCAAAGAAAATTATGAGAAGAGAATAACGCGTGAGAATCGGTACAAGATGCATTATTTTTCCCAACGTACACTTCTGGCAAGCAAATGAGAATACCGAAGTGCATATTACCGAATACACACGTGAAAATATTACGTATTGTCAAAGCTTCGATCTAAAACCTAGTTCCGAATGCTTCTTAGCCACTTGGGCAATGCGTCACGTAAGATACTCGAATGGAAACGAACAAGAGTGTTATTCCGCAGGGCTTCGGAACTATGTGCGGCGCAGTTACGCGATACTGTTTGTTCAAGGAAATAATCTCTTAAAGTAAATAAGCGGTGCAGTTTATTTGAACTTAAGTGTACGTGCACCGACTTTGATTAAACATTGTGGAATACATTTCGTATGTGGTGCATCAATGTTGCGGGCTATGAAGTGTGAAAATTTGAGCTTTGTGCTAGATTGCTTGCTTATGTATGCATATTTCCAGGTTAAGTGTCTGAATATGAACAAGCCTTAGGTGTCTTCTAAGTATATATTATACGTATAAAGAGTATGTTTACGTCAAAATTTTTATAACGTTATTATATTATACGGTCGTAAAAAGTAGGTATGATATTCTATTATGATATTGATCCAATTCAAGAGGACTCCATATGCTTTATTGGAAATTATATTTAAGGACTGTTTTATTTATCATCAGCTCTTCTCACTATGAGACCACGCTGGCCAAGTATGGGTTGGCAGACTTCACATGTCTTTCGAGAACATTATGGAGAACTCTCAGACATGCAGGTTTCCTCACGATGTTTTCCTTCACCGATAAGCAAGCGATAATTAACAATTTAATAAGCGCCGAAAAGTCATTGGTGCGTACCGTGGATTCGAACCCGAGACCCGCTGCATAGTCTGTCGGTCTCTCCACTCGGCTATCGCCGCTTTCAATGTTAAATAATCGTTTTATTTATAAAATATATTAAATCAAATTTTAATTAATACAGTTTAATTCATTATCGAGTTTTGAACTTACACTAGCCATTAAAAGCAATATAAAAACGTATTCGTGCACACACTCGCATTCTTAAATCAAAACTTACAAAAAAAATAATTGTAAACCTTATCCTATCGAACACAGAGTGTATTTACCAAGCAACGTTCAACTTTCTCACACAAAATCATCGGCTACTATCGTTGTTCTATGCAAAAGAACTGTACACTAATTCGTTGCAAGATGCAGCGGCCTTACGCGATGCATTCCCTTAATAAAGTATCGTTCGGCCATGATTACATTGCTTGTCTAGTCACTTCGCGACAAATTTAGGTAGTAGTCAAATCAAAATGAAAGGTTATTGAAAAAACGTCAAATGTGACGGCATGAAAGTACGTTTTTTCCGTAATGATATAAAATTATTTTACGTTTATTATATTCGTTATCTAACCGAAATATAATTATATCGAATATCCATACGCACATATACATATCTCTGGAAAATTTGGAAAGGCGAGATCAAACGCAACTCAGAATAAATCAGAATTTAAAAAGAAGGTCGGCGCGTCGCGCTATTTCGGCGCCCTGCCACGCCTTGCAAGACAATACAAATATTCATCAAATATTACAGAGATTATAACAAGAAGTTGTTATAAGGCATACCAACAACAACTAGAGACTACGCCCCACTATGCCTCCGCCGCCACCTGCCATGCGCAAATCAATATGACATTATAATATTATTATGACATTATTTTTCAATATTTTCTTACAATCATGTCAATTTATATTTTAATATTTTGTAAATACTTTATTGTAAATATATAGTTGTACATAGTCATTAAGTGAATAGTACAATGCAAGCAGACAGTGATGGCAATGGTGAGGTAGAAGGGGGCGCAAGTCAACCTACCACATCACTGAGTAAATTGGTACGCTGCCCCTACTGTGACCAGGCCCGCTTCTTTAAAGGTAAGCGGGGTTTGAAAGTACATCTTGGCAAAATGTATAAATCCCAAGATGTACTTTCTGACCCCTTAACTTCATCATATTCAATTTCTACACAAGACTGTGTCCAAATTCCCTTTTGGCAACATCTTTCGAATTTAAAAAATTCTGTTCCGGTTCTGAAAAGAGTTCCCCGTGGCGCAAGGCCATCAGTCGCCAAAAAATTGGCTGACTGCATAGGTCTAGTCGTGCGGGAGAACTCAAAAACGGCCTGGGAACGACTATTAACATTCCCTTATAGGATTTTACATATTGAAAAAGATCAGGCCTCAAAAAAGACACTTACTGCCCAAATTAAACACAACTGTTCTGTTTCGGTCCATACTTTCAACACCAAATTTACTTTTAATACAAATAGAACGAATTATCAATATGTAGAATCCAAACTAAGGGAGGGTGACATAAGGGGTGCGTCGAGACTCTTATTCAGCACTGATGTGGTGGCGCCTTGCTCTCCAAACACGCTTGCGGGTTTGAAGAGCAAGCATCCAGCGCCGATGGATGGCCTCTCTTTTCCTGATGCCCCGGATATGGATTCGGAGCATCTGATTACTACAGCCAAGGACGTGTTCGCAGCAGTTTGCTCCTTCCGGACTGGGTCGGCTGGTGGCCTCGACGCTCTAACACCACAACATCTCAAAGATCTTTTGTGTTCGAGCGCCGGGGAGGCTGGCGATGCACTCCTGAGGGAGCTGACTGCTCTCATGAATTTGATGCTCTCCGGCAATGTGAACGGTGCCATCACTGACATATTGTACGGAGCAAATTTATGCGCTCTTAACAAGAAGGATGGTGGCATTCGTCCCATTGCCGTAGGTTGCACATATAGGCGTATGGCAGCCAAGATATGTTGCAGATATTATAGCAACGATTTATCTGCTAAATTCCAACCCCTCCAATTAGGTTTTGGCTCAAAGGGGGGTTGTGAGGCTGCCATACATGCCCTGGCCACGTACCTTGGTTCTGGTAATGGAGAGGTCATCCTTAAGGTTGACATAAAGAATGCCTTCAACGCAGTGAATAGGGACACCTTGTTGTCAGAGGCAAAATTAGGAACCCCCAAAATTTATAAATTTCTTTCGAAATGTTACAGATATCCCTCAAAATTATTATACAAGGACAACCTATTGGAATCCGCAGTTGGATGTCAACAAGGTGACCCACTTGGACCAGTCATTTTTAGCTTAGCAATTCACCCAATTATTCGGCAGCTAAATTCAAAATTCAATGTATGGTTTTTGGACGACGGAACCCTTGGTGGAGACGCTGACATAGTACTGCAAGATTTGGCAATTCTAAAAGACAAATTTAAATCGATTGGTTTGGAGCTAAATTCAAGTAAGTGTGAGCTATTTCTAAATAAAATTGACGATGAAAAAAAGTCTTTGGTATTATCAAAATTTAATTGTTTGGCACCACACATTAAAATTTGTGACAAGAATTCTCTTCGCCTCCTTGGGTCTCCTATATTTGAAGAAGCCTACGAATCATTCGTAGATGAAAAGATTCAAAATTTTAGTGAAATTTCAGATCGCCTGCTAAAAATTAATATTCATTCGGCCTTTACAATTATTCGATATTGCCTTTTCGTCCCCAAATTTACGCATGCTTTGAGATCTTCACCGCTTTATAAAAATATGGAATGTTTAGCAAAATGGTCCAAATTATTAAAAATACACTTAAAGAAATATTAAATGTGGATTTGAACGACCGAGCCTGGCTGCAAGCGTCTCTTCCTGTACGTCTGGGTGGGCTCGGCGTTCGCAAAATTTCTGATGTTAGTTTACCGGCGTTCCTGTCCTCGGTGCACAGCACGGAAGACTTAACCAGGCAAATATTAGCACCAACACTGGTTAATTCGGAAGTGCTGTGTAAAACCGATGCCGTGAACGCCTGGAAAATGGCTTGTCCAAGCTCTGCTTTGCCTACCAACCCATTCTCCCAAAGGCAGTGGGACGTGCCGCTTTGCAACACTGTGAGAGAAAATCTTATTTTATCATCTACAAATGTTGCTGAGCGTGCTCGCTTGTTGGCTGTGGGAGAGTGGGAGTCTGGTCTTTGGCTTCAAGCGCTCCCGTCGTCCAATGTGGGCACAATGTTGGACGACTCGACATTTCACCTTGCCACTAGCCTCCGTTTAGGTGCTCCGTGTGTTTCTCCGCATCGTTGTCATTGTGGAGAAGCCGTCGATAGCCTCGGACACCATGGACTATCTTGCGGCAGAAGCGCGGGCCGAATGCCTCGTCACGCCTATCTTAATGACATCATCCGTCGCACTCTTGTCACCGCCGGAGTACCAGCCGTACTTGAACCCAATGGTTTGGTACGCGACGATGGGAAGAGGCCCGACGGTATGTCATTGTTGCCTTGGAAGTTCGCTAGGCCTTTGGTATGGGACGCAACGTGCGTAGATACCCTAGCGCCATCACATCTTCCAAGTACAGCCAGCTGTGCTGGCGCTGCTGCTGCAAGCGCAGAATCCCTCAAGCGGCGAAAATACGGTAATTTAATAGGTAATTACGTATTTGAGCCGTTTGGGGTGGAGACGCTTGGTCCATGGGGTCCGAGCGCTCCTACGTTGTACAGAGAAATCGCCAAACGACTAATCGACGCTTCACGTGACCAGAAGGCTGGGCTGTATTTCGGCCAGCGTATCAGCATTGCCATCCAGCGTGGCAATGATGCCAGCCTTCTGGGCACGTTACCAATAGACAGCGATGCAGAGGAATTCTACGACGCCTAAACCTGTCTTGTAAATATGTACTTTGTATTTTACCCTCCCCTTTTTTGTACATATTTATTTTTTATGTATATAAATAAATTCCATTGTATAATAAGTTTTATGTAGTTATAATTATTTTATTGAGTAGGAAGTGATATCTGAATGTTATTGTGTTTAAATAAATATCTGGCAGTAGTTAAAGAGCAATGTATTTATTGAAAAATAATATAGTCGTTGTGATATTTGAAAACAATTATAACATAATAACAGCAAGGAATATTTTACGATTTGTTGTTTTTTATGTTTTATAGACAAATATAGTAAAATTTTATTTGTCCGCGTGGTGACGGATTAAGAATACGAAATGTCACAACCCCATATCATCCCCTGGGTGTCGTAAGAGCCGACAGAGAGAGCATATTATGCAGAGAACAATACTGTTAGAGTAGGAAAACTTGATACAAACCCTATACCAACCCGTTTGGCCAGCGTGCTACAGTAGGCCAATTCCTCCTTTCAAAGGAGAGGCCTAGTCCAGCAGTGGACTGTTAAAGGCTGATGATGATGATGATAGTAAAATACTTGTAGTTGCATTATGGTAAGTGATTTAATTCTAACCAAAGTTTTGGTTTGAAGTTCTATTTTCACAACAAACGTCTGAACAAGACGGTATTCTTATAAGTTGTCGCGATTACGGTCGATAGTGTACTATTTCTCTTCTAACTCTGTAATGTGACTTGTGGTATACAATAAAGAGTTATATTATCTTATCTTATTTCGCGGAAACTTAAAAACACTTGGCGCATTTTGCGTGGACACCGACACACCCCCTTGGCACTTCTCCTCTTGTTTATATTTCTATGGTAAGTTCTGACTTGATTTTAATTGACCTCAGAGACATTTATTTAATTCTGGTAACAGAGTATTAATAACAATGTAATCTATCCTATGAGAACTATTAGGACTGGACTAACTGTAGGTATAGAATAGAAACAAAAATAAATTATAATATTCCATCAACCAACATCAACGTCCGCAAATAGTGAGCCTAGTTCATTTTTTTGTATAACACAGTCTTCATAAAAGCTCTTATAACAACATTACCGTCACATTGTTTCAAGTAAAAAGGAAGCATAACAAAAGATATTATCCGGTTCGAGACTAGACAGACAGTATGTCCGGATGCGTGCTAATTTCCCTGTTATCCGGAATTACGCCCGGGTGCCGGATGTGTAGCAAACGTGCCAGTACCTGTAGCCTACATACTTCAGCGATTTTATAAATTTTTAACAGGATACAAGTTGTATTCTGCAAACTATTGCGGTAAGATTCTGAATCTGCTTGGTCCACTAAAATGAATGACTGCATTAGCTACGTCCGGTTAGCGCAGTGGGAGAGTAAGCGACTGCTACGCCAATGGTCGCGGGTTCGATTCCCGCTCAAGTCAAACATTTGTGTGCATGAACATGGATTTTTGTCTTGGTCTGCGTGTTTCTATCTATAATATGTAGGTATGTATTTACAAAAAACGTATGTTTGTATGTTTATCCATTATCCGTGTGGTGAAGGATTAAGTCCGTGTGGTGACGGATTAAGAATACGAATTGTCACCACCTCATATCATCCCATGGGTGTCGTAAGAGTCGACAGAGGGACCATATTATGCAGAGAACAGCACTGTAAGAGAAGGAAAACTTGATACAAACCCTATACCAACCCGTTTGGCCAGCGTGGTATAGTAGGCCAATTCCTCCTTTCAAAGGAGATGCCTAGTCCAGCAGTGGACTGTTAAAGGCTGATGATGATGATCCATTATCTATTACCCGTAACACAAGCTCTGCTTAGCTTGGGACTAGATGGAGATGTGTGTATGTGGTAGAATATTAATATATAATTTATGACGTATAGTTTAGCGATCGCCTCTCCGTTTAGTTGTGGATTCGATACCCACACGAGACAACACTTTGTGTAATACAAAATTTGTTGTTTAAGTTCTAGGTGTACTTTGTACGTTGATTGAATATTTGCAAGGTGCCCCGCGACTCAAGATTTATTCTTAGTGCGGGAGTTGTCAAAAGCAAAACTGTTTTTAAAATATAGCATACAAACACTAACAAAGCAAGATAATATGGTCATTCCAAATATATATTTATATATATATTTTTATAGACTGACGCCTGTATCCCCGAAGGGGTAGGCAGAGGTGTTACATTACACCCACATTTCGCCATGAATTTTAAGTCCCTCCGTGCTGCCACTGAGAATTCGGAAAAACCCAGTGACACTTTTGCCGGAACCGGGAATCGAACCAGGGACCTCCGATCAGCAGTCGCATACGCTATCCACTGGACCACGGAGGCAGTCAAATGTAAAAATAAATATAATATTTTTGATAGTCCAGTGGTAATTTATAGTTTCCTGTTCTGCATTTTGTTTAGTAAACAGCCTCCAGCTCCAGCTTTTTCGGTTTCAATTTAAATTTTAAACATCATTCTCACATACAGTTTTACTCGATCGAATCTCGCTGCACGGTTCCCTCCAAGTAAGTGAAAAAGAAACTGCAGTTGCATATGCATATTTATTTCCATTCAAGTTGTGGGTTTTGCAGTCCATATGTTGATTTTTACTCTTTTTCTAGTAAAAGTATCGAGTGAATACGAAGTCAGGTAAAATGAAATAGTATGAAATATTATCAGAGACGTGAATGTTCTATGTACAGTTATGCGCTTGCAAGTGCAGGTTTTCACGTTAGTTATCATAGCTAGCTTGTTCCAAGTACACGTATGAGCAGGTGTATGGACAAATAAGTCTATCAAAAGACTGAATACCTCGCCGCGCAGGTTTCTACGAAATGACCTAACCCGATGAGGCTCTACTATTACTCTTCAGCAGAAAATCATAGTTTGCTGGCTACTCAGCTGTTGTCAAAGCTAATACCGTTATCATGGTATTAAAGTTAATTTTAAAAGAGAAAATTCCACAAAGGCTAAAGTTGAAAGAGAATAAAATGATAATAAGATTGTGCATTTGCCGTCCGACCGTGGACTTTTCCCAGACCGTCATGCAATTACTACAAAACAACTATAACAATGCAAAAGCTAGGCATGCCTGACTTAATGACAATTCGTATGTATTTATCTAGCTTTTGTAGTTCCCATTTTATTTGCCTTATATACTCATCATGAAGTAGCCCATAGGCAAAAGGTGAACGAAAATCGTTTGCAAGAGACGATATATTATAGGTATACGTAGTGATGTGTATGAAGGACGAAGTAATGAAGGTCGAAGGACGAAAATGGAGAGGGAGTTCAGGGAATAGATGGAGAGACAATGTGAGGATGGGTATGAAAGACAAAGGGCATATATAATATGCCGTCTTATTTACATACATACATAGTCTCACGCCTGTAACCCCGAAGAGGTAGGCAGAGGTGTATTTCTACATCCACTTTTCGCCAGATATGCTTTAGTCCCACGTAATAGGGGCGAGCCTATTATCGTAGCGGGCACATTTCCAGACTCCGTGCTGCTACTGAGAATTTCGTGATAGAAAAACCCAATAACACTGCCCGACCCAGGAATCGTACCCGGGACCTCCCGATCCCACGCGCACATTTATGCCGCGAGACCAACGAGGCAGTCGTATAGGGTTTGATGTCGAGTTTTCCATCTCTACGCAAAGATGGTATTTGCATCGTGTTATCCCTTAGTCGCCTCTTACGACACCCACGGGAAGATAGAGGGTGGTGACACTTGTATTTATGCCGTCAACCACACGGCTGATTCTATGCCGTCAACCACAGGGCCGTCATATTTAATGTAATTTTAAGGTTATAACAACGCATTGCAGGGCCATAGGCCTGCTCACTTGCTTTCCATCTTTTACGACCTCAAACTTAAAATTTGTCCTCGTTAAGTATATATAAGACTGCCTCGTTGGTCTCGCGGCATAAATGTGCACGTGGGATTGGGTTCGATCCCCGGGTCCGGCAAAGTGTTATTGGGTTTTTCCGGTAGGCAATTCTCAGTAGCAGCACGGAGTCTGGTAATGTGCCCGGTACGAAAAATAGGCTCGCCACCTATCAGGTTGGACTAAAATAAATCTGGCAAAAAGTGGGTATAGCAATAGGTATACCTGTGCCTGCCTTTTCGGGAATATAGGCGTGAAACTATGTATGTATATAAGTATGTTAAGTATATTAATAATAATTTTATATCAATATCACTTTAATTTAATAATTTTTGTGTGATATTATCCCTAAACCTAAGGTACAACTATAAAATATACAAGGTAACTTGGCACCTACATTTGTTTAGTTTGACAATGGCAAGGTTACTATGCAAGGATTCCGATTGTTCTATCTTAGTTATCTTTCCTTACCTTAGAACGTGTGAATATCTTTATATCTTATCACATCCATATTAATATTATACGAAAATGTGTGTGTTTGCCCTTCCATCGCGTCGAAACGGAGTGATGTTATGTACCGAATTTTGTGTGTGGAGATCGTTAAGAGGCTGGACAGTGACGCAGGCGAATCTGCGGGCGAATTCTAGTTAATATTAAAACAGTTTTGAATAACTTCGTGTCGAATTTAACGATAACTCATGTCCTTGAGTATGAGAGATAGGAAATGCTATTGATTACTTTGCAATTTGCCCTAGCATTGCTTACATTTTTTATTGCTGAATGCTTTGCAATCCTTGGATTAACACACGCAAAGCATCCGTACTGTTTTGGTTTATTGAGATTATTATTGTCTATATATGTTTAGTATATATTATTTAAAGATATCTCCACACCAACACTAACCGGTTGATTGCTGCTAAGGACTTTACAAATATGATAGAAAACATACCATACATCACATAACTTCACGCCTTTATCCCCGGAGGCGTAAGCACACTTCGTCAGTTATTTTTTGGTCCCAAAGTAATAGGGGGCCAGTTTATTGCCATCTACCGAGCACATTATTATGTGAGCAATAATTAACATTTTTAATTCACACATAACTTTGAAAAGTCAGAGGTGTATGCCCGGAGTAACTGGGGATCGAACCCGTGACCATCGTCTCAGCAGTTCGTTCCGTACACCATTGGGCTATCGCCGCTTTTGATATGTGATATGATAGAAAACGACACAAAAATCCTGAGATCATATTTACAAAAAAAATATTATTGTAATACTTTTTGATGGACAGTGTTAACCAACCATTGCACTATCTGTAAAAGATTGATAATCATTTATTGTCCAGCACGTTTGATGACTCATGAAAGTATAAAAGCGAATGAATACTGTTTTTATTTTCATAGACGTAAAAACGGATACGATAATTTATACTCTACATTTTATTCTTCAAGTTGTTCACAATAGCATAATAGTCGCCTTACCGTAGAAAGCAAATAAAACACCTTAAAATCACAATTCCTCGTTTATGGTTCTCCTCGCCATAGAGTTCATGAAAGAAGTTTATAATCATTGAAAATATGACGGCATTTCGACTAGTACATGTGTTGGCACGTTCAGAAGGGAATGAACACTAAACTGCATTATTGCTTGGCCGTAAAAACGGGACATAGCTGGAAGTTAATTTTTCGTGTGGTAAGGCACGCGCCACAGGGATTTATATACCGATCGTGCACGGCACACAAACGCCCTACAATAAAAACGTCCCGCTGACCGCTTGTAATAGCAAACTTTGCTTTAAGTGATGCCTATCTCCGATAGATATTGGTACAAGGTGAAAGGATTCGGGTACAACTGTATTAACTGTACTAAGAGTAAAGCACAACAGTAAAATGACCATTTGTAATGATAATTATGATAAATTATTGTTTTAAATTCTGCTTCTAATATAAGGATTCTGTTCGGGTATAAATGTTTATATTAAACGTGGTCAGACTTTTCCTTACACGAAATCAGAGACGTAGAAAGGAAAGGATAGAGTACGCAACTTGACAAGCATGAATGAAAATATGATTAATGTGAATAAAGCGCAATGTGTCAAGATTCCGAATAGAAAAGTGGAAAATGTAGTTCCTGTGAAACCTTTTGGGACAGCTCCGGGTTCTGTTACATTTAATAGACATACAAGTCCATGTATCCAAAAATGTGCAAATATAAAAGTAATGAGACTCAAAAATTGTATGATCGATATGAGACTCGAACCTTGTTCTACTATCAAAAACACAGCGTTACAAGATAAACGAGGCAGTCATTAAAATTCGCTACACTGCTGGTTTATATAGCAGGTATACATTAAATCGCCGAAAGGGGATTTCGAGTCATTTATTCGGTCTTTGCATTCCGTTCATTCTTTCATTCGCAAACCTTATTTGAATCCCGAATACAAATAGCGGGGCTTTTGATGTTTTCAAAACAATTTAAAAGAGCGTAAACGTCTTGTACGTTCGAGTAGTGCGTCTGTAATGAAGTTAGACAGTTATGCCCTGGAGGAATGGCTCCCTTTTACAGCCCAAGCGTTTACGGCCACTAAACTTGACTTCCACTTAACGACTGCTAAACGATTCCGAACTGTATTCCCACCAATCATGTGCGCCCAACAGTATTTTACTGTGTTCGATTGCAGAATAAAACTATGTTGAGGTAAAGAAGATTGTTTGTGAAATGGAAGATTATGAATTCACTATGGATGTTCCGATTTGCTTTGCTCTCAATTTCTTTTGCGTAGGTTTAATTGTGTTACGTGCGTATTGCGATGTTTATTTTGTTGCTTGTTTTGCTTTTATTTTAAAAGTCTCTGTATTTATTTTTGATTGCATGAGTGCGATATGTATTAAACCATTGCGTTGATGCAATAAGTAATAATAGTTTTGGTGTGATGGCAAACGTGAATAAAAGGTATTGCATGACTGGGTATGTGATATTACGTATTAGATGTTCTTTGTGTTTAATCGTACATATTTGATTTAATGTATTGTACCTACTGAACTTGCACGTTAATTGTGCGACAAATCTCTTATTCATTGGATACTCTCCCTCTTCATCGCCTTATCGCTCTCTCTCTCTCTCTCTCTCTGTCTTATATCCTAGTATTAAGGGTTGACTCTCCTAGTAACTCGTTACCGAGACTGTCTGTCCCGGATTGACTCGACTGATGTTTTATATACCTTAACGGTCATCCATATATTTCGGAGTCTGTCTCATTGTTTTGGTGGAGGTTATAGCGTCAGTACTTCCTGAGTCATGTATTCAGATGAACGCGTCGTTCATGACATGTCCAGATTCTCAGGGTTATCCAATGTATACGTGACACTCTGAAGCTGTCACGTATACATTGGATACTATAATGAGGAAAAGATTGATTTAATATGTTGGTGTACTACTAGCAATTAAAATGCCATTATATATTATAGAACCTTGATTATATTCAATAAAATTGTGAAAGCACCAAACCATTGCATAAATTCTGCTGTTACTGAATACAAAATGGATTTCCACCAGCTGTGTTAGAAGTTCGTACAATTTAGATACCTATATCTAGCAGTTTGGAACACCTAACACTAAGTGGAGAATTATGACGGTACCCCACGGTAGTTAACACGTTTGTCATCTATCATTACGGTTGAATGACAACAGTGTAATGGGTAGGCTTCGGAATAAGCTCGTTTCCAACCAGTCATGACTAATGAAACTGAATACGGTGCTTCCAAGTTTTATAGGTTTGTTTCAGGGCTAATAGTGGTTTGTATGTTTAGTGATTGAGTACAGTACGTGATATTGTATTGTACATGCAAGCAAGACATTGTAAGAGCGTGATGTAAAACTAAAAAGTTATAATGTTGGTGATGTTATGTTTTGCTTTGTGTAGCTTTGGCTATTCACGCTATTATTATTATTACATTATCAATGAAAAGTTTACCAAAACGTCCAACTTACAATTTTATTTAAATAAATCGAAATTGGTTGATAAATGAGGAGTTATGAGATAACAAACATAAAAAGAGAAGTGATAAAAAATTCCTCTTTTACTGAAGTTTGTTGAAAAGGCAGTTTGAAGTTACGGTTAGATATAGTTCTATAGTCATTGTTTGGATAGTATACAGCAAAATTGTAGCACCTTTAAATATAAAAGAAACATGACTACATATACATATAATACCAATACAACATAGATAACAATGTCAAATAAATACGGCGACGAATCTAGAAATAAATCACTTTTTATTAAACAATGTAAATTTCCAAATTGCCTGTTATCTGATAAATATGATTTTATCATTTAAAAGTACAATTAAAGTCTCAGCTCAGGCCATATTTAGGTTTATTTGTTTTTCCTGTTTGCTTACGATTCATTTTCTTTTCCTTTTACAACTCGATGACGCCTTATTGAAATAATAATGAAATATTTTAAAGAAAAAATTAACTATATTCTTGTGCCACTAGAAAATATTATCGTGCTATACAATATTATTTTTGAAGTTCAGATTATTAATCATAAGATAACATATTACATTGGGGTAATATTAGTCTCAACTGAAATCAGAACATGAACATACCGATATGTACCGAAGAACATCCAACTTACTTGACCGGATCTACGGAAAATTATTAAATCATTAAACTCAAACAAAGTGCTCTACTTGCAAAGTGTTACGTAACACGAGGAAGGAAATATCGATTCAGTCTGGTGCATTATTATTCCCGTGGAAAACCGCTCCTTACCCCGGCGGTCCCTTGGGAACCCGTGTCCGAAGGTCTTGCATGCCCTGGACACACAATACTGACTTTCTATTACGCTTTACGATAGTTCTTATCTTTATTACAATGTGGATATAATTTGATTTCGCCGATATTGCCCTTAAAAACTGTAGTTTCGTGAGCTGGCTTGGTAATGAAAGGCGATTGTGAACTTTAATTTCCTAATATTAAGCTAATAGCTTTAGCAAGCGGTAATAGTTGGTTAAAGACTGCCCAAAACAGAACGGAATGGAAGTTGGTTGAAGACTGCCCAAAACAGAACGGAATGGAAGTTGTTGAAGCAGGCCTACACCAAAATGGTCGAGAATGGCTTAAGATGATAATGATAATGAAGCTAATATATTTTTCCACTTTTGGCAGTTGTCTCATTGCTGGCAAGTATGTAAACAAAAGAGATACATATATTCATAGTTAATCATTCAGTAAGTAAGACAAACTACTTTATTTGGGTCCCCGATGCTAACATCGGGGACCCAAATAAAAGCAGAAAGTTGTAAGTTTGACATGCTATGTGTTTTCTTGGAGAATCGTAGCTCCACAAACAGATATAACATTAGGAAATACCTTTCTGATTTCGGTTTATTTTTGTTTGAAAGATGTCTCGATTCGATCGAGACTGTGCGTAATTAACTATAACTCTGATCGAAAAACCTGATCATCACGTTGAGGATTTAAACAAACAATTTTCTTAAGATTGAAAGCTGTTTCAACGCATAAAATTGGGTCAAAACAATATGACTATAAATCATTAATAATAATTAATTAATATAAGAACAGGTTACTGCCCTTATACTGCAACTTTAATTGAAAACAAATTTGCTGCAAGCTTTTATAATTTTTCTTTTTCAATTTGTATTCTATCAAGGACATCTATGAAGAGTGACAACGGTACCGTGTTACGTTTGCGTTGATATAACAAAAAAGGCCACTTCCACATATGTATCTGCAACCCTTAGGCGCACTCAAGAACACTCAAGGCTCCATCGCAAGTAAACAAAGCATTTTTTTATTTCGTATTTTGTTTTTAAATTCAATACGAACGGGGTAAAACAAAATCACGAGGCGAGAGTTGCCAATTGGCGAGTGTTTGTCGTATTGGTGCGGAGTGTGTACGGTGGGTGCCGTGATCTGCACTCGAATGCATCGAAAGGGATGCACAATGCATACAGAGTGAACTGCGGATTCAGTCAGCCGTGATTTTTCCTTCCTACGGTACACCCTGTCTCCAGATTGTTATGTACAATGTGACAAAGACTGATGCACTTGAAAATGTGTATCGACGTTTTGCAGTTCACTTAGAATTAGCTTTTGTGAAGAGCTCTATGGATTGATTCTCCAACGAGGATTTTCATTGCAAGCCTCTATCGAAGACATAACATGTACCTTTTTTTTCTGGTGTCGGGTTGGAAAATCCTCATGTCAGACTCTTACTGACTAAAAACCCAACCCGTGTGCCTCATGTACCCGTGTGTCGGAGGGTCGGGTATCGCCTAAGCATACGTCGCAACCCCCCCGACGGGTATTGCCCGCCAGATGGTCAGGCGGGCCCCGAACAAAACCCCCTTGGCGGCGGATTAAGGTGTTGGGTTCCGCCGCCAAAACACCCACTCTGCGGCCCCACCGCGAAACATCGAATGGTGCGCCCCCATTTGGTCGCGGGAGATAGGGCGCGCGGCAACGCAACACCGCCCGACTGCGAGGGACAGACAGAACTCTCCCCCGCACCCACACCGTTGGACGCATCCTGCGCAGGCCCACTGCCAAGCCCACGCGGAGCGTCCACTCCAGGGATCCGTCTTAGCTTCACAGCGGAGTTCAAAGCCGCGGTTACTGAGCTCCCCCCACCACAACAAGGTGGAGATCCCACGGGGGGGACATAAGATGTACCTTTTTTTTTTTTTTTTTTTTTTTTTTTTTTATCGGGTTGGAAAATCCTCATGGAGTCCCTCCGCCCCGGGGGAAGGACGAAGGGGACTGTCAGACTCTTACTGACTAAAAACCAACCCGTATTCCTCATGTACCCGTGTGTCGGAGGGTGGGGATTCGCATAAGCATTCGTCGCTACCCCCCGACGGGTATTGGCCCGCCAGATGGTCAGGCGGGCCCCGAACAAAACCCCCTTGGCGGCGGATGAAGGTGTTGGGCTCCGCCGCCAAAACACTCAGCGGCCGCAGAGGATAGGGAGGACGGCAACGCAACACCGCATCTCCTCTTCCTCTGCGGCCCCACCGCGACGCAACGATGGTGCGCCTCCATTTGGTCGCGGGAGATAGGGCGCGCGGCAACGCAACACCGACACGCCTCTCCTCCCGCGACCGCACCCGACTGCGAGGGACAGAAGAACTGTCCCTCGCACCCGCCCCTTTGGACGCATCCAGCGCAGGCCTCCGTCAAGCCCACGCGGAGCGTCCCCTCCTGGATCCCTCTTAGCTTCACCGCGGGTCACCAATCCACGGTTACTAAGCCCCCCCACCACGACAAGGTGGAGATCCCACGGGGGGGACATAAGATGTACCTAACCATTGATCAATTGATCAACTATGTAAGATATAAATGACACTGAATGAACAATTTAAAGTTTTATAATCTTTATATTTTTTATACCACTAGGGTGGCAGACGAGCACACGGCCAACCTAATGGTAAGTGGTTACGGTAGCCCATGGACGCTTGCAACACCAAGGGTATTACTAGCGCGCTACCAACCCTCAAGAAGGATAGAGGCAAGAGGAGGAAAAAGGGATGGGATTGGGAACAGGGGTTGGGCCTCCAGCACTCTCACTCACCGAACGAAACGCAACAGTAGGATACTGTGACTTGACGTCGGTCTTCTGTGAGATGGTGGTGCTTCCCCGGTCGAGCCGGGCCCATTCATGCTGTTGCCAGTGGCTCTACCACCTTGTGTATTGTGTTATTAGTGTTTTCTATACAGTGTACTTGTTAATTTAGCTCTAACAGATGGGTCTCAAACCACTACTTATAGGTAAGGAATACGATGAAAGAAGGATTTCGAGCTCCATAACAAAGCTAGAAAAATAATAGACGACATTTAAAGGATAGGTGGTGCTGTGGTTTAAACGGTTACCTTAGGTTTCCACGGCATCGAGAGTAGTGAGTTCGATGTCCATGCGCGAAAAAAAATTGCATCGGTTTATTTTGAACCCGGGCGCTTGATTCCGTTATTTAAATTTTTGTATGTTTATTATCTGGTTTGGTTGAACTGGGTTTCAAGAAGTAATTCTTGGAACCCAGTATACCCATAGGTAAATATCAAGTCTTCTATGCAGAAGCAAATATTTAACATGCGTTCAAAGTAGTTTAAAATCTATACTCGAATTGTCGACTGCCAAGATATTTGCAATCGGTTAGACCCCTTGGCGCTGCGTAGAGATGTAGCCTCGCTATGCATCTTTTATCGATTCTACTATGGGGAGTGCTCCGAGGAATTGTTCGGATTAATCCCTGCCGCCTCTTTCCGCCATCGGTCTACGCGACAGCATTTCCATCCCCATCATTTAGATGGTTGGCAATCCACAACGGTGCGTTTCTCTAGAAACTTTCTGCCTCGCATCTCTAAACTGTGGAATGATCTGTCACCTGCGGTTTTTCCGAACCAATACGACCTTCAAACCTTCAAAAAAAGAGCGTATTCCTTTTTAAAAGGCCGGCAACGCACTTGTGACTCTTCTGGTGTTGCGGGTGTCCATGAGCGGTGGTAATCGCTTAACATCAGGCGATCCGTAGGCTCGTTTGCCCCCTATTTCACAAAAAAAAAAAAAAAAACGTAGTTTGCGAACGTCTTTTTCCTAAGTTAAAACTGTAAGAGTAAATCAGATTTCTGTTTTATCTCGGTTATGGTGATGGGGTTTAGTGAAATTGTACTTGAATAACGCCTACGCCTTCAATGATAAAAGCCAAGGCGTTCCAGAACTTGGCAGGCATACTAGCGAGCGTAAATTAAACTTTACTCCGACGGCTCACTTAGTGCGGATGAGACTAGTTTCAGTTAAAATGTTTTCGCTAAGTTAGAGTAAAAAACGCATACTTCATTTTAGTTTCATTCAAAGTTCCTCCGGTTAACAACTTCGATAAAAATATTCTGTTAATATAATCTTTTTTATCTCCTTCGTGAATAACTACGGCAGAGTTAAATTTTAAAGCAAAAGAACAATGGCTAGATTCTTGGATGAAACTTCGCTAAGGTTTTCATGTATTAACGTTTATTACATTTATTAGATACTAGAGTACCTGACAGACGATAAAAACTACTTTCATTTTAAGTTCTCATTTTTTGTTACGTTATTGCTTTTTCTTGTACCTAACTTTTATGAGAATTGTTATTTGATTAATCTTCAATTTTATTACTTACGTCTTATGAAATAACCAAGAAGACCTTGATTTGAATTTTCGAACTAGTAATTCTTTAATATTTCGTTTCATATATTATTAATTAGATATTCAACTTACCCAATGTCTGATACCATTAGGTTGCTGTTTTTTTTTGTTATAGGCTTTTACGACTTTCCACGTGAGACTTCGGCGTAAATCCACCGTACAATCTGAAATCGTCTTCAGCCGTCTGTTGACGTAAAATTAATCCCAACATACGAACAAGAAACATACTATATTCAAGATCTTACTAGTCATATCGATGCGTCAGCCTGCAACACAAATCAAACAAAAATAATAGCAGTTATTTCAAATAATAAATACAAAAATGGACTGAAATTCACCCTATAATATTTAGTACAGCATGTAATTTGCAAAACTGCACCAAGTTAAACGGGGACTGCATTTAATATTCCGTTTATGTCAGTTACCGTTGAAATAAATGAGTTTATAGATCGGCCCACTTTATATTTTTTCTTGTCTCGTACAAATTAAATCATGGCTCCAAGTTTTGAGATCGCAAATTCTAGATTGCATTTCATCTGTTATTATTCTTGTATTGGCAAAGTTAAAGCGTATTATTATAGCGTTTTATGGTCCATGAATTCAATAGGTATAATTGGCGATAAATTTTGAGTACAAGGCAACATGAATGGTTCTGTCTCAAAATAGTAAAGATTCAATAGATGATTTGTAAATATTCATCTGCGAACGTGATCGCTAATATAATTTTCAATTTATAGACAAAACTGTACGGTCGTAGTATCTTTCTTTGCTTATAATCTAGGACAAGTATACAGTCCGATTAGTGACCTTTGAATTACATAGATTATAGGTATTATTTTGAACGAATTTTACGAATATTTTTAAATTTTTATGAAGTTTGTTAACATACATGTGAGGTAAAAGTATTCTTTTTCTGCAATTTTTAAGAGTATGCTAGGGATGATGAGGAATTTTATTTATGTATAAATAAAATTGATGTTTGCATGAATGTTTAGGATTGAAAACATGTTAAAGCTGCATGCAGTAACTTGTATCACTGCTGGGTACGACAAATGATGACTTGATAATGATGTCAGGTCATTGACTTCATAGATATATCAGGTCATCTTGATCAGTATCAGTTCATAGACAACCACGAGGTACATTGTGACGGGTGATTATTACAATAAAAAATATGTAGTTCGGTTATGTACTAAAAGATAAAAAATAATTCGATGGTAAGTCCTAGCTACCAGATCGCACCAATCTTCTCATCAATCTGGGGTATTGATCAGATAAATATAAAATCGTTTTATTTGTGGAAAATATGTAGGTAATCCGCCGTTATGTGGCGGCGGCCATCTTGGATTTTTCATAGTGAACTCTATTCTACCAATCAAGCCCTTTCATTTGATACCCATATTGAGGTTGTTGTGAAGAAATATGTGATCCGCCATTTTGTATCTGCAGCCATATTGGATTTTTCATAGTGAGTTGCATTCTACCAATCAAGCCCTTTCATACATAGACTCACGCCTGTTTCCCCAAAGGGGTAGGCAGAGGCATATTAAACGCCCTCTTTTCGCCAGTGTTTTGATCCCACGTAATAGGTGGCGAGCCTATTGCCGCTTATCGGGATATTTTGTTTGCCAGAGCCTCGTCCGTTGATCGGCAGGTGCACCACTTGCAGGTGAAGCTAGCTTGGGACCCTAAGTTCTTGGCGGGAACCCTATGCATGCATTTTCAAATTCAAATTCAAATATTTTTATTTCAAGTTGGTAATTTGCATACTCTTTTCAAACGTCACTGACTCTAGTTGCCGGTTCCAAAAGGTAGGCCCAGGGAGAAGACTCTGGCAAGAAACTCCTCTGGACACTCTTTTAAAATATTTTGTTTGTTACAATTCTGTTTTAAGAGTTACAATATCTTGTCAAGAAAAAGCGAGCACAATGTAGAATAGCAAATACATAAATTAACTGTGAGCAGTAGTTTGTAAGATTAATGATCTGGACTTTTATATGAGAGAAGATACTTTGACGATCATAGTCAGCTAACATTGTTCACTTTACAAAGTAGGTTACTTTAAAAACAATTAATATAATAACCTACATGCTGAAAAAGGCAAAACTGGGATACCTACTATAAACTAAAGAAAATAAACTTTCTAGGTCCGGTTACTTAGAAATAAATTTGACTTATAAATACTAAGACTACAATAATACCTAAGGTTACTTCAGTTGCCAGGGACGCCGCGCCATACATCCCTATCGTCAATGTAATCACTTATCTTATAATATGCTTTTTTAACGAGAGCCATCTTAACATGTTTTTTAAATCTCCCGTCAGTAAGGTCTGTAACTGCTTTAGGCAGTTTTTTATAGAAACGTACACAATAAACTAGGAATGATTTATTAGTTTTGGTTAGTCTAAATCTAGGTACTACTAATTTATGTTTATCTGGTGTTGATATTGTGGATGTTGCTTAAAATGTCAAACATTGAAAGATTCCTACGTACAAACATGATGTTTTCGTAAATGAATAAAGAGGGCATAGTAAGAATGTAAATTTTTTTTAAAGAATTCTCTGAGAGACTCTCGTGGACTCATATCATAAATAGCACGGACAGCTCTATTCTGCAAAATAAACATTGAGTCACGATCGACCGCAGCCCCCATAGCAAGATACCGTAGGACATTAAACTGTGAAAGTAAGCGAAATAAACAAGTCTAGCAGTAGCAACGTCAGTAAGTTGTCTTATTTTTCTAACAGAGAACGCGGCAGAGCTTAATGTACTAGATAAAGAATTATTATGAGCTCCCCATTGTAATTTCGAGTCCATAGTATATCTACTCATGTGGTAATACCAAGGAATACTGTTTCGTCCACAATATCCAACTTGTTATCTTCAAGCATTATGTCTAAACCTTCCTGAGAAACGTTTCGTAAAGAAAATCTTAAACATTTCGTTTTTGTAGCATTTAGCAATAGATTGTTTGCGCTGAACCATTCTTATAAGGATAATAAACTAGCATTTACTGTGTGTTGGTTTACGTCATTTCTATCAATTTCTTTTTATTATTGCCTGATTCAAATATATTTTATTTTCACGCTATTTTAATTAATTATAATAGTAAAATATTCGCACCTTTGATATATAGAGCTGAATGATTGCGTGTGTGCATTTCACAATTTATCTTTATATACAGTATGTAACAAAAATTATAATCATAATTAAGATCCATAGTAAGTTATAACTTATATAAAAAGCGGTTTATTTTTTTTTAGTTTTTTTGTATTTAGTTGACTGTCTAGACTTGTTTTGCCGTTCACAATAGAACTAATAGATCAACAAAGTAAAGCAACGCTTGCAGAGGTCACCACTTTGATGGAGGTCCGCTTGTTATGCCATTTACATCAGAACGTCACCGTACCTTGGTACGTACCATACCATATTAAACTGTCGATCCCAGGTTTTGACTCAGGATTAGAATATTTAGGCCTTGTTGTAGACCTTGGGGTGACCTATAAGCTCCGATACCAAAGTTGGCTACACGCTTACACGAAATTAAATGTAAACTCTTTAATTGTAGATAAATTGTAAAATAAACATAAGAATACGACACATGGAATCTATGAGTGTGTGTTGAAACTCGCTGTTTTCTTTCTAGCTGCTAAACCTAGCTGAAGAAGAAAGATTATGACGCATAAAATGCTCTGAAATGAATATGTAGTTAGATTGACCTTTGATTGGTTTCTAGCTGGCAACACTGAAAACGTCAAATGTAAAATTACGTAGCCCCGTGATTTTAAAGTTTTATTTAAGTTTAAATCAATATTAAACGCTTATGTTTCATTAATATCGTGAATAGAACTGCGAAATACATACATGTAAATAGTTTGCTGTTTGAAACCTCGCTGCAGACAGTTCTTGGCGGACAGATCAACTACCCAGTGGCAAGTGGCAACGGACGGAATTCAAATCATCATCCTTAAACCCGGGGAGTATTTTACTTATTAACTTACACTCCTCAGCACATATTTACTCGGCTCACTGAACGTGAGCTTCGTCCATCACACACTGGCACAGTTTCTGTCTCCTTTAGCTTGACAAAAGTGGAAGCAAAATCGAGGACTGAACAAATGCCCCATACAAGCACAAACTACACTTACACTTCACATTTATATACATATATGTATTTATTTATTAATTAAGTATACAATATTATAATTATTTATTGATTGTCTGCCTAGATTTAGTTATTAAGTACAACCATGGTAAAAACAGAATAGTAGGATAGATTCATACAAATCGGCCGCCGCCGCCGCGCTGGTTTGAATGTATGCGTGAGTCGCCGGGGCACCGTGTACGCACGCACTTTTCACGCACACAATCTCAAGAGCACGGCAAGCTCGGCGAAGGGATGCGCCGCGCGTCTGATCGCGCGCATTCATGTAGGTACAGTACTCGCCAATCTTTATGGCCGCTCTGAATGTAGCCATCGGTACGAACTTGCGCATGGTACAGTCGGGTGGACATTTCATAACCAAGAAAATATATTTGTAATTATTGAAAATTAAAATCTTCAGTTACGTTGTTAGACTAGCTATATTATATTGTTTAGTTACATATTCAATCAAATTTGATTAATGTAAATCCAGTTAGGTGAAGCGACTTTTAAGTTTAGACTTCTTTCCTTCTTCATAAACGTTAATACGTCAAACACCATTTTCCGTGTTTGGCGACGTAAAACATTAAAACGACCGCGAGGCATGATCAATGAAAATGGTTACTATCTACGGAATTCTATATTCGAACAACTATAGATAGATCTGTAGATTTAAGACCCGCGTTTTAGACATAAGCTACATAGAAAATAATGTCAAACACGAATCTAAAATCTACAGATCTATGTATAGTTCGAATATTTAAAATGGCCGTATATCAGTACAAATAACAACAAGAAACAACAAATAAGTAACACTATGAAACTATTCTAAACGCAACGATACTGTCAGAGCTCAGCGAATATGTGAGTCGTGTACGAACGTAGCACACTCACACTAACGCGCGGGAGGCGAGGACGCTAGCGGGTGGAAGACAGCGCGCGCGGGCGTGCCCTGCCTCCACGCCCCGCGTACGTCCCGCTGATACCTGATTTTGTGTTCTGCGCAGCGCAATGCGGCTAGGTTCGGAGCGGCCATAAAGTTTGGCGAGTACTGTACTACACTGCTCGCCCGCTCGAATTGTTTATGTACATTCAGTTTTGTAATAAACTTTATTAATATTATACAATGTGTTAAACGACAGTAAATTAAACTTGTTACATTTTTTTCGCTAAAAAGGGCATTTAGACAGTTATATAACGCTTAGCTAGTCAGTAGGTATTTGAAAAAAAATATATGCAAGCTTAAATTCTGTAGTATTCAGCGCAATCACTTTAAAAAAACGGCGAAAAAGCGCGCGCGCCGACAAAGCCGGCGCCGCGGTGTAAACACGTGACAACCCGTGCGTCAACGCAAGAGTAGGCAATTAACTCGCCGAGCGGCCTTAGCTAGCTTACTATTCTGTTTTTACTATGGTACAACCATCTTATATATTTACCTAGATTTAGTTTTTTAGTACAGCCATCAGCAAGGATTATCCTACCTACTCGATACTGATATAAGAGTTGTTCAACAAACCATATTAATCTGAACCATTCTTAGTTTAATAGCCAAATTACCATTCTTACACCTTTCTTTCAATTTTCATAACTTATTTTCAATATACCTACATCAATCTATAATTGTCATAACTTTTTTATCTCTTTTATTTGGTACTAATTATATATATTCACTCTTGTATATTAACATAATACCTATCTTTCTTCAAAGTATTCACCTGTTTTTCCTTTTTTAGGTAATTTGTGAGGCATGTCTACAAACATGATGACCCGCAAGGCACTCGATAAGGAAACAGAGAACAACTTGAAGATAGCGCTGTTAGAATTAAAGAAATATAAAGAAGATAACAGCCAACTATTGAAGGAACGAGTTGATAGCGAAGAAGAAATTAAATATGTCAATGATAAAGTATCCCAGCTGAAAGCGCAATTGACGGAACTCTACATTGAACACATGGACATCTTGGACCAACGAGATAGACTAGGTACAGGATGAAGTTAGGTCCTACAGTAGCTGTGATGAAACCTACCTTAGACAACTCAGTCGAATTATGGAGTTGGAGGCGAGTCTGAATGAAGCCCAAACAACAATTTTATCACAAGAGGAATCAATCCAGACGCCCAACACAACAGCAAACAAGAACCTGTTTTCAGAGGTAATCAGCGGTAATGCTAGTATTATTAAGACTGTAAAATGTAAGTGCAACTGTAAATCTAAATCGATAACCAAAAGAAAATTTAGGCAATTATCAATATTAAATAAATTGATAAAGCGACTTGAATCCAGTCACAAGGGGTCAAATAAAGTAAATAAATTATCACAAATTAACCATGACTGAAGATGAAGGAGCAGGAGTCATTGATGTCGAAGCTTGAGGCTAGCAATGAGCAATTACTCAGTAGTAGATTATTATATGATCACACACAGGAGCTACAAACACACATATCAAAACTGACTGCACAGCTCGACAAAATGGCAATAACACACCAGAAAGAAACTCAAGAATACATATTAAAATATGATGAAATTTCTAGATTTGTAGAGAGAATCTAGAACAACTACTCTCTATAGCCAACAAAAAATTTTGCTCAAATTGTTCAAAATTAAATAATGATTTAGAAAGTAGTCTAGTACTACATATGTAGAACAACCTCACAAAATATACAATGACTCCGGTTCTGATGCCTTGTTACAAACAAATCATATAATGTTCACTTGACACTCATAGTAATAACACTGTATTGATGTTTTCTGACTAATTGGGAGTGGGTTTGGGTAGCTTAATAGATAGTAACACTAACCGTCCATTACAAAACTTTTGTTATCCAGGAGAAAGATGTCTTCATTAGTTAATAAGTTAAAACATGCAGAATTATATAAACATTCTACAGTTATTATTATGTATGGTGATAGCTTACTAGTTACTAGGAAAGATATACTAGCTTTATCGGATATAATGACTGATAGAAGTTCTAAAGTGGGGTGCAATTTTATAGTCGTAGTAGTAAATTAAATCTATTATTATATAATAGTACATATCGTCATAATGACAAAATTTTATTCTTTGACACTAATAATTTTATTAAAAGTAATTTTATTTTAACAAAAGATACTATGTATCTTTCTCGCTCTTTTAAACGGCACCTTGCTAAATTATTAGCATTTAATTTATACAGTGACCCAAGTACTGTTAGAGTACATTTTATTGAACCTGACATAATATATGACAATTCCATTATTGACATTCATAATAATATTAATTTAAATTAAATTCTGAGACAATAGAGAACACCTCTAGCTATAATAAGATTACCCGTAACTCATTGACTAATACACTTAAACATAATAACAAAAATTTGATTAAATTAGTACATCAGAATATTAGAAGTATGATTAATAAAGATTTAGAAATGGAATTGTTTATGAACTTTAATGCTGTTGATATATTTTGCATCACTGAACATTGGCTAAAAAGCAACCAGTTCATGTTCAATTTCAATAATCATATAGTAGGAAGCTCGTTTAGCCGGCAGCAAGCAGTACATGGTGGCTCGATGATTTTAATTAATAAGCAACTTAAATTTAAGGAGCGTCATGATATTGTGTGTCTGTTGAGCGAAGTATTGAGGTAGCCTGTGTGGAACTGAGGAGATTTATTGTAATAAGTGTATACAGGCCTCATTCAGCATTGTATGATAGCTTCGAGCGTATTATGGATGAGATATTAAACAAAGTTGCAAAAATTAATAAAAATGTTGTTGTGTGCGGTGACTTTAATGTAAATTTATTGGAGGATAGTAGTCTTAGTATAAAATTGAAAGCGCTATTTCTATCATATAATCTGAAGAACTTATTCTTAGAGCCCACAAGAGTTACTTCCTCTACATCTACTTGCCTAGATAATATATTTACAGATATCATAGTAAAAGACAAGCAAATTATTAGACAGACTCAGACCATTGTGGACAGCAGATCTCCTTTAATGATAACAGTAAGAATGTTTCTAGGCAAAATATAGTTGTAATACCTAAAACTGCAACTCGTTTTGATAGGTTTCAAAGTAAACTAATGACTAGCTGGTCACTGTTAGATGATGAAGGTGACCCTAATTTGTTATATAATAGCTTTTTTAAAGCGTTTTGTACAGAATTTAATTCGGTTTTCACACCTAGAACGATTATAGTTGGAGGTAATGCAACCTTCTGTGAATGGGCAACAACTGGGCTTCACAAAAGTAGAAAGAGATTGTATGAGCTATATGACGAGAGAAATTTTAATTTAAGTGAACAATTTCACGATTATGTTAGAAACTATGCTAGGATATTTCGGAAACTTTGCAAGAAAGCTAAGTCTCTTTACCTGAGTTCAAGGATTAGGAGTAGTGACGATAAAATGAAAATGACATGGAATATAATAAACAGCGAGACTGGGAAAGTTAAAAATAAAAGTTAAAAATTTAGTTTGAACATTGATAACGACACTATTACAAAACCAATGCAGCGGAATCTCTTTTAAAAGAAAACATGAGTACAAGCTATAGTAATTTCTCCTTTCAGTATATAAATTCAAATCTTAATATATAAAATCCTTGCGTTACTGACTGACTGACAGACACGCTACAGCCGAAACTATTGGGCGTAGGATGCTGAAATTTGGCATGTATGTTCCTTGGGGACCGTAGGGGTGCACTAAGACGGGATTTCCCGAAATTCCTATGGGGTCGGGCAAAACGGAAAATTCGAAAATATGTGCGTGCGAAGCCGCTTGCGTCGACTAGTGATGTTATAAAAGCTTTTAATACTATAAATTTAAAGAAGACTGCAGACTTGTGGGGAAATTCCGTTACTATTACCAAGTCCATTATTGCTTTAGCTGCTAACAGATTAGCTTTAATATTTAATAAGTGTGACTGTGGTGTATTTCCTGATCTTATGAAAGATAGCAAGGTAATTAATACCTTTGTACAAAGCAGGTAGCACATCAGACCCCACCAACTATAGGCTAATAATTTCTGTGCTGCCCACATTTAGCAAAATTTTCGAGAAATTGATACTAGACCAACTGCAAAGTTATTTTAATAACAACGAGATTCTATACTCTAAACAATCAGAAATCAAATAGGTATTCAAAAGAAACGACAAACACGTAAAAATAAAAATAATGACTATAATGACTATAGATCCTTTTTTCAATAAATTGTCGATTAGTCCATATTATTTTCTATCTCGGTCGGTTTGTATATGTAAACATAGATGGCGGTGAGATGAGATTACTTGGATTGGTGTGTTTGTCGTTTCTTTTGAATATTTGATAGTTGCATGTGATTGTGTTTCTTTGATTTCTTGCGTTCGTTCGTGTTCTGTTCATATACCTACAGGTGTCTCATTATTCCTAATTTTCCACTCCTCACGTCACGTACGTGGGAATCTTTGAGCGGGAGACTGAGGCCTGAATTCAGATATCTCTTGAGTTACTCAACGGGGCTATCTAACCTTCGGCAGGGCTGGATATTCTTAGTCCTGTGTGTATTTTCTAAATAAATCGCAATGACAGACACTTGAAACAGCTAAAATCGACCTCCGAACATGTTGTTTTTCACATGGTCAGTTATATGTGGTATGTTCACGAGTGAGCGGTAAAAATAATTTACATGTTCTATGTGAAGGTGGTAAAACAGTTAATGTTGTGTATAAGTAAATTCTCTAAAGATATAAATTAGGTATATAATGTACATATAAAAGTTATAAATATTATATACTTTTGGCATAAATGTCGTGCTAATTTAATTCCAAAATTTACGCGAACGAAGTCGCGGGCACAGCTAGTTGAAGATAAAAATGCTTGGGATTAATTTGCTCGGTCCCACAGGCTACTTATGTTTGATTAGTGTTAAGTTTCATGTGAGTGTGAGTTATTGTGTCTATATTATGCTAGTTTAGTACTTTTATATTATTATTAAAAAGCCTTATTAATTGACAACAACATTATAGACACACCAGCTCATATATCTATGAAAAATTCAATGTAGTTACTAAGTTTTAAATTGTATAGAATCAAGACGTAGAAAAGAGTGGCCCGGAGATTCTTGCCTGATTCTTCTCACGAGGCTCTACTTTCTGAACAGGCATTTTTTTGAATGCTCAACTTTTTGTTCAAATGCTCAACGTTACTTTTTTAGGGTTCCGTACCTAAAAGGTAAAAAACGGAACCCAATTACTAAGCCTCCGCTGTCTGTCTGTCTGTCTGTCCGTCTGTCCGTCTGTCTGTCACCAGGCTGTATCTCATAAACCATGATAGCTAGAAAGCTGACATTTTCACAAATTATGTATTTTGGTTGCCGCTATAACAACAAATACTAAAAATAAAAAAAATGAAAATATTAAGGGGGAGTCCCAGACAAAAAACGTGTTTTTTTTCGTATTTTTTGCTCAAAATTACTAACTGTAATAGGTAGACGCTTTAAATTTTCACAGAATATGTAGTTGTATATTACCTTTCAAAATAAATAATTAAATTTTTAAAAAGTAAATAATAAAGGGACCCATACAACAAACATAATTTTTAAGCAATTTGTTACTCGATCTTAATAAACAGGTAGAAACTTATAAAGTGTTTAAGTATACATACAACGAACGTGATTTTCTTTTATAGATGATGGTACGGAACCCTTCGTGCGCGAGTCCAACTCGCACTTGCCCAATTTTTTTTTTTTTTTTATTTGTATGACTTTCTGACGTGTCCAAAAAATTTAAACATTTTTATGGAAATAAACATATTTGAGTTTGAGTTTGATTAATTGGTTAATAATTGAGAAATGATATTACTCTATTGAAGGTTATCTAGAAAAAACAGATGCAAATTGGAGCGTTCAGTGAGGTATGGATTTTAATAATTCACTACTTTTGGAATACCTACTTCTATTGATAAATTAAATTTGTAATGTGTCTATTACTTTATGATTTTAAACAATTGTTGCATGCTGTGTAGCGGCCAAATATTATAATTTTGTAATAACTATTTGTAATAAAAACTATTTGTAAAAAAACTATTTGTAATTATTATCATTGCTGGTGGGATCCTACGGTTCATTTTATTTTTAAATGTATTTTTTGTAAATTGTATATTTAAAAATGTAACTAAAATTTGATTTATGCTGAATAAAGGAAATAATAATTATTATAATAAGCTGCATGGTAGATTCTACCGGGCCCTTCACGGACCTGATGTAGATCAACTAGCTTCTGTGGCCTGGCTACGTTTTGGTAATCTTTTCGGAGAAATCGAAGGTTTTGTCTGTGCAATTGCAGATGAAGTTATCAAGACGAGAAATTACCGGAGGTATATCATGAGGGACGGCACAGTAGATATGTGTCGAGCTTGCAACCGACCTGGTGAGTCCCTCAGGCATATAGTCTCCGGTTGTTCTCGTCTTGCTAATAGCGAGTACTTACACAGACACAACCAAGTAGCCAGGATCATACATCAGCAACTGGCTCTGCGATACGGGCTTGTAGACGTCGAGTTGCCATATTACAGGTACAGCCCTGAGCCAGTTCAGAGAATGGTCATGCAACATTATACTGGGATCGATCTATTGTCACAGATAGGACTGTTGTTTGCAACAGGCCTGATAAAAGATCGATCAGAGCGCCGCGCAATGATTGTTGACATTACTATCCCACATGACGAGAATCTCGTGAAAGCAGAAAAAGACAAACAAGAGAAATATTTGGACTTGGCTCACGAGATTGTCGATATGTGGGATATTGATTCAGCAATCATTGTTCCGATAGTTGTGTCCGTTAATGGACTTATAGCCAAAACCCTCGAACGCCATCTAGAGAGGTTGAAACTAGGCAGCTGGGTCAAGAGTTTGATGCAAAAGGCAGTTCTTCTGCAAACGGCACGCATTGTGAGGAAATTTCTGGCTCTGGAGCCCTAACCACCGGTGACTTGGATCCTATTCCCGTCGTCGGTGGGAATCTATTTTTATATTTTTAAATATCATTTTTACTTTTTTTACAGTGTTATATTTAAAAATGTAAAAGATAGGATAAATATGAAAATAAAGAAAATTATAATAATAATTTATCATAATTATTATAACAAGCCCCTATGGGGCAGTTGTTATCTCATCATGAGACTAACGCAATCTCAGAGGCTAGAGTAACAGCTTTCAAACATCACCTTCATCGTGTAATATAAACAAAAAATGTATTACAAGATGAAAAGATAGCTTGCAACCGCAGGGCAGCTTTTTGTCGAGCTAAATATGTGTGGCGACACTGCGGTCCCGAATGCTTCAGGGAGTCGATCAGGGCCTCGTCTCCGGCATGCCTTTATTGGCTGGTCGGAGTGGATTGCCAAGAGTGGCCGCAGGACTCTCAACTCTGGCTCGCCTTGGTTGGCCGGCCAGAGGGAAGCCGCAAGAGCTATTAGCTCGAGGGTGGAAGTGTCATTATCAAGGGCGTAACTACAGGGATACCCGCTCCGGGTCTCCGTTGTCACGAGATCCGCGATGGCGAAACCGGTGCCGCACCGCTCGACACCCCTAGCCACTCGCACCGGTGTTGCCCCCTGGCAGCCTTTAAGGCAGAATTTGTTTGCTTTGTGCGGCTGTTTAGAGAGGACCCATGCAGTGAATTGGCGAGTCACCACCTGCCACGCAGATGGATGCTGAGTATCACTGGCAGGTGCCGTTTGTTATCCATAGTATCATTATTTTCAGTCCATCTAACACCCAACCCCATAACTCAATTAAATTAGGTTCCACATCATTACAATAGTCCTACATGTGCTGCGGCTGGTGCATAGCTGTGCTCAGTGCAGTTGTGGAGGCTGCGTGGCATGTGTTCCACCCCATTTTCGATTAAAACTCTCTTCGGGCCTCTGCACATTGGATCCATATCCACGTGTAAGCCTTCCAAAGGTCCGGTTACTCTTTTAATACCACATGTTAGAAGAATAACCGTGTAAAATAGAAACATAATAATATAATAATATTGTTTATTGGAACTAAAAACACAATACAATATATGAAATAATATAAGATGGTAACTGCAAAAGTATTTAACTGTGTCGCAGCTACCAACGCCCTCTCTAGATAATATAATATGTAGTTCCTTACATGACAAGGTTAAGACTTAAAATTATGAAAAATATATTAATTATATGCTAAAAATATGTGTGTGTGTGTGTGTGTGTGTGTGTGTGTGTGTGTGTGTGTGTGTGTGTGTGTGTGTGTGTGTGTGTGGGATTAGTTGAAAGAGCTCTTCGGAGCACTCACCGTGATAGATGCGATAGAAGACAGCCATTGAGGCCACGTCTCTGCGTAATTGCAGTGACTCAAGAGTCTTAGTGGCCTCTGAATCCCCAATGATACGGACAGCACGCCGCTGCAACCTATCGAGGGCGTCCAATAAGTACTGAGCGGAGCCATTCCAAAGGTGAGAGCAGTATTCCACGCAGGAGCGAACCTGGGTCTTGTATAACAGACACAACTGCTCCGGCGTGAAAAACCCTCCTCACCTTGTTCAGGACTCCGAGTTTCCGAGATGCGGATTTGATGACACCCTCGATGTAGTTCTTCTGGTTGAGATTTCTGCGTATGTCCATACCTAGGATATTGAGGCTGTCTTGAATCGGTAGTGGAGTGTCCAGAAGAGAGGGATGGGGAAGGAATGGAGATACCTTGGCTGAGAAGCCGCACACCTGTGTTTTCTTGGCGTTTAACTCGACCAGGTTCTCATCACCCCAATGCGAGATGCAATTCAGAACCCAGTCAAGCTCAGCAACAAGTGTTCGCCTATACTCCTCAGTATCGGCTTGCTTAGCCGCAGGGTGTCCGAGATATCGCCCATGTACAGTACTGTCATCTGCCTATGCAGATAATAGAAAATAGCAAATAGCAATGTTTGCCCCCAAAAATGAGCATATCATTGATATGCAGAAGTAAAAGCGTGGGCGATAACACGGACCCCTGAGGCACACCAGCATTCACCTGGAGAAACTTCGATGATTCACCGTCACAAAGGACTCGTATTCGGCGCTCATTCAGGAAGCTGGCAACCCAGTTGCACAATCGAGGCGGCAAGCCCAAAGGTGTGTGACATACGCTAGAAGATCACCCGTTGATCGTTTCGGTCTGAAGCCGAGGATAGGGGTGATAGCAATGGGTCGATAGTTGCCCGGATCAGAACGATCCCCTTTCTTGGGAATCGGTTGTACGTTCGCCTCTTTCCAAGCCTGCGGCACTACGCCAGAGGCATATGATAGGCGATACAGGCGTGTAAGCATTGGAGACAACTCGGCAGCACATTTCCTAAGCACAACCGCTGGAATTCCATCAGATCCACTGGCTTTCCGGACATCGAGAGATGTCAGTGTCGTGCGAACATCGCATTGCCTGATTTTAATATCAGGCATGGAGTGGCCACAGTAGGGAATCGAAGGCGGCTGCGCACTACGATCATCGATTCGAGAGTTGGCAGCAAATAGATTGACAAGCAGCTCAGCTTTCTCTTGCGGCCCATGGGCCAGTGATCCATCAGGGCATCGCAACGGCGGCAGTGAAGACTGGCAGAAATTAGATTGCACAGCTTTGGCCAATCGCCAGTATCCCCGGTTGCCCGTGGGGTGCGACAAGAGTTCTTGACCAAACCGTGCAATGCGCTGGGCATCCGCTCTTATGTATGCCCTCATGCAGACCTTGGTGGCTCTATTATAGGCTGCCTTGATGAGATGGACATTCAGTTTATCTTATTTTTACTAGATATACAGGGTGTCACAAGACCCATCACCAAGCCAAAGTCTACTCATTGTGGACATAATGCCAAGTCATACTAACTAAAAATAATACCTGGGAAACGATTTTTTTTTTAAGTTTCCCATTTTTTTAATTGCAATTAAAAGCGCGCGCGTACAATGCTCGAAATACCTACTTATCCATGGGTTCAAAAGGCATCTAAAGAACATATAGGCGGGGTAAATGCATCGATTTTGTACCTAATTAGAAAAAATCCATACTAACTTTGAGCCTCAATATCTCCTGAACCAGTAATTTCCCAGGTATGGTGCCGAAGTAAAAAATGTTCGTAGTGATTGGTACAACATGGGATTTCAGTATTCGTTAAGGGTCTTTTTACACCCTGTATAGTTGAAGTGTTGAAGAGCAGTTGTGTATTTACGTGATGCTGGACTATACTATGTAAAATTGTACATAACAAATAAGGTCCAAAGTACTGCGTGTAGTCGTTCAAAGGCGAGGGAGTCTTTTTGGCGGTAATCAAATCCGGATTAAACGACCCTCTGTGCTAATTGAACCTTCATCAAGGGAACATTGTATATTGCTCATATTTTGAAAACATAACAACAACTTAGATATCTTAGAATTTGATATTTATAAAAGTAGTTACATATATTTGTACAACGTAAAGCAACTTTGAAGAAGATATTTCTTAGAAAATGAACCTTAGTGAGGTACAATCCGTGACGTCTACAATATTTTCCTAAAAACTTAGAGAAAATAAGGCAATGTCCTGAATAGTGAAAATAAATAGATTATGTTTTATACGTAACGTGCGCATCTATGATGATGTCTGTACTTTGACAGCTAACATAGTTAAAAGCGGACGCATAAAAATTGCCTGCGACATATACCTACGCAAAAGTTCGAGAAGTTCAGTATTCTAGTATCTGTGCCTTCATCTTAGACAAAGGTCAGTCTTATATATGAGTATTTCTCGCCAAAAAGGTGTTATATGTAGGTATTAAACCAACGCCAAGAATTTTGAAGTACAAAGTTAATCCTCGTAATACAAGACGCGTTGCAAGACGTAAGACATCTTGCATTACGGGCCGGCGACTCAGAGACGAGCCATTTATTTTTATGCCAATAAAGATCAGTACATATTAAATGATTCACTCGACGTCCAGTTTTTAATAAAATAAGCAAAAAATAAAATGCCATGTTGACCCATAAACTATCCTCTCTCAGTAGCTCATCCTATGGGAGCGAAGTCCTCGCCGCTTTGTTACACGATTCGCTTCTCTGTTGTGCAATTTAATATGAAACGTGACGTAATTCCACCAGTTTTTATGTAATTCTAACGACGTTTTATATTTCAAAGATTGTGCGCTATTGTTTTATGTTTCGAGTCTGTGTAATGTGTATAATCCTTCTGTTTAGTGTGTCATATTAATTGTGAAGTAGCACACAAAAAACGTTTATTAAATCACGAAATCAAGCATAGAGTTCGCTATGCTTTCTAAAACTGGTAATGCTTTCTAAACTGATTTCGAAACTATTCGAGATAATTTATTATTTACATTATACTAACACGATTAGGTCATAATAGCTTCAAAATAAAGTTTTGGTGTTCATGGAAAATAAACTTTTCATGATAAAATATATTTTTCTCACCGTAGCTTATCAAAATTTTGTATTATCGCTCTCTTGCAGAGTACGATTGGTCTCAAATCTAAAACGACTACGAATTTGTATATATCGTTCATTACGTTCATTTTAGGCTGAATGTGCGTAGTAACAACAGCGTTTTATACATATTCCATTTCGTTTTGTTTTTTTATTGCAAGGTAACGAAATATGCGACAAATGGGACATGAACTGGGAAATTTAGCGCAGATTCTGATTCGACAGATATTTGGGGATCTGCATAGATTCAGCGTTTATATCGAAACGTTGCATCGCTTTAAGTCAACAATAACAAAACTGATATGTTGGTTTGCGTGAAAATCACACTATATAACAAAACAGTTACTTATACAATGCTTATCAATCGCGCAATTATTTTAATATAAAAGTAAAATATTCGCAATAAAGATAAAAGCAAATATTTGCTCCGACGTTTCAGCATGGAATTCACCAGTCGCGGTCAATGAATTTCACATTCGTTATGTTTACAATGTAATCAGTTCGCTACACAGATATTGGAATCATACATGGATTAACTTAAAATGATATTAAGCTTTACCTTTAATATATAAGAAATTGGTGTATATAACTATTATGTACGTACTCTTCTTCTGTAATTGTAACTGTGCGCATATCTTGTAGGTATGTGCTACTATTTCTGGTAAGGTTTTGTTATATTGGTTCCCTTATTTTATTGTTTGCAGTCTAATCAATATTGCATTTGTTTAAAACGGCGATCGCAATCACGAGAATCTGATTGGTGATGTCTGAACCTACGCAGTCGTCCTCATATTTAGGTTACACAGTAGAACATTCTGTCAACTTTTTCAGATTTTACATTTCTCTGCTGTACCCGATAACCATGCTCTATCACTAAAAAATAAAATGATGATGTTTTCTATACCGCTACTAAAATGATTTTAATTTGATTGATCATTCGTTAACAGTAATTATTGTTTATAGAAACAAAACGAGCAGAGAAGGGTCGTTCTGTGCTCGTTTACATTTTGAAACAAAGAAATATTGATAATATATGATCGTTGCATTTAGTTTACAATCTAACATACATTTCATTAAATACTAATGCAACTAAAATCTCATTTCAAGTAATTGCAATGCGTATCATGAAGTAAGGGTAACAAGAAAAGTGGTTTGCAGTTCTTGCTCATTCTGGGGACTTCACGTAAAGATAGTCACTGTTACAAAATACTAATGAAACGCCATCGCACATACAAATAAATGGCTTCCATTGAACATTTTGTGAGTTTTGCCGACGCATGAACGTTGTTCATTTCCATTTGTTTTGTCGTATGCCATTGTTTGCAAAAATTCTAAAACGAATCACTGATAGCAACGGTAGACAATACATAAATTGCCGGCGCGTTTGTTTTGCCGCGACTATTCGCACCTGCCAGCCGATTTAATTTTTCTTTGTGTGTACCATGATTTACAACCGCGCTGTGATATATTGTTGTTGTAGTTCTTGAAGTTACAGTTTTATTTTTTATTACTCAGATATTTTTATATAATGGTATAGGGGCACAAGGTCAAATCATTGTTAAAATTTCCCTCTTGATTAAGATCGATTTCGAAGCATTGATTGTGCTGTTAGCTTTGAGACTAATATAAAATTATATAATCCTAGTATATGATTAAAGTATCGTCTTTACCAATATAACCATTAATTCATCCTGGACGATAAACACATGGGTAAATAATCCAGTCTGTGTCCCTTGAACTACTAAATATTTCACACATAATTTATATGAAAGGATATTGAAGTATCTTTTTACTCGCTAACTATAATACGTTTATATGCTTTACTCTTTTCAATCACCCCGTTATGAACACTATTCACTGCTAGCGTTCATCGAGGGACCGAAGTGTTAATGTTGAAAATTAAAACTTTTGAAGACGCAGGGAACCACGTTATTTAATCTGTATTGTCACGAACCACTGAATAATATGCCTTTGGTGTTACCAACTTTATATTTACGAACTAGTTTTTCAGAAAAAGTTCTGCTGTAAGAATATATTTTATTCAAGGGCGTATACCTCATTTGACCTAAAAACTACTTTATGGCAAAACCTACTTGACATTACTGTTCTTATTTCACGTAGATTTTTATTAGGTATAGGTACGTTACTAGATACCAAGTGATTTAAACTGTTTCGTCGGACTCTAAGCAACAGCGAGGATCATACATAATTTAATTGTTGAATAGACTTTGTTCAGAAAAATCACTGACTTATTAACATTGGTACATCCTTCATTGTCACTGCTATTTTAAAAGTGTACTGTCATACAGTATTCAATCTTGTGTGGGAATGATATCACTACGTATGACTTCAGTTTGCACATACTTTATTTTATCTCTGCACTCTCAAGGTAGATTGGCAGAGATCGCGCGCCTGAAAATGTCTTGTGGAAAAGGGAATAAATAAATAAAACCGTAACATATAAACTTTTGTAAAAACGTGACAGAGGCTAGTATGTGGTAACAGACTTTTTAAAAGTTAAACATACTTGTGTTTAAAATTGTCCCGTACACTTGAAATGATCTAATGCACTTGTAATGATTTTAAATGGTATTGTGTTCTTCGCTGATCTTAATTATGACAACAATTTTTTTTTAAGTTCTTAAATAAAACTGCTTTACAACCATTCTCCCAAAAAACTACATATTTCCCAGTTCATAATGGCGTAGGAGATTTGTATGCAACTATATTATAAAACTTTAACGGTCTTATTAATAAAAACTGCTTATTCTTCTCTTACTCCAAAGTAACACCGGGGGTAGTTAATTCTAGATTAGTTATGGAATAGCTACGTGTTAATAACGGTATTAATAAATACGAAGTAAGTTCGGAGTAACTAAACTAAAGTAACAATACTATTCTTACCCTGAGATTAAGGTATACGTTATGGCAACCCACTGATATTAAAAGTAAAAAGAATGAACAAAATGAACTGGTCGAATAAAAACTTTTTATTAAACACTTTTATTTGACAACTAGCTTTTGCCCGCGGCTTCGCGCGCGTCTTATTCTAAAGACTTCAGAAACTATTGGGTACAAAGTAGATCGGTCAGTAGGTATTCATGACACTATATACCTAGTATTATATCTACATACAGTCAAATGTCAAAGCCATGTTCCAATACATGTCCAATATAATATCTAATAAATAATATCTATAAACACTTTCGCGTTTATAATATTAGTAGAGAAAACTGTTTCAGCCGTTTAAGCGTAGTACTTATATAATTATTAGTTTATATATGCGAATAATGTAATCACCGTGCACAATATGACGTTATAATGTATGATGTGTCAGTACTGACAGATGCACAGCGCACTCAATTATCATAGCGCATGCGTTCTTACTTCCAAGAGGTAAATTTGTGCCGTACAAACTTCTACCCTTTGCAAGGGCAAGCGTTTGTGTTGGTTGGCAATCTTCAATGAAATAATCTCTATTAATTTTAACCCACAATAATAAAATTACAAAATCAGATACTAGTAAGTACTCTTTACACGAACACCAAACAGATGTGAAAATATATTTGGGTTATGTATATAAATCTCAATTAAAGTTGGAAATACAATATAAATCTACGAGCTTTTGCCCGCGGCTTCGCTCGCGTAAATTCGAAGAACAAAATTCTCTCATAATAGACGGATACTTTAATAATCCTTGTCGTTTAAACAAACTGTTTATACCGATAAGAAATATATCTAACTGCAAGAAGTATTTACACATGGTATACAAACTACATAGTAGATACTCAACATGACTGTTATTCGGTGACAGTGACTTTTCTGTCTTTTTTTATTATTATAATTTCTAATACTGTCAGAAGCATTAGAAATTAACAAAATACTCGACAATCCGAATTTTGCGGATATATGTTGTCGACTCGAAATCTTTATTTTTTATGTTTTAGTAATCAGGTAAAGTTTCGATCTAGTCTACCGTACCCCGTGACAAATAGATGCTCACTCCTTGCTTACTCCAGCGTTAAACCATGGGTCTCCGCGGAGTAACTTTTATACCCGGAGTAAATTATGAATAGTTAACTCCGTCCTTACTCCTAGTTTATTAATATCATAATTGCCTAATCTTGGCTTAAGTCTTGGAGTAAAGTTGTTCTGACGCTAATCCTAGTTTATTAATAAGACTGTAAAGATTTAAAAGACGGGTACGAGCTTTTTATTATATTTTCTTGTGAGCTCTTTTCCTGGAAAATGCTTTATCGTAGTCAATGCATATTTACTTCCTGATTTTTTATTTTATACTTACATATTCTCTCTGTTCACAAAAATAATTACGTGTCCAAATATATGTTATAATTAAAGACAGCAAAACAGCGTTAAAAACGAAAAGCGGCTCGTCTGATCTTGATCAAATATGAATAAAATGTCATTAGGTATAATCGTTTTACATAGTGAAAAATAAATAGTATAGTAGTCGAATTAAGAATCTCCTCCATTTTAAGGTCGGTTAAAAATATAGTTTTAATTTTACTCTAAGTTTTACTGTGATTATGATAAACTTCACAACAATTATTATTACATTTCTATAGAATGAACATATTATAGTAAAGAATAAAATATGTTAAAGATGAATAAACAGTCTGTAATAATGAAGTCTGAAAGCTTCATTAAATTGCACCAGCTCGTTTTAATTATTGATTTCACATTCAAATGTTGCACTTCCTCATAAAAATAATCGTATTTTGTATTGCCGCGATTGTTAAACAGTCGACAAAGATATAAATCAAAATACAACATCAAAAACAAACGTCGAAGTTTGTCTCAGTTCAAAGAAAACTCGGCAAAATTGTCAGCGTGGACAGAACCTAGAAGCATGTAGCAATATCGTTAAAATCAGTCCACCGAGTAAAAAGTTCATCATCCACCTAGCGTTAGCTCGGTTTTATCTAAGATTTTCGCGTATTGGAGCCCGAGTTCCGCTTACTCGCAACTAAATAAGACAGTACATAAATTTTTCCTCGAAGTAACAAGTTCTGAGGTAACACATGAAAATATCGGGTCGAATCAGGAATCTCAAAGGAATTTAAAAATATAGTTGTAATTCTACTTAAAGTTTGACTTTCATTATGAAGAAGTTTACGTCGTAATACATTTCTTTATAATGATGTGACGGTTAAACGGTCTGTATAATATAAATAATGAAGTCTAAAAACCTCATAAAATTATACCATCTCGTTTTAATGTCTCTCGCTAAAATGTATTTCTTCTTAAAAATATACTTATGTATTGCCGCGTCTGTTAAGGCGCTGTTATACCTCAGAAGCCGTGAAACACCTAATTTTTCGTCGCGCATCTAGCCATAACGGTACATATTACAAACTAGAAAAAAATAGAGCTTAAAGTCAAAAGTCTGAACAAAAGACTTTTGAAAGAATTTTTCATGTACGTAAAATAGAATCACGGTAAAAAAATCACAAAATTGAGGCAGAAAATAATCTTTCGTCTCACTGTTTGCAATATTTTGATCGTAAGCTGTCATATTTTTTTTGATAATATTGTAGGAAATCAAATGAACTAAAGAATTACCCTATTTATTTTCATATTATACGTGTATATTTTGTAAAATTAAATAAAATCTGCCAATCGTCTATGATTTTGACGCTCGGTAGATCCCATCAATATCAAACGCTTCAGCAATTTAAACCTTATTAGCATAAGCGGTGTACTGAGTGTCAGTTGCTAGTTTACGCCCCGCCCAGACCTCAACATTCGGCTATGAGCCCTGTGAGAGATAGGTCATGTCGCTTGCGTCTCCGCTGCACGAAATTTTACGGAAACCTGTTTGTTATTATAATACGCCGATTTGAGTTCGTAATTTCATGTTTTATGTTATAGACTGAATACTTTGAATCAAATAGGCTTTTCATGTAACTACGGGCACAAATGTATAATTAGGACCTAAGTTTATACTCTTGTTGCGTTTAATGTGTTATTGTTTCTGTGCTTATAAATATATAATTAGAAGAATAAAATATGGACAATTAGAGAAATGAAGTTCTACGAAGGATTTGTACAAGAAAGCGTCGTAATAAAATAGAAATTCATCCATGGCCAAGTGATTATGAAATATGTAACATTTTTACACAAATTATTTTCATAAGAGTCTTTTATTTAAAATAATTTTAACTATGTTACTTTTATATTATCGATTATGGATAATATAATTATATAAATTATTATCACAATACATAGCTGTCACAGTTTTCAATTTTTGAAAGAGTAATAACATAAAATCGAATAATTTTATGTACCTATATTTCAAATTCATTAGCTTGTCAGAGCGCCTGGAGCGCTAAGATGCCGCCACGGCGAACAATAATGATGACAGCGCTAATATGGCGCTCCGCAATCCGCACACAAGCGGTAACGAATGTTGTATTATTGTGTTTTGAACATAAACCTTTTTAGGTACATCGGGTAAAACTTTGATTATTCATAAACTATTAGGTATGTCTCAGTACATCTAATATCTTTACAATTTCTAAAATCAATCATTTATAAGTAAGAAGGTAACTTTTCTCAGTATTTTTTTAATAATAAAGTACGTAACTAATTATCATTATTGTAATTACAGTGAATTAAAGAGAACAGTTCTGCAACGTCTTACACACATTTGACTTCAGTCATTCCTAACACGATCTGTTCAAGAGCTAGCCAAGAAATGCCAAACAATTTTTTTAACAAATTTGACTCAAATTCCGTAGTGATAAGCAAAATTTACAAGAGGGATAGCAGTGACTGGTTCGAATTGCGTAAGAATATGTTGACAGATTATAGTGGTTTATAGATAAAGAAGAGATAACAGCAGTAAAGCTAACTAAGTAAAAAATATTTTGTACAAGTAAAATATTTGCAATGTAAAATCAGTTGCGCATGGAATCTTAAATGAACAACTGGCTTTGCAACAACTGACGAAGCAATAAAATGTAACAATCGAGCCTTGTGGATTATTCGATTATTGGTGCCACGCCAGATGGATTAATAGGTCCAAACACGATTGTGGAAATTTAATGTTCTAAAGTTGCCTATAAGAATGGCCTGGAGAATAGTATAAGAGCAAATAAAATACAAATATGGAAACATGATAAAAAAGTGAACTGACTAGTCTAAACAAATATTGTAATTGTTATTACCAAATTCAGGGGCAACGCCACGTTACACGCAAACAAAAGTGTTTATTTGCTGTGTGGAGTGGCGAAATTATACCACTAATAATAGAAATTATAGAAAGAGATAATGTTTTCTGGGAGAAGATTGTGGCGTTTTATATGAATTGGCAGTTGCCTGAAATTGTTGATTCTCGTCAAGTTCAAGGGATGGCATTGCGAGATCACGGAGAGGAAAATGTTTCATCAGTGCTTGAAATTTCTACAATACCAAACCGTAAAAGGAAAGTAAATGAAACTGTGCCTCGTGAACAACAGCAAATAATAAGTATTGAAGCCTTATCACCTCACACACTGCCTTTAACATTCGATGAGAATAAAGAAAACCTGCCGGGTTGTAGCAGACAGCTAACTTTTGATGAGCTGTAAACTCTGTATTTCGTTAATAAATTATAAATGAATATAAATAAATATCTTTTAATATTAAATTTCTTTGAAACAACACATATTTGAAGCGAAAGAAATTTTTTATATATTTTTCCATACAAACATGTATGACGAGAGCTAACGAAAAAGCAGTAACTCAAATTCTAATTCTATAATTTTCTAAGCGACATAGCAGTATCTCATGAATAAGGTATATCCACATATATTTTTGATGTTTCATCTATTTTGAAAAATAATAATGGGTTGGGTTTCGAAACGAGTCGCCTGAATTTGAGGGTATTGGTAGTGTAGGAGGCTTAAGGTAGTTCGTTTTAATCCCCTAAAAGTAATTTTGGCTGCCGGAGTTGCGTCTAAATATTTTAAGCAATTTCCAAAATTTCATAAATACTTCGGCAATTATGCAAAACGAAACATAGTTTTTATACTTTAGTACAGTTTTACAAATGTAATTTTTAGGTTTTATGTGAAAAACGTGAAACGAAACGCAAAACTGCCATCTTGTAATGATCATATTGACAGCTAATGTCAAATTTGTGCGTCATTACTTTCGAGTGCCTTGGGTTAGGTGCGACTGTAATAAGTAAATAAATAGGTTATGTTAGGTTCTCTTTTGACCCTTAATCCGGAAATAGGAGCCGTTCGCAGGGCTCCGACAACCTTAGTTTATTAAACTTAGGTTGATGAAATTGATTAAACTAGTGTGATGAATGTTATTGGCAGTGCCATACACACCGATGTTTGGAGTTTTTTTTTTCAGAGGAAACCAAGTATTTCCGGCAAGTGAAAATGGTGAGGGGGGTTTCAAGAACTCCCCTGCTCCCTCTCCAATCACTCACAACCCCTAAAAACGGCGACGTATTTCGAAACCTTTGCCATAATAATTATACCTATAATAAAAATAAACATCCTTAAATAAATAAAAGAAATCAACTTTTACTAAACTTCAATTATCTCGTAACTCGCTTTAGTTGAGATACGGCTTTTGCGCTTAGTAGAGCAGTATTGTGTTTTTTAGGGTACCGTAGCCAAAAATTGTAAAAACGGAACCCTTATAGATTCGCAATGTCTGTCTGTCTGTCCACCCGTATGTAACAGCCAATTTATTGCAAAACAGATTTGAAAACTGGCAGGAATAGAATTAGATGTAGGTATTCTATGAACTGCTTCACTATTTTTATACAAAAACAAAACAAACATAATAATGGCCTCTCCATACATGGAACTGACGTAATTATTTTTATCATCTTACGGCACGTAGGTAGTTACCTACTTTCGTCAACATTTAATACCTATAACGTCTAATGTAAACCAGTTTTGCTCATGGCTGCACTGAGAACAAAAATTGCGCTATGCCTATATTGTACAAACAGATTGATGTATGCAATATAAATTTTAATATCAGTATCTCAATTCAATATGCTAAAACGTTTTGCTTGCGATTTTGAAATATTGGAATACGGATGTCGCCAGAATACGGCTGCACGCGACGAGAATGAAGGGGGGCGCCCCGCAGTAGACGGAGCTAAGCTCCCTTCACCTCCCCTGCTTCACCCCCTCATTTACCAAAACAGTCGCTTAGGACAGCGCCTTAAACAGTCGACAAAGATATAAAAACAAAATGCAACATCCAAAACAAACGCCGAATTTCTTCCCCGTTCCAAGTAAACTGCTCAAGATTGTCAGCGTAGACAAAACCTAGAAGCATGCATAGTTAAATAACGGGTAACTAAGTAGTTATAAAATGTTAAGGTTGCGACGAGATTGGCCCAGTTTGAAGCGGGCTCGCGACGCAAACGGCCCCAGCACTCATCTTGCAATCGCTGTTGCATTTTATTACTTTTCCATTTTCACTGGGGTTTCAATTTCCTTTCTCATAATTAATAGCCTTTCTACGAGTCACCCGACATTTTCTATTGGCGTAGCGCAGACACTTTAACGTTCCATTTGCGTGCCATCTAGGACCTTATTACGTCATCGCCGCTACAACTTTTGCTTAGTAAGTTTTTCTTACTAATACTGCCAATTTATTTGAAATGAACATTGTCTTACGATTTGTACGGAATTTATTTCACTTATCTTATATTCTAATAAAATATCTTGCAGTAAGAGATACACACTCTGTCTAAATATCATAATAGATGATATTGAATTCGACAACATTTTATTCGTTTTGGTTAAACTCTAGCACACCAATACTATATATGTCACAGTGTCAAAAAGTCTAATAAAAACAATGAAATTTTATGGTTTATTAGAAAATTTATGGGCCATAAACACACTGTCGTTGCTTTATGAGATATGACGCAAAACGTGGGAAACTTTATACATTTTTTATGTTGTGTACCGACGCCCTTTCATTCCAAATATTTTATATGATTTACTTGAATTGAACAAGGTTAATGCACATGAATTGCAATAAGTATAATAACCCAAATAACTAAACGAAACCTATTCTTTTCTCTGAAGAAAATACGAGGAAGATTACCTGCTAAGTTAGACTTTGTAATACTTTGTGACTTATTATTATTCTTATGTATAAATCTAATACTATTATGTTAGTGCCTACCCTTATGTATGGTAGTGAAAGTTGGGTATGGCAGAAGAGACTTGAAAGTAGAATAAATGCTGTAGAAATGAGAGCATTGAGAAGTATATGTGGTGTATCTTTGACCGACAGAGTAAAGAATAGTGTGATAAGAGAGTGTTGTGGGGTAAAAGGAGATGTAGTGACAAGCATCGAGAAAGGCATGTTAAGATGGTTTGGGCACATAGAGAAGATGGATGACGAAAAACTGACAAAGAAGATATATAAGGCAAATGTGAATGGGACAGGACGAAGGGGACCTAGGCGGACGTTCTTTGACCATATTGGAGACATCCTAAAGAAAGACAGGTCAGAAGTACCCTAAACAGAAGAGCATGCATGAGAAACTTGATGGAAGTGAATGAAGCAAGAGAGGTATGTCAGGATCGTTGCAAATGGCGTTCCGTAGTCTCTGCCTACCCCTCCGGGAAACAGGCGTGAGTCTATGTATGTATGATGTATTATATAAAACTGAAGAGTTTGTTTTTTGTTTGCTAGAAAGCGCGAATCTCAGGAACTACTGATCCGATTTGAAAATTCTTTAAGTGTTGGATAGCCCATTTATCGAGGAAGGCTATAGACTATATACCATCACGCTATGAGCCACGGGAGCGGAGAAGTAGTCTTAAATAGCGCGGGTGTAACCGCGGGCTGATCTAGTAATATGTAAAGTACGAACGGTTCAAAACGTAGTCGATATGGAGGACGGAGGATTATCGTGTACTCACATAATTAAAAATATCCAGTGGATAGCGTATACGACTGCTGATCGGAGGTCCCGGGTTCGGTTCCCGGGTCAGGCAAAGTGTTACTGGGTTTTCCCAAATTCTCAGTAGCAGCACGGAGTCTGGTGATGTGCTCGGTAACGGCAATAGGCTCGCCCCCTATTACGTGGGACCTAAAAATTCATGGCGAAATGTGGGTGTAATATTACACCTCTGCCTACCCCTTCGGAGATACAGGCGTGATAGTCTGTAAAAAAAATAAAATAAATAAATAATTATGTCAACACGAATGTTGAATTATAATGTCGTTAACATTTTTAGCTGTCATCATCATTTCTGCAAAAGCTGCTTTGTAATAGGTACTCTAAGGATTCACAATTATTATATGTATGCAAATGATTGCTGTAAGTGAAAATAAAGATATTTTTATCATTGTGAAAATATCTAGGTAAGTTGAGATTTAATAATTCTACGAAACGCTAGGCTAAATCTGTGGGTGATAGGATTTTAAGAACTTATGGAGAAATAAATATTACGATAGTAGGCGGACCGTAGTCATTTATATTCGTGCGATATTTGCAAGGAAGCAGCTCTGACTTTTCGGAATGTATATTAAATTGTTATTTATCGCTTATTCAACGGTAAAAGTTAATATAGTAAGAAAGCCTACATGTTTGAGAGATTCCTATATTGTTCCCATAAGTTTGCCAATCCGCATTGGGCCAGAATGGTTGACTAAGGCCTTAACCCTTCCGTAGTAAAAAAAGTTGTTCAGCAGTGGAACAGTGTAAATACAGGGCTGATGATAATGAAATTTGCATCTGTTTGCGAATATATTTTAAAAGACTTAAAATTATTCATCGGAATGTATTATGGCATTATGTATTACGGTATTATTTATTAGTTGTAGAATACCATAGTGCATCAATGAGAGCAAAAGACGGAATACTTTTATAATAATAATATTAATAACCTAGCAACACGTCAACAAGAAAACGGCATTTTTTCTCTTGGATAATTTTATTTGTATTTAATTTCATAGTTTTGTGCCGTTATATATTTACAATATTACAAGGACTTCTTTTTATGATAAACATTATTACAAATCAAAGAAATCGTAAAATATATTATAAGAAAATATTGCCAAAATATTATGAAGATGAATGACATATAATGTCAAAGGATATAAACAAACAGAAACTTGAGAAATGAGAATACAAATGAGAATACAAATAAAACCATGAGAAAATGTTGACAAGATTGACAAGAGCAGCTGCTGCACGCCTGAGATCCCCGGGCTCGTCACTCAGCTCCGCCTCACAGTCGCCGGCACCTGCACCAGCGTCGTCGGCGAGTGTTGAGGCGTCGAGCTCGTCGAGCGACGAGTATTTCTCTCCATCGACGTCGCCACCAGCTGTACGTCGGCGTGGGAGAGGCCGGCCACCGACACGCTTGGGACCCCGAGACCCACCGGTCTCGAACACGACCGGACACGAACGCTACCGGTGGTGATGTGCACCGTATGAGATGGACAAGTTTAATGAATGAAAACGTCATGCGGGCATATTTTGCGGCCACAGAGGGAGGGACTAACCTCAGTGCGTACCGTGATCGAATGCTGCCTTTGTTTCAGGCGCTTGAGCCAGCTGTCAACGTGACAACACTACGGCTATCGGATCAAGTGCGGGCCATCCAGCGGTGTCGTCTGTTGGATGATACCGTGCTTGAGAGACTTCGCTCTGACGTGCGGAGAAGTCTCCCCATCACTTCTTCATCTCAAACTGGGACAGAGATTGCTCAACAGCAACAGCTTAATGTCGTCGATGAAGAGGTAGATGACGAGACTTATCATGTAAGTACCCAGTACAATGATCAGTTAAGGAGCACTTTGGAATGTGCTATTGGTGAATACCGATCCATGAATCCAAATATTCGGCCTGGTTTGCCTCGGTTGCTCATGCATAAGAAAAACATAGCGCTAGTAAGTGCCTTGGATTCACAATTGTCAATCTATTTTGACAATAGTGAAAATCTCAGCGATACACAGTCAATCCTGTATTGTGCGGCTGTTACGGTATGTCGAGTAGCGGGAGTTAAATTTCCTGTAGATAATACCGCTACTCGACGGTCCGTTATGGTGCCAGCATGGCAACGCAGGATTGAGAGTCGTATCGCTGAGACTAGGGCACTCATTGGCAAGCTGTCATCTTTTAGAGCCGGTAATACACGACCGAGAGTGATGCGCTTTGTGACTCGGGCCTTCGCGGGAACTGGTATCAGTTCCCAAGATTATTTGTCTTGAGTTACAGAGCGCATCGACTTTCTAAAACAAAAGCTTTATGCATGGGCAAACCGTATTCAGCGATATAAAAAAAGAGTGGATCGATATTGCCTGAATCGCACATCCAGAGAGAAGATAAGTGTGTGTACCGGGGATGGGAGCACCCTGATTCCTCGGCCAGTAATGGTGATGGGTGTCGACCAGATGATGATGCCACTGTTACATTTTGGCGCAGCATCTGGTCGATGCCCGCCAACCATGAAGAGGGTGATTGGATTGGGGATGTTGAGCGAGCATGTGAACGAATTCCATCTATGGAGCCAATAAATTTAATAACTGACGATATAGCCAGTGCAGTCCGTCCTTTACAAAATTGGAAGTCAGTGGGACCGAACGGACTGCACAATTTTTGGCTTAAATGGCTCCGAAGTTCGCATGCTTGCTTAGCATCTCAATTTCAATCATCATTGGAATCAGGGTCGCTGCCTGATTTTTTAACATCCGGCGTTACACACCTACTTTATAAGTCTGGTAGTACCACGGACCCCAAGAATTATAGGCCAATTACGTGCTTACCAACTTTATATAAACTTCTTACATCCATTTTGAGAACGAAATTATCTAAACATATATTTGATAATTCAATTTTATCTGTTTCTCAAAATGGATGTAAAAGTGGGGCTCGTGGTACTAAAGAGCTTCTTCTGATAGACATGGCCATTAGGCAACAGGTGCGCCGTAACCGGAAGAATCTATCGACATGCTGGATAGATTACAAAAAGGCATACGACTCCATGCCTCATGCGTGGCTTTTGAGGGTGCTAGAGTTGTACAAAGTAGATACAACTATATGCACCTTCTTAAGGGCGTGTATGGAGCAATGGAGGACCGTATTGCTCTATCCAGGGTGTCGATCGACCTTGGGTTGCGGCGCTCCCATAATGATCGAGCGAGGTATATTTCAGGGCGACAGCCTGAGTTCTTTGTGGTTTTGCCTGGCCCTGAACCCCCTAAGTACTTTATTAGAGGCTTCAGGGCTAGGCTATCAGTTCAGGAGAGGAGGTCATGTTACATCTCACCTCCTTTTCATGGATGACCTAAAATTATTTGCCCCCAACAAATTCCAACTGACTGCATTACTTAAGGTAACTGAAACCTTTAGTAATTCTATCAGGATGGAATTTGGTGTGGATAAATGTGCGGTCATGCATGTGAAGAGAGGCAAGATTATGGAATCTGCAGGGATACAACTCTCAGATTCCATACAACTTAGATCCCTCTCCCCGACTGAGACCTACAAATACCTGGGTATGTCGCAGTCTTTGAATATTTCTGAGACTGACATGAAACAGACGTTGCAGGCTCGGTTCTTTGGCCGCCTGAGAAAAGTACTTAACAGTCTTTTATCATGTGGCAACAAGGTGCGGGCCTGCAACGGGTGGGCCATGCCAGTCCTAATGTATTCCTTCGGCATACTCAGGTGGACCCAGACTGAACTAGATGCCCTGGATAGAAAAGTCCGTTCAATGCTGACTGCATCTCGTATGCATCATCCACGCTCATCGGTAATGAGGCTGTACATCCCGCGGAAATGTGGGGGTAGAGGCTTTTTATGTGCTAAGACCCTCCACAACCGCGAGGTGTGCAACCTCAGAGATTATTTTCTGCAGATGAGTGTGGATGTGCATCGCGATGTAATTACAATTGATACCGGACTTACCCCGCTCACTCTGGCTAAAGAGAACTGGCACAAACCTGCAGTACTTAGTACTGAGGACCGACGGGAAGTATGGAGGGGCAAGGAGCTGCATGGACGATTCTACCGGGCCTTACATGGGCCCGATGTGAATTTTAAAGCTTCCATCTCCTGGCTGCGATTCGGTGATCTCTTTGGAGAAACCGAAGGTTTTGTCTTTGCAATTATGGACGAAGTTGTCATGGCAAACAACTACCGGAAGTATATACTGAGGGATGGGACGGTTGACATATGTCGGGCGTGTCACCAACCCGGGGAATCCCTCAGGCATATAGTGTCCGGTTGTTCGAGTCTTGCCAACGGTCAGTATTTGCACAGACACAACCAAGTGGCCAGGATAATCCATCAGCAACTAGCCCTTAAATATAATCTCGTTGGTTCAGAGGTACCGTACTACAGATATGTGCCCGACCCAGTTCTCGAGAATGGTCATGCATTGTTGTACTGGGATCGGTCTATCATTACAGACAGGAGTATTGTAGCCAATAAGCCTGATATTGTAGTGATAGACCGAGCTGAGCGACTCGCAATGATAATTGATATCACCATACCACATGACGGCAATCTCGTGAAGGCAGAAAAAGAGAAGGAGATTAAATATTTGGACCTAGCTCACGAGATTGTTGACATGTGGGATGTGGATTCGGCGATCATTGTGCAGATAGTCGTGTCGGTAAATGGGCTAATCGCCAAGAGCCTCGATCAACACCTAAAGAGGCTCGCACTAGGCAGCTGGATCAAGTCCTTGATTCAGAAGGTAGTTCTTCTCGACACGGCACGCATCGTGAAGAAGTTCCTGTCTCTGAGGCCCTAACCACCGGTGGCTTGGCCCCTGTACCCGACACCGGTGGGTCTCCGTGGTCCCTTTTATATTTTTAAACGTTTTTTTTTATAAATGTAGTTTATGAATATAAAATGAATTATGAGAAGTATGATAAATAAAGTGCACCACTTGCAGGTGCACCACCTGCAAGTGGTGCACCTGCCGATCAACGGACGAGGCTCTGGCAAACAAAATGTCCCAATAAGCGACAATAGGCTCGCCACCTATTACGTGGGATCAAAACACCGGCGAAAAGTGGGCGTTTAATATGCCTCTGCCTACCCCTTCGGGGAAACAGGCGTGAGTCTATGTATGTATGTATGTAATGATAAATAAAGTGAATAATAATAATAATAATTAATAAAACAAATACAACTCTACGCACCTTCTTAAAGTCATGTATGGGGCAATGGAATACGACTCTTTGCTATCCAGGATGCCGAAGGATCCAGGAGGACGGCGAACGTATTAAAATTGAGCGGGGAATTTTTCAGGGCGACAGTCTGAGTCCCCTTTTGTTTTGCCTAGCCATGAACCCTCTCAGTACTTTACTGGAGGGTTCAAGGTTGGGCTACAGGTTACAGAGAAGTGGTAAGGTCATATCTCACCTGTTTTTCATGGACGACCTGAAGTTATTTGCCCACTCTGATGCCCAATTGATAGATTTATTAAAAGTAACCCAAAACTTTTGTAAGTCAATCAATATGGAGTTCGGTGTGGATAAATGCGCTGTCATTCATGTGAAGCAGGGAAGGATGGTGGAATCTGAAGGGATCCAACTCTCAGATTCCATTAACCTAATAACGCTTCTCTTGACTGATACCTATAAGTACTTGGGTATGTCACAGGCTTTAAGTATCAATGAAGCCGTCATGAAGCAATCGTTGCAAGAGCGTTTCTTTGGCCGCCTGAATAAAGTACTGAAAAGTCTTTTATCAGGTGGCAACAAGGTTCGTGCTTGCAATGGTAGGGTCATCCCACTTCTTGTATACTCCTTTGGCATACTCAAGTGGACTCAGTCTGAATTGGACGCCCTGGACAGAAGAGTCCGCACATTGTTGACGGCATATCGTATGCATCATCCACGTTCATCCGTGATGAGGTTGTACATCCCGCGGAAGTGTGGGGGTCGTGGCTTTCTGAATGTCAAGACCCTACACAACCACGAGGTGTGCATTCTCAGAGAATATTTTCTCCGGACGAACGTGGACATGCATCGAGATGTTGTCGCAGTGGACAATGGACTCACACCGCTCAAGTTGGCTAAGGAGAACTGGCGCATACCTGTAGTACTCAGTACTGATGGTCGCAAGCGTGTATGGCAGAGCAAGGAGCTTCATGGCAGGTTCCATCGGGTTCTGTATGGACCCGATGTAGACCTATTAGCCTCGGTGAACTGGCTACGCTTCGGTGACCTCTTTGGGGAAACCGAAGGGTTGGTTTGTGCAATTGCTGACGAAGTTATCAAGACGAATAACTACCGGAAATATATCCTGAGGGATGGCACTACCGATATTTGCCGTGCGTGTCACCAGCCCGGTGAATCCCTCAGGCATATTGTTTCCGGTTGTTCACGTCTTGCTAACGGCGAGTACTTGCACAGACATAACCAAGTAGCCAGAATCATTCACCAGCCACTTGCTCTGAAATACAAACTTGTAGACATCGAGGTACCGTACTACAGCTATGTGGCAGAGCGAGTTCTCGAAAATGGCCATGCCACATTGTACTGGGATCGATCTATCATCACAGACAGGACTGTTGTAGCCAAAAAACCTGATATTGTGGTGATAGATCGATCAGAGCGCCTCGCAATAATTGTTGATGTCACCATTCCCCATGACGAGAATCTCGTGAAAGCCGAGAAAGACAAACAGATTAAATATTTGGACTTGGCTCACGAGATTGTCGACATGTGGGATGTGGACTCGGCAATTATTGTGCCGATAGTTGTGACGGTTAATGGTCTAATAGCCAAGAGCCGCGATCGTCACCTTAACAGGCTCGCGTTGGGTGCTTGGGTCAAGGGTCTGATGCAAAAGGCAGTTCTTCTCGACACGGCACGTATTGTGAGGAAGTTCCTGTCTCTGGAGCCCTAACCACCGGCAGCTTGAACCCTGCGCCCGTTGCTGGTGGGATCCCACGGTATTTTTTATATTTTTAAATGTATTTTCTAAGTGATATATTTAAAAATGTAATTAAAATTTGAGTAATGACGAATAAATGAATAATAATAATAAGCATTTATTTCAAATATAGATCCATAAAATAAATTTTACTTGAGCAACGGGAAATTTTAAGTATACGGTTTTCCAAATCATTTAAAATCTATATGCCTCCTTGGTCTCGCGGCATAAATTTAATGTGCGCGTGGGATTGGGAGGTCGGAGGATTTCCGTTAGGATATTCTCAGTAGCAGCACGGAGTCTTGTAATGTGTCCGGCAATAGGCTCACCCCCTTATTACGTGGGACCTAAAAATTAATGGCGAAATGTGGGTGTAATATTACATCTCTGCCTACCCCTTCGGGGATACAGGCGTGTGTCTATAAAATACAAAATCTAAATACCTAATTCGATACTCTTTGCATTATGCGCAAAATTGCCTGCTAAAACCGTACGTATTTTGTTATGCAGAATGCAGATTTTTGGTTTGGAAACTGTTGGTTTACCTAGAAATTTACCAATATTTTAGTGAATTTGCTGTAATTCATATGAATCCAATTAAACAAAATTTCTTTATGACATATCCGCGAATGCTATCGCGCCGATTGTGCGCTGAATAATCAAAATATTAACAATTACGTGTAATTTCGGTCACGCTTCAATTAAGCTTAATGGATTAATAAATTGTTACCGGAGGATATATTTCACAGAACATCACATTATTTGTACAGTTCATAAATACGAACGTTCGAAACCGTAATCTCACTCATGTTGTGATAGAGTTGATTATTAAAATTAAAATATTTTTGCTAAATAAAAATATTTTAAGATGATACAACCAAAAATTTACGGTTTTCCCAAGTTTTCCTTTACCTCTCATCTAAATTGCAAGATTCTGAGTTCACGGGAAGTACCCTGTAGGTTTTGATTCACTTGCAAGTTTCGAAAATTTGCAGAAATTTTCAGCATTAACGGCTGTATCTTTTGATTGCGTGGGCTTAGAAGTTTAATTTTGACGTGACAACGTCTTATAAATTGGTTTGCCGGGTGACACTTCAAGAAACTGCGTTACGCTCCGCTCACGTTATGCGCTCACAATGAGAGCGAGTGAGAGGCACGCGTCCCGTCTAAGAGCGAGAGAGACAGACATAAAAAGTGAAAGGCACGCGTCTTTCATCCTTCTTCCTACTATACGAATGAATATTCACATTAAAATTATTTTACCACTCAAAGTCGTTGTCACGTAAAACTTTCGCCCGTATACCGACTTTACAGGCAACCAATTTTTTTCACAACTTCAAGGGACCGTAGACTTGACTATAAAATTTGATATAAATTTCAGTTTGATACCACACGTTTCTAGGAAAAAGGGTCTTGACAGATGCACGGACGGACAACAAAGTGCTCCTATAAGGGTGCCGTTATTTCATTTCGAGGTACGGAACCCTAAAAACACTAATCCAAACAACTCCAGAACATGCTTCAAAGTTTGATGACAGAATTATAGCTTTATATAGCCACTAAAAGTATATCAATTTCCTTTTGAGTGAGGTCACCTGGTTAATCTTGGTAGATTTACTACGGAATTCAATATTCGATCTATAGACAGATCTGTAGATTTTAGATTCGTTTTTGACATAAGCTCCATACAAAATATGTCAAACACGAATCTCGAATCTCAAAATCCATGTATGGATCGAATATTGAAAATGGCCGTAAATGGGCGCCCGTGTCATTATGTGCCTAATCCCACGGATTTTAGACTAATCCGGTTCGTAATCAAAACGAATCTCGACCCACAATGCGATCTTGTACTTTCGAACGAATATAATCCTTTATTAGAGGAAATTTTAACTAATTCTCCAACTAAAGTTGTTGATAATAGGTAAGGGTTATCAAATACAGTTAGTTGTGAGTAATTGGAAGTTGCTTGATGATGTTGCAGTTTCGTTTACGAAATGTTTCCGACAACTACTGATTAGCTTTTCGTCAATATATCCGAGATCATTGAACATGTTATACGGAAGATTGTTGTCCGTGTGGTGACGGATTAAGAATACTAATTGTCACCACCCCATATCATCACATGGGTGTCGTAAGAGCCGACAGAGGGAGCATATTATGCAGAGAACAGCACTGTAAGAGAAGGAAAACTTGATACAAACCCTATTGCATGCTATGTTAAGCAAAACATGTGTAACAAACAGAATATTTGTAACATCTTTTTATACCATTATTTTGTGCAAATAAATACATTTTTTTTTTTTTACATTTTATGCAAATAAATACATTTATTATTATTATTATACCAACCCGTTTGGCCAGCGTGGTATAGTAGGCCAATTCCTCCTTTCAAAGGAGAGGCCTAGTCCAGCAGTGGACTGTTAAAGGCTGATGATGATGATGATAGAATAGAATAGAATAGAAAAAGGTTTATTAGATCACAATACAATATAGGTCGAATGGTTAATTTAAAAACAAGCAATAATTAATATATAAATTATACAATGATTCAACTTATATATTTCCTAATTAAAATTAAAATTTAAAAATATTTCCTTTTTTTTAGGTGGGTAGGTAGATAATATTGATACGAGCGCTCGCACTTCACTGCGCCCGAGTATCGCATCGCGGCTCGTGCATAGATTAATATACATATAATACTTGGGCTCGTGCGGTGATAACTGTGAGTGTGTACACATTATCGTATCTCGCACACAGCGATCCATTACTCGGGCACGCAACAAAAAACACAGATGTATACATAGACACGCGTCTCGCTAGGTTCGGTGCAGTATTGTGTCTAAAAGGCTATAGCTCAACATATGCTACAATTTAAGAACTGTAGCGTTGATTTTCAGCTATAGCCATAATGGCTAGGCAGTATGAGATAAATATATTATACTAGTGTTTGAAATAGAATTAGTTTTTATTATAAGTCAAATCGATTAGATCGATTGAGTGACATTTTGTTTAGTCTATTGAAAATTTCTGACAATGGTCACACTGAACTGTCACTTCCGTCCTTCCGCTTGAAAAAATGAACACGCCGTTTGCGAGCTCGCGTGCCTTGTACCTAAATTAAATTGATCGCCCTTTGAATTAACGCGAATTTAATCAACTTGTAATTAACTTAATACGTAATTGCCGCTTTTGACTTCCGGCAAGGTTTGTTGTAAATTGATGACATATTGAACTTTTGTGAAAAGTTTTGTGAACTGCTAACGTGCATCGTGGTCAGGAGAAGGACTTCGCCGAATTGTAAACTGGTATCTATTGATTCTCTTGTTATTTTGGCCAAATTTATAGGTTAATCTATAGGTCCACTTCAAGAACATCACCAGGATATATAAGGTAAAATTTTCATGTACCTACTCAATACTTTACTCACTGTGCAACGCAGTGCATTGTGTCTGGATATATTGTCTATCGTGGTCAGGTAGATGTATTACACCTTCCACTGTGCACTTCTGATACACCTTCCTGCCTGGCTACGGTAATTCTAGACAACTAGAGTAAATTAATTGAGAATAATAGTGTTTGAAAATAATAATAGCATGTCCAAATATATCGCTTTAAAATAATGTCACAAAGAAAAATTAAAATAATTATTGGTATAGTAATATTATCATGTCACTATATTGTATGGTCCGTGTACAATAATAATAATTATAAAATACGAAAATTAGGTGAGTCAGAGATAAAAATAAAATTAAGTGATAATGTCAAATAAGTATCAATTAAATAAATTAAAATAATAAATTATGTGCAATTCACTACAATATAGGTATGTCAAATCAATAATCGATATAAAAAATAATAAATAATAAATCATTAATCAGGACAGTCCGATGAATAAATACATAATTGTCGAAAAAACATGTTGGGTGTAAGAAAGTACAAGTAGTAGAATAAAAATAGAAGAAGATACTAAAGCTATCAAGTGCTGTTTTTTTGGGTTTCTAGTAAAAATTCTTTACTTTTACTTTATTTATTTATTTATTTATAATGAACACCAACACAATGTACATCAATTAAATGGTTATAAAATTCAACATAATTAAAACATGCTAAATGCCATTGCAATTACAGGTGCAGACCGCTTCCATAAAAAGCTAAAGCGAGTACCACATAATTATTTAAACATTGAAATTTGCAAACACAGGCATACTTAAATAATAAAAGTTAAAAAAAGAATTAGTCCATTCAATAATTAATACGAAAATTTTTAATTAATACAAATATAAATTAATAAATGCTACAAATTAATAAATATTAAAATAAAAATTAAAAAAATGTACATATTAAAATGGCTAAAAACAATGATTAATCATAATGACAGTAAATAATTGATTAAAACGTCATGCAGAAACAAATAAATTCAAATTCAACTAATATAATTCTAAAAATGCCATAAATGGTTGAGTTATCCAGAATATTGAAAATCTTAATACATAATAGACTTTCTATACTTGCAAATGTTGTCAACAAATAAGTCTATCTCTTTGGATTTATTAAACTTATTATATTCTGTAACCATTCTATTAAGTGGTGTGTTTTTACCAAGATTCGATTTATGTGAGCACTTTGTAAACAATTCATATCTAGATGCACGTGGTAACCGTAAAGGTGTATGAAAAGACAGGGCAGATAGTAGCTCAGGTGTGTCAACGATACCATTAGCAAGCTTATTTAGAAACATTAGGTCAAGCATACGTCTCCGATCGGCAAGTGATGTTATATTAAAGTACTTCAACCTTTCAGTCTAGGACACAAGAACTTTTCCTTGGTTGATCGAGTAGGTTAAATGCCTCAAAAATCTCTGCTGTATACTCTCCAACCTGTTGTTATACACATTGTAATAAGGATTCCAGACTTCACTACAATGTATTTGCGCTAACTACCTTGCGCAGAGGGGGGGATGTCATTCCAGCACTTGGAGGCACTATATTTAAAGCTTCCTCTAAACGCCGTAGTTTTATGAGGTGGAATGCGTAAAGGTGGACATATGCCTCGTGCGGGAAACTTGCGATTTAGGCTTATATATACCAGTTTACTTCTGAGATATATTGGATTGTTGTGTTTTAGCACACCAAACAGTAGGTTTGCCAAATGTAACTGGCGTCTAAATTTCATTTTTAAAATGTTGTGCTTGTTCATAAAAGGAGTTACGTGGCTTCTAGGAGGGATGTCATAGCAAAAGCGGGCGCATGCATTTTGAACTTTCTGCACAACATTGGCTGTTTTTGCTAATAGTCTGGGTCCATACACCGTATCCAAGTAGTTAAACTTAGACAGGACAAGTGAATCAACCAACTGCTCGCGCAGAGTACCTAATGGAGAGATGCCAGCGTATGTTGTACAGAATTTTCAAGCGATAAAAGCAGTTTTTTGCAATTTCCGCTACATGTTTTGATGATACGGAAGATCACCATTTTGATATTTCTAATGAATTGTTTTACTTTTGAGATGTTTCGTATTGTCACGAAAGCGCTTGCTTGGTTTTAGAAGAATGAAAATAATATAAAAGGTACGAATTACATCATCACTTCAACAGACATGGTTACACATATGAAATGGTTTACAAATAAGTTTTTATTGTTATTTATTTATGTTTGTTTCAGATTCACTAGACTATTACCTACTAAAGTTTTACAATTGCGTATAGTATCGCCATATCTGATATAATAAATTAACTTTACATTATAGAAGATACCTTTTGAAGCTTAATTTACGTAAACGCTATATTGTTCTGAACGAGACAACTATAAAATTATTAATTTCATATAGACAATGTCGGTCTATAGAACTTCACGGAAACCTTCTACTAATAGCATTACGTTAAGGTTTCCACAGCTTTTGTCTCTATATATTTTTATTTAAAATTGTGACGCCATTTTAGTTATGTAAAAGTGTACAGTACGTCATCACAAAGTGCCCGGTCTACTTTTTAAGTAATCTTCTTCTTCTGTCCCTTATCCCAGTTCAGTTGGGTCGAGTCTCCTCACTTTCCTGAGCCAAGATTATCTGTCTTGGTTTATCGTTTCAGGCTGCTGGGCTCTCTCGAGGCCTCTACTTATCAAGGACTACCAGGTCAACGGCGGACCTCCTCTACCACGTCTGTGTTCAGATAGTTTTAGGGCAATATTAACAACGTGATCTTCTCCGCGTCTTTAATATGTCTATACCAACGAAGCCGATTTTCAGTGATTTTGTCGGCGATTGGTGCAACTATAAAATTTCTAAGTAATAAAGTGCTATTTTATTTTCCTGTTTATAATGTACAATGAAGAAGAGCAAAAGTGCGATGTCAAAAGCGGGTAAGCCCATGAATAAGCCTGATGATATGTATCTACATGCCTGATTCCACATTAGGTATTGATTATTTACGATTTTATTTTATTACTAGTGGACGCCAGCAGCTACGCCTGCATTTTTTTTTAATTTACCCGTTTTGGCCGATCCCGTGAGAATTTCGGGAAATCCCTTCTTAGTGCACGCCTACGGTCCCCAAGGAAAATACATGCCAAATTTCAGCTTCCTGCGCCAAATAGTTTCGGCTGTAGCGTGTCTGTCAGTCAGTCAGTAACGCAAGGATTTTATATATTAAGATATTATTTTATGCTTTTACCTATTATTAAAAAAACGCTGCCTCGTTGGACTCGCGGCATAAATTGCGCGTCGGATTGGAAGGTCTCTGGTTCGATTCCCGGGTCGGGCAAAGTGTTATTAGGTTTTCCCGTTAGGGAATGCTCACTAGCAGCACGGAGTCTGGTAATGTGCTCGGTACGGCAATAGGCTCGCCCGCTATTACGTGGGACCTAAAAATTCATGGCGAAATGTGGGTGTTATATTACACCTCTGCCTACCCCTTCGGGGATACAGGCGTGAGTCTATAAATAAAAATAAAAAAACACTAATTAGTCTTAGGCTTATAAATCCTATTTAATGTGTGAGTAAAGTAGTTTGACCAAATATGTCTCGGCAAATAATAACACACACGGAATAGTGATTAAACTTAATTCGCAGGACAACGAGCGTCACCAAAAATAGGCAATCCAATTAGGCAGAATAAAAATAGAACGAGAGAACGGTCACTATCGTACCTTGAAGTATAGGACGTCGCAACCATATACCTAAGTAGGTATTTCGTATTTTTACAAGAAAGTGAGAAAAGCCCGCTAATGTTAGCTCTCCATCATAATAGGTAGGTTTACGTACATATTGCCTTTATACGTAAAATACGTTTATCTTAGAATATACATTTATCTTGATAAAAGCTCGTACGTTTACAAGTAATCCTATACTTAGCTCGCAATACTCCGCTGAGCATTTTCAGGTACCAAGTGCGATATCTATTCGTTCTCTTAAATTATAGTGACGTTTTCTTTACAGTGGCCACCACATTTGCTGTGTTGTTTTACTTGGGAAGCTAAATAATTGTGTAATAAATTCTGTGCGCTAATCTTTCTCGCTTTATTTACTTCTGGTGGTTCAATCAATACTACAGAAAGAGTAATGTCTTTTTCATGTTTCTCTTTACTTCATTGTTCGTGTGAAGTAAATATGTGGACATGTGTAGCTGCCAATCGTTTGGTTCAGGGTCACAATCGAGTGAAATTATGCTCCCCTAACTAAAGGGTGGGTTAGGTCCAACAATTAATGTTCCGAACTTAAATATATAGTAATTCGTTTCGCAAACAGAGACAGGGCTTTAATGCATCAGACATTATGTCTGCGTAGTTTCCTTGATGTGTCTGGTTGGACCTTTAGCTACTTTAGCTAAAGGTACTATAAAGATCGAGGTAAAAAATGTATTATAATGTTTTTACAACGACATTTTTTATCTCATTATTTTACTTAAAGTCCAGCAAAGACCGAGTATAAATTTAATTATCAATTCCTTTTAAAAATATCTAAAGATGATGATAGTCGCAGTTAATGCAGCTTTGTTGTGTTCAGTATATCCACGATCAGTCAAATAGTACTTTGGTTTTCGTACTACTGCAATACCTTCGATTTTCTGAACCGCGGAACTACCCTTCTCTCTATTAATTTTCCTGTGTCCGTAATGGGTTAGTTGTGTTTTTTCAGCTTTGCTTTATATCTGCTTTGCACTTGACTACAAGTGCAAAAATAAAGAAGTAGCTAAGAGTGATGTTCAGCTACCGATTATTTTCTGTTAGGAAATAATTTTGTAAATAAATATTTAAGTAAGTAAATAGGTATTTCATAATCTTGAGTCACACTAGACTCTATTTTCGAAAACGTTAAAGAAACATGTAGCCTATTTTAAAGAAATATGTATAATATATCTTAGGTGCCAGAAATTAAGTCAGACTTAAATTAAAGCATTCACCTCTAAAAACAAGATTTTTTGATTCCAAACATAACAACTTAATGAATTCGCTAACCGATATCTGCTTTAACGTAAAACGATAAACAATTTGTGTAAATCTGCTTAAAATGATTATGATAATGTGAGAAATTAAATATCAAAAGGTGCAATGATATGATTGTACTTTATCTTATTATTATACAGAACTGGAGGACGCCTGCATTTTTTTTTAAATTTCGAAAAATCCCTTCTTAGTGCACCCCTACTGTCCCCAAGGAATATACATGCCAAATTTCAGCTTCCTGCGTCTAATAGTTTGGGCTTTAGTGTGTCTGTCAGTCAGTCAGTAACGCAAGGATTTTATATATTAAGATATAAACAAACGAAGAAAATTTGTTTATCTGGACTATGAATCAAATGATCTGGTTGTAAAATTCTTCAAATCATGTTTTAAAAGCGTACGGTACAGGTGATAGTAAAAAGTACCTACACTATTTCAATCCTGAGGATTCGCTGTACGATAGTCCCTTTTTGCAAGCTCGGTTCTGTGTCCGAATACTTTTTCCACTGTACACAAATGCCAGTATTGGCAATCGCGTCACTTTTTTGGTGGTTGATATCAACTTCGAGAAGGCTATCAAACGCTGACAGTCGGTAAAACGCGATCGAATGCAGAATCGATGCAGACACTAGAAGTATCGTGTATGTTGTGGCCTTAAGCCATGCCAAACATTTTGCATGCAATACAACATACCTATTCGCGGATGTTATCACAACCCGTCTCTACGAATCCTTTGACATACAGAATCGCAAAGCGTGCAGTCTGAATAGACGAACTACGATGCGCAGAAAAATATTCAAAGAATTCCACGTTTAGTGAAGTACCTACTTACACGCATTTCACTACATTGAAAAGGTGGTCAACAGATTGTTATCAGGAATATAAACTTACGTGGTCATTTAAACTTATTTTAAATTGTCTTTCGGGATTTATACCACGTACCTTTGTTTGGAGTAACCGATATTTCGGCACTGTTGCAAGCGCCATGTTCACGGATGTACTGAGGGTATTGCGGGTGGATGAATGTTACGAGCAAGTATAACGGTCTACCCGCTTTCTTACTCGTTTTTTGCGTACAACACCACTGCCACTGTTTTCACTATCGCACTGTACCCGATCACGACATACTACACTCACTACGTCATCGCGTCAGCTCGCGGTTTGACTTTTTTATTTTCACGGGTTTTACATAGACGTACCACTGGATGCCAGATACTCGACAGTTGAAACCCATCCTCTCTATTGAAATTTCTGAACTTTTTAATTTCAATAGCTTCCCTAACCATTCGGGGTATGTAGTGGCGTTTTGTCGAAAGCACCTGAGGGTTGTGTAACTCAATCCAGTGGTCGGTACCCGAGTCTAAGAGATGTTGAGCTATGGTTGACTTGTGTGGTTCATTATTTTTGACTGCCCTTATGTGTTCCTTTATCCGGCAAGAGATGGTGCGTTTAGTCTGTCCTATATAGGAACTACCACAGCTGCAGTCAATTTTGTATACACCTGGCTTTTCTAAGGGAAGACTGTCTTTCGGCGATCTTATATATTGCGACAGTTTCTAAAAAGGAGTGAAGATAGTTTTAACTGAGACCTTCTTAAGGATATTGGCGACCTTATCTGTCACTCCTTTGATGTACGGCAAGTTCGCTGGGTGTCGTTCAACCTTGAAGTCCAGGTGTTTCTTAGTATGCCTGGGTGGTCTGATTCACCTACAGTACCCGTTCTTGTGTAGAACGTCGCTTATATGTGAAAGTTCCTTATCTAAATGCTGTATAGCATTAAGTCCGCCTTTGCATACATTTTGCAGAAGTGTAAAAATAAAAAAAAAATAAAAATGTTCCTCGTCACACAAGCTGTATGCCCGGTCGGTAAGTCTATGTAAAACCCTTGAAAATAAAAAAGTCAATCCGCTAGCTGACGTAGTGAGTGTAGTATGTCGTGATCGGGTACAGTGCGATAGTGAAAACAGTGGCAGTGGTGTTGTACGCAAAAAACGAGTAAGAAAGCGGGTAGACCGTTATACTTGCTCGTAACATTCATCCACCCGCAATATCCTCAGTGCCGAAATATCGGTTACTCCAAACAAAGGTACGTGGTATAAATCCTGAAAGACAATTTAAAATAAGATTGTTATTAGTGAACTCTTAGGAAACATAACATTATCTTTGTATTAATATGTTTTATACACGTGCTATCTAAGGAAATGAAGTATCTCAAGAAGTGTGCCGTGCCACGACGTTGGTGGCAAGTGGCTCTCACACCTCTATAGGTACACTCCATAATAAAACGGTGGCTACGTTTCATACCTACATTTTGAGATGTAAGTGAACTTAGCAGATCATTGTCCAGCAGATCAATAAAAAATCCGAGTTCTTATCGCATGCAGCCGAGTTCTATACAGGGTGTTACATATCCCCCCGTCCGATCAATGAAGGGGTTGTAGAGTAGCGTAAAATGATGAGATATTTGTCATTATTTCACGGAAATTTAACATAAAATTTTCCCATGTAAATTTAATTAATTTTAAATAATATCATATCAGATTACCCATGGCAACACTAAAGACTCATAAATCGTATTAGCTAGGTATCTACCTAAAGTTCATACAAATTTGACGGCAAAAGCGGCGCCTTTGAGTGCATAGGCCGACCGACCGCCTCCTTTGACAAAAGCCGCCGCCGCGCGTCATCATCCTTTACACGTGCCAAGTATTATTTTAGGTATAAACAGATTTTATGCACTTGATGCAACAGCTGATCTTTTGCTTCGACGGTTTAGGTAAAACTCCGTAAAACAAAGTACAGTATTAAGGTTTTCTGTTTGTTTCGTGCGAGTGCGTGGCCAACTCTGGTGTCACTGTTTTCAAACTGCTCGAATACCTACGACATGGCCTAACGATTCTTGGATGCGGCTTTACGGGCCGTCGGAAGCCCGGAAGCGCTTTCATGTAATGTCACACGCGGTCACCCATCTAAGACAAAATCGTCGCGCTATGACTACGGTACTTACATTAATAATTACCTACTTTTTAATTGGTTTAATCTTACGTAACTAGGTACCTACCTTAATTGATAAAAATATCAACTTGCTGTAAGTTGCGACGGTCATTCTCCACATGTCCGCCGCCCACGTCCAGACACTTACGGCACCTTTGCACCATATCCGAACGCACACTTCTTAACACTCCTGGGTTTAAACTTCGGAAAGCAGAAACGATACGCGCACGCATTTCTTCTTCAGTGTCACACGGTTTTTGGTACACTATTTGTTTAACGTGTCCCCATAAGTAAAAGTCTAAAGGCGTTAGGTCCGGTGATCTTGGTGGCCACGAGATAGGCCCGCTTCGTCCAATCCACTTGCCAGGGAACTGTGCGTCAAGATACTCACGCACAGCTCGTAAAAAATGAGGTGGGGCACCGTCGTGCTGGAACCACAAGCTGCGGTGGAAGCTTAACGGCAACGAATCTAACTCGTCACTTAGAACTTCCCTCAAAAATCTTAAATAATTGGTACCGTTCATGGTTTCATTTAAAAAATGCGGACCAATAATACGGTCGCCGAGGATTCCCGCCCACACATTGATGCGCCAACGATGTTGAAAATGGCTTTCTTTCATCGCGTGTGGATTTTCAACAGCCCAGACGTGTTCATTGTGACAGTTGAAAACACCCGTCCGCACAAATGAACATTCGTCGGTAAATAACACGCGCTCCAAGAACGTAGCATCCTCTTCTACTTTGCCAAGTAGCCAGTTGCAGTATTGTCTTCTGTGGGCATAGTCCGACGGCATAAGTGAGTGAACACGTTGGTAGTGAAAAGGATGCTGTCCGTCTTCTTTTAATATCCTCCACACTCGCGCGTTACTGGTGCCCAGTTCACGTGCCGCACTCCTGGTACTCTGCGTGGGATCCTCAGCGAATAATTGTAAGACCTGTTCCACTACACCGTCGCTACTTTGTGGTCTGCCACCATGATTGCGATTCGAATCATCGCGAGCACTGCCCGTGTTGTACACCCGGTGGTGAAGCCGTTGAAACGCGCGCTCCGACGGCACGGGTAGACCCCGTGGTCTGGCATACCGCTCCTCGTACTCCCTACGAGCACCTGCATAATTGTATTCACTCCTACCTAAGCACATCAACATGTTAAAGTATTCAGGGTTTGAATATGACATACCTAACGAATCTACTATTTCACGCGGAAGTCTAAACAAAAGGAAAGCTAGCGAAAGACTGAGTGTTCAAGTAGGCAAATAGTTAATTCGTAAATCAAATAGGTAAATAATTAGAGATGTAACAAATGGTATTCACTGGAGTACTGTTTCTATCGATATTTTATGTTATTGTTTACCTGATAGAATATCGGTAGCTAAACCCCTAAAACGTCAGCTTTGTGTAAATTTATGTTTTTATTTGCTGTTAATAAATAAAAACATTCCATGGTTTAGACTAGAATCAGTTTATTTAAGGGTACTGACTCCGCGTGACGACTGTCAAAGATCTTCATGACTGTTGGTCCGACGGTTTAACGTGCTCTCCGAGACACAGGGATATTAACTATTTATTACGCACGTAACTTGGAAAAGTCTTATTATCTTATTATGTATGTATTACTATTGATGCGCGCCGTGGATTCGAACCCGATACCCTCTGCACGGCAATCCGTTGGTATCATCACTAGGCTATCATTGGCCTAGTAGCCTAGCAGGCTATCATTCTAGTTTTAACATGTCATGTTAAAATTAAATAAATCGATATTATCTCTTGATCGTAAACATCACTAGAGCGGTCCCTTTGTGTACGGCGGCTCGCTTGACGGTAAAATTGCACTATTTTAAAAAGGCGGCATGCCCTTTGACACGGTAAGCGGCGAAAGCCGACAATTTTTAATAAATTTAAAGGCCTATCCACATGACACAATTTTACGTCCAACTTGACTAAATCACTTGATTAAATCGTGACGTGTAGACGCCAGTCGTCCAACTCAAGTTCATCGGGTGTGCGGACCACCAGATTTTAACCAATTGGGTGGACGGAATGAAATTCAGTCATTTGATTGTGTCGTGTAGACGGGCAAAGCCAATTCCATTGAAAATTTGATCAGTGGTAAAATTGTGCCGTGTGGATGGGCCTTAAGAATCATAAAGGATTCCGCTATTGAGGGGAGTGTTGTTAGTTTACAGAATTTTCGCCAATTTCGGGGTAATGTTTCTCGTTAGCACTGAGCTAAGGAAATTTATTCTGATGTTTTATGATGACCTAGATTTTTTTTTATTATTTTTCCTGGTATACCTGATAAGTCAGTAATATGTCCTTTCGAGATCAGACGGGGGTTTATGAAACACACTGTAGTTCCTGATACATTTCAGAAATAGTTCTGCCATTTTTACCTTAAAAAAAAAATTACTAAATGATCTGCTAACTTCACGCAGCAGAGCATTAGCAACAAATAAGAAAAAAAAAGAGTTTTTCCTACATGCGAATGAGTTCTACAGTTCCTGATACTTATCAGAAATAGTTCTGCCGTTTTTACCTTAAAAAAAAAATTACTAAATGATCAGCTAACTTCACGTAGCAGAGCATTAGCAGCAAATCAGAAAACAAAAGTGAGTTTTCCTACATGCGAATGAGTTTTACAGTTCCTGATACTTTTCAGCAAAAGTTCTAGACCTATGGTCGAGAAATCACAACAAAGTGCCAGCAGAGCATGCCACAAGGTAAAAAAATCGAAAAATTACCTTTCCCTCAATTTCAAATTTCATACAAACTACAGGGGCTAGAACTCTTTAGTTCTTTACAGATCCGTACAAGACCTGTATTGCAGACCTAAAATCTAGTCGAAAACTCACAACAAAGTGCCAGCAGAGCATGTCACAAGGTAAAAAAATCGAAAAATTTAGTTTCCCCCAATTTAAAATTTCATACAAATCTCAGGGGCTAGAACTCTTTAGTTCTTAATAGATCCGTATCAAAACTGTATTTAGGATCTCAAATCAAGTCGAGAACTCACAACAAAGTGCCAGCAGAGCATGCCACAATGTCAAAAAATCAAAAAAAATACATTTCCCTTAATTTAAAATTTAAAAAAAAACTCTGGTGCTATAACTTCATAGTTCTTAATAAATCCGCATTAGGCCTGTATTGCAGACTTCAAATCTAGTCGAGAATTCACAACAAAGTGCCAGCAGAGCATGTCACAAGTTCAAAAAATCGAAAAATTACCTTTCCCTCAATTTAAAATTTCATACAAATCTCAGGGGCTAGAACTCTTTAGTACTTAACAGATCCGTATCAAAACTGTATTAAAGATCTGAAATTTAGTCGAGAACTCACAACAAAGTGCCAGCAGAGCATGCCACAATATCAAAAAATCAAAAAATTACATTTCGCTTAATTTAAAATTTCATTCAAATCTCTGGGGCTAGAACTCCTTAGTTCTTAATAAATCCGTATTAGCCCTGTGTTGCAGACCTCACATCTAGTCAAGAACTCACAACAAAGTGCCAGCAGAGCATGCCACAATGTCAAAAAATCAAAAAATTACATTTCCCTCAATTTAAAATTCTAAACAAATCTCTGGGGCTAGAACTCCTTGGTTCTTAATAAACCCGTACTAGCCCTGTATTGTAGACGTTAAATCTAGTCGAGAACTCACAACTAAGTGCCAGCAGAGTATGTCACAAGGTCTTAAAATCGAAAAATTACCTTTCCCTCAATTAAGAATTTTATACAAATCTCAGGGAGTAGAACTCTTTAGTTCTTTACAGATCCGTATCAAAACTGTATTTAAGATCTCAAATCTAGTCGGGAACTCACAACAAAGTTCCAGCAGAGCATGTCACAATATCAAAAAATCAATAAATTACCTTTGCCACAATTTAAAATTTCATACAAATCTCAGGGGCTAGAACTCTTTAGTTCTTAACAGATCCGTATCAAAACTGTATTTAAGATCTGAAATCAAGTCGAGAACTCACAACAAAGTGCCAGCAGAGCATGCCACAATGTCAAAAAATCTAAAAATTACATTTCCCTCAATTTAAAATTTTAAACAAATCTCTGGGGCTAGAACTCCTTGGTTCTTAATAAACCCGTATTAGCCCTGTATTGCAGACGTCAAATCTAGTCGAGAACTCACAACTAAGTGCCAGCAGAGTATGTCACAAGGTCTTAAAATCGAAAAATTACCTTTCAATTAAAAAGTTTATACAAATCTCAGGGGGTAGAACTCTTTAGTTCTTTACAGATCCGTATCAAAACTATATTTTTGATCTCAAATCTAGTCGAGAACTCACAATAAAGTGCCAGCAGAGCATGCCACAATAACAAAAAATTACCTTTGCCACAATTTAAAATTTCATACAAATCTCAGGGGCTAGAACTCTTTAGTTCTTAACAGATCCGTATCAAAACTGTATTAGAGATCTGAAATCTAGTCGAGAACTCTCAAAAATGTGGCAGCAGAGCATGCTACAATGTCTAAAAATCAAAAAATTACATTTCCCACAGTTTAAAGTTTCATACAAATCTACGGGGCTAGAACTCTTTAGTTCTTAACAGATCCGTATCAAAACTGTATTAAAGATCTGAACTCATGTCGAGAACTCACAACAAAGTGCCAACAGAGCATGCCACAATATAAAAAAATCAAAAAATTACATAACCCTCAATTTAAAATTGCATACAAATCTCTGGGGCTGGAACTCCTTTGTTCTTACTAAATCCGTATTAGTCCTGTATTGCAGACCTCAAATCTAGTCGAAAACTCACAACAAAGTGCCAGCAGAGCATGTCATTAGGTCACAAAATCGAAAACATTACCTTTGCCTCAATTTAAAATTTCATACAAATCTCAGGGGCTAGAACTCCTTAGTCCTTAACAGGTCCGTATCAAAACTGTATTTAAGATCTGAAATCAAGTTGAGAACTCACAACAAAGTGCCAGCAGAGCATGCCACAATGTCAAAAAATCAAAAATTACATTTCCCTCAATTTAAAATTTCATACAAATCTCTGGGGCTGGAACTCCTTAGTTCTTAATAAATCCGTATTAGCCCTGTATTGCAGACGTCAAATCTAGTCGAGAAATCACAACAAAGTGCCAGCAGAGCATGCAACAATATTAAAAGTCAAAAAATTACTTTCCCTCAATTTAAAATTTCATACAAATCTCTGGGGCTAGAACTCCTTGGTTCTTAATAAACCCGTATTAGCCCTGTATTGCACACGTCCAATCTAGTCGAGAAATCACAACAAAGTGCCAGCAGAGCATGCAACAATATTAAAAAATCAAAAAATACATTTCCCTCAATTTAAAACTTCAAACAAATCTCTGGGGCTAGAACTCCTTGGTTCTTAATAAACCCGTATTAGCCCTGTATTGTAGACGTCAAATCTGGTCGAGAACACACAACCATGCGTGGCATGCTTTGCTGGCACTTTGTTGTGAGTTCTCGATTAGATTTGAGAATTAAAATACAGTTTAGATAACGATCTGTTAAGAACTAAAGAGTTCTAGCCCCTGGGATTTGTATGAAATTTTAAATTAAGGTTATAGTAATTTTTCGATTTTTGACCTTGTTATATGCTCTGCCGGCACTTTATTGTAAGTTCTCGACAAGATTTGAGATCTTAAAAACAGTTTTGATACGGATCTGTAAAGAACTAAAGAGTTCTAGCCGCTGAGATTTGTATAAAATTTTTAATTGAGGGAAAGGTAATTTTTCGATTTTAAGACCTTGTGACATGCTCCGTTGGCACTTTGTTGTTAGTTCTCGACTAGATTTAACGTCTGCAATACAGGGCTAATACGGGTTTATTAAGAACCAAGGAGTTCTAGCCCCAGAGATTTGTTTAGAATTTTAAATTGAGGGAAATGTATTTTTTTGATTTTTTGACATTGTGGCATGCTCTGCTGGCACTTTGTTGTGAGTTCTCGACTAGATGTGAGGTCTGCAACACAGGGCTAATACGGATTTATTAAGAACTAAGGAGTTCTAGCCCCAGAAATTTGTATGAAATTTTAAATTGAGGGAAATGTAATTTTTAGATTTTTTTATATTGTGGCATGCTCTGCTGGCACGTTGTTGTGAGTTCTCGACTAGATTTCAGATCTTAAATACAGTTTTGATACGGAACTGTTAAGGACAAAGGAGTTCTAGCCCCTTAGATTTGTATGAAATTTTAAATTGAGGCAAAGGTAATATTTTCAATTTTGTGACCTAATGACATGCTCTGCTGGCACTTTGTTGTGAGTTTTCGACTAGATTTGAGGTTTGCAATACAGGACTAATACGGATTTAGTTAGAACTAAGGAGTACCAGCCCCAGAGATTTGTATGCAATTTTAAATTGAGGGTAATGTAATTTTTTGATTTTTTTATATTGTGGCATGATCTGCTGGCACTTTGTTGTGAGTTCTCGACTTGATTTCAGATCTTAAATACAGTTTTGATACGGATCTGTTAAGAACTAAAGAGTTCTAGCCTCTGAGATTCTTATGAAGTTTTAAATTGAGGCAACGGTAAGTTTTTGATTTTTGACATTGTGGCATGCTCTGCTGGCACTTTGTTGTGATTTCTCGACTAGATTTGACGTCTGCAATACGGGGTTAATACGGGTTCATTAAGAACCAAGGAGTTCTAGCCCCAGAGATTTGTATGAAATTTTAAATTGAGGGAAATGTAATTTTTTGATTTTTTGACAGTGTGGCATGCTCTGCTGGCACTTTCTTGTGAGTTCTCGACTTGATTTCAGATCTTAAATACAGTTTTGATACGGATCTGTTAAGAACTAAAGAGTTCTAGCCCCTGAGATTTGTATGAAATTTTAAATTGAGGCAAAGGTAGTTTTTTGATTTTTTTGAGATTGTGGCATGCTCTGCTGGCACTTTTTTGTGAGTTCTCGACTAGATTTGACGTCTGCAGTACAGGCCTTATACGGGTTTATTAACTGCCGCAATCCTCTTAATATATCTTCTGAGAATGTACTTTTATATCACTACATATTATAAAACAAAGTCTGTCTTCTGTCTGTCTGTCCCTATGTATGCTTAAATCTTAAAAACTACCCAACGGATTTTAATGCGGTTTTTTATAATAGATAGAATGATTCAAGAGAAAGGTTTTTATGTATAATTGACGCGGGCGAAGACGCTGGCGACGTCTAGTTCCATCATATAATAATAGGGGAGTACCTATACATACTACATTTTGCAGTATTCTGAGGTAATAAACATGTACAGGAAAGCTACATAACGGCGTGTCGCAACTTTTGCACGGTTTGATCTTAAAGTCTCAATATTAGGTAGGTATAATCACCGTCGCACTTAAAATTAGAAAGATGTTCTATACAGACCACTGTAGACTTGTAGAACAATACCTAAGTCTTAATACAGTTAAACAAAAGTGGATTTAATACACATCTGCCCACCATTTCAATGACGTAGCGTAAATATAATGCGCATTCTGTAAAAATAATTTTCATCATAATTTATAAAACAGGGCGCATAATGAATCACAAACCAATATTAAAAAGACATATACACAAATAAATCCCTCTATATTCAGTTCACAAAAATTTCATCAACATACTTGGGCTTCCGAGAGCGCTCTATCCTAAAACGTCCACAATCCATTTACCTACGACCGACCGCCAATAAGTATCTTAGAAATAGATATCAGCAAAGAGCGTTCGACACATAACTGGCAATAAGCCAGGCATCGGACGTCGAGGAACATGGAACTAACTCGGGTACTCCATGGTCACTACATATGATATCATTTAGTTGGCGGACATTCGCCCTGTGGTTTCTCATTTCCCAGTTCGCACATTATTTTGTTTGCACCGTTTGCGGAGGGCAGACGTCTCACTGCACCTTTTTTTTTTTTTTTTTTTTTTTTTGACTCATGGTGGAAACCAAACAATTTACGGGCTTACCCCCCTAGGCTGGGCCCCTAAAGGGGCTCAGTCCAGGGAGAGTGTGGTGACTCCCCGACGAGAAGCGCCGGGACTACCCACTAAAACCACCATGGTGTTCCTCTATCCGATCCCATTGAATGGCAGGGTCACGGGAACTACGTTTGTATAACTGCCGCGACCCCACCTGAGCTGGCCCGCCGAAGCAGGCCCCGTCCCTCGCATGCATCCATCTGCATACATCATAATTTGTCCTCATACATCCTCTTTCATACTACGAGCGGAAAAGAACGACGTAGTCTACTAACGCTACGAGAGGCGCACGCGGAACACGTGCGCCGCCTCTCGGGCCTAGCGGACGGCGGGCAGTCAAAAACAGGCCCGACGCCCGCTGGCGTGTACTCACGGTGGCCGGAGATCGTTGAGCGCCCTCCGGCGACGACGCCCGGTTCTGCGGGTAGAGACAGGTCGCGTGGGCTCCCTATCCCGCTCCGCCGCCTCCTTGATCGACATCACCGTCTCACAAAAGGAGGCGGCGGCGTCCCAACACATCTCGCTCCGGACCATGGAACGAATCAAGGTCCGAAGCGAGAGTTCGACCACTCCTATCGCCGCGACTAGGTCCCGGCGCTGCGATACCCAAGCAGGGCATTCCGCCAAGGTGTGCAGCGCCGTGTCCTCTACTGGGTCACGGCGATCTCCGCAGTGGTGACATCCGGGCGTCTCCTCCCGGCCAATGCGGTGCAGGAACCGGCCGAAACAACCATGGCCGGTTATCACCTGTGTCAACCGGAAGGTGAAGGCGCCATGTCGTCTCTCCAGCCACTCGTCGAGTACGGGCCTCACTGCTTCGATGCAGCGAAGCCCCGCGCTGGGGTGCGTGAGTCGCTGTCGCCATACGTCTCACTGCACCTGCTGTTAACTACTTTAATTGCTTGCAAAGTGATTACGATGATAATTATATCCTGTCAATATAGCAACAGAACACCACATTTTATTAGGTAACATAATAGCAAATCCAGTAGTCTGGCCTTAGGCGTCCTTACTCACTAAACGAAATGCGGCTTCTTTAAGTCGATAATTATTATTTACACGGAAGGAGCTAAACCTGTTAGTACAAAAATATCAACGAGGCTTTTCTAAGTGTTTTTCGTAGTCAGTACCCCTTGCAGGAGAGACATGACAATTATTTTATTATTCAGCATGCGCATACACGACGGGACGGCCGGTTGGCGTAGCGGGAGTGTAAGCGACTGCTACGTCGAAGGTCGCGGGTTCGATTCCCGCTCAAGTCAAACATTTGTGTGCGTGAACATGGATGTTTGTCTTGGTCTGGGTGTTTCTATGTATAATATGTATGTATGTATTTACAAAAAAAAGTATGTGTATATGTATGTTTATCTATTATCTAGTACCCATAGTACAAGCTCTACCTAGTTTGGGACTAGAAGTGTTGTGTGAATGTGTTAGAATATTAGAATTAGAATATTAAAATACATTAACACGCGTAAACACAGTCACCCAAGTCCGCCTCTGTGTTTAGGGTCAGCTGTCGCATTCACAGGGTGTTTTTGCACCTTCGAACATGCCCCGCTGCGCCCGCAAGCCTGCACCCTCTCCGCCCGTCGCTAAATTGTTTTCTTGCGGTATTTCGGTATTGCACCATTTGCGGTAGCTAACGACCAATGAAACGCCTGAAAACGCTGCGACTGTATTACAAATGATTTTCTTCTTTTACTTTTAATATGAAATGCTGTAACGAGCCTTTGAGTCAACAGCCAGACTTATTAGGCACCCAATTTGGTAACTGGTGTGGAAGATATGTGAGAAATAACGTGTTCCAAAGGTACATTTCGTACATTCTTGATTTATTTCTCTTATTTGAAATGCGTACTCAGTCATGTGGATTTACTTATTAAATAAAATTATGATACAATGAATTCAAATCAATTTTAATGAGCTGATTGCACACTTCTATCTTTATGTTTTAGTTACAGAGAGTGGAGGCCATGGGTGGTACCATCTGTAGGTACATAATGCATTAGGGTGTCGACTACTAGAAATGTTGAGCAGTATCACATCAACCAGCAATGACAGTCAGAGCCTGTTTTTGGTCGCGACTGCTACGTCAAAAGCGATCTCACTGAGAAGAGCCGACGGCAAGTCTAGTTTCTACAAACGTCTATTTAAGATGTCCATGTTATCCATGTTTCCAAAATTAAATAGAAAAACAATAATACTCTCTGCTGGATATCGAATAATTTATATTTGTACTTCGTAATATCGTTGAAATCCGCATAATCATTAATCAACTCAGCTATTATTTTTCAAGTGAACATTTATAAGTTTATAAATCTTCAGAATCACGAGACTTTGTAGTCCTGAGTGTGCTACATCGCAACACCTTCTTTCTTTACATTTCCAATAATCGCCATTGATCGTCACGTTAGCAAAGGTACAATTCTTGAAAATAATTACACAGGCATTTATTCACAAACAAATATCGAAACAGAACAAATACAAACACATATAAATTACGCTGACACAGAACATATTGTAATAAATATTTTTTGTTAACTTTACCAGATTTATAAGGATGATGATTGATGATTATTTGATAACCTTAATCATCATGGAGCCTATAATACTAAAGCTAGAAACATACAAATCAAACAATTGATAATACTCTAAGGTGATGCAATAGAGCCATTCAATAAGAGTTGAAAATTTATTTGAAAATTTAGGAATTTAAACTTTCGTGGTTGTTAACATTGCTTTTACATTTTTCTACGGGATACAGGGCCGAAATATTGGTTACTCAAAACAAAGGTACGTAGTAAATATCCCGTAGGAAAATGTAAAAGTATTATTTGAAAATATTTACTTATTATTTTAGAGCCAGGAATTTCTCCTAGTGTGTCCCACTAAAACCATTACGACATATGCGTCATCACCGCTGGATTGAAAATATATTACGATAATAAATTTAATTACGAAATTTACAGTTACTTACAGTCTCTTCTGCTGTACATTTATAACAGCGAGACCATTCCCATACATTTAAGCTAATGAAAACCCAAAGCATAAGACGTTACAAAATTCATAGAAACATTTTCGCTGCACCAACCGCGTGGTGCAATTAAAGTTTTTGTGGGTGTGGGGCGTGTGCATCCACGGCACGTTCCCGAGTTATGAGACGATCGTGACTGCGACCACCTACTAGCTCTTTACTGTTTACTCCTCTGTACCAAGTATTTTGAGTTATTGTACTAACCGTGAATGAGTTTGTAGCGGAATTGTTCTAGTGCTACCACTCTTCATAGAGTGCAGAAGTTATTAGTGTTATACTCGTATTATAGTGGATGTAAGAAAAGCACAAAAAAAAAATAGAAAATATTTTAGACACTTTTGGAAGAACACAAAACGTACGTAAGGAAAAAGGTAAAAATAAACAAAGGTAAGAAATTTTATTCGTAGATTTCACTTGTTTTTAATTAGTGTGGAAATGGAATCCAAGGAATATACAATAATTTATATCAAAATATTATAAAATATTTATATGTTTATTCAATCTCCTCCAAAATAAAAAAGTCACCGAAGGCTTGAAATATTAGAAACAATAAAAGATGCCAATCGTAATTAAATATTTTATTTCACCGACACGCAAGTAGAAACTGGTGACGAAACGGCCAAGTTAACGACGAACAAGACTACAGAACGCTTTCAAATTATTCGCTGCAAAATCGTTTGATGGCATTCCGTCACACTGCTTCAGAAGAAAGGGAAACCCGAATAAAACAATAAACTGAAACATAAGAATACATTTTAAAATTTGTAGTGAGACACCATGCAACCAAACAAAAACACATACTTCATTAGTGTAAAATTATTTCTCACGGTTGCAGCAACCAGGAACTCAACTGTGCATGTGCCGCGCTAGGATCTCATGCTAGTTTTCAGGTAGACCTCTGCATGACTTTGCATTGAAAAGGATAACAGACACGTATCGCATTTCTCTTGCAAAATAGTTTTTATAAAAAGCCGTCCATTCTACACCCGGCCGACTGACGTGCGGCAGCAACCGTCAACCCTCTAATTTGCAAGCGCCGTCGATAAGAAAGCTTATATGGAACAAACTTAAATTGAAATAAGGGTAGTACATTGCCGTCATCGGTCCTGTTTATTTGGCCAGCATTTAATACCCGAGACGTAAGAATTTTTCATATGTGTCTAGCTAATTAGTGTTGGCACAAATCTTCAAACTCGAAACTTTTAATGACGACGAATGAACGTTTACACGCTCCTTAAGTTCTACCACTCGGTGCGCACGAATTTTCTTGGCCTCATTAAGAAGTTGCCGTTCAATTTTAACCGAAGTTGTTGCCATTATTGATAACGATATGTAGCGCTATGTGAGTTCGTTAAAAATTACACCAACCTACCCATTACGATATAATAATACTCTTGCTTGTAACATGTTGATAGATGTCTCCCGGTTTCCTGCTTTTTGTCGTGTATCTAATAACATGCTGTAATGCAGACGTAATAACATCAAAAATAAAAACGGATACAGACCTCTTTGACTCATTCGATGCTGCTGTCACCCCTCGTGCTCAAATTGTGCTTTGTTTTCACGGAAACCGATTTTCTTGTTAAAATATGATTACGTTCACTGATTATATTCATAAGATGATATTATATTATTCATGTTTGTTTTAGGTTTGTTTGTTTTTTTTAGGTTTTGTTTAAGGTTTGATAGTAAAAATGTGATACTACAAGGCTTACGGTTTGTCTTTCCTTTTTAGATACACCACCATAAGAAAAAAAATACGCACTTTAATCTAACGGAAACAAATCCATAATTGAATAATACAACAAAAAAATATCACTTCAGAATAATCTGTAAATAAACCAATAATAAACCTTTGATCCTACATTTATTAAATTGTTTTTATTTGCCAAATAATTTTTATGCATTCCTAGTTGTGAACTGACCAGCGCTCTATAGGGATGTTCCATGTTTCGTATTATATAACTAAAGTGTACTGAAGACATACTGACTATATCATAGCCAGGTTCATACACTGTAATCTGACAGACTAGTTTAGATTGTTCCATATACAATAACAATCCCTCATTCCCCAACTGTCCCTGTGAACTCAAGCTCTAATACCTATATTATATTATGAATACACGTCTGCAAGAATATCTGTTACAACAGGCACAAAGTGGGTAGGATTAGGAGTCGGAAAATTAGTTTTCTTACTCTCGGTCGAGAAGACTCGCAGAACAGCTCGTTGTAGCGGCAAAATGTATGTTGGCTGCTATGAGAGGTGCGGGAAGGGTAATGAGTCGAAGTCGGGTAGGAATTGAGACTGATTTAATACTTTCATTTACAATCTAAAATACTTAGATTGTAAATGAAAGTATTAAATCAGTTAGGCGTTTTAGTCCATACATGGAGTACTCCGTATATAATAAAACAAATAATGCGTGCGACATTAAACAGTGCTCAGTGCTGGAGGCAAAAGTAAAAATTACAAAATGGCTCATCTCTTTGTCCTATGATTCCACTGAAACACTCTTTGTACATTTGTCGTGATTGTTCTATTGACCTAAATAACGTTACCGTAATGTTGTCAACGGATAACTTCACAAACCTAATTTAATAACAGAGATTACATAAATATAAATGCTATAGCACACATTTAGGAAGTATTTATTAAATTACTTATATTTTAATTTTAGTTCATACTGTAATAATTAGTAAGTGTTAATCATAATTAGTAAGTTTACAATGTAATCATATAAAAATATTGCCTATGATATTATATGATGTCAACCGAGCAAACAATACAACTGTATAATCGTATCAGGTACCCACAGGACAGGCATTGCCTAGTGTGGGGCCACTGAATACCGTACTATTGTAAACGTTATTGGCAATAAACGATTTTTATTTATTTATTATTTATTTATTATATTTTTCTATTGTGTAATCTGTAAGCCAAACGCCCCACGTGACGTCATATTCGTGTGAGACACAATAGTACACAACAGTAACATAAACAAAATAGCAGAATACTCATAAACCTTTACTTCAAGTAGAATAATATTAAGCTGTTCATAACATTCTCAAACATAATTCTAAGGCCTTCTCAATGTACGCTCATCTCACATTACGATATAAAATATTATCTTACCGACTAGTACGCGTGAAAGTGTGAAAATAACCGCCAATACCTCGTGTCAATATGGAGCCGATCAAATTCCATTAACGCGTACGATGTTCGCGTGAGAACTCTATAAAAGCCGCTGGAATAGCCTCCATCGCTTCTGATTCATGGGCTACTGAGAACATCTAATGGGACTGAATAACAATATGTTCCGAAGCTTAGAACGCACTTTCAACTTACTTATAACCTCTATCGTTTTATATCGAAAGAATTACGTATTAATATGTAGCGCTCATAGCGAGACTTGACTTGCCGTTAGTACTTAATAGATTAGCCAAGTTAAGCAACGTCCTCAGGGGTCAGCTTGTATGGGTGACCGCTTGTTGTAGTATTTATATCAGGAAGCTACCATGATTCGCAGGTCTTCTAGTCTCAGTCTCATGTGAAGAATCGGAGGCTTTCGGGTGATCTATTAACTCTGTTACCAGATTGGCCACACTCACAATGAAAAGAAGACAGCAAACTCTTCAGTAATACATAACTCCACTCACTTAATATGTCTGTCACACATACATACATCCTACATGTTCAGTAAATACTTTATTTCGTAAAACTCACACTTCACAAATTTCTCCGTACTTCGAGATTAAAGGGCGTTCAGTGTGCTCATATTTCTAATTTATATTTTACTTACGTGTCCTAAGCTTCGTAACTGAGAATTGCTTTATATTATAACACGAGTAACAAAACTCTCTTGAAGTTATTACGTGAGTTTATTTCGTAAGTCTTAGAACATCGATGCGTGGGAAATTAATTGGTTATATTATTTCCATCGCCGCTGGTGTGTATGTAAGTTATGTCATTATTACAACAAAGTAGGCTTGTGTTCTTACTTTTTAAACGTACCTATATATTGGCTACATTAGTACTCTAGATAAATCTGTACTGTATTATCTGGACATAAGCAAAATAATAGATGAAAGACAAACCCATTATATACACTACACTCCATTTTTCTACGTCAACAATCCTGTCTCGCTTTTCTATAATTTCTTTGAGCCCATGGTACGCTTACCAGATTCAATAAAATAATAGTTTTACAGCAGTTATAACTTTAGGAAAAAGCAAAGAATTGCTCTTCCTAAAGTTATGTTGAACGTGAACAAAAAGTATTCGAGCACGCTTCAACATGTGGGCCGCCTCACCTATGCACAAGACATCCGTAGCAATTCTCGACGATTTAGAGTCGAGTGACTCTGGATTCGATAATTAACACATTTAAAGAATTTAAACAACCTCAAAACAAGCGTACGCAAGTATCAAATTGCAAAAGTATTAATTTAATTTTAATTAGCAGCTCTATTACAACACGAGCGATATTACGGTATCGAACGTTCGTATTTATGAACTGTACAAATAATGTGATTTTCTGTAAAATATATCCTCCGGTAACAATTTATCAATCCATTAAGCTTAATTGAAGCGCGACCGAAATTAGTCGTAATTGTTAATATTTTGATTATTCAGCGCACAATCGGCGCGATAGCATTTGCGGATATGTCATAAAGAAACTTTGCTTATTTGGTTAATTAAACAAAGTTTCTTTATGACATATCTTTATCATATGATGGATAACAAAATACGTACGGTTTTAGCAGGCAATTTTGCGCAGAGTGCAAAGAGTATCGAATTAGGTATATAGATTTTTATTGCTTTGGAAAACCGTATACTTAAAATTTCCCGTTGCTCAAGTAAAGGTATTCCGTCTTTTGCTCTCATTGATGAATTATGGCATTCTACAACTAATTAATAATACCGTAATACCTACCTAATGTCATAATTCATTCCAATGAATAATTTTAAGTCTTCTAACATATAGTATAGCAAACAGGTGCAAATTTCATTATCATCAGCCCTGTATTTACACTGTTCCACTGCTGAACAACTTTCCTTACTACGGAAGAGTTAAGGCCTTAGTCAACCATTCTGGCCCAATGCGGATTGGCAAACTTATGGGAACAATATGGGAATCTCTCAAACATGTAGGCTTTCTTACTATATTAACCTTTACCGTTGAATAAGCGATAAATAACAATTTAATATACACTCCGAAAAGTCAGAGCTGCTTCCTAGCAAATATCGCAAGAATATAAATGACTATGATCCGCCTACTATCGTTATATTTATTCCTCCATAAGTTCTTAAAATCCTATCACCCACAGATTTAGCCTAGTTATGCGTTTCGTAGAATTATTAAATATCAAGTTACCTAGATATTTTATTTTCACAATGATAAAAATATCGTTATTTTCACTTACAGCAATCATTTGCATACATATAATAATTGTGAATCCTTAGAGTACCTATTACAAAGCAGCTTTTGCAGAAATGATGATGACAGCTAAAAAGGTTATCAACATTATAATTCTAACATTCGTGTTGACATAGTTATGTGAGCACACGATAATCCTCCGTCCTCCATATGGACAACGTTTTGAACCGTTCGAACTTTACATAGTACTAGATGAGCCCGCGGTTCCACCCGCGCTATTTAAAACTACTGCTCCGCTTCCGTGGCTCATAGCGTGATGGTATATAGCCAATAGCCTTCCTCGATAAATGGGCTATCCAACACTTAAAGAATTTTCAAATCGGACCAGTAGTTCCTGAGATTAGCACGTTCAAGCAAAAGAAAACAAACTCTTCAGCTTTATATAATACATCATACATACATACATAGACTCACGCCTGTTTCCCGCAGGGGTAGGCAGAGACTAGGGCACGCCATTTGCAACGATCCTGACATACCTCTCTTGCTTCATTCACTTCCATCAAGTTTGTCATGCATGCTCTTCTGTTTAGGGTACTTCTGACCTGTCTTTCTTTAGGATGTCTCCAATCTGGTCAGAGAACGTCCGCCTAGGTCTTCCCCTTCATCCTGTCCCATTCACACTTGCCTTATATATCTTCTTTGTCAGACTTTCGTCATACATCTTCTCCATGTGCCCAAACCATCTTAACATGCCTTTCTCGATGCTTGTCACTACATCTTCTTTTAGCCCACACCTTGCCCACACCACTCTCTTATGACTATTTACATACACTATTCATTCGGTCAAAGATACACCACACATACTTCTCAGTACTCTCATTTTTACAGCATTTATTCTACTTTCAAGTCCCTTCTGCCATACCCAACTTTCACTACCATACATAAGGGTAGGCACTAACATAATAGTATTAGATTTATACATAAGAATAATACTAAGTCACAAAGTATTACAAAGTCCAACTTAGCAAGAAATCTTCCTCGTATTTTCTTCAGAGAAAAGAATAGGTTTCCTTTAGTTATTTGGGTTATTACACTTATTGCAATTCATGTGCTACCAACCTTGTTCAAGTTCAATTCAAGTAAATCATATAAAGTATTTGGAATGAAAGGGCGTCGGTACACAACATAAAAAATGTATAAAGTTTCCCACGTTTTGCTTCATATCTCATAAAGCAACGACAGTGTGTTTACGGCTCATAAATTTTCTAATAAACCATAAAATTTCATTGTTTTTATTAGACTTTTTGACACTGTGACATATATATGTATATAGTATTGGTGTACTAGAGTTTATCCAAAACGAATAAAATGCTGTCGAATTCAATATCATCTATTATGATATTTAGACAGAGTGTGTATCTCTTATTGCAAGATCTTTTATTTGAATATAAGATAAGTGAAATAAATTCAGTACAAATCGTAAGACAATGTTCATTTCAAATAAATTGGCAGTATTAGTAAGAAAAACTTATAAAGCAAAAGTTGCAGCGGCGATGAAGTAATAAGGTCCTAGATGGCACGCAAATGGAACGTTAAAGTTTCTGCGGTACGCCAATAGAAAATGTCGGGTGACTCGTAGAAAGGCTATTAATTATGAGAAAGGAAATTGAAACCCCAGTGGAAATGGAAAAGTAATAAAATGCAACAGCGATTGCAAGATGAGTGCTGTGGCCGTTTGCGTCGCGAGCCCGCTTCAAACTGGGCCAATCTCGTCGCAGCCTTTACATTTTATAACTACTTAGTTACCCGTTATTTAACTATGCATGCTTCTAGGTTCTATCCACGCTGACAATTTTAAACAGTTTTCTTGAAACGGGGAAGAAATTCGGCGTTTGTTTTGGATATTGTATTTTGTTTTTATATCTTTGTCGACTGTTTAACAGTTACGGCAATACATATGTAAGTAAATCAGAAGAAATATATTTTAGCGTGAGACATTAAAACGAGATGGTATAATTTTATGAGGTTTTCAGACTTTATTATTTATATTATACAGACTGTTTACACATATATGCGGTGCCGTTTAACCGTCACATCATTATGAAGAAAATTGTATTACGTCGTGAACTTCATCTTAATGAAAGTCAAACTTAAAGTAGAATCAAAACTATATTTTTAAACGTCTTCATTACGCAGGAGATTCCTGATTCGACCCGATTTATTCAAGTGTTACCTCGGAACTTGTTACTCCGAGGAAAAATTTATGTACTGTCTTATATGGTTGGACTAATAAAGTGTTGCCTCAGAACTTGTTACTTCGAGGAAAAAATTATGTACTGTCTTATATGGTTGCACTAATAAGTGGACCTCGGACTCCAATACGCGAAAATCTTAGATGCAACCGAGCTAACGCTAGGACGACGATGAACTTTTTACTCGGTGGACTGATTTTAACGATATCGTATTTATATTTGATCAAGATCTGATGAGCGCATTAACGTTTTATTAAAACCCCGTCTTGTGGTTTTGAATTATTACATATGTTTTGGACACAACATTATTTTTCTTTGAAATTAAACTACAGTTTACGGATTTTATCGCGATGTATTGGTTTCACTGAGTTATTACATTTGAAACTAATGATCTAGAAACTACATTTTTAATTTATTACTAGCCGACGTTTCGAATTCCTTACAGGATTCATGTTCACGGCAGACTGAGGTGATATTTGTCTTTGTTTTGAATTTCAAAGTTATCTCAAAGTACCCGAACATTTTTCAACTATTGGTTTTACTATCTACGCAGAATGTGCTCACTGTGTCTTGATGTCTTCTGGTGACTTTGTCCTTCTTGGGTTTCATTAGCCTGATGACAGGGTCCCAAGCTGGAGGAACATTCCAACCATCTTCCCTATTGAAATTAGGATGTTTTTTTAATTTCAATAGCTTCACGTATCATTCTTGGAATAAAGCGATGTTCTTTTGCGAGTATCTGTGGTTTATCAAATCGCAGGTAATGGTTGGTTCCTTGTTCTACATGTTCACACACAGCAGACTTCGTTGAGCGTTTGTGTTTAATGTCAGCTATATGTTCCTTTATGTCTATGCTTTCGAATGTCGAATGCCTATGCTTCTCTTGGTTTGTCCAATGTATGAGAGCCCACACTCACAGTCTATCTTGTAAACCCCGGCCTCTTGTAAGGGTAACTGACTCTTGACAGATGGTAATAATTGGCTTATCTTCGTTGGCGGCTTGTAGAAAGTTTTGATCGAAGCTCGCTTCAAGATATAACCAATCTTGTCGGTCACGCCCTTGATGTATGGGAGGACAGCAGGTTGTCTCTCTACTGTGGCTGGCTTGTTCTTCGGGGATCTGTGACGTTGGCGCGGCGGTCGGAGCTTGTTGTCTTGCAGAACTTGCTTGACATGTTGAAGCTCGGCGTCCAGGTGTTTCTTGTCACAGATCCCCCGGGCTCTCTGAAACAAAGACATTCCAACGGTAGCTAACTGTTTAGGATGGTGGTGAGATGCACCGTTTAAGTACCTATTTGTATGTGTCTTTTTCCTATACACAGTGTGGCTCAAAGAGTTGTTTTTGTTCCTGATAACAAGTACATCTAAGAAAGCTAAAGAATTGTTTGCCTCTAATTCCATTGTAAATTTTATGTGGTTATGAATAGAATTAAGATGGTCTAGGAATACATTAACACTATCTGTTGGTAAAATTGTAAAAGTGTCATCTACATACCGCTTGTAGAACCTCGGTGTGATGGTGGCAGTCTGCAGGGCTCGCACCTCGAAGTCCTCCATGAAGATGTCAGCAACAACAGGCGATACTGGAGAGCCCATTGCTACACCGTCTACTTGTATGTAGTATTTCTCATCCCATAACAGATAGCCAGTTGTTAAGCAGTGTTTCAATATTTCTGCATATTCCTCAATTATTAACAACTGGCTATCTGTTATGGGATGAGAAATACTACATACAAGTAGACGGTGTAGCAATGGGCTCTCCAGTATCGCCTGTTGTTGCTGACATCTTCATGGAGGACTTCGAGGTGCGAGCCCTGCAGACTGCCACCATCACACCGAGGTTCTACAAGCGGTATGTAGATGACACTTTTACAATTTTACCAACAGATATTGTTAATGTATTCCTAGACCATCTTAATTCTATTCATAACCACATAAAATTTACAATGGAATTAGAGGCAAACAATTCTTTAGCTTTCTTAGATGTACTTGTTATCAGGAACAAAAACAACTCTTTGAGCCACACTGTGTATAGGAAAAAGACACATACAAATAGGTACTTAAACGGTGAATCTCACCACCATCCTAAACAGTTAGCTACCGTTGGAATGTCTTTGTTTCAGAGAGCCCGGGGGATCTGTGACAAGAAACACCTGGACGCCGAGCTTCAACATGTCAAGCAAGTTCTGCAAGACAACAAGCTCCGACCGCCGCGCCAACGTCACAGATCCCCGAAGAACAAGCCAGCCACAGTAGAGAGACAACCTGCTGTCCTCCCATACATCAAGGGCGTGACCGACAAGATTGGTTATATCTTGAAGCGAGCTTCGATCAAAACTTTCTACAAGCCGCCAACGAAGATAAGCCAATTATTACCATCTGTCAAGAGTCAGTTACCCTTACAAGAGGCCGGGGTTTACAAGATAGACTGTGAGTGTGGGCTCTCATACATTGGACAAACCAAGAGAAGCATAGGCATTCGACATTCGAAAGCATAGACATAAAGGAACATATAGCTGACATTAAACACAAACGCTCAACGAAGTCTGCTGTGTGTGAACATGTAGAACAAGGAACCAACCATTACCTGCGATTTGATAAACCACAGATACTCGCAAAAGAACATCGCTTTATTCCAAGAATGATACGTGAAGCTATTGAAATTAAAAAACATCCTAATTTCAATAGGGAAGATGGTTGGAATGTTCCTCTAGCTTGGGACCCTGTTATCAGGCTAATGAAACCCAAGAAGGACAAAGTCACTAGAAGACATCAAGACACAGTGAGCACATTCTGCGTAGATAGTAACACCAATAGTTGAAAAATGTTCGGGTACTTTGAGATAACTTTGAAATTCAAGACAAAGACAAATATCACCTCAGTCTGCCGTGAACATGAATCCTGTAAAGAATTCGAAACGTCGGCTAGTAATAAATTAAAAATGTAGTTTCTAGATCATTAGTTTCAAATGTAATAACTCAGTGAAACCAATACATCGCGATAAAATCCGTAAACTGTAGTTTAATTTCAATGTGTAACATTCGCGTAAACCCAAGAAGATATTATTTTTCTTGTCCAGAGAATATGTAAAAAATAAAAAGCAGGCAATAAATGTGCATTGACTACGAAAAAAGCAGCCTAAAGCCTGTTCCCAGAAGGAGCCCAAACAAAAGATGACAAAAGCTCATATTCATCTTTTCAGTCATCAAAGTTTTATAATGTATTTGCATACAATGCTCTTACAACGTTACAGCTGGGACATAAATACGTAGATTTTTGGGAGAACGGTTTTAAAGCTGTTGTAGGACCTATACAAATTAATTTATTGTCATAATTAAGATTTGCAAGGAACACAATAATAGCATTAGTTAATTTCATCTGTATAAGACAGTTTTAATCTCAAGTATGTTTTCTCATCCGTGTGGTGACGGATTAAGAATACAAAACGTTACCACCCCATTTTATTCCGTGGGTATCGTAAGACTAAGGAAATAGGTACACGAAGCAGAATAGTATCCTTGCAAAGAGACGGAAAACTCGACATCAAAACCCAGTACAATCCTGTCTGGCCAGCGTGGTATACCTAGTAATAATACATGGCCAAATCCTTCTGTAAACTCTGCTGTGTAGCAAGTTAAAAGAGGCTTCAGTTCAGCAGTGGACTACGAAAGACTGCAGAGGGATGTTTTCTTTCATAAATTCTGTTGCCGCATACTATCCCCTGTCACGGTTTTACGACATTTCACGTGTTAAGTTTTCATTTATTTATTCTCTTTTCAACAAGACATTTATAGGCCGGCATTCTGTGCCAATCTACCTTGAGGGTGTAGAGATAAAATAAAGTAAGTGCAAACTGAAGTCGTATGTGTCAAATGAATAACACTATTCCCACACAAGATTGAATACTGTATGACAGTACACTGTGAAAATAGCAGTGACAAGCAAGCATGTATCAATGTTATTTAGCCAGTGATTTTTCTGAGCTAAGTCTATACAAAAATTGCCTGATGTGGTCCTGGCTGTTGCTGAGAATCCAACGGAATACCTTAAACTACTTGGTAACAAGTAACGAATACCTTATAAAGAGCTAAGTGTAATAAAGAAATAATGTCAAGTAAGTTTTGCAATAGCAAAACTTACTTGACATTATTTTTTGGGTTCGATTCCCGGGTCGGGTTTTTGTGTCCGACCTGGGAATCTGTGTTACTCGGTTACTGTGTTACTGGGTTTTTCCGAATACTCAGTAGCAGCCCGGAGTCTGGTGATGTGCCCGGTAACGGCAATAGGCTCGCCCCCTATTACGTGGGACCTAAAAATTCATGGCGAAATCTGGGTGTAATATTTACACCTCTACCTACCCCTTCGGGGATACAGACTATAAATAAAAATAAATAAATATATTAAAATAATTGCGCGATTGATAAGCATTGTATAAGTAACTGTTTAGTTATATATCTAGTGTGATTTACACGCAATCCAACATATCAGTTTTGTTATTGACGTCATAAAGCGATACAACGTTTCGATTTAAACGCTTAACCTATGCAGATCCCCTCATATCTGCCGAATCAGAACCTGCGCTAAATTTCCCAGTTCATGTCCCATTTGCCGCATATTTCGTAACTTAGCAAAAAATAACAGAATGAAAGAGAATATGTATAAAACCCTGTTGATATGACGCACATTCAGCCTAAAATGAACATAATGTACGATATATATATTTGTATATATCGTCGTTTCAGATTTGAGACGAATCAAAATTTTGATAAGCTACGCATAGAAAAATATATTTTATCATGAAAAGTTTATTTTCCATGAACACCAAAACTTTATTTTGAAGCTATCAACTTCGACCTAATCATGTTAGTAGGTATAATGTAAATAATAAATTATCTCGAATAGTTTCGAAATCAGTTCAAAAAGCATTACCAGTTTTAAAATTCGAAATCAAGCATAGCGAACACTATGCTTGATTTCGTGATTTAATAAACGTTTTTTGTGTGCTACTTCACAAATACGAGACACTATTGTACTAATGTAGAATCAAAATTTATCTCTCGTATATCTATCTATCTATAACGTCACGCCTGTCTCCCATTGGGGTAGGCAGAGACTATGTCTCGTCTTTCATCAAAATATATTTTCAGAAAAAGTCAGAGACAAAGAGATCAGTCTTCAACATAAAACAATACCGCACAATCTTTGGAATATAAAACGTCGTTAGAATTACATAAAAACTGGTGGAATTACGTCACGTTTCATATTAAATTACACAACAGAGAAGCGAATCGTGTAACAAAGCGGCGAGGACTTCGCTCCCAGAGGATGAGCCGAGGATACTTTCTGAGTCAACATGGCATTTTATTATTTGCTTATTTTATTAAAAATCTGGACGTTGAGTGGATCATTTAATATGTACTGATCTTTATTTGCATAAAAAGAAATGCTTCGTCTCTAAGTCGCCGGCCCGTACCTAATGCAAGATGTCTTACGTCTTGCAAAGCGTCTTGTATTGCAGGGATTAACTTTATACTTCATAAATCTTGGCGTTGGTGTAATACCTACATATAACACCTTTTTGGCGCGAAATACTTATATATAAGACTGACCTTTGTGTAAGATGAGGGCACAGGCACTAGACTACTGAACTACTCGAACTTTTGCGTAGGTATATGTCGCAGGCAATTTTTATGCGTCCGCTTTTAATTATGTTAGCTGTCGAAGTACAGACATCATCATAGATGCGCACGTTACTTATAAACCATAACCTATTTATTTTTACTATTCCCGACATTGCCTTATTTCCTATAAATTTTTGGGAAAATATTTTAGACGTTACGGATTATACCTAATTTATTCTAACTATTCGATTCTAACTAAGGTTCATTTTCTAAGATACATCTTCTTCAAAGTTGCTTTACGTTGTACAAATATACATAAGTACATTTATAAATACCAAATTCTAAGAAATCTAAGTTATTGTTATGTTTTCAAAATGTACACAATATACAATGTTCCCTTGATGAAGGTTCAATTAGCACAGAGGGCCGTTTAATCCGGATTTGATTACCACCAAACAGGCTCCCCCGGCTTCGAACGACTACACGCAGTAATTTGGACCTTATTTGTTATGTCCAACTTTACATAGTATAGTCCAGCATCACATTAATACACAACTGCTCGTCAACACTTCAACTATATATCTAGTATTAATACATTAAAATGTATAGTAAGATAAACAGAATTTTAAATATTATATCCACAAACCGCCACAATCTAAAGGAGAAGCTGCAGGTTTTTCAAGGTAGTAGAGTCTTGCTGATTTCAGCATGAATGGGCCGGCTTGACCGGGGTAGTACCACCCTCTCAAAGAAAATCGACATAAAGTAACAGTACCTAAACTGTAGCGTTCCGTTCGGTGAGTGAGAGTGCCGGAGGCCCTATCCCCTATTCCTTCTCCCTCATCCCACTCCTCATCCTATCCCTTTTCCCAACCCCAAAGGGTGGCAACGCACTTGTGACTACTAAGCTGTTGCTTGTGTCCATGGGCGGTGGTAATTGCTTACTATCAGGCAATCCGTCTGCTCGTTTGCCACCTATTACCGTAAAAAAAAAGGTTTGGCTTAAATCCCTTGATTATGACCGTACGGAACGAATTGTTGAAGTATAAACACATACATGCATTCACACACACATACATGCATTCACACACGCATACACACGCGCGCTCGCACACATATATATGTACTTTTTAGCATCTATACTTTTTAGCTTTTTACGGAGACCCAGAGCGGGTTTCCCCGTAATTACGCCCTTGAGAATGACACTTCCACCCCTGAATTTATTATAATAATTTATAATTATTATTATAATAATAATTATATTATATTAATAATTATAACATACATACATACATAGACTCACGCCAGTTTCCCGCAGGGGTAGGCAGAGACTACGGAACGCCATTTGCAACGATCCTGACATATCTCTCTTCCTTCATTCACTTCCATCAGATTCCTCATGCATGCTCTTCTGTTCAGGGTACTTCTAACCTACCCTGCTTTTAGGATGTCTTCAATCTGGTCAGAAAATGTCCGCCTAGGTCTTCCCCTTCGTCCCTTCCACTTAATATTAATTATAATAATTATTTTTATAATAATTATTATTAACAGTGTGAAATACTCCAATACAACCTGATTTTTATATTTTGGCAATAAATCTATGAAATTTAGAGAATAGTAGAAGATTCCCCCACACATATTTTTATATTTAGTGTTTTATGCTTGGTCTCGTGGGAATTCCGGGAAATGCCTTCTTAGTGCACTTCTATGGCATTTGGCATGTATGGTCCTTAAGGACCATGCCAAACTTTATAGTACAAAGTAGTATAGGCTGTGCGTTGTCTGTCAGTCTGTCAGTAACGTAAGAATATAATTAATGTACAGTGATAATTGTCCGTATTTATGCAAAAAGGAACCACACGACAAATTTCGATTTTTGCTTTTTTTGAAGAATACTAATTTAAAAGTGGTTTATTTTCTTATTCAAAAAAGATCCACATGATTTTCCCTTGGAAACAAGTTATACAAAAAGCAGAAAGGAACCAACAGCAAAAACACACATTATACATATTGCAAAACCGAACCATAGCACCATGGGACTCGTTTCATCAAACAAATAAACCATATAAATTCCATGTCACTTTATACAAAACAGATCCACAGATACTTGGTACCCTTATACTTTAAAAATATTTCTATTATTAACAATTATTCTAATACACCAAATGGAACCAAATTTCAGTGGTAACGTTATGCGTAAAATAAATTCATATTTTAATGACTAATATTTTTTTGCAAAATTGAACCACAAGCATTCGGTTCTACCATGTATAAATAAATATTATAAACAGCAGAACCACAAGTACGTTATTTTATTGTACTGAGGAAGGCGTAAGCTTAAAGTTCGAAATTCTCGCTAAAATTGAGAGTTTCTACAAAGACCTGGAAGTCTTAACTCTTGAAACCAGGCAATGATGACTATAGAGCCCAACTCCCGCGCCAATATACGGGAAACATCACTGATGTCAACCCAGGCGATGTAAGAGGTCTCGAGCAACTTAAAAACAACAAGTCTCTATAAATCACCACAGGTCTCTTAAAAGCACGAGGGACTGTAGTCCAGAATGGGCTGGCGACACTCTTTACTTCCATTATACATCAGGGCCTTACAGCTCAGGCGTGGAGCGGGAGTGCGGTTGTCCTGTTCTTCAAAAAAGGTGACAAAATTTCGCTGAAAACATATAGACCCATTTCACTCTTCAGCCACCTCTACAAGTTGTTCTCGAGAGTACTAACAAACAGCAAAAATATACAGAAGACCAATGAGTACAATAAGCCGCTGTGTATGGCTTTCGAGGACTACAAGAAAGCCGAAATCAAAACCTGGGTGGTTCTGGTTGCTCTGCAGCGGTCTCGTACCGATTTGCGCTACATCGAGGCGTTGATATGTTTGAATGATATGGCCACTACGACCATCCAACTCCAGCCCCGTCGACGCGATTGCGACGAGGTGTGAGGCAGGGAGACTTAATATTTTAATCAGCTCTTCACCAGCGCACTCAAAAACATCTTTAAGATGCTGGACTGGCTTTGACTGGGCATAATTAATATTAACGGCGATCATACATCTCACACCTTCGGATTGCTGACGATATCGTCATCGACGATGACTCATCGGTGCGGAGGAAGAGTTGAGCGGGATGCTCCGCAGCTTTAGGCTATGGAGGAGCCCCTCGACGTGAACTTGTCTTGGCATGAACTGAACAAACCCAAGATTATGTTAGACGAACTCTTCATGTCGGAATCGGTTTATATTTACGGAAGGGTGCTTGAAGTTGTTCAAGAGTATGTCTACCATGAGCAATAGCTTGTTGTCCAGCTTGGTAGCAATAACTTCGATAAAGAAATCAACCGTAGTGTCCAGTTGGGATGGGCAACGTTTGGCAAACTACGTCAAGTTTTCTCTTCGCCCCTACCACAATGCCTGAAGACCAAAGTCTACAACCAGTGAGTCCTACCTGTTATGACGCACGGTGCCGAGACGTGGACACTCACAGTGGTACTAGTCCCCAATCTTAAAGTCACGCAGCGAGTTGTGGAGCGGGGGATGTTTGGTGTCTTTTTGAAGGATAAAATCCGCAACCAAGTTATCCGCCAAAGAACCAGAATTACCGACAATACCGATATAGCTCACAGAATAAGTAAGCTTATGAGGCAGTGGACTGGTCTTATATCTGCAGAAGCACTGATGGCCGATAGACCAAGCTTGTCCTAGAGTGGAAACCACGACTCGGTAAGCGTAAGGTAGGGCGGCACCGGGTTAGGTGGACTCACGACCTGAAATCGAGGCTGGGACGAAGTGGATGCGAAAGGCTAAGAACCATGTACTGTGGCGCACATTGGGAGAGGCCTATGTTCAGCAGTGGATTGCTGTAAGCTGTATATCAAAGGTTTATTACGATAATACTTAGTTTCATGTACATATATCGGTAAATCCATGGCTTTACCGATATACATGAAACCCATGGGTTGTGGTTCTTTTTTGCATATGAGGAAAGCTATTAGTTAGTAAATATTAAAAGGAACCACATGCACATTTTCTTCATTATGTAGAAAAATTAAGAGTATCCAGACCAAAGGACAATGGCAGATCTCCATACATCAAAATGTCTGAAATTAAATTGAAGCGTACAGTAATAAAAAATATATCAAAAAACTTGGCGTAAGTAACAGAGTCTATAAATGGTTTTTTTTTTATGGGTATTTTCACTCAGGAATGGCGGAAAAAGAAGATATCGGTGTTTGAATTTTTAGTTAAGAATAAACAATGTAGGTAAAAGGAAAGTTATAGTATGAAAGTTCAACAATGTAGGTAGGTACGTTTGAATTGTCAAATGACATATGTCAGATTGACATCAAAACGCAGAAGTATTTTGTAGCAGCTAACTGTCACAGCCAAAGACAAAAGCAGAACTGCACATTTTAAATCGATTTTATGTGAAATCGATGCAACATTAAAACGATGCTGTGACGTTTTTATTTGATTTAAGTAACGTTGTTTTGCTTCAAAAATATTAGCTTATTGATATAATGTTGATTAAATATTAAATAACTGCATTTTAAATCAAACCAACTCTATAAAGGTCGATCGTATCGATTACTTATTTAATAATCGATACGGATATAGCAGTCACGTCTATTCCTGTCAAACCATTGTCTATGGCAACAATCAAATAATAAAGTATTCGTAATCAATTGGAATGCTTTTTATCATCATAAAATACCCCAGCTTTAACGAGACAAAGTGAAAATATTAAAAATCGTAGAAAAAAAAACTATTTGTTGTGTTCATATGAAGTTTAAGGTCGCCACAACAAACCCAGACCAAATTCTGCCATTGTTCTTTATATACACATACTTAAATGAGTAATTTATCAATACAATTATATAAAATCTTGGGTGCATAGGGCTCCCACCAAGAACTTAGGGTCCCAAGCCAACCTCACCTGCAAGTGGTGCACCTGCCGATCAACGGACGAGGCTCTGGCAAACAAAATGTCCCAATAAGCGGCAATAGGCTCGCCACCTATTACGTGGGATCAAAACACTGGCGAAAAGTGAGCGTTTAATATGCCTCTACCTACCCCTTCGGGGAAACAGGCGTGAGTCTGTGTATGTGTGTGTAATTATATAAAATAAATGTAATAATTTATTTATTCTTACAAAACTGCACATGTTTTTGTAAATCCATTGATATCTCAGAAGTGCGTTTTTGCTGGGTGGTTCCTTTTTGCATAAATACGGACAATTGAAGTCATTAAGTACAATATGCCTATAATTATACCTTTAATTAATAAATGTAACTTTATCGGAGCGAAAGTGTACGTTGTAGTGTGGCAAAATGGAAGTTACATTCACCCAATTAAAAAAAGAGAATCTATTTTATCAATGGCTAGAAAGACTGCTTCCTTAAGTCTTTCTAGCCATCGATAAAATAGATTCTCTTTTTTTAATTGGGTGAATGTAACTTTAATTTTACCACATTATCTATGATTCTATCGTTATCTGTACGTGAGTAAGAAATTCAAAAGCTTTAACGCCAAGTAGAATTATAAATCTTAACCAGAAATTAGATTCAGCATTTGCGAGTATTCGCGTAAGTTTATCATCAACAAGTCAGGCACAAAGAAGCATCAATTCGAATAAGACAATGTTACGTCCACTTGCGCTCCGCTAAATAAGAAATATCACAAAAATTTATTCATAAAACCAAGCTACTTTAACACCGAAACCTTATATAATTTCTTTAATACCGAAGTAAACATTTTACTCATAAATATATCCGAAATCCGAGATAATTGACTGGCTGCGTATTACTTTAATTTATAACTCCTTAAAATAAGTTTTACCCCTCGGCGGACGAATTCGCCGCAGTCCAATTTAAAGCTTAAACTTTTAGTTAAACTCGGTCATATCTTCCCTGGCTCCAGATTTAGATTATAGGGTAATTGAACCAGCTTATATCGCGGCCCCGCTCAAATGTACCAACAAACTTTTGTATCTACAGTTATTTGTTTTCCTCTTGTCGTATACATTTTACTATTAGAAGGCACACGCTTTGTATATAAAGTTAAATAATGCAGTCAATATGTTTTGATTTAAACTTTTTTATTGCAAGCATGGAGGCAGTAATCCGGTCTCGAGCCAATATGATGAGATTTTTCACCAAGTACTTATGTGACATGTTTATCGGAGAACATGCCTTGCCGGCGTAGTACCATCTTGGCCACTGCACTTCAAGCAGTAGCCCTAGAATTGGCTGAGTTCCTTCACAACTGAGATATGTCGTTTCAAGTGATGATTCTCATACACTTAGCTATAACGAAGTGAAGGGGTCTTTCTGGTGTGAACTGAACCCACACTTTTATTGTCCTGTACACATGGATCCTATATTTATTTATTTAAATTGTATGTCATAAGAACTATACAGAGGTAGAGTGAAATATTTAGGAGTCGTCATTTGGATAATTCGGGCATAATTGTTGTAGGTGCATTACTCTTGGGGTCGTAATGTGATTAATAAAAAATATTTTTTATGTTTGTTGTTTTAACATTTTGTGTTTGACACTTAGTCATTAAGATTCCTATAGCGATATATACCTATAACTATCAAAATAAATAAATCTGTAAAATCCATTAAAAACACTTTAGACGCTAGATTTACATTTCCCAAATCTAATAATCTTACCAAATACACCATCGGTGCCGAACCCGTAAGGAACGTCGACGAACACCGCAGTAGCTTTAGTGGGTAGCCGTAATAATAATAATGTGAAGTAATAATGATAATGATTATAATAACGTAATAATAATAAATAGTACGGTACGGCAATAGGCTCGCCCCTATTACGTGGGACCTAAAAATTCATGGCGAAATGTGGGTGTTATATCACACCTCTGCCTACCCCTTCGGGGATACAGGCGTGAGACTATAAAAAAAAATTGTGAGGAAATTTCTAGATCTGAAGCCCTAACCACCGGTGACTTGGATCCTATTCCCGTCGTCGATGGGAATCTATTTTTATATTTTTAAATATCATTTTTATTTTTTTAGAAAGTAATATGTAAAAATGTAAAAGATAGGATGAATATGAAAATAAAGATAATAATAATAATAACCCCTCTGGGGCAGCCGTTATCTCATCATGAGGCTAACGCAATCTCGGAGGGCAGAGTTAAAGCTTTCAAACATCACCTTTATCTTGTGAAAAAATGTATTACAGGATGAATAAAAAGCTGACAAACCGCAGGGCAGCTTTGTGGTCAGCTGAATGAGTGTGGCGACACTGCGGTCTCGAATGCTTCAGAGAGTCTTCAGGGCCTCGGCTCCGGCTTGCCTTTATTGGCTGGTTGAAGTGGATGCCCAAGAATGCCCGCAGGACTCTCAACTCTGGCTTGCCTTGGTCAGCCGGCCAGAGGGAAGCCGCAAGAGCTCGGGGGTGGAAGTGTCATTCTCAAGGGCGTAACTACGGGGACACCCGCTCCGGGTCACGAGACCCGCGATGGCGAAACCGGTGACGCACCGCTCTACACCCCTAGCCACTCGCACCGGTGTTGCCCTCTGGCTGCCTTTATGGCAGACTTTGTTTACCTTGGTGGCTATTTAGAGAGGGCCTATCTAGTGAGTTGGCGAGTCACCGTCTGCCCCTTTTCGAGGTACTATAAGAGTACTTAGAGCAGACACCGGTTTTCATCCATAGTTGCCATTTAAACCAGTCCATTTAACACCCATCACAATAGCCCAGATTAATTAGTTCCATACAAGTAGCAATAGTGTTGCAACTTTTTTTTTTGGTGTCGGGTTGGAAAATCCTCATGGAGTCCCTGCGCCCTGGGGGGGGGGGAAGGACGAAGGGGACTGTCAGACTCTTACTGACTAAAAACCAACCCGTGGTCCTCATGTACCCATGTGTCGGAGGGTAGGGTTTCACCGAAGCATTCGTCGCACCCCCCGACGAGTATTGGCCCGCCAGATGGTCAGGCGTGCCCCGAACGAAACCCCCTTATCGGCGGATGAAGGTGTTGGGCTCCACCGCCAAAACACCCAGCGGCCGCAGAGGATAGGGAGGACGACAACGTAACACCGCATCTCCTCTTCCTCTGCGGCCGCACCGCGACGCAACGATGGTGCGCCCCCATTTGGTCGCGGGAGATAGGGCGCGGCAACGCAACACCGACACGCCTCTCCTCCCGCGACCGCACCCGACTGCGAGGGTCAGACAGAACTGTCCCCCGCACCCGCACCTATGGACACATCCTACGCAGGCCTCACGCAAGCCCACGCGGAGCGTCCCCTCCTGGATCCCTCTTAGCTTCACCGCGGGTGACCAATCCACGGTTACTGAGCCCCCTCACCACGACAAGGTGGAGATCCCACGGGGGGGAATAGTGTTGCACCTGCTGCGGCTAATCCGTGACTGCACTTAATAGTGCAGTTATGGAGGCTCCTCAGTAGGTGTCCCATCACATTCTAGATTAAAACTCTCAAAGGGCCTCTGCGCGTTGGACCTATGTCTTCATGCATGCACTCCTGCCAAAGGGCCGTGTACTTTTTTAACACCATATGTTCGAAAAGTACGCGTGATAGAGAAACACATAATAATAATAATAATATTCATTTATTTGCTCAGAATGTAGGTATGTATATACGTAGAGACATAGTCACACACTCCTTCTACTTGCCCGAGGAGGTGACCGATAATCCATAATTAAAGTTTCTATCGTAAAGACAAAAAACAAATACGCGTGAATATAACTTTTCTTATCACTTTTTTACAACTCAGCTTTTACAAGCCGTAGGGCAAAAACCACGGGACTTTAGTAACAAAGGGACAACAATATGCAAACGTTTGACCAGATGTTAGCATATTTAAGGGTCTGACTTTCTACATTACCAGTTGTAGGTATATGTTTATTTTAGAATCAAAAACTTCTGTCTCTTGTCTTTCGACAAGTGAGTGTAGGTAAATTGTGCATTTCGATATTTAAATTAAACTAGTCTTATAATAATTATCCACAATAATTACCGTAAATAATTGATTGTCTGGCCTATGCAAAAGGTAAAGTTGAAGTCAGATCAAAAGTCTAAAAGCTTTCACAGACATATTTCATACACTCTCAGGCCCATTTCTCCTTATTATATTTATCGAAGGTTGCGGGTTCGATTCCATTTCATTTGTGTGCATGAATATGGATGTTTGTCTTGGTCTGGGTGTTTCTATGTATAATATGTATGCATTTACAAAAAAAAAAGTATTGTATGTTTATCCATTATCTAGTACCCATGGAACAAGCTCTGCTTAGTTTCGGACCAGATGGTGTTGTGTGAATGTGTTAGAAAAAAAAATTGTGGCACATGTCAGAAATGGTATTCTCCTAAATTAACTGGTATTTGAATGATATCGTAACTATATCATAAATTGCACCATGACCGATAGATATAAAATAAATCAGCGGGTCTTAATCGCGTATAATTAACTTATTAAAGGTATAAGTTTGTATACTTAGGTACATTGTTTACAAGAGATGGTAAGAATGAAGAAAATATTGAAACAAGAGTTAATGCAGGTAATAGGGTGAATGGAGCTCTGAAGGCGTTTATGAATAGCCAAAACTTACGCAGAACTTACGCAGCTCGGTGTAGATGACACTACAAGTAGAAGCAATAGATGTAAAAAAATATTATAGTAATTACGTACAGTTCAAAAACCTGTGCATTTTATGTGGGCGCTATACAGTAAAAAAATCTTCTTCGCACCCCTTCAAAACTTATCAAAGAAGTGCTGTACGCTAGTGTTTTGATTACATAGTAATATCTTGTATTCACAAAATTGCTATTAAAAATATGGACTCATACGCTATATAAAATATACGCTTTGAATAACTCCATTAAAAAACCGCGGTATATGTAACGTCACTCGTGCGGATTTGTTGCCACACTAAAGAATTAGTGCTCACCCCTGTCTAAGGCAACCTCCGCGGTAGTCTAGCTGCCTAGGAATAGCGAGTGAGCAATGCGTTCAAAATGGTAATAAACTTTGTACGAAGACTGGTGTTGCTATACTTGTATCGTAACATTATAAGTAAACGAAAATAAGAGGCAATATAAAAATAAGAGGCATGTTATAAAAAAAACATTTTAAAAAGTGGTACAGGCATGAAGCCTTTGTACCACTTTTTGACTTGCCAATATTTTTGCGCACCAATTTTAAGACAGCTTTGAACAATCGCAGTGTAGCGCGAACTATTATTGCTTATACACTAAAGGAAACACATCCGGACTCAGAATCTTCAATGTCGCAACAGAATATTTTGTTCCATGAGACGATTGGATACACAAATTGTATTACTGACTAGCTGACCCAGCGAACGCCGTATCGCCTTTTTTAAGAGTTTTTATTTCATTCCCTTTTCCAAGCCCCTTTTCCAAAGTTGCCATTGACATAGCGCTTAATCTCTTATCATTTCAGAGTCTATAAATGATGAACAAACAAACATAGATTTTTATATAATATTGAATTCCCCATTCCTTAAAAAATCGGAGACGATACCCATATCGACTTTAAAAAAAATCCCGTCCGCCATCTTTGATTTCCTATCTGCCATCTTTGATCACGAAATAGATGTTGTATTTGGATTCACCATCCCTTAAATCATCAGAGACGATACCCACATTGATTTTTTAAATTTTTCCCATCTGCCATCTTTGATTTGCCATCCGCCATCTTGAATCACGAAATAGATATTATATTTGGATTCCTCATCTTTTTAAACATCGGAGACGATACCCATATAGATTTAAAAAAAAATCTCATCCGCCATCTTTGATCACGAAATAGATGGTGTTTTTGAATTCCCCATTCCTTAAAATATCGGAGACGATACCCATATCGACTTTAAAAAAAATCCCGTCCGCCATCTTTGATCACGAAATAGATGTTGTATTTGGATTCTCCATCCCTTTTAACATCGCAGACGATACCAATAACAGTAGATTTTTTTAAATTTTCCCATCCGCCACCTTTGATCACAAAATAGATGTTGTATTTCGATTCCTCACCCCTTAAAATATCGAAGGCGATACCCATATTGATTTTTAAAATTTTGTCATCCGCTATCTTTGATTTCCCGTCCGCCATCTTGGATCACTCCCGAAAATCTCGAAAACGATACCCATATAGATTGTATCCTATTCGTTTAGCCTTTTTTTGCCTTTGACCCAACGCTCCCCCTTCTCGTTTGACCATTTTATTATTTTTTCCTGGCCCCTAAAGTTGTGACGTAATTTTATAATTGGGCTATCATAGGCAATAACAATTTTTTAAATCCGACTGCTAGTTCCTGAGATTAGCCGACATTATCTTTTAGCCTTTTTAGCCTTTTGCCCGGCCCCGAAGGGTCGAAGCGTTATGTTATATAGCCTATAGCCTTCCGGAATAACTGGCCTATCGTATACAAAAAGATTTTTTCAGATCCGACCGGTAGTTGTTGAGATTAGCGCGTTCAAACAAACAAACAAACTCTTCCGCTTTATTATATTATTAGTATAGATAATAATTAAATTATGCTTTATTTAAAATCCTCCCGCAAGGTGGACCGACGACCTGGTTAAGGTCGCGGAAAGCGGTTGGATGCTGGCGGCTCAAAATCGCTCTGTGTGAAGAACCTTGGGGGAAGCCTATGTCCAGCGGTGGACGTCTCTAGGCTGACATGATGATGATTATTATTATTTAAAGTTGCATAACTCTATTTCATATTCTTAAATAATGTTCGGCCTAACTGTATAAAACAGTGCATAGTTTTTAAATTCAAACTTGTGATATAAATGAAAAATTAAAACTTTGAATATAAACTTAAAAGAGCTTTTAAACTCTTTTAAATTATCTGTACTCGTATCACTCTGAGTTGTTAACTAAGCTTAATAATGACTACTGTACACTACATAGCATTGTTAACAACTGAGAAGTATTGAAGAATTTCAATAACCATTTCGTCACTGCCATCACTTTATGACTACCTGTCCATAATTGAAGCACGTGAATCCAGTTCTAGGTTTGGCTGTACTTCCTTATTCCTTGCTCACTTTTATGCAGCTGGTATCAACTAGCTTTATTTCGAGACCAATAATGGAGTTCCAATTTTGAACATGGTTGCTTACTCTTACCTGATAAATGGATCGTGAGTGCTTTTTTTTCTTAGTAGCTTCCCGTGGCTAACATCTTAATATATAAAATCCTTGCGTTACTGACTGACTGACAGACACGCTACAGCCGAAACTATTGGGCACAGGAAGCTGAAGTTTGGCAAGTATGTTCTTTGAGGAGTGTAGGGTAGCACTAAGAAAGGATTTTTGGAAATTCCACCCCTAAGGGGGTAAAACAGGGGGTCAAAGTTTGTACGGAACTTTTTATTCCTTCAATGGATTGACTCCAATCTTTGTATATTAGTTCCTCAAACAACGATAGTGAACTCTAAGAATTATAATTTTGGAAATTCCTCCCCTAAAGGGGTAAGATAGGGGGTCTAAGTTTATATGTAACTTTTTATCTCTCTAATGGATTGACTTCAAACTTTGAATATTGCTTCCTTAATCGACGATAGTGAACACTAAGAATTTGTTTTTTGAAAATTCTCACCCTCAGGTGGTAAGATAGGGGTGAAAGTGTGTTACTTATTATTCCTTCAGTGGATTGATTCCAAACTTTGTATATTAGTTCCTCAAATGACGATAGTGAACACTAAGAATTAATTTTCTGGAAATTCCTCCCCTAAGGGGGTAAGATAGGGGGTCTAAGTTTATATGTAACTTTTAATTTCTCTAATGGATTGATTTCAAACTTTGAATATTGGTTCCTTAAACGACGATAGTGAGCACTAAGAATTTGTTTTTTGAAAATTCTTATCCTCAGGTGGTAAGATAGGGGTGAAAGTGCGTTAATTATTATTCCTTCAGTGCATTGACGCTAAACTTTGTATATTGGTTCCGCAAATGATGATAGTGAACACTAAGAATTTGAATTTTTGGAAATTCCTCCCCTAAGGGAATAAGATAGGGGTCAAAGTTTGAAGGAAAATTTTTGTTCTTTCAGTGGATTGACTTCAAACTTTGTATGTTGGTTTCTCTAATGACATTAGTAAACATTAAGAACATCTTTTTGGAAATTCTTACCCTAAAGGGTTAAAAAGGGGAGTCAGAATTTGTATGAAACCTTTTTATTCCTTCATTGGATTTACTTCAACCTTTGTATATAGGTTCCTCAAATGACGTTAGTGAGCACTAAGAAAGGAGTTTTCGAAGTCACTCCCCTATGTAGGTTAAGAAAGGGTATCCCATTTTGTATATAAAAAAATACTGGATTCACTTGAAACTTTGTATATCGTTTCATCAAGTGACGTTAGTAATCCACCCCTATAAAGGGAAGTCTAGGAGAGGGTCCCAGATTCTATGATTCTATATATTCTCAGATTCTATATATATTTTTTTTCATCGTCGCTGTTGTGCATTTAATTTTGATTCATTTAAATTTATGTTGCTGGCTCTCATCCAAGCGCTCTTCATCTTCACTAACTAAAATGTATGATGGTTCTTTATATGACCAATAGAAGCCAAAATACTTAGAACCGTTATTTCGCTATTTATATTTATTTTTACGCAGGTGAGCACTTTCTATGAGTTATCTGCTTTGCCTCCCTCATTTCTTTAACCTAAAAATACTAAGAAAGGGTTTTTGAACTAGGATAATTTATTTTACATTTGTTTACAATGTCGGTGAGATATAGAAATGTATACTGCAACGGAATCCTTCACAAGTGAGTCTGACTGGTTTTTGACTAATTTAATTTTAACTAGCTTTTTCACGCAGCTACGCCTAAATGGCATTTTCATAGTTTGTTCGAGTTTTCATGAACCATAAGTAAAATTTACACCTAAATTGATTCAGCCATTTTTAAGATTACCCTGATTAAAAAGACAGACAGAAAAACAATCTAAATAAATCATTGGGGTACTGCAAACGGGTTAGCAACAATATACAATAGTTTTTTTTAAGATTACAGACAGACAGTCAAAAAATATTATTTATTTGTATAATAGACTTATAAATTATTCATAGACATTGTTCTTCTTTCATAACTCCCCTTTTTTTTGGTTGTTTGGGCTCTGCGATGCTATGTCAATTAGGACACACGACACACGTCTTTACGCTCCTAGCAACAAATTGGCATAACCTGAATATACGACTGCTACGCACCACGTGCCATCCCCACCATATCGCTGAACCGAGATTACCTTAGCGGTGCTCAAAACACGATTAACATCAAAATTTCGTAACTAATTGCGTTATTTTGGTAACTTCGGCCTTCGCTAAACTAATTCGTTTGTTTTCTATCATATTATTATACCCGTTATTAATTTGTTTCAGTATTTTGCTTTATTTTTATTTTTTTATAAGTTTTGGGAAATAAAGTTTAAGTTGATAATTATATTTAAATTTCATGATTTGGTTTATTTTAATCTTTATTCGTTAAGGTTAAATAAGTTTAATAGTTAAAATGGTTCAAAAAATTCTGTTTATTAATGGACAACATATACCTCATACTGTGATAGATATTGGAAAAGATGGAGCCTGTTTATTCAGAGCTTTATCTTTTTTAATGTTCGGAACGCAAGAATTGGCAAGGGATCTACGTGAACGTATAGTTAGCTTTGTTATTGAAAACTGGGCGGCATTTTCAGTCATGACGTGTACAGCCTATGGAGATAACTATTCCACGCCAAATGAATATTACAACGATGTGATGAAAGGCACGACTTATGGAAGTTTGTGTGAATTAGAAGCTGCTGGGTGAATATATCAATACGTTTTCGAAGTTTATCGTGATGGCAAGTTTTATGTGAAAAGTGGACTCGAAGGTCTTCCTATAAAACGTCTTCGCTTTACTGGCCGTCTTTCTGATGGACATTTTGATGTTTATGATCCATTTTCACAGGATACAGCAACTAAGGTTGCTAAAAAATTACTCAGCGAAGGTTAGAAACACCTTCACCCGTCCTCGAATTCATATTTTCGGACACTGAGTCGGAGACCGAGCCTGATTCAAAGTCTGAATCAGACCATGGTAAGATGTTATCTAATAAAACAAATAAAGCTAGCAAAAAGTATAGGGCTCGATACACGAATAAAACCCGGCAAAATCAGCAAAAGACTTCTGTTCAAAGGAATCCTGTAGCACATCGGCGAGCGGTTGCAAAATATCAACAAACCCGCCCCCAGGTTCATAGAAAATCACAATCTGCTTATCAAACTTCACAGCCCGACGAACATCGAAAGAAAGTTGCTAATTATCAACATACACATTTAGAGGCGCGAAGAGATATTCAGTCCCAATATCGCAAAAATAATAAAGCAAAAACATGGAATACAAAATTATTTTCAGGACTCGCGTATGATTTTGAGATTTCTTATGAAGCGGATAAAGCTATATGTATAGGGGCTATGGATCATAAATGTCAGTGGTGCAATGCTTTAAAGTGGAAAGAGGAAACTGTTGCCATGTGTTGCAGTGGAGGAAAGGTTTCACTTAAATAATTTGAACTACCGCCAGAGCCACTTTTCAGTTTAATTATGAATTTACATCCTGATCACAATCATTTTATGGCTAACATTCGAAACTATAACGGCTGCTTTCAAATGACTTCATTTGGAGCTAAACAGGTCTCAGATGGTGAATTTATGCCGACATTTAAGGTTCAAGGCCAGGTTAACCATCTGATTGGCAGTTTACTGCCAGTGGATCAACGAAGTGCTCAATTTTTGCAAATTTACTTTGTAGGAGAGGACGAAAGGGAGGCAAACTTGAGATGTTCAAACTTTCCAGGCGTAAAGAAAAATTTAGTGAAAGTTCTTCAAAAGATGCTTCATGACGTAAATCCGTATATAAAAGATTTAAAAACAGCTATCGAGAAGGTCCCACCCCATTGTGAAACATTCAAATTTGTTATTAACGCCGAGAAAAAGCCGTCTGACGGTCATCTAGGTCGTTATAATACTCCAACGACCAATGAAGTAGCGTTGGTCATTGTTGGACAAGAATTTGAAAAGCGTGACATTATCTTAGAGAGCCATGACAGCTGTTTGCGTCGAATCAGCGAAATCCATAGATCTTATGACGCTTTGCAGTATCCATTGCTATTTTGTCGTGGTGAGGACGGTTACTGTATTAATTTACGCCAGATTGATCCAAAAAGTAAAGTAGGTCTTAAGAAGACAATTTCGGCCGCAAGTTTCTATGCTTACCGAATAATGTCCAGAGACGGTAAAATAAATCATCTTCTTTACTTTCGTTCCCTTTTCAGTCAATTTTTGGTAGACGTATATGCCAAGATTGAGACCGAAAGACTCAATTATATACGAAATAACCAGTCTAAATTGCGAGCGGAAAATTATATTCATTTAAATGATGCCGTAGGCAGGCAAGACGCAGATCCTAATGATCTGGGTCAAATGGTAGTGTTGCCATCTTCTTTTACAGGTGGCCCTCGATATATGCATGAGCGAACTCAAGACGCCATGACCTACGTGCGACGTTTTGGACGTCCGGATCTTTTCATTACATTTACATGTAACCCAAAATGGCTGGACATAACAAAACATTTGTTACCAGTACAATATTCGTACGACCGCCATGACTTAATCGCCAGAGTGTTCCGTTTAAAAGTAAAAAAATCATGTACTTATTGACGAGAGCTAAAATATTTGGTGAAGTACGCTGTTATATGTACTCAGTCGAATGGCAAAAACGTGGCCTGCCACACATTCATATACTACTGTGGCTTAAAAATAATATAACAACAGATCTCATTGATAAAGTAATTAGTGCCGAAATACCAAATCCAGAAAGAGACCCGCAACTTTATGAAATCGTAAAATCCAACATGATGCATGGTCCCTGTGGATTTTTTAATTTCAAGTCGCCTTGCATGAAACAAAACATATGCAGCAAGAGATTTCCGAAACAACTAATCAAAGAAACTCAAACTGGCGAAGACGGTTACCCACAATACAGGCGACGTTCTCCAGAAGATGGTGGTTTCACTGTTGATGTGAAAGGAATATGATTAGATAATCGATGGGTTGTCCCTTACAATGCTGTACTATCAAGAACTTTTAGTGCTCATATTAACGTCGAGTACTGTAATTCAGATAAATCAATAAAATATGTTTGCAAGTATGTAAATAAAGGGACAGATCAGGCTACTTTTGCCCTTGCAAACAAAAATGACGAGGTGTCTATGTACGAAAACGGTAGATATATAAGTAGTTCGGAGGCTGTCTGGAGGATTTTGGGTTTCCCGATTCATGAACATTTTCCTCCAGTTATTCATCTTGCAGTTCACTTGGAGAACGGACAGAGGATATATTTTAATCAAGAAAATTTAGCTGAGAGATTAAATAACCCACCAAATACTACACTTTTGGCCTTTTTTAAACTTTGCCAAGAAGATATTTTTGCAAAAACTTTGTTTTACTCAGATGTACCATCGTATTATGTTTGGCATAAAAATAGTCACTTCGAACGAAGAAAAAGAGGTTCTGATGTTAGCGATTAAAAAAGAAAATGTATTGGGCAGAGTGTATACCGTACATCCCAACAATGCAGAGTGTTTCTACTTACGTATGCTGCTTCACGAAGTAAAAGGGCCAATTTCATTTGAAGCTCTAAGAACTATAAATGGTGAAGTGAATCCCACTTATCAATCCGCTAAGATGATCAACACTGGAGTGTCACCTTACAAGATGCTGTACTTTCGGAATCTCCATCTAGGATTCGCGATTTGTTTGTAATTTTATTAGTCTTTTGTCAAGTATCAGATCCACTAGCACTTTGGAATCAATTTAAAGATATGTTATCAGAAGATTTTAAACATCAAATCGCGAGAAGTATATTAGAGGACGCGGGTAACCTATGTAGCGAGGCATACAACAAATGCCTTCAAGTTCTTGAGGAAGCCGTTCTTACATTAGGTGGACGTCCACTCACAGAATATGGGTTGCCGCAACCAACCAGGCCACTTACTTTAGGAAACGTAATGTTGATAAAGGAAACTAATTACAATACGGAAATTCTAGAGGGATTGGTCAAGCATAATAAACATACCTTAACAAAAGAACAAGAGGAAGCGTATGATCAAATTATTAAAAGTGTAGAAACAAATTCAGGAAAACTTTTCTTTTTGGATGCGCCTGGTGTTACCGGAAAAACCTACCTAATAAATTTAATTTTGGCTAAAATTCGAAGTTTAAAACATATTGCTTTAGCTGTCGCCTCATCCGGGATCGCTGCCACGTTGCTGGAGGGTGGTCGAACTGCGCATGCGTGTTTTAAACTACCGCTCGACTTAACACGCGTAGTAACACCCATGTGCAGTATCTCAAAGCAAAGTCACCTCGCTGAAGTATTAAAACAAACTAAAATTATAATTTGGGATGAAATCACCATGGCACACAAAAGAGGAATTGAAGCATTGAACAGATCTTTACAAGATATTCGAGGAAATGGGTGGCGTGACCGTGCTATTCTCTGGAGATTTTAGGCAAACCTTACCAGTGGTACCAAAGGGGACTCGTGCTGATGAAGTACAAGCCTGTTTTAAAAGATCGGTTTTATGGCCATAAGTTAAAAGTATAAAATTGACTAAAAACATGAGAGCCCATCTGGGAGGTGATTCGACCGCTGATGTATTTTCAAGCAATCTTCTGAAAATAGGCAATGGTGATCATCCTACCCGGGATGGCATTTTGAAATCGCTGAAGACATGTGTAAATTGGTATATACCATCGAGGAGTTAATACAAAGCATTTATCCTGGTATTGCCGAAATACAGGAGAAGCCTATGGAATGGTTTTGCGAACGAGCTATTTTGACTCCGAAAAATGAACAAGCTGCGTTTATTAACGACATGCTTTTGAAAGCATTCGACGTAGAAGAAAAGATTTATAAATCAATAGATACAACATGCATAATGTAATAATATGGATATGTGTATAACTTTGACCATTTTTCTTTTATTTTCTTTTGACACTGACATTTCTATTATAATATTGACATTGATACTGTATTGACATTAATTTATGGACAATTATTATTGTATATTGACATTACATTAATTATAATTATAACCACTATCATAAAGTGTAGTAATGTTAAATGTTATTAATTCTCATGTTTTGCAATTTCTAAATATAAGAATCATCACTATTTTTACAAAAAAATGCCTGAAATTGCTTATCTTTTATTGTACTATGTATGCCTAATATTTGCATGTCACTGAACGACTAAAGTTGTTGGAATTTATTGCTATATTTAAGAACAAATGTACGTACCAACTTTTAAGCAAATAAATGATTATTTTTATTATTATTATGCAATGCAGATGATGTTATCAATTATCCAGTCGAATTCTTAAATTCACTTAAGCCTTAAGCTGGTCTCCCTTACCATAGACTTCCATTGCGAATCGGTGCACCTGTAATGCTACTACGAAATCTGAATCTACCGAAATTATGTAACGGCACCAGGTTGCAGATCAAGGCCTTACATAAAAATTTAGTTGAGGCTATTATTTTGACTGGATGTGCCCGAGGAGAAACGGTGTTCGTGTCACGCATTCCTCTAATACCCAGTGACCTTCCTTTCGAATTTAAGCGCCTTCAATTTCCTCTTAAAGTTTGCTTCGCTATGACGATAAATAAGTCACAAGGGCAAACTTTCAAAGTCGCTGGTGTGGATTTAAGAGAAGATTGTTTCTCTCATGGACAACTTTATGTGGCTTGCTCGCGTGTCAGCTCCCCTTCTATTCTGTTTATACTGACAAATAATAAAAAAACCGGTCAAGTCGGACTCGCGCACCCTGGGTTCCGTACAAACCTGTAGGTATATAAGTAAAAGTTCACCAGTCATAGTTATGGTATTTTTATTGCCAAATGAAATCCATAACATTACAGTATGGAAAGCTGGAGAAGCATTAATTAAAGAAAAAGGGGTCTTTGTCGTTTGTAATTAGTCATCCTTTACTTTATATTAACATATATCGCTTATTTTATAATATAACTTAAATACCTATACCAGCCTTGCAGCAGCCTTGCAAAAGTCTGCTGATGAATGATGGTAAGATTTTTTATCAAAGTTATTGATTTACAAAGTTTTTAGTGACTATTAGAAATCTGTTACAAAAATACTTATAAAGTACAGAATAATTAGCAAAAAGGTTTGAAGACTATGTAATTATTTGAAATCTCAATCTCAATCAGCCTATCGCAGTCCACTGCTGGACATAGGCCTCTCCCAACACGCACCACAGTACACGGTCCTCAGCCTTCCGCATCCTATATCTGGGCTATAAGACGTTGCTTCGTACCAAATTTCTAGATTTTGAGTTCACGGGAAGTTTAGTACCCTGTAGGTTTTGATTCCCTTATGAGTAGTCGCGAGTTTAAAAATATGATTATATTGCTCTTCCTTTTGATTGCGTAGACATAGAAGTTTGATTTTGTTACAGGTGTTATATACCTGAGTATTTGATATGAATTTCAATTTAATACCTCTACGCGTTCAAGAGAAAGGGGTAATAACTTTAAATTTATTAAAAATATTTTTTGATATACTGTAACAAAAAAATTACGGTTTTCGCAATTTTTCCTTTATAAGTGATATAAGAAGTTGCTTCGTACCAAATTTCAAGATTTTGAGTTCACGGGAAGTACCCTGTAGGTGTCGATTCCCTTGCGAGTAGTCGCGAGTTTGAAAATCTTAATATATAAAATCCTTGCGTTACTGACTGACTGACAGACACGCTACAGCCGAAACTATTGGGCGCAGGAAGCTGAAATTTGGCATGTATGTTCCTTGAGGACCGTAGGGGTGCACTAAGAAGGGATTTCCCGAAATTCCCACGGGATCGGCCAAAACGGGTAAATTTAAAAAAAATGCAGGCGTAGCTGCTGGCGTCATCTAGTATGCTTATATTGCTTTTTCTTTTGATTGCGTTGACATAGAAGTTTGATTATTTTGCAGCATAACGGTGTTATATACTTGAGTATTTGATATGAATTTCAATTTAATACCTCAACGCGTTCAAGAGAAAGTGGTAGTAAGTTTAAATTTATTAAAAATATTTTTCTTATATGATGTAACAAAAAATTTATGGTTTTCGCAATTTTTCCTTTATATGTGCTATAAGGCGTTGCTTCGTACCAAATTTCAAGATTCTGAGCTCACGGAAAGTACCCTGTAGGTTTTGATTCACTTGCGAGTAGGCACGAGTTTGAAAATATGCTTATATTGCTCTTTCTTTTGATTGCGTTGACATAGAAGCTTGATTTTGTTGCAGCCTAACAATATTATATACCTGAGTATTTGATATGAATTTCAATTTAATACCTCCACGCGTTCAAGAGAAAAGGGCAGTAACTAAAAATTTATTAAAAATATTTTTTTATAAGCTGTAACTAAAAATTAACGGTTTTCGCAATTTTTCCTTCATATGTGATATAAGACGTTACTTCGTACCAAATTTCAAGATTTTGAGTTCACGGGAAGTACCCTGTAGGTTTTGATTCACTTGCGAGTAGGCGCGAGTTTGAAAATATGCTTAAATTGCTCTTTCTTTTGATTGCGTTGACATAGAAGCTTGATTTTGTTGCAGCCTTACGGTGTTATATACCTGAGTATTTGATATGAATTTCAATTTAATACCTCCACGCGTTCAAGAGTAAGGCGTAGTAACTTTAAATTTATTAAAAATATTTTTTTTATATACTTTAACTAAAAATTTACGGTTTTCGCAACTTTTCCTTTATAAGTGATATAAGACGTTGCTTCGTACCAAATTTCAAGATTCTGAGTTCACGGGAAGTACCCTGTAGGTTTTGATTCCAATGCGAGTTTGAAAATATGCTGCAATTTGCAGCATATACGGCTGTATCTTTTGATTGCGTTGGATTAGAAGTTTCATTTTTTTACAGCTCTATGGAACCGTAGATTCAACTATTTAGTATAAATTTCAGTTTGATACCTCCATGCATTCCTGAGAAAAAGGGTCTTGACAGACGGACGGACAACAAAGTGATCCTATAAGGGTTCCGTTTTTTCCTTTCGAGGTACGGAACCCTAAAAACAAAAAATATTGTTCATAAGGAGATCCTGTAACTACTCCTCATCAATATATTATTCCAGTTTTTTATTCGAAGACAACGTTTTTGTCCTACTGCCTTATCTATACTTATGTAGGTTTATATAAGTCTTTAATAAAACAATGCCTAAACTATGTCTGTTTGAACGAGTAATAATCAATTCTTGACTTAAACTTACATTCGCAAGCGATGAAGTGAATATAGTGCATGAGCCCTGCTATCCTCAGGTCCCTGTGTAAGGGCTACTTCGGAACTACATTGTGTGTGGTACCACAGCCACATGACCGGTTCTTCTAACAACTTTCAATTCCATGTATGGGATAGAGAAGCATAGATTTGATAATAATACTAATATTATTTTCGTCAAAGATAATTACATGTGCGGTGTGTCTATAGATAGGTCTTACAAAATTACCTACTTAAAGTTTCCTAAAACATTTATTTCAAGTCAATCGGACGAAAAATAGACACTTTCATACTGATAAAATAGTTGGCCAACTCCCTCCGCCCTCAACTTTAAAAATAAGAAATTTAAAAAAATTCAGACAATATTGGTGTAAAATTTTATGTAAAACATACATACATACATACATATCGTCACGCCTTTTATCCCCGAAGGGGTAGGCAGAGGTGTATTTCTACACCCACTTTTCGCCAGATATACTTTAGTCCCACGTAATAAGGGGCGAGCCTATTGCCGTACCGGGCACATTTCCAGACTCCGTGCTGCTACTGAGAATTTCGTGACAGAAAAACCCAATAACACCGCCCGACCCAGGAATCGAACCCGGGACCTCCCGATCCCACGCGCACATTTATGCCGCGAGACCAACGAGGCAGTCTTCAGAGTTTATGTAAAACTTTCAATGAAAATGGGTGTGGTGGGTGGTGTGGTGTATTATTATAGCGGGTCGTTTTTGAGATATAACACATCTCAAAAACCGAAAATATACCTTTTGTCATTTATACAGACACCGTGAAAAACGAAGATATATTCATTGACCTAAAATTTACTATAACATATCTTAACTCTTCAAATCCTTCCTATGCCTGCCACTACAAAACTCTTCATGAGTGAGCCCGGCTGGCACTTGGCCAGTTTCTTATAAACAAAACATTTTATCTAAGCTAAATTTACGCGAGCGAAGCAGCGGGCAAAAGCTAGTAATAATTATAATTTTGCAGATATACGTTTGTTTGTTGTTTTTAAGAGGCTAAAGCATTTTTGTTGAAACATCGGTTCCTGTTCGATTGATATTTTGCTTGTGGCAAATAGTTTGTTCCCAATACCTACTAGGTCAGTGTGTTCAGAATATTATAAATTCGTTAAAGAGGTAGCGCAGTTCATACCATATTAACCTACTGTTTTATACAAAGGGCAAGCAAGAGAACTTATTTCAGGTTAAATTATGAATAGCTTAGATTTTATAAGCACAATATAATGCCATCCTTACACCCATAATCTGGGTCATTTACAGCCTTGTTTGCGATGTTCGGACAGCTCTTATCGTGAAGCCCTTTAAAATCCTTTTCGTATTTAAAATTTAACCACAACATTCCTCCTTCAAAAGAGCAGCCCCAAGAATCACACGTACGCCAACATGCCACGAAAATAAGATTGGCATTTGAAAGGCCTCAGACATTTTTCATAAAAAACAAAACAGCGCGGATTCCAGGAGATTGTTCTATTCCAAACATGTCGCGGTGTGTTTACTACGTCCGAATGCGAACATTTTACGGCGTCGCTTGCTCGTACAACGTGCGACAACATAGCTTTTTGTTCACTTTTGTTGGTGCACACACCTGAAAAAAGTTTTTAAAAAAACCATGCAGCGTCCGCAGCCAGTAATTCACTGCCGTCATGACATGCAAACGCCGGTGCTAGCTGAGTAATCACATTTCGTGTTGTCCTTTTGTTGCTACCGTTGCCAAACAAAAACATGATGATTTAGGCTACATTAAACATAAAATCTAGCACAAACGTATTGTCTTATGCGTGATTTATGGTCTTCTATATAGAATTCAATTCAACTTGAAGTATATAAAACTGCCGACTAATATTTGCGAAACAATTATGAGCCATTGTGGCAACAATTCATAGAAGGATATTTATTTCCAACCAAGGTGAAAATAAATATTCAGCCAAGGTTTCCATCGGGTCAATGCTCGAAGAATGATGTGCGTAGAAAATAGCCAAGTAAATTCAAAAGTAAGCAGGATTCTTTTACATATGTCTGATTAATCGCCCTATATGATTCAAATCAACAACTCCACTGTGATATCAAAGTAAGCGAATAACTTAAAATACAACAATTGGCACATGAAACAAACATAAGATACCTATGTTATCCGTAATGCATAATTATTATGAAGCTTGTCCTATGACAACTGTTTCCGCCTTTAGATACGTCGAGTCTCGGCTATGACGGCCCAGTTGCACAACGATTCTTAAATTGAATTAAGATGTATTTAACGAGAAAAAAAATATTAAACACCACTAGCGTCTTGCACAACGAAAAATTTGTCGACTAATATGATTTAAGAACTGTCAAAATTATTTACCGAAAATCGGCTGTTTAGTGGCTAATTTCATTTAAGAACTGTCATACTGACGTTGGCAACTTGTCATTAGCGACGAAAATTAACTATAATTCTGTATAACTGGACCAGACGACGCATCAGGGGTAGGCCTTCCACAAGGTGGACCGACGATCTGGTTAAGAGGCTGACATGATGATGATGATTATATAACTGTAACAACGTACCTACTTGTGTTATTGTTAACCATAGAATCCTACACTATCAGGCGCACATATTATTCCTACACTGGGGTGCTGGAACACCCCATATTAAAATGACTGTAATTCTTAAAGTAAAAAAAACAATTAATAAAAATACGTTTAATTATAAATAATCAGTAACTTGAGATCACAAATCAACATTATTACACAAAGTTAAACTAAGTTTGAGCACTTTGCACAAACTTGTACCTGATGCTCCAAAATATCCATTAATACATACAAATCCATTAATCGTAATAAATAAAGTAACTTACGATTTTACTACACTGGGGTATTGGCGTGCCCCACTTATACAGGCAACCAAATGACGCGGCTCTCGTCACGTTATTGGCGTAACGCAAGAGGTTCACACCAAACTAAAATACTCTGACGGGCGAATGCGTGGATATTAAATAAATTGAGATATTTAGAAAACAAATCGCTGTGGGGTGCACCTGCACCCCTAGTTCTAGGGTTAGTGCTCAAAAGTTTCTATTAGTCCATGCCACGAGAACATAGACTTTTTGTAAACAAAGAATTTCTACTAAGTTACTTAGCGATAGTTCTGTCAAAAGCAAATAATGTCAAATCCAATGCGCGCAACGGTACATAGATACGTGTCATTGGAAACTAATACGTCAATGGATCGGGTTTTTATCAATGTTATGCGCTGTCAACAAGATCTTTTAATATTTTGAGGCACTGAAGCCTAGAATGTCAACATTTGGAGTTAGTTCATTGAAATGTTACATTCTTGGGCTTAAAATGCAATTATCAGAGGACAAAATGAAATGTTTAGTTGTCCAGAAAAGGTAAATGTAAAGTTAAATATCTAAGTGTATAGGATCGCAACGCTCCTCCCGCTGCCGGCATCTCGAAAAGGCGGGTGCAGAATAGCAGATGGCAAACTATTAGTCGCACAGAAAATTATTTATAGCTAAAAAAGAAATTGCGTTTTCAGACTACCGTAACTTTAATGGATTTTGTTTAATTTCATTCTGACGATTTTATTCACAAACAACGTAAAATCTCCAAGCCCAGAAATTTTTATGCAATGTACTAGCTAGTTATCTATAATATTATTCATTGTTGGTCAATAATTTAATATTTTAGGATAGGTAGGCTACTTTGAGCAAATGATTATTGCCTATGATTAAAAAAAGTCATGTCAATAATAGAGTAACAAGTAAGTACTCTATCATTAACATACATGGGACTCTATTTTTCCTTGATTTACACAATAAATTATGTGTAAAACGACAAAAAATCGGTAAATTTATAAACATTCGACCATTCAATCACAAAATCAAGTATTTTTATTTCAGTAAAATTAAACAATATAAATTAAAACAACATAGTGGCATAATTAGCCATTGAAAAAAAAGACTGTTCAAAAAGTACAAAATCTAAAACACAACTGTTTGAAAAAAGGTTGTGAAGCCCTGAAGGTTTGTTTACAAAAAGTCTATCTTCTCGTGGCACCAACTATAGTTATTATATGTCAATTGTCATTTCGTCGCTAGGCGACGACAATGCGTTTTGTTTTATGCTTAAAGAATATATAGTCTAAGGTTTTATGCAAATGCATACGCATAACATCGTTAAAATCGTAACAAAAAGTCATCATGCCATAAAAAAAACGTAGAACTAAATCTAAGCGTTGTTGTCGTTGTGCAAGAGGACGCTAAATACTTTTAAGTTAAATCATTTTATGCTGTTAATTCTTTTCAACAAATTTAAATTAAGGGGTGACTTAAATCAAACGTTAAGCAAGTGGGCCTTGTATTTGAAAACCCACTAAGTGGTAGATAAAATTATATTTAAAAAAGACATACATCATTGTAAATCGTATAAAATACGCTGGGTCTGAAACTTGAGCGCAAATCGTAAGGCAAAATATGTCAATGATAGCGCAAAACAATGGACATAAAGCGCACCCAGATTCGAAACTACAATTCGTGAATCTCATAAATGGTGCTCGAGTATTGGGACCGAATCCACAACAGTCGGCGTAAGGCTAAACAGGGAATCGACCGCCAACTATGCAGTCATATCGCACCTCGGCAGTGTGTATCCAAGTCATATGTAAATTAAGTTGAAGGCAGAGTGCTCAATAAAGCGCGATGCAATTTGCAGATATACATAGGTATTCAGAGAACATTCCTGATAGGACACAAACTCTTGGATTATCGCCAGTGGTCTGACGTGGATTTGTTACAAGAGTAGAAAATTCAGTGTGCACCCGACTTAAGACTTGCCTTTCGGATATAAAAACTTGTGAAGTCCCCTTGACTACATTGGGTTTATAGTGATAAAATATTAATTACTACCGTACCTTATACGCTTAACTAGGCCATAAATATACAGTTTAAATAAATCTAATAAGTTCCTTATCAGCAGTGGATTTACAAGTCTAAAATCATATTTAAAAATCTTGTTTACACTTCCTACGCCAGATTAGAGTAATGCCGTGTACATAACTACATACATAAATGTTTGTAGTTTATGAACACCTTCAATAATAAAATGTAAATATTTGTCGGCTCCATACATGCACTGTGCCACTATTCGGCGTAGAGGGCGCGCCTACATCGAGAAACTGTCGGATTACGCCTGCCCCGGCCTCAAACGGAAACTTTTATTCTGCACTGTTTTTATATTAACCTCCAACTTTTGCCTACATTACCTACCTACTTGAAAAATTAAGCAACTTTTCGTGTTATTTACGATCTTCCATGTCCGACTGTGAGCCTGAATATTGCATGAGCTGCCTATTTGAACACATTTAACGATGTATTTAAAGACTAAGCTCTCAAGGCTCACACTCCACATGACAGCAACATGTAATCCTCCCTAGAAGCGGCCAAGCCTTCAAAGTAAAGACCTAAATTTAAATTGACATTGCGGTCTACCTTTTTACCTCTAAAAGTACGTAACATCATTTTGGATAATAAAAAAATTAAATCCTTATAAACTGAAAGGCACTTTTCTGCTCGACGTGAATGTAAAAGAACGTAATTTCTGCTGTAAAAGGAGTTAAAAAGACTTTATAATACATGGAAAGGTCATTACACGGCTGTTGAGTTCACAGCACACGTGCAAAAACAACCTCAAAATGTAGGTATGAAACGTAGCCACCGTTTTAGCACAGTATAAAGACATACAGTAGTTTGACGCCTTTGATCTCGTAGAAAAAGCCGACAACGTCTAGACAAGGGTAAGTAGGCTAGGGCTACCACATGTAAACAATACCTACTTATTCAAACACCGTCTATTTATTTCAGAATAATATTACAATTGCTACGCTACATGAATAATATAGTGTAAATCACTTATCTATACATATAAATAAAATTGGAGTGTCTGTTTGTAATATTAAAATAACCGCTTTTTACTAAATGCATATGGATGTATACACGGTACATACACCGAAATGACATTTTTTACAATTTTTGTTTGTCTGTCTGTTTGTTCTTGCTAATCTCTGGAATGGCTGGACCTATTTTGACGGGACCCTCATTGGCCTGATGTACCAAGGAGTAACTTAGGCTAAAAATTAACAGGGTACGCGAAGAAGTTCCTTCAGGACGCGGGTGAAACCGTGGGAAACAGCTAGTTTATTATATTACAATAATTAACGATAAATAATTATTATAAAAAAACGTTGCATTTTTCGTGCGGCGACAGATTTGCATACAAAGTGTCAGTCAGCACCTATTTCATCCCGCAGGTGTCGTGGGAGGCGGTTAAGAATATGAAGCATTTTTCGTACAAACCAAGTTAAAATAAAGCGATTGACATAGCGGTGGTTTAGTGGATGGGTAACCTTAGGATCAGCTTGCAGAGCCTATGTTATCGATATGAAGTATTTTGCAGATTTTTTCGTGCAAACTACGTTAAAGTAAAGCAATAGACATCACGGTCATTTTATGGATGGGTGACCGGGCTATGAGATTACGGAAAACATGTGTGGGGTTTATAAAAGAGGGCCAAAAATATGGTTATTTTTGAGCTAGGATGCCCCGTTACCAAGATACATAATAATATGTGATAGGTACATACCTAATGCGAAACCACTAGGTACTTATTGAATGCAATTAAAATCACACCAGAATCGAATATTACCTTACAACGCATATTTTCTTACGTCTGCCATATTGTTTACGTATAATAATTGCTACTTTATTCTGTGATTTGGCCAGACATGAGATATTGTAAAAAGTTAGTAGATTAGTAGGAATGTGCACATTATTTTAAGTGGTTATAGGTACATACATTTCAAAATAATGTAAATAATTATAATTAATGAAATTTTCTTTTTTGGTATAAGTAAATTGATGAAATCGCAGATTTTTTAAATCCTTATTTATTTAAATCTTTAAACAGCATAAAGAATTTCAATGTCTCACAGCACAAGTCGTATGCACCATCTTAATTAATATTCATAAGCAAATAAATAAGTAACGAACAAAAAACAAGCACGTGCCAGCCCCCAAAAACATGTACCTAGTTAGGAACTAAGGCGATATACGTAACTAGGTACCGCTCATCCCGCGTCTCACCTCTTGGCCCCCGCACGATTGACCCGTCTAGACGCGTTCGTCGAACGACTGTATGGATTATTTGACTGTGGTTTTAGTATGGAATGTACCTATAGAGGTGTGAGAGCCACTTGCCACCAACGTTGTGGCACGCCACGCTTCTTGAGATACTTTATTTCTTTAGACAGCACGTGTGTGAAACATTTTAATACAAGTAAAATGTTATGTTTCGAAAGAGTGAACTGATAACAATCTGTTGACAACCTTTTCATTGTAGTTAAATCCGTGTACTTCACTAAACGTGGAATTCTTTGAATATTTTTCTACGCATCGTAGTTCGTCTATTCAGACTGCACGCTTTGCGATTCGGTATGTCAAAGGATTCGTAGAGACGCGTTGTGATGACAACCGCGAATTCGATGTATTGCATGCAAAATAATTGGCATGGCTTAAGGCCACAGCATACACGATACTTCTAGTGTCTGCGTCGATACTGCATTCGATCGCGTTTTATCGACTGTCAGCGTTCGATCGCCTTATCGAAATTTATATCATCAAGTGACGTGATTGCCAATACTGGCGTTTGAGTGTACAGTGGAAAAAGTATTCGGACACAGCACCGAACCTTCAAAAAGCGACTATCGAATAGCGAATCTTCGGGATGGAAATAGTGTAGGACGTAGGTACTTTTTACTATCACCAGTATCACCTGTACCTTATGCTTTTAAAACATGATTTGAAGAATTTTATAACCAGATCTTAATCGATTTTAAACTTTCGTCATATAAAATTATTTAACTTAAAAAAATAGTTCCCTAACTTAAGGTATAAAAACACCAGTTCATAGTTCATATAAACAAATTGTCATCGTTTGGTATTATTCTGACTTTAATAAGATAAAGTCCAATCATATCATTCATCTTTTGATATTTAATGTATTCTCATTATCACCATAATTTTAAGCAGATTAATCCAATTGTATATCGTTTTACATTAATGCAGATATAAGTTTGGAATCAAAACATCCTGTTTTTAGAGATGGATACTTTTATTTAAGTTTGACTTAATCTCGGACACCTAGGAATGATATACATATTTCTTTAAATAGGCTACATATTTCTTTAACGTTTTCGAAAATATAGTCTAGAGTGGCTCAAAATTATGTAAAACCAGTAGCTTATTAAACACCACTCTTAGCTACTCCTTTATTTTTGCACTTGTAGTCAAGTGCAAAACAGATTTAAAGCAAAGCTGAAAAAACACAACTCACCCACTAGGGACACAGGGAAATTATTAGAGAGAAGTGTAATTCCGCGGTTCAAATCATCAAAGGTATTGCAGTAGTACGAAAACCGAGGTACTATTTGACTGATCGTGGGTGTACTGGACACAACAAAGCTACATTAACTTCAACCATCACCTTTAATTATCTTTAAAAGGTATTGGTCCTCAAATCCATACTCGGTCTTTACTTGACTGCAAGTAAAATAATGAAATAAAATGTCGTTGCAAAACAGTATACATACTTTGTGCCTCGATCTATATCAGTACCTCTCTTTCACAGAGACTGTCCAAAAGTACAAGTGTTCCAAGTAATTACCTTCCTTTTGTATAAAAGTGAGGCTGGAGAATGAGTATAGGATCAAATATAAATATTAGTCAATTAAGTATTAAATCAAAAAATTAAGGATCATCCTTCACCATCTCGGTGGAAAGATTTTTACTGCTGGACATGAGCTTCTCCTAGGGCTCTGTACACAGACTGAACTTAACCCAAAGCTTCCAAGTTCATCCTCATAAAATCTGGAACATGGAGATTATATCACCCATACATTGCACAAGAGGCATCAAAACATTGTCGACTACTTCAAAACATATTTCACACATGCACAAGGCAAAACAGTGGTAACAGTTCAAATTATTCGTAGACACGTTCGTACCACGCGTAGTCAAAATATTGAAGGCCCAATCCGTCTATGTCCACAACCCCTGCTGCAGACTACGATTAATGGGCCACGTAATTAAAGTAGTTAACACCAGGTGCGCCTCTATTACACTGAATTCTGCTAGCCGTCATTTCTAACCATGGAACGTGAAAAATACTTAGGTTTTTATTTTGACACTTAGCGTTGCTGAAAGTTTCATTCAAATCTCAGAAGCAAAATCAGAAAACATCATTTTAGGAAACTTTCATAGAGTCAGTGTAAAAAAACGCATCGCCTAGTTTACGATAAGGCTCTATCAACAGTATAAGACTGAAGAATTTCGTAGTGTGAACGTGGTGTTCACAGGCAGTATAAGTCATTACTAATTATAAGTTACAACCTATTCTATTTCTGTAACTGTTCATCGAGCTAATACATAGTAAAACATTTTGGGACAGTACCTTTACCTAAAGTAGCTAAAGGTCCAACCAGACACATCAACGAAACTACGCAGACATAATGTCTGATTCATTACAGCCCTGTCTCTGTTTGCAGAACGAATTACTATACATTTAAGTTCGTATCATTAATTGTAGTACCCAAACCACCCTTTAGTTAGGGGAGCATAATTTCACTCGAATGTAACCCTGGAGCAAACGCTCGGCAGCTGCACATGTCCACATATTTACTCCACACGAGCAATGAAGCAAACAGAAATATAAATAGACATAACTCTTTCTATAGTATTGATTGAACCATTAGAAGCAAATAAAGCGAGTAAAAACCCCGAGTAAAACAACACAGCAAATGTGCTGGCCACTGTAAAGAAAAACGTCACGTTTTTAAGAGAACGAATAGATGTCGCACTTGGTACCTGAAAATGCTCAGTGTAGTATTTCCAGCTAAGTATAGGATTACAGTACTCGCCAAACCTTATGGCCGCTCCGAACCTAGCCGCATTACGCTGCGCAGAACACAAAATCAGGTATCAGCGGGACGTACGTGGGGCGTGGAGGCAGGGCACGCCCGCGCGCGCTGTCTTCCACCCGCTAGCGTCCTCGCCTCCCGCGCGTTAGTGTGAGTGCTACGTTCGTACACGAATCACACATTCGCAAAGCTCTGACAGTATCGTCGCGTTCAGAATAGTTTCATACTTCTTCGTTGTTTCTCGTTGCTATCGTTATTGTTTCTTGTTGTTATTGTTTCTTGATGTTATTGTTATTGTTTCTTGTTGTTATTTAATTTGTACTGATATAGTTACCATTTTCATTGATCATGACTCGCGGTCGTTTTAATGTTTAAGAATGGAGATTCCGAAACAAGTGAAGAAAGTGATGAAGAAAGTTCTTCAGATGAGGAACCTTCTACGAGTATGGAAGATGTCTTTATGGAAGGTGTAGCCCCATTATGAATAAATATTAAAAAAATATTGCTTTGTCGTTACCAATGTATTTTTTTATTTAGAAGTCCCTTCACCTAACTGAATTTACATTAATCGAATTTGATTGAATATGTAATTAAACAATATAATATAGCTAATCTAACAACGTAACTGAAGATTTTAATTTTCAATACTTATTACAAATATTTTTTCTTGGTTATGAAATGTCCACCCGACTGTACCATGCGCAAGTTCGTACCGAATGGCTACATTCAGAGCGGTCATAAAGATTGGCGAGTACTGTACTTGTAAACGTACGAGCTTTTATCAAGATATATATTCTAAGATAAACGCGTTTTTGCAGACGCAACACTACACAGATTTAGGTTATAGGTATTCTTTGTAAGATAAAAGTATTAAAATGGAGAGCTAATACTAGCCGGCTTTTCTCACTTTCTTGTGAAAATACGAAATACCTACTTAGGTATATGGTTGCGATGTCCTAAGTGACCGTCCTCTCGTTCTATTATTAATTTTAACTAATTATTATATTCTGCCTAATTGGAACCTTTTTGGTGACGCTCGATGCCCTGCGAATTAAGTTTAATCACTATTTCGTGAGTTTTATTATTTGCCGAACTATTAAGAGATCAAGGCACGCCAAGACATATTTGATCATACTACTTTACTCACACATTAAATAGGATTTATAAACCTAAGACTAGTTATTGTTATTTTTAATGATACGCATAAAATAACATAATAAAATAAAATCATAAATAGTCAATATCTAATGTGGTATCAGGCATGTAGATTCATATCATCAGGCATATCCATGGGCTTACCCGCTTTTGACATCGCACTTTTGCTCTTCTTCATTGTAAATAAAAATATAAACAGGAAAATAAAAGAGCACTTTATTACTTAGAAATTAGACCGGGCACTTTGTGATGACCTACTGTACACTTTTTTTATTTATTTTATTTATTTATAGATTCACGCCTGTATCCCCGAAGGGGTAGGCAGAGGTGTAATATTTTAGCTCCCACGTAATAGGGGGCGAGCCTATTGCCGTACCGGGCATATTACCAGACTCCGTGCTGCTACTGAGAATTTCCTAACGGAAAAACCCAATAACACTTTTACATAACTAAAATGGCGTCACAGTTTTAAATAAAAATATATAGAGACAAAAGCTGTGAAAACCTTAACGTAGTGCTATTAGTAGAAGGTTTCGGTGACTATAGACCGACATTGTCTTTATGAAATTAATAATTTTATAGTTGTCTCGTTCAGAACAATATAGCGTTTACGTAAATTAAACTTGAAAAGGTTTCTTCTATAATGTAAAGTTAATTTCTTATATCAGATATGGCCGTAATGTTTGCTTTGTACATATGCTATACGCAATAATAAAACTTTAGTAGGTAATAATCTAGTGAATTTCTTTATAATTATACATTAAATAAACATAATTTTATAATCTATATGTAGCTTAATCTAATCTTAATGTCTAAGCAGTATATGTACAAAAAAACCGTAAAAAGAAATTAAAAATTGAAAATATTTACAAGGTTTAGGCGTCGTAAAATGCCTCCGCATCAATGTCATCGGGTAACGTGCCCAGAAGGCTGGCAGCATTGCCACGCTGGATGGCAATGCTGATTCTCTGAGCAAAGAATAAACCAGCCTTCTGGTCACGTGAGACGTCGATTAAACGTTTCGAAATTTCCCGAAATAGTGAACGAGCGCTCGGACCCCATGAGCCTAGCGTTTCCACCCCAAACGGCTCAAACACGTAATTACTCACTAAATTACTGTATTTGCGCCGTTTGAGGGTTTCCGCAGTTGCAGCAATATCTATATATCTTAACTACGGAATCTAAAATAAACATAAATAAATAACAATAAATACTTTTTTGTAAACCATTTCATTTGTGTAACCATAACTGTTGGATGAGGAATAAGGAATAGGTAATAGGGCCTCCGGCACTCTCACTCACTGAACGAAACGCAACTGTTTAGATACTGTTACTTTACGTCGATTTTCTGTGAGAGGCTAGTACTTCCCCACTCATGCTGAAATCAGCAAGGTTCTACTACCGTCTGTTGAACTTGTATTTTCATTATCTCATTTCATTCGAAATAATTCGTGCCATTTATATTATTTTCATTCTTCTCAAACCAAGCAAGCGCTTTCGTGCCAATACGACACATCTCAAAAGTAAAACAATTAATTAGAAATATCAAAATGGTGATCTTCCGTATAACATGTTCAATGATCTCGGGTATATCGAGCCATGACCGCCGACTTATCGCAAGCGACAAAAACCAAATTTTACAGGAAAAGGTTTTTTTTAAATATCTTTACGATTAAATGTGCTAGTAAGCTGAAACTTCACATAGAACTATAGTTTTTGGTCACTTATGGATTCCAGTCACAAATTTAGAAAAAAAAATAGGTTTTTAAGGCTTTTTTGGCGGTTGCGATTCTTTTGCCGTTCGTAATTAACGACTTTGCGCGATGTTCAGGCATTTAATTGTACTTAAGATAAAAATGTTTCTTAAAAATTAACAATAAAATTTAACGCAAATGACTAATAAGTCATTATAATCTTACTAATAATATAATTATTATAAATGCGAAAGTTTGTTTGGATGCATGTATGTATGTTTGTTACTCAGTCATGCAAAAATTACTGAACGGATTTGGATGAAATTTGGCACACAGGTAGTTTATGGATTAACACAGGATAGTTTTTATCTCGGCGATCATGCGGGTGACATCGTGGGATGCTGTAGTAATAGTATAAATGAGTAATAATAATAATATAATAAGATATTATTTTAAAATAAAAAACCATTGTGGTCAAAATAGGTTTATTATTTTTGAAATCTGACATTTGGTGAGATGCTGATCAATTTCTATAATTAATCGTTTAATTTTCACTATCAGTATAATCTGCATCTGATTCGGCTAATACATCCGGAGTTGCTCCATCATGTCCCATATTAAAATACTAGCTGGTACCCGCGGCTTCGTACGCGGAAAGTAATAATATTTTATTTAAACTTTCATACTTTGCGCGAACCCTACAATCTCCTCAGTCAAGCCCTTTCGCAAAATTCGTTCCTAGCGGACGCCTAAAATAAATAAACTACGTCTCAGCGAAAATATACACATATAGATATATATAATACTTAGAGTCGGTATCGTTACAACAGCGCAAACTACCGGGTCAAATTGAGCCTATATGTAGCGCTATAAAGTCCTCTACCTTGCAGTAAAAGTCTCATCGGTTCAGCCGTTCCAGAGATTACCCCGAACAAACAGAAAGACAGACAGACAGACAGACGGACAAAAATGACAAAAAGGGTTGTTTTGGACTTGGAATCGTGTAACTAACTATATGCACTTGAAAAAACATAGTTATTTTGAAATCACAGACAGACACTTTAATTTTATTTATATGTATAGATGTATAGATGAGTCGAAGAAATAAAGACTTGTTATGGTGACAACAGCGCCAACTGCCGGGTCAAATTGTAGCCTATATGTAGCGCTATAAAGTCCTCTTCCTTGCAGTGAAAGTCTCATTTGAATCTGTTCAGCCATTCCAGAGATTACCCCGGACAAACAGAAAGACAGACAGACAGACAGACCGACAGACAGACTGACAGACAGACAAAAATGTTAAAAAGGGTTGTTTTGGACTTGGAATCGTGTAACTAACTATATGCACTTGAAAAAACATAGTTATTTTGAAATCACAGACAGACACTTTAATTTTATTTATATGTATAGATTCTTCATGGTACCTACTTGGTATTATATTTTTTTTATATAGATCCACCAGATCTTTGTACTTTGCAGCAGAGATTGTGAGTTCCTTCCGTGGTATAGTTGCGCTGGTCCATTAAAGACACTAGCAGCATTTGCTCTTGATCTAATGATCAGGTCGATATTTATTTCATGTTTCTCGCTGTCTCGAAAAAACCATCCTGGAATGTGATTATGGGATTGTTTTTTTTGGAAATACACTATCCTTAATGATTTAAAAGCTATTTTAAATTTCGTGGGCAATAAAACCTGCGAGAAAGATTTCCAATCCAAAAAAACAGAGTACCTTAATACCTTAACAACATAGCTTGTCGGATCAGATCTGGCATTTGTGATCATAGTTGGCCATTCAGAAGGAGCCCACATTGTTTTATTGCGGATAAAATTTTCAACAGCACTATGAACGGAGTCTACTGGCATCATTGTGTGTCCCGGTAAGAGGTAAGTTACTTTAATCTCTCTAATTGTTTTAGATGTTTTCAAGAAATGAATAATCATGGCTATCATTGGACGGTTCCTATTCTGTCCGGCGCAGCTATCTGCATATAGATTTATGGTGGTATGGGTACCTCTGCTGTCTAACCAATTCAAATATTGAAAAATAACTGTAACAATTTCGTTGCAGCCTCTTTTTCCTTGACACTCACCCCACACGTAACAATATCCAGCCCTTGTACCACTTTCGTAGATACTTTCGTTATAAAATGCATATTTCCGCGAGTAATACAAGGTAACTGCTTTACCATGTGGAGTATTGAGAACTTTTTCTAAATCAAAGCTGACACATAGGGTGGGTGAACCAGGAGTCTTGCTAGTTTTTTGTTCTTCTAAAAACAGTTGTTTGCATTTGTCCTTATCCAGTATATGATTTTTATATTCTGTGGTTTGTTCTAAAGCAATTCTACTTCCTGGCTCTAAATTTTTGTATTTATCACAAAAGACGCACTTGTCTTTTTTGGCAAATGGAAACCTAGATTATAATCATTTTTAAAAATACTTCGGAATACTCTCTTTGATAAAACTAATGAATCTAAATTATTATGTTTTAAGTGGTCAACATACAATTTGTATAAGTTCGTAATGTTCTCAAATTCTTGTGGTAAATATAATTTTGTAGATTTGTTACGACAATAGTGAGATGGCACAGCAGGCAACATTTCAATGAAAGATTTTAAGTATGCTACTTGTTCGTCATTTGATTTGTTGTGCAGATGAGGAGTCCTTCTATCTTTTTGGGCCGTATTTATCGTTATATTTGCATCTTCAACGGTATACCTTAAAGTCATTTGATAAATGTCTAGCTTTTTAAGTAAAAATTGCTGACATACTTTAACGTTCTCTCCTTGAAAATTCAAAAAATAATCATAAGATACATTACGAATATTACTAGTCGATCGTTTTCTGGCAATCGGTTTAGCCTTAATACATGACAACAGAAAGTCTTTTTGTCTTTTATCACACCCCATACCCCAATAGTTTTCAAAAATATCTAGCCGATCTTCCTCACTAAATTTATCAGCACACGAATTACCACATCTTTTATTCATACATGGATTAGGCTTTACGTATTTTCCAACAGCAGCTCGCCGATTTTTTTTGTTTAAAATCCTTTTAGGCAAAGGCTTTTTTTTCTTATACCCTCTCTTCCCAACGCAAGTCTCTTCTTCGATTTGTTGTAGCCTCTCTTCATCTAAATCACTGCACGACGAAGGCGGCTTCCATGAATCCTCAGAATCAATATCCGCAAAATCCTGGGACAACACTTAATATTCTGCTTGATAAGACCGGGAACTGGTACTCGGTTGTGGTTGTGTTTCATATTGTGCATCTCCAAGTGTTTGATGCGTTAAAGTAGTATCCATATTAAGTAATTCGTTTACTGCTGGCATTTCATTTTGAGAATTTAAGTCCATTAAAGTGTATGCATTGTCACTATCGGAATCACTGTAATTAACTAGAGTATCTTTTACAGCTAAATGGGGACTTTGATTGAGATTCTGATTTGATAGTAAAAGGGATTCAGCGGTGAAATCAAAAGACGGTGATGTCAGCTCATGAGGGAAAATTGCTTCCGGATCGTAGTCGTTTTCAGAAATAATTCTAGTATTGTTCTCTTCTGGTATGGAATTTTCACAAAATAACAGTTAGATAAATACCTAGATATATAAATAAAACGGGCATTAACTCGATCATGCTTTAGGTATATGTCGGCGATACGCCAGGGTTATCGTGTCCAGACTCCACCATTATAATAAAAACACTCACGTAATATTACTTGGTTTATTTTCAGACGATTTCTAGCACAGAATTGAATTAAAATGCGAACTACAGTCCTTTTTATAAACTAACCGTCATTACACTTAATGTAACGTTTAACAACTCCTTTTCAACATATAATTGAAATTACTGTACGATTAATTATAAACTAATCAAAAATCGACATTAATATTGTAATGAATTTTGCACAACACCAAATTATTTATTTTACACGAATAACAAATTTATTTTATTAACCAAACACTGCTTTACAACATTGTCAACAGATGGCGCTATCAACAGGATGCAAATATAAACGCATGTTATTTATTACCGTAAAAATAAGTGTCAGAATCATGTTATTTAATACTAATTAATTTTACTTCGAAAGTTTCTGGAGTTATCTTAATAACTAAGCGATAAATTAAATACCCAATCTTTATAACAGTTAAGCAGCCAATACAGTGTATAATATTGTAAAGTAGTGAAGTTCTCAGTTCTGTGTTCACAAATAGTTATTTAAATATCAATCTTAAATATTATTAATATTTTCGTAACAATATAATCATTATATATTAATTTGCGCCCATACGGCCATTCTGATCCAGCGCGCTCCTCGCGCTGATTATTTAACGGTTACAGAATAACAGCATAACAAACAAAAATAAGGAATATAAAAATTACATAAATAAGCGTTTATCAATACAGAATGAACTGAAAGTTATTTACAAGGCTTCACCTAGTCATAGGATCTTAGCCTGAGGCATGCGTCACCCATCACGGGATCTAACAAACAATGCTTCACCCATGGCTAAGCCGATTACGGCATCACCGATTACGGGATCTAGCGCACACAGGCATCACCCACATAGGGATCTAGCCCACAAACGGCATCACCCACATAGGGATCTAGCCCACAAACGGCATCACCCACATAGGGTCGATTTAGCCCACGCGGCATCACCCATCACGGGATCTAGCCAACACACGGCATCACCCATCACGGGATCTAGCCAACACACGGCATCACCCATCACGGGATCTAGCCAACACACGGCATCACCCATCACGGGATCTAGCCACACACGGCATCACCCATCACGGGATCTAGCCAACAAGACCAGGATCAAGGATACGCATGGTGGCCAGCCAGCGTTTTGGGAAGGATGTTGGATAGGAAAAATAAAATTTTACTCAAACACAAATGTAAAATTTTGCCTCATAAACACATGAATGCATATACATAAAATAACCATCATCGTTCATCATGATCAGTTATATCAATACAATGCAATTACATAGATCCGACAACGACAGTGGAGGAGGTAGAGGACCCCCCACGTAAATCGGTATCTGACGAATCCTCCGCCCATACGGTCAAGCTGCTCATACAGTTGTTGATGTTGATCAGCAACAAAGGTTAGCAAACAATGCTTGACTCCAGCTCAGTACAGCACCCATGCGGCACGTGTGCGCGCAGCCCACACACAAAACCACCGACGTCAAAAGGGTGGACCACCGTCATCCATACATACCAATCAGTAAAGGACCGCTTGTCCATCCTCTCTTTACACTAAGGTCAGGTCATCTGCTAGGATATCATCAACCTGCAACACTCAAAAGACAGGTGGTGGGCAACATTTCCCACCCAAATATTAGTTCCATGAACCTTCGTTACTGTGGATGAAATAAAATTCTACTCTTACAAAGTGGTCCGGTCTATTAAGCTATATCTAGATATCAGGCATGTTCAACCTGTGCATTGGTCTATAGTTATCTTAGCTACAAAAGTGTTGGAGCCCATATTTTACGCATAAGGTAAAATACAAAAGACACTAAATTTTCTCAGGTTCTGTCTGACAGTGCCATTTTAGATAATCAAATATAAAGTTATCAGGATACCCATATTTTGCAGTTTTGATACAACAGTTAAAACTTGATATATTCAAAATAAGTTTTATCCACATCAAACAGGAAAACAAAATGACAAGAACAAAGAGAGGCCTATGTTCAGCCGTGAACAGTCGGACTGTTGGTGATAAATATGAAATGATTTCAAACCATGCAGATCCAAGGATTTCGAAAATACTAGTGCTATAATTATTATTCATGTAAGAACATGTTTAATCCAATATTGAATATTTTAGGCATAGTGCAAGCTGTGAAATTGTTTAACTGTTTGCCAACTGAGCCATAAAAGAGAAATTTACAAGCTACCAATATTACAAAGCAAGAGTAGTGCAGTCTTATTTCTAAAAACGATTCCACTCAGTTAAAAAATTTACTACAATAAACCATAAAAGCCAATAAAGACACTCAGTTTGTATAGTTAATATGGTGGTGAGTTTATATCAATAGTTTTATTTGACTTTATATTTAAGGTAATTTTCTAAATAATGTTAATATTTATTTTAAACTGTTAACATGTGCTGTTAATGTTATTCTTACACAATTAATAATTGTTTATCAGAATAAATAAACTTAAACTGACAAATCACAACTGACATAGAAATAAAGCATGAGTAGTCCATACAATTACTTGTACTTGCTAAGAATAAATACTGCTAAATGGGAAAAGAGATAATATGGATTTTCACATCATGTTCTTTACACCCACTTACCATTATCCTAATAATCATATTCCTAACTGTCTTGTATCCCACAAGAGCTAAGCAATAAGGTTAGCACTAAATTTGATTGGTTTATCACTAGGTTTGCAAATGAACTCACAAATAAATTAAATTGTATTTCCCGAGTATAGCACTAAGGCTTGGTATTTATACAAGATTAGCAGTCACCTGCCTTAAGACTTTCAACCTAAAATGCTTAGAGGTTGACTATTATAGAACCTAAGTGAGTGCATATGTCCATAAAGAAATCTACTGTCCAGATCTCATGTTTCTAGCTTCAGTAGTTTGGGTTAAGCAAGGACTTATCATGGTCGGAACAAATCATTCTATACAGGTATAAAATTAAACGACAAATATTAAGATATGTCTAGTTCCCTTGTCTTATTATATAACCTTAACTTGAGCTGCAAGTTGACAGTAACAATTTCAACATAATGTTAAAATGAAATCATGTAGGCACCTACAGAGTCCACAAATATATAATAAAACCTATTTTGTATCTTTACAAATATTAGCTTTAAAAATATGTAACACAAATTTATTTTTATATCTACCTTCTGAATATATATCTGTACTAATAAAATAAAACTGAAGTTTGTTTTGTTGAATGCACTTATCTATGAAACTACTGGTTTTATGCAAACAATTATTTTTGTGGTGGACGGTCATTTATCAAGAGAGGCTTCATATAATCAAGCCGTGAGCACTAGCCATAAGTAATGCAGTTAGTTAGCCTTATGTAATGTGTAACCAAGGGCTATAAATAATGTTTTGATTCCTTTAATGTTTTACTATTGAGATAACCTATTGACTACCAATTGAATGCATCTTCAGCACATCAATTAGCTTATTTAAACTGAAAGCAAATCAGGTAATTTATACAATGCATCTATATCAGAGCTTCGACTTGAAAAGGGCAGTTATACCGTTCTTTACTAATAATTACATTAGTAGAACCACATAACAACAAAGCTATTTTCTCTTTCTTGTGTAGATAAGTAAGTTTCCGACATGGCCTAACGATTAATAAACAGACATGAGACAAGAGCCCCAGCCGAAGGCATAACATGACTATAAGCACAGTAGTACTGCTATGTACCAAACGTGGATAAACAGCAGTTACCTATAAGTTCTATTTGGGGTGTAAAGTTCGCAATTTTGACTGTATAATGTTTATCTGGTAATCCTTACGAGGACAGTAGGTAATCGTGTAAGCACCATAATTTATAAAATTAGGATGTTTCTCAAAAACTCTAATCAAATCGGCTCTGGATAAATACCTGTGGTCAGTGCATCAACAACCCGCATCTGCAACCTCTGGTAGCACTCCGAGCAGAACAGCGTTCACGCCACAGCACACCCCGGTGCGTGCACCCAGTCGTAGTCGCTCTGTCGCTCTCGCTCGCACGTGGCCTCACGTGAAGTATAGACGTGCTCGCCATAACTCCGACACACCGTGCGGTCTCCGATCAGGGTTGACTAGCGCCAAACTCTGCTTCCAAGCGCATGTCGCATCAGTTTTCAGGTCATCATTGGTAATAGCGGCTAAGCCAAGAGACCCATCACTCTCGCGCCAACCGTAGACCTCGAAGTCTCTTAGGGGGCGTTTATCCAACCGCTGCTGTCGGCGATACGCCAGGGTTATCGTGTCCAGACTCCACCATTATAATAAAAACACTCACGTAATATTACTTGGTTTATTTTCAGACGATTTCTAGCACAGAATTGAATTAAAATGCGAACTACAGTCCTTTTTATAAACTAACCGTCATTACACTTAATGTAACGTTTAACAACTCCTTTTCAACATATAATTGAAATTACTGTACGATTAATTATAAACTAATCAAAAATCGACATTAATATTGTAATGAATTTTGCACAACACCAAATTATTTATTTTACACGAATAACAAATTTATTTTATTAACCAAACACTGCTTTACAACATTGTCAACAGATGGCGCTATCAACAGGATGCAAATATAAACGCATGTTATTTATTACCGTAAAAATAAGTGTCAGAATCATGTTATTTAATACTAATTAATTTTACTTCGAAAGTTTCTGGAGTTATCTTAATAACTAAGCGATAAATTAAATACCCAATCTTTATAACAGTTAAGCAGCCAATACAGTGTATAATATTGTAAAGTAGTGAAGTTCTCAGTTCTGTGTTCACAAATAGTTATTTAAATATCAATCTTAAATATTATTAATATTTTCGTAACAATATAATCATTATATATTAATTTGCGCCCATATATACATACCTTACCGGCCGTGGTCACAAGCTGATCGAAGAACCGTCAAGCAAATTAAGGTATGGAAATACTTAAAGCATGATCACGGTAATTTCCGTTTTAAATAATTAGTGCTAATATCATGGAACGCGAAAGTTTACCTACAAAAAAACACGTCAAACCAATCAGTATAGTAAAACACTTTAATTCAATTAATACCTATGTAAATTAATAACAGTGAGTAATATTAATTAATGGACAAAGTACCTATTTCATTATCTTAGGCAAGTACTCACCTTTGCTGCAGGTGTCGACATTTTTAAGACTAATCTGTTATCAATCACTATATTATTTACACTATTACACTACAATAAACACTACTTTTTGACAAAAAACAAAGTTATTATAATTTTAATTGCTTTTTAGCGCACGGAGATAGTTATTGCATCATAACTTTCGGCGGAATGAACTTGTCATAACACGTGTCTTAGGACTTTGTTTATAGTAACCGACCAAATAATGATGTACTCTGTGGCTTGCGATAACAACTAGTGTCCCTTACGCTGCAGTTCTTAGAGGATCACGTAACTTAAGATAAATGTTGATGTGTCGCTCATGATAAAATGTATAAAATTGTAGCGCTAACGATAAACTTGGTATTTGCTATAAATTCGTTTTTACTATATTTAGGCGGGAAATTTCGACGTAGACTTGTCCGTTACACGTTTAAACATAACTTACGATAAAAAAAAGATTTTTGAAAAAATGTCGCTTACGATAAGTCGGCGGTCATGGCTCGATATTGACGAAAAGCTATTCAGTAGTTGTCGGAAACATTTCGTAAACTAAACTACAACATCATCAAGCAACTTCCAATTACTCAAAACTAACTGTATTTGATAACCCTTACCTATTATCAAAATAGCCGAGTGGAGATACCAACAGACTACAATGCAGAGGGTATCGGGTTCGAATCCACGACGCGCACCAATGATTGAATTATTAATTATCGCTTGTCCCGTGCCTCGGAGAGCACGTTAAGCCGTCGGTCCCGGCTGTCATGAAGATCTTTGACAGTCGTTACAGGGCGTCAGTACCTTCTAATTAAACTGACACTAGTCTAAACCATGGAATATCGCTATCCCTTCGGGTTGTTGTTTCCACAGAGCGACCTCCAGACAGGCAGTCGCTCTGTGGAAAATCTAATATTCAGCCAAATCCGGTTAGACTAGTAAGCGGACCCCGGATTGAAACTGGGATAACGCTAAGAGAACCTATTATCAACAACTTTAGTTGGAGAATTAGTAAACATTTCCTCAGTACAGGATCGCATTGTGGGTCGAGATTCATTTTGATTACGAACCGGATTAATCTAAGATCCGTGGGACTAGGCACATGATGACACGGGCGCCCATTTACGGCCATTTTCAATATTCGATCCATACATGGATTTTGAGATTCGAGATTCGTGTTTGACATATTTTGTATGGAGCTTATGTCAAAAACGAATCTAAAATCTACAGATCTATCTATAGATCGAATATTGAATTCCGTAGTAAATCTACCAAGATTAAACACGTGACCTCACTCAAAAGGAAATTGATAGACTTTCAGTGGCTATTTAAAGCTGTAATTCTGTCATCAAACTTTGAAGCATGTACTGGAGTTGTTTGGATTAGTGTTTTTAGGGTTCCGTACCTCGAAATGAAAAAACGGAACCCTTATAGAATCACTTTGTTGTCCGTCCGTGCGTCAGTCAAGACCCTTTTTCTTAGAAACGTGTGGTATCAAACTGAAATTAATATCAAATTTATAGTTAAGTCTACGGTCCCTTGTAGTTGTGAAAAAATCAAACTTCTAAGCCAACGCAATCAAAAGATACAAAAATTTGCAAATGCAAATTTTCGAAACTTGCAAGGGAATCAAAACCTACAGGGTACTTCCCGTGAACTCAGAATTTTGCAATTTAGATGAGAGGTAAAGGAAAACTTGCGAAAACCGTAAATTTTTGGTTGTATCATCTTAAAATATTTTTATTTAGCAAAAATATTTTACTTTTAATAAGCAACTCTATCACAACATGAGCGAGATTACGGTTTCGAACGTTCGTATTTATGAACTGTACAAATAATGTGATGTTCTGTGAAATATATCCTCCGGTAACAATTTATTAATCCATTAAGCTTAATTGAAGCGCGACCGAAATTACACGTAATTGTTAATATTTTGATTATTCAGCGCACCATCGGCGTGATAGCATTCGCGGATATGATATAAAGAAATTTTGTTTAATTGGATTCATATGAATTACAGCAAATTCACTAAAATATTGGTAAATTTCTAGGTAAACCAACAGTTTCCAAACAAAAAATCTGCATTCTGCATAACAAAATACGTACGGTTTTAGCAGGCAATTTTGCGCATAATGCAAAGAGTATCGAATTATGCAATAGATTTTTTATTTTATAGACACACGCCTGTATCCCCGAAGGGGTAGGCAGAGATGTAATGTTACACCCACATTTCGCCATGAATTTTTAGGTCCCACGTAACAGGGGGCGAGCCTATTGCCGTACCGAGCACATTACCAGACTCCGTGCTGCTACTGAGAATTTCCTAACGGAAAAACCCAATAACGCTTTGCCCGACCCGAGACCTCCCAATCCCACGCGCACATTTATGCCGCGAGACCAAGGAGGCATATAGATTTTTAATGGTTTGGAAAACCGTATACTTAAAATTTCCCGTTGCTCAAGTAAAAGTATTCCGTCTCTTTGTTGAGCCATGGCATTCTACAACTAATAAATAATACCGTAATACATAATGCCATAATACATTCCGATGAATAATTTTAAGTCTTCTAAAATATATTCGCAAACAGATGCAAATTTCATTATCATCAGCCCTGTATTTACACTGTTTCACTGCTGAACAACTTTTCTTATTACGGAAGAGTTAAGGCCTTAGTCAACCATTCTGGTCCAATGCGGATTGGCAAACTTAATGGAAAAATATTGTATATGTAATTGGAAATCTCTCAAACATGTGGGCTTTCTTACTATATTTACCTTCACCGTTGAATAAGTGATAATTTAATTAACAATTTAATATACACTCCGAAAAGTCAGAGCTGCTTCCTTGCAAATATCGCACGAATGTAAAATCACCCACAGATTTAGCCTAGTTTTACGTTTCATAGAATCATTAGATCTCAAAGTTACCTAGATATTTTAACCATGATAAAAACATAGTTAATTTACACTTACAGCAATCATTTGTATACATATATTATAACTAGTCGACGCCAGCGACTTCGCACGCACATATTTTCGAATTGCCCGTTTTGCCCGATCCCGTGGGAATTTCGGGAAATCCCGTCTTAGTGCACCTCTACGGAGCCCACGGAACATACATGCTAAATTTCATCTTCATGTGACCAGTAGTTTCGGCTGTAGCGTGTCTGTCAGTCAGTCAGTAACGCAAGGATTTTATATATTAACACGTTCACTGTCCAGCCAAAATATCGAAATAAGCTCTCACGTCCAATTTACGTTTTCGTTCCTATGTACTGATGTCATTGCATTTATTCCACTTCAGGTCTAAAAATGCCATAAAAGTATGGGGGGGACCTTGTAACTCCCATTTTCAGCGTGACCCACATGTATGTCACGGACGTAGAAGCTAACAATTCAATGACACACCCATGTGTCATGGACGTTAGAGGTCAAAAGTTATAAAAAATACTTTGTGGTAGAGAGGATTTATAAAATGGCGAGATAACAGAGACGTGCTGATACTTTCGACATGCCATAACCATGAGATGGAAATGTCTATTGGCTTCAGACCTATTCTGAAACCCAAAGTGGTTTTGGAATATAATCGAAATAGAAAGGGTATAGATATAGCTAATCAGCTAGCTAGCTGTAACTCACCATCGTAAAACACACGTCTGGTATAAGAAGATTGCAGCTGATATTATTTTGATAGCAGTTATAAATGCGGTGCTTATTTACAAGGACATCAAGGCAAATAACAGATTTCCACTGTTGAATGGACATGAGATAATTATAAAACGCCTATTGGGAGTTTCAGAACCATGCCCGTCACGTGGAATTTTACTGGCATCATATTCACCTGCATCATCCACATCGTCATCTACATTTATCACAAGAAGTCCAACTACGAGAGAGGTCCACAAGTTGATAAAAATAGAAAGGCAGCTGAACCGCGGAATCTATCAAAAAAGGTGCAGTGGATGTTACAAAAAAATTAAAGATGAAGGTAGTTCGGTTGTTGATGCACGTCTAAAATAAAAAAAGACAGACACAGAATGGCGTGTCTGCGAGACATCCCTGTATCTTGTATTTTTTAATGAAGCTCATTAGAATAAAATGATTCATCATTGATTATTTTGTTAGATTTTCAGACCTCTCTGTAAGTCCTAAATTAAAAAAAAAATCGATGGCTCATTGCTTTTTTATTTTACCTACACTATTGCTCCTACAACCATGAACAATACTAGTATGTTTCTTTTATATCCACGAAGTAAGAACCCATTATGTATTAAAAGTGCAGTGACCCACATGTATGGCACGGACGTCTTGTTCCAACCAAAAATGACCCACATGTGGGTCATGGACAGTGAACGTGTTAAGATAATTGTGAATCTTTAGAGTACCTATCACAAAGCAGCTTTTGAAGAAATGATGATAAAGGGTAAAAAGGTAAATATAATTCCAACTTTAGTGGACCTTATATGTTACCACTAAAGTTGGAATTATATTTACCGTGTGTTTTGATAAATAAAAGAGACAACTATCAAATCATACTTTCATTTATTCAGTTTGGCACAAGGATATATCTTTAGATTACGTCGTGATGCTATATTTACATTTAGAGCCCAGTTCGCAAAGCAAAGGCATAGAACCAAGAGAAAGAACGGGCAATGAAACTCTTGGCCATTCTTTTCAATAAGTAATAATTCACAAATAGTGGTACAGCCAATTTATATCAAATATCAATGTTGTGGGTAGTTTTATATTATTAGAAAGGTCTGTCTTACAAAATATCATTAAAAGCAATATTGAGCATCAACACAATTTACTAAATATTTAACACAGGTATATAACGAATCTCATTAATACACCTTGATCCACAGTATTTTATTCTTTAATATCTTCCTATATTACAATCTTTAATATCTCACAAACGTTCAAACTACCCACAATATCAATAAGATAATGATTACACTATCTTACATTGTTTCCTAGATGATGAAAAAAAAGAACAAACAACACAGAATCTTGAAACACAGTGGCAGTTAAATAGTCAGAACCATATCGTACCTGAGCCGTACGTCGCCGAAGGAGAATAGGACGAACTAGCCGAGCTTGTCGATTTAATATGGCTAGCTTAAACCCTATTTACACGTTTGACAGTTTAACTGTCAAACGTCATGTCGGTGTCATTCAACTGCCACTATCCTCTTACATATTATGTATAAATACTTGGATATCAGTAAATTTAGCCCATATCCTAAATCATTACATATCTCTCAAGCACACTAACGTATTTTTTTTTAAAACACCGTTTTGTTGTATTGAATTATTACATACGTTTTGGACACAACATTGTTTTTCTTGTCCAGAGAATATGTATAAAATAAAAAGCAAGCAATAAATGTGCATTGAATGCGATAAAGCCTGTTCCCAGAAAGAGCCCAAACGAAAAGATGACAAAAGCTCATATTCGTCTTTTCAGTCATCAAAATTTTATAATATTGTTACGAGCTGGGGTTCGACGATAAATTATAACTCACTATGCCACTTAAACTGAACTTTATTTATACACAAACACTATACACACTTATTTACACTACTAGTAAAAACACACTTATTTCATACTTAATTCTCAACACTAATAAAAACACCACTAAACACTTCCGAATTACTTCCCTTCGCTTCTTGTTTATCGCTCCGATATTCAATTGTCACTATGTCCGGTCCGTTAGCTCGCGCTCTATTTATACAGGACGGATAACATCACTAGCGCATTCTAGATGCTTCTACAAAACTGTCGAAATAATCGCGAACAGTCGATACTCGATACAGCAACGCCATCTAGTACAGAGTAGCTGAATTACCTTTAAACCACCGATACATTCAATCTCTTCTAGTACCCCCATTCACCGATAGATGGCGTAACAATATATTTGCATACAATGCTCTTACAACGTTATGAGCTGGGACATAAATATGTAGGTTTTTGGGAGAACGGTTTTATATTATAAGGAGCTATACAAATTAAATTAGTGTCATAATTAAGATTTGCGAGGAACACAGTAATAGCATTAGATAATTTCAAGTATATAAGACAGTTTTAATCTCAAGTATGTTTTCTCATCCAATTGGTGACGAATTAAGATTACAAAATATATACCCACACCATTTCATTCCGTGGGTATCGTAAGACTAAGGAAATACACGAAGCAGAATAGTATCCTTGCAAAGGGACGGAAAACTCGACATCAAAACCCAGTACAATCCTGTCTGGCCAGCGTGGTATTGTAATCAAATCAAATCAAATCATAGTTTATTGTGTAACATAGGTATGTTGGTTGTTTGATGTTTACAATTGTTCATGCTATGTCCCGCCATTTAGGCATACAATAATTTAAAAATATAATAGGTAATGATGATGACAAAAGCAATACATAATAATATTATAATTAAGTATGTCAATTTAAAAATAATTGGTTTCGGATTCATTATGGAATTAGATAATAAGTACATGATAGTGGGTATCTGAAATTTTAAATTTCATATCAATATCTATTATCTTATATCACATAGGTACCTACTTAAAATTAATTAGAAAAATATCACAAAAATTATTGAGCTAATATAAAATAAATGGATGTCAATTGTAATGCAATGTCAATCAGAATTCAAATATAATATTGTTATAAGTAAATGTCATTTGATAATAAATAAACAAAAAAAATGTATTATAGCTTATCTTCTAGGTATTCACGAACACTATAATATGTCTTTTCATTCAATAACTCAAATAATTTATGTTTGAATATGGTATTAGTCCTGCTAAGTTTAATTTGGTCGGGTAATTTATTGTAAAGTAATAGTACCTGATGCCAAAACCTTCTGTATACTCTGCTGTGTAGCAAGTTAAGAGAAGTTTAAGTCCAGCTGTGGACTACGAACGACTGTAAAAATGTTTTTTTGCATAAAGTCGAAGTGTATCGAGTAAGAATGAATGGAGATGTCGGTAGAGGACGCCCAAGACGGACTAACGCCGGCGAAATTAGTGACGTACTGCGGAAGGGCCGAATCAAAAGTACCCATAACCGACGAGTATGCATGACGAGGTTAATGAATGTCGAGGAAGCGAAAGAGGTATGTTTGAACCGGAGCATTTAGCGTTTTATAGTCTCTGCCTACGCCAATGGGAGATAGGCGTTTAGATAGAATATAGATAGAGAGAGAAGTCTGTTGCCGCTTACTATCCGCTGTCACGTTTTTAAGAAAGTTTACGTGTTACGGTTTCATTTATTTATTACCCTTTCAACAAGACATTTATAGGCCGGCAATCTGTGCCAATCTACCTTGAGGGTGCAGAGATAAAATAAAGAGAGTGCAAACTGAAGTCGTATGTGGCAAATGAATAACACTATTCCCACACAAGATTGAATACTGTATGACAGTACACTGTGAAAATAACAGTGACAAGCAAGCATGTATCAATGTTATTTAGCCAGTGATTTTTCTGAGCTAAGTCTATACAAAAATTGCCTGATGTGGTCCTGGCTGTTGCTGAGAATCCAACAGAATACCTTACTACTTGGTAACAAGTAACGAATACCTTAAAAAGAGCTAAGTGTAATAAAAAAGTAATGTCAAGTAAGTTTTGCCATTAGTTTTTAGGTCAATTTAGGTATACGGCCAAATTTGAATAAACTTTTTATTAAAAAATGTAATTAATAATCGTAAATAATAAATTGGTAACACCAAAGGCATTTTGTTCAGTGGTTCGTGACAACACAGATTAAATAACGTGGCTCCGTCCGTCTTCCATAGTTTTAATTTTCAACATTAACACTTCGGTCCCCTGATGAACGCCAGCAGTGAAAAGTATTCGTAACGGAGTGAATGAAAAGAGTGAACCAAATAAACTTATTATAAATAGCGAATAGCGCGTAATAACTTCGCAGCTATGAAAGTTACAAAAGATACTTCAATATACTTTCATATAAATTATGTTTGAAATATTTAGTAGATCAAGGGACACAGACGGGATTCTTTACGCATGTGCACAGTCAAACAACTTCCCGCTAGGCCACATAAGGGCGAGAATCGCTCAGCAAGACATCGTCGCTGCCAGTGCTACTTTACACGCACATATACAAAACCAGTTTCTAGTGTGCCTCGACTCTATTAGCGAGCCAAGGCAATTCTTTTCAAACTGGCCCAGCGCCGACTTATTTGATTGTACATCGTCTAGGATTCAAGAACTTATTGTTGTATTGGTAAAGACGATACTTTAATCATATACTAAGATTATATAATTTTGTATTAGTCTCAAAACTAACATCACTATCAATGTTTCGAATTCGATCCTAATCAAGAGGCAAACTTTAACAATGATTTGACCCTGTGCCCGCTATACCATTATTGAAAAATAACTGAGTAATAAAAATAAAACTGTAACTTCAAGAACTACAACAACAATATATCACAGGGCGCTTGTAAATCATTGTACACACAAAGCAAAAATTAAATCGGCTGGCAGGTGCGAATAGTCGCGGCAAAACAAACGCGCCGGCAATTTATGTATTGTCTACCGTTGCTATCAGTTATTCGTTTTAGAATTTTTGCAAACAATGGCATACGACAAAACAAACGGAAATGAACAACGTTCATGCGTCGGCAAAACTCACAAAATGTTCAATGGAAGCCATTTATTAGTATGTGCGATGGCGTTTCATTAGCAATTTGTTACAGTGACTATCTTTACGTGAAGTCCCCAGAATGAGCAAGAACTGCAAACCACTTTTCTTGTTACCCTTACTTCATCATACGCATTGCTATTACTTGAAGTGAGATTTTAGTTGCATTAGTATTGAATGAAATTGAATGAAAAGGCAGCGATAGCCGAGTGGATATACCAACAGACTGCCATGCGGAGGGTATCAGGTTCGAATCCACGGCGCGCACCAATGACTTTTCGGAGTTATGTGCGTATTGAATTGTAAATTATCGCTTGTCCCGTGCCGCGGAGAGCACGTTAAGCCGGCGGTCCCGGTTGTCATGAAGATCTTTGACAGTCGTTATAGGGCGTCAGTACCTTCTAAATAAACTGACACTAGTCTAAACCATGGAATATCGCTATCCCTTCGGGTGCGGAGGTCAGAGGCAGTCGCTCCGTGGAAAAGCTAATATTCAGCCAAATCTGGTTAGACTAGAAAGCGGACCCTAGACTGAAACTGGGATAACGCTAAGAGAAAGAAGAGTATTGAATGAAATGTATGTTAGGTTGTAAATTAAATGCAACGATCATATATTATCAATAATTGTTTGTTTCAAAATGTAAACGAACACAGAACGACCCTTCTCTGCTCGATTTGTTTCTATGAACAATAAATACTGTTAACGAATGATCAATCAAATTAAAATCATTCTAGTAGCGGTATAGAAATCATCATCATTTTATTTTTAAGTGATAGAGCATGGTTATCGGGAACAGCAGAGAAATGTAAAATCTGAAAAAGTTGGCAGAAAGTTCTACTGTGGAACCTAAATATGAGGACGACTGCGTAGGTTCAGACATCACCAATCAGATTCTCGTGGTTGCGATCGTCGTTTTGATAAAATGCAATCTTGCTTATAATAAAATAAAGGAACCAAATAACAAAACCTTACCAGACATAGTAGCACTTACTAGTTAACATACTAGATAATAGTGCAGAGTAAACAATTACAGAAGAAGAGTACGTACATAATAGTTATATACACCTATTTCTTATATATTAAAGATAAAGCTTAATATAATTTTAAGTTAATCCATGTAGGATTCCAATATGTGTGTAGCGAACTGATTACATTGTAAACATAACGGATGTGAAATCCAGTGACCACGACTGGTGAATCCCATGCTGAAACGTCGGGGCAAATATTTGCTTTTATCTTTATTGCGAATATTTTACTTTTATATCAAACTACGAAATTATGCCCGACCCGGGTTCGATTCCCAGGTCGGGTTTTTGTGCCCGACCCGGGAATCTGTGTTACTCTGTTACTGTGTTACTGGGTTTTTCCGAATACTCAGTAGCAGCCCGGAGTCTGGTGATGTGCCCGGTAACGGCAATAGGCTCGCCCCCTATTACGTGGGACCTAAAAATTCATGGCGAAATGTGGGTGTAATATTTACACCTCTGCCTACCCCTTCGGGGATATACTATAAATAAAAATAAATAAATATATTAAAATAATTGCTCGATTGATAAGTATTGTATAAGTAACTGTTTAGTTATATATCTAGTGTGATTTTCACGCAATCCAACATATCAGTTTTGTTATTGACGTCATAAAGCGATACAACGTTTCGATTTAAACGCTTAACCAATGCAGATCTCCTCATATCTGCCGAATCAGAACCTGCGCTAAATTTCTCAGTTCATGTCCCATTTGCCGCATATTTCGTTACCTAGCAAAAACATAACAGAACGAAAGAGAATATGTATAAAACCCTGTTGATATGACGCACATTCAGCCTAAAATGAACATAATGTACGATATATACATTTGTATATATCGTCGTTTCAGATTTGAGACGAATCAAAATTTTGATAAGCTACGCACAGAAAAATATATTTTATCATGATAAGTTTATTTTCCATGAACACCAAAACTTTATTTTGAAGCTTTCAACTTTGACCTAATCGTGTTAGTAGGTATAATGTAAATAATAAATTATCTCGATAGTTTCGAAATCAGTTAAGAAAGCATTACCTACCAGTTTTTGGCACAAAATCAAGCATAGCGAACACTATGCTTGATTTCGTGATTTAATAAACGTTTTTTGTGTGCTACTTCACAAATACGACACACTAAGCAGGAGGATTACACACATTACACAGACTCGAAGTAAATATACATGCACACACTTTTTCTCTCGCGTGGCAATTAAAGGGACCGTGATAAAGCGAGACAATCTACATCTGCATTTACCAATCCAGCGGTTGTTCGTCATCAGTTTGATATGTCTGTCTCAAATCTAGAATCATAATTTATCTCTCATTTTCATCAAAATATATTTTAAGAAAAAGTCAGAGTCAAAGAGATCAGTCTTCAACATAAAACAATACCGCACAATCTTTGGAATATAAAACGTCGTTAGAATTACATAAAAACTGGTGGAATTACGCCACGTTTCATATTAAATTACACAACAGAGAAACGAATCGTGTAACAAAGCGGCGAGGACTTCGCTCCCAGAGGATGAGCCGAGGATACTTTCTGGGTCAACATGTCATTTTATTATTTGCTTATTTTATTAAGAAACTGGACGTCGAGTGAATCATTTAATATATACTGATCTTTATTTGCATAAAGAGAAATGCCTCGTCTCTAAGTCGCCGGCCCGTAATGCAAGATGTCTTACGTCTTGCAAAGCGTCTTGTATTGGTGTCACAGTCAAACCGATGACACGGTTTTGTGGGACACTGCACTATTCATGTATGAACGTGTGAATGATAAATAAATAAAATAAATAAATAAATAAATAAATTGCGTCTTGTATTAAAAATGCAGGTGAGAGATATGTAATAATATCTAGGCTTTGGGCTGAATTACTGATATCCAAGTATTTATACATAACATGTAAGAGGATAGTGGCAACTAAATGACACTGACATGACGTTTGACAGTTAAACTGTCAAGCGTGTAAATAAGGTGTACCTATATAAGTCGACAGGCTCGGCTAGCTCGTCCTATTCTCCTTCGACGACTGCTCAGGTACGATATGGTTTTGACTATTTAACTGCCACTGTGTTTCAATATTGTGTTGCTTGTTTTTTTGTTTAATCATCTAGGAAATAATGTAAGATGGTGTAATCATTATCTTATTGATATTGATTGTGGGTAGATTGATCGTTTGTGAGATACTAAAGATTGTAATATAGGATCGAATAATATACTGTGGATCAAGTTGTATCAATGAGATTCATTATATACCTGTGGCATACATTTAGTAAATTGTATTGATGCTAAATAATGCTTATTATGTTCTATTGTAAGACAGACCTTTCTAGTAATATAAAACAACCCACAACATTGATATTTGATATAGATTGGCTGTACCACTGTTTGTTCATTATTGAAAAGAATGACCAAGAGTTTTATTGTCCGTTCTTTCTCTTGGTTCTATGTCTTTGCTTTGCGAACTGGGCTCTAAATGTAAATGTAGAATCACGACGTAATCTAAAGATATATCCTTGTGCCAAGCTGAATAAATGAAAGTATGATTTGATAGTTGTCTCTTTTATTTATCTAAACTGTCTCTACACTATAGGGAGCTTTTCTGATTCTGACACAGGCGTAGCTGCTGTCGTCCTCTAGTTTTCTATAATTTTTTGGGAAAATATTTTAGACGTCACGGATTGTACCTAACTAAGGTTCATTTTCTAAGAAATTTCTTCATGTTTTCAAAATGTACATAATATACAATGTTCCCTTGATGAAGGTTCAATTAGCACAGAGGGCCGTTTAATCCGGATTTGATTACCACCAAAATGACTCCCTCGCCTTCGAACGGCTACACGCAGTAATTTGGACCTTATTTGTTATGTACAACTTTACATAGTATAGTCCAGCATCCTGTAAATACACAACTCGTCAACACTTCAACTATATATCTAGTATTAATACATTAAAATGTATAATAAGATAAATAGAATTTTAAATATTATATCCACAAACCGCCACAATCTAAAGGAGAAGTTGCAGGTTTGGCTTTAATCCCTTGATTCCGACAGTACGGAACGAATTGTTGAAGTATAAACACATACATGCATTCACACACGCGCGCTCGCACACAAATATACTTTTCAGCATCTATACTTTTTAGCTTTTTACAGAGACCCGGAGCGGGTTTCCCCGTAATTGCGCCCTTGAGAATGACACTTCCACCCCCGAGCTAATAGATCTTGCGGCTTCTCTCCGGCCGGCTAACCAAGGCAAGCTAGATTTGAGAGTCCTGCGGGCACTCTTGGAAATCCACTCCGACCAGCCAATAAAAGCAAGCCGGAGACAAGGTCCTGATCGACTCCCTGAAGCATTCGGGACCGCTGCAGTGTCGCCACACACATTCAGCTCGCCACAAAGCTGCCCTGAGGTTTGTAAGCTTTCTACTCATCTTGTACTTAATATATTTTTTGTTTTTATCACAAGATGAAGGTGATGTTTGAAAGCTGTTACTCTGACCTCCAAATTTGCGTTAGTGTCATGGTGAGTCGTTATTATAATAATTTATAATTCTTATTATAATAATTATTATAACATACATACATACATAGACTCACGCCTGTTTCCCGGAGGGGTAGGCAGAGACTACAGAACGCCATTTGCAACGATACTGACATATCTCACTTGCTTCATTCACTCCCATCAGATTCCTCATGCATGCTCTTCTGTTCAGGGTAACGGGTTCTAACGTGTCCTGTTTTTAGGATGTCTCCAATCTGGTCAGAGAACGTCCGCCTAGGTCATCCCCTTCGTCCTGTCCTTCCACTTAATAATTATACATACATATCGTCACGCCTTTTATCCCCGAAGGGATAGGCAGAGGTGTATTTCTACACCCACTTTTCGCCACGTAATAGGGGGCGAGCCTATTGCCGTACCGGGCACATTTCCAGACTCCGTGCTGCTACTGAGAATTTCGTGACAGAAAAACCCAATAACACTGCCCGACCCAGGAATCGAACTCGGAACCTCCCGATCCCATGCGCACATTTATGCCGCTAGACCAACGAGGCAGTCGTATAGGGTTTGATGTCGAGTTTTCCGTCTCTACGCAAAGATGGTATTTGCATCGTGTTATCCCTTAGTCGCCTCTTACGACACCCACGGGAAGATGGTGGTGACACTTGTATTCTATGCCGTCAACCACACGGCTATTTTGGTAATGTTATTATTATAATTATTATTATTATCAGTGTGAAATACTCCAATACAACCAGATTTTTATATTTCGGCAATAAATCTATGAAATTTAGAGAGTACTAGAAGATTCCCGCAGCTACGCCCACACATCTATACTTAATATAATAAAGCGGAAGAGTATCTTTGTTTGTTTGTTTGTTTGAACGCGCTAATCTCAAGAACTACCGGTCGGATCTGAAAAAATATTTTTGTGTACGATAGCCCAGTTATTCCGGAAGGCTATAGGCTGTATAACATAACGCTTCGACCCTTTGACGCCGGGAAAAATGCTAAAAGATAATGTCGGCTAATCTCAGGAACTAGCAGTCGGATTTTAAAAATTGTTATTCCTATGATAGCCCAATTATTCCGAAAGGCTATATATCTTAATATATATATTTCTTGTGTGCGTGTGTATGTCACTGAACTCCTCCTAAACGAATGGACCGATCTTAATCAATTTTTTTCTGTGTGTTCAAGGGGACTTGAGAATAGTTTAGATTCACAATTTAGTCCACTGGAAAATGTTTTTTTAGTTAATTTTTAATTTGTAAGTAGTTGTGGATTTTGGAATGTTTCACATTGGCACCGACGGACTGCGCTGCTATCGCAGTGTCAAATCTTATATTAATAATTTCTTCAAGGAGTACATCGAAACCTCATCTGAATAATAAAACATTAAAAAATAAAGATTTTGAGTCGACAACATATATCCGCAAAATTCGGATTGTCGAGTATTTTGTTAAATTGTAATGGTTCTGAGAGACAAATCACAGTCGCCATATTGGCCAGTCTAGCGAAACGTCAACCGGATAACATTTTGAGTACTACTATAGTATTTTCGCTGTATGATGAAATGCATGACAGTTCTCATTTTACATATTACGCATACTACTTTCAACTTATGAAAATAAATTGGCAAAAAAACAAATATTTAAAGTAATATCTATTGAAAATTACAAAGTAAATTGATACTAGTATGTCTCTCTCTATTTTTATAATTATTATTAACGGTAAATAAATAATTTAAATATAATAAAATATAATCCTCAAAATGTCAGATGCATGAAAGGAACCCTCTGTCAGTAGAGATTGACACCATTGAATCGACATGAAATCGATTAATAGGAGCGCCCATCTTGTGATCGAATACGTCAGTACGAGCGCCTTGTATGCGGTTTGTGATTCTGCCTGTTTGGCATGTTATTTTTTTTTTTTGTTTTGCCAAAAACAACAAAAAAGATAGTTTTAAAATCTCAAAGCCGTGAGTTAGTGCTTCGTTTGAGGACCTTCTTTGAACGAGAGCGTGCAAACGGGAGCCCGGTAATACCGATCGACACTGTTGTGTACAGAGTTGCGGCAGCTCTGGACATCGGCATGCAAGGCTTCAGTTACTCGAATGACCAAAGAAAAATTTGAAGAAACTAGTTTTGAAGACAAGAAGCTGTCCACTCCGAAGAAACGTGAGCGTAAAGCTGCAATAACTGACGTAGATAGTTCCGATGTGTTGGCAATACGAAATCCATACATTGATAAAATTAATCAGTCGTAGAAATAACATAATCGACAATATTTACAGACTTGGGATAAGTATGTCCACCTCGACCGAATTTGAGATCAACAATTAATTATCTCAGTCGGAGAAGATTCCGATTCAGATATGAGGTTTTATTTCGAATGACATTGACGAATTCTAAAATAATAAATTTTAAAATTGATGCGTTTTATTTGTGAATGTATTTGCCAAAACACTTTTAATATGAATTTATTTCGAAGATATAAAATCGGTAACTACGTACAATTGCATGTCGTTTGCCAATTAATTCGATATTTATAAATAATCGCTTAAATTTCCTTAGGTTACATCACTATAATTGTCAGTCATGAACTGTCATGCATATCATTACACAGCTAGGATGATGTATCTTGGTCCTAGTTACACAGCGAAAATACTATAAGTCTTAGTACTAAGTAGTTTGTATGTGTAAATACTTTTTGCAGTTATCTATACTAATATAATAAAGAGTTTGTTTGTTTGTTTGTTTGAACGCGCTAATCTCAGGAACTACCGGTTGGATCTGAAAAAATATTTTTGTATACGATAGCCCAGTTATTCCGGAAGGCTATATAACATAACGCTTCGACCCTTTGGGGCCGGGCAAAAGGCTAAAAAGGCTAAAAGATAATGTCGGCTAATCTCAGGAACTGGCAGTCGTATTTAAAAAATTGTTATTGCCTAAGGCTATAGGCTATATTCAATTACGCCACAACTTTTAGGGGCCAGACAAAAATAATAAAATGGTCAAACGAGAAGGGGGAGGGTTGTGTCAAAGGCAAAAAAAGGCTAAACGAATAGGATACAATCTATATGGGTATCGCTTTCGAGATTTTCGGGACGCTGATTAATAATATGAAATTTATTTAGTGATCCAAGATGGCGGATGAGAAAATTTTCAAAACCAATATGGGTATCGCCTTCGATATTTTAAGGGGTGGGGAATCGAAATACAACATCTATTTCGTGATCAAAGATGTCGGATGGGAAATCAAAGATGGCGAATGGGAAAATTTAAAAAAATCAATATTGGTATCGTCTGCGATGTTAAAAGGAATGGGGAATCCAAATACAACATCTGTTTTGTGATTCAAGATGTTGGATGGGAAATCAAAGATGGCGAATGGGAAAAATAAAAATTCAATATGGGTATCGTCTCTGATGATTTAAGGGATGGAGAATCCAAATACAACATCTATTTCGTGATCAAAGATCGCGGATGGGAAATCAAAGATGGCGGACGGGATTTTTTTTTAAAGTCGATATGGGTATCGTCTCCGATATTTTAAGGAATGGAGCATTCAATATTATATAAAAATCTTTGTTTGTTTGTTCATCAATATATACTCTGAAATGATAAGAGATTAAGCGCTAAGTCAATGGTAACAGTCAGGCACAAAGAAGCATCAATTCGAATAAGACAATGTTACGTCCACTTGCGCTCCGCTAAATAAGAAATATCACAAAACTTTATTCATAAAACCAAGCTACTTTAACACCGAAACCTTATATAATTTCTTTAATACCGAAGTAAACATTTTACTCATAAATATATCCGAAATCCGAGATAATTGACTGGCTGCGTATTACTTTAATTTATAACCCCTTAAAATAAGTTTTACCCCTCGGCGGACGAATTCGCCGCAGTCCAATTTAAAGCTTAAACTTTTAGTTAAACTCGGTCATATCTTCCCCGGCTCCAGATTTAGATTATAGGGTAATTGAACCAGCTTATATCGCGGCCCCGCTCAAATGTACCAACAAATTTTTGTATCTACAGTTATTTGTTTTCCTCTTGTCGTATACATTCTACAATTAGAAGGCACACGTTTTGTATATAAAGTTAAATAATGCAGAAAATATGTTTTGATTTAAACTTTTTTATTGCAGGCATGGTGACAGTAATCCGGTCTCGAGCCAATATGATGAGATGTTTCACCAAGTACTTATGTGACATGTTTATCAGAGAACATGCCTTGGCGGAGTAGTACCATCTTGGCCACTGCACTTCAAGCAGTAGCCCTGGAGTTGGCTGAGTTCCTTCACAACTCATCATCATCCTCTTAGCGTTATCCCAGTTTCAATCTGGGGTCCGCTTACTAGTCTAACCAGATTTGGCTGAATATTAGCTTTTCCACGGAGCGACTGCCTCTCTGACCTCCGCAAACCGAAGGGATAGCGATATTCCATGGTTTAGACTAGTGTCAGTTTATTTTAGAAGGTACTGACGCCCGTAACAATTGTCAAAGATCTTCATGACAACCGGGACCGACGGCTTAACGTGCTCTCCGAGGCACGGGAAAAGCGATAATTAACAATTCAATACACACATAACTCCGAAAAGTCATTGGTGCGCGCCGTGGATTCGAATCCGATACCTTCTGCATGGCAGTCTGTTGGTATCTCCACTAAGCTATCGCTGCCTATATATGAGTTCCTTCACAACTGAGATAGATAAATCGTTTCAAGTGATGATACTCATACACTTAGCTATAACGAAGGGGTCTTTCTGGTGTGAACTGAACCCAAACTTTTATTGTCCTGTACACATGGATCCTATATTTATTTATTTAAATTGTATGTCATAAGAACTATACAGAGGTAGAGTGAAATATTTAGGAGTCGAAATTTGGTTAATTCGGGCATAATTTATTGTTGTAGGTGTATTACTCTTGGTGTCGTAATGTGATTAATAAATATTTTTTGTTTGTTGTTTTAACATTTTGTGTTTGACACTTAGTCATTAAGATTGCTATAGCGATATATACCTACTACTAACTATCAAAATAAATAAATCTGTAAAATCCATTAAAAACACTTAAAACGCTAGATTTACATTTCCCAAATTTAATAATCTTACCAAATATACCGCGGCAAAGTAACCGCGACTCGCGTGGCCCATCCGTAAGGAATGTCGACGAATACCGCAGTAGCTTTAGTGGGTAGCCGTAATAATAATAATAACAAATTGTGAGGAAATATCTAGGTCCGGAGCCCTAACCACCGGTGACTTGCATCCTATTCCCGTCGTCGGTGGGAATCTATTTTTATATTTTTAAATATCATTTTTATTTTTTTTGAGTGTTATATTTAAAAATTGAAAAGATAGGATAAGTATGAAAATAAAGATAATAATATTAATAACCCGGGGCAGCCGTTATCTCATCATGAGACTAACGCAATCTCAGAGGGCATAGTAAAAGCTTTCAAACATCACCTTCATCTTGTGATATAAACAAAAAAATGTATTACAGGATGAATAAAAAGCTTACAAGCCGCAGGGCAGCTTTGTGGCGAGCTGAATGTGTGTGGCGACACTGCGGTCCCGAATGCTTCAGAGAGTCGGTCAGGGTCTCGGGTCCGGCTTGCCTTTATTGGCTGGTTGGAGTGGATGCCCAAGAGTGCCCGCAGGACTCTCAACTCTGGCTTGCCTTGGTCAGCCGGCTAGAGAGAAGTCGCAAGAGCTACTAGGTCGGGGATGGAAGTGTCATTCTCAAGGGCGTAGCTACGGGGAAACCCGCTCCGGGTCACGAGACCCGCGATGGCGAAACCGGTGCCGCACCTCTCTACACCCCTAGCCACTCACACCGGTGTTGCCCTCTGGCTGCCTTTATGGCAGACTTTGTTTACCTTGGTGGCTATTTAGAGAGGGCCCATCTAGTGAGTTGGCGAGTCACCGTCTGCCCCTTTTCGACGTACTATAAGAGTACTTAGGGCAGACGCCGGTTTTCATCCATAGTTGCCGTTTAAACCAGTCCATTTATTTTTATTTATTTAATCATTTATGCACAAACAAAGTGTACATCGGTGGACATAATGCCATATGGCATTCTCTACCTGTCAACCTTAAGGTGGTGAAGAGATGAAAGTGGTAGGTGCATTTTACTATTAAGATGTAACTAATGTAAAATAAAATACCTACATACATAATAGGGATAGAATAAATACAAGATATATATAGTTCTACAAATACGTACTTATACATATTTATACATAAATATACTTACATATACATAAAAATACAATATACTTACATAAATACTTATAATATTGGATGAGAGTGATGTGCTGATTCCTTCAATCTCTCAAAAAGAAGCTCTCGAACTTTCATTTTGAATGTATAACGGTTTGTGGACAATCTGATTTCAGGAGGGAGTGTATTCCATAAGATAATAGACTGCACAACAAAAGAAGAGTTAACGAACCCAGTAGTGTGACTGGGGCAAGAAAGAAGAAGATTATGAGAAGATCGAAGATCTCTCTCATGGGTATCAGATAGATATTGGAAGTGTGAGGTGAGATAAGTTGGAGGAGAAGGAGACTTGAGAATAGAGAAAAGAGTAGTAAGAGCACGCAAACACCGGCGCTGACGAATTGGTAGCCATTTAAGTTCGGAACGATAAGTAGAGACGTGGTCATACTTACGAAGATAAAGAAGATAGAGAAGATAAGAGAAGAATTTAACACCCATCACAATAGCCCAGATTAATTAGTTCCATACAAGTAGCAATAGTGTTGCACCTTCTGCGGCTAATCCGTGACTGCACTTAATAGTGCAGTTATGGAGGCTCCTTAGTAGGTGTCCCATCACATTCTAGATTAAAACTCTCAAAGGGCCTCTGCGCGTTGGACCTATGTCTCCGTGCACGCCTGTCAAAGGGCCATGTACTTTTTTAACACCATATGTTCGAAAAGTACGCGTGATAGAGAAATACATAATAATAATATTCATTTATTTGCTCAGAATGTAGGTATGTATATACGTAGAGACATAGTCATACACACTCCTTCTGCTTGCCTGAAGAGGCGATGGATAAGCCCATAATTAAAGTTTCTATCGTAAAGACAAAACCCAAATACGCTTGAATATAACTTTTCTTATCACTTTTTTACAACTCAGCTTTTACAAGCCGTAGGGCAAAAACCACCCGACTTTCGTAACAAAGGGACAACAATATGCAAAAGTTTGACCAGATGTTAGCATATTTAAGGGTCAGACTTTCTACATTACCAGTTGTAGGTATATGTTTATTTTAGAATCAAAAGCTTCTTTCTCTTGTCTTTCTACAAGTGAGTGTAGGTAAATTGTGCATTTCGATATTTAAATTAAACTAATCTTATAATAATTATTCACAATCATTGCCGTAAATAATTAACTGTCTTGCCTATGCAAAAGGTAAATTTAAAGTCAGTCATCGTTCAAAAGTCAAAAAGCTTTCACAGACATATTTCATACACTCTTAGGCCCATTTCGCCTTATTATATTTTTTCAAAATGCATTTTCGATCTAATTTCAGTGTTCTACACATGTCAGAAGGGTATTCTCCTAAATTAACTGATATTATTTTTTTTTTGGCGGTAGGTGTGAAAAAGTGAAGACATAGTCGAAATTTTAAAAGTTTAAATTTAATTATTTCAAAGCGTAATTAACTGCTAGATTTGTTTACACAGTGTAATATTGTTCATAATTGCACTGTACTCACGTTTGTAGATCTGATACGTAGGTCTATGTAATCCTACATCTGCAACTTACACCACCTGCCAGCACTGCACACTCATAAAATACACATCACATTAGAGAAGCACACAAGTACTGAACAGGCGAACGGCAACTCACATCAGAATGTCTGAGCTATCTAATATTAAGGCAGCACAGAACAGCCTAGAGGAAATGTTCTCGAAGAGGATGGCGGAGCTCGAAGCGCAGCTACAGGGAGGAACAGCAAAAGACACTGTTGCGAAGGTGGCAGAGGAGTTCCGCACCTTCAGGGAACTCATGTTCACGATGCTCAGCCTTCTCCGGAAGCAGATCAATGAGTGCTGTCAAAGTATTGACAGTAGAGAGACGAGACAGAGGCGCAAAGCACTCATCTTTCTTGGAGTACCGGAGGTGGACAAGGAGGACTGCAGGGGTACCATGCTGAAGATACTAGACAGAATGGAGCTGCCAACAATCACTGGAGATAGCATCAACGTGTGCCACCGAATCGGCACCTCCAGCAGTGGTCATCACCGTCCAATCCTGGTCTGGTTCTCTGGGATGGATCAAAGGTCTGCCGTCTGGCGTGCTAAGACCAGACTAAAAGGTACATCCACGTCGGTGAAGGAGTTTCTAACAAAATCCAGACAGATGATCTTCGGTAAGGCACGGCAACACTTCGGAGTGCGGGCTTGCTGGACCCAGGACGGTGTCATCATGGTGAAGACGGCGGATGGCACTCGTCACAAAATAACAACCACCGAGGAACTCAATGGCTTGCAGCAAAAATATCCCAAGCGATGTGATTCCGCGTCCGGGGATAAGAGTGGCGCCGGGTCTGCTGGGACGTCAAACGCGAACTCCAAACCGCGTAAATAGTAACTTTTTATTATTAATTAATAAACTTTTAGCTTAATTTTTAATACTGTCCTACTTTTGTTTTGTTTACCACATGTAGTTGTTAGCTTTAGAATCTAATTGTCATTTTGTCAATAACGCAAGTGACAGTTTGGCACCTCAGTGTGAAAGTGACGTTTACCATGTTGCGTTCGGAAACTGTCATAAATAGATTCTCTTTGATTTTTATGTTTTTTTGTGCTTCATTTTGTGTTCTTTTTTGTTTGTTTGTGTTAGCTGGCGGGTGGTGCAGAGAGGACTGCGTTGCCAATATCATCTACGTATATTTTATTTATAGATAATAATAATATAACTTATTTATTACTATTTTATATTTATATATATTATTTTATTATAAAACTAATGGATATTGATAATATTAATATTGATGAATATCTGTCGGCTAATGAGTAATTTGCCTCCTCAAACAATGAGAGTTTTTGTTCAGTGGACGGTACTTTGAGCGAATGTCTAAAAAACTCACTTGCACACCGTTCAGGTTTCCTTAACGTGTGTCACATAAACGCTCAAAGTATACCCAGTCACTACAGTGATTTACTGGATAATTTTTCTGATTCGAATGTGCATGCCATCCTGGTTTCCGAAAGTTGGCTAAAACCAACGCTTTCTTCCACTTCCTACTCTCTGCCTGGCTTAATCCTCGTTCGAAACGATAGAATCGTTAAGAGAGGTGGTGGAGTTGCTATCTACCTCCGCAGTGCTTTTTCTTTTAAAATATTAGCTTCTTCTTCACCCAGCTCTTTGCCTGCGGAGTACCTATTTCTCGAGATTGACGTCAAGGGAGCTAAAGCTGTCCTTGGCGTCGTCTATTGTCCCCCCTGTGCTGATTATTTCTCCAGTCTCGAGCCGATTCTGGAATCTTTAGGGTCTCAGTATGCGCAACATATCGTCATGGGCGATTTTAATACCGACCTCCTCTCCCGTTCTTCCAGTCTTTCCCATAAGCTCCTCGACATCATTGAGTCAACCAGCCTCCATGTTTTACCCTTGCAAGCCACACACCACAACGATAATGGGGAGGATACTTGGCTTGACTTAATGATTACCTCTGCTCCTTCCCTTGTAACCTCCCACGGCCAACTTCCTGCACCCGGATTCTCCCATCATGACCTTATTTACCGAACCTTGAATAGCGAGAGAGCAATGCGTTCAAAATGGTAATAAACTTTGTACGAAGACTGGTGTTGCTATACTTGTATCGTAACATTATAAGTAAACGTTAATCATTGCAATATAAAAAAGAGGCATGTTATTAAAAAACATTTTAAAAAGTGGTACTGTTCATGCCTGTGGACCACTTTTTGACTTGCCATTTTTTTTTGGCTTGTAATTAATGCAGCATCTAAGTAATTCGAATACAAGTTTCAAAAATAATTAGAGTGGGTACCTTAAATAATGGGTTGGCAGCTAATAAGGAGTATCGCAAGGAGCGTTAGAAGTACCTCTTCTGTTCAGGAGCATGCATGAGGAATCTGATGGGAGTGAATGAAGCAAGAGAGATATGTCAGGATCGTTGCAAATGGCGTTCGTCGTCCGTCTCTGCCTATACCTCCGGGAAACAGGCGTGAGTCTATGTATGTATGTATGTATGATTTATTAATACTGAGCCGCATTTTATCTTCAATGAAGTGTTTTTAAGCCAAGTTGACGGAGCCCTGCTTCGCAGGGCTCCTATTTTTGGGTACAGGTTCACAAAAAAACCTAACATAACCTACTACGAACATTATTAGTCGCCAAGTCATTATTTATAGCTCCCCGGATAATATTTCAATTGACTTGTATAGTTTATATGCTACCTAAACGCAGCTGCTAGTTTTTAGTTTTTATAACACCCTTAGTTTTGAATCTTATTTAATATAATAGTCGCGAAAATATTTAATCGCTAGCAAGTTATTTTATTAGTTGCAAACATTTAGTCATCTTTTAAGTTATTAGAAAATAATAAGCAATTTTTTTTGCGCATCTATTTTTAAGACAGCTTTGAACAATCGCAGTGTAGCGCGAACTATTGCTTATACACTAAAGTAAACACATCCGGACTCAGAATCTTCAATGTCGCAACAGAATAATTTGTTCCATGAGAGAATTGGATACACAAATTGTATTACTGATAATAATCAAATTATGCTTTTATTTAAAATCCTCCCACAAGGTGGACCGACGACCTAGTATGCGCAACATATCGTCATGGGCGATTTTAATACCGACCTCCTCTCCCGTTCTTCCAGTCTTTCCCATAAGCTCCTCGACATCATTGAGTCAACCAGCCTCCATGTTTTACCCTTGCAAGCCACACACCACAACGATAATGGGGAGGATACTTGGCTTGACTTAATGATTACCTCTGCTCCTTCCCTTGTAACCTCCCACGGCCAACTTCCTGCACCCGGATTCTCCCATCATGACCTTATTTACCTTACATACCGTTTGAAACCTCCCAAATCCCCGCCCAAAGTTGTGTGCATGCGTTGTTTTGGTCGAATGGATGTGGATAAGCTGAGTCAGGATGCTGCATTGATAAACTGGGACAACTTGGTATCTGCCTCCACGGTGGATGAAAAAGTGGATATTTTTAATGCTGTCGTTGGTGAACTTTATGATGTCCATGCCCCCATAAGGCGGGTGAAGCTGAAGCGTCCACCAGCAACCTGGATCACAGCGGGTGTTCGAATGGGATCGGTGTGAGGATAACTGGGCGCTTTTCAAGTCTGCAAGAAATCGGTGCAATCAGATGGTGCGCAACGCTAAACGCCGATATATTCTCAGTAACATCACTTGTTCATCGCCTGCCAGTACCTGGAAGTTCCTTGGAACACTAGGTATTGGTAAACAAAGGCGTATTGATTTTCGTGGGACGCATGATTTGGATGATATCAATCGTTTTTTCACCACTACAGCCTCGCTCGATCACCAAATCATGAGTCACACGGTTCAGTATTTAGATGGGTTACCTCAACTCAACATAGACTTTTTTCGTTTTTCTCCTGAGTCTCCGGGCGATATCAAAAAAATCATCCTCTCCATAAAATCTAATGCTGTGGGATACGACAATATCAGCCGTCGTATGATTACGACGATCCTGGATCATCTCTTGCCGGCCATATCCCACATCATTAATTTTTCCCTAGAGTCTGGTACCTTCCCTTCCTTGTGGCGCAAAGCCTATATAATTCCACTGCCCAAAATCCAAAATCTCACTCTCCCTGAACACTTCCGACCTATTTCTATCCTACCATTCCTTTCCAAAGAGGCCTGTGTACACAAGCAGCTATCTTGGTTTGTCCATCACAACAAGTTGCTGAGTCCCTTTCAATCAGGCTTCAGGCCAGGTCATAGCACAACTTCTGCCCTCCTTAAAGTGACTGGCGATATTCGTGAGGGTATGGAAAACACCAAACTAACTGTGTTAGTGTTGATTGATTTTTCCAATGCCTTCAATACCGTCAGTCACGATCATCATATCAGCCAAACGACGTCCACTGCTGGACATAGGCCTCCCCCAAGGTTCTCCACACAGACCGGTCTTGAGCCGCCCGCATCCAACCGCCTCCCGCAATCTTGACGAGATCGTCAGTCCACCTTGCGGGGGGCCTACCTCTGCTGCGTCGTCCGGTACGTGGCCGCCACTCCAGAACCTTTCTGCTCCAACGGCCATTGGTTCTTCGAGCTATGTGCCCTGCCCACTGCCACTTCAGCTTGGCTATCCGGAAAGCTATGTCGGCGACTTTGGTTCTACTGCGGATCTCCTCATTTCTGATTCGATCTCGCAGGGAAACTCCAAGCATAGCTCTCTCCATCGCCCTCTGAGTGACCTTGAGCCTTCTGATAAGGCCCATAGTGAGCGACCACGTCTCTGATCCGTAAGTCATCACTGGCAACACACACTGGTCAAAGACTTTCGTCTTGAGACACTGCGGGATATCGGACGAGAAGATATGTCGTAGCTTCCCGAACGCTGCCCAACCGAGTTGGATTCGACGATTGACCTCCTTCTCGAAGTTGGACCTAATTGGACTACTTGTCCCAGGTAGATATACTTGTCGACAACTTCGAGCGTAGAGTTCCCAACCTGAATAGGAGCAAGTACAACATGGACGTTCGACATGATTTTCGTCTTGTCCATGTTCATCTTAAGACCTACTTGTTGGGAGACTCTACAGAGGCCATCGAGCATTGTGCCTAGGCCTTCCATGGTCTCAGCCATGACTACGATATCATCTGCGAATCGAAGGTGAGTGATGTACTCGCCGTTGATGTTGATGCCGAGTCCATTCCAGTCCAGAAGCTTGAAAACATCCTCCAGCGCAGTGGTAAACAGTTTCGGGGATACGACATCCCCCTGTCTCACTCCTCGCTGGAGTTGAATAGGTTTCGAACTCTGGTCTTGGAGGCGGACTGACATAGTGGCGTTTTCATACAAACACTTCAGCACTTCGATATATCGGTAGTCAATCCGGCACCGTTGGAGAGACTGTAGCACCGCCCAGATTTCGATCGAATCGAAGGCTTTCTCATAGTCCACAAACGCCAAGCATAGGGGCTGGTTATACTCGTCGGACTTCTGTATAACCTGCCGCAGCGTATGTATGTGGTCTATGGTACTATAGCCTTTACGGAAACCGGCTTGTTCGGGAGGCTGGAAGTCGTCTAGCTTGCTCTCGAGACGATTCGTGATGACCCTCGAAAACAGCTTGTAGATGTGGCTCAAAAGTGTGATGGGTCTGTAGTTCTTTAAGAAGGTTTTATCCCCATTTTTAAAGAAAAGCACCACCACACCTCTGTGCCACGCCTGTGGCGTTTTACCCTCGAGTATGACGGAATTAAATAGCTTCCGAAGGGCTTCTCTAGCGGGTGCACCGCCAGCCATCAGAAGCTCGCTCGTAATTCCGTCATCACCCGGCGCCTTGTTGTTTTTGAGCTGTTTGAGAGCCACACTAATCTCGTGCATGCTGACGTCCGGGATATCTTCGGTATAGTGTCGGGTCAATCCAGCTCTAGGGTCTGACGCTGGAGTACTTGCGGGTTGTTGCGTTGTCGTGTATAGCTGTCCATAGAACCTTTCGATCTCCTCCAAGAGCTCAGGCTTGGACGATACGATTCTGCCATCCTCCGTCTTCAGCTTTCTCAGCTGACTCTGCCCAACAGACAGATCCCTCTGGAATACTTTGGATCCCTTATTCTGCCCGATCGCCTCACGAACACATTTTGTGTTGTATTGGCGGAGATCGCGAGTCAGAGACTTAGAGATCTGTCTGTTGAGGTGCCGATATTTCGGCATGTCGTCGGAGGATAGCAGACCCATCTTGCGCCTTTCCTCTAACAGCTCGAGGGTCGGACCCGAGATCTTGCTGGTTCTCTTGCTTTGCTGGGGCTTATAAAATTTAGCCCCTGTTATATGGACAGCATCCACGAACCCGTTACTGTACTCGTCCACATCTTCGCATTCGCCCAGGCATTCGAAACGGTTCTTGAGTTCGAGCTGAAAGCTCTCGGGGTTTTGGATATGAACCAGTGCCGGTCGGAGCGTGGATTTTATCAACCTCGACCGTTCGAGGCTTGTACAGATATTCAATGTGCCTCTTACCATTCGGTGATCGCTCCCCACTTTAAGCGAATTGATCACGGAGACATCATTGAATATCTGCCTCTTCGTCGACATGATAAAGTCGATCTCATTTTTGGTGGCACCGTCTGGACTTACCCAGGTCCACTTGCGACATTCTCGCTTCTTGAAGAAGGAATTCATCATATAGAGGCCTTCCTTCTCCATAAAGCTAGCCAGCAAGTGACCCCGGGAATTCCGATGCCCATAACCAATTTGCCCCACTCTCAGCTCATCACCGTCGCGTTTGCCCAGTTTTGCGTTAAAATCTCCCATGACCACGGTGTAATGGGTTTTGAAGCCATGTATAGCCCGAGATATGACCTCGTACATGGCTTCCACCTCCTCATCGGGGTGCGTCGAGGTCGGAGCGTATACCTGTATGACCTTCAGCGAATACCGCTTGGATATTCTGAGTATAAGGTACGCTACCCTGCTCGACACACTCCCAATATTTACCACGTTGGTCACGAGAGATTTGTGGACGATGAACCCGACACCACCTTGGGACTGTTGGTCGCCCTCCCGGTAGAAGAGCAAGTTGCCGGAATTGAGAACTATCGAGTCCTCCCCCTGTCTTCGGACTTCAGATAGGCCTATGATATCCCATCGCAACTTGCTCAATTCTTCTTCCAGCTCGACAATCTTCTCGTCGGTCCGCAGTGTGCGCGTGTTCAGTGTTGCCAGGGCCAATTGTCGTTGGTGGTGGTAGCCCGATCTTTTCCGGAGATTCTTCGCAGCCCTTGCCCCGCCGTTACCATGGCCGCTACCATAACCAGGACTAGCGGGGCCGCCGGGGACTAGGAGCCGGATTTTCTTGGTGTGGTTCATTCATGGGGGGATTTGCCATAATTGCCACTCTTGGCAGGCGTATTGGCGATCGCAGTGGCGGAAGTTTTTAGTGCTGGACGCTGCTGCCCTTCCAGCATCTTGGGATTTACTTCCGCCAGGTTTGGATGGTTTGACCGCCATCTTTCGGTTGACTGCTTGCGCTGGGGGAGATACTATGACGAGTATCTACTCGTCAGAGTAACTCCCTCAGTGGGCGGTGGGGTCGTCACGTCCCGACGCCGGTCAGTCACGGTATCCTATTACATATCCTATCCCACCTCAAGGTCTCGGCTGGAGCTCTAGATTGGTTTTCTAATTATCTTCGAGGTCGCCAGCAGTCCGTCCGCGTTGACGAGTCCTCGTCGAGATGGTTCGAGATGACCTCTGGCGTTCCTCAAGGCGGCATTCTTTCACCTCTTTTATTTTCTATATTTATTAATCTCCTTACACAAAATCTTCAGTGCGCCTACCATCTGTACGCAGATGACTTGCAGATTTACTCACAAGTAAATGCGGATTGCATTGCTGAGGCCATCGGTAAGATCAACGACGATTTGGCAGCTATATTAACCTGGTCCGACAACTTTGGTCTAACTGTCAATCCTAAGAAGGCTCAGGCGATTGTTGTTGGTAGTCAGTGGCTTTTAAATAGACTTGACTTCTCGTCTCTGCCCGATATAACATTTAATGGGACCACCATCAGTCTGTATCCAACAGTCAAAAACCTCGGGCTACACTTAGATAACGCGCTGAATTGGCAAGCTCAGATAACTCAGGTGAGCCAGAAGGTCACCGGTTCTCTACGCGCCCTCTACCGCCTAAGGAATTTTCTACCATCCGAGACCAAGCCAATGCTAGTACAAACTTTAATTTTCCCTCTGATCGACTATGGCGATGTATGTTACTTTGACCTGAATGCAGATCTCCTTAATAAACTTGACCGTCTTCTAAATAACCGCATTCGATTCATTTTCAATCTTCGCAAGTATGACCATATGTCTACTTATCGCTCCCAACTAAAGTGGCTTCCTATCCGTCATCGCCGTAGATTGCGTGCTCTCACTACCCTTTACACTATTCTTACGTCCCCCACTTCTCCGCAGTATTTAACCTCCTATTTTCAACTTTTATGTACTAACCATGCACGAAACCTCCGTTCTGCTAACAACCTTCTTCTCACAGTCCCTTCCCACAACTCCAATTTTCTTCACTCTTCTTTCACTGTCCAATCTATCCTTCTCTGGAATGCCCTCCCTCTTGAAATCAGGATGGCCAAGACTAAGTATACATTCAAGTCTAAGGTGAAGGAACTTTTATTGGCTGAGTCGGCATTTGTACAATAAATCATATAAATTTCAATTTAATTTAATATAAATATACCTATTTATTTATTTATTTATATAAACACACATATATATAGGTATATATATATAATTATATATTATTATGTACTATATTTGTATATATTTGTATGTAGGTTTATAATTTGCATATATTTATGTATTATTTGTTATGTTATGTATGTATTTAAAATACGTTTATTTATTTGTATGTACCTAGAAATCGACGTAATTTTCTTAGTTTAATTTCATTTTCTTTGTCTTATATTACACCTACTACTTTTCTCTCTGCACCACTTTAAGGTAGACTGGGAGAGAACGCCTATGGCATTAAGTCCGCCTGTATACTTTGTGTATATAAAGCTTAAATAAAAAAAAAAATATATATATTATAACTACAGCGTAAATTGAACCATGACCTCGTACAAAATAAATCAGCGAGTCTTAATCGCGTATAATTAACTTATTAAAGGTGTACACACCTATTTGTTTCAGACGTTTCACTCGCCTTGCACCGAGCGTGGTCGCGGAGAGACCACCATATTTTGTATGATGTGTATACAAATCGCGAAAGTTTAAAATCGATTATTGAACCATGGCCTAATATATATATCGAACAAAGTATCAAACTTTATAATATCAAATTAGACGATGATAATAAGTTACCAGGAAACCATTTATGAGTCAATTCAAAATCTAATCGCATTTCATTCAAAATAAAATGTCTATGTCAGATAAAATACGAGAATTGGCCTTCTACAAACGATTCATACACACTCTACTGGACATATCCAGTCGACGCTAGAACTTACGCAGCTCGGTGTAGATGACACTACAAGTAGAAGCAATAGATGTAAAAAAATATTATAGTAATTACGTACAGTTCAAAAACCTGTGCATTTTATGTGGGCGCTATACAGTAAAAAAATCTTCTTCGCACCCCTTAAAAACTTATCAAAGAAGTGCTGTACGCTAGTGTTTTAATTACGTAGTAATAGATATCTTGTATTCACAAAATTGCTATTAAAAATATGGACTCATACGCTATATAAAATATACGCTTTGAATAACTCCTTTAAAAAACAAACAAGAATCAGCTAATATCGTTACGCGCAGAAAACTATTGTAAGCTGTAAATGAAACAACTAGAAGCGTAGTTATCTGATGCGAGTGCACTTGGGCGGCAAACCTGATCCATTTAAACACGGCGGTATATGTAACGTCACTCGTGCGGATTTGTTGCCACACTAAAGAATTTAGTGCTCACCCCTGTCTAAGGCAACCTCCGCGGTAGTCTAACTGCCACGGAATAGCGAGAGAGCAATGCGTTCAAAATGGTAATAAACTTTGTACGAAGACTGGTGTTGCTATACTTGTATCGTAACATTATAAGTAAACGTTAATCATTGCAATATAAAAAAGAGGCATGTTATTAAAAAACATTTTAAAAAGTGGTACTGTTCATGCCTGTGGACCACTTTTTGACTTGCCATTTTTTTTTGGCTTGTAATTAATGCAGCATCTAAGTAATTCGAATACAAGTTTCAAAAATAATTAGAGTGGGTACCTTAAATAATGGGTTGGCAGCTAATAAGGAGTATCGCAAGGAGCGTTAGAAGTACCTCTTCTGTTCAGGAGCATGCATGAGGAATCTGATGGGAGTGAATGAAGCAAGAGAGATATGTCAGGATCGTTGCAAATGGCGTTCGTCGTCCGTCTCTGCCTATACCTCCGGGAAACAGGCGTGAGTCTATGTATGTATGTATGTATGTATGATTTATTAATACTGAGCCGCATTTTATCTTCAATGAAGTGTTTTTAAGCCAAGTTGACGGAGCCCTGCTTCGCAGGGCTCCTATTTTTGGGTACAGGTTCACAAAAAAACCTAACATAACCTACTACGAACATTATTAGTCGCCAAGTCATTATTTATAGCTCCCCGGATAATATTTCAATTGACTTGTATAGTTTATATGCTACCTAAACGCAGCTGCTAGTTTTTAGTTTTTATAATACCCTTAGTTTTGAATCTTATTTAATATAATAGTCGCGAAAATATTTAATCGCTAGCAAGTTATTTTATTAGTTGCAAACATTTAGTCATCTTTTAAGTTATTAGAAAATAATAAGCAATTTTTTTTGCGCATCTATTTTTAAGACAGCTTTGAACAATCGCAGTGTAGCGCGAACTATTGCTTATACACTAAAGTAAACACATCCGGACTCAGAATCTTCAATGTCGCAACAGAATAATTTGTTCCATGAGAGAATTGGATACACAAATTGTATTACTGATAATAATCAAATTATGTTTTTATTTAAAATCCTCCCACAAGGTGGACCGACGACCTAGTATGCGCAACATACCGTCATGGGCGATTTTAATACCGACCTCCTCTCCCGTTCTTCCAGTCTTTCCCATAAGCTCCTCGACATCATTGAGTCAACCAGCCTCCATGTTTTACCCTTGCAAGCCACACACCACAACGATAATGGGGAGGATACTTGGCTTGACTTAATGATTACCTCTGCTCCTTCCCTTGTAACCTCCCACGGCCAACTTCCTGCACCCGGATTCTCCCATCATGACCTTATTTACCTTACATACCGTTTGAAACCTCCCAAATCCCCGCCCAAAGTTGTGTGCATGCGTTGTTTTGGTCGAATGGATGTGGATAAGCTGAGTCAGGATGCTGCATTGATAAACTGGGACAACTTGGTATCTGCCTCCACGGTGGATGAAAAAGTGGATATTTTTAATGCTGTCGTTGGTGAACTTTATGATGTCCATGCCCCCATAAGGCGGGTGAAGCTGAAGCGTCCACCAGCAACCTGGATCACAGCGGGTGTTCGAATGGGATCGGTGTGAGGATAACTGGGCGCTTTTCAAGTCTGCAAGAAATCGGTGCAATCAGATGGTGCGCAACGCTAAACGCCGATATATTCTCAGTAACATCACTTGTTCATCGCCTGCCAGTACCTGGAAGTTCCTTGGAACACTAGGTATTGGTAAACAAAGGCGTATTGATTTTCGTGGGACGCATGATTTGGATGATATCAATCGTTTTTTCACCACTACAGCCTCGCTCGATCACCAAATCATGAGTCACACGGTTCAGTATTTAGATGGGTTACCTCAACTCAACATAGACTTTTTTCGTTTTTCTCCTGAGTCTCCGGGCGATATCAAAAAAATCATCCTCTCCATAAAATCTAATGCTGTGGGATACGACAATATCAGCCGTCGTATGATTACGACGATCCTGGATCATCTCTTGCCGGCCATATCCCACATCATTAATTTTTCCCTAGAGTCTGGTACCTTCCCTTCCTTGTGGCGCAAAGCCTATATAATTCCACTGCCCAAAATCCAAAATCTCACTCTCCCTGAACACTTCCGACCTATTTCTATCCTACCATTCCTTTCCAAAGAGGCCTGTGTACACAAGCAGCTATCTTGGTTTGTCCATCACAACAAGTTGCTGAGTCCCTTTCAATCAGGCTTCAGGCCAGGTCATAGCACAACTTCTGCCCTCCTTAAAGTGACTGGCGATATTCGTGAGGGTATGGAAAACACCAAACTAACTGTGTTAGTGTTGATTGATTTTTCCAATGCCTTCAATACCGTCAGTCACGATCATCATATCAGCCAAACGACGTCCACTGCTGGACATAGGCCTCCCCCAAGGTTCTCCACACAGACCGGTCTTGAGCCGCCCGCATCCAACCGCCTCCCGCAATCTTGACGAGATCGTCAGTCCACCTTGCGGGGGGCCTACCTCTGCTGCGTCGTCCGGTACGTGGCCGCCACTCCAGAACCTTTCTGCTCCAACGGCCATTGGTTCTTCGAGCTATGTGCCCTGCCCACTGCCACTTCAGCTTGGCTATCCGGAAAGCTATGTCGGCGACTTTGGTTCTACTGCGGATCTCCTCATTTCTGATTCGATCTCGCAGGGAAACTCCAAGCATAGCTCTCTCCATCGCCCTCTGAGTGACCTTGAGCCTTCTGATAAGGCCCATAGTGAGCGACCACGTCTCTGATCCGTAAGTCATCACTGGCAACACACACTGGTCAAAGACTTTCGTCTTGAGACACTGCGGGATATCGGACGAGAAGATATGTCGTAGCTTCCCGAACGCTGCCCAACCGAGTTGGATTCGACGATTGACCTCCTTCTCGAAGTTGGACCTAATTGGACTACTTGTCCCAGGTAGATATACTTGTCGACAACTTCGAGCGTAGAGTTCCCAACCTGAATAGGAGCAGGTACAACATGGACGTTCGACATGATTTTCGTCTTGTCCATGTTCATCTTAAGACCTACTTGTTGGGAGACTCTACAGAGGCCATCGAGCATTGTGCCTAGGCCTTCCATGGTCTCAGCCATGACTACGATATCATCTGCGAATCGAAGGTGAGTGATGTACTCGCCGTTGATGTTGATGCCGAGTCCATTCCAGTCCAGAAGCTTGAAAACATCCTCCAGCGCAGTGGTAAACAGTTTCGGGGATATGACATCCCCCTGTCTCACTCCTCGCTGGAGTTGAATAGGTTTCGAACTCTGGTCCTGGAGGCGGACTGACATAGTGGCGTTTTCATACAAACACTTCAGCACTTTGATATATCGGTAGTCAATCCGGCACCGTTGGAGAGACTGTAGCACCGCCCAGGTTTCGATCGAATCGAAGGCTTTCTCATAGTCCACAAACGCCAAGCATAGGGGCTGGTTATACTCCTCGGACTTGTGTATAACCTGCCGCAGCGTATGTATGTGGTCTATGGTACTATAGCCTTTACGGAAACCGGCTTGTTCGGGAGGCTGGAAGTCGTCTAGCTTGCTCTCGAGACGATTCGTGATGACCCTCGAAAACAGCTTGTAGATGTGGCTCAAAAGTGTGATGGGTCTGTAGTACTTTAAGAAGGTTTTATCCCCATTCTTAAAGAAAAGCACCACCACACCTCTGTGCCACGCCTGTGGCGTTTTACCCTCGAGTATGACGGAATTAAATAGCTTCCGAAGGGCTTCTCTAGCGGGTGCACCGCCAGCCATCAGAAGCTCGCTCGTAATTCCGTCATCACCCGGCGCCTTGTTGTTTTTGAGCTGTTTGAGAGCCACACTAATCTCGTGCATGCTGACGTCCGGGATATCTTCGGTATAGTGTCGGGTCAATCCAGCTCTAGGGTCTGACGCTGGTGTACTTGCGGGTTGTTGCATTGTCGTGTATAGCTGTCCATAGAACCGTTCGATCTCCTCCAAGAGCTCAGGCTTGGACGATACGATTCTGCCATCCTCCGTCTTCAGCTTTGTCAGCTGACTCTGCCCAACAGACAGATCCCTCTGGAATACTTTGGATCCCTTATTCTGCTCGATCGCCTCACGAACACATTTTGTGTTGTATTGGCGGAGATCGCGAGTCAGAGACTTAGAGATCTGTCTGTTGAGGTGCCGATATTTCGGCATGTCGTCGGAGGATAGCAGAACCATCTTGCGCCTTTCCTCTAACAGCTCGAGGGTCGGACCCGAGATCTTGCTGGTTCTCTTGCTTTTCTGGGGCTTATAAAATTTAGCCCCTGTTATATGGACAGCATCCACGAACCCGTTACTGTACTCGTCCACATCTACGCATTCGCCCAGGCATTCGAAACGGTTCTAGAGTTCGAGCTGAAAGCTCTCGGGGTTTTGGATATGAACAAGTGCCGGTCGGAGCGTGGATTTTATCAACCTCGACCGTTCGAGGCTTGTACAGATATTCAATGTGCCTCTTACCATTCGGTGATCGCTCCCCACTTTAAGCGAATTGATCACGGAGACATCATTGAATATCTGCCTCTTCGTCGACATGATAAAGTCGATCTCATTTTTGGTGGCACCGTCTGGACTTACCCAGGTCCACTTGCGACATTCTCGCTTCTTGAAGAAGGAATTCATCATATAGAGGCCTTCCTTCTCCATAAAGCTAGCCAGCAAGTGACCCCGGGAATTCCGATGCCCATAACCAAATTGCCCCACTCTCAGCTCATCACCGTCGCGTTTGTCCAGTTTTGCGTTAAAATCTCCCATAACCACGGTGTAATGGGTTTTGAAGCCATGTATAGCCCGAGATATGTCCTCGTACATGGCTTCCACCTCCTCATCGGGGTACGTCGAGGTCGGAGCGTATACCTGTATGACCTTCAGCGAATACCGCTTGGATATTCTGAGTATAAGGTACGCTACCCTGCTCGACACACTCCCAATATTTACCACGTTGGTCACGAGAGATTTGTGGACGATGAACCCGACACCACCTTGGGAGTGGGACTGTTGGTCGCCCTCCCGGTAGAAGAGCAAGTTGCCGGAATTGAGAACTATCGAGTCCTCCCCCTGTCTTTGGACTTCAGATAGGCCTATGATATCCCATCGCAACTTGCTCAATTCTTCTTCCAGCTCGACAATCTTCTCGTCGGTCCGCAGTGTGCGCGTGTTCAGTGTTGCCAGGGCCAATTGTCGTTGGTGGTGGTAGCCCGATCTCTTCCGGAGATTCTTCGCACCCCTTGCCCCGCCGTTACCATGGCCGCTACCATAACCAGGACTAGCGGGGCCGCCGGGGACTAGGGGCCGGATTTTGTTGGTGTGGTTCATTTATGGGGGGATTTGCCATAATTGCCACGCTTGGCAGGCGTATTGGCGATCGCAGTGGCGGAAGTTTTTAGTGCTGGACGCTGCTGCCCTTCCAGCATCTTGGGATTTACTTCCGCCAGGTTCGGATGGTTTGACCGCCATCTTTCGGTTGACTGCTTGCGCTGGGGGAGATACTATGACGAGTATCTACTCGTCAGAGTAACTCCCTCAGTGGGCGGTGGGGTCGTCACGTCCCGACGCCGGTCAGTCACGGTATCCTATTACATATCCTATCCCACCTCAAGGTCTCGGCTGGAGCTCTAGATTGGTTTTCTAATTATCTTCGAGGTCGCCAGCAGTCCGTCCGCGTTGACGAGTCCTCGTCGAGATGGTTCGAGATGACCTCTGGCGTTCCTCAAGGCGGCATTCTTTCACCTCTTTTATTTTCTATATTTATTAATCTCCTTACACAAAATCTTCAGTGCGCCTACCATCTGTACGCAGATGACTTGCAGATTTACTCACAAGTAAATGCGGATTGCATTGCTGAGGCCATCAGTAAGATCAACGACGATTTGGCAGCTATATTAACCTGGTCCGACAACTTTGGTCTAACTGTCAATCCTAGGAAGGCTCAGGCGATTGTTGTTGGTACTCAGTGGCTTTTAAATAGACTTGACTTCTCGTCTCTGCCCGATATAACATTTAATGGGACCACCATCAGTCTGTATCCAACAGTCAAAAACCTCGGGCTACACTTAGATAACGCGCTGAATTGGCAAGCTCAGATAACTCAGGTGAGCCAGAAGGTCACCGGTTCTCTACGCGCCCTCTACCGCCTAAGGAATTTTCTACCATCCGAGACCAAGACAATGCTAGTACAAACTTTAATTTTCCCTCTGATCGACTATGGCGATGTATGTTACTTTGACCTGAATGCAGATCTCCTTAATAAACTTGACCGTCTTCTAAATAACCGCATTCGATTCATTTTCAATCTTCGCAAGTATGACCATATGTCTACTTATCGCTCCCAACTAAAGTGGCTTCCTATCCGTCATCGCCGTAGATTGCGTGCTCTCACTACCCTTTACACTATTCTTACGTCCCCCACTTCTCCGCAGTATTTAACCTCCTATTTTCAACTTTTATGTACTAACCATGCACGAAACCTCCGTTCTGCTAACAACCTTCTTCTCACAGTCCCTTCCCACAACTCCAATTTTCTTCACTCTTCTTTCACTGTCCAATCTATCCTTCTCTGGAATGCCCTCCCTCTTGAAATCAGGATGGCCAAGACTAAGTATACATTCAAGTCTAAGGTGAAGGAACTTTTATTGGCTGAGTCGGCATTTGTACAATAAATCATATAAATTTCAATTTAATTTAATATAAATATACCTATTTATTTATTTATCTATATAAACACACATATATATAGGTATATATATAATTATATATTATTATGTACTATATTTGTATATATTTGTATGTAGGTTTATAATTTGCATATATTTATGTATTATTTGTTATGTTATGTATGTATTTAAAATACGTTTATTTATTTGTATGTACCTAGAAATCGACATAATTTTCTTAGTTTAATTTCATTTTCTTTGTCTTATATTACACCTACTACTTTTCTCTCTGCACCACTTTAAGGTAGACTGGGAGAGAATGCCTATGGCATTAAGTCCGCCTGTATACTTTGTGTATATAAAGCTTAAATAAAAAAAATAAAAAAAATATTATAACTACAGCGTAAATTGAACCATGACCTCGTACAAAATAAATCAGCGAGTCTTAATCGCGTATAATTAACTTATTAAAGGTGTACACACGTATTTGTTTCAGATGTTTCACTCGCCTTGCACCGAGCGTGGTCGCGGAGAGACCACCATATTTTGTATGATGTGTATACAAATCGCGAAAGTTTAAAATCGATAACCATGGCCTAATATATATATCGAACAAAGTATCAAACTTTATAATATCAAATTAGACGATGATAATAAGTTACCAGGAAACCATTTATGAGTCAATTCAAAATCTAATCGCATTTCATTAAAAATAAAGTGTCGATGTCAGATAAAATACGAGAATTGGCCTTCTACATACGATTCATACACACTCTACTGCACATATCCAGTCGACGCTAGAACTTACGCAGCTCGGTGTACCTAGATGACACTACAAGTAGAAGCAATAGATGTAAAAAAATATTATAGTAATTACGTACATTTCAAAAACCTGTGCATTTTATGTGGGCGCTATACAGTAAAAAAATCTTCTTCGCACCCCTTCAAAACTTATCAAAGAAGTGCTGTACGCTAGTGTTTTAATTACGTAGTAATAGATATCTTGTATTCACAAAATTGCTATTAAAAATATGGACTCATACGCTATATAAAATATACGCTTTGAATAACTCCTTTAAAAAACAAAAAAGAATCAGCTAATATCGTTACGTGCAGAAAACTATTGTAAGCTGTAAATGAAACACCTAGAAGCGTAGTTATCTGATGCGAGTGCACTTGGGCGGCAAACCTGACCCATATAAAACACGGCGGTAGCTGTAACGTCACTCGTGCGGATTTGTTGCCACACTAAAGAATTTAGTCCTCACCCCTGTCTAAGGCAACCTCCGCGGTAGTCTAACTGCCACGGAATAGCGAGAGGGCAATGCGTTCAAAATGGTAATAAACTTTGTACGAAGACTGGTGTTGCTATACTTGTATCGTAACATTATAAGTAAACGTTAATAATTGCAATATAAAAAAGAGGCATGTTATTAAAATACATTTTAAAAAGTGGTACTGTTCATGCCTGTGGACCACTTTTTGACTTGCCATTTTTTTTTGGCTTGTAATTAATGCAGCATCTAAGTAATTCGAATACAAGTTTCAAAAATAATTAGAGTGGGTACCTTAAATAATGGGTTGGCAGCTAATAAGGAGTATCGCAAGGAGCGTTAGAAGTACCTCTTCTGTTCAGGAGCATGCATGAGGAATCTGATGGGAGTGAATGAAGCAAGAGAGATATGTCAGGATCGTTGCAAATGGCGTTCGTCGTCCGTCTCTGCCTACCCCTCCGGGAAACAGGCGTGAGTCTATGTATGTATGTATGTATGATTTATTAATACTGAACCGCATTTTATCTTAAATGAAGTGTTTTTAAGCCAAGTTGACGGAGCCCTGCTTCGCAGGGCTCCTATTTTTGGGTACAGGTTCACAAAAAAACCTAACATAACCTACTACGAACATTATTAGTCGCCAAGTCATTATTTATAGCTCCCCAGATAATATTTCAATTGACTTGTATAGTTTATATGCTACCTAAACGCAGCTGCTAGTTTTTAGTTTTTATAACACCCTTAGTTTTGAATCTTATTTAATATAATAGTCGCGAAAATATTTAATCGCTAGCAAGTTATTTTATTAGTTGCAAACATTTAGTCATCTTTTAAGTTATAAGAAAATAATAAGCAATTTTTTCGCGCATCTATTTTTAAGACAGCTTTGAACAATCGCAGTGTAGCGCGAACTATTGCTTATACACTAAAGTAAACACATCCGGACTCAGAATCTTCAATGTCGCAACAGAATAATTTGTTCCATGAGAGAATTGGATACACAAATTGTATTACTGATAATAATCAAATTATGCTTTTATTTAAAATCCTCCCACAAGGTGGACTGACGACCTGGTTAAGGTCGCGGAAAGCGATTGGATGCGGGCGGCTCAAAATCGGTCTGTGTGGAGAACCTTGGGGGAGGCCTGTGTCCAGCAGTGGACGTCTCTAGGCTGACTCTATTTGTATTTCATATTCTTTAATAATGTTCGGCCTAACTGTATAAAATAGTGCAGATTTTAAATTCAAACCTGTGATATAAATGAAAAATAAAACTTTGAATATAAACTTAAACTTAAAAGAGCTTTTAAACTCTTTTAAATTATCTGTATTCGTTTCACTCTGAGTTGTTAACTAAGCTTAATAATAAAACTACTGTATAACTACATAGCATTGTTAACAACTGAGAATTATTGAAGAATTTAAATTACCCGTCACTGCCATCACTTTATGACTACTTGTCCATAATTGAGGCACGTGAAGCCAGTTCTAGGTTTGGATGTACTTCCTTATTCCTTGCTCCCTTGTATGTAGCTGGTAACACTAGCCTTATTTGGATACCAATAATGGACTTCCAATTTTGAACATGGTTGCTTACTCTTACCTGATAAATGGATCGTGGGTGTTTTTTTTTCCGAGTAGCTACCCGTGGCTAGTATTATATAATATATGTCATCATCATCATCGGCCCTGTATATAATTTTCCGGGGCACGGGGCCCAGCAGTGGGGCTCTTCTCACTATGAGAAGGGTAAGGCCATAGTCCACCACGCTGGCCAAGTGCGGGTTGGCAGATTTCACATGTCTTTCGAGAACATTATGGAGAACTCTCAGACATGCAAGTTTCCTCACGATATTTTCGTTCACCGTTTAGCATGCGATAATTAACCATATAATACGCACATAACTTCAAAAAGTCATTGGTGCGCGCCGTGGATTCGAACCCAAGACCCTCTGCGTAGCATTCCGTCGGTCTCGCCACTAGGCTATGGCTGCTTCCATGATATATGTCAGTAATAAAAATAATTATAAGAGTCTAAAGCATTTTTGTTGGCGCATCAGTTCCTGTTCGATTGATATTTCGCTTGTGGCTAATAGTTTGTTCCCAGTTCCTACTAGGTCAGTGTGTTCAGGATATTATAACTTCGTTAAAAAGGTAGCATAGTTTATACCATATTAACCTACTGTTTTATACAAAGAGCAAGCAAGAGAACTTATTCCAGGTTAAATTATGAATAGCTTAGATTTTATAAGCACAATATAATGCCGTCCTTACACCCATAATCTGGGTCATTTACAGCCTTGTTTGCGATGTTCGGACAGCTCTCATCGTGAAGCCCTTTAAAATCCTTTTCGTATTTAAAATTTAACCACAACATTCCTCCTTCAAAAGAGCAGCCCCAAGAATCACACGTACGCCAACATGCCACGAAAATAAGATTGGCATTTGAAAGGCCTCAAACATTTTTAATAAAAAACAAAACAGCGCGGATTCCAGGAGATTGTTCTATTCCAAACATGTTGTGGTGTGTTTACTTCGTCCGAGTGCGAACATTTAACGGCGTCGCTTGCCCGTACAACGTGCGACAACATAACTTTTTGTTCACTTTTGTTGGTGCACACACCTGAAAAAAGTAAAAAAAAACATGCAGCGTCCGCAGCCAGTAATTCACTGCCGTCATGACATGCAAACGCCGGTGCTAGCTGAGTAATCACATTTCCTGTTGTTCTTTTGTTGCTACGGTTGCCAAACAAAGACATGATGATTTAGGCTACATTATACATAAAATCTAGCACAAACGTATTGGCTTGTTCGTACAAGTTATGCGTGATTTATGGTCTTCTATATAGAATTAAATTCAATTCAAAGTATAGAAAACTGCCGACTAATATTTGCGAAATAATTATGAGCTATTGTGGCAACAATTCATAGAAGGATATTTATTTCTAACCAAGGTGAAAAGAAATATTCAGCCTAGGTTTCTATCGGGTCAACGCTCGAAGAATGACGTAGCGTAAAAATAGCCAAGTAAATTCAAAAGTAAGCAGGATTCTTATACAGATGTCTGATTAATGGCCCTATATAATTCAAATCAACAACTCCACTGTGATATCAAAGTAAGCGTAATAACTTAAAATACAACAATTGGCACATGGAACAAACATAAGATACATATGTTATCCGTAATGCATATTATTATGCTTGTCCTATGACAACTGTTTCAGCTTTCAGATACATCGAGTCTCGGCTATGACTATTTGAAAACCCACTATAATAATAATAATAATAATAATAATAATAATAATAATATTAGCCACACTGAAGGTGATTGGTTTGGGGATGTTAAGCGAGCATGTGAGGGAATACCCCAAATGCAGCGCGTAGCCATAGAAACAACAGATGTAGCTTGTGCAGTCCGTTCGTTATCTAACTGGAAATCAGCGGGACCGGACGGACTGCACAACTTCTGGTTGAAGTGGCTACGTAGTGCCCATGCTCGGTTGGCATCCCAATTCCAGGCATCTTTGGAATCGGGCTCGATCCCAACTTTTATGACAACTGGTCTCACTCACCTGCTCTTTAAGTCAGGTTGTACCACGGACCCCAAAAATTATAGACCAATTACGTGTCTACCGACTATATATAAACTTCTTACATCCATTTTGAGGACTAAGATGTTATCACATATTAGAAATAATAACATCATGTCAGTGGCTCAAAATGGATGTAAGAATGGGGCCCGTGGTACAAAAGAGCTACTCCTCTTTGACATGGCCATTAGCCAGCAGGTGCGCCGCAACCGAAAGGATCTGGCGACATGCTGGATAGATTACAAGAAGGCCTTCGACTCCGTGCCACATACATGGCTCTTGAGGGTGCTGGAGTTATACAAAGTCGATATAACTCTATGCGCCTTCTTGAAGGCATGTATGGGACAGTGGAGTACGGTCCTACGCTATCCAGGATGTCGGCAGATTCGCGATTGCGGTGCTCCTCTAAAGATCAAACGGGGTATATTCCAGGGTGACAGTTTGAGTCCCTTGTGGTTTTGTCTAGCTCTGAATCCTCTCAGCACTTTGCTAGAGGGGTCTGGGTTAGGCTATCGGCTGCAGCGTAGGGGTCAAGTTATCTCCCACCTCTTTTATATGGATGACCTGAAGTTAATTGCCCCCTCCACTTTCCAATTGACAGCGTTACTAAAAGTAACTGAAACTTTTAGTAATTCTATCAAGATGGAATTTGGTGTGGGTAAATGTGCGGTCATGCATGTAAAACGAGGTGGGATTGTGGAATCTGAGGGTATAGAGCTTTCAGATTCCACACAACTTAGATCTCTATCTGCGGCCGAGACTTACAAGTATCTGGGTATGTCGCAGGCCTTAGGTACTGCTGAGACTGTCATGAAACAATCATTGCGGGAGCGCTTCTTGGGCCGCCTGAAGAAAATACTGAGAAGTTTTTTATCAGGCGGCAACAGGGTGCGTGCCTATAATGGTTGGGCCATGCCAGTCCTAGCATACTCCTTCGGCATACTCAGATGGACTCAATCAGAACTGGAAGCCCTGGACAGAAGGGTCCGTTGTCTATTGACTGAATATCGGATGCATCACCCGCGGTCATCAGTAATGAGGTTGTACATCCCGCGGAAATGTGGTGGTCGTGGTTTCTTAAGTGCTAAGGACCTCCACAACCGCGAGGTGTACAATCTTAGAGAATATTTTCTTAAGGCTGATACGGGTGTGCATCGTGATATTGTTGCTGTAGACAACGGACTTACCCCGTTGGGTCTGGCAAAAGAGAGCTGGCGCAAACCTGTTGTACTTAGTACTGAAGAGCGCAGGGAAGTATGGAAAGGCAAAGAGTTGCATGGACGTTTTTATCGGGCCTTGCATGGGCCCGATGTAGACCTCATGTCATCAGTAGCCTGGCTACGGTTTGGTGATTTATTTGCAGAGACCGAAGGTTTTGTTTGTGCAATTATGGACGAAGTTGTCATGACGAACAACTACCGTAAGTATATTCTGAAGGATGGGACTGTTGACATATGTCGGGCGTGTCACCAGCCCGGCGAATCCCTCAGACATATAGTTTCCGGTTGTTCTCGTCTTGCCAACGGCGAATACTTGCACAGGCACAATCAAGTAGCCAGGATCGTCCATCAGCAGCTTGCCTTAAAATATGACCTTGTACCCTTTGAAGTACCGTACTACAGGTATGTGCCCGATCCAGTTCTCGAAAATGGTCGTGCCACTATGTACTGGGATCGATCTATCATCACCGATAGGACTATCGTGGCTAACAAGCCCGATATTGTGGTGATAGATCGATCAGAACGCCTTGCAATGATCGTTGATGTTACTATTCCCCATGACGAGAATCTCGTGAAAGCCGAAAAAGATAAGGAAATCAAGTATTTGGACCTAGCTCACGAGATTGTCGACATGTGGGATGTGGACTCGGCGATCATTGTACCGATAGTCGTGTCAGTTAATGGTCTCATTGCCAAGAGCCTCGACCACCATCTCAAGAGGCTCTCGTTAGACGGCTGGATCAAGTCCTCTATACAGAAGGCAGTATTGTTGGACACGACGCGCATAGTTCGGAGGTTCCTCTCTCTGGAGCCCTAACCACCGGTAGCTTGGTCCCTGTACCCGATACCGGTGGGTCTCCGTGGTCCTATTTTATATGGTTAAATTTTTTTTATTTATTTAAGTGTATAAAATTCTACCATGAGAAAATATGTAATAAAGAGGAATAATAATAATAAAAATGTTTTATTTATCTCCACAAATTACATAGGATTTAGTATCTAAGTTGACATTTATTTAACATTTGTAATTTGTGGGAGATCTGGAGTCTAAACTAAGCCTTGGCCTGTGCTTTAGAGCTCCAGGCCCCCCAATAATGGTAGTGACAGTATAATTTTGCCAACATTATAAGTTTTTGCGTGGAATGTTATGCACCTATGCGTACGTGCGTAGTAATATGCGTGTGTGTGTGTGTGTGTGTGTGTGTGTGTGTGTGTGTGTGTGTGTGTGTGTGTATGTGTGTGTGTGTGTGTGTATGTATGTATGCGTGTGTGTGTGTGTGTGTGTGCATGTATAAATATATGTATATATATGTGTACTTCATTACATGTTAATATTTTTGGATTTTCTATTGTCTACACTGCTATTTCTAGGAGGCTTTCTGTTTCAGAATAATTAAGATTGAGTAAGAATTTTTGCAATTTGGTTTTACATTCTTTCTTCGAACAGTTTGCAATGGGTACTAATTTATTTATTTTGTTATATAATTTATATCCGCGGTACATGTAAAATCTTTGTGCAAAGGTAGTATTTGTTTTTGTTGGCTTACATGTTGCATAATTCCTTCGAGATAGGGCGACACATTTTATACTGCTTTGAGATAAGTTTGAGTGTTTGAAAAGAACGGTTAACATTATATATAGTTGTCTTACGGTCAGGACTAGAGTTTCTTTATAAAGTTTGGTAGTAGAGAATAATCGAGGTTTGTAGGTGCTTACTTTTAGTATCATTCTCTGAGCTCTTTCCAAGGTTATCATGTTTGATTTACAGGCTCCTCCCCATGTAGTAATACAAAAGCTCAAAATAGACTGCACCATAGCTTCGTAAACCATTCTAATGGTATGTTTCTCTGCTACATCACGGAGCTCTTTGAAGATATAGGCTAGTTTACGTATCCTTTGTGATAATGTACGAATGTGGGTTGAGAAACTTAAATTAGCATCTATTTCGATTCCTAGATATTTTATACATTGTGTGGTATTGATAGTTGGACAGTCGCAGGCAGCTATTTGAGGGAAGTTACATTTGTGTGCAAAAATTTTGTGTTTGTGGTTTGTTGTATCACTTATTATGTATTGAAAATGTGACGTATTTAGTTTTATCTTCATTAAGGGTGAGAAAGTTTGATAGTAGCCAATGGCATACAGTGTTAAATCCTGTTTGTGTAACATTAAAAAGTTCATCCCACGAATCGGCAAAGAACGTAAGGGCGGTGTCGTCTGCGTATGTTGATATACGACAGTTTTTAATATTTAAGTTACTGAGCTCATTGATGTAGCAGAGAAAGAGAGTTGGACCCAAAATGCTGCCTTGTGGCACCCCAAAATCAATTGGTAGAACATCACTGACATGCTCTCCTATCTTTACACATTGGGTTCTGTTGTGTAAGTAATCAGATAGTGGTAGATAAAATTATATTTAAAAAAGACTACTTGAGCGCAAATCGTAAGGCAAAATATGTCAATGACAGCGCAAAACAATAGACATAAAGCGCAAGCAGATTCGAAACTACAATTCGTAAATCTCGTAAATCGTGGTCCAGTATTGGGACCGAATCCACAACAGTCGGCGTAAGGCTAAACAGAGAATCGACCGCCAACTATGCAGTCATATTGCACCTCGGCAGTGAATGTATATTGTATATCCAAGTCATATGTAAATTAAATTGAAGGCAGAGTGCTCAATAAACCGCGATGCAATTTGCAGATATAGCTATTCAGAGAACATTCCTGATAGGACACAAACTCTTGGATTATCGCCAGTGGTCTGACGTGGATTTGTTACAAGAGTAGAAAATTCAGTGTTCACCCGACTTAAGACTTGCCTTTCGGATATACAAACTAGTGGAGTCGCCTTGACTACATTTGATTTATAGCGATAAAATATTAATTACTACCGTTACTTATACGCGTAACTAGGCCATAAATATACAGTTTAAATAAATATAATATGTTCCTTATCAGCAGTGGATTTACAAGTCTAAAATCATATTTAAAAATCTTGTTACACTTCCGTAATATATCTACTCCAGATTAGAGTAATGCCGTGTATTGTTTGTAATTTATGAACACCTTCAATAATAAAATGTAAATATTTGTCGGCTCCATACATGCAATGTGCCACTATTCGGCGTAGAGGGCGCACCTACATCGAGAAACTGTCGGATTACGCCTGCCCCAGCCTCAAACGGAAACTTTTATTCTGCACTGTTTTTATATTCGCCTCCAACTTGTGCCAATATTACCTACCTATTTGAGAAATTAAGCAACTTTTCGTGTTATTTACGATCTTCCATGTCCGACTGTGAGCCTGAATATTGTATGAGCTGCCTGTTTGAACACATTTAACGATGTATTTAAAGACTTAGCTCTCAAGGCTCACACTCCACATGACATCAACATTTAATTCTCCCTAGAAACGGCCAAGCTTTCAAAGTAAAGACCTCAATTTTAATTGACATTTCGGTTTACCTTTTTACCTCTAAAAGTACGTAACATCATTTTGGATAATAAAAAATAAAATCCTTATAAACTCAAAGGCACTTTTCTGCTCGACGTGAATGTAAAAGAACGTAATTTCTGCTGTAAAAAGGGTTAAAAAGACTTTATAATACATGGAGGGGTCATTACACGGCTGTTGAGTTCACAGCACACGTGCAAAAATAACCTCAAAATGTAGGTATGAAACGTAGCCACCGTTTTATTATGGAGTGTACCTATAGGGGTGTGAGAGCCACTTGCCACCAACGTTGTGGCGCGCCACGCTTCTTGAGATACTTCATTTCCTTAGATAGCACGTGTATAAAACATTTTAATACAAAGTTAATGTTATGTTTCGTAAGATTATCTGATAACAATCTGTTGATAACCTGTTCAATGTAGTGAAATGCGTGTAAGTACTTCACTAAACGTGGAATTCTTTGAATATTTTTCTGCGCATCGTAGTTCGTCGATTCAAACTGCACGCTCTGCGGTATGTCAAAGGATTCATAGAGACGCGTTGTGATGACATCCGCGAATTCGGTGTATTGCATAAAAAATGTTTGGCATGGCTTAAGGCCTGAGCATACACGATACTTTTAGAGTCTGCGTCGATACTGCATCGCGTTTTACCGACTGTCAGCGTTTGACCGCCTTATCGAAATTGATATCATCCACCAAAAAGGGACGCGATTGCCAATACTCGCATTTGTGTGTACAGTGGAAAAGGTATTCGGACACAGCACCGAGCCTGCAAAAAGCGACTATCGAATAGTGAATCTTCGGGATGGAAATAGTGTAGGTACTTTTTAGTATCACCTGTAGGTACCTTACGCTTTTAAGACATGATTTGAAGAATTTTACATTCAGTTCATAATTATTTTTTAACTTTCATGATTTGTATGCACAATACAAAATTAATTAACGGGTCATAACCCCATAATACATCTAATTTAAGATATAAAATCACCAGTTCATAGTTCAAATAAACAAATTTTCGTCGTTTGTTTCTGAATTTAATAAGATAAAGTCCAATCATATCATTCACCTTTTGATATTTAATGTTTTCACTTTACCATAATCATTTTAAGCAGATTGACACAAATTGTATATCGTTTTACGTTAATGCAGATATCAGTTGGCGATTTCATTAAATTGTTATGTTTGGAATCAAAACATCCTGTTTTTAGAAATGGATACTTTTATTTAAGTCTGACTTAGTTTCGGACACCTAAGAATGATGTACATATTTCTTTAAAATAGGCTTCATGTTTCTTTAACGTTTTCGAAAATAGAGTCAAGAGTGGCTCAAAATTATGTACCTATAGTTGAAAAAATCAGTTGCTTATTATACACCACTCTTAGCTTACTCCTTTATTTTTGCACTTGTTGTCAAGTGCAAAGCAGATTTAAAGCAAATCTGACAAAACACAACCAACCCACTAGGGACACAGGAAAATTAATAGAGAGAAGTGTAGTTCCGCGGTTCAGATCATCAAAGGTATTGCAGAAGTACGAAAACCGAAGTACTATTTGACCGATCGTGGGACTGGACACAAAAAAGCTACATTAACTGCAACCATCACCTTAAGTTATCTTTAAAAGGTATTGGTCCTCAAATTCATACTCGATCTTTACTTGACTGCATGTAAAATAATGAAATAAAATGTCGTTGCAAAACAGTTGCACTTTGTGCTCGATCTATATTAGTACCTCACTTTCACAGAGACTGTCCAAAAGTACAAGTGTTCCAAGTAATTACCTTCCTTTTGTATAAAAGTGAGGCTGGAGAATGAATATAGGATCAAATTTAAATATTAGTTAGAAAAATTAAGGATCATCCTTCACCATCTCGGTGGAAAGACTTTTACTGCTGCACATGAGCTTCTCCTAGGGCTCTGTACACAGACTGAACTTAACCCAAAGCTTCCAAGTTCATCCTCATAAAATCTGGAACATGAAGATTATATCACCCATACATTGCACAAAAGGCATCAAAACATTGTCGACTACTTCAAAACATATTTCACACATGCACAAGGCAAAACAGTGGTAATAGTTCAAATTATTCGCAGACACGTTCGCACCACGCGTAGTCAAAATATTGAAGAACCAATCCGTCTATGTCCACAACCCCTGGTTCAGACTACGATTAATGGGCCACGTAATTAAAGTAGTTAACACCAGGTGCGCCTCTATTACACTGAATTCTGCTAACCGCCATTGCTAACCATGGAACATAAAAATACTTCTTAGCTATTTATTTTACGTTAAGGGTCATTATGCTTCTAAAGTCATGAACACCTCAGAAAAATAAACATGATAAAAAAGATCGCTTTAGAATTGTTTTATAGTATCCGTGGCAAAAATGCATTGCCCAATTATATATAAGGCTCTGTGGATATTATAAAACTGAAAAGTTTCCTAGTTTGAACGTAAATATGTACTATTCACAAACAGTAATAAGTCTAAACTTATACCTCTTCCAATTGTAATACTGTTCATCGAGCAAAGTTATTGTAAAACATTATGGGGCAGTACCTTTACCTAAAGTAGCTAAAGGTCCAACCAGACACATCAACGAAACTACGCAGACATAATGTCTGATTCATAACAGCCCTGTCTCTGTTTGCGGAACGAATTACTATACATTTAAGTTCGGAACATTAATTGTAGTGCCCAACCCACCCTTTAGTTAAGGGAGCATAATTTCACTCGAATGTAACCTTGGACCAAACGATCGGCAGCTGCACATGTCCACATATTTACTTCACACGAGCAATGAAGCAAACAGAAATATGAAAAAGACATTACTCTTCCTATAGTATTGATTGAACCACTAGAAGTAAATAAAGGGAGAAAGATTAGCGCACAGAATTTATTACGCAATTATTTAGCTCCCCGAGTATAACAACACAGCAAATGTGCCAGCCACTGTAAAGAAAAACGTCACTATAATTTAAGAGAACGAATAGATATCGCACTTGGTACCTGAAAATGCTCACCAGCTAAGTATAGGATTACTTGTAAACGTACGAGCTTTTATCAAGATATATATTCTAAGATAAACGCGTTTTTTCAGACGTAACGTGACTAGACAGATTTAGGTTATAGATATTCTTTGTAAGATAAAAGTATTAAAATTAAGAGCAAATATTAGCGGGCTTTTCTCACTTTTTTGTTGTAAATATGAAATACCTACTTAGATATATAGTTGCGACGTCATATACTTCAAGGTACGATATTGGCGTAGTCTGGAAATGGCACAACCACAATGCTACTATAAAATGAGACTTAAACCTAGGTAAGTCATAAAAGTGATGGTTTACTGACGGCCTTAAAAGACGGGACGGAATTTCCCGGGGACGAGTGAGAAAATTCGGCGTCTTATATTCGGCGTCACTGCTACTAAGGCTGACTATATCCTTGATACTATTAATAATGCCTAATTAGGACTATTCAATCAAATGTACCTCATTAACATCATCCACCCTGTATACTGTCATGCTCCTGAGCACGGGCCTCTTCTGACTATGAGAAAGGTAAAGCCATAGTCCCACGAGCCGGCCAAGTGCGTTTTGGAGGACTATAAATGTACCTAATATGATATTTTGTACCTAAGAATAGTATAGTATTAAATTATCCGTGCTAATAGCAATCGATGCGATCCTCGGTCCTAAACTTAATTTTATTGCTACTATTTTGGTCATCGTTCTCTCGTTCTATTTTTATTCTGCCTAATTGGAACCTTTTTGGTGACGCTCGTTGCCCTGCGAATTAAGTTTAATCACTATTCCGTGAGTTTTATTCTTTGCTGAACTATTAACAGACCAAGGCACTCCAAGACACATGTCTTATCCATATAGGTATTGGCGTCATGTTTGTTTAGTACTTATAGGTAAGTACTTACCTTACTGCGGGGTAGCACCCTGTTATCAGGCTAATGAAACCCAAAAAGGACAAAGTCACCAGAAGACATCAAGACACAGTGAGCACATTCTGCGTAGATAGTAACACCAATAGTTGAAAAATGTTCGGGTACTTTGAGATAACTTTTAAATTCAAGACAAAGACAAATATCACCTCAGTCTGCCGTGAACATGAATCCTGTAAAGAATTCGAAACGTCGGCTAGTAATAAAAATGTAGTTTCTAGATCTTTCGGTTTAAATGTAATAACAAATAACCAGTGAAAGTAATATAACGCGATAAAATCCGTAAACTGTAGTTTAATTTCAATTTCCTGTTTTAATATATTTGTGTATTAAATATACGTATTTTTATATAAGTATTTATATATAATTATGTATATTTATACATACCTATTTATGTAAGTATATTATTATTGTATTTAATAATATTATATTAATTTATATATTATAAGTCTATGTATACATAATATTATTATATAAGTGTACTAGCTTTCGCCCGCAGCTTCGCCAGCAGGAAATTTTAATAAAGAGTAGCCTATGTACTTCCCCGGGTTTCAGACTATCCATGTCAAATTTCATCACAAACGGCTCTGCAGCTTAGCCGTGTAGCATACATATGTATTTACAGATAATACTTAAAAATTACTTTTGTTTTCATAATCGCTTTTTTTTATAGTATAGGAAGGCAAACGAACAAGCGGGTCACCTGATGGTAAGTAATCACCGCCGCCCAAAGACACCTGCAAAGCCCGAAGGATCACAAGTGCGTTGCTTACCTTTTAAAAAGGAATATGCTCGCTTCTTGAAGATTCCAATGTCGAACTGGTTTGGAAATACCGCTGCAGGTAGCTGGTTCGTTGGTCTTCAGGTAAAAATTAGTATGTAGGTATACTAGTGAAGTTATGAAGAGCTTATATACCTACTGAATATAACAGCAGCTAAAACAAAAACTGAAAGCATTACCACAAAGTACATATCAGACCGTCATAAGCGCGCTTAAGCGCACGAACTCATAGAAAGCGCTTCTAATGACGCTGTGCTTAGGTCAATTACATCGTGATAACTTTTAAACTATTCGTCCAAACTACTTACCGTAAAGACAAAGTTCATTTACTTTAAATACTGAAGGCAATAAATCTATTAAATTTTGAAAACAATTAGCTAACTACTCTAGAATGAGCATTGTAAAAAACATATTTTTTTATGTTATACTGTTTTATTACAGTAAAAATGATGTAGTTAGGTTATGTACTAAAAGCTAAAAAGAAATTGGGTAATTCCTAGCTGCCAGATCACACCAATCTTCTCATCAATCTGGGGTATTGGTCAGACAAATATAAAATCGTTGGGCAAGTGAAATTTCTATCATAATTTTTATTCTGGATACGCTACGCTCAAAATTAAAATAAATGTTTTTTTAGTTTATTTTATTTTCAATTTTTAAGTTTTGTTGTTAGTTGATACTTCTCATTCTATTTTCACAGTGAGCCCTTTTCTACCAATCAAACCCAATGTCATTCGATACCCATATTGAGGTATTTGTGGCAAATATGTAATCAGCCATTTTGCTGCGACAGCCATCTTTGATATTTCATACTGAGCCCTATTCCCTGTTCAACTAATGAAGCCCTTTCATTCGATACCCATATTGAGGTATTTGTGGCAAATATGTAATCAGCCATTTTGCTGCGACAGCCATCTTCGATTTTTCATAGTGAGCTCTATTCTACGAATCAAGCCCTTTCATTTGATATCCATATTGAGGTATTTGTGGAAAATAAATAATGCGCCATTTTCTGGCGGCGGCCATCTTGGATTTTTCATAGTGAGCCCTATTCTACCAATCAAGCCCTTTCATTCGATACCCATATTGAGGTATTTATAGCAAATATATAATCCACCATTTTGCTGCGACAGCCATCTTGGAATTTTCATAGTGAGCCCTATTCCCTGTTCTACCAATGAAGCCCTTTCATTCGATACCCATATTGAGTTATTTGTGGCAAATATATAATCAGCCATTTTGCTGCGACAGCCATCTTGGATTTTTTATAGTGAGCTCTATTCTACGAATCAAACCCTTTCATTTGATACCCATATTGAGGTATTTGGGGAAAATAAGTAATCCGCGATTTATTGGCGGCGGCCATCATGGATTTTTCATAGTGAGCTTTTTATGATAAACAATATCACCGTATATTATCTTCAAGTAACTTTAAGGGTTCAACGCACGCGAACACAGCTTTCAGAGCTCAGGTTTTTTGCCGACTTATTTGATACTTTTCCTTATTTACTATGGCAACATTATACTAAATCTTAATAAATTGTAGCCTATGTGTTATTTTGATGTATAAACTATATTACTGTAAAGTTTCATCCAAATCCGTTCAGTAGTTTTTGCGTGAAAGAGTAACAAACATCCATCCATCCATATATACATACATCTTCACAAACTTTCACATTTATAATATTAGTAGGACAATACGGAATAAAATAAATAAATTAATAAGATTATATAATTTTGTATTAGTCTCAAAACTAACAACACTATCAATGTATCGAAATCAATCTTAATCAAAAGGCAAACTTTAACAATGATTTGACCTTGTGTCCGCTATACCATTATAGAAAAATATCCGAGTAATAAAAAATAAAACTGTTACTTCAAGAACTACAACAACAATATATCACAGCGCGCTTGTAAATCATGGTACACACAAAGAAAAATTAAATCGGCTGGCAGGTGCGAATAGTCGCGGCAAAACAAACGCGCCGGCAATTTATTTATGTATTGTCTACCGTTGCTATCAGTGATTCGTTTTAGAATTTTTGCAAACAATGGCATACGTCAAAACAGATGGAAATGAACAACGTTCATGCGTCGGCAGAACTCACAAAATGTTCAATGGAAGTCATTTATTTGTATGTGCGATGGCGTTTCATTAGCAATTTGTTACAGTGACTATCTTTACGCGAAGTCTCCGGAATGAGCTAGAACTGCAAACCACTTTTCTTGTTACCCTTACTTCAATTATACGCATTGCTATTACTTGAAGTGAGATTTTAGTTGCATTAGTATTGAATGAAATGTATGTTAGTTTGTAAACTAAATGCAACGATCTTATATTATCAATAATTCTTTGTTTCAAAATGTAAACGAGCACAGAACGACCCTGATCTGCTCGTTTTGTTTCTATAAACAATAAATACTGTTAACGAATGATCAATCAAATTAAAATCATTCTAGTAGCGGTATAGAAAACATCATCATTTTATTTTTAAGTGATAGAGCATGGTTATCTGGTTCAGCAGAGAAATGTTGAACCAGAAAAAGTTGACAGAATGTTCTAATGTGTAACCTAAATATGAGGACGACTGCGTAGGTTCAGACATCACCAATCAGATTCTCGTGATTGCGATCGCCGTTTTAATAAAATGCAATCTTGCTTAGACTGCAAATAATAAAATAAAGGAACCAAATAACAAAACCTTACAAGAAATAGTAGCTCTTATTAGTAAAGCTTAATATAATTTTAAGTTAATCCATACATGATTATACATGATTATACATGATTCCGTCCATGTATCATACATCATAATTATATTATTATAAAGATTAATATAATTTTAAGTTAATCTATGTATGATACCAATATGTGTCTAGCGAACTGATTACATTGTAAACATAGCGGATGTGAAATTCAGTGACCGCGACTATTTGCTTTTATCTTTATTGCGAATATTTTACTTTTATATTAAAATAATTGCGCGATTGATAGGCATTGTATAAGTAACTGTTTAGTTATATAGTGTGATTTTCACGCAAACCAGCATATCAGTTTTGTATTGTCGACATAAAGCGATACAACGTTTCGATATAAACGCTGAACCTATGCAGATTCCCTAATATCCGCCGAATCAGAATCTGCGCTAAATTTCCCGCTTCATGTCCCATTTGTCGCATATTTCGTTACCTAGAAAAAACAGAACGAAAGGGAATATGTATAAAACGCTATTGTTACGACGCACATTCAGCCTAAAATGAACATAATCTACGATATATATAAATTCGTAGTCGTTTCAGATTTGAGACGAATCATACTCTGCAAGAGAGCGATAATTAAAAATTTTGATAAGTTATGCACAGAAAAATATATTTTATCATGAAAAGTTTATTTGCCATGAACACCAAAACTTTATTTTGAAGCTATTAAAACCTAATCGTTAATCATATTAGAATAATGTAAATATTAAATTATCTCGAATAGTTTCGAATTCAGTTCAGAAAGCATTACCAGTTTTAGAAAGCGTAGCGAACACTATGCTTGATTTCGTGATTTAATAAACGTTTTTTGTGTACCTACTACTGCACAAATACGACACACTAAACAGAAGGATTACACACATTACACAACTAAACTCGAACTAAATATACATGCACGCACTATTACGTGATAAAGCGAGACAATCTGTATTTACCAATCCAGCAGTCGTTCGTCATCAGTTTGATATGTCTGTCTCAAATGTAGAATCAAAATTTATCTCTCATCTTTCATCAAAATATATTTTCAGAAAAAGTCAGAGTCAAAGAGATCAGTCTTCAACATAAAACAATACCGCACAATCTTTGGAATATTAAAAGTCGTTAGAATTACATAAAAACTGGTGGAATTACGTCACGTTTCATATTAAATTACACAACAGAGAAGCGAATCGTGTAACAAAGTGGCGAGGACTTCGCTCCCAGAGGATGAGCCGAGGATACTTTCTGGGTCAACATGGCATTTTATTATTTGCTTATTTTATTAAAAAACTGGACGTCGAGTGAATCATTTAATATGTACTGATCTTTATTTGCATAAAAAGAAATGCCCCGTCTCTGAGTTGCCGGCCCGTAATGCAAGATGTCTTACGTCTTGCAAAGCGTCTTGTATTGCGGGGATTAACTTTGTACTTCAAAATTCTTGGCGTTGGTTGGTGTAATACCTACATATAACACCTTTTTGGCGAGAAATACTCATATATAAGACTGACCTTTGTCAATGATGAGGGCACAGACACTAGACTACTGAACTACTCGAACTTTTGCGTAGGTATATATGTCGCAGGCAATTTTTATGCGTCCGCTTTTAATTATGTTAGCTGTTGAGGTACAGACATCATCATAGATGCGCACGTTACGTATAAACCATAATCTATTTATTTTCACTATTCATGTCATTCATCTGCTGACGCTGCATGGACCTGCCCTACTTTAGAATCTACACAATGTATCAAGTACCTTGAAATAACACTTGACAATAATCTTAATTTCCGCATTCACATAGATCTCTTATGTAAACGGGTGCGCAAATTAATATTTATTTTCGAAACAATGCGTAGCGCTGCAAATTTTAAAATAATTAAACAAATCTACCTGTCGTTGTGTCAGTCCATCATATCCTATTGCATTACTTCATGGGGAAGGGCATCCAAAACTGTTCTATTGCCACTAGAACGCGCTCAGAGCTATTCTAAAAGTGGCGACGTTTCGACCTTATATGTTTCCTACCTATGATTTGTGTCAGTCCACTAATGTCCTAACTGTACGTCAATTGTTCATACTGCACATCGTACTTAAACAACACGCACTAACTCCTTTCAAAACACTGCCCCCGGACAAGAGACGAAAAGATCTAGTCTGTACTAAGTTTCATGGTAAACATGTCTTTATAAATAGATTTTTCTTATTCATAGGCCCTTTTTTATACAATAGATTAAATAAGTTACTAGATATATATAATTATAGTTATAAGCAATGTAAAATAATCATAACTAGATACTTACAAACAATGACCTACTCCGATACTGAGAATTTGCTTACTGTCATAAAATAATTACATACCATTGAATAGCTTCGATTTTAATTATTATTGCGTCAATGTTAAATTTAAGAGTATGCACATTTGTAATATTTTGCACAATTATATTACGTAAGAACAAAACAGCCTGAAACACAGGTGAAAACCTAGTTCAGGCAATTAATTTTAAACCTAGATAGCAAAGTAAATATAACCTATACCGGCCTTAAACTATATATTATGTTAAGTATTTATTGTTTATTAGATTATAAAGTATTATAGTATAAGATTATCCAGACACAATGTATCCATCCACTGAAATGTAAACATTTTTTAATAAAGATTATTATTATTATTATTATTATTTGTTTCTCTTTCACGCGTACTTTTCTAACATATGATGTTAAAAAAAAGTACACGGCCCTTTGGCAGGCGTACACGGAGACATAGGTCCAACGCGCAGAGGCCCCTTGAGAATTTTAATATAGGATGTGGTGGGACACCTACTGAGGAGCCTCCATAACTGCACTATGAAGTACAGCCACGGATTAGCCGCAGCAGGTGTAGGACTATTGCTACTTGTATGGAAACTACTTATTCCGGGCTATTGTGATGGGTGTTCAATGGATTAGTGAATATGGAAACTATAACTTATTATTATTATTATTATTATTCTCTTTATTTTAACATTCTCTCATAAATTATATTTTACATTTTTATGTGATTTAGAAAAAAAACAATATAAAAATATAAAATAAAATTACGGGGCTCACCGGTATCGGGTTCAGGGACCAAGTTACCGGTGGTTAGGGCTCCAGAGAGAGGAACCTCCTGACGATACGAGCCGTGGCCAGCAATACTGCCTTCTGTATAGAGGACTTAATCCAACCGTCTAACGCGAGCCTCTTGAGGTGGTGATCGAGGCTCTTGGCAATGAGACCATTAACTGACACGACTATCGGTACAATGATCGCCGAGTCCACATCCCACATGTCGACAATCTCGTGAGCCAAATCCAAATATTTTATTTGTTTATCTTTCTCGGCTTTCACGAGATTCTCGTCATGGGGAATGGTGACATCGATGATCATTGCAAGGCGCTTAGATCGATCTATCACTACTATATCTGGCTTGTTAGCCACAATAGTTCTATCAGTAATGATAGATCGATCCCAATACATGGTGGCACGACCATTTTCAAGAACTGGGTCGGGCACATACCTGTAGTACGGTATCTCAGAGTCTACAAGATTGTACTTTAAGGCAAGTTGCTGATGGACGATCCTAGCTACTTGGTTGTGCCTGTGCAAATATTCGCCGTTGGCAAGACGAGAACAACCAGATACTATATGTCTGAGAGATTCACCAGGCTGGTGACATGCCCGACATATGTCAACCGTCCCATCCCTCAGGATATACTTCCGGTAGTTATTCGTCATGACAACCTCGTCCATAATCGCAAAGACAAAACCTTCTGTTTCGGCGAACAGATCGCCAAAACGTAGCCAGGACACAGAAGCTGGTAAGTCTACATCGGGTCCATGCAGGGCCCGATAAAAACGTCCATGCAGCTCTTTACCTTTCCATACCTCCTTGCGCTCCTCAACACCAAGTACGGCAGGTTTGCGCCAGTTCTCCTTAGCCAGACCCAACGGGGTAAGCCCGTTGTCCACAGTGACCACATCACGGTGGACACCCGCGTCAGTGCTGAGAAAATATTCCCTGAGATTGCACACCTCGCGGTTATGGAGGGTCTTGGCACTTAAGAAGCCGCGACCCCCGCACTTCCGCGGGATGTAAAATCTCATTACTGATGACCGCGGGTGATGCATTCGGTATGTAGTCAATAGACAACGGACTTTTCTATCCAAGGCATCAAGTTCTGTTTGAGTCCATCTAAGTATGCCGAAGGAGTACATTAAGACTGGCATGGCCCAACCGTTACAGGCGCGCACCCTGTTACCGCCTGATAAAAAACTATTTAAGATTTTTCTCAGACGGCCAAAGAAGCGCTCCTGCAACGCCTGTTTCATGCCAGCCTCAGCAATACCTAGTGCCTGCGACATACCTAGATATTTGTAGGTTTCGGTTGCAGATAGAGATCTAAGTTGTGTGAAATCTGATAGTTCTATACCATCAGATTCCACAACCCTGCCCTTCTTTACATGCAAGACCGCACATTTATCTACACCGAACTCCATTTTGATAGACTTACTAAAGTTTTCAGTTACCTTTATTAACTCTGTCAACTGGAGGTCAGTGGAGGCAAATAGTTTTATTTAGTTTTATTATTATTATTATTATTATTATTCCTCTTTATTACATATTTTCTCATGGTAGAATTTTATACACTTAAATAAATAAAAAAAATTAACCATATAAAATAGGACCACGGAGACCCACCGGTATCGGGTACAGGGACCAAGCTACCAGTGGTTAGGGCTCCAGAGAGAGGAACCTCCGAACTATGCGCGTCGTGTCCAACAATACTGCCTTCTGTATAGAGGACTTGATCCAGCCGTCTAACGAGAGCCTCTTGAGATGGTGGTCGAGGCTCTTGGCAATGAGACCATTAACTGACACGACTATCGGTACAATGATCGCCGAGTCCACATCCCACATGTCGACAATCTCGTGAGCTAGGTCCAAATACTTGATTTCCTTATCTTTTTCGGCTTTCACGAGATTCTCGTCATGGGGAATAGTAACATCAACGATCATTGCAAGGCGTTCTGATCGATCTATCACCACAATATCGGGCTTGTTAGCCACGATAGTCCTATCGGTGATGATAGATCGATCCCAGTACATAGTGGCACGACCATTTTCGAGAACTGGATCGGGCACATACCTGTAGTACGGTACTTCAAAGGGTACAAGGTCATATTTTAAGGCAAGCTGCTGATGGACGATCCTGGCTACTTGATTGTGCCTGTGCAAGTATTCGCCGTTGGCAAGACGAGAACAACCGGAAACTATATGTCTGAGGGATTCGCCGGGCTGGTGACACGCCCGACATATGTCAACAGTCCCATCCTTCAGAATATACCTACGGTAGTTGTTCGTTATGACAACTTCGTCCATAATTGCACAAACAAAACCTTCAGTCTCTGCAAATAAATCACCAAACCGTAGCCAGGCTACTGATGACATGAGGTCTACATCGGGCCCATGCAAGGCCCGATAAAAACGTCCATGCAACTCTTTGCCTTTCCATACTTCCCTGCGCTCTTCAGTACTAAGTACAACAGGTTTGCGCCAGCTCTCTTTTGCCAGACCCAACGGGGTAAGTCCGTTGTCTACAGCAACAATATCACGATGCACACCCGTATCAGCCTTAAGAAAATATTCTCTAAGATTGTACACCTCGCGGTTGTGGAGGTCCTTAGCACTTAAGAAACCACGACCACCACATTTCCGCGGGATGTACAACCTCATTACTGATGACCGCGGGTGATGCATCCGATATTCAGTCAATAGACAACGGACCCTTCTGTCCAGGGCTTCCAGTTCTGATTGAGTCCATCTGAGTATGCCGAAGGAGTATGCTAGGACTGGCATGGCCCAACCATTATAGGCACGCACCCTGTTGCCGCCTGATAAAAAACTTCTCAGTATTTTCTTCAGGCGGCCCAAGAAGCGCTCTCGCAATGATTGTTTCATGACAGTCTCAGCAATACCTAAGGCCTGCGACATACCCAGATACTTGTAAGTCTCGGCCGCAGATAGAGATCTAAGTTGTGTGGAATCTGAAAGCTCTATACCCTCAGATTCCACAATCCCACCTCGTTTTACATGCATGACCGCACATTTACCCACACCAAATTCCATCTTGATAGAATTACTAAAAGTTTCAGTTACTTTTAGTAACGCTGTCAATTGGAAAGTGGAGGGGGCAATTAACTTCAGGTCATCCATATAAAAGAGGTGGGAGATAATTTGACCCCTACGCTGCAGCCGATAGCCTAACCCAGACCCCTCTAGCAAAGTGCTGAGAGGATTCAGAGCTAGACAAAACCACAAGGGACTCAAACTGTCACGCTGGAATATACCCCGTTCGATCTTTAGAGGAGCACCGCAATCGCGAATCTGCCGACATCCTGGATAACGTAGGACCGTACTCCACTGTCCCATACATGCCTTCAAGAAGGCGCATAGAGTTATATCGACTTTATATAACTCCAGCACCTTCAAGAGCCATGTATGTGGCACGGAGTCGAAGGCCTTCTTGTAATCTATCCAGCATGTCGCCAGATCCTTTCGGTTGCGGCGCACCTGCTGGCTAATGGCCATGTCAAAGAGGAGTAGCTCTTTTGTACCACGGGCCCCATTCTTACATCCATTTTGAGCCACTGACATGATGTTATTATTTCTAATATGTGATAACATCTTAGTCCTCAAAATGGATGTAAGAAGTTTATATATAGTCGGTAGACACGTAATTGGTCTATAATTTTTGGGGTCCGTGGTACAACCTGACTTAAAGAGCAGGTGAGTGAGACCAGTTGTCATAAAAGTTGGGATCGAGCCCGATTCCAAAGATGCCTGGAATTGGGATGCCAACCGAGCATGGGCACTACGTAGCCACTTCAACCAGAAGTTGTGCAGTCCGTCCGGTCCCGCTGATTTCCAGTTAGATAACGAACGGACTGCACAAGCTACATCTGTTGTTTCTATGGCTACGCGCTGCATTTGGGGTATTCCCTCACATGCTCGCTTAACATCCCCAAACCAATCACCTTCAGTGTGGCTAATGGGCATCGACCAAATGCTGCGCCAGAAAGCGTTCGTTGCCTCAACATCTGGCAGACGCCCATCATCCACACCTGAATTGGTTCGCTCCCAACTTCTATATATCCACCTTTCATCTTTTTGGAATGCTCTATTCTGGGCGTATCGGTCCACCCGCTTTTTGTACCGTCTTATACGGTTTGCCCACGCACAAACTTTTTGCTTCAGGTAGTCGATGCGTTCTGTGACTCGTGACTCGTATTCTTGGCGACTAAGGCCCGTGCCAGAGAACGCCCGAGTCACAAAACGCATCACTCTCGGTCTTGTATTGCCCGACCTGAAGCAAATTAGCTTTCTGATGAGCGCCCTGGTCTCAGCGATACGACGCTCAATCCTGCACTGCCAGGCCGGTACAGCATTGGTTCGAGGGGCAGAATTGCTACCATTTGGTATTTTAATACCTGCCACTCGACACGCTGTAACAGCCGCACAGTACAGAATCGAGTGGGTAGCGCTAAGATCTTCACTATTGTCTAAATACGTGGACAATAGTGAATCCAGGGCACACACCAGCGCTATATTTTTCTTGTGCGTGGGCAAACGTGGTAAGCGGGGCCTATCTGCTCTATTCACAAAACGATACTCCCGAATAGTGCATTCCAAAGTACTCCTTAATTCATCTATGTACTGGTTACTTACTTGTGTATCCCTACTATGCACCTCTTCAACAGTCCTTTGCGTTGTGACAATATTTGAAACTTGTGTATCGCTACACGTAGAAGAAGTGATAGGAGGGTTACGTTGTAAGCCAGAGCGTAGCCTCTCAAGTGCGTCGTTATCCAGCAGGCGGCATCGCTGGATAGCCCGCACTTGATCCGACAGTCGCTGTGCCGAAACGTTGACAGCCGGTTCCAAGCCCTGAAACAGAGGCAGCATGCGGTCACGATACGCCGTAAGGTTGGTACCTCCCTCTGTAGCCACAAAATATGCCCGCATGACGTTTTCGTTCATGGATTTAGTCCATTTCATGCGGTGCACATTACCACCGGCAGCGGGGGCCCTGTTCGAAACCGGTGGGTCTCGGGGTCCCAAGCGTAGCGGTGGCCGGCCTCTCCCACAGCGGCGTACAGGTGTTGGCGACGTCGGCGGGGAGAAATACTCGTCGCTCGACGAGCTCGACGCCTCTGTGATTGCCGACAACTCTGTTGTAGGTGCCGGTGGCTGCGAGGCGGAGCTGAGCGACGAGTCCGGGGGTGTATTACGTGCAGCAGCAGCTCTAGCCCTCGTCAACATCTCATTTCCTCGTTGTATTTATATTATAGTGTTTATTTACAATTTTCTTTGTTGATATGTCATTGACGTTAGTTGTCATCTTGAATGTTTTGTAGATACTTTTCTTAATTAATTAAATGGTTTCTTGATTTTGGTTTCTTGATTTAGTAATATGTTTATCATGTATAGAAGTCCTGTTTGTAGTAAAAATATATATATATGAATCCCAAACTTTGATATAAAACAAATATAAACATTCGAGGAAAAAATTTATGTCGTCTTGTTGACGTGTTTATTATTATTATTATTATTATTTTGTCAAAATTTCTTTTTCTCAGCATTGTAAGAATGCCGGCTCTTCAATGAAACCACGGGCCTAAGCCAAGTGAGATTCATTTAGTGGGTACAGTTGAGTATTTGTGTCTTCCTGTAAAAATGTACGAACTATTCTACACGTGTTTAATATGGCGGCTTTTTGCATCGTCATGTATGTATTTGTAGGCAAATCAATTTGGTGTAAGTAATGTTGAAGGTGTATTGGTATTACGAGTATACCCGTGCTAGAGAGTACCAGAGGCACAATATATACTCTGTTCATCTTCCATATTCTGAGTAATTCTTCTTTTAGATCTGTGTATTTGTGTATTTTATTATTATTATTATTATTGTTATCAGAACTGTTAGTATACTCGGTTTAAAACCGGTGTTTAATGACGTCTACGGGTAAATACCAAGTAATAGTCATTTAAGATAGGCTTGGGGTGCTTTGGTCTATGGTTTCTGGTTCACTTTCGTCACTTTGCATAAATTTCCTTACTATTCTGCATGTATTTATTATTATTATTATTATTATTCAGGACATTGCCTTATTTTCTCTAAATTTTTAGGAAAATATTTTAGCCGTCTCGGATTGTACCTAACTAAGGTTCATTTTCTAAGAAATATCTTCGTCAAAGTTGCTTTACGTTGTACAAATATATGTAACTACTTTTATAAATATCAAATTCTAAGATATCTAAGTTCTTGTTACGTTTTCAAAATGTACACAATATACAATGTTCCCTTGATGAAGGTTCAATTAGCACAGAGGGCCGTTTAATTCGGATTTGATTACCGCCAAAAAGACTCCCTCGCCTTCGAACGACTACACGCAGTACTTTGGACCTTATTTGTTATGTATAATTTTACATAGTATAGTCCAGCATCACGTAAATACACAACTGCTCGTCAACACTTCAACTATATATGTAGTAATAAGAAAAAAAATAAAACGAAAATGAAAACTTAAAAATCGCACCAAAAATGTTTACTAGGTATTTAGTTTCTTTTTAAAAATAAGAGAACCGCCTTCAAAAATTCGACCGACTGAAAAGTACGAAATAATTTTTACATACGCTAATACATAGTATATAACTTATACAAAATACTTAGTTTTTGAAGTCGGTGCCAAACCAAATCCCTCTAAAAGCCAATTGTTTGGCATCATCCTTTCCGAACCAGCGCATTCAATCTACATAGTACTTACAGCCCAAAATAGCTAAGAAGTATAATTATTTTATAGTTAAGCATTTATTTCATACTTTTTATATATTTTATTTACTCGTATATGTTGCTTTTTAGAGTATATAGGAAGATTATATTAAATTTTATTAATTCAGATATTTTTTGAGGCTTTATGGACTTGATATCTTCGTCGTATTATTTTCTCTGTTTGCCAGTTATCTTTTTTGTTTTTTATGGTTTGGCACCGACTTCAAAAACTAAGTATTTTGTATAAGTTATATACTATGTATTGTTTTTTTCTTATTATTTTTATTTCATACTTTTTAGTGTTAGGTACTTCGTTCGTTTACTTCAGGTTTTGTGTTAACTACTCTTTTATTTGTTTCATACTTTTTAGTGATAGGTACTCCATTTACTTTAAGTTTTGGGCTAATTAATAGTTTGTTTATAGTTAGATTCAATTATTTTAGTGATACGTTTTCTGCTAGTATCAGTTTGTTATCATGACTTTGACATAGGTACCTACTTTTATTCTGTGTGCCTATGGGCTTAGGCTTCATCTTGGAAGAGAGAGATGAGTTTTGGGAATCAGCCACATACGGAAGTACGATCCAAACAAATGCGGTGGACTTGTACATACTATTGAATTGGCTATGAGCTCTCGTATTATGCTCCGGAGAAATATGCCAATAACGGATGGCTTAGCGAACGGGGCAATGGGTGTTCTTAAAGGATTTAAATGGCCGGAACTATGAAGAGATCTACTTGAGCCATGTGAACTGCCTGATGCCATTTTGATATTATTTGATGATCCATCAATAGCATTGCGTCTTAAAGATGATGATGGATACATTTCCATAGCTCCAGTGCCAGCGACCTATCAAGGCAATCGCGGTTATGGTGATATCGAGAGGCGGATGTTGCCAGTCATATGGAGTTGGGCTGTGACGGTACACAAGTTGCAAGGATGTACACTTAGTTCCGCGGACCCAGGGCCTAAAATCTTTGCTATAGGCCAATGCTATGTTGCCTTGAGCCGGGTCAAATCCCTAAAAGGCATGGCTTTAAGTGATATATACAACAGAGCCTTATCCGAAATGACAAGAATGAGAAATATGCTCTCGCATTAGATTCTTTCATCGACTTTGTTTTTTTGTTCATCGCAGAGACATAGACACGTACACACGTACGCACACACACACACACACACACACACACACACACACACACACACACACGTACACATACAAATACACACACGCGCGCGCGCGCGCGTCTGTGTATTTGTATGTGTAATTTGTATGTGCGCGCGCGTGCAAACACGTACACACGTACAAACACACACACATAATACAAACAAACTGAGAACCTTCTTTTTTTGAAGTCGGTTAAAATACTAAAACTTTAGCCTAAGTGTAACAAATACTTTTTTTCTGAAAACCGCATAAAAATCGGTTCAGGCGAACTCGAGTTAATCGTGGGCAAACTTACATATATACGGGTCAAACTCAGAACCTTCTTTTTTTGAAGTCGGTTAAGGGCCTAAAACCTTCTCCTAAGTGTAACAAATACTTTTCTGAAAACCGCATCAAAATCGGCTCAGCCAAACGCGAGATAATCGCGGACAAACATACATACAGGTCAAACTGAGAACCTCCTTTTTTTTGAAGTCGGTTAAAAATAAGATAAACAGAATTTTAAATATTATATCCACTCAACCGCCACAATCTAAGAAGCTGCAGGTTTGGCTTAAATCCCTTGATTCTGCCAGTACGGAACGAATTGTTGAAGTATAAACACATACATGCAATCACACACGAACACACACACACACCCGGCGCAGAGGTGATACTGCAACCGGGCGCGTCTCCTCGTGCGGATAGGAGGATGCTCGCTATTCATTTGAATAGAGGGTAGGAGTGAAATAAAATAGCTCCCGCGGACAAAACACCCCCAAATGAAAGGTGTTATGAGTACCGTGCCCGTGAATTTGGCGTCGGGGTAGTGACGTCGTTAACGGTTCCTCTGGGGTACCAGGTCCCCCCCCCCAGGTGTATTTTGTGGCCTTGCTTCAACAACCGGGGCTCTGTTGAAGTTGACCGATAATTCCCTAGGTACTCGTGGGAACAGAATGGAGAAAGTTGAAACAAAAACAAAAACAAACAAGAAAGAGATAGAAGATAGTAACGGGCATCATGCCCAACAAGAAGCCTTAGACGTAAATGCTGATACGCAGAAGACGCAAGCATGGGAACATCTTGGTAAGCTCATTAGTGAACTTCACGAGTCTGTCCAACCAAGGATCAATGTGCAAAAGGAGATTAAAGTTAGGGTAGCTAATATTGGGAGTGTCTTCAAGAGACTAAGAGCACTGGAGAACAAACAAGTCACACACCAAACTCATAACGGACGATTGGCACGTAGTAATATCCAGGCCGGAAAAGAAGCTGCAACTCAAGAAGACAGTGAATAGACCCAATGCACTGATCGTTCGCTTGAAAGAAAAGCAAAAATATGCTGAGATACTCAGTCGGGTGAAGAAAGATGTCCCAGATGACCAGGTCCGGGCCTCGGTCGATAAGATTCGCAGGACAGCTACTGGAGATTTGCTGATCATCCTCACAAAAGATAACATGGACAGAGGCTATGGCCTGCAAAAAGCTATCAACGATATCGTTGGGGAAGATGCTACAGTTATCAATAAGGGACCGCAAGAAGATCTCGAAATTTGTGACCTCGATGAGACTACAACAAAGAAGGAAATACTCGAAGCCCTCCAAAAATTTACTGACGAAAGAGATAAAATCTCGCTGGATGCTATCAAGTCACTACGGAAGGCTTACCGAGGTACCCAAACGGCAATAGTGACATTGGAAACACAAGTAGCGCAGAAAGCTCTAGGAGGAAATGGAAAGATTAGGATTGGCTGGGTTAATTGTCGGATACGGACAGTACATAGACTCACCAAGTGCTTTAAGTGTTGGCACTATAGACATCTTGCCACAAAGTGCAAAAGTGTATTTATCTCTATATATCAAAGGTGCGAATATTTTACTATTATAATTAATTAAAATAGCGTGAAAATAAAATATATTTGAATCAGGCAAGAATAAAAAGAAATTGATAGAAAAGACGTAAACCAACACACAGTAAATGCTACTTGATTACTTGATACTTGATGGCACGGGCTGTTTCCGCAACTCCACGTCTTGGCGTGTATTTTGCGTGCCACCCGCACGGAATGGTGTCTTCATTCGAGCCACCCCAGGTCTTCGAGGAAGGCCAGCAGACTCTTGATGTGGCCCACGGCCTCCCTCAGGGTGCTGTATCTGGTCAGGTACTGCTGGCTGTACTGTGCGACCTCAGGGCAGTCGAGGAGCAGGTGGGCTGCCGTCTCGTCTGCTGCCATACAGGCCCTGCACAGCGGGTGATACCTATAGTAAATAGGTGTTTATTAAAGAATCCGTGTCCTGTGTAGGCGGCCGTGACTGTCCGTAGTTGTTTTTTGGACAGCCGGAGGATTTGTTTGGCTATCTTACCGTCTACTGCGGAAAGAGCCTCCTTGGCCTGCCTACATGTTTCAATACCAATCCAGGACTGGTTGTGTTTGGTCCTGGTCCTATTTCTTACCAGGTTGCGATAAAAACCAGAAGGGAGGGGAATAATGGGCTCGGGTCCACCACCTCTAAAGTGGCCCCTCTTCTGGCAAGTACGTCGGCTGCGTCATTCCCTCTTGAGCCACTGTGGCCCTTGATCCATTGCAGTGTTAATTTGTTTAGTTTACCTACCTCTGTTAGTTTCTGGTGGCATTCAAGCGTGAGTGCCGAGGTGATAGTATGGCTTCTGAGATCTGAGAGGATCCTAGTGGATCGTTCCCTTACCTCACGTGCCATGATTGCTGTGGCAGCTAGGATTATGCCAAAACATTCGACCTGGTAGACGGTGTTGTAGGCTCCCAGCGGTGCTGCAATGTTGATGTTTAGGTCCTTGGAGAATACTCCTGAACCCGTACCTGTATTTGTTTTAGACCCATCTGTGAAGATCGTGAGCTCGTTGTGGTTAACTGCTCCTTCGTGTAGGTCCTCATACAGTTGGATTTTGTATTTCTTGTCGAAAACAAATTGTTTCGGAATACGGTCGCCAATGGCTTGTGTGATAGGAACTTCTTTAAAGAGTGCATTTAAGTTGTTAGTGTGCAGTGTGTTAGTGTCTTTCCAGAGCTTCAGAGCTCTTAGCCGGACTGCCGACATCGTTGCTTCTTGTTATATGAACAGGTGCAATAGAGGCAGGTACAGCAACACTTCAAGTGCCGCTGTTGGCGTTGTTTTCATACAGCCCGTGGCCGCTAGGCATGCAAGTCTTTGAAGCTTTTGAAGCTTGTTGGCGGACGTTATTAGGTTGGTCCGAGGCCACCACACTACTGCGCCGTAGCTTACCATTGGACGTATTATTGTCTTATAGAGCCATAAGACAATTTTGGGGGATAGGCCCCAGCGTTTACCTATCTTCTTGCACTGCCAGAAGATGATGCTGGCTTTATTGAGCTTATTTTCCATGTGGCTGTTCCATGTCAATTTGCTGTCGAGAGTGACGCCCAGGTACTTGACCTCGGTAGACAGCTTAAGCTCTGTATCAAATAACCAATCCAATGGCAATCGGTAAGAACCCAGCGCGCGTTTGTGTGTGAGCATAACTAGTTCGGTCTTGGTCGGGTTTACAGATAATTCGTACTCATTACACCACCACTCTACTATGCGTGGACGTATTATTGTCTTATAGAGCCATAAGACAATTTTGGGGGATAGGCCCCAGCGTTTACCTATCTTCTTGCACTGCCAGAAGATGATGCTGGCTTTATTGAGCTTATTTTCCATGTGGCTGTTCCATGTCAATTTGCTGTCGAGAGTGACGCCCAGGTACTTGACCTCGGTAGACAGCTTAAGCTCTGTATCAAATAACCAATCCAATGGCAATCGGTAAGAACCCAGCGCGCGTTTGTGTGTGAGCATAACTAGTTCGGTCTTGGTCGGGTTTACAGATAATTCGTACTCATTACACCACCACTCTACTATGCGTAGGGCTTGTTGGCTTAGGTCGTACACTGTACTGGTTACCTTACCTGAGGTGAGTATGGTTAGATCATCTGCATAACCTATTGTATAGAAGTATCTCGCGTTGAGTTTGTCTATGAGTTCATTGATGACTAAGTTCCACAATAGCGGGGAGAGTACACCTCCCTGCGGGCACCCTTTAGTTATCAAGGCTGTCTGAGTGTCGCCTTGCAGGCGCACTACCCTTTTGCTGAGCATGTTTTGGATCCACTGTATGAGCATCTGGTCCACACCATGCCTGGCTAGGGCGTTGCTTATGCTGGAAAAGTTTGTCTTGTCGAAGGCTCCTTCTATGTCGATGAAGGTGCCCATGCAGATGCTTTTTTGTTGTATAGCAGCTTCTATCTGGTTCACGACCTGATGTAAGGCCGATTCCGTCGATTTCCCTGAGCTGTATGCATGTTGGTTGGCATGTAAGGGTAGGTGCTTAAGAGCCCCACTTCTTAGTTTCCTCTCGCAAAGCCTTTCCAAGGCTTTAAGCATGAAGGAGGTGAGGCTTATTGGTCTAAAGGACTTTGCATGGGTATAGTCTGTTTTGCCTGGTTTTGGTATGAAGATTAGTTTGACTTCCCTCCACCGCTTCGGTACATATCTGAGGGCCAGGCTAGCCCTCATAATTGCCAGGAGTCTTTTAAGGACAGGTTCTCCTCCCCATTGTAATAACCCTGGGAAGATGCCATCCAGTCCGGCTGCTTTGAAGGGGTGGAAGCTATCGATGGCCCATCGGAGTTTTTCTTCTGTGACCACGTTGTTTGCGTGTCTCCATTCGTGTTCGGTCGCCACTGTTGGTGTATCGTGCCACGTTATTACCGGGGTGAGGACGCAGCCTGGGAAGTGTGTTTCGAGTAGGACGCGTCTTGTCTCCTCCTCGGATGTGGTGTAAGTGTTATTCGGTTTACGGAGAGTACCTGGTGCAACCGTTGGTTGCTGGGCCAGTAGTTTCCTTACCCGGTTTGCTTGTTGGCAAGATTCAATGCTCCCACAGAATTTTCTCCATCCCATGGTGCGTCTGAATCTGAGGCATTTCCTGTAGTCTGATTTGGCCGCTTTATAAGCGTCCCAATCTGCGTCCGCGCTTGTGTTCTTTGCCCTATTTAGAGACTTTCTTACCTTCTTGCGCTTACGTTCAAGTTCAGCGCCCCACCAGGGTTGTTTCCCCGGGGTTGAAGGCGGAGTGGTTTCCGGGCAAGCTGCATAATAGCTTTCTAGCATCGACTGCGTCAGTATACATACCTGATCGTCGATCTGTACAGTGTCACCCAGTACCGGAGGCGTGGCCGTAAGGGTAAGTTTCTCTTTAAGTAGTAGGACATACTTTGCTTTGTCAGTGTTGTGTGGTTTCCTGCGGGGCTGTGTGGGCTGTATATCAACTTTTATGGAGAAGCTGATCCATCTGTGGGCTGAGCATGATGCCTCTTTCGAGACGTGCCATCCCTTGATGCGTTCAGCCGCTCCTTTTGTTGCGAGAGTTAAGTCGATAATTGTCCGACTACGTTGAGTGACGAAGGTGGGCTCCGTACCTGTGTTTAATAGGGTATGTGGTGAATAAGTATTCAACCAATGACTTACTTCTGTTATTGTTGCAGTCCATGCCCCACATTTGGTGGTGGGCATTGGAGTCCGTTCCTATTACGACCTCCGTATTGGTTCTCTCGCACTGGTTAACCAGATGCGTGAGGTCGAACGGAGGCGGGTCTTCGGCCTCGGGCATGTAGACCGATGCGAAAACGACCGCTATACTCCTTGGCTGCTGTATTATTTCGATTTGTATTGCTGTGATGTCTCTGGAACAGAACTCCATTAAAGCTTGGGCTCTGATGTTTTAGTTGTAAGTATGCAGGTTCTTGGATGAGTGTGGTCAGTAGAAGAGTAAATCTTACCTCCCAGGCTGGAGAGGCCTCTAATGAGGCCACCCCTTATCCAAGGTTCCTGGATGAGCACGATGGCTGAATGTTGGACCTTCATCCATTTGCGCAGTTGCGCAGTGGCCGTTTGGCTATGATGGAGGTTGATTTGTAGGCAGCTGACGTCACTAGGCAGAGGGTTCATCTGTGGGTGATGTCCCCTCCTCCACGACCTTCAGCTGCGTTAGGCCAGCCAGGATGTCGCCAGCCTCCACCACGTCGTCCCGCCGCACCGGACTCAGGAGCAGCCTCTCATCTTCCGAGTTACCCTCGGCTGACGGGCCAGCCCCCGAGCCAGACGCGGCCGGCTCTGACAGGCCGGATTCCGCGGAGCACCCTGACTTGCTGTTTGAGACTTGCTGTGTGGAGTTGTCGCATCCCGGAGGATGGTCGACATACTTGCCTGTAGAGTCCCGGAACCGGACGTAGACTGCACCCAGCCCCAACGCGAGGCGGCGCTCGTTCTGCACCAGGACCGGGACTTGTTCCTCCGGGACGCCCACGACCAGGAACCACCCACCTGACTGTCTCTCCGAGTGCAGCAGAGACCATTTGTCGACCGCCAACCAGGGGTTCTGGAACTCCAGAGCCCGACCCACGTCGCGCACGTCGTCCCAGACTCCCTGTTCGTTCGGAACGACAATGCCGCACCGCACTCTCTTCGGGGCCTCTTCCTGGCCCCTGACCTCCAGTTCGAAGCCCGGTGGTGGGACCAGGAGAGAGACCACCTCCGTCAGCCAGGTACGCGTTGCCTCGTCGGCGCACCAGAGTTTGAGGACCCCGTCCGCGTACATTGGTTTCCCGGTGAATGCAGGGGCGGGGCGTTTTGGGGTTTTAGTCGACCAGGCGTCACTCAGGATCTTCCTCTGAATCTCCGTGAGTATCCGGTCCACGAACTCCTTCGGCAAGTTCCCTGTGCGCTTGCATGTTACTGCAACGCCCAGAGATGCCTTGGAGACCTGTGCATAGGACTTACCCTGTATCGTGGAGAAGTCGAGGCGGGGCTTCTTGTGCTCCCCTCGAGGCGAGCTGGTCTCGTTGAGAGCGCGTTTGGCCTCACCTCTTTCCTTGTTTTCGGCAGTTTTACCTGCCGTGTTTCCTGGTGGTGCTGGGGCTGGATGCCGTCCAGGGTGACCAGCCCGCCGCTTGGCGGCAGGCGGCTTCCCCGTACTGCCTCCGGCCTTCATGCACCCCCTACTGCTGAGCGCAGGCTGCGCGCTGGTCACATTACTGGGACCTGCGATAGCGGCCTGCTCCACTGTTTTTGTAGAGGCAGCACCGGCTGCGGCAGCGGTTTGTGCCGCCTTCCGCCTTATGGCCAGTGGCTGTCTCTTGTCAGTAAATGCTAGTTTATTATCCTTATCAGAATGGTTCAGCGCAAACAATGTCTTGCTAAATGCTACATAAACGAAATGTTTAAGATTTTCATTACGAAACGTTTCTCAGGAAGGTTTAGACATAATGCTTCAAGATAACAAGTTGGATATTGTGGACGAAACAGTATTCCTTGGTATCCCTATAGACTCGAAATTACAATGGGGAGCTCATATTAATTATTTATCTAGTAGATTAAGCTCTGCCGCGTTCTCTGTTAGAAAAATAAGACAACTTACTGACGTTGCTACTGCTAGACTTGTTTATTTCGCTTACTTTCACAGTTTAATGTCCTACGGTATATTGCTATGGGGGCTGCGGTAGATCGTGACTCAATATTTATTTTGCAGAATAGAGCTGTCCGTGCTATTTATGATATGAGTCCACGAGAGTCTCTCAGATAATTCTTTAAAGAAATTAACATTCCTACTATGCCCTCTTTATACATTTACGAAAACATCATGTTTGTACGTAGGAATCTTTCAATGGTTGACATTTTAAGCAACATCCACAATATCAACACCAGAAATAAACATAAATTAGTAGTACCTAGATTTAGACTAACCAAAACTAATAAATCATTCCTAGGTTATTGCGTACGTTTCTATAACAAACTGCCTAAAACAGTTACAGACCTTACTGACGGGAGATTTAAAAAACATGTTAAGATGGCTCTCGTTAAAAAAGCATATTATAAGATAAGTGATTACATTGACGATAGGGATGTATGGCGTTAGTTGTTTTCTGTACATGCGGCTTCCCTGGCAACTGAAGCAACCTTAGGTATTATTGTAGGCTTAGTATTTATAAGTCAAATTTATTTCTAAGTAACCGGACCCAGAAAGTTTATTTTCTGTAGTTTATAGTAGGAATCCCAGTTTTGTCTTTTTCAGCATGTAGGTTGTTATATTAATTGAGTAACCTACTTTGTAAAGTGAACACAAAGTTAGCTGACTATGATCGTCAAAGTATCTCTCATATAAAAGTCCAGATCATTAATCTTACAAACTACTGCTCACAGTTAATTTATGTATTTGCTATTCACCATTGTGCTCGCTTTTACTTGACAAGATATTGTAACTCTTAAAACAAAATTGTAACAAACAAAATATGAGTGTCCAGAGGAGTTTCTTGCCAAAGTCTTCTCCCTGGGCCTACCTTTTGGAACCGGCAACTAGAGTCAGTTACGTTTCAAAAGAGTATGCAAATTACCAACTTGAAATAAAAATATTTGAATTTAAAAATAAAAGTCCATTAACTTTGAATTTACGAATACTATTTTGGCTTTACTACTCTGACATATATTTTGCCACGGTACGAGTATAAATATAATGAAATAGCCAGCATTTTCATAGCGCCAGCTTCAAAATCTTTCAAACTTCTGATCACTATTTTCTCACTTAGGGCTGGAATATTAGAAGCTAAAAGGTAAAACATCGTGAGGAAACCTGTGTGATGTCACAGTGGCGACCCAACGTCACGCCTGCATGTCTGAAAACTCTTCATAATGTTCTAGAAAGAGATTAAGAGTCTGCCAACCCACACTTGACCAGCATGACTATCTATCTATACCAACCTAACCTAACCTCTCTCATAGTGAGTAGCATCCCGTGCCCAGCACTGGGACAGTTTATATGCGGGTTGATGGTGGTTATTGGGTGATTACGTCATAACAGGACGCCAAAATGCGATACGCGTTGCCGAGTACTGACTAAAACCGTATGACAAGTTCAGATTATCAAAAAACAACAAGTGCTGCCATCGCCACGAGAAGAAGAAGAAGGAGCTCAAATAAAACTTTTCTTAAATTCTGTAGTTAGGCTTATGTTACAACCTCATTCTTCTCATAAAATGTACATATGTATACATAGAAAGACATTATACTTAACTACTTACTGACATAACTTAGTAAGTGAGCACATGACTATCTTTCTATGTAAGTATACAAAGAAGATAATATTTAGCTATATTGGCAAAAAGCATGCTTGTTTGAGCTGCTATAATCACCGTACTGTGATATTTTTGTGCACGGTAGCATAAAATGAGATTTACAATTGAGGGTTCTAATCCGACCCATTGCATTACCTGCACAAAAACTTACCTCAGTTGAATGACTTGACAAGAAAACTTATCGATTACATATTAATATATTCATAGATATCTCTTGGGATACTGATTCAGTAGAAATAAACCTCAATCATGATAAAAAGGACATGCTGTATTAAGCGTATTAAATTATAATTTGGGTCGTGTTTTCTTTTTTTTAATATTCTACCACATTCGCCCAACCCCATGTAGCCCCAAACTAAAAAGAACTCGTTCTATTGGATAAACATACCTACATATTTATTTTTTAAATACATATAAAAACGTCTAGAGCAAGACAAATATCCATGTTTACGCACACAAATGTTTGATTCGATCGGGAATCGAAACCGCGACCTTGCAGTCGTTTCCAGTCTCGCTTTGCTATAGGGTCATCAGTTATTGAATTTTTTTGTGTCGTGTTTGTCAAACCTAAAGAAATAAGTATTATTTTCCCGTTTGCGCAGTTCTCACTTGATGTAAGGGTCAACTGAGCGGCTGTAGGGCTCCCTCCGAGCAGACGCACTGCGGTTCACTATTCCTGTACATTGTGACGGGTGAAAAAGCGTGAAAAAGCCAACGTTTAGCGAGCTAAAAAGTTAGGAACGCGTTATATATTAGCAGTTAGTTTTAAACTATTAGTTTGTTTAGAATTCGAAACCTTTTTGAGTAAAAACGACTGTTGCTTAAATTCAACGTGACAAAATTTCTCACGCTTATATCCCAAGCTTAAACTGTGCTTACTACGGAGGCAATTGGAGAACCATGCATAGGACTCAAAATCAACCGAATACCTATGGTGTCTGAAATGTGTAACGTATAGCTAGTATTGGTTCTGCGTGGTTGTCTAGGAACTGATACTGATCAGGATGACCTGATATATCTATGAAGTCAATGACCTGACATCATTATCAAGTCATAATTTGTCGTACCCAGCAGTGATACAAGTTACTGCATGCAGCTTTGACATATCTTCATTCCTGAACATTCATGCAAACATCAATTTATACATAAATAAAATTCATCACCCCTAGCATACTCTTAAAAATTGCCGAAATAAAACACTTTTACCTCGCATGTATGTATATTAACAAACTTAATAAAAATACTTATCCATATCTTTTTATCTAATATTCGTAAAGTTCGTTCATAATAATACCCATAATCTATTTAATTCAAAGGCTACAAATCGGACTGTATACTTGTCCTAGATTATAAGCAAAGAAAGAGAATGTAACAAAATAAATGAATATTAGTAACAAAACGAACGTTTTGTCTATAAATTGAAAATTATATTAGCGACCACGTTCGCAGATGAATATTTACAAATCATCTATTGAATCTTTACTATTTTGCGACAGAACCATTCACGTTGTCTTGTACTCAAAATTTATCGGCAATTATACCTATTGAATTCATGGACCATAAAACGCTATAGTAATACGCTTTAACTTTTCCAATAGGTACAAGAATTTATAATAACAGACAAAATGCAATCTAAAATTTGCTATCTTAAAACTTGGAGCCATGATTTAATTTGTACGAGACAAAAAAAAATATAACGGTGCTAGTCCAAGATAACACGGAGCTTCTTCAGCGAACTTCTACTATTTAATTACAAAGGGAAATGGAAATCTAAATGCACCTGGTAAGGAATAAAATGCAAAAGTCAATCTAGCCTCGACGGTAAAATGCAGAAAGTGGGCCAATCTATAAACTCGTTTATTTCAACGGTAACTGACATAAACGGAATATTAAATGCAGTCGCTGCTTAACTTGGCGCAGTTTTGCAAATTACATGCTGTACTAAATATTATAGGATGAATTTCAGTCCATTTTTGTATTTATTATTTGAAATAACTGCTATTATTTTTGTTTTATTTGTGTTGCAGGCTGACGCATCGATATGAATTGTAAGATCTTGTATATTATAATATGTCTATTGTTCGTATGTTGCGATTACTTTTACGTCAACAGACGGCTGAAGACGATTTCAGATTGTACGATGGATTTACGCCGAAGTCTCACGAGGAAAGTCGTAAACGCCTATTACAAAAAAAGAACAGCAACCTAATGTTATCAGACATTGGATAAGTTGAATATCAAATTAATAACATATGAAACGAAATATTAAAGAATGACTAGTTCGAAAATTCAAATCGAGGCCTTTTTGGTTATTTCATGAGACGTAAGTAATAAAATTGAAGATTAATCAAATAATAATTCTCATAAAAGTAAGGTACAAGAAAAAGCAATAACGTAACAAAAAATGAGAACTGAAAATGAAAGTAGTTTTTTTTAGTCTGTCAGGTACTCTAGCATCTAATAAATTTGATAAACGTTAATACATGAAAACCTTAGCGGAGTTTCATCCAAGAATCTAGCCATTGTTCTTTTGCTTTAAAATTTAACTCTGCCGTAGTTATTCACGAAGGCGGTAATAAAGATTATATTAACAGAATATTTTTATCGAAGTTGTTAACCGGAGGAACTTTGAATGAAACTAAAATCAAGTATGCGTTTTTTGCTTCTAACTTAGCGAAAACATTTTAACTGAAACTAGTCTCATCTACACTAAGTGAGCCGTCAGAGAAAAGTTTAATTTACGCTCGCTAGTACGCCCGCCAAGTTCTGCAGCGCCTTGGCTTTTATCATTGAAGGCGTAGACGTAATTCAAGTACAATAACACTAAACCCCATCATCATTACTGAGATAAAACAGTAATCAGATTTTCACTTATAGTTTTAACATAGGAAAAAGACGTTCGCAAACTGTGTATAGATTTGAAACTACTTTGAACGCATATTAAATATTTGCTTCTGCATAGAAGACTTGATATGTAATTCTTGAAACTCAGTTCGACCAAACCAGGTAATCAATTTTCAATTTCAAATCAATTTATTTAAATAAGTAAATACACAATACATATATTACATGCATCACCATCTAGTCCCAAACTAAGCAGAGCTTGTACTATGGGTACTAGACAATGGTTTGACATATATATTTTCTATTTAGATACATACTGGTATGGCGTGGTGCCGAAACCGATTAGGTTCTAGGCGACTTGGAGAAGGAAATGGACTGTATTCAGAGGATAGCGGTTCTTCGCCGCCTAGAAAGGAATAAGGAAAGAGGAGATGGATACGGGAGGAGGTGATGGAGTGGGTATAGGCTATTTTAAGGATGGAAGGCACTTACCTTATACAGCCTTGGTGGTTTCGTGATACAGCTGCTTGGTTTCACTTCACTCACGAGCGGGTTTTCCTTGGTGGAAGCGGTGACAAACACATACGGGAGCGGCGCGGTACGAACGAGACGGCGATACAGCGGTGCGGCGCGGAGCGGTATCGAGACGGCGTTCTCAGCGGGAGGAATGTTTTCGACTGTCCGTCGCGTTCACGATCGCGGCGACGAAATCAGGCGCAAGGCAGTGCCTCTTCCAGGGAGAGGGAAAGAGAGGGACGGTAATATGGTATCGCTCGCACTAGACGTGGAACGATTCATGTTGATGCGATTAGTTATAAATATGAAGGTAGATGGCGCTACCACATACCTTACATACTAACATACATACAATATACAATTTTTATTAGTAAATAATAGAAATATACTTATATACTATGTTAAAATTGCTTCACTTATCTACGGCCACGATAATGTTGTGCGTTCTGGTGGCACTTGTCCGCGGAAGCGACGGAACACCACACCTTTCGGCCAAAAGTCCTCCTTCATAACAACAGGCAGAAAGCACGTCGGGATCCGCACCACAAACGCCTTGAAGTTGACGTTGCGTCGCGACTCCAGCAGCTGTACTCTCGGCATGTACTTGGACTTTTGGCGCACGTACTCCGCGATGTCCTCCGCCTTAGTGGTGTAGTGCAGGCGAGAGATGTACACGGGTGTGTTCGGTGCCGCAGCGCGCAGGGTTGCACCAGGCTCCACAGGAGCCGAACCGCAACAGTTCTTGACGGTCTTCTGACGACGCTTCCTCCTCTGCACCGTCACAAAACCATCATCTACTACGTCAGCCTGTTTTTTCGCCTTTTTCGGCTTGGACTTCGCAGCTACGGGGGTGCTCGTAGTTTCCTGCTGAGCCTTTATTGATGTAGGTCGCGCAGCGATACACGAAGAAGTCGCGGGGACGGGGGCAGGGCTGCGGGGCGCTTGTGTAGCGCACTCAGCAGTCACAAACTTACGCGGCGACAGAACTGCTGACGCGAAGCTTGCGACCGATGTATTGACGCATGCACCTCGGCGCGTGTTGATGTTACAACGCGCCGGTGACCCACTTAAATCGACAACCTTACGTAAGTCGTCTAACTCCGTGCGCAAGAGTGCGACGGTATCTTCAGATGTCTCCAACTTCTTGTGTACATCCGCTAAACTTGCCTTCAGAAAAACTATGTCCTTCAAAAGGCTTGTAACATCAACGTGGTCGATAGTGACAGGAGGTAACTTGTTTAAGTCCCTCGCCACAAACGTCGGCACGTCGTCAGGATCGGTCTCTTTGAGTAGCGTGATGATGTCTTGTAGGCTTTTCTTTGTCCCGTCACGCCTGCGGGACACCATCTGGTCACATTTATTTAGCGACCTGTATACAAGCAGCTTGGCAGCCGCAATGTCCTCCTCGCTGAAGTTTGTTGCACAGATCTGGATAGCCAACACTTCGTCCATGACATCCAGCTTCTGCTGCAGGAACGCCAGCAGCTCGTTCACCACAAGTTTATCACTCATGGTGATAAAAATTGCGAGCGTCGGCTCGCGCCGCGCGAAACAATAATATAAAATTTATTTACGCGACACACGTCCGCCTTAGAGCGCAGTCAGACTACTTACCGAAAAACATATTTTTTTTTTATTAACGGACACAAGCACCCAGGTTCAAAATAAACGGATGCAATTTTTTTTCGCGCATGGCCATCTAACTCACTACTCTAGATACCGTGGAAACCTAACGTAACCGTTTAAACCACAGCACCACCTGTCATTTAAATGTCGTCTATTATTTTTCTAGCTTTGTTATGAAGTTCTAAATCCTTCTTTAATCGTATTCCTTACCTATCTGTCGCGAAGTCGTGGTTTAAGACCCATCTGTTAGAGCTAATTTAACAAGTACGTTGTATAGAAAACACTAATAACACAATTCACAAGGTGGTAGAACCACGCTGGCAACAGCATGAATGGGCCGGCTCGACCGGGGAAGCACCACCATCTCACAGAAGACCGACGTCAAGTAACAGTACCCTACTGTTGCGTTTCGTTCGGTGAGTGAGAGTGCCGCAGGCCCAACCCCTGTTCCCAATCCCATCCCTTTTTTCCTCCTCTTTCCTCAATCCTTCTTGAGGGTTGGTAGCGCGCTAGTTGGGTTGGTAATACCCTTGGTGTTGCAGGCGTCCATGGGCTACCGTAACCACTTACCATCAGGTGGGCCATGTACTCGCCTGCCACCCTAGTGGTATAAAAAAATAAACATTATAAAACTTTAAATTGTTTCACCCAGTGTAATTTATATCTTACATAGTTAATCAATTGATCAAGGTTACATCTTATGCCTTCGATAGAGTCTTGCAATGAAAATCCTCGTTGAAGAATCAAACCATAGAGCTCTTTACAAAAGCTAATTCTAAGTGAACTGCAAAATGTCGATACACATTTTCGAGTGCATCAGTCTTTGTCACATTGTACGTAACAATCTGGAGACAGGGTGTATCGTAGGAAGGAAAAATCACGGCTGACTGAATCCGCAGTTCACTCTGTATGCATTGTGCATCCCTTTCGATGCATTCGAGTGCAGATCACGGCACCCACCGTACACACTCCGCACCAATAAGACAAACACTCGCCAATTGGCAACTCGCGCCTCGTGATTTTGTTTTACCCCGTTCGTATTGAATTTAAAACAAAATACGAAATAAAAAAATGCTTTGTTTATTTGCGATGGAGCCTTGAGTGTTCTTGAGTGCGCCTAAGGGTTGATACATATATGGAAGTGGGCTTTTTTGTTATATATCAACGCAAACGTAACACGGTAAAACAGTACCGTTATCACTTTTCATAGATGTCCTTGATAGAATACAAATTGAAAAAGAAAAATTATAAAAGCTTGCAGCAAATTTGTTTTCAATTAAAGCTGCAGTATAAGGGCAGTAACCTGTATATTAATTTATTATTATTAATGATTTGTAGTCGTATTGTTTTGACCCATTTTTACGCGTTGAAACAGCCTTCAATCTTTAGAAAAGAGTTTGTTTTAATCTGATCTCTCTCAACCCGATTATTAGGTTTTTCGAACAGAGTTATAGTTAACTACACACAGTCTCGGTCGAATCGAGTCATCTTTCAAACAAAAATAAACCGAAATCAGAAAGGTATTTTCTAAGGTAATATCTGTTTGGGGAGCTACGATGCTCCACGAAGACACATAGCATGTCAAACTTACAACGTTCTGCTTTTATTTGGGTCCCCGATGCTAACATCGGGAACCCAAATAAAATAGTTTGTTTTACTTACTGAATGATTCACTATGAATATATGTATCTCTTTTGTTTACATACTCGCCGGCAGTGAGACAACTGCCAAAAGTGGAAAAATATATTAGCTTCATTATCATTATCATTTTATGCCATTCTCGACCATTTTGGTGTAGGCCTCCTTTAACAACTTCCATTCCGTTCTGTTTTGGGCAGTCTTCAATCAACTATTACCGCTATCTATAGCTATTAGCTTAATATTAGTAAATAAAAGTTCACAAACGCCTTTCATTACCAAGCCAGCTCACGAAACTACAGTTTTTAAGGGCAATATCGGCGAAACCAAATTATATCCACATTGCAATAAAGATAGGAACTATCGTAAAGCGTAATAGAAAGTCGGTATTTTGTGTCCAGGGCATGCAAAACCGTCGGACACGTGTTCCCAAGGGACCACCGGGGTAAGGAGCGGTTTTCCACGAGAATAATAATGCACCAGACTGAATCGATAAAACCTTCCTCGTGCTAAGTAACACTTTGCAAGTGGAGCACTTTGTTTGAGTTTAATGATATAATAATTGTCCGGGTGCATAGGGTTCCCACCAAGAACTTAGGGTCCCAAGCCAACCTCACCTGCAAGTGGTGCACCTGCCGATCAACGGACGAGGCTCTGGCAAACAAAATATCCCAATAAGCGGCAATAGGCTCGCCACCTATTACGTGGGATCAAAACACTGGCGAAAAGTGGGCGATTGATATGCCTCTGCCTACCCCTTCGGGGAAAAAGGCGTGAGTCTGTGTATGTATGTGTAATGTAATTGTCCGTATGTTGTAGGTATAAGTTAGATCTTCTTTGGTACATATCGGTATGTTCAGGTTCTAATTCCCGATAGTATTATTATAATCCGAATGTAATACGAATTATCTTATGATTATTAGGTAGTCTGAACTTCAAAAATATCTTGTATAGAACGAAAATATTTTGCTAGTGGCGCAAGAATATATTCTATTTTTGCTTTATAAATATTCCATTATTATTTAGATAAGGCGTCATCGAGTTATAAAACGAAAAAAATATGAATCTTAAGCAAACAGGAAAAACAAATAAACTTAATTATGGCCTGAGCAGAGACTTTTATTGTACTTTTAAGGCGCTGTTATACCTCAGAAGCCGTGAAACTCCTAATTTTTCGTCGCGAATCTAGCCATAACGGTACATAATACAAACTAGCAAAAATTAGAGTTTAAAGTCAAAAGTCTGAACAAAAGACTTTTGAAAGAATTTTTCATGTACGTAAAATAGAATCACGGTAAAAAAATCACAAAATCGATGCAGAAAATAATCTTTCGTCTCACTGTTTGCAATATTTTGATCGTAAGCTGTCGTATTTTTTTTTATAATATTGTAGGAAATCTAATGAACTAAAGAATTACCCTATTTATTTTCATATTATACGTGTATATTTTGTAAAATTAAATAAAATCTGCCAAACGTCTATGATTTTGACGCTCGGTAGATCCCATCAATATCAAACGCTTCAGCAATTTAAACCTTATTAGCATAAGCGGTGTACTGAGTGTCAGTTGCTAGTTTACGCCCCGCCTAGACCTCATCATTCGGCTATGAGCCCTGTGAGAGATAGGTCATGTCGCTTGCGTCTCCGCTGCACGAAATTTTACGTAAACCTGTTTGTTATTATAATACGCCGATTTGAGTTCGTAATTTCATGTTTTATGTTATAGACTGAATACTTTGAATCAAATAGGCTTTTCATGTAACTATGGGCACATATAATTAGGACCTAAGTTTATACTCTTGTTGCGTTTAATGTGTTATTGTTTCTGTGCTTATAAATATATTATTAGAAGAATAAAATATGGACAATTAGAGAAAAGAAGTTCTACGAAGCATTTGTACAAGAAAGCGTCGTAATAAAATAGAAATTCATCCATGGCCAAGTGATTATGAAATATGTAACATTTTTACACAAATTATTTTCATAAGAGTCTTTTATGACTATGTTACTTATATACTATCGATTATGCATAATATAATTATATAAATTATTCTCACAATACATAGCTGCCACAGTTTTCAATTTTTGAAAGAGTAATAACATAAAATCGAATCATTTTATGTAGGTACCTATATTTCAAATTCATTAGCTTGTCAGAGCGCCTGGAGCGCTAAGATGCCACCACGGCGAACAATAATGATGACAGCGCTAATATGGCGCTCCGCAATCCGCACACAAGCGGTAACAAATGTTGTATTATTGTGTTTTGGACAGAAACCTTTTTAGGTACATCGGGTAAAACTTTGATTATTCATAAACTATTAGGTATGTCTCAGTACATATAATATCTTTTTAATTTCTAAAATCAATAATTTATAAGTAAGTAGGTGACTTCTCTGTTTGCACACACACAAGATATAGTATTTTTTTAATAATAAAGTACGTAACTAATTATCATTATTGTAATTACAGTGAAGTTAAAGATAACAGTTCTGCAACGTCTTACACACATTTGACTTCAGTCATTCCTAACACGATCTGTTCAAGAGCTAGCCAAGAAATGCCAAACAATTTTTTTAACAAATTTGACTCAAATTCCGTAGTGAAAAGCAAAAATTACAAGAGGGATAGCAGTGACTGATTCGAATTGCGTAAGAATATGTTGGCAGATTGAAATTTTTGTATAGTGGTAAAAAGAAGAGATAACAGCAGTAAAGCCAACTTAGTAAAAAATATTTTGTACAAATAAAATATTTGCAATGTAAAATCAGTTGCGCATGGAATCTAAAATGAACAACTGGCTTTGCAACAACTGGCGAAGCAAGAAAATGTAACAATCGAGCCTTGTGGATTATTCGATTATTGGTGCCACGCTAGATGGATTAATAGGTCCAAACACGATTGTGGAAATTTAATGTTCTAAAGTTGCATATAAGAATGGCCTGGAGAATAGTATAAGAGCAAATAAAATACAAATATGGAACATGATAAAAAAGTGAACTGACTAGTCTAAACAAATATTGTAATTGTTATTACCAAATTCAGGGGCAACGCCACGTTACACGCAAACAAAAGTGTTTATTTGCTGTGTGGAGTGGCGAAAGTATACCACTAAAAATAGAAATTATAGAAAGAGATGATGTTTTCTGGGAGAAGCTTGTGGCGTTTTATATGAATTGGCAGTTGCCTGAAATTGTTGATTCTCGTCAAGCTCAAGGGATGGCATTGCGAGATCACGGAGAGGAAAATGTTTCATCAGTGCTCTAAATTTCTACAATACCAAGCCGTAAAAGGAAAGTAAATGAAACTGTGCCTCATGAGCAACAGCAAATAATAAGTCTTATCACCTCACACACTGCCTTTAACATTCGATGAGAATAAAGAAAACCTGCCGGGTTGTAGCAGACAGCTAACTTTTGATGAGCTGTAAACTCTGTATTTCGTTAATAAATTATAAATGCATATAAATAAATATCTTTTAATATTTATTTTCTTTGAAACAACACATATTTGACGCGAAAGAAATTTTTTATATTTTTCCCATCGAGGTAACATTAACACTAGAGTAGCAAACTCCTACAATTGACGTTCAAAATAGCGTGGTGACCAGCCGAGATAGAAGACGTAGCTTTGAAACCAATAAGCATCTTAGAAAAAAACTATATTCATCTCTTTTGCACTCGTTAAAAGCAAGTTCCATAATGTCATTTCAAAAGTGATGACATTTGACCTTTCATCGAGAAATGCGGTGTTCTCCAGTTTAAAAATATTTTCCCATTTTTTTGTTATAAGTATTACATAACAGAAATGTTGTGTTTATGGGTATGTATAGTTTATTGTATGTATATTAATATGTGGGAATGTTCATTTGTTCCCTCGTTGCTACTTATATATTTATAAGCAGTGTCAGTAAATCCAGTATTGATCTATGCTTACAATTTATGTGATAACAAACAAAATATTACTAATTATTGAGTTTCATAATATCTCGAGTGTATTTATTATTACCATCACGTTTCTTTAATACTACTAGATACTGCATAGTAGTAGTATTAAAGAAACGTGGTAATAGTCGGCTGAAAATTGGTTCAAAACATGAATTAATGTTTTGTCACTGCGGCAGTGTTCACATTTGCTGATGACTGGTTTCCAAGTAGCCGATAATCTATATCCATCCTCCCGGTTGAAATTGTTATATTTCTTAATTTCTACCGCTTCACATAATATCCTGGAGTAAAACTCCCACAAAAGTGGGAGATCCAAAATTTTATTACTTGGTATCATTGTAAATAAAAACAAATATGTGCGATTTTCTGTGTCATTTTCAACCAAATATCGTGAAAAACAATGATGAATACATGTGGAATGATATGCCGCCCTTATTCAAATTATTTTCATTACGAGAATTACAAGATTTCACAACGCATTTGCCCATTTCACGTTCGTATTATTTTCGTGTGCGGCAATTTTGACACAATAACATTGTTGTAACAGTATTAGGTCCAGACCCATAATAAACGGCAACACATATCAGCGCTGTTTGCTTATCTAGTTGTAAGTAATAGATCAATGATTTTTCCATACAAACATGTATGACGAGAGCTAACGAAAAAGCAGTAACTCAAATTCTAATTCTATAATTTTCTAAGCGACATAGCAGTATCTCATGAATAAGGTATATCCACATATATTTTTGATGTTTCATCTATTTTGAAAAATAATAATGGGTTGGGTTTCGAAACAAGTCGCCTGAATTTGAGGGTATTGGTAGTGTAGGGGGCTTAAGGGAGTTCGTTTTAATCACCTAATAGTAATTTTGGCTGCCGGAGTTGCGTCTAAATATTTTTAAACAATTTCCAAAATTTCATTAATACTTCAGCAATTATGCAAAACGGAACGTAGTTTTAATACTTTAGTACAGTTTTACAAATGTCTATTTTATGTTTTATGTGAAAAACGTGAAACGAAACGCAAAACTGCCATCTTGGAATGATCATATTGACAGCTAATGTCAAATTTGTGCGTCATTGCTTTCGAGTGCCTAGGGTTAGGTGTGACTGTAATAAGTAACTAAAAAACTAGTGTGATGAATGTGGAAGTTGGCAGTGTCATGACACCGATGTTTGGGTGTTTTTTTTTTCAGAGGAAAACAAGTATTTCCGGCAAGTGAAAATGGTGAGGGGGGTTTCAAGACCTCCCCTCCTCTCTCTCCAATCACTCACAACCCCTAAAAATGGCGACGTATTTCGAAACCTTTACCATAATAATTATACCTATAATAACAATAAACATCCATAAATAAATAAAAGAAATCAACTTTTACTAAACTTCAATTATCTCGTAACTCGCTTTAGTTGAGATACGGCTTTTGCGCTTAGTAGAGCAGTATTGTGTTTTTTAGGGTACCGTAGCCAAAAATTGTAAAAACGGAACCCTTATAGATTCGCAATGTCTGTCTGTCTTATTGTCTTAATTTATTGCAAAACAGATTTAAAAACTGGGAGGAATGGAATTAGATGTAGGTATTCTATGAACTGCTTCACTATTTTTATACAAAAACAAAACAAACATAATAATGGCCTCTCCATACATGGAACTGACTTAATTATTTTGAACATCTTACGGCACGTAGGTATTTACCTACTTTCGTCAACTATTAATACCTATAACGTCTAATGTAAACCAGTTTTGCTCATGGCTGCACTGAGAACAAAAATTGCGCTATGCCTATATTAGACAAACAGATTGATGTATGTAATATAAATTTTAATATCAGTATCACACTTCAATATGCTAAAACGTTTTGCTTGCGATTTTGAAATATTGGAATACGGATGTCGCCAGAATACGGCCGCACACGACGAGAATGAAGGGGGGCGCCCCGCAGTAGACGGAGCTAAGCTCCCTTCACCTCCCCTGCTTCACCCCCTCATTTACCAAAACAGTCGCTTAGCACAGCGCCTTAAATGAAAAAATCATATTTATCAGACAGCTGGACATTTCGAAATTTGCATGATTTAATAAAAAGCGATTGATTTCTACACTTGGCGCCGTTTTTATTTGACATTGTTATCTATGTTGTACTGGTATTAGGTATATATGTAGTCATGTTTCTTTTATATTTAAAGGTGCTACAATTTTGCTGTATACTATCCAAACAATGACTATAGAACTATATCTAACCGTAACTTCAAATTGCCCTTTTCAACAAACTTCAGTAAAAGAGGAATTTTTAATCACTTCTCTTTTTATGTTTGCTATCTCATAACTCCTCATTTATCTACCAATTTCGATTTATTTAAATAAAATTGTAAGTTGGAAGTTTTGTTAAAATAAATTTAATTGATAATATAATTATAATAATAGCGTGAATAGCCAAAACTACACAAAGCAAAACATAACATCACCAACATTATAACTTTTTAGTTTAACATCGCGCTCTTACAATTTCTTACTCGCATTTACAATACAATATCACACACCGTACTCAATCACTATGCATACAAACCACTATTAGCCCTGAAACAAACCTATAAAACTTGGAAGCACCGTGCCTATTCAGTTTCATTAGTCATGACTGGTTGCAAACGAGCTTATTCCGAAGCCTACCCATTATACTGTTGTCATTCAACCGTAATGATAGATGACAAACGTGTTTACTACCGTGGGGTACCGTCATAATTCTCCACTTAGTGTTAGGCGTTCCAAACTGCTAGATATAGGTATCTAATTGGTACGAACTTGTAACACAGCTGGTGGAAATCTATTTTGTATTCAGTTACAGCAGAATTTATGCAATGATTTGTTGGTATTACGATTCTATTGAATATAATCTAGGTTCTATATTATACAATGATAATATATGTTGAACCAAAATATTTAACCACATGTTTCCTTATTTACAGTATCCAATGACTTGTTAATTATCGTTTACCCCGTGCCTCGGAGAGCACTTTAAGCCGACGGTCTCGGTTGTCATGAAGATCTTTGACAGTCGTTATAGGACGTCAGAACTTTTGACTAAACTGTCACTAATCGAAACCAAGGAATATCGCTATCGCTTCGGCTTGCGGAGCTCAGACAGGCAGCCGTCTTTTGGAAAAGCTAATATTCTGCCAAATCCGGTTAGACTAGTAAGTGGACCTGGGGTTGAAATTTATCCCTGGGAAACTGCAGAAAGCCGTCTCAGATGGTGCGGATATTTCATGCGGGGTTTGCCTGTCACATGACTCAGAAAGTACTTACGCTATACACACCTCCAAAAAGATGAGGAAGACCCCGAAAAACATGGGTAGCCACCGTAAATAGAGATATGAAAAAGTCACAAACATCAGCCGAGGCGACCCGGGACAGACAGTTCTGGTGACGAGTTACTAAGAAAGTCCACCCAAATGACAGGACAGAAGGGAAATAAATAAGGCGAAGAAGTGAGAGTATCCAATTAATATGAACCCTTTGCTGTATCAATGATTCGCCCGCCACAGAATTAATGTTCAAGATCAGTACAATAAATAAATATTTATTTGCCTAAACAAATATATACAATTAAATATAAAGAACATCTTATCCGTTATCTTACACGCTACAGCCGAAACTATTGGGCGCAGGAAGATGAAATTTGGCATGTATGTTCCTTGGGGACCGTAGGGGTGCACTAAGAAGGGATTTCCCGAAATTTCCACGGGATCGGCCAAAACGTGTAAATTTAAAAAAAATGCAGACGTAGCTGCTGGCGTCCTCTAGTATCACATATCTACTCATGCTATCGATAAACCTTTAGTCACGGTTCCAATACCACCAAAACTATCCAAATCCATCAAATCTATTGCATCAACGCAATATCTTAAAAACATATCGCACCCATGCAATCAAAAATAAATACAGAGCCTTTTAAAATAAAAGCAAAACAAAAAACAAAGTAAACATCGCAATACGCACGTAACACAATTAAACCTACGCAAAAGAAATTGAGAGTAAAGCAAATCGGAACATCCATAGCGAATTCATAATCTTTTATTTCACAAACAATCTTCTTTACCTCAACATACTTTTATTCTGCAATCGAACATAGTAAAATACTGTTGGGCGCACATGATTGGTGCGAATACAGTTCGGAATCGTTTAGCAGTCGTTAAGTGGAAGTCAAGTTTAGTGGCCGTAAACGCTTGGGCTGTAAAAGGGAGCCATTCCTCCAGGGCATAACTGTCTAACTTCATTACAGACGCACTACTTGAACGTACAAGACGTTTACGCTCTTTTTTAATTGTTTTCAAAACATCAAAAGCCCCGCTATTTGTATTCGGGATTCAAATAAGGTATGCGAATGAAAGAGTGAACGGAATGCAAAGACCGAATAAATGAGTCGAAATCCCCTTTCGGCGATTTAATGTATACCTGCTATATAAACCAGCAGTGTAGCGAATTTTAATGACTGCCTCGTTTATCTTGTAACGCTGTGTTTTTGATAGTAAGAACATGGTTCGAGTCTCATATCGATCATACAGTTATTGAGTCTCGTTACTTTCATATTTCCAAATTTTTTAATACATAGACTTGTATGTCCATTAAATGTAACAGAACCTGGAGCTGTCTCAAAAGGTCTCGCAGGAACTACATTTTCCACTTTTCTATTCGCAATCTTGACACATTGCGCTTTATTCACATTATTCATATTTTCATTCATGCTTGTCAAGTTGGGTACTCTATCCTTTTCTTTCTGCGTCTCTGATTTCGTGTAAGGAAAAGTCTGACCACGTTTATTAAAAACATTTATCCCCGAACTGAATCCTTATATTAGAAGCAGAATTTAAAACAATAAATTATTATAATTATCATTACAAATGGTCCTTTTAACTGTTGTTCTTTACTCTTAGTACAGTTAATACAGTTGAACCCAAATCCTTTTACCTTGTACCAATATATAACGGAGATAGGCATTACTTAAAGCAAAGTTTGCTATTACAAGCGGTCAGCGGGACGTTTTTATTGTAGGGCGTTTGTGTGCCGTGCACGATCGGTATATAAATCCCTGTGGCGCGTGCCTTACCACACGAAAAATTAACTTCCAGCTATGTCCCGTTTTTACGGCCAAGCAATAATGCAGTTTAGTGTTCATTCCCTTCTGAACGTGCCAAAACTTGTACTAGTCGAAATGCCGTCATATTTTCAATGATTATAAACTTCTTTCATGAAATCTATGGCGTGGAGAACCATAAACGAGAGATTGTGATTTGAAGGTGTTTTATTTGCTTTCTACAGTATGGCGACTATTGTGAACACCTTGAAGAATAAAATGTAGAGTATAAACTATCGTATCCGTTTTTACGTCTATGAAAATAAAAGCAGTATTCATTCGCTTTTAGACTTTCATGAGACATCAAAACGTGCTGGACAATAAATGATAATCAACCTTTTACAGATAGTGCAATGGTTGGTTAACCCTGTCCATCGAAAAGTATTAGAATAATTTGTTTTTTGTTAATATTGTCTCAGTATTTTTGTGTGTGTACATATCATATATCAAAAGCGGCGATAGCCCAATGGTGTACATAACGGACTGCTGAGACGATGGTCACGGGTTCGGTTCCCAGTAACTCCGGGCATACACCTCTGACTTTTCAAAGTTATGAGTGAATTAAAAATGTTAATTATTACTCGCTTAATAATGTGCCCGGTAGATGGCAATAGGCTCACCCCCTATTACGTACATGGGACCGAAAAATAACTGGCAAAGTGTGCCTACGCCTGCGGGGATAAAGGCGTGAAGGTATGTGATGTATGTTATGTTTTCTATCACGTTTGTAAAGTCCTTAGCAGCAATCAACCTGTTGGTTTTGTTGTGGAGATATCTTTAAATAATATATAATAAACATATATTTGTCTATATATGTTTATTATAAATTAATAATCTCGATAAACCAAAACAGTACGAATGCTTTGCGTGTGTTAATCTTAGGATTGCAAAGCATTCAGCAATAAAAAATGTAAGCAATGCTAGGCCAAATTGCAAAGTAATCGATAGCATTTCCTATCTCTCATACTCAAGGAAATGAGTTATCGTTTAATTCGACACGAAGTTATTCAAAACTGTTTAAATATTAACTAGAATTCGCCTGCAGATTCGCCTGCGTCACTGTCCAGCCTCTTAACGATATCCTCATACAAAATTCGGTATACCTTTAACATCACTCCGTTTCGGCGCGAAGGACGGACAAACACACACATTTTCGTATAATATTAATATGGATGTAATAAGATATAAAGATATTCTCACGTTCTAAGGTAAGGAAAGATAACTAAGATAGAACAATCGGAATCCTTGCATAGTAACCTTGCCATTGTCAAACTAAACACATGTAGGTACCAAGTTACATCGTATATTTATAGTTGTACCTTAGGTGTAGGGATAATATTACACAAAAATGATTAAATTAAAATGATATTGATATAAAATTATTATTAATATACTTAACATACATATGCATACATATATATACATACATAGTCTCACGCCTATATCCCCGAAGTGGTAGGCAGAGGTATACCTATTGCTAAACCCACTTTTTGCCAGATTTATTATAGTTCCACGTGATCGGTGGCGAGCCTATTTGTCGTACCAGGCCCATTACCAGACTCCGTGCTGCTACTGAGAATTTCCTATCGGAAAAATCCAATAACACTATGCCCGACCCGGGTATCGAACTCAATCCCACGTTCACATTTATGCCGCGAGACCAACGAGGCAGTCTTATATTTACTTAACAATGACAAATTTTAAGTTTGAGATAGTAAAAAATGGAAGGCAAGTGAGCAGGCCTATGGCCCTGCAATTCGTTGTTATAACCTTAAAATTAAATTAAATATGACGGCATATTATATATGCCCTTTGTCTTTCATACCCATCCTCACATTGTCTCTACAGCTTTTCCATGATCTCCCTCTCCATTTTCGTCCTTCGACCTTCATTACTTCTTCCTTCATACACATCACCACGTCTGCCTATAACATATCGTCTCTTGCAAACGATTTTCGTTCACTTTTTGCCTATGGGCGCCACTTCATGAAGAGTATATAATAAGGCAAATAAAATGGGAACTTCAAAAGCTAGATAAATACATACGAATTGTCATTAAGTCAGACATGCCTAGCTTTTGCATTGTTATAGTTGTTTCGTAGTAATTGCACGACGGTCTGGGAAAGGTCCACGGTCGGACGGCAAATGCACAATCTTATTATCATTTTATTCTCTTTCATCTTTAGCCTTTGTGCATTTTTCTATTTTAAAATTAACTTTAATACCATGATAACGGTATTAGGTTCGACAACAGCTGAGTAGCCGGCAAACTATGATTTTCTGCGGAAGAATAATAGTAGAGCCTCATCGGGTTAGCACATAGCGTGACAACCTGCGCGGCGAGGTATTCTCTCAGTCTTTTGATAGACTTATTTGTCCATACACCTGCTCATACGTGTACTTGGAACAAGCTAGCTATGATAAATAACGGGAAAACCTGCACTTGCAAGCTCATAACTGTACATAGAACATTCACGTCTCTGATAATATTTCTATACTATTTCATTTTACCTGAATTCGTATTCACTCGATACTTTTACTAGAAAAAGAGTAAAAATCAACATATGGACTGCAAAACCCACAACTTGAATGGAAAAAAATATGCATATGCAACTGCAGTTTCTTTTTAACTTACTTGGAGGGAACCGTGCAGCGAGATTCAATTGAGTAAAACTTTATGTGAGAATGGTGTTTAAAATTTAAATTGAAACCGAAAAAGCTGGAGTGTTTACTAAAACAAAATGCATAACAGGAAATTATAAATTACCGCTGGACTATCAAAAATATTATATTTATATTTTTTTTATATTTGACTGCCTCCGTGGTCCAGTGGATATTAGCGTATGCGACTGCTGATCGGAGGTCCCGGGTTCGATTCCCGGTTCCGGCAAAAGTGTCACTGGGTTTTTCCGAATTCTCAGTGGCAGCACGGAGGGACTTAAAATTCATGGCGAAATGTGGATGTAATGTAACACCTCTGCCTACCCCTTCGGAGATACAGGCGTCAGTCTATAAAAAAATAATGATATTTGGAATGAACATATTATCTTACTTTGTTAGTATTTGTATGCTATATTTAAAAAACAGTTTTGCTTTTGACAACTCCCGCACTAAGAATAAATCTTGAGTCGCGGGGCACTTTGCTAATATTCAATCAACGTACAAAGTACACCTAGAACTTAACAACAAATTTCGTATTACACAAAGTGTTGTCTCGTGTGGGCGAATCCAGAACTAAACGGAGAGGCGACCGCTAAACTATATATACGTCATAAATTATATATTAATATTCTACCACATACACACATCACCATCTAGTCCCAAGCTAAGCAGAGCTTGTGTTACGGGTACTAGATAATGGATAAACATACATATATACGTTTTTTGTGAATACATACCTACATATTATAGATAGAAACACCCAGACCAAGACAAAAATCCATGTTCATGCACACAAATGTTTGACTTGAGCGGGAATCGAACCCACAACCTTCGGCGTAGCAGTCGCTTACTCTCCCACTGCGCTAACCGGACGTAGGTAATGCAGTCATTCATTTTAGTGGACCTAGCAGATTCAGAATATTACCGCAATAGTTTGTAGAATACAACTTGTATCCTGTTAAAAATTAATAAAACCGCTGAAGTACGTAGGCTACAGGTACTGGCACGATTGCTACACATCCGGCACCCGGGCGTAATTCCGGATAACAGGGAAATTAGCACCCGTCCGGACATACATCTATCTAGTCTCGAACCGGATAATATCTTTTGTTATGCTTCCTTTTTACTTGAAACAATGTGATGTTAATGTTGTTTTATTTCTTTGACACTTTTGTGAAGACTGTGTGATAGAATGGAATTAACTAGGCTGACTATTTTCGGACGTTGGTGAATTTTGATGAAATATGCTTTTGTTTGAATAACACTATTCTATACCTTCACTTAGTCCAGACCTGATAGTGCTCATTTAGTTACAGTGTATTTCCTACACATAACATAACTTGATGCCTTAGTACCCGAAGGGGTAGGCAGAGGTGTATTACACACCGACTATTTGCCAGTTATGTTTTGGACCCAATATAATAGAGGGCGAGCCTGTTGCCATCTATCATTATTAACATTTTTAATACACACATAACTTCGAAAAGCCCGGGGTACCTGGGGATCGAACCCGAGACCATCGTCTCGGCAGTCCGTTACGTACACCACTAGGCTATCGCCACATCAGCACTATCGAACTTGTTTGTTTTCCAAACCAAGTCAACGTTATGTACTTAATGCTTTAGCACGATTCATTAATTGTATTATTAAATTGTATACCTTTTTTTTAACGATCTAATAATGCTCTTCAGCTGTTACAAAGATAATATCCTATATATAGCTTGAGTTGAAATAAATAAATAAAAATAAATAACTCTAGATTTGTAGGTATAGATCAGGGATAATCACGCAAACAAGTAGGTATGATAATGGCTAGGTTAAGTTCAAGATCTAAAACCCGATTTGATTTGAACTGTATTAATTAAGATTTGTTTTAATATACTTATATATTTTATAAATAAAACAGTCCTTTAATATAATTTCCAATAAAGCATATTGAGTCCTCTTGAATTGGATTAATATCATAGCAGAAGAATATCATACCTATTTTTACGACTGTATCCCGACTAACCTATAGGCACATAATTTCGTTATAAAAATTATGACGTGTACCCTGTTTACCTGCATACCCTGTATACATATAATACATACTTTTTAAAATACCTGAGGCATGTTCATATGCAGACACTTAACCTGGAAATATGCAAGCAATCTAGCACAAAGCTTCAATCTTCACACTTCATAGCCCGCAACATTGATGCACCACATACGAAATGTATTCCACAATGTTTAATCAAAGTCGGTGCACGTACACTTAAGTTCAAATAAACTGCACCGCTTATTTACTTTAAGAGATTATTTCCTTGAACAAACAGTATCGCGTAACTGCGCCGCACATAGTTCCGAAGCCCTACGGAATTACACTCTTGTTCGTTTCCATTCGAGTATCTTACGTGACGCATTGCCCAAGTGGCTAAGAAGCATTCGGAACTAGGTTTTAGATCGAAGCTTTGAGAATACGTAATATTTTCACGTGTGTATTCGCTAATATGCACTTCGGTATTCTCATTTGCTTGCCAGAAGTGTACGTTGGGAAAGAGAATGCATCTTGTACCGATTCTCACGCGTAATGCACTTCTTTTCCTCATAATTTTCTTTGGTTTGATACACTTTTGACCTGACCTCTCAGATCTTAAGACGTCGTAATACGCATATGAAACAAAAAATACACACGTCTAGTAATATTACAAACTTGGAACAATGGACATACAGAACACCCAGTTTCGTTAACGCAACGATTCGCACGAAAATTATTTCCGAGAACCAACTCGTTACACTTCAGATGATCAAATCACCTCAACATACGTGCCGCAACTGCCGCAATCCCCTTAATAAATGTTCTGAGAATGTACTTTTATATCACTACATAGTATAAAACAAAGTCTGTCTTCTGTCTGTCTGTCCCTATGTATGCTTAAATCTTTAAAACTACGCAACGCATTTTAATGTCGTTTTTTTAGTAGATAGAATAGTTCAAGAGGAAGGTTTTTATATATAATTGACGCGGGCGAAGCCGCTGGCGGCATCTAGTTCCATCATATAATAATAGGGAGTATCTATACACGCTACATTTTGCAGTGTTCTAAAGTAATAAACATGTACAGGAAAGCTACATAGCGGCGTGTAGCCACTTTTGCGGTTTGATCTTAAAGTCTCAATAGTAGGTAGGTATAATCATCTTTGCTCTTAAAATTAAAAATATGTTCTATATAGACCACTGTAGACTTGTAGAATAATACCTAAGCCTTAATACAGTTAAACAAAAGTGGCTTTAATACCCATTTGCCCACCATTTCAAAGACGTAGCGTAAATATAATGCGCATTCTGTAAAAATAATTTTCATCATAATTTAAGAAACAGGACGCATAATGAATCACAAACCAATTTTAATAAGACATATACACAAATAAATCCCTCAATATACATTTCAGTTCACAAAAATTTCATCAGCGTACTTGGGCTTCCGAGAGCGCTCTATCCCAAAACTTCCACAATCCATTTACCTACGACCGACCGCCAATAAGTATCTTAGAAATAGATATCAGCAAATAGCGTTCGACACATAACTGGCAAAAAGCCAGGCATCGGACGTCGAGGTACATGGAACTAACTCGGGTACTCCACGGTCACCACATATGATATCATTTAGTTGGCGGACATTCGCCCTGTGGTTTCCCGTTTCCCAGTTCCCACATTATTTTGTTTGCACCGTTTGCGGAGGGCAGACGTCTCACTGCACCTGCTGTTTACTACTTTAATTGCTTGCACCATTAATCCCTGTCGTTTGAGGCGTTCAGACACGGAATGTGGGTAATACGCGATAACATGGAAAATATAACGACAGTAAATCATTGGCACGGTCAAAAGCTTGGCTAGCTGCGAAAGAGGTGATATTTTACTAGTTTTAAAGGGAAATTTTGTTCCGTTATCAAAAGGTATTAATATTACACTTGTAGCGTTACCAAATATTATTATGTTTAAGTATATTACTACCGTTACTACATAGAACCTTGAAACCGTGTTTATTGATCTAGAATTTGCGGTCCAGAGATTTTGTAAGGCAGTTCATATCCGACCTTATCCATCTATTTTCGTTTATCTGTTAATAATACGCTTGAGATGATCTTAGTCGAAAGCTGAAAACACTTTATTACTGTTAGAGTTCTAAAATATAGGTCAGTTTGATTCTAATATTTGAAATTAGATCGATAGAAAGAATCAAATGTTACCTTTTATCTTCTTTAAGGTTTTGACCAGCGTAAGGTGATTACGATGATAAGTATATCCTGTCAATATAGCAAAAGCAAATCCAAGGCCTCAGGCGCCCTTAATCACTGACCGAAATGCCGAAATGCCGCCTCTTTAAGTCGATATTACTACCACGGAAGGAGCTAAACCTGTTGGTACTAAGAAAAATCAACGAGGCTTTTCTAATTGTTTTTCGTATTACCCCTTGCAGGAGAGACATGAAAATTATTTTATTATTCTGCATGCAAATACATTAACACGCATAAACACAGTTACCCAAGTCCGCCTCTGTGTTTAGGGACAGCTGTCGCATTCACAGGGTGTTTTTGCACCTTCGAACATGCCCCGCTGCGCCCGCAAGCCTGCACCCTCTCCGCCCGTTGCTAAATTGTTTTCTTGCGGTATTTCGGTATTGCACCATTTGCGGTAGCTAACGACCAATGGAACGCCTGAAAACGCTGCGACTGTATTACAAATGATTTTCTTCTTTTACTTTTAATATTAAATGCTGTAACGAGCCTTTGAATCAACAGCCAGACTTATTAGGCACCCAATTTGGTAACTGGTGTAGAAGATATTTGAGAAATAACGTGTTCCAAAGGTACATTTCGTACATTCTTGATTTATTTCTCTTATTTGAAATGCGTACTCAGTCATGTGGATTTACTTATTGAATAAAATAATGATACAATGAATTCAAATCAATTTTAATGAGCTGATTGCAGACTTCTAAGTTTATGTTTTAGTAACATGTAATAGAGGCTACAGGCAAATGGCAATAGCTAGAACTGACATTGATAAGTTGAAGAAAAGTTTGGAGCAATATCAACCTAACGAAAGATACTAAGGCGAGGTCCTTGAAAACACTAGTTGTCCTCATATATTTATACGTATCCAAGACGTGGATAATGCGATAGCTGGATAAGTAAAAATTGACGCTCTAGAGATGTGGTACTGGAAGAAAATACGAAATCCCGTACATGAAAGCGAGTTTAATGGACAGCATTTCGCACAAACGCCTTCATACTGAGGACACCAGTGTCCCAGGTGTCAGTACCAGCCAAGTACAGTAACAAATTTTGACATTACTTTTCTCTAATTCGAGGTGAAACAATGACTCTATAAAGCGTTTGGTGGTCCAGGGACAGATAGAATCAAGCCGTGTAACAGATAGCATTTGCAATCAGATAAAATTAGCAGTTAGAAGCAATGTACAATCTGTAGGTAAATAAATGAATTAAGGTGTCGACCAATCAAGATCAGGACCAGGTGGCGAGCATTGTCACATCAACCACCAAAGACGATGCCTCCTCTTGATCACAACTGCTACACAAAGAGCGACCACACTAATAAGAATAAACAACAAAAACAACAACTTTTTTCTTGAAATGTGTATTAACAAAGGCGCCACCCTTGTTACCCATGTTTCCAAATACATAAACAATAATAATTCTGGGTACTGGATCACTTAAATATTTGAAGCTACGTAATATTCTCAAAACATGGCTAATACTCATACCACCAATATTTTAAGGAGAACATTTATAAGTTTCTAAATCTCTCAGAATTACGAGACTTTGTAGTCCTGAGGGCGCTACAGCGCAACACCTTCTTTCTATACATTTCCGAGAATCGCCATTGATCGTCACGTAAGCAAAGGAACAATTCTTGAAAATACTCGCAGACATTAAATTTATTCACAAACAGATATCAAAACAGAACCAATACAAACACATATTTACGCTCACACAGAATATTATGGATTTTTTTTTGTTGTAAACTTAATCAGATTTCTAAGGACGATTAACGATGATACATTGATGATTATTCGATATAATCTTTATCATTGTAGAACCTACAATACTGTAGCCAACAACATACTAATCAAGCAATTGATTTGTATTAAAGGTATTGCAATAGGAGTTAAGTGAAAGTATGTGGAGTTATTTGAAAATATTTATTTATTATTTTTAGCATCAGAAATAAAATAGTGTATCCCAATAAAACCACTACGACATATGCGTCATCACCGCTTGATTGAAAATATGGGTAACAGTTTGATACATTTAATAATAGAAGTTACCATATTCCAAATGCTTGTCCTGCCTTTTGTTGTACATTATTATAGGTTCGCCCCCTATTACGTGGGACCTAAAAAGTTCATGGCGAAATGTGGGTGTAGTATTACACCAATGCCTACCCTTCGGGGATACAGGCGTGAGTGTATAAAAAAAAAAACAACGAGACAATTGCCATACATTTATGCCAATGAAAACCTAAAGTACAAGACGTTACAAAATTCATAGAAACATTTTCGCTGCACCAACCGCGTGTTGCAATTAAAGTTTTTGTGGGTGTGAGGTGAGTGCATCCACGGCACGTTCCCGAGTTATGAGACGATCGTGACTGCGACCACCTACTAGCTCTTTACTATTTACTCCTCTGTACCAAGTATTTTGAGTTATTGCTACTAACCGTGAATGAGTATGTAGCGGAATTGTTGTAGTGCTACCACTCTTTACAGAGTGCAGAAGTTATGAGGGTTATACTCGTAATATAGTGGAGGTAAGAATAGCACAAACAAATTAATAGAAAATATTTTAGACACTTTTGGAAAAACACAAAACACCAAAATAAAAAAAGTCACCGAAGGCAGTAAAAAGAAATATTAGAAACAATAGATGATGCCAATAAACACTAAACTCCAAAATAAAAAAAAATCACCGAAGGCAGTAAAATGAAATATTAGAAAGAATAAATGATGCCAATCGTAATTAAATGTTTTATTTCACCGACACGCAAGCAGTAACTGGTGACAAAACGGCCAAGTTAACGACGAACAAGACTACTGTATTCGCCGCAAAATCGTTTGATAGCATTCCGTCACACTGCTTCAGAAGAAAGGAAAACCCAAATAAAACAATAAACTGAAACATAAGAATACATTTTAAAATTTATAGTGAGACACCATGCACCCAAACAAAAACACATACTTCATTAGTGTAAAATTGTTTCTCACGGTTGCAGCAACCAGGAACTCAACTTTGCATGTGCCGCGCTAGGATCTCATGCTAGTTTTCGGGTAGACCTCTGCATAACTTTGCATTGAAAAGGACAACAGACATGTATCGCATTTCTCTTGCAGAATAGTTTTTATAAAAAGCCGTCCACTCTACACCCAGCCGACTGACGTGCAGCAACCGACAACCCTCTAATTTGCAAGCGCCGTAAATAAGAAAGATTATGTCGAACAAACTTAAATTGAAATAAGGGTGGTACATTGTCGTCATCGGTCCCGTTTATTTGGCCAGCATTTAATACCCGAGACGTAAGAATTTTTCATAAGTGTCTAGCTAATTAGTGTTGGCACAAATCTTCAAACTCGAAACATTTAATGACGACGAATGAAAGTTTACACGCTCCTTAACCCTAGAAAGATAATCTACGTCCGCGAGACGTATCATGAAATTAAATTTCGTTGTAGTTTTTTTATTATTAATCGGAGCGCGCTAGCTGCGCGAGTCAACTCAGTCGGCGGCCGGATCTCGCGCTAAGCAGCAGTGGCGCCACGGTAAGTACGTTCAAATAAAAGATATACCTATGTCGTACGTCCGCGAGACGTATGATTATCTTTATTGCAACTTTTGCAATCATTTGAACTGATTGTTTATTGTTATTTACACTTATTTATTATTATTTTTAGGTATTAATTATTATTATATTATAGTGGCAAACCGAATCGTGTTGGATAGTTCTCAAATTGAGAACCTTTTATATCAAAATGCCGTAAGAACTTTATAAAGAAACTTAGTACAGATCTCACTTTGCCTTGAATGGAACAAAGAATACAGATGCCAACTATGAAATGAACTGTGCGGCAAAATATAGAGGAATTGTTGCCTAATCCTAATGCAAACAGTAGCCAGCCTCAGCGAGAAGGACCGCCTGTAAAACAAAAGAGATATTGTTCGTACTGTCCTTCTAAACTCTGTAGGATGTCTAAATTATCATGCGTGAAGTGCAAAAATCCCGTGTGTGGAGAACACAACAGACTTGTGTGCCATAAGTGCATTTTATAACCGAAAGTAAAAGACTGATTATTGAAGTAGGTATTGTTTACGTTAATTTAAGTGTAAAAGTACAAAATATGAAAATATAAAGACTGAAAATGGTTTTAAATGTTCCTATAGAAGACAAGTTAAGTTTTTATTAATTTGTAAAGTATACGATTTTTGTTTGTAATTTGTCAATTAAACTTTATTATTGCTATTTTATCGTTTTATTTCCTTAAATATAATGCAAACAATTATTTCAACCTTTAAGGCATGATAATACATCCATAGGCTTACTAAAAAATCTTAATTAACTAAGGTACGTCTGACAGACGTATGATTATCTTTTACGCTAGTTGCTATATGATTATCTTTCTAGGGTTAAGTTTTACCACTCGGTGCGCACGAATTTTCTTGGCCTCATTAAGAAGTTGCCGTTCAATTTTAACCGAAGTTGTTGCCATTATTGATAACGATATGTAGCGCTATGTGAGTTCGTTAAAAATTACACCAACCTACCCATTACGATATAATAATACTCTTGCTTGTAACATGTTGATAGATGTCTCCCGGTTTCCTGCTTTTTGCCGTGTATCTAATAACATGTAATGCAGACGTAATAACATCAAAAATAAAAACGGATACAGACCTCTTTGACTCTGCTGTTGTCGATGCTGCTGTCACCCCTCGTGCTCATAATATTCTTTGTTTTCACGGAAACCGATTTTCTTTTTAAAATATGTTTACGTTCACTGATTATATTCATAAGAAGATATTATATTCATGTTTGTTTTGGTTTGATCGTAAAAATGTGATACTACAAGGCGGTTACGGTTTGTCTTTCCTTTTTAGATACACCACCATAAGAAAAAAAAATACGCACTTTAACGGAAACAAATCCATAATTTAATAATACAACAAAAAAATATCACTTCAGAATAATCTGTAAATAAACCAATAATAAACCTTTGCTCCTACACTTATTAAATTGTTTTTATATGCCAAATATTTTTTATGTATTCCTAGTTGTGAACTGACCAGCGCTCTATAGGGATGTTTCATGTTTCGTATTATATAACTAAAGTGTACTGAAGACATACCTACTGACTCTATCATAGCCAGGTTCACACACTGTAATCTAACAGACTAGTTTAGATTATTCCATATACAATAACAATCCCTCATTCCCCAACTGTCCCTGTGAACTCAAGCTCTAATACCTATATTATATTATGAATACATGTCTGCAAGAATATCTGTTACAACAGGCACAAAGTGGGTGGGATTAGGAGTCGGAAAATTAGTTTTCTTACTCTCGGTCGAGAAGACTCGCAGAACAGTTCGCTGTAGCGGCAAAATGTATGTTGGCTGCTATGAGAGGTGCGGGAAGGGTAATTAATGAGTCGAAGTCGGGTAGGAATTGAGACTGATTTAATACTTTTATTTACAATCTAAAATAATTTACAATTTAAAATATAAATAATATTTTCTATTGTGTGATCTGTAAGCCAAACGCCCCACGTAACGTCATATTCGTGGGAGACACAATAGTACACAACAATAACATAAACAAAATAGCAGAATATCTCCTCATAAATCTTTTACTTGAACTAGAATAATATGAAGCTGTTCATAACATTCTCAAACATAATTCTAAGGCCTTTTCAATGTACGTTCATCTCACGTTACTATATAAAATATTATCTTCAAGCAAGACTACCGACTAGCACGCGTGAAAGTGTGAAAATAACCGCCAATACCCCGTGTCAATATGGAGCCGATCAAATTCCATTAACGCCTACGATATTCGCGTGAGAACTCTATAGAAGCCACTGGAATAGCCTCCATCGCTTCTGATTCACGGGCCACTGAGAACATCTAATGGGACTGAATAACAATATGTTCCGAAGCTTAGAACGCACTTTCAACTTACTTATAACCTCTACCGTTTTATATCGAAGGAATTACGTATTAATATGTAGCGCTCATAGCGAGACTTGACTTGCCGTTAGTACTTAATAGATTAGCAAAGTTAAGGCAGCTATAGCCTAGTGTAGATACCAACAGACTGCCATGCAGAGGGTATCGGGTTCGAATCCACGGTACGCACCAATGACTTTTCGAAGTTAAGTGCTTATTAAATTGTTAATTATCGCTTGACCCGTGCCTCGGAGAGCACGTTAAACCGTCGGTCCCGGCTGTCATGAAGATCTTTGACAGTCGTTACGGGGAGTCAGTTCCCTCAAATAAACTGATACTGATCTAAACCTCCGCAACCCGAAGGGATAGCGATATTTCATAAATCGCTATCCCTTCGGGTTGCGGAGGTCAGAGGCAGTCGCTCTGTGGAGAAGTTAGTATTAAACTTATAGGTTAGACCAGCAAGCGGACCTCGGGCTCCAAGGCGTGTAAGTCTTGGATGCAACCTAGATAACGCTAGGGCAATGATGATGAGATAAGCAAAGTTAAGCAACATCCTCAGGGGTCACCTTGTATGGGTGACTGCTTGGTGTGGTATTCATATCAGAAACCTACCATGATTCTTCTAGTCTCAGTCTCATGTGCAGAATCGAAGGCCTTCGGGTGGTCTATTAACTCTGATACCAGAGTAGGCCACACTCACAAATAAAAGAAGACAGCAATCTCATTAGTAATACATAACTCCACTCACTTAATGTCTGTCACACTTACATACATCCTACATGTTCAGTAAATACTTTATATCGTAAAACTCACACTTCACGAATTTCTCCGTACTTCGAGTTAGATTAAAGGGCGTTCAGTGTGCTCATATTTCTAATTTATATTTTACTTACGTGTCCTAAGCTTCGTAACTGAGAATTGCTTTATATTATAACACGAGTAACAAAACTCTCTTGAAGTTATTACGTGAGAAATTTATTTCGTAAGTCTTAGAACATCGATGCGTGGGAAATTATTTGGTTATATTATTTCCATCGCCGCTGTCAGTTTAAAAGAAATGTTTAAGTGAGTATGTAAGTTATGTCATTATTACAACAAAGTAGGCTTGTGTTCTTACTTTTTAAACATACATACATACATACATAGACTCACGCCTGTTTCCCCGAAGGGGTAGGCAGAGGCATATTAAACGCCCACTTTTCGCCAGAGTTTTGATCCCACGTAATAGGTGGCGAGCCTATTGCCGCTTATCGGGATATTTTGTTTGCCAGAGCCTCGTCCGTTGATCGGCAGGTGCACCACTTGCAGGTGAGGTTGGCTTGGGACCCTAAGTTCTTGGTGGGAACCCTATGCACCCATATATTTCTCACGTAATAACTTTTTAAACGTACCTATTTATTGGCTACAGTAGTACAAACTCTTGCTGAAACTGTACTGTATTATCTGGACATAAGCAAAATAATAGATAAAAGGCAAACCCATTATATACTAGTACACTACACTCTATTTGTCTACGTCAACAATCTGGTCTCGCTTTTCTATAACTTCTTTGAGCCCATGGTACGCTTTCTAATTTAACCAGATTCAATAAAATAATAGTTTTACAGCAGTTATAAATTTAGGAAAAGCAAAGAATTGCTCTTCCTAAAGTTATGTTGAACGTGAACAAAAAGTATTCGAGCACGCTTCAACATGTGGGGCGCCTCACCTATGCACAAGACATCCGCAGCAATTCTCGACGATTTAGAGTCGAGTGACTTTGGATTCGATAATAAACACCTTTAAAGAATTTAAACAACCTCAAAACAAGCGTACGCAAGTATCAAATTGCAAAAATATTAATTTAATTTTAATTAGCTGCTCTATTACAACATGAGCGATATTACGGTATCGAACGTTCGTATTTATGAACCGTAAATAAATAATGTGATTTTCTGTAAAATATATCCTCCGGTAACAATTTATCAATCCATTAAGCTTAATTGAAGCGCGGCCGAAATTACTCGTAATTGTTAATATTTTGATTATTCAGCGCACAATCGGCGCGATAGCATTTGCGGATATGTCATAAAGAAACTTTGTTTATTTGGATAATTAAACAAAGTTTCTTTATGAAATATCTTTATCATATGATGCATAACAAAATACGTAGGTACGGTTTTAGCAGGCAATTTTGCGCAGAGTGCAAAGAGTATCGAATTAGGTAGGTATATAGATTTTTATTGGTTTGGAAAACCGTATACTTAAAATTTCCCGTTGCTTAAGTAAAAGTATTCCGTCTTTTGCTCTCATTGATGAACTATGGCATTCTACAACTAATAAATAATACCGTAATACCTACCTAATGCCATAATACATTCCGATGAATAATTTTAAGTCTTCTAAAATATAGTATAACAAACAGGTGCAAATTTCATTATCATCAGCCCTGTATTTACACTGTTCCACTGCTAAACACCTTTTCTTACTACGGAAGAGTTAAGGCCTTAGTCAACCATTCTGGCCCAATGCGGATTGCCGAACTTAATGGGAACAATCTGGAAATCTCTTAAACATGCAGGCTTTCTTACTATATTAACATTCACCGTTGAATAAGCGATAAATAACAATTTAATATACACTCCGAAAAGTCAGAGCTGCTTCCTTGCAAATACCGCAAGAATATAAAAGACTACGGTCCGCTATATTTATTCCTCCATAAGTTATCAAAATTCTATCACCCACATATTTCGTAGAATTATTAAATCTCAAGTTACCTAGATATTATCAATGATAAAAATATAGTTATTTTCACTTACAGCAATCATTTGCATACATATAATAATTGTGAATCCTTAGAGTACCTATTATAAAGCAGCTTTTGCAGAAATGATGATGACAGCTAAACAGGTTAAACATTATAATTCAAACATTCGTGTTGACATAGTTATGTGAGTACACGATAATCCTCCGTCCTCCATATGGACTACATTTTGAACCGTTCGTACTTTACATATTACTAGATCAGCCTGCGCTATTTAAGACTACTTCTCCGCTCCCGTGGCTCATAGTGTGATGGCATATAGCCTATAGCCTTCCTCGATAAATGGGCTATCCAACACTTAAAGAATGTTCAAATTGGACCAGCAGTTCCTGAGATTAGCGCGTTCAAGCAAACAAAAAACAAACTCTTCAGCTTTATATAATAAATACATCATACATACATAGACTCACGCCTGTTTCCCGGAGGGGTAGGCAGAGACTACGGAACGCCATTTGCAACGATCCTGACATACCTCTCTTGCTTCACTCACTCCCATCAAGTTTCTTATGCATGCTCTTCTGTTTAGGGTACTTCTAACCTTTCCTGTTTTAAGGATGTCTCCGATCTGGTCAGAGAACGTCCGCCTAAGTCTTCCTCTTTGTCCTGTCCCATTCACACTTGCCTTATATATCTTCTTTGTCAGTCTATCGTCATCCATCCTCTCCATGTGCCCAAACTATCTTAACATGCCTTTCTCAATGCTTGTCACTACATCTTCTTTTACCCCACACCACTCTCTTATCACAGTATTCTTTACCCTGTCAGTCAAAGATACACCACATATACTTCGCAGTACTCTCATTTCTACAGCATTTATTCTACTTTCAAGTCTCTTCTGCCATACCCAACTTTCACTACCATACATAAGGGTAGGCACTAACATAATAGTATTAGATTTATACATAAGAATAATAATTAGTCACAAAGTATTACAAAGTCTAACTAATCAGGTAATCTTCCTCGTATTTTCTTCAGAGAAAAGACTAGGTTTCCTTTAGTTATTTGGGTTATTACACTTATTGCGATTCATGTGCTATGAGCCTTGTTCAAGTTCAATTCAAGTAAATCATTTAAAGTATTTGGAATGAAAGAGCGTCGGTACACAACATAAAAAGTGTATAAAGTTTCCCACGTTTTGCGTCATATCTCATAAAGAAACGAAAGTGTGTTTACGGCCCATAAATTTTCTAATAAACCATAAAATTTCATTGTTTTTATTAGACTTTTTGACACTGTGACGTATATAGTATTGGTGTGCTAGAGTTTATCCAAAACGAATAAAATGCTGTCGAAGTCAATATCATTCTATTATGATATTTAGTCAGAGTGTGTATCTCTTACTGCAAGATCTTTTATTTGAATATAAGATAAGTGAAATAACTTCACTACAAATCGTAAGACAATGTTCACTTCAAATAAATTTGCAGTATTAGTAAGAAGAACTTATAAAGCAAAATTTGTAGCGGCGATGACGTAATAAGGTCCTAGAGGCACGCAAATGGAACGTTAAAGTTTCTGCGGTACGCCAATAGAAAATGTCGGGTGACTCGTAGAAAGGCTATTAATTATGAGAAAGAAAATTGTAACCCCAGTGGAAATGGAAAAGTAATAAAATGCAACAGCGATTGCAAGATGAGTGCTGGGGCCGTTTGCGTCGCGAGCCCGCTTCAAACTGGGCCAATCTCTTCGCAACCTTTACATTTTATAACTACTTAGTTACCAGTTATTTAACTATGCATGCTTCTAGGTTCTGTCCACGCTGACAATTTTAAATAGTTTTCTTGGAACGGGGAAGAAATTCGGCGTTTGTTTTTGATGTTGTATTTTGTTTTTATATCTTTGTCGACTGTTTAACAGTCAATACATAAGTATTTTTTTAAGAAGAAATACATTTTAGGGTATAATTTTATGAGGTTTTTAGACTTCATTATTTTTATTTTACAGACTGTTTATACATCTATAATATGCAGTGCCGTTTAACCGTCATATAATTATAAAGAAATGTATAACGTCGTGAACTTCATCATAATGGAAGTCAAACTTAAAGTAGAATTAAAACTATATTTTTAAACGTCCTTAAAACGGACTGGATTCCTAATTCGACCCGACTTTTTCATGTGTTACCTCAGAACTTGTTACTTCGTTGAAAAAAAAATCTGTATATATATATAAGCGGACCTCTGGCTCCAATGAGCGAAAATCTTAGATGCACAGAAGATGATGATGAACTTTTTACTCGGTGGACTGATTTTAACGATATCGTATTTATATTTGATCAAGATCTGATGAGCGCATTGACGTTTTATTAAAACGCCGTCTTGTGGTTTTGAATTATTACATATGTGTTCAAACATGAACATGACATTCTTGGCATTCCAACACACATCCAACTTATCACCGAGGAAGATGCGTGATATTTTAAGATCATCTAATTTATCACGTACGGCGGTCGGCTCAAACATGCTGCATCGGCACAATACACCGACTGCACACAACTAAATACGTATATATAGAATAAGTTTAGTATATAAGATAATACTTTTAAGAAATAAATCAGTCACAAGTTCACTCCCGGCTTGGACTCATACCCTACCCCACACCTCTCACTGCGGCCAAGACACCCTTAGCCGTCACCATGATCGGTCTTGTGAGTCTGCTCGACCGGCAGTGAGATAACCCACTCCGCTACACCTTAATCCTACCCACTTTCCGTCTGCCGCAGGTCTCCCGGCGACAGATATCCCGGCCCAGGGATCCCAGGGACTGCTAGGGAACTAGGGATTAGGGTTGTATACACGACAGTCTGTGTGACCACAGTGTACACGGCCTCGCTATACAATATACCTAACAGGGGAAGGTTAGCACTAGGGAGATAGGGAATAGGTGGACTTGGTTACTGCGACGGTAGCCAAGTTGAGGGATACTACTACAACAAGGGAATAGGAGGACTTGGTTACTGCGACGGTAGCCAAGTTGAGGGAAACTACTACTACTACAAGGGAATAAGTGGACTTGGATACTGCGATGGTACCAAGTTGAGGAAAACTACTACTACAACAAGGGAATAGGTGGACTTGGTTACTGCGACGGTAGCCAAGTTAAGGGAAACTACTACTACAACAAGGGAATAGGAGGACTTGGATACTGCGACGGTACCAAGTTGAGGGAAACTACTACTACAACAAGGGAATAGGAGGACTTGGATACTGCGACGGTACCGAGTTGAGGGAAACTATTGCTACAACAAGGGAATAGGAGGACTTGGTTACTGCGATGGTACCAAGTTGAGGGAAACTACTACTACAACAAAGGAATAGGAGGACTTGGTTACTGCGACGGTAGCCAAGTTGAGAGAAACTACTTTTACAATTGCTACTACTACAACTAATACTACTGTTAAATAAGGGAAGGAATATAATTTCTGGAGGGGTGAAGAACATGCAATTGTATAACAAAAAATGATTACAATTGCGTGTTGACTAAATATATATATATTTTTTTTTTTAATACATATGTACCTACCGATTAAGTTCTTAACATTTCCCCCGCAACGATCGCCTTAAGACTCTACAGCATGCAACGAGGTCAACTGTCGCTGCCAGGGTTGCATCGCACGTGGCCTACAGCCAGCCAACCGAAGCCGTCAAGAAAACAACTCACCAGTGAACAACCAACTACCGATGCAGATGAAGTTGAGCTGAAGCCTACGCCAGACACCCGCCAGAATGTTCACGCCTGAACATAAGAAATTTCTAGAGCCTGCCCCGGAGAGACGCTAGAATGTTCACGCCGGAACATGACCTTCCTGAAGCCTATCCCGGAGAGACGCCAGAATGTTCAAACATGAACATGACATTCTTGGCATTCCAACACACATCCAACTTATCACCGAGGAAGATGCGTGATATTTTAAGATCATCTAATTTATCACGTACGGCGGTCGGCTCAAACATGCTGCATCGGCACAATACACCGACTGCACACAACTAAATACGTGTATATAGAATAAGTTTAGTATATAAGATAATACTTTTAAGAAATAAATCAGTCATTTGTTCACTCCTGACTTACTCATTACCCTTCCCAAACCTCTCACTGCGGCCAAGACACCTTTAGCCGTCACCCTGATCGGTCTTGTGAGTCTGCTCGACCGGCAGTGAGAAAACCATTTCCACCACCCCTAAATCCTACCCAATTCCATCTGTCGCCTTAGGTCTCCCGGTGGCAGATATTCTGGACTATTATATATAAGTATTTATAAAATACGATATAGTAGGGCTAGGGGGATAGGGACATTAGGGTTTAGGGACCACAACAACGACGCCTTTGTAGGAATTAGATAGGTTGTAGGAATAGTTCATAGGACACCTAGGTTTACGACATAATACGTAGGATAGGTGTTAGATTAGATCTAAAATAGGGATAGGTTTATCGTAGGTAGGTTAGGCTAGATATAGGAACCTGTAGGCTTAAATTAGGATAAGTCTAGGTTTAGGTACGTGCAAGCTTAGGGCTATACTTAAGAGCTATCGAAGGTTAGGCCTTAATTTGTACAATATGTCTTGGACACCACATTATTTTTATTGTCCAGAGAATATGTAAAAAATAAAAAGCAAGCAATAAATGTGCATTGACTACGATAAAGCCTGTTCCTAGAAAGAGCCCAAACGAAAAGATGACAAAAGCTCGTATTCGTCTTTTCAGTCATCAAAATTTTATAATATATTTGCATACAATGCTCTGACAACATTATGAGCTGGGACATAAATATGTAGATTTTTGGGAGAACGGTTTTAAAGCTGTTGTCATAAGGAAATTAATTTATTGTCATAATTAAGATTTGCGAGGAACACAATAATAGCATTAGATAATTTAATGCGTATAAGACAGTTTTAATCTCAAGTATGTTTTCTCATCCGTGTGGTGACGGATTAAGAATACAAAATGTCACCACCCCATTTCATTCGGTGGGTATCGTAAGAGGCGAATAAGGAAATACACAAAGCAGAATAGTATATTTGCGAAGAAGTGGAAACCCAGTACTAACCCGCCTGGCCAGCATGATAGAGTAGGCCAAATCCTCCTATAAACTCACAGTGCTGCTGTGTAGCAAAGTAGAAGGGGCTTAAGTCTAACAGTGGACTGAGACGGCTGAAGAGGAATGTTTTTCTTTCATAAATTCTGTTACCGCATACTAGCCCTTGTCACGTTTTTACGAAAGTTTGTGTTACGGTTTCATTTATTTATTCCCTTTTACACAAGACATTTATAGGCCGGCAGAGTTAAAATAAAGTATGTGCAAACTGACGTCGTATGTGTCAAATGAATAACACTATTCCCACACAAGATTGAATACTGTATGACAGTACACTGTGAAAATAACAGTGACAAGCAAGCATGTATCAATGTTATTTAGCCAGTGCTTTTTCTGAGCTAAGTCTATGCAAAAATTGCCTGATGTGGTCCTGGCTGTTGCTTAGAAACCGGAATACCTTAAACTACTTGGTAACAAGTAACGAATACCTTATAAAGAGCTAAGTGAAATAAAAATGTAATGTCAAGTAAGTTTTTAGGTCAATTTTACCTAAATTGACCTAAAAACTTACTTGACATTATTTGGTATACGGCCAAATTTTAATAAACTTTTTATTAAAAAAAATAATTAATATGTGATCGTAAATATAAAGTTGGTAACACCAAAGGCATTTTGTTCAGTGGTTCGTGACAACACAGATTAAATAACGTGGCTCCCTCCGTCTTCTATAGTTTGTCGGTCCCCCGATGAACGCCAGCAGTGAACAGTGTTCGTAACGTCGTAGTGACACAGACGGGATTTTTTACCCATGTGTACAGTCGAACAACTTCCCGCTAGACCACCATAAGGGCGAGAATTGCTCAGCAAGACATCGTCGCTTCCAGTGCTACTTTACATGCATTTTTCATTGACACTCGTATACAAAATCAGTTTCTAGTGTACCTCGACTCTATGAGCGAGCCAAGGGATATTTTTTTTCAAACTGGTCCAGCGCCGACTTGTTTGTTTGTACATCGTCTAGGATTCGAGAACTTATTGTTATATTGGTAAAGACGAGACTTTAATAATAACATAATGTAACATATCTTCACGCCTTTGATCCCCGAAGGAGTAGGCAGAGGTGTATACACACCCACATTTCACCAGTTATGTTTAGGTCCCAATGTAATAGGGGGCGAGCCTAATGCCATCTACCGGGCACATTATTAGCGAGCGATAATTAACATTTTTAATACACACATAGCTTTGTGGTGCACTTGCCGATCAAAGTGGTGCACCTGCCGATCAAGGGTGCATAGGGTTCCCACCAAGAACTTAGGGTCCCAAGCCAACCTCACCTGCAAGTGGTGCACCTGCCGATCAACGGACGAGGCTCTGGCAAACAAAATGACCCGATAAGCGGCAATGGGCTCGCCACCTATTACGTGGGATCAAAACACTGGCGAAAAGTGGGCGTTTAATATGCCTCTGCCTACCCCTTCGGGGAAACAGGCGTGAGTCTATGTATGTATGTATGTACATAACTTTGAAAAGTCCGAGGTGTGTGCCCGGGGTACCTGGGGATCGAACACGAGACCATCGTCTCGTCAGTCCGTTATGTACACCACTAGGCTAACGCCGCTATATACTTTAATAATATACTAAGATTATATAATTTTGTATTAGTCTCAAAACTAACAGCACTATCAATGTTTCATAATCGATCTTAAACAAGAGGTAAACTTTAACAATGATTTGACCTTGTGCCCGCTATACCATTATAGAAAAATATCTGAGTAATAAAAAATAAAACTGTAACTTCAAGAACTACAACAACAATATATCACAGCGCGCTTGTAAATCATGGTACACACAAAGAAAAATTAAATCGGCTGGCAGGTAAGAATAGTCGCGGCAAAACAAACGCGCCAGCAATTTATGTATTGTCTACCGTTGCTATCAGTGATTCGTTTTAGAATTTTTGCAAACAATGGCATACGACAAAACGATTGGAAATGAACAACGTTCATGCGTCGGCAAAACTCTCAAAATGTTCAATGGAAGCCATTTATTTGTATGTGCGATAACGTTTCATTAGCAATTTGTTACAGTGACTATCTTAACGCGAAGTCCCCGGAATGAGCAAGAACTGCAAATTACTTTTCTTGTTACCCTTACTTCAATTATACGCATTGCAATTACTTGAAGTGAGATTTTAGTTGCATTAGTATTGAATTAAATGTATATTAGGTTGTAAACTAAATGCAACGATCATATATTATCAATAATTGTTTGTTTCAAAATGTAAACGAGCACAGAACGACCCTGCTCTGCTCGTTTTGTTTCTATAAACAATAAATACTGTTAACGAATGATCAATCAAATTAAAATCATTCTAGCAGCGGTATAGAAAACATCATCATTTTATTTTTTAGTGATAGAGCATGGTTATCGGGTACAGCAGAGAAATGTAAAATCTGAAAAAGTTGACAGAATGTTCTACTGTGTAACCTAAAGATGAGGACGACTGCGTAGGTTCAGACATCACCTATCAGATTCTCGTGATTGCGATCGCCGTTTTAATAAAATGCAATCTTGCTTAGACTGCAAATAATAACATAAAGAAACCAAATAACAAAAACTTACCAGAAAAAGTAGCACTTATTAGTTAAGATACTAGAATATACGCACAGTTAACAATTACAGAAGAAGAGTACGTACATAATACTTATAGTTATGTACACCTGTTTCTTATATATTAAAGGTAAAGTTTATTATTATTTCAAGTTAATCCATGTATGATTCCAAAATGTGTCTAGCGAACTGATTACATTGTAAACATAACGGATGTGAAATTCAGTAACCGCGACTGGTGAATCCCATGCAGAAACGTCGGGCCAAATAATTATTTGCTTTTATCTTTATTGCGAATATTTTACTTTTATATCAAAGAAATTGCGCAATTCATAAGCATTGTATAAGTAACTGTTTAGTTATATAGTGTGATTTTCACGCAAACCAACGCACCCATAATTATCAGTTGTGTTTTTGTCGACATAAGGGACGGCACATACCTGACCGAAGATGCGTCGAACGTATCTTCGGTCGCGTGTATTCCGTCGAATGAATCGGTACACATCTGACGGAAAATGCGTCGAGCGTATCTGCACACATTCACTAAAAGCGTGGCTATTATGCACACATATAAGTTTGTTCGTGCAGGGCCGTACTCAGGGCAGCTCAATATTTTACTGTCATATTCTTTTACCTAATCATTTTTCTTGTTCCCTGATGTTATGTAGTCACTGAAGTCCGGTAGTTATTTATATTGTAATTCGAGTTTGACTATTAAAAATATGTCGGACTTCGAAGATTTTTTATAGTAGCCAACAAGCGTTATTTGAATATATATCCTATTTAGGTATGGAGATTCAAAAATAAAAGACGATAATACGATTTGGTTACATTTTTTCACAAAACTTATACAAAACATATAGAAGGGGTTTCAGACTACAGTTGCAGAGTAAGACACAAAATGTTTTCTCTATAGGTATGTTTGGAAATTTTTCCCGTGGACCTTTAGCACCTCATACCCAAAAATTGGCCCTCGATCCAAGCTAGCAAATATGCGTACACTCATAGCACATACTAATACTACATTATTCTACACATTTCGTTTCTGAAAAAATAAGTAAGGTCTGACGGCCCTGGAATCTTACGATCTTAAAATCACCGATCTGGGAATGACATGGATATGGTATGTCCAATACCTACAAATTTAGCGTGCACACCTGCGAAATTAGCATGCACACCTACGAAACGTTGGGCAAATAAAATGGCTGCCATTTGGGTTGTTCTCCAGAATGTAATCGATATCGATATGGAGCCGGTTAGAGGAGAATAATACATTTTTGTAGTAAGTTACCTTTGTTAGTTTAAATCTTTTGCCAGATTAGTTTATTCCATAATGCAAATGTGGGCAAACATGGCAAAGCGAAAGACGACCCTTGTATGAAACATGTAACAAAATATTCTCTGAGAGCCAATATCGGATTTTTAGACATATTTATGCACAAAAACAAAATTATTATGTTCGAAAGACAACGATTTCACAGCAGATGTACCACAAACCTTGGCGAAAAATATAGCGATAGTGGCACGAATGACATTTGTAATATAAATATCGTCATGATTAATTTATTCAGTAAACTATGGCTATCTCTTTATATATTCAGAGATATCCCTAAGACAAAACGAGACAACACTATGTTTGGTGGCTTTATGTCGGTTTCGTATATATGTGTATAAAAAAAATCATATCGAAATGTGGGTGTAATATTACACCTCTGCCTACCCCTAAGGGGATACAGCCGTGAGTCTATAAAAATATAAAATAAAATAATATATGTGAATAATGTATATTTTCTATATGTACTTACTATTTGCCCTCTCCATTTATATTCCTTAATCAATGGTCAAAATTCACGTGGTGCGTGGTGCGCGCGACGTCGACGGATAATCCGTCAGTACGCTCGACGTACTAACGGATCTTTGGTCAGGTGTGAAGGTTGAACGTTTTTCTATACATTTGTATGTATTGGCGTTACGCGACGGATAAAACGCGACGGATCTTCCGTCAGATATGTTCCGCCCCTAAAGCGATACAACGTTTCGATATAAACACTGAACCTATGCAGATCCCCTAATATCCGCCGAATCAGAATCTGCGCTAATTTTTCCAGTTCATGTCCCATTTGTCGCATATTTCGTTACCTAGCAAAAAAAAAGAACGAATATGTATAAAACTCTGTTGTTACTAAAATGAACATAATGTATATAGGCGCAATTTAATATATAATGATTATATTGTTACGAAAATGTTTATAATATTTAAGATTGATATTTAAATAACTATTTGTGAACACAGAACTGAGAACTTCACTACTTTACAATATTAGACACTGTATTGGCTGCTTAACTGTATTATAAAGATTGGGTATTTAATTTATCGCTTAGTTATTAAGATAACTTCAGAAACTTTCAAAGTAAAATCAATTGGTATTATATAACATTATTCTGACACTTATTTTTATGTTTACGGTTGTACGGTGCATCCGTACATTTTTGTTGTATCAGCACCTTTACGCATATTCAGTCCGCGTCGTACCATCGTTAAAGTCGGATCATATCATTCACTTCATTCTAGTTATAAAACATTTAATTTCAATATACAGTTTTTACAGTCCATTTAGTAGTTTCAATCAATATCAATCATTTAGCAAAACATCGATAAAGATTGTGTGGTAACAGACCATACATCTCTTCTGGTCCTTCGAGCCTTTTGACCTTACGCGCGTGTTGGTAAAATCAGGACCTCTCGCGTGTGTGTGTTAAGTGAACCAAGTGACTATCAAGTGATTATACAGGGACGATCAAGTGACTTCATCCTACTATCAAGGTGCAGTCCTGCTAGCAGGAAAGGAGTACTACACAAAGGTTGCAGAGTACACAAGTAAGATCGTTCTTATTTTGTTATTATCTAACTTTCTTCACCATGGAAGATATTCATCAAAATTGAATTGAATTGACTAAGCTATTCACAAATATCAAAAAAGATAGTTCTAGTCGTAAGGTCGGCGACTATTTTAGGCGACGTCTAGAACTTTTAGAAAGATATTGGTTGGACTTTCAACACAACCATATTCGTTTAAGTGCGGTAGAAATCAAGTCTCACCCGTACTTTGTACAAAACGAGTATGAACGCGCAGCAAGTCTATACAGGTCTATCAAGGCGCTTCAGTGTCAAGAACAAGAGTTGACAGAGCCCGGAACATCTGCTGCACCGCGGACATCAGATCAGCAGCCAACAGGCAAGTATCAAGCAGGCGAGCAAGACGAACAAGCGTCTACGCGCCGTTCACCAGTATTCTCAACAAGAGGTACATCAGGCAAGACAGAAGACTTGCTCAAGAAACAATCAAGTAACTTTCGACCTTTTGAGCGAACTGTTGCCAATTTTAACTTGGACGAAGTAACAGAGAAGTGGGCATTAGAAGACGCATTGAAGACCTTAGAAGCAAGATGGTCAGTTATTGACTCTTTACATTGGGAGTTAGACGGAGAATTAGATGAACTGAATTATCAATACGATCAGTCTTATACCAAACATGAAAATACATACATGAGTCTGAAAAAAGCTATCAATATTAAATTATGGTCAGTAGCTCATAAAGTACGCTCTATCCCGAAGATGGATATCCCAATTTTTGCTGACCTATTGACCTGACTATTTACCGAGACCATTCATAATAATTGCTCCATTTCCAACGCACAGAATATGCAGTATCTTAAAAGTAAGCTAAGAGGAGAAGCTGAAAGGCTAATCCAACACCTTCCAATTTCCTCCGATAACTACGATATTTGCTGGGATATTATCAACCATCGTTACAACAATATCAAGTTAATATGTAGCTCTCATTTAGATACGTTACTAAGCACGCCAGTCATACAGCAACCTACGGTAAATAATATTAAACGTTTATACGACACCACAGTCGAAAGCCTGAATGCAATCAAGAATTTAGGCGTTGACGTCACATCGTGGGATCCCTTACTGCTGCACCTTTTGACGCCAAAGTTGGACTTAGAGACGTATAACGACTATGCAGCATCCATTAAGGACCCAAGAGCCTTACCAAACTTACAAGAGTTTTTGTCATTTCTAGAAGGAAAGTTTACTAGTAGGGAGTCTTCACGCAAGAAACAGGAAAACTTTTCTAGTAAAACGTGTGGATTTAGGCAACAGAAAAATAATTCATATTCAAATCAACAATTTACTGCGCAAAATCAAGCTGTTTCGCAATCATTCAACAGAAATGTCAATTCTGTGAAATACAAGTGTATGGTTTGCAAAAGCAATGAACATGGAATTTATTATTGTCCTCAATTTTTAGCGATGTCACATAACATCAAACGTAAAACATTAACCAAATATGATATATGCCAAAATTGTCTCTATTGTCATAGCGGACAAGATTGCCTTTCGAATAAGCGATGCCGTAAAAGTAATAATAAACATAATACGTTATTACATGAAGCGTTCTCACAAACAAGCCGCACGTCCGGTGCACATTCAGCAAGAAATGTAGCAAGTAGCGAAAACATGACACAAGACTCACATCCTGAAATTTCGCAATTAACCCGTGGTAATTCTAATGCGTCATTGTCAAATAATAATATGTCAGAAGTTTTACTTCCAACAGCCTTGATCTAGGTAAAGGCCCAAGACGGAACATTCAAGACTTTACGTGCCTTTTTAGACCAGGGTTCCCAAGTATGCTTGATCAGTGAATACGCCGCACAACTTTTAGAACTGCCTAGGCAGAAACGGTCTGGAATAGTTTGCGGTATAGGAGAGAAGGAGAGCAATTGTAAAGGCGTAATGCGTCTCAAATGCGCGTCTACAAACAGCGATTTTTAGTTTACAATTGATGCCTTTATCATGAACAAATTAGTCAAGAAATTACCAAGTAACACATTTTTGAAACCGACGTGGTCCTACTTAGACAATATTACGTTGGCTGACCCCGATTTCAACCTAAGTCGTCCCATTGATTTATTACTTAGTAGTAGTGTATACTCTAAGATTTTATTAGATGGCGTCTGTAGGGCTACCGAGCACTCCGCATCCGCACAAAACACGCGGTAAGGCTGGATTATAAGCGGTGACATTGTACAATCACTGCACTGTAATGTAGTCCTTAATAACATGGAAGAATTGCACCATTTTTGGGCGATAGAAGACATAACGAAATCTTCAAATTTATCAGCAGAAGACCAACAGTGTATAGATTTTTATAAGAAGACCACGAAAAGACAATCAGATGGCACATATATAGTAAGATTACCATTTCAAGATAATTTTGAATATCAGTTAGGGTCATCAAAACATAAGGCTATGGCGCAATTTAATCAGTTAGAAAAGAAATTTCATAACAATGAATCTATCGCGAAACAATATAAATCATTTATTTAAGAATATAAAACACTCGGTCACATGAAACCTGTGTCGGGTTACGAACGACCCGACTATTATTTACCGCATCATTGTGTATTACGTAATGATTCAACTACAACTGAATTACGTGTGGTATTTAACGCGTCATGTAAAACAAAACAGGATATAGTTTAAATGATCTTATGCTGAGAGGGCCAAATCTGTAGCAAGATCTCCAGTCTTTATTGGTAAAATGGAGGCAATATCGCATAGCCTTCATTGCAGATATAGAAAAGATGTTTAGATTTATTTGGCTTTACGAACAAGACCAAAAATTCCAAAAGATCATATGGCGTGACTCTCCCAACATACCACACGAAATTTACCAGCTACGCACCGTCACATACGGCACCAAGGCCGCGTCATTCTTGGCAATGATGACGTTGAAGCAGCTGGCACAAGATAAAAAACACAATTTTGAAAGCGATACTATCAAGGCATTGGAACAGTCCTTTTATATGGACGATATCCTTCATGGTGGGCATTTTGTAGAGTCAGCAATAAAAATACAGGAAGAACTGATCAAATTGCTGAAATCAGGAGGGTTCAATTTAAGAAAATGGTCGTCCAACGCACCTGAACTACGAAGAGTTGTATCCTGCGAACAAGAAGGCACGGAAAATTTCGATTTTAAAGAATCGGAGTCATCAAAAAGCTTTAGGTCTGCGCTGGAACGCCAAAACGGATTCATTTACGTTTACATCTAAGATTGAACCATCCACTTCCAAACCGACAACAAAACGAACAATGCTGTCGGACATATCCAAGTTGTTCGACCCTCTCGGCTGGCTTTCACCGCTCTCTACAAGGCTTAAAATAATTTTTCAAAAGGTTTGGAGTACAAATATTCAATGGGATGAACAACTGCCCGAGGATATATACACGGAGTGGGTTAGCATTCAAAACGACATGCACAAAATCAACGAGTTTGAAGTTAAGCGTTAGTTAGGCACTAGTGAAAGTGATCACATTGAGTTACACGGGTTTTGTGACTCTTCCACTAAGGCATACGCCTGCGTGGTATATTATAAACAAATGGTGGATGGTAAGGCAAAATTTGTATTAGTGGCAGGAAAATCAAGAATAGTTCCCGTAAGCAAAACCGTTTCGTTACCTAGGTTAGAGCTTTGCGGTGCCTTACTATTAATAAAATTAATGGCGAAAATTCAACAGTGCCTATCCAGTCATACTATCAACATGTACGGCTGGACGGATTCAATGGTAGTTCTTGCCTGGCTACAAGGAGAACCGGGACGATGGAAACCCTTTGTTGCAAATAGGGTTCTTCAAATAACAAACATAATCCCCGCAAACAATTGGCGATACCTCAAATCAGCTGATAATCCTGCAAATTGCGCTAGCCGCGGTATGACAGTCGATCAGCTGAAGAATCATTCTTTGTGGTGGGAAGGGCCATCCTGCCTACTGAATATCAACTATATAAAGAACATAGAACAACTGAATTATTCTACCAACGAAGAAACACGCAAAACAAAACAAGTAAACAAAATTACTCAACAAGAACCTGACATTTTAGGTGAACTGTTGGCAAGATACAGTTCACTTACGAAACTAACAAGAGTTTTAGCCTGGATCTTGAGATTTATCAGACACGTCAGACATGGACAAAGCACGAAGAGCATACAGAATTTTCTCACGGTACAAGAAATCAAACAAGCAAAATATATGATCATCAGATTTGTACAAGGACAAGAGTTTGCAGAGGAAAAGAACAGCTTACAAGCGAATAAGCCCATATCAACAAAAAGTATATTATTACCATTGAACCCGTTTCTTGACGAACACAAACTTCTCAGAGTTGCAGGAAGATTGCGTAACGCTAGCATCAGTCAGGACATGATGTATCCAATTATTATACCTCATAGTAGTCACTTGACTAACCTAATCATAGATCATGCTCATATACTTACCTTCCACGGTGGACCCCGCGTGACAGCAGCGGCCATCCGCCAAGCATACTGGATTATCGGTGGCAATAGAGCTGTCAAAAAGCGTATACGTTCATGCATAACATGTCGAAAACACAATCCCAACAAAGGTACACAACCCATGGGAGATTTACCTGTATCCCGATGTAATGTGGCGAAACCATTTCAACATTGTGGAATTGACTTTAGCGGATACGTGCTCATAAAGGCCAGCAAGGGCTGGGGTATAAAAACATCAAAAGCATACATTGCAGTATTTATCTGTATGGTGACCAAGCTTGTCCACCTAGAGCTGGTTTCGGACCTTACATCTTCAGCGTTCTTGGCAGCACTACGCAGAATGGCTGGTAGAAGAGGCGCTCCACAGCATTTGTACAGCGACAACGGTACAAATTTTATCGGTGCCAATAAGATTCTTCAAGAAGAATTGTATGAAATACAAAGCACATTTGGTCAAGACTTCATAACAGAAATCACAAGCATGAATATCGAGTGGCATTTTAACGCACCTTCATGGCCAACAGCAGGCGGGCTGTGGGAGGCTGCAGTTAAAAGCTTAAAATACAATCTAAAGCGAGTCATCGGCGAACAGAAACTCACTTATGAGGAGTTTTCAACCATCCTGGCCCAATTAGAAGCAGTACTCAATTCTAGACCGCTGTGCCCCATGACTTAAGATTCGGACGATCTGGATTTCCTCACCTTCGCAAGCTTTATCAATCTGAATCAAAACATGACCATACTGGAATCTGAATCAGACATGCGTACGAGGTGGCATTTGACCCAAAAAATTGTTCAAGACGTCTGGAAACGATGGCGGTCAGAATATCTTAGCCAACTGTCAGCGAGATGTAAATGGCGACAATCACAGTCAAACATTAAGATCAATGACATTGTCACTATCAACGACGTTAACTTACCTCCTGGAAAGTGGGCGATGGGACGCGTCGTTCAATTGCATCCCGGCGCTGACGACCACGTCAGAGTGGTCACATTAAAAACAAAAGGTGGACTTATCAAGCGTCCCATTAGTAAGCTATCAATCCTCCCTGTTAACGAGAGAGTCGGCAATCAAGAGTCGAAATCTGATAATACACAGCAAGCAAAATGTCGTAATAGTCCAAAATACAACTTCGTATCGTTATCCATGCTACTATTGATACTTTTAAACATTTTTACAACAGCATACTCCTATAACATAACCAGATTAAAAGACAACCAAGGTCTATATTTCGACAAGATCTCTAATATGCAATTAATTAGAGATGAGTGGAAAATTGTTGCATATTATGATATGGAGCCCTATTGGCAAGGTACCGAAGCATGCAATAAATATATAACCTATTTAACACAATTATGCAATAAATAAATATTCAAAATTTTAGTGAAATTTCAGATAGATTACTCAAAATTAATATTCACTCGGCTTTCACTATTATAAGATATTGTCTTTTTGTGCCTAAATTTACACATGCTATTCGATCTTCACCATTTTGGAAAAACCCATCATCACTCTTTCAAATTGACAATATTATAAAAAATACCTTAAGCAAAATTCTAAATGTGGCCTTGAACGACCGAGTGTGGCTACAGGCGTCCTTACCTGTACGCCTGGGCGGCCTCGGCGTTCGCAAAATTTCCGATGTGAGCTTACCAGCATTCCTGTCCTCGGTCCACAGCACTGCAGAATTGACCAGGAAAATCTTAGCACCTACACTGGTCGATTCTGAGGTGCCGTGTGTGATCGATGCCGTGAATGCTTGGAGAATGGCTTGTCCAAACACCGAGTTACCCCGAGACTTATCCTCTCAGAGGCAGTGGGACGGGCCTCTTTGCAGCGCAGTACGAGAAAATCTCCTAAGTACATCGTCCAATGCTGCAGAGCGTGCCCGTTTGCTGGCTGTGGGAGAATGGGAAACGGGTCTCTGGCTTCAGGCACTGCCATCGTCCAACATAGGTACCATGTTGGACGATACGACTTTCCGCATCGCTGCTTGCCTCCATTTGGGCGCGTCATGTGTTTCTCGGCATCGCTGTCACTGTGGGGAGGCTGTCGACAGCCTAGGTCACCATTGCTTATCATGCAGCAGGAGCGCAGGTCGTATATCACGACACGGTAATCTCAATGACATACTTCGCCGGGTTTTTGTCACCGCTGGCGTTCCAGCCCAACTTGAACCGCAGGGGCTGGCACGTGACGATGGCAGAAGACCGGATGGTATGTCTTTACTCCCATGGAAGTTGGGTAGGCCTTTGGTGTGGGACGCAACGTGTGTCGATACCCTCGCGTCATCTCATCTTCCTGGCACAGCGGGTTGTGCGGGCGCTGCTGCTGCTACAGCGGAGACCTTCAAACGGCGCAAATACGCAAATCTAGTAGGGGATTACGTATTTGAGCCGTTTGGGGTCGAAACGTTGGGGCCATGGGGTCCAAGTGCAAGATCTCTTTTTAAAGATCTCGCAAAGAGACTGGTCGACGCCTCGTGTGACCAGAAGGCTGGGTTGTACTTGGCCCAAAAATTTAGCATTGCCATTCAACGTGGCAATGCTGCCAGCGTTATGGGCACGCTCCCGGTCGACGGCGATGTGGAGGACTTTTATAACGCCCTCTAAATTATTTTCTTTTTTCGTTTTGTTTGTTTTGTATATACATATTTCGTAGGATAGTATTTTAACATTTAAGTTATGTTTAATTAAATAGGTATTTAGTGATATCTAAATAATGTTATGTACTTACCTACATTGTTATGAAAATGAATAAATGATAATCTAAAAATTAATTATGCAATACCGTTAAAGAAACATCTCACTGTGACGTCATACAAGTACAGTTACAACAAGAATTCTCAGAACTGCAGTACTACAACCACCTGTTGCTGAGTCAGCATTCCAGCACGCGCCCCGCACCAGCCGAGCGCCGGCGCAAGCGAGGCCTAATCAACGGTGTCGGATATCTGGCGAGCGACTTGTTCGGTGTACTAGATGAAAGGTTTGCCGAACAATATAAACAAGATATCAACTTACTAAAACACAATGAAGATCATTTGGTATTACTTACGAGACATCAGACCTCACTTATCGAAGCCGAGTATAATGTTTTGAAGAGGAATAAGGATGCACTCCATAAACAACATAAGATGTTGAACTTTTTGTCAATGAAAATAGATCACCTGCAGAATGTTTCGTTGAATGAATCCAGGATCAACAGAAACATTAATGAGTTCAGTACCGGTGCCATAGCTATCAGCAACATCCTGAGGCACCTGAAAACTATCCAGACAAGTTTACTAGACACTATAACAGACATTTATCATGGCAGACTCAGTTTCAATTTATTATCACCAGAACAACTGCAAGAAACTTTAAACACAATTTCCGGTCATTTAGCGAAAGATCTTACCTTACCTATCAATAACTTACAAGCGAATTTTCGAAGTATTTACCATCTCCTGAAGGTTAAGGCAAGAATGCCTGAAGAATATCTATTATTTGAGTTAAAGTTGCCCTTAGTGTCTAGAGATTCATACACAATATTGAGATTGATACCAATACCTCAACTTATAAATAACTCAAGTATGGCGACGATAATTCCCATTGCCGAATATGTAGCAATGAACTTGGGCAAAATAACTAAAATGAAAGGGACTCGTACATAACGATGTCTGGGTACGATCTCCAAGCATGTCTACATGACGATGTCGATACATATTTATGCCATACCGAAACGCCAATATTTCACCTAAAAAATGATGAAAAATTATGCGAGTTACAATCTAATAATAGAGAGTGCAAGGTAAGCGTAACTACATGCGCGAACCCAATGGTCAGCTATCAACAAGCTAAACAAATACGTGTACTTTTGCTGCACTCCGTGTCAAATACGTGTATTGTGTGGAGATCATATTTCTATCGAGTATTTAGACAAAGCTGGAATATTTGGAATGGATCAAGATTGTCTCATAAAAACAGAAGGCTTCACAGTTTTCTCTCGCAACAATGGAATAAGCAAGTTTTACGCAAAATCATCATTCCAGCTTCTCGAAATTGAACCCATCAATCATATTATTGATTCAGGCATCCCTACCTCGATGATACAAAACTATTCATTCACGTCAAGCAGCAGGGAATTAGCAGATATAAAGGCTCAAATCAACATACTAAAGGCAAACGAGAATTTACCGAATGAGATTTCTTATCACGATATACATCATTATACCGTGTTATATGTGATGATCGGCGCAGCAGCGGCAATCGGTGTTTTCATTGCGGTACGCAGGATTCGCAGAAAGCGAGCTACATCTCATGCGGTGGTGCAGGCAGCATTGGCCAGCTTGCCCAATGTTACAAATGCATCTGCGACGACGGTGGAAGCTGGACCTTCGAACTCTCCAACGAAAATGCGTGTGTACAGTGTTAGTGCGCGTGACCGTGTGAAGTGTCGCGTTCGTTCAGTGATATCGATAACAGTGATTTACGTAAGGTGCATAGAGTAGACAAGTATACAATGCCTACCTCACGTAAAATCGATTTCAATTAGAGACTTTATGCGTAGTATAAGGAACCAATGGCATCATCTTATAGCACCAAACATACCATCAACCCTCTTTCATCTCCGCGTGGGACATGCTCCCAGTGTGCGGTGCATCATTACACGCGTGTTTCATTTAGTATTATATTCAGTCCGCGTCGTACCATCGTTAAAGTCGGATCATATCATTCACTTCATTCTAGTTATAAAACATTTAATTTCAATATACAGTATTTACAGTCCATTTAGTAGTTTCAATCAATATCAATCATTTAGCAAAACATCGATAAAGATTGTGTGGTAACAGACCATACAACGGTAATAAATAACATGCGATTATATTTACATCCTGTTGTTAGCGCCATCTGTTGGTGAATATTGTAAAGCAGCGATTGGTTAATAAAATAAATTTGTTATTCGTATAAAATAAATCATTTGTTGTTGTGCAAAATTCATTACAATATTAATGTTGATTTTTGAACTTTATTTTATAATTAATTGTAAAGTAATTTCAATTATATGTTGTAAAGGAAGTGGCAGTTGTTAAACATTAAGTGTTATGACGGTTAGTGTATAAAAAAGACTGTAGGTCACATTTTATTTGAATTCTGTGCTAGAAATCGTCTGAAAATAAACCAAATATTATGTGAGTGTTTTTATTATAATGGAGTCTGGACTGGACACGATAACCCTGGCGTATCGCCGACATGTACGATATATACAAATTCGTAATCGTTTCAGATTTGACACGAATCGTTCTCTGCAAGAGAGCGATAATACAAAATTTTCATAAGCTACGCACAGAAAAATATATTTTATGATGAAAAGTTTATTTTCCAAGAATTTCAAAACTGCAGCGGTTGGATAAACGCCCCCTAAGAGACTTCGGGACCTACGGTTGGCGCGAGAGTGATGGGTCTCTTGGCTTGGCCGCCATTACCAATGATGACCTGAAGACTGATGCGACAAGCGCTTGGAAGCCGTGTTTGGCGCTAGTCAACCCTGATCGGAGACCACAATCGGAAAAGGAGATCGGAGAATTATGGCGAGCATGTCTACACTTCACGTGAGGCCACGTGCGAGCGAGAGCGACAGAGCGACTACGACGGGATGCACGCACCGGGGTGTGCTGTGGCGTGAACGCTGTTCTGCTCTGAGTGCTACTAGAGGTTGCAGATGCGGGTTGTTGATGCACTGACCAGAGGTATTTATCCAGAGCTGATTTGATTAGTTTTTGAGAAACATCCTAATTTTATAAATTATGGTGCTTACACGATTACCTACTGTCCCCGTAAGGATTATCAGATAAACATTATACAGTCAAAATTACGAACGTTACACCCCAAATAGAACTTATAGGTAACTGTTGTTTATCCACGTTTGGTACATAGCAGTGCTACTGTGCTTAAAGTCATGTTATGCTTTCGGCTGGGGCTCTTGTCTCATGTCTGTTTATTAATCGTTAGACCATGTCGGAAACTCTCTGTAAAACTTACTTATCTACACAAGAATGAGAAAAAATCTTTGTTGTTATGTGGTTCTACTAATATAATTATTAGTAAAGAACGGTATAACTGCCCTTTTCAAGTTGAAGCACTGATAAAGATCATCATCATCAGCCTTTAACAGTCCACTGCTGGACTATGCCTCTCCTTTGAAAGGAGGAATTGGCCTACTATACCACGCTGGCCAAAGATAAAGATTCATTGTATAAATTACCTGATTTGCTTTCAGTTTAAATAAGCTAATTGATGTGCTGAATATGAATTCAATTGGTAGTCAATAGGTTATCCCAATAGTAAAACATTAAAGAAATCAAAACATTCTTTAAAGCCCTTGGTTACACATTACATAAGGCTAACTAACTGCATTACTTATGGCTAGTGCTCACGGCGCGATTATATGAAGCATCACTTGATAAATGACTAACCACCTCAAAAATAATCATTTGCATAAAACCAATAGTTTCACAGATAAATGCATTCAACAAAACAAACTTCAGTTTTATTATACTAGTACAGATATATGTTCAGAAGGTAGATATAAAAATAAATTTGTGATACACATTTTTAAAGCTAAAAGTTATAAAATAGGTTTTATTATATATTTGTGGACTCTGTAGGTGCCTACATGATTTCATTTTAACATTATGTTGAAATTGTTACTGTCAACTTGCAGCTCAAGTTGAGGTTTTATAATAAGACAAGGGAACCCGACATATCTTAATATTTTTGTCGCTTAATTTTATACCTGTACCTATAGAATGATTTGTTCCGACCATGATAAATCCTTGCTTAACCTGAACTACTGAAGCTAGAAACATGAGATCTGGTCAGTAGATTCCTTTATGGACATAGGCACTCACTTAGGTTCTATAAAAGTCCACCTCTAAGCACTTTAGGTTGAAAGTCTTAAGGCAGGTGACTGCTAATCTTGTAAAAATACCAAGCCTTAGTGTTTTACTTGGTAAATACAGTTTATTTTATTTGCAAAGTTAGTTGCATCTATATTCAAGATGACAACCAGTGATAAACCAATAAAATTTAGTGCCAACCTTATTGCCTAGCTCTTTTGGGATACAAGACAGTTAGGAATATGATTATTAGGATAATGGTAAGTGGGTGTAAAGAACATGATGTGAAAATCCATATTCTCTTTTCCCATTTAGCAGTATTTATTCTTAGCAAGTAAAAGTAATTGTATGGACTACTCATGCTTTATTTCTAAGGCAGTTGTGATTGGTCAGTTTAAGTTTATTTATTCAGATAAACAATTATTAATAAGAATTAAATAAGCACCACATGTTAAAAGTTTAAAATAAATATTAACATTATTTAGAAAATTCCCTTAAATATAAAGTCAAATAAAACTATTGATATAAACTCACCACCATATTAACTATACAAACTGAGTGGAATTATTTTTAGAAATAAGACTACTCTTGCTTTGTAATATTGGTAGCTTGAACAGTTCAACAATTTCACAGCTTGCACTTGCCTAAAAATATTCAATATTGGATTAAACATGTTCTTACATGAGTAATAATTATAGCACTAGTATTTTCGAAATCCTTGGATCTGCATGGTTTGAAATCATTTCATATTTATCATCAACAGTCCGACTGTTCACGGCTGAACATAGGCCTCTCTTTGTCCTTGCCATTTTGTTTTCCTGTTTGATGTGGATAAAACTTATTTTGAATATATTGGGTTTTAACTGTTTTATCAGGACTGCAAAATATGGGTATCCTGATAACTTTATATTTCATTATCTAAAATGGCACTGTCAAACAGAACCTGAGGAAATTCAGAATGTCTCTTGTATTTTACCTTATGCGTAAAATATGGGCTCCAACGCTGTTGTAGCAAAGATAACTATAGACCAATGCACAGGTTGAACATGCCTGATATATAGATATAGCTTAATAGACCGTACCACTTTGTAAGAGTAGAATTTTATTTCATCTACAGTTACGAAGGTTCATGGAACTAATATTTGGGTGGGAAATGTTGCCCACCACCTATCTTTTGAGTGTTGCAGGTTGATGATGACATCCTACCAGATGACCTGACCTTAGTGTGAAGAGAGGATGGACGAGCGGTCCTTTACTGATTAATATGAATGGATGACGGTGGCCCACCCTTTTGACGTCAGTGGTTTTGTGTGTGGGCTACGCGCATACATGCCGCATGAGTGCTGTACTGAGCTGGACTCAAGCATTGTTAGCTAACCTTTGTTGCTGATCAACATCAACAACTGTATGAGCAGCTTGACCGTATGGGCGGAGGATTCGTCAGATACCGATTTACGTGCGGGGTCCTCTACTTCCTCCACTGTCGTTGTTGGACCTATGTAATTGCATTGTATTGATATAGCTGATCATGACGAACGATGATGATTATTGTATGTATATGCATTGATGTGTTTATGAAGCAAATTTTGCATTTATGTTTGAGTAAAATTTTATTTTTCCTATCCAACATCCTTCCCAAAACGCTGGCTGGCCACCATGCGTATCCTTGATCCTGGTTTTGTTGGCTAGATCCCGTGATGAGTGATGCCGTGTGTTGGCTAGATCCCGTGATGGGTGATGCCGTGTGTTGGCTAGATCCCGTGATGGGTGATGCCGCGTGGGCTAGATCGACCCTATGTGGGTGATGCCGTTTGTGGGATAGATCCCAATGTGGGCCTGTGTGCGCTAAGATTCCTATGTCGGTGATGCCAGGAATTGGCTTAGCCATGGGTGAAGCCTTGTTTGTTAGATCCCGTGATGGGCGGCGCACGCCTCAGGCTAAGATTCTATGACTAGGTGAAGCCTAGTAAATAACTTTTAGTTTATTCTGAATGATAAACGCTTATTTATGTAATTTTTATATTCATTATTTTTGTTTGTTATGCTGTTTATTCTGTAACCGTTAAATAATCAGCGCGAGGAGCGCGCTGGATCAGAATGGCCGTATAGGCGTAATTTAATATATAATGATTATATTGTTACGAAAATGTTAATAATATTTAAGATTGATATTTAAATAACTATTTGTGAACACAGAACTGAGAACTTCACTACTTTACAATATTAGGCACTGTATTGGCTGCTTAACTGTTTTATAAAGATTGGGTATTTAATTTATCGCTTAGTTATTAAGATAACTCCAGAAACTTTCAAAGTAAAATCAATTGGTATTATATAACATTATTCTGACACTTATTTTTATGTTTACGGTAATAAATAACATGCGATTATATTTACATCCTGTTGATAGCGCCATCTGTTGGTGAATATTGTAAAGCAGCGATTGGTTAATAAAATAAATTTGTTATTCGTATAAAATAAATCATTTGTTGTTGTGCAAAATTCATTACAATGTTAATGTTGATTTTTGAACTTTATTTTATAATTAATTGTAAAGTAATTTCAATTATATGTTGTAAAGGAAGTGGCAGTTGTTAAACAACACTTATGTTATGACGGTTAGTGTATAAAAAGGACTGTAGGTCACATTTTATTTGAACTCTGTGCTAGAAATCGTCTGACAATAAACCAAGTAATATTACATGAGTGTTTTTATTATAATGGAGTCTGGACTGGACACGATAACCCTGGCGTATCGCCGACATGTACGATATATACAAATTGGTAGTCGTTTCAGATTTGACACGAATCGTTCTCTGCAAGAGAGCGATAATACAAAATTTTGATAAGCTACGCACAGAAAAATATATTTTATGATGAAAAGTTTATTTTCCAAGAACTTCAAAACTTTATTTTGAAGCTATCAACTTTGACCTTATCGTGTTAGTATAATGTAAATAATAAATTATCTCGAATAGTTTCGAAATCAGTTTAGAAAGCATTATTAGTTTTAGAAAGCATAGCGAACACTATGCTTGATTTCGCGATTTAATAAACGTTTTTTGTGTGCTACTTCACAAATACGACACACTAAACAGAAGGAATACACACATTACACAGACTCGAACTAAATATACATGCACGCACTTTTTCTGTCGCGTGGGAATTAAAGGGACGGTGATAACGCGAGACAATCTGCATTTACTAATCCAGCAGTTGCTCGTCATCAGTGATATGGCTGTCTCAAATGTAGAATCAAAATTGATCTCTCATATTTCATCAAAATATATTTTCAGAAAAAGTCAGAGTCAAAGAGATCAGTCTTCAACATAAAACAATACCGCACAATCTTTGGAATATAAAACGTCGTTAGAATTACTTAAAAACTGGTGGAATTACGTCACGTTTCATATTAAATAACACAACAGAGAAGCGAATCGTGTAACAAAGCGGCGAGGACTTCGCTCCCAGAGGATGAGCCGAGGATACTTTCTGGGTCAACATGGCATTTTATTATTTGCTTATTTTATTAAAAAAATGGACGTTGAGTGAATCATTTAATATGTACTGATCTTTATTTGCATAAAAAGAAATGCCTCGTCTCTGAGTCGCCGGCCCGTAATGCAAGATGTCTTACGTCTTGCAAAGCGTCTTGTAATACGGGGATTAACTTTTTACTTCAAAATTCTTGGCGTTGGTGTAATACCTACATATAAACACCTTTTTGGCGAGAAATACCCATTTGTAAGACTGACCTTTGTCTCAGATGAGGGCACAGACACTAGACTACCTACGCCCGATATACCGATAAGTATACCTACGCGTAGTTCGAGTAGTTCATACTCAAACTTTTGCGTAGGTATATGTCGCAGGCAATTTTTATGCGTCCGCTTTTAATTATGTTAACTGTCGAAGTACAGACATCATCATAGATGCGCGCGTCACGTAGAAACCATAACCTATTTATTTTCACTATTCACGACATTGCCTTATTTTCTATACATTTTTGGGAAAATATTTTAGACGTCACGGATTGTAGCTAACTAAGGTTCATTTTCTAAGAAATATCTTCTTCAAACTTGCATTACGTTGTACAAATAGATATATTATGTAAGTACGTATATAAATATCAAATTCTTAGAAATTTAAGTTCTTGTTACGTTTTCAAAATGTACACAATATACAATGTTCCCTTGATGAAGGTTCAATTAGCACAGAGGGCCGTTTAATCCGGATTTGATTACCACCAAAAAGACTCCCTCGCTTTCGAACAGCTACAAGCAGTAATTTGGACCTTATTTGTTATGTACAATTTTACATAGTATAGTCCAGCATCACGTGAATACACAACTGCTCGTCAACACGTCAACTATATATCTAGTAAAATGTATAATAAGATAAACAGAATTTTAAATATTATATCTACTCAACCGCCACAATCTAAAGGAGAAGCTGCAGGTTTGGCTTAAATAACTTGATTCTGACAGTACGAAACGAATTGTTGAAGTATAAACACATACATGAATTCACACACGCATATACACTCGCGCACGCGCTTACACACACAAACACGCGAACACACACACTCACACACATGTATACTTTTTGGCATGTAATTAATGTATTTTCATAATTTTAAGTCTTAACCTTGTCATGTAAGGAACTACATATTATACCTATTATCTAGAGAGGGCGTTGGTAGCTGCGACACGGTTTAATACTTTACAGTTACCATCGTATATTATTTCATATATTGTATTGTGTTTTTAGTACCAATAAACATTATTAGCATGTTTCTCTTTGACACGGTTATTCTTCTAACATGTGGTGTTAAAAGAATAACCGGACCCTTGGAAGTTTTACACGGGGATATGGATCCAATGTGCAGAGGCCCGAAGAGAGTTTTAATTTAAAATGGGATGGGATGGGACACATGCCACGAAACGGAGCCTCCACAACTGCACTACTGGGTACAGCTATGGAATAGCCGCAGCAAATGTAGGGTAGGTACTATTGTAATGATGTGGAGCCTAATTTAATTGGGTTACGGGGTTGGGTGTTAAATGGACTGAAAATAATGATACTATGCATAACAAACATCACCTGCCAGTGATACTCCTATAGCATCCGTTTGCGTGACAGGTGGTGACTCGCCAACTCACTGGATGGGCAGCACTCATCTAATCAGCCGCCCAAGGCAATCAAACTCTGCCTTAAAGGCAGCCAGAGGGCAACACCGGTGCGAGTGGCTAGGGGTGTCGAGCGGTGCGGCACAGGTTTCGCCATCGTGACAACGAAGACCCGGAGCGCGTTTCCCTGTAGTTACGCCCTTGAGAATGACACTTCCACCGCCGAGCTAATACCAATCCATCCCTTGTGGCTTCCCTCTGGCCGTCAAACCAAGACAAGCCAGAGTTGAGAGTCCTGCGGGCACTCTTGGAAATCCACTCCGACCAGCCTATAAAGGCAAGCCGGAGACGAGGCCCTGATCGACTCCCTGAGGCAATCGGACCGCAGTGTCGCCACACATATTCAGCTCGCCACAAAGCTGCCCTACGATTTGTAAGCTTTCTTTTCATCTTGTAATATTTTTTTGTTTATATCACAGGATGAAGGTGATGTTTGAAAGCTGTTACTCTGCCCTCTGAGATTGCGTTAGTCTCATGATGAGATAACGACTGCCCCAGAGAGGTTTATTATAATAATTATAAATTATTATAATAATAATAATAACACTGATAGACAAAAATGACCTTAATGAAAGTTAAATGTAATTGAATGGGTTATTTTGTATCTTTAACTAGTCTGTAACTAATCTGCATTTTTAGAAAATTTCGATCACCCTCAGTTTTTTTGCAATAGCAATTAAACTTTTTTTAAGTAAAAACGGTAAAAAATATTTCAAATGAAGAAAAAATAACTTATATTTATGTTGATTCAGATTTTCGGGAATATTTAGCGTCAGGTACATCCCTTTTGAGTGTCCAGCAGTAGTCAGCTAACATGTTCGGACTCCACTTGCCTTGGTACCTTTTTTCCATGTTGGTTATGCCCTGATGGAACCGCTCACCGTGTTTGTCGCTAACGGCTCCCACATTTTGAGGAAAAAATCCAAATGCGAGTGTAAAAGTGAATCTTGACCGACATATTGCATCCCATGTCCTTGTAAGCTGCTAAGAGGTTGTTGACTAACTCTTCATAGTTTTCGGCCCTGTGATTTCCAAGAAAATTACGAACATTATTTCGAAAACATGTCCATGCGGATTTTCCGGTCGGATTAAGCTTTTGTTCAAACTCTTCATCAGCCAGTAGGTCTCTTATTTGTGGCCCTACAAATATTCCTTCTTTTATTTTGGCATCACTGTTTTTTGGGAATTTTCGCTTCAAGTAAAAAAAAACCATCTCCATTGTTATCGATAGTTTTGACAACATTTTTCATTAGTCCGAGTTTGATATGCAATGGAGGTAGTAATACATCTTCAGGAAAGTTTACACACTACTCTCAGCACTCAGCATCTTAGTATGATATATAACACTAATCTAAACTAATCTAAAAAAAAAACTGTTTTAATTTCAATATTTTTTCGTTATTTTTTTCGGAAACACACGTCGGTAAGCAAAATTCGCGTAACTGAGTAAGTCAATTTCATCAAAAGTCATTTTATGAAAACTGAAGGTGATTGAACAAAACTAAGTATATTATATGCGGGTAGGCAGTAGTGTTTGAAAATATGACTTGATTTCGTTTAACAAATTTACTGTTTATCAGTGTAATTATTATTATCAGTGTGAACTACTCCAATATAACTTGATTTTTATATTTTGGCGATAAATCTATGAAATTTATATAACACTAGACGATGCCCGCAGCTATGACCGCACATATTTTTCTATTTAGACATTTCTGCTTGATCTCGTGAGAATTTCGGGAAATGCCTTCTTAGTGCACTCCTGTGGCATTTGGCATGTATGGTCAGTCCTCAAGGGACATACATGCCAAACTTTATCTTCTCGGGTCCAGCAGTTTAGGCTGTGCGTTGTTTGTCAGTCGGTCAGTAACGTAAGAATATAATTCATGTAGAGTGAATGTAGAGTATTACGTTTTAATATTACTAAACTTGTATCTAGTTGTGCGTTTTGTTGTTTGTATTATCATAGTAAAAACAGAATAGTAAGATAGCTTGATACAAATCGGCCGCCGCGCTGCCGCACTGGTTTTAATGTACGCGTGAGTCGCCGGCACCGTATACGCACGCACTTTTCACGCACACAATCTCACGAGCGCGGCAAGCTCGGCGCGGATTCAGTACGGGATGCGCCGCGCGTCTGATCGAGCGCATTCATGTAGGTACTTCACTGCTCGCCCGCTTGAATTGTTTATTTATTGTGTTGATTTTTTTGGTTTCTGGCAACACTGGTAGTAATACCTAAAACTGTGCTTCTCCCAATAATAATTTTATTTTATTTGATTTAATTCATTTTATTAGGTATTATTTGTATGTTAAGTGCGTATTAGTGTGTTATAATGGTAATTAACTGTTTAATATCATAATTAGAAGTGAATGTTGGTGAATAACACAAAGTAAAAGTTTTGCAAAGTCATCTGTCAAACGAACTGTTATTTAAAATACTTTTGCATTACTTTTTCTAATATACGAGCAGTTGAGGTAAGTTTACGATATATTGTACATCTAAACAATTTTGCACAAGTAATAAACACCTAGTGAACATACCTCGATTGCCCGGCTCATTTTGGTTGGTGACTTACCCAAACCTAAGTGTCATACAATAAGTACTTTATTATTTTTGTCTTTTGTTCTTAAGTTTCTTGCGATCCAATTATTTTAAATCTATTAACAAGATGATGACCAGGAAGGCGCGTCTAGAGGAGGAAAAATTACAATTAACGCTTAAAGAACTTAAGAAATACAAGGATTTGTGTGAGACACTACAAAGTGAGCATGATGACAATGAGAGGGAGATGCTACAGATTTTAGAGAAAAATTCTCAACTAAGAACTGAGATGGCAGAAATTCATTCTCATTTAATTAAATCTTTAGATGAACGCGATAAATTACAATCAGTTGTAAACAATTTTGACAGTTGTAGTAATGAGTTTGAGACCGCACTCAAGCGCATCACCCAATTAGATGGCCTCCTAAGTGAGGCTAATAATCATATTAATAGATTGGAGTGTGCAGACCGGTCCATCAAATCAGCCACTACACAATCACTGTTTGATGAGCTGGTTGGTAGCGCTCCATCTATGGTTTCTGCCAACTCAAACTCAAACTCAAACATGGAAGTTATTACAATTGACTTAACTAAAGACAATTCAATTGTTCAAGCTAGTAAAACCATAAACTCAGCAAATAAACTGAAAAAGTATGTTAAGTTGAATAAACAAATTAAGAAAAAGGAAAAGTTATTAAGAAAATTTAGAAATTCAAAGTCAAATGTCAACTATTGCCGAAAGTATATAGCTCTAAAGGAAGATTTGTCTATTTGCATGACTAAACTAGATAATAATCTTATAAAGTATGAGGCTGATATCCATTGTCTGCAGACAGAGATTGACCGCTTACAAGATTCCCTATGTAACATGACAAAGAAATATCAATTATCTCAAAATCAAATTAATGAACATATCTTGGCCATGGACGACTTAGTGGATTTGTGTAAATACAATGAGCAAAGACTCATATCATTAACTAATAATAATCAGGCCAATGAACCTAGCCTGACACCACAAAGTTTTTCGCAGCCTACCAACTTGAAAGATAGTTCTGCTATGTCATCTCAGTCAGCGGTGATGAGTAACAGCTTCATGAATGCTAGCACTTCCCTCTCACATCTGAATACAAATACGAACACCAACAATTTAGTAATGTTTAGTGATGAGATAGGTAGGAATATGAGCCAATTGTTGAGAAAAAGGACAGGTCAAACAGTAACCAACTTTTGTATGCCCGGAGCAAGTTTTACACATATCTTACAAAACATTTTAAGTAAAACATACTGTCCCGATTCAACAATAATCATTTTTATTGGGAGAAGGGGTAATGCAAATTTAAATACTATAAAAAGATATTTCAATAAATTATTAAACATAAAAGTTAGAAAAATAATTTTAGTTGCATTTCCCTACAGTAAGTTGTTGCCACAGGCCGAAAATGATTTTAGACATAAGTTAAATAGCAAATTACATACACTGACATTTTACAATGATTTTATTGACATAATTGACTCTAATGCTTTCATTAGAAACTTTTATTTGACATGTGATAGTTGTTATCTATCTCAATATAATCAAAGTCAAATAGCATCATCGCTAGCATATTTTATTAATAACACAGCCAAAAATTTGGCTAATAACTCTGCTTTTATTGAGCAGTCTAATTTGACATTAAATATTAGCTTGGAATCCGTTCCAAATTCTTTAAATTAAGTAATGAGACAATAGAGTCAATCTCTGGCAATAACCTTGATAAGACATTAGTTACCTTTTTTAATACCACACCTACACATAAGTAAGAAAAACACACTTTCATCAACCACACATTGTAAAAAAAATTATTTAAAGAATTGTATCAACCTGGTGCATCAGAATATACAAGGGTTGATGAGTAAGGAATTAGAATTGGAATTGTTTATGAACTGTAACAATATTGACATCTTATGTATTACAGAACATTGGCTAAAAAGCCATCAGTTCATATTCAATTTCAATAACCACCAGGTTGCAAGCTCATTCAGCAGAGAAAACTTTATTCGAGGCGTCTCGTTAATTATAATAAATAAACTTTTAAAATTTAAGGAAAGATCTGATATTGTGAGCCTTTCTGTTGAGCGAGTTATAGAGATATCATGTGGTGAATTTGAGCAGTTCATTGTTATGAGTGTATACAAGCCTCCATGTGCGCCTTTTGAAAGTTTTATAGTAATTATGGAGGACGCCCTAAGCAAAGTTAATAATTGCCATAAAACGGTTGCTGTTTGTGGTGACTTTCATATTAACATTTTAGAGAAAAGTTCTTCATCAATTAATTTCTTAAATCTTTTTAAATCTTACAATTTAAGTCATACTTTTTTAGAACCAACTAGAGTGACTGCCACAAGTGCCACCTGTATTGATAATATATTTATTAACACTAAACCTTTACATAAATCCTTAATTAATATGCTTCAGTCTGATCACAGTGGGCAGTTAGTCTGTTGTCCAAGAAAAAACCTTAAGGTTCAGAGTAAAATTATAAATTTTATACCTATAAATGAAAACCGAATGGAAGTTTTTAAAAATAAAAAAATGCGTTGGTTGCCTACTCATGACCGTCCGGATCAGTTATATAACTCATTATTTAAATTGATTAATGATGAATTTTCTGTTGTATTTAAACCCAAAAAAATTAATGTAACTGACCGTCTGACGTTTAGTGATTGGGCAACTGAAGGCATTCATAAAAGTCGGATTAGGTTATATGAACTTTACAATGAAAAAAACTTTTAATAATAGTCCAGCCTTTATTAATTATGTAAAAAAATATTCAAAAACATTCAGACAAGCTTGTTATGCTGCAAAATCAATTTATTTGAAAAATAAAATAAAATGCGCTGAAAATACCATAAAAGCTACCTGGAATGTCATCAATAACGAAACTGGTAGAGCCAAAGCACGCAGTCGCGACTACCTACTAAATATCAATAATGTGAGTGTTGCAGAGGACTTGGAAGTAGCGACAGAATTTGAAAATGTTTTTGCTAATATACCCATTTTAACTACAGAGTCACTCAAGTCATCTTCCACGTCTGCTGAAATACTACTTAAGGACTGCGTACCAGAATGTGTCACAGCCTTTGAATTTACTGCTGTTACTACTGAAGATATTCTTAAACAATTTAAAACTATTAATATGAAAAAGACAATTGATTTATGGGGATTGTCAGTAAAGACTGTTTCATATATTATTACTTTAATTGCTCCACATCTAGCCACAGTGTTCAATGGCTGTGTCGCTTCTGGAACATTTCCTGATTTAATGAAATATAGTAAAATTACACCCTTATTTAAATCTGGTGACACATCAGACCCCTCAAATTTTCGACCTATTTCTGTATTGCCAACTCTTAGTAAAATTTTTGAAAAGTTAATACTTAATCAATTGCTTAATCATTTTAATAGACATAATCTTCTTCACAAGAAACAGTTCGGATTTACGAGGGGTTGTTCAACTACTGACGCAGCAGTTGAGTTACTGAAAAGTATTTTTGCGGCTTGGGAGAAGTCACAAGATGCGTTAGGTATATTTTGCGACTTATCAAAAGCCTTTGATTGTGTACATCATGATACTCTTATCAGGAAATTATATCACTACGGCATTAGGAACAAAGCTCTCGATCTTCTGACTTCTTACTTGGGCAACAGAATCCAGAAGGTCGAAGTTAATGGTAAGACATCTCCAGGTTCAGCTTTAAAAATGGGTGTCCCGCAGGGTTCAATTCTAGGTCCATTTTTATTCTTGATATATATTAACGATTTACCTAATTATGTAAAGGACAATCATGAGATTGTGTTGTTCGCGGATGATACATCTTTGATTTTTAACATTAAACGACAACAGGTTAATTTTGACAAAGTAAACAATGCACTCTCTAAAGTTGTTAATTGGTTTAATGTAAATAACCTATTACTTAATAATAAGAAAACGAAACTTTTAAAATTCTCTATGCCTAATGTTAAACAATTGGAAACCAATGTGCAACTTAATGAATCTAGGATTGAGCCCGTCGAGACAACCATGTTTTTAGGTATTATGCTCGACACCAAACTACAATGGGGTCCACATATTGAAAGGCTATCGGGCAAACTCAGTTCTGCAGCTTATGCAGTTAAGACAATTAGACGCCTTACAGATTTAGAAACAGCTAGAATGGTTTATTTCAGTTATTTTCATAGCTTAATGTCGTATGGGATTCTTCTCTGGGGGAGTGCTGCAGACCTAAATACAATATTCGTTCTACAGAAAAGAGCTGTAAGGGGAATTTATAACCTCGGTCCAAGAGTTACTCTAAGAGAAAAATTCAAAGAAATAAACATTCTAACTGTTGTATCACAATATATTTATGAAAATCTGTTATATGTACATAAAAATATTGACAAATTTAGTAAAAAATGTGATATACATTCTGTAAATACGAGACACAAGAATAATCTGGTAGTTCATAGCACTCGTCTCCACAAAATAAGTAGCTGTTTTATGGGGCAATGTATACACTTTTATAACAAGCTCCCTCATAATTTAAGAAACTTGTCTATAAATAAATTCAAAATTATTGTTAAAGCGAAATTATGTTCAAAAGCATACTATAAAATATCTGAATATAAAGACGACCAAAACGCTTGGGATTGAGCTGTTCTAATTCGGCACACAAAAATAATTGTATAAAATGCTCTTTTTAAATGACGTTTCGTAAGTACTTGCAAAGTTTATACGAAATAAAGAACTATTTCATTTCATTTCATTTCATTTCATTTCATATACATTCAGTTTTGTAATAAACGTTATTAATAATATACAATGTGTTAAACGACAGTAAATTTAACTTGTTACTTTTTTCTCTCATTAAAAAAGGCATTTAGATAGTTATATAACGCTTAGGTAGTCAGTAGGTATTTGAGAAAAAATAAATTCAAGCTTAAATTGTGAAGTATTCAGCGCGATCACTTAAAAAAGCGGCGAAAAAGCGCGAGCGCCGACAAAGCCGGCGCCGCGGTGTAAACAAGTGACAACCCGTGCGTCAACGCAAGAGTAGGCAATTAACTCGCCGAGCGGCTTTAGCTAACCTACTATTCTGTTTTTACTATGGTATTATTGCGTTATCTATATTATGTGTCAGCTGGCGGGTGGTGCAGGGATAGAATATTTGCACCAAATAAGTACGTATATATTTTCTTTCTTAATTACTAATTTATTACTGTTTTAATTTATATTCATATATTATTTATTTATTTATATTTATAGTATATTAATAATATTTTATGAATTCTGATGATACACACACAGACAACGTCACGCCTTTTACCCCCGAAGGGGTAGGCAGAGGTGTATTTCTACACCCACTTTTCGCCAGATATACCTTAGTCCCACGTAATAAGGGGCGAGCCTGTTGCCGTACCGAACACATTTCCAGACTCCGTGCTGCTACTGGGAATTTCGTGACAAAAAAACCCAATAACACTGCCCAACCCAGGAATCGAACCCGGGACCTCCCGATCCACGCGCATATTTATGCCGCGAGACCAACGAGGCAGTCGTATAGGGTTTGATGTCGAGTTTTCCGTCTCTACGCAAAGATGATATTTGCATCGTGTTATCCCTTAGTCGCCTCTTACGACACCCACGGGAAGATAGGAGGTGGTGACACTTGTATTCTATGCCGTCAACCACACGGCAGATGCATTCTGATGATGATTCTTTCTATTCTGCCGATAGTTCTGATAACGTAACGCTAGATGGGAGTTTTCATTCTCTTACTGATACATTAGGTGACATTGTGAGGAAAACTTTCAATCAAACTACTTGCAGCAATTTTAATGTATGTCATATTAATGCACAAAGCATATCAAGCAAGTTGCTGTAATGGCTAGGCCATTACAGCGACTTGCTTGAGGCTTTCAATAACGCTAATGTTCACGCCGTCCTGGTTTCAGAGAGTTGGCTTAAACCGCATCTTCTTTCTACCACTTACCCTCTCCCCGGTTTTATCTTGATCCGTAATGATCGAGTCGACCGGAGGGGGGGAGGTGTTGCTATTTATCTCCGCAGTAACTTGCCCCATAAAATTCTTTCTTCATTTTCTCCCACCTCCACTGCCACTGCGAAGTATTTTTTTATCGAAGTTTGCGTTAAAGGGTCCAAATTGGTCCTTGGTGTCGTCTACTGTCCTCCTTCTGTAAACTATTTCTCCAGTCTCGAAATGAGTCTGGAATCTTTAGGGTCGGAGTATTCTCATCATATCATCATGGGCGATTTTAACACCGATCTCCTGTCCCCTTGTACCCAAAGATCTTCCAAACTCCTGGACATTGTTAAGTCAGCCAGTTTGCACATCTTACCTCTGCAACCTACCCATCACAACATGGTAGGTGACGACACCTGGCTGGACTTGATCCTAACCTCTGATCCTACCCTAGCCTCTTCTTACGGTCAACACATAGCTCCTGCTTTCTCCCATCACCCTCATTTTCCTCACCTACATCCTAAAACCACCCAAATCTCCACCTAAGGTTGTGCAGAGGCGTTGTTTTGGTCGTATGGACGTAGAAAAACTGTGTCAGGACGATACTTAACTGGGACAATGTGTTCCAGGCTACCACAGTAAACGACAAAGTCAAAGCCTTCAATGACAATCTCATTGGCCTATATGACGTACATGCTCCAATCAGCAAAATAAAGCTCAAACGTCCTCCAGCGCCTTGGCTAACGAGAGGTGTCCGGATGGCGATGAGGCGCAGGGACCGGGCTTTTCGCAAGTACAGGAGAGACCGATGTGAAGACACCTGGACGGCTTATAAGGCTGCAAGGAAACGGTGTAACCAGATGATACGCAACGCTAAACGCCGACATATTCAAGAAAATATCTCCTGTTCATCCTCTGCTGATGTCTGGAAGTTCCTTGGAACCCTAGGCATTGGCAGGAAGCGTCGTTTCGATTTCGAGGGGACACTTGGTTTGAATGATATAAATCAACATTTCACCATAACTACTCTCCTTGATCATCAAACCAAGTGTCTCACTATCGATTACATCGGTAATTTGACCCACCCAAACATCGAATCTTTCAGTTTTTCTCCTATAGCTCCGGACGAGATCAAAAGGATTATCCGCTCTATAAAGTCAAATGCGGTGGGCTGTGATCAGATCAGTCGCCGCCTGATCATAACTATCCTTGAACACCTTATCCCTGTGCTTACGCACATCATAAATTTTCTCTTGACTTCAGCGTTTTCCCTGACTTATGGCGCAAAGCCTTTGTCTCACCTCTGCCCAAGATCCAGAATCCTTCCTTACCCATTCACTTCCGTCCAATTTCCGTTCTTCCTTTTCTGTCCAAATTACTTGATTGCCAGTGTCCATAAGCAGTTATCTCGCCATATTCATACAAATAATCTCTTAAGTCCCATGCAGTCTGGGTTTAGGCCTGGCCACAGTACTGTTTCCGCTCTCCTTAAAGTGATTGGCGACATTAGGTCAGGCATGGAGGACACCAAAGTCACGGTGTTGGCTTTAGTTGAATTCTCTAATGCCTTTAATGTCGTCAGTCACGACATCCTGCTAGCTATCCTTTCCCACCGTATGGTCTCTTCCGAAGCTCTGGAATGGTTCTCGTCATATCTTCGTGGGCGTCAGCAGTTGGTTCGCGTCGGGGAATCCTCGTCAAACTGGCGTGAGATCGGCTCTGGCGTTCCACAAGGCGGTATTCTTTCCCCACTTCTATTTTCAATTTTTATCAATCTCCTAACCTAGAATCTTCAATGCGCCTATCATCTGTATGCCGATGACTTGCAGCTACTGATAAAATATCTTCTGCTATAGCCCGTGTGAACAGGGATCTTGAATATTTGCATAGTTGGTCTAAATCTTCAATAAATCCCAGTAAGTGTCAAGCAATAGTTGTGGGCAGTCAAAGAATTTTGAGTATACTTGATATGACCGCACTACCATCGATTATGTTCAATGAATCAGTTATCGAATATTGTCCAGTAGTTAAGGACCTGGGCCTACATGTAGACTCTACTCTAAATTGGCGTGCTCAGGTGACTCACGTCAGTCAAAAAGTCACCGGTACTCTGCGTGCTCTTTATCGCCTGAAAATTTTTCTACCAATCAGGACCAAGACAACGCTTGTGCATACCTTAATTTTTCCCATAATCGACTATGGTGATGTGTGTTATTTCGACCTGAATGCAGATCTTCTCAATAAACTTGACAGTCTCCTCAATAACTGCATTCGATTCGTCTTTAATCTTCGCAAGTATGACCATGTGTCTACTTATCGCTCCCGTTTGAAATGGTTACCTATTCGTCAACGCCGTAATATGCGTGCCCTCACAACACTATACTCTATCCTCATGTGTCCTAACCCACCTACCTATTTGACCCCTTATTTTAAGTATCTATATTCCAACCACGACAGAACGTTACGTTCTTCTAACAATCTACTTCTTCTCTGTCCGACACATAACTCTGATTTCCTTCATTCTTCTTTTCCTGCGCAATCTATTATTCTGTGGAATGCCCTCCCTCTGGAAATCAGGATGGCTACTGGCCGACATACATTTAAATTGAAAGTGCGGCAACTACTGCAGAACGAGTTGGCAGGATCATCACAGAGTTGACATCTCTATTCAATTCTAGTTATTATTATATATTTTTCTATATATAAATGTAACTAATTATTTTTATATAATGTATATATACATATATATATGTATATATATACACCGCTATTTTTTAATTAGTACAAAAAATTTAACAGGGCACTAACTATCTTTAACTGATCATATTTATGTAGTTAAAAAATAAAAACACTAAGTCCCAAAACTGTCTCAAAACTATCCACAAAAATACGTGATAATTGGTTAATGCAATACTAATACTATGACCGACCCGTGTACTATCGTAGTAAAATGAACCATTGATAAATTTCACCCCCCCCCCCTCTGAGCCTGCGCCTCGCCCCGAAGATGTCTACGTTTGCCCGACGCGATGGCCTATCATATCAGTTCATATCACGGGAGTATGTAGCTATGCTTCGTGCGTACTTTTTGAGTGGAATAATCGCGAATGCAGCTGTGTGTGCAGTGTGTGACATCTTATTGTGAGTGTACAAAAGTGAGCCGGTCAGTGTCGTGGTAGACATTTCGAAGGACAATGGAAATACTTGTAAGTTTAGTAAATAATACGTACTTAAGTAAATAATAATTTGATGCGGGTGGCTCAAAATCGGTCTGTGTTCTCCACACATCTTGAAAAAGGCCTATGTCCAGCAGTGGACGTCTCTAGGCTGACATGATGATGATAAAATAATATTTGTAAATAGAAGATGATTCTAACTTCATAAATACGCCAAAATTACTATTTTCTTTTAGTCCAGAACACCTTCTTTTATTTTGATATTTGTTTGCTTTCTAATTACATACCTCCGTATTTAATTACTTATTAAACGATAAATTTTACCGGTCCTAAGCCTTTTTTTTTTTTTTTTTGGTGTCTGGTTGGAAAATCCTCATGGAGTCCCTCCGCCCCGGGAGAATGACGAAGGGGACTGTCAGACTCTTACTGACTAAAAACCAACCCGTGTTCCTCACGTACCCGTGTGTCGGAGGGTAGGGATTCACATAAGCATTCCTCGCTACCCCCCGACGAGTATTGGCCCGCCAGATGGTCAGGTGGGCCCCAAACAAAACTCCCTGGGCGGCGGATTAAGATGTTGGGCTCCGCCGACAAAACACTCAGCGGCCGCAGAGGATAGGGAGGACGGCAACGCAACACCGTATCTCCTCTTCCTCTGCGGCCCCACCGCGACGCATCGAATGGTGCGCCCTCATTTGGTCGCGGGAGATAGGGCGCGCGGCAACGCAACACCGACACGCCTCTCCTCCCGCGACCGCACCCGACTGCGAGGGGCAGACAGAACTGTCCCCCGCACCCGCACCGTTGGACGCATCCTGCGCAGGCCCCGTCAAGCCCACGCGGAGCGTCCCCTCCTGGATCCCTCTTAGCTTCACCACGGGTAACCAATCCACGGTTACTGAGCCCCCCCACCGCGACAAGGTGGAGATCCCACGGGGGGGACCGGTCCTAAGCCTGAATGAAGTATGAAGGAGAGGGTAGAATTAACTAAATTAAAAAATAACTACGTACATTTATTATTTTCTTCATTTTATTTTCTATGGCTACCTACATCATAAGTGCGTCAGAGAGAATGCGAATGAGCAGGATGGAATATTATCAATAAACTAGAGGACGCCAGCAGCTACGCCTGCATTTTTTTAAATTTACCCGTTTAGGCCGATCCCGTAGGAATTTCGGGAAATCCCTTCTTAGTGCACCCCTACGGTACCCAAGGAACATACATGCCAAATTTCAGCTTCCTGCGCCCAATAGTTTCGGCTGTAGCGTGTCTGTCAGTCAGTCAGTAACGCAAGGATTTTATATATTAAGATTAGTGAATGGATTGTAAAATATGACTATGATTTAAGTGAGATTTTATACAATAAACAAATGATAATAACTTTGCTTTTTATTGATATTATGAAATTCTTACGTCACATATATGATAATAATATCTTCGCTAATCTGTCCTTACAGTTTTTGTACTAATTAAAAAATAGTGGTATATATATATATATATATATATATATATATATATATATATATATATATATGTATGTATGTGTGTATGTATATAGTGTATTCTTATTTATGAATTTTATTTATATGTTTATATTTTTTTAGCATATTATCTTTATGTATACCTATATAATATCTTGATTAGTTTTACTTAATACGAAGAATTGTCCTTCTCTACTTATAGTAACTTCAATTTACACCTACTTTGTTCAATCTCTGCACCACCCAAAAGGTAGACTGGTAGAGAATGCCTTAGGCATTAAGTCCGCCTATACATATATCTCTATAGTGTATGTATGAAGTTTAATAAAAAATAAAATAATTAAAGTCAGTAAGTACAATATCCCTATAATTATACCTTTAATTAATAAGTTTAACTTTATTTAAGATAAAGTTCCGCAATAAACTCCTCTTAAACTCCCAGGAGATTCACAAAAAATATTCATGTGTCTTTTCAAATATTCCTTATAGTTCCAAAAATATTCGTTCATTACTTATATATGTGTTGTAAATCAAATAACTATTTTCATACCAAGTCGCATAAAAATCTTAAAATACATAACCAGAGCTTCAGTCTTGAAAGTTGGTAATAAATTCTACTTGGCGTTAAAGCTTTTGAATTGCTTACTCACGTACAGATAACGATAGAACCATAGATAATGTGACGAAATGGAAGATACATCCACCCAATTAAAAAAAGAGAATCTATTTTATCAATGGCTAGAAGGACTGCTTACTTACTTAACCAGGATTCCCACCAGGGTGCATAGGGTTCCCACCAAGAACTTAGGGTCCCAAGCCAACCTCACCTGCAAGTGGTGCACCTGACGATCAACGGACGAGGCTCTGGCAAACAAAATGTCCCAATAAGCGGCAATAGGCTCGCCACCTATTACGTGGGATCAAAACACTGGCGAAAAGTGGGCGTTTAATACGCCTCTGCCTATCCCTTCGGGGAAACAGGCGTAAATCTATGTATGAATTAGATTCAGCATTTGGCAGTACTCGCGTAAATTTACCATCAACAAGTCAGACACAAAGAAGCACCAATTCGAATAAGATAAATAAAAGCTACATAAGAAATATCACAAAACTTTATTCATAAAACCAAGCTACTTTAACACCGAAACCTTATTTAATTTCTTTAATACCGAAGTAAAGATTTTACTCATAAATACATCCGAAAGCCGAGATAATTGACTGGCTGCGTATTACTTTAATTTATTATCCCTTAAAATAAGTTTTACTCCTCGGCGGACGAATTCGCCGCAGTCCAATTTAAAGCTTAAACTTTTAGTTAAACTTGTTCATATCTTCCCCGGCTCCAGATTTAGATTATAGGGTAATTGAACCAGCTTATATCGCGGCCCCGCTCAAAAGTACCAACAGACTTTTGTATCTACAGCTATTTGTTTTCCTCTTGTCGTATACATTTTACTATTAGAAGGCACACGCTTTGTATATTAAGTTGAATAATGCACAAACTATGTTTTGATTTAAACTTTTTTATTGCAGGCATGGTGGCAGTAATCCGCTCTCGAGCCAATATGATGAGATGTTTCACAAAGTACTCATATATGTGACATGTTTATCGGCGAACATGCCTCTCCGGCGTAGTACCATCGCTTTTCTAAGCCAATCTTGGCCACTGCACTTTAAGCAGTAGCCCTAGAGTTGGCCGAGTTCCTTCAAAACTGAGATATTTCGTTTCAAGTGATGATACTAATACACTTAGCTATAACGAAGTGAAGGGGTCTTTCTGATGTGAACTGAAACCACAATTTTATTGTCCGGTACACATGGATCCATAATGTGACTAATAAATATTTTTTATGTTTGTTGTTTTAACATTTTGTGTTTGACACTTGGTCATTAAGATTCCTATAGCGATACCGGAACTATCAAAAATAAATAAATCTGTAAAATCCATTAAAACACTTTAAACGCTAGATTTACTTTTCCCAAATCTAATAATCATACCAAATACACCTTGGCGGAATTGCGGCAGAGTAACCGCGACTCGCGTGGCCCACCCGTAATGAACGTCGACAGACACCGCAGTAGCTTTAGTGGGTAGGCGTATGGACATAGTCAAACACACTCCTTCTGCTTGCCCGAAGAGGCGACAGATGAGCCCATAATTAAAGTTTCTATCGTAAAGACAAAACCCAAATACGCTTGAATATAACTTTTCTTATCACTTTTTTACAACTCAGCTTTTACAAACCGTAGGGCAAAAACCACCAGACTTTCGTAACAATATGCAAAAGTTTGACCAGATTTTAGCACATATTTAAGGGTCAGACTTTCTACATTACCAGTTGTAGCTATATGTTTATTTTAGAATCAAAAGCTTCTGTCTCTTGTCTTTCTACAAGTGAGTGTAGGTAAACTGTGCATTTCGATATTTAAATTAAACTAATCTTATAATAATTATTCACAATCATTGCCGTAAATAATTAACTGTCGTGCCTATGCAAAAGGTAAATTTAAAGTCAGTCATTGTTCAAAAGTCGAAAAGCTTTCACAGACATATTTCATACACTCTCAGGCCCATTTCGCCTTATGATATTTTTTCAAAGTGCATTTTCGATCTAATTTCAGTGTTCTACACATGTCAGAAATGGTATTCTCCTAATTTAACTGATATTTGAATGATATTATAACTAGAGCGTAAATTGAACCATGACCTCGTACAAAATAAATAAGCGGGTCTTAATCGCGTATAATTAACTTATTAAAGGTGTACACTATTTGTTTCAGACGTTTCACTCGCCTTGCACCGAGCGTGGTCGCGGGGAGACCGCCATATTTTGTATGATGTATACAAATCGCGAAAGTTTAAAATCAATTATTGAACCATGGCCTAATAAATATATCGAACAAAGTATCAAACAATATATAATATCAAATTAGAGGACGATAATAAGTTACCAGGAAACCAATTATGAGTCAATTCAAAATCTAATCACATTTCATTCAAATTAAGTGTTGATATCAGATAAAATACGAGGATTGGCCTTCTATATATACGATTCATACACACTCTATTGGATATGTCCAGTCGACGATCGAACTTATGCAGCTCGGTGCAGATGACACTACAAGCAGAAGCAATAGCTGTAAAAAAAATATTAAGTATAGTAATTACGTACAGTTCAAAAACCTGTGCATTTTATGTATGCGCTATACAGTAAAAACATCTTTTACGCACCCTTTCAAAACTTATCCAAGAAGTGCTGCACGCCTGTGTTTTAATTTCGTAGTAAAATCTTGTTTTCACAAAATTGCTATTAAAAATATTGACTCATAAAATATACGCTTTGAATAACGCCTTTAAAAAACAAAAAAGCATCAGCTAATATCGTTACGTGCAGAAAACTATTGTAAGCTGTAAATAAAACACCAAGAAGCGTAGTTATGTGATGCGAGTGCACTTGGGCGGCAAACCTGACCCATATAAAACACGGCGGTATCTGTAACGTCACTCGTGCGGATTTGTTGCCACACTAAAGAATTTAGTGCTCACCCCTATCTAAGGCAACCTCGGTGGTAGTCTCCGCGTCAACTGCCACGGAATAGCGAGAGAGCAATGCGTTCAAAATGGTAATAAACTTTGTACGAAGACTGGTATTGCATTGCTTGTATTGTAACATTATAAGTAAACGATAATAATTGCAATATACAAAAGAGGCATGTTATAAAAAAACATTTTAAAAACTGTTCATGCCTCTGTACCACTTTTTGACTAGACAATTTTTTTTGTGCACCGATTTTTAAGACAGCTTTGATTGACAATCGTAGTGTAGCGCGAACTATTGCTTATACACTTAACACATCCGGACTCAGAATCTTCAATGTTGCAACAGAATATATTGTTCCATGAGACGATTGGATACACAAATTGTAGAGAGGGAGTTGTCAGGGAGCTAACATTTAAACTGTTGAAAAAAACTTAATTTAAAATCCAAAATATTCTGGAATCTAGTTCCGGAAACACATTAAAAAATTAGGCATATCCATACTTTTGACAATTTAATAAACCTATTTGAGTTTATTTGCAATCAAATTAAAACTAACATAGCTAAATGACTATTTACACATAAAATAAGACAATAATTTCTATACTTAAATAACTAAAAAATACATTTCAAAAAAGAAAGGAAAAGAAAATTTAGAGGGCGTCATGGAAATCCTCCACATCGCCGTCAATTGGGAGCTTCTCTAGTGTTACTTATGTCCATGGGCGCGGGGATCGGACCATCAGGAGATCCGACTGCTAGTTTGCCGCCTATTTCATAAAAATTATAATTTCGAGCTACATAATAACGCCAGGTTATTAATATATGACATTTAATGCACAGATTGCGCGGCTGTTTAAGCGGTTGAATTATTGGTTTCCACTGTAACAAGTGTTATAAGTTCGTAGTCATTGTGCGAAAAATGATGCACCACACTGGTTAATTTTGAGCTCGAGTTATGTGTTCGTTGTTTAAATGTATGTAAGTTTTCCCAATGCGGTCGTCCTGATTTTCAAGCAAGTCTTCTATGCAGAAGCATATACGTACATACGTTCAAGGTACTTTAAAATCTTTACGTTGTTTGACAAAGTCTTTTTCCTATGTTAAAACTATAAGTGAAAATCAGATTTCTGTTTTATCTCGGTAATGATGACGGGGTTTAGTGTTATTGTACTTGAATAACGTCTACGCCTTCAATGATAAAAGCCGAGGCGTTCCAGAACTCGGCGGGCGTACTAGCGAGCGTAAATTAAACTTTTCTCAGACGGTTCACTTAGTGCGGATGAGACTAGTTTCAGTTAAAATGTTTTCGCTAAGTTAGAAGCAAAAAACGCATACTTAATTTTAGTTTCATTCAAAGTTCCTCCGGTTAACAACTTCGATAAAAATATTCTGTTAATATAATCTTTTTTATCGCCTTGGTGAATAACTACGAAAGAACAATGGCTAGATTCTTGGATGAAACTTCGCTAAGGTTTTCATGTATTAACGTTTATTAAATTTATTAGATGCTAGAGTACCTGACAGACGATAAAAAACTACTTTCATTTTAAGTTCTCATTTTTTGTTAGGTTATTACTTTTTCATGTACCTACCTAACTTTAATGAAAATTATTATATTAATCTTCAATTTTATTACTTAGGTACGTCTTATGAAATAACCATAAAAGCCTTGATTTGAATTTTCGAACTAGTCATTCTTTAATATTTCCTTTTCATATATTATTAATTTGATATTTTTTTATTTGGGTGCATAGGGTTCCCACCAAGAACTTAGGGTCCCAAGCCAACCTCACCTGCAAGTGGTGCACCTGCCGATCAACGGACGAGGCTCTGGCAAACAAAATGTCCCAATAAGCGGCAATAGGCTCGCCACCTATTACGTGGGATCAAAACACTGGCGAAAAGTGGGCGTTTAATATGCCTCTGCCTACCCCTTCGAGGAAACAGGCGTGAGTCTATGTATGTATGTATGTAATTTGATATTTATCTTACCCAATGTCTGATAACAATAGGTTGCTGTTTTTTTTTGTAATAGGCGTTTACGATTTTCCTCGTGAGACTTCGGCGTAAATCCATCGTACAATCTGCAATCGTCTTCAGCCGACTATTGACGTAAAAATAATCGCAACATACGAACAAGAAACATACGAAGAGCACACATCATACTGGACTGTATAAAATGTACGATGTACAAGATCTTACAAATCATATCGATGCGTCAGCCTGCAACACAAATCAAACAACAATAATAGCAGTTATTTCAAATAATAAATACAAAAATGGACTGAAATTCATCCTATAATATTTAGTACAGCATGTAATTTGCAAAACTGCACCAAGTTAAACGGGGACTGCATTTAATATTCCGTTTATGTCAGTTACCGTTGAAATAAATGAGTTATAGATTGGCCCATTTTCTGCATTTTACCGTCGAGGCTAGATTGACTTTTGCATTTTATTCCTTACCAGGTGCATTTAGATTTCCATTTCCCTTTGTAATTAAATAGTAGAAGTTTGCTGAAGAAGCTCCGAGCTATCTTGGACTAGCACCGTTATATTTTTTCTTGTCTCGTACAAATTAAATCATGGCTCCAAGTGTTAAGATAGCAAATTTTAGATTGCATTTCGTCTGTTATTATTCTTGTATTGGAAAAGTTAAAGCGTATTATTATAGCGTTTTATAGTCCTAAATTCAATAGGTATAATTGCCGATGAATTTGGAGTACAAGACAACATAATTGGTTCTGTCGCAAAATACTAAAGATTCAATAGATGATTAATAAATACACATCTATGAACGTGATCGCTAATATAATTTGCAGTTTATAGACAAAACTGTACGGGCGTAGTTCGTTATGTTACTAATATTCATTTATTTTGTTACATTCTCTTTCTTTACTTGTAATCTACGACAAGTTCAATATGTGCCCTTTGAATTAAATAGATTATAGGTATTATTTCGTACGAACTTTACAAATCTTATGGGGCTGATACACCTGAGTGTTCACTTGTAACAAAACAGCGAGCATTCGCCATTTTTTGTTTTGTCGAACTGAACATCGAACAGAGCCAAACATTGCTACGGACATTTTCAAGATCTTTCTAGCGAACGCTCTAATCAGTAAAAACATTAAAGCAAATTTACTGTCAATTCGCTAGAATGCTCGCCAGAACGTTCGTCAGAATGCTTGTTTTTCTGTTTTGTAACATTCGCAAGAATGCTCATTACAGGTGAATGATCAAATGAATCAGCATCATTACATAAACAAAGCCATGGTCTTTTCTAAGTTAATATACGGGTAAGATAAAAATAGCTCAATTTAAAATTATTGTAAAAGTTTGAGGCGGTAATAAGACATTTTATTTAGAAATAAACCGATGCTTGCATGAATGTTGAGTAATGAAGCCAGGTCAAACTTACATACAGAATCTTGTATCACTGCTGGTTATGATAGTGACCCGATACTGCAGGTCATAGACAATCACGCGCAACCAACATGAGTTAACATAACGTTACTTTCAAGAATTTTATGGGTAAATTTCGTTTTTTTTCACACCGTATTCGGTTGATTGCAAGTCCTGTGCATGACAATCCGACTGTTTCCGTAGGAAGACATCGTTGAAACATAGTCTAACTTACACTTGAGAAATTTACTTACGTTGAATTAAAGATAACGATACCTATATAAACGATAGTATTGACTCAACATAAATAACTAAATGGATATTTAACACTTTCATGGACAGTAAACGAGACACAATTGAAGTTTTATTGTTATCACGTCTATAGGCGTTTACTGTCCTTCAAAGTGTTAAACTCGTAGTTTAAAATGAACTGTGAACCCTTCACGCCTTCCTAAAGTTTTAGTTCTATAAACGTTTGCTTTTTCACGCATTTTCTCCTGTCACAATGTACAGGAATAGTAAACCGCAGTACGTCGGAGGCCAGGTTAAGAGCCACTCAGTTGACCCTTACATCAAGTGAGAACTGCGCAAACAGGAAAATAATACTTGTTTCTTTGGGCTTGACAAACATGAAACAAAAATAATAGTCTAAATAGTTTCAACTGCCTCCGTGGTGGATAGCGTATGCGAGTGCTGGTCGGTGGTTCCGTGTTTGATTCTCGGGCCGGGCAAAAGTGTTACTGGGTTTTTCCGCATTTTCAGTAGCAGCACGGAGTCTGGTGATGTGCCCGGTAACAGCAATAGGCTCACCCCCTATTACGTGGGACCTAAAAATTCATCGCGAAAGGTGGGTGTAATGTGTACACCTCTGCCGGCGTGAGACTATAAATAACAAATAAATAAATAGTTTCAATAACTGATGACCCGATGGCAAAGCGATTAGCAACGACTGCAAGGGCGCGGGTTCGATTCCCGCTGAAGTCAAATAAATGTGTGCGTGAACATGGATATTTATCTTGGTCTGGATTTTTATATTATGATATTATTTATAAAAAAATATACGACGTGTAGAAAGAACTTTAACGAAAACTGAAATAAAATATGGGATTTCAGTCCAATCATTACAAACATGTTTTATTTCGGCACCTGTGAATTTGGGTTCAGGAGATATTGAGGCTCAGTCACCATACAATTTTTCTAATTAGGTAGGTACAAAATCGATGCATTTACCCTGCTTATTTGTTGTATAATAACCTATGCACTCATAGATAATTATTTCGAGCATTGCACGCGCGCGCTTTTAAATTCGGCTTAAAAATGTGTCTTTTTAAAAAAGAAGGTATTATTTTTGCTTAGTATGACTTAGCACGATGTCCAAAACAAGTAGACTTTGACTTTGTGATGGGTCTTATGATACCTATGTATGTATGTGTATCCATTATCTACTCCCAATAGTACAAGCTCTACTTAGCTTGGGACCAGATGGTGTTGTATGTATTTGAAATACATAATTTTTCATTTCATTTTCATATTTGGTAGAATAATATCATATGTAAAAAAAACTGTCGTTGTCAAATATTTACGTCGATTTTACGCTGGTCGAGGATTATTTCCATTAAATCAGAATCCTACAGATTTCTATGAATATATTATTATCGAATCGACAAGTTTTCTTGTTGAGTCATTCAACTGAGGTAAGTTTTTGTGCAGGTAATGCAATGGGTCGGATTTGAACCCTCAATTGTAAATCTAATTTTATGCTACCGACGCTACCGTGCACAAAAAATATCAGAGTATGGTGATTATAGCAGCTCAGTCAAGCATGCTGCTTGCTTATAGAGCTCAATATTTAATTATATGACTGGATCTCTTGCTTCTTACTATGGGAGGGTAATGCTATGGTCCATCATGCTGGCCAAGTGTGAGTTAGTAGACTTTAGGCGTCTTTGGAAATCTTTATGGAAAGCTCTCAGACATGCAGGTTTCTTAATGTCGCTTTCCTGCACCGTTCAGCTTGTAATAATCCTACAGAAGAAAATAGTAATCGAAAGTTTGTTTGAAAATCCGTGGATTTTGAAGCCAGAATTATGCTTGATAGTATATTATATTTATACTTATGCCGCGGCAAATGTATGTCAGAGTAGTTAAGCCAAAATAGTATTCATAAATTCAAAGTTAATGGACTTTTATTCTTGCTTGAACCAAATATATTTTATTTTCACGCTATATGAATGAATTAATTATAATAGTAAAATATTCACACCTATGATATATGGAGCTGAATGATTGCGTATGTTCCTTTCACAATTTATCTTTATATACAGTATGTAACAAAAATTGATCCTAATAAAGATATATATGTAGTAGGTTATATCTTACATAAAAGGCGGTTTATATTTGTATTCAGTTGTATGTCTATATTATAATATACATTTTAGCTTTGTCCGAAGCGAGACTAGATTTGATGTTTGTAATATAATTAATCGATTGACAAAGTTCAAGTTCAACATTTGCAAAGGTTACCACTTGGATGCAGGTGGTTGTTCGCGGTTGTTATGGCATGCACATTGGAGCATCCTCGTGTTTCGGAGGACATAATATGAAACCCTCGGTCCCAGTTCTTGTCTCTTCAGGATAAGATATTGTTGGGCCTCGTTGTAGACATTGGGATTGCCTAAAAGCTCCGATACCCGAGTTGGCCACACGCTTTCACGTATACCTACTCTTTAACTGTTTTATTTTTTTTATTTATAGACTCACGCCTGTATCCCCGAAGGGGTAGGCAGAAGTGTAATATTACACCCACATTTTACCAGGAATTTTTAGGCCACGTAATAGGGGGCGAGCCTATTGCCGTACCGGGCACATTACCAGACTCCGTGCTGCTACTGAGAATTTCCTAACGGACAAACCCAATAACACTTTGTTCGACCAGGGAATCGAACCCGCGACCTCCCAATCCCACGCGGACATTTATGCCGCGAGACCAACGAGGCAGTCTTTAATTGTAGTTGCATTTAATTAAATTCCTTAGTTGCATGTGGAATGCCGATGCTTGTAACATTACAGTATGACGCATGGAATGCATTTAAAAGTGAGTGTCGACACTTGGTGTCTTCTATGGTCATGGCTACTGAACTAGGCTAAAGAACTTAGCATAAAATGCATTGACTTAATTTAATTATGTAGACTGACCTTTAAAATCACATGTTTTTGAACATTTCCCTTTGCTTTGAGTTAACTGTGAAATTATCATTCATGATTAATTTATTCATAAAATTATAACGATAAAAATTTACGTAATTATGTATAATTTAAATTTGAGATAGTGAAATGTTTTGGTAAAACCTTATATTAAATTTTTAGTCATTATTTTTGGTCTATTGAATAGTTCAGCTAGTGGCTTGAGAGACTGTTTGGGCACTGTCTATATCTTAATTTCATATTTTGATGGATGTTTTATTCTCAAGCATGTAGGTGTAGCTATTCGAAATACTTGATTGCAATGAATTCGTGTATATTATATACAAGCCATCCGTATTTCTTTCATCATAATAAGTATAAAAAGCGTAAGTGTCGTTCTATATAACAAGCAGAATATTAAAGGCTTACAATCATCCAAATAAGGTTACGTATAGGTTTATGAGATTTAGGATGACTTATACAAATGTGCAGTAACTGCAAATCACATTAATTTTACCAATGACAATAAATCAAAGCGACAAAGACATATTTCAGCAACAATAATTCAATGATAAATGTAGTTTTAACAATGTCGTGATTTAAGACAATGTCCCCGCCGCGGTCAATTTTACAAATTGATCGTCAATCGTGTTTTCGATAACGAAACGGCGTCGAAATTGTTTCGAATAACATGCGATTGCATCACTCGTTCTATTGTGGTGTATCGGATATAAAACAATGCAATTATTCAACCAATATTACACCGCAACAAATTGTCTGTTCGATGTAGATTCTATGACTGATACGTATGTAATTACTGTATGAAAATTGCGACTTTATATTTCATAAGATATATCGAAACACCAATTACGGCTTCCATACAGTATTCACATAACACATCAAAGTCTATTGAACAGTATTTACTAGTACCGTCACGTCAACAATCACGTATTGATTTTCATTCGGTAAAAGCTTATTCATATGTTAAATTGGGTTATGCCGTTCAAATGTTTGAGTTCTCGATGAACTTTTGCAGTGTATTGTTTGAATATAAAGCTGTGATTACCGGGGTAGATAATTGTATATTGTAGTGAACTGTCGGTATTTGAAGCAATAATGAAGTCGGTAAATGGAAAGGCAGGCGTGGCAGGGTCGGACCGGTTTGGTAGCGAAATATCCTTGTGTTAGCAGTAAGGTGATCTAGTTGCCCGAGACTTGAGGTAGTTTGTGCAAGTACGGTAGAATGCGGACGCTGCCCACACCCGACTTTATGTCTACGTATAAGGAAGTTGGTTGGGGTTTACGTTTTTTATAGAATCATAATGTGATATAAAAGTTGTGAAAGTAAAGTTGCTGGGTATTTGTCCGAACCCAATATTTTTTTGTTTGTCGTTATGGCTGGTATCATTACATTTTCCTCCCTTTTATAGATAGTACTGATACCATAATGTAGTTGTAAGAGGACAGTTGAAGTTTGGCTGAGTAAGTTTGAGGTAGTGAGAGCTTAATTTTGGATTTATTGTTTTGTTGGTTATCTGGATTCCTACTATCAATTACCAACCTGTAATGAGAGCACGCTTTGTGTTACTTATGAGATTGTAGTCCGTGACACTCGTCACTTGTGTCAACTACAGTCACAATATTTCATCAGATACATGTACCTATCCACAGCGATTATTATTCATTCGGTCATTAAGTTAGACTTTATAATACTTATGCAACCAGGCTTTATCTCGTTTATGTAAAAACATGTAAATGAACATTTATGTAGAATTAATTTCATATTTTATGCAGGTATTATATAACAGTTTTAAATTAGAATAGGTTTTGGTATTCGTTAGTTAATTAAATAATAGACTGTTTACGTACGTAAAATCTAAGTTTATTTACAAGATTCAGTTTTTGTCAACTGACACGCGCTCAGCCCGCAAACCTTCCTAAGTAACAAAAACGTACAACATACATAATATGTATACCTGTCCATTAACTCACAATATCACAGCAAACAACAATTAAGAAATGCTTTTGAAGCGGCCGAGTACGCACACGTCGGCCGCCCCCGGGTGACTCGGCGATTTGATAATTGATGCGTGCTTTTTATGTGTTTCGGCCCTTACAAATCGCCGGAGCCCTTTATAAATTAGTTTATACTTTGTGGAAGGAGTATGTGTAACCGTCGGGTGCTCTGTTCAAACTGAACTTGCCGGGAGGGAAGAAACGGGTCGGCTGCGGTGTCGTCTCCTCGTAGTACTGTTGACGGGCAATAGGCTGCGAGTACTGAGGCTGGGAAGCCGGCAGTCCACTGTATTGCGCCTGTTGCGTGCCCGGGTAGATGTTGTTGCTCTGGTATTGAGGTTCAGGCTGGTACTGAGGCTGAGGCTGGTACTGAGGCTGGGGCTGAGCCTGGTATTTTGGTTGGGGCTGGTATTGCTGCTGGGGAGCCACGTAGTTCTCTTCGTACAACTCAGGATGGTACTGTCCGTCTTCGGGGTCCTTGCCACCATAGCTGCGGGCAGGCGCGGGCGCCGTGTATTGTTGGGGAGCACTGTACTGCTGCTGTTTGTAGTCAGGAGAGTTGTAACGGGGATCCGGGGTGTATCCAGGAGTGGGTGCGACGGGCAGAGGCGCGGTCGGAATGTGGTCACCGACTGCTTGGAATCCATTTTTGCCGGCGATGTAGTTCACTGTTTTCCTTTGGCCGCTGGGGTCGATGTAAGAGTAGCTGCCTCGCCTGTTGCCGTCGGCGTCAGTTTCCTCCTTGAAGTTGATTCCATCCTCCTGTTGGTAGGCGGCTCCGAAAGCTCCATTGCCGCTGAGGTAACGAGCTTCCTGAACGATGGCGGCCGTTTTCGGGTCGCCCGCGTATTTGGGGACACGTTTGCCGCCGCCCTCCTGCTGTTGGCACGTCGCGGCTGCGATCACAAAGACAAATACAAAGAGCCTGTTCATTTTGACGTTCAAAATGCACACTGCTCGCGCGAAAGTAACAAAGTGTGTCGTTGCGGGCGGGTGAACTTATTATATACGACTAGTGGAGGCCTTGACGCGTATTGGAAGGGCTTGCGGGTGCGACCGCGAAAATGTTACTCATACAAGCACCCACCGGCGTCGGATGTGTAGCACGCATCAGGGAAGTGGCATTAAGGTGACAAAAACAGGTGTCGTCCATAGATCGAAAGCGCCGGCCCTGTGTAAATGTCAACGAGTAGGCCGTCAATTTTAAACCAGCCTTTGAATATTAAAATAGTTGCTGCGAGTTTTAGTTTCTAGTCAATAACATCAAACGTCATGTATATATTTGTGGGATAAATATTGAAGGACGTTGTCCAAACATCAAGGTTGATGTATTTTTGTTTAAGGTTGAGCCCAGTATGTGTGTGTTGTTTATCATTAACTGTTAATTTAGAAATATGTATATAGAGGTCATAAAGTTTGATGTAGGCATCTTATAATTTCGTACCGCGAAATTTTTTATTCAGATGTGTCAGGAAACATTTGTGAAGATTTAATAAACTTTTTTTGCGATTCTCAAATTTCTTAGTATATTTGTTCTTCTCAATTATGCTTTGTCACCTTAATTACAATATCTCACGTTTGTTCTAAAAATATTCGATTCTATCTAAATAGCGAATCGAATGTGTAAACTAAAGAAGATTTGTAGTTATCGTAAAATAAGTGAAATCGAAAGTAAAGGTTTATAAAAACGTGGGACTGGGCTCAATCAGACCACATAAGTTACGCTACGTGGATAGTAACATTCGTATAAAGTATTGCTCATAATCGCAAATAGATGGATGGTTGCTATAAGTACAAATACTTACTAATCATAAACCACATAATATATCGTTTATATTTCATTTTTATATCATCTGTGTATGTGTATTTATATTACATCTGTGTAACTTATTGTGACCATGGTAGTTTAAACATATCCGAAACTTTGTAAATATTGTAACGGGTTATATTGTTTACATTGAAATCCTTATTTGTCTTTTTATAATCCGTGAAAGTTGTATTTTTGTTTCTGCCTGTTAAACTGATGTCATTCCGTCTAATGATGTGTAGTTAGGGAAGTTAAATACTTAATAAAGGTCACCGCTCAAACCATTGACAATATGAAAGTATTCAAATCCAACACCACGATTACAAATAATAAGATGATGAACAGGTCTATATCGCGTAATTATTTGATATTTTACAGAAGTGCTCATGGGTTGACTGAATGATCCCACACCGACGAGGCAAATATAAGGTATCCATTTCACCTTTATAATCAAGTAGATCATCTCAATCTTTAGAATCAAGTTTATATGTGTACCTACGAGTCGCTAAAGTTTTAAAACTCTTAGGTATTTTTTAATTTTGTATTTAACCTATGTTGTCCCACTGCTGGGGAAAGGCCTCCCTTACACTTTTCCAAGCATCCCTATCTTCTGCCAAATTGGGCCAGTTTCTTTCAAAATTTTATGGTCTAGATCGTCACGCCATCGTTATCGGGGTCTGCCTCTTTTCCGCCGCTCGTCTTGGGGCACCCATTGCGTGACGATCTTCGCCCATCGGCTAGGATGCATCCGGATCACGTGGCCCGCCCATTCCCACTTTAGGTTGGCAGTCTTCCGTTCCACATACAATATTTTAAAGAACTATGACTTTTCATGAATCGGTTTACATTAGTTTCTGCACATGTTGATACCAACTAAGAAATTACCACAATACATGTAGTTTAAAAATCTGCGCGCCTCACGATGATCAGTATTCAGATCATTTGTTCACTTAGCTCTGATTCTGGCAGTAGGTATACTAATCTACCAACAACCCAGTAGTCAAACATTATATCTATATAGAAAATTGTGTTTAATAAAGTCAGTCCAAATGCCCCCATGAATCGCATTTTTCACCACCACTTACAAAGAGTGGAAGTGTGGAACATAAAATCATTTCGCTTGCGAGTAGTATTATATTAAGGTTCTAAATTGGCGGGCGTTCGAATATTAGTTTAGCTGAGGTGACTGCCGTTTGACTTAAGGAGCGCATGAGATCTGCCAAGTAAATACAGGCACGTGCTAACGGCTCTCTAATAATAGATCGTGTGTCGAGACACATATCCCGGTACTGTCATTGTGTTGCTATGCACACATTTGGCTGTACGGATTGAGCAGTGATTTAACGGACGTCGAATGAAATTTCAAACACGTATGTAGTGAACTACCAGCTATTTCTTCCAATAGCTTAAAATGTTGTTATTATAACAAGACTTAGTGGTTTAGTGGCAACAGTGGTTTGACAATACCAAGTATATAAATACTTGGTATGAAAAAACTATTAAGGAAAGCGTCCTATTAGTGGAAGTAACATGGAATATAAATAAGGTTTGTTATATTGAAAAAAGTATAGAGATTGAATGGTTTATTTTAAACAGGTCAATACAACTGTCATTATGTAGGGTTCACACAACAGTTTCCAAAAATACATATAAGTGAAAATAATACTACGAAATATTCAATGGTTCGATTGGGCTATTTTCAATTACGTACGAGTACCACGAATATGTATAGGTTAATCATGTCGCTCGCAGCGGTGGCCAACCGGTAGTCATAGAAAAAATTAAATGAAAAATAAAAACTCTTTGGACTCTTACCTTGCCTCCGCTTGCCATACTTTTTTTAAAACAATACAAAGATGATTTTTGCTTGTTAGTTTACGGCATGTATGAGTCGAGTCTAATTTATTATTGAATAATTGACAGTATTACATTTCCAATCAATTGCTAAATGCCGCTTGCTTGCATTCATTTCCTTGCAAATTGTGAGTGTTGTTGCTAACATATTTGTGCATAATTATGTCATATTCTAATAAGTATTAGGTTCAACAATACTATGGTACTGTATTTAGTATAATGCCTGTACGTGTATATGAACCGAATCTTCAAAACGGCTGGACTGATATTGAGTAAAATGAATACATCTGTTTGACTAAGCCTTAGGTTGTATAGATAAATAATTACACCTGATGGTAGACCTGCTTCAGAGATACTTTAGTAAATAGCACGGATGCAACAGCTCGTTTTATACAAAAATCATACATCTGTAATTTGCTATACATCAAATCTTTTCGCAGACAGTTAAAAAATATCCAGTCATAGTACTGCAGAAGAGAAAGTGCAAGCATTTGTGTATTTTTAACAGATAAAGGCAAACTTAAAGACTAAGAAAATCTTTGCGCACTTCACGTAGTTGTATTTACTAAGGATTTCACACAAGCGAATGACGCAAGTATAAGTTTTGACGCAACATTTGCGTCACAGTAGACGAGTAGATACATGATTACACTAAGTGCTGTGCCGGTAAGCACCGATGTATGATAACGTGTAACAGATTCACAGACGGCGCGACGATAACTGAACATATGTAAGTTTGTTTTCGTAACTTCCTCTTTGCCTTCTTATGGACCGTCCAGACTGCGTATTCTTTGCAGTTAGCTTTTCACCGAATGAGGGTTAATTTAGGAATTTGACTATGAACCAATGTGATAGCGTAGTGCGATAGCTCGTTCACTAACCGCCACTTATATATTATTTAAATACTTACCTTGACTAGGTAGTTACAATTTTTTTAGTAAGTAATTTATAGTAATTACAAGTAAAGCAACCATCAGTGTACACGGTCTCAAAATTAATTACTTATAAATAAATATTTTTAGATATATCGCAAATTATCCAAATACACTGCTCATCCTTTTAACCAAGATGTGAAATGGAGCGTAAAGAATGTAGAAGGTCTTGTCTGCGATACTGGAGATTGGATGCTATGATTGTATATGTAAATATGATGATATCAATCATCGTTTCAATCATGACACATAATATCAATAGCACATCCAAATACCGCCATCATGAACGTGCGTAACTTTGCGAGTGTGCATCCAGTGTATAATAACCTTTATCATTGCGGTACAAATTGTTAATTCTTTTGTTCACAGTATTAGTCCACGATAATCACACACAATTCTCACAAAAGCTAACCGCCACTTTACGTAATCATGTCACGTTGGTAAATATGATATTTTTATAGGTCTTTGTTACGATTTAATTTGTTAGTTAGCATTATTAGCTGCATAATGTAAGTGATACCACTTACTTCACACAACCTGAATACTTAGATATTTACGTAAATGACCTGTCAAGGACGCTGGCTTTGTGGAACAAAATTGTTTGGACTGATTTGAACTGCAGTATTTTTAGAATAGTTATAAAAAGTGTAAGTAAATTTATAATGGTATAAACTTAGTTTCAAAGACGGCCGAATGACGTAATCTCGTATGGAATTTAGAGAATGGTAAGCCGTTCATTGTTCGATAAAATGTTGATTGATATCTAACTGAATGCAGTTCAATGTTTAATCCAATTTTTAACGCAATATTTTGATAGTATCTTGCTGTTGAAATATATTGAATTTTCAATATTTCTGTTACGTAAAGTGAGTGTTATATTACTTGTACAATATGGTGTTATTTTTCTTGTTTTAAACTTAGAGAATCTTAGGTAAAAATATCCAGAAATTATTGTAATCCCCCCCGTGGGATCTCCACCTTGTCGTGGTGGGGGGGCTTAGTAACCGTGGATTTGATTTTCACCCACGGTGAAGCTAAGCGGGATCCCGGGAGGGGACGCTCCACGTGGGCTTGCGTGAGGCCTGCGTAGGATGCGTCCATAGGTGCGGGTGCGGGGGACAGTTCTGTCTGTCCCTCGCAGTCGGGTGCGGTCGCGGGAAGAGTGGCGTGTCGGTGTTGCGTTGCCGCGCGCCCTATCTCCCGCGACCAAATGAGGGCGCACCATCGTTGCGTCGCAGTGGGCCCGCAGAGGAAGAGGCGATGCGGTGTTGCGTTGCCATCCTCCCTATCCTCTGCGGCCGCTGGGTGTTTTGGCGGCGGAGCCCAACACCTTCATCCGCCGCCAAGGGGGTTTCGTTAGGGCCCGCCTGCCCATCTGACGGGCCAATACCCATCGGGGGGTAGCGAGGAATGCTTCGGTGAAACCCTACCCTCCGACACATGGGTACATGAGGAGCACGGGTTGGTTTTTAGTCAGTAAGAGTCTGACAGTCCCCTTCGTCCTTTCCCCCCAGGGCGAAGGGACTCCATGAGGATTTTCCAACCAGACACAAAAAAAAAAGAAATTATTGTAATCGGGTTAGACTAGGAAAGAGTTTAAATAGCAGTTTTGTCGCCTTCAAGATGGTCATTTTCACAATCCGTTGACACAATAGTAAACATTGTTGGCATGATGGCCGTTGTTATGGTATCCATTTATAATTGGAAATCGTCGGTTCGTAGACCAATGCTCTGTGCCATTCATGGTTTTATTTTCTTCTTTTTACGACGTCTTTTACTCTTCTTTCTTAAATTCTTCACTTCACATTACAATTCCTGCGATACAGTGCTTTAAACGGCCGCCTTGTGGTTAAACACTGCGCCGACTATTATAAGTTCGATTCCCAGGCGGGACAACACTTGTGTGACCTATAAATTATTGCTGCGAGTTTGCAAAGACCCGAACGACACAGGATTAAAAGGAATGCAATAGAAATTAAAGATTGCAGGCAGCGATAACCTAGTGGAGATACCAACGGACTGCCATGCAGAGGGTATCGGGTTCGAACCCACGGCGCGCATCAATGACTTTTCGAAGTTAAGTACGTATTAAATTGTTAATTATCGCTTGCCTCGTGCCTCGGAGAGCACGTTAAAGCGTCGGTCCCGGCTGTCATCAAGATCTTTGATAGTCGTTACTGGGAGTCAGTACCGTCAAATAAACTGATACTGGTCTAAACCATGGAATGTCGCTATCCCTTTGGGTTGCGGAGGTCAGACGGCAGTCACTCTGCGGGAAAGTTAATATTCTGTCATATGTGGTACCAGTAAGCGGACCTCGGGCTCCATGGCGTGTAAGTCTTGCATGCAACCGGGATAACGCTAAGGCGATGATGATGAATAGAAATTAAAGAAAAGATTCACCCATTTGAGAGTCACCAATGAACAGCAATTGTCGACATAACAAAATAATATATATAAATCATGTTCTTGAAAATCATTTCAAATGCACACTGCCAACAAAATTTTATAATCAAATTTAAGTCGTGCTTTGCTGGACAAGTGAAAAAATATAGATTTATCATAAAATATGATAAGCTGCCAATTGACAATGCATAATTAATTATTTGCAACCTTTTAAAAATATCGAACAAGGCTTAGGTATATTGTATGGTAATTGGTAACATTTAACTTTACCTTTTAAATTTAACCTTGCTAAAATCTCGCTGGATTGTAACGTTGCAATTGCAACTCATATTATATTTTTAACTTTAACACCTCAAGTATAATATTTAACATTTTCGACGTAGGTTGTTCAGAATCGAAAGTACTAATAAATGGCTTATTTTCTGATGATTTATGCATTTTTCTTAAGCATTTAAAATTTTTAATTTTGGCTCGTTCTTACAACTGTTAGTCTTCTCGCAGCCGCGCTGATAACAATATAGACACTCAAACAAATAGACATGCGCAATTTTTACGGTAATAATGATTAATATGTTAATAATTATATATTTCGGCCCTGTTGCAAGCGCTTGCAAAAGATATATGTACTTATATAATTATCGGTTACTCGAAACAAAGGTACGTGGTATATATGCCGAAAGACAATTAAAAATCCGTGACCACAAAGTTTAAATTCCTGTTTTGTATTTTTTTAATGGAGCTCAGTGCATGGCTGGGTAGCCATACATAGCGCACCTCCATGCCACTAGTTGCTCGTTGCATAAAATACGTTGTTTAAAGATAATTCGTCGCTAAATATCCATAACTGTGAATATTGTTCATTCTTTAGTAGTTAACAAATTGCTTAATAGCATCACCTTAAAATTATGCAGCGCTGAGGCAAGCTTGCACATTTAACTGGATACATACTAAAGAATATTGCAACTCAGACACATTTGACGCCCGGTTCACCCTACATTATCGCTTTATTTAAACTAAGATTAAATGTATAAAATGTATAAGTAGCAAACATTCATTTATTCATCTTCACATACCTACCTTAGAAAAGCTAGATGAGATACCATATTAATTGTTTCGTCGTTTTTGTTTTTTTTGTTCATATTCTAAAAATAAATAATTTTCTATTATTCTATACAACTAAATGCATTTTTGTTCTTGAAAAAATTACGGTCACGACTTTGAAACCTTCACAAAGCTAACCTAGCCAACAAAATTGTCTGAGCCGAACAGAAACAATTATCTATTTAATTACCAGTATGTAATAACGCGATAGAATGCAAAATGCAAGTTGTACCATTTCCTAAGCACGTGTACGGCGGCTGGCCTTGTCTGTATACAACCTATTTCTTATGAAACTGGTCCAATGTTAGGCGTATACAAGTAGTGACATGAAGATGGTGACATTTCTGAGTTGTGAGTTACGCTCTATGATTTATAACCGAATTTTTAATGTGGTTTTATGATGTGTTAAGTTAGCAGACGTTTATTACTGTTTTCAGCAATAATTTTGTTTAGTAGTTTTAAGATGGGCTGTTTGGAAAATATTTTGTCGATGAATTTGGATAATAAATATTGTAATTTTTTTTGTGGATGTGGTTTAAGTGACATCTTGTTTATTGCCATTGCGTCGCGCGTGGTGGATTGGTTTTTTAAACGGGACAACACTTTGTGTGATCCTCAAATAGTTGTTCCAACTCTGGGTAACATACAGGGTGGCTTTTGTCACGGCAGACCTTCAAGCAGGCGAAGCCACGGGCTAAAAACTATCATCGTCCTAGCTAAGAACTACACGCTTTGGAGCCCAAGCTCCGCTTACTACGGAATTCAATATTCGATCTATAGATGGATCTGTAGATTTTAGATTCTTTTTTGACATAAGCTGCATACAAAATATGTCAAACACGAATCTCAAATCTCAAAATCCATGTATGTATGAAAATGGCCGTTAGTAGTCTAGCCAGATATTACAGAATATCAACATTTCCACAGACACACACTAATACACAAAACTATATCTACCTACAGCTATTAAGTGACCTGTAAGTACAATCGTTGCGACCATGTACAAAAGGTTACGAGTTCAAATCTCACAATCCCACGCGCTGCACTATAGGTTGTCTACGCACAAATCTTAGCATTGTGGAATGTTTTAATGCTAATAAATTGTACCGTCGGTTTCTGTCTATCGGCACTTTTCAATATTCGATTTATCCATGGATTTTGAGATTCGAGATTCTTGTTTGACATATGTTGCATGGAGCTTATGCCAAAAACGAATCTAAAATCTACAGATCTATCTATACATCGAAAAGTTGAAATTTTTATCCATTGGCCTAGAACTTAATCCCAGTAAATGCGAAATTTTCATTACCGATAACTTAGACAAGTCCGATATACTTTCAAAATTTCAACATCTTGCTCCCAATATTACTCACGTTGAAAAAAGTGCTCTTCGCCTCCTTGGGTCCCCAATATTAGAAGAAGGTTTCGACTCATTTATTCAAGAAAAAATTCAAAATTTTAGTGATATTTCAGACAGGTTACTCAAAATTATTATGCATTCGGCTTTTACTATTATCAAGTATTGTCTTTTTGTCCCTAAATTTACACACGCTCTTCGATCTTCCCCTTTTTGGAAAAACCCATCTGCACTCGCCCAAATTGACAAACTTATACAAATTACTATAAGCAAAATTCTAAATCTGGCCCTGAACGACCGAGTGTGGCTACAGGCGTCCTTGCCTGTACGCCTGGGCGGCCTTGGCGTTCGCAAAATTACTGACGTAAGCTTACCAGCATTCCTGTCCTCGGTCCACAGCACTGAAGAATTGACCAGGAAAATTTTAGCACCCACACTGGTCAATTCTGAGGTGCCGTTTAAGACCGATGCCATGAATGCATGGAGAATGGCTTGTCCAAGCACCGAGTTACCCCGAATCCCATCTTCTCAGAGGCACTGGGACGGGCCGCTTTGCAGCGTGGTACGAGAAAATCTCTTAAGTACGTCGTCCAATGCTGCAGAGCGTGCTCGTTTGCTGGCTGTGGGAGAGTGGGAGTCAGGGCTTTGGCTTCAGGCACTGCCATCGTCCAACATAGGTACCATGTTGGACGATACGACCTTCCGCATTGCTTCTTGCCTTCGTTTAGGTGCGCCATGTGTTTCTCCACATCGCTGTCACTGTGGAGAGGCTGTCGACAGCCTTGGTCACCATGGTCTGTCATGTAGCAGGAGCGCAGGTCGTATTTCACGACACGCCAACCTCAATGACATACTTCGTCAGGCTCTTGTCACCGCTGGCGTTCCAGCCCAACTTGAACCTCAGGGCTTGGCACGCGACGATGGTAAGAGACCAGACGGTATGTCTTTACTGCCATGGAAGCTGGGTAGGCCTTTGGTGTGGGACGCAACATGTGTCGATACCCTTGCGCCATCTCATCTTCCTAGCACAGCGGGTTGTGCGGGCGCTGCTGCTGCTTCAGCGGAGATTCTCAAAAGGCGCAAATACATAAATCTAGTAGGGGATTATGTATTTGATCCGTTTGGAGTTGAAACGTTGCGACCATGGGGTCCAAGTGCCAGATCTCTTTTTAGAGATCTTTCAAAGAGACTTGTTGACGCCTCGCGTGACCAGAAGGCTGGCCTGTATTTGGAACAAAAGATCAGCATTGCCATACAACGTGGCAATGCTGCCAGCATTCTGGGCACGCTTCCAATTGATGGCGATGTGGAGGATTTCCATGACGCCCTATGAATTCTGCTTTTACTTTTTTTTTATATATTTTCTTTTATTTGTTAGTTATTTAAGTATAGATATTATTGTTTTAATTTATGTGTAAATAGCTACTTAGTTATAGTTAGTTTTAATGCAATTATAATGTACCTAGATCGAATATTGAATACCATAATATAACATACAGTTATAAGTTATGGACTGTACGGCGGGCGTTGTGATATTACCGACTGCCTCGCCGCTATACACACTATCTTTGTGGGTTGGATCCCACACGGAAAACCACTTACACTTTTATAATGTTCCCCGCAATATAATATTCATTCCCAGTGCGCGAGATATCTATCATCTACTATGTATCTAAATAAAAAAGTATAAGTACATTGTTATTAGTACATTAAAATGTATCTGCTTTGTCTTCAAGTTTGCATATTCCAAAAATAATTCAGTTTATCTTTGATTAATATCATGGCTTGCAGTACAATGCGCTCTTATTTGTTAAACTTACTACGTCATGCGCATAATTAGATATGATGATTTCGTTTTTGAAAGTGTAGTTCTTATTTATTTTTTTACGGTATGTATTGAAAATGGAACTATACAAAATTCATTCACATACAAATATAGGGGAAGACCTAGGCGGACGTCCTCTGTCCAGATTGGAGACATCCTAAAAAAAGGACAGGTCAGAAGTACCCTAAACAGAAGAGCATGCATGAGAAACTTCATGGGAGTGAATGAAGCAAGAGAGGTATGTCAGGCTCGTTGCAAATGGCGTTCCGTAGTCTCTGCCTACCCCTCCGAGAAACAGGCGTGAGTCTATGTATGTATGTATATGTACAAATATAATGAATGCGAAAATCTGTCTTTCTGTCTGTTACGCTTTCTCGACTAAAAATGTTAATCAATCAAGTTCGGTTGATTTTGAGCGCGCACAAAGCAAGCTCTGACCCAATAGGAATGAAATCATGCCCTCATGTGCGTATATCTGCACACGATATTAGTATAATAATGATAATTCCCACGGTACAATTGAGATTTTATGTTGAATGCTATTTATACAAAATCTACCTATAGACGTAGATATTTGTATTATTGTATACAAGATGTACCTAAACACCTATACATACACGTATGTATAAAAAAAATTATATATAACTAGAGGACCCGTGCTGCTCCACAGCATATTTTAATATTATAAAAAAAACGCTTACATATAGGTATGATGAGTACATTGTAGCCTTATCTAATAAGTAAAAAGATGATATTCTTACCAAAAATATATATATCACAGAACTTCTTTTCTCATAACATTGGCTTTGCGTTGCATCTTAGGTATCGTGAAATTTTCTACCTTGGCATTACTAAATAGTTAACCGCGCAATAGGGATATATATAATATGTATGTCCATTGGCACCCATCACACGTTTGTAATCTGTTGCATTTGTAATCTCTGGCCATATGCTTGGTCCCCAACAATGAAGTTACTATATACATCCCACTTATTGACAATGTTATCAACAGTGGCCAAACGAATTTCATAATGTTTATTCTTAATTCCATATAAACAATAAGAAATTGCGCGGAATAAGCAATTACCGTCACCAAGAATGGAAATCACTTGAAAATTGTTGATGGTAGAATTAAACAAATCTGAACCCGTTTCCACCCGTATTTTTTGACAGGAGGAGGACCATCCGGTACCAAATCTCCAACGGGGCCGTCATTGACCAAGATTCTTTATTCAAACTTTCTCTGAGCATTTTTCAATTTCCTTCCAAGAACCATCATTTTAATCTTAATATATAAAATCCTTGCGTTACTGACTGACTGACAGACACGCTACAGCCGAAACTATTGGGCGCAGGAAGCTGAAATTTGGCATGTAGGTTTCTTGGGAACCGAAGGGGGGGCACTAAGAAGGAATTTCCCGAAATTCCCACGGGATCGGCCAAAACGGGTAAATTAAAAAAAATGCAGGCGTAGGTGCTGGCGTCCTCTAGTTGAAAATACAACTACTCACAAAAAATCGTTATTAAATCAGAAACTTAAGTAACTAACTTACGATAACTTCAAAGATAACTTCACTTTTTTTATTTTATCTGTCAATAAGTATTTAACTACCAAAATTAAAAATATAGATAAGCAACTTTTTTTTTAAGTAAGAAAATAGGTTTTATTTCTGTTATCCAGCTAAATATTTCTGTGAGAAACACGATTTATTTTGTTTTGTGTATGGGTGTGATTAATCCATCATAATTTAGAAATGTAATAATTACGTTTATACTTTTTGAGAGAAATTGTAGTTTTGGTAGGTTGCTATCAAAGATACCATATCTTTGGTAGCAATCGTAAGTAAAATTGCTACCAAAACTACCATATAGTGCAAAAATACAATTTCTACCAAAACTTCTATTCCTACCAAAAATACTATTCCTATCAAAACTACTATTTGTACGAAAACTACTATTCGTACTAACACTATCATATTTATCATGTTTTCAAAACTACCATTTCTACCAAAAGCGCCGGTGCTGTCAAAAGTATCTTTTCTCTCAAAACTACTTTTCTTACCAAAGGTACAATTTTACCATAACTACAATTTGTAATAATATAATTATATGACAATAGTACTATGAACCGCTGTAATATGTACCACATAAAAAAATTAGGATGCCCGAAGAAAGTCCGTAATTTAAAAACACAAAAAATTTCCTAACATAAAACGTAAGGAAAATTCCTCAACATCAGAGATCAGTTCACCCAACATTAGAGGTTAACTGGTAACATTCGGGGAATATTACCTGCCATCAGCGATAATTCACTATAGTGATAATTTGACCAACATCGGGTATAATTTTACACACCACCACACTCACACCCATATGAAAGTAAGTCAAGGTCACCTTAAGGAGGCATAACGTTTTTTCCTGGCAGTTACCGCAAGGAAGTTATTAGATGCCATAAAAATATTTTTGAATTTAGAACCGTCCATGTAGAGAGAAAGCAATGGAATCTTAAGAAATTTATAGGAAAATATTGAAAAATAAGTTCAATCTCCACACCTATCTTCCTTCAAACTTACCCAATTTAAATGAGCATACCATCAAATGAAAGAGCTCTTTTTAGCGCGTGTTTTAGGCCTATAACGAAACGCCTACCTCAATGAGAACCAGATATATAGAAGCAGAAAGTCATTGACTATGGCTACAAAAACGTAAAAAATGTATGGGAGAAAACTGCTTTTGCATATAACTTCATGAATGTGCAAGTTAGGTATTTTCTAATGCTTGATGACAAATCTACGCAGCGAGAGCTTTCATTTAAAAAAAAAATCCTGCGAATCGGTTGCGTAGAACGGGCTGGCCGACTCGTATTATAAAACACAAATTCTTTTAATATATAGATTATATATATAGGTATCACGTGTGTAGCTGAAAAAGGAGTGCATGACGTTTGACAGTTTAACAACTGTCAAACGTCATGTCAGTGTTATTTAACTTTTAACTGTCACTGCCGTAAATACTTCTTACATATTACGTATAAATACTTGGAAAACATTACAAATTACATTACATATCTATCACGTGCAATTAAGGACCATACTTACTATAATAACAAATACATGTGCATGTACTAACCACGGTAAATAAATCCTTCCTTATGTCTACATGATTTGAATTAAAAACGGAATATTTATAATTATAACATAAACAACATATCTTCCGTTCGCAGGCATCTTAACTCCGAGCCGTTCTCCTTGGCGCCGCATTTTCCATACTCAGCGTATCTCAAGCACTCGTTCTAATTAATAATAATATGTCTATGTGCGACAGGTAATTACACGTACGACCAAGTGTTCGGTAAAGGTCGGCAGTTGCCCGCGATCAAGGTTGCCAAAGTGCTGGCCGGATCGAGCTGGCATGCGCAGAATTCCGCCTTAAAAGACTGACGCATTGATTTCTTAGATTTTTTTACTTCCTATTTATTTGTACTGTCAAATACAGAGGCTATGAATGCAAATCGATAATTTGCATAGAAATTTTAATAGTAGTGCAGTATTGAATTTATATGATCCAGTGCCCAAAACATTAATTAGACAAATATCCGATAAAGCTAGCACACCATCAAGGTCATCAGAGTACTGGTTGAATTAGAGCATCCTGCAACTTAAAAGAAAAGTTAGAAATTCTGAATGATATTATATTGTATAAGAACTACTAGATTTGTCATATAGATGGAATGACAATGAATGGAAATGACTTAAATATGATAAATTACTAAACCCCGTAGGAAAATATAAATATTAAACATCACGAAAGTATAAATACCTATATTAAGCTACTTACCTAATTCTACAGATTTGATTTCTTTTGTTGGATCCAAGTTGCTTATCACGTGAGCATAAGAAATGACGAAATTATAATGAGGTTTGTATCCACTAGTAGTCCATGGTCAGGCATGACGTCACTACTGATACTAAATACATCTTAAAATACCAGTTGTTTACAACTCCTTGTCGATCGGAAGGTTAGTTAAGTTACCGACTCGGTCAATAATAAATATATTGTGTCACTAGAAATTTAAGTAGATTTACATTACAATCCAATTTAATAGAAGCCTCGAAAAAGTCTATAAAAAATATTTTATTCATGAAAATAATGTTGCTTCAGTAAATGTCATTTCAAGTTGTTGCGGTAAGCCGCGACAAGCTTATATGTATGTATATTATTATGCTTTGTAAGACTACTACCACTTCTATGTTATATGACAACCATTTAATCACTTTCTGAACAGCAGTTGATATACCTAGATTACAAGTAAGAATATTTTTAAAACTGTTACCGTATTAAATTTATCTCGCCCTTATAATACGAGCATACTTCTTACATACCTCCGTATAGAAATATAATCACTTTTATAATGTTTCAATTAGAAGTATTATATAATTAAGAATAAATTAATTATGAGCTAAGTTACCGCTATGTAATTTTATAATTGTTACGTTGTATTTTATGTCATGGCCAGTGAAATAGAAAAAGTATCACAACCAACAATTACGCACTTATACAATAATTGTTGAAATAACTTTATATAACGGGACATAATTACGTAATCGACTGCCATGTTGATCGTGAAATCCCGATTTTGAATCCATGGTAGGAATTTTGATTTTGTTATTTAAGTTTCCTGTTGATACACCGCGTTTCGGTGCCTGCCTACCTAGTTAATCAACATTATATACAAAAATATTCCTGTGGGATATTAAAAATATTGCAACGATTAGTAGATCGAATAAACAACATACATACATAACTTCACGCCTTTTATACCTGAAGGGGTAGGCAGACGTGTATTACACACCCACATTTCGAATAAACAAACTCAGAACAATAGTCTGTGCGTCACGCCATAAGCAGTATAGCAGTGGATCACATAGCCATTGACAACACAGACTAAACCTAGATCACCATTTTGTTGTTAGTTCTATGTCAAAATCAATTTATGTATAATAAGTGAGGTTAGTTCTTAAGTAATGAATACTAATACTATCTGAAAAGTTTCATGGATATTTATTCCTCTTTCTCGCAAAAACTACAAAACAGATTTTAATCAAACTTTGCAGTAAACCAGAATAACACATAAACTATCCTTTGTCACGATAGCCAACACAGGCGGAGCTGTGAGTCGTATCTAGTATAACAATAAGTTTGTAAACCTCAATATTACTGACGACATTACTCGTCCGGGCGTTGAACAAGAGCTTCAAGCTCACGCTTCATGTTAAAACAAAAGCGTCCAGTACGCCATTAGAGCGACGACGCAGTCAAATTATTGTCAAAATAATGGACAACTTTTGTGCTCGCCAGTACAGTTGACAATACATTAAATAATGGCTGTCTGGAAAGTTATATTTAATTCCGGCTCGGTTGAAACCTGTGATCAACGTGTTTCGTTGTAAATTTTATAACGCACTGGGGTAATAAATGGTGACGTGAGATGGCGATTGTTATAATCTACCTAGACATACAAAAATCAATTGCTGTTCGTTAGGTTCACAAAAACTTGGTAGGTAGTGACTGGAGCGAATTGAATAATTCGATTATTGTGTTACTTTATTTTATCCTTTAAATTGGTGTGTAGTGTCGAAAAGAAATACAGCAAATCGCTAAAACGTAGATATTTCAATGATAATCTAACAATTAAAAAGTCTGGCAAATAAAGTTCACGTTGAAAAAAAAAAATTTAGTACGATTTCATCTTGTAATTAAAGTACCATCCATCGTTTCATATTTATAGAAGAGCATGCATGAGAAACTTGATGGTAGTGAATGAAGCAAGAGAGATAATTATGTCGGGATGCACGTTCCGTAGTCTCTGCCTGCCCCTGCGGGAAACAGGCGTGAGTCTCTGTATGTATATTTTTAACAATATTTTTAAACACCAAGCATAGAGTTTGATACAACTCTTTATATTACAGTCACATCAAACCCACGTGTATGTAGTGATATTGTATCAAACGCTGTGCATTTATTATTACCCAATGCTAGTCAGCCGGTTATCATAAATACTGGCTGTGTCAAAGCACGCCTAGTATTTGTTTTAAGCGGTTTCACAACCAACTAGAACGCGATCGAGGCGAAACCACGCAAAAACTTATAAGTACTCGTATACGATATGAATGTTTCGAAAGTGCACAAACATGACAGTTTTTATCACAATATGCTAATTATAAATCGTACTTGTTTTAAAATGTATATGATCTGAATGTTGCTATGCAGAACATGACCTTAAACTTTAAATAAGCTATTCCAAGGAGACTGGGCAGTAGTAGGTGCGTGAGTTCGTACTCACTTGGTTCGCAGCTTGTGCATTGCTTAGTGTATCGTATCTTCTTGGTAAAGCAAGTCCTATGGCTTATAGGGTACCTTGTATACAAGGTCAATAATAACAAACAATTATCTAATTTCACTACAGACTGGTACACTGATTCCCCATACGTTTTGCCATACATATTATAATTAAAGCAATCAGGATGGAAAACGCGGCAACATTTTTTTTAAATAGACTTTCATAATTTTTATTGCGCTGCATATGTATTACATGTAGTATAAAGGTAAGGTATAGACAAAATATGGACCCTGTCGGGCACGGCAAAATAAATAGAAGAGGAGAAAGGAGGAAGCCATTGTTATTATTAAATATTGAAAAGATATTCAACATAATTATTCTTCTTCTTAATGAATTAAATAACTATAAATAATAATGGTTAAGTGGTAATCTTTGTATAAATAAATAAATTACGTAAATTGAAATGCAAGCTCTTATTAGTCACTGTATTTATTCAATTAATGTTAGTTTAAATTATTACTTGTCATTTAGGAACTCATTTAAATTATTATAGCTTTTATTGAGCAGAAATTATCTTAATTTAGTAATAAATCTATTGTATTTAATTTCCGACTCGCACTTGATTTTTTAAACTTCAATAGCGTCACAGATCATCATTGGAGTTCTTTAGCAAGTATTGTGGCTCATCAAATCGCAGGTAGTGGTTGGTTCCTAGCTGTATTTGTTCACACACAGCAGATGCTCGACAAAGTCTGCTGTGTGTGAGACTAATGAAACCCAAGAAGGACAAAGACACCAAAAGAAATGATGATACCGTGAACTCATTCTGCGTGAATAGTAACACCAAAGGTTGAACAATGGTTTTTCAGATAACTTCTAAATGCAAGAAATATCATCGCAGTCTTCCGTGACTACGACTTTTGTGAAGAAATTCGTTGGATAGTAATAAATAATGTAGTTTTTAGATCATTCGGTTCAAATGTACTCTCAATCAAACCATATATCGCGATCAAATTCGTAAACTATAGTTTAATTTAAATTTTTGAATAATGGTTATTAAGTCTCAAAAGTCTCGATAGTTGGGGGGCAGTCTCGAAAGCACAACAAAATCGTCGAGACTCTCGAAATTTTTGAGACCGAGACTCCCGGGATATGAAAGCCTTAGTTCTTAACATATACAATGTAATATATTATCTACCCTAACAAATAAAAGCTTGTAAAAACCTAACTTGAAGTTTGTGCTTTGTGAGTTAAATAAGGTGGTTTTTACAGGCAGAGTAAATTATTTGGCGCAATTTTACGGCAGGTAGCTTCAAATACATGGTTTAGCTCGTGCTTCTTTGTGAAAACAGGAACACGAATGTTTCTCCCGACCAAAAACGGGCTTTGCAATAAAACCGAATGTTAGTTTTACTTCCCCGCCGAAATACGTTTTTGCGTGTCCATGAGTAGTTTTGTTTGGAGAACATTTTCTTTGATTAATTACTTCGTACATTTCGGTGTCCAATTGAGGTGTCGTTTCTTGTTTTTAAGGATTAAATCTACGATATTCGTATTCAATGCTAGTTCAATTTATAAAAAAATAATGATCATGGTTTAGCTATATGTGTAAATCAGAAGTGTTAAATAAATTAAGTAATATCGGATTTGTAAATTATTGATGTATAAATGATGTGATGTTGGATTTATAGGTCTGTATTTTATAAAATGCATTATTGGATTATTTTTTTTTTTTTTTTTTTTTTTTTATTAGAAAGAACCTGTCAAATTGACTACACGCTGCCTGGTGGTAAGCTGACAGTGAAGTCCTATTGGGAAGGCCACCATCCCCAATTGCTGGTTAAGCAATGTGACATGATGGCCCTCACTTTGACGGCCTTGAGAGATGCTTTTTCGCGCCCCGCTTAAAGGACCCAGGATCAAGGGAGGAAGGAAACACGTGAGCTGGCAGTGAGTTCCACATTTTTATGGTACGGCAAAGGTAAGACGTACCGAACCTTTTCGTACGTGACGGTATCAGATCTACCGTATAAGGGTGGCACCTTAACCCGGCACGTGTTGTTCGGGATAGGAAAGGAGAGGGTGGGATGAGTTGAAAGAGTTCTTCTGAACACTCACCGTGATACAATCGGTAAAAGACAGCCATTGAGGCTACGTCCCTGCGTAATTGCAGAGATTCAAGGGACTTAGTAGCCTCAAGGTCACCTATGATACGGACAGCACGCCGCTGCATCCTATCAAGGGCATCTAGCAGGTACTGAGCGGAGCCGTTCCAGAGATGAGAGCAGTATTCCACGCAGGGGCGAACCTGAGTCTTGTATAATAGACACAACTGCTCCGGCGTGAAAAACCTCCTCACTCTGTTCAGGACTCCGAGTTTTCGAGATGCCGATTTGATGACACCCTCAATGTAGTTTCTCTGGTTGAGATTGCGGCGTATGTCCATACCAAGTATATTTAGACTGTCCTGTATCGGTAGTGGAGTGTCCAGAAGAGAAGGTTGGGGAAGGAATGGAGATAACTTAGCTGAAAATGCGCACACCTGTGTCTTCTTGGCGTTGAACTCGACCATGTTTTCAGCACCCCAATTCGAGATGCTGTTCAAAACCTGGTCAAGCTCAGCGACAAGTTTTCGCCTATTTTCCTCAATGTCGGCCTGCTTAAATATAGCAAAAACACTCATATTTTACAGCAGGAATTAAATTATACCACTTCCAATAGCTGCTAATTAGTACAGGATAAAATATTATTTGTAAATACTTATAATTTATTAGCAAAATTGCTGTCAAGCTTACTATTTGTACTTCCATATTACATAATATCGATGAGTGGCTCAAACATTTCTCCAGCAGCTAATCCATATAACAAAAATTTGGTCATAATCTAAATAAGTAAGCATATACATACTCATGTGTATATACTCGTACATGTTTACCAACAATTCCACTGGCTTACTTTGATAAATAGACACGCAGTTCCGCAGTTATGCAACTTCCACGAGGAAAATGTATGTGTTCGCAATAACTGTACTTCTGCAAGAAACTAACATGGAGGAAAAAAGTTAAGTAGTAGCTAGCTATGGGAACAATATTGTAACTAATCCAAAGCAAGGGAAAACCTTCGCCACTCTCAGTTATTTTATTTATTTTTGTGTAGAAAATAAACTATGTTAGTAGTATGTTTTTTTACACGTAGTTTTGTGTACTCGTAGGTTTTTACAGTGGGACTGTGTCTTTCTTGTTACCTTTCAGGTGGCAACTTCTTGCACAGTCTGAAGCCCTTAAATTCATTCTATACTATTATATTATATACCAATTCACACCCTGCAATTATGTTCTTATAATTACAGAGTATTGATATTTGAAAACCTTAGACTAAAAAGGCATGGTGGTAGGAGCCGGATATTTGCTTCTTTATATTATGACTATTTTAGAACTTATTCATACTGCCGCACTATTTATAGATGCAGTAACTACTACTAATTTCAATAGCGCCTGCGACGTTTCTAAATTGCAATATATTGCAGTATACAGATAGATAGATAATATTCTTTATTGTACACCAAAATAAACTACATTTCTAAAGTATCTTAAAACTACAATTTATGTACAATCGGCGGCCTTATCGCCAAGGGCGATTTCTTCCAGGCAACCTTAGGATGGACAGATATGATGTTAGATGTTTTGTGACGATGGTGTAGCTATATGTAACTAAATCTATAACCAAAGATTTCAATAATATACTAAAATACACATATACAATTATTAATTATACATATATATACATATATATATATATATATATATATATATATATATATATATATATATATATATATATATATATATATATATATAATATACACATAAATATATACCAGTATCCATAATGGTTATACCAACCTGAGACAGTACAGATAAATACATACCTACTATATGCACATATACTATGAATATCGATATACTAAATAATACAGATACAGCGAATATAAGTGTCAAAGATAGACGATCACTACATCAATGTACCTACATATCAAGTTACCTGATTTAAATACTGATTTTTTATTATTCCTTTGAATATATTTAAGTAATCTGCTCTGCGAGTTTCTAACGGTAAAGCATTCCACAGGCGCACTGCCTGAGCAGTGAAAGATTTGTCGAAATAGTAGAATGCTTCGGCATCTCCAGCGTAAGATCTTCAGACGACCTCAAGGACCTTAGATGTGTGTCATGATTTCATAAAGGAACTTAAATCGTTCTTTGAGATAAGAGGGAGTACTAGGATTAAATAGAACATTATATAACAATGTAAAAGTGTGAGTATTCTGCGAAGACGAATTGGCAGCCACTTGAGTTTATTGCGAAAATCAGAGACGTGATCATATTTGCGCAATCCAAATATAAATCGAATGCAAAAGTTTTGGAGACGCTGAAGTTTATCTAGCTGCTCTTCAGTGGGGTCGAGATAGCTGACGTCGGCATAGCCAATAACAGGCAGTAGCAGAGTTTGAGCAAGCGCAATCTTAGTGGTGATCGGCAGAAAATTGCGTAATCTCCGCAACGAACCTGCTGATGCAAACAGTTTGCGACTAGTTTCTTTTATTTGCGATCTCCATGACAAAGTTTCGTCGAAGTATATGCCCAGGTTTTTAACAGTTTTGGCGAAAGTTAGTTCCTTTTCATCAAAACTGATTTTTGGTCGAAGGGGCCAACTGATTTTCGAAACTAGTTTGGGGCTGCCGATAATGATAAGTTGGGTTTTTTCGGCATTCACTATCAGTCCATAATTCTTAGTCCACTCACAAATCTGCGCTAAGTCCGTATTTATGGTAGTGCAGGCTTCTGCTAACTTATTTAAGGGAGCCTGCGTATAAATCTGCAAATCATCTGCATAAAGGTGGTAGGAAGAAAGTAAGTGGTTTGAAATGGAGTTAATAAATATCGCGAAGAGTAAAGGAGATAGCACGCCACCCTGTGGCACACCGGCATTTGTATTTGACCAAGTGGAATGTTTGTCTTTGATGCGTATACGTCGCCGGCGACCAAACAGGTAACTATGAAACCAATCAATTGCCGATGGAGATACGTTAAGAGAGCGTAGAATGCCAAGTATGATGTGAAAATCTACGGTGTTAAAAGCATTGCTAAAATCAAGTAAGGACAAGACCGTAAGATTTCCATTATCCATGCCTAGCCTAATATCATCAGTTACGCGAACCAAGGCAGTGACAGTACTGTGGCCGGGACGGAAACCGGATTGGAAGGGAATTAGGAGTGCATTTCTATGTAGGAAGGTACTGAGTTGTGAGTGAACTAGACGTTCAAGGACTTTAGACAGGAAGGGTAAAATGGGTATGGGACGATAATCTGAGAAGGAACTGGGTTTGGGTTTCTTGGGTAAGGGGAGTATTAGTGCATCTTTCCAATCGGATGGAACAGATTTTACTTCTCCAGCAATAGTGAAAGCGTATGACGTTTAGTGTACACGGGATCATATACGTTACATTAACCAACCAAAACCAACTACTGCCTTCTGTCATATACAAAAAATCACTATTTTATCTACTATTTTCTTGCTCCATTAATTTAAAGCGGCTCAAATGGAATGGTCTATTGCTTTACCTATTAAGAATACCTTTAAAAAAGTGATATTTTTAACAGTGCATCAAAAATCTTAAGTAACACACACTGAAGTGCGTTACGCTAAAAAACTATTCTTTCACTAAAATTCTAATTGCACACCAAATATGCCGATCGTTCTAAAAATATCATTTAATATGAAAAGTCTCGTCCGCTTAGGAAACTTATCCACTCAGAAAACTCAATAGGTTATGTTAGGTTCTCTTGTGACCCTGCACCCAAAATAGGAGCCCTGCGAAGCAGGGCGCCGTCAACTCAGATTATTGAAGTATTTGGTTGTTTAGTAATACTAAAATATGAATTGCTTCTTATTCATTGAAAGGATTACTTTAATAATTAGAGATTTCCAACGGTCAATAAACAGGTGTTCTTTATGAAATATTTTAGTGAGTATATTTTGGTGTGCAATTAGTATTTTTGGTGAAATAAAGGAATATTGTTTGGCAGACATCAGAGATATATTGAGGAAGAGTTAAATACCCTTTAAAAATATTAAAACTACAGCAATAAGCGCCAAGCACGATACAATGATTTAAGTAACACATACCTACTTATATTTATCCTCTGTATTTTGCAATAGAAAAATGCTTATGGTAACTGTTATACATGAACAAAGTACAATTCTAGAAAATCGCTTTCTTAAACCTCTTCATCTCATCTGTGTGGACTTGTGTATCAAATTTTATTTCATACGTAGATTACGCATATCTCCAAAACTATTTGTTACAAAAGAGCAGACAATTGAAGTAATTTCGTATTCCGCGAATGTTGTTTGCCAAATTTGGTTTAAAATAGTAAAATGAATATAGAATAATGTTCAAAATAAACTTCCATCGGCAAATTGAAACTACGTGATCGACATCAGTAATATATTTTTTATTCAAAATCTGTGCTGTCAGTTGATGTTTATTTATTTGAATAATGACATTTAAATGGTTTGACAATTTCAAACTAAACTGTACAAAAACATTGATTAAATAACTTTCAAGTTAATTTTTTTTATAAAACAAATTAAAAAAACTGTTTTTATATGATATGAAAGTTACGTTTTTATAACCGATTTCAAAAAGAAGGTTCTCAATTCGACTGTATTTTTTTGGAAAAATATTTCATTACCCTTACAATTTTCTTCCGTATAGTCACATACGGCATGTGTTCACGCACGCGTGTAGTTCGAAGTAGCTGGAAAGTTACTGGCGGTTCATTGTTTGTTGGCTGCCTTTCTTAGAAGCTACAGGAAAAATGCGAATTGAGATTAATTTATTACGTCGCTGAGAAAACATGGAAAGCAGTGGAAAGCTCTCTATTAAGACGAGCGGGCGGGGAATACGGCGATTAATTATGATTTCTTTTAACGGTGTCGGACGTGGTCGACCGTCCTTGCGTCTTTATTACGTATGCTGATAGCAATTTCAAAAAGTTCTAGTTTTGCACTGAGATTAATGCTTTATCATTATCATTACATAGTATAAAACAAAGTCTGTCTTCTGTCTGTCTGTCTGACTACGCAACGGATTTTAATGCGGTTTTTTTAAATAGATATAATGATTTAAGAGACGCTGGCAACGTCTAGTGAGGAATAATTGTGACAAAGATGTTGATGGATGTGATGCCATAAATGTAAAAGTTTGGTTGGTTAGTATAATAAGTGGCATTTATTAAAATCATTTTAGTAAAATGAGATTTAAGTTAAGTTTTATTGGAATAGAGACTAGATAAGATTAAAATTTGCAGGTTAAAATATGTTGTAATTAAATTATGCAGGTTAATATACATATGTTTTGGAAATGTTAGATATTAGATATGTGATATCGTCGAATTTAAGCCTGAATTTACATAGATTAGTTAGTTTGTCTGCATAATGTGTTAGACTTTGCATGAATTGTTAAAGTTATATTAATATAAGCTTTTGGTCGGGACTTTGTCCACGTGTAGCCCGGTTATTTGGACAAAATATTCTGGTGTAAAATGTACAGCTTATACATCAACTTTGCAGTAATATATTACTGAAAAGTTTCATCAAAATTGGTTTAGTAGTTTTTGAGTGGCATAGTAAAAAACATCCATATCCAGGACGCGCCGGATATCGGGACTCTTGTTCGCTTTTCTACGTTGTTCGGGGACGACGAGTGGCCGAGTTTTGGACCAAATCTATTTTAAGTGTTGCCCCATCGAAACTATATGTATATATGAATAGGACATTCATTCTGTATCACAAGCTTGAGCATTTATTATAGTTATCACAGTTTTTTAGAGCACCTCAACAACAAGTGATGGTATTTCTAAAGGTCAGCGTAGATTATCGGAGTAGCAGCGAATGAATAGCACCACGCAGTAGTCGATTACGCGTCGTTCAAATTACTGTCGTATGCCAAAGCAATGAAAGTTGAATATATGTAAATTGTGTTATCGCTGCTACTTCACCTGGCTAGATTGGCACAAATTAAATTTAACCCAATGTTCTTACAGGCGTGGCTGTGCCAGATACTGAAAGTGAACGTTAGCCTTCGCCACTGCTCTTTCTTGAATTTTAACCTTAGATTTGCAGAAAAAATAAAGATAAGTTTGAAGCTTATGCTCATCAAATAAAATGCATCGCTACGGATTCATCACAAACAGTGCTTAAGTCATTTTCCTGATTGACCTGAGTTATATACGACAACAATTAATTAAATTCTATGAAAAAGGCACAAAGAACATCCATTCAAGAGCTGACGTTTAACAGCCAGCAAGACATTACTATTTTGTTTGATAGACTCACGCTTGTATCCCCGAAGGGGTAGGCAGAGGTGTTATATTACACCAATAGGGGGGCGAGATTGCCGTAACCGGGCACATCAACAGACTCCGTGCTGCTAATGGGAATTCGGAAAACCCAGTAACACTTTTGCCCGACCCGAGAATAGAACCCGGGACCTCCGATCAGCAGTCGCATACGCCACTGGACCACGGATGCAAGACATTACTAATAAAAATATTTAAAAAAAACATAACAAAACTGATAGCGACTGTATAGCAATTCCCTTGACGACATAGAATTAAAGCTCATATTTCTAGAGATGTCCGCGAGACGTCATCGTCATTTCTTATAATTACTTTTCCTTACTGTGAACAAGCTCAAGATTAATACCACCTAATTGCCTATCTATTCAGTGTACTCGGCGGTTTAAGAGCTTCATTAATATCTATTAGGATTTTTGCGCCACTTTACCTATATTTAAATTAATTATCTTTCGGTTAATTGTCCTATTTAAACGCAGTATATTTCAATCACTTTATCAATCAACTATTTTGGTTTCCTTCCATGATTGATATGATTTTCCAGGTATTTTTATAATACGGTATTAATATTATCGTAGTAAAATAAAAGAGCACTGCCGCAAACTATTCTGAAAAATATAAAGATTTTATTTTATACTTTATAAGAAAAGTTGTGTTTTATTTACGAAAGACATATTGCAAAGCATCGACTTATCAAGCAATAAATTTCAGTACAAGTTAATTAGTTTTTGTATTAACATGTCGTACTAACTGATGGATTGGCATAATATATATAGCTTCGTTACAACGTTGTATTGTAAAGTGTAAAAATAGAAAATATGTGCGTTTTTTCTATGTAAGAAATAAATCAGCTTAACGTTGATAATGTTACTGTTTTTTGTTTGTGAATTTCTTCAGAACAACATCAATATTCATTATTTTTCTACCTCTTCTATTCATCAATTCAAATTTGTGTCATTCTTATAAAATAAAACTAGTTCATATTATAATTGCAACTAGGTATAAATCCGTGTGGCCATCTATTACCCGAAGCCAGCACAGCATTCTTTCATCTCTATATGATGAAGTACAACACTCTAGGGACTCCATCTGTGACAAATTCTACGATAGCACAGACGGGGCGGAAGCTCAGTCTCTTATATCTTTATCAAGATACTGCATATTGGCACTGATTCAATAATCTCAGGTTTATATTCTCCTAGATCGAGTTCGTGGAAATCCGCCCCTTGATAAGAACTTTCGTAATAAAGGAATTGGATTTATAATAGATATATTCGTCCCTGAATTTGGATATTTCAGATTCAAAGTTACTCAGCAATAAGCGTTAATGATTAAACTCATTTTCAATTCATAAAAATAAAATAATCTAATCAACAACTTCTTACTACAGAGTTAACACCCGAAAATATAATAGGTAAGTATATGTAAATCGGATGTTGCCCACATTTTCATAACAAGCTTCAAAATTTGCTGAATACCAAACAAACATTAAAACCCTTTTTTAAGCACTTAAGGGTGGAATGTAAAATTATCCGTCTTCAATGGATGCCTACGTTACAAGACGAACCCACTGTCCAAATTTCATGATTCTAGCTAAGGTACGTAGTTAAAGCTCTACGATGATTTGTCATTCAGAGTACCTATGTCTTTTTATTGTAAAAACATAGATGTGACGTTCAAAGTGAACTAAATTAGCTTAAACAATAGTTAATGCAAGCACAGCTGGTCTATTCCAGTAATGGTTACCTCTATTTGTCTTCAATTATAATGTTATACGTGGATTAATCTTTGCAAGGATTGTACAATTCATTGAACTCTGAATTGAAAGGGCTATAAATAGTGGTCCGATTATTTCGCTAACTGTTATTCAAGGATTTTCGATCAAGGGCAAACTAAGGAATATGTTTTAACATATTTATGGAAAGGGCGCTGTGACTCAGTGAAAATTAGTACCGGTTATGATACTATATTGAGCAGGTATGAAAAGTGGTAGTATGGTGAGAGAAAGCTCACTTCCTTCTTTTTGAATTCGCTTAAAAACACGCCATAACGATTTTAATAGTTGTCTGGTGGTAAAATATGAGTGAGCTTAAACATAGACCAATAATTAAATAAAAATAATTGGTAAGTATGTTGCGTATAATTTCGCCAAAACCCTGATTAAACAACAATAAATTGTTGAGGCTATATATTATATTTATAATACATTAATAGTTTAAAAAACACTAGAAAAAAACAATGATGGATCGTTAAAGTTGTCTCTATTTCTGGACTGAAGTGTAAACTATGTGCTTTTAATTATAATATTTGATTGTGAAAGCGTGGGGCGCTGGAACAGGAAAGACGTTCGTGTTTCCATTAAAATCTTATCGCAATGACGTAAAGGCTTTCTCAGGGTAATGTCAAAGGCAAGTTAATAACTTATAATCGTCGAACCAGTCCCACGGTAAAAGTTTCTTGTCAGAAAATCGAAATGCATGTACAGTATCGCCAAATATCCTGACAACTTATCTAATCTTAAGTTATTGGTATAACTTAAGTTCGACCGTATCTAGTTAGACTATACGCTGACCCCAATACATTCGGACATGTTACGGCTATAGGATATTTACATATTTATGATGAACGGACGTGTATTATACTAGCCGACGGCCGTGAATTTGTTCTGTGAAATATTGTGTATGCTGAGCTAGGTTCCCGTTATGCTTATCTTTTATAGATCAAACGCTAAATATGGAAACATTTTTTAGCTTTTGCAATATTTTTTTTAGTGGATGCGTCTTATTAGCATCAAAAACGTCAAATTCAATTAGAATTAATTTGATGTGCTGCAAGATTTGAGAAAAATCATAAAATATTTTTTTACAAAATTCGGTCTATTATACTAAGGCATTTAAGGAGATAGGAAGCGTTGATAACAGTGAAGTAGTTTTGCCAAGTAAGGTGAAATCAGTCAGCTAGGTGTATGTATTCCATAGAATGCAACTGAGGCAAAAAGGAGGAGGATACCTTAGCAGAGTATCTTGATCGTTGCAGTCTTCCTTGCTTCTTGCGCTTGTAAAGTTGTATACACCATGCCTGTAATGCTGTCATCTCTTCGCAGCAGTGATAGTGAACTGAGATGACTTCAGAAAGAGGAAGAAGGTTAGTTCACTCGTACAATTGTAGATCCATGGGTCAAAATCGATTGACAAATTCAACATCATATTGTGGACGGCGAGTCAAAGCGCCTGTTGCCGTCCTCCTGATTTCAGGCCGGGGAGGCTGGAGAGAAAAAAGTACTGTCCATGTTTTTCTGAGAATTCAGAAGTGTACGGGACACTACTGATTCTTTTAGTAAGTAGGCGCACAACGTCAGTAGAAAAACTAGACACATCGATCTACATAATATTTTATCGTCAGCTATGTAACACGAATTAATAATTTGGAGGCAAGGCAAAAATAATAGTGTCTGACTTCATTTATTGTTACATGAGTAATAAGATCCTAGTTCCCTTTAAGTGTATTAGATTTCAGCATGGACTAAGGCTTAACAACACACCCCCCCGTGGGATCTCCACCTTGGCTCAGTAACCGTGGATTGGTTACCCTCGGTGAAGCTAAGAGGGATCCAGGAGGGGACGCTCCGCGTGGGCTTGGAGGGGCCTGCGCAGGATGCGTCCAACGGTGCGGGTACGGGGGACAGTTTTGTCTGTCCCTCGCAGTCGGGTGCGGTCGCGGGAGGAGAGGCGTGTCGGTGTTGCGTTGCCGCGCGCCCTATCTCTCGCGACCAAATGGGGGCGCGCCATTCGATGCGTCGCGGTGGGGCCGCAGAGGAAGAGGAGATGCGGTGTTGCGTTGCCGTCCTCCCTATCCTCTGCGGCCGCTGGGTGTTTTGGCAGCGGAGCCCAACACCTTAATCTGCCGCCAAGGGGGTTTTGTTCGGGGCCCGCCTAACCATCTGGCGGGCCAATGCCCGTTGGAGGGTGGCGACGAATGCTTCGGCGATGCCCTACCCTCCGACACAGGGGTACATGAGAAAATCAAGGTGGTTTTTAGTGGAAACACCACATATTCCGTCTCTCAATTCCCCCAAGAGAAATCCGAAGGGATTTTCCACCTAGTAAAACAAAAAAAAAAGGTTTAACAACACAGCAATTTTTTTTCTAGGTGGGACTAAATCTAATCCTTGCTTTGCAGTGCCAATGCTTTGTACATTCGAGGCATAATGGTGTCAAGAGTGACAATCTGATCAAGTTTTATGAAGGTTTGAGTCTGGTAAAAGGCACCTAGTTTTACATTATGACGAACATTACCATGCATGTTATCTTAAGATGCATCTAGATCAATAGAAATCAACGACGACAATCAACAACCTAGAGGCGAATGAGCACAATATTATCTTTAAATTATAGCAGTAATTCTTTATAACTACAATACAGTCTTATAAAAGTAGTAGGCGTTTAATTCGAAGTGGCTATGAGAAAAAATAAAATGTGGTATTGTTACTAAGTAGTAACACCAATTAGGTGTTTAAAATAACAGGGAAAATTGGACAATTTTCCTCGTTCAGGTTAAGAAAAAGTACTTTTATAGATTTGTTAGGGATTGAAAAAATCTACAAAGCAATTTTTTCTAGAAAATGTAATGGTAATCTACTGAGATAAGCTTTTTAGTTTACACAGTTACGGTTCGATATCAGATTTTCCACAAAGCGATTGTCTATTAGCCCTCGGCTACGTATAGATTAATAGAAGATAAATATGTCTGAGGTTAAGCTGGTCGCTTTATTGCCAAGATTATACTGAACACATAATAATTAATACAGTTCGAGTTATGAGTTTGTTAATATAGAAAATGTACTCGCATCTGAAATTCATACGACATTACGAATACGAATGTGTGTCTGTTTGTTTCTTTCTCTTTCACATCGCAATGGAGACATAAATTGGATTGAATGATTTCGTAGAGATAGCTAGGACACTGGCGAATTACATAGGCTACTTGACATATTCGTACATAGGCGGATCTGCGCGTGAAGTCTAGTGATATTTATTAATATTGAATATCTACGTAATAAGGTTCACTATTTATTTCAGAAATATTCATAGTTGCACAATTTAAGTGACCATTACTGTAGCTTATAGTTCAAATCCACATTTATTCTCTATTTTATTGCAAGGGTTGCACCCTCTGGCTTGAGGTTGAGAGTAAGTCTCGAGCTACTCTGCAGTTAAGATTATTATCTGCCCATTAACATTACATTGTATCTTAAGGTGCCCGATGCCCTTTACTCTATACTTAAATACTTCACTTTATTTTCGCAGTAAATCGTTGATAACGTGCAACTTTGAAGTTCGAATGTTTCTCGATTTTTATCTGTTACATTTTTTATCTGTATCCAAAGTTTACTAAAAATGCTTGATTCATTATAGTTATTATTATTTTTATCGCATCGTCTCACTAGTAGGGATGCTGAAGACTGGGCGAAATCAAAAGGAGTATTGTCGACAAGCGGTCCCCGGTACAGGTCGAGCGATTTGGATTGCAATAAGGAAGGTGTCGCTGAGCTGATGATTTTACTTTTATATTACTATTAAAACCATACCTACGTTTCCAACCCAAACTTTCAGAAATATTTGTTTAATATAGTTTTTGGGTGCGTTTGTTATCACTGGTTATAAATATTCGAATCACCGTGATGCGTCACTTTTTGTATCCCTCGTAATATTATGCGCAAACCAATTACGGCAGCAAAATAGTACCATAGTATGAATGCTGGACTACATTATTTATTTTTGCGTTATTACCTTGTATCATAAAATCTTAATATATAAAATCCTTGCGTTACTGACTGACTGACAGACACGCTACAGCCGAAACTATTGGGCGCAGGAAGCTGAAATTTGGCATGTATGTTCCTTGGGGACCGTAGGCGTGCACTAAGAAGGGATTTCCCGAAATTCCCACGGGATCGGCCAAAACGGGTAAATTAAAAAAAATGCAGGCGTAGCTGCTGGCGTCGTCTAGTGGGGAATAAGCGTATTCTAATGTGTAAGATTTTGATCTTTCAAGTGATAGAACTGCAGATTCCAAAGCTACTCATCGCAATTATCCTTTCAGTCAATCTAATACAGACATTACGTTCAGCTTGAGAAGTTTCCATAATTTTAATATTATAATATACACGAAATAAAAAACAGAACGATAGCCTAGTCGAGATACCAACAGACTGCCATTCAGAGGGTATTGGGTTCGCAACTTGTTCGACTTTTCGGAGTTATGTGCGTATTGAATTGTTAATTATCGCTTGTCCCGTGCCTCGGAGAGCACGTTAAGCCATCGGTCCCGGTTGTCATGACGATCTTTGACAGTCGTTACAGGGCATCAGTACCTTCTAAATAAACTGACACTAGTCTAAACCATAGAATATCGCTATCCCTTTGGGTAGCGGAGGTCAGACAGGCAGTTGCTTTGCGAAAAAGCTAATATTCAGCCAAATCCGGTTAGACTAGTAAGCGGAACCAAGATTGAAACTGGGCTAGCGCTAAAAGGATGATGATACACGAAATAAAGAGACTCGTGTCGCCAATCTTTTGCACTAGAGATATTATTTTGCCAAGGTAACGCACAATACGTATTTTCCTGTTCAATGTCTTCTTGAAACAAACATTACAAGACCTTGAAATCAGATGTTCACCAGGGATACTACACAACTTTGTTAGCCTGCAAAGTGCTAATTTAACTATCTATCTACCATGGTATCGACTCCTTGGATTTCTACTTTAAACGCATGAGAAATAACATCAGTCGTGTACGACTTCTAGAGATATAAAACATGGCACCGATCAATACACGTGGGTGATCACCTTCACCATTTTATAATTATGTCAGTCAATATAAAACACCAGTGACCAAAAGGACCCTTACCATTTTATTATCACGCCAGTTATTATAAAATACCAGTGCGCAAACAAAGTTGAAGTAATCACCGCACGGAGCTATATTATCAAAATGTTATCAATACCTCGTAGTGGATAATCTGGGAAAATAATGACTCATTCTATCGTGTTTTATTGCGAAGCCATTTTTCTCTGGTAAATGGACGCCCGTTGGGAGTTCCCTCAATTTATAGAGAAGCGTAGATAGTGAGATATTAACGAGCACCGTATTTTATATAATTTAATTATTGTAATTACACGAACGCACGGTTAATATTAAATTTCGTTATGCCCGTGATAATAACAAAATGATAACTCGTGTATACTATTAGGTTGCATATATTTGTGTACTCTTTCATTCGTAGTTTAAATATATTACATGCAACATTTTGGTAATACGTATGTATATAACTAAGGAAGATTTGTTGTCATACGTTGTTTTACGTTGTCCAAAGTAAACGTCTCTTTTCCGATTGACTGATGTTTACTTTATTGGTAAAGACCACATTTTAAACAAAATATCTGTAATCTAGTCATTTGCATTTAAAATCTCAATAACAAACAGAGTTTGTACTGACACGCAGAGATGCGTTTTTAAAAGATATGCTCTTACAGGGAAGGATAGCCTCATGTTACATAGCAATTTATTAGTTCTATTACAACTTTTGTTTTATATATACATATACTGGAACTCTACACTTCAAATAACAAAATCGAACATATATTATATCCCTCGACAGCGATGTTTGATCGCTCCTTATAACTCGAAATCTCGCAATCTAATAATGTATCTCTATCAGGCAATATGTACTCGTATAGATCTGGAGCTACCATACCGGAAAATGGCAATAAGCTGGTCTTTATTGCGTGGAATTTAAACTAGCAAGGAACTTAACTTTATTACATACAAAATTAAGTACTCTACAATTGCTTAAAGGATTTCGCAGGTAGGTTTGGTACCCACCTTTTTAAATTGGTTTTCTTATACAGGATATAAACGTGTAATTCATTATTGCATATCTTTGTGGTCACTGAGTTTGTCTAGGTACGAGTAACTTAACAGGTTGTCAATAACTATTTTTATAAGTTACTTCGTATAAAAATAACTACGTTGCTATCAGCATGTATTACTTTACATATTATGTTAAGTACCATACGATGTTGACGAAGATAGACGCCATCTTTGAGCATCTCTTAGATAATCATCATCTCTCAATCATAGCTGTTTGTATAGAAATTTGTCAGATTATGGAAATCCCTAGACCACATCTTAACGTGGTGTCATTAATTCTGCAACCGTGAGACTTGTATTATAACTCTTGTCTACCGTCATTCGACTTACAACTGGCATGGAACCTAGTCACAGGGAAAGCTTTACATTGCGGTGGTGACCTGTATGCTAGACAGCCTTAAACGGTACTGTCTCTTAAATGCAATTAGTGAATGCTAAAATTATGACAATTTAGGCAACCGTACTATCCATAGCTTTGATAAAATCTCTACTAATTAAGTTAAATTTCAAGACACTTACCCTTATATAGGATAAGACTCTGTAGGGGTATCAGAAAGATGTTGTGTTGGGTGAAGAAAGAAAGATGCCAAAAGAAGATAATATATACTTTACTGTGGTACCACATAACAATATAAATAAACTACATCACTACGACCTAAATGTATGCGTGAAGGGACACGACTACTGCGCCGCGCTTATACAATATTACGCCTTGCATATAATTTGTAGCGTCAGCAGCCGCTACAAGTCATTAGGCCACGTTGGAGGCCTTCGGGCTGTCTGAAAAACTCCGACACTAGAGTTAGCCACACGCTCACACGAAAAACAAACAAACAAACCCTTATATGAAACTATAACAATGTATTAAATAGCTTATATATTTATTTTATAAAACTAAAGCCTAAATCCAGCCGTAATAAATATATCTGAGAGAAAACCTACACGCAGCAGCGATATTTCGCTCAAAGATGAGAGAAATAAGCACAGATAAGCCAGGTCAAAAACCAATTGTTTACAAGCACCAATATACAACTTATACTTAGTTATACAACTATTCCAATAAAAAGCCTCGCTTAGATTACTATCGACCAACAAATAAATAAGTACAAAGGTAATGTAAAAAGCCAATAAAAGCGTGTAGTTACCCAACAATACGCTATATAGGGCGCAGGCAAGAATGATGAGGGGCATCGTCTCAGACCATTTATTTAATTAACTATCTCCCTCAAGAATGTCTCCGGAAAGGTTGCGACTGACTTCTTTTATCTGCGACACTCTAGTAAAGAACCTCATTGAATATTAAAATGAGACACGAATTGTGAATACGGTATGTTTTGGTCGGTACAAAATGTACGGCGTACGGAATAAGTCGTGAAAAATCAGTCGGCTTGGGGAGTTTACATTTGGTTGTGCAAGCTCGGTGTCAATATTAGACGGAATGATACTGACTTCTTTCTTTAATTTTACCCGAAACTTTTACGTATATGTATATCACTGTGTATTTATTTGTTATTCATGTCAGTATATATTTAACATCCTGGCTACGGCAAGTTGTATGATTATTTTTAAGGTAAAGAACTTAATAATGTTATGTTTAAAATGTTCTTATGAACAAGAAAAAGGACATTACTTACACCGTAAAACACATAATCTCATGTAGAGCAAGTTCTATAAAGTAAAAATATACAGCGTTGTACATGCTATCAAATTTGTATCAGAGTCCGTTTGTCTGTAAATTTCAATTCACGATTTCTCTTGGCAATTACTGACACACACTTTTTGTGCTCCCTGAAGTTCACTGCCAGTACAAACATATTATTATACCTACCCTACCTAATGTGTTTTGGAAAATCTGTGCAGAAGTCTAATAAATTGCTCTGTAAATATTATAGTAAGGGATGGTTTCACTTAATTGACATTGATTGTGCGATTAGTGACTACATTACTTCTATTGCTAATATTAGCGTAGTTGTACATCTCGATAATAGTAATACATATACAAGAAGATGGTATAATGTATTAAGTCTAGAGCAGTACTGATTTCAGTAACTGTATATGTACTAGCTTAAGCTGGGTAGAGTTACTTTCTCAAAATTATCTACGCAAAGCTACTAACAGGTAGCAAAAAAAGAAAGTACTACTCAATGATTGCATCAATGTGTTATATTTGATGTTTTTACAGACTCACGCCTGTATCCCCGAAGGGATATGCAGAGGTGTAATATTACACCCATATTACGCCATGAATTTTTAGGTCCCACGTAATAGGGGGCGAGCCTATTGCCGTTACCGGGCACATCACCAGACTCCGGGCTGCTACTGAGAATTCGGAAAAACTCAGTAACACTTTTTGCCCTACCCGGGAATCGACCACGGAGGCAGTCAATATGTATGATGAATATAGATAAACTTACTTTTCCTAGGTGATGTTTTCGAGACATGGTAATAAAGTTATTAACTATTAAAATTGTATCGTAACGAATACAAATGGCCATAACAAAAAGGGCATGAAACACTTACCTACAAATGCAATTAAATTGTTTGCCACGCATCATAATATTCACTTCAATAGGTATCTAATTGATATTTTCTTATTAACCATTTCCAATAATTCTTGTGTTGTATTTGTATCAAGGGCTTTTGTCACGGATGTAATTGTTTTTACTGTCAAATAATTGACATACCTAGATTTTGTGCCGCAACGGGATTGATTCAACAAACAGAAAACATACTATTTGCAAACAAGGAAACGAGTGAAGATCACCGATGATTGACCGTATTACTACAACACTTACTAAATATCTCTAAACTTTACATCTAGTTTACATCTAGTATAGACGGATTACGAATACAAATGTCAGTACCTCATTTCATTCCGTGGGTGTTGTATGTAGCGACGAAAATACACAAAACAAGAATAGAAGGAAAAATCGACCTCAATCCCAGTACCAACCCGTCTGGCCAGCGTGGTATAGCAGGCCAAATTATCCATAGTGCTACTATAAAGCAAATTAGGAGAGGCATAAGACCACAAATGGACTGCAAATGCTGTTGAGATAGACATCTACAATACAATCAATCACTCCAATGTAAGACGAAGCTCGCAAACAAAAAGCCTATAACATTATATAAAATAATGGACAATTTCTATTTAAACACTGACCGTATTGGGTAAAGAATAAAAGCCTATAATCTAGTCTAAAGTCTTTAATGCCCCACAAACGGGTAAAAGGAACACGATTCACAAACTCTTATCGTTTTCGTTTTGCTACAATTTAAATATTTACTCAACCCTAACTAAATTTTTCTTCTGAAAGCTGATTTAAACCTCTTCGGTCGGTAATTATTACAAATCCCCTTTTTTTTTTTTTTTTTTGGTATCGGGTTGGAAAATCCTCATGGAGTCCCTCCGCCCCGGGGGGGAAGGACGAAGGGGACTGTCAGACTCTTACTGACTAAAAACCAACCCGTGCTCCTCATGTACCCATGTGTCGGAGGGTAGGGTTTCACCAAAGCATTCCTCGCTACCCCCCGACGGGTATTGGCCCGCCAGATGGTCAGGCGGGCCCCGAACGAAACCCCCTTGGCGGCGGATGAAGGTGTTGGGCTCCGCCGCCAAAACACCTAGCGGCCGCAGAGGATAGGGAGGACGGCAACGCAACACCGCATCTCCTCTTCCTCTGCGGCCCCACCGCGACGCAACGATGGTGCGCCCCCATTTGGTCGCGGGAGATAGGGCGCGCGGCAACGCAACACCGACACGCCTCTCCTCCCGCGACCGCACCCGACTGCGAGGGACAGACAGAACTGTCCCCCGCACCCGCACCATGGGACGCATCCTACGCAGGCCTCTACCAAGCCCACGTGGAGCGTCCCCTCCCGGGATCCCGCTTAGCTTCACCGTGGGTGGCTTCTAACCCACGGTTACTGAGCCCCCCCACCACGACAAGGTGGAGATCCCACGGGGGGGATTACAAATCCCCTGAGGTCGTAGAGATAATAAACCGCAACTAATTTATTTGTATTTTACTTATGTTTCGCTGGTTAGTTTTAAAGGTGTTGTTTTAGAGAATTATTTATGTCTTGCTTTGCTTTGTGGTGAGAAAATTGCTTTGTACCTACTTGTCACTATTTTATTGATCAAGTTGTGTGAGTTATTCTTTTTTGTAAACTGATTACGGTCAGGGTGATTATAAGCTGTTGAAATGATTACTTAGTCAACGTCGTAGTCGTGGTTTTGATTTTAAAAGAGTAAAGCCAGGATCAAACCAACGCGTTCAGCTCGCGTCCGCGGTGGCGTGCGCGGTGGCGATTATTGCGCGTGCAAAAGTTGTGCACACTGTCGCGTTCGTTCAGGCGTTCACCAGGCTGTAGTCGCGTCACTAAAATGCTGTCTGATACAGATAGTGAAATTGAAGAAGTTTTACTTCTGTCTGCTATTATTAAAGACGAAGAGGAACAAGAAGTGAACTTGAGGTGGGTATGATAATTATACAGTGCCAGTGAAGTAGGTAAATACCTACCATCATTCGATAACGCCTTATCAGAATGAGACGTATCATACAACAAGAGGTATTTGTGGAATTAATTTATAATTTCTTCCCTTTCCACCCTACTTAAAATCTACTTATAAAAACACAGTTTCCTCAACAAATAATAGCTGCGTGCAGCGTCCTAATGCAACAAGCGCGATCTGATCGGCACCGCCGCGTGCAGACGCTGCACCGGACGCCGCGTCCAATCCGAGGACGCGTAAATGTGAACACCGCGCTATAAGTTCGTACACAACATCTGATCGCCACCGCGCACGCTACCGCGGACGCAAGCTGAACGCGTTGGTTTGATCCTGGCTTAATTAATTACTGCGAATGACAGGTATCACCAATCGTTGGGTGACGTGCTTGCATTTAAACCGACTACTTTCTTGTCCTAATGTTACGTAGTTTTTGTGTATTTGATACGAAAATATTTGCTTTGAGTCTACAGAGATCTGATTTATCATATCGTCACTGTACTAGCGTTATATCAGTAGCATCAAAGACTTTTTGTCTTGAAATCTGTAGTGCGGTTACCGGCCTGATCAGATTTGTCAGAATACTAGTAGTTCCACAGAGCGACTGCCGTCTGACCTTCACAACCCATAAGGATAGCTATTTGCCAAGGTTTGGACTGGTGTCCGAATATTCAATATTCCTCATAGGACTGTCAAAGATCTTCATGGCAATGTGATCGCCAGGGCAAACGATGTCATCCTCCTAGCGTTATCCCAGTTAGAATCCCGGGTCCGATTTCTAGTGTTACCGGATTTGACTATTAGCTTTTCCACAGAGCGACTGTCTGTCTGACCGCCACAACCCAAAAGGAATAGCTATATCCAAAGGGATAGACAATTTAATAGGCACACAATGCTTATAATTAATGAATGATGTGTATAGTTGGACATCAAGTCTTAAACTACTGTATCGATCTGTTTATTCTTTAATCAAGCTTGATTTGCTGTTACCATACCTACGTAAAAAAAAAAACTTCAAAACGTCAGTGGTGCGCGCCGTGAATTAGAATCCAATACCCTCTGCATAGAAGTCTATTGGTTGTTGGTATCTCCACTATTGCAGCCTACAAAAAAATAAAAGTGATATATTAGCTTTATAACACAAACAGAGTTTGTACTTTGATACAAAAATTTAACACAGCATTCATATTTGATAAGGCCGGGCTAAATCGAGGATAACACGCAATCTTGCTTTAGCGTACAATTTGTTCTTGTTTAAAACAATGTTACGTGATAAGAGTGCTTGTACAATAAATAATTCTCGTAACTTATGTGCGCTGACACGCTTAAACCAGGCGCGGTCCGAAGGGGGGTCACAGGGGACATGACCCCCCCCCCAAAATCTAAGGTCAAATTGAAAAATCTCAAAAATTTTCCAAATAATAAAAGGAAATTTCTAGCTATCCCCTAACAGCGATAAATTTATAGTTTGCTGAATCTATCTAGTGGTGTTTTTATGAACTACGTACAATGGCCAAAATAACTTGGAAATTACATCTTGTTTAGAAACAAGGAACCGAACTACCTACGTAGTTTTGGTAATTCTAGCAAAATCGATATGCGTCGTTATGATAAAGATTGTTTTACAATATTCTAATAATGTCATTTGTCGGTTTATTGTAAAGATTCAAGGTGTAGGCTGTCTACTCAGTTGTGAATTCTGATTCTTGTTGTTTTGTGATTGAGGAAAAATTAAAATATAACTTAATTGTCGAATACTTACTACATATAATTTAATTTGAAGAACAGTGCTTCATTTAATGATAATTTTATAATAATGGTAAGTCATTGTAAGTAATATCGAGCCTTTCCCGCCATTTTAGCGCAACCGACAAAACTAAATTTTATAGAAGGTTTTTTTAAATTTTTTATACATAAATGTGCTAATAAAGTAAAATTTGATGTAGTTAATGATTTTTAGACATTTACATGTATAATTAAAAAAACTACAAATATAATAAGTATTTTGGGTTGGATTTTAAAACGGGTCGCCTGAATTTGAGGGTATTGGTGGTGTAAGGGAATTAAGGGAGTTAGTCTTAATCCCTTCAAAGTAATTTTGGCTGCCGGAGTTGAGTCTTAATATTTTTGAAAATTTTCCAAAAATTATTAAATTCTTTGGCAATTATGCAAAACGGGACGTAATTTCTCTGCTTTAGTACAGTTTTTCAAATGTATTTGTTAGGTTTTATGATAAAAACGTGAAACGAAACGCAACCCGCCATCTTGGATAGATGATATTGACAGCTAATGTCAAATATGTGCATCATTCCTTTGCTTTCGAGTGCCTAGGGTTAGGTTAGGTGCGACTGTAAATGAAGTAACTAACTAAATAGGTTATGTAAGGTTCTATTTTGACCCTTGATCCGAAATTAGGGCTCCGTCAACCTCAGTTTATTAAACTAGTGTGAAGGATGTGGAAGTTGGCACCACCATACACACTGATGTTTGGAGAGCATATTATAATTTTTATTTTTTTCTAAAGGAACCAAGTATTTCCGGCGGGTGAAAATTGTGAGGGGGGACCCGAGCCCTCCCCACTATGGGAGTAGTGGGGAGGGCTCGCCCCAACCACTCACAATCCCTTAAAATGGCGACGTATTTCGAAATTTTTACCAGCATTTACGCTATTAGTGGCGATCCAGATACTTATTTTTTATTAGTGTAGTGAGTGACCCACTCCAAAATTTCAGGCTGCGACCGCGCCTGGCTTAAACTTGGCGTACACCAGCGAAAACTTCATTATTACCTGTCTAGTTATACTCGCTTTATTTGTCAGTGTAATATAACTAATTTGTATTAACAATGTAGGGCACGCTTCTGTGGAATGCTACCTTTTTTTGTGAAATATTTGTCTCGTAATTTAAAATGAGGTGACGCTGTAACTGTAGTGTTGTAGGTGTGTACATTACGTAAGAATTTGATTTACGGGAGTCGTCTAAATACTTACCTAGTGGTTTTTAAATCATTGCGTGATAAATGCAGTCACATAAGTGCAGTGATATACCACTATTATTATTTTGCCTTAAAAAGCTCAAGTTTACGACTTGACAATTATTATAATATTATAGGACTACCATTCTGTTATTATATTTTTACTACCATAGATACCAAAAATACATAGCAGCCATCGAGTATCGTGATGCCATACAGCTGACAAAATGGTAAAATTAGACACGAGCCTCTAGAGGATTGTTCTTTACTAGAAATATTTTCGATAATTAGAACACTTATTACCAATAACAGTTCAACAGTTAGCTAGACTTCAGTAGTAAGTTGTAATTTCCTAATAATTTACGTAAGTTAATTTATTTGAATTTCCATGTAGTCACCGAACAACAAAGCGGTTACTTAAATGGAAATTTCTTGAAAATCAGTCTCTACGCCCGCCGTAGCAACACGGAATTACATATTAGCACTTCGCACGAGTAACAAAGTCAGAGAATCAACAAACACCTGCGACAAAATCAAACAGTTTACAAACGTATTGAGCGATTAACAGTGGTTTTGTAAAGCAAATAAATCGACACACAATTCATCTAATTACTAGGGCGTAACATTCCAATTATCCGAGAAGATGGGTGGGTGCTTAAGACGACGCTCTTACTCGACGGAGATGCCACCAAATATTGATTTACACTCCTCGATACAGAATTGGAATAAATTGGAATATTAATTTCGCATAACAATGGCACCAAACAAATTAAAGTGTGCCAGATGTCTCCAACAGATTCTTTCTTGTTCCCATTTATTTCTAATAGTTGATTTATTTTAATTGATGTCGTTTTATTCGCTGTATTGTTCTGAAGATTTTCGTGAGCATTACGAAAATAAATGCTCATTTCTTCGGAAAGCATTTAGACAAAGACTTTTAAGGGACTACAAAGGATCTCCATGAATCGCTTGGATAGATAGAGGGAAATATAGGTCCAGACTAATGTTTTGGATCCGACGTACCTACGCAGAGAGGCAATGTAGTTTTAATACACATCACATCACATTGCGGTATCAAATTGTAGTTAAACATGGCTGTAATCTAAATCTGTTTGACCAAATTAATTCTGCGTCAAAACGCGTGGAACAAAATTTCGCGATAAGCTTTGGCAAACTGTGGCTCGATTGTTAATTAGTATGGTAAAAAAGCGGGATCATCGTCGGGAACGAGAGAAATAATTACATTATCTGGTAGTAGACGTGTTATAAGCAGAAATGTGTTTGCACATGCGATGTTCGCGTGCCAACCGGGACTTGGGCACCCTTCTCTATTGTTATGAATATCTTGCCTTCGCACCGAACGTGTTAGTTCACCCATTTACATTTTTATGACGGCTATTGAAGAATCTCGAGTAATATTTTGCGTAGCTTTATAATGTTCTATTAGTGCTTGAGCAAGATAAGCAAATGTATTATAGTTACTAATTACGTTCGGTGTTGTTTTACAAATTTGTATTATTATACTGCGTAGCACCATGCTTGTAAACATAAATTTCACTTCGAATAGTTGGTAAAATATAGGCAGAATTTCTGGCAATTTTGTATTATTTCATTTTATTTAAAGCTTGCGGCTTTGCTTACATGGAATCGGATTTTAATTAGGTATAGACATAATTTCGTAATAATGAAGTGTTGTCTAATCGTAATTCATGTGACGTTTATATTGGTTCACTAAAATGACCTCTGAGATATACTAATTAAAACACAAAGTTTCGTTAAAGAAGTTAGCATACAAACCAATTAAAATAAAAAGGCAGTAATCTGTACCGCTTATAACAAGTACATATATAATTATATTTTATTCAATCATGAATTTGGCACCTAGAGATACATATTTGACATAAGCTCCATACAAAATATATCAAATGTGCAGCAAAACCGATGGATAGATCAAATATTAGGACTGGCCATAAGCCATAAACACTTTAAAATGTTTATGGCTTATGGCCTATATGGCGTACTTATCTAAAAGTAGAGTATTCGACTACTCATCAATTTGTTTATCAGACTCCTCTTAGAGATTTTGTGATGTAAAAAGGCGCTGAAAGGTAAGTTAATATGACAGTAAGCTACTTTTATTACGGCAATCACTAAAGGTAAACCAAAATAAAATAAAACTATATAATTAAAGATTGATTTGTAGTTTTCTTTGTAATTCTTTTTAGGTTAGATAAAAATTGGAGACGGAAATAGGCGTCATCAATCATGGCGAAATGTGGGTGTAATATTACACCTCTGCCTACCCTTTCGGGGATACAGGCGTGAGTCTATAAAAAAATAAAAAAATGCGTATTGTGATTACTAAGGAAGGCTTAAGTGTAAAATTCACGTGGGTGGAGTCAGGGACGAAGTCGTCAATGTACGTTTTATTCGCATGGGCCGCGTGCGAAGTCGCTGGCAAAGTTATAGTAATAATGTTACTCACCTGCCCGTATAGTCGCCATAGATTTTTGTAAAAATACATAATAATATACACGTGAATGAGACTCACTGTTTTGTAGTATTTCAAATTTTGTACCTGTCACGAGAATGATGTATCTACCTCGACCGTGCAGCTCGAGTAAAATTAGAGAGTATTGCGTATGTACCTACTTGGAATGTACGATATGATTACATTCAAGTAAATGCGTAGTTTTGTTTTATCACATGAATGTAATCTACACTTATTTTGCTTTAAGTCTGTTATTATATTATATTATTTTATAATTAGTATGTGTTCAGTAAATAAACTTACAAACGAATCTATAAAGTAAAGAAAACATTTATATCATACATACATACATACATAGACTCACGTCTGTTTCCCCGAAGGGGTAGGCAGAGGCATATTAAACGCCCACTTTTCGCCAGTGTTTTGATCCCACGTAATAGGTGGCGAGCCTATTGCCGCTTATTGGGACATTTTGTTTGCCAGAGCCTCGTCCGTTGATCGGCAGGTGCACCACTTGCAGGTGAGGATGGCTTGGGACCCTAAGTTCTTGGTGGGAACCCTATGCACCCACCCCACACATTTATATCAAATGTGGTTAATTTATTTTTGGTCCTTCGATATATTTTTCTTATCTAGGAAAGACGAATATATTTGTAAGGAAAAGTAATAAAAAACGTCCTATAAACTGCTATATTTATTTACAAACATAAAAAACTACAACTTCCAGCCCATTTTTCAAATTAAAAAGAAGCAAAATGATAATTATTTCATAAAATATTTATTGCCATAGCATAAGCTTTTGTTGTGATGATTGCAGTAATCAAATCAAAAATAATTATAACGTCATGATTTATATTATTTGATGAACTTTATTTATATTTGCTATGTATGTCAACACGTTACAAAAAACCATATTCAAAACCATTAAAAAAATCAAAACAACGCCGAACAAAAAGTCGTACCAAGTTGTAAAGCTTTAACTTAGGAAATAAATCTCTCTAGCAAATCCGACATACTAATGGATTGTTCGCCAGCTAAGTGTGGTGTGTGCCAGTTGGACTGGTGCCTGTACATACCCGTGCGAGCCAAGATAATCTACTAACTGGTACCGAACACTGGCCGGTCTTACACTTGACTGTAACTAACGCGACGTATATTAAATTATCTATGCTCCACACTTGCCAGCACCACGTTATTCAATTTGACAGTTGTTTGGCTTTATGTATTTATTTTATACTTTACTGCTAGAATTTGCTCACGACTCCGTCTCCGTGATACTATTTAACCCCCTTAGGGTGGGAATTTCCAAAAAAAATATCTCTTGGTGCTCTTCCACATTCCCCAAGTAATACACACGCCTTTCAGATTCTTGCGCCCAATCGTTTCGGCTGTGCTTTGTCGGTCAGTTAGTAAAGCAAGAATTTTATATATATGTACAGATTAATAAACTTCATGCCACATATTTTTTAAAGCGTGGATACTATAAATTTTATTATCTTTGCATCGTCTAAGGTCGATTATATGAGAATGATCGCCTGAATATGTATGACATTTTTGTGTCGTGCAAAGTATAAGACTATCTTGTGGACCACCTGATAGCAAAATGTTATTACAATGTCCTCTTTTGACTGTACAACAAGGAAAATAACAAATAAAATTTGACACTCGGCAGGGAAATTTCGAGTGCTCTTCATGTATTCAGCCCGAAATTAATCGTGCGGTACCTATATAAGTCCCTAAAAGTAGGTTAAATACGACAAAGATGGACTGATCTAAACCCTAAATTATAGTGATACCGCCGTCGATTGTATCGGATTTCCTGCAAAAACGCGTAAAAGTAAAGTGACTTCTACTATTTGACTTTGGAATATATATTTTTAAGAAGGTATATTACTTTTATTTTTAATTATAGCGAGATGTAGCACATAATATTCTAATAAAAATGCGTTATTTATTGACAATAACTAAAATCAATATCATAAATACGTCATTTATATATTCACAAGGTTTAGCCATCTAAGATCCAAGACCAAATCAATATCATCGGTAGCTTTATAATAAGATTTTAACCACCGAGAGTACCATCCGATGTCAGATCAAAATATTTTACATTACCTTTTGAGCAAAGAATTTAAAGATAGCCCATAACAAGAGATAGCATCACTATCAGATTTATACGGTTATTACATTGAAACAGCCATGTTAGCGCTTACGACGTGTTATTTCATTCTCATATGATGAAGTATAGATTTATCTATATATATCCATTATCATTCCAATATACAAGGCTGGGGACAAGGACGATATTAATAACTATAGGCCTATCTCCATATTGCCGGCTATATCTAAAATAATAGAAAAAGTAATGAATAAAAGGTTGCTAAATTACCTAAGCCAACACAATATCTTATCCGACTCGCAATATGGTTTGAGACAAGGTGTATGTACTGAAGATGCAGTCACTGCTCTAACCTCACTTATAAGTGACCATCTTGAAATGGGAAACAAATGTTCCACGGTCTTCATTGACCTCAAAAAAGCTTTTGATACCGTCTCTGTCTCTATCCTTGTGAACAAATTGGAAAAAATCGGCGTTAGGGATACAGAACTAAATCTCTTTAAAAGTTACTTATCGAATCGCAAACAAAGGGTCAAAGTGGGACGATATACCAGTGACGACGCAGAAGTGTCATTCGGCGTGCCCCAAGGAAGCGTTCTAGGTCCTACACTGTTTTTAGTGTACATAAACGACCTATGTAACATGAAAATCAATAACGCAAAAGTATTCTCCTATGCCGATGACACAGCTGTTGTGTTTTTTGGCAAGATGTGGTGTGATGTTAAGCGTGGTACAGAAATCGGTATGGTTCCTATAGCAAAATGGTTAAATGACAACCTTCTCACGCTTAACACGAGCAAAACCAATGTCATTCATTTTAGCATTAGTAATCGCACACTTCCAAACGAAACCTTTTACATCAAATTACACGCATGCCATGATGTCAACAACAGAAATTGCGACTGTCCACTTATAAAAAAAGTCGAGCAAATGAGATATCTTGGCGTAGTAGTGGACCAAAGACTGTGTTGGTACCCTCACATAGAGCAAGTCACAAATAGGGTTAGAAAACTAAGCTGGATCTTTAAAACACTTCGTCACGTAGTACCAAAACACGCATCTACAGACAAGGTCCATAATAGAAATATTCTTAATGAGATATATGTTGCACTAGTGCAGTCTACATTGACATATTGTATTCCCATTTGGAGTGGTGTGGGAAAAACTAAATTATTAGTCATAGAACGAGCGTAACGTGCATTGATTAGATTAATGTATTTTAAGAAGATGATATTTCCCACGACTACCTTATATCAGATCAGTGATTTGTTATCCGTAAGAAAGCTTTACATAGTCCAAACAGTATTGAAAGTACACAAAACAATACCATATGATGTGAATATCCTGACCAGGAGGCGGAAAGATCTTACAGCCCCGGTCCCTACATCTAAATCAAAATTTTACAATATACAGTATGGCAAACGATCTGCTCAGTTGTACAGTAAAATAAATAGAGAGGTTTATATCTACCCTAAACCGTACACAGAATCAAAAGAAATGTTAATGAAATGGATAAAACTTCTCACATATGAGGACACAGAGATATTGCTGCAACAAACAATATAACATTAACAAACATATCCTTACGTACACACAGGCATACACTTATTCAAACACACACACCCACACCCACACTCACACTCACACTCAAACTCACACTCACACTCACACTCACACATACACACACACACGCACACACACACACCACACACACACACACATAAACATACACAAACACACACAAACGTACACACACACCAATTGCATGTAATTTATAATTGTAAGGTCTCTCTTTTTTACTTTACTTTTTATTTTTATCACATGTTTTATTTTTGTTTTTATATTAATAGTTTTGTTATATTTACTGAGTGTATACATAAAGTTGAATTATAATCATGTTGTGGAGGAGCGGAGCCTCCTAATACAGGCATCTCTTGCTTAAAAGGAGGTTCCCATCAATAATTATGTGAAATTGTAACACTGTTGAAGACATTAAATTATTATTATTATTATTATAGATACAGGTCTGCTGTTGTATTATTATTTTAAGTTCTTAGTTTTATCAGAGAGTTTTAGTAGCAGACAACATATATAAACCCAGCATCTACTTCTCAACGATACGTAAAATATTGCATATATATCGCAAATATTGATAGGCACTGGGTACTTACATTTAATTCATGAAAATGTCATCTAAAACTACAAGACTTGTAAAAATATAGTTCGTATATCGTTCGTTTAAGATTGGTTATTCTTAGTAAATGTAAATCATTGTTGCTTATTTCCATGTACTTTATAGGATTAGTATAGCAACATATATAATACGAAATATATTTCTTTGATTTTTTATAACTGTGAGAATTAATAAAACAGTCATTATCTTTATTCGAAGCTCACAATAGGTGGTGTGACTTCAAAACGTACTACTACAATATTCATGTATGAAATTCTATAAAAAAATAGATGCTCGACGCCAACGCCGCCTGTGCACCCGACATTCGCATTTAACTTGCAAATTGCTTATATCCATCGATATCGGGATGCCAACGGTCCACCTCATAGCTACACAATAAAATATAACTCTCACATACACGTTCACAGTTATTTAGTTACCGTAGTTATACTGCGCGTAACTGGAATCTACTTTCGGTACGGTGTGTTTTCAACGTCTAGCCGTGTGATTTTAGGAATAAATCAACGAGTACGTTTTAACATAAATCTTAACGTTAAATCTCTTATCGCGGATAAAATGTTTGAAATTTTATTTATTCTATTAGAGGAGGTTTAAGTTTGAATTTCCTCGCTGTCAAGCAAACGCGGGTGCGGTGCATCGCGGCGCGTTATGCGTACAATCGAGAATTTCTTATTCACTTGTTTCTTGAGAAGTGTTTGGGATTTCCTTTTGGGAGAAAGTTTTAAGCCGGCAGTAAATGATTCCATCGACAGGTGAAGCCGTAAAGGTAAGATTTACGCCTACGGGTACAGTGGGCGAGCCTCCCCTTTGATAAGATGTATATTACCTAGCGAATAACGTTTCCTATAAGTATCCATCGGGGATTGACCTAACGCTGAAAACTTCACGGCAGCAATAAATTGGAAAACTTCATACTTTGCTTATCAGTGACGTGGGTGTAGTGGAATCGTAATAGCCTAGTTTTACGCACTTTGTACTATTCTCTGGTGTTCGCTCTAGTTTCAAATGGATTACTTTCGCAATTTCTGCAGCGGTCATAAATTATCGCGCGAACGTCCCAAACAGAAAAATGTTTGTTGAATAATAAAATACACGAGGCATTATCGGATGTCGTGACGTCAAAAATATAGCCTAGCTATTCGCTCAGACGGCATATGCTTTTATTTCGCGCAATGAAATTCGTTTAAAACTTGGAGAGGGTTCAAATTGTTCAGTCGAAGAGGTGCAGCCAGCGCAGTCTTAATCATTGTTAGCATTATTGCAGGCTCAAGAGCTGTTTTATTTTAATATACATCGCTCTGGATTGCCGTTTTAACTTCTTCATTTCATATTGTACAAACATTTTATTATTTCACTTATGTAAGACGCTTGGCTCTTGTACGAGCGTTTCGAGCCAAAATATTTAGGAGCAAAAAGGTAAAGAACGGCGTCGGCTCTAGGATATTAACGAGATCAAGTGATTCGATAACTACGTCGGTGCAGCTTTGAGGTGCAAGCAATTTTCCTGGAGCTAGAAAATTGGGACGCAATGTGTACTAAGGTCGCTTTGAAAGGCAAAACTGAAGTTCGTTAAAACTAAAGAACCGTCGAATTTTGTGAAAGGTCGCATCGTTAATGTCCCAAAGTAAACTGAGGCGTGTCGAGCACGGGTCAGCTTCGAAATCAAAGCTTCGCAACTTGCCCACTCGATTACCATAAACAAACGAGAAAGACGCTCCTATGTTTTAATGACACCGTTTGAAACCTTACGTTTGCTAGCTTTACTGTAAAAGGGAACTACTAAATTAACTGCCACGTAAATCACTAATAAGCAAACGTTTGTGTCTCACGTTCGAGATTGTGCGAGCTGAGGGAACATACGTGGTCTGCCATAATCTGCGGACCTCATGTAGCCCTGTCACAAATGTCATGGTGTGATTTTATTATTAGTATAGTTTCATCGTAGCTAATAATTAGGCAGAGGTGACCATTCGTCCGTTCTATATATAATAATTTTGTGTAGTTTTGTTTTCGGTTTGAAAATTGGTGTGGATTCAATAAAACTTATATTTTATTTAAAGACAGTATCAGGTCAAATCTTACAGAGTAATCCAGGAGTAACCAAACCGCGGGAGTGTAAGCGACTACTACGCCGAAAATCGCGGGTTCGATACCAGCTCAAGTCAACCATTTGTGTGCATTAACATGGATGTTTGTCTTGGTTTGGGTGTTTCTATGTATAATATGTATGTATTTACAAAAAAAAGTATATATGTGTGTTAATCCATTATCTTGTTACCCATAGTACAAGCTTCAGCTTAGTTTGGGACTAGATGGTGATGTGTGAATGTGGTAGAATATTATTATTAAAAAAAGAACACTCACAATTATTTCGTATATTACCTATAGTATAAATACCCACATGTGGTAAAAGACTTCTAAACATTAATGTTTTAATATGCGGGTAAATGAGCGAGTTGAAATTTAAGAAAGAATACGTTTCTAAAATTTTTAGCTTTCTGGCGGCAGCGATAGCCGAGTGGAGATACCAACACGCAGCCATCCAAAGGGGTTCAAATGCATGGCGCTCACTGCTGACTTTTCGAGTTATGTGATTCTAATTATCGCTTAACCCGTGCCCTGAAGAGTATATTGACCCGTCGGTCACAGCTATCATGAAGATTTTTGACAGCCGTTCATGGGTGTTACACAAATCTTGTTAGACTAGTAAGCGGACCTGGGAATTACAAGTGTGATAATGCTCAAATACAATCGGAAATAACATTTTCATACCTTTGTACTATCAAAACAAACTAAAATAATGAAAGGCAAGAAACAAAACAAGACTAATTACACACCATCTCTTTACTTCTTAATAAACGGCCTCGGAATAAGGGTTTAATTATACCAATACCCAGCATTACCTCTCTGTTCCTATAATAAAGTCCATCCGAACTAATGTTCGTACATCTGTCGGTATTGACAATAAGGTGTACGACGGGCGGTGTTTCATCAAGTCGGCCAGTTGACCCGGTTCGACCGAAGCCACGGGGCGATATAATGTGATCACAGCTGCTGCCCTGCCCGCGTACTATTGGATTTTTAATTTGACAACGCGATTGTCTTTATAATAGATAGCTGTTCAAGTAATGTTATTAAGAGTTTTTGTATTTGGATGTTGTTGTTAATTAATGTTGATTAGATTTAAACGCAATTTTTCACATTGTGTTGGTATAAATGATATTTTTTAACTGTAAACTGTATGTGCTTTAAATTATTTTTTTTCATTAAACTTTCATCATACAGATAAAATATCTACTCGATATTAAAATGAAAAGCTAATTGTTTTTTGTTACACGCCACATCAGAGATAAAGTTGTTGCTCTATGAAAAAAAAAAGTGTAATGATGCAGTAACGTGATGATTATTGTGATGGTGCTAGCGAAAAACATATTAAAGGCAAAAAAATAGCCTTGAATTTTAAGCTTCCACTTATTCTTCGCATGACCTTGTCTGTTGCTACTTTTACTTTTAAAATAGCAAAAAAGATCGTAATCTCAAATTGAAATAGGGAAATTACTTCACCTGGCACCATTTCCACCGAGCAGATGCCAGAAAACATTCCAAACCATATGGGCTCATTTGATTACACAATGTGTATAATAGAATCCTTTGTGGAAATCCGTAAACGTAAACAATTGTATGTAATAGTTCGGTCCTTTCGGCGTGTGCAAACGACCGGAAGGCTGACCCAATCGGTCCGTGTCAGCTCAATATGACGGCAGCAATAATGCGGTCGCACCGCCTTCCTACACGATTAAATTTTCAACATTTCCCCACGCAACATCATAAAAAGCTCAAGCTTCTAACGCGCATTGGTACATCCTCAACTTTTTTTTAATCTCCAAACATTTGGGCCATTTGTCAGTGGCGCCACACATCATACAGCTTCATAGCGTTTACATAAAGATGCGAAGCTTTTGTTGGCAGAGCTTGTACAATTGAAACAAATGCACGTTTCAACGGACTAACTTGACAATTTGTACCTATAAATTTAACCCGTTGAGTGGGAATGGGTAGATCTATTGTCTACACGTCACCCAGTAAATAAATTGAGGAAAATTCTATTATTACCGAGCGATTATATTGTTTCTTATGTAATACTGAAATAGTTTAAGGAGAATTTTCATTCTAAACACGTTTTAAGTTTACATCTTAATTTATGAAGATGTCTTCCCCGTCGTTCGCTAGTCCGCCTAGAAAATTTCTCTTTACAATTTAGTCACGACACTTGAGGGGAGTTGTTTAAAATTGGCTTATTAGTATTATTGCGATGTTTAGGTGAAGTATGAAGGTATGGAGTGGAGGTGGCAGCGGTACAATTGGCAGCACATTATCATAACGAGCTCGTCCCGGGCTGGTCCTAATGAATGGTCTTGCAATTGAAACAATAGTAGATTAGCGCCAACTCCCTTATCTGTTTATGTAAATCAGACTGCGGCCGGATCGGTTTGGCTGTAGCTGATTCTTTGAAGATGATTATATAATTGTATCTATTGCGAGTTTTTTAATGTAATTAATCATATAATTTATTATTTAATGTTGAGATTAGACGTCTGAATTCTTTGATAAAATATTACTGAATGGAAAAATACACGTAATTTTTCTGTAGGCTTATTTCAAATTACTTGGAATGGAAATTTCATCACAAACGTTCGGTTGATATAGTAGTATAGAAATAAGTTCTCTATAAGTATAGCCATAAAAAATCAACAATATTTATAATAAAAGGTATAGACCTTTTATTCACTATATAGTATATTATATCGTACCGTTATTTATGAAGTTTTATCCCTAAACCATACTTTATATTTGTCCTGATGAATTGCCATAGGTTAAAATAGCCGTGGTCTTAGGATAATTGTAGTTATGTGTTTGTGACTCAACATAAATTAACTGTATATATAAAATTCTTCCGCTACTGACTGACTGACAGACAACGCACTGCCAAAATGAATTGTTCACAGGAAGCTGAAATTTGGCATATAAATTTCTTGGGGGCCTTAGGTGTGCCTACTAAGAATGGAATTCCCGAAATTTCCACAGGATCATGAAAAAATAATTCATGCGGGCCTAGCTGAGATCGTTCTCTAATCCATACCTATATAACATTACTAACTGTCTAGACTGACACATCATTACCAATGCTCAAACTACTGGATCTAGAAACAAAAAAATAAAAAATAATATTGGCTTCAGTTTATGACGTAGAAACCCACTAAGTAAATATTTTTAATATGTCGTCCCTTAAGGGGTAAAATAAGCTTGAATGTGTAGGGCAGGCTACAGACGACCGCCTGTATTACATAAAAACGTATTCTCAGAATCTTGAGAGAGAGCATAAAGTTTGATTTACCAAATTAAACCTTTACAATAAAGATACATCTTTATAGTACAGAGAGCTTTTAGAAACGCGGGCTTGGGTATAAAGTAGAACAGTGATTTGGATCAACTACCTCAGGATCACAGTGTTTGTTCTGCTGGAGTAACGGTTTTCACGATGACGAATATTTTATGTGCGATGGTAAATACGGTTTTACGGTGGGTTCCACTGTTACGTAAGATAGGTAGCCTTAGGAGCTGCCGAATATAGAAAACGCAGCGATCTATTCATTACTATATCGTACTAAGGTTAGTACATGTATACAATTACATACAAGATTTTGATATTTTTTATTTTACCTATTAACCTTAGGATGGTAACAGGGGTGCCCCAACACCCCACGCAAGCAATCACGCGCCGATTTAGCGAAAACTATTTGCTGTCTCGCTCTAGCATTTTGTGTATTCTTATGTTTTACCGTGAGCCATCAATACTCGTTGCGCGATGGGAGCGGCAACACCTAGATTTCGTTCTGCAGGTATGTGTGGGGTGTTGCGTCACCCCTGTTACCATTTACGTAGGTATTATCTTTTGTTAGTGTATTTTTTTGTTAGGTTATTTTCAGTTTATTATGGCGTTTCGTAATGATGAAGAGCTTGAGACTTGAGGCTTGCTTTGAGACTATAACGCGACAAAGGGAGGTGTCGATATCTTTGACAAAATTATGCACAATTACACGACTGTGAGGGGTACTCGATGCTGGCCTCTCAGGTTTTTTTTTGTATGTTAGATCAAGCAGGGCTCATTTCTATAATTCTCTATCTAGAAGCCAAGCTTCCGCATGCCAGCTAAGAAATTTAGAAGCAATTTTCAAAAAAATCTAGCATTGCAGCTAGCTGAGCCGCACATGAATCTACGTCTGGAGTGGAATTTACCTCAAAAACTAACGGGAAACATAAGGGCCATTATAAATATCCCCGAAGAAGTTCCTGCAAGTGAACCCCCGCCAAATAAAAAAAGCAAGCTCGATGTGCGTTGTGTCTTCGAGAGAATGACAAAAAAGTTAAGATTTTTTGTTCAAAATGCAAAAAACTTGTGTGCCCTGACCATCGTGTGGAAATTTGTGTTAATTGCATTTGAATTGCCAAAAACATTTTTTTAATCTAGTATGATTTAGTTACTCTTTGATCTCAAGAAGTGTGTTCCTTTAGTTTATATTAAGAATAAAAAGTTTTATTTTTCATTAAACAAAAGCTTTTTATTCAATTTATTATTATGGGGTGACGTGGCACCCCTTGTTACCATGCGCGTTTATTTAAATTATGTTACCATCCTAAGGTTAACAAGGACCCATTAGGAATAAATCGTGTGTCGCGGAGGACATTTTAAACATTCAATCAACAAACACAAAAAACACCCAGACTTGAAACAACAATCTGTGGCGGACAACAATCGCACATAGTGCTGTCTTGTGTGTAAATCCCAGTCATACTACTGGGTTCGTTAACTCTTCTTTTGTGGTGCAATCTATCATCTTATGGAATACACTCCCTCCTGAAATCAGACTGTCCACTAACCGTTATGCATTTAAAATGAAAGTTCGAGAGCTTCTTTTTGAGAGATTGAAGGAATCAGCACATCAGTCTCATCCATTATTATAAGTATTTATGTAACTATATGTGTAACTATGTATGTATGTATATTTAGGTGTATATAGACTTATGTATAAGTATGTATATATAGAACTATATGTTTCGTATGTATTTATATATCTATACATATAATAAATCTGTAAGTGATCGATGTCTGTACATGGAAGATATTTAGGAGTAAACTATTTGAAGGCGTCTTTATTATAGCAGAGAACCCAAAAATATCATTATTACAGTTTTTGTCTGTTTGTCTGTTTATCTGTTCGTCTGTTTGTTTGTGCGTTTGTGCACGCTAACGATAGGTACATTGTGGGAATCCTCACTTAACATTTAGTGTTTGTTTTATTCGAATCGGTTCATAAATAAAAAAGTTATGTCAATTTAAACACAAACATGTATTTTTTCGGTTGAAATTTGTCCTATAGCAATGTCAATAAGTAACTCTTGAGCTGAATTGGTTGAAACTTAATATAGTATGATCTGTAAAATGTAAAATTACGACAGTTGAAAGATTATAAATGTTAATTTTCGAAAATTAATATTATCCAATTTAAAATGAGCTCTCTTCTGTATAATTTATCATATTATATAGGGTTCAGCTTAGGCTGGGTATTTACGCGCGTGTATTAAGTGCGCTGAGTAGCGAGTCATTTACTGGAGGGTATCAGCACTGGGATAACGCTTTGTCTGAAGCAAGTATTAGTGAAAGTCCTCATCGATTACCTCATTTGTTTGCAGTAATGCTGGAGTTCTGCAAACTTTCAGATACTGCACAGTTATGGCATAGATTTCAAAATGAATTGGGCGAGGACTTTTTCAGGCACGCACAACCAACTAATGAATCGTTGTTTGCTTGCTATTCAAGACATAGCTATATCTTTCCTATAATTCAATATGGCATCATTTGATCATTTGATGGTCTAAGTATTTATAAAAATTAGGCGATGAATAGGTAAACTTAACCCATTTAAAACTAACCGAAATCCTGCAAAATGTTGTCTTGAGACTAACTGAAGAACAGCGTTTAATATAATTATGATCGTGTGTGTTGTAGCGTACATAGTACTTTAAGCAAAATAGTAGATGTTTCGAATACCTTTAAAGCGCACTTCTACGGTCTCCGAGCAACATACCCACATGCAAAATTACACCTTATTGCTACCAATAGTTTTGGCTGTGCGATGTCTGTCAGTCAGTCACTAACGCAAGAATTATATTTGTAAAGACCGATAGCAGCCATATCGTTATCAGGAGGAAAAAGTGCCTACAACGTTTAAAACTCTGATCGACTTAGACCACACTGAGAGCTCTGTTTGTAATATATCTAGAAACAGCAGCTACAAAGCTAAAATTTTCCTTACCTTTCCGACCATATAGGAAGAATGCACGATGACAAACCGTAAAGCGGTCGAATCATGTAGATCCTACATAAAAGGATATCAAGCAAAATTACCAACCCGTGGGCGGTATTTTTTATGGCGATTTTTGTCAGACTCTGCCTGTTATACCACGTGGGACAAGATCTGATGAAGATAATCTGTCTAAAGAGTTCTACACTGTAGGATTCTATTATCGCTATGCATTTGAGATTAAATATGCGAGTGCAAGCGACTTATGAAAAAGGGCTATTTAGATACTCAGAAACGGACACGGGATAGTGAAAATTGTAGAGTACACCTATTTCTATCAACATAACGAGTTATGGAAGACAAAGAATCAAACAACTATTGAAATTCCAGTGGAATTATTGGAATTCATCGATACTCCTGGATTGCCATTTCAAAAGACATAACATAACATAACTTCACAACGTTATCTCCGAAGGAGTAGGCAGAGGTGTACTACACACGCCGAGCCTATTACCATACCATATACCGGGCACATTATTAAGCGAGCAATATTTAACATTTTTAATGCAGACATAACTTTGAAAAGTCAGAGGTGTGTGCGAGGGGCGATGGCCGGGGATACTTGGGGATCGAATCCGAGACCATAGTCTCGGCCACAGAACAATTAAAGGGGGTCTCGGCAGTGGTACGTACACCACAGGGCTATTTCAAAAGATAAGTCTGATACAGGCACATCCTTATATAGAGATTCAAGTGCCTGTGTCAGAATAAACGGGGGCTACACGGACTGGTTTAACATTGATCGTGGTAGACAGGGATGTGTAGCGTCTCCTTGACTGTTCAATCTATTCATGGACAGTTGTTTGACCGATCGGAAAGAGTCTGAATATGGATTAAGAATGCGTGAATCTGTGTCTAAGACCCTGTTGACGACGCAAAAAGAGCCTGATCGTCAGCGTATGCTGACGATCAGGCTCTTTTTGCGTCGTCAGCGTTGGATTAACAGCAGATGGTCACTGTAATGAATGAGGCGTATAAGAAGGGCATGAAAGTGAATGTGAGCAAGACTAAGGTAATGGTCATAGAGAGGGAAGACAATATAACTGAATGTAACATAATGATAGGAGATGAAAAAGTGGAACAAGTGAATGAGTTTGTGTATTTATGGTCTTTGTTAACGAGAGATGGAAAATGTGAAGGAGATGTTGGAAGGAGAGTGAAAGCAGGAAATAGTGTGAATGGCGCCTTACAGTCCATCATCAGTAATGAAATTATCCCAAGTAAGGCTCGCCTTGCTGTTCTGCAGTGAGTTTTGGCGCCAACGCTGATGTATGGTAGCGATTCATGGATATGGCAGAACAAGCATGAAAGTAGAATCAATGCTGTAGAGATGAGAGCTTTGAGGAGTATGTGCGGAGTAAGGCTGATAGATAAAGTGAAAAACAGTGTGATACGAGAGAAGTGTGATCTAAAAGAAGATGTAGTGATAAAGATTGAAAAAGGAATGTTGCGATGGTTTGGACATTTGGAACGGATGGATGAAAAAAAATACGAAAGAAGTGCATCGTGTAAGAATGAATGAAGATGTCGGTAGGGGAAGCCCAAGACGGACGTACGCCGACCAAATATGTAACGTACTAAAAAAGGGCTAAATTAAAAGTACCCATAAGCGGCGAGCATGTATGATGAGGTTAATGAATGTAGAGGAAGCGAAAGAGGTGTGTTTGTACGCCAATAGGAGACAGGCGTGACGATAGATCGATATAGATAGAAATTTAAAAAGTAACCGCACTAAAGCTTTATGATTGCACCAGAAAAGTAACTAATTTACAACGAAACGTGATCTAAGCAGAGATTTAAATATTTGATTTTAATAGGGTGCGGAGCAGGTGATAATGTTCAAATTCGAATTCAAATTCAAAATCCTTTATTCATTTGGGTCACAATGTGACGCTTATGAACGTCAAAATAATAAATTTATAAAATAATTACTTATAGACTCTACATTTACATTTACTGCCACGTTCGCAAAGCAATAGGTAGAACCATGAGAAAGAACGGGCAATAAAACTCACGGTCACTCTTTTTCATCGCCAGGTTTTGCATAATACACATAATTAACATTTTGTAAGGCGCTGCAACTGTTACACTTTCTATATCACTTGTATATATTTACTGTACTTAATAATACTCAAGCATAATACTTTTGATGTTCATTTGGTTAGCCTCCTCAGAATAGACATGGTGAAACAGGAGCATCCACTTACATTATATATACCTTATAATGCAGGCAATCCGCGAAAGTGATCAGAACCATGATGGAAATGATGCAGTTAAATATTAAAATCTAATACCAGCCCGCAAGACCGTCATCGACCAGTCATCGCAAGTAGCACCCGTTCACGAGTATGACGCATGTGCCAGCCATCAGCCCTCTCGTCATATTAGAGGGACAGGGATGACCCGACACACGACGCCACCACAAGAAATGACATTTTAGTGAGCATGACGACAACGGTATACGAACCAGCAGTAAAAAACAATATATTGGTATACTGACCATGACCGCCAATTACCTCCATTTTTCAGATCGTTATTATTAACATAAATTAGTGAAACGCGCGAAGGAATGCAAATGTAGAAAGAATTTTGTGAAGGTGACAAGTGAACAATGATATGATCAGGGATAAATAATGTTAAACTACATTCAACAAATCATAAAAATATCCAAATCCTGCAATAATCATGTGTTCACGAGGCACCTCCACTTAACATGTAAATAAAATAATTGTGAGTTAAACACGCCTAAGCCTATCCCCACGGTGTCTTATCATTTAAAAATTCCTTAATAGTGTAATAACCTCTTTGTAAAAGAAAGTTCCTAATTGTCCGTTTGTATTTGTGCATGGGTAAATTCATTATTTCAAGAGGCAATTTGTTGAAAAATCGTATACCAATCCCCGCAAATGAGTTCTGAACTTTATGTAGACGGTAGTTAGTTCCCACCAGTTTATGCTTATTTCTTGTGTTCGCTTTGTGCAAATCACTATTTTTGCGGTATAGAATTAAGTTTTTCTTAATGTACATTAAGTTCAATCAATCAATCAATCAGCCTATCGCGGTCCACTGCTGGACATAGGCCTCTCCCAACACGCGCCACAGTACACGGTCCTCAGCCTTCCGCATCCAGTCTGTCCCAGCCACCTTTTTCAGGTCGTCGGTCCACCTAGCCGGGGGCCGCCCTACCTTACGCTTGCCGAGACGTGGTCTCCACTCTAGGATACGCTTGTTCCATCGGCCATCAGTCCTTCTACAGATATGGCCAGCCCACTGCCACTTAAGTCTACTGATTCTGTGAGCTATGTCGGTAACTTTGGGTCTTTGTCGGATAACTTCGTTTCGGATTTTATCCTTCAAAGAGACGCCAAGCATAGCCCGTTCCATAGCTCGCTGCGTGACTTTTAGTTTATGGACTAGTCCCACTGTGAGTGTCCACGTCTCGGCACCGTACGTCATAACAGGTAGGACGCATTGGTTGAAGACTTTAGTCTTCAGGCATTGCGGTAGGGGCGAAGAGAAAACTCGACGTAGCTTGCCAAACGCTGCCCAACCCACCTGGATCCTGCGGTCGATTTCTTTCTCGAAGTTGTTTCTACCAAGCTGGACTACTTGCCCAAGGTAGACATACTCTTGAACAACTTCGAGCATCGATCCGTCGACATAAACCGGTCCCGGCACAATGTGTTCGTTGAACATAATCTTGGTTTTATCCAAGTTCATGCCGAGACCGACCCGTCGAGAGGCTCCATTTAGGCTGTGCAGCATCGCGCTCAGCTCTTCCAGGCTCTCTGCCACGATGACGATATCGTCGGCAAACCGAAGGTGGGATATGTACTCGCCATTAATGTTTATGCCCCGTCCAGTCCAGTCCAGCGTCTTAAAGACGTCTTCGAGTGCGTTGGTGAAGAGCTTAGGGGATATTACATCCCCCTGCCTCACCCCTCTACGCAACTCAATGGGGCTGGTTTTACTGTCCTGGAGCTTAACGGTCATAGTGGCCGTGTCGTACAAACATCTCAACACCTCGATATAGCGCCAATCGATGCGACACCGCTGCAGAGCATCCAGAACCGCCCAGGTTTCGATGGAGTCGAAAGCTTTCTCGTAGTCCACGAAAGCCATACACAGCGGCTGATTGTATTCGTTGGTCTTCTGTACAATCTGCCGAACAGTATGGATGTGGTCTACGGTGCTGTAGCCTTTTCGAAACCCGGCTTGTTCCGGTGGCTGGAAATCGTCGAGTTTTCTGGCGAGGCGATTTGTTAGGACTCTCGAGAACAACTTGTAGACGTGACTCAGGAGTGAGATGGGTCTGTAGTTTTTCAGCAGGGTTTTGTCACCTTTTTTGAAAAACAGAACCACCGCACTCCCACTCCACGCCTGAGGTGTTAGGCCTTGGTGGATAACGGAATTAAACAGGCTCGCGAGCTCTTTCAGAACTGCTGTCCCACCTGCTTTTAAGAGCTCTGTGGTGATTCCGTCATCCCCTGGAGACTTGTTGTTCTTGAGCTGCTCGAGAGCCACTCTTACCTCGCCCTGGTTGACATCAGGGATGTCCTCCGTGTAATGGCGCGTGAGTTGGGCTCTGTGGTCATCATCGCTGGGTCTCGTGGGTTTAGGCATCCGTGATGCGTACAAGTCCTTGTAGAAACTCTCAATTTCAGCGAGAATCTCGGACTTGGAGGTTACGATTTGCCATCCGCAGTATTGAGTTTCGACAGATGAATTCTACCAAGCTGGCGAGCGAAGACTTTGGTGCCTCGATTCTGTTCAATCGCAGCCGTAATGGCGCGGGTATTAGAACATCGGAGGTCACGTCGCACCAGCTTCCGGATCTTCCGGTTTAGGTTTCTTCCATTTGTCGAAGACGTCTGCGCATATGACATTCCCCTTCTTTGCCTCATAAGTTCGAGAGTCTCGAGCGAGAGTTTACTTTGCTTGTTAACGCTTTTGCCGGGAAACACCCTTCAAGACACATCCTGTAGCGTTTTGACCACAGCGTCGGTTTTCTCGTCAACAGTGCCATGGGTTTCCAGCAGTCCGAAACGGTTTTGAAGTTCTAGTTGAAACTTTTCGGATCCACCTGCTAGCTGAGGTGCAGTAGGTCTAAGAGTAGACTTCATCATGCGAAGCCTCTCAGCTCTGAAGTCTATATTTAGAGTGCCTCGGACAAGTCGGTGATCGCTACCGGTATTAAACCTGTTGATCACTGAGACGTCTCTAAATATATACCTCCGATCAGACATGATGAAGTCTATCTCGTTCCTTGTCACAGTATCGGGGCTTCGCCATGTCCACTTTCTATGAGGCTTCTTCTTAAAGAAGGAGTTCATTAAGAAGAGCCCCTGTGACTCCAGAAAGTTGACCAGCATTTGCCCCCTGTGATTTCGGCACCCCACGCCATAGGAACCGATTCTCGTTTCGCCGCGTTCTTGTACTCCCACTTTGGCATTAAAATCCCCCATAACAACGCTGTAGTGTGTCTTGGTGGTATGATGTAGAGCCTTAGTAATGTCCTCATACATGGCTTCGACTATGTCATCGCAGTATGTCGAGGTCGGCGCATATACCTGCACCACCTTCAGGGAGTACCTGTCGGTGATCCTTAATATCAGGTACGCTACCCGTGTCGACACACTGCTGATTTCTACAACGTTGTTAGCGAGAGATTTGTTAACGAGGAAACCGACACCGCCCTGAGAGGGCTGATCGCCTTCTCGAAAGTAGAACAGGTTGCCTGAATCAAGGGTTATCGTGTCCTCCCCCTGTCTTCGGACTTCAGACAACCCCAATATATGCCAGTTTATATGACCTAATTCTACTTCGAGTTCGGTGATGTGTTGGTCCAGCCGTAGAGAGCGTCCATTGTACGTAGCCAGGGTCAGTTTCTTGTGGTAGCCGTTTGCCGTAGCCCGGAGATTCTTAGCACCCCCTGCCCCGCTGTTACCGCGACCGCTACCGTAGTTGCGGACAGCGGGACTACCAGGAACTGGGGGCCTATTCGTTGGTGCGCTCATTGGGTGGTATTTGGCCTACTATACCGCGCTGGCCAGACGAGTTGGTATAGGGTTTGGTTTCAAGTTTTCCATCTCTTCGCAAAGATACTATTCGCTTTTTTGCAATTTCCTTAGTCGCCTTTTACGACACCCGCGGAATGAAATGGGGTAGTGACACTTGTATTCTTTATCCGTCACTACACGGACTAAGTTAGCATATATATATATTGCGATGCAACTGTCAATATATCTACTTCTTTAAATTTATCACGTAAAGAATCTCTAGCACCTAACTTATAAATTGCACGTATGGCCCTTTTTTGAATGACAAAAATAGTCTGTATATCAGCAGCTGTACCCCATAACATTATTCCGTAAGACATTACGCTGTGAAAATAACTAAAGTAAACTAGTCTAGCAGTATCTATATCTGTGAATTCCCTAACTTTTCTAACTGCAAACGCTGCAGAACTAAGTTTTACTGCGAGACAGGATATTTGGGCGCCCCACTGAAGCTTACTATCTAAAGTTAGACCTAAGCATACGGTTGATTCGACTAGTTGAATTGTTTCCTTATTTAAAATTATATTAGTAGGAACACTTTTTGACATTAGGCAAAGAGAATTTAACACATTTCGTTTTGCTAGAATTTAGTACCAAATTATTAGTTGAAAACCAATCTAATACTTGTGCAAGAGTGTTATTGACGGTATCAAAGTTACTTGAATTGCGATCAATTTTAAAAATTAGTGACGTATCGTCGGCAAACAAAACAATATCACATAAATTTTGAACAAAGAACGGCAAATCATTAATATATATTAAAAAAAGAAATGGACCGAGAATAGAGCCCTGTGGAACGCCCATTCCCACTGGCAAACCTAGAGACCTACTCCCATTAACATCTACATACTGAATTCTATCACTAAGGTAGCTGGCAACAAGATTGAGTGCGGTATCTCTAATACCATAAAGTTTCAATTTACGTAAAAGTGTATTATGTTCTACACAATCAAACGCCTTTGACAGGTCACAAAAAACACCAATGGCATCCTTCGAGCTTTCCCAAGCATTAAAAATATGCTTTAACAAAGTTACACCGGTATCAACGGTGGAGCGACCCTTAGTGAAGCCATACTGCTCACTGTGAAATAAATTATTTGTGTGAAAGTGGCTCTCTAATTGATGCAAAATAATCTTTTCAAAAATTTTACTAATAGCAGGCAAGATAGAAATTGGCCGAAAATTACTAGGGTCGCTCTTGGATCCCTTTTTGAATAAGGGTATCACTTTATGTGTATTGTGTGTTTATATGTATATACCCCGGATGTATTTCTCTAATTCCAAACAATTTTTCGTTTAGTTTCAAACGAGTCCAGCTTATCTTAAGGCCAAACGCTGAAAGTTGCGGGTGTGGATCTAAGTAACAGCTGTTTTACGCACGGTCAGCTTAATGTAGCTCTGTCACGTGTTAGCGAGCTTAGGCACCTTTATGTTTGTATCCCCGAAGGCTATCCTTATGTAGTGTATGTAGCTTTAATGTAAATTATTAGATAATAAAATAATGAAGAAACAAAGTCCACGCGAACGGAGTCGCGGGCACAGCTAGTATACTATATATATAATACTTATTATGATGTTATACCTTGTTACTTTTCCATATTTAAATTTATATAGCTAAATACACCTACCACTTTTATCTCTGCACCACCTTAAGGTTGACAGGTAGAGAATGCCATAAGGCATTATGTCCACCAATGTACACAATTATACAAGGTTATATAGCGGGTCTTACTCACAATAAAAATTTTGGCAAAAAACCGAGGTATTTATGCCTTAAATATAAGATTTATCACGAGTAAGACCCGCTATATAACCTTGTATAATCTTAATATATAAAATCCTTGCGTTACTGACTGACTGACAGACACGCTACAGCCGAAACAAATGGGCGCAGGAAGCTAAAATTTGGCATGTATGTTCCTTGGGGACCGTAGGGGTGCACTAAGAAGGGATTTCCCGAAATTCCCACGGGATCGGCCAAAACGGGTAAATTTAAAAAAAATGCAGGCGTAGCTGCTGGCGTCCTCTAGTGTATACTAATCGCGAAAGTTTAAAATCGTTTAATGTACACAATGTATGTGCATAAAGAATTAAATAAATAAATTATTATCACTTTGTATCGTAAAATGGGGAATAAGCGTATCCTAAGGTGTAAGATTTTGATCTGACAAGTGCCAAAGCTACGCATCGCAATTATCCTTTCAGTCAATCTAATACAGACTATATAAGTTCAGCTTGAGAAGATGCCATAATTTTAATATTATTATATAATAGGTGCATAGGGTGCATAGGGTGCATAGGGTTCCCACCAAGAACTTAGGGTCCCAAGCCAACCTCACCTGCAAGTGGTGCACCCGCCGATCAACGGACGAGGCTCTGGCAAACAAAATATCCCGATAAGCGGCAATAGGCTCGCCACGTATTACGTGGGATCAAAACACTGGCGAAAAGTGGGCGTCTAATATATATATCCCTTCGGGGAAACAGGCGTGAGTCTATGTATGTATGTATGTATATAATAAAGAACAGAATGATAGCCTAGTCGAGATTCCAACAGACTGCCATGAAGAGGGTATTGGGTTCGAATCCACGGCGCGCACCAACGACTTTTTGGAGTTATGTGCGTATTGAATTGTTAATTTATTGCATGTCCCGTGCCTCGGAGAGCACGTTAAGCCATCGGTCCCGGTTGTCATGAAGATCTTTGACAGTCGTTACAAGGCGTCAGTACCTTCTAAATAAACTGACACTAGTCTAAACCATAGAATATCGCTATCCCTTCGGGTTGCGGAGGTCAGACAGAAACTGGGATAACGCGATATAAGGATGATGATACACGAAATAAAGAGACTCGTGTCGCCAATCTTTTACACTAGATATATTATTATGCCAAGGTAACGCACAGTACGTATTTTCCTGTTCAATGTCTTCTTGAAACAAACATTACAAGACCTTGAAATCAGATGTTCACCAGGGATACTACACAACTTTGTTAGCCTGCAATTTGCTACTTTAACTATCTATCTACTATGGTATCGACTCCTTGGATTTCTACTTTAAACGCATGAGAAATAATATCAGTCGTGAACGACTTCTAGAGATATAAAACATACCGATAAATACATCATCGCAAGGTGATCCTTCACCATTTTATAATTATGTCATTCAATATAAAATACCAGTGACCAAAGGGACCCTTACCATTTTATTATCACGCCAGTCATTATAAAATACCAGTGCGCAAAGTTGAAGTAATCACCGCACGGAGCAATATTATCAAAATGTTATCAATACCTCGTAGTGGATAATCTGGGAAAATAATGACTCATTCTATCGTGTTTTATTGCGAAGCCATTTTTCTCTGGTAAATGGATGCCCGTTGGGAGTTCCCTCAATTTATAGAGAAACGTAGATAGTGAGATATTAACGAGCACCGTATTTTATATCATTTAATTATTGTAATTACACGAATGCACGGTTAATATTAAATTTCGTTATGCCCGTGATAATTACAAAATCATAACTCGTGTATACTATTAGGTTGCATATATTTGTGTATTATTTCATTCGTAGTTTAAATATATAACGTGCGAAATTTTCGTAATACGTATATACCTAAGGAAGATTTGTTGTCATAATATGTATTTTTTCCAAAGTAAACGTCTTTTTCCCGATTGACTGATGTTTACTGTATTGGTAAAGACCACATTTGAAACAAAATATCTGTAATCTAGTCATTTGCATTTAAAATCTCAATAACAAACAGAGTATCAAACTTCTTGTGGAAGGTACCATCATCAGCAAGTCCTCTTTGTACTGACACGCAGAGATGCGTTTTTAAAAGATATGCTCTTACGGGGAAGGATAGCCTCAAGTTACATATTAATATATTATATCCCTCGACAGCAATGTTTGATCGCTCCTTATGACTCAAAATCTCGCAAATCTAATAATGTATCTCTATCAGGCAATATGTACTCGTATAGATCTGGAGCTATGCCATACCGGAAAATGGCAATAAGCTGGTCTTTATTGCGTGGAATTTAAACTAGCAAGGAACTTAACTTTATTACATACAAAATTAAGTACTTTACAATTGCTCAAGGCATTTCACAGGTGGGTTTGGTACCCACTTTTTTGATTTGCGTTTCTTATAAAGGATATAAACGTGTAATTCATTATTGCATATCTTTGTGGCCACTGGGTTTGTCTAGGTACGAGTAATTTAATAGGTTGTCAATAACTATTTTTATAAGTTACTTCGTATAAATATAATTACGTTGCTATCAGCATGTATTACTTTACATATTATGTTGAGTACCATACGATGTTGACGAAGATAGCCGCCATCTTTGAGCATCTCTTTGATAATCACCATCTCTCAGTCATAGCTGATTGTATAGAAATTTGTCAAATTATGGAAATCCCTAGACCACATCTTAACGTGGTGTCATTAATTCTGCAACCATGAGACTTGCATCATAACTATTTTCTACCGTAATATTGACTTACAACAGGCATTGAACCTGGTCATAAGGAAAGCTTTACATTGGAGTGGTGACTGGTATGCTAGACAACCTTAAACAGTACTGTCTCTTAAAGGCAATTAGTGAATGCTAAAATTAAGACAATTTAAGAAACCGTACTATCCATAGCTTTGATAAAATCTCTACAAATTAAGTTAAATTTCAAGCCACTTACCCTTATATAGGATAAGACTCTGTAGGGGTATCAGAAAGATGTTTTGTTGGGTGAAGAAAGAAAGATGCCAAAAGCAGATAATATATAGTTTACTGTGGTACCACATAACGATATAAATAAACTACATCACTACGACCTAACAGTATGCGTGAAGGGAGACGATTACTGCGCCGCGCTAATACAATATTACGCCTTGCATATAATTTGTAGCGTCAGCAGCCGCTACAAGTCGTTAGGCCACGTTGGAGGCCTTCGGGCTGTCTGAAAAACTCCTACACTAGAGTTAGCCACACGCTCACACGAAAAACAAACAAACAAACCCTTATATGAAACTATAACAATGTATTAAATAGCTTAAATATTTATTTTATCAAACTAAATCCAACCGTAATAAATATATCTGAGAGAAAACCTACACGCAGCAGCGATATTTCGCTCAAAGATGAGAGAAATAAGCACAGATAAGCCAGGTCAAAAACCAATTACTTACAAGCACCAATATACAACTTATAGTTATACAACTATTCCAATAAAAAGCTCCGCTTAGATTACATAAGTACAAAGGTAATGTAAATAAATAAGTACAAAGGTAATGTAAATAAATAAGTACAAAGGTAATGTAAAAAGCCAATAAAAGCGTGTAGTTACCCAACAATACGCTATATAGGGCGCAGGCAAGAATTATGAGGGGCATCGTCTCAGACCATTTATTTAATTAACTATCTCCCTCAAGAATGTTGCCGGAAAGGTTGCGACTGACTTCTTTTATCTGTGACACTCTAGTAAAGAACCTCATTGAATATTAAAATGAGACACGAATTGTGAATACGGTATGTTTTTGGTCGGTACAAAATGTACGGCGTACGGAATGAGTCGTGAAAAATCAGCCGGCTTGGGGAGTTTGGGAAATATTTAAGCAGAACACATTTGCTTGCGAAAGCTCGGTGTCAATATTAGACGGAATGATACTGACTTCTTTCTTTATTTTTGGCCGAAACTTTTACGTATATGTATATAACTGTGTATTTATTTGTTATTCATATCAGTATATTTAAAACATCCTGGCTACGACAACTTGCACTATTTTTTCAAGTAAAAAACTTAATAATAATTTGATGTTCAAAATATTCTTATGAACAAGAACAAGGACATAACTTACACCGTAAAACACGTAATCTCATGTAGAGCAAGTTCTAGAAAGTTAAAATATACTGCGTTGTACATTTCATCAAATTTGTATCAGAGTCCATTTGTTTGTAAATTTATATTCACGATTTTCTCTTGGCAATTACTAACACCCACTTTTTGTACTCCCTGAAGTTTACTGCCAGTACAAACATATTATTATACCTACCCTACCTAATGTGTTGTCAAAAATCTGTGCAGAAGTCTAATAAATTACTCTGTAAATATTATAGTAAGGGATGGTTTCACTTTATTGACATTGATTGTGCGATTAATGACTACATTACTTCTATTGCTGATATCAGCGTAGCTCTACGTCTTGCAAATAGTAATACATATATAAGAAGATGGTATAATGTATTAAGTCTCGAGCTGTGTAGATTTTAGTTAGAATGATTAGCTTGAATTGAGTAGCGTAAACTTCTTACAAAATATCTTCGCAAAGCTACTAATAGGTAGCAAAAAAGAATGTCCAACTCAATAATTGCATCAATATGTATGATAAATATAAATAAAGTTACTTTTCCTATGTTTTGTTTTAGAGAAATGGTAATATAGTTATTAAACGTCGAGACAACAATGTTTTTAGGTATTATGCGGGACACCAAACTACAATGGGGTCCACATATAGAAAGGCTATCGGGCAAACTCAGTTCTGCAGCTTATGCAGTTAAGACAATTAGACGCCTCACAGATTTAGAAACAGCTAGAATGGTTTATTTCAGTTACTTTCATAGCTTAATGTCGTATGGGATTCTTCTCTGGGGGAATGCTGCAGACCTAAATTCAATATTCGTTCTGCAGAAAAGAGCTGTAAGGGGAATTTATAACCTCGGTCCAATAGTTTCTCTAAGAGAAAAGTTCAATGAAATAAACATTCTAACTGTTGTATCACAATATATTTATGAAAATCTGCTATACGTACATAAAAATATTGACAAATTTTGTAAAAAATGTGATATACATTCTGTAATTACAAGACACAGGAATAATCTCGTAGTTCATAGCACTCGTCTCCACAATATAAGTAGCTGTTTTATGTGGCAATGTATACGCTTTTATAACAAGCTCCCTTATAGTGTAAGAGACCTATCTATAAATAAGTTCAAAATTATTGTCAAAGCGAAATTGTGTTCAAAAACATATTATAAAATATCTGAATATAAAGACGACCAAAACGCTTGGGACTGAGCTATTCTAATTCGACACACAAAAATAATTGTATATAATGTTTTTTTTTTTAATGACGTTTCGTAAGTACTTGCAAAGTTTACACGAAATAAAAAAAAAATAAAAAAATAAACTATACAAATTTTATCGTTACGAATACAAATAGCCGTAACAAAAAAGGGTATGAAACACTTACCAACAAATGCAATAAAACTGTTTGCCACGCACCTTAATAATAACCGCTATAGGTTAACTAATAGATACTTCCTTATTAACCATGTCCAATTCTTGTGTTGTATATGTTTCGAGGGTTTTGTCACGCATGAAATTGTTTTTACAGTCATATAATTGGCTGAACCCGATTTTGTGCCTCAACAGAATTAATTTGGCACACAGAGGGCATTATATTTTCAAACAATGTAATCGGTGAAGATCGCCGATGATAAACTCTATTACTACACAAATTACTTGAAAATATCTAAAAATTTTGTTTACATCTAATAGACGAATTTTATTTGTTTTATAGCCTCACGCCTTTTATCCCCGAAGGGGTAGGTAGAGGTGTAATATTACACCCACATTTGCCATGAATTTTAGTCCCACGTAATAAGGGGCGAGCCTATTGCTGTTACCGGGCACATCACCAGACTCCGTGCTGCTACTGAGAATTCGGAATAACCCAGTAACACTTTTGCACGACCCGGGAATCGAACCCAAATGAATACAACTGTCACTACACCATTTCATTCTGTGGGTGTTGTATATAGCGACTAAGAAAATACACAAAACAAGAATAGAAGGAAAAATCGACCTCAATCCCAGTACCAAACCGTCTGGCGAGCGTGGTATAGCAGGCCAAATTTTCCATAGTGCTACTATAAAGCAAATTCGGAGAGGCATAAGACCACAAATGGACTGCAAGAGGCTGTTGAGATAGACAACTACAATACAATCAATCACTCCAATGTAAGACGAAGCTCGCAAACAAAAAGCATATAACATTATATAAAATATTACTAATTTTTTATTTAAACACTGGTCGTATTGGGATAAGTATAAAAGCCTATAATCTAGACCAAGGTCTTTAATGCCCCACAAACGGGTAAAAGGATCACGATTCACAATCTCTTATCGTTTTCGTTTTGCTACAATTTAAATATTTACTCAACCCTAACTACATTTTTCTTCTGAAAGCTGATTTAAACCTCTTCGGTCGGTAATTCTTACAAATCCCCTGAGGTCGTAGAGATAATAAACCGCAACTAATTTATTTGTATTTTACTTATGTTTCGCTGGTTAGTTTTAAAGGTGTTGTTCGAGAGAATTATTTATGTCTTGCTTTGCTTTGTGGTGAGAAAATTGCTTTGTACTTGTCACTATTTTATTGATCAATTCGTGTGAGCTATTCTTTTTTGTAAACTGATTACGGGCAGGGTGATTATAAGCTGTTGAATTGATTATTACTTGAAGATGGATCTGTAGATTTTAGATTCGTTTTTGACATAAGCTCCATACAAAATATGTCAAACACGAATCTCGGATCTCAAAATCCATGTATCGATCGAATATTGAAAATGGCCGTTAGTCAACGTTGAAGTCGTGGTTTTGATTTTAAAAGAGTAATTAATTACTGCGAATGACAGGTATCACCAATCGTTGGGTGATGTGCTTGCATTTAAACCGACTACTTTCCTGTCCTAATGTCATGTCGTTTTGGTAGATTTCGTACAGAAATATTTCCTTTGAGAATTTTTACAGAGTTCTTTGACAGGCGTATAGGCTCAAGGCTTGCTATCCGTCAGATCGGTAGTGATCAGAGCATATATACACAACTGTGTAAAATAAGTATAATAGATTAGCCGTGTGGTTGACAGCATAGAATACAAGTGTCACCACCCCCTATCTTCCCGTGGGTGTCGTAAGAGGCGACTAAGGGATAACACGATGCAAATACCATCTTTGCGTAGAGACGGAAAACTCGACATCAAACCCTATACGACTGCCTCGTTGGTCTCGCGGCATAAATGTGCGCGTGGGATCGGGAGGTCCCGGGTTTGATTCCTGGGTCGGGCAGTGTTATTGGGTTTTTCTGTCACGAAATTCTCAGTAGCAGCACGGAGTCTGGAAATGTGCCCGGTACGGCAATAGGCTCGCCCCTTATTACGTGGGACTAAAGTATATCTCTGTCCGTGTGGTGACGGATTAAGAATACGCAATGTCACCACCCCATATCATCCCATGGGTGTCGTAAGAGCCGACAGAGGGACCATACTAAGCAGAGAACAGCAGCGTAAGAGAAGGAAAACTTGATACAAGCCCTATACCAACCCGTCTGGCCAGCGTGGTATAGTAGGCCAATTCCTCCTTTCAAAGGAGAGGCCTAGTCCAGCAGTGGACTGTAAGGGGCTGATGATGATGATGATGATGATGATGAAAGTATATCTGGCGAAAAGTGGGTGTAGAAATACACCTTTGCCTACCCCTTCGGGGATAAAAGGCGTGACGATATGTATGTATGTATGTAGATTTTTAACAACTAAATTTAAAAAATTAAAGTGATTCATCATCATCACTGTACTAGCGTTATAACAGTAGCATCAAAGACTTTTTGTCTTGAAATCTGGAGTCCGGTTATCGGCCTGATCAGATTTGTCAGAATGCTAGTAATACCACAGAGCGACTGCCGTCTGACCTTCACGACCCATAAGGATAGCTATTTGCCAAGGTTTGGACTGGTGTCCGAATATTCAAGGGTACTGATTCCCCATAAGATTGTCAAAGATCTTCATGGCAATGTGATCGTAGGGGCAAACAATGTGATCCTCCTAGCGTTATCCGAGTTAGAATCCGGGGTCCGATTTCTAGTGTTACCGCATTTGACTTTTAGCTTTTCCACAGAGCGACTGCCTGTCTGACCGCCGTAACCCAAAGGGATAGCTATATCCAAAGGGATAGACAATTTATTAGGCACATTATTTCAAAATGGCAGTGGTGCGCGCCGTGAATTAGAATCCAATACCCTCTGCATAGCAGTCTTTTGGTTGTTTTATCTCCACTATCGCAGCCTACAAAAAATAATAATAATAATATAATAATATTCTACCACATACACACAACACCATCTAGTCCCAAACTAAGCAGAGCTTGTACTATGGGTACTAGATAATGGATAAACATACATATCGTGGGTATAATGGAAGACCTAAATAACTCAGATTTTGGCCAAATTGACCTTTTACCATTTTTGTGAACCCCAAAATTTGCCACATCTTTTGGTCTAACAAACATTCTTATATCTTAACCCAGTTAACTTTAAGTTCCGTGGGCCAAATCCATATAGAGCATACTTTTTCATAGGTTATTTAGAAATCCGAAGAGTAAAACCGGCCGCTGTGGCTGGCTTTTGTGGATTACGAAAATGCCTTCAACTCCATTGAAACTGGGCTGACTGCAATGCACTGCCTACACAACATGTCTCTCAGAGAGCTATGAAAAGGACAATGCTAGGGATTTCGCTGATGGATAATTTCCGGCACGAGATTATCCGGCAGAAGACCAAAGTAACTGACATAGTTCGGAGCTATAGAAAATTTAATGGTTTTTAATCGACAGACCATAAGTTGGTCTGTCGATTAAAAAGCAGGCTCTTAAATTAAGGCCACGCCTCAGCAAGCGTAGTGTTGGTCGCCAGAATGGGTCTTGTGGCATACCTTAGGGAGACCCACCTCTAAGAGTGATAGGCTGATGCAATGAGTTAAATAAGAAGTAGTTAATATAATTGTTTGACCATTATAAGCCCCCTTCCTATTATGAAAGCCAAAAAGGTGAGAAAATAGTAGAGACTTTAGTACCGTGGGCCAAATCTATACACAGCATAATTTTCATAGGTTATTTAGAAATCCGAAGAGTTAACCCGGCCGCCGTGGCTGACTTTTGTGGATTACGAAAATGCCTCCAACCCCATTGGAACTGGGCTGTCCTACAATACACTGCCTACACTACATGTCTCTCAGAGAGCTATGAAAAGGACAATGGATAAAGAATGATAGGATTTAGCTGATGGATAATTTCCAGAACGAGATTAACCGGCAGAAGACCAAAAAAACTGACATAGATCAGAGATAGAGAGCCGTGTGGTTGACGGCATAGAATACAAGTGTCGCCACCCCTTATCTTCCCGTGGGTGTCGTAAGAGCCGACTAAGGGATAACACGATGCAAATACCATCTTTGCGTAGAGACGGAAAACTGGACATCAAACCCTATATGACTGCCTCGTTGGTCTTGCGGCATAAATGTGCGCGTGGTTTTTGTTCTACGAGCTCAAATAGTTGGATAGGATACTTATAGGATGATTATTTATTATTAGGTACGTGGTCAAGTAGGTAGATAGAAGATGAATAAATATTATAGTAGCAGCGGCAAGTCGACAACCCTAGCGCGACAGCTAGCGCGTCACTCCGGGCCAGACAGCGACAGCGTTATGTGTTAGAAAAGAGCGGGATCGGTTAGGTGAATATCGCAGTAGGCACTGAGTGCTTATGCGAGCTGAATTGCACTTTGTTGCTTAGTAGCAAGAGACGCAATTTCAATGAATTGGTTTGAGAAGTGGTGCTTCTGTACGTATGTACTGTTTATTCTGTGGTATAGTCGCCATAGATTTTTATTAAAATACATAATAATATACACGTGAATGAGTCTCACCGTTTTGTAGTATTTCAAATTTTGTACCTGTCACGAGAATGATGTATCTACCTGGACCGTGCAGCTCGAGTAAAATTAGAGAGTATTGTGTAGGTATGTACCTACTTGGAATGGACGATATGGTTACATTCAAGTAAATGCGTAGTTTTGTTTTATCACATGAATGTAATCTACACTTATTTTGCTTTAAGTCTGTTATTATATATTATTTTATAATTAGTGTGTGTTCAGTAAATAAACTTACAAACGAATCTATAAATAAAGAAAACATTTATATCAAATGTGATTAATTTATTTTTGGTCCTTCGATATATTGTTCTTATCTAGGAAAGTCGAATATATTTGTAAGGAAAAGTAATAAAAAACGTCCTATAAACTGCTATATTTATTTACAAACATAAAAAACTACAACTTCCAGTCCTTTTTTCAAATTAAAAAGAAGCAAAATGCTAATTATTTCATAAAATATTTATTGCCGTAGCATTAGCTTTTGTTGTAATGATTGCAGTAATCAAATTAAAAATAATTATAACGTCATGATTTATATTATTTGATGAACTTTATTTATATTTGCTATATTTGTCAACACGTTACAAAAAAATAATATTCGAAACCTCTCTAGCAAATCCGACATACTAATGGATTGTTCGCCAGCTAAGTGTGGTGTGTGCCTGTTAGACTGGTGCCTGTACATACCCGTGCGAGCCAAGATAATCTACTAACTGGTACCGAACACTGGCCGGTTTTACACTTGACCGTAACTAACGCAACGTATATTAAATTATCTATGCTCCACACTTGGCACCAGCCCGTTATTCCATTTGACAGTTATTTGGCTTTATGTATTTATTTTATACTATGCTAGAATTCGCTCCCGGTTCCGTCTACGTGGGACTATTTAACCCCCTTAAGGTGAGAATTTCCAAAAAATTATCTCTTGGTGCTCTTCCACATTCCCCAAGTCAATACACATGCCTTTCAGATTCTTGCGCCCAATTGTTTCGGCTGTGCTTTGTCAGTCAGTTAGTAACGCAAGAATTTTATATATGTATACAGGATGTAAAAAGACCCTTAACGAAAACTGATATCCCATGTTGTACCAATCACTACGAACATTTTTTACTTCGGCACCATACCTGGGAAATTACTGGTTCAGGAGATATTGAGGCTCAAAGTTAGTATAGAATTTTTCTTATTAAGTGCAATATTGATGCATTTGTAACCCCGCCAATATGTTCTATAGATGTCCTATGACCCCGTGGATAAGTAGGTATTTCGAGCATTGCACGCGCGCGCTTTTAATTGCGGCTTAAATAATGTGAAAACTTAAAAAACATCGTTTCCCAGGTATTATTTTTGGTTAGTATGACTTGGCATGATTTCCACAACGAGTAGACTTCAGCTTGGTGATGGGTCTTGTGACACCCTGTATGTACAGATTAATAAAATTTCATAAAACATATTTTTCAAGGTTGTTTAAAAGCGTGGATACTATCAATTTTATTATCTTTGTGTGGAGGAAGAAAGGTGTGGTGTTCCTCCAACTAGAGGGAGGATCCTCTAACCAGGCTGGGTGATCGTGCCTGGTGGACTGTCAGTCCGACGGACGTATTTGAGAAGTTGTATATATGCGTCGTAGCGCGCGAAAGTTGATAGCGCGGTTCAGGATTTTCGAATTTGGCGGGTCGTCTTCGATAGGTGCGGTCGTGCCGTAGTAGTTCCGACGTCATTGGTTAGATGGCGCTGTGATATGTGCTATGTAGCTGATCGCTACACTTTGCATCGTCCAAGGTCGATTTGAAGAGAATGATCGCCTGACTATGTATGACATTTTTGTGTCGTGCAAAGTATTAGACTATCTTGTGGACCACCTGATAGGAAAATGTTATTGCAATGTCCTCTTTTGACTGTACAACAACGAAAATAACAAATAAAATTTGACACTCGGCAGGGAAACTTCGAGTGCTCTTCATGTATTCAGCCCGAAATAAATTGTACGGTACCTATGTAAGTCCCTAAAAGTAGATTAAATAAGACATAAAGATGGACTGATCTAAACCCTAAAATAGAGTGATACCGCCGTCGATTGTATAGGATTTCGTGCAAAAACGCGTAAAAGTAAAGTGACTTCTACTATTTGACTTTGGAATATATATTTTTAAGAAGGTATATCACGTTTATTTTTAATTATAGTGAAATGTAGCACATAATATTCTAATAAAATGCGTTATCTTCTTGACAATTACTAAAATCAAAATCATAAATACTTCATTTATATATTCACAAGGATTAAGCATCGTAAGATGCCACCTAATCAATATAATCGGTAACTTTATAATAATAAGATTTTAACCACCGAGAATACCATCCGATGGTATTCTTCGATGCCTACATTACCTTTTGAGCAAAGAATTTATATCTTACACTTTATGAGTTACAGTAATATTATGAGGTAACCGAGAGTATTCTTCGTGATGAATAAAGATAGCCCATAACAAGAGATAGCATCACTATCTAGAGTTATACGGTTATTACATTGAAACAGCCATGATTTTGATTTTGATACGACGTGTTATTTCATTCTCTTATAATGAAGTATAGTTACAGCTGTTGTATTATTATTTCAAGTTCTTAGTTTTATAAGAGAGTTTTAGTAGCAGACAACATATATAAACCCAGCATCTACTTCTCAAAGAAACATAAAATATCGCAAATATTGATGGGCACTGGGTACTTACATTTACTTCATGAAATTGTCATCTAAAAATACACTGTGATATTCAATGCTTGTAAAAATATAGTTTGTATATCGTTTGTTTAAGATTGGATATTCTTAGTAAATGTAAATCATAGTTGCTTATTTCCATGTACTTTAAAGATTTAGTATAGTAACATTTACATATACATACATAACGTCACGCCTTTTATCCCCGAAGGGGTAGACAGAGGTGTATTTCTACACCCACTTTTCGCCAGATGTACTTTAGTCCCACGTAATAAGGGGCGAGCCTATTGCCGTACCGGGCACATTTCCAGACTCCGTGCGGCTACTGAGAATTTCGTGACAGAACAACCCAATAACACTGCCCGACCCAGGAATCGAACCCGGGACCTCCCGATCCCACGTGCACATTTATGCCGCGAGACCAACGAGGCAGTCGTATAGGGTTTGATGTCGAGTTTTCCGTCTCTACGCAAAGATGGTATTTGCATCGTGTTATCCCTTAGTCGCCTCTTACGACACCCACGGGAAGATAGGGGTGGTGACACTTGTATTCTATGCCGTCAACTACACGGCATTTACATATACTAAGAAATATACACCACTATTTTTTAATTAGTACAAAAACTTTAAGGTCATTAGCGAAGACATTATTATCATATATGTGACGTAAGAATTTCATAATATCTATAAATAGCAAAGTTATAATCATTTGTTTTTTGTAGAAAATCTCACCCAAATCATAGACATATTTTACAATCCATTCACTACTTCATTGATAGTATTTACTTTCCGTCCTACTTTTATGCATTCTTTCCGTCGCACTTATAATGTAGGTAGCCTTAGACAATAAAATGAAGCAAAATAATAAGTGTGGGTAGTTACTTTTTAATTTTATAAATTCTACCCTCTCTTTCATACTTCATCGGGACTTAGTACCGGCAAAATTTACCGTTTTACAAGTAATTAAATACGGAGGTATGTAATTAGAAAGCAAACACATATCAAAATAAAATAAGGTATTCTGTAATAAAAGATAAGAGTAATTTTGGCGTATTTATGAAGTTAGAATCATCTGCTATTTACAAATATTATTTTATCATTATCATGTCAGCCTAGAGACGTCCACTACTGGACATGAGCCTCCCTCGAGGTTCTCCGTACAGACCTATTTTGAGTCGCCCGCATCAAATTATTATTTACTTAAGTAGGTATTATTTACTAAACTTACAAGTATTTCCGTTGTCCTTCGAGACGTCCACCCCCTTGGTCAAGAAGTACGCTTCTGTCTTTTCACTTCGTCAAAAGCGTCCAATATGCGCTGTTTTAACTGTTTATGTAATTAGAAAGCAAACACATATCAAAATAAAATAAGGTATTCTGTAATAAAAGATAAGAGTAATTTTGGCGTATTTATGAAGTTAGAATCATCTGCTATTTACAAATATTATTTTATCATTATCATGTCAGCCTAGAGACGTCCACTACTGGACATGAGCCTCCCTCGAGGTTCTCCGTACAGACCTATTTTGAGTCGCCCGCATCAAATTATTATTTACTTAAGTAGGTATTATTTACTAAACTTACAAGTATTTCCGTTGTCCTTCGAGACGTCCACCCCCTTTGTCAAGAAGTACGCTTCTGTCTTTTCACTTCGTCAAAAGCGTCCAATATGCGCTGTTTTAACTGTTTAACCTTTAAGGTGGATACAGACATTGCGAGGCATGCGCTGCGCACGGCGCACAGCGCATGCCTCGCAAAGTCTGTATACGGCTTGACACACATACACGTTCACAGTTATTTAGTTACCGTAGTTATACTGCGCGTAACTGGAATCCACTTTCGGTACGGTGTGTTTTCAACGTCTAGCCGTGTGATTTTAGGAATAAATCAACAAATACGTTTTCACATAAATCTTCACGTTAAATCTCTTATCGCAGGTAAAGTGTTTGAAATTGTATTTATTCTATTAGAGGAGGTTTAAGTTTGAATTTCCACGGTGTCAAGCAAACGCGGATGCGGTGCGTCGACGCGGCGCGTCGTGTGTACAATCGAGAATTTCTTATTCAGTTATTTCTTGAGAAGTGTTTGGGATTTCCTTTTGGGAGGAAGTTTTAAGCCGGCAGTAAATTATTCCATCGACAGGTGAGGCCGTAAAGGCAAGATTTACGCCTACGGGTACAGTGGGCGAGCCTCCCCTTTGATAAGATGTATATTACCTAGCGAATAACGTTTCCTATAAGTATCCATCGGGGATGGACCTAACGCTGAAAACTTCACGGAACCAATAAATTGGAAAACTTCATACTTTGCTTATCAGTGACTTGGGTGTAGTGGAATCGTAATAGCCGAGTGTTACGAACTTTGTACTATCCTCTGGTGTTCGCTCTAGTTTCAAATGGATTACTTTCGCAATTTCTGCAGCGGTCATAAATTATTGCGCGAATGTCCCAAACATAAAAATGTTTGTTGAATAATAAAATACACGAGGCATTATCGGATGTCGTTACGTCAAAAATATAGCCTAGCTATTCGCTCAGACGCCGTATGCTTTTATTTCGCGCAATGAAATTCGTTTAAAACTTGGAGAGGGTTCAAATTGTTCAGTCGAAGAGGTGCTGCCAGCGCAGTCTTAATCATTGTTAGCATTATTGCAGGCTCAAGAGCTGTTTTATTTTAATACAGATCACTCTGAATTGCTGTTTTAACTTCTTCATTTCATTTTGTATAAACATTTTCTTATTTCACTTATGTAAGATGCTTGGCTCTTGTATGAGCGTTTAGAGCCGAAATAATTATGAGCAAAAAGGTAAAGAACGGCGCCGGCTCTGGGATATTAACGAGATCAAGTGATCCGATAACTACGTCGGTGCATCTTTGTGGTGCAAGCAATTTTCCTGGAGCTAGAAAATTGGGACGCAATGTGTACTAAGGTCGCTTTGAAAGGCAAAAATTAAGTTCGTTAAAACTAAGGAACCGTCGAATTTTGTGAAAGGTCGCATCGTTAATGTCCCAAAGTAAACTGGGGCGTGTCGAGCACGGGTCAGCTTCGAAATCAAAGCTTCGCAACTTGCCCACTCGATTACCATAAACAAACGAGAAAGACGCTCCTATGTTTTAATGACACCGTTTGAAACCTTACGCTTGCTAGCTTTACTGTAAAAGGGAACTACTAAATTAACTGCTACGTAAATCACTAATAAGCAAACGTTTGTGTCTCACGTCCAAGATTGTGCGAGCAGGGGGAACATACGTGGTCTGCCATAATCTGCGAACCTTATGTAGCCCTGTCACAAATGTCATGGTGTGCTTTTATTATTAGTATAGTTTCTTCGTAGCTAATATTTAGGCAGAGGTGACCATTCGTCTGTTCTATATATAATAATTTTGTGTAGTTTTGTTTTCGGTTTGAAAATTTGTGACGATTCAATAATACTTATATTTTATTTAAACACAGTATCAGACCAGATCTTACAGAGTAATTATTTTACGTCCCGGTTTTAAACTTGAGTTCTGACGATCAATAATGTTCTCATTCTGACGACTGGTTGGCGCCGCGGAAGTGTAAGCGACTGCTACGCCGAAGGTCGCGGGTTCGATTCCCGCTCAAGTCAAACATTTGTGTGCATAAACATGGATGTTTGTTTTGGTCTGGGTGTTTATATGTATAATATGTATGTATTTACAAAAAAAAGTATATATGCATGTTTATGTAATATCTAGTACCCATAGTAACAGCTTCTGCTTAGTTTGGGACTAGATGGTGTTGTGTGAATGTGGTAGAATATTATTATATAAAAAATCACAATATTTCGTATATTGTAGTATAACGGCGTCGGCTCTAGGATATTAACGAGATCAAGTGATCCAATAACTACGTTGGTGCAGCTTTGAGTTTCACTCACATGTGGTAATAGACTTCAAGTTTCTTTTTTTTTTTTTTTCTGCGGAACAAATTGACTCCATGCTGCCTGATGTTAAGCAGTCAGTGAAGTCCTATAGTGATGGCCATCATCCCAGCAGCCAGCATGGCATTATGGCATGATGGCCCTCACCTTGACGGCCTTGAGTAAAGCTTTTTCACGACCCGCTTAAAGGACCCGGGATCATAAGTGGAGGGAAACACGTGGACTGGTAGAGTTGAATTGAAAGAAAGGATACGATTCTAAAATTTTGAGCTTTCTGACGACAGCGGTAGCCGAGTGGAAATACCAACACGCAGCCATCTAAAGAGGTTCCAATCCATGGCGCTCACTGCTGACTTTTCGAGTTATTAGTTGACGGGTCAATATACCCTGAAGAGTATATGGACCCGTCGGTCCCAGCTATCATGAAGATTTTTGACAGCCGTTCATGGGTGCTACACATATCTTGTTAGACTAGTAAGCGGACCTGGGAATTACAAGTGTGATAATGCTCAAATACAATCGGAAATAACATTTTCATACCTTTGTACTATCAAAACAAACTAAAATAATGAAAGGCAAGAAACAAAACAAGACTAATTACACACCATCTCTTTACTTCTTAATAAACGGTCTCGGAATAAGGGTTTAATTATACCAATACCCAGCAATACCTCTCTGTTTCTATAATAAATTCCATCCGAACTAATGTCCGTACATCTGTCGGTATTGACAATGAGGTGTACGACGGGCGGTGTTTCATCAAGTCGGCCAGTTGACCCGGTTCGACCGAAAGCACGGGGCGATATAATGTGGTCACAGCTGCTGCCTCGCCCGCGTAGTATTGGATTTTTAACTGTGGACTCCATTGGACAACGCGATTGTCTTGATAATAGATAGCTGTTCAAGTAATTTTATTAAGAGTTTGTGTATTTGGATGCTTGTTAATTAATGTTGAACAGATTTTAACGCAATTTTTCACATTCATCATTTTGACATTGTGTATGTATAAATAGTATTCATATCTGTAAACTCTATGTGCTTTAAAATACATTTTTTTATAAACCTTGTATCAGTCGATATTAAAATGAAACGCTAATGCTTTTTTGTAACACACCACATCAGAGATAAAAGTTTTTTTATAAAACTACTCCTTATAAAAATATTAACAATATATGTTTTAAAAGTTTAAAGTTGTTGCTCTATGAAAAAAATATGTGCTATGATGCAGTAATGTGATGATAATTGTGATGGTGCTTACGAAAAACATATAAAGGTATAGCCTTGAATTTTTAGTTTCCACATATTCTTCGCATGACCTTGCTTTTTGCTACTTTTACTTTTAAAACAGCAAAAGAGATCGTAATCTCACATTGAAATAGGGAAATTATTTCACCTGGTACCATTTCCACCGAGCAGATGCCAGAAAACATTCCAAACCATATGGGCTCATTTGATTATACAATGTGTATAATAGAATCCTTTGTGGAAATCCGTAAACGTAAACAATTGTATGTAATAGTGCGGTCCTTTCGGCGTGTGCAAACGACTGGAAGGCTGACCCAATCGGTCCGTGTCAGCTCAATATGACGGCAGCAATAATGCGGTCGCACCGCCTTCCTACACGATTAAATTTTCAACATTTCCCCACGCAACATCATAAAAAGCTCACAAGCTTCTAACGCGCATTGGTACATCCTCAAATTTTTTTTTGACTCTCCAAACATTTGGACCATTTGTCAGTGGCGCCACACATCATACAGCTTCATAGCGTTTACATAAAGATGCGATGCTTTTGTTGGCAGAGCTTGTACAATTGAAACAAATGCACGTTTCAACGGACCAACTTGACAATTCGTACCTATAAATTTAACCCGTTGAGTGGGAATGGGTAGATCTATTGTCTACATGTCACCCAGTAAATAAATTGAGGAAAATTCTGTTATAACCGAGCTATATTGTTTCTTATGTAATACTGAAATAGTTTAAGGAGAATTTTCATTCTAAACACGTTTTAAGTTTACATCTTAATTTATGAAGATGTCTTCACCGTCGTTCGCTAGTCCGCCTAGAAAATTTCTCTTAAGAATATAGTCACGACACTTGAGGGGAGTTATTTAAAATTGGCTTTTAGTATTGTTGCGATGATTAGGTGAAGTATGAAGGTATAGAGTGGAGGTGGCAGCGGTACAATTGGCAGCACATTAGCATAACGAGCTCGTCCCGGGCCGGTCCTAATGAATGGTCTTGCAATTGAAACAATAGTAGATTAGCGCCAACTCCCTTATCTGTTTATGTAAATCAGACTGCGGCCGGATCGGTTTGGCTGTAGCTGATTCTTTGAAGATGATTCTATAATTGTATCTATTGCGAGCTTTTTACTGTAATTAATCATATAATTTATTATTTAATGTTGAGATTAGACATCTGAATTCTTTGATAAAATATTACTGAATGGAAAAATACACGTAATTTTTCTGTAGGCTTATTTCAAATTACTTGGAATGGAAATTTCATCACAAACGTTTGGTTGATATAGTAGTATAGTAATAAGTTCTCTATAAGTATAGCCATAAAAAATCAACAATATTTATAATAAAGATAGACCTTTTATTCACTATATAGTAAATTATATCGTACCGTTATTTATGAAGTTTTGTACCTAAACCATACTTTATATTTGTCCTGATGAATTGCCATAGGTTAAAATAGCCGTAGTCTTAGGATAATAATTGTTGTTATGTGTTTGTGACTCAACATAAATTAAATGTATATATAAAATTCTTCCGCTACTGACTGACTGACAGCCAACGCACAGCCAAAATTAATTAGTCACAGGAAGCTGAAATTTGGCATACATATTTTTTGGGGACCGTTAACAATGGAATGCCCGAAATTTCCACAGGTTCATGAAAAAAGAATTCATGCGGGCCTAGCTGAGATCGTTCTCTAGTCAATACCTATATAACATTACTAATTGTCCAGACTGACACATCATTAGTAATGCTCAAACTACTGGATCTAGGAATAAAAAAAAATTACATTGGCTTCAGTTTATGACGTAGAAACCCACTAAGTAAATATTTTTAATATGTCGTCCCTTAAGGGGTAAAATAAGCTTCAATGTTTAGGGCAAGCAAAGCCAGACGGCCGCCTGTAATACATAAAAACGTGTTCTCAGAATCTTGAGAGAGAGCATAAAGTTTGATTTACCAAATTAAACCTTTACATTAAAGATAAACCTTTTTATTACTGAGAGCTTTTAGAAACGCGGGCTTGGGTATAAAGTACAACAGTGATTTGGATCAACTACCTCAGGATCACAGCCTTTGTTCTGCTGGAGTTACGGTTTTCACTGTTACGAATATTTTATGTGCGATGGTAAATACGGTTTTACGGTGGTTTCCACTGTTACGTAAGATAGGTAGCCTTAGGAGCTGCCATATATAGAAAACGCTGCGAGCTATTCATTACTATATCGTACTAAGGCTAGTACACGTATACAATTACATACAAGATTTTGATATTTTTTATTTTACCTATAAACAAGGCCGCATTAGGAATAAATCGTGTATCGCGGAGGACATTACAAACATTCAATCAACAGACACAAAGAACACCTAGACTCGAAAAAATAATTTGTGTCGGACAACAATTACACAAAGTGCTGTCTTGTGTGAAAATCGAACGCTCGACTTGCAGTGCAGTGTCAAGCGGCGAGACGATTGCTCCACTACGCAAACCCCTCAGTCAAACTATCAATACTATTATTACAGATGTAAATGCGATAGTTTCTGAGAATTATGTATGCTTGTTAGTAACTCTTTAACGCAACATCTACCTGTACGCATTTGATGAAACTTTGGATAAATATCGTTTATTCCTACGTCAGAATAAACAAGGGGTGCCTTTTGTTACGATAATCGGCGCTCACGCCGGTGATGCTACGGTCGAAGTCTAGTGTTGCATAATTATTGTGTGTCATACATTACACATCCTGTTTATATGACGTTGAGCAGTATTATTTTTAACTGTAGGTAAAATCATGAAAATAAATACCAATGAATAGACTAAGATATCACGCTATCTACCTCGACCGTGCAGCTCGAGTTAAATTAGAGAGTATTGTGTATGTACCTACTTGGAATGGTCGATATGGCTACATTCAAGTAAATGCGTAGTTTTGTTTTATAACATTAATGTAATCTACACTTATTTTGCTTTAAGTCTGTTATTATATATTATTTTATAATTAGTATGTTAAGTAAATAAACTTACAAACGTATCTTGTCTCTCTATATCAAATGTGGTTAATTTATTTTGGTCTTCGATATATTTTTCTTATCTAGGAATGTCGAATATATTTGTAAAGGAAAAGTAATTAAAAAAGTCCTGTAAACTGCTATATCTAGACATACATAAACAACTACAACTTCCAGTCCAGCTTTCAAATTAAAATGAAGCAAAATACAAATTATTTCCTAAAATAAAATCATTGCCAACACATTGGGTTTTGTTGTGATGATTGCAGTAATCAAATTAAAAATAATTATAATCTCATGATTTATATTATAAGATGAACTATATTTATATTTGCTGAGTTTCTCAACAAACACACATTACAAGAAAATAATATTCAAAACCAGTAAAAAATCAAAACAACGCCGAACAAAAAGTCGTACCAAGTTGTAAAGCTTTAACTTAGGAAATAAATCTCTCTAGCAAATCCGACATACTAATGGATTGTTCGCCAGCTAAGTGTGGTGTGTGCCAGTTGGACTGGTGCCTGTACATACCCGTGCAAGCCAAGATAATCTACTAACTGGTACCGAACACTGGCCGGTCTTACACTTGACCGTAACTAACACGACGTATATTAAATTATCTATGCTCCACACTTGCCAGCACCACGTTATTCCATTTGACAGTTGTTTGGCTTTATATATTTATTTTATACTATGCTAGAATTCGCTCTCGGTTCCGTCTACGTGGGACTATTTAACCACCTTAGCGTGGAAATTTCCAAAAAAATGTCTCTTGGTGCTCTTTCACATTCCCCAAGTAAAACACATGCCTTTCAGATTCTTGCGCCCAATTGTTTCGGCTGTGCTTTGTCAGTCAGTTAGTAACGCAAGAATTTTATATATGTATACAGGATGTACAAAGACTCTTAACGAAAACTGAAATCCCATGTTGTACCAATCACTACGAACATTTTTTACTTCGGCACCATACCAAATTACTGGTTCAGGAGATATTGAGGCTCAAAGTTAGAATAGAATTTTTCTTATTAAGTGCAATATTGATGCATTTGTAACGCCGCCAATATGTTCTATAGATGTCCTATGACCCCGTGGATAAGTAGGTATTTCGAGCATTGCACGCGCGCGCTTTTAATTGCGGCTTAAATAATGTGAAAACTTAAAAAACATCGTTTCCCAGGTATTATTTTTGGTTAGTATGACTTGGCATGATTTCCACAACGAGTAGACTTCAGCTTGGTGATGGGTCTTGTGACACCCTGTATGTACAGATTAATAAAATTTCATAAAACATATTTTTCAAGGTTGTTTAAAAGCGTGGATACTATAAATTTTATTATCTTTGTGTGGAGGAAGAAAGGTGTGCTGTTCCTCCAACTAGAGGGAGGATCCTCTAACCAGGCTGGGTGATCGTGCCTGGTGGACTGTCAGTCCGACGGACGTATTTGAGAAGTTGTATATATGCTTCGTAGCGCGCGAAAGTTGATAGCGCGGTTCAGGATTTTCGAATTTGGCGGGTCGTCTTCGATAGGTGCGGTCGTGCCGTAGTAGTTCCGACGTCATTGGTTAGATGGCGCTGTGATATGTGCTATGTAGCTGATCGCTACACTTTGCATCGTCCAAGGTCGATTTGAAGAGAATGATCGCCTGACTATGTATGACATTTTTGTGTCGTGCAAAGTATAAGACTATCTTGTGGACCACCTGATAGGAAAATGTTATTGCTATGTCCTCTTTTGACTGTACAACAACGAAAATAACAAATAAAATTTGACACTCGGCAGGGAAATTTCGAGTGCTCTTCATGTATTCAGCCCGAAATAAATTGTACGGTACCTATGTAAGTCCCTAAAAGTAGATTAAATAAGACATAAAGATGGACTGATCTAAACCCTAAATTAGAGTGATACCGCCGTCGATTGTATAGGATTTCGTGCAAAAACGCGTAAAAGTAAAGTGACTTCTACTATTTGACTTTGGAATATTTATTTTTAAGAAGGTATATCACGTTTATTTTTAATTATAGTGAAATGTAGCACATAATATTCTAATAAAATGCGTTATCTTATTGACAATTACTAAAATCAAAATCATAAATACTTCATTTATATATTCACAAGGATTAGGCATCGTAAGATGCCACCAAATCAATATCATCGGTAACTTTATAATAATAAGATTTTAACCACCGAGAGTACCATCCGATGTCAGATCAAAATATTTAAACAAAGAATTTACATCTTACCCTTTATGAGTTACAGTAATATTATGAGGTAACCGAGTATTCTTCGTGATGAATAAAGACAGCCCATAACAAGAGATAGCATCACTATCTAGAATTATACGGTTATTACATTGAAACATCCATGTTAGCACTTACGACGTGTTTTTTCATTCTTATATAATGAAGTATATTTACAGTTGTTGTATAATTATTTCAAGTTCTTAGTTTTACCAGAGAGTTTTAGTAGCAGACAACATATATAAACCCAGCATCTACTACTCAACGATACGTAAAATATCGCAAATATTGATAGGCACGGGGTACTTACATTAACTTCATGAAAATGTCATCTAAAAATACACTGTGATATTCAATGCTTGTAAAAATATAGTTCGTATATCGTTCATTTAAGATGGGTTATTCTTAGTAAATGTGAATCATTGTTGCTTATTTCCATATACTTTATAGGATTAGTGTAACATATATAATAAGATTTCTTTGAATTTTTATAACTGTGAGAATTCATAAAACTGTCATTCTCTTTTTCTCACGAAACTCACAATAGGCGTGATTTCAAAACGTACTACTACAATATTCACGTATGAAATTCTATAAAAAAAATTGATGCTCGACGCCAACGCCGCCTGTGCATCCGACATTCGCATTTTACTTGCAAATTGCTTATATCCATCGATATCGGGATGCCAACGGTCCACCTCATAGCTACAACACAATAAAATATAACTCACACATACACGTTCACAGTTATTTAGTTACCGTAGTTATAATGCGCGTAACTGGAATCCACTTTCTGTGCGGTGTGTTTTCAACGTCTAGCCGTGTGATTTTAGGAATAAATCAACAAGTACGTTTTCACATAAATCTTCACGATAAATCTCTTATCGCAGGTAAAGTGTTTGAAATTTTATTTATTCTATTAGAGGAGGTTTAAGTTTGAATTTCCACGCTGTCAAGCAAACGTGGATGCGGTGCGTCGACGCGGCGCGTCGTGCGTACAATCGAGAATTTCTTATTCAGTTATTTCTTGAGAAGTGTTTGGGATTTCCTTTTGGGAGGAAGTTTTAAGCCGGCAGTAAATTATTCCATCGACAGGTGAGGCCGTAAAGGCAAGATTTACGCCTACGGGTACAATGGGCGAGCCTCCCCTTTGATAAGATGTATATTACATAGCGAATAAAGATTCCTACAAGTATCCATCGGGGATTGACCTAACGCTGAAAACTTCACGGAATTAATAAATTGGAAAACTTCATACTTTGCTTATCAGTGACGTGGGTGTAGTGGAATCGTTATAGCCGACTGTTACGAACTATGTACTATTCTTTGGTGTTCACTCTAGTTTCAAATGGATTACTTTCGCAATTTTTACAGCGGTCATAAATTATCGCGCGAACGTACCAAACAAAAAAATGTTTGTTGAATAATAAAATATACGAGGCATTATCGGATGTCGTGACGTCAAAAATATAGCCTAGCTATTTGCTCAGACGTCGTATGCTTTTATTTCGCGCAATGAAATTCGTTTAAAACTTGGAGAGGGTTCAAATTGTGCAGTCGAAGAGGTGATGCCAGTGCAGTCTTAATCATTGTTAGCATTATTGCAGGCTCAAGAGCTGTTTTATTTTAATATACATCGCTCTGAATTGCCGTTTTAACTTCTTCATTTAATTTTGTACAAACATTTTCTTCTTTCACTTATGTAAGACGCTTGCCTCTTGAACGAGCGTTTAGAGCCAAAATATTTAGGAGCAAAAAGGTAAAGAATGGCGTCGGCTCTAGGATATTAACGAGATCAAGTGATCCGATAACTACGTCGGTGCAACTTTGAGGTGCAAGCAATTTTGCCTGGAGCTAGAAAATTGGGACGCAATGTGTACTAAGGTCGCTTTGAAAGGCAAAACTGAAGTTCGTTAAAACTAAGGAACCGTCGAATTTTGTGAAAGGTCGCATCGTTAATGTCCCAAAGTAAACTGGGGCGTGTCGAGCACGGGTCAGCTTCGAAATCACAGCTTCCCAACTTGCCCACTCGATTACCATAAACAAACGAGAAAGACGCTCCTTTGCTTAAATGACACCTTTTTAAACCTTACGCGTGCTAGCTTTACTGTAAAAGGGAACTACTAAATTAACTGCGACATAAATCACTTATAAGCAAACGTTTGTGTCTCACGTCCGAGATTGTGCGAGCAGGGGGAACATACGTGTTCTGCTATAATCTGCGGACCTTATGTAGCCCTGCCACAAATGTCCTGGTGTGATTTTATTATTATTATAGTTTCTTCGTAGTTAATATTTAGGCAGAGGTGACCATTCGTCCGTTCTATTTATAATAATTTTGTGTAGTTTTGTTTTCGGTTTGAAAATTTGTGAGGATTCAATAAAACTTATATTTTATTTAAACACAGTACAGACCAAATCTTACAGAGTAATCCGGGAGTAACCAAACCGCGGGAGTATAAGCGACTACTACGCCGAAAGTCGCGGGTTCGATACCCGCTCAAGTAAAACATTTGTGTGCATTAACATGGATGTTTGTCTAGGTCTGGGTGTTTCTATGTATAATATGTATGTATTTACAAAAAAAAGTATATATGTATGTTTATCCATTATCTAGTACCCATAGTACAAGCTTCTGCTTAGTTTGGGACTAGATGGTGTTGTGTGAATGTGGTAGAATATTATTATTAAAAAGCAACTCACAATTATTTCGTATATTATAGTATAAATACCCACATGTGGTAATAGACTTCTAAACATTAATGTTTTCAATGAAGCAAAAATTACGTTTCTAAAATTTTAAGATTTCTGGCGGCAGCGGTAGCCGAGTGGAGATACCAACACGCAGCCATCAAAAGGGGTTCGAATCCATGGCGCTCACTGCTGACTTTTCGAGTTATGTGATTCTAAGTATCGCTTAACCGGTGCCTAGAAGAGTATATTGACCCGTCGGTCCCACCTATCATGAAGATTTTTGACAGCCGTTCATGGGTGCTACACAAATCTTGTTAGACTAGTAAGCGGAACTGGGGATTACAAGTGTGAAAACGCTCAAATACAATCGGAAATAACATTTTCATACCTTTGTACTATGAAAACAAACTAAAATAGAGAAAGGCAAGAAACAACACAAAACTAATCACAAAATATCTCTTTACTTCTTAATAAACGGCCTCGGAATAAGGGTTTAATTATACCAATACCCAGCAATACCTCTCTGTTCCTATAATAAATTCCATCCGAACTAATGTCCGTACATCTGTCGGTATTGACAATGAGGTGTACGATGGGCGGTGTTTCATCAAGTCGGCCAGTTGACCCGGTTCGACCGAAGCCACGGGGCGATATAATGTGGTCACAGCTGCTGCCCTGCCCGCGTACTATTGGATTTTTAACTGGACAACGCGATTGTCTTTATAATAGATAGCTGTTCAAGTAATGTTATTAAGAGTTTGTGTATTTGGATGCTTGTTAATTAATGTTGAACAGATTTAAACACAATTTTTCACATTGTGTATCACTTGTGTTGGTATAAATGGTATTTTTTATGTGTAAACTGTATGTGCTTTAAAATACATTTTTTTCATAAAACTTTCATCATACAGATAAATCTACTCGATATTAAAATGAAAAGCTAAACTTTTTTTATAACACGGCACATCAGAGTTTTATTTTATAAAATTACTCTTTATAAAAATATTAACATTGTATGTTTCCAAAGTTTATAGTTGTTGCTCTATAAAAAAATATGTGTATTGCTGCAGTTATGTGATGATTATTGTGATGGTGCTGGCGTAAAACATATATAGGTATAGCTTTGAATTTTAAGTTTCCACTTATTCTTAGCCGTGTGGTTGACGGCATAGAATACAAGTGTCTCCACCCCCTATCTTCCCGTGGGTGTCGTAAGAGGCGACTAAGGGATAACACGATGCAAATATCATCTTTGCGTAGAGACAGAAAACTTGACATCAAACCCTATACGACTGCCTCGTTGGTGTTGCGGCATAAATGTGCGCGTGGGATCGGGAGGTCCCGGGTTTGATTCCTGGGTCGGGCAGTGTTATTGGGTTTTTCTGTCACGAAATTCTCAGTAGCAGCACGGAGTCTAGAAATGTGCCCGGTACGGCAATAGGCTCGCCCCTTATTACGTGGGACTAAAGTATATCTGGCGAAAAGTGGGTGTAGAAATACACCTCTGCCTACCCCTTCGGGGATAAAAGGCGTGACGATATATATGTATGTTATTCTACGAGTATGTATGACCTTGCTTTTTGCTAGTTTTACTTTTAAAACAGCAAAAGAGATCGTAATCTCAAATTAAAATAGGGAAATTATTTCACCTGGCACCATTTCCACCGAGCAGATGCCAGAAAACATTCCAAACCATATGGGCTCATTTGATTATACAATGTGTATAATAGAATCCTTTGTGGAAATCCGTAAACGTAAACAATTGTATTTAATAGTGCGGTCCTTTCGGCGTGTGCAAACGGCCGGAAGGCTGACCCAATCGGTCCGTGTCAGCTCAATATGACGGCAGCAATAATGCGGCCGTACCGCCTTCCTACACGATTAAATTTTCAACATTTCCCCACGCAACATCATGAAAAGCTCACAAGCTTCTAACGCGCTTTGGTACATCCTCAACATTTTTTTGGAATCTCCAAACATTTGGGAAATTTGTCAGTGGCATCACACACATCATACAGCTTCATAGCGTTTACATAAAGATGCGATGCTTGTGTTGGCAGAGCTTGTACAATTGAAACAAATGCACGTTTCACCGGATCAACTTGACAATTTGTACCTTTAAAATTTAACCCGTTGAGTGGGAATGGGTAGATCTATTGTCTACACGTCACCCAGTAAATAAATTGAGGAAAATTCTGTTATTACCGAGCTATATTGCTTCTTATGTAATACTGAAATAGTTTAAAGTTAGAAATTTTCATTCTAAACACGTTTTAAGTTTACATCTTAATTTATGAAGATGTCTTCACCGTCGTTCGCTAGTCCGCCTAGAAATTTTCTCTTTAGAATTTAGTCACGACACTTGAGGGGAGTTGTTTAAAATTGGCTTTTAGTATTGTTGCGATGATTAGGTGAAGTATAAAGGTATAGAGTGGAGGTGGCAGCGGTACAATTGGCAGCACATTAGCATAACGAGCTCGTCCCGGGCCGGTCCTAATGAATGGTCTTGCAATTGAAACAATAGTGGATTAGCGCCAACTCCCTTATCTGTTTATGTAAATCAGACTGCGGCCGGATCGGTTTAGATGTAGCTGATTCTTTGAAGATGATTATATAATTGTATCTATTGCGAGCTTTTTAATGAAATCAGTTATATAATTTATTATTTAATTTTGAAATTAGACGTCTGAATTCTTTGATAAAATATTACTGAATGGAAAATTCACGTAATATTTCTGTAGGCTTATTTCAAATTACTTGGAATGGAAATTTCATCACAAACGTTCGGTTGATATAGTAGTATAGTAATAAGTTCTCTATAAGTATAGCCATAAAAAATCATCAATATTTATAATAAGAGATATAGACCTTTTATTCACTATATAGTATATTATATCGTACCGTTATAGAAGTTTTATCCCTAAACCATACTTTATATTTGTCCTGATGAATTGCCATAGGTTAAAATAGCCGTGGTCTTAGAAAAATTTGTAGTTATATGTTTGTGACTCAACATAAATTAACTGTATATATAAAATTCTTCCGCTACTGACTGACTGACTGACAACGCACAGCCAAAATTAATTGGTCACAGGAAGCTGAAATTTGGCATATAAATTTCTTGGGGGCCGTAGGTGTGCCTACTAAGTATGGAATGCCCGAAATTTCCACAGGATCATGAAAAAATAATTCATGCGGGCCTAGCTGAGATCGTTCTCTAGTCAATACCTAAATAATCAAGCAATAAATTTCAGTACAAGTTAGTTAGTTATTGTATTAACCTGTCGTACTAACTGATGGATTGGCATTTATAGCTTCGTTACAACGTTGTATTGTAAAGTGTAAAAATAGAAAATATTTGCCTTTTGTCTATGCAAGAAATAATTCAGCTTAACGTTGATAATGTTACTGTTTTGTGTTTGTGAATTTCTTCAGAACAACATCTAAATTCATTATTTTTCTACTTATTCTATTTATCAATTCAAATTTGTGTTATTCTTATAAAAGAAATTCATAGTTCATATTATAATTGCAACGAGGTGTAAATCCGTGTGGCCATCTATTACCCAAAGCCAGCACAGCATTATTTCATCGCTATATGATGAAGTACTACACTCTAGAGACTCCATCTGTGACAAATTCTACGATAGCACAGTCGGGGCGGAAGCTCAGTCTCTTATATCTTTATCAAGATACTGAATATTGGCACTCATTCAATAATCTCAGGTTTATATTCTCCTAGATCGAGTTCGTGGAAATCCGCCCCTTGATAAGAACTTCCGGAATAAAGGAATTTGATTTATAATAGATATATTCGTCCTTGAATTTGGATATTTCAGATTCAGAGTTACTCAGCAATAAGCGTTAATGATAAAACTCAATTTCAATTCATAAAAATAAAATAATCTAATCAACAACTTCTTACTACAGAGTTTACACCCAAAAAAATAATAGGTAAGTATATGTAAATCGGATGTTGCCCACATTTTCATAACAAGCTTCAAAATCAGCTGATTACCAAACAAACATTTAACCCCTTTTTTAGGCCCTTAAGGGTGGAATGTAAAATGTAAAATTATCCGTCTTCAATGGATGCCTACGTTACAAAACGTACCCACTGTCCAAATTTCATGATTCTAGCTTAGGTACGTAGTTAAAGCTCTACGATGATTTGTCATTCAGAGTACCTATGTCTTTTTATTGTAAAAACATAGATGAGACGTTCAAATTGAACTAAATTAGCTTAAACTATAGTTAATGCAAGCACAGCTGGTCTATTCCATTAATGGTTACCTCTGTTTGTCTTCAATTATAATGTTATACGTGGATTAATCTTTGCAAGGATTAAACAATTCATTGAACTCTTAATCGAAAGGGCTATAAATAGTGGGCCGATTAGTTCGCTAACTGTTATTCAAGGATTTTCGATCAAGGGCAAATTAGGAAATATGTTTTAACATATTTATGGAAAGGGCGCTGTGAAACAGTGAAAATTAGTACCGGTTATGATACTATATTGAGCAGGTATGTAATGTGGTAGCATGGTGAGAGTAAGCTCACTTCCTTCTTTTTGAATTCGCTTAAAAACAAGCCATAACGATTTTAATAGTTGTCTGGTGGTAAAATATGAGTGAGCTTAAACATAGACCAATAATTAAATAAAAATTATTGGTAAGTATGTTGCGTATAATTTCCCCAAAACTCTGATTGAACAACAATAAATTTTTGAGGCTATATATTATATTTATAATAAATTAATAGTTTACAAAACACTAGGAATACACTCTTTTATAAATGCACCTAAAAACAAAAAATCTATTATGGATCTTTCAAGTTGTCTCTATTTCTGGACTGAAGTGTAAATGTGCTTTTAATTATAATATTTGATTGTGAAAGCGTGGGGCGCTGGAACAGGAAATACGTTCGTGTTTCCATTAAAATCATATAGCAATGACGTAAAGGCTTACTCGGGGTAATGTTAATGCAAGTTAATAACTTATAATCGTCGAACCAGTCCCACGGTAAAAGTTTCTTGTCCGAAAATCGATATGCGTGTACAGTATCGCCAAATATCCTGACAACTTAACTAATCTTAAGTTATTGGTATAACTTAAGTTCGACCGTATCTAGTTAGACTATACGCTGACCCCAATACATTCGGACATGTTACGGCTATAGGATATTTACATATTTATGATGAACGGACGTGTATTATACTAGCCGACGGCCGTGAATTTGTTCTGTGAAATATTTTATATGCTGAGCTAGGTTCCCGTTATGCTTATCTTTTATAGATCAAACGCTAAATATGGAAACATTCTTTAACTTTTGCAATATTTTTTTTATGGATGCGTCTTATTAGCATCAAAAACGTCAAATTCTATTAGAATTAATTTGATGTGCTGCAAGATTTGAGAAAAATCATATAATATTTTTTTACAAAATTCGGTCTATTATACTAAGACATTTAAAGAGATAGCAAGCGTTGATAACAGTGAAGTAGTTTTGCCAAGTAGGTACATAAGTGAAATCAGTCTTCTAGGTGTATGTATTCCATAGAATGCAACTGAGGCAAAAAGGAGGAGGATATCTTAGCAGAGTATCTTGATCGTTGCAGTCTTCCTTGCTTCTTGCGCTTGTAAAGTAGTATACACCATGCCTGTAATGCTCTCATCTCTGCTGCGAGGCAGTGATAGTGAACTGAGATGACTTCAGAAACGGGAAGAAGGTTAGTTCACTCGTACAATTGTAGATCCAAGGGTCAAAATCGATTGACAAAACATCATATTGTGGACGGCGAGTCAAAGCGCCTGTTGCCGTCCTCTTGATTTCTGGCCGGGGAGGCCGGGGAGGAAAAAGTACTGTCCATGTCTTTCTGAGAATGCAGAAGTGTACGGGACACTACTGATTCTTTTAGTAAGTAGGCGAAGAGCGTCAGTAGAAAAACTAGACACATCGATCTACATAATATATCGTCAGTTATGTACCACGAATTATAATTTGGAGGCAAGGCAAAAAATAATAGTGTCTGACTTCACTTATTGTAACATGAGTAATAAGATCCTGGTTCCCTTTAAGTGTATTAGATTTCAGCATGGACTAAGGTTTAACAACACAGCAATATTTTTTATCGGTGGGACTAAATCTAATCCTTGCTTTGCAGTGCCAATGCTTTGTACATTCGAGGCATAATGGTGTCAAGATTGACAATCTGATCAAGTTTTATGAAGGTTTGAGTCTGGTAAAAAGCACCTAGTTTTACATTATGATGAACATTACCATGCATGTTATCTTAAGATGCATCTAGATCAATAGAAATCAACGACGACGATCAACAACCTAGAGGCGAATGAGCACAATATTATCTTTAAATTATAGCAGTAATTCTTTATAACTACAATAAAGTCTTATAAAAGGAGTAGGCGTTTAATTCGAAGTGGCTATGAGAAAAAATAAAATGTGGTATTGTTACTAAGTAGTAACAATATCAACACATATTAGGTGTTTAATATAACAGGAAAAATTTGATAATTTTCCTCGTTCAGGTTAAGAAAAAGTACTTTTATAGATTTGTTACGGATTGAAAAAATCTACACAGCAATTTTTCCTAGAAAAAGTAATAGTAATCTACTGAAATAAGCTTTTTAGTTTACACAGTTACGGTTCGATATCAGATTTTCCACAAAGCGATTGTCTATTAGCCCTCGGCTACGTATAGATTAATAGAAGATAAATATGTCTGAGGTTAAGCTGGTCGCTTTATTACCAAGATTATACTGAACACATAATAATTTAATACAGTTCGAGTTATGAGTTTGTTAATATAGAAAATGTACTCGCATCTGAAATTCATACGACATTACGAATACGAATGTGTGTCTGTTTGTTTGTCCTTACTGTAGGTCACAATGGAACGATATAAGGGTACGGTTTTATGCTAGAATAGAATAGCTAGGAGGCTGAAACATTACATACCTACTTTTTATTGCGATAACGATTTCCACGCGGGCGGCGCCGCGACCGATGCCTATTATTACTTATTAATATTGAATATCTACGTAATAAGGTTCACCTTTTACTTCAGAAATATTCATAGTTGCACAATTTTAGTGACCATTACTGTAGCTTAGAGTTCAGATCCACATTTATTCTCTATTTTATTGCAAGGGTTGCACCCTCTGGCTTGAGGTTGAGAGTAAGTCTCGAGCTACTCTGCAGTTAAGATTATTATCTGCCCATTGACATTACATTGTATCTTAAGGTCGATGCCCTTTACTCTATACTTGAATACTTCACTTTATTTTTGCAGTACATCGTTGATTACGTGCAACGTTGAAGTTCGAATGTTTCTCGATTTTTTATCTGTAATTTTTTTTATCTGTATCCAAAGTTTACAAAAAATGCTTGATTCATTATAGTTATTATTATTTTTATCGCATCGTCTCACTACTAGGGATGCTGAAGACTGGGCGAAATCAAAAGGAGTATTGTGGACAAGCGGTCCCCAGTACAGGTCGAGCGATTTGGATTGCAACAAGGAAGGTGTCGCTGAGCTGACGATTTTACTTTTATATTACTATTAAATATTAATTGTCCGTGTGGTGACGGATTAAGAATACGGAATGTCACCACCCCATATCATCCCATGGGTGTCGTAAGAGCCGACAGACAGAGCATATTATGCAGAGAACAGCACTTGATACAAACCCTATACCAACCCGTTTGGCCAGCGTGGTATAGTAGGCCAATTCCTCCTTTCAAAGCAGAGGCCTAGTCCAGCAGTGGACTGTTATAGGCTGATGATGATGATGATTACTATTAAAACCATACCTACGTTTCAAATCCAAACTTTCAAAAATATTTGTCTAATTTAGTTTTTGGGTGCGTTTGTTATCACTGGTTATAAATATTCGAATCACCGTGATGTGTCACTTTTTGTATACCTCGTAATATTATACGCAAACCAATTACGGCAGCAAAATGGTACCATAGTATGAATGCTGGATTACATTATTTATTTTTTTATTACCTTGTATCATAAAATGGGGAATAAGCGTATCCTAATGTGTAAGATTTTGATCTTACAAGTGATAGAATTGCAGATTCAAAAGCTACGCATCGCAATTATCCTTTCAGTAAATCTAATACAGACATTAAGTTCAGCTTGAGAAGTTTCCATATTTTTAATATTCACTTGGCATATGCCTCTGGCGTAGTGCCACAGGCTGAAAAAGAGGCGAATGTACAACCGATTCCCAAGAAAGGGGATCGTTCTGATCCGGGCAACTATCGACCCATTGCTATCACCCCTATCCTCTGCAAGGTGTTTGAACGTTTAATCAACAACCAACTCGTTCGCTACCTAGAAGATCACTCTCTCATCAGTGATCGTCAGTATGGCTTCAGACCGAAACGATCAACGGGTGATCTTCTACCGTATGTCACTCACCTTTGGGGTGAGGCGATGGACAGGCATGGGGAGTCGTTGGCTATTAGTCTCGACATCTCCAAAGCCTTCGATAGAGTCTGTCATCGTGCTGTTATATCCATAATTAGTTCCTAATTAAGTGCTGATATCTGCACTATTTATATTATATATAGGGCCATAAGCCACGCGGCCAACGAGTCGCAGATAGACCGCGAGCCGCAGAAGTCCCGTCGTAGCCGTCATTATAACAGTTCAGACAGATTGTCATTTTCTTTAGTAAAGTAAAGTGAGGCATTAGGTGTTTGTGTCTGTGTAAATTTCTATTGCAATAAACTGTGGTTCCAGCTGAAATAAAAGTGTTTTTTTAAAAAGACAATCCGCGGCTGCCGCCTAACATTGGTGTCAGAAGTGGGATCTCGTAAGTGGTTTCCGTGCAAACCCTGAGATCCGAATCCGAGGTCGCCGCGCTTTCGTCACGTTGATCGACGGTCAGTCTCAGCCCCTGGAAGCGCTGAGCCCGCATCAAGCACTTCAGCATCGTGGTCGACAGTAAGTCTCCTCCTACGTCGAGCCTGCACCACCGCCACACCACGTGGTCGACGATAAGCCTCCGCCAGCGTCGTGAGCCCGCACCACCACCGTCTCCAGACACCACCCCGTGTCGTCACCGTCTTCTGCACTCGCCATCATCCAAACCATCACGGATCTTCGAAGCCGTCCGCACATCATTGATCGCGCCCCGTGTCGTCAGCGTCTTCTGCACTCCACATCGTCACGGATCCTTGAAGCCGTCCGCACATCGCAGGTCGCGCCCCGTGTCGTCATTGAAGTCACCACGGATCCTTGAAGCCGTCCGCATACTTTCGGTCGCGCCCCGTGTCGACATCAATCCCGTTCGTGTACGTGTTATAATCCGACTCTGATCGGACCTCGCGTCACAGACTCGTCAGCGTCTCTCAAGTTACTCCTCAAGAATTCGATTTCCGTATAGACTCTAAAACTACATCTTGCATAGGAACAGTGCGTCCGGGCATGTTGCTGATCCTGATACTGTAAGTCTTTTTATTGTTATTCTATTGCATTTTATATTTCTGTGTAATTCTGTGTGTATCCTTCCTAAATCCTAAACCATGTCCGTAAAAACCGAACATGAGAAGGTAACCCTAAATGTACTTACTAAATTCATTAGGCCATATAAGGGAGACCGTGAAACACTTCCGGCTTTCTTAACGAACTGTGACAATGCTATGTCATTAGCAGCACCTGAACAGCACGGCATTTTGTGTAAATATATAATATCACAATTAGAGGGAAAAGCCCAACTAGCGTGCAGTCTAAAAACATTTACACAATGGTCAGACCTAAAATCATTTCTACGGTCCACCTTTGGTGAAAGAAAGCACAGTTCCCACTTATTAATAGACCTTCAAAATTGTAAACAGTTAGCTACAGAAACAGTAACGCAATATTCGTTGCGAATTGAAGCCTGCTTGACCAGAATCCAAGCAGACATCCATTATTCGTGTTCAAATGAACAAGAACTCATAGGTAGAATAGCTGCCATGGAGGATCTTGCCCTAAATACTTTTATAATGGGCCTCAATCCCAACATATCGAATATGGTCCGCTGCCGAAATCCTACTTCCCTAAATTATGCGGTAACACAAGCCGTAGAGGAAGAGAAAATTTTCAATTTAAGCCGCTTATCGCAACGCACAGGCAAATCTTGTACGATCTGTAACAAACAAGGGCATACTGCCAATGAATGTTATAAAAAGAAAGCTAGCTCTCCAGTTCAAAAATCCTATCATGTCCCGAATCCTTCATCTCATTTTCAGGCATCTCCAAGCAATCGACAGTATCCTAATTCCAATCATTCTAATTTTAATAACTCTAATTTTAACAATAAGTTTTGCGCATATTGTAAACACAAGGGTCATGTTATAAACGAGTGCCGCAAGCGTCAATATAACAATCAACACCGCTCCCAGAACTCGCTACCCGATGCCGCGCCTCGAACTCAAAGTAATACCGCCAGTACACGTGTACCGAATAACGCTGCGCGCGTGCATTGCTGTGAACACGACTCCAGTTATGCACCTGTTGATGGTAATAATGAATGCGATTTAAACGCGAATTGATTTCGGATTCGTGCCTGCCGAAATCAATAAATAATAACGGCACAAATTATTTTACTAATTTTAATGCAAACTCTTATCCTAAATCTAATACTAGCTCTTATACTAATTCTTTTGCTAATTCTTATGCTAATTCTTATACTAGGTCTTTTACCAATGATCAACAGGATCATTCGGGTCGTATTTTAAGTAAACATAACTTACCAAATCTTAATCCTAATTCTTATACTAGTTCTTTTACCAATGATCAACAGAATCATTCGGGTCGTACTTTAAGTAAAAATAACTTACCTAATCTTAATACTAATTCTTATACTAGTTCTTTTACCAATGATCAACAGAATCATTCGGGTCGTACCTTAAGTAGAAATAATTTACCAAATCTTATTCCTAATTCTTATACCAAATCTTTTACCAATGATCGACAGAATCATTCGGGTCCTACTTTAAATAAACATAAACTACCAAATCTTAGTACTAAGTCTTATCCTAAATCTATTACTAGTTCGTATACCAATGATCAACTTAATCATTCGGGTCTTACTTCGAGTCAAAGTAACTCACTTAATCTTAAAACTAGATCTTACACTGAGTCCTATAAAATACCTCAGAATAATCTGAGTCTTACTTGTACTAATTCTAAGTCTTTATCTCAAAATGATTCAAACGTCACCAAATCTCAATCTTGTGTTCTTGATGAGGTCAATATAGTGCCAGAGAACTCAAACGTTTCTGTGCCTATTTTTGAAACGAGTATTAATAAATACAGAATCTCTTTACCTTTTACTTATCTCGTTACGAATTGTTCGCAAAAGCCTCTTAGCTTTCTTATCGACACCGGTTCGAGTGTCAGTATCGTAAAAAAATCTAGTTTGTCAACTGAACCTCGATTAACTGAGGAAATAATCCGCCTCAAGGGTATCAATAACTCTGGATCTTATAATGAAACCTTGGGTGCCTTTGACCTAGAGCTTCAGTTGTGTAAAGAAACATTGTTACACAAGTTTCATGTCATTACAGATGATATAAATCTCAAATATGACGGTATAATTGGTACTGATCTCTTTCGTATTCATAACGCCAATATAAATTACGATTCTAAGTACTTAAATTTGCGAGGTCATAATCTACCGATTTACTTCGAGAATAAGACTTACATCATACCGGCGCGTTGTGAAACAGTAATCGAATGCATGGTGTCAAATGATATCTCGGAATTGCATAACTTACGCGAAGCGCTTGTTTTAGATCACGTAATTAGTGAAGGCGTTTATTTAGCGAATTGTATAGTTAGTCTAAAACCAAATAATCGAGTCAATATCTCAGTTTTAAACACCACTGAATCTGAAATTCGTATTCAAGACTTCAAGGTCACTTTAACTCCTTTAGAATTCCCTGAGTCCCATGAATCTCACGAGATAATTAACACAGTTTCCTCATCTCCATCTGATCGACGAGAACGCATCTTAAATTTAATTAGACACGATCATCTTAACTCGGAAGAAAGCCAAGCCCTATTAGAATGTTGCGCAGATTTTACCGATATCTTCTATCTTGAGGGAGACCCCCTCACTAGTACAAATGCAATTCAGCACTCTATTAATACAGGCAATGCGCCGCCTATCAATGTAAAATCATACCGTTTTCCCGAGTGTCACAAAGACGAAGTTGACAAACAAATTAGAAAGATGCTCGATCAAAACATCATCCGACCCTCAACCTCTCCTTGGAGCGCACCTGTTTGGGTGGTCCCGAAAAAGATGGACGCTTCAGGGCAAAGAAAGTGGCGCATCGTCATAGATTACCGACGACTTAACGACGTCACCGTAAACGAAGTTTATCCCATCCCTCTTATTACAGACATCCTAGACCAATTAGGCAATTCTAAATATTTTAGTGTTCTCGATCTAATTTCTGGTTTTCACCAAATAAAAATAAATCCTGCTGACGCTGCAAAAACTGGTTTCACCGTAATCAACACAAATGGTACCTCAGGTCATTATGAGTTTACTAGAATGCCGTTTGGGCTTAAAAATGCCCCTGCAACCTTCCAACGGCTTATGAACACTGTGTTATCGGGTCTTCAAGGTCTGCACTGCTATGTCTACCTCGATGACTGTATAATCTATGCAAATTCCCTGCCTTCTATGATGGAAAAGCTCCGCCTAGTTTTCGAAAGACTCCGTCAATTTAATTTAAAACTACAGCCCGATAAATGTGAGTTCTTAAGACGTGAAGTGAACTACTTAGGTCATACTATCACCGATAAAGGTGTCTCTCCAAATCCCGACAAGGTCAAGGCTGTCTCACAATATCCCGTTCCCAAGAATCCTAAAGATGTAAAATCTTTCCTTGGTCTCATCGGTTATTATCGACGATTTATCGAAAATTTCTCGAAAATCACCAAACCTTTAACTTCGCTCTTGAAAAAGGATGCCGCTTTCCATTGGAATGTGGAACAGCAAACAGCTTTCGATATCCTAAAGGAAAAGTTAACCACCGCTCCTCTCCTCCAATACCCCGATTTTTCTCAACCTTTCCTCGTTACTACAGACGCAAGTAATTACGCCATAGGCGCAGTACTATCCCAAGGGCCAGTTGGCAAGGATAAACCTATCGCGTATGCTTCGCGCACCCTTAATAAAGCAGAAGGTAATTACTCCACGACAGAAAAGGAGTTATTAGCCATATTATTTGCCGTCAAAACTTTCCGTCCCTATCTTTATGGCAATAAATTCAAAATCATCACCGACCATAGGCCCCTCGTGTGGCTTTTCAATGTAAAAGACCCAGGAAGTCGTCTTATTCGCTGGCGTTTAAAGCTGGAAGAATATGACTACGAAATAGTGTATAAACAGGGAAAGCTTAATTCGAATGCCGACGCGTTATCACGTCACCCGGTACTAGTTACTACACGCAGCAACAGCCTTAACGATCACTCTTACGAACAATATTTCAAACTACAATTTACCAAATCTATTCCACCAACAAATACACAAATCGAAGAACATACTCAAGCTTTACACCTTACCAAATGCAAGCTGATAGCCTGTCCTACATCCCTAGATTTTGATAGTTCAATGCCACATTGCGAAAACATTTTATCTCAAATTGAAAATTCAGCCGAGATGATCGCATCCGAACGCGAACCTGAAACAATATTTACTACATTATCTAATAATAAACAATACTATTTCTTATTCACTAAAGTTCATCATTATGACGAAACTAATTATAAAACAATATATTCTCTTCTAATAAAATTACGTAACACTATGCTGGATCAAAACATAAACGAACCTGAGCTCGCGATATCAGATTTTAGCGAACCGTTTTCTAAGTTAGTCTATACTAAAATATATAACATGTTAAACTTTATCTTCCATAACACTAATATTAAAATACATATTTACAAAAATCAGCTTATTTACCCTACACCCGCTGAAGTACCCAAAATACTTCAGGAAAATCATGACTCACCCATTGCCGGTCACCCAGGTATAAAACGGATGTTAAGTAGAATCAAAGAAGCCTATTACTGGAAGTCCATGCGTCTAGATATAGAAAACTACGTAAAAAATTGTAAACTTTGCCAGATAAATAAACCCTTACGTTGCTCAAATAAAGCACCTATGGAGATTACCTCTACTAGCACTAGACCTCTCGAAAGACTAGCGTTAGATATTGTGGGAACTCTACCAGAAGCTGGTTTGCAGAAATTTAGATTCATCTTGACCTTACAAGATGATTTAACTAAGTTTACCTGTGCTTACCCCATGATTACATCTACTAGCGATGAAGTTGCTCGTAACCTCATACATTTCATGTCACTATTCGGCTTCCCTAAAACTATACTTACCGATCTAGGTACATGTTTCACCTCAGAGCTTTTTAAACAAGTTACAGATATATGTAAGATCAAATCTATTTTCACTACTCCCTATCACCCTCAGTCAAACGGCGCTTTAGAACGCAGCCATGCTACTTTGAAAGAGTATTTAAAATCATTCGTCAATGAGAACCAAAACGACTGGCATTGCTATTTATCAACAGCGTTGTTATCGTATAATACTACACCTCATACCACTACTGGTTTCAGTCCTTTTGAATTGTTATTCGGTTATAAGCCTGTCATCCCAAATTCACTTTACGAAACAAACGGTAACAACACGTATCACGAGTATGTGCGTGCTTTGCAGTACAGAATGAAGTTTAGCCGCGAAAAAGCTTTACAGAACATCGTAAACAGTAAAGAAACATCAAAACGCTACTATGACGAATCAAGCCGTAGTACTTCATATAAGACTGGCGATATGGTATACATAAAACATCACCATAGGCTACGAAAGGCCTTATCCCCTATCTGGAAAGGTCCCTACAAAATTATAAAAACGAATGGTAATCATAACGTCACCGTATGCATTAACCGTAAACATGTAAAATATCATACCAATGAAATCAAACCCGCTCACACGTAGTGTTGTCTCTTTTCAGAACGCTATGGCGTCACTGCCACGCAGAGCCTACCTTAACGCCGATAGTACACAGCCCAGGAATTTATTTCGACCCTATTGATACTGTTTATTTTTATAATGATTACTGGAAAATAATAACGCATATAGATATAGTGTCTGTTGAACCGCATCTTAATAATATTGAAAATTTAATTAAATCAACTTTAGACCTATGTATCAGATCGCAATTAACGGAATTTATGCAATGTAAAGACCTCTTCAACCCAGTAGAAATAAATTTGCAAGCTAATTTGATAAATTAGATTCTTTGTCTCATATCATATCCTCAGATTCACCAAACAGATTCAAAAGATCAATTGAGTTCGGTGGCGAAATACTAAAGTTTTTCTTCGGCACACTAGATGCTGACGATGCACGTAAATACGACGCCGCTATTGACTCATGTCAACAAAGCGAGGATGAGTTGTACAACTTAATGAAAGAGAATATTCATATTGTAAAGTCTAGCATTAACACATTTAATACTACTATTTCAAGGTTAAACAAGAACGAAATTAGATTAACTGCTCAAATTAATAAACTCAATGAGATCTTAACTCAAACCACTAAAAACAATAACGAAGTATTGTATATATCAAAAATAAATAATTTACTTAATATCATCGAAGGTTCCTTATTAACTATTTCTAATTTTCTAGATTCTGTCCTAAACTCTATTTTATTTGCGAAAGCGAATGTTTTACATCCTTCTATAATTACACCTTCTAACTTATTAATAGAACTAACTAAGCAAACTCATGTCATAAATAAACGATTAGATTTTCCAGCTCCACTCAATATAGAGACTATTCATACAGTCATAGATGTGTCAAAACTAACTGCATATTACTATAAGAAAAGAATTGTATTTGTCATCCAAATTCCTCTTATCTCTCCTATAAAATACAATGTATACAAATTAATACCATTACCTACCCCTTCCGATCAAACCAACCCTAATACTTTTGCCCTTATTCATCCTACAAACCCTTATCTAGCTATTACAGAAGATAGATTAAATTATGCTATGTTATCAAATTTAAATATAAAGGACTGTTTGAAAATAAATAATGAATATTCTATTTGTCAATTGGTAACTATATACTCTAGTGTCTCTAACCCATCTTGCGAGATGAAATTATTAACAGAAGTAGTGTTGTCATTACCTAAAGAGTGTGATTTCCGATTATTATATGGTCAAATAGATATTTGGCAAAAACTACACAAAAATGAATGGATTTATGTGCAGTCCAACCCAAATAAGTTAACTGTAAAATGCAAAAACGGTCTCAAGGATCTTTCTGTACTTGGTACTGGGTTACTTCAGTTAACCCCTGATTGTATCGGTTATTCGAAAACTCTACAATTTATACCATCGACCACTATGACGTCAATGTATAATAATAACCCATTTACCTTAGATTTTGATATTACTCAAGATAATTGCTGTAATAAAGATTTCGTTAACAAAACAATTCCACTGTTATCTCCGTTATCTTTAAGTAACATAAATTTAGATTCTTTAACGCATACTTTTCATAAATTAGATGATTTGGAAATTGAAATTAATAAATACCAAAATCAATCTCATTTTGTTAAATATTCAACATATTATTCAGGATTCACTTACGCATGTATTGTTACAATAATTTTGTTTATTTTATATAAAGTGTATAATTATTTTAATTACAAAAGTCGCTCATCATGTTGCATTCAAATATTTAATCAATGTAACACCAGGAGAAATGTCCAAAATCAAAATAGAATCAGTAATTCTATTGAAATGATTGACCAACATGAACATTCTTTATCTGATAGCGATAACAACTCTCATCATTCATCTAATAGAAACATAAGTAATTTTTGAACCTAGTTCTAAATATATCTCTATCTTATTTAAGCTATGATTCTAAGATGATTATTATATACTATGTCTTATACTAAATCTTATACAATGTCTTATACTAAATCTTATACAATGTCTTATACTAAATCTTATACAATGTCTTATACTAAATCTTATACAATGTCTTATACTAATCTTATACAATGTCTTATACTAAATCTTATACAATGTCTTATACTAAATCTAATACAATGACTTATACTTAGTCTTAAACAATATCTTAAACTATGTCTTATACTATATCTTTATCCTGTGTTGATATAATTTCTTTAATTTTCTCAATGTTTTTGTAAGCCTCATTTTTCTTGAACTCGATTTCGCTCATCTCATCTCTTGAGATAATGCTTCATCTAAAGGGGGGAGATGTTATATCCATAATTAGTTCCTAATTAAGTGCTGATATCTGCACTATTTATATTATATATAGGGCCATAAGCCACGCGGCCAACGAGTCGCAGATAGACCGCGAGCCGCAGAAGTCCCGTCGTAGCCGTCATTATAACAGTTCAGACAGATTGTCATTTTCTTTAGTAAAGTAAAGTGAGGCATTAGGTGTTTGTGTCTGTGTAAATTTCTATTGCAATAAACTGTGGTTCCAGCTGAAATAAAAGTGTTTTTTTAAAAAGACAATCCGCGGCTGCCGCCTAACAGTGCGCTTCTTTCCAAGCTTCCAGCCTACGGCTTGCCGCCTCGATTTTGCAACTGGGTGGCCAGCTTCCTGCATGAGCGCCGTATACGAGTCCTTTGTGATGGTGAGTCATCGAAGTTTCTCCAGGTGAATGCTGGTGTGCCTCAGGGGTCCGTGTTATCGCCCACGCTTTTTCTTCTGCAAATCAATGATATGCTCACTTTTGGGGGCATACATTGCTATGCAGATGACAGTACTGTACATGGGCGATATCTCGGACACCCTGCGGCTAAGCAAGCCGATACTGAGGAGTATAGGCGAACACTTGTTGCTGAGCTTGACCGGGTTCTGAATTGCATCTCGCATTGGGGTGATGCGAACCTGGTCGAGTTCAACACCAAGAAAACACAGGTGTGCGCATTCTCAGCCAAAGTATCTCCATTTCTTCCCCATCCCTCTCTTCTGGACACTCCACTACTGATTCAAGACAGCCTCAATATCCTGGGTATGGACATACGCAGAAATCTCAACCAGAAGAACTACATCGAGGGTATCATCAAATCCGCATCTCGAAAACTCGGAGTCCTGAACAAGGTGAGGAGGTTTTTCACGCCGGAGTAGTTGTGTCTGTTATACAAGACCCAGGTTCGTTCCTGCGTAGAATACTACTCTCACCTTTGGAATGGCTCCGCTCAGTACTTATTGGACGCCCTCGACAGGTTGCAGCGGCGTGCTGTCCGTATCATCGGGGATCCAGAGGCCACTAAGACTCTTGAGTCACTGCAATTACGCAGAGACGTGGACTCAATGGCTGTCTTCTACCGCATCTATCACGGTGAGTGCTCCGAAGAGCTCTTTCAACTAATCCCACCCTCTCCTTTCCTATCCCGAACGACACGTGCTGGGTTAAGGTGCCACTCTTACACGGTAGAACAGATACCGTCACGCACCAAACGGTTCGGCGCCTCTTATCCCTGCCGTACCATGAAGATGTGGAACTCTTTACCAGTCCACGTGTTTCCCTCCACTTATGATCCCGGGTCCTTTAAACGGGGCGTGAAAAAGCTTTACTCAAGGCCGTCAAGGTGATGGCCATCATGCCATAATGCCATGCTGGCTGCTGGGATGATGGCCATCACTATGGGACTTCACTGACTGCTTAACATCTGGCAGCATGGAGTCAATTGGGTTCGACAGAAAAAAAAAGTGCGTATTGAATTGTTAATTATCGCTTGTCCCGTGCCTCGGAGAGCACGTTAAGCCATCGGTCCCGGTTGTCATGAAGATCTTTGACAGTCGTTACAGGGCGTCAGGACCTTCTAAATAAACTGACACTAGTCTAAACCATAGAATATCGCTATCCCTTCGGGTTGCGCAGGTCAGACAGGCAGTCGCTCTGTGGAAAAGCATATATTCAGCCAAATCCGGTTAAACTAAAAAGCGGGCCCCAGATTGAAACTGGGATAACGCTAAAAGGATGATGATACACGAAATAAAGAGACTCGTGTCGTCAATCTTCTGCACTAGAGATATTATTATGCCAAGATAACGCACAGTACGTATTTTCCTGTTCAATGTCTTCTTGAAACAAACATTACAAGACCTTGAAATCAGATGTTCACCAGGGATACTACACAACTTTGTTAGCCTGCAATTTGCTAATTTAACTATCAATCTACCATGGTATCGACTTCTTGGATTTCCGCTTTAAAAGCATGAGAAATAATATCAGTCGTGTACGACTTCTAGAGATATAAAACATAACACCGATCAATACACGTGGGTGATCACCTTCACCATTTTATAATTATGTCAGTCAATATAAAACACCAGTGACCAAAAGCAGCCTTACCATTTTATTATCACGCCAGTCATTATAAAATACCAGTGTGCAAACAAAGTTGAAGTAATCACTGCACGGAGCTATATTATCAAAATGTTATCAATACCTCGTAGTGGATAATCTGGGAAAATAATGACTCATTCTATCGTGTTTTATTGCGAAGCCATTTTTCTCTGGTAAATGGACGCCCGTTGGGAGTTCCCTCAATTTATAGAGAAACGTAGATAGTGAGATATTAACGAGCACCGTATTTTATATCATTTAATTATTGTAATTACGCGAACGCACGGTTAATATTAAATTTCGTTATGCCCGTGATCATTACAATTTACTATTAGGTTGCATATATTTGTGTATTATTTCATTCGTAGTTTAAATATATAACGTGCAAAATTTTCGTAATACGTATATACCTAAGGAAGATTTGTTGTCATAATATGTATTTTTTCCAAAGTAAACGTCTTTTTTTAGGGTTCCGTAGTCCACAAGGAACCCTTATAGTTTCGTCATGTCCGTCCGTCTGTCCGTCCGCAGCCTAGCTCAAAGATGCCTGGTGCTAAAAAGCTGATATTTGACATAAATATAGACGTAAGATATTGCAACAAAACTGTAGAATAAAATTTTGGGAAATATTTTTTTTAAGGGTATCTCCCCTACATATATAGTGGGGTTGAATTTTTTTTTGGTTGAGTACCCCATCATGTGGGGTATCATTGGATAGGTTTTAAAAAAATATTATTAGTTTGCTCAAATCATTTTTCGATCAAGGATTGGTTTGTCAAATATCAAGCTTTGAAGTGAAAAAAATTTTTAGACTCAAGTGTCCCCCGCCCTCTGCCGGCTAAACTATTAATTTGGAAGAGGTGAAAAAAAAACACAAATGTAGTACATATAACGAATTTAAAAGGAAAACTATTACGGCTTAGTAGATATCACTAGTTTACGAGTAATCGTCGGATACCTTATAAATACCTATTTCTGTGAATTTACATTGGGCGCGCTGGCTTAATCTTAAAGATATAAGTACTTTGGTATGTAATGTACTACGGTACTACGTATGTATAGTAGTAGCACAGTCAAATAATCCATACAGTCGTTCGACGAACGCGTCTAGACGGGTCAATCGTGCGGGGGCTAAGAGGTGAGACGCGGGAAGAGCGGTACCTAGTTACGTATATCGCCTTAGTTCGTAACTAGGTACATGTTTTTGTGGGCTGGCGCGTGCTTGTTTTTTGTTCGTTACTTATTTATTTGCTTATGAATATTAATTAAGATGGTGCATACGACTTGTGCTGTGAGACATTGAAATTCTTTATACTGTTTAAAGATGTAAATAAATAAGGATTAAAATTTTTGCGATTTCATCAATTTACTTATACCAAAAACAAAATTTCATTAAATATAATTATTTATATTATTTTGAAATGTATGTACCTATAACCACTTAAAATAATGTGCACGTTCCTACAAATCTATTAACTTTTTACAATATCTCATGTCTGGCCAAATCACAGAATAAATTAGTAATCATTGTACGTAAACAAAATGGCAGACGTAAGAAAATATGCGTTGTAAGGCAATATTCCATTCAAGTGTGATTTTAATTTCATGCAATAAGTACCTAGTACCTTCGTATTAGTTAAGTACCCATCACATATTATTATGTATCTTGGTAACAGCGCATCCTAGCTCGAAAATAACCATATTTTTGGCCCCCTTTTATAAACCCCACACATATTCTCCGTAATATCATAGCCCGGTCACCCATCCATATAATGACCGTGATGTCTATTGCTTTACCTTAACGCAGTTTGCACGAATCAAATCTGCAAAATACTTTATATCGAAAACAAAGGATCTGCAAGCTGATCCCATGGTTACCCGTCCATTAAACCACCGCTATGTCAATCGCTTTATTTTAACATGGTTTGTACGATAACGATATCTGAAAGTGCTTTGTATTCTTAACCACCTCCCACGACACCTGAGGGATGAAATATGTGCTGACTGACACTTTGTATGCAAATCTGTCACCGCACGAAAAATGCAAACTATTTCATAATAATTATATATCGTTAATTTTTGTAGTAATAAACTAGCTGTTTGCCTGTTTCCCACGGTTTCACCCGCGTCCTGAGGGAACTACTACGCGTACCCGGTTAATTTGTACTTTTGTAGCCTAAATTACTCCTTGGTACATCAGCTATCCGCCAGTCAACGTCTCATCAAAATCGATCCAGCCGTTCGAGAGATTAGTGAAAACAAACAGACAGACAAAAATGGTAAAAAATGTCATTTCGGTATATGTATCGAGTATAGGTACATCCATATGCATTTAGTAAAAAGCGGTTAGTTTAATATTACAAACAGACACTTCAATTTTATTTGTGTATAGATGTATTTATATGTATAGATAAGTGATTTACACTATAATATTCATGTAGCGCAGCAATTGTAATATTTTTCTAAAATAAATAGACATTGTTTGAATAAGTAGGTATTTTTTACATGTGGCAGCCCTAGCCTCCTTACCCTTGTCTAGACGTTGTCGGCTTTTTCTACGAGATCAAAGGCGTCAAACTACTGTATGTCTTTTAATACTGTGGTAGTAGTATATCTTGGAAACCACATTTGATGTACAATTACAATACATAATTGGATACATACCTAGTATTTTTCTAAACAAAACTTAGGTTCTTATAATAGTGTTATTAAAATTATTTTTCAGCAAAATAAACAGTCCGATTTGTTGTACATTAATATCCTTTGCAGCAAGTCATTATGGGCAACTACGGAACCCTACATTGCGCGTGGCCCGACACGCACTTGGCCGGTTTTTCCGATTGACTGATGTTTACTACATTGGTAAAGACCACATTTTAAACCAAATATCTGTAATCTAGTCATGCGCATTTAAAATCTCAATTAACAAACAGAGTTTCAAACTTCTTGGAGCAGGTACCATCGTCAGCAAGTCCTCTTTGTACTGACACGCAGAGATGCGTTTTTAAAAGATATGCTCTTACGGGGAAGGATAGCCTCAAGTTACATATTAATATATTATATCCCTCGACAATGTTTGATCGCTCCTTATGTCTCGAAATCTCGCAAATCTAATAATGTATCTCTATCAGGCAATATGTACTCGTATAGATCTGGAGCTATGCCATACCGGAAAATGGCAATAAGCTGGTCTTTATTTCGTGGAATTTAAACTAGCAAGGAACTTAACTTTACATACATACATACATAGTCTCACGCCTATAACCCCGAAGAGGTAGGCAGAGGTGTATTTCTACACCCACTTTTCGCCAGATATACTTTAGTCCCACGTAATAACGGGCGAGCCTATTGCCGTACCGGGCACATTTCCAGACTCCGTGCTGCTACTGAGAATTTCGTGACAGAAAAACCCAATAACACTGCCCGACCCAGGAATCGAACCCGGGACCTCCCGATCCCACGCGCACATTTATGCCGCGAGACCAACGAGGCAGTCGTATAGGGTTTGATGTAGAGTTTTCCATCTCTACGCAAAGATGGTATTTGCATCGTGTTAACTTAACTTTATTACATACAAAATTAAGTACTTTACAATTGCTTAAGGGATTTCACAGGTGGGTTTGGTACCCACTGTTTTGAATTGCGTTCCTTATACAGGATATAAACGTGTATCATTATTGCATATCTTTTAGTTCACCGAGTTTGTTTTTGTACGAGTAAGGTTAACAGGTTGCCAATAACAATTTTCGTAAGTTTCTTCGTATAAAAATAACTACGTTGCTATCAGCAAGTGTTACTTTACATATTATGTTCAGTACCATACGATGTTGACAAAGATAGACGTCGCCTTTGAGCATCTCTTGAATCATCATCATCTCTCAGTCATAGATGTTTGTATAGACATTTAAAATATATCATCAAATTATGGAAATAACTAGACCATCTTAACGTGGTGTCAGTAATTCTGCAATCATGAGACTTGTATCATAACTCTTTTCTACCGTAATATTGACTTACAACAGGTATGGAACCTGGTCATAAGGAAAGCTTTACATTGGAGTGGTGAACTGTATGCTAGACAGGCTTAAACAGTACTGTCTCTTAAATGCAATTAGTGAATGCTAAAATTAAGACAATTTAAGAAACCGTACTGTCCATAGCTTTGGTAAAATCTCTATTAATTAAGTTAAATTGCAAAACACTTACCCTTACATGAAACTATAACAATGTATTATGTAGCTTAAATATTTATCTTATAAAATGAAAGCCTAAATCCAGCTGTAATAAATATATCTGGGAGAAAACCTACACGCAGCAGCGATATTTCGCTCAAAGATGAGAGAAATAAGCACAGATAAGCCAGGTCAAAAACCAATTACTTACAAGCACCAATATACAACTTATAGTTATACAACTATTCCAATAAAAAGCTTCGCTTAGATTACTATCGACCAACAAATAAATAAGTACAAAGGTAATGTAAAAAGCCAATAAAAGCGTGTAGTTACCCAACAATACGCTATATAGGGCGCAGGCAAGAATGATGAGGGGCATCGTCTCAGACCATTTATTTAATTAACTATCTCCCTCAAGAATGTCTCCGGAAAGGTTGCGACTGACTTCTTTTATCTGTGACACTCTAGTAAAGAACCTCATTGAATATTAAAATGAGACACGAATTGTGAATACGGTATGTTTTGGTCGGTACAAAATGTACGGCGTACGGAATGAGTCGTGAAAAATCAGTCGGCTTAGGGAGTTTGGGAAATATTTAAGCAGAACACATTTGGTTGTGAAAGCTGGATGTCAATATTAGACGGTTATATTGACTTCTTTCTTTATTTTTGTCCGAAATTTTCACGTATATGTGAGTAGTTATTTGTTATTCATGTCAGTAAGCATATATTTAACATTCTGGCTGCGACAAGTCGTATGTTTTTTTTATGGTAAAGAACTTAATAATTTGATGTTTAAAATGTTCTTATGAACACGAATAAGGACATTACTTACATCGTAAAACACGTAATTTCATGTAGAGCAAGTTCTAGAAAGTTAAACAATACTGCGTTGTACATTTTATCAAATTTGTATCAGTCCGTTTGTCTGTAAATTTCAATTCCAGATTTTATCTTGGCAATTACTAACACCCACTTTTTGTGCTCCCTGAAGTTCACTGCCAGTACAAACATATTATGGTAGGGTAGCTATACTACCCTACCTAATGTGTTGTCGAAAATCTGTACAGAAGTCAAATAAATTGCTCTGTAAATATTATAGTAAGGGATGGTTTCACTTAATTGACATTGATTATGCGATTAATGACTACATTACTTCTATTGCTGATATCAGCGTAGCTCTACATCTCGAAAATAGTAATACATATACAATAAGATGGTATAATAAATTAAGTCTAGAGCTGTGCTGATTTCTATAAGAATGATTAGCTTGAATTGAGTAGCGTAAACTTCTTACAAAATATCTACGCAAAGCTACTAACAGGTAGCAAAAAAGAATGTTCAACCCAATAATTGCATTAATATGTATGATAAATATAAATAAAGTTACTTTTCCTATGTTTTGTTTTAGAGAAATGGTAATATTATTATTAACTATCCAAATTTTATCGTTACGAATACAAATAGCCATAACAAAAAAGGGTATGAAACACTTACCAACAAATGCAATTAAACTGTTTGCCACGCTACTTAATAATAACCGCTATAGGTTAACTAATAGATACTTCCTTATTAATCATGTCCAATTTTTGTGTTGTATATGTTTCGAGGGTTTTGTCACGCATGAAATTGTTTTTACTGTCATATAATTGGCTGAACCAGATTTTGTGCCTCAATAGAATTAATTTGGCACACAGAGGGCATTATATATTCAAACAATGTAATCGGTAAAGATCGCCGATGATTAACCCTATTACTACACAAATTACTTGAAAATATCTAAAAACTTTGTTGACATCTGATAAACGAATTTTATTGTTGTATAGCCTCACGCCTTTTATCCCCGAAGGTGTAGGCAAAGTGTAATTTTACACCCACATTTCGCCATGAATTTTTGGTCCCACGTAATAGGGCGCGAGTCTATTGCCGTTACCGGGCACATCACCAGATTTCGTGCTGCTACTGAGAATTCGGAAAAACCCAGTAACACTTTTGCACGACCCGGGAATCGAACCCAAATGAATTCAAATGTCACTACACCATTTCATTCCGTGGGCGTTGTATGTAGGGACTAAGGAAAATACACAAAACAAGAAGAGACGGAAAAATTTACCTCAATCCCAGTACCAAACCGTTTGGCCAGCGTGGTATAGTACGCCAAATTATCCATAGTGCTACTATAAAGCAAATTAGGAGAGGCATAAGACCACCAATGGACTGCAAAATGCTGTTGAGATAGACAACTACAATACAATCAATCACTCCAATGTAAGACGAAGCTCGCAAACAAAAAGCCTATAACATTATATAAAATATTGCACATTTTCTATTTAAACACTGGCCATATTGGGATAAGTATAAAAGCCTATAATCTAGTCTAAGGTCTTTAATGTCCCACAAACGGGTAATAGGATCACGATTCACAATCTCTTATCGTTTTCGTTTTGCTACAATTTAAATATTTACTCAACCCTAACTACATTTTTCTTCTGAAAGCTGATTTAAACCTCTTCGGTCGATAATTATTACAAATCCCTTGAGATGGTAGAGATAATAAACCACAACTAATTTATTTGTATTTTACTTATGTTTCGCTGGTTAGTTTTAAAGGTGTTGTTTTAGAGAATTATTTATGTCTTGCTTTGCTTTGTGGTGAGAAAATTGCTTTGTACTTGTCACTATTTTATTGATCAAGTTGTGTGAACTATTCTTTTTTGTAAACTGATTACGGGAAGGGTAATTATAAGCTGTTGAATTGATTAGTCGACGTTGAAGTCGTGGTTTTGATTTTAAAAGAGTAATTAGTAATTACTGCGAACGACAGGTAGCAATCGTTGGGTGATGTATGTAGTACATGCATTTTAACCGACTACTTTCTTTTTATAAACCTAGTCCTAATGTTACGTAGTTTTTGTGTATTTGGTACAAAAATATTTGCTTTGAGAATTCTTACAGAGTTCTTCGGCACGCGTATAGGCTCATGGCTTGCTATTAATCAGGTCGGTTGTGATCAGAGCATATAAACACAACTGTGTAAAATAAGTATAATAGATTTTTAACAATTAAATTTAAAAAATTAAAGTGATTCATCATTATCACTGTACTAGCGTTATACCAGTTGCATCAAAGACTTTTTATATTGAAATCTGGAGTCCGGTCACCGGCCTGATCAGATTTTTCAGAATACTAAAACTTCCACAGAGCGACTGCCTTCTGACCTTCACAACCCATAAGGACAGCTATTTGCCAAGGTTTGGACTGGTGTCCGAATATTCAAGGGTACTGATTCCCCATGAGACTGTCAAAGATCTTCATGGCAATGTGATCGCCGGGGCAAACGATGTCAGCCTCCTAGGGCTATCCCAGTTAGAAACCGGGGTCCGATTTTTAATGTTACCGGATTTGGCTATTAGCTTTTCCACAGAGCGACTGCCTGTCTGACCGCCGTAACCCAAAGGGATATCTATATCCAAAGGGATCGACAATTTAATAGGCACATAATGTTTATAATTAATAAATGATGTGTATAGTTATAATTGGACATCAAGTCTAAAACTACTGTATCGATCTGTTTATTGTAATCAAGCTTGATTTGCTGTTACCATACCTACGTAAAAAAAAACTTCAAAACGTCAGTGGTGCGCGCCGTGAATTAGAATCCAATACCTTCTGCATAGAAGTCTATCGGTTGTTGGTATCTCCACTATTGCAGCCTACAAAAAATAAAAGTGATATATTAGCTTTATAACACAAACAGAATGAGTTTGTACTTTGATACAAAAATTTAACACAGCATTCATATTTGATAAGGCCGGGCTAAATCGAGGATAACACGCAATCTTGTTTTAGCGTACAATTAGTTCTTGTTTAAAAACAATGTTACGTGATAAGAGTGCTTGTACAATAAATAATTCTCGTAACTTATGTGCGCTGACACGCTTAAACTTGGCGTACACCCTCGAAAACTTCATTATTACCTGTCTAGTTATACTCGCTTTATTTGTCAGTGTAATATCACTAATTTGTATTAACAATGTAGGGCACGCTTCTGTGGAATGCTGCCTTTTTTGTGAAATATTTGTCTCGTAATTTAAAATGAGGTGACGCTGTAACTGTAGTGTTGTAGGTGTGTACATTACGTAATATTAGATTTACGGTAGTCGTCTAATTAGGGATATCTACCTCGAGTTTAATAACTCATTCCAGAATATATATTACGTAAAATAAGTGCAGTGACATGCCAGACACTATAATTATTTTGCCTTGAAGGCCAAGTTTTCTGCTTTTCGATTATAACACCATTGAACTACCATTATGTTATTATATTTTGACAACCAAAAATACTAGGAAGACCATAGCAAGCATTTGATGCCACAATGACAAAATGGTAATAATGTACTTTACTGGTAAAATGTTCAAGAATGATTACACATATTACCAACAGTTTGTTCGACCTTATCAGAAAGTTGCAACTTCCTAATCATTTACGTTAGTTAATTTATTTGAATTTCCATGTAGTCGCCGAACAACAAAGCGGTTACTAAATAAATGGAAATTTCTTGAAAATCAGTCTCTAAGTCGTAGCAACACGGAATTACATATTAGCACTTCGCACGAGTAACAAAGTCAGAGAATCAACAAACACCTGCGACAAAATCAAACAGTTTACAAACGTATTGAGCGATTAACAGTGGTTTTGTAAAGCAAATAAATCGACACACAATTCATCTAATTACTAGGGCGTAACATTCCAATTATCCGAGAAGATCGGTGAGGTGCTTAAGACGACGCTCTCACTCGACGGGGATGCCACCAAATATTGATTTACACTCCTCGATACAGAAATGGAATAGATTGGAATATTAATTTCGCATAACAATGGCACCAAACAAATTAAAGTGTGCCAGATGTCTCCAACAGATTCACTCTTGTTCCCATTTATTTCTAATAGTTGATTTATTTTAATTGATGTCGTTTTATTCGCTGTATTGTTCTGAAGATTTTCGTGAACATTTCGAAAATAAATGCTCATTTCTTCGGAAAGCATTTAGACAAAGACTTTTAAGGGACTACAAAGGATCTCCATGAATCGCTTGGATAAATAGAGGGATATATAGGTCCAGACTAATGTGTTGGATCTGACGTACCTACGCAGAGAGGCAATTTAGTTTTAATACACATCGCATCACATTGCGGTATCAAATTGTAGTTAAACATGGCTGTAATCTAAATCTGTTTGACCAAATTAATTCTGCGTCAAAACGCGTGGAACAAAATTTCGCGATAAGCTTTGGCAAACTGTGGCTCGATTATTAATTAGTATGGTAAAAAAGCGGAATAATCGGCGGGAACGAGAGAAATAATTACATTATCTGGTAGTAGACGTGTTATAAGCAGAAATGTGTTTGCACATGCGATGTTCGCGTGCCAACCGGGACTTGGGCACCCTTCTCTATTGTTATGAATATCTTGCCTTCGCACCGAACGTGTTAATTCACCCATTTACATTATTTTTATGACGGCTATTGAAGAATCTCGAGTAATATTTTGCGTAGCTTTATAATGTTCTATTAGTGCTTGAGCAAGATAAGCAAATGTATTACAGCTACTTATTACGTTCGGTGTTGTTTTACAAATTTGTATTATTATACTGCGTAGCACCATGCTTATAAACATAAACTTCACTTCGAATAGTTGGTAAAATATAGGCAGAATTTCTGGCAATTTTGTATCTATTATTTCATTTTAGTTAATGCTTGCGGCTTTGCTTACATGGAATCGGATATTAATTAGGTATAGACATAATTTCGTAATAATGAAGTGTTGTCTAATCGTAATTCATGTGACATTTATATTGGTTCACTAAAATGATTTCTGAGATATACTAATTAAAACACAAAGTTTCGTTAGCATACAAACCAATTAAAATAAAAAGGCGGTAATCTATACCGTGTTTAACAAGTACGTATATTATTATATTTTATTCAATCATGAATTTGGCACCTAAACATACATGTTTGACATAAGCTTCATACAAAATATATCAAATGTGTAGCAAAATCGATGGATAGATCAAATATTAGGACTAGGATAAGCCATAAACACTTTAAAATGTTTATGGCTTATGGCCTGGCCCTTGAGATACAAATCGGTTGTCCGTGAAGGTAATTTTAACTATTAACAACATCGCAAGTACTTATCTAAAAGTAGAATATTCGACTACTCATCAATTTGTTTATCAGACGGACTCCTCTTAGAGATTTTGTGATGTTAAAAGGCGCTGAATTAAATTTAATTTAGGTAAGTTTATATGACACTAAGCCTCTTTTATTACGACAATCACTTAAGGTAAACTAAAATAAAATAAAACTATATAATTAAATATTGATTTGTAGTTTTCTTTGTAGACAAACAAATTAAAAATGGCTGATTCGAATTCTTTTTAGCTTAGATAAAGATTGGAGACGGAAATAGGCGTCAATAAAACTGGGTGGGATTTAATATATAGCGGATGAAAGTTACAAAGGTACAGTAATATCTAAACCTATTATAAAACGAAGTCTTCTTTTCGTCCGGAGTGTCTGTATGAACGCGATAAACACAAAAACAACCGAAAGGATTTTTGTACGGTTTTCACCAAAAGGTATTGTGATGTCTCGTTGGTCTCGCGGCTCATGGGAGGTCTCAGGTTCAATTCCCGGGTCGGGCAAAGTGTTATTGGGTTTTTTTTTAGGTTACAATCTTTCGTTATCCTTTCATTTCCTCAAAATCTCTCTTAAACTCTCCCAGAACGCCTGCCTTTTGTCTTGTTCTTGCTGTGACATACCCGTAACTATATTGACCGGGTACACCCCAATAATAAAGACACGAATAAGTCCTACTTTCAATCTCATCCATAGTAGCCTAGCATTTACACATTCAAACCCCTTTTACACACTCATTCATTCGCGCAGATAGTATTACACCAACTCCCTTGCAGGCTCTGGTGGTACTATCTACCCCAGACCAATACGCCGTATATGCGCCATTCTGGGTGGTGTCACACCCTTTCCTTTTTGTTTCATTCACACAAAGAACATTAATCTTTCTATCATCCATCATCTGACATACTTCATCCAATTTGCCGTCCATCCCTTCTCCAACGTTCAACGTTGCAAACCGGCATTCCGTAGGTCGCTTTTCGCCCTCGCGGGGAACGAGACGTGACGGTTTGCTAACCGCGTCGCCGCCGTATGGAGAAGAAGTAGCTTTTGTTCCCATAGCGTTTCCACAAGATGTAGGGATCTAGACTATCCACCCCCGCAGAGCCCTTTACGGGGGTAAGGCGGCATATCAGCTGTGCCCTGTGACCGCCAACACAGGCACCCTCCGTTTACGACCAGCTTGCCCTCTGGACACGAATACCTCGGCACGGGTCGGTTCACACCTTGGATCGGGATCTTGTGTCAGGTATGCTCCCTAGAAGTTGGTTTAATTTCGGAGTTTTCCTTCTCCTAGATAGGTTGCCAACCAAGGCTAACGAGGCCCATCTCCCCGAACGTTTGGTTTAATTTCGGAGTTTTCCTTCTCCTAGACAGGTTGCCAACCAAGGCTAACGAGGCCCATCTCCCCGAAATTCTGTTATAACCGAGGTATATTGTTTCTTATGTAATACTGAAATAGTTTAAAGGGAATTTTCATTCTAAACACGTTTTAAGTTTACATCTTAATTTATGAAGATGTTTTCACCGTCGTTCTGTTACGCGGGACCGGAAAAGTGGTTTTTTAAAAAAAGATATTTGAACTAGCTGAAATTATTTATTGGAACACGGAACACACGTAATATTAGAACTTGTATAAACTGATTTAGAAATAGAACAAAGATTTAGGACTTGAGACTGGCACACTAAGGATATGGTAGAACTGTTCGCGTTAGATGATGGATGCAGACTAAGGTTGAAAGGGACTGAATGAATAAGGAAGGCAAAAGTGCTGACGCAGAGATTTAGGCATTGGTAGGGATTTGTGATGAGTAGTATGGATAGGCAACTGTGTTAGCATTTTAGGGTTCAAGAGGCGTTTGTAACAGCCCCCCGATTTAGAGTAAGCTTCACGGTAAAAATGAAGTTTACGGGAAAGGAAAGAAATAGTAAGGACTACGAGTTGCGAATACAAAGAGTAGGTGATGTTATAGTGGGAAGTTCAACTTCATCATTTTCGGGTTCAGGGATAGGAGTTTCACGAGATTTTAAAATTTTCCTGAGTATGCCAGTTTTACAAATTAAGAAAATAGTACAAGTTAAGACTAGAATTAGGATTACATAGATTGTGGAAGTATAGTATTTCTCATAGAGTACAATATGCGGCTTTTCAATAAATTCGTTTAATTATTTAAGTAGTTTAGGATTTTCAAAAGCAATGGAATCTAGATTTACATTTTTCAGGTTAACAGGAGGTAAGTTGGATACAATACTAGTATATTTATTGAAATTACAGCAGGAGTCGTTAAGGATATTTAATTTAGCGTTTATAGCTTTTAATATAATATTGATATTATTCTTAGAGACTAGCCGTGTGTCTTTACAATAGGCGACACACCCTTGGGGTAAGCACAATAATCCGCTACCACTTATATCTAGGTCTACAATAGAGGTATTACATTCTATACTTAGCTTACTTTTATCGGACATGACAAACAACCATTTGTTGTTTTGTAAATGTTGCCAAATGTTTACATTTCCAGTGAAAAACTTAGTGTTACATAATTCGGGAATTTCGGTAAGTACTTTAGTGATAATTTCTGTTTCACAGGATGGAGTGGCGACAGTAGAATAGGATATCGGAGTGTTACACAGGTAATGTTCATGGTTTATCATTATACAATCATTTAGATTATTAAGCTTACAATAAGTGGACTTATCTTTACTTATACCTATATACTTAGTAGAAGGAACAATAGTAGTATAAGATACAGGGTTACGAGGTTCATAGGGTACTGGACAGGGTAAATTATGATACAAGTGGAAATTAGTGGGATTGACTAATGGAATGTCTAGGACGAAAACTATTTTGTTTTCGTTTTCATAACAAGATATAGAAGACACATTTATAATTGTTTGTATATTATTTAGGCTTAGAAGGACTGGAAGGCGTTTAGAATTTGGTATGAATCTATAATTATTAATCAACTCAGTATAGAGTTCTTTAGGCGTTAGAATAGAAGGGTAAAGTATATTTGATTTACTAAACATTATTGAGCTTATAATATCTTCAACTTTGAAGGATAGTGTTAAGAGACTGTTCTCTATCATGGAAATTAATTCTGGGATACGTGATCTTATTCCTAATTCTCTGGCGGTATAAGTTAGATTTTTAACGTCTTGGTTAAGACCGTCGATGGCGACATTTAATTCATGCTCGTTATGATTTATAGTATAAATGGTTTCGTTAAAGGCTTTGAGGGTTGAGGTAGTAATGAGGATATTCTGCTCTACTGATGACGCTAGTTTCTTTTGATCGGACTCAACTTCTTAGATGGCATTATTATACCGGATAGCGTCATCTTCGTCCATGGTTCCGAATAACTTTTTCGAAATAGATCCTATGATAGATAGGGGTGCGCCTCTCCGAGATTGATGAGGGACATGGTAAGGGATAGATTCATTGTTACGATATAGGTCTTCAAAGCGAGTAATTAGGGGTTGAAAGAGATTGAACCATTCTACGTTATCTAATGCATTATCATTTTCACAAAGTGATTTAGAAATGTTGAGAATATAGTATAAATTATCTATATGTGGGAACAGGTAAGATATATCTACTGGTATAACTACGCTAAGGTAACTATCAACTAAATTTAACGATCCTAAGGGGTCGAAATATATTCCTGAACTGTTTGTCAGGGGTTCGACGTAAGAGAATAGAATAATGATATAGTGAACTAATCTTCAGTACTAGATCTAGAAGCGAGTTTCACCTCATCATAGTGATGGGTGACGTGCCTACGGTTTATTAGAAGGGTTAGTGTATTTCTGCCGTTTATCTTCACGACTTTGTAAGGGCCTTTCCACACTGGCGATAGGGCTTTGCGCAGTCTTACATGATTTTTCAGGTAAACGTAATCGCCTACTTTATATTGAATGGGACGTGAGTGATTGTAATAATATTCCTTGGATCTTTCTTTCGATTTTTGAATATTTTCGAGAGCTTTGTCTCTTGAGAGTTTGAGTCTAAGATGTAGAAATTTTACATATTCAGGGTATGTTAGTTCTGGACGTAGTTCGTAGATAGAGTCTGGGATGAGTTTGTGACCGAATAGGAGTTCGTAAGGGGTAAAATTGGTTGACGCATGAACAGAGGTATTATAGGCTAACATTGCCATGAAGACGAATTTGTGCCAGTCGGTATGGTTCTCATTGACGTAGGATTTGAGGTACTCCTTAAGGGTACAATGACTACGCTCTAAGGCACCTTGAGTTTGAGGATGATACGGGGATGACCATATTTGTTTGATTTTGAGAAATTCGCAGGTTCTCTTGAACATCTCTGCGGTAAAGTTGGTACCTTGGTCGGTTAGGATAGTTTTAGGGATGCCGAATAGAGAAATAAACTGTACTAGGTACTCGCATGTGTCTTCTGAGGTAGCATTAGCAATAGGATAGGCAAATGAGAATTTAGTAAGGTCATCTTGCATAGTGAGTATGAATTTTAATTGTTTTATCCGTGCTTCTGGCAGAGGGCCTACGAGATCCATGCTAAGGCGTTCAAAGGGTTTGGTAGAAGTGGTAGTTATTTGCACAGGAGCTCTATTAGTTTGTCTGAGGGCTTTATTGCTTTGACACAGTGTGCAGTTTTTATATAGGTCTCGATATCTGAACGCATGTTTTTCCAATAGTATTTTTCTTTAATTCGATTTAGCATTCGGGCTGTGCCAAGATGACCGGCAATAGGGATATCATGATTTTCACGAAGGATTTTAGTTATTTCTGAGAGGGTTGGAAATATGAGAGTATTGTGATAGACGTTGATGCTTATGTTAGTGTTATTAAAGATATGGCAGAACGTATTGTATATTTTTGACCAAATATGTTTATCGAAAGGGTCGCGGAAATCAGTGATAGCTATTTCTAAGCTTTCGTTGGTTAGAGATAAGGATATAACAAGGAATTGATTTTTAAGATAGATTAGGCTTTTATAAATAGATTCTTAGAAACAGTTGTCGAAATGGTATACTTTGGTAAATAGAAAGTATATAGTGGATCCTTTGTGCTCAAAGGATATAAACGTATATAGGGTTCTTTCCCTATTTAGGAATTCGCTAGGATCTGGGATGTTGCTTAGGATTTCTTCGATATACGGGTTAGAAGTATCAAGGTCGATTGAGGTAGGAAGTAACGATGTGTTTGCTAAGAGTTTTAAGAATACTTTCGTTAAATTCGAGGATTTTAGTATTACTATTCAATTGTTTTTCTGACATGATTTTCAGGAATTTGCTGTAGTTTTCATCAGAAGAAGGAACGGGATTAGCAGGAGAAGCAGTGGAACCAGAAGGTGAGTGAGGATTTAGAACGGGTTCAGTGGATTCAGCGGGATCAGCGGATTCGGCGGGAGGAAGCAGAGGATTGGAATTGTCAGGTGAGTGATTATTGCTTTCAGGATTTAGGATAACTGATAAAGCGTCGTCGTTTTCTAACAGGTCTATCGAAGGGACTTCGTTAGAGCCTAGAGGAACAGAGGGTATCTGGATATCGAGGTCGTCAAGAGTTTAGGGCTAAACGCAGGTGATGGATATTGAATATCTTGACGGGAGGTAGAAGGAATTGGATTATCGTATGGATTTTCTATTGAGTCTTGAGTTGGTTGTACAGGATTCACTGGGAATCTGGATAGAGCATCAGCATTGCTGTTGATTACGCCTTTCTTGTATTCGATTTTGTAATCAAACTCTTCTTGTTTTAGACGCCATCTGACTAAACGGGAACCTGGGTCTTTACAATTGAAAATCCATTTTAATGGCCTATGATCAGTGACAATAGTGAATTTATGACCATATAGATAGGGACGGAAGGTTTTTGTTCCGAATACGATGGCTAAGCATTCTTTTTCGGTTGTGGAATAGTTAGTTTCGGCTTTATTTAGTGTTCTCGAAGCATAAGCTATAGGGCGGTCTTTACCTATATCCCTTTGAGATAGGATAGCGGAGATAGCATAGTTAGACGCGTCGCAGGTTAGGACAAAAGGTTCAGTGAAATCAGGTTAAATAAGGATAGGAGCAGAAACGAGTTTTTCTTTTAATTCGTCAAACGCTTGTTGTTGCTCGTTTGACCAGGAGAAAGTGATGTCCTTTTTTAGTAAAGCAGTTAGGGGTTTGGCGATTTTGGAGAATTCGGGGATAAAACGACGATAGTAAGAGACTAGACCTAGGAAGGATTTGGTATCTTTTGGACATTTAGGAATAGGAAACTGTGTTGCAGCCTTGATTTTGTCTGGATTTGGGCTTATGCCTTTGTCACTAATAATGTGACCAAGATAGCCGACTTCCTTGCGTAGAAATTCGCATTTGTCGGGCTGGAGTTTGAGGTTATGTTTACGTAATCTTTCGAAGATTTTAGAGAGCTTTTCGCAGTGATTTCCCTAATCACTGCGAAAAGCTGGTCGTGTGAATGGGTCATACACAAAAAGTGAACATTGCAAAATATTTAAAATAAAACTTCACGATTTTTTATGAAACATTATATTTATTTAAAGTTAGCTTATGTTATGCTAACATGCTGCGTTTGAACTCGAAATGTCCTTGCGGAACGGTGAATGCGGTTTTAGGAGCGTCCTTTTTTGATATGGAAATTTGGTGAAAACCAGAACAGAGATCGAGAGTGGAAAAGTATTTGCTTTGACCTAATTGGTCTAGGATTTCGTGAATTTGTGGAATTGGATAACTTTCCCCGATGGTAATATCGTTAAGCTTTCTCGTTAAGTCTATAACGATGCGCCATTTCTTTTGGCCGGAAGAGTCAATTTTCTTTGGGACTACCCATATAGGGAATAACCATGGAGAAGTAAAAGTTTGGATAATGTCTTGAGATAGCATTTTGGAGATTTGGGTTTCGACTTCCTTTTTGTGGATTTCTGGGAATCTGTAGGATTTGACGTTGATAGGCTCAGAGGGATTAGTATTTATCTCACGCTCTAGTAAGTCAGTGGTAGTATGTTTGTCGTTAGGTAATTGGAATATGTCTGAATATTGGGAACATATGTCGAGGAGTCGAGATTTTTCTTCGTCGTTTAAATGTTCTGTCCTAAGCATATTTAGGACTTGATTTCTGCGGGATGTAGAAGATTTAGTATTATAGGGTTCGGAGTTATAGATAAAGGAGGAATTAGCATTGAAGGGTTGGAGATTATTTTAATATCGGAATTGATTTCGACTGTGTCTTCAGATGTATTTAATACAGATACGTTTACTCTGTTGTTGTCTTTTACAGTGACAAGGGAATTAGCAATTAGGAGAGAGTCGGAGATATGTTGATCTAGAATGAGTCCTACACGATATTCGGGATTAGTAACTGCACATTCAATTATTGTTTCGATGCGAGGCGGAATTTTGTAGGTTAGCTCGTAATATTTTAGTCTAACCACGAAATGTCTGATTTGTAATGTACCGGAATTGTAATCAATAATGCCATCTAAGTCATTGAGAAGATCGGTGCCGATGATGCCATCGTAATTCAAGTCTTTTTCTTCAATTACGTGGAATTTATAAATAAGATCGGAATGAGCATCTGTGAATAATTTTAATTGGAAGTGGCCTATATAGTAGACACGGTTTCGTCACTGGTATTAATACCTTTTAATTGAATGGTTTCATTTTTAGGGTTCCGTACCTTACAAGGTAAAAAAAGGAACCCTTATAAGATCACTTTCTTGTCCGTCTGTCTGTCTGTCTGTCTGTCTGTCCGTGTGTCACCACCGATTTTCTCAGGAACGGGTGGACCTAGCAAATTGAAATTTATACCGGATACTAAGGTTTATGATTCCTATTAGATGTATAAAAATCAGGGTCCTGGGTCAACCCGATAAAAAGATATGGTCAAAATTAGATTTTTGCGAAAACTTGTAAGTACCAAAATTAACCTTAATTTTCAATTTTTTTTTATTTTTGGATTTTTTCCTTTACTTGTGCTGTAAGACCTTGGTTTTGACCAAAATTGACAATTCTAGGTCAACCGTAAGTACCCTATAGATTTTGGGTCAAAAACCTATATAGTAGTTCCCGTTGAACTAGAATCACGAAATTTGGCCAAAAGCAGTGTCTTACAGCACAAATAAAGGAAAAATTACAAAAAATAAAAAAGTGGAAAATTTAAGGGTGTCCCCATGCATACATAATAGACTCCATTTAAGATAGTCCTCTAAGTTGTATGGGCGCTCATACAGATTTAGAGAACTAGCGTAATTAACAACCGCAACCAACCACAAAATTAAATAAGGTAAAATGCGTACGGAACCCTCGGTGCGCAGACTCGCACTTGCCCGAATTTTTCAGAGCTGGCATCACGTTCATTGAAGATCGTTTTACTAGACTGACACAGGAACCGGTGTCAACTAAGAACGAGAGGTCGCGGTTATTGACTTCGGTTCGGATATTGACGTGAGGTAGGTATCGTTTATTAGAGCTGATTTTGTATATAGTAGGGGTTGGAATGGAATTGGCTGAATTAGGAGGTACAGAGGATGTAGTAGATGCAGTGAATTTAGAGGAGTTGGTAGTCGCAACGGATTTGGTAGATCTATTGGTAATTGGAGGTTTAGCAGGTATAAAGCGAGATTCAGTGGACTTGGTAAGTGAATGGTAAGGTTTTGAGGATACAGCGGATGCAGTGGGAGCAGTGGATCTGGTATGTATATAACTAGACGTAGAGGATGCAACGGGGACAGAGGATACAGCGGATGTACGAGGCACAGTGGATGCAGAGGATCTGGTAGGTATTTTATAGGATACAGAGGGAGCAGAGGATACAGTGTATGTAGGAGGTCTGGGAGATTTGGTAGGATTATCTCGGGATGCAGTGGATACAGAGGATGCAGTGGATGTACGGGGCACGGCGGATGCAGAGGATTTGGTAAGTATTTTATGAGATGCAGAGGATACAGTGGATATAGAAGGTTTAGAGGATCTAGTAAGACTATCTCGGGATGCAGTGGATACAAAGGATGCAGTGGTGGAGTTTCGCGGTCGAACTCTTGATACGGCGGATGCGTAGGATTTAGTAGGAACAGCGGATACAGAGGATACAGAGATAGAGCTTTCCTTATGGGGCTGGTTACCCTGCGGTGTAGCTCTGGATACAGAGGATTTAGTAGATACAATGACTGAGCTTCCCTTTTGGGGCTGGTTACCCTGCGGTGTAGCTCTGGATACAGAGGATTTAGAAATGATTGAGCTTCCCTTTTGGGGCTGGTTACCCTGTGGTGTAGGTCTTGATACAGTGAATTTAGAAATGATTGAGCTTCCCTTTTGGGGCTGGTTACCATGTGGTGTAGCTCTAGATACAGTGGATTTACAAAGGGTGTCATTATGAAAGGATTGAGACGATTTTGAATGGTTTTGGGGTCTCACGAGACACCGTCGTGAGCCCTCTATTCGTTTAAAGGAAGGTTTTCCTCGTAGGTAGAGTCGTCTTGGGTGTAGTGGACCCGATTTTGGAAGTTTGGACGTTGGGGAGGACGAGTCGTGTTAGGGTTAGAGCGTTGGGGGTAGGTGTTATTATTCCTAGCCCTATTGTTGTTGTATTCGCGCTTGCGACAGACGTCTATGGTATGCCCTACGTTTTTACAATATCGACACGTAGGTGGCGTAGAGTTGGACGACTGACCAACGTTGTGGACCATTGGTTTAGGACGATCTTGGGAATTAGAAGGTTTTTGTGAGTATCGATTTTGATAAGGGTATACGTTTTGATAGTAGCATTTGTATTTTTCCTCGGATATAGCATAGTTAATAACTTCGTTGAGCGTAGAAGGACTTTTCATGCGAACTAGGCTGCCGATTTTGGGTATAAGACCCATTAGGAAAGAGAGTAAGGCTAGATCTTCCATAGCGGAAGTCTTCCCTGACAGCTCTGCTTTTTTCTTATTTGAAAGAGTGATTTCTGTAAGAATTTGAGCGAGACACGTTTCAATTTTAATTGAGTATTGGCTGACCGAGTCACCCGGCGATTGGTGAGTTTCTTTTAATTCACTGAGTAAGTGAGCGTAATGTTTACGCTCGCCGAATTGCGATTGTAAGAAAGAGCTAAGTGACTCCCAACACAGTCTTTTATTGAAGCAGCGAATTCAGCTTTGCCCTCAAGCCGGCAAAGTATGAAATTTAAAAGGCTTGGTTTTTGAGTTGTTGAAGCTAATCGATATGCGTTTTCGCAGTTATTTATAAAAGAATTTAGTTTATCGCGAGACCCATCGTAGGGTTTAATGAATTTGAATAGTGTATTAATATCGATACGGTCAAGGAGAACGGTTTCTTCCTTCTTTGTCGTCATTGTTCACAGCTAAAAATAGTACAAAGAAACACAGAAATACACAAAGGCAACGGAAAGATATAGAACTTATAGTAAGAATTAGAACAAAGGGTTACTTAGATAGTACAAAACTTGACTAAGATTTGGTATAGTATTAAAATGTAAGTAACAATGGGGTTTGTTGTAGCTCGATGCGGCGACGGTCGGGTGGCCGGAACTGATAACGATGTAGTACTGAGAATATGGGGTTGTAACGCACTGTGTGGACTTTGTTCACTTTATGAATTTGGGCAGTTTCGATTTTGAAATAAAATAATATAGCACTGCACTGTATAAAAATGTTTGCACTTACAGGACGCCGGCGACGATGATGAGGAGAATGAACATGGTCACCTCGTGTAGAGTTGGTATGTCCCTTCTTAGGAACCTGGAGCTCGGCGGCCGGTCTGCGGGCCACTCGGGGACTGGAACTCGGGAACTCGGGTGTTGTTCACCGCGCGGTATGCGGCGGATGGACGGTTCGAGAGATAGCGCGATTCTCGAACTACGGCGAATGCGATGCAGAGACGAATGCGAGACGGCGGAGTATTACCGGAGCGAGATACGGAGACGGACCGGGGATTTCTGAGGAATCCCTTTACGCTGCCACCAAATGTTATGCGGAACCGGAAAAGTGTCTTTTTAAAAAAAGATATTTGAACTAGCTGAAATTATTTATTGGAACACGGTACACATGTAATATTAAAACTTGTATAAACTGATTTAGAAATAGAACAAAGATTTAGGACTTGAGACTGGCACACTAAGGATATGGTAGAACTGTTCGCGATAGATGATGGATGCAGACTAAGGTTGAAAGGGACTGAATGAATAAGGAAGGCAAAAGTGCTGACGCGGAGATTTAGGCATTGGTAGGGATTTGGGATGAGTAGTATGGATAGGCAACTGTGTTAGCATTTTAGGGTTCAAGAGGCGTTTGTAACAGTTCACTAGTCCACCTAGAAATTTTCTCTTTAGAATTTAGTCACGACTCACGACACTTGAGGGGAGTTGTTTAAAATTGGCTTTTAGTATTGTTGCGATGATTAGGTGAAGTATGAAGGTATGGAGTGGAGGTGGCAGCGGTACAATTGGCAGCACATTAGCATAACGAGCTCGTCCTGGGCCGGTCCTAATGAATGGTCTTGAAATTGAAACAATAGTGGATTAGCGCCAACTTCCTTATCTGTTTCTGTAAATCAGACTGCGGCCGGATCGGTTTGGCTGTAGCTGATTCTTTGAAGATGATTACATAATTGTATCTATTGCGAGCTTTTTACTGTAATTAATCATATAATTTATTATTTAATGTTGAGATCAGACGTTTGAATTATTCGATAAAATATTACTGAATGGAAAAATACACGTAATTTTTCTGTAGGCTTATTTCAAATTACTTGGAATGGAGATTTCATCACAAACGTTCGGTTGATATAGTAATAAGTTCTCTATAAGTATAGCCATAAAAAAATCAACAATATTTATAATAAGAGGTATAGACCTTTTATTTACTATAAAGTATATTATATCGTACCGTTATTTATGAAGTTTTATCCCTAAATCATACTTTATATTTTTTGTCCTGATGAATTGCCATAAGTTAAAATAGCCGTGATTTTAGGATAATAAAATTGTAGTTATGTGTTTGTGACTCAACATAAATTAACTGTACATTATATAAAATTCTTCCGCTACTGACTGACTGACAGACAATCCACAGCCAAAATTAATTGGTCACAGGAAGCTGAAATTTGGCATATAAATTTCTTGGGGGCCGTAGGTGTGCCTACTAAGAATTGATTTCCCAAATTCCCACAGGATCATGAAGAAAGAATAAATGCGGGCCTAGCTGCGATTTATCTCTAGTCATTTATACCTTTTTAACATTACTGTCTAGACTGACATATCATTAGCAGTGCTTTTACTACTGAACCTAGAAAAAAGAAAACAATTTAACAATGGCTTCACATTATGACCTAGACACCCGCTAAGCAATAATTTTAACATGTCAACCCTTAGGGGGTAATATAAAACTTAGAGCAGGTGGAGCCGGCCGACCGCTAGTATTACTACAAAGACGTATTGTGAGCGCAAGCACAAAGTTTGATTTATTTATTTATTTATTTATTTATTTATTAATACACTTAATTGTGTACAGGTTGACTTAATGCCTTGGGCATTATCTGCCAGTCTACCTTTGAGCGGTGCTGAGACACGTAGTAGGTGTATTAAATACTTACTATAATTACAATATTACAAATAATAGATATAATTATGTATAATAGTATAATACTTAAATAAGTAGGTATACATACATACACTATACATATATATATACAATATATATACAATAAATACATACATACTATAATATAATATGAGCACTAAAGAGAGAATACATAAAGCCTCTATACAGTAACTACGTAATAATAAGTAATGTAGATAGAAATAAAGATACGAATCCTATGACACATCCGCTGGTCTTGCCAACAGGAGCTCCTTTACTTTCGCTTTAAATTTGTACTTGGTGTTGCACATCCTGATTTCTAGAGGGAGGGCATTCCAGAGGAGAATAGACTGTACGAGAAAAGAAGAATGAATAAGAGATGTGTTATGAGAAGGGATAGTAAGAAGAAGATTATTAGACGATCGCAAGTTTCGGTCGTGGTTAGAATACAGATACTGATATTGGCAAGTTAAATAATTTGGGGAAGAAGGAGACGTAAGAATAGTATAGAGGGTAGTGAGAGCACGCAAACTGCGACGATGACGAATAGGAAGCCACTTCAATTGGGAACGATAAGTAGACACATGGTCATACTTGCGAAGATTAAAAACGAATCGAATGCAGTTATTGAGAAGACGGTCGAGTTTGTTGAGAAGGTCTGCATTCAGGTCAAAGTAACATACATCACCATAGTCGATTAAGGGGAAAATCAGGGTCTGCACAAGCATTGTCTTGGTCTTGGATGGGAGTATGTTCTTGAGGCGGTAAAGAGTCCGTAGGGTGCCGGTGACCTTTTGACTCACCTGGGTCACTTGAGTTCGCCAATTAAGTGTGGAATCCATATATAGCCCAAGATTTTTAACCACAGGGTACCAGTCTATGTCCGTACCGTTGTATATGATGGTTGGCAAAGCTGTTGTGTTTAACTTTCGTATCAGGCCTTGGCTACCCAAGACAATAGCCTGACTTTTATTTGGGTTTACAGTTAGCCCGAACCTTGTTGTCCAATTCTGTATTTCCGCCAAATCCTTGTTTACCATGTCAATTGCCCTAGCCAGCGACTCTACATTTACCTGGGTATATATCTGCAAGTCGTCGGCATACAAATGATGGGAACACTGAAGATTTTTAGTTATGAGATTTATAAAAATAGAAAATAACAAGGGAGAGAGAATACCGCCTTGAGGGACACCAGCTTTAATGTCAGCCCATCTTGAGTATGACCCATCAAGGTGTACTGACTGCTGACGCCCTCGAAGATATTCTGCTGCTTCCGGGTACTCTTCTGCGTGCTTGCGAGCGTTCCAATTCTTCGCGAATATAGCTGTACACGGTGAGCTTGCCGCGCCGAAGATAATGGACTTCATACGGTATTCCTGGGGCGGTCCCTCCCGCCGGTCACCTCTCCACAGGTAGCGCAGCGCGTCTCGGTCTTCTGGGCGTACTCTCACCTGCATAAACATCTCCGTTATATCAGCTGAGACGGCAACGCGGTGTCGACGGAACCTCATCAACACCCCCGGCAACGATTGTAGCAAGTCCGGTCCCGTGAGCAGGTAATCGTTGAGTGACATACCTCTGGTCTTCGCGGCGGCGTCGTGAACTATACGAATCTTTTCAGGCTTCATGGGGTTGTGTACATCGAAGTGAGGCAAGTAACAAGTCTTCCCTGGCGTACTATTCATGGGAGCTTCTTCTGCGTATCCCTTTTCTATCAGCGAGTTCATCTGTTCTGTATATCTTGTTTTCAAATCTATGTTTCTATCTAATTTTTTCTCTATGTGTGCGAGCCTCCTTGCCGCGTTCTCGTAACTATCTGGCATGACGATGTCTTCTTGTTTCCACAGAAGAGCCGTCTCTATATGTCTATCTTCTAATTGTTTCGTATGTTTTTCTAACATATCTGTAGCCCGCTTCTCGGGGTCCGAGTTCGGTCGACATGAGTACACTATGAGCGATTCCAGTGCGAAATATTCTTTCAGTTGCGCTTCTATGTTTTCATCTATAGCGGAGAGACCGTTGACGAAGTGTACGGTGTTTCCCAAGGTGCGTGAGCGCGCGCCGTGCAGCACCCATCCCAGCGACGTAAGCGACGCCACCGGTTGATCGTTGGGTCCTCTTCGTACTGCGTTCGCTATGAGCAGGTGCCAGTTGTCTTGTCCTATTAGCACCTTCGGCACGCCTATGTCGTACACCAGCTTCTTCTTGATGCCTTCGAGGTGTTTGCAGTCTATCAGGTCCTCTTCGGCGATCTTCTGCGGCGACAGGTGTAGGCTGGCTACGGTGCGCGCACACAAAGGCACTTGTTTGCTGTCGGCGCCGGCTCCTCGTATTTGTATGTCTACGCGTCGCGACGTTGGCATGTCGATCGACGTATCGCCTATGGCACGGATCGTAAACGGGTCCAGGTTCCCTTCCGCGCCGACTTCCTTGGCTATGTCTTCGTCTATGAGCGATACGGTGCTTCCGTCGTCGAGTAGGGCGAACGTAGACGCCTCTCCCGCCGGTCCGACCACTGCACGGGCACTATCTTTAAGTATGCTTGAGCCTTTGCACGTATGCACGAACTGGCGACCGTTTCTTGCTTTTCCATGTTCACGTCTTCGGTCCTATGGGCTCCTCTATCGTAGTGAAGCAACTGGTTGTGTGTAGCGCGGCATCCCTCTACACCGCACTTCTTGGGCTTGCACGAGTGTTCTATTCGGCGTATGCGTAAGCAGCGAAAACACAATCCATGCTGCTTAGCTAGCTGCCATCTCTTCTCTGCGTTGGCGTTACGAAACGTGCTGCAGGCCGACGAGTAGTGTCCTTCGCGTTCACATATCCTGCACTTCGCGTTAGACGTGTCCGTATGCGTTCGCTTCTCCGTCGCCGTCGCCGTGTACGTCCTCTGCACGGTACGTCTGCTTGGCGGCCCATCGGTGATGTTCTCAGCCGGCGCGAACGCGCTACAGTAACGCGCGTACTCTGTCACGAAGTCACTGAATCGGCTGAGGTCCGGCTTCGACTGGCACTTCTCGGTATACGTCTTGTACCACTGCACACGTAGCGAGTTCGGTAGCTTCTCGGTCAACACGCGCACTAGCTCCGCATTGATGAGGTAGTGTTCCTTTTTCAACGTACGAAGTGTGACGACGCCGCTTCTAATCTTGCTCGCGAACGCGCATATGTCCTTAGGTGCTTCGCTACAGCGTGGCAGGGTCCTCAGCTTGTCCGTCTCTGCCTGTGCGATCGAGTCTGGTCGTCCGAACTACAGCTCCAACTCCTTCATAATCTCATCTGGTCGCGCATGCCCAATCAGTTCAGAGCTAACTGTTTCTAACGCTCTTCCCTTGAGACTTCTTCTCAGTCTCGCTGTATTCTCCACGTCGTTGAAGAAATTCTTGGTGGTGTCGTATATCGCCTTGAACGACAGCCACTCGGTGTGCGCGCCGCCGAACGTCGGTAGCGTCATGATGACTTTCGAAACCGCCGGGTGTGGTGCAACTATCGATGTGTCCGGTGGCTTCCTATCGGCGAGCGCGGCGATCGCGGAGGTGAGATCCGTGATGAACGGCTTCAGCGAATCACCTCCCTGTTGATGAACGTCCATCTTCTGTGAGGGCGGTCCATCTTCTATCTTCTGTGCCCCGTCGACGTCCCTCTTCTTAGTGGGCGCCGATATCACTTCTATATCTTCGGGGCCGGGCTGGGGTTCCGGAGCCTCTTCCAACCACGAACGTACGTAGTCTTGTTTCGACTGTCCATCCTCGTCGTAGTCATCGGAGTCCGCCTCTTCTTCAGCCTTCTGTAGTGCTAACTGTGCTAACTGTAGTTTTATCTTCAAAACTTCTTCTCGAGCCAACATCACATTTCTATTGGAGCGTCCCGTAGCTGCTGAGCGTTGGTCGCGTTCCCTCGTTGGCTTCTTTCTATCTCTATTTTCTATTATACTATGTTGCGCTGTAGAAACGCTCGATCTATCGGATGGTTGCAACGTCCTTTCCTTGCCATCTTCATTTTTCGACTGCACCTCTGCTCGCTCCCTTGCATCTTGAGTGATGTTTCGTTCGTCCCTCCCCGCGGGGCCGGGGGGGGCCGGCGGCGGCGCGTCGCTCCCGACTGTTGTCGACGGCGATCGCGGTGGCCCGTCGTGACGGACGACCGCGGCGGCTGGGTTGCGGGCAGCGGCGGCGCGGGCAGGGGTACTGGAACAAGGCCCGGCGCCGGCCGCTCCCCCGGCGACCTCGGGAGCACGATCTCTTGAACGCGTCGTAGGCATTCTTCAATCCGGCTCGAAGCGACCAACAAATGGTCGCTGCAGCAACAGGCGATCCGGCTTCGATAGGACCAACAAATGTAACGGATGCCAGGAATCGAACCTTTGCTAGTCCGCTACAGTGCGCTGGTAGTGTGCTGCTGACGTGTGCCTACGACGATGCGTGTTCTTCTATGTGTGTGGACTGTATGGCTTCGATGTGTAAGGGCTTCAGAAATGAAACATCTTCATACGTTGAGAGCGATGCTGTTCAGGTGTGCGGTGCTTGATGGTTACAAGATGGTGGTTGAGATGCCAACAACTGGCCGAATACATGGTCGCTTAAGTACCTCGAAACTTTACCTTATCGACGACCATCGCACCGAACACGTGCACAGAGAATCTTTCGTTTATTTTTCTTTCAAAAACAGTACAAATGTTACGTATGTTTCGATCCTATTATACATACATACATGTTCTATACATCGTTAGATAGGTCTCATTAAGTTCTATCTATTGGTATACAATACCTAAACCTAACTATTAGCGTCACTAAGTTATTCCATAAAAACTCCCAAAAAATGCTGCCACACAAGGGCCCGCCCACTATATTTTCTATTGAAAAACTATCGTATACTAAATTTATATATATAATTTTGGTAGGCCGTTGTGTGCAACTATATGGGGCATCTATTAAAACAAACACCATGAAAATATCTTTATTCAATTCGAACATATTACATGATAACTTTGAAGCATAAAAAAATTACAGAATTTCTTAAGTAAATACTATCGTAAGTAAACAAATTTTATGATAAACATACGAATGTTTGTTATTATGCTTATTTTAACTATATAAGGTAATAACTAGCAATAAAAAGGTATCTAGACATGATTTCAAGTCTATATGAAGCTAAAAAACACTTATAAAACTATAATACGAATATGTAAACAAACAGCTGTTTTATGAAGCATTAACTCTTATCTGTCACTACTGATAACGCTATTTATGATTCGATATCTAAGGTCCCTACAGTTAGCACAAGTTTAAGACTAATGTTCATGTATTACATAGTTGTTGTATATTAACAATCTAACCATTTACACTATTTTAGCTATTTTGTAACGTTTTGACACGTCCGGGAACCGAACCCGGTGTACCGCACGATTAGATAACACTGATTTTAACGATTTTCACTCGCGGTTTCGAATACACTATTCACTGTCATAGTTTTAATGTCTGTCGCGAACAATAATAGATAGCTGTTCATGTAATGTTATTAAGAGTTTATGTACCTGGATGCTTGTTAATTAATGTTGAACAGCTTTTAACGCAATTTTTCACATTGTGTATCACTTGTGTTGGTATAAATGATATTTTTTATATGCAAACTGTATGTGCTTTAAGATAATTTTTTTTCATAAAACTTTCATCACACAGACTGCCTCGTTGGTCTCGCGGCATAAATGTGCGCGGGATTGGGAGGTCTCGGGTTCGATTCCCGGGTCGGGCAAAGTGTTATTGGGTTTTTCCGTTAGGAAATTCTCAGTAGCAGCACGGAGTCTGGTAATGTGCCCGGTACGGCAATAGGCTCGCCCCCTATTACGTGGGACCTAAAAATTCATGGCGAAATGTGGGTGTAATATTACACCTCTGCCTACCCCTTCGGGGATACAGGCGTGAGTCTATAAAAAAATTAAAAATATAAATTCATCATACAGATATTTTTTTTGTAACAAGCCACATCAGAGATTTTTTTTTATAAAACTGCTCTTTATAAAAAAATTAACAATTTATGTTTTCAAAGTTTAAGGTTGTTGCTCTATAAAAAAATATGTGTACTGATGCAGTAATGTGATGATTATTGTAATGGTGCTTGCGAAATATACATACATATATACACACATAGACTCACGCCTGTTTCCCGGAGGGGTAGGCAGAGACTACGGAACGCCATTTGCAACGATCCTGACATACCTCACTTGCTTCACTCACTCCCATCAAGTTTCTCATGCATGCTCTTCTGTTAACGGTACTTCTGACTTGTCCTTTTTTCAGGATGTCTCCAATCTGGTCAGAGAACGTCCGCCTAGGTCTTCCCCTTTGGCCTGTTCCATTCACACTTGCCTTATATATCTTCTTTGTCAGTCTATCGTCATCCATCCTCTCCATGTGCCCAAACATCTTAACATGCCTTTCTCAATGCTTGCCACTACATCTTCTTTTACGCCACTCTCGTATCACACAATTCTTTACTCTGTCGGTCAAAGACACACCACACATACTTCTCAGTGCTCTCATTTCTACAGCATTTAATTTACTTTCAAATCTCTTCTGCCATACCCAACTTTCATTACCATACATAAGGGTAGGCACTAACACGCCTCTATGTACAGCCAAACGTGCCTTTTTGGACACGTTTTGACTGTTCATAAACGCTTTCAGAGCTCCATTCACACTATTACCTGCATTAACTCTCCTTTCAATATCTTCTTCATTCTTACCATCTCTTGTAAACAACGTACCTAAGTAAACAAACTCATTCACTTGTTCCACTCGCTGTCCATTGATCAAAAGATTACAAGCCGTAACGCATTCCTCCTTTTCAAAAATCATAACTTTCGTTTTACTTACATTCACTTTCATTCCTTTCCTCTCTAACGCACCATGCATGATTGTTACCATCTCCTGCAACTCCTCCACTGAAGATGCAAGTATTACCTGATCATTGGGGTAAAGGAGGCGTTTGACGAGTAACCCATTCATCCTTAATCCGCAATCACTATGATTTAAATCTTGCAAACAACTGTCCATGAAGAGGTTAAACAGCCACGGCGACGCTACACATCCCTGTCTAACACCTTTCTCGATGGTAAACCAGTCAGTGTATGCCCCGTTTATCCTTACACAAGCTCTAGAATCCCCATAAAGGGATTTCAGAGCTCGAATGAGGCTGCTGTCCACCCCATGCATTGACAGCACCGACCACATTTCATTCCTCACCACTTTATCGTAAGCCTTTTCCAAATCCACGAATGCGCAATAGACCTTTTGACCTTGGGCCAAAAACTTTTCGGCTATGTTTCGCAAGGAAAAAACCTGATCCGTGCATCCCATACCCTTTCGGAATTCCGCTTGTACATCCCATATTTTCTTGTCGGTTACTTCCATAACTCTTTCAATAATACCTTTGCATACAATTTGCCAACAATGCTGAGAAGGCTAATGCCTCTATAGTTTTTGCAATCTTGTTGCGAGCCTTTTCCTTTATAAAGAGGCACAACTACAGCTGTGGCCCAGTCATTAGGTACTCGGCCGGTACAATAATGCGGTCGCACTGCCTTCCTACACGATTAAATTTTCAACATTTCCCCACGCAACATCATAAAAAGCTCACAAGCTTCTAACGCGCATTGGTACATCCTTAAAGTCTTTTTTGACGCTCCAAACATTTGGGCTATTTGTCAGTGGCGCCACACATCATACAGCTTCATAGCGGTTACATAAAGATGCGATGCTTTTGCGAAATATATATATAGGTATAGCCTTGAATTTTAGTTTTCCACTTATTCTTTGCATGACCTTGCTTTTTGCTACTTTTACTTTTAAAACAGCAAAAGAGATCGTAATCTCACATTGAAATAGGGAAATTATTTCACCTGGCACCATTTCCACCGAGCAGATGCCAGAAAACATTCCAAACCATATGGGCTCATTTGATTATACAATGTGTATAATAGAATCCTTTGTGGAAATCCGTAAACGTAAACAATTGTATGTAATAGTGCGGTCCTTTCGGCGTGTGCAAACGACCGGAAGGCTGACCCAATCGGTCCGTGTCAGCTCAATATGACGGCAGCAATAAAGCGGTCGCACCGCCTTCCTACACGATTAAATTTTCAACATTTCCCCACGCAACATCATAAAAAGCTCACAAGCTTCTAACGCGCATTGGTACATCCTCAAAGTTTTTTTGACTCTCTAAACATTTGGGGCATTTGTCAGTGGCGCCACACATCATACAGCGTCATAGCGTTTACATAAAGATGCGATGCTTATGTTGGCAGAGCTTGTACAATTGAAACAAATGCACGTTTCAACGGACCTGTAAATGCGAAAGTTTCTGAGGATGATGTATGGTCGTTTGTTACTCTTTTACGCAACATATACCTGTACGGATTTTGATGAAACTTTGGACAATTATAGTTGATACCTAAGTCAGAATAAAACATAGGGTACCTTTTGTTACGATAATTGGCGCTCACGCCAGTGATGCTACGGTCGAAGTCTAGTGTTGCATAATTATTGTGTGTCATACATTACACATCCTGTTTATATGACGTTGAGCAGTATTATTTTTAACTGTAGGTAAAATCATGAAAATAAATACCAATGAATAGACTAAGATATCACGCTATCTACCTCGACCGTGCAGCTCGAGTTAAATTAGAGAGTATTGTGTATGTACCTACTTGGAATGGTCGATATGGCTACATTCAAGTAAATGCGTAGTTTTGTTTTATAACATTAATGTAATCTACACTTATTTTGCTTTAAGTCTGTTATTAGTTATATATTATTTTATAATTAGTGTGTTCAGTAAATAAACTTACAAACGTATCTATAAGATAAAGAAAACATTTATATCATATGTGGTTAATTTATTTTTGGTCCTTCGATGTATCTGTCTTATCTAGGAAAGTCGAATATATTTGTAAGGAAAAGTAATAAAAAACGTCCTATAAACTGCTATATTTATTGACAAACATATAAAACTACAACTTCCAGTCCATTTTTCAAATTAAAAAGAAGCAAAATGCTAATTATTTCATAAAATATTTATTGCCATAGCATTGGCTTTTGTTGTGATTATTGCATTAATCAAATTAAAAATAATTATAACGTCATGATTTATATTATTAGATGAACTATATTTATATTTGCTACATGTCAACAAACACACATTACAAAGAAATAATATTCGAAACCATTAAAACAATCAAAACAACGCCGGGTGCATAGGGTTCCCACCAAGAACTTAGGGTCCCAAGCCAACCTCACCTGCAAGTGGTGCACCTGCCGATCAACGGACGAGGCTCTGGCAAACAAAATGTCCCAATAAGTGGCAATAGGCTCGCCACCTATTACGTGGGATCAAAACACTGGCAAAAAGTGGGCGTTTAATATGCTTCTGCCTACCCCTTCGGGGAAACAGGCGTGAGTCTGTGTATGTATGTAAACAACGCCGAACAAAAAGTCGTAACAAGTTGTAAAGCTTTAACTTAGGAAATAAATCTCTCTAGCAAATCCGACATACTAATGGATTGTTCGCCAGCTAAGTGTGATGTGTGCCAGTTGGACTGGTGCCTGTACATACCCGTGCGAGCCAAGATAATCTACTAACTGGTACCGAACACTGGCCGGTCTTACACTTGACCGTAACTAACGTGACGTATATTAAACTAGAGGACGCCAGCAGCTACGCCTGCACATTTTTTTTAATTAATCTGTTTTGGCCGATCCCGTGGGTATTTCGGGAAATCCTTTCTTAGTGCACCCCTACGGTCCCCAAGGAACATACATGCCAAATTTCAGCTTCCTGCGCCCAATAGTTTCGGCTGTAGCGTGTCTGTCAGTCAGTCAGTAACGCAAGGATTTTATATATTAAGATTATCTATGCTCCACACTTGCCAGCACCACGTTATTCCATTTGACAGTTGTTTGGCTTTATGTATTTATTTTTATACTATGCTATACTAGACTTAACTCTCAGCACCTGGACTATTTTATGCCCTTAGGGTGGGAATTGCCAAAATCCTTCCTTAGCGCTCTTTCACACTTTCCAAGGAAAACTCATGCCAAAGTTCAGCTTCTTGCGCTCAGTAGTTAAGGCTGTGGCTTGTCTACCAGTCAGTTAGTGACGCAAGAATATGATGTATACTGATGTATACAATTTCATATCCCTCAAAGTGGTTTAATCGCACCCACAATCCATTCTTTATTATCTTCGCATCGTCCAAGGTCGATTATAAGAGAATGATCGCCCGTCTATGTGGGACATTTTTGTGTCGTGCAAAGTATTAGACTATCTTGTGGACCACCTGATAGCAAAATGTTATTGCAATGTCTTCTTATGACTGTACAGCAACGAAAATAACAAATAAAATTAGACACTCGGCAGGGAAATTTCGAGTGCTCTTCATGTATTCAGCCCGAAATAAATCGTGCTGTACCTATGTAAGTCCCTAAAAGTAGATTAAAAAAGACAAAGATGGACTGATCTAAACCCTAAATTATAGTGATACCGCCGTCGATTGTATCGGATTTCGTGCAAAAACGCGTAAAAGTAAAGTGACTTCTACTAGTTGACTTAGGAATATATATTTTAAGAAGATATATTACATTTATTTTTAATTGTAGCGAAATGTAGCACATAATATTCTAATAAAATGCGTTATCTTATTGACAACTACTAAAATCAAAATCATAAATACGTCATTTATATTATTCACAAGATTTCGGCATCGTAAGATGCCACCAAATCAATATCATCGGTAACTTTATAATAATAAGATTTTAACCACCGAGAGTACCATCCGATGTCAGATCAAAATATTTAAACATTACCTTTCGAGCAAAGAATTTACATCTTACCCTTTATAAGTTACAGTAATATTATGAGGTAACCGAGAGTATTCTTCGTGATGAATAAAGATAGCCCATAACAAGAGATGGCATCACTATCTAGATTTATACGGTTATTTCATTGAAACAGCCATGTTAGCGCTTACGACGTGTTATTTCATTCTCATGTTATGAAGTATGGTTACAGCTGTTGTATTATTATTTAAAGTTCTTAGTTTTATCAGAGAGTTTTAGTAGCAGACAAGATATATAAACCCAGCATCTACCTCTCAACGAAACGTAAAATATTGCAAATATTGATGGGCACTGGGTATTCACATTTACTTCATTAAAATGTCATCAAAAAATACACTGTGATATTCAATGCTTGTAAAAACATAGTTCGTATATCGTTCGTTTAAGATTGGATATTCTTAGTAAATGTAAATCATTGTTGCTTATTTCCATGTACTTTAAAGGTTTAGTATAGCTACATATACATATAATAAGAAATATATTTCTTTGAATTTTTATTACTGTGAGAATTCATAAAACAGTCATTCTCTTTTTTCGAAGCTCACAATAGGTGTGACTTCAAAACGTACTACTACAATATTCACGTATGAAATTCTATAAAAAAAATAGATGCTCGACGCCAACGCCGCCTGTGCACCCGACATTCGCATTTTACTTGCAAATTGCTTATATCCATCGATATCGGGATGCTAACGGTCCATCTCATAGCTACACAATAAAATATAACTCACACATACTCGTTCACAGTTATTTTGTTACCGTAGTTATACTGCGCGTAACTGGAATCCACTTTCGGTACGGTGTGTTTTCAACGTCTAGCCGTGTGATTTTAGGAATAAATCAGCAAGTACGTTTTCACATAAATCTTCACGTTAAATCTCTTATCGGGAGTAAAGTGTTTGAAATTTTATTTATTCTATTAGAGGAGGTTTAAGTTAGAATTTTACACGCTGTCAAGCAAACGCGGGTGCGGTGCGTCACGGCGCGTCGTGCGTACAATCGAGAATTTCTTATTCAGTTATTTCTTGAGAAGTGTTCGGGATTTCCTTTTGGGAGGAAGTTTTAAGCCGGCAGTAAATTATTCCATCGACAGGTGAGGCCTTAAAGGCAAGATTTACGCCTACGGGTACAGTGGGCGAGCCTCCCCTTTGATAAGATGTATATTACCTAGCGAATAACGTTTCCTATAAGTATCCATTGCAGTGCGCCTGAGCGCGGAATCGTACGGTTGTGTATTATCGTGTCGTTCGAAACCGGTTTAATCTAGTTACCGCGCGGCCACCTGGGATTCTCGGAACTTTAAGGCAATGCGTTATAAACATGTCGATTATGGATAGCGATGTGCAGTTTAGTGACGACGAACGAGACGATGTTGTAAACAACATTATTGATGTGCGAGCGGAGACTAACTTAGTTATGAGTATGGAGGTTGAGCAGACGGATAATAGTCGGCTTGGGAAGAGAGATCGTTTTAGAGATGAAGAGGAGATATGGACAGAGGTGGGGAGAAGAGTTAAAATTTTGGCGAAAAGTGTTAACAGTGGTCAAACAAGGGTACCTACCGAGCAGGTTGAGGTTAGTATGACGTCTAAAACAGAGAAATTACCAAAGCAGATAGGATTAGCGCGAATCCTTAAAAGCGAACACATCCTAGATATCACCAAAATAAAATACATAAGCGCATACAAAGTTTTGATACAATTCAATGAGCAGGAAAATGCAGACAAACTAATTAATTGTAAGTATTTTCTCGACAAAGGGTACAGGTGCCAAAAAACATTTGAAGTCGGGGTATCATATGGTATTATAAAAGATATTGAGCGAGAGTTGAGTGAAGAGGATTTAATCAAAGAACTAGAGAGTGAAATTCCTATCCTAAACGTTAAACGTCTTCGGCGCCGTAACTTTGACAATGGCCTGTTTGAAGATAGCGAGTGCGTTCGGTTATGTTTTAAAGGATCTTCTTTACCACCGTACATATCTACATACGGCATTCGAATTAAGGTTGACCCGTACATCTTTCCAGTCACACAGTGCTCGAAGTGCTGGAAATATGGTCACAACTTTAAGACTTGCTCGCTAACAGCAAACATATGTCCCAAGTGTGGCAAGCTTCATGCCAACTGTGAAACGACCATATTTAAATGCGTAAATTGTAAAGGGAAACACATGGCACTGGCAAGAACTTGCCCCGCCTACCTTAAAGAAAAGAAATTAAGAGAGCTGATGGGTGAGTTTAATTGTACATATAAACGAGCCCTTACTCTATACGTGCCACCATCCCCACAGCCGGACCCGGGAACTTTGAAAACGACTGAGATAGAAGAGAGGGATTCTAGCGATATAATACCTTCACAGCCCGATTGCAGTCCTTCATACGCAGAAGTATTAAAATCCCCAAAGAATACACCCATCTCTGTCGACTCTTATACTACTTCCAAGAAGAAAACTAAGAAAAGATCTAAGAAAAAGTCTAAGAATCGTCAAACTAGCCAAGAAGATATCAGACGAGAAGATAGTGTAGAGGATGACGGTACTGAGGATGAGGATATGGAGGAGACGAACGAGCATGCGAAGAGCAAGATGAGTTTTAGGAGTGGCCTAGAATACTTAATTGACAAAATAAAAGATATAGTATTTTATGAAAGAACAGGTTTTATTGAAAAATTGAAGACATGTGGTTGGTTAATATACGATTGGATTGTGAAAACAATTACTGACTATCTTTCGGAATGGGCCTTCTTCAAATCATTCATTCAAAATGGATTATCAAACCGCTCGCCAGATTAATTTGATACAATGGAATTGCCAGAGCTTACGTCCAAAATTGCTTGAGTTTGAGCAGCTTTTATCTCAAGAAAAAGTACATATCGGTATTTTAAGTGAAACGTGGCTTGAGCCGGACAGCCCATTAAGAATATCTGGATATAATGTTGTGCGTCACGATCGTGATGATGGCTATGGGGGGGCTGCAATAGTTATCCACTCTTCGATCAGATACCACGTATGTGTGACGCCTAATATCAATTCTGGCACTCAAATTGTGCACGTTAAAGTCCTGAATTGCACTAATGTTGAAAATATTGTCGCTTTATACTGCCCTTCGACAGTTCAATGTTCACTTCATGACTGGAATACAATTTTTGGTCTGTGTGGAAATAAAACCCTGGTAACTGGCGATTTCAATGGCCATCATTACAGTTGGTCATATAAGACGGATGTTAGAGGATCACAGCTTTTTGATACAACTATAGATAAAAATTATGTATCGCTAAATGATGGTTCCCCTACGAGAATTAAATTAGTGAATGGCAGGCTACAGAAATCTTCTCCTGACATCACCTTTGCTACCAGTGACATTGCCTTATCTTTCGACTGGAAAGTTACCAACGAAAATCTTGGAAGTGATCATCAGGTGATCAGGTTATCTACATATACCTCTGCATCCTCAACAACTGATAAAAAATGGAACTTCAAAAAAGCTAACTGGCCAGAGTATACAAACTACCTACAGGATCTGTTTTCGGATATGCAGTCAGTGTGTGACCCTCAGACAGCGTACGACCAATTTATTACTGCACTAGACTCTGCTGCAAAGCGTCATATACCCTTTATAAAAGTGTGTCAGGAACCGCTGCGTCTTCAAAAATTTACTCCAAAACCCTACTGGAATGCAGACATCTCGCGGGCAGTAGCAGAAAGACGCCTTGCTTTGTCAAAGTTTAGACGAAATCCTACGCCACAAAACCTTATTGACCTTCAAATAAAAGTTAGTGCAGCACAAAGAATTATACGGCAATCTAAACGGAAAGCCTGGCAGGAATTTTGCAGTACAGTTAACGAGACTACGACGGCTGGCGAAATGTGGCGCCGTATGAAATGGCTGAAAGGGTACCGTCCAAGAAACTCAAGTGTCGATGAAGCTACTGCCAATGTACTCCTGCATAGCTTATCCCCAGACTACGCTTCACCAAAAGAGCCTACATTCTCTTCTGTAAATGTTAAATTAACTGGTGATATTTCCATGCAAGAGCTAAATCGTGCCATCAAGGCCAAGGACACAGCCCCAGGTGATGACGGTATTTCCTTCTCTATGTTAAAGCACCTTCCCATCGTAGGTAAGCAGATTTTAATGGGTATCTTTAACACATTTCTTAGGATAGGTTTTGTACCGGAACAGTGGAGAAATATCAAAATCGTGCCTATTCCAAAACCTGGTACTAATGTGCAAGCCGTACGGCCCATAGCCCTTATGTCGTGCCCATGTAAAGTTTTCCACACTATTCTTAAACATAGACTTGAATGGTTTTTGGAAAGGAAACATTGCTTTTCAGACAATACTTTAGGCTTTAGGAAATCACGCTCGTGTGTCCATACACGTTGTTCAATTGGTATCACAAATACAATTGGGTTTTTCCAATAACTTGATAACCTTAGGATGTTTTGTGGATATAGAGAGCGCATACAATAATGTAGATGTTGCGGTACTGTTAGGCATATTGGATAGACTTGGGATCGGATCCGGTATTTGCAAATATCTGTGGGAATTTCTAAAAGCTCGGAAAATAAGTGTAAAATGTTGCAATACAATTAACACGAGAACAACTGGTCGTGGTCTTGCACAGGGGGATCCGTTGTCTCCGTTATTGTTTAATGTGGCTACAGTACAAATATGTGGGGATGTGGGCAACGTGTGTAGCATCGTCCAGTATGCTGACGACTTTGTATTGTATGGCTCTTTCAAAACAATTAGAGAAGGCTGCTTAAATATCCAATTAGCATTAGACATGATGTGCAAATTAGTTGAGAGTATTGGACTGGAAATATCTGTGAGAAAGACAAATGTTTGTGTATTTCGAAAAGGTTTCAGTAATAGGGACGACGTAAGAATTAACCTCAATAGATATGCCTTACAGGTAGTCGAAAATGTTAAGTATCTGGGAATGTGGTTGGATAGGTCACTAAGATGGGGCAAGCACATTAACGAAACCACAAAAAAGACTCTAAATTTCATGAACATCCTAAAAGTACTAGCTGGATCTAACTGGGGCTTGCACCCGAAACATATAAGGAGATTATACATCTCTATCATACGAAGCCGTCTTGACTATGGTAGTTTCCTCTACGACTCCAGTACCAAAAGCCATTTATACAAGCTGGATAAGGTGCAGAACCAGTGCATGCGGGTTATTGGGGGTTTCATAAGAAGCACCCCAATCCACATAATGGAAAATGAGTTGTGCTTACACCCTCTTTATCTCCGTAGGCACTATCTTGGAGGAAAGTACTGGTTGAGAAGCTGTTCGGTACAAAGTAAAAATTTAGAGTTAATAGATAAATTGTCTCGCTGTTGCCAATCAGGTTATTAGAATAGCCGAAAGAAGCCGTTGCTGACTGCCATACACGAGTCACTAAAGGATTTTGATATTCACTCGACTGATACCCTGGAAATGTTTTCCTTAGATACATGGGTGCAAAACATTGACTTAGATAATTGTATAATTTGTCACATTGAGGGTGTATCAGGGTCCAAAATTCATCATCATTTTTGAACTACAAATGCAATAAACTAATTGACGATAAATATAGTAGCTTTTACAAAATATACACTGATGGCTCTAAAGAGAGGAACGACATAGGAGCTGCAATATTTGACCCTCAATTGCAAATAAATATGAAATTCAAAATAGAGGCCACCGTTTCCATCATGTATGTTGAGTTATTTGCGCTTGCCGAAGCTCTTTCGTATATAGAAAGTATCGATTTTAATAATTTTGTTATTTTCACGGATGCCCGGAGTGCGCTTCAGCATGTGGCTCGGTGCACCTCGAATATTCGAGGAGTACCGATAGCCTACACGATTTTAGACGCTATCCGTCAGTTGGAGTCATGTAATAAAAAGGTTGTTCTGCAGTGGATACCTTCTCACGTGGGGCTGTGTGGTAACGAGGAGGCAGATCGTTTGGCAAGATTAGCAACATCAGACGGTATTCCTAGTACTGTAGTGCCATTTTACAGTGACATACTGCCTATACTCAAAGAAAACATCTTAAAACTTTGGTTTAAACATCTTGAGAATATATCATTGAGTAAAGGCATTTGGTATAGGACAATCCAAGCTGAGCCTTTTCGTTACCCTTGGTTCGAGGCCAGTAGACTAGATAGAAACTCACTTGTAACAGCTTTTAGGGTTCGGTCCGGTCATGTTCCATTTAATAAGTTTGCATTCCTAATGAAAATAGCATTGTCTCCAAACTGTTCGGAATGTGGTGTGGTCGAAGATGTGTATCACGTTATGATGGAATGTGTCCGGTACGGGGCCTTAAGAAATAAATTACTTAATAAAACTAACTTTAGTAATTCAAATGTTGGATATTGTAACAGTGTGTTGACTGAGCCTCACTCTGGAAATGCCAAGGCACTGTACAAATTAGTGCAGTTTGCTATTAAAATTAGATCATAAATTCATTATTTACATTGTATACTTGTTTTGAACTATTTTAAGGTAGTTTTACGAGGACGACATGGTCGCTTCTCATTTGTGTACCAAGTCCTTTTCAAAATAAAGATAAAAAAAAAAAAAAGTATCCATCGGGGATTGACCTAACGCTGAAAACTTCACGGAACCAATAAATGGGAAAACTTCATACTTTGCTTATCAGTGACGTGGGTGTAGTGGATTCGTAATAGCCTAGTTTTACGAACTTTGTACTATTCTCTGGTGTTCGCTCTAGTTTCAAATGGATTACTTTCGCAATTTCTGCAGCGGTCATAAATTATCGCGCGAACGTCCCAAACAGAAAAATGTTTGTTGAATAATAAAATACACGAGGCATTATTGAATGTCGTGAACTCGTGACGTCAAAAATATAGCCTAGCTATTCGCTCAGACGGCGTATGCTTTTATTTCGCGCAATGAAATTCGTTTAAAACTTGGAGAGGGTTCAAATTGTTCAGTCGAAGAGGTGCTGCCAGCGCAGTCTTAATCATTGTTAGCATTATTGCAGGCTCAAGAGCTGTTTGATTTTAATATACATCGCTCTGAATTGCCGTTTTAACTTCTCCATTTCATTTTGAACAAACATTTTCTTATTTCACTTATGTAAGACGCTTGGCTCTTGTACGAGTGTTTAGAGCCAAAATATTTAGGAGCAAACGGGTAAAGAACGGCGTCGGCTCTAGGATATTAACGAGATCAAGTGATCCGATAACTACGTCGGTGCAGCTTTGAGGTGCAAGCAATTTTCCTGGAGCTAGAAAATTGGGACGAAATGTGTACTAAGGTCGCTTTGAAAGGCAAAACTGATGTTCGTTAAAACTAAGGAACCGTCGAATTTTCTGAAAGGTCGCATCGTTAATGTCCCAAAGTAAACTGGGGCGTGTCAAGCACGGGTCAGCTTCGAAATCAAAGCTTCGCAACTTGCCCACTCGATTACCATAAGCAAACGAGAAAGACGCTCCTATGTTTTAAAGACACCGTTTTAAACCTTACGCTTGCTAGCTTTACTGTACAAGGGAACTACTAAATTAACTGCGACTTAAATCACTTATAAACAAACGTTTTTGTCTCACGTCCGAGATTGTGCGAGCAGGGGGAACATACGTGGTCTGCCATATTCTGCGGACCTTATGTAGGCCTGTCACAAATGTCATGGTAAGATTTTGTTATTAGTATAGTTACTTCGCAGCTAATAATTAGGCTGAGGTGACTATTCATCCATTCTATATATAATAATTTTGTGTAGTTTTGTTTTCGGTTTGAAAATTTGTGGGGATTCAATAAAACTTATATTTTATTGAAACACAGTATCAGAGCAAATCTTACAGAGTAATTATTTTACGTCCCGGTTTTAAACTTGAGTTCTTACGATCAATAATGTTCTAATTCTCACTATTATTTCCTATTAATATACGAAAGTATAAATGTATACCCACATGTAGCAATAGACTTCTAAACATTAATGTTTTAATATGCGGGTAAATGAGCGAGTTGAAATTAAAGAAATAATACGTTTCTAAAATTTTGAGCTTTCTGGCGGCAGCGGTAGCCGAGTGGAGATACCAACACGCAGCCATTCAAAGGGGTTCGAATCCATGGCGCTCATTGCTGACTTATCGAGTTATATGATTCTAATTATCGCTTCACCCGTGCCCTGAAGAGTATATTGACCCGTCGGTCCCAGCTATCATGAAGATTTTTGACAGCCGTTCATGGGTGCTACACAAATCTTGTTAGACTAGTAAGCGGACCTGGGGATTACAAGTGTGATAATGCTCAAATAGAATCGGAAATAACATTTTCATACCTTTGTACTATCAAAACAAACTAAAATAATTAAAGGCAAGAAACAACACAAGAGTAATTACACACCATCTCTTTACTTCTTAAGAAACGGCCTCGGAATAAGGGTTTAATTATACCAATACCCAGCTATACCTCTCCGTTCCTATAATAAATTCCATCCGAACTAATGTCCGTACATCTGTCGGTATTGACAATGTGGTGTACGACGGGCGGTGTTTCATCAAGTCGGCCAGTTGACCCGGTTCGACCGACCCCACGGGGCGATATAATGTGGTCACAGCTGCTGCCTTGCCCGCGTACTATTGGATTTTTAACTGTGGACTCCATTGGACAACGCGATTGCCTTGATAATAGATAGCTGTTCAAGTGATGTTATTAAGAGTTTGTGTATTTGGATGCTGGTTAATTAATGTTGAACATATTCAAACGCAATATTTCACATTGTATATCACTTGTGTTGGTATAAATGATATTTTTATCTGTAAACTGTATGTGCTTTAAAATAAAAAAAATTCATAAAACTTTCATCATACAGATAAATCTCGATATTGAACTGAAAAGCTAAACCTTTTATTGTAACACGGCACATCAGAGATTTTTTTTATAAAACTACTCTTTATAAAAATATTAACATTGTATGTTTCCAAAGTTTATAGTTGTTGCTCTATTAAAAAATATGTGTATTGATGCAGTAATGTGATGATTATTGTGATGGTGCTGGCGTAAAACATATATAGGTATAGCTTTGAATTTTAAGTTTCCACTTATTCTATGTATGACCTTGCTTTTTGCTACTTTTACTTTTAAAACAGCAAACGAGATCGTAATCTCAAATTGAAATAGGGAAATTATTTCACCTGGCACCATTTCCACCGAGCAGATGCCAGAAAACATTCCAAACCATATGGGCTCATTTGATTATACAATGTGTATAATAGAATCCTTTCTGGAAATCCGTAAACGTAAACAATTGTATGTAATAGTGCGGTCCTTTCGGCGTGTGCAAACGGCCGGAAGGCTGACCCAATCGGTCCGTGTCAGCTCAATATGACGGCAGCAATAATGCGGTCGCACCGCCTTCCTACACGATTAAATTTTCAACATTTCCCCACGCAACATCTTAAAAAGCTCACAAGCTTCTAACGCACAGTGGTACATCCCAACTTTTTTAAATCTCCAAACATTTGGGCCATTTGTCAGTGGCGCCACACATCATACAGCTTCATAGCGTTTTCATAAAGATGCGAAGCTTTTGTTGGCAGAGCTTGTACAATTGAAACAAATGCACGTTTCAACGGACTACCTTGACAATTTGTACCTATAAATTTAACTCGTTGAGTGGGAATGGGTAGATCTATTGTATACACATCACCCAGTAAATAAATTGAGGAAAATTCTGTTAACAGAGCTATATTGTTTCTTATGTAATACTGAAATAGTTTAAGGAGAATTTTCATTCTAAACACGTTTTAAGTTTACATCTTAATTTATGAAGATGACTTCACCGTCGTTCGCTAGTCTGCCTAGAAATTTTCTATTTAGAATTTAGTCACGACACTTGAGGGGAGTTGTTTAAAATTGGCTTTTAGTATTGTTGCGATGATTAGGTGAAGTATGAAGGTATGGAGTGGAGGTGGCAGCGGTACAATTGGCAGCACATTAGCATAACGAGCTCGTCCCGGGCCGGTCCTAATGAATGGTCTTGCAATTGAAATAATACCTAGTGGATTAGCGCCAACTCCCTTATCTGTTTATGTAAATCAGACTGCGGCCGGATCGGTTTGGCTGTAGCTGATTCTTTGAAGATGATTCTAAAATTGTATCTATTGCGAGCTTTTTAATGTAATTAATCATATAATTTATTATTTAATGTTGAGATTAGACGTCTGAATTCTTTGATAAAATATTACTGAATGGAAAAATACACGTAATTTTTCTGTAGGCTTATTTCAAATTACTTGGAATGGAAATTTCATCACAAACGTTCAGTGGATATAGTAGTATAGTAATAAGTTCTCTATAAGTATAGCCATAAAAAATCAACGATATTTATAATAAGAGGTATAGACCTTTTATTCACTATATAGTGTATTATATCGTACCGTTATTTATGAAGTTTTATCCCTAAACCATACTTTTTATTTGTCCTGATGAATTGCCATAGGTTAAAATAGCCGTGGTCTTAGGATAATTGTATTTATGTGTTTGTGACTCAACATAAATTAACTGTATATATAAAATTCTTCCGCTACTGACTGACTGTCAGACAACGCACAGCCAAAATTAATTGGTCACAGGAAGCTGAAATTTGGCATATAAATTTCTTGGGGGCCGTAGGTGTGCCTACTAAGAATGGAATGCCCGAAATTGCCACAGGATCATGAAAAAAGATTTCATGCGGGCCTAGCTGAGATCGTTCTCTAGTCCATACCTATATAACATTACTAACTGTCCAGACTGACACATCATTAGCAATGCTCAAACTACTGGATCTAGAAACAAAAAAAAATAACATTGGCTTCAGTTTATGACGTAGAAACCCACTAAGTAAATATTTTTAATATGTCATCCCTTAGGGGGTAAAATAAGCTTGAATGTTTGGGGCAGGCAAAACCACAGTCGACCGCCTGTATTACATAAAAACTTGTTCTCAGAATCTTGAGAGAGAGCATAAAGCTTGATTTACCAAATTAAACCTTTACAATAAAGATAAATCTTTTTAGTACAGAGAGCTTTTAGAAACGCGGGCTTGGGTATAAAGTACAACAGTGATTTGGATCAACTACCTCAGGATCACAGCCTTTGTTCTGCTAGAATTACGGTTTTCACGGTTACGAATATTTTATGTGCGATGGTAAATACGGTTTTATGGTGGTTTCCACTGTTACGTAAGATAGGTAGCCTTAGGAGCTGCCGTATATAGAAAACGCTGCGAGCTATTCATTACTATATCGTACTAAGGCTAGTACACGTACACAATTACATACAAGATTTTGATATTTTTTATTTTACCTATAAACAAGGCCGCATTAGGAATAAATCCTGTGTCGCGGAGGACATTACAAACATTCAATCAAACAAACATTCAGGCAAACAGACACAAAGAACTGTTGAAACAGAACTCAACTTGTGAATTATTGTTAATACCTACTTTATTATTTATGTTTAATCTTATTTGATCTTACTATAAGATATTCCATAACGCCTATAAAGTCACTGTGTCATCTTTAATAATACCTAATATGTTAAAATATTCGAGCGGTAATCCCACCAACAAATTGTTATGCAGTTTGGTGTTTTTTTTAATGTACCATGTTTTTATTTCAATAAAAATACTTAATTATTATTATTACCCAGACTCGAAACAACAATTTGTGTCGGACAACGATCACACAAAGTGCTGTCTTGTGTGAAAATCGAACGCACGATTTGTGGTGCAGTGTCAAGGCAATCCTGCAGTCAAACTACCGATACTATTATTACAGATGTAAATGCGAAAGTTTCTGAGGATGATGTATGGTCGTTTGTTACTCTTTTACGCAACATATACCTGTACGGATTTTGATGAAACTTTGGACAATTATAGTTGATACCTAAGTCAGAATAAAACATAGGGTACCTTTTGTTACGATAATTGGCGCTCACGCCACGGTTGAAGTCTAGTGTTGCATAATTATTGTGTGTCATACATTACACATCCTGTTTATATGACGTTGAGCAGTATTATTTTTAACTGCATAGGTAAAATCATGAAAATAAATACCAATGAATAGACTAAGATATCACGCTATCTACCTCGACCGTGCAGCTCGAGTTAAATTAGAGAGTATTGTGTATGTACCTACTTGGAATGGTCGATATGGCTACATTCAAGTAAATGCGTAGTTTTGTTTTATAACATTAATGTAATCTACACTTATTTTGCTTTAAGTCTGTTATTAGTTATATATTATTTTATAATTAGTGTGTTCAGTAAATAAACTTACAAACGTATCTATAAGATAAAGAAAACATTTATATCATATGTGGTTAATTTATTTTTGGTCCTTCGATGTATCTGTCTTATCTAGGAAAGTCGAATATATTTGTAAGGAAAAGTAATAAGAAACGTCCTATAAACTGCTATATTTATTAACAAACATATAAAACTACAACTTCCAGTCCATTTTTCAAATTAAAAAGAAGCAAAATGCTAATTATTTCATAAAATATTGATTGCCATAGCATTGGCTTTTGTTGTGATTATTGCATTATTCAAATTAAAAATAATTATAACGTCATGATTTATATTATTAGATGAACTATATTTATATTTGCTATATGTCAACAAACACACATTACAAAGAAATAATATTCGAAACCATTAAAACAATCAAAACAACGCCGGGTGCATAGGGTTCCCACCAAGAACTTAGGGTCCCAAGCCAACCTCACCTGCAAGTGGTGCACCTGCCGATCAACGGACGAGGCTCTGGCAAACAAAATGTCCCAATAAGTGGCAATAGGCTCGCCACCTATTACGTGGGATCAAAACACTGGCGAAAAGTGGGCGTATAATATGCTTCTGCCTACCCCTTCGGGGAAACAGGCGTGAGTCTATGTATGTATGTAAACAACGCCGAACAAAAAGTCGTACCAAGTTGTAAAGCTTTAACTTAGGAAATAAATCTCTCTAGCAAATCCGACATACTAATGGATTGTTCGCCAGCTAAGTGTGGTGTGTGCAAGTTGGACTGGTGCCTGTACATACCCGTGCGAGCCAAGATAACCTACTAACTGGTACCGAACACTGGCCGGTCTTACACTTGACTGTAACTAACGCGACGTATATTAAATTATCTATGCTCCACACTTGGCAGCACACCGTTATTCCATTTGACAGTTGTTTGGCTTTATGTATTTATTTTTATACTATACTATACTAGACTTAACTCTCAGCACCTGGACTATTTTATGCCCTTAGGGTGGGAATTGCCAAAATCCTTCCTTAGCGCTCTTTCACACTTTCCAAGGAAAACTCATGCCAAAGTTCAGCTTCTTGCGCTCAGTAGTTAAGGCTGTGGCTTGTCTGCCAGTCAGTTAGTGACGCAAGAATATGATGTATACTGATATATACAATTTCATATCCCTCAAAGTGGTTTAATCGCACCCACAATCCATGCTTTATTATCTTCGCATCGTCCAAGGTCGATTATAAGAGAATGATCGCCCGTCTATGTGGGACATTTTTGTGTCGTGCAAAGTATTAGACTATCTTGTGGACCACCTGATAGCAAAATGTTATTGCAATGTCCTCTTATGACTGTACAGCAACGAAAATAACAAATAAAATTAGACACTCGGCAGGGAAATTTCGAGTGCTCTTCATGTATTCAGCCCGAAATAAATCGTGCTGTACCTATGTAAGTCCCTAAAAGTAGATTAAATAAGACAAAGATGGACTGATCTAAACCCTAAATTATAGTGATACCGCCGTCGATTGTATCGGATTTCGAGCAAAAACGCGTAAAAGTAAAGTGACTTCTACTAGTTGACTTTGGAATATATATTTTAAGAAGTTTAGTTTTAATTGTAGCGAAATGTAGCACATAATATTCTAATAAAATGCGTTATCTTATTGACAACTACTAAAATCAAAATCATAAATACGTCATTTATATTATTCACAAGATTTCGGCATCGTAAGATGCCACCAAATCAATATCATCGGTAACTTTATAATAATAAGATTTTAACCACCGAGAGTACCATCCGATGTCAGATCAAAATATTTAAACATTACCTTTCGAGCAAAGAATTTACATCTTACCCTTTATGAGTTACAGTAATATTATGAGGTAACCGAGAGTATTCTTCGTGATGAATAAAGATAGCCCATAACAAGAGATGGCATCACTATCTAGAGTTATACGGTTATTACATTGAAACAGCCATGTTAGCGCTTACGACGTGTTATTTCATTCTCATGTTATGAAGTATGGTTACAGCTGTTGTATTATTATTTAAAGTTCTTAGTTTTATCAGAGAGTTTTAGTAGCAGACAACATATATAAACCCAGCATCTACCTCTTAACGAAACGTAAAATATCGCAAATATTGATGGGCACTGGGTATTCACATTTACTTCATGAAAATGTCATCTAAAAATACACTATGATATTCAATGCTTGTAAAAATATAGTTTGTATATCGTTCGTTTAAGATTGGTTATTCTTAGTCAATGTTAAACTTTCTCGCTTATTTCCATGTACTTAAAAGGTTTAGTATAGCTACATATACATATAATAATAAATATATTTCTTTGAATTTTTATTACTGTGAGAATTCATAAAACAGTCATTCTCTTTTTTTCGAAGCTCACAATAGGTGTGACTTCAAAACGTACTACTACAATATTCACGTATGAAATTCTATAAAAAATAGATGCTCGACGCCAACGCCGCCTGTGCACCCGACATTCGCATTTTACTTGCAAATTGCTTATATCCATCGATATCAGGATGCCAACGGTCCACCGCATAGCTACACAATAAAATATAACTCACACATACACGTTCACAGTTATTTAGTTACCGTAGTTATACTGCGCGTAACTGGAATCCACTTTCGGTACGCTGTGTTTTCAACGTCTAGCCGTGTGATTTTAGGAATAAATCAACAAGTACGTTTTCACATAAATCTTAACGTTAAATCTCTTATCGCGGGTAAAGTGTTTGCAATTTTATTTATTCTAATAGAGGAGGTTTAAGTTTGAATTTCCTCGCTGTCAAGCAAACGCGGGTGCGGTGCGTCGCGGCGCGTCGTGCGTACAATCGAGAATTTCTTATTCAGTTATTTCTTGAGAAGTGTTTGGGATTTCCTTTTGGGAGGAAGTTTTAAGCCGGCAGTAAATTATTCCATCGACAGGTAAGGCCGTAAAGGCAAGATTTACGCCTACGGGTACAGTGGGCGAGCCTCCCCTTTGATAAGATGTATATTACCTAGCGAATAACGTTTCCTATAAGTATCCATCGGGGGTTGACCTAACGCTGAAAACTTCACGGAACCAATAAATTGGAAAATTCATACTTTGCTTATCAGTGACGTGGGTGTAGTGGAATCGTAATAGTGTTACGAACTTTGTACCATTCTCTCGTGTTCGATCTAGTTTCAAATGATTTACTTTTCAATTTCTGCAGCGGTCATAAATTATCGCGCGAACGTGGCAAACAGAATTTTTTTTGTTGAATAATAAAATATACGAGACATTACCGGATGTCGTGACGTCAAAAATATAGCCTAGGTAGCTATTCGCTCAGACGCCGTATGCTTTTATTTCGCGCAGTGCAATTCGTTTAAAACTTGGAGAGGGTTCAAATTGTTCAGTCGAAGAGGTGCTGCCAGCGCAGTCTTAATCATTGTTAGCATTATTGCAGGCTCAAGAGCTGTTTTATTTTAATATACATGGCTCTAAATTGCCGTTTTTAACTTCTTCATTTCATTTTGTACAAACATTTTCTTCTTTCACTTATGTAAGACGCTTGGCTCTTGTACGAGCGTTTAGAGCCAAAATATTTAGGAGCAAAAAGGTAAAGAACGGCGTCGGCTCTAGGATATTGACGAGATCAAGTGATCCGATAACTACGTCGGTGCAGCTTTGAGGTGCAAGCAATTTTCCTGGAGCTAGAAAATTGGGACGCAATGTGTACTAAGCTCGCTTCAAAAGGCAAAACTGAAGTTCGTTAAAACTAAGGAACCGTCGAATTTTGTGAAAGGTCGCATCGTTAATGTCCCAAAGTAAACTGGGGCGTGTCGAGCACGGGTCAGCTTCGAAATCAAAGCTTCGCAACTTACTTGCCCACTCGATTACCATAAACAAACGAGAAAGACGCTCCTATGTTTTAATGACACCGTTTGAAACCTTACGCTTGCTAGCTTTACTGTAAAAGGGAACTACTAAATTAACTGCCACGTAAATCACTAATAAAAAAATGTTTGTGTCTCACGTCCGAGATTGTGCGAGCAGGGGGAACATACGTGGTCTGCCATAACCTGCGGACCTTATGTAGCCCTGTCACATATGTCATGGTGAGATTTTATTATTAGTATAGTTTCTTCGTAGCTAATAATTAGGCAGAAGTGACCATTCGTCTGTTCTATATATAATAATGTTGTGCAGTTTTGTTTTCGGTTAGAAAATTTGTGAGGATTCAATAATACTTATATTTTATTTAAACACAGTATCAGACCAAATCTTACAAAGTAATTATTTTACGTCCCGGTTTTAAACTTTAGTTCTTACGATCAATATAATAATGTTCTAATTCTCACTATTATTTCGTATTAATATACGAAAGTATAAATGTATACCTACATGTGGCAATAGACTTCTAAACATTAATGTTTTAAAATTCGGGTAAATGAGCGAGTTGAAATTAAAGAAAGAATACGTTTCTAAAATTTTGAGCTTTCTGGCGGCAGCGGTAGCCGAGTGGAGATACCAAAACGCAGCAATCCAAAGGGGTTCGAATCCATGGCGCTCACTGATGACTTTTCGAGTTATATGATTCTAATTATCGCTTAACCGGTGCCCTGAAGAGTATATTGACCACTCGGTCCCACCTATCATGAAGATTTTTGACAGCCGTTCATGGGTGCTATACAAATCTTGTTAGACTAGTAAGCGGACCTGGGGATTACAAGCATGGTTATGCTCAAATTCAGTCAGTAATAACATTTTCATACCTTTGTACTATCAAAACAAACTAAAATAATGAAAGGCAAGAAACAACACAAGAGTAATTACACACCAGCTCTTTACTTCATAATAAACGGCCTCGGAATAAGGGTTTAATTATACCAATACCCAGCAATACCTATTATACCAATAGCCCGCGTACTATTGGATTTTTAACTGTGGACTCCATTGGACAACGCGATTGCTTTGATAATAGATAGCTGTTCAAGTAATGTTATTAAGAGTTTGTGTATTTGGATGCTTGTTAATTAATGTTGAACATATTCAAACGCAATTTTTCACATTGTGTATCACTTTTGTTGGTATAAATGATATTTTTATCTGTAAACTGTATGTGCTTTAAAATACATTTTTGTCATAAAACTTTTATCATAGAAATAAATCTACTCGATATTAAAATGAAAAGCTAATTTTTTTTTGTAACACGGCACATCAGAGATTTTTTTTATTAAACTACTTTTTATAAAAATATTAACATTGTATGTTTCCAAAGTTTATAGATGTTGCTCTATTAAAAAATATGTGTAATGATGCAGTAATGTGATGATTATTGTGATGGTGCTGGCGAAAAACATATAGATCTACATATATATAATTTTCGCCAGCACCATTTAAACTTAAAATTCAAGGCTATACCTACGTACAGCCTTGAATTTTAAGTTTCCACTTATTCGTTGCATGACCTTGCTTTTTGCTACTTTTACTTTTAAAACAGCAAAAGAGATCGTAATCTCAAATTGAAATAGGGAAATAATTTTATTTCACCTGGCACCATTTCCACCGAGCAGATGTCAGAAAACATTCCAAGCCATATGGGCTCATTTGATTATACAATGTGTATAATAGGATCCTTTGTGGAAATCCGTAAACGTAAACAATTGTATGTAATAGTGCGGTCCTTTCGGCGTGTGCAAACGGCCGGAAGGCTGATCCAATCGGTCCGTGTCAGCTCAATATGACGGCAGCAATAATGCGGTCGCACCGCCTTCCTACACGATTAAATTTTCAACATTTCCCCACGCAACATCATAAAAAGCTTACAAGCTTCTAACGCGCATTGGTACATCCTCAACTTTTTTTTGAATCTCCAAACATTTGGGCCATTTGTCAGTGGCGCCACACATCATACAGCTTCATAGCGTTTACATAAAGATGCGAAGCTTTTGTTGGCAGAGCTTGTACAATTGAAACAAATGTACGTTTCAACGGACCAACTTGACAATTTGTACCTATAAATTTAACCCGTTGAGTGGGAATGGGTAGATCTATTGTCTACACGTCACTCAGTAAATAAATTGAGGTTCAGTAAAAAAAATCTGTTATAACCGAGCTATATTGTTTCTTATGTAATACTGAAATAGTTTAAGGAGAATTTTCATTCTAAACACGTTTTAAGTTTACATCTTAATTTATGAAGATGTCTTCATCGTCGTTCGCTAGTCCGCCTAGAAAATTTCTCTTTAGAATTTAGTCACGACACTTGAGGGGAGTTGTTTAAAATTAGCTTTTAGTATTGTTGCGATGATTAGGTGAAGTATAAAGGTATGGAGCATAACGAGCTCGTCCCGGGCCGGTCCTAATGAATGGTCTTGCAATTGAAACAATAGTGGATTAGCGCCAACTCCCTTATCTGTTTATGTAAATCAGACTGCGGCCGGATCGGTTTGGCTGTAGCTGATTCTTTGAAAATGATTCTATAATTGGGTCAATTGCGAACTTTTTAATGTAATTAATCATATAATTTATTATTTAATGTTGAGATTAGACGTCTGAATTCTTTGATAAAATATTACTGAATGGAAGAATACACGTAATTTTTTTTAGGCTTATTTCAAATTACTTGGAATGGAAATTTCATCACAAACGTTCGGTTGATATAGTAGTATAGTAATAAGTTCTCTTTAAGTATAGCCATAAAAAATCAATTATATTTATAATAAGAGATATAGACCTTTTATTCACTATATAGTATATTATATCGTACCGTTGTTTATGAAGTTTTATCCCTAAACCATACTTTATATATGTCCTGATGAATTGCCAGAGGTTAAAATAGCCGTGGTCTTAGGATATTAATTGTAGTTATGTGTTTGTGACTCAACATAAATTAACTGTATATATAAAATTCTTCCGCTACTGACTGACTGACTGACAACGCACAGCCAAAATTAATTAGTCACAGGAAGCTGAAATTTGGCATATAAATTTCTTGGGGGCCGTAGGTGTGCCTACTAAGAATGGAATGCCCGAAATTTCCACAGGATCATGAAAAAAGAATTCATGCGGGCCTAGCTGAGATCGTTCTCTAGTCCATACCTATATAACATTACTAACTGTCCAGACTGACACATCATTAGCAATGCTCAAACTACTGGAGCTAGAAACAAAAAAAAATTACATTGGCTATATGTCGTCCCTTAAGGGGTAAAACAAGCTTGAATGTTTAGGGCAAGCAAAGCCAGACAACCGCCTGTATTACATAAAAACGTGTTCTCAGAATCTTGAAAGAGAGCATAAAGTTTGATTTACCAAATTAAACCTTTACAATAAAGATAAATCTTTTTAGTACAGAGAGCTTTTAGAAACGCGGGCTTGGGTATAAAGTACAACAGTGATTTGGATCAACTACCTCAGGATCACAGCCTTTGTTCTGCTGGAGTTACGGTTTTCACTGTTACGAATATTTTATGTGCGATGCTAAATACGGTTTTACGGTGGTTTCCACTGTTACGTAAGATAGATATATAGATAGGTAGCCTTAAGAGCTGCCGTATATAGAAAATGCTGCGAGCTATTCATTACTAAATCGTACTAAGGCTAGTACACGTATACAATTACATACAAGATTTTGATATTTTTTATTTTACCTATAAACAAGGCCGCATTAGGAATAAATCCTGTATCGCGAAGGACATTACAAACATTCAATCAACAGACACAGACTCGAAACAACAATTTGTATCGGACAACAATCACACAACGTGCTGTCTTGTGTGAAAATTGAACGCACGACTTGCGGTGCAGTGTCAAGCGACGAGACGATTGCTTTAACCACTACGCCAACCCTGCGGTCAAACTATCAATATTACAGATGTAAATACGAAAGTTTCTGAGGATGATGTATGGTTGTTTGTTACTCTTTTACGCAACATCTACCTGTACGGATTTTGATGAAACTTTGGATAAATATAGTTTATACCTACGAGTACGTCAGAATAAAACAAAGGGTACTTTTTGCTACGATAATCGGCGCTCACGCCAGTGATGCTACGGTCGAAGTCTAGTGTTGCATAATTATTGTGTGTCATACATTACACATCCTGTTTGTATGACGTTGAGCAGTAATATTTTTAACTGTAGGTAAAATCATGAAAATGAATAGCTAAGATATCACGCTATATATTTTCAGATATCCAATGTAATTAGAGCTCATCTATTGTAGAAAATCAATCGGTGCGTAGCACTACTGCGTAGATCAGCTACGCCGTAGCCATAGCAATTCTACTTGTGCGTTAGATGTGCACTAGATTGAGTTTACGAAAAGTTCGAATGGCAATAAGTTTTTTGTATGAAGAATACGAACTAAGTCTAAACATACATTCACCTCAGATAAATATTATAATAAGGCGTTTGATAAGGAACCTCGCATTCAAATAACACAATAAGCATTAAAAACATTCTACTAACGAAAAAAAAACGTTTTACCTCATTTCTTATTAATACATTTAAAAGACACGCAATATAAAATGACTACTTAAGCGAGAATATTAAGAAGAAAAATAAACTTTTTCCTTCTACAATAACAATAAGAATTATTGGAATAATTATGCCGTTTAGATAAAGAGAGAGAGAGCCGTCAAGAAAACGCCTCGAGCGCGATGTTGATATCGACTTAATTGTGTCTATTGACTTCTCGACTAAATTTATCGAATGTTTTTATATGAAGTATACAGATAAACGAAACTACATTATGTAGTATACAAAGCTTTTGACTAACGAATAATTTGCGTTGCCTCTATGTCAACAAAACTCGGACATCCCGGGTCCATTATTATCGTATCTTTTACAAAGCAAAATAAGCTCGGCGTGCTTCAAAACTACTGTGAACAAAGTTAGAGACAAAATAACGGTCAACGTCCGCCGTGAGGGAACACAGACACTCTCCACTGCCGAGGCGGAGGGATGGATCCCTTTTGGTATGTTTGCACTGTCTGCCTTCAAAACTTGCTCGTGTATGGTAGGCTTTTGTCACAATATTTGTCTTCCCTGAACTCCGTGCTGGGGACTCTGTCGTCACACAACAGTTCAACCGTGCCCTTGCCTACTCAATAATCCTCTTTTCAGCTTTGGAAATGTTTAAATTTCAAATATTTTCCGAAGCTTAGGTTCAAGAAGACTTTGTCATCTTGCGGCTGTTGTTTCAGTTGACAATTTCACCCCGCAGTTCACTATACATCTCTATAAGACTTACTAACTTTATAAGAAGTGGAACACTGTGAGTTCATTGCCCCACAAAGAAGCTTCACCATTAACTTTACCCTGTTCAGAGGAAGCTTTCGCAAGGTATATTTATAGAGCTTAATTGCAGAATAACTTTGATTGAACCGAACCGTTGTTGTATGCTTTTTGATATCCAAAAGATATGAAAGAGGAAGCAAACTCAAGAGAACGAGTTGTAACGACTCTATTAAAGTAACGAACATTGATGTGAAAACGTGGTGTTGATTAGCGAACCCTTTATCGCTAACAAGATCCGTCTAACTTTCCCAATTCCGGGGTCGACAAATCGAAATCGCTTTTAGCAAAACAAGTATTAATTTTGTATCGGCGTCCCGGAGGCTCGAGGCGAGTCGGTACGATGCGGCGCGGCAGCGGCTTTGCAGGAGGCGGCGCGCAGTCTGGTCGCGTGGTGGCATCGCGGCTCGCACCCCCGCCCCGGCCAGTCGCTGCCGCGCCGCCGACGTCGCGTCACGTCGCCCTGCCGCCCTGCGCCACACACGCACACATCACACCTTCCTTCATTAAACCCGCGCCACAATACCACTATCTCAATAACACTCCTCACTGTCAGCGCGCTAACCGAGGCCCTGCGCCCGCACCACATACTCGCCACAATATTTACGTTTACACTACACACGTTACAATGTAAATATATTGAATAAATATCGTAAATACACACCGTGAGATTTTACAGTGTAATGTCCAGTGTAGTTACTTTTTAATACGTTTGCTGAGTGGATTCTAATTTTGTGGATACTAATATATGCCAGCGCAGAAACATGTTCCAGTTTATTTACAAGGGTGAGTGTTTGGAATGTCATTTCAATGAGTTATAACCGTTTAATTTGTATTCTATTGTGTGTTGATGTTAGAATAATGTTGTTATAAGTCGTGTGCATGTAATGACCGCAAAATATCAAGTTATTTCATACAGAACGTTTGAATTAAGCGCTTATGCAATTATTATGTTATACAAAGGTTCGTTCTAAATTTCTGTTTGTCAAATAACAGTTACCTAAGTTTTAGTTTATGGCACTATCATAAGTTTCTTCATCTAACAGTTATAAATGCAGTAGTTGCAGACATCAATACGATGTCCTCATTTTCAGTAAAGCAGTGAACCACTGGGATTGTATACTCGGTACAGAACAGCTTAAACAAATTAAACTGTTCATATATTATACGAAGTATATAATATAAACATTTTATTCATTCACTTGGCGCGCGAAGCCGATGGCGATGCGCCGAATACCCAATACGCAAATGTAATCATGATATAAGATTTTTATTCAAGATACTGTCAGAAGGTGCTGTAAAGATTTATACTGGAGGCTTTCCAATATATGAATACATTTTTGCTGCCTATCGGTTCTCATACAAAAGGATGAATACAAGATCTCAATCTAGAAATTGCGAAAAGAAAATATCGTCATGTTTTTCTTCACACTCGCTTTGAGTCGCGCATCAATACGATTATGATTCGATGACTGAACACATACATCAAAATAAATCATTACTTTGTATTGGAAATGTTTTACGAATGATTTTAAAATAACATAATAACTCATATAAAGTAAAGAAAAATATTCGTATATAAAATAAAGAAAACCACATTTACGTAAATGTTTTCTTGGCTCACTTTAATGCTTCTTTAGGGAAAGTTAAGAAAATTGTTTTAGGACGGTAATTTACATACTTACTAACACCGCTGAACTGATGAATGTAAATTCAGAAGTTTCACAAAATACATGTTTACTAGCAAGAATAATAAAAAGGAATTTGGTATCGAAGCAAATTATGCCAAACATACCATTACAAACACGTTAGCATAAATATATAACTGTACTACTGAAACTAAATGTTTAGAAAATAGGCTTGTAAGTAAGCCAATTCTACAGAACGGCATGAATTTTTTTTTTACATTTCCTATATGCACTCATTATTTTGAATTGATTTAATTGTCTTTTTAATAATCAATAAAATTATGTAGATTTATGATTTAAGTAATAAGCGTCCATATTCTAAACCAAATTATGTTTAATAATTATTCTGATCATTATACTGGGATACGAAACGTCATATCATTTTTATAAATATTTGCTAAGAGGGTTGCCTTTCCGATGCTTCTATTTAAATATTTGTGTATAAGTCCTCATACCCACATGCACAATGCGTAAGTATACAATAAATATCGTAAGTTATCGCTTATAGCTGGGAAGCGAGCACATCGAAGTAACGGTAAGCGGTTTTGCCTGCGAAAATCTTTTTAAATCACAAAAGCCAGTCGTCAAGATCGCATGTCGGGGGCGGAAAAGAAAATATCCTGTACGAATAGCGCAGCTGCTTGGATTTGGCGCCAACTTGGAGTAAATCCGAAATGAAAACACGCCCTACCGCAGGATATAGGCCATCGAGTTTTCGCCGCAAGATAAATTCAAAAAGGATTCTCTCCACATACATATTACCAACTCAATAAGGATTAAAACTTCATTCGCAGGCGAAGGCTTTAAAACTTTCCGGTAAACGAGGTTTATCCCTTTTAATTACGCATATTTACATGACAAAGCTGTTGGCGTCACTCTCTTACGTACTGCTTGAAAAAGAGACGGCCAGCTTACTTACGACGCACAAGTATTCGAAAGAGTACTTTTTGTGTTTAAGCCTTATAAATATTTCCATGTAAACCTCATCCGGGTCGACCCACTTACGGCATTTAGGTGTAGGGCAACTTAGTGACCGAGGCAGATTAAACTTTACTTAAAAATTCACTTTATACCCTCGTATAAATTACGAGTCCGTTAAACATTATATTTTGTATGTTTTATGTCGGACGGCCGCTGACGTATTGCATGTTAAACGTGGATCATAAAGGTGGAGACCTATGTAGGCCCGTCACTTTGTGTCCTGACCTACGTACGTAGGTATGTATTACAAATTTAATGTGTGTAAATGTATACAATCACTGTACTTTATGTTTATGACTTAAAATAATATTTTTCCTTTTTATCTTTCTTATTAATGTTTCGTTTCTCTTTTTCCTCCCCTTTGTTTACGGTTATTGCTGTCAATGCAAAATTCGAGGAATTGATTTTGTTTAAATTACATCATATTTAACAATCGTGTTGAGTCGATGATTTTTTTAATAAACTCCTGGTCCTTTTTTTAAGGGCAACTTGCACATTAGGACTAAACCTTGTTTCGCGGAGTATTTATAAACATACAACTGACGGACACAATGAACACCTATACTCGAAACATCATTGTGGTTAACACAAAGTGTTATCTCGTGTGGGTATCGAACCCACACTCGCCGCAGTGTCAAGCGGCGAGGCGGCCACTTAAACCTCTACGCCAACCGTGCAGACAAATTATTATTTTAAAGCGTCAATTAGTGTCGATGTTAAAATACTAAGATTGGCGCCAGTCAAACCGCAAAGCATAACTACATATAAGCTGTACAAATGCAAAACTTGGTCTGAGTTTACAATATAGACACATTTTAAATTATTTCGTAGCGTGTATTGCTACGACTAATGCTACGATTTTACGTAATTTCATAAGCGGTGTCTACATATCTGAGTCTAAAATGTGCGCGTGGGATTGGGAGGTCTCGGGTTCGATTCCCAGGTCGGGCAAAGTGTTATTGGGTTTTTCCGTTAGGAAATTCTTAGTAGCAGCACGGAGTCTGGTAATGTGCCCGGTCCGGCAATAGGCTGGCCCCCTATTACGTGGGACCTAAAAATTCCTGGAGAAATGTGGATGTAATATTACACCTCTGCCTACCGCTTTGGAGATACAGGCGTGAGTCTATAAATAAAAAAGAAATAAAAATATCTATAAAAAAATGTGATTATTCGCTTAAATTTACATTTTAACATACAAAACCCAGTTAAAAAATCGATGTGAGTCTGTTGTTTTAAGGTTTAAGTTTAAATCATTCTAAATAGATAAAACGAAATATACTTAATAGAACCCTCATACTTCTACATCAAACAATCCGCAAAAGATAAAACAAAATAATTATTTTCCTTTCTGATTGCTTTACTATAGGCCTGTACCTCCCTAGGGGAACACAGTTCAATACCAAGGAGGTAATAGGAATATTAGGCAACTGCTACGAATTTAAATCATCGGTTCATATTTACATTTAACCTAAAATATTTTTTTCGATATAATAGGATTTAAAAAAACCACTAAAACAGTTTAATTCTCAATTAGAATTCCTGTGTTTATGTAGAAAAAGCAATTTTCCTTTAATTTAAATATTGGTGGCATCTCTTCATAAATAAACTGAAGAAATGGTCGTCGAAGTCACTATTAATCGTTATCTTGCATCACCAAACCATAAATCTGAGTCATACCATAACTCACAAGTAATTGAAAAACCGTTTCAAACATTTGTAGAAATACCCAAAACGTCCCACTAATACAAAAAAAATTGGTTATAAATCATTTTCGACCGACCAATTGCCTAAATTTTTTCATCGTTTGTGCGCCGTCGTTTCAGAAACCCAAATTATCAATTGTAATTGCTTTAGCGACCATACGTATCAATTTATTTCAAATTCTATATCAAATTACACCGCCCTATTAACCAATTAGGTCAGGCGGGTTGCGAATGCACGTGTTTTACATATGAACATGAAAGGGCCAATACTTTCTGAAAGGCGCGAGGGGGCGAATGGCGCGCGGGGCCAAATGGCGCTAGGGCAAATGGCGGGCCATTGCGAGTGACCAACACTCAACAATTAGCCGCACGCAAGCAAACTCACTGACACTCACGTACAATGGATATTGTTTATTATTTCGTAAAATGTGTTGTCCATTTAATAATTATCGTGTTTGTCTTGCCAACATTGTGTTTTCTTTTGTTGAATGTCGTTCAGATTGTATGAATAAAGGTTAAATTGTTGCCTGTTGAAAATTGTGATTGAGGTTCAGTCACAGTTTTTATTAGCACGAACGAGACGTTATACTTCGATACGGAAGAATTATCTGCTTTTTAGTGTTTTCCACTGACATGAAACAAAACAAGTAATTGCCCCATCCATGTAACAAAAGAAATCAGGTAGTTAGGTACAATTTGAAATTTTGGTAACCCACTAAGTACCGCATTGATAAAAGTCAAAACAAGTATGTCCCTGCAAACATGACGTTATGCAATCTCTATATTAATGATTTCATCAAGAAATTAGTTTACCATTTCAATCACCACTAACCTACTGTAGCCAAGTCAGACATACAAAGAAGCATTGACATAAAGACATAAAGACATATTTATTTCTGCATTATGGTTGTTTACAACACTTATACATGTCAAAACCCTATTCTAGATGATGCCGGCTTTTCCTAGCTAAATGACTTCTTGAGAAGAAAGGCCGAAACAAACTCAGAGTCATTTTTTTTGTCACTTCATTTTGTTTAGTATTTTCTTCATCTTTTAAAGTCCAGACAAAAAAAAGGGTTTAGTATGCAAGTACAATGCAGGAAATCATCTGACGCTTTTGACTGACTCGGCCCACTGATGGCCCGCATTCAACAGCAATCGTACGGCTCAACCTTCATTGAGGGAGCCAGCACGATCTGTATCACTATGCCTCCACGCCATCAGAAGGTGTATGCATAAGCATATCAGCCTAAGCCATCAGACAGGTTGCCACAACTAGAGACCTTTCCTTTTCTAACTTGAGACCTTTCATGCCCCACTTTTCGATGGCAGAAATAATTCTGGCAATGTTTTAGAATACAGTAACAGAAGGTGTGAATCCTATAGCATTAAGCATTCAACATTTTCTATAAACATGGATTTGCGATACCTTTGTTCCTTTAATAGCAGTCATATTTTTTTAGATACTTATTACTATAAAGGTACAAAACAAAACTAACCATTATTCAATTCTGTAACAAATTATTGGTACATAACTCACATTTTATCAAAACCAAAAATATAGGTCAACAAAACAGAATATTCTTCAAAGAAAATGCTGAGTTGTAAAATCAAAAAGAGAATCGAGATACATTTCAATTTTGCGGCAATGTCCCTTCGCATGGTGGAGTGAGAGATAGCGGTTCACGGTTGTCCTGCTAATGTAATTGCTAAAACATTTAACATCATGGACGACATACCTATGCACCGATACCGAAAGTGGTTAATTAAGTTAATAATATACTCGTAACTGGAATTATTAATAGGTCAGACCAGTTATGGAACTTGTTTGCTGCACTAGATTCTACCCGTTGCTTCGTGACCGTGGATATTGGTTATCGTGACAAGAGTATATGTGTTATTTTGATGTAAAATCTTTATTACAAATTGACTGCACGGTTGACATAGTGGTTGAAGTGCCCACCTCGCCGCTTGACACAGTGCCGAGTGTTGTGGGTTGGATTCCCACACGACGCAACACTTTGTATGACCTATCAATTGTTTTTTCGAGTCTGGGTATACTTTATAACGGCAATGTTTCATGATAAGCCGCTCAGCAGTTTTCGAAGGAAATGTCCATACATCCATCCGCTCCCACAAATTTTCGCGTTTACAAATAGAAAGATATACAGTTTAGTACATCGGTAATTCATTATTATACAGACAGTTTTGAATGAAAAAGGCAGCGATACCCGAGTGGATATACCAACAGACTGCCATGCAGAGGGTATCAGGTTCGAATCCACGGCGCGCACCAATGACTTTTCGGAGTTATGTGCGTATTGAATTGTTAATTATCGCTTGTCCCGTGCCTCGGAGAGCACGTTAAGCCGTCGGTCCAGGTTGTCATGAAGATCTTTGACAGACGTTATAGGGCGTCAGTACCTTCTAAATAAACTGACACTAGTCTAAACCATGGAATATCGCTATCCGTTCGGGTTGCGGAGGTCAGACAGGCAGTCGCTCCGTGGAAAAGCTAATATTCAGCCAAATCCCTTTAGACTAGAAAGCGGACCCCAGACTGAAACTGGGATAACGCTAAGAGAAAGAAGAAGTTTTGAATGAATGAATTAAATCGTTATTTTGCGAAACATTTAACACAGATAATAAGTGTATAAAATAACGTTTCATGTAAATATTATTTCCATGAAAATTGGAATTTTATTTATACATATATTACCATAATTTTGTTTTCAATAACTCCTTTTATCAGATAAATTAATGTTGTTAAAAAATCTATTTTATCAGGTATTCAGAAAAAGCACTTCGAAGAAACTTTTACGAACAAAATTACGAACTAATTTGAACTTTTTACTTCCTTTTGATGTCACTGAAATTATCTTGAGTTGTAATTTATTGGATGATGTTGAACTAGATTAAAGTTGATGCTTATCAGGAATAAAAAAGTATGTTTGTTTTTTATTTCAATTGAAGTTTCACAAACCAATTGTTTGGAATTAGGCTTGTTTTGCTCATTCGCCTAGGTGTTCTACAGCTTTTATATTATAGTTGGTAGTAATAACAAAGAATCATTTAATTTTACTAGTGTAAAATCGTAAAATTAAATGTTTCATTGTTTTATGCAGTTTTGAATGGGTTTTGTGTTTCTCATAACCGTTGTAAAGGATTTTTTTTTATCTTGATTACTATAACAAACGTGTATGTTTGCGAGGGTGGATGGATGTATGGATATAATTATGGATGTTAGTTAATCTTTTGTGCAAAAACTGACTTCAGAACCTAGTAGCAGTTAATAATAATCGTAATTAAATGAATACATAGTTATTTTATTTGTAAAACAAATTCATTTGGTGTGAAGACATATCTTTGAAACGGAACGTAACAATTTAGAGCCGAGTGACTTACAGAGATTGCCAGTACGAGATCGATGTCAGATGCATCGCTGACCTTTGTAAACTTGATAAAAAATAATCGAATCTCCCGAGCCTCGGATGTTTTAATTAAAACGCTTTCAATTCGAAAAGTCAGAGGCAGTATTCTATTCCTAAAAAAACGGTCTTGAAATGATGGTCGTCGCGAGTGGCACTTGAAACAAACGGCGTTATCAAATCAGTGCACCCGAGTTAAAGTGCCGGTGAAATAGAAGGGGGCACTTATTGCCTCGCCGAACCACCGCGTCACAGCCTTCCCCCCTCCGCGCTTGCACCCCGCGCAACCTCACCCGCCCAGGGACCGATGTTCTTTCAACGAAAGCCCAAAACTCGCGAGAATGACAAACTTAGGAAATTAGAAGAAACAATTTTAATGAAAACGGTTTGGTTTGTGTGATTTTGTTGTTTATAATTTTAGAAGGGTTGCTCAGTAGTTATTTCTGCGTCAGCTGCTCCCACGATCTCCCCGTCTCTAGTTGTTCAACATTGTGTTAATCAAAATTTTAAGTTGCGAACTTCGCAAGACGCCCGAGTTTGGTGGTACGAGTAATGTGATAAAACACGTTGTTACAATCTTATTAAAGTGGATTAGATCGTTGATTATGTGCGGATACAGTTAATTTATAATTAGGTCATTATTTTATTTACATTATTCAATATTAAACGATTGTTTAAAACAACACCATGTACTTACTTACTTTTCTTCGAGAAACAACCGAAGAAATAGCGATTTGTAAGGAAAACGCGAGGTATAATAACTAAGCAGAGTAAATTCCCGAAATCGTTATTTTTTATCCTTTTCCTATCGTTTATATAAAAAAGGAGGCAGAGTAATAAAAGCTTGAAAGATAACATAATCGACACCATTATCAAATCCGCTCTTACTCACATTTCACTGGAGGCACAAAAAGCATATTTCTTTGATCGGTAAATCTGCGTAAGTATCAAAACGTCATTTTACGTACTTTGTTAAAATAGGTATAATTTTTAACCAGGAATAGCAGTGAGCCAAATAAAAAAAATACTTAATGGAGAACAAAAAGCCATTGAAATTATTTATAATTATGTACATTACGACAAACACCTAAAAGATTGTTGACTCATTCTTCTAGGAAACAGTTAAGTTCAGTTAGCTTCTACTTTTAGTATTTTGTTACATGTATGGGCAAACGGATTTAATCACTGTGTTGTACTAAAAATATCATGTTTCGCGGCCAAATAGTTTTTGCTTTTGGTCCAATTTAGTCGCATGTTTTTGGGCACAGTAATACAGCTTCAATAGCACGTGATTACATCAACTGTCTTTTAGTTAAGGTATACCACAGTTGACAATAAGCGGCGTTAGTATTTATAATATAGAAAAGAAAATGGATGATTTCGCATTGTTATATAGAATAGAATTCTTCTATAGATTCATTGCGAATCCGTGGTGATAAATACGATCAGGATTTAAAAATATTTAGTTTGAGAGACAAATATCATCAAAAACAAGAACCACGTTTAGGCTGACCCCACATTAGGCGTGCGCGATCCTCGGGCGTGTGAATAGCGCGAGCGCGCTGCGTGAGCGTCGCATTTTGCTGCCCTGCGGTGTGTGTGCAGCGAGCGCGCGGCGCGCACGCGGCGCTCGAGTCGCTTTCTTACCCCTCCTCCCGCCATCCCCGTCGCCCGCTACTTGAAGGCTTTAAGCGTCAAGGCACGGTAATAATATCTAACAGTATTGTAACTCCATACAAACGCACGAAACTCGAGTTATACCTACGCGCCTCGAGCAGAGTACCCATTAGACTGTGCGGACTGTGCCAAGAGTACCCACAGCCGCGATCGTGCCGCAGCTCGCATGCGGCGCGTCTGGTAGGTATATAACTCACGAAGGCGGCCGAGTTACAATACTGTTAGATTATATTACCGTGGTTCAGGCGAGCGCCGCATGCGCGCCACGCACTCGCTGCACACACGTCACACGCCGGCAACACGCGACGCTTACGCAGCGCGCTCGCGCTACTCACTCGCCCGGGGAACGCGCGCGCCTAATGTGGGGGAGGCCTTAGAGGATGCCCGCGAAGCTTTTTACAAAAGTGCTCCAATCTGTAGAGTCGTCGCGATAGGAAGACTCAATAATAATTTAACTTATTTATTAGAATCTCTATTTATAGATATAGGTACATTTGCATATTATATCATTCAACCAATAATATTTGAACTAATAGCACTGCTTGGGCCCTGTCTCTGTCAGAGACATAGGGCTGACGGTGGGGACCATCGTGTTCCCACGTTGCTCATCCAAGTGTGGCCACGCGCGAAAAGGCTACGACTGCCGGTCGCGGACTCTCGCTTTACACAGTTTCATAACTTGAGTGGTTACCCTGCCAGTACACCTAGTTTTATGTGCTCATTCCTTAAATCAGACGTTGTTTAACAGCCTGGATTTTTCTTGTGCAAATCTGTTTACATCGAATTCTTGTATTACTGACTGACTAACAGACAAAGTACAGCCAAAACTGTTGGGCTTAAGAAGCCGAAATATGGCATGTATGTTCTTTGAGGTCGTATGGGTGCATTAAGAAGGGAATTTGCCGGAATGCCCGTGGGATAGGGCAGATACGGATAGATTAAAATCTTCTACATCTTCTAGTTATTGTTATATCATATTTTTACGACTCAGATATTTTAGCTTAATGCGTGAGTCAGCGTATGTCATAATCTTCGGGTATTCAAGTAAAGAATATATAAAAGTACCCACCCTTGCACATTTTTAATAGCAATAAGATAATACGTCTACGTTAATAAGTTTATTTGCCAATAATTGCTTTATCTAACCCATTTCTTTTCCATTTCCTTCGAATAATCAAATATTCTTCCGCAACTGCTAATGCAGGAAAAGTTATTATCATAAGAAACATTGGTAGATGTTATAGTGGACATCAATATATAGCCGTATTCGATTGAAAATATACAAACGGAATGGCTCGAATAATAGTAGGGAGGATAAGAGATCTTAGTAAGTTATATAGGCAATTACTGTTGGTGCCTGAAGCAAGAATACTTGGAAACCAAGAACTGAAATTCTTTAACATTTTGCCATTTAACATAATGTTACTGTTTTACCAAGAACTTAGCTTAGAATATGCCTTAACATAGGTGACCTCTTGGCCCTTTTGTCTATGTTAGATTAGTCATTGTTTTGTAGCAATTTCTAAATCTGGCAGCACGTATGGAGTATGTAGGTAGAGCCGGACTGACTTCAGCATGTAAGTCGGATTCAACTGGTGACAGCACGTCTGCATAACAATTTTATCTCTACCAATAGAACTTAAATAAACATGAGATAATGAAGCTGCTAAACACCTCTCATTACCACTAAAAGGTTGTTATTGTAAAGATTATCATAAATATATTACGTTATTTATATTTTGGGTGCATAGGGTTCCCACCAAGAACTTAGGGTCCCAAGCCAACCTCACCTGCAAGTGGTGCACCTGCCAATCAACGGACGAGGCTCTGGCAAACAAAATGTCCCAATAAGCGGCAATAGGCTCGCCACCTATTACGTGGGATCAAAACACTGGCGAAAAGTGGGCGTTTAATATGCCTCTGCCTACCCCTTCGGGGAAACAGGCGTGAGTCTATGTATGTATGTATGTATTATGTTATTATGATTTATGTCCCTTTACCGTCCATGTTATATTTAGTAAGATTTTCTCTATATGTAAATGTAATGCTTAGAATTCATATGAATATTTAGCCAAGACCCACAAAGCTCCATCCAAATCTTCATAATTAGTTTGGAGAAAGCCTAGTACTAGGTAGTCGTTTTACGTAAATACTTGTATCAAGCTAACTGGGAGGCCGAGCCACTCTAGGGAAAACTTAGAATAATATATAGCATGCCAACCGTGATTCCTTTTAAAATTAGGCTTTTATATACTCGCTAGTATTTTCGTCAGATTTAATAGAGTATTTAAAAAGATACGCAGTCGAGTAGGTGTTGTTGTTTTTATAATAGGTATGCTGTGAATGTCAAATAATGCCGAATCCCAACACCTTTTTTAGGTCACTGGTCCACCTAGCTGGGGGCCGCCTTACCTTGCATTTACCGAGTCGTGGTCTCCACTCTAGGACACGCTTATTTTATCGGCCATTAGTCCTTCTGCAGATATGACCAACCCACTGAAACTTAGCTAAGACGCATTGGTTGTAGACTTTTATCTTTAGGTTCTTTTGATAAAGCGATGTAACGTTCAGATGGAAGAGCTTTAGCGAGATTATTTTTATAAGTAGAAATTTACAGATTATATGACACATTTTTCAGGAAACAAAAGAGCCTTATTCAAAATAATGAACTACAATTCAAGCCAATCCATTTTAATGAGTACGACATGACGTTTTAATGACTTCTCTTTCAAATATGGCCGCATTGTTGGTGTAATGGAAAATGTATTGCAATACGAAATGCCCGCATTTGCGTCCGGATAGATATTACAAGGTTGAACACGAAATACGAATTATTATTATGATTAAGTCTACCTCAATATGTTAATGTAATGTGGCGTCCTTCGTATTTTAGGTACTACGTAATATAAGCTAAGCCTACTGGCATGTACTGAATTAGAGACTGACTCTTAACATTATAAATGTATATGATAACGTGATGTGTAGTATATATAAGATATCGTATACATAAAAGATTACGAGGACGCGGCCTAAGTTATGAGCGCTGATGTTAAAAGCGCAGAAGTGACAAATTCGGTCCGGCTGCTTTACTGTTATAAGGTATGTAACTGTGGTTATTTTAACTGAAATCTTAAGAATTCTTGCGATACTGACTGACTGACTGACAACGCATAGCCAAAACTATTGGGCGCAGGCAGCTGATATTTGACATGTGTGTTCCTCGGAGACCAAAGGGGTTCACTAAGAAGAGAATTTCTTTAATTCCAAATTCCCCATCAGGAAGAATATTGTTTCATGAAGAAGACTAACAAGGACTTCATCACAGATGGATATAGTGTAAATAAACACGAAAGTATTATACATCTTAATTACTCACAATAGACTTCTGGCCCATCGGAGTAAACTGGCAGGCAGAGGTTTGATTTTTTTGTTTTTGTTTTTCGTGTGAGTGTGTGGCCAACTCTAGTGTCGGAGTTTTCAGACCGCCCGAAGGCCTCCGACATGGTCTAACGATTCTTATCCTGAGACAAGAACCGGGACCGACAGCTTTACTTGCCCTCCAAAGCACGGTAGCGCTCAGTTGTAAATGCCACACGGTTACCCATCCAAGTGGTGACCTGTGCAAGCGTTACTTAACTTTGCCGATCTGTTATGAACGGCTAGCCACGCCTCGCTGTGAGCGCTACTCGCGTAGAGCGGTAGAAATAACCCTCTACCTGCCAGTTTACTCACATAGGACACAATCACGAAATTGACACACATAGGACAATGAAAATGACACCATTTTATTACAAACACTATGATTGTCTCTCGATGTACACTGACAGGAATGTTATTAGCATACCCACCCTTCTCAATAAACTTCACGTGCCTGTACTCACTTCGACTATAATTATAATTATCATCAAAATACCGGTACATAATAAGGAGCGACAACATTATTTTAATGAGTCGTCACGGTGCCGAATTTTGCCGAATAAACCCGAAGCGACATTCGTGTAGTACAATATATTAAAGAAATCTCGTCTAGAGTCGCTTATGTTAACGCTTGAATCTTCGCGAGCTATTGTTATTGAAATTGAAAATTAGAATTCAATTTATTCGGTATACGAAGGCATCAGCGATCGACCTTCTACTCCCTATTAATATTCTAATGTTTACAGAAATTTGTTTTAAACATCGTAGTTGGAATATACTTGAACTATATTCCAACTACAATGTTACCTGTCTTTTGTTCATGAAACTCTGTTAACCTTTAATTAAAAGTGATTGGGTCGATCGAGTCAACAAGGAATTAGTTTGATCAAAAGATAGTATTATCAGTCCCGAATTTAAGATATCTTATTGTCCAGTAGCGCACGGACCTCTTCACATTTTGGGAAGGATTAGACCAGAGTCCAACGCACTGGCCAGTTGCGCGTTGACATACAACACAATGTTTTTGTCAATATTACAAGGCACTTTCTGAAGAGTAGGTTTATGTATTTTTTACGATTTTTGAGAATTGACGAGATATTGATATTATTATTTTTATGATTGGCGAATTGCTTTGCCTGGCTACAGCAGCATTAAGGATGCTCTATCGCTTCGGACGCACATGAGTAGAAGCTGACTGCCAGAACTCCGGATCTGGACAGCACCGAACACCACCGTTGCCTTCTGGTCTGCAAGAAATGTTGTATCATTTTCCAGTAGTACACGATCATAAAAAGTGCCTTATTGATAACTAATTTTATATATTTTATTTGCTTTGACACTGTCTAAGTATCACTAATAGGTATAAATATACACTTCTATAATGAGTAGTGTTTAATGTATACTTTAAAAATCATAAGCCTTCATTCAGCAGTTAGTGCTAACGAAATATCACGAACAGTTTTTAGCTTGCAGGCCAATTCATTTTCTTACAAATATAGTGTAAAGTTACTCCTAACACTCATGTGAACAGTTGAGATTACCCGAATAGACCAGATTGTGAGAATGAGCGCTTTGGGAGAATTCATTCACGATTAAAGGCCTAGACGGTGTCCGAAACTAGTTGGCAACTCGGGACTACTTAGATATGTAATTTCGATGACACGTTAAGGCATTAGTTGGTGCCTCAACTGCTAAAAAATATATGGCAACGGCTTTCTAAATAATAAGGCCCTTGAAAAATAATGTTTGAAACTGAAAAAAATATTTCGTGATTGTATCAGGATCATGTCCCGTCAAAATTTTGTCATCATCTAGTATTTGTAATAAATAAGTGTATCCATAAACATAACGACAGTTTATCTGGAATGCTACTGTACTATTATTCTAGATAGTCTAACAGAAAAGGTTAAAGATACGCAGACGGAAATATGCTATCACTGTGTTATGTGACTTCAATACTTAGTTGGCAAAATGCGGAAGATATAATACATATCAACATCCCCGTAAAGAATATACAGGATTGTGTATTTACTCACATTATTTAAGGGTCAGAACATCCCAAGACAAATAGTTGCTATATCAGAAAAAGACAACTTAAATGTATCGTATTACTTGACCCATTTCACAGTATATCAAATAGACTAACCTCTTTACCCATCAGTACGTATTGAAGACTTGAAATATTAACACAAGATAAATATTAAAGAAGATTTCAACGTTAGGCGAGTTATTAGAAACTCGTACGAGGTAGTTTTGTAGCTTCGAGCAATGTTTAACTTCTCTGAACGAGAAATAACTTCTGCAGATATTGTATTTTTGACTTCATGTATGTTTCTTTGAAGCGAGCACCTATTCAAACTGTTAACACTTGTGATGTTTGAAGCTCTATTCGTCCTTTATGAAACAAGTTTACTATTGTACGCTCATCTAATATGAATTTCTAACGAATTTTATAAATGTGACAGTCCTTTTAGTTTTATTTTCGTATGTCAAAGCAAAGCTTTGAAATGGGCTTTCGAAGGAGTCTGCCTTTGAAATCTCCTTGACAATCATGTGTTAGTATTGTTGATAAAATTCAATACGTAAAGATGCAAAAGAAATGTTCTTTAAGTAAGAAGTATCTATCAAGGTCTTATATCTACTAAAGACGACTGAGTATCTATAAGATAATACAGATAAATGAAAGGGAAGGAATGGTATAAGTTCCCTTTCGTCACATTTTACCACTTCTCTCACCAAAGATAACACGATACCGCAACATTTTTTAATTAACAACAAAATGCTTTTATATTGCAGTTGATTAAAAGGCAATAAATCACCGTAAATCCCGGTGTGACGTTAAAATTGGAAATGTGCAAAACGTAATAGTTAATTAACGTTCAGTGGGCTCAACGGGGCGATGATCGAATAACTGAGAATTCGAATTAACGCGCCTCGAGCACAGAGTCGAAAATGCATGGAAATAACGCTGTAAACGTTCACTATGCTTTCTCACTAACTGTTTTATGGTGGAGGGAAAATATTAAGTGTCGGTTTTGCTTGATATTCATCGTGGATCGTTCTTCGTCGATCTGTGGCTGCTTGATATTTTTGTATAATCATATGTATGTGTAACTATCGTCTGTACTCTCTCTACTGTTACATACTGACTGACTGAGGACGGACAGCCAAAACTAACGGTTGCAAGAATTTTAAGTTTGGCCTGTATGTTCATAGAGAACTGTTAGGGTGTACTAATAAGGGATTGTCGAAACTTCCGAATGGCCCGGGCAGAAACGGTTGTATAGGAAAAATGTGCGGGAGCAACTACGGGCTTCCTCTTGTTTATTTATTCATATGAGGTTGTTATTTGAGCACAATATTAGGTAGTTATCAAATGATTCATGTTAGTGTCTAATTTTCATAGAATTAGTACAATAGATGTAAAATCTACGATTTGAAATTTAATTTCTCCACATTTCTGTTAAAAGGAAAGGAATAAGCCATTAACTGAGTACCAAAGTATGGTTAAACACAAAACAACAAAAACATGTTATTAAAAGTATCTCAGTTTCTCTGAAATGTAAAAACCGAGTGATACTTATATAAATATGTCTGAAAAAAGTAACAAGAATATTTAATTTTTCAAAAAAAAGACAATTACCACCATATTCGAGAAAATTTTAAATGCCTTTGCATTCCACGTAAATTAGATTTAATATTTGTGGTATAAAACGGTTTTTATCTTTATTTAACTGGTATATAAATACTATATTTTAAACAGGTCAACATATTTTCATGTATTATTGTCACCAACAAACTCTGCATGATATAACAATAATTTATCGTGGCATCCTTCTTGATAAGGACGAATACACTGATATAATTGACGAATGTCAGATTTTTTTGAATTGTATTATGTAGCCATGATACCTACCTTCTATTATTTGCTTGCATTCGTTAAAGGACATGCAATCCATCAATATCCATTTTTAAAGCGCTTTCAACAATGACATCAAGATTACTACGTACGCAAAACAAACATATTCCTAAAATAGTTTGAGCAATAAAATCTACTTTATACTTAATAGTAATAATATGGCTCCAAAGATAATAATATTATGCATTTAAAGCAGACTATAAGCGTAGTTCCATGGGGCTTAAAACATAAATTTGCATTAAGTGGTACGAGGCACTATAGTTACAGGTTTTATTCCATCCCTACGGAATACGGGTAAGGCAAAATTTCCCATTGTTCTTCACACCCTGGCGTATGTTGAGGCGTTTTGAATATTTCATACCCGATAATTTATTGCATGATTTAGTGTGTGAGGGCTTGCTCTATGATTGCCCTCAAGAACTTCCCCGGCTATACTTTGCAACTTTCAGTTTTACGTTTGACGAATCCCTTTTTTATACAATTTCCATATAAAAATAGAACACTTTATCCTGATATAGTGCGTGTTCAATTTTGTGTCACATCGTTGGTTCAGTTGCGATGTAGACGGTATGGGGGTTTTTGTATTTTAGTGTCTCGTCATGACTATTTGCGAGACGTTTGTTCAGGGTAATAGTACGCACTTTACAAGTTTGAGTTGTGTATATACCTACTTAGAGAATAGTATATATTTAGTGCGCGATGTTGGATTCAATCGTACTTATGTTTTAGGTAATCTATTATAGAATTTAATGTATCTGTGCGAGACATCACTCGGAACCAAAGCTTCCTAAAAAAATACGTTCATTATAATATATACTTATTCATATCTATCAAAAATATTCTCAGCTTTTGTAACAAGAAGCCTTCCTTTACAAATTACGTGTAAGTTTGAGGTAATTTTAGAAAGGTTAAAATATAAGCGCAGGTTGACTTAACAACTTGGCAACAATTAGACGCCTGCGTGTTTGTTCACAAGTTAGCAGTCCTGTTGACGTTGTATTTATGGAACTTGTAAAACTTTGACGCTGTTGCCTAAGTATTACGCTAGGAACACTTACTATAATTGCTCTTACATACATACATACATAGACTCACGCCTGTTTCCCCGAAGGGGTAGGCAGAGGCATATTAAACGCCCACTTTTCGCCAGTGTTTTGATCCCACGTAATAGGTGGCGAGCCTAATGCCGCTTATCGGGATATTTTAATTGCCAGAGCCTCGTCTGTTGATCGGCAGGTGCACCACTCGCAGGTGAGGTTGGCTTGGGACCCTAAGTTCTTGGTGGGAACCCTATGCACCCATATATAATTGCTCTTATATAGACAATAGGACACAAGCAGTGGTACTTCAGGGTTACGCCTCTGGATGGACTTCTGTTCCCTCAGGAGTCCCCCAAGGCTCAATTTTGGGGCCTCTTTTATTTGTTTTATTTATTTCTGACATCACTAGTTGCTTTGAACACTCTTATATCTTGTTGTACGCCGACGACATGAAGATACATAAAGCGGTAAAAAGTTTATCGGACACTCATAAGCTACAGGAAGATTTAAATAGGTTTCAGGAATATTGCATCCTTAATAAACTGCAACTTAATGTCTCTAAGTGCCACCATATTTCTTTTACACGTCTGAAAACATTTATTGGAACAGGATATATGCTTAACAATCAGATAATAACTAAAGTTGACAGTATTAGAGACCTCGGTGTTATTATGGATAGCAAGTTGTTATTTGACAAGCATATTGAAAATATCGTAAACAAGGCATCTAAGGCCCTAGGATTCATAATGAGAGCATCTGCTTCTTTTAAATCTCTTAAAACTATAAAAATATTATACTGCTCATTTGTGCGCAGTCATTTAGATTATGCATCACCGATCTGGAACCCTCAATATGAGATTTATAAGTCCCGTATCGAAGGTGTTCAGAAAAAAATCATGCGGTACTTAGATTTTAAGGCACAGCAATACTCTAGTGACTATATTCATCGATGCAAGAGGTACCATTTTCTACCTTTAGATTGTAGGCGTAACATAAGCGACATAATATGTTACTTAATTAATATCGCGAATGGCTCAATAGATTGTCCCGAACTCGTAGCAAACATAGGATTACGCACAAATCAAATTGGTTTCAGGCGACGACCTATTCTAAGTGTACCTTTTGCACATACGAACTATAGGCGTAATGCCTTCTTTTACCGGGTGTCAAAAACATTCTGTCAATTGCCTAGTGATCAGGACTTTGATCTGTTTTGCACCAGTGCAAAAACAGTAAGAAGGCTCTTGGCCAAGCCATTCTTTGAAAGTGTGTAGCAGTCAACTCAAATTGTAGCAAAACTGTTATTGTTATTTTCTTTTTTTTTGTGTAATTTGTTTTCTTTTTGTAGCAATTAGTTTTTTTTATTTTTTAGGTATTTTTTTTTTCTCTTTTTATTCTCAATTGTGTTATTTCTTTATAATTTGTGTATTACTTGGTGTAGGATTTATTCTTGTATCTTATTTAAAAAATCTGTGGAAGCTTGTCATTAGCAATGTGTGTATACATTGAATGTGTAAATACTATTGTATATATTAGTCTGTAAGCTTTCTTAACATAAATAAAAATAAAAAAAAATATTGTGCATGTAATTTGTAGAACCGCTTTATTTGTACGATGATATACGTAAGAGCGTAAATACCTTTGCGTTTTTTAAGGTATTAGTTGCACATTATGCACTATAACTTCAATCTACCCCTGAAATAAGTACCTATTAAACCAGTTAGAAACTAATAATCTGTAGATAATATTTAATTAACTTACCTTTAAAATTTAAATTGACAACACCCACACTAGGAATAAAAAAAAAATCTAACAATGTACACAAAAGCCACTCGACGTCACGACGGGTATCGTACCCACAACATTCAGCACGTGCAGTTACAAAGTACAAAGTAGTTACAGGCATCACCCACGCAAACGCGGAGCAAGAAACATCTTGCATTTATGTAATACACAATACATGAGGCATGTTTCTCTGAACTACATGTAGCAGTAATGGTGGCTGCAGGGCAGAGATTGACTTACAATTAAAAGTTTGAGAGTTTGAATGCCAAACATCGAAGTGAAGTTCACCCATAACCTGCAGATTGCTTGTTTTTGATGACTTAAATACAAATTATTTTACTATAGGTGCATATAAATGGACAAATAAATATTAATAGTAGGATTATTTTTTTTAATTGGTTTGCCTATTTAAGATTAAAAGCGTATGTTAATAAAGTAATCAATTTAAAGAGCCGAATGAAGAAAGGATGTGATATACAAAGTCATAAGTTAAGTTTTGAAGGTCCTTAACAGAATTTCCTCAAATACTATACAAGTAGGTATATCTAAAATTCTTGCTTCTGCAAATGTGCGAAGCCAATTTAGTAACTAGCACATTAATATCTAATAATATTGATAACGTTGTAGACAGTTATAAATAGAGTCGTAAACGACACGTTAAGATGTATATTTTTTTTAATACACTATGCCTCCATAAGGCACATTAATTTGAGTATTTTTATGACATAATGGCAGGATTAATTTAGACTCAGTGGGGTGGGCGATAAGTGGCCCGGCCTATTTGGGAGCTTTATCTCGCCTCTGATAACACCATTCTGTGTAGAATACCTCTTTAATAGCGGCCCTTACTGGAAATGGGCTAACGAATAAAGTCAATCTCTTCGACGTAAATCCTCCGAGTAGTCATAATTCAACTTTATAGAGTTTCGGGACTTTTTCCTTCCGTAGAATTGTGCAGGATCTTAAAGTTTATGTGTGTTTTGTACGACGACGATGGAAATCGAATAAGAATTTCGTTGATGCGAGCGTTCGTGTTACATTTTCGATTGCAGCCGAGGGTTATATGCATTTTATAGTGAACATAAACGGTCTTTAGATGGGACATTTACAGGGAACATGCTGGCTTCTTTGCCTATTTAAATTGCACGTTTTATTTGATGGTCGCCTTTATTGTAGGTTTTTATTTAAAGAGATCAATTTTGATCTCACTTTGTATATCTACAACTCTCTTAATTTAATTGTTACATTTTCTCACCAATTTTCCTCAACCTTGAGATGGCATTTATCGACGTGCTTATTTCTTAAATGAGAAGGAATGTTGTTTAGCCAGAGTACATTTAAAACGGTTTCAAAAATTTACAACACTTTTCATGCCCTCCAAATAGAATCCAAAGCGATTTACGATGAATGGTACAAATGCGTTTACGGTCAAGGCAAAATACGATACGCATCTATAGAAAATATACTATCAAAGTCTTTATAGTGTCATGGACATTTATGTTCACGCTTTATTTACTTTTGTGACATAAACGTAAATTACATGCCTACGTGGTGGAATTGCTAAACTAGGTCTACCATGATTTGAAGGTAATACAAAGAATAAACTGCTTATTATTTATTACGCAACATAATTTATATTTATATAGATCATATGTATTCGCTGAACACTGTCAACGATTTCTTCACCAATACTGGCAAGAGATTAGTTGAAGCCTTCAGTCCCACAGAATTGTCTTCTATGCCCTTGTTTGAACCTAGGGCATTAAATTCCTTTGTGCTACTACCCACTGACGATGCCGAGGTTGAAAGAGTGATTCTTGGGCTCAAGTCAGATGCGACGGCGGGCTGGGACGGCATATCAGCGAAGCTTTTAAAATCATGTTTGCCAACTCAAACGCCTGTTATTACGCACATATGTAACTGTTCCATATCCTCAAGGAACTTTCCAAAAGTTTTTAAAAACGCAATCGTTCATCCAATTTTTAAAGGTGGGGACAGACACAGTGTTAATAATTACAGACCTATCTCCATCTTACCAGCTATTTCCAAAATCCTGGAGAAAATAATCAATAATCGTTTACTGAACTATTTAGAAGCACATAATATCTTAGCAACTAATCAGTATGGATTTAGATCTAAAAAGTCTACCGTAGATGCTATCGCTTCATTTGTAGATGACACTGTAGCCTTGCTAGACAAAGGGAAGAAGTGCATGGGTATCTTTCTCGACATTTCCAAGGCTTTTGACTCTGTGTCTGTTCCGCATCTACTCTTCAAATTGGAAGCCATTGGTGTTCGTGGAATCACTCATAAACATTTCCAAGATTATTTTAGTGATCGAACCCAGCGTGTGAACATAAATGGTTTGATGAGTAACACAAAAACGTTAACTTTTGGAGTCCCACAGGGTTCTGTTCTCGGCCCAACCCTCTTTATAATATATATAAATAGTCTCTGCAAGCTCTCACTAGTGAACTGCAATATTTATACATATGCGGACGATACGGCTCTACTTTTGCATGGTAATAACTGGGCAGAGACGTACATGCATGCAGAAAATGCTCTTAAATCAGTGATGGGTTGGCTCTATACGAATATGTTAACTATTAATTTAAATAAAACTACCTATATTCCATTCCGTGTGGTGACGGATTAAGAATACTGAATGTCACCACCCCATATCATCCCATGGGTGTCGTAAAAGCCGACAAAGGGAGCATACTATGCAGAGAATAGCACTGCAAGAGAAGGAAAACTTGATACAAACCCTATACCAACATTACCAACCCGTTTGGCCAGCGTGGTATAGTAGGCCAATTCCTCCTTTCAAAGGAGAGGCCTAGTCCAGCAGTGGACTGTTGAAGGCTGACGATGATGATGATGATGATATTCCATTCTGCCTGAGACCATCAGAGTCACTTGTCCATGATCATCTTGTTCTCTAAGCCCACACTGATATCTGCTCTTTGAATGAGTTGTGTAATTGTCCTCATTTGACTAAGTCTACTGCAGTCAAATATCTTGGGATACATATTGACAAGTCATTGATTTGGAAGACTCACATTGATAATCTCACGGCGCGCGTACGAAAGCTCATATTTATCTTTAAAAAGCTAAGACACTCTGCAGCCCCGAAAACGCTAAAAACTGTTTACTATGCCTTGTGCGAATCAATACTCACATATTGTATCTTTGTATGGGGAGGGGCCCCAAAGACACATTTTATAAAATTAGAACGGGCACAGAGAGCTGTCCTTAAGGTGATGAACTTCAAAAACTTTAAATACCCGACATCATTATTGTACTCTGAATGTAAAGTAATGTCAGTGATACAGATCTTTGTACTACATACCATACTTCGAAAACATTGCAGCCTTCAATATGACGCAAATATCGCTAAACGCCGTCGTCAATACAAAATTTGCCCCACGTACAAGTCAAAGACAACTACTGCTCAGCGTCATCATCACATACTCGGTAACTACTTATACAACCAAATTAATAAACTATGTTATATATACCATCTTCCAAAATATTCTTGTAAAATGAAATAACATGAGTGGCTTTTAACACTTAACTATGATGAAACAGAAAAATTAATTAAGGTATCAATCTTATAATATATATATATGTATGTGTATAACACTTTTCCGCGCGTGCACACACACACACACACACACACACACACACACACACACACACACACACACACACACACACACACACACACACATGTACTTTGGATCGTTGTGTAATAACCACATGTTCTTAATCTGTAATCACGTTCCAACTAAACTATATAACTTTTGCCGACAATTTCTGAGAGACCTGGTACCCATAACACAAGTTCAATCTTTCTTTGGGTACCAGAGTCACAAAAACACTACTTACCATGTTTTATTGTGAACCCAAAATTCCATTGTTTTTTGTTCAGCTGTAAGTGGTTTGTACAATTTTTGAGAAATAAACTTATTATTTATTTATTTATTTATAAAGTAATCACACGTCGTGCAGTCAAAAGCTGTGATTCGTAAAATTTATTTTCCTTCTTTCTTTTCAAAACTTTTACTAGCGCACTAGGTAAAACCTGTGGCGCGGGAGATTTTACAATAATTCAGTTAACTGACCCAGAGTACATCGATACAGCAATTTATAAATCACAAAAAGTGATATCTTACCCACAATACTCGGGACATGACCGACCTAAGCGGCGATACGACCCCTTAAACCAGTACGCTATATATGCAGTCAAATATTTATAGTTGTGGTTTAGCTTCTGCCCTGTCTAATATCAATGTGTGTATAACATTATTGTTATGTGTATTCTCTTATTCACCATACTTTACTATGATTTCTTACGGAGATGGTTCAATATTTATAATGCCGCCTGTATAGGGATTACGCTATATTCCACAGCTGCTTGTTTTTTGAAACAGAAGAAAGGCTAATGTTTCCCTACCATTGCCATTTGTTTACATGTTTGCATTAATGCTCATGACAAATGCATATACATATCTTACATGTAGTTGATAGCACAGAAACAACATTCATCACACTCGTCCAGAATGATTATCAGTTGACACTAGTTCCGATAATTGCGTCGAATGTTCCACATCAATCTTTTACAAAAACGTGATTACTTCAGGCTATTATTAAAAGGTAAACTGGGTCGTGTTGTTAAGTAAGCCTAAATATACTTTCTTCCATTAGCGGTGACATGTCAAATATAAGCTATATACTTATTACGTAGGGAGGCGAACAAAGCCCTGTAAACTTTGTCAACGAAACCACTGGATCCATTGTCATGGCGCTTATGCACCGTTTGTATTGGACAAGCTTACTGGACTGTTACTAGGATATTAGTGTTTTGAAGTGACTATATATACAAATTCATATTTCGTACACAGTTTCGCTAGACCAGTGAGGAACGTGGCAGAAGTTTCATCGAGTGTTCACGGAAGTGTTGTTTAAATCTTGAATAACAATTCTCGGTAGCTGTAATACTGACAATGTTCTCATTTAATTCATTAGAACTTATTGTGAAGTTAGCTGTATTGCGAAGTATCCGAGCAAGGCATTAAACATAGATCTATATAATAGGTCTGAAAAAAATAGAATTGATCCTGAACCTACTTAAGAAGCTACTGCATGTGACGGAGTAAGGAGGAAATGAAAAAGCAAAACGCATCATGTTTATTCAAGTTGTATTTTGACAATTATAAAAATAATGTAATATAGTAAATACCAATGCAAGTATATGATTCACGTTAGTATATTAGTGTAAGACAGCTCTAAGGCAACCGATGTAAAGCATGGCTTTAAGCTTCACTCAATTAAATCGTGATCTGTTTGAGTCAACTCTAGAATCTGATCTGCAGCTTCTTAGTTCACCTTAAGTCAACAGATCAAAATTAAATTATAAAAAGACTCTACAACAGTATATTCACAACTGTCACAAGCAACGTACCTGACTAAATACAAAATACTTATCCGTAAACAATTATTTCTTGCGATTGTGGTATATAATATGTGATGTGTGTTTATATCACATAAATGATGCCACCGATAGACATCCTATTATTTTGACTGCATTTTGTTTTAATCCAATAACTCACCATTTAGCACTGCGCCGAGTGTTGTGATTCACAAATTGTGTAGAATTGAGTCTAGATGTTCTATTAACGCGATACAGAATTTACCCATGATGCGAGAGTTGTTTAAAAATCCAACAATAGTAACAAAAAGATCCAAATTTTCCCTCGTAACTGGTACGTTAACACGTACATATTATACGAACTTTTGTGTGGATTCGCAGCAATAGACTGGACATGTGAACCGGTCGTGTGGTCTAGATAAGTACAAACTCCGCCCCGTATTAACCCTCGGTGACGTGCAAAGCGAGACTGGTCATACCTGTGTAATTTTCTACTAATTGCGATTGCTAATCCGCATTGCCTTTCTAAAGCCTATAGGAAAGGTTCATCACATTTTGGATGTTCGCGTTTTACGTAGCCTGTGATAAGGTTTAAATCCGTTGGTATTATCGGGATTCGGATTGTGGTCGAGTTGTTTTTGGCCTTTTTTAAACAATGTGTGCCATGTGTGTTGTGGGATGACAAACACAAGAATTGACAACTTGTGTGTTGCAGATTCTATAACTACTAACATATTATTTGTGATTCTTTTTATTCTTCTATGTTCGCTATGTGTTGTATTGATGATTATTTTTAATGAAATCTTACGGCAGTAAAATTGCACATATTAATTTCGAATATGCCATATCTTTTTATGAATGCATTTTGTATAAAGGTGAGACGTTCGACAAAGATAACAAAGGGACAGTGCGACAAAATTCATTTGGTCGTAAATTATCTTCGAGAAATTACATTATATTAATTTCCTGCATATTAAATTGTCGACTGGTCAATTTGGCTTTATTTAAATTTGACTTTGCATGTCTGGGTCTAGACTTAGGTCCAATCGTCTAACACATAGTTCGTAATTTCGACAACTATTTGCAAGGAATATATTGATACTTGTTCCTTGATTTTTTTACAGCACTAATTTATGCATTTTGTATAACATGGCTTATTATGATATAAAAGGTTTATGGTTGATATAAAGTGTATCTATGTGTACTTCGTGTGTATGAACCATTATTAGCGTAATGGTACCTTCATTAATTGAGGACATAAGTAATCTCATTCACATTTTTTGTTTAATTTCTTCATTAAGTATAAATTAACTAAACAGAAACTTCTCTTCTATACATGAAAGGTTAAGGCCATATTTTAAGTTGCATTTAATAAGCATATAAGTTAAGCTGAATCATTAAAGGAGATGCCTACGTCCAACAGTGGAGTAATGCAGGATGATGATGATGATAGCTGAACCATCATAATCGTTTTAGTGTTATCCCGGTTGCAGAAAATACTTTTGCCTTGAAGCCCCTGGTCTAACCAGATTTCAGGCTTCATCTCCAACCGTAGTTGCGGATGACAATTGGACTCTATATAGGTGATGCTACTTCAATGTAATTAAAAGACTGTATTTCTTGACTGAGTATATAATAAAGGTGGTTATAATGGTAGGTATATATTATATAGTAAAAACTGAGTAAGCAAGCTACAACCGCCCGCGCCTGCCCATTGTTGTGTGTGTCAGCTGATGGTCGCGCGTCTCTCGTCCTACGCGTTTAATAGGTGCGTAGACAATAGGTATGCACACAATGTAAGTATGTACTTCTTTAATTATTAATAGCTGTAATTAAAGCAAATGTCAGTCAGTCAATTTTAATCAAAAAACAAAATAACATTTTCAAATCTACATAAATAAAATTCATGAAGTCAGCAATGAGAGTTTGATAGTATCACAATGACAGGTGGATAGGCAAAACTAAAATTGTATAATGAATAACAGACGAATTTATATTTGCGTTGGGCCAGGACAATGCCATTGTAATAGTCGGTTACGTCCTTTTTTATAATAATCCACTTCTGATTTTTAGGGTTCCGTAGTAAATTACTACAAGGAAGCCTTATAGTTTTGCCATGTCCATCCGTCTTTCTGTCAGTCCACAGTTTACGCAAGACTATAAGCACTACAGAGCTGCATGAGAGCTTGTTACCACGCGGGCAAAACAGTACGATAAAATTTTGAGACAGTTACGTTTTAAAACTTCAGCAATTCGCATACGCAAGCGTATCAGCTATAATTGGATTAGACTACTGATAGTAGTTTCACTCATTTTTTAATATACACAACTATATCATTAGCATAATTATTTATTGGATGGAAATCTACATGGAAAACTTATGCGTCGCTATTGATAGGCTTACTGTATTTTATATGAATCCGCTACGTTGCCACGATTGTCACCAACCATAGCAAAAATATATTAAATAGATTTCATATTAAAATAATAAGTAAACGTACACGGCAAATCGAGATGCTTAAGATATTGCAATGTAACTGCATTTACCCAATCTTTTTATCAATTACTGAATTGTAATAGGAACTCATCATTCTCTTAGCGTTATCCCAATTAGAACCTGGGGTCCGCTTTCTAGTCTAACCAGATTTGACTAAATAGAAGCTTTCCACAGAGCGACTGCCTGTTTGACCTCCGCAACCCAAAAGGTAGATAAATTATGTTAGGAACTAATAGACAAAATAAAATGAAATATTTCTGTTACGGTATCAAACGTAATATACATACATATTTTCCTCTGCAAAGTTAAGGTCTTTATATTACTGTAGGTCCTAGTATGTAATATATAATAAAATAAATTGTAATATTAAATTACTCCGACTATCCCTTTACAGTTCTCCATAATACTCAGAAGCAACTTATCTTGATATAAACACCGAAAAAAATTGCCTAAAGCATATTCTACTTTTTTCTAATACCGAAAAATACTTAAATATTATTACGTACATCACTAGTAATACAATATTCAGGGTAAACGCGGCTTAATGTTAGGCTCGCTCATTTCCTCCAAGTGCGGGCCTGCCATTAGCAATACAAACATAACACGAATTTCGGTGACACCTGCGCCTAAACATATTGCGTGAGCTTTTAATATTTAATGTTCCGTATCTTGTTACAATAATATAGTGTTTTTTGTATCGTTCGATGCTAGTTAACTTAAAAAGTCTACGTACTGTACAGATGATTGCTTTTGGAATGGTCTCTGTGGTATTGGCGGGTGCGATTGGTATGCGAGTTAGACGGCATAAAATGTATTTTCTTTAAAATATACTTATTGCCCCAGGTAGAATAGTTGTACAATTGAATAAACTATACAAAATATATATTAAGCGTAGGCCTTAAATATTTTCTCCCGGTCTAACTTAAAGTTGTACATACATACATACATATCGTCACGCCTTTTATCCCCGAAGGGGTAGGCAGAGGTGTATTTCTACACCCACTTTTCGCCAGATATAGATATAGTCCCACGTAATAAGGGGCAAGCCTATTGTCGTACCGGGCACATTTCCAGACTCCGTGCTGCTACTGAGAATTTCGTGACAGAAAAACCCAATAACACTGCCCGACCCAGGAATCGAACCCGGGACCTCCCGATCCCACGCGCACATTCATGCCGCGAGACCAACGAGGCAGTCGTATATATGATGTCGAGTTTTCCGTCTCTACTCAAAGATGGTATTTGCATCGTGTTATCCCTTAGTCGCCTCTTACGACACCCACGGGAAGTAAGGGGGTGGTGACACTTGTATTCTATGCCGTCAACCACACGGCAAACGGCAAAACTTAAAGTTGTGTAGAGATTAAACTGAGTTGTGTTCTAGAGTTAACTGAAGAAGATCCTTTTTAGTATAAGATATCGTACAAATGAACACAAAAAATAATATCCGGTTGATTGGTCATTATATTACGTTTATATTGGAGTACATCTGTCAGCGACGCTTTCAACAGTGCCGAAATATGAGATACCCAAACCTATAAGTAACAAAGATGCGTGATTTTATCTCATAAGACAATTTAAAACTAATATACACTGTAGTACGTACGATACTCTGAGTAATTATCATCAGACATACTACACATTATACATTATGCTATCTTTCATGCTATGTGACATTGATCACAACGCTCTACACATTAGTAGAATTGACTTTAGACTACTCAAATTAATGCGACGTGATATAGACGAAATGGAATTTAATCCTATCTAGTGAATAGTCCTAACTTTTAGAAATAGGTAGTATTACTGTCGGGATTAAATGTATTTGTCTCCTTGATGTATTTGTCTAAATAAAAATACAAAGGCAATATTGAAGAGAAAGGAATCCTGAGTTTTTCGCTGTTTTCTGTCGCTAGCCAAAATTCTCTTGCTGATAGATATATCGCGACGTAGATGAGGAGATTTATATTTGGTAAATTTATTCATAAGTAAAAATAAGGTCCTCTGACAGACCTGTCTATCTGTATGGACACAGAAAGCTGAAAAACCCGTGAGGGGATTTTAGAACGGTTTTCACCAATAGACAGTATGTATATGAAAGGTTAAGACGAAGCTGCGAGAGTCAGTCTCGTGATCAGTCTAGTGATCATGGAGGTATAATTCTTCTAGCAATCCATAAATCAAATCTGGAACGTCACGGTCATTATTTTATATGTTTTTATTTACATAGATAGTATAAACAAAGCATTCGAATACTCAATGGTAGAAAAGGTAGGTATATACTCGTAAATAACAAGCCTAATTTGAAAGCCTCTCCCGTACACGTTTATTCGCAAAACAAAACCCGCTATTCCGCCTCTGCATTCTGTAAAGTGTTTTTAAATGGGTTTATTAGAAGAACGCCTCCCATTTATATTAATAGAATGTTGTGAAGAAAAATCGAGGTGTTATAAGTCTAATTGAATTGTACTTATTATCTGGACATATTACTTCTATTATAAATTCGAAAGTTTATAAGGAGTCTAATCTTTATGTCTAAGAAGTATATGTACACAAAACCGTATAAAGAAATTAAAAATTGAAAATATTTACAAGGTTTAGGCGTCGTAAAATGCCTCAACATCAATGTCAGCGGGTAACGTATCGAACATCCGTACATACGTCCATTATAATATAATAATAATAAATTATTTATTTTCAGACTAAAGCCCATTGTGTTAGTATTACATTATTCTTACAAGCTAATGTTAGTAGTAACAGTTATCTATATATTTCTTAATCTAACATTTGTGCCACGGGCTTGTGTAGCCGTAGCCAATGTCCTAGTATCGGACTGTCCCACCGGTTATTATAAGTTATTATAAGGATGGATGTATGTACAGATGTTTGATACTCCTTCATGAAAAACTACTGATGAAACAGTGCAATATCATATTTATGTCTACATCAGAATTGCACCTGGAGTACCTTTTGTACCAATAAGCGACCCCTAGGGATCGAACCCACGGGCAAAAGCTAGTACTTTTATATTTAGTGACGGCTTGTCAGGTAATCGTACCGTACTGCAGTAATACATTTTCCTCAGTTGACTTTTACTAGTTGCACGCGAAGATACGGCACTAATACTAAACTTTTTTATTTTTAATCCGGATGGAAAGTTGCTCTACTTTAAAAGAAAATACGGCATTTGGTTTGTAAGCCAACTGCATTATTTGGAAAAGAAAAAGACAGCGGTAAAAAGTAAGTCAGTAGTTTTGTTCGTTGAACAGTGATAGCCTTGTGAGACGTTGACCTAGCTAAATAAGTTTTCGTGTTTAAAGAAGGTTCAAACTTTTTAAGGTTGTACGTTTGTATTAAACAGAATTGCTGATTAGATCTCTTTATGGGAGTTAGCATTTCAACGGCGAATTTGGATGTTCTTTGTTTCTGGAGTGATATTTCTGATATGTACGAATCTTTGAACTTTTTAGTATGGCGCCAAGGATGGGGATTTAGTCGCTTACCGCTTAACATTACGCTGAGTGTTTCAGGTTTGACTCCCAAACGAGACATCACTTTTTATTGATTGTATGTTTGTCATCATTTGTAGACCTTCTACGGCCACAAGGAAATATGCTTTTAAAGTTGGTTAAAAAGTAGGTCATTTATGGGACAGAAAAGTGTACAATAAGAGGTTCTGACAAATAAACACCTGAAAGTTCTCCATGACGCTCTCGTATGCATATCAAGTTGGCTGGTCCGCACTTACACAATACTCGGTCTTGTCCTTGTCTTACGGCCCGTCCACAACCTACAGCCTCGGGCGGTGGCGGCAGCGATTTCAACGTCCATGGCAAGGTTTACTTCGCCGCGGTCGCGTGCTGCTACCGATGTCGCGTCCTGACGCGAGCAGGAGCGATTTTGATGTAGGTACATTTAGCCTGCTAAACGTACATTGAAATCGCTCCTGCTGCCGTCCTGCGGCCTGTCGCTGTAGGTCGTGCACGGTCCGTTAGCGAGTAAAGTTCCATACTCAGCGGCGGGCTCAGTTAATAAAGTAAGGCTTATTTGCTAAGTCAGCTTTATTTCGGGCAACATCACGTGTTAGGCGAACGCGTGTTAATGACTCTTTAGTTTATACTTTAGAGTTGCGATAAATTGCTGTTTTAATGTATAATGAACATCATGTACTTACGGGATTAGATAACAAGTGGCAATCATCCTTTTTGAGAGGATAATTAACTTAGGAAATTGAGAAATTTCTTTAGAAAATTAGTGCATTCACTAAAAATATATCGGATAGAATTGTTTAACGGGTCTTAATACGAGGGTCACAAGATAACCTAACAGTCATAAGACATAACCTAATTAGTTGAGTTACAGTATCACCTAACCTTACTAACAACGGTTGAAAATAATGACGTTTGGATTTACTGGGAAATCTTAAGATTTACTGCAGTTCGGAATTTAACAGTAACATATATACAGATCGCGAAAGTTTTAAATCGATTACTCCAAATATAATTTTCTGTTTTGTTGAACTGTCGACGTAATATATTTTCTCCTCTCCAATATTAGCAAGGTATGTTGTGTATGATGTATTTGTAAATTACTAAGTAAATATGGTGGATTGTAACCACATTAAAGCTAAAAAAAGCATAACTAAACGGATCATGGCTTTGAATAATAAATAAGCATTGAATTTACAATATACATTGAAATAAATAAACAAACTATATAAAATATGTATTGTTGACATGTAAATGTTCGCTGATTTTATTTGCACGTCATTTGAAATTACATAAATTCAATAGTAAAATTATTTGTATAGCCTACGGGTACATATCTATGCATCGTTACTATGGGTTTTGTAAGCCTCAATATATTGATTTGAATTTTCAATTCTTCGTAGTTCTGTGTAGAAGAATTTTATAAGTACCTCACAGGCACATAAGACACAGCATAACCACACCACATGGTTAGGCGCTAATTCTTATGAAAATTATATATACATTTTATATCTATAATTATTTAATTATTTTCTCAAACACATTTTGCCTTCATTTTTGTGTGTTGGCATGGAACCGTTTTTTGGTTATGGCACCTAAGTGAGAAGCAAGCCTTAGAACAAGGAAATCAGGAGACTGGTGCAAGTTAAAGGTGGACGCACACCTATCCGAGCCGAACGCGTCGAACGAATCGAAGTTAAGGAGGCCTCGCACATTAGCAAGAATCGACCGCGCCGAAAGAATCGACCGCGCCGAAAGAATCGAGCGCATCGAACAAATGGTTTCCATTTCCTTTACGCCTGTCGCACTGTTATTACATGTGAATTGTGATGGATCTTGACGAGGTTTTTATTTGTCAGTGCTTTATTAATGGAAGGTGAAGAAACAATGCGGAAATAGTACTCGCGCGTTGCTCTGTCATACCCAACTGATAGAATGCGAGCGCATCGGACGAATCGACCGCACTAACCGCGCCGAATCTGATGACGTCATTCGAATTCTTCTAGGATTTCTGAGGTTCTTCCAGATTCGGACGATTCGACGCGGACAAGTGTGCGAGGTTTCATGAGATTTCATATAAAGAATTCTAAAATTCGTTTCGTTCGACGCGTTCGACGCGTTCGCCTCGGATAGGTGTGCGTCCACCTTTAGCCAGCTTAACACGATTCGGTTATCGTTATTCAGCTCAATCAAGCTTCAAGGTCAGTTTCATGACTTAATAACAGCCAATCAGGGCGCAGACCGCTGTTCGAATCGAGGCAAGATGCCACGGTGCCAACTCGTACCAAGCCTCCGGATTGGTCCGCTGCAACTTCTAAACCAATTATAGCGTCGAACGCCATTCGTTTTGCAGTTAGTGGAGTCTCTAACAAACGAAAGCAAGGTAAAATATCTTGGAGCCTCAGATCTGTAACAAAGAACACCCAGGTTTTTGTAATATTATAATGATTTATATGTATAACGTCACATGCCCTACTACATAGTACTTGCAAAGGTTTATAGAAAGTCTAAACGTCGAGCTCATTCAAATAATTACAATCAAAAAGTTATATACAATAAATTATCTGAAGACTACTGAGCCTACAACTACAAAAAATTGAACCACTTTCTACATATGGAAACTTATGTCACCAAACTCACGCCATCCACATAAAATGTATAAAATAGCGACAATCCTAAACTATCAGAAGCTCTACGGGCTTTACCTATGCTAAAAATATTCAATTCATGTTAAGCCTTCACTAAATCTAACCACACTGCGCTATTCTCCCGTTGGATGTTCTGTCTCTTTCCCACACGTTGCCTAGCAATACGCCTATTGTTATTCAAATCGTGAATTAATTATTCATTCACGTCATTTTCAGACCCAAATTTATTTCCCGCTTATGATACTTAGGCAATTGCGCATGGTTTCTCTTAGCTAAAAACTAAATATTTATATACTTTCACGGAAGAGGCAGCGATAGCCTAGTGGAGATACCAACAGACTGTTATACAGAGGCTATCAGGTTCGAATCCACGGCGCGCACCACTGACTTTTCGGAGTTATGTGCGTATTCAATTGTAAATTATCGCTCGTCCCGTGCTCGGAGAGCACGTTAAGCCGTCGGTCCCGGTTGTTATGAAGATCTTTGACAGTCGTTATAGGGTGTCAGTACCTGTTAATAAAACTGACACTAGTCTAAATCATGGAATATCGTTATCCCTTCGGGTTCCGGAGGTCAGACAGGCAGTCGCTCTGTCGAAAAGCTAATATTCAGCCAAATCCGGTTAGACTAGTAAGCGGACCCCAAGCTGAAACTGAGATAACGCTAGGAGGATGATGATGAGATACTTTCACGGAAATCTATTAAGTGATAATTCATTATGGCTGTCATAAAGATCTTTGTCAAGCAATAAGTGTTGTCAACATCCTTAAATATGCTGACAAGTCTGACAATGGTCTCAGCTTTGACATATCACCTCATATTCTCATGTAAGGGTTGGGATTGGAATTGGTGCGCGCCGTGGATTCGAACCCGGACCCTCTGCGTAGCAGTCTGTCGGTCTCTCCACTAGGCTATCGCTGCCCATAAGTACAAAACATCAAACACAATTTCGCCTATGTACTGTAACTACGGATTACAGATTATAATAAGGGAATTACTATTGTAACTGTTCCGCGTGTTTCAATGATTTATGATTAACGCTCGGATAGCTATATAATCATAATTCCTGGTATAATAGATTATTCTGCGCTTTGTTGGTAAAATCAGTGACCACTGTGGTTAATTAACATGACAATATTATGCAAATTGATACTGAGTTCCGTAGGTAGGTGTATATTACATTTATTTTGTTGGCAGTAAGAATCGTGTATATCTAGTAGTAGAATCGGCTTATGTAGCATATAATTATGTCATTAACCTTTTATTAGGCGCGCGGGGTCGCCGCGACCCCAAGTGATCTTTAAATGAAGTTATTTTTTTAGCTATTAATGCTGGCAATCCGAATTTCTTGCTAGCTTTCTAACTCTTAATTCTCCACACGATTTAGTGTCACCCACGCCGCGGAGTGCATGCACTGCACGGAGGGGCTTTTTCGTTCCGTCCCTGCCCAGTGCTTTGAAAAACGATTGTCAGAACCTGAAGTTGCGACTCCTTCAACGTCTAACACTAAATTGCACTCAACAAAAATAGGAAGGTGCTACATCTGTCCACGAAAAGGCGAAAGGAAAACGACCGCAAAGTGCAATAAGTGAAATAAATCTATCTGTGGCGATCATACAAAGAAAATTTGTGATAATTGTTGAATTTTTATAGTACTTACGGAAAAAATATTTTTCTGGTGTTTTATATATCTTTCTAAGATTTTATTTTTATTTTTCTAAATATTAATAAGAAATAAGTAGAATAAAAGCAATTAAAGCTAATTACCTACTAATTAAGATGTTTCTTATTTCATACCTATCAATTTGGGGAAACTGTAGACCCCGTGCGACTAACAATGTTAGTTTATTGGCGCGCCTAATTAAAGATTATATAAAATCCATGTATTGCATTGTGTGTTTTACAGTTTGATGTTTTGGTTAACTTTGTATGTACTATGTCAAAGGAACGGTAATTGGGTACCCCATCGAAAAGATCATATTATTATATTCAGCAACTTGTATTTTAAGCTCACCAAAGCTTCTACTTTGATTCCACATTTTGGTTTATATTAAGGTCCTTTTATAATTAACTAGAGGACGTCAGCAGCTACGCCTGCATTTTTTTTTTTAATTTACCCGTTTTGGCCGATCCTGTGGGAATTTCGGCAAATCCCTTCTTAGTGCACCCCTACGGTGCCCAAGGAACATACATGCCAAATTTCAGCTTCCTGCGCCTAATAGTTTCGGCTGTAGCGTGTCTGTCAGTCAGTCAGTAACGCAAGGATTTTATATATTAAGATTATGGAAATTTGATTCCTCAATATTACATTTATTTTGTTGGCAGTAAGAATCGTGTATATCTAGTAGAAGTAGGTATCGGCTTATGTTGTAAATACGTCATTATGTAAAATCCATGTATTGCATTCTGTTATCTACAGATAGCCGTTCTGAATTTTGGTTAACTTTGTGCATACTAAGCTAATGTCACGGTAGTAAGTACTTGTAGTACTTCGTGAGAAATCTAATGTTTCGGGCCAGCAACCTGCATTTTAAACTCCCCAAGCTACAAACTAGATTTCATATTTTTGTTAACATGTTCCTTTACAAATGGGAATTGACATTGGATCACTGAATATAAAATTTTATTTTATACAAATTAAAATTACTTTTATGTAAATTTAAATGACCGTTTTATTATCAGATCTAACAATTTATCCAGGACTTTCTAGGGTGCAACGTGATCTTAGCTGAAAACGGTAATTACACCGAAATTGGAGCATTGCAACTGAGAAAGTACTTACACGCTAGATAAATTTTCAAATAAACCAGCTTGTGTATTGTAGCGCTTGGTAGAGATTCCATACTATTTAAAGCGATTCCACTGAAAGATTTAAACGTTCATAATCATATTCTTTAAATGAAAAGTATTATAATGTATTTTATAAGATTAGTATTATAATGTATATAATGTAGTATTATAATGTATTTTACAAGATTTCCTGGGACCTATCATCTTCAGCTACTCATTTCTTTTTGCAGTTTACTGCTGGATATGGGCCTCTCCGAATTAACATCACAATAAATAGCATTCGGAGCTTATAGGAATTATATAATCATGGTCACAAGTGAAAGAAAATATTTAAACATTTTTTGCACTTTCTTTAAATAATATTTTTAAGTTTAGACAACCTTCGCAAAAACAATTTTAAAACAAAAGGCATTAACGTAGAAATCTTACAGTAATGTTTAATAGCCTATTACTGTTGTTTTCCTATAAAAACATAAAAAAAATGTAATAAATTGTAAATAATTACAGAAATAACACAAAGGGCGCTTGGACTGCCTGGTCTCATTCAGTTTACATATTTTAATACCATTTACCATAATAGCAATACTAGAGCAAAAAATAGTAGTCATAACAGTCGTGAATGTAAATTAACAATGAAATGTTGTAAATGTACGCGGTACGTGTCCATTTATTAGGCAGAACTTAAATATAGCGAATCTGATATGAGTATGACGTATAACTTACAGTCATGTGTACATAAATGTTAAAAGCTCAATTTGTGCAGTCGTATCTAATGCGAATGCTGCACACATTAAAACGAAACTACTGTTTGTACACGTATGTTATAGTGACTCATAATTTTATATTTAGCAAACAAAAAAGAACGGTCGAATATAATATTAAAACCAAAACTTACCTCAGTAAAATGGGAACAGTATTTCATAAAGCTAAGTTTTTCGTTTTTTGTCCGTGTGGTGACGGATGTCCGTGTGGTGACGGATGTCCGTGTGGTGACGAATTAAGAATACGGAATGTCACCACCCCCTATCATCCCATGGGTGTCGTAAGAGCCGACAGAGGGAGCAAATTATGCAGAGAACAGCACTGTAAGAGAAGGAAAACTTGATACAAACCCTATGCCAACCTGTTTGGCCCGCGTGGTATAGTAGACCAATTCCTCCTTTCAAAGGAGAGGCCTAGTCCAGCAGTGGACTATTAAAGGCTGATGATGATGAAGTTTTTGATTTACGCACAATATTTCAGTTCTTATGATTACATTTTCGAAGTTTATAACACGAATAATAATATAACATAAAATAACAGCTAGTAGGTAGTATTCTATACCCAGATAACATAGTTAATAATTTCTAGTTATCTTTGTCTTTCCTTTAGTGCTTCGAAAGGGTCAAAGCTCAATCAGGCGAGAATCGGGGAAGCACTTCGGCGTGCGATTCTAAGTAGTCGTATGCCCCAGTGACCTGCGTTATAGTTATAACTATTGAGTTGTACAATCTATTAAAATATACCTGCAATGAAGATACTTCTAATAGATGACAGTGCAACTATAAAAAACTAGGAAGGATGTTGAATTGCCATAAAAAAATGTTTTCACTAAAAATGCTTTATTTTTTCTCCTGATCCTTAATGTTTGATCGTAGTCACCTGTTTATAACTTTGGTCACCACACCACACCTCGCTTCTCTCATTGATTTAGATTCACATCTATTAATAAATTTACATTTAATCCTGCAATTTAGTGTATTCCTTTTAGGTACCTACAAAAGTCGTTTGAAATGAACGGATTGCGTTTCCTAATACCCAAATTTAATAGGCATCTCAACACATCGATCTTCAAACGAGTTTATTATTTAACTGCACACTTGACATAATTTACAACAATCTCACAAATACAAAGGCATCGCTCAAATACTAAATTAAGTCTTAGTAGATGCGCATTTCATATTACACAAACTCACGTTTATACGAATTTTTAGCACCACCGGTGCTGAAAATTCGTCAGTCGCCGACTAAAAGTGGCGTGTCTGCCTTGACCCTTAATGTTTTAGAATTTTATTCAGAGACACGTACGACCCTAGCCACCATTAGAATTTCCTTACCAAATTTCCTTAGAGACTGAAACTGAGACGCTTGTTTTTGAACCCGCTTCTTGTTTTATTGCAACTTGAGAATTCGAAAATGGATGGAACGATATCTGTGACACCTTGAAAGGTTTGGAAATTGCTCCGATGGAAATGGTTCTTGTTTTCTTTTTATACTTTTACTAGCTTTCGCCCGCGGCTTCGCCCGCATGAAATTTTAATAAAGAGTAGCCTTTGTACTTCCCCAGGTTTCAAACTATCCATATCAAATTTCATCACAAACGGATCTGCACATTAGCCGTGTAGCATACATATAAACAGATAATACTTAAAATTAAGGAATGATTACGTTAGAGGTAGTATGAAAGTGGCGCCCATTGATGAAAAGGTAAAAGGGAGTCGACTGGCCTGGTATGGACATGTTATGCGGAGAGATGATATGTATGTAGTTAAAACAGTGATGAATATGCACGTAGAAGGACGAAAAGGGAGCGGGCGGCCAAGGAAAAGATGGATGGACTGTGTAAGGATGGATATGAAAAAGAAAGGGGTAAACGATCGGATGACTGGTGACAGAGAAGTATTGAAGCGAAGGACATACTGCGCCGACCCCAAATAAATTGGGACCAGGGCAAGACAATGATGAGTTGTCAAACTTCAGATAAAGATTAGTATGTAAGTATATTATTAAAATTATTGAAGAGCTTACATACCTACTGAAGAGATTAGCAGCAAAAATAAAAACTGAAAACATTACCACAAAGTACATAATCAGACCGCCTCCCCCGCCCCGCTGCGCTTAAGCGCGCCAACTCATAGTAAGCGCTTTTAAAAAGGCTGCGCATAGGTCAATTATATCGTGATAACTTTTAAACTATTCACCCAAACTACTTACTGTAAAAGACAACGTTCATCTACATTAAATACTGAAGACAATAAATTTTGCAATTTTGAAAACAATTTGATAACTACTCTAGAATGAGCATTGTAAAAAAGTATCAAATTTAATTATTTTTACGGACCACTTTTTAGTATATATTGGCTTCTACATAAAAGGTAGGTATATGCTGCCGCGGACTTTTATTTAGAACTTTTTAAGATAAACAATATCACCGTACATTATCTTCATGTAACTTCAACGGTTTAGGCAACGCACGCGAAGATAGGTTTCAGAGCTCAGGATTTTTACTGACTTCATTGATAATTTTCCTTATATTATGGCAACATTACATAAAATCTTTATAAATTGTAGCCTATGTGTTATTCTGATGTATAAACTATATTACTGTAAAGTTTCATCCAAATCCGTTCTGTAGTTTTTGCGTGAAAGAGTAACAAACATCCATACATACATCTTCACAAACTTTCGCATTTATAATATTAGTAGGATTTTACTAGTTATAGAGTTGTGCTGAGTTAACCCATATAGTATTATATATATGCTCGTATTTTATTGTCATACTGAATATACAGAAATATAATAACATTAGTTTATTCTGTAAGAAAAATTTAAGTTTATGAAAATCGTTTCTTTCGATATTAAAATACATACATACATACATAGATTCACGCCTGTTTCCCGGAGGGCTAGGCAGAGACTACGTAACGCCATTTGCAACGATCCTGACATACCTCTCTTGCTTCATTCACTCCCATCAAGTTTCTCATGCATGCTCTGCTGTTTAGGGTACTTCTGACCTGTCCTTTTTTAGGATGTTTCCAATCTGGTCAGAGAACGTTCGCCTAGGTAGCATCCAAGCACCCCAGACGAAGGGGAAGCCCTTCGTCCTGTCCCATTCACACTTGCTTTATATATCTTCTTTGTCAGTCTTTCGTCATCCATCTTCATGTGCCCAAACCATCTTAACATGCCTTTCTCGATGCTTGTCACTACATCTCATTTTACCCCACACACCTCTCTATTAAAATAGAAGAAATTGAATTCTTGATGACATGTAACTCACACAGCTCTTCCGTGTAGCTTTTTTACGTATTACTGAAAAACTCGAACAAATCTAAAATATACCTTCCAAAAACAAATAAAAATCTCTTCGAGAGACTTCTATCACAGACGCCGTAATAAGGAGTTAAAATAAAACTGTTTGCCTTCAAGATTGATAATTTAGTTTATTTAACGGGTTGCGGTGAGAACCGTTCACGTCCGTGCCCGCCATCTATAGTATACCAGTATACACTATACCGTGGAAATGACGTTCAATTTAAAAAGGGAATTAGTTTGCGATGCATTTTATAATTTAGATGTAGCGTAGAAATATTGGATATCTTCTATAAATCAATTGATTTAAGTGACAGGTCTTAATGAAAAGCTAAGAAAATGCAGTAGGTAACGCGTAGGTAGAATTGACATATATTTTTGATAGTTTGTGTTCCATTTTATAATTTAAATGTAGAGTAAGAAATTTTATAAAATAAGTTGATTAAATTGACACAGTCGTGTAAACGAAAATGTCGCAATATACACTTATATATTGAATAGACGTTTATTTTTAAAGATTATTCTGTAAATTGACAGAGAATATCAGTTTGTATTATAGGACGTAAGAGATGGCCACATATTACTAAAACAGATGTTAGACCTGAAATTCACTACATGAACACATGAAAATTTATACTCTTACAATCAACCAACAAAGTCCCAGAGTGCAGCAATCATAACTATTTATAGCGTATCTAAATTTTGACATACAACATGTCAAAATTTAGATACGCTATAAATAGTTATGTATAATAATCTGGGTTAGGTAGATTATTAGAAACAGTGTATCTTTTGAAAGTAGTTCATAGGTGAAGATATTACTTATTAGAGATATTCATCATCATCATATCAGCCAAACGACGTCCACTGCTGGACATAGGCCTCCCCCAAGGTTCTCCACACAGATCGGTCTTGAGCCGCCCGCATCAAAACGCCTCCCGCGATCTTGACAAGATCGTCGGTCCACCTTGCGGGGGGCCTACCTCTGCTGCGTTGTCCGGTACGTGGCCGCCACTCCAGAACCTTTCTGCCCCAACGGCCATCGGTTCTTCGAGCTATGTGCCCTGCCCACTGCCACTACAGCTTGGCTATCCGGAGAGCTATGTCGGCGACTTTGGTTCTACTGCGGATCTCCTCATTTCTGATTCGATCTCGCAGGGAAACTCCAAGCATAGCTCTCTCCATCGCCCTCTGAGTGACCTTGAGCCTTCTGATAAGGCCCATAGTGAGCAACCACGTCTCTGATCCGTAAGTCATCACTGACAACACACACTGGTCAAAGACTTTCGTCTTGAGACACTGCGGGATATCGGATCATATTAGAGATATTATTACGGTACAGTATGTACTTATGGCTATGTATAATGTATGTCTAGTCTCAATTTAGAATAGCTGAGTTATAGTTAGCATCTAAGGCTCTGTCGGGGTCAAGTTAGACCGATGAATAAAGGTGATTAAACAGTCCCGTAACAAGTAAAATCTGTATGAAATATCGAACACGCCAAAGAAATAATAAAAAATACCACCAAGAAATTTTGTAATCCTTACACAACATCAAAAAGGTTTCGGTACTGGTACCTTTTTCATATACTTGAATTCCACCATACATTTTATACATATTTTCGATTAAGTTTTTGGGTTAAAAATATCGAGATGTTTTTGTAACAATTTTCTTACGAAATTATACTATATTTTATACTAAACACATATGGAAAGGAGAGTAGGGATAAGGAGTTACCCATAGGCCAAAATGGAACCGGTCAACTATGACATCTATGAAATTATAGGTAACAGCATCTACACAAAAATACTTTGGCCTCGTAAGGTTCTGAAAAACTAAAGTAGGTTTAACTTACATGAAATACCACGGTGAAGTGAACAGGGGGCTATTTTATTTTAAATAATGTAGCAGTAAATATATTTTAGAAAACAGAAAAGCTTTATTATATGTTTAATAAATCATGAACACAGTGACATTGGATACCGAAATCATAGAGACATAGTACTTTAGGTTGTTACTTTTAGCTTTAGATTAAAGCGGTAAATGACAGCACCCTTTATCGGATAATATATACTAAATATTTGATAAATTACTGTCGTGGGTAAACCTCGCCTAATTTATCATTGGTTAGGCTAGGTTTTCATTTCATACCACAAAATAAACAGATATCTAATAAAATTGGTGAACAGTCATTACAAAATCCAAAAAGTTACCCACGCCTTACAGCGCGGCATATGATAAAACATTGCTTAGCCTACGTCACTAGAAAAACGGTCAGTTGTGAAATATTAGCGGGGGCCGAAACATTTTTCATCCGTTTTCCTCCTACACCTCCAGTTGCAAGTTCATGAATATTTCACCCGGGATCAATTATTAAAATGATTTACTACTCTCCGCCTGTGTAAACGTAGCGGCAATGTGTGCCAAATTTTTTTCATTGTGAATAAGTATTATGTATACGTAAGGCATGTTTCCGAATATTTCTTGGAACAACTAAACAAATAAAATTCATGTCGCGTACGTAGTTCTTGTGATGGTTCCTACGCATAAGCTACCAAAATGGCGCCCAGATGTATTGTCCAGTTGTAAACAATGGACAGATGCTAGCCCGTTATTATATGTTTTTAGTACATATTAGCAGAATGCTTTACATGTCTTAACGACTCAACGCGTTATAACATTTAGCTTATCTTTACTTGAACATTTGTTTTTAAAATTTAATGTGTGTTTCAGCAATTTGTCTATATGTTATCGCTAAATGTTAAACTACGTTTATGCATTATTGGTCAGGCTTAGAAACATCTAAACCTAGATTAGGCTGATGGCTCTGACCCAGACGTTATTGAATAATGTACTCCAAATCCGACAGTTTAACGATACCCCACAGCACCGAAATATCTGCTTTTAGAACACCTTCAATCTTAGCGGGGTATTAACATGCAAAGTGATACTAATCCTATCTTAGTTCATGTTTCACTTAAAATATCAGCCGTGTCTGCTAAGCCGTCCATGACGCGTTGTAAACCGAACACGATCTCACAAGAGACTTCGATAAAAATGCAGTGTAACTGCGCGGCATTTCGCTTGCAAATTGCTCGTCGCAGGTATAAATATCATGTTACGTCACGTCGCATGAAGGCATTAGCATATCGATGCCACGTCGAACCATGGCGCCTGCTGAAAATGTACTCAAAAGTCGTTGTCAATGTTGGTCACTTACGGCCGTTTTCAATATTCGATCTGTACATGGATTTTGAGATTCGAGATTCGTGTTTGACACATTTTGTATGGAGCCTATGTCAAAAACGAATCTAAAATCTACAGATCTTTCTATATATCGAATATTGATTTCTGTAGTAAGATAACAACGGCTACATTTTTGTTCGAAATACTGCAAAATTTTGTGTTTTATTTATTCAGTTTTAATGGTGAATTTTACCGAAAACATTTATCTCAGAGATATTTGTTATGTTTCTTTAATTTATTATCAAAGTTTTCAACTTTGAGACGTAGTATAATTTTTAGTCTTGCATTAGCAACGGGTTTAGGTAGATGGTTTATCGAATTAGCCTAGGTGAAATTGACTAAGCTTTTTCCGTTAGGTACTGCATGATTGTGTGAACTCTACAAAAGTAGAGTTTCCAAAAATAGCTGTACCGCGGTTCTGCTAGTTATCGATTTTCTTTTTTCGGTAAAAGACTGGAACGTGGAAGTACTGCATTATTACAGAATATTGACTTATAATAGCGGAACAGAACAGATGGCTGAGCAAGTATAACACTTCATGTCACTTCATGTCAATGTCACTTCTCAATCTTTACATCTACTACATTCTGTTGTCTTTTTTACCTGCTTGATTTCTGTCTGATTCATGTGCGTTCGTATAAAGGTAAAGTACTTATATTTTAATAAGCAAAAATATAGAAATAACCTGTCACTACAAATGCCAATTTAGAACACACATCCCAGTGTTAAATCAGTATATGCCAAACCTAATTTCACCTAATGTTGTATTGTATATTGTAATTGTTGGTTAGGATTATAGCCGCAAAGCCTCTGTGATGGAAAATGAGATTCCTAGTTAAAATTAGTTAGTGTTATGTTTCATTTGTTTCCAACTCGTATTTTGTGTAGTACATTTTAAAGCCGGCTTGTATTTCGACGAGAATGAATTGTTTATATACTTCTATTGTTACGTAGCATATTTCGAGAAGTTTATTTAGTAAATATAAAAGCGTCTTAATCTGTCTAGCGTGTTTTTACTACTCGTGACCTTCTCTGACTTTCATGATTGATGTTCTAGATTTTCTTCTGTTCGCCGAATTTGAACAATAACCGGCTTCCACGAGTGGGCAGTTATTTACAGAAATTGTACGTCGTGGCCATCAGACCTCCCTCGGCCAACATTACATTAGCCCGTTTACGGACCTCGAGATACACCTGACCCTTTATCTTTTACGATTATCTTTGTTGCGCGAAAATTCAATGTGTTTCAATTTAATTTTAGGTGGCGTCTTGTCTATTATAGTACGTTATAAGGGTTCTGAAGTAAGCGAGCCGTATAGATAGTTGTTAAGATAAAGAATTTAGCTCAGAGCCGAGACGCGTATTTACAAAAGCTCGACATTTACCTGACACGGTATTCAAGCCGGCCGATTGTGCCCGCTCTCTCAACCATGCTACACGATAAACGATGAAAAGACCTACACCGGACACACCATTCATGTATATCATTGAGTGCCTACACGGCCGGTAACTATCCGATATATATATCCTATACCGGTAACTATATGTATAAAACCGAGGAAACGCCGCGTTCAGATTAAGTTCATGCATAGTCACCGTGTATGTTAACACGTCCCGTCTTCTACTATTGCTACATGAACGGAATTGTAACAAAATGTTTTCTCTTTGTCATATTATCATGTTGCCGGGTGGAATTTGCCTTTCGGCTTTAAAGGCACGTGTCGCAAAGGCAAAAAGGTTAGAATAACGGTTTTTGGCGTTACTTTGAAGTTTTAACACATGATCTTTGTGACCCCTGTTATGTCTGCGATGTGAGTAACTGTATACGAGGGTTTTAAACGTAGCGATGCGCCTTTATTATATTGTTGTTTTTGAATAGGATTGCGAAAATAGCTCTCAATGTTCTTAGCTGTCAATACACACAGTAAGTGTAAAAGGATGTGTTTACTGTTATTTCGTTTATTTTATACGTGGTTAGTCAGCTATTTGTTGTAGGCTTATGTCTGGTTTTGTTAAACACCCTACTTCTGAGACAGAATTAAGAGCTGGATACAATGTATTCATTGTACAAACATTTCTCTTTTATTCATGTTCAGCCAGCTCTCCTCCAGCGGTTTCACTTACGTTGTTGTCGGTATCATTACAACAGCAAACTACAGCTTATACTTAAAAAGCCATATAAAGTTCTCTAATTTTCAGTGAAAGTCCCTTTAAAAGCCGTTCAGCCGTTCCTCGGACAAACAAAAAGATAGACTGACAGACACAAAAAAAAAGGTTGTTTATGTTTTGATATCGTGTGACTAAGTAACTATGCATATTATATAAAAATATAGTTATTTTTAAATTACAGACCGACAGACTTAAATGTTATGTATGTATCTATAGAAAGGTGTATAGATTAATATCAACAGGTGTGTACGAGACCTATATAACGCCTCCTCTTAAAATCGAGTTACCTTGAGTATCGTACGTGCTAATACGCTTAACATACGCGGCGCTGATCTTCTTATAGGCTCTACATCGTTGCTTCATGTATAAAGAAACGCCTAGCATAAATGTAAAATATACATACAATATAATACTACATAATTTAATTTGAAATGTTGATTTTCAATTTGTTCAGACAATGTCTGTTGACATTCTGATTCTTCGATGTCTAAATCTTTCTTTAGTTGGTTATGATTACTTTTTAATCATACTGTAGAAGTCAAATGCTGAAATATTTATCCGTTTGTCCAACTTATTATCTGACCTTGAATTTTGCAAAAAGCTATATAAAAGATGTTCAATAGTAAAAATCAGTTGGTTTAAAAATCACTGACCTACGAAAGTACTACCAACTTGATCCTACTTTTCTTGGAAGTATACAACGAGAATAAAATAAGTACGTTGTAGTTTTTTAAATAATTTCTACGATAGTCATAGCAAGCGAGCGTATTCCTTTTTAAATAGTCGGCTTCGCACTAGTGATTCTTCCGGCGTTGTAGGTGTCTATGGGCGGGGGTGACCGCTTTCCATCAGGTGATTCAGTTGTCTTCCTACGCAATAAAAAAAATACAATGTAACAAAATTATTGCTTTTAACAATTTCATAATTAGTTTGAAGTTGTCCAGGTTGCGATCCACGACTTTCGGCTTAAGGTCTGGGGTCAGCTAAAAACTTATTATAGCGTTACATTAAAATATGAAAGCAAAACGACCTACAATGGCATGCTATATTTGGTACATTAACTGCATCTTTATAAAGCAACCCGGCCGTATCTTGTCAACTATCACCCTTGTGCCCCGGACACTTTTATTTGTATATTTACAAGAGTATACTCAATTGTCCGGATCGTTTCGCGCGGAGAGTACGATAAACCGTTGAAAAGATGAAATATAGACCGGGAGGCGACCCAGAGGTCACTGTTGATTCAAAGGGTCGTATGTATATGTTAGGATGTGTTAGGTAACATATTTGTGAACATAGAAAAATCTACAAGTATCATAGGTACTCCTTGTTTACCTCATTCATCTAAACTTATAATATTGATACGTATCTAATCGCAGGCCTATTATGAGTACAAAGTACTCATTTGGATCGAGTATTAAAGAAAACAGCTAGGAAGATTTTTGTGTTTTATGTGAGTGAAGTCTAAATAGGGACATCTAGTAAAAACACACTCAACACGGTAACATTTCATTCATTCTCATATAACATATATATTTATCAGAAGTCTTTTATTGGTTTATAAAGTCACCTATGTTTTCCTACGTAATCTGAGGCATGAATCTGAGATGTAATTGGAATGAATGAAATATATTTATTTCAGGTCTGCCTTTATCTAGCTTTACCAGCAAACTAGTTCGTACTATGTCTGCCCTTTCTACTTGATCTGAGATGGAGTGTTAGTAATGTTTATATTTTTTCGACAAGCCTCCTTTGTAAAGTGTATAGAGAGAGGTTTTTTATTATTATTTTAGTGAATAGAGCCATTATTCTCGTACTTTGTTTGCGTTTTGCTTTATGTTTCGATCAGCATGACTTATCCGAGACTCAGTGAACTAAAAGTGAGTCACACGAGCATCGTTCATCCGAATATTGGATAAAAATTGTTTTTGTATCGAATTGTTCCAAACAAGTGTGAGACAAAGCAATATTTTATCCAAATATCACAGTTTTTCTACATCATTTAACATATCGTATTTTATAATATAAAGTTATTTGTTCCCTTGAAGAAGTTCTTCAATCTATTAAATGACTACACTACCAACGGTTTCACCTATGTGAATATTGGTTATCCCGACAAAATGTAGCCTATTAGTTATTCTGCTGTATAAGCTATATAAAATATAATAATATATGTGTAAACTTACATCAGTTTAGTATTTTTGTCTCAATAAGCAAACATCCCGCACTTGGCCAGCGTGGTGGACTATACCTAGTCTTATCCTTCTCATAGTGAGAAGAGGCCCGTGCCCAGCAGTGGGACAGTATATAAACTACAGGGCTGAAGAAGATGAAGCAAACATCGATCTTTCTTTACAAACTTTTGTATTTATGATAGCACCTATACGTAAAATTAGAACCTTTATACCTGTATATGGTACGAAGACCAGCAAAAATACAGTTTTATTTGTTATAATAATAATATTAGTAGACGTAGGAGGCTATATATTTAATTAGCAATGTTTTTTATTCCAGAACAATGACGTTAAAAATATACAATAAGTATGTTCTGACATTTAACTAAAAATAACTATTAATAAAAGACGTCACAGACATATTATTACTCATTAAAAGTAGACTACTTTCAATAAGTAGGATTATTATACCTGTGATGGTGAGAATATACCCATGTATATACCCTCATGTATACGACAATCGTTGACTACATTTGCCAATTGACTCTATAAATCTAGATAGAGCCTGCTTAAAATTGTACTTACGACAATTTTGGAAGCGAAAGGCTATGTGGGACCGCTAAGGCGCTTTCGTAAAGAATTATTTTGAGGTTTTAATGCATCTTTTATTTGTCGAAAGTAGATTATCTTTGGCGCTGAGGTATGGATTAGCTCTTGTCTTAAATCGGTGTACGTGAAAGAAATGTAGGCATTTTCTGGAATTAATAATCCGTACATTAAAAAAATCGTAATAGCCTTTTATTCGTACACGAATACGAGCAGTAACTACTCACTTATACACCGAAAATCATTTTTGGCTAAATGCAAATGTGAAGTCTCCCGTAAAGTACTTTTATCAACCTTATGTAATTGAAATGCAAATTTACTCGCTATAGTTCTGCAAGATATATTATTCATTAAAATCTACCCTGTACTGAGTACATGGTTCCCAGAAACGTTTATAATACATGTATGTTCAGTGTACACAGGAAGACAATTATAGGTGACAATACAATCAATACATTGGACTAACAAGACTATTTACATGTCGTGTATGTAAAGCATTGCGTTGAATAAATAATAGCTGATTGTGTACACAGCGCTTAATTTATTTAACTACCTACATTTATTTATGCTGTAGGAGGGTATTATGTTAACTCTCGTTGAGTTGGATAGTAATTTCAAAGCCTGGACTTCTTCGGCGCCATTAGAAATCCATCATCATTTTGCTTAGAATTAATCTTAATATATAAAATCCTTGCGTTACTGACTGACTGACAGACACGCTACAGCCGAAACTATTGGGCGCAGGCAGCTGAAATTTGGCATGTATGTTTCTTGGGGACCGTAGGGGTGCACTAAGAAGGGATTTCCCGAAATTCCTACGAGATCCGCCAAAACGGGTAAATTAAAAAAAATTGCAGGCGTAGCTGCTGGCGTCCTCTAGTATTGAATAAATATGTATTACTGTAATTTCAGTAGGTAATCATTTGAAGTGAAAGCATAGTGGTGAGACTTGCAGACTGCTATGCACAAGTTTTTAAGTTCAAACCCCACGCATTAATGACCTTTCTGGTTGCGGATTCAATATTGTTAATGATTGCTTGCTAGAAGGCGAAGGAAAACATTGTGAGGAGATCTGTACGGCTGAGAGATATCCAGAATGCTCTCGACAGCCATGTAAAGCCTGCCAATCCGAACATGGCCAGCGTGGAGCACATTGATATAGCTAGCAGTGGCATAGTTTATATGCAGGGTTGATATAATTATACATTTTGGACCACATTTTCAGTATCTATGTTAAGTTCATATGTGAGCATAACGATTTTGTTGCGGTAATAAACACATACGACTGCCTCCTTGGTCTCGCGGCATAAATGTGCGCGTAGGATTGGGAGGTCTCGGGTTCGATCCCGGGTCGGGCAAAGTGTTTTTGGGTTTTTTCGTTTAGAAATTTTCAGTAGCAGCACGGAGTCTGGTAATGTGCCCGGTACGGCAATAGGCTCGCCCCCTATTACGTGGGACCTAAAAATTCATGGCGAAATGTGGGTGTAATATTTACACCTCTGCCTACCCCTTCGGGGATACAGGCGTGAGACTATAAATAAAAATAAAAACACATACATACTTCTCGGAACTAGCCAATGGACATAAAACATGTACAAAATCCCTTTTAGCTAAAATAACATCGGTATCTAGTTTCTTTTCTTGCGTAAGTAAGCTTTTACAAGAAAGCCGTACGGCTAATATCAATCTAGACATTATTACTGAACATAAAAGAAGCTTAGGTACGATAATATCGTAGAGTAAACAAACACGACTCATGTTGTACTATAGGCGCCATCGGACACACAAATAAGATGAGTAAATAATCTCACTATGTTTTGGATTAATGAGTCAGTGTGTATCTATTTGTCTACCTGAAAAACTTTATAGTAAATAACTGCGCCGTATTTGATTTTGATTTAGTTTGCTGTATGCTTAAAACCCAAGAAAATATACGAGTATGTATAGGACTTAACCTCGACCTAATTCAGATTCCATTTGTATATATTTGCTAATTAACCTTATTTATTTTTTTACAGTACTGAACCATTTATACATAAAATTAAAAGGTTTCTGTACCTAAGAGCAAATTCATACAAAATAATTTAGACTGTCGAGTACAGATGGCTATCTTCTCAAACGGTCAGTGAACAGTCTCTCCGAGACCACGATCGGTGCAAGACGATTGAAACGTCAGAAAAAAATCGGTATTTATACCTTAAACAAGTTAAGTTTACGCGATTCGACCTTTAGACCCGCTGAATTAATTTGTATGAAGTATACAGATCGCAAAATGTTAAAATCGATTATAAGCAATATCTTGCCGAAAATAATATTGAAATTCATATATACTCGTAATTATAATATTCGTAAATGCATTCCGAGTGCATAGTGGTTAGTGTGAGTCATAAATTTGGTTTCAATAATATTTGTAAATTCCCTCGCAGGATCCCCTGTGGGAAATTTCTATCAGAATATTGTGTTGGTACAACTGTTTTGCAAGCACTGTACTGCATTATATTAAGTTTAAGTACAATGCTTATAATACGATTTTATTTTACTTACAACAAAATGTGACTTTTCTTTGAATAGATCGTGATTTAAAATTTTATTCAGCTTAGTATTTTCTTTTGAGATTTAAGTCTCAAAAATGTATTGACATGGCCATTCTGGAATATTAATAAATACACATACAACTTACAGTCAGACATATAACTTACAGTCATGTGCCAACATAAATGTTAAAAGCTCAAGTAGTGTAGTCATATCTAATGTATACGCTAGTGCTGCGCATATTGAAATGAAACTACTGTTCGCACACGGATGTTATAGTGAATCAAAATTATTTATTTAGCAAATAAAAAGCAACCTTAAATATAATATTAAAACTAAAATTTACCACAGTAAAATGGGAACAGTATTTCAAAAAGCTCAGTTTATGATTCACGCACAATATTTCACTTCTTGTGATTACATTTTCGAAGTTTATAACACGAATAATAATAATCAGTATAACATAAAATACAGCTAGTACCTAGTATTCTCTAGCCAGATAACATAGTTAATAATTTCTATTTATCTTCGTCACTTTCCTTTAGTGCTTCGAGAGGGTCAAAGCTCAATCAGGCGAGAATCGGGGAAGCACTTCAGCGTGCGATTCTAAGTAGTCGTATGCCCCAGTGACCTGCGTTATAGTTATAACTCTCTATACTATTTTAAGTGCTAGAATTGTACCATCTGTTAAAATATACCTGCAATGAAGATACTCTTAATGGATGACAGTGCAACTATAAAAATCTAGGCAGGATGTTGAATTGCCATAAAAAAAAATTCACAAAAAATACTTTATTTCTTTTCCTGATCCTTAATGTTTGATTGTAGTCACCTGTTTATAACTTTGAACGCCACACCACACCTCGCTTTTCTCATTGATTTAGATTCACATCTATTAATAAATTCACATTTAATCCTGCAATTTAGTGTTTTCTAGAACTGCCTCCGTAGTCCAGTGGATAGCGTATGCGACTGCTGATCGGAGATCCCGGGTTCGATTCCTATTATTCCTAGTACGTAGTGGTACCTAAAAATTAATGGCGAAATGTGGGTATAATGTTGCTAATGTTACACCTCTGCCTACCCCTTCGGGGATACAGGCGTAAGTCTATAAAAAATAATGTAGTGTTTTATTCCATTTAGGTATCTACCTACACAAGTCGTTTGAAATGAACTGATTGCGTTTCCTAATACCCGAATTTAATAGACATCTCAACACATCGATCTTCAAACGAGTTTATTATTTAACTGCATACTTAACATAATAATAATAATAATAATTTACAACAATCTAACAAATACAAAGGCATCGCTAAAATACTAAATTACATCTAAGTAAATGCGCATTTCATATTACATAAACTCACTTTTATACGGTGGTGCTGAAAATTCGTCAGTCGCCGAATAAAAGTGGAGTGTCTGCCTTGACCCTTAATGTTTTAGAATTTTATTCAGAGACACGTACGACCCTAGCCACCATTAGAATTTCCTTACCAAATTTCCTTAGAGACGGAAACTGAGATGTTTGTTTTTGAACCCACTTCTTGTTTTATTGCAACTTGAGAATTCGAAAATGGATGGAACGATATCTGTGTCACCTTGAAAGGTTTGGAAATTGCTCCGATGGAAATGGTTCTTGTTTTCTTTTGATACTATTTACGATTACGATTTTATTTTACTAATTTTAGAGTTGTGTTCAGTTAACCCGCATAGTATTATATCTATGCTCGTATTTTATTGTCATACTGAATAAACAGAAATGTAATAACATCAGTTTATTCTGTAACAAAAATTGAAGTTTATCAAAATCTTTTCTTTCGATATTAAAATAGAAGAAATTGAATTCTTGATGAAATGTAACTCACACCGCTCTTCCGTGTAGCTATTGTACGTATTACTGAGAAACTCGAACAAATCTAAAATATACCTGCTAAAAACAAATAAAAATCTCTTCAAGAGACTTCTATCACAGACGCCGTAATAAGGAGTTAAAATAAAACTGTTTGCCTTCAAGATTGATAATTTAGTTTATTTAACGGATTGCGGTGAGAATCGTTCACGTCCGTGCCCGCCATATATAGTATACTAGTATACACTATACCGTGGAAATGACGTTCAATTTAAAAAGGGAATTAGTTTGCGATGCATTTTATAATTTAGATGTAGCGTAGAAATATTGGAAATCTTCTATAAATCAATTGATTTAAGTGACAGGTCTTAATGAAAAGCTAAGAAAATGCAGTAACGCGTAGGTAGAATTGACATATATTTTTGATAGTTTGTGTTCCATTTTGTAATTTAAATGTAGAGTAAGAAATTTTATAAAATAAGTTGATGAAATTAATAAAGTCGTGTAAACGAAAATATCGCAAAATATACTCATAGGGAATAGACGTTTATTTTTAGATTATTCTGTAAATTGACAGAGAATATCAGTTTGTATTATAAGACGTAAGAGATGGCCACATATTACTGAAACGGATGTTAGACCTGAATTCACTAGATGAACACATGAAAATTGATAGTCTTACAACCAACCAACAAAGTCTCAGAGTGCAGCAATCATAACTATTTATAGCGTATCTAAATTTTGACATGTTGTATGTATTTATATATTAAGCCTAACCTATAACCTGTATTAAGGTTATATATATATATATATATATATATATATATATATATATATATATATATATTAGAAGCAGTGTATCTTTGGAAACTGGTTATGATACATAGATGAAGATATTACTTAGTAGAGATATTATAACGGTGCAGTATGTACTTATGGCTATGTATAATGTGCATAATATGTCTAGTCTCAATTTAGAATAGTCGAGTTATAGTTAGCATCTAGGGCTTTGTCTGGGTCAAGTTAGACCGATGAATAAAGGTGATTAAACAGTCCAACCGTTAGAAGTAAAATATGTAAGAAATATCGAACACGATAAAGAAATAATAGTAAATACCACCAAGAAATTTTGTAATCCTTACGCAACATCAAAAAGGTTTCTAATACAATCCATAAAAAGGGTACTGTTACCTTTTTCATATACTTGAATTCCACCATACATTTTATACATATTTTCGATTAAGTTTTTGGGTTAAAAATATCGAGATGTTTTTGTAACAATTTTCTTACGAAATTATATTATATTTTATACTGAACACATATGGAAAGGAGAGTAGGGATAAGCAGTTACCCATAAGCCAAAATGGAACCGGTCAACTATGACATCTATGAAATTATAGGTAACAGCATCTCCACAAAAACACTATGGCCTCGTAAGGTTCTGAAAAACTAAAGTAGGTTTAACTTACATGAAATACCACGGTGAAGTGAATAGGGGCCAATTTTATTTTATATAATGTAGCAGGAAATATATTTTAGAAAACAGAAAAGCTTTATTATATCTTTAATAAATCATGAACAGAGTGACATTGGATATCGAAATCATAGAGACATTGTACTTTAGGTTGTTACTTTTAGCTTTAGATTAAAGCGGTAAATGACAGAAATATTTGATAAATTACTGTCGTGGGTAAACCTCGCCTAATTTATCATTAGGTAGGCTAGGTTTTCATTTAATACCACAAAATAAACAGATATCTAACAAAATTGGTGAACAGTCATTACAAAATCCAAAAAGTTACCCACACCTTACATCGCGGAATATGATAAAACATTGCTTAGCCTACGTCACTAGAAAAACAGTCAGTTGTGAAATATTAGCAGGGCCCGAAACATTTTTCATCCGTTTTTCTCCTACACCTCCAGTTGCAAGTTCATGAATATTTCACCCGGGATCAATTATTAAAATGATTTACTACTCTCCGCCTGTGTAAACGTAGCGGCAATGTGTGCCTAAGTTTTTTCATTCTGTATAAGTATTATGTAAACGTAAGGCATGTTGCCAAATATTTCTTGGAACAACTAAACAAATAAAATTCATGTCGCGTACGTAGTTCTTGTGATGGTTCCTATGCATAAGCTACCAAAATGGCGCCCAGATGTATTGTCCAGTTGTAAGCAATGGACAGGTGCTAGCCCGTTATTGTACGTTTTTAGTACATATTAGCAGAATGCCATACATGTCTTAACGACTCAACGCGGTATAACATTTAGCTTATCCTTACTTGAACATTTGTTTTTAAAATTTAATGTGTGTTTTCGGCAATTTGTCTGTATGTTATCGCTAAATGTTAAACTACGTTTATGCATTATTGGTCAGGCTTAGAAACATCTAAACCTAGATTAGGCTGATGGCTCTGACCTAGACGTTATTGAATAATGTACTCCAAATCCGACAGTTTAACAATACCCCACAGCACCGAAATATCTGCTTTTAGAACACCTTCAATCTTAGCGGGGTATTAACATGCAAAGCGATACTAATCCTATCTTAGTTCATGTTTCACTTAAAATATCAGCCGTGTCTGCTAAGCCGTCCATGACACGTTGTAAACCGAACACGATCTCACTAGAGACTTCGATAAAACTGCAGTGTAAGTGCGCGGCATTTCGCTTGCAAATTGCTCGTCGCAGGTAGAAATATCATGTTACGTCACGTCGCATGAAGGCATTAGCATATCGATGCGATGTCAAACCAAGGCGCCTGCTGAAAATGTACTCAAGAGCCGTTGTCAATGTTGGTCACTAGCGGCCATTTTCAATATTCGATCTGTACATGGATTTTGAGATTCGAGATTCGTGTTTTTGACACATCTTGTATGGAGTTTATGTCAAAAACTAATCTAAAATCTACAGATATATCTATATATATACATCGAATATTGAATTCTGTATAACAACGGCTACATTTTTGTTCGAAATACTGCAACATTTTGTGTTTTATTTATTCAGTTTTAATGGTGAATTTTACCGAAAACATTTATCTGGGAGATATTTGTTATCTTTGTTTAATTTATTGTCAAAGTTTTAATCTTTGAGATGTAGTATTTTTGCTATTCTTGAATTATTACTGCGACATGTTTAGATAGATCGTTTATCGAATCAACCTAGATGAAATTGGTTGAGCTTTTCCGTTAGGTACTGCATGATTGTGTGAAGTCTACAAAAGTAGAGTTTCCATAAATAGCTGTACCGCGGTTCTGCTACTTATCGATTTTCTTTTTTCGGTAAAAGACTGGAACGTGGAAGTACTGATTATGACAGAATATTGACATATAATAGCGGAACAGAACAGATGGCTCAGCAATTATAACACAAAACAATGTCACTTCTCAATCTTTACATCTACTACACTATGTTGTCTTTTTTACCTGCTTGATTTCTGTCTGATTTATGTCCGTTCGTATAAAGGCAAACTAGTTATATTTTAATGAGCAAAAACATAGAAATAACCTGTCACTACAAAATCCAATTTAGTACGCACATCGCAGTGTTAAATCAGTATATGTCAAACCTAATTTCATCTAATATTGTATTGCATATTGTAATTGTTGGTTAGGATTATAGCCGCAAAGCCTCTGTGATGGAAAATGAGATTCCTAGTTAAAATTAGTTAGTGTTATGTTTCATTTGTTTCCAACTCGTATTTTGAGTAGGTAGTACATTTTAAAGCCGGCTTGTATTTCGACGAGAATGAATTGTTTATATACTTCTATTGTTACGTAGCATATTTCGAGAAGTTTATTTAGTAAATATAAAAGCGTCTTAATCTGTCTAGCGTGTTTTTACATCTCGTGACCTTCTCTGACTTTCATGATTGATGTTCTAGATTTTCTTCTGTTCCCCGAATTTGAACAATAACCGGCTTCCACGAGTGGGCAGTTATTTACAGAAATTGTATATCGTGGCCATCAGACCTCCCTCGGCCAACATTACATTAGCCCGTTTACGGACCTCGAGATACACCTGACCCTTTATCTTTTACGATTATCTTTGTTGCGCGAAAATTCAATGTGTTTCAATTTAATTTTAGTTGGCGTCTTGTCTATTATAGAACGTTATAAGGGTTGTGAAGTAAGCGAGCCGTATAGATAGTTGTTAAGATAAAGAATTTAGCTCAGAGCCGAGACGCGTATTTACAAAAGCTCGACATTTACCTGACACGGTATTCAAGCCGGCCGATTGTGCCCGCTCTCTCATCCATGCTACACGATAAACGATGAAAAGACCTACACCGGACACACCATTCATGTATATCATTGAGTGCCTACACGGCCGGTAACTATGTATAAAACCGAGGAAACGCCGCGTTCAGATTATGTTCATGCAAAGTCACCGTGTATGTTAACGCGTCCCGTCTTCTACTATTGCTACATGAACGGAGTTGTAACAAAATGTTTTCTTTTTGTCATATTATTATGTTGCCAGGTGGAATTTGCCTTTCGCCTTTAAAGGCACGTGTCGCAAAGGAAAAATGGTTAGAATTATGGTTTTTGGCGTTACTTTGAAGTTTTAACACATATCTTTGTGACCCCTGTTATGTCTGCGATGTGAGTTACTGAATACGAGGGTTTTAAACGTAGCGATGCGCCTTTATTATATTGTTGTTTATGAATAGGCTTGCGAAAATAGCTCTCAAATGTAAAAGGATGTGTTTACTGTTACTTTGTTTATTTTATACGTGCTTAGTCAGCTTCAGTCATTTTGCTCATAGCGATAAGGCCGCCTTTTGTACAATTTGTAAATTTTGTATTATGAATGTCATAAAATGTTTTATGGTGTACAATACAGAATATACTATTCTTTGTCTTGTATTGTTAAATACCTTATTTTTGAGGCAAAAGTAAGAGCTGGATACAATGTATTCATTGTACCTACATACATTTCTCTTTTATTAACGTTAAAAAAAATATTACGCACTAGCTGTCTCCAGCGGTGTCACTTATGTTGTTTTCGGTATCATTACAACAGCAAACTATAGCTTATACTTAAAAAGCCATAGAAAGTTCTCTAATTTTCAGTGAAAGTCCTTTTAAAATCCGTTCAGCCGTTCCTTTGACAAACAAAAAGACAGACAGATAGACTGACAGACACAAAAAAAAGTTTGTTTATGTCTTGATATCGTGTGACTAAGTAACTATGCATATTTTAGAAAAAATATAGTTATTTTTAAATTACAGACCGACAGACTTAAATGTTATGTATGTATCTATAGAAAGGTGTATTGATTAATATCAACAATTATTTACGAGACCTATATAACGCCTCCTCTTAAAATCGAGTTACCTTGAATATCGTACGTGTTAATACGCTTAACATACGCGGCGCTGATCTTCTTATAGGCTCTACGTCGTTGCTTCATGTATAAAGAAACGCCTGGCTTAAATGTAAAATATACATACAATATATACATACTATTACAAAATCTAATTTGAAATGTTGATTTTCAATTTGTTCAGACTATGTTTGTTGACATTCTGATTCTTCGATGTCTAAAACTTTCTTTGGTTGGTTATAATTACTTTTTAATCATACTGTAGAAGTCAAATGCTGAAATATTTATCCGTTTGTCCAACTTATTACCTGACCTTTAATTTTACAAAAAGCTATATAAAAGATGTTAAAAAGTCAAAATCGGTTGTTTTAAAAATCACTGACCTACGAAACTACTACTAACTTGATCCTACTTTTCTTGGAAGTATACAACGAGAATAAAATAAGTACGTCGTAGTTTTTTAAATAATTCCTGCGATAGTCATAGTAAGCTTGCATGTTCATTTTAAAAAATTTGGCTTCGCACTAGTGATTCTTCCGGCGTTGCAGGTGTCTAGGCGGCGGTGACCGCTTTCCATCAGGTGACCCAGTTGTCTTCCTACGCAATAAAAAAAAAGATTACAAAGTAACAAAATTATTGCTTTTAACAATTTCATAATCATTTTGAAGTTGTCCAGGTTGCGATCCACGACTTTCGGCTTAAGGTCTGGGGTCAGCTAAAAACTTATTATAGCGTTACATTAAAATATTAAAGCAAAACGACCTACAATGTCATGTTACATTTGGTACATTAACTGCATCTTTATAAAGCAACCCGGCCGTATCTTGTCAACTATCACCCTTGTGCCCCGGACACTTTTATTTGTATATTTACAAGAGTATACTCAATTGTCCGGATCTTTTCGCGCGGAGAGTACGATAAACCGTTGAAAAGATGAAATATAGACCGGGAGGCGACCCAGTGGTCACTGTTGATTCAAAGGGTCGTATGTATATGTTAGGATGTGTTAGGCAACATATTTGTGAACGTAGAAAAATCTACAAGAATCATAGTTGTTGTTTACCTCATTCATCTAAATTTATAATATTTATACGCAGTTAATCGCACGCCTATTGTGAGTACAAAGTACTCATTTGGATCGAGTATTAAAGAAAACAGGTAGGAAGATTTTTGTGTTTTATGTGAGTGAAGTCTAAATAAGGAGATCTAGTAAATACACACACTCAACACGGTAACATTTCATTCATTCTCATATAACTTATTACATCATCGTCTGATAGGCCCATCCTTTTCACGTCCCTTTGAACATTCGTCATCCACGTCAGATCATTGGTTTATAAAGTCACCTGTTTTCCTACCTAATCTGAGGCATGAATCTAAGATGTAATTGGAATGAATGAATTATATTTATTTCAGGTCTGCCTTTATCTAGCTTTACCAGCAAAATAGTTTGTACTATGTCTGCCCTTTAGTGTTAGTAATGTTTATATTTTTTCGACAAGCCTCCTTTGTAAAGTGTATAGAAAGAGATTTTTTATTATTATTTTAGTGAGTAGAGCCATTATTCTCGTACTTTGTTTGTGTTTTGCTTTATGTTTCGATGAGCATGACTTATCCGAAACTCAGTGAACTAAAAGTGAGTCACACGAGCATCGTTCATCCGAATATTGGATAAAAATTGTTTTTGTATCGAATTGTTCCAAACAAGTGTAAGACAAAGCGATATTTCATCCAAATATCAAAGTTTTTCTACATCATTTAACATATCGTATTTTATATTATAAAGTTATTTGTTCCCAAGAAGAAGTTTTCAGTCTATTAAATGATTACACTACAAACGGTTTCGCCTCTGTGAATATTGGTTATCCCGACAAAATGTAGCCTATTAGTTATTCTGCTGTATAAGCTATATAAAATATAATAATATTTCTGTAAACTTTTAATGAGTTCAGCAGTTTTGTCTCAATAAGCAAACCTCGATCTTTTTTCACTAACTTTTGCATTTACAATAGCAACAAACATAACATAACTTCATGCCTTTTATCCTAGAAGGGGAAGGCAGAGGTGTATTACACACCCACTTTTGGCCAGTTATATTTTGGTCCCAATGTAATAGGGGGCGAGCTTATTGCCATCTACCGGGCACTACAGCACCTATACGTAAAATTAGAACCTTTGTATATTTGATACGAAGACCATAAAAATACAGTTTTATTTATTATAATATTAATATTAGTAGACGTAGGAGGCTTTTTCATTACTGTTTGTAATACCAAAACAATGACGGTAAAAATATACATTAATTATATTCTGACATTTAACTAAAAATAACTATTAACGACGTCACAGGCATATTATTATTAATTATAAGACTACTTTTAATGAGTAGGAATATAACTGGGATGGTGAGAATATGCCCATGTATATACTTTCATGTATACGACAATCTTTGAATACATTTGCCAGTTGACTCTATAAGTCTATAGTGCCAAGATTGTGCCTGCATAAAATTGTGCGACAATTTTGGTAGCGGACGGCTATGTAGGATCACATAGGCGCTTTCGTAAAGAATTAATTTGAGGTTTTAGTGCATCTTATTCTTGATAGAGATTATCTTTGGCACTTAGGTAAGGTTTGGTCTTCACTTAAATCGGTGTTCGTAAAAGAAACGTAGGCATTTTCAGTAATTAATGTATGAAACATTAAAAGAAATCATAATAGCATATTCTTCGTACATGAATTGAGCAGAACTCGCTTATACACCGAAAATAATTTTTGGCTTAATGCAAATGTGAAGTCCCGTAAAGTACTTTTATCTACCTTATGTAATTGAAATGCAAATTGACTCGCTATAGTTCTGCAAGATACATATATTATTTATTAAAATCTACCCTGTACTGAGTACATGGTTCCCAGAGACGTTTATAATACATGTATGTTCAGTGTACACAGGAAGACAATTATAGGTGACAATACAATCAATACATTGGACTAACAAGACTATTTACATGTCGTGTATGTAAAGCATTGAGTTGAATAAATAATAGCTGATTGTGTACACAGCGCTTAATTTATTTAACTTCCTACATTTGTTGCTGTAGGAGGGTATTGTGTTAACTCTCCTAGAGTTGGATAGTAATTTCAAAGCCTGGACTTCTTCGGCCCCATTAGGAATCCATCATCATTTTGCTTAGAATTAATCTTAATATATAAAATCCTTGCGTTACTGGCTGACTGACAGACACGCCACGGCCCAAACTATTGGGCGCAGGCAGCTGAAATTTAGCATGTATGTTTCTTGGGAACCGTAGGGGTGTACTGAGAAGGGATTTCCCGAAATTCCCACGGGATCCGCCAAAACGGGTAAATTAAAAAAAATTGCAGGCGTAGCTGCTGGCGTCCTCTAGTATTAAATAAATATGTATTACTGTAACTACAGTAGGTAATCATTTGAAGTGAAAGCATACTGGTGAGACTTGCAGACTGCTATGAAGACGATTTCAAGTTCAAACCCAGCGCATTAATTACGTTTCTGGGTGCGGATTCAATTTGTTAATGATTGCTTGCTAGAAGGCGAAGGAAAACATTAAGAGGAAATCTGTACGGCTGAGAGATCTCCAGAATGTTCTCGACAGCCATGTAAAGCCTGCCAATCCGAGCATGGCCAGCGTGGAGGACTGTAGCCTAACCCTTCTTACAATGATATAGCTGACAGTGGCATAGTTTATACCTATGCAGGGTTGCTATAATTATTAATTTTGGACCATTTCAGTATTTATGTTAAGTTCATATGTGAGCATAACGATTTTGTTGCGGTAATAAACAAATACGACTGCCTCGTTGGTCTCGCGGCATAAATGTGCGCGTGGGATTGGGAGGTCTAGGGTTCGATTCCCGGGTCGGGCTAAGTGTTATTGGGTTTTTCCGTTTAGAAATTTTCAGTAGCAGCACGGAGTCTGGTATATAGGCTCGCCCCCTATTACGTGGGACCTAAAAATTCATGGCGAAATGTCGGTGTTTTATTACACCTCTGCCTACCCCTTCGGAGGCGTGAGTATATACAAAATAAAAAAATAAAAATATTATCGTGTTTATCTGTGAAATGACAGAGTGGTGTAACATATTGTTATTAAAATTATCAATTAAAGAGGGATACATGTAGAATTAGCAAATCTATTTCAATTATTATTTTATACGAAATAAGATTTAACGATTAAGCAAAGTTGTTGGTTATATCATACCTGATACAAAAAGTTGTAATATTTACACCTCTGCCTACCCCTTCGGGGATACAGGCGTGAGACTATAAATAAAAATAAAAACACATACATACTACATACTTTGACGACCGGTTGGCGCAGCGGTAGTGTAAGCGACTGCCACGCCGAAGGTCGCGGGTTCGATTCCCGCTCAAGTCAAACGTTTTGTGTGCATGAACATGGATGTTTGTCTTGGTCTGGGTGTTTCTATGTATAATATGTATGTATTTACAAAAAAAAAAGTATATATGTATGTTTATCCATTGTCTAGTGCCCATAGTACAAGCTCTGCTTAGTTTGGGACTAGATGGTGTTGTGTGAATGTGGTAGAATATTATATTATATTATATTATATTATATTATATTATACTTCTCGGAACTAGCTAATGGACATAAAACATGTGCACAATTCCTTTTAAATGAAATGAAATGAAAATGTTTTATTTGCACCTCCACACAAACTTAAGAAACACTTAAAAATAAACTTAACAAACAAATAAACTTAAACTAGAGGTACACTTAAGATATAAGTAGCGAAAATAACATCAGTATCTAGTTTCTTTTTTTGCGTAAGTAAGCTTTTACAAGAAAGCCGTACGGCTAATATCAATCTAGACATTATTACTGAACATAAAACAAGCTTAGGTACGATAATATCGTAGAGTAAAGAAACACGACTCATGTTGTACTATAGGCGCCATCGGACACACAAATAAGATGAGTAAATAATCTCACTATGTTTTGGATTAATGAGTCAGTGTGTATCTATTTGTCTACCTACTTGTCTACCGGAAAAACTTTATAGTACTTAAATAACTGCGCCGAATTTGACTTTGATTTAGTTTGCTGTATGCTTTAAACCCAAGAAAATATACGAGTAGGTATGTATAGGACCTAATCTCGACCTAATGATAATGATATTTATTTCACACTAGAGGACGCCAGCAGCTACGCATGCATCTATTTTTTAATTTACCCGTTTTGGCCGATCCCGTGGGAATTTCGGGAAATCCCGTCTTAGTGCACCCCTACGGTCCCCAAGGAACATACATGCCAAATTTCAGCTTCCTGCACCCAATAGTTTCGGCTGTAGCGTGTCTGTCAGTCAGTCAGCAACGCAAGGATTTTATATATTAAGATAAAATAGAGTTCCTAATTCGGATTCCGTTTGTTTAAGGTTGCTGATTAACCTAATTTATTTTTTTACAGTACTGAACCATATATATACATAAAATTTAAATGTTTCCATACCTAAGAGCAAATTCATACAAAATAATTTAGACTATCGTGTACAGATCGCGATTGTCTCAAACAGTCAGTGAACAGTCTCTCCGAGACCACGATCGGTGCAAGACGATCGAAACGTCAGAAACAAATAGGTATTTATATCTTAAATAAGTTAAGTTAACGCGATTCGACCTTTAGACCCGCTGAATTAATTTGTATGAAGTATACAAATCGCAAAAGTTTAAAATCGATTATGAGCAACATCTTGCCGAAAATAATATTGAAATAGATATATACTCGTAGTTATAATTTTCATACATGCATTTCGATTGCATAGTGGTTGGTGTGAGTCATAAATTTGGTTTCAATAATATTTGTGAATTCCCTCGCGGGATCCCTTGTGGGAAATTTCTATCAGAATATTGTGTTAGTACAACTGTTTTGCAAGCACTGTACTGCATTATATTTAACACAATACTTTATAATACGAATTTATTTTACGACAAAAAGTGATTTTCCTTTCAAAAGATCGTGATTTAAAATTTTATTCAGCATAGTATTTTCTTTTGAGATTTAAGTCTTAAAAATGTATTGTCATGGCCTTTGTGGAATTTAAATAAATTCTTGCTTGTATTATGAATTGTCTTGAAAGTGCGTTGTACTCTAGATGTTTAGGGGAAACACTAACGAGACCAAGGGATTATAATGGTCTTATCTTGGTAATTCTATCACATTAGGCTGACTTAATGACGTCATTACGAAGTGTTTATATCAAGGTCAATGCTCAGATATGGCATAATATAAGCTCAAGATGTCTTACATTATAAACCGTAATAATAATACGATTTTATTTAACTTACAACAAAAAGTGACTTTTCTTTGAATAGATCGTGATTTAAAATTTTATTCAGCTTAGTATTTTCTTTTGAGATTTAAGTCTCAAAATGTATTAACATGGCGTTTGTGGAATATTAATAAATACACATACAACTTACAGTCATACATATAACTTACAGTCATGTGCCAACATAAATGTTAAAAGCTCAATTTGTGTAGTCATATCTAATGTATACGCTAGTGCTGCGCATATTGAAATGAAACTGCTGTTCGTAAACGGATGTTATAGTGAATCAAAAATATTTATTTAGCAAACAAAAAGCAACCGTAAATATAATATTAAAACTAAAATTCACCACAGTAAAATGGAAACAGTATTTCAAAAAGCTCAGTTTATGATTCACGCACAATATTTCACTTCTTGTGATTACATTTTCGAAGTTTATATCACGAATAATAATTATCAGTATAACATAAAATAACAGCTAGTAGTTAGTATTCTATAGCCAGATAACATAGTTAATAATTTCTAGTTATCTTTGTCACTTTCCTTTAGTGCTTCGAGAGGGTCAAAGCTCAATCAGGCGAGAATCGGGGCAGCACTTCGGCGTGCGATTCTAAGTAGTCGTATGCCCAGTGACCTGCGTTATAGTGTTATAGTGCGTTATACTGTTTTATGTGCTAGAGTTATACGATCTATTAAAATATACCTGCAATGAAGATACTCGTAATGGATGACAGTGCAACTATAAAAATCTAGGAAGGATGTTGAATTGCCATAAAAAAAATTCACTAAAAATATTTTATTTCTTTTCCTGATCCTTAATGTTTGATGTAGTCACCTGTTTATAACTTTGGTCACCACACCACACCTCGCTTCTCTCATTGAATGAGATTTACATCTATTAATAAATTCACATTTGATCCTGCAATTTGGTGTTTTATTCCATTTAGGTACCTACAAAAGTCGTTTGAACTGATTGTGTTTCCTAATACCCGAATTTAATAGGCATCTCAACACATCGATCTTCAAACGAGTTTATTCTTTAACTGCATACTTGACATAATTTACAACAATCTAACAAATACCTTTGTATTTGTTAGATTGTTGTAAATTATGTATATATTTATCGCTAAAATACTAAATTAAGTCTAGGTAGATGCGCATTTCATATTACACAAACTCGCGTTTATACGGTGATGCTGAAAATTCGTCAGTCGCCGACTAAAAGTGGCGTATCTGCCTTGACCCTTAATGTTTTTGAATTTTATTCAGAGACACGTACGACCCTAGCCACCATTAGAATTTCCTTACCAAATTTCCTTAGAGACGGAAACTGAGACGTTTGTTTTTGAACCCATTTCTTGTTTTATTGCAACTTGAGAATTCGAAAATGGATGGAACGATATCTATGTCACCTTGAAAGGTTTGGAAATTGCTCCGCTGGAAATGGTTCTTGTTTTCTTTTTATACTTTTATTTTACTAGTTATAGAGTTGTGCTCAGTTAACGCATATAATATTATATATATATGCTATTTGCATATTTTATTGTCAAACTGAATATACAGATATATACTCGTAATAACATTAGTTTATTCTGTAACAAAAATTGAAGTTTAGCAAAATCGTTTCTTTCGATATTAAAACAGAAGAAACTGAATTCTTGATGAAATGTAACTCACACCGCTCTTCCGTGTAGCTATTGTACGTATTACTAAAAAACTCTAACAAATCTAAAATATACGTTCCAAAAACAAATAAAAATCTCTTCGAGAGACTTCTATCACAGACGCCGTAATAAGGAGTTAAAATAAAACTGTTTGCCTTCAAGATGATAATTTAGTTTATTTAGCGGGTTGCGGTGAGAACCGTTCACGTCCGTGCCTGCCATCTATAGTAAACTAGTATACACTATACCGTGGAAATGACGTTCAATTTAAAAAGGGAATTAGTTTGCGTTGCATTTTATAATTTAGATGTAGCGTAGAAATATTGGCAATTTTCTATAAATCAATTGATTTAAGTGACAGGTCTTAATGAAAAGCTAAGAAAATGCAGTAACGCGTAGGTAGAATTGACATATATTTTTGATAGTTTGTGTTCCATTTTATAATTTAAATCTAGAGTAGGAAATTTTATAAAATAAGTTGATTAAATTGACACAGTCGTGTAAAGGAAAATATCGCAAAATACACTTATATATTGAATATACGTTTATTTTTAAAGATTATTCTGTAAATTTACAGAGAATATCAGTTTGTATTATGGAACAAAAGAGATGGCCACATATTACTGAAACGGATGTTAGACCTAAAATTCACTATATGGTTATTGATAACACATGAAAATTTATACTCTTACAATCAACCAACAATTCCCAGAGTGCAGCAATCATAACTATTTATAGCGTGTCTAAATTTTGACATGTTGTATGTATTATAATCTGTATTAAGGTAGATCTATTAGAAACAGTGTATCTTTGGAAACTGGTTCATAGATGAAGATATTACTTATAAGAGATATTATTACGGTGCAGTATGTACTTATGGCTATGTATAATGTATGTCTTGTCTCAATATAGAATAGCTGAGTTATAGTTGGCATCTAGGGCTCTGTCTGGGTCAAGTTAGACTGATGAATAAACGCGATTAAACAGTCCAAGCGTTAGAAGTAAAATATGTCAGAAATATCGAGCACGCTAAAGAAATATAAATACCACCAAGAAATTTTGTAATCCTTACGCGACATTAAAAAGGTTTTTAATACAATCCATAAAAAGGGTACTGTTACCTTTTTCGTATACTTGAATTCTACCATACATTTTATACATATTTTCGATTAAGTTTTTGGGTTAAAAATATCGAGATATTTTTGTAACAATTTTCTTACGAAATTATACTATATTTTATACTAAACACATATGGAAAGGAGAGTAGGGATAAGGAGTTACCCATAAGCCAAAATGGAACCGGTCAACTATGACATCTATGAAATTATAGGTAACAGCATCTACACAAAAATACTTTGGCCTCGTAAGGTTCTGGAAAACTAAAGTAGGTTTTACTTACATCAAATACCACGGTGAAATGAACAGAGGCCAATTTTATTTTATATAATGTAGCAGTAAATATATTTTATAAATCAGAAAAGTCGCTACGTATTATATCTTTAATACCTTTAATAAATCATGAACACAGTGACATTGGATATCGAAATCATAGAGACATTGTACTTTAGGTTGTTACTTTTAGCTTTAGATTAAAGCGGTAAATAACAGCACCCTTTATTGGATAATAGATATTAAATATTTGATAAATTACTGTCGTGGGTAAACCTCGCCTAATTTATCATTAGTTAGGAAAGGTTTTCATTTCATACCACAAAATAAACAGATTTCTAACAAAATTGGTGAACAGTCATTACAAAATCCAAAAAGTTACCCACACCTTACATCGTGGAATATGATAAAACATTGCTTAGCCTACGTCACTAGAAAAGCGGTCAGTTGTGAAATATTAGCGGGGGCCGAAACATTTTTCATCCGTTTTCCTCCTACGCCTCCAGTTGCAAGTTCATGAATATTTCACCCGGGATCAATTATTAAAATGATTTACTACTCTCCGCCTGTGTAAACGTAGCGGCAATGTGTGCCTAAGTTTTTTCATTCTGAATAGTATTATGTAAACGTAAGGCATGTTTCCGAATATTTCTTGGAACAACTAAACAAATAAAATTCATGTCGCGTACGTAGTTCTTGTGATGGTTCCTACGCATAAGCTACTAAAATGGCGCCCACATGTATTGTCCAGTTGTGAGCAATGGACAGATGCTAGCCCGTTATTATACGTTTTTAGTACATATTAGCAGAATACTTTATATATCTTAACGACTCAACGCGGTATAAAATTTAGCATATCTTTACTTGAACATTTGTTTTTAAAATTTAATGTGTGTTTTCGGCAATTTGTCTTTATGTTATCGCTAAATGTTAAACTACGTTTATGCATTATTGGTCAGGCTTAGAAACATCTAAACCTAGATTAGGCTGATGGCTCTGACCCAGACGTTATTGAATAATATACTCCAAAGCCGACAGTTTAACGATACCTGACAGCACCGAAATATCTGCTTCAATCTTAGCGGGGTATTAACATGCAAAGCGATACTAATCCTATCTTAGTTCATGTTTCACTTAAAATATCAGCAGTGTCTGCTAAGCCGTCCATGACGCGTTGTAAACCGAACACGATCTCACTAGAGACTTCGATAAAACTGCAGTGTAAGTGCGCGGCATTTCGCTTGCAAATTGCTCGTCGCAGGTAGAAATATCATGTTACGTCACGTCGCATGAAGGCATTAGCATATCGATGCGATGTCGAACCAAGGCGCCTGCTGAAAATGTACTCAAGAGCCGTTGTCAATGTTGGTCACTTGCGGCCATTTTCAATATTCGATCTGTACATGGATTTTGAGATTCGAGATTCGTGTTTTTGACACATCTTGTATGGAGTTTATGTCAAAAACTAATCTAAAATCTACAGATATATCTATATATATATAGAATATTGAATTCTGTATAACAACGGCTACATTTTTGTTAGAAATACTGCAAAATTTTGTGTTTTATTTATTCCGTTTTAATGGTGAATTTTACCGAAAACATTTATCTGGGAGATATTTGTTATCTTTGTTTAATTTATTTTCAAAGTTTTAATCTTTGAGATGTAGTATTTTTTTTAGTCTTGCATTATTCCTGCGACGTGTTTAGGTAGATGGTTTATCGAATTAGCCTAGGTGACATTGGCTAAGCTTTTTCCGTTTGGTACTGCATGATTGTGTGAACTCTACAAAAGTAGAGTTTCCAAAAATAGCTGTACCGCGGTTCTGCTACTTATCGATTTTCTTTTTTCGGTAAAAGACTGGAACGTGGAAGTACTGCATTATCACAGAATATTGACTTATAATAGCGGAACAGAACAGATGGCTGATCAAGTATAACACAAAACAATGTCACTTCTCAATTTACTACACTCTGTTGTCTTTTTTACCTGCTTGATTTCTGTCTGATTCATGTGCGTTCGTATAAAGGCAAACTACTTATATTTTAATAAGCAAAAATATAGAAATAACCTGTCACTACAAAAGCCAATTTTGTACACACATCCCAGTGTTAAATTAGTATATGCCAAACCTAATTTCACCTAATGTTGTATTGTTTATTGTAATTGTTGGTTAGGATTATAGCCGCAAAGCCTCTGTGATGGAAAATGAGATTCCTAGTTTAAATTATTTAGTGTTATGTTTCATTTGCTTCCAACTCGTATTTTGAGTAGTACATTTTAAAGCCGGCTTGTATTTCGACGAGATTGAATTGTTTATATACTTCTATTGTACGAAGCATATTTAGAGAAGTTTATTTAGTAAATATAAAAAAATATTTAAAGAAAAACAAAAAACCCGACTGCGTAAAAAATAATTAAAAAAATACGTGACAAAAATAACTTAAATAAAAACTAAAAAGAAAGAAACAAGGCTACTAGTTTAGACTTTAGAATTCTAATGCAGAACAGAACGACTCACAGTCGGGGCCCATTCAAATTTTACTAATCAAATGTTTCCAAGGGGCCCCGACTGTGAGTCGTTCTGTTCTGCATTAGAATTCTAAAGTCTAAACTAGTAGCCTTGTTTCTTTCTTTTTAGTTTTTATTTAAGTTATTTTTGTCACGTATTTTTTTAATTATTTTTTACGCAGTCGGGTTTTTTGTTTTTCTTTAAATATTTTTTTTATTTTATACTTTTTAGTTATTCACTGCTTTTTTATTTGTTTATCGTTTATACTTGAAGTAAAAACTTAAATCAATAAGTAACAACATTAGCGAGAATTATTGTTTTGTTACACAACAAACAACTTTAAATCGATATATATCCTAAATTATTATTTTAAATGAAAAATGATAAAAAGAACCTAAAGATGATTTTAAAATACCTATTCAACGACACCCCACATGACATAGTTCATCGACATTTTTTTTTTTAATTTTGACAATATGGCGTCTGGTTGATGCTGTGGTGAATTTTGATAACTGTCATGTCTTTAGTGACACTCGCAAAGTTAAGACGAATCGATTGACGTAAGAATCATCAAAATCGGCCTACGCATTTGGTCTCTAGAACGCCACATAGAAACAAACATACATACATACATACATGCATACATACATACATAGACTGATAATCACATTACCCTCCTTTGCGTCGCGCAGTCGGGTAAAAAGCGTCTTAATCTGTCTAGCGTGTTTTTACATCTCGTGACCTTCTCTGACTTTCATGATTGATGTTCTAGATTTTCTTCTGTTCGCCGAATTTGAACAATAACCGGCTTCCACGAGTGGGCAGTTATTTACAGAAATTGTATATCGTGGCCATCAGACCTCCCTCGGCCAACATTACATTAGCCCGTTTACGGACCTCGAGATACACCTGACCCTTTATCTTTTACGATTATCTTTGTTGCGCGAAAATTCAATGTGTTTCAATTTAATTTTAGGTGGCGTCTTGTCTATTATAGTACGTTATAAGGGTTGTGAAGTAAGCGAGCCGTATAAATAGTTGTTAAGATAAAGAATTTAGCTCAGAGCCGAGACGCGTATTTACAAAAGCTCGACATTTACCTGACACGGTATTCAAGCCGGCCGATTGTGCCCGCTCTCTCATCCGTGCTACACGATAAACGATGAAAAGACCTACACCGGACACACCATTCATGTATATCATTGAGTGCCTACACGGCCGGTAACTATGTATAAAACCGAGGAAACGCCGCGTTCAGATTATGTTTATGCAAAGTCACCGTGTATGTTAACACGTCCCGTCTTCTACTATTGCTACATGAACGGAGTTGTAACAAAATGTTTTCTCTTTGTCATATTATTACGTTGCCGGGTGGAATTTGCCTTCCGCCTTTAAAGGCACGTGTCGCAAAGGTAAAAAGGTTAGAATTACGGTTTTTGGCGTTACTTTGAAGTTTTAACACATATCTTTGTGACCCCTGTTATGTCTGCGATGTGAGTTACTGAATACGAGGGTTTTAAACGTAGCGATGCGCCTTTATGATATTGTTGTTTATGAATAGGCTTGCGAAAATAGCTCTCAATGTTTTTAGCTATACAATACACACAGTAAGTGTAAAAGGATGTGTTTACTGTTATTTCGTTTATTTTATGGGTGCATAGGGTTCCCACCGAGAACTTAGGGTCCCAAGCCAACCTCACCTGCAAGTGGTGCACCTGCCGATCAACGGACGAGGCTCTGGCAAACAAAATATCCCTATAAGCGGCAATGGGCTCGCCACCTATTACGTGGGATCAAAACACTGGCGAAAAGTGGGCGTTTAATATGCCTCTGCCTACCCCTTCGGGGAAGCAGGCGTGAGTCTATATATGTATGTATGTTTATTTTATACGTGCTTAGTCAGCTTCAGTCATTTTGCTCATAGCGATAAGGCCGCATTTTGTACAATTTGTAAAGTTTGTATTATGAATGTCATAAAATGTTTTATGGCGTACCATAAAGAATATTCTATTCTATGTCTAGTATTGTTAAATACCTTATTTTTGAGACAAAAGTAAGAGCTGTATACAATGTATTCATTGTACCTACATACATTTCTCTTTTATTAATGTTAAAAAAAATATTACGCACTAGCTGTCTCCAGCGGTGTCACTTACGTTGTTTTCGGTATCATTACAACAGCAAACTACAGCTTATACTTAAAAAGCCATATAAAGTTCTCTAATTTTCAGTGAAAGTCACATTTAAATCGGTTCAGCCGTTTCTCGGACAAACATAAAGATAGACAGATAGACTGACAGACACAAAAAAAAGGTTGTTTATGTCTTGATATCATGTGACTAAGTAACTATGCATATTACAGAAAAAATAGTTATTTTTAAATTACAGACCGACAGACTTAAATGTTATGTATGTATCTATAGAAAGGTGTATAGATTAATATCAACAGTTATGTACGAGACCTATATAAAGCCTCCTCTTAAAATTGAGTTACCTTGAGTATCGTACGTGCTAATACGCTTAACATACGCGGCGCTGATCTTCTTATGGGCTCTACGTCGTTGCTTCATGTATAAAGAAACGCCTGGCATAAATGTAAAATATACATACAATATATTACTACATAATTTAATTTGAAATGTTGATTTTCAATTTGTTCAGACGATGTCTGTTGACATTCTGATTCTTCGATGTCTAAAACTTTCTTTGGTTGGTTATGATTACTTTTTAAACATATTGTAGAAGTAAAATGCTGAAATATTTATCCGTTTGTCCAACTTATTACCTGACCTTTAATTTTATATAAAGCTATATAAAAGATGTTAAACAGTAAAAATCGGTTGTTTTAAAAATCACTGACCTACGAAACTACTACCAACTTGATCCTACTTTTCTTGGAAGTATACAACGAGAATAAAATAAATTTTAAATAATTCCTACGATAGTCATAGTAAGCTTGCATATTCCTTTTAAAAAATTCGGCTTCGCACTAGTGATTCTTCCGGCGTTGCAGGTGTCTAGGCGGCGGTGACCGCTTTCCATTAGGTGACCCAGTTGTCTTCCTACGCAATAAAAAAAAAGATTACAAAGTAACAAAATTATTGCTTTTAACAATTTCATAATAATTTTGAAGTTGTCCACGTTGCGATCCAGGATCTTCGGCTTAAAGTCTACGGTCAGCTAAAAACTTATTATAGCGTTACATTAAAATATTAAAGCAAAACGACCTTCAATGACATGTTATATTTGGTACATTAACTGCATCTTTATAAAGCAACCCGGCCGTATCTTGTCAACTATCACCCTTGTACCCCGGACACTTTTATTTGTATATTTACAAGAGTATACTCAATTGTCCGGATCTTTTCGCGCGGAGAGTGCGATAAACCGTTGAAAAGATGAAATATAGACCGGGAGGCGACCCAGTGGTCACTGTTGATTCAAAGGGTCGTATGTATATGTTAGGATGTGTTAGGCAACATATTTGTGAACGTAGAAAACTCTACAAGTATCATAGGTACTCCTTGTTTACCTTATTCATCTAAACTTATAATATTTATACGCATTTAATCGCACGCCTATTGTGAGTACAAAGTACTCATTTGGATCGAGTATTAAAGAAAACAGCTAGGAAGATTTTTGTGTTTTATGTGAGTGAAGTCTAAATAGGGACATCTAGTAGGTAAATACACACTCAACACGGTAACATTTCATTCATTCTCATAATATCATAAATATTTATCAGAAGTCTTTTATTTGTTGATAAAGTCACCTATGTTTTCCTACCTGATCTGAGGCATGAATCTGAGATACAATTGGAATGAATGAAATATATTTATTTCAGGTCTGCCTTTATCGAGCTGTACCAGCAAAATAGGTCGTACTATGTCTGCTCTTTCTACTTGATCTGAGATGGAGAGTTAGAAATGTTTATATTTTTTCGACAAGCCTCCTTTATAAACTGTATAGAGAGAGATTTTTTTATTATTTTAGTGAGTAGAGCCATTATTCTCGTACTTTGTTTGCATTTGCTTTATGTTTCGATGAGCATGACTTATCCGAAACTCAGTGAACTAAAAGTGAGTCACACAAACATCGCTCATCCGAACATTGGATAAAAATTGTTTTTGTATCGAATTATTCCAAACAAGTGTGAGACAAAGCAATATTTTATCCAAATATCACAGTTTTTCTACATCATTTAACATATCGTATTTTATAATATAAAGTTATTTGTTCCCTTGAAGAAGTTCTTCAATCTATTAAATGACTACACTACCAACGGTTTCGCCTATGTGAATATTGGTTTTCCGATAAAATGTAGGCTATTAGTTATTCTGCTGTATAAGCTATATAAAATATAATAATATCTCTGTAAACTTACATCAGTTTAGTAGTTTTTATCTCAATAAGCAAACATTCCGCACTTAGCCAGCGTGGTGGACTATGGCCTTATCCTTCTCATGGTGAGAAGCGGCCCGTGCCCAGCAGTGGGACAGTTTATAAACTACAGGGCTGTAGAAGATCAAACAAACATCGATCGTTCTTCACAAACTTTTGCATTTATGATAGCACCTATACGTAAAATTAGAACCTTTATACCTATATATGATACGAAGACCAGCAAAAATACAGTTTTATTTGTTATAATATTAATATTAGTAGACGTAGGAGGCTATTTCATTAGCATTGTTTGTAATACCAGAACAATGACGGTAAAAATATTCATTAATTATTTTCTGACATTTAACTAAAAATAACTATTAACGACGTCGCAGGCATATTATTATCTATTCATTAAAAGTAGACTACTTTTAATGAGTAGGATTATACCTGTGATGGTGAGAATATGCCCATGTATATACCTTCATGTATACGTCGATCTTTGACTACATTTGCCAGTTGACTTTATAAATCTAGATAGTGCCTGCATAAAATTGTATTTACGACAATTTTGGTAGCGGACGGCTATGTAGGACCGCTAAGGCGCTTTCGTAAAGAATTATTTTGAGGTTTTAATGCATCTTTTATTTGTCGAAAGTAGATTATCTTTGGCGCTGAGGTATGGATTAGCTCTTGTCTTAAATCGGTGTACGTGAAATAAATGTAGGCATTTTCGGTAATTAATAATCCATACATTAAAAAAATCGTAATAGCCTTTTATTCGTACATGAATACGAGCAGTAACTACTCACTTATACACTGAAAATCATTTTTGGCTTAATGCAAATGTGAAGTCCCGTAAAGTACTTTTATCTACCTTATGTAATTGAAATGCAAATTTACTCGCTATAGTTCTGCAAGATACATATATTATTCATTAAAATGTACCCTGTACTGAGTACATGGTTCCCAGAGACGTTTATAATACATGTATGTTCAGTGTACACAGGAAGACAATTATAGGTGACAATACAATCAATACATTGGACTAACAAGACTATTTACATGTCGTGTATGTAAAGCATTGAGTTGAATAAATAATAGCTGATTGTGTACACAGCGCTTAATTTATTTAACTACCTACATTTGTTGCTGTAGGAGGGTATTATGTTAGCTCTCGTTGAGTTGGATAGTAATTTCAAAGCCTGGACTTCTTCGGCGCCATTAGGAATCCATCATCATTTTGCTTAGAATTAATCTTAATATATAAATTCCTTGCGTTACTGACTGACTGACAGACACGCTACAGCCGAAACTATTGGGCGCAGCAAGCTGAAATTTGGCATGTATGTTTCTTGGGAACCGTAGGGGTGCACTAAGAAGGGATTTCCCGAAATTCCCACGGGATCCGCCAAAACGGGTAAATTAAAAAAAATTGCAGGCGTAGCTGCTGGCGTCCTCGTATTAAATAAATATGTATTAATGTAATTACAGTAGGTAATCATTTGAAGTGAAGGCATAGTAGTGAGACTTGCAGATTGCTATGCAGAAGATTTCAAGTTCAAACCCAGCGCACTAATGACCTTTCTGGGTGCGGATTCAATATTGTTAATGATTGCTTGCTAAAGGGCGAAGGAAAACATTGTGAGGAAATCTGTACGGCTGAGAGTTCTCCAGAATGGTCTCGACAGCCATGTAAAGCCTGCTAATTATAAAGCATCATGGCCAGCGTGGAGGACTGTTGCCTAACCCTTCTTACAATGATATAGCTAGCAGTGGCATAGTTTATATGCAGCGTTGATATAATTATTCATTTTGGACCATTTCATTATTTATGTTAAGTTCATAATATGTGAGCATAACGATTTTGTTGCGGTAGTAAACACATACGACTGCCTCGTTGGTCTGGCGGCATAAATGTGCGCGTGGGATTGGGAGATCTCGGGTTCGATTCCTGGGTCGGGCAAAGTGTTATTGGGTTTTTCCGTTTAGAAATTTTCAGTAGCAGCACGGAGTCTGGTAATGTGCCCGGTACGGCAATAGGCTCGCCCCCTATTACGTGGGACCTAAAAATTCATGGCGAAATGTGGGTGTAATATTTACACCTCTGCCTACCCCTTCGGGGATACAGGCGTGAGACTATAAATAAAAATAAAAACACATACATACTTCTCGGAACTAGCCAATGGACATAAAACATGTACAAAATTCCTTTTAGCTAAAATAACATCAGTATCTAGTTTCTTTTCTTGCGTAAGTAAGCTTTTACAAGAAAGCCGTACGGCTAATATCAATCTAGACATTATTACTGAACATAAAAGAAGCTTAGGTACGATAATATCGTAGAGTAAACAAACACGACTCATGTTGTACTATGGGCGCCATCGGACACACAAATAAGATGAGTAAATAATCTCACTATGTTTTGGATTAATGAGTCAGTGTGTATCTATTTGTCTACCTGAAAAACTTTATAGTAAATAACTGCGCCGTATTTGATTTTGATTTAGTTTGCTGTATGCTTAAGACCCAAGAAAATATACGAGTATGTATAGGACTTAACCTCGACCTAATTCAGATTCCATTTGTATATATTTGCTAATTAACCTAATTTATTTTTTTACAGTATTGAACCATTTATACATAAAATTTAAATGTTTCTGTACCTAAGAGCAAATTCATACAAATAATTTAGACTGTCGTGTACAGATCGCATTCTTCTCAAACAGTCAGTGAACAGTCTCTCCAAGACCACGATCGGTGCAAGACGATCAAAACGTCAGAAACAAATAGGTATTTATACCTTAAACAAGTTAAGTTTACACGATTCGTATAAAGTATACAAATCGCGAAACTTTAAAAACGATTATGAGCAATATCTTGCTGAAAATAATACTGAAATTCATATATATTATGTACTCGTAGTTATAATTTTCGTAAATGCATTCCGAGTGCATAGTGGTTAGTGTAAGTCATAAATTTTGGTTTCAATAATATTTGTTAATTCCCTCGCGGGATCCCTTGTGGAAAATTTCTATCAGAATATTGTGTTAGTACAACTGTTTTGCAAGCACTGTACTGCATTATATTTAACACAATACTTTATAATACGAATTTATTTTACAACAAAAAGTGATTTTCCTTTCAAAAGATCGTGATTTAAAATTTTATTCAGCTTAGTATTTTCTTTTGAGATTTAAGTCTTGAAAATGTATTGTCATGGCCTTTGTGGAATATAAATAAATTCTTGCTTGTAGTATGAATTGTCTTGAAAGTGCGTTGTACTCTAGATGTTTAGGGGTAACACTAACGAGACCAAGGGATTATAATGGTCTTATCTTGGTAATTCTATCACATTAGGCTGACTTAATGACGTCATTACGAAGTGTTTATATCAAGGTCAATGCTCAGATATGGCACAATATAAACTCTGGATGTCTTACATTATAAACCGTAATAGTAAATAAAGCTTTCTGTCAGAAAACCTGCTTAAACCGTTTGCTTAACGTTTTTCATAATCTAACACTGGGTTAGATTATGAAAAACGAATGAAATAAAACTACGATGTGTAAAAAGCCCGACAATCGCTCTTTACCATATCTGACAAAAATATACACCGTTATACGACAACTAATGAAATTGTCACTCATTTCTGCGAACATCATGAAAATTTTCCGACAATATGTAACAGAATCCCACAAACAGCGTCCTTTTAAATAACAGGAACCCGGTATTTTCGAGGCATTCAGTATATTAGAATTAAAGGCCGTTATCAATAACGTTTGTGGAGGTAATACGGCCGTATTGACACACGAGGGGCGGTTCAATAACGAAAATATTTATCCATTGATCGTCATTCCGCGCGTGACATCACATTGGTCGACCTATTGCCCTAATGACGTTTGATTGTCCCGCTCACATTTCACCGCGTCACGTCCGCTCACAATATGATCTACGCCGTTTTGTGCCTTGTATTCTGTTAATGAGTTTTTTGTCAATGTGTGTGTAATTTACGCGTTATTGCACACTAGGGTGCCGTAGGACGTGAGTCTAAATTATTATTGCCGAATTAGTTACACGGTGACTGTAAGTTTCTTGGAAATGTCAGCGTTATATCAATTAGATGGGATTGTAGTTTGGTGTGTTAGTTCTGTAGTATTTTGATGTTATGTTAAGTAATATTTATCTATCTTTAAATTTATTACTGTGTTTATCTGTGTATTTACAGACTGGTGTAACATATTGTTATTAAAATTATCAATTAAAGAAGGATACATGTAGAATTAGCAAATCTACTTCAATTCTTATTTTATACGAAATAAGATTAAACGATTAAGCAAAGTTGTTGGTTATTTCATAACTCATACAAAGAGTTGTTTTCTTTATCATTAATGTAAACTTACAGTGTGTGTCCAGTAACTGGATGTACTGTACGTCGATAATTTGCTACAAACACGCGACGAAAAGGTAACGTATTCGCCACGCGTCCGCGACGTCTTCGCTGCGAACACGCCGCGCATGCGCAACGAATTCGTTGCGGACGCACAACGAGTAAAAGCGCCGTGCGACGAGTAAAAAGCGTCGTGCAACGAGTAAAAGTAATAAAGCCAACAGCAGTGTTTCCTCGTCGGAATCCATTTAGTTACTGGATGTACTGTACGTCGATAATTTGCTACAAACACACGACGAAAATGTAACGTATTCGCCACGCGTTCGCGGCGTCTTCGCTGCACAGCCGCGGCGTGTTCGCGACGCATTCGCTGCGCGTCCGTTCCGCCCCGCAACCGCTCCCAAACCGCTAGTATAATAAGCCTAAGACGCTGCTAATTATTAGCCCCATCCTCGTTTTATCTACATTAGAAATTGATGTGGTGCGCAGGGTGCGCTTAAAACTCAGTTTGTAATAACCGAATCGGTACCTTCACCGTTACACTAAGTTATTGTTTATCCAAATCTCAAACTATTTCGAATTCATACGGATATTGGAACAATCTATTCTGGAGTCTAACTCGCAATCCTGATAAAATACTCGAGTGAAACACTCGAGCTGAAACGATGGGTAATAACTCAACAACGCGAGTAATATACGAAGAACAAAAAGGAATGAAGTAATCTGAAAGTACTAAGTGCTTTTGTTTCGAGGTCGATAGATAAAACTGCCTAACAAATACTTATACTCGGTAAAATTGCGTACGCGTTCGCAGAATTTTTAATAAGTTATAACAGCTGTACTTCTGTATCCCGTTTTATGTTAAATAATGAAAGTTCTAATAGTCTGGTTTAACAATTTTAGATGAAATTCGTGGAATAAGGAGAAGTTTAATGCGGTATAAATTTCCCTGTGGTCGACATGAGATTGTGTTTCTAATTACGTAATTTTTCTTATTTAACTAAGTACTATTGGCATCATCATATACCTACCATTTTTTTTATTACACTACTACATTGATTTCGATGCCGTAAATGATTTACTATGGCAAAGTGTCTTCAGAATTAATGTATGTAGGTAGAAGTATTTTCATAACTTAGTTCAGTATAGTATTTCTATTTTCCCATCGCTTTGGTTTTATGTGCTTACGTAGGCACATGAATAAAATTAGTAGACTGTAGAAACAAGTATTTATAGAGTAATTAGACCAACCTTCTTTATAATTATTATAACTGCGGTTAATTTGTTTGCTTATTACGCTTCTACGCTTTAACTACACAATAGCTCATTATGTAAAGATTTGCATACACGATGACCGGGATGATCTATCCTGTATAGGGCATAATTTTAATTACTTGCCCTCTGCTGTGAGGGTAATTAATACTCAATTAATGTATTTATACGTACAAAGTTTGGACAACTACAACAGCTTAGTAAGAGCTACAAAGAAAACCTTTCCAAGAATTGCACAGTCGTTCCTTTCATAATGCAATACCGATACAATATTCAGCTAGGTAATATACAAACAGTAGTAGAATCTTAACCGGCTACATTTAAAAACATTTATTGAAGCCCTTAATGGCAGACAAGCAATTGAAAAAAGTAGTCTAACCTTACTCGTTTCTTTTGGTAATATAAGCGAAATTACGAACAAAAACTTCGTTCCAATGTCCTAGTTAAAACAAAACATTTTCTCACAATAAAATCCGAAGTTCCGTCCAATGTTTCACTGTAGACTCTTAATATATAGGTTATGTAATATGAGACCATAAATATTGTTATTACTCTGATTATTTCCTCGAACAGAGTGTTATCTGAGGCTCGTTTATCGACGTTGTGACATAATATTGATGTCAGCAGATGTAAGGGAATGTCAGTAAGTTCCAACGTCATTATCGTACCGTTTGGTTGATTCCTTGCTGATAGCGGGATGGAAAATCGCCTCCAGCCTTTTGGGCTCGTATTTCTCCCGGGAACGAACATAAATGTTAATGCTTCTGTCGCCAAAGATACTGTGGATTTCGCTTTATCGAAGATGAATTAGTGATCTATAAACCTTTCTCCGTAAAATAACATACTTGACTTTGGTTTTTGTTTTCGCAGGCAAATTAGATAAGGGAAGATAGTACTTTTATTATTTTGTACAGTTCATATAACGTTACTGAGAATAACATTTTATATGTTGTGAGTGATTTTTATACAAAATTGTGTAAGAAACGTAGTACATTATTTAGTTCTGTATAACTTTTTCGCATGGAATATTTTATAAACTTACTTCATATTATGTGAGGGAAGATATTTTTTATTCTAATCTCTCTGACAAAAGAATAAAATTAGGGCACATTGTAACTAGAAAAGCTCTCAAAGTACTGAACTAAATGTAGTCTAGTTACTGTTACTACTACTATTTAACAAAAATACCCAGAGACAATTAAAGTTTCGAGGTACTAGAAAAACGGGACAGGAGACACTCGCAGTATAAATTAAACACGACTTGGTAAAACTTGAAGCAAAATTGTACAAAGACGGTAAATTATGGGGCAATACATTACGGTGTACATTATTCAAATGCAGCGTCAGTGCAGTTACGATCGTAGATCGAATTGCTCAATGGATTTATCCAGCCCGTTGTTAATTTATTGCCGGTCGCCGCGAGAGGGCGTTGAGGAACCGCTTCCTGTACTGTGAATACCAAATGCATGCGAAACGGATCTATTACTTTTTGAATACATTTAGTTCTTTCCAATCTTTTTCGAATTATCTTCTTAGAGTAAAGTCAGTCTAAGTAGTAAGACAAATGGTAGGTTTTTAACCGTTAACTTGTCGCCAACCTATATTATTATCTTAGTAAATATTCAGAGTAAATCTAGTAGACACAAGGAAATTGTATAAGTAGTAACCTTTGTATATTTGTATAAAACAGTACAAAGCATCAAGGATTATAGGAATATGAGGGCTGTTGTATTGTCAGGGCTTTAAAATTTTTTTCATAATAGGTATAAACTATTCATAGCTCAGATTTAAAAATCAGTAGTCCTCCCGCCATGACCTAGATTCTGCCAGTGTTATATATGACAACAATAACGATGCAGCATTTCGAGTAGAAGAAAAATTAAGATTACTGTGTAGATAATGCGAAATTCTGTTTAACTGCAGTAACTGCAGTGACCCTGCAAAGGAGGAAGTTTTTCTAAAGAAACAATAATTCAGTTACACTAGTGCGCTGCACAAAACCAGCCAGTGATTCCACGAAGGTCGTTTGTCGGGTGTAATCTGGACATATTTAAGAGGTGGCGGTGACTCGCGCTGGGTGTCGCAATCAACGTGTTCCTTGATTTTGTCGGTGTTTTCTTCTAATGCGATCGCAATGTTCGCGTGCCCGCACCAATTTGTGTCGGCGCCTTATCGCCGAGGCTAATGTTCAGTGTAATGCCACTTCCGACATGAAAACTGTTCTGAACTCATTGTTCTCTCCATCGGCTTGCCTCTTTAAAGTACTGTGTACGAATAAACACGGGCGATAGGAAGCGACCCGTTTCCGTAAATTCGGATTAAGACTTGCCAGCATATTGTTGGCATTGTGATTGTTTCCTTTGTACGTAATTGTTGGCTATGACGTTGATTTGCATTATGTAAGCGAGCCGGGAAACGTTCAAAACAATATGACACAATAGCAACGTGTAAAAGTAACAAGTAATATTTTCAGAACGTTCACCCCTTTCGTATTCACGTCAAAATAACGACATTTTTATTAAACAGTATTCGCTTATAAATCGGCGATTTATATTTATCGTGAATACACATATTTCGCGTGTCAGCGCAAGCAGGTGCTCGGTTCAGAATTTGTCCTGTCAGCAAACATAACAGCGACCATTATTACAGTTACGTAGTTTCCCTCACCTCGTACGGGGAGTACGGCCGGCGCATCTTGATATATCGACGATGTGAGCCACGAAAGAAAACACTTTTTCATTGATTCAGTGCCACATCTGGCGACAAAACGCCTTCGGCTTTCCGTTCTGATGACCTGACTTGACATTTTTATTGCTCTCCATATTTCTGTGCGCGGCCTCCGAGGCATTCGTCGTTTATGGAAGCTGGCGTAAAATATTGTGAAACTTGAAGGAGGACAGAACAGATATTATGATATTACTGACACGATATATTGAACAACTTTTGACGCCGATGGGATGCTCGTAGCACTGGCCTTTCTCTTTTTTATCGCGCTTCTTTTATCTTTTATCGTAACAGTTTGTTTGGGTGAAGTTGGACGTCAAAATTATACCGCTTCATTGTGCCCATGTTAAGCGGTTGAGAATTATTAAATAAACTTGATATTTTTTGGAAAAGTCCGTTTAATTTATGAGTTTGTATAATTTTATTTTATTACAGATATCTAATGGTATGAAATGAAAGCGAGATCTTACATTATTTTTACCTTTTGTTATTTTTATTCAGTGCATTTCTTTTTATTTTTGTGTGTAATAGCGTGAAGCTTCATTAATCACTCCTGTTAGTGAAAAGTGACAACTAGGGATAACTAAGATTCCGTATCTGCATATATTAAATTCTTGCGTTACTGACTGACTGACAGACATCGCACAGCCGCGACTACTGAGCGCAAGAAGGTGAAATTTGGCACGTATAGTATCTTCTTGGGTTTACGCGAATGTTACACATTGAAATTCGTCGATTCGTCGATTGAAAAACGTCGGCTAGTAATAAACTAAAAATATAGTTCTAAATCATTAGTTTCAAATGTAATAACTTAGTGAAACCAATACATCGCGATAAAATCCGTAAACTGTAGTTTAATTTCAATTTGGCACGTATGTTCCTTGGGAAGCGTAGGGGTTTACTAAGAAATGATTTTCTGTAATTGCCACGGGTTCGGGCTTTTGCGGTCAAAAAAAAGACGTGAGGGCGTAGCTGCAGGCATCCTCTAGTGAATAATAAACTCTTTCTGCCCTTGTTGTTGGTTCATTTAAATAATATCGTAGTTTAATTTCGTTACCGTTGTTGCGCGCGGAATATAATAGGCTTTTACACCTTCGTAACGTGTTTCTGGCAAATAACAATATACATCTAATTATGAAAATGTTATTCAATATGATAGATTCAATATAATATTATAGAATCATCTTTATAATAATAGGTTATTCAACATCACGAACTAATTCGGACTTGATGGTTTGTTCAAACGAGAGGAAAAGTTTTAGCAAAGAACTGTCAAACTTTCGTGACGGGATGCTCTTATAACAAAATACAATTTGTCATGATTGATCAAAGAAGTTGGCCAAAACAAAGACAGGTCCCGTAACAATGCCTTCGTCTTTTGTCAAATAATTTTTCCTCGGCTACAGTATTGAAGGCTTTTAAGTCAGTGTAACGCTGTCTCAAACTTGTTCACAAACTTTCGTAGTAATTATTTCAACAATTTTCTATGGAAAATCGTTTGATGCTCTACTTTATTATGCTAATATATGCTCGGTATTCGGCGACTTAATAGTAGTTTATAAACTCAAAACTTGTTCGACATAATTAAGTATGTGCCTTTTTGGTATATAACGGTATACCTTTAGTTTTGTCATAATATATTATATTTACTCGTATGTATGTCGTTATGCAAATTATGGGAATATTGTATAATTACTATAACAGTTTTGATCGGAACGAACTCAAAATATTCTTGTTCAAATATTTCGATTAGCAGCAAGAAGAATGTTAAACAAAAATATCACAAATTTTTACCCTTAACCTTTGATCGTTAGCGTAAAAATTGCTTTTAAATGCATGCACGCAATTTTACATCAAAGAAATTCTAAGTACAGGTTTGAGTTTTGGAGCGAATCGAGTGAAAATATACCTAATATATTTTTTTAAGCCACTTGGTTTGTGGAATAAACAGGACGATAAATATTCATGAGCGCAGTAAGCCTTCTTGTCATAGGCCTTGAGAGCCTGATGGATGGCGAGCGTGCTTTGCTGTTTTACTAGGAGAGCATTCTATTTCACACTAAAAACGAAATAGAGATTTCTTATTAAAACTTGCAAAAAGCCGGCGGTATGAATAATTTGCTTTTGCCAGAATAAAGACAATTTCTCTTGAGAAAAATCCTTTTAATTATATCTCCTCACTGTTATTTATCTTATAGTGGTAGTCTTGTGATTAGTGACTGCGTCAGAGATTTGATAGCCATCAAGTGCAAATAATTGAGTGATAAAAACAATGATATTTTTTATTTAGTATCAGATGGCTTTGCATGAATTGCCTGAGGATATGATTAGTTTTATTGTCTTTTAAAAATGAGCCTCTCAGATATGCATTGCCGGAGGATATGTACTCCGAAAAATAGTAATTATTATTTATCAAGCAAATTTTACTTCTGATACTCCTAATGTGAATAGAAGTCCTAAAATGCAGTACAGAACATCTGTTCAAGAGTAAATTATGAGCGTCAATGTGTAAGACAGTGGTAAAACATAGTAAAATCTTATTACCTCAGCATACATTGCTCCGTCGAGTTTGTAAAGTGGAACTAGGTCACTGTTCTTGCGACGGCGAAGCGGGGCAAATTTTATAAATGCTAATAAATACCAGCAAACAATTTTACGTTCAGAATATTGTAACACATTTGTTTGTTTATATGGAAAAGTTGATACTTTATTTTACTGAGTAATTGAACGTATCTACATTGCTATTTTATTTTACTTTAACTAAAAACTTACGCATATTTTTTGTTAGTTTGGCACCTGAATAATACAAGTCAGTAGGCAAAGCTTATTACTGCTTACACCGCTTACGTACTTGTAATGGCTGTCCGCCTTCTTATGGTGCCGAGAAACTCTACGTCATGAAGATATTACACGGGCTGTTTGGCTATGATCTTCTTTAGCGTGGAAATACAAACTTTCCAGTTACTCGAATAGTCTGAGCACTACATTAGCTTGACTTGACTGGAGTAGCGACCACGTATCGGACGACGCAGCAGGGGTAGGCCTCCCGCAAGGTGGACCGACGATCTGGTCAAGATCGCGGGAAGCGGTTGGATGCGCGAGGGCGGCTAAAGATCGGTCTGTGTGTAGATCCTTGGGGGAGGCCTATGTCCAGCAGTGGACGTCTCTAGGCTGACATGATGACTAGGCGTTCGTAATAAAACAAAGTTAAGCAACGTTTGTCGTGATTCGTTGGCCGGGTGGTAATTTGTTTTTGTATTTACATCAGGGTGCTAACATGCCACGGAAGGTACGTAAAACAAAAAGATTATAGCAAATTTTACGACTTTTGAATTTTACTAGATATGAATCTCAGGTCAAAAGTCGTAGACAATATGCTGTTGCATTTTGATTGATTTAAGTGATGGCAAAACTTTTCAAACTGCATTCTATTTATAAGGTTATTACTGAACTTATTCGTCGTCAGCCTTTAACAGTCCACTGCTGGACTAGGCCTCTCCTTTGAAAGGAGGAATTGGCCTACTATACCACGGTGGCCAAACGGATTGGTATAGGGTTTGTATCAAGTTTTCCTTCTCTTATAGTGTTGATCTCTGCATAATATGCTCCCTCTGTCGGCTCTTACCACACCCATGGGATGATATGTGGTGGTGACATTCCGTATTCTTAATCCGTCACCACACGGACAACTGAACTTATGAAATGAATAATAAATGAAAATTGACCCATTATTTAATAAAATAATGGGTCAATTTTCATTAGCATATTACGAGGATAATTTCCTTCTAGTGCAGCATTTTGGTTCAATAAGTGGCAAATGAGACCACTGTTATTGATTGGTACCGCAGCACATTATCGCTTACGATGCCTGTCCCTATTTTCAGAAATGTTTGTCGGACAAATATCCGAACGCAGGTCGCCCGCCGAGTATTCCATATTTCCAAAGCTGTAATTCATCATAGCACTGTCATCTCTTTATCAAGTGCGTATTCAATTACCTGTGTATCGACGGTAAAGGAAAAAGAACGGAATGTTATTAAATTCCCAGAAAGATTTTCCGCCTTTTAGATATTTATTTTGTAATGCCCGTCACAGTTACGATTTAAAAGCTTCGGTATCGAATCTACAGTATCTTTTACAGATTCCATTATATTTGATTGGAGTTTACTTTTATTTTATTTCCTTTTAATTTTATTATTGTGTATAGATTCATCGACACTTTGGTTGAATTTGACTACATTTATTATCGTGTATAGATTCATCGACACTTTTGTCGAATTTGACTACATTAATTGTAACTACTACTATGCAAAAAGTTTGTCGTATATGATCTTCTGTAGAGTGGAAATACAAACGTAAGAACGAGTTTTATACCTGTCAGTTCATTATTCGAACACCTCTTTACAACATCCTAGATACTTTTGTGGTGCACGTCCATGTGTGAATTTCAACTACATTAGCACATAAATTTTATGTTAGCAGTTCTCAAGAGAAAGGCAGTCATGTAATCAAATCGATTACATGTGTTTCTGTTCGTCTGTTTCTCTTTGCAGAGTCAAACAAGCGAATGATTTGCCTACTACTACAATAACTATAAATCATGCTGGGTAATAAGCACGGCGACCGTAAAGGAACTACTACGCACCGAACATAATTTTATACCTTAAAAAATAAATTCACCAAAATTACATATATCAAAGAAACTCTAACATTTATTGTCAGTTTATCAAAAGCCTTATAATTTTTGCTACACAGCTATTAAGTCCAAAGAATGCCAGAACAGCGAAAGCCGTATCGGCAGTGTTTTGGCACATCTATCTGGTTGTACGCCAGCCAAATAATGAGTTAAACGCTTAGCATCCACCGCATCCGCCTTGCGCCGTAGCCAATGGTCGGCTGATTAATTTCCTCCAAACCAGTATCTACGATTTCCGCGATAAAAAAGTTAAATAGCATTTGGTTTTCAATTGTATGCTGTGTTCCGTTTGCGTTTTTATGTATAGGACAAAGTTTAGTTACGTAATTGTACATACACGGAGAGTATAGTACTTAAATATTTTATATCTAGTATATTTTATATCACCAAAAGAACGAGATAATTACTATTTGAGTTGCAACAGACGTAGTTATTTTGATCATTTTTATGCAGGATCGTACTATGACAAATAAACGTATCTTACTCAATCACGCAATCACAATAGAACGAATGTAGATGCATATACCATAATATCCTGTACATTTCGCTCCGGAAAATGTACAGTTCCTGAGGGGTTGCTTGCAAAAGTATAGTAGAGTGTAAAATCTAGTTTAGCTCCCATGTTGGAATGTTACTTCTCATTACAAAGTGTAAAACAATCTGAATATATTCATGAATATTGTGTGTCTAGGTGCACGAGCACATCTGTGAGAAAATCTGCAGCGTAATGTGAAGTTTCAAGCCCTATTTTTCAGTCCATTGCATTATAGTCTCTATAAAATTTGTATTGCCATGCGTTTTGCGCAAACTTTAAAATATAAATTGTTGTTATTACTATACAGAGTTATTTCTGGGTTAGATCTATATCGACGATAATACATTGTTGCTAGTTGCTCTTTAACTGAAAGATGTATTTAACGAAATGAATAGCCTTTACTTTAAGACTGAAAATTTTTTTGTCTGATCAATGGCAGCTAGCGGAGATGCTGACAGGCACTGTTCTAAGCCATGGAATAGATATATCTATCTCTTTGGATTATGTAGTTCGAACAGTTGATTTATTCTGTGGAGGAGCTAATATTTTCTCAAAGCTGACTATAACAGATAGCGGACCCCAACCCAAGGTGAAGAGTTTTAGATACAACCGGGATAACGCTAGCGCGGTGATGATTTTTTTGCCGAGGAAATAGAATGCTGCGATAGGAATCATCTTGCTCGAATCAGGCGTTACTTGGCGAAACTCCATTGTAACCTAATGAAAGGAAAGAGAAATCCACGATGCAACGACTGAGCTCTAGGATCAGTTATTTTTAAGGGACCGTTTCCCATCGGTGCTGAGGATGCCTCGTGCAGAGGCGAAATACGTGTCGAAGCATAGTCGGCGCTTAGAGCGGGATTTGTCATGTCAGGTATTTTCCTGGAACCCATTTCCGCATTATTCCATATATCCGTTATTCTTTATGTTTAGAGGAGTTCGGTATTGTCAACCTTTTTATATTGCAATAATTTTAATTTAATGTTGGGGTGGGCTAAGCGATGGTGCGTGGTGGGTTCCTCTTTCCTTCCATTAGGAATCATCTTATTGTAAGTTCCTTTCAAAGATGAAGAAATAAACACTTCCCATACATAATATTATGAGCTTTATAAAATATGCATGTATCAAGTAGTTATGTAGAACATGCATTTGAATATTGACAGCTGTTAGTTATTGACGTTCAATTAATTCATATATTCGACGCGTGGTGAGTTCCGTGAAACTTTGGTTTCCCGTTGATGTCCCATTTAAAACACAATTTAATTACATTTCATGATTAGCTGTCACGTGACAGCGTCCGCTAGTTTGGGATATTTCTATTTTGCTGTTGAAATTTTTATATACCTACATGAACAAAATTGTTTTATTAGTTTAATACCATGGATAAATTAAATTATTTTTCTAGACTTTAGCATGTGCATTTGAAATTGTGATGATATCCCAGCTCCAGTAAAATAATAACATATATAAGTGTATTTATAAAATTTATTCGTTACTGACTGACTGACAAGCCAAATCTATCAGGCGCAGGAAGCTGAAATTTGGCATGTATGTTTCTTGAGGACCGTTAAGGTAGCAATAAGAAGGGATATCCCGAAATTCGCACGGGATCCGGCAAAAATAGATTCATTAAAAAAATGTGCAGGCGTAGCTGCGGGTGTCCTCTAGTACATCACACATTTTATTTTTGACGACCGGTTGGCGCAGCGGGAGTGTAAGCGACTGCTACGCCGAAGGTCGCGGGTTCGGTTCCCGCTCAAGTCAAACATTTGTGTGCATGAACATGGATGTTTGTCTTGGTCTGGGTGTTTCTATGTATAATATGTATGTATTTACAAAAAAAAGTATATAAGTATGTTTATCCATTATCTAGTACCCATAACACAAGCTCTGCTTAGCTTGGGACTAGATGGTGATGTGTGTATGTGGTAGAATATTATTATTATTATATTTTACATGTCATGTCGTCCATGCATTTAGACAGTCTGTCAAGTGTCATTAATTCACATATTGTAGATCACCACTGCATTTGTTCACGTTTATGACACGCAGTTTCTAGAATAATTTACGTTTCTGTTGCATTATGTCTCTCTCAAAGTCGGATAATTAAAAAACAACCACAATAATATTACTATACTTATTGGCTATTCAAATACTTTTTATGAAAAATAACTACAAAAACTTGTTTATCACTCTGATCCTTCACAAAAACTTTGTAACAAAAACAATTACAATACTGTTCAACCGATCACATTTATTCGGTTTTCAAGGGCTTACAGATATGAGCCTTCAATAATAAAGTATAAATGATGAGGGGCTGAGTGATCCATTGCAGGGCTGCGGAGATTTATGATAAGGACCCAACTTACGGATGTCGCCACCCACTGAGAGGCGGGAACTCCCGGGATTCAGTAAGCAAGGCTTCTGACGTCATGTCTTTATTTTGTCAGAACTCACCTTGACAATGAGAGTTGTAGGTTATTTTGCCATGTTGTTAGAGATTCGTTCCATTTGTCTATTTGGTATTAGAGATGAAGGATATTGAACGAAAACGAATGTACGGCTAAGTTGTTTTTAAAGCATGACCTGGTTGAGCAAGTGGTTTATATTTTATTGCATATCTACGTATTTTTAAGGACAGTTACTCCCTTTACGCACTCATGTAGCAAAAGACTTGTATGTGAATAGTAGATATATTAACTAAACACGAAACGCTTTTCAAATATTTAACTTTTGAAATGTTTCTGAGGAATTTTATTTTGTGAAAATATTTGTGGAGTCCTATTTTATGTCTTTTTTCAGAAAAGCCACAAGGGATCCTTTAAAAATTTATGGTTAATTTCATTGTGGTTATGTCGTTGTCGTTGATCGATAGAGCAGGATAAAATAAAGGATTATTGGATTTTTCTATTAGGCAGTTATTAGGTTATAGGGTCGCACCTCTTTCTTGTTAATTTAGACTGGTAATTTGTTGAACGTACAAACATATCAGGAGAAGGGTGGGTATTGAATACCTTCTCCTTTTCGCCATAGTTGTGATTTAATAAATATGTTTGAAATTGTTCTTACAGGCGTCGGGACTTGACAAAGTTATAATGCCTGATAATATTTTCGACACTTTTGCTGGTCTATATGGTCTAACATTTAAGCACCTGCTGTAAATTTATAAGGGATGATAAAAGAGAGAAAATATAAAATCCATTGTATCTCGAGCCTGAATAATTGGTTATAGAATTCCGAGATTTAACTAGCTAAATTGTCTCTTTAGAATAAAATAAGAAGGCAAAGCCAAACAAATTAAGCAATAACATGATTGGCATCGGTATTTAAAATAGTAATTTATATAAAAATGCGACGTCTACTAAATTATCTCAATTCTTTGTTTTTCTTCTTTTCTTTCCTTTGTCCATCGTAATTGAGTAAAAAAAATATAATTGTTCAGCTTTCTACCCCTACTTTTAATAATGATTGTAATTATGAACCTTTCCACTCAATTTATCTTCATAATCTGCTATTTGTCACAACACCAAACACAAAAAATATATTCAAATGAAGTCTTTAGGAGGTTTTGTTCGGGTCCTAATATAAATATGAAAGTCAGTTGTCATTGTTCAACGATCTAGGAAAAATGCGGGCCGAGGGACTTGCGGTCAGAGATTTTAAAACAATATTTGACGACTGACTGCCTTTTCGGCCCAATTGTACTGCTGCTGTTACATCATGGTAAATGCTGCCTTTTTCATACATTTGCATCGGAGTAATTGATGTTTTTTCCTAAAGATCACAAAGAACGGAGTTGTAACATGTAGTTAAATTTGAGGTCACAATAGAGATCTATTATTAAATATCAGGACAGCTTTTCTATACAAAGTAGGTAATTTATGTTACATAATTATATCCATAGTGCCTCAGAGAGCACGTTAAGCCGTCGGTCCCAGTTGTCATGAAGATCTTTGACCGTCGTTACAGGGCGTCAGTACCTTCTAAATAAACTGACACTAGTCTAAACCATGGAATATCGCTATCCCTTCGGGTTGCGGACGTCAGACAGGCGGTCGCTCCGTGAAAAAAGCTAATATTCAGCCAAATCCGGTTAGAATAGAAAGCGGACCCCAGATTGAAACTGGGATAACGCTTAGAGGATGATGATGATAATTATATCCATAGGATTTGTCAACACTGAATAAAGTAAAATTTGACACTACACACAAATCCAACCCTGTAGATAAATTATTAGTACCTACAGAAGTTATAAAGGATTTTTTCACAATTATTGATATTTCACACAAAAAAAGAAACACTCGTCACTAAGCGTATCGAAAATCGAGCTTTCCTAAGTACTGCGGGAATGTAATGTACATTTGGCGAGCAAAAATCCGATCTTCTTGAGTATTCAGCGGCAGATTAACAAGTAATCAGTACGAATTACGGAGGCAGCACAAGCAGTAATGTGCCGTATTCAATTCAACATTAATTACAAACTCATTTGCCGGTGCATTAGTACAGTACTGCATTTGTCAAGGTTTTCCGAGCGCTTGTGTTCGAAATGCCGCAGTGTCTTTTTATGTGGAGTTACTTAAGGTGATTTGGAATTTCTTATTTTAGATGACACGTTGAAAGGGATTATAATGGCCAATAGATCAAGCAGGTTCGTTCATCATCTTCTTGTTACACATGATAGCATCCTTTGCTGTCATTATTTCGTACGAAATCAGCCTTTCAATGGCAAAACTAGTTAAGGCCGTGTTAAACCCACGTTTCGTGCACCAGTGGCTCATAACAAGATTTTGTTGTTAGCCTTATAGCCTTCCTCGATAAATAGGCTATTCAACTCAAAATAATTATTCGAATTGAACGAGTCCTTTCTGAGATTAGCGGGCTCAACCAAACAAGCTCTTCAATAAAAATAAATAGAAATAAAATGTCCACCCGACCGATTCCGGCCACGGCGGCTTGTCTATGTATGAGACTTGCCAACTGCGCGGTTCACGGTACGGACATATTGCAACTTGCAATATGTGCCGCGCCGGGACATATTATACACGAGTGTGTGCGCATACACAAGTGCACTCTCTATTCCCTCACTCTCATAGTCCGATGGGACGCCATATGCGACACGACCGGAGAGAGATTGGACGCAGGACCAACGGCTTAACGTGCTTTCCGAGGCACGGGGGTGTGATACCGTCAACTTCCTGACTCCGAACTTCTATTGGATAATTCCTATCAGAAAAAGTCAATATCACTTTTTGTTCGACCCGGGAATCGAACCCGAGACCTCGTGATCCGCAGTCGCTAACACTACCGCAGGACCACAGAGGCAGTCAATATTAGTATAGTAACTCTTCAATATTATTATACCTATAGATAACACACTAACTTCTACCTTCACGTGAATTGATTCGTACACCTTTACAAATAAATTGCAAATAAATCTAGTGGGAATTTATTGACCATAATTTCATTTCCCTTATTGCTCAATAGTATTTTACTCAGTTGGTCTGACATAATTTGTACTAACAACGCGTAACACATTGATTTATTACCCGTAATTTGGCAAATAAAGTGAAGTAACACGAGCAGTATTATTTTTGATGATAGTAGATACTTTAAATAAAGCTGGCGAAAAGTGGATCTAGGTATATATACCTCTGCCTACCTCTTCGGGGATATAGGCGTGGGACTATGTATGTATGTAGATACTTTATTTTACAGGGTTCCTCGATGCAAAAAGAAGGCTGACATAGTTCCCAAATAATGTACCACACATCTTTTGTTAAAACTTAACTTTGATTTATCAACATTTTATAGTTTTACCAACTGTGAAAGTACGACACCATACTTGCTAACCGAGATTATATTTATGTCTGATAAAGATAAAATCTGTCTAGCGATAATTAAAGAATAATCTTATCGAATAATTACCGACTACCTATTTCAATACAGAAGATTAAAACATAATAATTGCATTTGTTTTTCACATTCACAACAGACATGTCAGTTACAAGGTCAATTTACTTTTTCTTTATTTAATCGCAGTCACCTATTGCATAACTTTATCGAGTTGGAAACATAAGTCTTAAAAAGGATTAGGTATTTAATAATATTATCAAAAAACAGACCTTATTACTCTGTTTTTAACGGTATTGAACGGACTGTATTGAATGCTATCATCATGTTTACTTATTGGTTCAACGGTGATTCGATATCATTCCATTACGTCACCTGTAACGAAGATTTCTGAAGTGATCATCAACACTAATTGCTTTTGTAATTACGCGGTCTCATGGCTACGTAGATGCTCGGCTGTATAATTTTATTAGAAACTAACGGTCACGCACGGTTTCACTCGAGTGATGGACATCTCGACAAAGACGGCCATCTATATTCTACCACAATCACACAACATCATCTAGCCCCAAACTAAGCGGAGCTTGTATTATGGGAACTGGACGATGGATAGACATATGATACATATCTAGACCATGACAAACAGATGTCTTCGAACATTCGGCTAACCTACGAAGTCAAAGGATCTTCCACTGAAAGTCCTTTTAAAAAGTGTTGAGCCATGTGTTTCCTCGGACAAAAAAGAATATACTAGAATAGACAAACAGACAGATAGTCAGACAAAATGTAAAAAAAGTTGCTTAAGGCTTGGTATCGTGTAACATAAAGCAAAAAGAATATGGTTATTTTGAAATCACAGACGGACTCTTCAATTTTATTTATATTTATAGATTTGAACATACACAGCTAAGACAAACCCTTAGATAATAAGAATAATGGGCAGTGAAGGTTAAAGATAACATACCGTGTCTAATGAGATTGTCATAGTATTGTCGTAGGTAATAAAATAATTATGTTCCAGGGTTACTAAGATACGTGAGCCAAAGTTAAGTCAAAACAAGAGTGTGGTAATACTTATATGTATTGGTATCAATAAAGATTTTTTGATAATTATTTAGTGTATAATGATATATTAGAACATTGCACATTGAAGACTGTAAAAGTATATCTTTAAAATATACAACAGAAATATTAATGTCGATGTCGGTTAAACAAGAAAATGTGAGATAAATATTGGTGTGCTTTTTAATTAAAATATACTACAGAAATGTTGTTTCCTTCTTAATATAAAAAAACACGCTTAAGAATAATATTTTGTGATGTAAAGTTTATAATTTGGTACTGATACTGACTTCCAAGAAATTCCTAGACACATAGAGCCAAGATAACACAAATGAAATGTTGACTTTTATATAATATCAAAGGTCGAGGTCACACTTCTGAGAATACATACACAGACTCACGCCTGTTTCCCGGAGAGGTAGGCAGAGACTACGGAACGCCATTTGCAACGATCCTGACATATCTCTTTTGCTTCATTCACTCACATCAAATTTCTCATGCATGCTGTTCGGTTTTCTGAGAATACTCTTGTAAAAAAGAAAAACTCGCTTTTGTCCGTGTTGTTTCAACACATTACAGTTCCATCATCAGACCCTCATTATATACTTATAGTAGATATGAACAGAAAAGAAAGCTTAACCAATAGGTATCATCAGAAAACCTCAGCAGTGGCTCTTATTCTTCATATTTTCGTGCTAATTTTCGTGATGATCCAAAAACTAGAAGAAAGCGGAACTCAAATTCTTGTATTAGATTGCGTAGTCAATAAAAGCGTTTTGAAACATTGTTAAAAACAAGTTAAAAATGCAACGAATTATTACCGATTCAAAAGATAGAAAAACAGAAAGCTTTTCGATACGCAACATAAGGAAAACCGTCTGGGTTTTCAAAATATATAATATTTTTTAGGAATTCGATTTATGTCTACTGTATGTTCCCGACTGGCGAAGCGGCGTGTTAACACAGGCTAACGGGCCCGGACAATGCTTTCCATGCGGCTAGCACAGATAAACTTCGCAATGGTCTGCACAACTTATCGCACAAAAACAACCTTACGCCCTAAATTTTAAAGGCGTTAATCGCACCCGACCATCCTACCGCCCGAATAATCATTCATGTAAATGGCATGCCTCGGAACCAACATTACGTAGTTTGTCCCCGATACGGGGGCAAGTCAGGATGAAGGGATTAGGCGAAGCCTGCAATGTTATCGTCATATTACCTCATGTTTTAATACAGTCAAAATGTCCAATATGTCTAAATGATTTATATCATTTTATTAATGTGACCTTTTCATATTTTTATAAATATTAATTTATTATAGCGGAATACGAGAATATATTTTAACACAAAATATTCACGAGTGAAAAAGGTACGCGATTTTTAATAAAAATATAGCGCGTCGCGAATAATAATTCTACTAACACATTTTCCCGAGAGTCCGCTGACAATAATGAAATGACGGGCTACCGTACGGAAATATTCGTGGTACGCGTGACGGCTGGTGTAATGCACGCGTCCCTTCAGTGACGTACCCGGACCGCTCTGTCATTGCTCAAATACTTCGTTAAAAAATATTCACTTTGTCACCCGAATATTATGTCGTCAAATAATGCAAAATTTTATTACGTGCCACTTACATGGAATACGTAGTTTCATGCGAGCTTTGCCAAGTGAACCGTGCTCGTAACATGGTTCGTTTAACACTATAAACACTCCCTAATGTTCTGATTACATTCTGTAGATACTATAGCTGTGCACTATTTAGAATTGTTATTAATGCTTTTAGCGCAAAACCTAATGTAGGCTTTTCACTTAAAATTCAACAACAATAAGCAAAATGATTAATTGAACAAAAACCAAGTGCTTAAAGATAATAGCTTTTTAATGGAACAATAAACACGAAACTACAAAAAAAAATGACGTGCATTCGACGTACCGCAGTAACGGTAATTTGGTTGTTTAGTAAGGAAAGGACTTGTTTTTATCTTTTGAGACGCATAAAACCAAGCGATAAAAACGTAAGCTGGTTAGTGTAAATCGCGACGCCGGCGACAATGGACTTCAGCAACAAAGTTATCGTGATCACTGGCGCTAGTTCCGGCATCGGTGCAGCTGCCGCCCTATTGTACGCCAAGCAGTCTGCCAAAGTTGTCTTAGTTGGAAGAAATGAAGAATCTTTGAACAAAGTTGCGAAACAATGTGAGGACACAAAAGGCATAAAACCTCTGGTTATCAAGGCAGAGTTGACCGTCGATGAAGACGTGCAAAACATAGTTACAAAGACACTGCAGACGTTCGGCCGGATTGATGTGCTCGTGAACAATGCTGGACTCGGGGTTCGAGGAAGTATTTTGGACGGAGTGGAACTATATGATCGCGCTATGGCGATTAATGTTCGTTCCGCGTATCTTCTTACAAGTTTGGCTACACCTCATCTTATTAAAACGAAAGGGAACGTTGTTAATGTATCGAGTGTCGCGGCATTGCGGCCTATCAAGGACGTAGATTTTCTGCCGTATTGCATGTCCAAGGCGGCTCTGGACCAATTCACAAAGTGCCTTGCTGTGGAATTAGCTAAACACGGAATTCGTGTAAACTCAGTTAACCCGGGCGCAACTAAAACACCGTTTGCAGAAGCAGCCGGTTTTAGTAAAGAACAGGTTTCGGCTCTGTATAAAAATCGCGATGAGTTCTTACCGCTAGGTAAAATGGCAGAAAGCGATGAGGTCGCTGACCTGATTGTTTATCTATCGAGCGATCGCGCGCGCAGTATTACGGGCAGTATTTACATTATAGATAACGGCGAAATGTTAGTGTGATTTTATTGTGCAATAATATATGTATACATTTACCTAAAAGGTAAAGCAATGGACTGTATGTGCGATACAAAGTGTATTCTAAAAGCTGGCTAGTGTAATTTAGTTTTTGATAAGTATTTGTGGAATTAAATATATAAACCCATTACACATAATAAACCTGATTCTTATTTTAAAGTTCTGTGTGATCTCTAGCCCCAGAATGCTTTAGTGACTTTGGGTGGGGACGTCTCATAAAGTAGATTACGGATTTGCAAAGGCTCGCATACGACAAACTATTTCCTGATTTTCTTTTACTTAGTAGAAAAATAAATAAACTAACATGTGTAAGCAGGCCGTATAGTACAAAGAACTAGAACATAGTATGTGAAAGAAAGGATATAGGGGCTAACATAAACAGGTCAGAGAGTAAGTCTGTAAGCTCTGCTAATATAGTTCGTGTGTTCTTGGCCATTAGTCTTAATTTCGCATGCAGCGAACTAGATTGTATGAGACACAAACCAGAACTTATGGTGGACGCAAATGAGGAGTTTGGAATTGATGCGCGGAGGATGTGGGGACATTAAGCTGACGAACGGTACAAGATGAAGATACAGTGAAAGGACTTTTGGCACCAGTTTGTTATGATGAAGAGGTTACATCTAGAAGGGTGGTTATATATTGCAGTAATATTGTTCACTTATCTCGGTAATATCTAGATATTACTGTTGTTAGTGTACATACCTAGTATCATAAAACTAGTCAGACAATGTGGGAGGCTCATGAAAAGATATTAGTTATGGTTATATTAGCTTGTTTGTTAATAAATAAGAAGCCGCGTTTAGTTATAAACTGTGGAGTGTATACAGCGTTCTAATAACAAAGTGATAATATAATTGCGTAACAAAAATACATAATTTCACTGTTAATATATGAATAATTAGAGTACTTTAGAAGGACCAAATTAAATATTTTGTTAGTATAGACTCAAATGAATATATGTACTTCCAAAATTTTTGATCACAATAAATCATTTTATCTTTGACAAATTTTATAAGGGTAATGTTAAGGGCCCTTCTTTGTCTAGAAACAGATAAGTAATACTCCAAGGCTTACAAGTTTAAGATTTCTGGTTGAATGACAAAAGAAGCTTTACTTGTTCACCCTTAACGCTTTTATTTAAAACAAATACGCAAATAAAATGAAGAAGAAATACATGGTATCTGTGTGAACGTTTTGAGATTTAGTTCTGACGCTACGAATTGTTGACATCAGGTACCAATAATACCATAATATATATTATGCTATTCGAGGTTTTTAATTGGTTGTCAATGTTCTGTCTGAGCTATTTATATATTTTCAAGGAATTCAATTGTGCGTTCTTTTTTAATGTTTTTACGTATATTTAGTTACATAGCAGGGAGCATTAAAATGATGACAGTCATCTATATGAAAGTGATTTAAAAATAATGTAAACCCATGATAATATTTTTACTTTAAGTCAATGTGGACTCATGCCTACATCCCGAAGTGGATTGAAGTGTATTTATTTACTACACTAGATAATGCCCGCGGTTGCACTCGCGTTATTTAAGGCTACTATTATTATATAACCTATAGTCTTCCTCGATAAATGGGCTATATCACACTCAGGGGCGGATCGTGAATTTGTGGGGCCCTGGGCTGAAGCTACTTAGGGGCCTATCTAAGTACTCAACTAATAGCCATGTCAAAAAACTGTTTCCATAATGATATATTATTAGGTATTATATATTCTTTATTGCACAAAAAACAATAATGTTAATTTATCGAAAAAAATAATTTTCTATTAAGGGGGAAATACGTGTAGAGGCCTAAAGAATTTCAATTTTTTGTCATCATGAATCACTTGTAAAACTATTCAAAAATTATTTAAAATTTCATGCTAAATTCTTATTCGTTCAGAAGTTATTAAGCGATTTATAATGGCAGAAGACCTATCGGCTGCTGGTCCCATGTAATGTGTATTGTGTGGTACATTAGATATGCAAGCCACCTTTTTTTTGGTGCGTGGTTGGGTCTACACACTATAACCACCACGGTGTCCCTTGACGGCAGCCACGCGAATTGCTGTGATCATCGCGACGTACACCTCACCCTATCAGGGTTCGGCTCGCCGTCGGATGCGGGTGGGCCACGTCATATTTCTAATCCACATTTCTGGAGACGCACGTGCTCACAGCGCCGCCGCCTCAACCTACTGGCGGGCGATGAGCGGCCCCTATGGCTGACATCATCTCCCTCTCTCGCTTCGCCGTCTCCTTGATCAGCATTACTGCTTCACAGAAAGAGACGGTGATGTTCCAAGCCATCACGCATCGGTCCATGGACAGGGCAGGGAGCGAGGGTACGACTGTAACAATTGCCGCGACCAGTTTACGGGCAATTCGAGACATGACCAGTTAAACTCCATCGGAATAACAATTGCCGTAGGAAGTACCCATCTGGAATTTGTTACTAAATATGTATACCTAGAGAAAAAGATAATGATGGTCAAAGCAAAACAGGTGAAAGGGATTGATAGAGGTATGGGTTTGGATTGGGCCGCTTTCGGCAAACTGGCATTTGCTTTTGCTATGAATATTACGAAGTAACAAAAAGCAACAAGTTTGTTCTGTCAGTGCTTACCTACAGAGCCGGAACTTGGGTTACTACAAAGGCAGCTTTCCAGAAACTTGAAGTAGCTCAAAGTGCAATGGAGTGAAAACGGGTAGGAGTGACACTAACAGATAGAAAGACGAAAGAAAGTCGAGTATCAGATGTTGTCAAAAGAGTATGGAAGCTTAAGTGGCAGTGGACCGGACATGTAGCCAGAAAACCCGAAGCATGATGCAAGCAAATATTGAAATGGAGACCGTGGGATTGTAAACGACTAGCTGGAAGACCGCGAATGAGATGGAAAGATGACATCATAAAGATAGCGGGCAGTAATTGGTTGAAGACTATCCAAAACAGACCGGAATGAAAGTTGTTGAAGAGGCCTACACCAAAATGGTCGAGAACAGCTCCAGATGATGATGAGTTGAGGCATTCCACCAACGTTTACAGCGTCGTTTTCTCGACAAGGTTGCGGCTGCTGTCACAATAGTGACATCTAGGCGTTTCCACCTGGCCTTTCCTCCCCAAGTGAGAGCCGCAACAACCATGGAAAGTGAAAACGTCGCGACGCGACATCTCTTCAACCACATGTCGAGAACAAGAATTATCGCCACTATGGTGGCATTGGCATGCCTATATACTCGTACAAGACTGCCTGTCATAGACATTCCTACGGAAGGTTTAGACGATATTTTATTTGGTCAGTAGAATTAACAAAAAACATCTAAGTACTTCTTTTTATGAGCGCATTGCATTTTAATTTAAGGCTCATGTTTTTCCCGTGAGGCTGAAAACGTATAGTTGACCACCTTCACACCTCTTAGATTTATCACTTTTGACAAAACAAAACTGCTCTACGGTAGTTTGAGATCACGGTTTGAGATATATAAATGCATTTAAGCCTAAGAATTTTCTCAGACACAGAAAATATATATATATATAGACATATAATATAGACTGGCAGAGAATGCCTCAGGCATTAAGTCCGCCTATACATGTGTTGTGTATGAAGTTATAAATAAATATAATACTACAGTCTTAGAGAATTGACTTAGAAGTTTGTTGTAATAGTATGTAAAAAAAATAGTGTATTTTATTTAAATAACACAATTTTATTGATTGGCCGGCAAAATCAAAATTACATTGAGGTGATCTCCTTTGGTTTATAATTTCCTTATACAGTTGTGCTGAATATGAATCTCAATCATAAGCGATATTTTATATTTTAACTTCTTTTTATAGTAGTTTCCTACTATAGAAAGAAGTTTTTTATAGTAGTTTCCTACTATAAAAAGAAGTTAAAATAAAAATATCGCAATAAAAAAATACAAAATACTATATATGAAAATATAGAAAAATAACATGACTTATTTTAATAGCCCCCTAAAAATGCATTTTTTTGTAATAGAGCTTTATAGAAGACACACATACAAAAGAACGTAATTTTTCTGTGCCATTAATTTCGGATAAAAATTGTGGCTTCTATCGTGTACACGAACTGCAAAGTCGGATGATAACCTACGATGTGTATCAACTGATATCTCCGGTACTTTTTAAGTTATATTTACGTAAAATATGAAAAAAAAACTCATGAAAATATGTATAAAATAACCTAAAGTTTTAATAAATAATACTTTTGTTTTATAAATTAAAAAGAAAATAATGAAAATCTGCATGAAAACATCCTTTTACACGTATTTCCCCGCTTAACTCAATTCATAGAAGTATGCAATTTTTCATCAATGTTTTCTTATGACGTTCGGCATCACGTAAAAATATCGTCCGTAATAGCCACGCTTTCAGCGAATGTGTGCAGATACCTACGCTCGACGCATTTTCCGTCAGATGTGTACAGATTCGTTTGACGGAATAGACGCGACCGAAGATACGTTCGACGCATCGTCCGTCAGATTGGTTCCGACCCTAAACCGACTTTACAGACAACCATTTTTTAAATTCAAATTATCGCCTATTGTTTTTAGCCGGGTTTGGGGGCCCCTTGTAACCTCGGGGCTCTGGGCTGCAGCCCAAGCAGCCCTTAGGTAGATCCGGCCCTGATCACACTAAAATATTTTTTAATCGGACCAGTAATTCCTGAGATTAGCGCGTTCAACCAAACAAACAATGAAACTCTTCAGCTTTATATATTGCTATTAGATTAGATATTATAGAGCCAATAAGAGCCTATTGGCGAGCCATTGGAGAGGCCTGCAGCAGTGAACTATGGCATGCTGATGATAATGATGTTGAAAATCCCATGAATACTTTACCCGGGAAATGAAACCTTTTATGCAAAGTAAGCTAATGCCCAGCAGTGGGACACAAATTAGACTGGTAATAATAATAAAAAGCTAAAAACGAATTATTAAATATTTTATGAATATTTCCGTTGAAGTAGGTACTTTATTACTATAGTCATTACACTGAATTTCTAATAATGAAGAATGGGTATCAACAGCTGGACTGCCTCCATGGTCCATTGGATAGCGTATGCGACTGCTGATCGGAGGGAGGTCCCGGGTTCGATTCCCGGGTCGGGCAAAAGTGCTACCGGGTTTTTCCGACTTGTCAGTAGCAGCACGGAGCCTGGTGATGTGCCTGGTAGCGGCAATAGGCTCGTCCCCTATTACGTGGGACCTAAAAATTCATGGCAAAATGTGGGTGTAATATTACACCTCTGCTTACCCCTTCGGTGATACAGGCGTGAGTCAATAAAAAAAATAACAACAACTCTAGGTAGAGAGAGGTGGATAGAGGATAGGAAGGTCTTAGCCCTGCAGTAGGACCTTTAAGGCTGCAAATAATAATGAATATTAGTGAACTTTATTAAGGTTTAGGCCATACCAAGAGCCAATGAATTTTTATGTTTTGTCTGTGTAATATCAAATATATTAACTATCTCTGACGTCATCGTATGTGTTTCAACTATCGCGGTCATTAACATTCCTTTTAAATCGTCTGTCGGAATGTATCTTATCGTCTAGAGAGTTCACTCAGGATAACTTCGAAATTACGCCGAAAGACAATTTTAAACTAATATCATATTATGTAACATGCTTAAATGCATTTAATATTGCTGTGGTTCACATTAAGGTACACTGGCAACTAAGCTATGGCATTAGTTGCACCGCTATACTCTGTGTCAAATAAATTAATTAACACTATTCGGTAACTTAGGCTTCGGGGTCAGTCACTATTGCGTTTTAATTAAGACATTACAACAACTTACGACGTAAAATCTCATTCCCACAGTAATGATGGATAATTATAAGTAACTACTTTTTTAATAGTGAAAGAAAAAATAAACATGCTTGGAAGGTCATTCAATCACAATGGAGTCGTTTGATTGTTCGTATAACGTTATAATATAGTGTTGAATCATTATAGCACATTGTTGAATAACAATAAATGTTTACGTGATTTTATTATGTTATTATGTTTGACATTTGATTGTACCCTACAGAGAATTTATGGTCGGGTATTTTGTAGTTATTGTCAAACCTTTACGAGAATGCGATCGCACAAATTATATTATTAACTGACCTTAATAGTGTTTAGTTGATTTTAACTACTAGCAAACAATATTGTCCAAATACATACATACACACATAGACTCACACATGTTTCCCGGAGGGGTAGGCAGAGACTACGGAACGCCATTTGCAACGATCCTGACATATCTCTCTTGCTTCATTCACTGCCATCAGATTCCTCATGCATGCTCTTCTGTTCAGGGTACTTCTAACCTGTCCTGTTCTTAGGATGTCTCCAATCTGCAGGCCGATTCAGAATGTCACGACAAGTAATCGTACGATATGTCAAATTATTGTCCTCGTCTTTTAGCCGCCTATCAGTGATATTTTGAACAAATATTCATTGAATTCGGTTTATTTATTAATTTACTTCATACTGAATGCATAAAATTTATAGGAAATGCGATAGTTTTGACAAAAAATGAGGTAGCCCGTTTGACAATTAACGGAATCGAATGTCAAATGAGATATCGAACGATTCTGAATCACCCCCCCTGGTCAGAGAACCCCCTCTTCAGGTCTTCCCCTTCATCCTGTCCCATTCACATTTGCTTTGTATATCTGCTCGGTCAATCTTTCGTCATCACACAAATCTTTGTAAAAACGAACTACCAAAGTACAGAAATTGTTTATTTTTAGTGTTACATTAAAGTTGAGTTGAGCCTAGTGGAGATCGAGTATGGGACTCCCGAAATAATTTCAGCATACGCAATAAAAGCTATAAAGGTGTCTTTGCCTTAGCCAGTACGTTTATTTATTATTTTTTTTTAGTATGGCGTCACACTTATATTCCAAAAGGGGTTGGCAGAGGTGTAATATTGCACCCACATTTCGCCTTATGTATTTTAGGTCTCATGTAAAAGGGGGCGAGACAATTGCCGTTACCGGGCACATTGCCAGACTGAATGCTGCTGCTGACTGAACTCACGAACACTTTTGCCCGACTCGGAATTCGAACCTGGGGGCTCCCGATCAGCAAACGCATACGCTATTCACCGGACCACGGAGGCACGCTGATTATATATATCTTTTATTTATTTATTTAAGTTACATGGATGTCTTACAGCTAAAATACACATCTAATAACAGAATGGTAAACATAAAGCCAATAACAAGTCATCACTTATAGGGATTGCTTAAAAAGAAAGAAACAAGTGAACATGCGGAGATCAGCTTTAGCTGCTAGGTTCTCTTTTTTTGGTTAGATTTAGGTTATCTTTTATATAAATATTACCGGAAAAAGCGTTAACAAGCAAAGTAAACTCTCGCTCGAGACTCTCGAACTTATGAGGCAAAGAAAGGGAATGTCATATGCGCAGACGTCTTCGACGCCTAAACCCACGAGATCCAGCGATGATGACCACAGAGCCGAACTCACGCGCCATTACACGGAGGACATTCCTGATATCGGCTAGGGCGAGGCAAGAGTGGCTCTCGAGCAGCTTAAGAACAACAAGTTTCCTGGGGATGACGGAATTCCCACAGAGCTCTTAAAAGCAGGTGGGACAGCAGTTCTGAAGGAGCTGGCGAGCCTCTTCAATTCCGTTATCCACCAAGGCCTAACACCTCAGGCGTGGAGCGACAGTGCGGTGGTTCTGTTTTTCAAAAAAAGGTGATAAAACTTTGCTGTAGAACTATAGACCCATTTCACTCCTGAGCCACGTCTACAAGTTGTTCTCGAGAGCCCTAACTAACCACCTCGCCAGAAAACTCGACGATTTCCAGCCACAGGAACAAGCCGGGTACCGAAAAGACTACAACACCGTAGACCACATCCATACTGTTCGGCAGATTATACAGAAGACCAATTAGTACAATCAGCCGCTGTGTATGGCTTTCGAGGACTACGAGAAATCCTTCGACTCCATCAAAACCTGGGTGGTTTGAGGGGTGAAGCGGGGGCATGTAATATCTCCTATGCCCTTCACCAACGCACTCGAAGACGTCTTTAAGACGCTGGACTGGACTAGACGAGGCATAAACATATATAATGGCGCGTACATATCCCATCTTCCGTATATCGTCATCGTGGCGGAGAGCCTGGAAGAGCTGAGTGAGATGTCGTAAGAGGCGACTAAGGGATAACACGATGCAAATACCATCTTTGCGTAGAGACGGAAAACTCGACATCAAACCCTATACGACTGCTTCGTTGGTCTCGCGGGATAAATGTGCGCGTGGGATCGGGAGGTCCCGGGTTCGATTCCTGGGTCGGGCAGTGTTATTGGGTTTTTCTGTCACGAAATTCTCAGTAGCAGCACGGAGTCTGGTAATGTGCCCGGTACGGCAATAGGCTCGCCCCTTATTACGTGGGACTAAAGTATATCTGGCGAAAAGTGGGTGTAGAAATACACCTCTGCCTACCCCTTCGGGGATAAAAGGCGTGACGATATGTATGTATGTATGTATGTATGTATAACTTTTGAATTTCTCGCAACTGATTTGCCATGATTATAATCGGGTTGTAACCTGTCATATTTACTATGAAAATGGGGGAAATTTTAAAAGTTCAGTTAGATCGAGATTTTCTGGTAAGGACTCGAGGGCCCCCTGAGCTTGAGGGCCCCGGGGCACTGCCCCGCCTAGCCCCTAGGTAGCTACGCCACTGATTATGTACTTAACAAGTAGTTTTTTTAATTTCAATATTATCGTCATGTATTTTGGTAACTTACAATCCAAAATGATTCTTTGCATGAGAGGAAACAAGATAGGCGACTAGATGTGTATATTACTTCGTATTCGAATATGTAAACAGAGCTGCATTGGAAAGCTTAACGGGCAGAATTGGAGCACATATTGCGATCGTACCTGTTAACACTTTGCAACCTGTGTTTAAATCAGCTCGAGTAGCAATTTACTAGTTAAGTCATTACCATAAGCTTGCGTTCGTAGTAGAACTATGAATAGTAAGCTGTGTGGTTATGTGGATGCTTCTCGTAAGAAGTTCACAATTAAATAGAACAGAAGTCCACGTGCTACTTAATGCAATTGTTTTACGGACTGTTTCAATATTTGATCTATTTATGTACTTGAAGATTTGAGACAGATATTTGATTAAGTCAACTATGATGATAATTATTGTAAAATTACGGTGAAAAATATCCATTTGTTAGCAGATTAAGAACACAAAATGTCACTTCCAAAGTCATAGGCAAGTCAAAATAATTTATTCATCTAGGTCACAAGGTGACGCTTATGAACTTCAAGTTTAAAATTAAGTTACTTAATGCTTCTACATTTACATTTACTGCCTCGTTTGCAAAGCAATAGGTAGAACCACGAGAAAGAAAGGGGAATAAAACTCGTGGCCACTCTCTTAAATCGCCAATATTATGGTACATATTTTTATTTTTGTAAGGAGCTGCAACTGTTACACATTGTACTAAATTACTTGTAAATAGTAGGTAATTAGTTACAGATATTGAGACATCCATATTTTACTCTGTAGCTGTCGTAACAGGTGGCTAAAAAAGTACACGAAGCAAATAGTATGTTTTCGAAGAGACGAAAATCTCGACATCGAAACCTGCACCAACCCGTCAGGCCAATATAGTAGGCAAAATTCACCTATGGTCTCAAAGTGCCATTGTGAAGAAATTAGGCGAGACTTAACCCCGGCAGTGGATTGCAAGAGGCTGTAAAGAAAACTTGCTGGCGATATAAAAATTATTTCAAGTAAAAATTATTGTAAGAAAAAAAGACACTAGCCTATCATAGTAAAACTTCAAATTTCAACTTACCATATTATGATCACAAAATATAATATGGTGTATAACATACATACATAAACTCACGCCTGTTTCCACGAAGGGGTAGGCAGAGGCATATTAAACGCCTACTTTTCGCCAGTGTTTTGATCCCACGTAATAGGTGGCGAGCCTATTGACGCTTTTCGGGATATTTTGATTGCCAGAGCCTCGTCCGCTGATCGGCAGGTGCACCACTTGCAGGTAAGGTTGGCTTGGGACCCTAAGTTCTTATTGGGAACCATATGCACCCTGTTGGGAACCATATGCACCCTGATGGTGTATAACAAATCGATAAAATGTCATAAGTTAGCACAAATATTCCTTTACCGTATATTCAAAATTACTGAATAATTCTTAGTGATATCTGATTGCCGAACCTAAGGTACGTGTAGATTGGCTTAGGTACCTGGTACTAGGAAATCTAATCTATAGACATTGTTTACTCCTTCTGAATATCATATCTCATACATCGTTGATACGACGTTGTATATTGTTATTCAGGTGCCCTGAAACGTCAACCGAGAACATACGAGCGGTTTACAATATGTACATGGTGTATATAGAACAAGGTTATGTACCTTGTTCTATATACATCATGTATTTTAAGTCAGGGTTTTCCCGAAAAGTATGAACTCAGCCCATGATATCGAAGCATGATAGCAGACATTGGTATATCGAGCGAGAGAGTGAGTATATAGACAAGTATAGCACAAACAAAATAATGTTGTACATTGAAATTATTATAGGGATGTGCCATGATGTTATAAACCAGGTCAAGGCGGTTTTCAGTTTATCTCAATAGTTAACTAATATGTTTGCAGTAAATATAATTATCATATCATTAAATAAAATACAATAGAGTAATTAGATAATTATTTGGTTTGCGATTAGTTTCCACGTACGTGCTATGTGAAACGAATAATAATAATGATAATAATAATATTCTACCACATACACACATCACATTGTGTTATGGGTACTAGATAAGGATAAACATACATATATACTTTTTTTTGTAAATACATACATATTATACATAGAAACACCCAGACCAAGACAAACATCCATGTTCGCGCACATAAAGGTTTGACTTGAGCGGGAATCGAACCCGCGACGTCCCGGTCGTCAACCAACAGTAATTATGTTTATTATATCTAAATAAAATTGTAAGATATATCATATTTAACGCATGTGTTATTTTTAGGAAACTAGATCTAGGTCTTATCTTCTAAAAATAATGATGCCTAGGCATCCATTGACTGATCCCTTATAGAAAGTGATTATGCATCCGGATGGTTGGAAATGGTATCCTCAACTGTGCAACATGCTTTTGAGGACTTGAACTAAGATCGTGGCAAGAAAGAATCAAATTCGGGCAAGTGCGAGTCTGACCCGCGCACCGAGAATTCCGTACCTACGCGTTTTACCTTATTTGAGGTTGGTGCTAATTGCGCTAGTCCTCTAAATCTGTTTGAGCGCCCATACAACTTAGAGGACTATCTTAAATGGAGTCTACTATGTATGTATGGGGACACCCTTAAATTTTCCACTTTTTTATTATTTGTAATTTTTCCTTTTTTTGTGCTGTAAGACCCTGCTTTTGGGCAAATTTCGTGATTCTAGTTCAACGGGAACTACCATATCGGTTTTCGACCCAAAACCTATAGGGTACTTACGGTTGACCTAAAATTGACAATTTTGGTTAAAACCAAAGTCTTACAGCACAAGCAAAGAAAAAACTCCGAAAATTGAAAAAAGTTGAAAATTTAGGTTAATTTTGGTAGGTACTTACAAATTTTCGCAAAAATCTAATTTTGACCATATCTTTTAATCGGGTTGACACAGGGCCCTGATTTCATATACACCTAATAGGAACCATAGACCACAGTATCTGGTATAAATTTCAATTTGCTAGGTTTACCCGTTCCTGAGAAAATCGGTGGTGGCACACGGACGGACAGACGAACAAGAAAGTGATCTTATAAGGGTTCCTATTTTACCTTGTGAGGTACGAAACCCTAAAAATGATATTTGTCTACATATAGAACGAAAGCGCCGGTACCTACATATTAGTAAAATCAATGTTTTTAGTAATATCTCACTAAATCTTACGTCGATAAATTATATCATTGCTATACATAAATAATTTATGATATGTTTGACCTGTGTAGTTAAGAAGACAGAGACGAATTTGTTACTGTGTGTCTAGTACATTTTAAAACATCGTACATTCACATTATAGAACAGATAGCCTCAATGAACTTTTACTAGCACCAAAATTGTTATCTAATATATTATTTTTTATAGACTCACGCCTGTATCTGTATGCGGTAGGCAGAGGTGTAAAACAACCACATTACACCATGAATATTTAGGTCCCAGGTAATAGGAGGCGAGACTATTGCCGTACCGCGCTGTTACCAGACTCTGCTGCTACTGAGAATTTCCTAACGGTAAAACCCAATAACGCTTTGCCCGACCCGGGAATCGAACCCAAGACCGCCCAATCCCACGCGCATATTTATGCCGCGAGATCAACGAGGCAGTCTGTTATCTAATCTGGGCAATAAATGACAAACAACGGAGAAAAAAATATATCATTATTGTAAAGTTTAATGCTCATATTTATTGTATTTCATTACAGACCTTTTAATGTCTTGATCATATGTTTCATAATAACAATAATCCAAAATATATATGAAAGCCGTACTTGCCATAAATTGTCGCTAAGGTTTGCAACTCATGGTATGTAGTTGGGTGCTTTTAAATAAACCCTATTACACCTGTCCGTAACTAGTAATGTCGTAGCAAAATATTGATTTCTGTAACGCGTGTTAAAATATAGCTCCACAAATGAATCCTGTACAACATTACAAACATAAAACCAACGGACACAAATGACTTAAGTCGAAACAAGAATTTGTTGATCTATGTGATCATGTCTGTAACGACACTGTAATCGAACCCGCGGCAGTCGGCGTAAAACGGTGAGGCGGTGTTTTAAACCACTACGGTGTAGTTGAAAGCTGATAAAATCGTGTGCAATACTTGCACCGCTTACTCTTAAACGTAAATAATGATAATATGCTCCACTATATATTTACAGCAAAAGTAGATGAATTTCAACTGCAATCAGGGTTTAAAACTATTTAAATTGTGGATATTTATTTGCAGTCGACTGTTTAAAGTCATACCCTCATACATTATTTACCGTAACTCGTAAAGAGCGAAATATTTTGGCGAGTTTGTCGTTGAGCTTTAATAAATAAATAATTAAATAAATAATGTAGCAGTGCTGCTCTTTGTGGGGGACGGCGGTGCGTGCGGAACGTGCGAATTGCGACCCTCAGGGGATTTGCGACCGAGGATTTTTCAATTTTTATTTGCGCCTGTAAGTGCTGACGATGTATTGGAGATCGTGAGAACATTGGATGCATTCGCAGTTCACACTAGTTTTCGGTAAATATCTACACCAAGCCAATGTTAGGCTGTGTTTGTTCACGCGGTTGGATTCTGTGAATTGCTTTTGAAAAATCCGAACGCAACGCACGTCCACTGTTGCGTACAGTCACGTCCTGCGGCTGTTCACTGCTGGACTAACCAAACACAATCACTTCGCATTTTATTATTATCTTCAGTTCGCGCTGACGAATGCCTGTTTTGTTCGTTTCGATATTTTCAGCGACAGAGTACCAATAGATTTTTGAAGATGAACCCGGATTTGTTGTTAGGAAGCTAACTATGAAATTGAAAACATAACACCACATTAAATTTATGTAAGTATACAAGATAAAGAAAACCGTAGAGCGAGCGTTATACGTTCCTGAATTTCCTTCCCACCAAAAGTATTTTTTTTTTCTTACCAATAATATCTCCATTGTGAGGTTGCCTAGTAGAAATAGCTTTCAGTAATTAGGCTACTCCTTGAGCTGTAGTTAAACACAAAATAATTTATTCTTAAAATGTCTACATATATTTGTGTACAGTAAAGTTTATATAAATAAATTTTACAAATAGATAACTTTTCGTAATAATGATTACTTTTGATTTGACAAATAATGTGTTGCCAATTACAAGTTGAACTAAGAACTGTGACGTGTCGCCAGGTTTTCCGATAGATAGCAACCTGATATCTATCTAACGTCACGCCTGTCTCCCATTGGGGTAGGCAGAGACTATGGAACGCCAAATGCTCCGGTTTGAACATACCTCTTTCGCTTCCTCGACATTCATTAACCACGTCATGCATGCTCGTCGGTTATGGGTACTTTTGATTTGGCCCTTCCGCAGTACGTCACCAATTTGGTCGGCGTAAGTTCGTCTTGGGCGTCCTCTACCGACATATCCATTCATTCTTACTCGATACACTTCTTTCGTAAATCTTCTTTCATCCATCCGTTCCAATTGTCCAAACCATCGCAACATACCTGTCTCGATCTTTGTCACTACATCTTCTTTCAAACCACACATTTCTCGAATAACATATTTCTTACTTTATCTGTCATTCTTACCCCGCACATACTCCTCAAAGCTGATATTATTATTATAAAAATAAAAAAATCCAATGAATGCGAGAGAATGTCAGGCGTGAGTGATCAAATACCACAAACTGAAAATCTACCACAGACAGATTGTATGCTTGCAGTACTGTCTTGTTTTATTCCAGTGACGGTTGGGATTACATTTTCATGTCGAATAGGCGATATTTCTTCATTCCAATAGCCCTACTGCATAAAATTCTGCCAAACAGAACCTGTATTTTCATATATATCGGATATACGCATGTGAGTCTGAACACTAGACCGCGTAATGAAAATTTATGATCGAGGACAGAATAAAGGAAAGCATTATTATGAACGTGAATGCCGTGGAGGCATATATTATTTTTAGATCTCTCTCGCAAAGACACGTCACTTCCATACGCGACGGTTTGGAATAATTAAAACTGTCAAAGATAATGAACTTCTAAAGTAAAATTCCGTGAGATAATAATATGTGATATCTGAGCTAAATGTACTTTGTTTTACTCATTATCTTTGTTCATTTTAATTACTTACACGGAATTGCAATGATAACATTTATAAGATTAATATGTTTATGCCAAAATGGTGTACAGTAATTACTGACAAAAGACACGAATTTAATTTATTTTCTAAAGACGTTTTATTGCATAGGCCTATGGCATTGCCGAAATTTTGTCTCAATCATAATAATATATATTTGCGAGCATAGCAACATTGTGAATACGAATTTCAAGGTATCCTAAGAAAATATTACTTGGAAGTACGTAAAAAGATCAATCGCGACACGAGAAAGAAATTTCATGCAACATTTTGTACAGTTGGCTGCTTTAACGGGCGTATGATGTAAATGTAATAAAGCAAATGGCCCTTCTTTGCCACTCGCGTGTATGGATGCCACTCCATGACTCGCTGTAAAATATTTTTATGCTTTATTAACTTAATGTTGCTACGCTACTTTCTCTACGTAAATAAATCTACCTGGGGGTACATTTTTCTTTCCGTGGAAACAACGCTCGTCACAGAATATAACACGTCGGTATTACACAACGTTATCAGATCTTGACTAAGTGAAATATTGTGTCATTACAGTTATGTAGAATGTTTGTCCCGCAAGGGAACAAAAACAAATGTGCACGAACAGGCATATGTGTGTATTGTTTCATTATTAACCGAGAGAGACGGCTGCGTTGCTCATTTCCCGGTGCTGAGGAAAATCTTCTGTGTTCTGCCTTCGAGATGTCCGTCTTGGGTCGTAATGGATGGTTTCATTTCCCTCCCCTTTCCTTCGAGCGATCTGTACCCCAGCATTCATCTATTATCAACAGTCGCTGTGACGAATTGCTAGTGTTTACATTTTAAGAATTCACCCTCGCATTTTACGAGGCTAATTACACCTCTGAAGGAACATTTGATTCGGTATAAATCGTGCGTCAAACATTAAAAAAATGTTGAAATCCGCAAGCAAACTGTCAAGACACGATCGACAATAATTAGTTGGAGTGTTGAGTGCGGAGGAAGCTCAAGATTGATGGCAGAGGCACAAAGGTCTGTCGGTGATAAATTGCTCGATATTAGGTCATGATTTGGGGAGGGTATTTGCCTATCGGTTTCACTATCGGCCTTGCACTTTTTGTTAGTAGGGTTGCTTGTAAAGTGAATATGAAATCAGCTTAGTAAGATTTGATAAACGATGTGCTAAAATATTCTACCTAAAAACATTGCCCTTAGTTAAACTTCCATTATGTTCAATTTGTAATAGAATATAAGTAATGTTATATTAAACATGTACTATTATTTTCACTTATACAACAAAATTATGGCAATTAAGTAAACATTTCCAGGAATGTCCATTAACGCAAAACTACCTTTATTAAACTGACCCTTCCTTGCCCTTTCTCTGAACTTTGAATGAGCATCATACGACTTTAACTATTAAACGAAATACTCCAAACGCAAATGTAATGTGCGGTAATAGTATGGTCTGCAACTTCTGTCTATTAACATTCACCTAATGCGTTCAAATGTCTTTGAATCTGTGTGTGAGAATTGATCGGACGTAGAGCAATTTGGTTCGGTCGGCTTATGCAAAGTAGTCTTTATTATACTCAATTTATGGTTCGGATTCGACCTTAAGCAAGATATGGTACACTTAGTTTGGTTATTATGCAAATCATGTGCCGCGGAAGTGCCCCGCCGTTACCTAGTTCCCTTACTAGAGAGGTGAATTATGATAAATGAAATTCCGCAGTATTCAAATGACAGCCGTGTCTGCAAACACATGATTAAATGTGTTGTGATTGGGCGCTTAGGCTTATTGATATTATTTATTAGACTAATTGGATTTTGTTTCCATAATTATCAAAAAATATTAATTATAATTTATTTCATCCCTTTAGTAGTTTTTGAAGAACACATGAGTGAATATGTGTTGTTATAATATTAACTTCGTTAATAGTATAAGCCAACATAATATATTAATAGTTACGTAATATTATCAATCAAAATCGGTTTTAGTCTGACTTGCATTTATTTTCTTTTAAGATCAAGTCGGTATGCCAAATAAAACAAAAGATACATTAAAAGATTGAAATGCGATCCGCTTTTGAATCTTTTTAATGATTAAATACATATCTAGATACATCCAGATCCTTAATTTCTTAAGACAAATTAACATAAGTGATAGCATGTTGATTGGAATCTTAAATGAATTTACCTTTAATCTAGAGCTGGACGAGCCAGTCTGAATAGAAACTTACTTAGGCGTGTTCGGAAACCCCATTACCCCAGCACAAGGCAGTTCGTTTGCAACTACAAACACCATCCAAAATTTCGGCAGTACCTAGTGACACAGTTTGTGTTTCATCAACCTCTGAAAGGGCTTCACGGACCGGCCTATTCAAGAGAGAGGATGTGCAAACATCGCCTCAGATCACGTATGTTTACGATCCTCTAATTTCATCCAATCACTATCAAGATACGGCACCCTACATCAAATAACTGTGAGATTATTTGACTACGTGCACAGGTAATCTAGATAGCTTTAGTTTCACAACGTAAAATGTGATCCCTCTTTTGTTATTTCACAAAGCATTCCCCGGGCATTTTATTTTCGCGAACTACAATACAATAAGCTGAACCGTACGTTTATGATTATGGCTCAGAGTTTGCTTGTTCTGACTAACTTTTATCGCTATAATTCATTTATAGCCCATGTTTTACGACGGCGAAAATGTCGGTGATCGCCCTTTTACGAAGAATAGTTGCCTAACTTGACAAAAGTTCATTCTGCTGGCACGTTCATTATCTTTGGCTGACAGATTTGTGAGACCCGCTCCATCAATCCAATTAGGCGGAATCGAGAAAAATCACGGGAAAATTCCGAAGACTCATGGGACCGGACAGGACGAAGATGATGTATAGGTAACGCGGATAATAATTCATTGTTTAAATTGCTTTGTTATGAAGATCCATTGGTAATAGGCATTACGTAATTATTTCAGAAAGCTTATTTAAGAGTTTATGAGCTAAATGGTATAAAGGAATATAATTTTCTTTTCTTTTATCTCTACCAACCTACTACTTCGATTTTTCACACAACATAAAAGCGTATTGTGTGACTGAGATCTGTGAAAAGACATACTTAATTTACTTTACGTTGAAAATAAGCTCGTTTCACCATACCATCTGCATTTTTGCGTACAGCATTTTACCGACCAACTTACATAATAAATGAGGGTTCAGCGCCAAAAACGGAAGTAATGGTGTATACTCAAACCGACATGAAAAAATACTCACGGCCACCATTAATTTTCATTTCGTTCTATGGCCGAGGATTGGTGTCTTAAGGAAAGTAAGTGGGAGACACGGCACTGCCAAGGAGCGAAAGTCATTTCATTCATGTGCGAAATAGTTTTTTCCTGGACGAGATTTACTCAAATCTGTGTCGTATATTTCATTTTATAAATCGCTGTAATTCATGTTTATGAAGTACTGAACTGCTATTTAATTCAACAATTTTTATGTCCAAAAAATACTGGCCGTAGCTTATTCGACTTCCCTAAAGCATGACTGTATTTTTGCAAGCAAGATTTTATTCATGTGGTTATTATTGTACAATATTATACCCAAAATAAAAAGTGTAGGTATATTTTATTTTTAAATAGAAGTTAATTTATGTCTGGCTCCTTACTTCTCTTTTCCTTATGGGTTGCCTGTAAGAGATTGCTTTTTAGCGATAAGGCCGCCGTTTGTGCAATATGTACTTATAAATTGTAATTCCTATGTTAAATTTAAATTTGGTGTACAATAAAGATTATTGTTATTATTATTATTAATTTATATTTTTTTACAGATCAACTGTTTTTTTTCCATTGAAGCACTATATGGTAAAATGAAAGTTCGTCGCCGCGATAAACGCCGTAAATGTAGTCCTAGATGGGTTTATTATGCTAGCATCAAGTGCTTCAGTCATGCTTGAACTCAGCCAAAAGAAAACGGCCTTATGAGCGCTATTCATATAATTTTGTCCGTCTGAGTTCTCGCCTTAATTTCGTCTCGCTAGTATAAACTATAAGACGTTATACCGCAAACAATCCCACGTGGACCCTTATCCATTACCTAAGCAGTTGAATAATTAGGTGATATTTGGAATGCAAACTCAGACTGTATTTACTCTACCCCGAGGGGGACTGGCCGCATATTATTCAAAATGGTGTATGTATTCAATTAAGACGTCATCAAAATTGCTTGTTTAATAATAAGAATACAGAAGGAAAATACTGAAACAATTTTGTCATCATCATCATCATCAGCCTTTAACAGTCCACTGCTGGACTAGGCCTCTCCTTTGAAAGGAGAAATTGGCCCACTATACCACGCTGGCCAAACGGGTTGGTATAGGGTTTGTATCAAGTTTTCCTTCTCTTACAGTGCTGTTCTCGGATCATTCTCACTAGTTCCACCAGCAATTAGTTCCATGGAACTAGTGAGACTTCTTTTTCTCAGTAGTTCCATGGACTTAACAACTACGGTGGAACTACTGAGAAAAAAAGTCTCACTAGTTCCATGGAACTAATTGCTGGTGGAACTAGTGAGAATGATCCCTATTCTCTGCATAATATGCTCCCTCTGTCGGCTATTACAACACCCATGGGAAGATATGAGGTGGTGACATTCCGTATTCTTAATCCGTCACCACACGGACAGTTTTGTAAATTCTGAATAATGTTTGCAGCATGTGCTAAATTTTTCAGCATAATAATACCAGTCCAAAACTTGAAATGAAATTTTTTATATGAGTAGAACTAATATACTACTAACTATATACTACTACAAGATTATGATTAACTAAAATGTACGTACGTAATTCAGAAAAGATAAACATGATATTTGACTAAAATAATGTATTTTGCGAAATCAATTAATTCCGATATTACATAAGGGTAGATTTGAAGTGATTAAACTTATTCTACATGTTGATCTCTTCGTTCTGTTTATCGATTAAAAAACAATGTGAGTTGACTAACGACCGTTTGCATGGCGCTATTTAATATTGCATCCAAACCAAAGTTAACTTTAATTGCACCGTTTAGAAACACAGCAATATTTAATCACTTTTAGCATCAATCAGTTGCTCACCAAAACATAATTGTGGTGTGAATGCACCACAAGCGGATCCTGGGCTTCAAGGCGTACGTTTTGGATGTAAGGGCGGTTTCAGATTAGCGTAATTTTATGCAGGTACACGGTCGTTTCAGTATACGCGCTTACACGCGCGCTACATTACGCGCTTCAAAAAACCGGACTAGCGTAATATTTCGGCGTGTTCGTTCGAAACGGTAGTGATATCTTGTCAGTGTCAACATGAATTCTGACGGCTCACGCCTATACGAGTGTAGAAGCGCGTCAACGCTCGTACGAACGTGTGCCAAAAGGCGCGCCTATACGCGCCTACATGCGCTTCCAAAAACGAGCTTATACGCGCGTATAAAACGCTAGAACGACGATGATGATGGCCGAGTTACCGCTGCTTAAAATGTCAAAAATATCTTAGTATTATGTGATTGCTGTTGCTATTTTTCTACAACTGTACAACCCTTAGCGTTTCGTATATCTGTAGGCTGTAGTAGTTTTAATTTTATGTCTATAATCCTCACCCGTAAAGGCTATAAAGAACGAATAGCCTATGGTATAACTGAGACTATAAAAAGTCAAACGATTCTCTAATAAAATGGAACTATTAATTTTATAGCGATATAATTCTTATATTTTCGTCAACTTACGATTTTTTTATTATCTTTAAATAAAAATGTTTATTTTATTTGTTTAAGATTTATTTCGCATTACATTTGACCTCCAAAGCAATATTACGTTTGTTTTATAACCTTTTTTATAGAAGTTAATTTATTATACATTTTTATTATTTAGTTTTGCGAAACAATTCAGTTTCTTATTTATTATTATATATTATTAAATGTTTTTACTTGTTATATATGTTATAAGTAAAAACATTTAAAAATGAATTGACGAATATACAAAGTTGAGAATATTGAATGCTTTTTGAGCTTTTTGATAGTACGACGAAACATGACCACGTTAATACCGTTTTAAAAACTTCACACACATTATTACAACATATTATTCTATATAAGTACCTATATATACGGGGCGGACTGCTCAAAAAGTATTTTATTTCGACCTTTATTTTTACCCACCACATCTGTTAAGCTCTCAGCTATTCTACTTCGAAGCACATCATTACTACTATTCAAATATTCATACCATATTTTAATAAAAATACAGTTAACTGTCACTTATATTGTAAAATTTCTGACAAAAAATAAAACAGGGTGAAAAGCAAAGGTGATCATTTATCAGCCAGTGTCCTCGCAAGAAAGAAAATCCTGGCAATCACTCTTCGCAATTATCCACGATTTTTTTGGAGGAGACTAATTAGTTGAATGGACTGAGCCGTTCTACGTAATTAACTTTAATGATAAATGATGGGCTGACGTGGACTTGGTTTAAGCCGATGAACTAAGAGTTTAGACTTATCTAAATCTGTCTCAATTAGTAAGTTCGTGAGATTCAAGTGTAGAGCTGAGATACTGGGTTTGGTAGTGATAAAGCGGTTGTATGTATTATTGATAGAGTTCTTATCTAGCTTGTCCGATTTGAAATCTAAACACAACAATGATGAGTGATTAATAATGTATTGTAAAGTGAAAAAAATAGTGTAATAGTGAAAGTAAAAAGGTATAATATTTCATGTTTAATGGTGAATAAAATGTACCTATTTGGAGTAAAAACTTAATTGATTTGGCATTAGCAAGGTGGTGCTGTCCATGTGTTAATAAAAAGCTAGTATTCTACACGGGTTACTGTTAGCTGCTTACTTATTTGCTTTGCCGCCTATGGTTCTTCTTCGTCTATATGTAAATAAAAATACATGTCCCGATTATCATGTGATAATTTACATGTAGGCACTACACTAAGTTATTATTTATTTTCAATCTTAAAAGAAAAAAGATCGAGCCACTAAAATAAACATTAATAAAAGCCGAGCCGCAGGCAACGGTTATATACATATTAGCAACAATTCCTAAAGCCAACCATCAGAATTCTAACATAAAAGGCTAACTCAACGCTCACTTCTAATATACCTTGCCAATTTATATTCATAAGACTAGACTTCTTGTAAGATGACTACTTACGTTTTCTTGGTAAACTGTATAGCTACTTAAGAAATTTAAATATCAGAATAGACAATCTTACTTTCTGAACTCCGAAGAACAAGCTTGACTCCTCTAATAGAATATTCTTACTTTAAGTTTTAACTTACGGACTTTAACTACGGAAAGTCTTTCGCTGTAAAAACTTTCTCATATTTATATATTTTTAGGAAAAGCAATTTTGCTGTTATTGGTCTTTAATTTGTGATTAATTTGCATTAAATTAGTATAGGTAAACCTAATAGCGCTCGAGAGTACTCTGTACATAATTAACAATTTTATTAATATCCATAAAATCTCGCATAAACGATTTTAGAGAGCCTTATTTATTTTTAATAAGTTGATGTTATCGGACGATAAACACGGTGGTTATATAAACGAAATTGTATAAACGAAACAACATTTATTTTATGCGCAGTATGCTCATTTCTGTACTCCAAAAGGTCTGTGAAACTGTTTAAATACTAGTCACAAAGGAAACCTCGTGTATGTATATAAACTATTTCACGATAGCCTAACCATAGCTTAGTGTCGGACAATATCTGATTTGTGATTTAAATGTTAACTCCTTGGTGTACTCTGATTGAACAACTGCTTAACTGTAGTTCTTCCAAAGTACGAAAGATGTACGACTCAACATTACAGTAGATTTTTCGTTTTTGTAACGTTTAGGGAAGAAAAAATAACTGATGTCATATTATTATGTTGTGTAATGGCGAAGACACCTACACTGGCAACATTTAACGGTCACAGTCATAACTAAAAAGGCAACAAACGATTGAAGATCTGGATCCAGGTCAGAAGAGGTCCTCTATCTGAAATAACACCATGCTTTGTTTCTTCTTAAAGTATTTTACGTCTGCGCTATTAATTTATGTACTGCAAGAACAAATGTTTAAGTACTCGCCAAAAGAGATACTTAGATCTATTTCCAGTTAACCATTCCCGTTATGATAGCCACATTCAGTTTTGAACGATTATAAACTGATTTCATCGTCAAATGTTGACTTCAGGGTGTACGCTAGTTCATCAAATGAAATGAATGTACTACCAAAATGCGAAACACGTGTACGATTTGTCTGCGTCACACCACACTCGTTAATTCGTTTGCACTAAACAAAGATTGGTTGCATTGATTCATTTAGCAGGTAGTAGAGCCTTGCTGATTTCAGCATGAATGGGCGGGCTCAACCGGGGAAGTACTATCCTCTCACTGAAAATCGACATAAAGTAACAGTACTTAAACTGTTGCGTTTCGTTCAGTGAGTGAGAGTGCCGGAGGTCTTATCCCCTATTCCATCTCCCTCATCCCGTTCCTCAGCCTATCCCTTTTCCCATCCCTAAGGGGCGGCAACGCACTTGTGACTCCTGTGGTGTTACTTGTGACCATGGGCGGCGGTAATTGCTTACCATCAGGCGATCCGTCGTCTCGTTTGGCGCCTATAACTATAAAAAAAAATCGAAAGGCTTGGTATTTTTGGATTAGAGTAAGCCTTTCTAGTTGTTCTACTGTTAAATAAATAGAGCACTTGCATGCCTCATGCCCTCTAAAGACTCATGACCGATTACATTTGGTCATCATCATCAACCTTGTTCTTGATCTGTCCCATGGCCTTACTCGCTCCCACTTGTGAGGTCTATACCCATTAGGTCAAGTTAGTTTATGACTAAAACCGAAACAGGCCATGTCATATTTCCACCATAAATGCTACACTTTCAAAATACTCATGGAATTTATGCAACATTATTCAATATAGAATTGTCGTATTATATTTTGAAATAAAGCTATGATAGCTTTATTTCAAAACGTTAACGATTTTTGTCTAAATCCAACAGCACAAAAAAGAAAGGTTTAACAATCCAACACATTTTGGTTCGATATCTGTGGTGTTCACAATGACTCAATATCCATCGATGCGATGCATTGAAGTTTTGGCGTTAGGCTGTTTCACCGACGTCACGCATATCGCAGTGTTGTCAGGTGATACGGGCAGGTCCGTGTTGCTGACGTAACGGTAATGCGGTTATCGGTGTTAAACACGAATCAACAGTGCTATTGGTATGACTTATTGTGAGCAAATTCAAATTATGGGTGATTTTCTTCTACTTTTGATTCTTTTGAAATTCTGTACTCGAAAGATACGAAAACGGCCTTGTTGTTTGCGAAACCTTTCCTTTCTGGTCGTCTGTCTGCATCTCATGAAGTGTAATAGGCATAAGGCGCAAATTTTTATAGAGTACGAGTTTTTGCCAGCGGCTTCGCTCGTGTAAATTCGGGGTTCTCTAGAAGTTATAGAATATCATCTATGTTCTGGGTAACACAAATCTGCTTTATTGGGCGGATACTTCTATAATTGTCGTTTTCACTGTTTAAGAAATATAACTGCAGAAAGTATCCTTACTTAATATTATAAATTCGAAAGTGTGTGTGTATGTATGTATGTTCCGTTATAACGCTATAGCGGCTGACCCGATTTTGTTGAAATTTAATATAGATATATATTCTACCATGGAGACGACATAGGCTACCTTTAGTTGCGAAAAATTACCTGGGAGGGATTGTAGGGAGGGTCAAAGTTTGTAGGGCCCAAATCTTACTGTTGGAAGTGAGTGCTGCGTATGTGCTATCGTATCTGTCAGTATTGTCGCGTCAAACATATTGTCATAATTATTCAAGTAAATATTAAAGTATTCGTACAATAAAATATATTTGAGTAACCTCGAATATAACGCGCGCGAAGCCGCGGGCATAAGCTAGTTTACACATACAAACTACTTAGTACTAAAACTTAGTAGTACTTAAAATGTTATCCGGTATCAGTGACGTTTCGCTAGAGTGGTCAATATGGCGACTGCGATTTGTCTGTCAGAACCATTAGAATTTAACAAAATACTCGACAATCCGAATTTTGCGGCTATATGTTGTCGACTCGAAATCATTATTTTTTAATGTTTTATTATTCAGGTAAGGTTTCGATCGAGTCTACCGTACCCCGTGACGAAATTATTAATAAAGATTTGACACTGCGATGGTAGCGCAGTCGCCCAATGTGAAACATTCCAAAGTCAACAACTACTTACCAATTAAATATTAACAAAAAAAAAACATTTCCCAGTGGACTAAATTGTGAATCTAAACAATTTTCAAGTCCCCCTGAACACGAACAAAAAATTTCATCACAATCGGTCCAGTCGTTTAGGAGGAGTTCAGTGACATACACACGCACACAAGAAATATATATATAAAGATGTTTAGATGTTTTTCTGTTGTTTGTCGCTGTAACCAACGATACCTTTACGATTAATTATAGCTTCTTTTTTTGGTTTGACAAAAGTATTTAAGAAGTGCGCACCCTTCGGGTGCGTCTTTTCTTAAAGACTTTGATGATTTGACTTCTGTTTTTGTGTCGACTCTACCTTAGTTTGTCTACAGCGTGCGGAAGCGTGTTAATATAAAATCGTACTTATCCGAATGGCCTAAAAAATCCCGAATGATAATGTCTCGCCTGTTAAATATACCTATTATTATACACTACTTTAGTTCATGTATTAAATCATTGAAATTCATACCCTAGGTAGGTATTATTAATTATGTTAAGGCATAATTAACAATGTAATTCAGCAGCTGAACACATGACATGCCACACTTGCTGTCTTGACCCATTTGACCATCTAAGTGTTCTTTGGCCGAGTTGTATGGGGCTACAAACAACGCCATAACATATTTTCACATTAGCGGTACATATCATCCGTACAATATACTTAAAGCGGTATAATATATTGCTGTGGTATATTACTGGTCGCACATCATTTAAATCACCATTGACACGACAAGAACTAGCTGAACGAAATTACTACCGCAAAGCGTATTGATATCTTCTCCAGATAAAATGCAAACTGAAAATGTGAAAGCAGTTCATAATAAAGTTACAATGGCCGACGGTGACATCACGCATATCTGAGTGTGTGGGTACGTGCGATCTGTTTGTGACAGGGCCCAGCGCTAATGCGGTTATATGATCGCGATGGCACTTGTTTACGGGTGTGGATACGCTAGAACTGAACGAGCCAGGTTAGCTTTGCAAATCGTGAATATCAGCCCTGTATATAAACTTTTCCACTTCTGGTAACGGGCTTCTTCTCACTAAAATAATGTTAAGGCTATAGTCCACCACGCCAAGTGTGGATTGGTAGACTTCACATACCTTTCGAAAATAATATGGAAAACTCCGTAATCCGTGTGGTGACGGATAAAGAATACGGAATGTCACCACACCATATCATCCCGTGGGTGTCGTAAGAGCCGAAAGAGGGACCATATTATGCAGAGAACAGCACTGTAAGAGAAGGAAAACTTGAAATAAACCCTATACCAACCCGTTTGGCCAGCGTGTTATAGTAGGCCATTTCCTCCTTACAAAGGAGAGGCCTAGTCCAGCAGTGGACTGTAAGGGGCTGAAGATTATGGAAAACTCGGACAGATTTACTTATGATGTTTTCCTTCAACGGTTGGCAAGCGATAATTAGTGATTTAATACAAGTAAGGTGCGTGCCGTGGGTTGGAGCCCAACACCGCCTGCATAGCTGTTTGTTAGTCATTCCACTAGGATACCACTGCCTTACATTAGGACATAGCTACTCCAACAATAATTTTACTTCATTCATGAGCCTTCCGCTCTCACGGATGGCCTTACTTTGGTCACAGCTACCGCTCCGTTGCCTCGCATAACTCTCATGGATACACGGCCTTACTGAAGCGTATGAGGTACTGTCCGAGTGTAGTGAAAGTCTGCATCTCAAATAAGCATCCAAAATTACTACTAAATTTACAGAATAGCATAATTAGTTCTATCTACGTTAGAGTACATTTTTATTTCGGTCATTCAGTAGAAAATAAAGATTCTTGTACTTCCATTCTCCATTATATTAAGAAATTGGCAAAGTATGGTAAAGGTGAAGCTGGTTTGGCTTACCCCGTATTTAATTTAGAACTAACATTAGCAACACGGTACAGAGAAACCTTCAACAAAATTTGTCAGTATGTATCACACCATTTCATAATTAAATATAATACTTCTCTTAACATATTGCTTGCAAATCAGCCAATAGAGAATGCGCACTCCATTATATTCCAATAAATACAATCAATACAGACATTATTTACTCAAAAAAGTAAATCTGGTGCATCTGTTTAGTCATGTACTCGTATTCATGCAGTTTCACAGCAATCAATAATAATGAGGGTTAATAAAAATATCTTGATTGGATAGGAGCCGCGTGCAGCCAGACAATCGGATTAAAACACGAACAAAACGGATATACGCGTGGACAATTTGTACTTATAAACATCTGATTGTTGTACTTCAATGTGTAAATAACGAACAGTTAAAGGATTGATTGGCGTTTTCCCATTGTAACAGTATCCGCATTGTTTAGACTTGGGGTACGTTTCAATTAGTTTTCATTTCCATCGCAACGAGGGTTAATCAAACCTTTTTTGACTTTGTTTTATTGATTGACCCATTACATAATTATAAACAAATATTAAAAATTCTTTCCTGTAACTTTTAAATTATAACCCGTAATGAGTGCCGACACTTCATTAAGATAACATTTTCGAATCACAGTAACACGTGTTATTGATGATACACATTCACTTAGCAGTAAACATAACATTAATTAAAAATGGTATCACAATATATTGGTTTCGTTCCGACTATTCGAATTTTTCTTATAAAAGCGCTCACGTCGGAGTGGGTTGCAACGAGAGGAAAAAAGCTATTGCTATTAGAACCGCATTGCTCGTTCATCAGAGCAATTCCTGCGGTACAGTGGCGGAGGTATTGCTGATGTTCTTTTTATTTTAGCACTAAGAGTACAATACATTCGTTACAAGCGGTCGTACTCGCTCTTAACCACCCTACACGGTTCAATCCGCTTGATTGAGTGGCCCAACCAGATTGAGTTATTCGTTATTAGAAACGTTTTCAAATAGTCGTTTTGTATTTATTTACTTTCGAAGCGAATCTGCACGCTTTTAAAACTCCCCAGACAAATAAGGAGCAACTTGAAATGAATGTAAAGCTTGATAAACTTCCGCAACAACTGCTAATGGAATTGGTCGAGATTCGAACAAACTTTTTTGAAACAAAGAAAAATTGTTGCTCATAACGAGCGCTCGGTTCGTGTTGATAGTTGACTGAATTTCAGTGTAATCTACGCAAACAAACGTTTCTATAAAAGCTTTTGAACGAAATAGTTTGACGTTAAAAAACGATTAGAAAAAAAATTGCCGGAATTACTTTTCAATTGAATTTTCAGCGGTGAAACTTTTGTAAAAGTGATTGAAACGTTTGAATGGCATCTTTTTATAGGAACGCGAATTGAATCCTCGGATTCGACATTACGGGAGCTGAAGGTGATACGTAAGCGCTTTCCACAAACGATAAAGGTTTAACAAAACTCGTTCGCGTTTCGTTTTTAAAATAGGAAGCCGATACACTGTTGCAGAAGATTGATGGAGCTATCTGAAACGAGATCGGGGACTCCATGGTGCCGTCCGGCCATTCTGATGCAATGTTGCACGAAACTCCGGCACAGATGCTATTTAAAATCAAATACGTGTTTCGTGCAGTCGACCGTACGCCTGCTTCTCTGTGTATTAAATTATATATTTTCAGTTTATATTTTAGAATAGCAATGCGAGATTTTTGAATTTAAATAACTCGTTCAAAATAAATTTGAATTCCAGTCTATTTAAGTCAGTGAATATTGTTTTATTTACCCGTTGACATAGGCACATTCCTTTATTTTTCTATTTTATTCTATATATGCAGGGAAATATAGCAGCCACTGGATCATATGTCATAAAGCCAAGATATTGTGTGCATGGCTGCATCACGTTATTTTTCACTTGGTGGCTAGAGCTTTTATAAGCAATCTGTCGACGCGTCAAAGTATTTAAGACTATCACCGTAGATCAGACCTAGCGAATTCTATGGGTACTATTAGAATTGTGAGGTAGTACACTAGTTCTATTAGTTCAGGCAATATGCAATTTACAACAAAATGTAATTGCTATAACAGTGTTGGTAATAAGACAAAGACCTCAAATCTTATACATCTGGATGAAAACAGAGCAGGATTTTACAGGATATCTCTACATCTGATATACGCGAATACAAAGTACGCGCGAAATTCGCGCATCGTTGGAACTTTGTGCAGTAATAGCAAATCGGCGATCGTGTGGTTCACGACGAAGGCCGAGCGGTCCTTAAACGTCCGTATGCGAGAATACCAGACACAATTAAAAATCTATTGTGTCTTTTGTAGATATGCGCTTCAACATACGAGGGGTTCAGTAAATCGGACTATAAAGAGCGCGTGTGCAGTTTGCATTTCTTTCGCTGTGCACTTTGCTTGAAACCGCTGAGAATTAATTTAGATTGCTATTCATTGTCTTTAAATACATTGGTAGCTTATTGTTTTTAAAATCAGAGGTAGAGTACTACGAGTATGACTGCGATGTGCATATAGTATATATGTGTATAGTCTCCAAGAGATATGCCTTCACTGCCTTATACAAAGTATAATACACATGTATAAAGAGTGACAAATCTACAGCATACACCCTCACAAGTCGGTATCACACAATTTCCTCTAACTGCAATTTATGAATGCTTAAAAATGATAAATGACGTCATGTAGAGGCTGGCATTACCGATGAAAACGTACCAGGCGTTCATAGCCGACAAGGAGATATAAATGAAGTCGTTAGTGCTTGGCTTACATCTAATGTATTGCAGCATATCTCAGAGGGTCTTCTGCTACGAACCAAGAATAACACCTTACTACACTCAACAGGTTTACTTGGCGTTGGCGTGCTCGCTAGGCTCATCATAGTGGATTATTTATGGTTCGTATTCAGACGTCTGAATGCGTCGTAAATTGTAGAAGCAAGTTTCGTTTAACATTAATACAGATGACAGGTAAAAATGTCTGTGTGCAATTGATTCCGATGCTTGGTATTTCTACCATAGAAGCAGAAAATTGTCGCTCTGAGCAAGTAGTACTGCTCAATTTCTTTTTTTGCATTTGTCCCGTTTGCTCTTTAGAAATCTGTAAAAAGTATTCATGGTGGTTGTAGCAAGCAGCCTGGCGCAAGTTCCTAAGAAAAAACCGAATGTATGAAACGTGCTATCTTTTTAATGGCTACTATTATATGTATAAAACGTGAAGATAGCATCCTTCACTATGTACCCTTGGAACAGTATTCTTTCAAAGTTAGACGGGTTATACGTACATCACCGCCTTGGCTGTCAATAGTGTCAAATGTCACAACTGTCACATTATTATCCAGATTGAACTTTGCCGCGTTATTTAGTTTGTTTATAAAACGTAAAAAACATACTGTAAAAGTGCTTTGTGTATACCAAATAGATGTGATTTTACACTTCTAGTGTTAGTGTTACTATATTTATTTGATTTGCATTGAAAGGAGCGCAATGAAAACAAGCAAAATAACGTGCGAAATATGGCATACAACAACATGCCGGTCAAGCAATGAAAAAAGGGTAGGTATTTATGGCAAAATGTCCCTAGATAAAGATCAATGAATATTTAAAATGTTATTTAATGTGATATATTTCAATGAAACATAAAAAATAAGGAAATATTCTAAAGTTTCATATCCTAGTAATTTGTAGGTAAACAATAGTGCTGCCTGTAAGTTATCGATAATCCGTTATTAGAAATTGGCACAAGGACTAAAAATTCTATTCTTTTTTTCTTTTTAGATGTAAAAATGGGTAGCTGCAACTGGAAACCAAGACTTGATTTATGTGCCCATTGAAAAATTACATCAGTTGAACTATGTGTGTGGCAAGCATTTTAAGCCGACTGACTTAAAAAAAAGGGAACTCAAGTCAGAAAAACAGCTGTGCCTTGTATCTATAGACATTTCTTTAAATCCTATTACAGAAGAAATGTTGAAAATCTTTCCATTACATGTACATACATATATCTTTTAGTTCTGCGTATTTTTCTTCGCTAATCTAGAATAGATTTATAGAATAGGCTAATTTGTTTGAATAAACACATAAATATTAAATACATCTTTTATTTGTGTTGGAAGAGTATAATTCTAGTCGAAACTTATTTATAATTATTTCTTACCGAATATTATCGATATCGATATTTTTAATCACTAGAGGGTACATCCCTATATTGACAAATATGACAATGCTGACAACATAAAAACGATGTCAATTAGTATCTTTATGTTGGTACGAGTTCTCCCTGCACGTTTCATACAAAACTGAAAGTCTCGCATGATCTATGGCACATCCGCCTCTTCTTACGTAGTATTTGTATACTCTTTGGTAGCAAGAGTAATTGATCGGAGTGTTACTAGTTAACTAGATTATGAACTTATGATTCCTATCTGTACTAATACGTTTCGTTGTGTTCACTAGAAGCCAAATTACCGGCAACGACTTCTTTGTCTCACCGTACCTATTCTCTAACATGGTGGAATTTATTTGTGCAAAAAATAAAAATACTAAGAATTTCATTACTACATAATTAAATGTTAAACACAAGATATTATGCAACTAAACCCAAATTAAAACCAATTTGGTAGAATTCAGTATTTTTGTAGATAGCTTTTTCAATGTTGTTGCATGTTGCAAAATTGTTGCAAGTCGTGTAAAATTTTACAAATTATTTTTTTGTCTTCCATACCTAGTTGGTACTCATAGTATTTTAATTCAGTGATTAATGAGATGGTGGCTGCATCAAATTCATAAATAAACTCCAAACATTCAAGGAAATACAAATTATTTGTGTGTTTATGATACACGTTATTAGCATGAATAAATATTAATAATATTACCTACCAGGAAAATCTTTACTAATAAAAAATAATAGCCTGAGAGTGTCTCATTATAACATCAACAAAATATTTTTAAGTGTAAAACAACTCGATTTGGGTTTCTGTAAAGACTTTTGTCACCATTGTTTCTAAACTAAGGCATAATTTGAGATAGTATGCACCACCATACATAGGCATTGATGATGAAGATACCTCTTGTTATGTCGTGACGTACATTCAAACTTACTCATAAAGGAGGTTTTAGTGAGTAGACTCCGAACGCCTTTAAAAACAGCCTAATTTGATTTTTGCCATCCATATAAGACACTGAGTAGAAACCAGAAGTCGATGGCTTTGTTACGTCTATCATAACTGATTTTTATAAACATCTATGGTTTTTTATCACACTACTAATAATGGACTTGATGTGAATTGCTTTCATTCAGTTCATTATCGAAACTTCTAGATGAAGCCTGTAAAACAACATCCTAATAATTATGATGCCAAAAATAAGTCGAAAGAGGCGTACTCATTAATTGAAGTATACGAAATTTCCAAATTGCGTGAATACTTCTATATTTTGGAGAATACGTGTGTCCCTTAAAATTAACATTGTAATTGGTTGCAGCAATCGAAGCATGCCTGTGTTAAATGTCCCACCTGCTCGGTGTTTGTCTTACAAACTAATAAGGTACGGATACGTCGAATTTTCACGGTTCAAGCCAAGTTGGAAGGCCACCCTTTCATCCCTAATATGCTGCTATATTGATGGGCTGCTTCGCCTACCGTGAAAAGTTTGACTAATTATCTTTCCGAAGTATTATTTGCTCTTGAAGCACTTTTCCTCTTAAAGCATTTTATTTGCATGCGGCTGTATTAGGATAGACTGTAGGTACCTACGTTATGTATACGTGATGTAAAAAAAGGCATGCCTATGTAAATACATGTCTTAAATAATTGATATGATTCTGAACTACTCTCATATAGCTACAAAACCAAACAATTTCATCTCCGAGTATTACGAGCGATTTAACAGTCGGGCAGATTCAGCATGACCAAATTGTGTTCAATGTAAAAGCAAGCAAACTTTATAATCTACACACATTTTATCTAGCCATTATTAAAGACTCCTAGTGATAATATAAAACTTTGCTTTTACATGTTGAAACCAAACTCTTACAATTTAAGCAGGGTCTTCCAAATTCATATTTTCTACGCTCACGAGCTATATACGAGACCGTTCAAATGTTCGTATTTGGGTGAAAGTCAACTGTATTCAGCAGTATTATTTTAAACAAACGGTAGGCTTAGCAAACGATTCAGGGCCTAAATGGTCCCATTATGAAAACATCGGTCTCCTATTAGCTGCTAACTGGTAAGCTTTGCGTAGAAATTTTAACGATTCTATGATCGTAGTATAAGTAGAGTATTATTGGGGGTTCTGAAATGTTCTGTTAAATTAAAAATTAACTAAAAAAACATTTTTCCAGTGGAGTAAATTGTGAATCTAAACCATTCTCAAGTCCCCTTGAACACACACAAAAATTTTATCAAGATCGGTCCAGTCGTTTAGGAGGAGTTCAGTGACATACACACGCACACAAAAAAAATATATATTTAGATATTATTTTATTTTCTTTTTAATTTAGTTATAGGTTTATAAGTATAGTTTTAGTTGTAAATAGTAATTAAGTAATAGTTAGTGGAAATGTAATTAGTTATAAAATAATTGAATTGAAATAAATGTATATATTTAAAAAAAACTGATGTCATATTATTACTATGTGTAATGGCGAAGACACCTATACTGGCGACATTTAACGGTCACAGTCATAATTACGATGGCAACAAATGATTGAAGATCCTAAATGTTTCACACATTAAGTCTATGCATACAAGCTCTGGAAAATATTCGTCGGGTCGCAACTCAGCATTCACAATCACTTAGCCAGGTCATAAGAGGTCCCTCTGTCTAAAATAACACCATGCTTAGTTTCTTCTCAAAGTATTTTACGTCTGCGCTATTAATATATGTACTGCAAGAAGGCACAGACAAATGTTTAAGTACTCGCAAAAGAGATACTTAGATCTATTTCCAGGTAACCATTCCCGTTATGATAGCCACATTCAGTTTTGAACGATTATAAACTGATTTCATCGTCAAATGTTGACTCCAGGGTGTACGCTAGTTCATCAACTGAAATGAATGTACTACCAAAATGCGAAACGTACGATTTGTCTGCGCCACATCACACTCGTTAATTCGTTAGCAATAGCAAAGATCGGTTGCATTGATTTATTCTAAAGGCTTGGTATATTTGGATTAGAGTAAGCTTTGCTAGTTGTGATTAGGTAGTATGTTAGGGTATTTGTTAGAATGTTCTACTGTTAATTAAATTGACTTCTTCCGTGGTCCAGTGGATAGCGAATGCGACTGCTGATCGGAGGTCCCGGGTTTGATTCGATTCCCAGGTCGGGCAAAAGTGTTACTGGGTTTTCAGAATTCTCAGTAGCAGTACGGAGTCTGGTGATGACGGTAAAGGTAACGGCAATAGGCTCGTCCCCTATTACGTGGGACCCAAAAATTCATGGCAAAATGTGGGTGTAATATTACACCTCTGCCTACCCCTTCGGGGATTACAGGCGTGAGTCTATACATAAAAAATAAAAAATAATTATATATCGCAGTTGCATGCCTCATACTCTTTAAAGACTCATGACCGATTACATTTAGTCATCATCATCAACCTTATTTTTGATCTGTCCCACGGGCTTACTCGCTTTCACTTGTGAGATCTATACCCATTAGGTCAAGTTAGTTTATGACTAAAACCGAAACAGGCCATCTCATATTTCCACCATAAATGCAATTTCAAATTACTCCTGGAATTTATGCAACAGTATTCAATATAGTATTGTCGTATTATATTTTGAAATAAAGCTATTATGTTAACGATTTCCGAGCTCTAAATCCAACAGCACAAAAAAGAAAGGTTTAACTATCCAACACATTTTGGTTCGATATCTGTGGTGTTCACAATGACTCAATTTCCATCGATGCGATGCATTGGAGTTTTGACGTTAGGCTGTATCGCTGACGTCACGCATAGCGCAGTGGTGTCAGGTGATACGGGCAGATCCGTTTTGCTGACGTAACGCATAATGCGGTTATCGGTGTTAAACATGAACCAACAGTGCTACTAATACCAATTAGTTATTGTGAACGAATTCAAATGATGAGTGATGTTCTTCCTCTTTTGATTCTTATGGAATTCTGTACTCGAAAGATACAAAGGCGGCCTTTTTGTTTTCGAAACCTTCCCTTTCTGGTCGTCTGTCTGTATGTCATGAAGTGTAATAGGCAGAAGGCGCAAATTTTTATAGAGTATGTTTTTCTGTTGTGTGTCGCTGTAACCAAAGATACCTTTACGAATAATTATAGTGTCTTTTTTTGCTTTTACAAAAGTATTTAAGAAGTGTTACCCTTCGGGTGCGTCTTTAAGAGACTTTGTTGATTTGACTTCTGTTTTTGTGTCGACTCTACCTTAGTTTGTCTACATCGTTCGGAAGCGTGTTAATATAATATCGTACTTATCCGAATGGCCTAAAAAATCCTGAATGATAATGTCTCGCCTGTTAAATATACCTATTCTAGGCATACACTACTTTAGTTCATGTAATAAATCAATGAAATTCATAATCTAGGTAGGTATTACTAATTATGGTAAGGAAAAATTAGTAATGTAATTTAGCAGCTGAACACATGACATGCCACACTTGCTGTCTTGACCCATTTGGCCATCTAAGTGTTCTTTGGCTGAGTTGTATGGGGCTACAAACAACATCATAACATATTTTCACATTACCGGTACATATCATCCGTACAATATAGAGCAGTATAATATATGTATTGGTATATTACTGGTCGCACATCATTTAAATCACCATTGACACGACAAGAACTAGCTGAACGAAATTACTACCGCAAAGCGTATTGAAATCTCCAGATAAAATGCAAAATGAAAATGTAAAAGCAATTCATAATAAAGTTACAATGGCCGAATGTGACGTCACGCATATCTGAGTGTGTGGGTACGTACGATCTGTTTGTGACACGTACCCAGCGCTAATGCGGTTATCTGATCCCGATGCCACTTGTTTACGGATGTGAATACGCTTGAACTAAGCGAGCCAAGCTAGCTTTGCAAATCGTCAATATCTTCTTCTTAGTCGTAAGACTCTTGACAGAGTCGACATGGTCGTCATGTCCGGTCTGGTGGCAAGCTTGAATCCATCTCCACTTGTCCCTCATGGCAGTGTTTCTTGTGCACAGATGCAGCGGTGCGTCCACTGCTGCCTTGATTTGGTCAGTCCATCTTGTGGGAGATCTGCCGCGCGCTCTTTTACCTTCAACCCCGCCCTGCACCACAAGAACACGTTAAAATCTATCCAGTATATAAACTGTTTCACTGCTGTACACGCGCCTCTGCTCACTATAAGAAGAATCAGGTTATATTCCACCACGCTGGCTAAGTGTGATTGACTGACTTCACATGTCTTTTAATAACACAATTTTCGAACGATTTTCTCCTTCACCGTAGTATGCGATAACTAGCAGTCTTTCCACTGAGTTATCGCTGGCTTCCACTAAGCTATAGCTGCTTCAACAATAGTTTTACTAAATTTATGAGCTCTCACTATGGTGGGCGGCCTTATTTTGGCCACCGCTACCGCTCCGTTGCCTCGCATAACTCTCATGGATACACGGCCTTACTGAAGCGTATGAGGTACTGTCCGAGTGTAGTGAAAGTCCGCATCTCAAATAATCATCCAAAATTACTACTGGATTTACAGAATAGCATAATTAGTTTTATCTACGTTCTTTTTAATGGAGTACATTTTTGTTTCGGTCATTCAGTAGAACATAAAGATTCTTGTACTTCCATTCTCCATTGTATTAAGAAATTGGTAAAGTATGGTAAAGGTGAAGCTGGTTTGGTTTCCTACGTATTCAATTTAGAACTAACCTTAGCAACACGGTACTGAGAAACCTTCAACAAAATTTGTCAGTATGTATCACACCATTTCATTATTAAATAAAATACTTCTCTTAACATATTGCATGCAAATCAGCCAATAGAGAATTCGCACTCCATTATTTTCCAATAAAGACAATCAATACAGACATTATTTACTCAAAAAAGTAAATCTGGTGCATCTGTTTAGTCATGTACTCGTATTCATGCAGTTTCACGGCAATCAATAATAATGAGGGTTAATAAAAACGTTGATTGGATAGGAGCCGCGTACAACCAGACAATCGGATTAAAACACGAACAAAACGGATATACGCGTGGACAATTTGTACTTATAAACATCTGATTGTTGTACTTCAATGTGTAAATAACGAACAGTTAAAGGATTGATTGGCGTTTTCCCATTGTAACAGTATCCGCATTGTTTAGACTTGGGGTACTTTTCAATTAGTTTTCATTTCCATCGCAACGAGGGTTAATCAAACCTTTTTTGACTTTGTTTTATTGATTGACCCATTACATAATTATAAACAAATATTGACAATTCCTTCATGAAACTTTTAAATTATAACCCGTAATGAGTGCCGACATTTCATTAAGATAACATTTTCCAATCACTGTAATACGTGTTATTGATGATACACATTCACTTAGCAGTAAACATAACATTAATTAAAAATGGTATCACAATATATTGGTTTCGTTCCGACTATTCGAATTTTTCTTATAAAAGCGCTCACGTTGGAGTGGGTTGCAAAGAGAGAAAAAAAGCTATTGCTATTAGAACCGCATTGCTCGTTCATCAGAGCAATTCCTGCGGTACAGTGGCGGAGGTATTGCTCATGTTCTTTTTATTTTAGCACTAAGAGTACAATACATTCGTTACAAGCGGTAGTACTCGCTTTTAACCACCCTACACGGTTCAATCCGCTTGATTGAGTGGCCCCAACCAGATTGAGTTATCCGTTATTAGAAACGTTTTCAAATAGTCGTTTTGTATTTATTTACTTTCGATGCGAATCGGCACGCTTTTAAAACTCCCCAGACAAATAAGGAGCAACTTGAAATGAATGTAAAGCTTGATAAACTTCCGCAACAACTGCTAATGGAATTGGTCGAGATTCGGACAAACTTTTTTGAAACAAAGAAAAATTGTTGCTCATAACGAGCGCTCGGTTCGTGTTGATAGTTGACTGAATTTCAGTGTAATCTACGCAAACAAACGTTTCTATAAAAGCTTTCGAACGAAATAGTCTCACGTTAAAAAACGATTAGAAAAAATTGCCGGAATTACTTTTCAATTGAATTTTCAGCGGTGAAACTTTTGTAAAAGTGATTGAAACGTTTGAATGGCATCTTTTATAGGAACGCGAATCGAATCCTCGGATTCGACATTACGGGAGCTGAAGGCGATACGTAAGCGCTTTCCACAAACGATAAAGCTTTAACAAAACTCGTTCGCGTGTCGTTTTTAAAATAGGAAGCCGATACACTGTTGCAGAAGATTGATGGAGCTATCTGAAACGAGATCGGGGACTCCATGGTGCCGTCCGGCCATTCCGATGCAATGTTGCACGAAACTCAGGCACAGATGCTATTTAAAATCAAATACGTGTTTCGTGCAGTCGACCGTACGCCTGCCTCTCTGTGTATTAAATTATATATATTCAGTTTATATTTTAGAAGAGCAATGCGAGATTTTTGAATATAAATAACTCGTTCAAAATAAATTTGAATTCCAGTCTATTTAAGTCAGTGAATATTGTTTTATTTACCCGTTGACATAGGCACATTCCTTTATTTTTCTATTTTATTCTATACTAGCTTTTGCCCGCGGCTTCGCTCGCGTAAATTATATATTATAGTATATCTTCTATTTTCGGGGTAACACAAATCCCGTTTATTGGGCGGATACTTCTATTGGCGATGCAAAGATTATCTGTGCGCCTCTAGCGGCAAATTTAAAGGTTGTCCGGGTACGACAATTTTGACAGCTTTCAATACAACTTTGCTTCGAGGTTATAGTGGTAATTGTATCGAGCTGTCAAAAGTGTCGTACCCGGACAACTTCCAAATTCGCCACTAGAGTCGCTAGTTAGAATCTTAGCATCGCCAATAATTGTCGTTTTAACTATTTGAGAAATATAAGTGCAAAAAGTATTTACAAATACAAACTACTTAGTACTAAGACTTAGTAGTACTCAAAATGTTATCCGGTATCAGTGACGTTTCGCTAGAGTGGCCAATATGGCAACTGCGATTTGTCTGTCAGAACCTTAGATTATAAGGTCAGAACCATTAGAATTTAACAAAATACTCGACAATCCGAATTTTGCGAATATATGTTGTCGACCCGAAATCTTTATTTTTGAAATAATAAGAAATTCGCGCATCGTTGGAACTTTTTGCAGTAATAGCAAACCGGCGATCGTGTGGTTCACGACGAAGGCCGAACGGTCCTTAACCGTGTAAAATCTATTGTGTCTCGTGTAGATATGCGCCAGCATACGAAGGGTTAAGTAAATCGGACTATAAAGAGCGCGTGTGCAGTATACGCTTCTTTCGCGGTGCACTTTGCTTGAAACCACTGAGATTTTTTTTGTTCGCTATTCATATTGTTTTTAGAATCACAAGGTAGAGTACTACGAGTATGACTGCGATGTGCATAGGTATCCCAGAGATATGTATTCACTGACTTATAAAAAGTATAATACACATATATAAAGAGTGATAAATCTACAGCATACACCCTCTCAAGTCGGTATCACACAATTTCCTCTAACTGCAATTTATGAATGCTTAAAAATGATAAATGACGTCATGTAGAGGCTGGCATTACCGATGAAAACATACCAGGCGTTCATAGCCGACAAGGAGATATAAATGAAGTCGTTAGTGCTTGGCTTACATCTAATGTATTGCAGCATATCTCAGAGCGTCTTCTGCAACGAACCAAGAATAACACCTTACTACATTCAACAGGTTTACTTGGCGTTGGCGTGCTCGCTAGGCTTATCATAGTGGATTATTTATGGTTCGTATTCAGACGTCTGAATGCGTCGTAAATTGTATAAGCAAGTTTCGTTTAACATTAATACAGATGACAGTTAAAAATGTCTGTGTGCAATTGATTCCGATGCTTGGTATTTCTACCCTAGAAGCAGAAAATTGTCGCGCTGAGCAAGTAGTATTGCTCAATTTCATTTTTTTTGCATTTATCCCGTTTGCTCTTTAGAAATCTGTAAAAAGTATTCATGGTGGTTATAGCAAGAGTAATTGATCGGAGAGTTACTAGTTTTTACTTGAATATGAACTTATGATTCCTATCTGTACTAATACGTTCTGTTGTGTTCGCTAGAAGCCAAATTACCGGCAACGACTTCTTTGCAACACCGTACCTATTCTCTGACATGGTTGAAATTCTTTGTGCCAAAAATAAAAATACTAAGAATTTCATTTCTACATAATTAATAGTTAAACACAAGATATTATGCAACTAAGCCCAAATGAAAACCAATTTGGTAGAATTCAGTATTTTTGTAGATAGCCTTTTCAATGTTGTTGCATGTTGCAAAATTATTGCAAGTCGTGTAAAATTTTACAAATTATTTTTTTGTCTTCCATACTTAGTTGGTACTCATAGTTTTTTAATTCAATGATTTATGAGATGGTGGCTGCATCAAATTCATAAATAAACTCCAAACATTAAAGGAAATACAAATTATTTGTGTGTTTATGATACACGTTATTAGCATGAATAAATATTAATAATATTACCTACCAGGAAAATCTTTACTTATAAAAAATAATAGCCAGAGAGTGTCTCATTATAACATCAACAAAATATTTTTAAGTGTAAAACAACTCGATTTGGGTTTCTGTAAAGATTTTTTTCACCGTTGTTTCTAAACAAGGCATAATTTGAGATAGTATGCACCACCATAACATAGGCATTGATGATGAAGATGCCTCTTGTTATGTCGTGACGTACATTCAAACTTAGTCATAAAGGAGGTTTTAGTGAGTAGACTCTGAACACCTTTAGAGAACAGCCTAATTAGATGTTTGCCATCCATATAAGACACAAATTTTGAGTAGAAACCAGAAGTCGACGGCTTTGTAATGTCTATCATAGCTGTTTTTATAAACATCTATGGTTTTTTATCACACTACTAGTAATGGACTTGATGTCAATTGCTTTCATTCAGTTCATTATCGAAACTTCGAGATGAAGCCTGTAAAACAACATCCTAATAATAATGATGCCAAAAATATCTCGAATAAGGCGGACTCATTAATTAAAGTATACGAAATTTCTAAATTGCGTGAATACTTCTATATTTTGGAGAATACGTGTGTCCCTTAAAATTAACATTGTAATTGGTTGGAGCAATGGAAGCCTGTATGAATGCCTGTGTTAAATGTCCCACATGCTCGGTGGGTGTCTTACAAACTAATTAGGTTCGGATACGTTGATTTTTTTTAGTTGGAAGGCCACCCTTTCATCCCTAGTATGCTGCTACATTGATGGGCTGCTTCGCCTACCGCGAATAGTTTGACTAATTATCTTTTTGCTGTCTTAGCACTTTTCTTCTTAAAGCATTCAATTCGCATGCGGCTGTATTAGGATAGGCTGTAGGTACTTACGTTATGTATACGTGATGTAAAAAAAGGCATGCCTATGTAAATACATGTCTTAAATAATTGATATGATTCTGAACTACTCTCATATAGCTACAAAAACAAACAATTTCATCTCCGAGTATTACGAGCGATTTAACAGTCGGGCAGATTCAGCATGACCAAATTGTGTTCAATGTAAAAGCAAGCAAACTTTATAATCTACACACATTTTATCTAGCCATTATATAAAGCTTTGCTTTTACATGTTGAAACCAAACTCTTACAATTTAAGCAGGGTCTTCCAAATTCATATTTTCTACGCTCACGAACTATATACGAGACCGTTTAAATGTTCGTATTTGGGTGAAAGTCAACTGTATTCGGCAGTAGCATTTAAACCAAACGGTAGGCTTAGCAGACGATTCAGGGCCTAAATGGTCCCATTATGAAAACCTCGGTCTCCTATTAGCTACTAAGTTGTAAGCTTTGCGTAGACATTTTAACGATTCTATGATCGTAGTACATTAATTAAAAACCTATACAGATTTCACGAGGGCGCTTTGTAATTTGTTCTAGACAAATAAAGCCTTTGATATAAAAATTGCGTAAGACAGAAAATAAAGAGGTTTCCAATTTCATAGCGATTTTTTGAACACAAACAACAATTTCCGAAGCTCAAAAAGTATTCATATTTGTAATTTGCAGGGCATTACTGGCAAATCGAAAAACAATACAATTATCAAGTAAATCAGTGCTGAAAATATCAACATTGCAATAAAATACGTGCGTCATGATTATAACGGGACCAAATCAGTTGATGTCAATCTCTACACCTAACGTATACTCGCATTTGCAACTTGTACGTGTAACTGAATACCTGAGTTTGGTTGACAGCTGTCCAATTATGTTCCAATCGTGTACGATTCTAAACCAATTACACACTGACCGGCATTTTAAATCGAATTGTATTGAAGCCAATAATTTCAACTAACGGGAAGCTAATATGAAAGCTGAATAATTACACGGATTGTCTAATAGGTTTGTTTAGGTTTCCTAAATTGGTGTAATTGTTCGAAAATTATACCTACTGACATAGAATACTACTATTGACATAGAATTTAATGATATTGAATTTGGGATAGCCCAAATAATTGAGCCATGAAGCAGAAAGGTGAGGAAAGTGACCTCATTTAGCATTTTGCCAGAGTATTAGTACGTTACAAGCTTTATTACCTACCTATCTTTCAGCTTAATTGAAATTGTAAATGCTACGTAAATGTAAAACATCATATTTTAACTTTATCTTTCGACGGTACCTACCATTACATGTACTAGACCAATAGGCCCAAATATAAATATAATATACTTACTAGTTTTAATTTTTTGACTAAATAATGAAGCCAAAAATAAACATTTGTGCATGCACGCATATAAAATCTGCCATAAATTATATTAATCCCGTACATAAACATTTGTTATATTCACTTAATTCAATAGAATAAAGACCGTCTGTCCAACTTTCGTCGTTTATAGTACGTAGTTGTACAGTTTTGGTAATTCTCCCAAGTGGTTGTCTGTGGTCACATAGCCTGCGGAACACTTAGATCGAGTTAGGAACTCACCCGAAAATAATTAAATTCATCCCCGACAGCAGTGAGGTCAGTGCGGTGCTAATGTCCCCGATTTGTGTACGTAAACTATTTCATACGTATTTGGGATGTATTTTTGTGTTATTACTAGTTTTGTTATTTTGTTGAATTTTCACTGCTGAAAATTTATCTTATAGACAGGTTTGCCGGCGTTACACCCGCAACATCATATAAAAACATAACAAAATGGCGTCGACACGACTTGTTTTCTCAATTTATTATAAAATAATAAATAATATACAATTTTATTATGGTAAATAATAAATATCAATATTACCGGCAAAACGGTGAGGGTAGTTCTATGTACCTACATATAGAGCCTGCGAAATCAATTTGCGCAATGTTCTATGTAACGATAATTTAATTTCAATGCACAGTGGCTTATACGAGTAATAATTTTTATATCAATCTATACTTATTTGAAAATTTACGCTATAAACTTAAAAAATCCGGGGCGTATTTTTACGGTATTCACCTATAGATATTGTGATACTAGTTGAGGAAGATTTAGGTTTTTAATTCACGCGGGTGAAGCCACAGGCAGTCTAGTTTAATATAAACAAGAAAGTTTAGACGAGAACAAAATCCACAAGTATCTCAAACTATCTCATCGATTAATGATCAACCGATCTGTGTCCTTTCCAGGAATCCGTTCCAATCTTTGATTCGTGTATGTAGTTAGTAACTTCAGTATTATTCCGTCATGATATATGCTACATCGACAGACGGAGTGCGCTCTCAAATCTCGGTATTCCTGATCCGATCGCTCAATTTGGTTACTAGTGTATCTACTACCAATTGTAATTTAGTCTCTGTTCAAAAATTCATTTTGAGCTGGTTCGTAGACCGCATCATAATTTGGTAGGTGAAACTGACATCATTTTGCATGTTTATTTTACGTAGTGCATGGAAACGTCAATGGCTCATTTGTTTCAGATTATTTTTATACGAAAGAATTAGGTAAAAGCGAGTACCTGAGGTCCCCAGCGTAGAAGTCTGTTAGTCTCAACTAACAGACTTCTACGCTGGGGACCTCAGGTCACGCCGCGAACCCAAGAGATTTTGAAGTTAATTGTCGCTTGCTAAACGATGAAGGAAAACATCAGGAATAACGGTATGCCTGAGAGTAGTCCATGAAGTTCTTGCAAAACATGTGAAGTCTTCCAACCCGTACTTGGTGCCGTGGTGGACTATCGCCTTATCATTTTCGTATCACCTTAGAAGAGTAGGTACTCATGCGCTTTACTGAGCTTTCTAGCTCAGCCTTGAACAAAAGTACTGCAGCACCACTCCAAATCAATCGAATACAAAAAAGAGTAATAAATTACAAATGAAATCTATCTACGCATAGATTGTTGTAACCGCTTAACAACAGAGGTTAAAATAACAACGAAACAAGGTGGCTATACCGGTTGTCGTCCCCGGTATACCGGTAATTAAATTTGTGTTCGCTTCAAACTCCACCGCTGTCTTAACAGAATTTCAATCTGCTGCGCCAACGCTTTACGTGATGTGCCTCTTATTGAGTGATAATAGTGACTTAGAATATGCTTGTGTTTAGTTGTAAAAAGATAGCAAAGAATTCTAAGCCCTTGTGGCTGCTTCCAGGTGTTTTTAAGAAAATACATAAAAAAATATAAAATATTCTCATAGCGGAGTAGTAATAGCTTTATTACAACATTCAATGACAACATTGAAAATAATATAAATTGTTAAAAGTATTGTGGCGATGCCCACATAACAATATAAACATTTCTAGATCATCTAATCATACGATTAGATCATCTAGAAAATATGATACGTAGATAATGTATATTATACAATAAATTGTAAAAATAATAAAATATTTTTTAAATATTAGCTATCACTAATATTATTAATCTGACTCAATAATCTCATCAATTACCAAATGTTAAAGCTAATTGTTTGATAGAAAAGCCATGTATGAAAACATACGTGAAAACAACAGCAACATGTTATTTATACAATCTTTATTATTTGCAAAATGAAATAAAATGTACCTACTTAATGTTTATTTTACCGATATTTATTCAACTGATAAATAAATATGTTGAGTAGGTTCCCTGTGTTGTGGTATGAAGTCGATTTATGGTATTAATTAATGATCTCATCTGTAAACATGAGTAATAAATAGTGATTCATAATTTAATATCTATTAAGTCATTTCATATTGTTATCTAAACGGTTAATTGGAGGCTCAGCCTTATATTGTTGTTTATACTGGAGCGTATACCATTGAATCAGTTGTATACCGAAAACTCTCTTTAAAACTAAGATACTCCTCCCTTTAAGTAAATAGTAGAATTTATATAGGAAATGGGGAATATGTAGTACTATTTTATATAAAATTAGAGTTTTATCTATAAAAATGTTTTTTATTTGTTACAGGTAAAGCACCATTCACCGTTTTCTAAAACTGCAACGCGAGCAGCTAATGTATGATATAATTATTTTAATTCAGCTGTATCAGGAAAAGATTCGCCGTCATTTAAAAAAGGCCGGTAAAGAATAAAAATTGTACAACCCTTCTCATAGAGCGCTCTCGATGTTACTGTATAAATTAGACCTTATTAGATGGGGGACAGGACTCACAATTGATTGTCCTGTGGCGTCGAGTGGTTATCAAAAGAGTAGTCTAAGCATCGTGCTATGTAGCGTCCGAGACTCGTAATTAAAAGAGAATTCGCGCCCGTTGTTTTACAGCGGCCTTCGTCTGGAGGCGTATAGCCGTATAGTGGAGAAACACAATGAATATGTATACCCATAGAACTGGGAGGAAAAATGTGAAGGACAGTCTACCTGCCCTTTTTGTCGCACTTTTATTCGGTGTTCGGCGTGCAGTAATGAAACGCCGAGTTCCTAAATGGTCATTTTGTTAAGCACTTTAACGCTGCTAAATAAAAAAGTACGTCATCTCGAAAGTAATTGATTTTTGGATACTCAAAGGCATGTTCATGTGTAATTATTACGACCGATGAAATAGAGGCTTAATGAGAAATACAAAATACACATAATCAACTTGATTATCTTTAGGCCTAAATTGTAGCCCTCTCTTCAACGGTAGCAAGTCAATCTAGTTGAAGTAATAAAACTAAACTCCACTTTGTAACTCGTGTTACAATAAAAGCTAATTGGGTTGAACAGAGGTAAAATATCGTTATCTGTGTAACAAATACGTTACCTACGTATCTAGTGGCTTTTCTCAAAGGTAGCTCAAAGTTTATATTCTTGTCTTGTAGAGAAGGGCATAGTTAGTCAATATATCTTGTCTTTGTATGACAAGTGTGGCTTGTTAGTAAAGCTTCAGCACGCTTCGGCTCACTTCGGCCCACTTCAGCTTACTTCGGCTCACTTCGCTGCTTTTTCCGTAGGCGCACCTACGGAAAAAGCAGCGAAGTGAGCCGCCTTATACCGTTCATGCAACACTGCGTCTCTACGACTTGCCACTTGTCCTCTGAATACGTGTAATGTAAAAAGTTTATAAATACGCATGTAGAATGTTCCCTGAATGTGTTAGGCGTTTTGAACTAAACATAATTGAAGGCGACGTGTTTTTTGTTTTCTGAATGCTTTAAAGCTTTCAATGGAAGTAAAATGTTTAATTAAAACTCATATTTCAAATCTGAAAGGTAGTGTTTTCTAATATTTTTGAATGGAGTTTATTATAAAACATACATATACCTAAAAGTTAACGAGTTAGTCTCTATACTTCCTTTTAACGTTACAGACAAGTTTTATAAAGTCAAAAAGTTTATAAAGTGCTGAATGCAAAAAGAGGTGAAGCTCTATACATCATTTACGCTACTGATTTAAATTTTAATTATTACTCATAAAAGTCATTGCTGAAACAGAAATGCTAAGTGTTTTTAATTAAAGTAATACGACGAGTATTCTTACATAATACACATAACGATTCTCAACGACATTCAGTCTGCAGTAATTGGAAAACCTTAACATAATTATTGCTGAACTGCAAGTAGTAGGCACAAGTGAATGTCTTGTAGGTATTCGTTCTTATTTCCTATTCCAATTAACCGTTTCGTTGTATACTTGGGACTAATAGTATTTAGTAACAACCTTATTACCGAGACGTCGCTTTTGATCGTATAAAATAGGTCTCATTTTCTCCCTGTAGCCGCTAAAGGAACGTTTACGTGTTTTTAACGAACAAGTTAAAATATGAAAAGGCTTTAACATTCATCTGTGAATAGTTGAGCACCTTGTTAGGGTCGCTCCAAATGTCTTAAATGGCCGGTACTGAATACGCCGCAGTACCCTTTCATTTACGCACTCGGATATATAAATTAATTTCACAGTTGACACAGTGACTTAGAATTAATTGACTCGCGAGCGTTCATGCATGAACAAGTCACAACGAAGTCAATTATGCGCTAACGTATTTTTAAATGCAATAGTGGTGTCAGCTGTTGCAGCGAAATTTCGTTCCTGTGACATTTATAGCAGAAAATATAAATGGAAATATAGTAAGTATTCAATTTTCACGCGCGAGCCATAAAATATGTGTTTATTTTAACTGTGGTTTAGAGGTGAATATTATCTTAATACTAGCTGACCCGGCAAACGTTGTTTTGCAAAATTTTTTTTTCTTTTTTTTTTTTGAAAAATAGATGTTGGCCTATTCTCATAGATACCGGATAAGCACAAAAAATTTCATCAAAATCGGTCAAGCCGTTTCGGAGGAGTATGGGAACGAAAACTGTGACACGAGAATTTTATATATTAGATATAAAACCCTTGCGTTACTGACCGACTGACAAACACGCTACAGCCGAAACTATTGGGCGCAGGAAGCTGAAATTTGGCATGTATGTTCCTTGGGGATCGCAGGGGTGCACTAAGAAGGAATTTCCCGAAATTCCCACGGGATCGGCCAAAACGGGTAAATTAAAAAAAAATGCAGGCATAGCTGCTGGCGTTCTCTAGTCTTACATAGGATACTTAGTAGACATTGATATTGATTATTGCATTGTGACTTCGGCAGTTTGATTTTGGAAGCGCAAACTTGATTTTGTTTTGTTTGGGTGCGATACGTGAAACCGAAAATGTAACTCCGTATACCACGTCGCCTTAATCTCACTACCACGAAGTACTTGACAACGAATGCACGTTACATCGAATTACGTAGCAACGAATGCTCGTTATTTCGAATTACGTAGCAAGGAATGCATATTACAGTGAATATCGTGATGCCGTAGACATGCCATCTCGAATAACCAAAACTCGAATTCACCAATTCGAAGTACTTAACAACGAATTCTTGTTACCAAGAAACACTTATGACCGAAGCCACGCGACCAAGGATAACCAAATCTCTAAAGAAACACAGATCAATCAATAATTTTAGAGGCCGCTTAGTAATTAAAATCCGTTTTTCAACAAAAAGTCTTTATTCATTTTATAATCAGGCGTTTACGAAAAATAAAAAACAAACTTAACATTTATCATCATTGTTCAGCCCTTTGCAGTCCACTGCTCATAGAATAAGTAAGGAAATTATTTACGTTTTCACCTAGTTAATTAACGGTTAAGGATACAAAGTGTCCCTCACCCTGGGTCCCATACGAACTAGGAAAATACACGAAGCAAATGGTATTCCTGGGACGAGAAGAATTTTTTTACATTCAACCCTTACCTACCCGACTGGCCAGAGTGTTATAGTACCTATTTTGAATCCTCCTATTGTCTCAGAATGCCATTGTGACGTACATTGGGACATGTCCAGCAGTGGACTGCGAAGTGCTGAACAATGATGATAAATGTTAAGTCTGTTTTCTCTTTTTCGTAAACGCCTGTTTTTTTTTTATAAATTCCACATTCACACAACACCATCTAGTCCCAAACTAAGCAGAGCTTGTACTGTGGGTACTAGATATAATCTTAATATATAAAATCCTTGCGTTACTGACTGACTGACAGACACGCTACAGCCGAAACTATTGGGCTCAGGAAGCTGAAATTTGGCATGTATATTCCTTGAGGACCGTAGGGGTGCACTAAGAAGGGATTTTCCGAAATTCCCACGGGATCGTCCAAAACGGGTAAATTAAAAAAAAATTGCAGGCGTAGCTGCTGGCGTCCTCTAGTCTGATTATAAAATGAATAAAGACTTTTTGTTGAAAAACGGATTTTAATTACCAAGCGGCCTCTAAAATTATTGATTGATCTGTGTTTCTTTAGAGATTTGGTTATCCTTGGTCGCGTGGCTTCGGTCATAAGTGTTTCTTGGTAACAAGCATTCGTTGTTAAGTAATTCGAATTGGTGAATTCGAGTTTTGGTTATTCGAGATGGCATGTCTACGGCATCACGATATTCACTGTAACATGCATTCGTTGCTACGTAATTCGAAATAACGAGCATTCGTTGCTACGTAATTCGGTGTAACGTGCATTCGTTGTCAAGTACTTCGTGGTAGTGAGATTAAGGCGACGTGGTATACGGAGTTACATTTTCGGTTTCACGTATCGCACCCGTTTTGTTTTGTGTATTTTACAAATTTTTGTTCCGAGGTTGGATGTCAATTATTTTAAATTTTCGCGATTTGTATACATCATACAAAATAAATTCGCGGGTCTTAATCGCGTACAATTAACTTATTTAAGGTCTGTCCGCGACCACGCTCGGTGCAAGACGAGCGAAACGTCGGAACCAAATAGTTATTTATACCTTAAATAAGTTAATTGTACGCGATTAGGGCCCGCGAATTTATTTTGTATGATGTATATAAATCGCGAAAGTTTAAAATCGATTATCAATTATTTTAGTCGTTTATTCAAAGAATCTTTAACACAATATGTTATAGTTAAGTACTAGCTTTCTTTACAATAAAAAAACTCATTGTCTATCTCTATGTACTGCATCAGGTCTCAGATATTCTCGACCAAGACGTTGCAGCCAGCGACAAAAGGTGGAATTACTATGGCACTTGTTATAAGCCCGCCTGCTCAGCACTTTTCTCTGGATTTAACGCTGCGTACTGTACGTGGAAATGTATTTTACTTGCTGCTTGAATGCTTATAACAGTATTCACTTGAATATAATACAAACGTAATAAATCCTAAGTTGCTGCAGTATCTCATTATTGCGGTTTTTCTATTGGCTAAACTAACTAGCATTTGGAATGCCAGTCAGTTATGATAAATATACATTGATTGTATGTGTTGGGAATAGGTTTATACTAATAGGACTGTATTCTGCATAAGTATTCTGGGTTGGTATTCCCACGATTTCCATTATATTTTTTTCTAATAAAAAATAAACTCTATGGTAAGTCAATTTATGTCAGAACATAGTTTCAAATAATCAGTTACCATTAGCTATTGACTACGACTCCCAATAGCAAAAGTAGTAACTAACTTAAATATTTTTCTCGACGTTTTGGCTCTATTGTGAACATTCCCCCTGGAATAAAATAATTTTCAATGAAGTTGTAACTTAGATTGATTTTATTTTAAAGGTCAACCACTAACATAAATAAACTACCCTAACTAGAATATTATGTAAAGTTAAATATATTTTAGGATTTCACGAACATACTATGTACATATTTTTACAAAACAAAAATTTGATCAAGTAGCGTTTGACATGACTGGAGAAAACGAAACTAAAACAATCTTTACTGACCTACATCTTTATAATATTCCAATGAAAGAACTTCCACTAGTAATTATCCAATTCAATAGCGTCAGACAATTTCTATAAAATGGTACAAAAAACTAAGAAGCCATTCTGAGCAGTGATAAAAGCGTTTTGACGGACAGTGTACTCAGTCTGGCCCCTTGTCTCACCGTAATGGTCAGTCGTTCTAAAGGCCTTCCCTAGCCTCTCTCATTAAATTTGCATCAAAAAGCCGAGCCATTCATAAAGGTCCTTACCTAGGCAAACATTACAACTCTTTACTGCCAATATATGATGAGGCGATTGCTCGAGATTTTACGTTTATTCTAGTATAATGTTCTACTAGTGACGCCTATTGTGCAGGTTAAACTTGGGATCGTAGTGTTTTGTAATTTATTTTCCGAAAGTTTTATCTGGCATCGTCGGCATTTATATTCGTTTGTCAATCTATGGGCAGATTTCAAGCATAATTACATAAAACATAATTTTAAAATAATATAATCAGGTATTCAAAAGCGGGGAGCCATACGTATTTGCCTGAGGTGCAATCAGATATAATAGTCATATTTTAATTTTAAGTGTTGAATAAAACACAATGTAAAGATGCGCGATTAATTTGTTTAATATGAGAGCAACTTTGTACAATTTGTGTATCTGGGGGATGAGTAAATAGAGAAAAACACTAGGTATTTCGTATAAAAATATACACAGTTTTAAGCTCTAAAATATGACATAAAATATGACGTTGTACATAAATAAACTACAGTATTTATTTTCGGTGTCCAAACAGAATTTATATGTCAGTTGAATTACGAAACTGTAATTCTAAGGTTCATGCCACTAGTCTAAATAAAATTCATTTCCTTCAGTTAGTGCGACGCGCAACGCCGCGGCCCGCTACCGGTGCGCTCTCACATACTTTTGAATAGAAACGAAAATTCTTCTGTGGGAAAATATTGGAAATATTTTTCAGTTTCCAATCGAAGGATGCTTCAAAGTCAGGCGTGAGTGAAATAAGCTTTTCGTTTATTGGGAAACGTGCGAATCGCTAGCCGTTCTGTGTTGTGTGAAATAAATTAAAATTCTATATTGACATGCGGCGTACACTAAATATTCGCTATTGTAGATGCCGTGCTGCGAGGTTTTTTAATAATAAAATTCTGGACGAGGTTTTGTTCTTTTTTAATTTAATAACCGTTTTTCATGGAATACATCATAATATTTTAACGGCCTGCGTAACAAAGTAAATGTTTGTTTTTTGGATAGTGAATAATATAAATGAACGCAAATTCCTTAATAAAAGACAAAAATCAAGTAAATTATTATTAAATTTTGTTAGTTCCACGTAATAGGGGGCAAGCCTGCCGTACCGGGCTCATAACCGGACTCCGTGCTGCTGCTGAGAATTTCCTAACGGAAAAACCCAACAACACTTTGCCCGACCCGGGGATCGAACCCGAGACCTCCCAATCCCACGCGCACATCTATGCCGCGAGACCAACCAGGCAGTAGATTAAAAATTATAATCTAAACAATCATAATATTTAGTTAGCCTCAAGTCATATCAATAATGGAACATGTAAAGTATATTGCCTCACTTAAAAAATCTGTCCAGAAATTAATATAATAAACGTGTACCTTTATAATACTCAGAGACCGCCTACTCAAACCGACATGCCTTCAGGTTCACTCAAAGAAATTCGCCAATTAAATAAGCTATTTAAATTCCTTTGATTCGCCCTATTTACCTTGACAAAATACGAACCAAGTTCTTTCATTTTATGATAGAGATCAAAAAGGCTCACTCTGTTATGCATGTTTGAACGCACTATACCTACATAAGCATTCGTGATATCATAATACTAAAATTAGGTAAGATGGAAGTAACTTGATTAAAAATGTAACAAAGCCTTTTGAAGTTAATGGTTTCATTACAACTGGTAAGCTTATGTTTGTTTAGTTTATTCTCTTCTTAATTGCACTACATGTTATCTACTCACGGCATGTATGTCATAAAGTGGATATAATAATTCTTTAAAAGTAATAGAACACGTAACTGCAAAATCGCAGTCAAATTATTCATATATAAGAGCTGATTTATGACTGATGACTTTGGTACGTACTGGTAACGTTGTGTAGGACGTAGAAAATCGGGCTCAGTGGCGTGCCATTGGAGAGGCCTATATCCTATCTATATATAGCAGTGCACTCTTGCAGACTGATGATGATGATGATGATGAACTTTGATACTACTAGCATTGAGGATAGAGTGAGACATAGGATAAAATACAAATATATACATCTGGAAGATTATAATGTCAATTAAAAACATTTGAACAATTTTTTTTTTATTGATTTATTTTTCTTTTGTTATCATTAATTATTTAGTTTTTATAGTTTAGCTTAGGATAGTTTAGTTATATAAGTAGATTTATTTTGTTTGTATATATGATAAATAGCTTATAATTTAGTTATAGCATACTGTTTGTTTTCCTATTAACATGAAATAAAAAAGGTACCAATCCAAAAACAAAGAATATCTAATGTATAACTTATATTCATTGATAGTAGAGATACCTATTAGTAAAATTAAAAACAATTTCGTTGGATATAAATCATTTAGGAGAGAAAATGTGTTTGACACATAATTAAGGATTACTTGACAGTACTAGCTATATACTCAAATAATAAACAAAAATTCATTCCATTTTTAAGGTCACAAGTATCCTAGCGAACTTAAACTAACATTATTTTGTGCTAATTGATAGATATTCTGTCACAATGTCAACGAATTCTCTTACTTCCGTCCAGCAGTTTTGTTAGGTTTTTGCTGACCCTACGACAACAGAAACCTAGCTAACCTTAATCGAAATTATGTATTGTTGTATTACCGAAATTTGTATTCCTTTCATCTGTGTTGTATTACGACCTTCGCACGTGTTGCTTAAAATATCCACGTAACTCTCAAGGGTTCAAACCCTATCTATACCAACTTATAATCAAAGCCAAATAATAATTTAGCTTTACAATAATCTCGAAAGCTTAAAATATTCCTTTATTTGCTCGAAGGAGGTATTACTATATAATAGTAGAGGAGACGTGGAAGATCGACCTTCACCGATCTGATAACCAGATGAGACGTATTTTTTATGTAATATAATTTATAAACAAATATGCCTATAATAACTTGCCTATCAAAAAAGTGCTCATAGCTATTTTAAATTTAAGTAATTTTAATCAACCGCAAATATAACTTTGTTTTTTATACAAACACTATGGAAAACAAAGTTATTTTTGGTGATGGTGATATTTGGATAGGTAAAGATAAAGGGTAAGTTAAGTGTTAAGGCTGATGCTAGTAATTAATAAACAAACAATCTTGGAGTGGAAGCAATATAGCAACAAAGATCAAATAATTAGATTAAGTGCGAGTCCCGTAAGGGTTCTGTAGTTCAGGTATCCACTTAACATACCCTTTATTTCCACTTAACCAAATACCACGATCACTTTTACATCACCAAAGATAACTTTGTTTTCCATAGTGTTTGTATAAACGACAAAGTTATATTTGCGGTTGATTAAAGTTACTTAAATTTAAAATAGCTATTAGCACTTTTTTGATAGGCAAGTTATTATAGACATATTTATTTATACATTATATTACATAAAAAATACGTCTCATCTGGTTATCAGATCGGTGAAGGTCGATCTTCCACGTCTCCTCTACTATAAGGTTTATTATATTAACTGTTTACATTTACGGACATTAGAACTACGCAATGCTTTGCTAATGTCAGTTAAACATCAAAGGGAACTCGAGTTGAAATGTTACGTGTCTAAGCTAGCTAGGCTAGATATTAATATTTGCTAGCTTTTATAGACATGTAAAGGAACGGTGCGCTTGAAGGATGGTTAGCCTACTTATTTATTTATATCTGTTTGTATACTTTATATACTAGTAATGGTAATGGTATTGTGATTTCTGTCAGCATGTTGTTCATCATCATCATATTGCCAATAGATTACTGGCAAGATTGTCGATTTTCTTACGAATTAGTAGAATGATCAAAATACTTACAAAATATCTAAGTATATTTATAGACATCGTATAGGTCACTATGCGGGCTGCGATAGCCTGGTGGGGATACCAACGGACTGCCGGCACGGCGCGTACGGTAAACCGTCGGTCCCGGCTGTCATAAAGATTTTTGACATTGGTGGATACCGGAGGGACGTCGTGGTCTGGGTAGACCCAGGAAGCGTTGGCGAGCTGGGCTGGATACCTTCTCAAAACTTGGAAAGTAACAGCTGGAGACAGGGACCTTAGGAGAAGTGTAGGGGAGACCTTAGCTCAAAAATGGGACGAAGATGGAGGTTAAAAAATAGATTAGATAATTATTTCGATCAGCCATGCTTTGTTTAAATCTTTTATATATACTAGTTGAGGATGCCACGCATTTCTGCCTGCCAGAGAATTCACAAAACTCATACATGCTTCTTGCGCCTAGTACTTACGGCTGTGTACGGTCTGTCAGTCAGTCAGTAACGCAAGAATTTTATGTATTTGATAAGGATATTTAAATATACATATATTGGCAGCGACTAGTCGCGATCCCAATCGAGCTCAATGGAATGACATTAGAGAGATCTACATATATCTGTACTATCCTGTTTCCTCTTTCAGTAGTTTAGGCTCTATAATGATAAATCAGTCTGGGAACGTGATATTATATATTAACTTATATGTATAAAGGTGTACGCCGTGTGGTTGACGGCATAGAATACAAGTGTCACCACCCCCTATCTTCCCGTGGGTGTCGTAAGAGGCGACTAAGGGATAACACGATGCAAATACCATCTTTGCGTAGAGACGGAAAACTCGACATCAAACCCTATACGACTACCTCGTTGGTCGCGCGGCATAAATGCGCACGTGGGATCGGGAGGTCCCGGGTTCGATTCCTGGGTCGGGCTGTGTTATTAGGTTTTTCTGTCACGAAATTCTCAGTAGCAGCACGGAGTCTGGAAATGTGCCCGGTACGGCAATAGGCTCGCCCCTTATTACGTGGGACTAAAGTATATCTGGCGAAAAGTGGGTGTAGAAATACACCTCTGCCTACCCCTTCGGGGATAAAAGGCGTGACGATATGTATGTATGTATAAAGGTCTTTAAATAATAATATGATGATAATGGCAGATACTTATATTCAAACCAAAGCTAAAGTTTTTTAACCTTTAATCTATTTTGCCAATAAGAACACCTTAATAGCTGAATGTGAGCATTGATACATCTGCTATATAAATCTATAGTAGAGTTCGTCTTCATACGAAATAAGCAGAGTAACTTTAGTAGTAAATCCAGCGTAAACGTACGAGTTTCAGTCGGTTGATTCTCTCAAGTTAAATTGTATTAGCTCTGTGGATGTGCGTGACTGTTGCTACTTATTGTACGTACAAATGTTCCTTTATCAGAACAGGCGTTGACTTAATTTGTTTTACGTTGTGATTGCAATTGATTTTATCTGTGGTGAAGCTAGTTTTTCATTTTGTTGGCTTGAGTTGTGAGGTTTTTGTTGGAAGGAAAGCAACAAGCTGTTAATCTACGCAAGTATATCAAAAAGAAAATGGTTTGCCACGAATCATTTTAAAATATAATTCATAAGAGATCCTACTAAAAGAAAGTATTTTATAAATACAGATTATGAAATGGAAAAGCAATAATTGTTTATAAAATAAAGATATATCATCATCATTATTAATCTGCCGTTATACTTTTCTGGATATAGACCACTCCATTCTCACGCCATGAAAAAACATGTAATGATTCCTAAATAATGCCAAGAGCGTATTCTAACTTTTGCATAAATTCCTAAAGAAACTATCGCATACGGGAATACTCATAATTGATGAATAAACCGATAAGGTAACTCTCTGAATTATTCTACTTTTAAATACAATATCACATGATTTAGTATTCAAATCCTTTATATAGCAAAGAGCAAAGATAGCAATCGCTATTTCAAATGTGGGCTTATCGATCGAGATATTCCATTATGGAGAGGCTAAGGTAGAACTAAGAAAATACACAGTCTACGTAAGTGTAATACTTCAACCATATCTAGCTGATAAATGTAGATAGGAATACATGCTACAAATTAAAATGCGAGCAATATCCAGGGTCTCGAAGCAAGACAGAATCCGACTATCGGTCCTGCGAGTGTGTACAGTGCGCATACGCCTATAACGCCTCCACACAGAACGCACCGTGACAAATGAGCAGCTCCCAAATACTCCCGGGACAGCTTTTGGTAGATCACACAATTTCTTTTTTAAACTTTCTTTAGTCGTATCCAATAGAACAAAAATTGGGTGATACAATATAATTTAGCGGGTCTTAATCGCGTGAACTTAACTTATTTAAGCTCTCTCCGCGACTACGATCGCTGCAAGATGATCTAAACGTCGGAAACAAAAAAGGTATTTATATCTTAAATAAGTTAAGTTTACGCGATTAAGACCCGGCAAATTATTTTGTATTATTTCTGTTCTATTTGATACGACTCAATATAGTGAAAGATGACAACCGTAAGCCTTGTATTAACCAAGCGTGCTGTAGTCTCATTTAGTTAAGCGAGAATTAACATTTGAATATTCATATTCCATGTAAAAGTTCCACTTAGACTTAACTATCACAGACAGTTTCAAAATTTCTTAGCAACTATTCTCGCCTAATATATGTACAAAATAACCTTTGAATCTAACTTTAGCTGAAAATTGTAACAAGGTGTAGCGAGCATGGAGTATCACTAGCAAATTTGCAAATATATTATCTGGGAACTGTTATTACTCAACTCTCGTGCATAGCAAACTTCGCCCACGACCATATTGGCAAAGTTTTCATTTTTCTCTAACCCAGTTATGATGTCAAGAGTTCGGAGCAGGGCGGTGTCAACTTTCCAACGCTATGGAATTTTATTATCACCTTCAAAACTTTCCGAATTTGGATTTATATAATGAAAAAAGTGCCCTCAAAATTAGATTACCTGTGAATTGTGCGATTCTCTTCTTTTATTTACTTTCTTAGAGTTTTTTAACTTAGTCCATGAATTGACTTGAAATATTTCCTGCTTTCAATGTAGGTACCTGCTTTTCATTGTAATAGAAAACATCAAAACACTACGGGAATCGTAAAGTCAGATGCATAAATATCTCTTGCATACAAAATTATGGCACTTTTACGCGTCGGCATCCTGTTGAGTACAGGCGCCGCCTCATAAACCGCCATCACGGGCAAATTCAATTCAATATACTTGATACGGTTTATTACATCACTCTGCATAAATGGACCTTGTTACTGAGGTGTGCCGCACTTGTTTATAACAGTAACTAGAGATATCGGCTTCCACTAACTCGCCTATTTTATTATCAATGCTCCGTCTACTTCGACTCGTAAGAATAACCTTTTATTCGGTGTAATGAAATACACAATATAGGGCCTCGTAAATATTTGGTATATTATTGTAGTTTATCGTATATAACATTTGGTATTATTTTTCGACCATGGTCCAGTAAACTTGCGAAGTTTTCTTATATTATTTCTCTATTCTAATATGTCTCACAAGTAAGGCAGTTTCATCTTTCTTTATTACAAGACTAATGGTTTCCATTACGATAAAAATACGCTTTACGTTTCAAAGTAAGTTATGAAAAGTTAATCAAATATGCGCATATAAACTACTTTACGTTAAGTTTATAAGAAATGTTGAAACTTTCATTTTATGCCAGTGGATAATTACCAAGTTCCTGAGCACAAATTTTATTTGAGTGAGGACGAACTTCAAAAAATTACAGTTATAACTACCTACTTTACATTTTAATCGCTATAAAATAAAAAAGAAATGTTCCGAGCGTATATTAAGTTTACAGAGGGGAAAGTTTTAGGTCTTTTTTCATGGAGACATTGTGCAATATGGCTCACGTTCGTAAAGTTCAGGGGTGACCCGGTCAAAGGAGGTGGAAGAATGTGGAAGTTTGCTATTCAACCCCCATTGCTTTCACAACGAGTTACTGCATGCCGGCATCGCGATTTATTGTTTTTTTTACACTGTAATAATTTCGTTATCATTCAATCCAAGGGCTTTTATAGGCACAATTTAAAAAAATAATTGGGGTCGTTTATTTATAGACTAAATATTTTAGGTGACGTAGGCGATATTCTCAACTAACTTACCTTACTATATTGTATACAATACATCACTAGATCTGCCCGCTGTTACAACCGCGTTGTTTAGGGCTACTGCTCCACTCCCGTGGCTCAAAGCGTGATGTTGTATTGCCTATAGCCTTCCTCGATAAATGGGCTACCTAACACTGAAATTATTTTTCAAATCGGACCAGTAGTTACTAAGATTAGCGCGATCAAGCAAACAAACAAACAAACTCTTCAGCTTTATAATACGTCGGGACAAATAGAAAGGTATTTCATCTTTCTTTTCGTTTATTAACACGATTCAGACCCGTTACATAATTTTTAATATTTATAATATTAGTTCAAAGAATTTAATTAACTGTAGTCTATTTTTGTTAGGAAAATTATTGTAGGTATATTTTAAAATATTCTACGCCTAGCAATAAATTGTAATGATTTCAATGTATTTTCGGTGTTGCTTTATTTTAATCGCGCGACTGAACGACGACTTAGCGTTTGTTTAGCATTTTGTTTTGTATAATTGTCGGTTTCTTTCTCTCTTTGTTTACCAATAATTAGTTATGTAAGGTATTTGTAATTCTGCAAATTTAAACTTTAATTGGGTAAATCTAACATGTTCTAATTAGTAAGTGGTGTTTACATGTAAAGATTGTGCAGGTAGTATAAGGATGTAATTTTTGTAAATTATCATGCATTACTGTAAAAATAGCTAGTAGACCCAAATAAATAAATATTATTTAGCGGGTCTTATTCGCGATAATTGACTTATTTAAAGGCATAAATACCTCTGTTATTCTCCTATGTTTCGACCGGCTTGCAACGGTCGTGGTCGCGGAGGGACATACATACGTTCCTCCACTATAGTCGTTCTGACCAGTGTATAGTATACACTGTATACCTACCATTAGAGTATACCTAGTATACAAAGTATACATACTATACATACCTTCAGTGTTTCTCTCGTAGTACGGCATTATCTCGTAGTTACTTAAGCGTGCCGTAGCGTACGTAACGGCATTAGCCACAACATAACCACGTTTGATTTAATACTATCTGCTTGGTTGACCTTCATGTTTCGTTTAATCCGATTAACATGGTGCATGAAGATTAGCTATAATATAAGCATCCTATACTAAGTAGCACCTGTTTGATGGTTGTACCTATTGTTGAGCAAATAATTAATATATAATAATAATATTCTACCACATACACACCGTGTGGTGACGGATTAAGAATACGGAATGTCACCACCCCATATGATGATATGGGGCTCCCTCTGTCGGCTCTTACGACACCCATGGCATCCCATGGGTGTCGTAAGAGCCGACAGAGGGAGCATGTTATGCAGAGAACAGCACTGTAAGAGAAGGAAAACTTGATACAAACCCTATACCAACCCTTTTGGCCAGCGTGTTATAGTAGGCCAATTCCTCCTTTCAAAGGAGAGGCCTAGTCCAGCAGTGGACTGTAAAAGGCTGATGATGATGATATACACACATCACCATCTAGTCCCAAACTAAGCAGAGCTTGTACTATGGGTACTAGATAATGGATAAACATACATATATACTTTGTTCTTTTTTTGGTAAATACATATATATTATACATAGAAACACCCAGACCAAGACAAACATCCATGTTCATACACACAAATGTTTGACTTGAGCGGGAATCGAACTCACGACCATCGCCATAGCAGTCGCTTACACTCCCGCTGCGCCAACCGGTCGTCGCAAGCTAGTTAGTAATAAGCTTATTATTTGTAAATAAAAATATAAGTTCTTTAGAATGAAGTCAGATTACTACTATATATAGAAATATGATTAATGAGCCCAATTCAATAAAATTATTGTTCAATATAGGTTTTCAAAGATCATACTCTCTTATTCCATTTGGAAACACAAGCATCAACATTATTATTTATTATGTTGGCAATCAATCCGTGTAAACAAAATTATTGTAAATACTATGGCAGACTGCCTCCGTGGTCTAATGTATAGCGTATGCGAATGCTGATTGAAGGTACCAGGTTCGATTCACGGGTTGGGCAAAAGTGTTACTGAGTTTTTCCGAATTCTCAATAACATCACGGAGTCTGGTGATGTGCCCGGTAATGGCAATAGACTCGCCCCTTATTACGTGGGACCTAAAAATACATGGCGAAATGTGGGTGTAATATTACGTCTCTGCCTACCCTTTCAGGGATACAGGCGTGAGTCTATAAAAAAACTATGGCATAAAGTCATTTTGATTAGCGCAATAAAAAAGAACTATTCAATCATGTGACGTCATTTTACATTTATCGATTATAGCTATAGCCTTACCTGATAGGTTTAAAAGACCGTATACTTAGTTCTTCTTTTAGTAGCAGCCAGTAAGCGAAAGTGAATATCAACCAGGTTTGAAATTATACAATAAGTCTATATCATTTTAGGGGCTAAAGCTCATGGCATAACGTCAACCTGTATACTTTGTGTATGTTCATACAAAAACTACTGCCTCCTTGGTCTGTCCGTATACGACAGCTGATCAGATGATCCTCGGTTCAATTACCGGATCGTGCAAAATTGTTACCGGGTTTCCCGAATTCTCAGTAGCAGCACGGAGTCTGTAAAGTGCCCGGTAACGGCAATAGGCTTGCCACCTACTACTTGGAACCCACACATTCACAACATGGCGAAATGTGGGTATAATACGCATCTGCCTACCCCTTCGGGGATACAGGCGTGAGTCCATAAAAAATATTGCTGTATATAGGCCTATACATACAGGCCCTAAGATAGTTTATTTACAGTTTCGCTAGAAGAAAGTCATTACAGTGCAACAATGTGGCTTTTAAAACTAAAAGCTTGTATGCTTTATTTACCTATTAATAGTGCAGTTATGATAACACCGCTGCGGTTGCAAAGTTAAACCGTATGGAAATTGGATTATTCAGGCACACATACTTAATATAGCCGCCGTATGTACGTGTAAGTCTGTGTTAAGCGTGGTAGAACAGAGGTAATGAACTTGTTCAAAGCTAAACTAAGAGTATTAGCACATAACTCCGTCACCGGTCTAATGAAGAGTAAGGCAGTGAGCCTTTAGGAATATTTTTGCCCAATAAATGGATATATTGGTTTTGTTCAAGATAGCTCACTAAATATACTGTATCTTTAGTAGGCTATCTTGATTCTGGAGTCTTTTATTTTTCGGTCTCATTTGTTCCCATGATTTAACCTAAATTATGGGATCATCCTCAGCCTCGAGAAGCGTACTTTCGTATAGCACGTCAAGAAGGTTATAACTCCAGGCTTATGAAAACTCATTCTCTCAGTTCTATCTCAAATAATATTTTTTAAATTAAATTGGAAAAGGGTACAACCATTAGTTGGCAATTCCAATATCATGCTGTTTTTTACTCAATTTGCATTTACCGGCGATTTGTTTGCGTGGCGTTTAGTATTAGTGAGAATGAAACGCCATGTTAGTATGAATTATAAATGCTTCAGATATATAAAACTGTGGACATTTTCATTGTTGTTTTGCTGATAAGGTTATGAATACATTATGTGTAAACAATAGCATGGCAGCCATATGCAGAGGTATTTGATAGATTAATTAAAATAAAACATTATGCAAAGATTACTGTTTTTATAATGTTTTGCCATTTATTGTAAATAGCCGTAAAAGAGTCGTAATGAGGTTGAAGTACACTTAGTTAAAGATCCGAAACCAAAAAAGATATACCTATACTTACAGTCTATATACTTAGAGTTGGGATTTTAGAAAACGGGTAGCATCCTAATTCCAAAAATATTTGGGCTCGTAGCGGTATTGGTTAAGAAGCGTATTAAATACTGGAATAGAACTTGAATAAACACACTAAAATAGTACGTTTTCACCCTTGTTTCATACTCACATCTTCATAACACAAGCTTAAAGAATACCACGCACCGAGCATCCGTCAAAACTTACTTCATTTGCTTGTGGAAAAGCAGCCTGCATAGTTTAATATGATCACGTTCGTACAACATTAATACATACTTCTACCTACTTTATACTTGGACTAACTGTACTGGCATTGTCTTAAGGATATTACTGAAAATTACTTCAAACACTGCATTGCAGATCTCAGGAGCAGTAGTGTAATTAGCAAAACGCTTTAGTTCTAGTTTGTACAATTTGTGTACTAGTTAGTTCGGGATATGTTGCACGTGTTTAGAATTACACTTAGACTACTCATAATTCACAGATTAAACTTTCAGATGTACGTGTAAAGGTTAAATGATTTATGATTATTTAATATCCTGTAGGTATGGAGAGCGCTTCTCGAGAGGTTGCCTAGATTAGGGTAGTGGGCAGAATTATACATAAGTATTGTTTATTTAAGAGGATAGGTTCGTCTCCATTACGTTAGACAGTGGACACGTAGCTACTCCTACATTTGTCTTTGCATAATCCATTGTGTAAATACTAATACAATATCTGCATATTTATGTATTCCAAAAGCAAGTACTGTCTGTTTACTTGAAAGGAACTTGGAAGGAACAGGTTTGATTGTTCAATGAGGTAATAACCTAAGATGGTGTATTTCTATGACTGATAAGCAAGAGAAGGCAATCGTATACTATGTCAGTAAGTTATTTAAGAAAGTATCGTATTGTTTAGAAAGGTAAAAAGAATAAGCTACATAGTCTTTTTACCTTTCTACTTCTCTGAGTAATATGAAATCACTAAGTCTTCTACTTCTCTGAGTAATATGAAATCACTAAGTCTTCTACTTCTCTGAGTAATATGAAATCACTAAGTCTGTGAAATAAGAAAATGACGGTAAATCAGATGCCATTTCTTTAATTACAATCAAGAAGAAACAAAAAGATACTTTACAAAACCGAGCACAAAAACTTTGAGCATGGAAAACGGGAAAATGTGGACTTAATACATGCATTTCTGCGATTGCATTGCATTATATATATATATATATATATATATATATATATATATGTATATGTATATATATATATTCTAGATACAACAGGACACCCATTCCTCTTCAGTTTTGCAGTACTACAACTTTTTGTCTCTTTTATCTAGATAAAAATGTTATCTGTTATTTTCCCTCCAGTAAACAAAAACCTTTGGTTAACGTAAGCTTTTAACACGTATAAGCCTTGTGTAGTTTTTTGGCTTGGAGCTGGCAATACTTTGAAATAGGGAACAACTGTATCCAATTACCTTGGTTTAAAAAGAACAGAAATTAAATAGCCCTCAGTATTAAAAATATAATTATAAAAAGATAAAAAATAAAATTTTGACCTTTGACAAAAAAAATATTCAAGAACATGAAAGTTATTCTCAAAAATGACCATTCCTTTAAGTACCATTTGCAATCGCAGAAATGCATGTATTAAGTTCATATTTTCCCGTTTTCCATGCTCAAAGTTTTTGTGCTCGGTTTTGTAAAGTATCTTTTTGTTTCTTCTTGATTGTAATTAAAGAAATGGCATCTGATTTACCGTAATTTTCTTATTTCACAGACTTAGTGATTTCATATTACTCAGAGAAGTAGAAGACTTAGTGATTTCATATTACTCAGAGAAGTAGAAGACTTAGTGATTTCATATTACTCAGAGAAGTAGAAAGGTAAAAAGACTATGTAGCTTATTCTTTTTACCTTTCTAAACAATACGATACTTTCTTAAATAACTTACTGACATAGTATACGATTGCCTTCTCTTGCTTATCAGTCATAGAAATACACCATCTTAGGTTATTACCTCATTGAACAATCAAACCTGTTCCTTCCAAGTTCCTTTCAAGTAAACAGACAGTACTTGCTTTTGGAATACATAAATATGCAGATATTGTATTAGTATTTACACAATGGATTATGCAAAGACAAATGTAGGAGTAGCTACGTGTCCACTGTCCTAACGTAATGGAGACGAACCTATCCTCTTAAATAAACAATACTTATGTATAATTCTGCCCACTACCCTAATCTAGGCAACCTCTCGAGAAGCGCTCTCCATACCTACAGGATATTAAATAATCATAAATCATTTAACCTTTACACGTACATCTGAAAGTTTAATCTGTGAATTATGAGTAGTCTAAGTGTAATTCTAAACACGTGCAACATATCCCGAACTAACTAGTACACAAATTGTACAAACTAGAACTAAAGCGTTTTGCTAATTACACTACTGCTCCCGAGATCTGCAATGCAGTGTTTGAAGTAATTTTCAGTAATATCCTTAAGACAATGCCAGTACAGTTAGTCCAAGTATAAAGTAGGTAGAAGTATGTATTAATGTTGTACGAACGTGATCATATTAAACTATGCAGGCTGCTTTTCCACAAGCAAATGAAGTAAGTTTTGACGGATGCTCGGTGCGTGGTATTCTTTAAGCTTGTGTTATGAAGATGTGAGTATGAAACAAGGGTGAAAACGTACTATTTTAGTGTGTTTATTCAAGTTCTATTCCAGTATTTAATACGCTTCTTAACCAATACCGCTACGAGCCCAAATATTTTTGGAATTAGGATGCTACCCCGTTTTCTAAAATCCCAACTCTAAGTATATAGACTGTAAGTATAGGTATATCTTTTTTGGTTTCGGATCTTTAACTAAGTGTACTTCAACCTCATTACGACTCTTTTACGGCTATTTACAATAAATGGCAAAACATTATAAAAACAGTAATCTTTGCATAATGTTTTATTTTAATTAATCTATCAAATACCTCTGCATATGGCTGCCATGCTATTGTTTACACATAATGTATTCATAACCTTATCAGCAAAACAACAATGAAAATGTCCACAGTTTTATATATCTGAAGCATTTATAATTCATACTAACATGGCGTTTCATTCTCACTAATACTAAACGCCACGCAAACAAATCGCCGGTAAATGCAAATTGAGTAAAAAACAGCATGATATTGGAATTGCCAACTAATGGTTGTACCCTTTTCCAATTTAATTTAAAAAATATTATTTGAGATAGAACTGAGAGAATGAGTTTTCATAAGCCTGGAGTTATAACCTTCTTGACGTGCTATACGAAAGTACGCTTCTCGAGGCTGAGGATGATCCCATAATTTAGGTTAAATCATGGGAACAAATGAGACCGAAAAATAAAAGACTCCAGTATCAACATAGCCTACTAAAGATACTGTATATTTAGTAGGCTATCTTGATCAAAAACAATATATCTATCTATTGAGCACAAATTTTCCTAAACGTCACAGCCTTACTCTTCATTACACCGGTGACAGAGTTATGTGCTAATACTCTTAGTTTAGCTTTGAACAAGTTCATTACCTCTGTTCTACCACGCTTAACACAGACTTACACGTACATACGGCGGCTATATTAAGTATGTGTGCCTGAATAATCCAATTTCCATACGGTTTAACTTTGCAACCGCAGCGGTGTTATCATAACTGAACTATTAATAGGTAAATAAAGCATAAAAGCTTTTAGTTTTAAAAAGCCACATTGTTGCACTGTAATGTCTTTCTTCTAGCGAAACTGTTAATAAACTATCTTAGGGCCTGTATGTATAGGTCTATAAACGGCAATATTTTTATAGACTCACGCCTGTATCCCTGAAGGGGTAGGCAGATGTGTTATATTATACCCACATTTCGCCATGTTGTGAATTTGTGGGTTCCAAGTAGTAGGTGGCAAGCCTATTGCCGTTACCGGGCACTTTACAGACTCCGTGCTGCTACTGAGAATTCGAGAAACCCGGTAACACTTTTGCACGATCCGGTAACTGAACCCAGGATCATCTGATCAGCTGACGTATACAGACAGACCAAAGAGGCAGTATTTTTTGTATGAAAATACACGAAGTATAAAGGTGGACGTTATACCATGAGCTTTAGCCCCTAAAATGATATACAGACTTATGTATAATTTCAAACCTGGATGATATTCACTTTCGCTTACTGGCTTCTACTAAAAGAAGAACCAAGTATTTTGCGGTCTTTTAAACCTATCAGGTAAGGCTATAGCTATAATCGATAAATATGAAATTACGTCACATGATTGAATAGTTATTTTTTAATTGACGCCTATCAAAATGACTCCATGCTATAGTTTATTTTTATAGACTCACGCCTGTATCTCTGAAGGGGTAGGCAGAGGCGTAATATTACACCCACATTTCGCCATGAATATTTAGGTCCCACGTAATAAGGGGCGAGTCTATTGCCCTTACGGGGACATCAACAGACTCCATTCTGTTATTGAGAATTCGGAAAAACTCAGTAACACTTTTGGCCGACTCTGGAATCGAACCCGGTACCTTCAATCAGCATTCGCATACGCTATCCATTGGACCACGGAGGCAGTCTGCCACAGTATTTACAATAATTTTGTGTGCACGGATTGATTGCAAACATAATAAATAATAATGTCGATGCTTGTGTCTCCAAATACAATAAGAGAGTATGATCTTTGAAAACCTATATTGAACAATAATTTTATTGAATAGGGCTCATAAACCATATTTCTATATATATAGTAGTAATCTGACTTCATTCTAAAGAACTTATCGTGAATATTACGCTCAGTGATTTATTTTTATTCACAAATAATAAGCTTATTTGCTCAACAATATGTACATTATAGGATTACTTATCACTACAACCATCAAACAGGTGCTACTTATTAAAGGATGCTTATATTATAGCTAATCTTCTTGCACCATGTTAATCGGATTAAACGAAAGATGAAGGTCATCCAAGTAGATAGTATTAAATCAAACATGGTTATGTTGTGGCTAATGCCGTTACGTACGCTTAACTGCGAGATAATGCCGTGCTACGAGAGAAACACTGATGGTATGTATAGTAGCTATACTTTGTATACTAGGTATACTCTAATGGTAGGTGTTGTTTGTTTGTTTGCTTGATCGCGATAATCTTAGAAACTACTGGTCCGATTTGAAAAATCATTTCAGTGTTAGGAAGCCCATTTATCGACGAAGGCTATAGGCAATATAACATCACGCTACTGCTACACTCCCGTGGCTCACCACGGGAGTGTAGCAGTAGCCCTAAACAACGCGGTTGTAACAGCGGGCAGATCTAGTGATGTATTGTATACAATTTAGTAAGGTAAGTAAGTTGAGAATATCGCCCACGTCACCTAAAATATTTAGTCTATAAATAAACGACCCATTATTTTTTTAAATTGTGCCTTGAAAAGCCCTTGGATTGAATGATAACGAAATTATTACAGTGTAAAAAAAAAACAATAAATCGCGATGCCGGCATGCAGTAACTCGTTGTGAAAGAAATGGGGGTTGAATAGCAAACTTCCACATTCTTCCACCTCCTTTGACCGGGTCACCCCTGAACTTTACGAACGTGAGCCATATTGCACAATGTCTCCATGAAAAAAGACCTAAAACTTTCCCCTCTGTAAACTTAATATACGCTCGGAACATTTCTTTTTTATTTTATAGCGATCAAAATGTAAAGTAAGTAATGTATAACTGGTATAACTGTATTTTTTTGAAGTTCGTCCTCACTCAAATAAAATTTGTGCTCAGGAACTTGGTAATTATCCACTGGCATAAAATGAAAGTTTCAACATTTCTTATAAACTTAACGTAAAGTAGTTTATATGCGCATATTTGATTAACTTTTCATAACTTACTTTGAAACGTAAAGCGTATTTTTATCGTAATGGAAACCATTAGTCTTGTAATAAAGAAAGATGAAACTGCCTTACTTGTGAGACATATTAGAATAGAGAAATAATATAAGAAAACTTCGCAAGTTTACTGGACCATGGTCGAAAAATAGTACCAAATGTTCTATACGATAAACTACAATAATATACCAAATATTTACGAGGCCCTATATTGTGTATTTCATTACACAGAATAAAAGGTTATTCTTACGAGTCGAAGTAGACGGAGCCTTGATAATAAAATAGACGAGTTAGTGGAAGCCGATATCTCTAGTTACCGTTATAAACAAGTGCGGCACATCTCAGTAACAATATGAAATCACTAAGTCTTCTACTTCTCTGAGTAATATGAAATCACTAAGTCTGTGAAATAAGAAAATTACGGTAAATCAGATGCCATTTCTTTAATTACAATCAAGAAGAAACAAAAAGATACTTTAAAAAACCGAGCACAAAAACTTTGAGCATGGAAAACGGGAAAATATGGACTTAATACATGCATTTCTGCGATTGCAAATGGTACTTAAAGAAATGGTCATTTTTGAGAATAACTTTCATGTTCTTGAATATTTTTTTTTGTCAAAGGTCAAAATTTTATTTTTTATCTTTTTATAATTATATTTTTAATACTGAGGGCTATTTAATTTCTGTTCTTTTTAAACCAAGGTAATTGGATACAGTTGTTCCCTATTTCAAAGTATTGCCAGCTCCAAGCCAAAAAACTACACAAGGCTTATACGTGTTAAAAGCTTACGTTAACCAAAGGTTTTTGTTTACTGGAGGGAAAATAACAGATAACATTTTTATCTAGATAAAAGAGACAAAAAGTTGTAGTACTGCAAAACTGAAGAGGAATGGGTGTCCTGTTGTATCTAGAATATATATATATATATATATATATATATATATATATATATATATAAGACTGATATATATATATATATAGATATATATATATATATATATATATATATATATATATATATATATATATATATATATATATATATATATATATATATATATATATGTAAGACCTCATAGAATCTAGAATCCTTAAACAAAAGGGTAAAATTAGCAAAAAGTTAATGCCGTCCGTCGACCAGAAGTTAATTAATTGTAATTCACTTTGTATGTGAAAATAACAAATTACAGCGCGTCTGTAATGCTTGTAATCAGCGTTCCAATCGGGAATTTAATCAAAGAGAATCAGTGATTGTAACCAATTGACTGTATCTACATACATGTCTGTGTTCCGAAATGCCTTTAAGCAAATCATCTATCAACATTTTGGCAAACCCTTTATATTTGATTGAAAGGAATTTAACTCATAATTTGAGTTCATTTTCTACTTCAAAGTGCTCCTTCAATTGTAAAAATGTAGCCAATATATATATTTAAAATATATTATGTATAAAGCTATGTTACACTAAATCGTGCAAGGATTCGAATAATTTTATTTTCTCTTTTATAAATTCAACAACATGAGCCATGTTGTTGAATTTTTGCTTAAAACCTTTTTTATGGCTTTTGTAGATTACTAGATTTTGTCTGTTAATTTACCTCGTTTAAATAAAATCGTTATCAGCAATATTTTACTTGTAAAAAGAGTAGTAGCGGCGATAGCCCAGTGGTGTACGTAACGGACTGCCGAGACGACGGTCACGGGTTCGATCCCCATGCCAGGTTCCCCGGGCACACACCTCTGACTTTTCGAAGTCATGTGTGTAATTAAAATGTTAATTACCGCTCGCTTAACAATGTGCCCGCTAGATGGCAATAGGCTCACCCCCTATTACATTGAGACCGAACCATAACTGGCGAAGTGTGGGTGTTTAATACACCTCTGCCTATCCCTTCGGGAATAAAAGGCGTGAAGAAGTTATGTAAATAGTAACGAGATGTTCGGAACTTAATTCGCTCAATTATTTTTTGACTCGTCTTTCCACTACAGGAACTCGTTTGAGGACCGTCATCTGCAAACTACGGGATTCGAGTCTGAGACTCATGAAGATCGCCTGTGAGGCTGCTCTATACTATTTGTTTCGTGTATTTTCCCTAGTCGACTTTTAGGACACACACGGAATGAAATGGTATAATGTCATTTTGTATACATAATTCATCAACATAGTGCCTACACGACACGAAGCATAAAATTGTAAGACTTCATTTCCTACATCTCCCGATCAAAACGTAATAGTCACATCAATCGTGATAATTGAGTCTCATCCACAAAGGACCGTTCATTGAAGAGGTGAAGGAGATCAAAAGTTCAATAGCGGTGATTTGGGGTTAACATGGATCACATGTCTCCCTATAAATTAAAACGTTAGAGCCGTAGAGCGTGGGTAGTTCCAGATTTAGAAGAAAATGTCATATACTCCTCGGTTATACAATTTGTGAGATCAAAATTGTGATTTTATTTACACAAGCTGTTATTTAACTTGTCTGTGTGAGTAATGTGTAGGATAATCTGCGAGCTGAAGAACGAGTTCCGAGAGTATATTTATATTTAAAGATTTTGCCATTATACTCTGCCACTGTTCTCTCTCCCTGTATATTTTACACAAAGGATTTATAGATTGATTGATATTATAGATAGAAAAGAAATTATAGAGAAATTTACAAGGCGTTCCTTCCTTCAGTTTCTCGGTAGGCAGAATAAGCTTACAAATTAAGGCGAACCCGTTATTGAATACTATGGTTATGCTGCCACAGTAGTATTTTAATGCTTACTTTGTTTATATCTAAAGAAAAACCTGGTAATACTTTACCTAGTTTTAGGTAGTGTAATATCGTTATCAAATGTTCAGAATTTCAGAATAAATTCAAGGCACTATGATGTACTACTACTATAAAATTAAACAAAACATATAAGGCACACACGTAGTCACACGGTAACACTTTATTACTTCAACACGTGACATTTATCACGTGCTATATTTTCTTTAGTATCATTTCTACATTCATTTCGCAAACATATCTTGAATGTATTGCGTGCGTACGAGGCGTTCGATCCATAAAATTAGTGCTAGTACGTGTTCTAAATATTATACCAGGGATTGGGATGTATTCAGATATAGCTTCATACCTTGGATACAATGTTAAACTTTATAAATATTAAATGATCTTTTTCGTGGAATATAAATGCTTATTTTTACGCGGCGTGTATAGTTTGACGAGTCCTTGAAGTAAGATGAGCTTTATTATAAGGCAAGGACTACATATACAACACTAAGCTTCACTAAGTTCATCTTTTCAGCTCGTTATTCAAAGTTCATCAGCTTATCATTAAAGTTTCAGTGTATTTTGAGACCGATATTTTACAAGCAAAACTTAACCTGCAAACTAAATTAAGGGCAAGGTGTATAATATAGTAGTAAGAATTTCAGTACACTCCTGCATAAATATCCGCAATACTCAAAGTGCTACATTATTTATAGAAATTCGCTCCTCCTGCTACATATTTTCTTCAAATGTCGGCAACGCACTTGTGTCTCCTCAGGTGTGGCAGGTATCTATAGGCAGCAGCAATTACTTACCGTCAGGACTACCATTAGCTATACACTGATCACGTGAATACAAAAACAAAAAACTTATAGAGTCAAAGCTTAACCATTGCGTCATCCGTACGATTGTTTACGCATATCAGCAGTATGGTAAAGTTTTCATTTAGAAGTGTAACACTATATGTACAGTTACGAACTGTCACGCACGAGTTGATGCGCGCTCACTATGAAGTACTTCTATTGCTATAGCACAAACTACTTTCTAAACTTTACCTTAAGAGCTAGTTCACACATGCGGGCACCGCGCGTTTACGAATCGCGCGGTTTGAAACCGCAAAATTGTGATGCTATTCAGACACCGGCGGTTATTATGCGATTTACGTGCGAGGATAACGTCAGTTTAAAAATGGAGATCGACGAAGAAGTGTGTTTACTGTGGTTGCTCCTAAAAAAAGAAAAGAAAAAGGCGGTATGGGTGCATCCAATATTAAGTGACCGACTAGTACATGGTCAGTTCGTAACGTTATATCCCAATTTAAGAATGTATGATAAAAAAAAAATTTGAGTAATCCTCACACTGAATATCCCATATTGCAGGTCTCTTCTCCACTTCATCAATAAATAGTTCAGTGTCGAAACGGTCCATGGCGAACTCACGAGCTGTGACGTGCTAACCGCGCGGTATTCGCAACGCAACTGAACGAAGTAAAGACTCCATAGTAATAGAAACGCGCGGGAGCAGCGCGATTCTATTTTCTGGCGGTTAGGTTGCCGTAACCGCGCGGCTATGTCTGAACGATTACTTAATAACTCATATAAATAATACTCGCGCGATTTCCATGCGATTCTGAAATCGCGCGGTTCCCACCGTGTCTGAACTAGCCCTTAACGTTTCAAACGTAACTCATGACTTTAAAGTTAGTCTATCGAATGGTACGGATGTGGGGTTTATAAGTGACACACGAGGTAACGTTTATCCCTAGTATAGAATGTTCGCGATGCAGAAATTACAGTACGGAAGTTGGCTTTAGAAACTTAAATAGAAATCCTAGTACGATTATAATCAAAGATGAGAATGGTTAGATGATTGCTATTCTTTCATGCAAAATCTTCACAGATTTTGAAACAATTTACTAGTTTATACGCTAGAATAGCACATGGGCCACTTTTTGTCGTAATAAGCGACACCCACGGAGCTGGAGTTACGGGCAGAAGTCAGACGAAAGAAAAGCTTAGTTCTATTTTTGTAAGACTACGGCTGCAGTAGTGCAATATGTTCTGTCTCGCAGGGGATATTCAAAACATCAAACCAACGGACACGTTTGTTTCGAGTCTGGTTGTTCTCTGTGTCCGTTAGTATATATTAAACTATACATATCCCTATGTACCTGAAATTATTTACTCTATAATTTAACGCATCCGTATTATTATGCGGACTATTATCGTATCATTGCTTATGAATACATACAAGAAAAAAATACATTACTTACAAAACTATACCGACAACAAGGTGGAGCATTGCCACGGTCAACAAACAGGCACATTTGTCATTACGGCACACGACTATTAAAACACTATTACCGCCCAACTAAGACTTTGAACTTAGTGACGGGAAACGCGACATACGAAGTGCAGCACTCAACTTGACGAAGCGGGGTGAGAGTGAGAGCGACGAAAAACAATATAAACATTTTTTTGAAAGACAGGTAGGAGAAATTGATTCGCACTGCTCGTTTGGCGCGGTGGTTTTATATCGCCGTTTAACGTTGCGCCGTGGGTTGTGGATTCGATCCCTACACGCTACACTTTGTGTGATCTATAAATGTTATTGCTTCGAGTTCGGGTGTTGTTTGTGTCTGATGCTTAAATGTTTTAATTTCCATTCAGGATAAATTAAAAGCCACAGGACTTATTTATGTTGCACAAGTCTTGTGACGTAGATGTGAGTTTACAAATTTTAATGGACACAAATGACGTGACGTAATTTGTGTCCGTTAATAGAGTGCTTATGATGCACAGATTGTTGTGCTGAGTCAAGACTCAGCACAGTAATCTGTGATCCGCACAAAGTGTTATCTCCCGTGAGAATCTAATTCATATGACCAAGTATCACTTAACCAAGTAGGTCATACCCGTCGTCACTTCGTGCACTGCATGCATTGACATATCATCGCGTTTTGTATCTCTAATCGCTAAGCTTGCAGTCGTAGCCCGATCATTACTTACTTACTTCGTTCACTCATACTTATGTTATAGAGTGCGACAACAAGCTAGTAGCAAACATTAAAAACAAATTAAATTGTTCCAATATTGGTAACACACTATGAAATTATCAATGCCGTGCAGTTGATACTCGTTTTTTATATCGCAGCTGCACCCGATATTGGAAATAATGTGAACGTTTGTTGCGCAGACTTTGGCACAGTTATTAGAAATTTCAAAGTAATTTGTGACTGGTAGTGCAATAGGGATACTGTCGTCTTACTCGCACATTGAGGTTATTATTTCTAGGCAGTCTAGGAGGCAGTAAAGGCATTGATAGCCTAGTGGAGATACCAACACACTGCAATGCAGATGGTATCGAGATCGAATCCACGGCGCGCACCGATGACTTTTCGAATTTAAGTTAACTATCGCCTGCCCCGTGCCTCGGACAGCACTTTAAACCGTCGGTCCCGGCTGTCATGAAGATCTTTGACAGTCGTTACGGGGAGTCAGTACCCTCAAATAAACTGATACTGGTCTAAACCATAGAATATCGCTATCCCTTTGGGTTACGGAGGTCAGACGCCAATCGCTCTGTGGTAAGGTTGATATTCTGTCATATCTGGTTAGACCAGTAAGTGGACCTCAGGCTCCAAGGCTGTAAGTCTTGGATGCAATGATGAGTGTAGGAGGCAGTAACAGTCTAGAAGTTAATAGATACGAACAGATTTCCAAGCTAGGTTTTGGGTTCAAATCCACGTAATATCTTGTTAGACTAGAAGATGGATCTCGTGCTCCAAAGCGAAAATCTTTAAAGCAGTCCTGATAACTACGATTTATGTGATTAGTGTTTTTATCTCTTATAGCTACCTACATATATTACCATCTGTTTAAATTTATGCGGTGTTTTGTTGATTAGGTAAGTAGGTGTTTCAAGAATCCATCGGTTTTCACTATGTTTAAGATGAAATATTTTATCGAGAAACTTTGAAAGAAAGACAATACAACGTATATTTTCTTAATAGAATGTTTTTCTTTGTCAAATAGTAGGTACAGCTAACAGCAGCGCGAAATAGTACAAATTAGTTACACCAAAAGCATGACGAGAAAAAAATAACAGATATAACGTGATGTAGATTGAATGAACACGTAACCAAATACCGGTTTATTCTTCATATCTTCGAACTATAAAATCAATACCTTAACATGGGAATAATAATAAGGGAATGGGGGCTAATTAGTCCCAATCGTATCCTTTCAATTAAAAGGGGAAGGAATTCTCACAAAAAGTTTTCCAAGTAGAAAATTATCATTAACTGTGCCGTAGCAGGTCAAGAGGAAAACGAGTGCACGAGTTCGATATTCCAAGCGAATGAATACGATAGATATTTTGTTTCTTTCTAGCTCCTTATATAGAACGAGATAAAATGCTTGAAATAGTTTGTAATAAACTGGTGTACCATAGAATTATTATTAACGTCTTTGGTTTTGCTTGTTGTTACCTGTCAATTATATTTATTATGGCTTTTTTATAAATTTGCTTTATAAAGTCTCTACTATCTCCTCTGCTTTATAAATAAAGCATGATCTGTAGTAGTAGATTTTTTCAATGCTATCGATCAACGAATTTAGCTACTAGAGGCTTTGACATATTTTGTATGGAGCTTATGTCAAATGTAGTAGCCCAACCCTTGAACAGATCGGATATGCAAACCGGCCGTAAGAGGGTTCGACTGAAATCTACTACTTTCAATAGAATGTATTATATTAAAATAAAAATGACATAATTTAAAAAAAAATGTCATCATCAAATGCAAAGTCTTTCAATGATCAATCAATCAGCCTATCGCAGTCCACTGCTGGACAAAGGCCTCTCCCAACACGTGCTACAGTTTCAATAAATTGATAAAGGATAAAGGAGAAATAAATTGCAGAAAATTTTATATGTCGGAGGAAGCTATGAGTCGAATTGATTGTTGTTTATAAGAATAATTCACAATATTATGTTGTTTACATTTTGATACCCTTTAAAATTATTAATTAAATTTTATTTGCTTTGTTAAATATTTCTATAACTTATAAACCTTATTATTCGTAGGAATTTAATTAAAAGTTGTGAATGTACTAGTTTAGGTAATGACCAATCAGAGAAGAACGCGTGCTCCGAGCGGGGTCGAGACGCCATCTAATATAAAGAACTGACGGCTTCTGGTGACTAGGACTGTTGATATTTTTAAAAATATCGGATTTTCGATATATCGATATTTTTAAATATATCAATATCGGAGTTCGATATATCGAAAAGAAATATCGATATTTCGGTAAATCGGCTTTATTTAAAAAAAACGTAAGTCAGCTCAAAAATGATTACACTACAGTTTATAGTCCAGTATATTTATTCAACAAATTAAATTATGAATATACATAAGTGCTAGGTTATAGTTCTCAGTAATTATTTTTTAAATTTAAATAAGACAATTATGTATACCAATATTTTTCAGTAAGAGTTTTTAAAAATACACTTTGTTTTATATGTTCAGCTGTTTGGTTACTAAGATTGTTAGGCACTATAAGATTGATTGTAGAAGCAACTCGTTCAGATGCTACAGATGTAGCAGAAGAAATTTAATATTTAACAGCTATTTCTGATAGCACGGGAGTAAAATGCCTACTATCAATCCAAAATTTCAGGGCGTTTGATGAGAAAAAATATTTTTTTTAATATTTCACGAGTAGAAAATTTTAAAAATTATACCTAGAACTTTTCGAAAATAGTTTTTAATACTAATTTTTAATTAATAAAAAAAATATTGAGTGTCGGCTAACTTAATTTTCATAAATAAAATACGGTAGATTAAGTTTACGATGATTTTGTAGAAAAAAATATCGAGCATCGATGCCTACAACTTTGCCATTAACGATTTTTCCGTAGGACTTGTAGTTTTGCCGACAATCGAGATCCCTTTTTTACCCTTAAAATGGCAACCCCATCCACTTCCCGACCTCAGATCGCCCGTAATTAATTTTTCCTTAAATTTTTGTTATCTTCCTTCTCCAATGGGTTTCATCCTACTATAATTTTATTTCATTTTTTACCGAATTCTAACGTAGGTACTGCACTGGTCTAGAGATATTGTGGGCTTTTTCATAATTATATTATTTATGGCATACAAAAACAAGACCGATATTTGAAACATGGTCAGAACTACAAAGTTTACATATCAAACTAGAGGACATTATTACATATAGACCTTGATTCTGGAGTATAAAATTTAATCTGAGGCCCAAAAAATAAATAAATTGGTTCAAAATTCAGTTTCGATATTATGTCAGTGTCATACTTTACTTTACAAAAATCGTATTCTTCTAAATTATCTGATATTTGAATGAAATTGCTGGTGCTTTTTGTAAAGCCGTATAAATAAAAATAATTTTAATGTTTTATGACGGTAAGCAATAATGTATAGACAATTCATGATTAAAAATATTGTCAAAATTGCGTGCTCCTTCCTCATAAGTATTTAAGGCTTTGCCTAGTTTGGGATAAAGTAGTATGAAAGATTTGTCATGACTTCGTTCGGAAATGGCACGGAATATTGAGAAAATAATTAATATAATATTATTTAGCGGGTTTTAGTGTCTTGCAACCTAGGACGCCTATATGACGGTATTTATGCCTTTATGAGTGTATTTATGCCTTTAAATAATCACGACGCGAAAGTTTATCAATTAGCGAAAATAATTGAATTGACAAAACTATAAAAGCTGTTTCTTGTACAATTTAAAGCAATTCAAATAGTTGACTTAAGAATCAAAACCTCAACTGACACATTTCCCCACTTCACTCATTTCTGCGACTCTGTCAATTACTTTCTTTGTATAATATGAAGCAATATGTTGGTATATTTGAGGCTTTATGTGTACCATTATAAACATACTAATATTATAAATGTCAATGTAAGTTTGTTTGTTACGGTTTCACGCGAAAACTACTTAACCGATCATGAAACTTTGTACACATAATTATTATTCTTGAGGGTATTAGAAGTAACAGGATACTTTTTATGAAATAAAAAATATCCTATGGATAGAGAGATAAAAAGTATCCTAGGATACTTTTTATGAGATAAAAATATTTTTTACGAAAGATAAATTAAACCAACGCGGGCGGAGCCGCGGTCGACAGCTAGTAATAAGTAAAAAAAGATATGGCGAATCTATCGTTTTACACATAGATAATATAATTCTTTATTCTATGGTTTTACACGTACAATATAAGGGCAGCAGTAGGTAAATTTATTGCCGGGAAATAAAACATCCTAAGTATGTACTACAAATTTATTATTTTATCGAAATATAGATAGCAAATGTATATTTTTAATCGGGCCCGTCCGTTGAAGGACCAATAACGATCATGGTCATAACAAACCAACCCAATCCCGTTCGATCATAATCCTGGTACGTAATCCCTCGTGGGACTACGGAACCCCACCGTAATAAGCTCAACTGTACGTAATTGGCGTGCATGTAGGTAATTCATATATTTGTATCGAATTACAATGTTTTGATAGGAGGTATTTCGTTTGAATTTGATATAATAATATAATGAATCAAACAGTGTATTGGCTTATTTATTGAGAATAAAACCAGTGACGAAATACTACTGCAATTACAAAAATACGATGTTAAATGATGCGAATTTGATTCAAAATTTATCTAGATGATGAGATCAATAGGAGTTTATTTGCGTACAAGGTGCCTAATATAATGAAATTTTATCAACTTCATCAGAGAGTAAATCAAAACAGTATATCTGTATCTTCAAAAATGATTGATTCGGTACATTCATCATAATTTATTAGCGTGTTTAAAAGTTTTACAGCGTTAATTATTTATTTCACTATATCCCGATTGGAGCTTTATCCAAACAAAATGTTATTTAGTCAGCTTATTTATTCAAGTAATTTTGAGAATGGAATTTGGAAATATGCCCGGTAAATATCAATAGGCTCGTTCACATATGAGCGATACGCAGATGTAAAAGCAGCTTAGTTAGGTATTTGAAGTTATAAGGTACACTGCTAGGACTATGCACTTTTAAGAAATAGCCAAAGCCATAATCATGGTTATAATAAAACAAACAAGTAATTTTTATTTCTTAAAACATTACTTCGTTCTCTACGGTAGGTACTCGATAAAATCCGTTTATAATTAAATAAATTGTATAATATTTGTTATGTACGAATAATATACTGTAATGTTAATCTTATCTTTGTACGTGGAAAGATTAAGTTACTTATAGTAAATTATACAGTATATTAAGGCGAGTGGGATGAGAGGTAGGTTAGAACTTAAACCTAGATTTATACTTTCTAAGAAAAAGATCTAAGGCTAAGAACGTACTTTCATACCGTCTTATGATGAATACATTTTCTATAACCTTGAGGCCATTACTGAATTTTTTATAATACTTGACCTTCTTGATTGCGATCTCCCGCTAAATGTTAAAATGTTTAAAAATTCACCGCCGTCATTATTTTCTCGGTCGAGAAGTCTCACTGCGGGAGCATTATTAATTATTAAAGTCCACCTCTCTCCCTTGAGTCTTGATTTTAAAACAGACGTTAACGACTTAAAAATAAGAAAAATTGTCTTGTTTATTTCATAAGCTGCCGTTTTTTTGGCGAAATGTAACAAGTCCAATCATAAATATTTGATGTTTCTTAAATTTTACTTATCTTAATATCTAAACTACCTTTTTCATATTTTTTTAACTGCGATGTTTATTTTACAAGAGGAAATTGGTGGTATTACGAAATGATATAGATATACATAAGAGAAACAACCAACGGTTTATATAAAAAGTTATATTTCTTCCATGCACTGCTCTACACCTACAAACATTGATAAACAAGGCTATCGCGCTAGTCTAACAAAAAGGTTCAAAAGTGAAGTGAATATAAAAATACGCGCATTCTTTTGAAATAACTAAATAACGCTTCACTAGATAGCCTACACATAACATCAAATACAAAAGAAACTCATTGACAAAATTAATTTAGACTTCACCGAGTAACTCAATTTCACAAACACACATAGGTACGAAAATTACCACTAAATTTTGGGCGAAAATAAATAAACAGGGGTACACACCTTGCCAATTTGATTGTTGAATTATTCATGATGTCTCACACTGGCTCACATGGTTACCTGGGCGAGAGGGCCGAAGGGGAAAGCGAGTACTCTCCAAACAACTCGTATCGTAGCTCGGGGGGATCGTAACGAAATGGGCAACCGAGACACCGCCTCATTTAAGGACCCAAATAAAAAAAATATCTGAACTTATTACGGTGGCTTGAAAGGCACCAGAGTGTCATTATGATTAAGTGAGAACACGAAATAAGGAGGGTGCCACCAGCCATGACTGCATTAGTTAGCAGAATAGTAAAGCAAAAGTAAATCATGTAAGATTCGAGAAAATATTTTTATTTACCTATAGCATACGCATACGATATTTTTGTATTTTTTCGTTAATTTTGTATAGTAAGGTGTCCTAAAATCCTGTATGAATTGCGTGTATGATTATGTTTATTTATATTTAACCACATTTATATATTACTAGCTGTGCCCGCGACTTCGTTCGCGTAAATGTTGGAATTTAATTAGCATGACATTTATGTTAAGAGTATATAATATTTATAACTTTTATATGTACATATATTATATACCTAATATATATCTTTACAGAATTTCTTTATACACAACATTAACTGTTTTACCATCTTCACATAGAACATACAGACATACATACATATACTCACAACTGTTTTCCGGAGGGGTAGGCAGAGACCATGGAACGCTATTTGCAACGATCCCGACATACCTCTCTTGCTTCATTCACTCCTATCAAGTTTCTCATTCATGCTCTTCTGTTTAGGGTACTTCTGACCTGTCCTTATTTTAGGATGTCTCCAATCTGATCAGAGAACGTCCGCCTAGGTCTTCCCCTTCGTCCTGTCCCATTCACACTTGCCTTATATATTTTCTTTGTCAGTCTTTCGTCATCCATCCTCTCCATGTGTCCAAACCATCTTAACATGCCTTTCCCGATGCTTGTCACTACATCTTCTTTTACCGCACACCACTCTCGTATCACACAATTCTTTACTCTGTCGGTCAAAAACACACCACGCATACTTCTCAGTGCTCTCATTTCTACAGCATTTATTCTACTTTCATGACTCTTCTGCCATACCCAACTTTCACTACCATACATAGAACATGCAAATTATTTTTACCAATCATGTGAAAAGCAACATGTTCGGATGTCGATTCCAGCTGTTTCAAGTGTCTGTCATTGCGATTTATTTAGAAAATACACACAGGACTACGACTATCCAGCCCTGCCGAAAGTAAGATAGCCCCGTTGAGTAATTCAAGAGGTATCTGAATTCAGGGCTCAGTCTCCCGCTCAGAGATTCCCACGTACGTGACGTGAGGAGTGGGAAATTGTGAATAATGAGACACCTGTATAAGAACAGAACACGAACGAACGAAAGAAATCAAAGGAACACGATAACATTCAACAATCATAAACTCATAAGTAACGTCAAATAACCAATCCAAGTATTCCAAAGACGACGAAAGCAAATTATCCGAGGACCTGATCAATCCTCGGAGAATCCACGTTAACAGTGCATGTACCACATGTGGGCCACTATGAAGACATCATCAAACGTGCGTGCACCACAAATGGGCTACGAGTCTATATCAATGGAATGCTTTTTTTGAGTTTGCACGTACCAACTGCGCCAGTTTTTATGATATACACGTATGAACAACGAACCATATAATAAAATGTCCAAAACACCGACCGAAATTTCGTTAGTGTTACCAGGCAATCGAGGTTGGAAATGAAACCAATTTTTTATAGAAAAAAAATTAAATAAAAGATGAAATAACAAATGAACTAATTATTGTGACAGCTATATTTTGACTCCTCCAATTCTTCTACAACATTCTTTTCACCATCGTTATCCTCCATCATCCTCCATAACTCCCCTTCGGTCAAAGGCAATGAAGATATCGGCCTCGAACGTTTCATAAAGAACCAAGATGAAAACCAAAATAAAAGAAATTGACAACACTTGCTATGACCGGAGCGTCACGAATTCGTAAAAACTTACTTAGTTTTGAAAACTTTTACTCATACGCGCGTTATCGTCTAATGGGTCGGCATAAATGTTAAATTCTACCCACATTTTTATGAATGAGAACAAAGTACACGTGAGTGGCACATATATGGGGCACGAAATTTATAGCGTGCACGTGAGTGCACCACATGTGGCCCACCTGAAAAATAAAATATAAGGGGCATTCTATTTTCTTTTTCGTATGTTATATGTCATTACCTATGCTTATCTTATCAAATTACCGCAAAAAATACTTGCACGTGACGGGTATTTTAATAAATTTATATCTGCACTGTTAACGTGTTAACACCGCCATTCAGAAAATCATTTGTCAACGCCCTCTATGTTTACATATACAAACCGACCGAGATAGAAAATAATAATTATGGACTAATAGACAATTTATTGAATAAAGGATTCATATTCATTGTATTTATTATTTTAAAATAACGAATAATGCAATGATTATATAACTATTATACAAACATAATAATTTGAAATACATGAGATTGACCGTTTATATTAAGAGGACATTGTAATAAATTTTGACACAGAGACTTTTTGTTTATGAAAGTGCCGAATATTATACTCTATTATTGTTTAATAACATAAAGAAACCAGACACATAATTATTGTCTTTTTTGCAAGAAACATTTATCTTGCTAGAAAATAATTTGAAAATAGTGACATCTATTGGTCGGTAGGTAGCCATAAAACACTTTGAAGGTACCTATTTAGACTAACTATACTTTTACTAACAAACTTATAGGTAATGATCATAGATGGCACCATATATGTATAAAACCAGTTTTAGATGATCCCTGTTTTGTTTGGGACTACGTACAAAGGAGAGGTCAAGCTGTACACCAAAAACCACTCAACCGATTGTGATGTAACATATACTATTTTATAGGTTTGAGTATCCTTTGTTCATGAGTGTAAGTTTTATTGAAATCAATTTCGCCATTTTAGAGATCTTTAGCAACATAGGGAAAGACAGATAGACAGACAGACAGACAGACATAAATTCTAAAAAACATCAAGTATTGCTTTTTAGCATTTTCCTAGATTTTTTAGCAAATTTTCGTCAAAATATCTTTAATGTACAGACTTTTTCACCTCTACAGTTTTATTATAGTATATAGATTATAAATGCTGAAATAACGATAACTAATACTGTTTAAAGATTAATAGCGTTTTTCATTACTATTTATATTCAAAACTAGTTTGAAATTCAACACCCTTATTTAATCTATAAGTCAGGTACAAGTTTCGCAAACGAAGAATTCATCTAATTTGATAATGCCACCCAATCAATACAATCTTCAATCTCCATAGATTTCACAAAATCGTACTGGCCATGAATAATAAACCATCATTAAAATTCTCCTTGGCTACATTTGACAACTAACGTCAACCCACAAAACGTCGCTAAGAATTAAATTAGCATTCAAGCTTATCAATGGCTACTGTTTATTGGATTTTACCGCCTGCGGGCAATTTCTTCGTAGAACTTCAAGAACGAAGTGATATAGCTGAGAGCAATCGCCGTAAGAGATATATTGCAGCCCAACTTTTGATACGCATGGCTCGTGGGTACCTCATTAGAAAACATGTTGCATGGTTATCGTATAACGCTACGATAATCCAGAAAGCATTCAGAGCCTACCAAGCAAGAAAGAAATTCAGGAGCGCTTTGAGAGAAGCAGTTAGAAATAAACACGCCAGACATTACGCTAGAGCTGCCACAATTATACAGGTACGTTTTTATTGCACAGCGTTATCCTGACCCTCATTTACCTAAAATAAATGCCGTACCGTATACCGTATAGAAAAAAGACAAGCTACATAGTCCATATCTAATGTGAACGAAGTCTTTATACCAGCAAATATAAAAAAGTAACAAAGACTCAATTTTAGTGTACTATAGAACATCCATCCTACCCAATTAGATAACAATAAGTATAATTCTGCATGAGATTCTACAAACTTAATTTTATAACAAATAGCAGTTAAATTAGCCTTTGTTGTATAATTAGATCAACATTCACAAATAGTTATAATGAAGATGTTTATTTTAAGAACATATATGATTGTGGCTTTGTTATAAAAATAGCTTTTTATAATAAAACAAACAATAGGAACATTAAACTATAATTATGACGCACATGTAAGAATAATATTACATAATAATACACATAAAACAAAAATACGTTACATAATATAATTCTTTATTATTTCCGTATACCTATTTTGATATCTTTAAAGTAAAAATAAACTGAAGTTTACAAAAAATGTAAAAGATATAATTGTTTCCATCAGGCGTTATGGCGTGGACATTATTCAAGACGCACAAAGTTCTGCTACCGTACATATCGCCGCTGGTTATATACTGTCAAGGAACGCGGCGAGAGAAGAGCAGCAGAAGCGGCCGAATTTGGCATCAGAAGTCGAGCTGATGACCTTAGAATCTTGGAAGAAGAAGCACGCCAATGGTTGGCATTCGTAGTCTTCAAACTACACCATTTACTTAGAACGTACGTATCCGCAGGCGTATATTCCGAACCGGCAACAACCGAATTATCAGAGTTCGAAAAACTCCTGAAATCTATCCACTACACCGAATATATGAAGAGATTGAAGCGGAAATATGATGAGTTCGTAAGAAAACACCGACCTGCCTTCTCGAATAAGAGGTTGTTTCCAATAATAGGGGACGGGGCCGACTATTGGTACTTATCGTTGCCTGATATGTACGAACTGACTACTACGGCTCCCAAAAAAGCGAATAACAGACATAAAGCAACACATCATGGCCGGATACATAAAGAGCCTTTTTTGTGGAGAAATGTGAGGCCGTCGGAGATTCAAACAGCTAGAGGTCCATTTACTCCACCAAGAACGCCAACGAAGGTGCCGCCTACTCCTGCTCCTACTCCGACCGCATATACTAAACCTACATATTCCGCCGATCCTCGGTTTCATCTCTACGTAAAGCATTACACCCCAGAACCAGCCTTATTCGACTACGTTGACTTCCATATCAATGTTCTATTAACGCGAAGGGGCTCTGTCGAGAACATTGATTGCGAATAACAACATTGTAGAGTTTTCTCGTCAAATTGGATCAAATTTTCGTCCATTCTGAACATTAACAACACAAGAGTGGTTTATTTGAAAACACTTGTTTTTTTTGACATGGTTGCGTATTATTTCTCCCTTTATTTTTTTCTCGGAAATCCGTAATCAGGCTGCTAAGTTTGGAAGGGTCGTCCGGATGTTGCGAGCCGCGAGCCTTTTGTTGTTACTCTTTTGTTGTTGTGAATTTTACACTTGTAATTTATTTCAGGAAACGCCTTGGTGAGAAAGAAATTACGTTAAACTCTCCAAGGAAAATGTGTTTTGTAAATTAACATTACGCTTGTATAGGTTTTGAGGTCGAACATTTTTTATTTGCGTTTCTAAATTATGTTTCCACATTTGTGTTTGTACTGGGTAACAAATTGAGTAATTAGTGTTGAAATGAGGAACATTTATTTGTGTTTAAATATATTTGTGTTTAGGTTATTTTTCCACTTTATAAAAAAGGTTGTTCTAATTAAGGGGACAGCAGGAAAATTGTGACAAGGTAACCTAATTACGGTTTTCTCTACCAAAGGAGACAGAATCCAATCATCGCCAACTAGACGGTCGAGACAGAAAGGTTTTCCCACGACCACTAAGCCGTGGAAACGGATTCGGATTATAGCGATGCTTAGTTGCGTTAGCAACCTGTTTCCGCTTATACATTAAGTGCCTCCTATACTTTAGTGGCTACCGTATCCGATACTAGCGAAATAAATGGAACTTTCAAACGTCTCATGTTTTATTTAGAAAATGTTGTAGAAAATTCGATGTTTAAATGAGTCTAAGTTATTATGAAATATAGAGCAAGAAAGTAACAGAACTCAGAGAGATAAATCAAATTATTTTATTTTTTGCCTGCCTTTCATACTTTGATAGTTTTTGGTCCATTGATGTGTGAGTATCCTCGATAAACAGGGATCTTAACACAGTTACATCACAAAATGTTATAAAAGAATACACAAACATGATCGAAAGATATGTTCTCTCATTTCCGGAGCGTAACACTATTTTCTGTATTCAAATATTCCCACGTTCTTATACAGAGAAAATATAAGTTGAAATATAGTTGTATTATGTTCGTACGTTTGTGTTTGCGCTCCAGTCTATTATGTTGGGAGTATCTCAACTGTATGTCTTCAAACTCATTTGTCTTACAATGCCCGTTTGACTCGGCAAATTTATTAGGGTCAGAATAATGCAGGTTGTGGGTTTCTGAACCGACTCCTTATTGCACAGCCCGACTTAAGGCGGGTACCCATTTGTTAGACGTATAATGGTTGACCCACTTTACTTATGTGCCACGAAGCTGCTAGAATGGAGTGTGATTTGCGTCGCAGAGCCACAGACAATTATTCGAACCCTATCGTTTACTTAACAATAGACCGTATCGATAGGCGGTCTAAATTCAGTATCCAACGTAAGTTCTTAAATTCAAGGTTACGTAAACCGTGACACAGTATAAGTTTATTTCGTTCAGTTTTGTGAAGTTTGCGTCAACTGTAACTGTCAGACTCGCTCTGAGGGTGTTTGAGATATGAATAATGTATGGGGTAAATTTGCAAGTGTTTCAATTTACACCCGCCGACACTCCACGGCGTTGATACGCACCCGAGTAGTTGAAGTGCAAAAAAGAAAACAACGAGCGGTGGCATCGGGCACGCGTGAAACGGGGGCTAGACGGCAGAGCGTCGGCGTCGGCTTCCTCCGGCTGAACTAGCTATTTTCAAATATGACTCAAGTACGACACTGATTTACTGTTTATTTCACGCCTGTGTGTACTGCACTACTTATGCTCGCGTGTTAGTGTTCGATGTTTGTGTGCTCATCTAATAACACTCCGTTGAATGGAATCGCAATTAAGATCTTTACGGATGGTTTTGTTGCTATTTAGTGTAGCATATTAGATGTTTCTTTTTTATGCCATGGGTTATCTCCGTTTTTCGATACATTTATTATAGTCTAGCGTTATGAGAACTAGTCAATTAACATAACATTTATTTTATGTGTATTTCTTGTTATTACGAGTGTTCGCCTTTTTTGATTTAATGTCAATTTTGAATGAACATAAAATCTCGTCAAAATCTTGTAAACATTCTAAAATATTAACAACATTTCTAGTAAAAAGGAAACCACGTCAGCAAGCTGAATTGCGAAACCATTTTATGGAAGATATTTTTAATGTGATTAGCCGAGCTTCACGGCATCGCTACTGTAGTACCTGTTTAATCAGGTTTAGCGCTGGTGACCTGAGTTAAAGGCGACCTATAATACTGAGACAGCCTGGGAACCGCCGACGAATTGAATTAGAAGTGTATCGGCAGATTAGAAAATCAATGCTACCATCTTGGTAAACCGGAGTAAAATAATGTATCTATCTATAATATGAAGCCTTTCTTATTATTAATAAGTAGTATAATAATATTTCATAACAGTTTAAGTGTTCTAATACAATCATTGATTTTCTAACGTAGTTTCCATTCACCAAATTTAAACCGTTTTCATAGGGAGTAAGTGATCAAACGCATAGTATTATTAATATTTAAACTCATATCAACAACAATTGACTTAAGTTATCCGCGTATCTATAATAGTAGATAATCTTGAACAACGGTATTATATTTACAATTCTACATAACTAAAAATTTAATATTTCCTCTTCACATGAAATTATGTACCACTTTGCGATTCATGGGTAGACTAGTCTGCAAATAACACGTGAAATGACAGGCTGAGACGCATACTTAACTTTTTTTTTTGTAATAATATTGTATCATATTCACACAACACTAGTCCCAAACTAAGCAGAGCTTGTACTATGGATAAACATACATAATTATATACGTTTTTTTGCAAATACATACATATTATACAAAGAAACACCCAGACCAAGACAAACATCCATGTTCACGCACACAAATGTTTGACTTAAGCGGAATCGAACGCGCGACCTACAGCGTAGCAGTCGCTTACACTCACGCAACGCCAACTGGTCGTTAAAAAATTATAAATTTAAATATATTATTTTATAAAATATATATTATCGACAAAAAAATCTTAAGTATAGTTGTAAACCAATCATCCAATGCTGCAATGTACCGGCCATAAAGATATATCATGGGATTGTTAGTCACCGTAGCGGATGACTATCTAGTAAACTATTCTCTTATAAAACTAATTGGAAATCCAATTTAAAAACTTCGGTTTTAAATGTTTTTATTTCATGAAACAGAACAACATCACAGTAAATTCTGAACTTCCTCATTGATTGTACCGAAAACCTGTACGAGAGTTTCAATTTTCTAAGCAATTCTATAACAAGGTTTAGCTTTGTAATCGCTAAATTGGTATATTTAAATAAATAATTGGCCTTTTATTGGGAAAGGTCTAAAGGAGTATTCAATTTATTTTTTATTGAGTTAACATGAGAATTTATTTTGTAATCAACTGTGTACAATGGATACGGAAATAATATATATCTTCAAAACGAGGCCATTTCGCGTTGTTAAGTTGGCACCAAATGTTTGTTATTTATAATCTAACACTGCTTTATCCTTTGCGCAATGTATAGTAATATTTTTAGCGTTATTAGGTAAAGATATGAATCTATGTATTATTGCATGGTAGCAGATGTAGAGAGAAAACCAGTTTATTTTTCTGTTTATTATTGTTTATTTAGTTGGCATAATCTCTATTGTGAAGATACATTTAATTTTGAAAATAATGTGAAGTAAAAATAACGTTTATTGTCTTTATTATCATTTGTTATAGTTTGCTATAATTATGATATAATTTCATGATTCTTTAATTGCGATTACATTTATATCAATACTTTTAGAATCCCAACTTTTATAAAAACTTATTACGAGCTATGAGGGCTAAGTAAAAATAAAACATTTTGAGTCAAAGTAGCCTTTTGGCTCTCTCGCTCGCAAAAGTGAGCGAGAATGCCAAGTCTTTCTCCCTCTTAGTCCCTGCCTGATCCGGATTAGTTATATTTGTTTTTGTCAAATTCCACGCACCTGCAATTACCAGTATTCATCTGAATTCTATGCAAGTCGCCAAGAGCCGTTTCAAAAGAGAAAACATTTCAAAATGTTGAAAAGGCCACATAGGTAAATTTCCATGAATCCGTCAAAGCATTCCGTATTCAAATGTTTTTCTTATACACGTAGTATTTGATATGTCAGTGGAGCGTGACTTTGTAGTGCACAATACAGTACTTCTCCTTTGCCGTATATGTTTGACGGCAAATCCGTGCACATAATTTGTACAGCCAGGTGCGATGTGGTCTCAAAACAGCCACGAACTATGCCGCACAATGTATTGGCACACTTATCTTCTTTGTACTCACCTTTTCTCGCTGTAGGGGGTTGGCTTTCCTTCATACGGCGCCAGGTAAGCCACTGGAGTCCACACACTTAAAACAGCATAATAATATGTGTGTACTAGCTGTTTCCCGCAGTTTCACCAGCGTCCTGAGGGAACTACTTCGCGTACCCGGTTAATTTATAGCCTTAGTTATTCCTTGGTATATCAGCTATCCGCCAGGGAATGTCCCGTCAAAATCAGTCCAGCCGTTCCAGAGATTAGCGAGAACAAACAGACAGACAGACAGACTGACAGACAAAAATAGTAAAAAATTACATTTCGGTAATATATACCGTGTATACATCCATATTATTATGCATCTAGTAAAAGTAGTAGTTTATTTTGATAAGAAGTAATGACATGTGTAAAATAAATGCGTTTAAATGAACTCCTAAAAAAATTCAAGATTTTTAAATAAAAAATGGTTGTTGTGCTTAACTCGATATAGATAGGTATAGGCCGCGGACTTTTTTGTAGATATTATTTAGGTTTTTTAATTAATTAGAACATTTTATGGTTCTATCTTTTATACTTTAGGCGGCGTACGCCAAATAAGGAACTTTTTTGGATGTTTTTTACACCTTGGGTCCGAAATACCCAAATATCTTACAGACTTCTTACTTTTTCTAAAATAACATAGTATAGCCTATGTTACTCGCAGATAATGTAGCTTTCTAATGGTGAAAGAATTTTTAAAATCGGTCCAGTAGTTTTTGAGTTTATACATTACAAACAAACAAAGAAAATACAAATTTTCCCTCTTTATAATATTAGTGTAGATGTAGATAATCAAAGCTTAAGACCTAGCAATTGCATGGCCCTTGGGATATTCGTCAGCCAGGTACTTTCAGATCTTCCCGTCCTCTCCCCTGTTGGTATCCATGGAAAAGCACGTTTTCATCACATGATCGTCTAGTGCTCTTGTTACATGACTCATTATTGGACAGCTGTGACGCATGTTAATGTAGCCTTTAGCTAGGTACTGCAACTATCAATCAAATCGTTTCCAATCTAAAAATATCTTATTCCAAAGTAGCGGCATATACGATTTGTCACTCAATAGCGATCAAAGGCGGTGGTGCTTAGGGTGCACTGTTCACCTACGTAATTTTCCAACTTATTGAGCTCATCAAATTGCAGTGCCAACATGAATATGATGGTATTTATTCACCGGGAAATATGACGTCTTTTCGTTTATAGAACTTCACCCTGCACTTAGAATGATCCCTGTGTTATAGTAAAAAGTAAAAACAACCGGAAATATAGGCATTTTCATTCTTTAGCAATCGTCAGTATTACATTTGCAATGGGTTTCGTTTTTACTGCGACTACACCAAATGTCACTATCATTTGTTTTGAATCAAAATATTTATGCTGATTTTATGTTTGTTGCGTCATTTGTTTTTTTGTGTGTGTTGCATCATTCAATTACGTGCCTGTTAAGTTTTTCTCGCTTAAAATGAAAATAAAATTCAGCATTAAAATGTGTGCCATTAGCGCTGTAGCGGCTAAAAAGTAAAAATATTCGAATTGAACCGTGTGAAATATCAGAGCAATGCTAATTGTACAAAAAGCAAATAGAGATGATAAATAAATCTCAATGTTGTGTTTTATTTAAAAAATATCCATTATTTCAACTGTAATTTTTCAGCCGTTCTATAAACACGCGAGCCGTATGCGTAAATGAAATTTTACTTCGCCAATAAATGTAATAAAAGCTTTGTCTCGTTTTTGATGTATTATAATGTTATTTTTGATGACAGCATTTTGATCTTTTTGTTTAATATTTATTTTACTCGAAATTTTCAATGATATATGACTACATTTTATTGCCAAGTTGGCTATGTTTTAAAGGGGAGGCAGCTTTGTGTTTCACGTGCCTATATTTTGCCAGCTATATAAGGTTATACAATGATATTCAAAAGAAGCAATATATTGAGATTGCTGTGATTTAATAGTAATATATTTTACTATTCGTCGTAAAGTTATTAAATTCTTCAACAGTAGAGAAGAATAGGTATATACGTCATTGATTGAAGGTCACTAAAAATAATGACTCTGAAGTGGTTCACTTTAAATGTCATAGAGCAACACTTTGCAGCCAATAACTTTATTCAACAAACATGTTTTAAAAGCAAAAAAGATTCTGGTGAAGCTAATAATAGGTACCCGAGACAAAACACTTCAAAGATTAAACAAACTCTGTAAATGTTATGACATTTTATATATTTTTTTATCTTTATTTTATATCTTTCTTAGTTTATATTCATAATGATGTATCTAGTAACGTAATTGCAAAACTTTTCGAGTGTAGAACAAAAAGGGCATCCGTGACTGCATTCCCTCAATTCTTAGACGGCTCCTCTAGCAATTCCCGGTAGAAGTTCTCAATCGATATCGGCGAGTTGAGTGGGTCCGTGATCTGTATGAAAAATGCGGAACGAACGGTGGTACGCAGTAATTAGTGGTTCACGGTACGCTTGAGCGCGCAACGCCGGGTAGGGATGCCACGACTCACCTACATTTCCTTGGATATGGATTACACGCGTATTTTTACATCCTTCGCTGAATTAGAAATGCCTTCTGCCGAAGAATTTGTCGGGTTGTGCACGTTTACCTCACAATTGGCGTAATCTTTGAACGTTTCTTGATACGTGAATGTTTTAGAAATGAGTGTTACGAAAGCACCTTATTTAGGTGGAAAAATTAAAATCAAGAAAATAGAACAATTGTAACAGTTGTTCCATTTCCTTGGTCTATTTTTTTCTGCTATTTAAGTATGTACTTACGATAGTACTTTAATATATTATTCAATAGCCTTTTTAACTAAAATTGTAAGAGCTGTTCTTACAATTCATCATTAGACTCTTGAAAAATTCAGTATCAAATATATTATCGTTTGTTCATTTTCGACAACAACATAAATACAAAATACATATATATCCCCAATATTTTACAGTTATGAGGGCTGGTCACCCTACAGTCGCGTCGGAAGTGGTGAATTGTACACGCCTTTCATGTCCGTAGGTGTTGCAATAATGTTGAATGAAAGAAAATTGCTAACCTCGTTACACGTCGAGTACACAGCTCGGGGTCATATGTGCAATTATCGAGCTTGTTCTCAATTTGGGAAATGCTTCCAGTTTTCATAAACTTATTTTTCTATTTGTGTTTCTTTTTAATTTTATTAACGAAATGCCATATCGCGCGTCCAACACAGAAACTTCGAGTTCAATTTGAAAATACGGTGCTGGTTAGTTTTATTGTCAAACAGTTTTCCAGTAACTAGCAGATAGTTCAAATATCGCTTGCAGTAACAAATACCTAGAATCTGCATCGAATATAATTTTACCAACTAAGTACTGTTGTTTACACGAAACTAGACTGACATTTACTCGTGTAATACTTTTGCAACTGTAGTAAACATACTGTTACCTAATACTTTATTGTGTAAAGAAAGAGAGTTGAATAACTTACTTACCCGTAAACCACACAAAGATATTTCAATGTCAATATAAATTATCGAAGCTTAAAATAACAAATCAAATAAGTCATTGTCGATAAAGCACAGTAACTTAACTTATTACTTAAGTATTTTATACCGCTGTCAAAACCAACATTATAAAAACAAATAAATCTGTACGCTCAGCCACTGATAGTTATTCCTAGTTAGCTAAATAGATATATTATGTTATCCAGACAGATCAAACAAGAACGATTGGATAGTGGCACTTCAAATTACCATCAAGCTTTTAATTGAAAAATACCTGTAGCAGAATACGAAATAACAATTTCGATGAATGCTTTACACTGAAAGCCCGATGCTAAACGCGAGGGTTTTCAATTTAGCGAAATTTTAGTTCAGTGGAAGTGTTTTATCGGGTGCTTTGAGCGTGTACAAGTGGAATGTAATTTTGCCAGGAGCTGTCGCATCCGCCCCGCTTATAAAATCGCTCGCGCTTGTGCGACGCGTTGCCCGTGATAGTATCGAGTTTTCCGGTCACTTCGCTCAATATTGCTTTTGCCATTTCGTTGAAAAGCAACGCATTGCTTTTTTCGGCAAACTTTTTTACGTAATTGTTTATTATGAAAACTGCTGATAAAATGGGTTGTGATATAAGTGAATTAATATACAATTCGATTCGTTTTATTTGCTATAAGCCGGTAATGAAATCTTCAACAGTTAATCGTATTAATTTAAGCGACTACAATAATAATATTATTGATGTAGGTGTGTTCAATATCCGATAACAATAATTAATAATGCGGTCATTATTTTTTAATGTGGCAAATGTTTGGCAAAGATATTTATATTAGTGGCATAAGACACAATAAGAAAAGTTGGAACCAAAAAGCTTTGATTACGAAACGTAAAACATATGAATCTTTGAATGAAGTACATAATTATATACTTATACGGTACCTAAGTTTTCTTTATCCAAATCATTTCTTCAGCCAGAACAACTTTTCAAGAAACGGAAATTAAAAAATATCTCATCTCTTTAGCCTCAGCCTCATCGGCTTAGGAACAGGAGACAACCCCTTCGGACTCTCGTATTACATGAGATTTCCTATATTACGTGATTTGCCGTAGCTCTTCTTACGGAGCATACGGAGCTCATATTTTTTTTCCTCGTGAATGATATTTTTTTACTAAGAAAGAGGTCAACGTTCGTCTCAAGAATCGTGAACTTGTTATTTGATATAATTTTAGGTCTCGTTGGGAAATTTTATCTGTGTTCGATAATGTTGCTTTAACATTTTATCGTAATAAAATATAGCACTTTTTTGATACTAGCTCAAGATTCAAGGTAACTACTCTAAATCATTATATGCAATGCTGTGTTGATATGTTGTATTCAAATTTTATGATAAGTGTGAAAGCGAAACAAGCTCACAGTTGCATTAATTTGTTTGAATCAGAATTACTATTGTTATAATAGGTAAATATTTTATCTTCAATTATTCTCTAAGCCATTTATAGGCTTGTACATCCATTGATTGGTAACGGACAGTTAGGTCAACCAATCTTGTGGCCTTTGATTTGAGCATCGTCGTATTTTAGTCAGCTCGTTATCCTCAAACTGCGGTTAGTTCCCAGTTGATATCTATAATCAAAATTGACCCTTTATTTAATAAATCTGGCATTTGACAACCTTGTCTAGGTAGTTATGAGGGATGAATATTTGACCCAAAGTGTATTGACACTGCCCCATTGTATTCCATGTCTGTTGCAGGAGTCTAATAAGGAAAATATACAAAGCAAATAATAACCTTTGTGAAGAGGCGGAAAACACGATATGAAACCATATACCGTCAGGCTGGCGTAGTGCGGTAGACTAAAACCTCATACTGACTCAAAATGTTATTGTGAATCAAATTAGCAGAGGGCTATAGGTATCCTGTCTCCGTGGTCCAGTGGATAGCGCATGCGACTGCTGATCGGAGGTCCCGGGTTCGATTCCCAGGTCGGGCAAAAGTGTTACTGGGTTTTTCCGAAAACTCAGTAGCAGCCCGGAGTCTGCTTATGTGCCCGGTAACGGCAATAGGCTCGCCCCCTATTACGTGGGACCTAAAAATTCATGGTGAAATGTGGGTGTAATATTTACACCTCTGCCGACCCCTTCGAGGATACAGGCGTGAAACTATAAATAAAATAAATAAATATAGGTATCCAGCAGTGGTCCGAAATGCTGTACGGTAGTATTGACACTTTAATCAAATCTGCATTCTTTCCACGCAAACATTCACGTCAAACATCGGTACGCAGTAAAAAGCGATCCTTTAATACTTGAAAGCGCGAACAGTACTTGTGCCGACACGTCGCGCCTGGCTACGTGTGAAACGTATAAACAAACACGTTATGTACGAGGTGCGAGTGGCTGTGCCTTGAAAGGATGTTTTATAAAGGCATGCTAGGGCGCTACCACATGCACTGGGTTAAGTAATGTATAAGTGTTTACTGCAATGCTTGCTTACTCTTGGGAACGCTACTTGGAATGGAAAGACTTTACAACTGATTTTCTTACTTTTATTTGTACATTTATAAACAGCTTTTACTGTTTGAAGCAGTAAAATAACTTTATTGAAGAAAGTTTATTCTAAAATACAGTCTGGACAATGTAGAGAGTCAGTTTTTGATGGCCCAAACGGACAACCGTAAGTGCTTTTTGAGACAGTAAAGCCCGTAAAGACAGGTGAAATGCTACGGTATAATATTTTGCAAGCTGCTTATAAACTAGTAGTAACATTAAAAAATAGTAGCCTTTCCTTTCTTGTGGTAAATCTCGTAATCGTAATATACTATTTTCCTTGTATTATGATTTCTTGACAAGAATGAAATGTTATTGGCTGCAGACTAGTAATCCTAATGTTTTCGTTCGTTATTTTTTTTCGTTAGGCTCTGCCCATTTTTAGTCAACTTTATCTAATAAATTGTTTTATAAAATATAACTTTTGTTTTATTTAGAACACTACGTGGTAGAGTCTCGTTTCTAGATCATTAATTGGGTAATAAGCGGCATTTGAAACTTGTAAACAACGAATATATTAAACACAACATTACGCGCAGCATAGTACGAAATTGAGTGGTAAAATCATTGGGTCAACTATGGAGTAATGTTTTTATTTATAACTCTACAGGCCTTTTGTCTTCCAAATTCTGTCTAATATTTTTTGTTTTTGCTATTTGATACCTTTCTAGCACAATGCTTAATCATAAATAAAAATAATCCGTCTACGCGATATTAAACTTGAAGTAATTTTTTTACTCAGAGATTTTGTGATGTTGCGTTGTAGACTATGGCTTAGCTCCTTTCGTTGTAAAGAGGCTCATACTTAGCAATGAGACTCGTTCGCCGAAAGAAAAAGCGCCTAATTTGGGCACAGTTACTTGTTTTTTATATATCGTAGCAGTAAAGCAAATGCGAAACTTTGCTTCTTAATGTTTTTTTAACAGTATGTAAAAGTTGCGTTTTGCCAAAAAAAGCTCTTGTAAAAAAAATAACAATAAGTACAACTTACTTACAGACCACATATCGTACCATTTCCTAAGAGAGAGAGTTTGTTTCTCAGAATTATTAACCAATTTCTCCTGTGAATGAAGCCATGCTCAACAACTAGTGAATAACAAAACACAGCCTCACAGTCACCAATAGTATTCCTTTGATTTCTTGAAAAGTTAACAGCCTAACTCAACGCGAAAACTTCGCTTTTGCTTTCTTTGAAATTCTCTTTGCATTGGCTAAGGACCTTACATTGCTTACGACTGAGAAACAGGCTTTAGTAGCGAGACGGTTTCTGTTAGTACCTTTAGATGAGTGGGCACTATGACGGTTGAAATAAATGCATTGCGATTATGACTCTCGTCAACTGAACGATAGTTTTGTGGATCACTGGTGCTACACCTAATGGCCGACGATTTGTTACACGTGTACTGTATATTTTATGAGCATTTTTTTGGAAAAATGTTTTAGTGTAAGGCCCTTAGGACTTAGGACTCTTTAGTCATTTTTCTTGATCTTTATTGAGGCTCAGCCCTTTTGAGCTAAGTTGGATTTTTGTTGTAATAAATCGTGGTAATATTAATGCTGTACGTGAGCGACTAGTATTATGTACCTAATTTCATGCAATGGACTTCATTTAATTATCACCTATTAAATAAGAATAAGGTGCTCAAAAGTAAGTTCAGTTTTAATATTGTTTATCATTTTTTAATAAAAATACTTGATTGAAAGATAGATATTATAAAAATAAAATTATCGCACGTATCGACAGATTATGATAAAGCCTTTACCACGATAACCGACTTCCACGCGGCTCTTGTTTATAATAAAGCATTCGATTCTCCACGATAGCGATAACATAAATTCGTACAGGTATATCTTAAGGAAGGTTATATGCTACGCCCTACCGCAATGTAATTACCTATATCGAGGCGTATCTTGCGCCAGCTATTAGTGCCGGAGGTCAACTAAACCTAAATCTGATGTAGCCTATTAAACATCCATACATGTACAACCGCTATCAAAATAGATCGGACACGTTATTTGCATTTAGTTGCGATATATTCTCGACGGTAACTACAAGATCTTTAAAGTATTGTTGGTTACTGTTTATAACAGATATTAAGTTTCGGCTAGTACCTTTTTAGTATTTTGGTTTTTGGAAATTTCGGCTAAAATTCCATTGCTTTTTTTTCTTGGTGGTAAATGAGCGACTACCTATTTTATAGAAAAACTTCGCTGCTATAGGTAAGGATTCGGTGCGATATTAAAGATTTATGTACATAACAGTCAAATCCATTATCTCGTCCCGATAGTCCAAGCTCTGCTTAGTTTGGAATTAGATGGTGTTGTGTGTAAGTGTTAAAAAAATTATGTTATGCGAATGCTACTTATTGCGACAGTGGCAGTAAGAATTAACAATCGTTAGTCAGTTCTCAAATTATAAAAAACTATAAGGGAAATATGGGCACTAGCCTGACTGCCTTTCACTTCTAGTCACGACATCATTCTTCGGCTCTCCTCCTTTGTTATGATTATTTTAAAATTACAATACCATGTATATATAAACCTTACACAAATTGTATGTGAAAGTTTGACTTTACCGGGAAAAATAGCATCTACTAACTTTTCAGATCAAGCCAGTCCAATCACGCAGAATGCGTAGTAAATGTTACTGAAACTTCTTATTTTCGGTTGAATACAGTTTTGAGCCACAGGCCTATTCCTTTGTTCAAACTCTTGTCGTAGGCGTGACAGGTATTTCGTGGAATGGCTCAATAAAGCGAAAACAATTTACTGATTTTGGAAAATCTGTTTAAATCGTGAAAGTTGTTTATAAAAGGCCTCGGCAAGTTCAAACGATTAAGAAAGTTGTACAAAATCATTGATTGCAAAGTTCTAAAAGCTAAAAAAAAACGTATTTTGTAACATAAAAATAAGTAGTTTAGATCTTATTAATGTCACTGGCCTTGCCTTTAATAAATACTTATTCATACTTACTCTTCTTTGACTAATGCAAAGATTTTCTGTACATTAATTTAAGTACATGCATTTAACCAATTACTCCTGCCTGACTTTATTATTAGGTCAGCAAATATGTAACGTGATACTTAGCTGCTGCATTCGTAAAAGCTTCATTTAAATGTGTTACAATTCGCTAAATTTAGCAGGTTGTAATACTGTGAAAAGATCTATATATTTTGTCTAGAATGATGACGTACGGTATAATTATTAAACTGCTTGTCTCCTGCCTCGGAGAGCTCCCTGAGTCATCAATTCTAGCTATCCCAAAAATCTTTGACAGTTGTTATAGTGTGTCAGTACCCTTGCATTTGCTGACGCTGGTGTAAGCCATGGAATGTCCTTAGCTTTTTGGTTTACTGAAGTCAGACGGCAGGCGCTCTGTGGAAAAGTTTTCTATCAATCTGCTTTTCCAAGAAATATTAATTAGGTAACTGAGAGAAAACAGTAGCGCAATGATAAATACTGCATAAGTATAAAATTTTCCAAAGTCTCTTCGATATTATTCGGCACTAAGTTCGTTGTGTCAGTGGTACAGCACACCCTTATAACTTGTAAGCTTTCCTCAATTAGTCCGGAACTGTACTACGGACACACGACCATGTGACTGCAAAGTGGTATTTAATCTGAATGTTGCCAAACCTCTGAGACAAATGGCTCTAACAAAGTCGCAGGTGTTTTAGAGGTGTGATACTATATTGTGATGATAGATGTAGCATCTGTTTCATACTGCCATGTCAATGCTACTGCCAGTATTTTGTTCAACCAAAATATATTGGTAAAAATAAAAATTGTTTATTGAAAATGTAAATCAACCCTTTTCCTTCTCCTTCGTCCGGCTCTTCTTCTTATTCCTTTTCCCATCCTAAAGAGCGGCAACGCACTTCGTGGTGGTATTCGCTTTCCACCAGCCGATCCGCCTGCTCGTTTGCGCCTATCACGTATAAAAAATATAAACACCGACCAATTATTTATCATGAAGTGTTATAAATATGTATTCAAATTGATAATAGTCCTGGCCAGAAATCGTAGAAAAGTCAGATATGCAGGTTTTAGTAATATGTTCAATTATCGTCGAATTATGTTGGTAACTATTATAACCTAATGGAAGGAAAAAGGAACTCACCACGCACCCTCGGATTGGCCACCCCAACTATTGCAATAGAAATGGTTGACAATACCGAACTCCTATAACAGGATAAGGGATATAGGAATGGTATGGGTTCGAGGAAAATACCTGATTTGCAGTATCCCGCTGTATGCGCCGACTATTATTCGACACGTGTTTCGCCTCTGCACGAGGCATCCTATCATCCCATCCTGGCTCAGTGATTGCTCATCGCTCCTGAGGATGCTCTCCTGAGGAGGCGCAGTCAGGTATCTTCCTGGTACCCATACCATTCCTATTTCCCTTATCTTTTTAGAGGAGTTCGGTATTGTCAACCTTTTTCTATTGCAATAGCTGGGGTGGTCAATCCGAGGTTGCGTGGTGAGTTCCTCTTTCCTTCCATTAGGTTACAATGGAGTTCCGCCAAGTAACGCCTGATTCAATCAACTATTGGTAACTAATGCTTTCTAACTACTAAAAGTCAGTGGTGCACACCGTAGGTTTGAACCCGAGACCTTCTATGTGGCCGTCTGTTGGTTTCTCAACTATCCTTTTACTATTATTAACATGCCTATTCATTACAGTAATTTCATTTAATCCCATAAATAATTGAGCAGTTGTAACAGAAGATCAAACGAGAAACTGCGCCGCAACTCGCAAAACATCTTCATCGATTGTTCTATCTTTTAACGCTTTCGTTAAATTTTCACATTTCATAATTTTTATACCTACATATTTATTCATTAAAATACAGATAAAACACCTGTAGGTAAACAAAAATAATAGGAGTTTAATTTAAAACTGTAACATGCGAGCACACTACTTGACAACAAAAACACACTTCTCGACTTTCTGTAACCGGTTCACATTTACACAAATCCTGAGGCGCTCTTGACTCTTCCAAATATAAAATTAGCTACCGATCATATTACAGGAGTCATGGTCCGTCCTTGAACCGACTGATATATACTCCAAGGCCGCGAATCCCATTAATCATTACATTTTCTCATTTAATTGATAGCTATATGAAACTTCACAAAACATTATTGCTGAGTTATTACTTTTCCAATAAGCTTGAGCAAAGTAAACATAGGTAAGTAGATGTTGTGTTTGTGTAAGGAGAATATACATTTTGGAGTGTTTAAGTTGAAGCGTAAATACGATGCGTGAGGCGCTTCTGCCTTGAATAGTACTGTCTTGAACGATGCCAAGTTTATAAGAGATGTACGCTGTGATATTCAAATGTGTTGATAAACTATACTTTTATTTGGCATACTAATACGCTGAAGTGTTTTATGGTAATGAAACACTTGAAGATATACGGAAATTCTTGTACAAATGTTTTGGGAACAAAGTAACAGGGTGTGTCATTAGTATTACAGGCCTATTCGCAGAGTTGCAAACATTTGTACTCTGTCGAAACAAGTCTTCTAGAAGCGAAGCGAAAAAGGTATGCGTGCTTAGCTTTACTTGAAGTAATTTAACATTGATCTAAGATGTATTCGATTCAAAGTTTTTTCAATATACGAAATATACGCACGCCAAGTTCCGTTAACTCTGGATAGAGACCTATGTATGTATGTGTCTGAATATTATTTATCCCGAACTTATCGAGCTGTGGTGAATCTGATAATGAAGCTACGTAAATAACAGGCTACGACAGTGACGTAGCCGAGTTCATATCATATCGTAGCGGTCTACGCACAGCTACGAAGAAATGTAGGCACAAAGTAGACATGAGATATGTAGTCGTTTACTATCATATATAGGTACATAATACCTGGCATTTCATATCGCAACTAGACTGTGTGAGTATTCAAATAAAAGCTCTACGAACATACATACATTCGATATAAGGCATGGATTCGTTTCCCCGGTAACGCCTTGAGAAAAGGTCACATATTGTAGAGCTATGAATAAGACGACGACAACAACGGTATAGTTGTATATAATATTATGTATTTTATCCTACAGTATTGCCAGCACTTCATATTGCTAAAACTGTGAGTAATAAGTTAGATATTGCAGTCTCTTACCACGAGATATTTTTTTCACTAGTATACAGGATTACAATAACTGAAATAAATCTTCAAAACAACACATACACTGGTGGTCTTATCGCAAATTTCGATTTCTCGCAAACAACTACGAATTATATTTTTAAAACACAACGCTCGCACTAGGAAAAATTCCTGTGTCTTCAGGGACTTCACAAACATTCAATTTTTCACGAAGTACACCCAGACCCGATACAACCACTGATTGATCCCACAGCAATTTGGTGCACTTTTAAACGGCAATACGATCGCTTAAACCACTGCACTATGCGTGCAGTCAATGTGTCACGTTGCTTATAGATATCCATGAAATGATAGAAACTAGTTTATATTCAGACCCTCAATAGTGTTCGTTTAAATTACTAAAAAATAACTTCATTCAAATTTCATTATATTTTTAATTTATCTGAATGGTAAATCCTTCCCAGTGCTGAGAAATGTCATTGGAAAGACCAAGCGGCTATTCTCAAACAGATAAATTCAAAAGCAAAAGATTTGTAGGATTATAGCTACCAAATAATTAAATTTATTTGAACTGAAACTCTAAAATCAATGGCACAGGTCTTTATAATTGTCGTAACCTATCAAACAATTTTCTTTGAGGTGAGGTACGTGTCACGCAGGCAAGCTACTGTTGAGTTTCTACAAAAACTAGTACAAAATATGTGCTACAAATATTAGGATACATCTGAGCTAATGAGTCAGTTTGTATTTAAGATGTTCGTATACCGCAGACCTCAGAAGCAGAGCTTCCTAAGGTAATTAATAACTATTCTCATAACTACAAACTTAGCACTTAATAAAAGAGTACTACAGCTGTTCTAGGAACTTGTGAATTAGAACAAACATTGCCAGGCATTTAAATTTCTTATTTGTCCTCGATGATTTCAAAATATTGCATAGCTGATGAAATGTAAATATTAATGTTTAATTTTATCTTCAGTATATGTAACTAAAAGTATATACATAATTATAAAAACTAAAATTATGTCTAAATTATACAACAGAATAAGCATTACCCAAATCATGGCCGTACAATATTAAGCTTGCCAAATTTAATTCCTAACCTTGTAGACACATATTTTGCTGAAAACCAATTCATCTCGTCCCGGTAAAACTAAGGATACTGCAGATTAACTTAAGAAATATCTTATTACTCAAGCGTCCGAATTCATCCGGATATCGCTTTGCGATAAAATCTTTTATGCATCTTGCCTCTTGTTTTAAATTAACAGAGCCATAATAGAAATACAGTTTCACAGTATCTCAGTGCTATTCGTAACCGATACACCCGCCAATTACTGGCTGAAGAGCATCCTTTTAAATTCATCCAAGTAAAAAACCTTTGTGAGTGGCAGATCAAGTTGGAAGCTATCTAAATGTCGGAGATGAGATAGCTTCTACTTATCGATCCACTAAGTTCTGCGAGTTGACTGAAGGAACGAGTTACTGTTGCACTTCTGAATACTATCAACTTTTAAGCTAATGTTGTTCGTTCAAGTTTTACGAATAAGGCTTTTATTCCTTCTGGAATGCGATTACACACACGAGTTTGATCAGATGTGTTACAAAACGATATTTTAGTCGGAACAACATACTACAATGCGGAGTGTCGTGGAATCAAACACACGGCATGCACACACTGACTTTTTGAGAAATGCGTAATAAGTTGTTAATTATCGCTTGCAAATATGTCTATGAAAACATCGCGAGGAAATCTGCATGTCTGAGAGATCACTATAGTGTTCTTGAAAGACATGTGGAGTCTGGCAATACGCATTTAGCTAGCGTGTTGGGTAGTCCAACACGATTGCCCGGTGCGCTAAGTCAAATCGTTCCTATAGTGTGAAGAGGCCTGTGCCCAGCAGTATGACAGCTAACGCACAGGGCCGATGATGACAACGCTATTTTACTTTTAAACTATCTAACAAAAGCTATTACCTGGACGGTAAGCTGCTATTCAATAGCACCTAAATGGACCATAAGCGATTTGCTTCATATCACCTAATACACCTTCGTATTTTGTGTAAGCGATGCAACATTTATCATTGAACGCCCGGACGTATTTGTGATACACTTCCATTATATTTTTATCACCTAATACACCTTCGTATTTTGTGTAACCGATGCAACATTTATCATTGAACGCTCGGACGTATTTGTGATACACTTCCATTATATTTTTATCACCTAATACACCTTCGTATTTTGTGTAAGCGATGCAACATTTATCATTGAACGCTCGGACGTATTTGTGATACACTTCCATTATATTTTTATCACCTAATACACCTTCGTATTTTGTGTAAGCGATGCAACATTTATCATTGAACGCTCGGACGTATTTGTGATACACTTCCATTATATTTTTCATTTCCCTTTATATGTGCTGCCACCAAAATTTAAAGACTGCACGGTGTAGTAGTCTAAATGCACCGTCTGGCACGCCGAGTGTTGTGGGTTTGATTCTCACACGAGACCACTTTTTTTTTTCAATTCTGTGAGTTCTTTGTGCAGAAACGTTTCATGCGCGACACAGGAATACCTACTGCGGGAGCAATTAAAAATAAAAACGCTTCACGTAAACTAAAACCTTCAAAAACGCCATGAATCAAATACATTTATTTAAAAACCAATTAAATCACATAAGCAAGTGACATTGCAAAACGCATGGCCGCCCGAGACTCATCAACTTTCATTAACACGTCGAAGTTTTAATGATGATAAATCATGTTTAAACGCGTATTCAGAATCGTATTCGTGGCGTATAATGAGAACTCGTCTTAGCACCATAATTACTGCTATCATTAATAACGTACAGACGACGGATGAGACGTATATTAATAAGACGTCAAGACTTGGCAGTAATATCATAACTCGATGAATTAAGGATTATAATTACATACGTGGAGGTCAAAAGTTTTACGACATAATTTTTGTTTGATAAATTTGCCATCGTTAGAAATGGCAAGAACAAAGAGAAGGTCTACCTTTAGCAGTTGACACAGATGGGTTGTAGATGATGCTGATGAAATTCGCCATATGTTTCTCTTGGAAAAATCGCGTAGGGCGTTCTCTATCGGTAAAGTGACGATATACTCATCGTGGCTGGACATATGCAGCTGGTAATAAAGCTATTATATACACAGTGCTGTGAACACATGAGAATACTTGCATTCTTCTTCCTATGTACCAAAATACTACTCTCTTCTATAAACATTCGCACATTTACTACAAATTAATTAGATTTAGTCACTTATTTTATAAATTATAAGGATACATTTGTCCGTGTGGGGACGGATTAAGGCTGATTTTAGTCTCACGCTGACCGTCAGCGCTCATAGCTCAGCGCGTAGTTTGTCAGCGCTGAGGCTCAGCGTGGCTCGTTTTAACATCTTACTGACCGCCTTACTGTACAGTCGTTGATCAAAATGCGGAGTATATTAATTATTGCTGCTTTGTACTATCTATCCCAAAAAAATAAAAATTGGCGACGACGAAGACTCCATGTTCATCCATTGATTGAACAGAGAGCCGTTGCAGGAGAATTTGTCTTGTTTTATGGCACTTTGAGGGCTGACAAAAGTAAATTCTTTAATTACTTTCGAATGTCAAATAGAACTTTTGACGAATTACTGGCAAAGATGCAGGATAAACTGGTCCATTACAGCCTACGAATCGTGCCTGTACCACCGATTGAACGACTCATCAATAACTCGACCTGTATCCACTTAGCGATTCGCCATGACTGTACGCGCGATGACATCCGCTCCGCTCGACACTAAAACGCTCACTGAAAGCAGAGGCGCTCAAGCGATCGTCAGCGCTGACAGCTACGCGGGGCCGACGCGCGACGCGTACGGCTGCGTAGCTATCTGCGCTGACCACCGTGCGCGCTGATAGCTACGCGTCATTCAAAAACGCTTCCTAGAAGTTCATATATCTCGGTCATCAGCGCTGACGGTGCGCGTGCCGTCAGCGTAAGACTAAAACCAGCCTAAGAATACGGATTGTCACCACCACATATCATCCCATGGGTATCGTAAGAGCCGACAGAGGGAGCATATTATGCAGAGAACAGCTCTGTAAGAGAGGGAAAACTTGATACATACCCTATACCAACCCGTTTGGCCAGCGTGGTATAGCAGGCCAATTCCTCCTTTCAAAGGAGAGGCCTAGTCCAGCAGTGGACTGTTAAAGGCTGATGATGATGATGACGATGATGAAGGATGCATTACAGTATATCTTAGTTTATGTGTTTTATAAAATATGTGTTAAACTTCTTCATAACTTCACGCCTCTTATCCCCGAAGGGGTAGGCAAAGGTGGATTACATACCCATTCGTCGCCAGTTATGTTTGGGTTGCAATGTAATAGGGGGAAAGCCTATTGCCATCTACCGGGTACATTAATTTTTTTTTTTTTTTTATTTAGCCTGTACATGTGTCCCACTGCTGGGCAAAGGCCTCTCCCTTGGACCGCCATTCATCCCTGTCCTGTGCTATGTTCGGCCAGTCGCTGTCGAATGCATCTAAGTCGTCCCGCCATCTCCGTTTAGGTCTGCCGCGTCGTCGTCGACTATCATGAGGCACCCAACTGGTTATTAAATAAGCCCACCTTTCTGGGTGCATACGGCAGAGGTGACCAGCCCAGTCCCACTTCAGCCTGGCAGATTTTAAACCAACATCGGCTATGCGTGTTTGGGAACGTAGCGTGGTGTTCCGGACACGGTCGGTCCTTTTTACCCCGAGAATGCTACGTTCCATAGCCCTTTGGCAAATCTTCAGTTTGGACTTCTGGAATTCCGTCAAGGACCATGTTTGGGCACCGTAGGTTAGGACGGGCAATATACTCATATCGACGAGCTTTCGCTTGAGTGTCAGTGGAAGGTTGCCCTTCAGTAGCTCTTTCATTGACCAGAAGCTCTTCCAGGCATTTTCGACTCGCCGACCTACTTCTTTGTCTTGCCTGTTGCTGAAAGAGACAATCTGGCCCAAGTATATATACTCGTCGACATAATGTATAGTCTGCCCGTCTACCGTGACCCTACGTTTCGTGCTGTTGGTCATTACTTGAGTTTTGGCCCAGTTCATCTGAAGTCCAACTTGAAGACTTGCAGAGCTGAGGTCTTTAAGCATTAGCTCGAGTTCCGAGGCTGATGAGGAAAAAAGAACAATGTCGTCGGCGAACCGAAGATTTGTTAATCTTTTGCCGCCGACCACAATGCCTCTGGATTGCCACAAATTCGTCAGACTGCCGAAAACCTGTTGCAGGACACTATTAAAAAGTTTAGGAGACAACGGGTCACCCTGTTTGACGCCTCTCTCTATTTTAAATGACTGACCAGAAAGTTGGAGCTTGACATCTGCTGTACTATTATTGTAAATGGCTTTAATAAGGTTTATGTAGGGCTCTTCTATATTTTGTGTCCGTAAGGCATCTTCTATTGCACTATGAGTAATGCTGTCATAGGCTTTGGAATAATCCACGAATCCTAGGTACAGAGGTTTGTTAAACTCGTAATGTTTTTCTATGATTTGGTTCACGGTGTGGAGGTGGTCTATAGTGGAGAAACCGGGTCGGAATGCTGCTTGCTCGACGGGTTGATGTTGGTATAATTGGTCAGCGATTCGATTTTCTATAACCTTTATAAATGTTTTGTAAATATGAGAGATTAAACTTATGGGTCGGTAGTTGCCGATGTTGCATTTTTCGCCTTTTTTGTGCAGAAGAACTATATTGGAATGGCAAAATTTTGTTGGAATTTGGCATTTGTGTAGTACGGTATTAAAAAGTTGTGTAATATATGGAAAGAGGGTTGATTTTCCAAATATTAAGGTTGCTGTGCTTATATCATCGGTGCCTGGACTTTTACCTAACTTTAAGGTTTTTAGAGCTTTATTGACTTCGTCTTCTGTTATTGGTGTAATTGTATCATTATGAGCGTAATTTTCGATATTATGAATTTTGGAATTGTCTGAATAGAGAGAAGAAAAATATTTTGTGCATATGTTATTAATTTCATCTCGATTGCTTCATAAAGTTCCGTTTCCATCTTTAAGGTTTGTGATCCACGATTTGCCTTTACTCATTCCCTGTCTCGCTATCCTAAGTGATCTGTTTGTTGTTATGGCCACTGTTATCAGATTTGTATTAAAATTTCTGATATCTTTTCTAATACTGCGCTTAACTTTTATGTCTATTTTTCTATATTCAGGCGATCCAAGTTTAAAAGTGCTTCTGTTTTGTATCAATGCTTTAGTCGTAGAAGATAATTTATTTAGATTTTTCCGTTTTTGAGTAATTCTTTTGCTGGCTGCTGTTATGCTGTTAACAATGTTGTTGTATTGATTTTCTGCATCATCGATGTCACTATCTAGCTCTGCAAATTGGTTTCTTAATTCAAAATTATATTGTTCGTAATTCGATGCAAGTGTGTTGTAATCTAATACGTTTGTACGTCTTGAAAATGCTTTCCTGCGATTAATTTTGAAATTAAAGATAAGTTTTGTTCTAATTGGTCTATGGTCTGAACTAAATCCAATCTTATTTATTACGCCTACGTCTTTAATAAAGTTTTGATTTCCGGCAAGAACGAAGTCTATTTCATTTTATGTGTTGCTGTCTGGGGATATCCAAGTCCAACGACGCTGTGGTCTTTTCGGATAGAAGCTGTTGCATACCTTTAGATTTTGGCCGAACGCAAATTGGATCAAACGAGTACCGTGGATGTTACGTTGTCCTATACCGTATACCGTATTTACATTAATAATTATCATTATTTAATGCACACGTATCTTCGAAATATCAGAGGTGTGTGCCCGGGGTACCTGGGGATCAAACCCGAGACCATCGTCTCAACAGTCCGATGCACCACTAGGCTATCGCCGCTATAAATTATGTGTGTTTCAATAATATCTAAGTAGGTATCATATTTGGAAGCAAATCTTTGAATGGGCACCTAGCTTATTTTACCAATACCATATATTTCACCGTTTCACTCTATCTGATCGCACGTCGTACCCTCAGGGTGCAAACTGCTCATAACGTAATGGCACGGCCGCACCTAAATCATCCCAAAAACTCTTATCACCAAGTGCCGCCACTCAAACACATAAAATATTCCGCGTTTCGCATTCTTCTTGCTCATAAATTCATCTTCCCTGATGTCACGTGAGACAAACACGCCATAACTCAAACATACGGGCCGGCTATAAACAAGCCAGCAAGATACGTTGTGACGTCACGAATGCAGCCAAGTGACGCAAAACACACGGGCCGTGACCACCGGGTGACGTCATTTGTCAACGTCACTCACAAGTAACGGTTGTTGTAAATCAGTCCCGGTGCTCACGAAAATAACACTCACTACACAAACTGCTTATTCCAAAATAAAGTTCTAACTACCACTGTTCACTAGTGAAAAGGGTACAACCGACATTGATAAATAACTACGTACGAAGTAAATTACCAGTAGATTGTATCTAAAATAGTTTTGCTTACCTGTGAAGATGAATGTTTTAATTTAAATACAACTGCCATATTGAATACGATGTCTGTGTACTGTTCTGGGAATTTGAGAATACCATTCTGTAGGTTGAATATTGCTTTTACTGGTTCTCATATATCAAAGGTATTCGGTACGGAGAGAGCAATGATGTTAAGTTATAAAATATGAAAAATAAAGTTTGATCGTTATTTCTATAACCCTTACATGTAAGCACGTTATATTTAATAATAAACACAATTAAGTATACACTTTATATATTTATATACATCGTTAAAGAAATAATTCAGAAAGTAATAGAGCAGAGATTCTGGTATTTCTATTTTCAGTAAAACGCCAAAATCTTAGTGTTACAACTGTTTGATAAAGTGTCTGGTAACAGTTTATTAAAAGACATAATTTCATTTAAATTATGACCTTCCCTGTCACTTTTCACTTCGTGCCGGTACCAGTGCTAAATTTTTCATTGAAATAATGTCTAGAAAAGTTCCCAGTTCATAAAGATACGTACGTTAATCACTGTCAAAATTTACAACTGAAATATCTCAAGGTACAAAATTGCTTTGTTGAAAACGTCTCGTGTCAGATCTGTCTTTCATATTATTGCTCTTTAAACTAAGAGTTTGTTGTTAAATGAAACTTTTGATTTTGTTGAAGAGTTGGCATCTCATAATTTCACTCCTGGTGAAATGTGTTTTTTGGCACATCAATCTTGGTAGCACGACTAGGCTTCGGTAGAAGCTCTTTATTAAATTTATCGAAGCGCAAGCCGTCATGTATTGGGCTCGGCATCACGTCTCGAGATTAATTTTAAGTCATGTCAAATTTACGTTGGCTTTAATATCGTGTGGATATGTTGCGATGATTACCCACCCGTCGGCTGTCAGGGCGTCATGTATGACACGTGAACGTACAACTTAGTCTTTATGACTCTTCGTTCAAAACCGTGAGACGTTGTCGTGTTCATATTCAGAGGTAATGTTGCATACAGCTTCGGATTTAGGTTAATCATATTCGTGTTTAATGAGGCCGCTGATTAACTTAACTAAGACAAACGAGCTCCTATGTTACTAGTTACTATGATGTATGGATTCAATAAGTAATAATGTTACAGTGTTTCCGCAAATGTTAAGATATTTTATTCGTTTGCCGTATCGGCTTTTCGACTTCATAAAATATGAAAGTTTGTGATTCCGTGCATAGTTTACAAACGGTGAGTGGCATAAAAAATGTGTTTTTTTATGTACCCCTGACAATGTCGTGGTATGCAGATTGCTAGTACGTGATCTAAAAGTCAATGTCCGCGACCTGCGGCTGACAAGCCGATTAGTGGCTTATGGCGACTAGAGGGTGCCTGTCAGGCCCGTTTGACGACTGCTATCGGCGCATGATGTTTTAATATATTTTTTATTCGGCGAAGTAAGTTGCATAATTTGCACCGCTTGTTTTTCTAAGCGCTGTAAGTCGGATAGAATTGGATAATAGAGAGGGAGGAAATCTTTTTATTCGTTTTTCTTTTAGCTTAGGCAAATGACTGTTCACGCTATGAAGAATACAATTATATAAAGAAATAGCGTGCTGATTTTTATTATTTAAAAATTTAGCATAATAATATCATCGTTTTATTACCTGCTTTACTTAAAATATCGAGCATAATCACCTAGAGTAACCATCGCAACCGCGCATCAAATTAATTTAACATAATGGAAGTGATGGCCTGTGTCAGTGACCCTGTTTGTGTTAAATTTTATTGTTTGCCGATAAATCCAATACGGCTTAAAAACAATTTGTCAGTGAAACTTTGATTAATAATTAAATAGTCGTCAGCCAAATTTGTTTGGTGACAAGAATTAATTGAAATGTATCACGCGGGCAATGCGCCAGATGTTCAGGCTTTAATTAAGGAGCTAATGTACTGGCACCGCGGATCCTGGCGACTGATTGTTGTGATTGATGACACGTTGGTACACCTATATACAGATGCGTATGTACAGTCGGCACGTCGAATCCCACGACAAATTATTATTTCATTTTGTTTCTGTCAACGGTTTAATGGATTAATCCTTTCGGTGATGCCATTTGATTTCCTCGGTACGTTCTTGGTGTTCCTTGTAATTAAGTGAACTGTGAAGTACGTTGTACGGTTTCAAAACAACGGCCTATTGTTTTTCGAAATTATTGATATACTGATACAGTACAAGAAGGATTTACTTATAAAAATCTAATGGCAAACAATTTAAATGGTTCTCTTAATAAAAGTATATTTTATTTATCAAAAGGTTATGGACGTAAATTATAATACTATATATTATTTTGAACAAGAATTATACTGTTGTTATTCGGTAGAAGAGTGTATAATTTTTTACAATTTTCCTCGAGATGAGCGATGTTGTTTATTTGTAGTATAAGCGCTTACAGACTTAAAGATTTTACTAACAGGCAGGTTTTCCTCAACAACGATTTCAGATTGGTTGTTAATGAGATAATCTAAATTTAGCATAAGAACATATTATAAAGAGAACTGAATATAGAGAAAATTCTGTTAAACAAACATTGCAAAGTTAACGTAGTCCACCAAAATGGAAACATGAGTCATAAATTCACAGTTTTCGAGGTCGAAAATTGAGTAACTGCATTTTTTGTAACAACAAACAATCGAGAATTCGGCGAGCCACGTTGTGAAAATATACTTTTTATTTCCGTTTGAAGGTAAAACGTTAAAATTGGTCAAGAGTTTCAAGCATTTGTAGTGTGCCGGCAACTGTAGGCCGGGCGCTCTAGAGGCATTAACGTTAAAGTCAAAAAGATGTCACACATTTTTGTTTATAACATTACTTTAGCAAGTATTTATTTTATCATTTTAGATCTGCTGAGAGTGATGCAGAGATTTTTGAGTGTTGGAATATTTCTTGTTTCAGCAGATGGGATGAATTCCTTTCCACACAATATGGACGTACAATAGCAATATCGTTGCGATTTGGTACGGTCATTGAGGCCTGTGCTGCGTAAGCCTAATTATCGTCCCTTGCCTTTCTTCGAATTCGCTCTTCCTTTGCATTGATTCCATAATTTTAAAACCATTTGGTTAAAAGTAATTTTTTTACTAGTTTGCCAGTCAGGGTGCAATTATCATAAATTTTTGCCATTACGGGCATTGATGGTGATGGAAGTAGAAGTAGTCTTGGAAAAGAAAGTTTAAGTATTAAAATCGTTTAGAAAATTTAAACATGCGTTACCTGGCTGTCATATCAGAATTCCATAAACATTTATAAGCTGTTAAACATGGAGCAAATATTTGTGTAAACCAAGCTCACAACAGACAATAATTTGCAAAGACACATTTTTTTATATAATATGCTTCATTTATTTTGAATTAAGGCACCTAATAAGACTTAAAAAATAAATATTATCTATAGTTTCCTCAGAAAATATTTTACATTATATAATTGTTATGAAAATATACATTTAAAGACCACGAACATTTTTCAGAGCTACACAAATTACACCACAAAGAAAAGCGTCAAACAAAATAAGGAAACTTAAACAACCCTAGATAAAAAAACTTATTGCACTGTTTAAGGCTATACGTATTCAATATGTATATTCGCGCGCCACTCGAAGCTCTAACAAGGACATTCCCGTCAATAAGCTCATAGAATTTTTTTTCATACTTCTTTTTACGCATGGGGTTCTAACCCGAAAACTTTCTGTAAATCCGTTCCGCATTTCCTTCGGGACGCACAAAACGAGTATTTCTGTGAAATTTCACGAAAATTGGTTGGAAATGGTGCGGCGTTATATCACACATTGTGTTATTATGACACACCAATGAACGTACAGAGAGCTACCTGGACAAAATATGTAGTAAGAGACTCACATACAAAGTATACAAAGGTATTCAATAACATTAAAGCCCAGATTTTGGTTACTTATCGTAAAATAATTGATCTGCTTAAGCGGTAGAAATAAGTTCGTATATTGCTTTACGTATTGAAATATCTTCTGGGACATAGCATTCGACGATGCGCGAGCGATAACAACAAATGGTAAAGAGTTCCATAACAATAACACTACTGCCAAAACAAAAACTACAATGATATTTTGATGTCTATGGAAAATAATGAATATGTGTGTAATCTATGTGAAAGATATACCACTAATAAGAAAAAAAAACTTTAAATAGCAGTTAAATTACAGTGATACAGCATTGCTCCTCACCTGCCCTTTAAGTGACTTATTTAAATGCTTCTTAAAACAAACATGGAATATTATCCCGTATTTTATAGTTAAGTTTGCACTCGAAGAGCCTCTAATGCATTTTGTTGGAAAAAGTTTCAAACCCAACAGTAAAACATAACAGCGCGCTGTTTGTCAGAGTATCGCATTTAGAATATTAGTATGGCAACGATCGATGAATGTGTGAATATTTATATGGCACAGTATACATAATAAAATGGGTCATCCACCCAATGGTTTGAGTTCTCCTTCGGCACTACACTATCGGTGTAAAAGAATGTTACGAGTTTAATCCCCGCACTGAGTATTGAACAGATGTGTGATTCACAGATATGTGAAGGTTTTAGCATCGTTTATTTCAGCCATTGTATAGCTTTTAGGAAATTACGCTATGAGGCTAATGAGAATCTAGCTATTCCAGGGAGAAGAATCCTGAATAAAATGAACTTTCATTTCATAATATTCATATAAACCGGTTATACCTACTAGTAAGCGGACCCCAGTTTAAAACTGGGGTAACGCTAAGAGGATGATGATATAAACCACTTAATAATATGAAATAAATAAAAGACTTTGGTATTTTTCATATAATTAAATATTGTGTGAAAATACCAAAGCCTTTCGCAGAATAAACAATAGTGTTTTTTGTATGCATATGGAAGGGCTAAGTTCCTTTATCAAGCCTATAAACGGTACCTGACAATGAAGTAGCTCTTAGACATTTATGCCTTAAATCTGCATTGTCATTCGTAAATTCGAGCAGCAGGCTATATTTCATGCAACGAGTGCGGCGGTTGGACGTGTACGTGAATTATGACGTCAGCAGCCGACCGGGATACGACCTGCGACACGTCACTGCATCGACATTGGGCCTTGTTTCCGATAGCTCAATAAATCTGCTCAAACTTTGTCATTTTTAACGGTTAATCAGAGTTAAAACCTGAACTTATTGTGGCGTATTACAATATATATTTTCGCTCTCATGGGCTTAAAAGGTTTTAAATGTGATTGCTTCAATAAAAATAGTATACGAATACAAAGGATTACGTTCAGCCGATAAATACGAATTGAAGAATCGTATTTACTTTACGAACACTTAGCTTTTTGAAGCGTGTTATCTTAAATACGATTTATGTGGTATCTTTGGCAAACTATAAAAGCAAAAGAAACACGGAGACTTTAGATATATGTTTATGATTGAGGCTGAAATAATTAAATCGACATTGCCCGGCGTTCTCCTAAGTGGCGAAGCAATCGCGCACTGGCACATTAAATACACCGTGACGTTTATTTAATTTTTGTTTTTAAGATCTTCTTTAAATTCAAACATCAGAGATCAAAACAAAATGTAAAGTAAAGCCAAAAGCGGCCAGCAATAAAAGCGCCTCTCTCTAGATCTACCACGAGTGCGATGAATCTCTTAATCCGAATAGAGTGTAGGACATTTTCCTGTACCTCTAACGAAGACAAATTAAGCCCACCTGTCTCACAGTAGACCAGGATTAAAGACAGTCGAGTACAGAACATGTACTTGTATGAGGTAAGCGACCGAGTTTTGTTATTTTATTAGTGTTCTAGATATTAGGTAACTATTGTTAATTTGTTTATAAATACTATGGAGAATAGGCGTAACTTTATGATCTGATGAGAATAAGTAGGTTCGTATTTTTTTATAGACTCACGTCTTTATCCCCGAAAGGGTAGGCAGAGGTGTAATATTACACCCACACTTCGCCATGTTATGAAATTTTAGGTCCCACGTAATAAGGGAAGAGACTATCGACGTTACCCGGCACTCCGTGCTGCTACTGATAATTCGGAAAAACCAAGTAAAACTTTTGCCCGACCCGGGAATCGAACCCGAGACCTCCTGATCAGCAGTCGCATATGATATCCACTGGACCATGGAAGCAGTCTGTTCACACATGTGTACAAGATAGAGTCTGATATTTAGCTATTAGTTCATGCTTGCATGGTGAAGAAGTAATGCAAGTGGATTGAAGGTTAAATTTCCTGAACCGCATCACTACTTCATATTTAAATTAAACGCATGTACAAAATATCAATTATTTTAAAAATATATCTTTTTTAATCTGCTTTGTAAATATTCAGTTAAAAAGTACTTAGGCTACATGGGGTATCTTTTTGTCCCGAATACATTTTTATCCCACTAAACTTGTGTTAATATGCCTATCTTTGGCGCGGGAATGAATTAGAACACCAATATATTAGACATTGTCATTCCTGAAAAGAAACTTGAAAAGCCATACTTGCCCGTCATCGGGTCTTTGTATTTGATTCAGTCTTACCCCACAAAGCGCGCCAATAGATATTTCATATCTAAAACCAATAACACTACGCTCATTCAGGCAATTGAATGCGGGCCCATAAACGTAAGCCAGGAGGCAGGAGGAGTCCGTATTGGCCACTTAGTAATATATACCGACGACCGGTTGGCGTACCGGGATGGGAGTATAAGTGACTGCTACGCCGCAGGTCGCGGGTTCGATTCCCGGTCAAGTCAAACATTTATGTGCGTGGACATGGATATTTGTCTTGGTCTGGGTGTTCCTATGTCTATTATGTATTAACCCAAACTAAGCAGAGCACCTGCTTAGTTTGGGACTACATAGTGTTAGGCGTATGTAAAAAAATAATATAAAATCTACTGTTACATCATTTTTCGATAAAAGCCGTATAAATGAATTAGTAGATAACTTCAAAAAATTGCATCATAATTGTAAATATATCCGGAGATTAAAGCCAAATCAAATAATATCCAAAGGCCCTGTGAAGACTTTACCATTTCCTTACATTTACCAGCTTCCTTGGTTTCTATACTGTTCTTAGCCTTGACCGATTTTTTATACATTCAAGTATAAATATTTGATAAGTTTGCTGAACCGGGTCAAACTCGCTATTTGTGTTTCATACGGCACCGTCTTCATGTTTGAAAATGAACGTTGGCACTTGTGTCTCGTGTGACACCATTGTTATACCTATACGTTTTTGTGTAGGATGTAGGTGAACGAATTATTACTGTACCGGAACTTTTGTAATTGAGTATGAAAGAAGTTTTATGGTGTAGCTTTTCGATAAATGCGAAAGTGGGATACGTTTACACTTTTGTCAAGGGTAAACTAGGTTGACTGATTTTGACGAAGTATGAATACAGTTTCAGTTTATCTTCTATTATTTAAGACCAGCTCACACTCTAGGAATAATTCTGCACAACTTAAGACTTTGCAAACATGCAAGCAACACAACAGATAACAAGCATACTCAACTTACCTTCAAAGTACACCTCTACGGTACCCAACGAACATACATGCCAATTTTTTTTTATTTTTTTCTATTTTTTTTTATTTTATACTTTATTGTACACTTATATAAAATTGAAACATTTTAAGGAATTATATATTAAATACAGTACAACGGGCGGCCTTATCGCTAAAAGCGATTTCTACCAGGCAACCTTTGGATGGAGATATTATTGGTAGGAAATATAAAATATGGTAGTTGTAGAAGTGTACCAGTACCTAAGTAAAAATGTGTATAGACTTAATATATATAAATTAATGGCAGGAGATGGTAACAATCATGCATGGTGCGTTAGAGAGGAAAGGAATGAAAGTGAATGTGGGTAAAACGAAAGTTATGGTTTTTGAAAAAGAGGAATGCTTTACGGCTAGTAATGTTTTGATTGATGGACAACGAGTGGAGCAAGTGAATGAGTTTGTATATTTAGGTACGGTTTTTACAAGAAATGGTAAGAATGTAGAAGATATTGAAAGAAGAGTTAATGCAGGTAATAGAGTGAATGGAGTTCTGAAGGCGTTTATGAATAGCCAAAACGTGTAAAAAAGGGGCGTTTGGCTGTGCATAGAGGGGTGTTAGTACCTACTCTTATGTATGGTAGTGATAGTTGGGTATGGCAGAAGAGTCATGAAAGTAGAATAAATGCTGTAAAAATGAGCGCACTGAGAAGTATGTGTGGTGTTTCTTTGACTGACAGAGTAAAGAATTGTGTGATAAGAGACTGTGGTGGGGTAAAAGAAGATGTAGTGACAAGCCGATGCTTGTCACTACATCTTCTTTTCCCAAGCCATCTTAGCATACCTTTCTCCATAGAAAGGTATGCTAAGATGGCTTGGGCACGTGGAGAGGATGGATGACGAAAGATTGACCAAGCAGATATACAAGGCAAGTGTGAATGGGATAGGACGAAGGGGAAGACCTAGGCGGACGTTCTCTGACCAGATTTGAGACATCCTAAAAACAGGACAGGTTTGAAGTACCCTGAATAGAATGCTTGAGGAGTCTGATGGGAGTGAGTGAAGCAAGAGAGATATGTCAGAATCGTTGCAAATGGCGTTCCGTAGTCTCTGCCTACCCCTCCGGGAAACAGGCGAGAGCCTATGTATGTATGTATATAAATTAATATAATATTGTGATGTACAATAATAATATACTTACATACATATGTTTAATTATATACATATACATAAATACTTATACATACATACACACATATAATACACAAATACATAATAGTATATAGTAGTAAAACAGGAAATTTTATAATGTTAGATAACAAGTAGGAACAGTACAAAGTAATTATAGTGACCACGAATGTTTAAATTCCTATATTGTTAGATAGTAGTCCTTGACTTAAGTTTTGAACCTGCTTACCGTCTGAGCCTGTCTAATATTTAACGGTAAGGCATTGTGACAGAAACAGATTTATCAAGAAATGACGTTTAGCTTCTTGCGACCAGTAGTTTCAGCTTTGTGTTGTCTGATAATCAGTCGGTAATGAAGAATTTTATATATACGGATATTCAATTCATTGCAGTGCTACGACACCATTAAGACACTCACTTACTTAGTATAATACTAAAGTGACATGCATGTCACGCTCCATCCCGCGGCAAAATTTTATTTTTGCTATTAACTTTTAATACTGAATTATGCTTCCAGTCGTCGTATCACTTTTATTTCGGCCATGATACATCTCACACGCGTGCTCGAGGTTACAATCAGTTTTATAGTTAAAAAGCTTGTAAGCTCGCATATGGTTTTTTTGTTTTAAATGAAAATAAAGAAATTTTATCAAAGTAAGATGTTTTTTACACTTTGTTTCGTATGGCGTGTACTTAGTGGAACAAAACGGGGTGGGGCAGAAAAATGCGTGTGAAATGGATCTATTAAGACGTAAAAAGGTTATCTAAAGCGTAATGCTTATCCAAAAGTAGTGAAACTGGATTGCACTTTGATAAATCATTCTGCTACCTAGGTACTACTTTTTAAATGTCAACTACCATAATTATTACTGTACATCTTGGGCTGCTTTACAAATATTACACAACTGTGTCTGTAATGTATAGATACCAGATACCATTCTTTACTCATTACATATCTTGCATTCAACATCATCTTCATCACGCCGCCATAGTCCACCGCTGGATGCAGGCCTCTCAAATGACACGCCACTGAGCTCGATTTTCGGCTTTCCGTGTCCAGCCACTGTGCATAATATATATAATGTCGTACTTGTAGTTCGCTAAATGGATATATTATGTTATCCAGACAGATCAAACAAGAACGATTGGATAGTGGCACTTCAAATTATCATCAAGCTTTTCAATGAAAAATACCTGTAACAGAATACGAAATAACAATTTCGATGAATGATTTGGAAAATTTACACTGAAAGCCCGATGCTAAACGCGAGGGTTTTCAATTTAGCGAAATTTTAGTTCAGTGGAAGTGTTTTATCGGGTGCTTTGAGCGTGTACAAGTGGGATGTAATTTTGCCGGGAGCTGGCGCATCCGCTCCGCTTATAAAATCGCTCGCGCTTGTGCGACGTGTTGCTCGTGATAGTATCGAGTTTTCCGGTCACTTCGCTCAATATTCGCTTTTGCCATTTCGTTGAAAAGCAACGCATTGCTTTTTTCGGCAACCTTTTTACGTAATTGTTTATTATGAAAACTGCTGATAAAATGGGTTGTGATATAAGTGAATTAATAGGTATACGATTCGCTTCGTTTTATTTGCTACTAGTCGACGACAGCGGCTTCGCACGCACATATTCTCGAATTTCCCGTTTTGCCCGATCCCGTGGGAATTTCGGGAAATCCCGTCTTAGTGCACCCCTATGGTGCCCAAGGAACATACATGCTAAATTTCGTCTTCTTACGACCAGTAGTTTCCGCTGTAGCGTGTTTGTCAGTCAGTCAGTACCGCAAGGATATATATTAAGATAAGCCGGGAATGAAATCTTCAACAGTTAATCGTATTAATTTAAGCGACTACAATAATAATATTATTGATGTAGATGGGTTCAATATCCGATAACAATAATGAATAATGCGGTCGTTATTTTTTAACGTGGCAAGTGTTTGACAAAAATATTTACCTACCTATATTAGTGGCATAATACACAGTAAGAAAAGTTGGAACCAAAAAGCTTTGATTACGAAAAGTAAAACATTTGAAGCTTTGACTGAAGGACATAATTATATACTTATACGGTATGTTCTCTTTATCCAAATCATTTCTTCGGCCAGAACAACTTTTCAATAAACGGAAATTAAAAAATATCTCATGTCTTTAGCCGCAGCCTCATCGGCTTAGGAACAGGAAACAACCCCTTCGGACTCTCGTATTACATGAGATTTCCTATATTACGTGATTTGCCGTAGCTCTTCTTACGGAGCAATTTTCGTTAGCTCATATTTTTTTCCTCGTGAATGATATTTTTTTACTAAGGAAGAGGTCAACGTTCGTCTCAATAATCGTGAACTTGTTATTTGATATAATTTTAGGTCTCGATGGGAAATTTTATCTGTGTTCGATAATTTTGCTTTAACATTTTATCATAATAAAATTAGCACTTTTTTGATACTAGCTCAAGATTCAAGGTAACTACTCTAAATCATTATATGCAATGCTGTGTTGATATGTTTTATGCAAATTTTATGATGACGGGTGGACTATTCAAGGTGTGAAAGCGAAACAAACAAGCTCAAAATTGCATTAATTTGTTTGAATCAGAATTACTATTGCTATAATAGGTAAATATTTTGTCTTCAATTATTCTCTAAGCTATTTATAGGCTTGTACATCCATTGATTGGTAACGGACAGTTAGGTCAACCAATCTTGTGGCATTTGATTTGAGCGTCGTCGTATTTTAGTGAGCTCGTTATCCTCAAACTGCGGTTAGTTCCCAGTTGATATCTATAATCCAAATTGTCCCATTATTTGATAAATCTGGCCATTGATAACCTTGTCTAGGTAGTTATGAGGGACGAATATTTGGCCTAAAGTGTACTGACACTGCCCCATTGTATTCCGTGTCTGTTGCGGGAGTCTAATAAGGAAAATATACAAAGCAAATAATAACCTTTATGAAGAGGCGGAAAACACGATACGAAACCATATACCAACACGTCAGGCTGGCGTAGTGCAGTAGAGTAAAACCTCATACTGACTCAAATTGTCATTGTGAATCAAATTAGCAGAGGGCTATATCCAGCAGTGGTCCGTAATGCTGCACGGTAGTATTGACAATTTAATCAAATCTTCATTCTTTCCACGCAAACATTCGCGTCAAACATCGGTACGCAGTAAAAAGCGATCCTTTAATACTTGAAAGCGCGAACAGTACTTGTGTCGACACGTCGCGCCTGGCTACGTGTGAAACGTATAAACAAACACGTTATGAACGAGGTGCGAGTGGCTGTGCCTAGAAAGGATGTTTTATAAAGGCATGCTAGGGGGCTACCACATGCACTGGGTTAAGTAATGTATTAGTGTTTACTGCAATGTTTGCTTACTTACTCTGGACAACGCTACTTGGATTGGAAAGACTTTACAACTGATTTTCTTACTTTTATTTGTACATTTATAAACAGCTTTTACTGTTTGAAGCAGTAAAATAACTTTATTGAAGAAAGTTTATTCTAAAACACAGTCTAGACACTGTAGAGAGTCAGTTTTTGATGGCCCAAACGGACAACCGTAAGTGCTTTTTGAGACAGTAAAGCCCGTAAAGACAGGTGAAATGCTACGGTATAATATTTTGCAAGCTGCTTATAAACTAGTAGTAACATTAAAAAATAGTAGCCTTTCCTTTCTTGTGGTAAATCTCGTAATCGTAGTATAATATTTTCCTTGTATTATGATTTCTTGACAAGAATGAAAAGTTATTGGCTGCAGACTAGTAATCCTAATGTTTTCGTTCGTTATTTTTTTTCGTTAGGCTCTGCCCATTTTTAATCAACTTTATCTAATAAATTGTTTTATAAAATATAACTTTTGTTTTATTTAGAACACTAGGTGGTAGAGTCTCGTTTCTAGATAATTAATTGGGTAATAAGCGGCATTTGAAACTTGTAAACAACGAATATATTAAACACAACATAACGCGCAGCATAGTACGAAATTGAGTAGTAAAATCATTGGGTCAACTATGGAGTAATGTTTTTATTTATAACTCTACAGGCCTTTCTGTCTTCCAAATGTTGTCTAATATTTTTTTGTTTTTGCTATTTGATACCTTTCTAGCACAACGTTTAATCATCAATAAAAATAATCCGTCTACGCGATATTAAACTTGAAGTAATTTTTTTACTCAGAGATTTTGTGATGTTGCGTTGTAGACTATGGCTTAGCTCCTTTCGTTGTAAAGAGGCTCATACTTAGCAATGAGACTCGTTCGCCGAAAGAAAAAGCGCCTAATTTGGGCACAGTTACTTGTTTTTTACATATCGAAGCAGTATAGCAAATGCGAAACTTTGCTTCTTAATGTTTTTTTAACAGTATGTAAAAGTTGCGTTTTGCCAAAAAAAGCTCTTGTAAAAAAAAATAACAATAAGTACAACATTCTTACAGACCACATATCGTACTATTTCCTAAGAGAGAGAGTTTGTTTCTCAGAATTATTAACTAATTTCTCCTGTGAGTGAAGCCATGCTCAACAACTAGTGAATAACAAAACACAGCCTTAAAGTCACCAATAGCATTCCTTTGATTTCTTGAAAAGTTAACAGCCTAACTCAACGCGAAAACTTCGCTTTTGCTTTCTTTGAAATTCTCTTTGCATTGGCTAAGGACCTTACTTTGCTTTCGACTGAGAAACAGGCTTTAGTAGCGAGACGGTTTCTGTTAGTACCTTTAGGTGAGTGGGCACTATGACGGTTGAAATAAATGCATTGCTATTATGACTCTCGTCAACTGAACGATAGTTTTGTGGATCACTGGTGCTACACCTAATGGTCGACGATTTGTTACACGTGTACTGTATATTTTATGAGCATTTTTTGTGAAAATGTTTTTGGTGTAAGGCAATGACTCTTTAGTCATCTTTCTTGATGATTATTGAGGCTTAGTCCTTTTAAGCTTAGTTGGACCTAGTTGTAATAAATCGTGACAAGATTAGTGTTTTACGTGTGCTATTATTATTAACCAGAGGCGGCTCGTGAAGGATCATATTGGGTGTTCACAAAAAAAAAGAGGAAACTGCTTACCATTTATTTTGTGAATGCTTTTGCAATTAACAGTAAGATGTGCTAAATCATCGATACCTAGGTACCTGAACCGTCCACGCAGTATCAACTCCGGTGCCACTAAACAAAATACACGGAAAACAAAACAGCTTCTTACTTCCTTCGCATTTTCGCAACCACATTACCACACATAACCAAAGCGTTTTATCAATTGGTCATTTTTTTTAAGGATTTCACAGTTTTTTATAAAGTTTACGCTGTTATATTCCATATTAGTAACACAATTTAATTGTCTTTCTTAAACATATACAACGTGTAATGGAAATAACGCACATCCTCAGACACCCCAATTAGAAAACCTTGTTATTATCATAATGCATGCATTGAAATATTTTTTTTATTAGCCTAAACATTGTTTTTGATCGAAAGTATTAACTTCATTATAAGTAAAATGCGTGGTCACTACAAACCTGCGCACGCACACAATCACACGAAACGTTTGCTGTGGTAAACAAACGACAGCGAAATACGATACGGTCTATCATTTTTAACATCGTTAGTGGCTATTGTGACTATCTTAATTTAATCATAATAATCATACCTAGTTAGCATTATTGATACATTAGAAATTAAAGTATTAAAAGGGTATCAATAAGAGAATTAAAGAAGAACGGCGTGTTTAAAGTTGTGAATCATAATTTTTTTACAATAAAAGAATAACCAAATGACTCACAGGCTTATTGTCACTTGTTCGGCGTCCTCTGTTTAAAATGCTGACATCAGGTGTCCACCACCCGGCTTAAATATTCCTTTAGTTCACACACACACAATGTTTCTTTTCACTGTTTCAAAAGTAGCTGATATCTTATTTTAACTCCCCGGCACTTGTTGTCTCGACACAATCAACTAGTGGTTTAATAGGTATGTCCCCATAAAGCTAAAGTCCAGGGGCGTCAAGTCAGGCGACCTAGGAGGCTACTGGACAGGACCGCCGCGATCGATCCAGCGCTCCTTGTATTCGACTTCACGATGATCTCGAACGTTCTACGTCAAACACGCGGGGGCACCATCATGTTGATAATACACATTTTGTAAATAAACAAGTAAACTTGTTAAACATTTTTTTCACTACACTCACAGAGAATCCAGGTAGATGACTAATTTTATTTATCTAAGCGCAACAATGGCCGCCCGTCCGGCCGGCCGGCGCTGTACCTACCAGCGCGGGCGACCGACGCGACGGTGACAAGTGAGACACATTACGTCTCGCTCTTTCCCGCTGTTAATACGTAAGCGAAAGAAAGATGATAGATATTTTGGTGGTCAATTGTGTGTTATTGTCTTGTACCGGCTGTTATGTTGTATTAATGTGTGCGTTCCTGTACGTGGAACCACTAAACAAATGCATTTAAAAAGAAGCCGTTCTACGTTGACTTAAGGCTTATTTTCGTATATTTTGCCTTTTCAAAGCAATGAGTGACTATAATTTACGTAATTTTAATTATTTTAGGATTAAAAAAAAATGATATTAAAAATGTCAGAAATGGATTCAGTAGCTGATTCTGAACAAAGTACTTTCAAAATGTGCATTAAACTTGTTACATGTTGTATACACACGATCACATATACAATTAACTATATTTTAAACACCAATCCTTTTCTAATTACCAACGCACTAGCAGAGAAATGTTTTGCTTTTGTTTACATTCAAATGATACCGGCAAAACACTATTAAAAAAAGATGGCGCACACGTTTTAATTTTTCTTCGTGACAAATGGTCATATCATTTAGTCGGGTAATATATTCGTGTTAGCTAGGAGCGCCGCTCCGTATTTCACTTATTTCTCATACAAATCTTTTGTCTCACGCGCCCAGCGCATAGAACGCTCTCTCTTTCGCACTCATTACATTTCAGTATTAAGCGTTGTACTAAGCTTTCGTCAACTAAGAGCGCTGTTTTGAGCGCTCCACTCCACAAAAATACCAATGTATGTTTCAAGAGTGTTGACAAAATTATGATAAACAGCTTAGTATATAGTCAAATACTTATTTGTGGATATGTATTATAGAAAAGAGAATAGATGTGTATTAAAATATTGAGTATGTTTATAGAAAAAGTTTATATGAGTTGTTTAAATATATTTTATAATTTTGGGAGTTCACTGCTCCAGCGCTCCTTTAAACGAGCCGCCACTGTTATTAACTACTTACATTCATGCAATAAACGACTTCATTATCACTTTGTTAACCAAAAATAAAAATAAGGTACTCAAAAGTAGGTACAGTTTTAATATATCTTTTTATATTACTGAAAAACAATATTGAGGGATATAGTAGAAAATACAAATTTTGCACGTATCAATAGATTATCATAAAGCCAGCCATACACGCTATAACCTCCTTACCACATTAACCGACTTCCACGCGGGTCTTGTTTATAATAAAGCATTCGATCCTCAACGATGGCGATAACATCAATTCGTATAGGTATATCATTACGACGGCTATATGCTACGCCCTACCGCAATGTAATTATACCGAGGCGTATCTTACGCCAGCTATTAGTGCCGGAGGTCAACTAAACCTAAATCTGATGTAGCCTATTAAACATCCATACATGTACAACCGCTATCAAAATAGATCGGACACGTTATTTGCATTTAGTTGCGATATATTCTCGATGGGAACTAAAATATCTTTGAAGTATTGGAGCTCGCTGTTTATTGTAGATATATTATTTAGTTTCGGCTAGTTCCTTTATATTTTGGTTTTTGGAAATTTCGGGTAAAATTCCATTGCTTTTTTTATCTTGGTGGTCAATGAGCGACTACCTATCTTATAGATAAGCTTCGCTGATATAGGTAAGTGTTCGGTCCGATATTAAAGATTAATTATGTTCATAACAGTCAAATCCATTATCTCGTCCCGATAGTACAAGCTCTGCTTACTTTGGGATTAGATGGTGTTGTGTGTAAGTGTTAAAAAAGTAATGTCATGGGAATGCTACTTATTGCGACAATGACAGTAAGAAATAATCGTTACTCAGTTCTCAAATTATAAAAACCTATAAAGGAAATATGGGCACTAGCCCGACTGCCTTACACTTTTAGTTACCACAGCATTCCTTGACGCTCCTCCTCCTTTAATATGTTTCTTTTAAAATTACAAAAACTTGTATATGAAAACTGCTACATACCTTATACAAATTGTATGTGAAAGTTTGACTTTACCGGGAAAAATAGTATCTACTAACTTTTCAGATCAAGCTAGTCCAATCACGCGGAATGCGTAGTAGATGTTACTGAAACTTCTTATTTTCGGTTGAATACAGTTTTAAGCCACAGGCCTATTCCTTTGATCAAACTTTTGTTGTAGGCGTGACAGGTTTTTCGTGGAATGGCTCAATAAAGCCAAAACAATTTAACGCTTTCTCCAAATCTGTTTAAATCGTCAAAGTTATTTATAAGAGGCAAGTTCAAACGATTAAGAAAGTTGTACAAAATCATTGATTGCAAAGTTGTAGAAGCTAAAAGAAAAAGGTATTGAAACATAAAAAATAGTATTTTAAGCATTGAATCTGCTGTTGCTGGTCTAAGCCATGGAGTTTTGTTATCGTTTTGGGTCGCAGAAATCAGACAGCAGGACCGTAGATTTTTTTTATCATTTTTCCTAGAAATGATACAGTAGGTAACTGAGAAATCAGTAGAGTAATGATAAACACTGCTTAATTATAAAATTTTCCGAAGTCTCTTCGGTATTGTTCGGCACTAACTTCTTTGTGTCAGTGGTTTTATTTTTTTGATTTTTCTGCCAGTATTTTATCAACAAAAATGTATTAGTAAAAATACAAATTGTTTATCGAAAACATAAATCGCACCTTTTCCATCTCCCTCATCCCGCTCCAGTTCCTACACATTTTTCTATCCTAGAGGACGACAACGCACTTGTGACCCCTCTGGTGTCTCTTGTGTCCATGAGCGGCGGTAATCGCTTACCATCAGGCGATCCGCCTGCTCGTTTGCTGCCTATTACGTAAAAAAATATTTTAACACCGGCTAATCAGTTATCATTTTTAGGTCTTATAACTATGTATCCCGTGTGATAGTTTTCCCTCAAGAATTTCAGATATGAAGGTTTCCTTACTACATTTTCAATTACCGTTCATTCAAATACGCTTCGTGTTATGTTTTTAACTATTGCTTGCTAATCGCGAAAAGTCGGTGGTGCGCACCATAGGTTTGAACCCGAAAACCTTCTATGTGGCCGTCTGTTCGTTTCTCCGCTATCCTTTTACTATTATTAACATCCCATTCATTAGAGTAAATTAACTTAATTCCATAAAAAATTGAGAAGTTGTGTCAGATGACCAGTTAGAAGTTGATGACAAGTTAGAAGTACCCTGAACAGAAGAGCATGCATGAGGAATCTGATGGGAGTGAATGAAGCAAGAGAGATATGTCAGGATCGTTGCAAATGGCGTTCCGTAGTCTCTGCCTACCCCTCCAGGAAACAGGCGTGAGTCTATGTATGTATGTATGTGTCAGATGATCAAACGAGAAACTGCATCGTATAATATCTTCATCGACTGCTCTGCTTGCCTCGCTTTAATTCTATTCTACATTTTATGAATTTTTAATCTTTTATATTCATTAGAACAAAGAAAATACACCTGTCAACTCAAATCAAAATAAATAAAAAAATAAATTTTTCTTTCTCAGAAAACAGATACAAATAGTATTCTTATAACATAATATTAAACTTACGTTAAAAGTTATTTGATTTAAAACGTTAACGTGCGAACACATCACTTTCTGTAACCGGTTCACATTTACACAAATCCTGAGGCGCTCTTGACTCTTCCAAATATAAAATTAGCTACCGATCACATTACAACAGTCATGTTCCTCGTCCTTGAAACGACTGATATATACTCCAAGGCCGCGAATCCCATTAATCATTACATTTTCTCATTTAATTGATAGCTATACGAAACTTCACAAAACATTATTGCTGAGTTATAAATTTTACAATATGTTTGAGTAAAGTAAACGTAGGTAAGTAGATGTGTTTGTGTAAGGAGAATATACATTTCGGAGTGTTTAAGTTGAAGCGTAAATACGGTGCGTGAGGCGCTTCTGCCTTGAATAGCACTGTCTTCAACGATGCCAAGTTTATAAGAGATGTACGCTGTGATATGCAAATGTGTTGATAAACTATACTTTTATTTGGCATACTAATACGCTGAAGTGTTTTATTGTAATGAATTTTTTGAAGATATACCGAGATTGTTGTTCTTATACACATACTTTGGAAATAACGAAGCAAGGTGTGTCATAAGTATATCAAGCCTGTTCGCAGAGTTTCAAACATTTATACTTTGTCATGACAAATCTTCTAGAAGCGAAATGAACAATATAAGCGCAATCAGACTTCAGCTAATTTGAGTAAATAAGTCAATGAGCTAAAACGTTATTAATACCTACTAAATTTGAAATAATTGCCAATGTGTGTTCGTATCATATGAAATCTTAGGTCTAGGTTCACCATCTCTAGATATGGCTATCTCTTGATATTTGTATGATTTTATCTGCTAGATACTTAATATATCCGGAAGTTATTGTGCTGTGGTGAAACTGGCAAGCTACGTAAATTACAGGCTACGACGTAGCTGTGTTCAGAGCATGCCGTAGCGGTTCTACGCATAGCAACGTAGCAACATGGATATATAGAAAACGTGGTTGTTTACTACCATACATAGGTACATAATACCTTTTTTTTTGTGTCGTTTTGGAAAATCCTCATGGAGTCCCTTCGCCCTGGGGGAAGGATGAAGGGGACTGTCAGACTCTTACTGACTAAAAACCAACCCGTGCTCCTCATCTACCCATGTGTCGGAGGGTAGGGTTTCACCTAAGCATTCCTCGCTACCTCCCGACGGGAGGTACATAATACCTGGAAATTCGTTTTTTCACTATCGTAACTAGACTGTGTGAATATTCAAATAAAAGCTCTACGAACATACATTCGATATACGGCATGGATACGTTTCCCCGGTAACGCCTTGAGAAAAGGTCACAAATTGTAGAGCTATGAATAAGACGACGACAACAACGGTATAATTGTATACCTATATTTATTTTATTCTACAATATTGGTAGTTCTACATATTGCTAAAGCAGAATGTAGTAAATTGGATATTGCGGTCACTTGCTATCAGGTATCATTATATTAAATTTTAAAAGACAACGCTTGCACTAGAAATGTATTCTGTGTCACGTAGAGATTTACAAATATTTCAATAATCAAGAGACAAAAAGTACACCTTGATTTAAAACAATAGTCACGCAATGTGTTGTCTTGTGTGGGGATAGAATCCAAAACAATTGGCGCGGCTCTACACCATAGATGCAGATAATTAATTGTCACGTTTGAAATGGTAGAGAGTGGTTAAAGTGTAAGGTCAATCCTACTGCTCGCCGACAAGGTTCATACATAAATACATACATACACATACATATCGTCACGCCTTTTATCCCCGAAGGGGTAGGCAGAGGTGTATTTCTACACCCACTTTTCGCCAGATATACTTTAGTCCCACGTGATAAGGGGCGAGCCTATTGCCGTACCGGGCACATTTCCAGACTCCGTGCTGCTACTGAGAATTTCGTAACAGAAAAACCCAATAACACTGCCCGACCCAGGAATCGAACCCGGGACCTCCCGATCCCACACGCACATTAATTATGCCGCGAGACCAACGAGGCAGTCGTATAAGGTTTGATGTCGAGTTTTCCGTCTCTACGCAAAGATGGTATTTGCATCGTGTAAGTCGCCTCTTACGACACCCACGGGAAGATAGAGGGTGGTGACACTTGTATTCTACGCCGTCAACCACACGGCATAAGATAAGGTTCGTTTTAAATATTTACAAACAACGTAATACTAGCGTTCTATTTTAGAATTTATTTGAATTATATAGCCTCCAGTGGTGAGATTGGCCATTTGGATGTTGCCCAGATAAATTTGAAAATAATATTGTAGGATTTTTAATACCAAAGAATTGAAATGGACTTGATTGACTTGAATGGATCTGGTCTAAATAACTGTCATAAGCTATCAAATAATTTTAGTTGAGTCTATTGTATTTTGCTGGCATATGCCCAGAATCCGTGCTGGTACTAATGGTTTCCTAGCATAGGAACATAGAAACATTCAGCTCGATGTCAAACGCAATGAGTTCTCAGGATTGATCGGGTTGCATTCATGTACCAGCTGGAGCATTTAACGACGTAAATAATATGCTATTTGTTATCAATAATACGTACGTGATCATTGTCTAAGGTTTTTGTGTGAAAGTGTAACACACATGCGTACACTCATCCTCACAAAGTTTTGCGTTTATAAAAGAAAGGATTAATTTTATTTAAACCAGTATAAGTAAAAAATATACCTCGTTTGAATTGAATAACATTCCAATACACCAACTTACATCATCCTCCTAGCGCTATCCCAGTTGCAACTCAAGGTCTGCTTACTAGTATAACAGGATTTGACTGAATATTAACTTTTCTACAGAAATACTGCCTGTTTGACCTCTGCAAACCAAAGGGATAGCGATACTCCATTGTTTAGACTAGCGTCAGTTTACTCAGAGGTACTAACTCTATATTACGACTGTTAGAGGCCGACGGCTTAAGGTGCTTGTCGAGGTTCGAGTCAAGCGGGTAAGCTGCGGTAGCGTTACTACAAAAACTAGTTCAAAATATGTTTAGCAAATAACAGACTAAATCTGTACTAATGAATCAGTTTGTATAAGGGGTGTTCGTATAGTTCCCCAGACCTCAGGAGCAGAACTCCCTAAGGTAATTAAGAACTATTCTCATAATTTCAAACTTAGCACTTAATAAATGAGTACTACATCTGTTCTAGATACTTGAGAATTACTGGAGTAAACACTGCCAGGCAACGAAAGATAAAAAAAATCCTCTTCCATTTCAAAACATAGTATTAATATTACGACCGGTTCGGTTAGCGCAGCGGGAGTCTAAGTAACTGCCACGCGGAAGGTCGTGGGTTCGATTCCCGCTCAAGTCAAACATTTGTTTGCGTGAACATGGATGTTTGTCTTGGTCTGGGTGTTTCTATGTATAATATGTATGTATTTATAAAAAAAAAGTATAAATGTATGTTTATCCATTGACTAGTATCCATAACACAATCTCTGCTTTGTTTGGGACTAGATGGTGTTGCGGGAATGTGCTAGAATACTAAATTATTATATTAATTTACATAATAATATTAATGTATATCTCGGGTATATTATGCCACTAAAGGTATAAATAAAACCTAGAAAAATCCAAATCAGACAACATAACAAGCAATATTCAAATTACGAACCAATGTTTAAAGATAATAACCTGTACAATATTAAGTGTGCCACATTTAGATTCCTAACTTTGTAAATACATATTTCGCTGAAAACCAATTCATCTCGTCCCGATAAAACTAAGGATACTGCAGATTAACTAAAGAAATATCTTAACACTCAAGCGTCCGACTTCATCCGGATATCGCTTTGCGATAAAATCTTTTATGCATTTTGTCTCTTGTTTTAAATTAACAGAGCCTTAATAGAAATACAGTTTTACAGTAGGTATCTCAGTACTATTCGTAACCAATACACCAGCCAATTACTGGCTGAAGAGCATCCTTTTAAATTGATCCAAGTAAAAAACCTTTTAGTGGCAGATCAAGTTGGAAGCGATCTAAATGTCGGAGATGAGATAGCTTCTACTTATCGATCCACTAAGTTCTGCGAGTTGACTGAAGGAACGAGTTACTGTTGCACTTTTGAATACTATCAACTTTTAAGCTAATGTTGTACGTTCAAGTTTTACGAATAAGGCTTTTATTCCTTCTGGAATGCAAACACATATATTATCGTAGTTTTATCAGATGTGTTACAAAACGATAGTTTAGTCGGAACAACATACTACAATGCGAAGAGTCATGGAATCAAACTCACGCACGAATACACTGACTTTTCGAGAAATGCGTATTAAATTGTTAAATTATTGCTTGTTAATAGGTCTATGAAAACATCGTGAGGAAGTCTGCATGTTTGAGAGATCACTATAGTGTTCTCGAAAGACGTGGAGTCTGGCAATACGTACTTAGCTAGCGTGTTGGGTAGTCCAACATGCTCGCCCGGTGCGCTAAGTCTAATCGTTCCTATAGTGAGACTGAGAAGATGCCTGTGCCCAGCAGTATGACAGTTAATGCACAGAGCCGATGATGACAATGTTATTTTATTTTTAAACTATCTAACAAAAGCTATTACCTGGACCGTAAACTGCTATTAAATAGCACCTAAATGGACCATAAGCGATTCGCTTGATATTACCTAATACCCCTTCGTATTTTGTGTAAGCGATGCAACATTTTATCATTGAACGCTCGGACATATTTGTGATCCAATTCCATTATATTTCAGTAAAAGCTCCCTTTATATGTGCTGCCACCAAAATTTATAGGCTGCACGGTGTAATAGTCTAAATAGTTGATACGCTGTCTGGTACGGGTTCGATTCTCACACGAGACCACATTTTGTTTTCAATTCTGTGAGTTTTTTGTGCAGAAACGTTTCACCCGCGACACAGGAATACCTACTGCGGGAGCAATTAAAAATAAAAACGCTTCACGTAAACTAAAACCTTCAAAAAAGCCATGACTCAAATACATTTATTTAAAAACCAATTAAATCACATAAGCAAGTGACATTGCAAAACGCATGGCCGCCCGAGACTCATCAACTTTCATTAACACGTCGAAGTTTTAATGATGATAAATCATGTTTAAACGCGTATTCAGAATCGTATTCGTGGCGTATAATGAGAACTCTCGTCTTAGCACCATAATTACTGCTATCGTTAATAACGTACAGACGACGGATGAGACGGATATTAATAAGACGTCAAGACTTGGCAGTAATATCATAACTCGATGAATTAAGGATTATAATTACATACGTGGAGGTCAAAAGTTTTACGACATAATTTTTGGTTGATAAATTTGCCATCGTTAGAAATGGCAAGAACAAAGAGAAGGCAGTTAACACAGATGGGTTGTAGATGATGCTGATGAAATTCGCCATATGTTTCTCTTGGAAAAATTGCGTAGGGCGTTTTCCGACTAGGTAATGTGACGATATACTCAACGTGGCTGGACATTTGCAGCTGTTAATAAAGCTAATATAGACACAGTGCTGTGAACACATGAGAATACTTGCATTCTTCTTCCTATGTACCAAAATACTACTCTCTTCTATAAACAATAACATTCGCACATTTACAACAAATTAATTAGATTTTGTCACTTATTTTCTAAATTATAAGGATACATTTATCCGTGTGGGGACGGATTAAGAATACGGATTGTCACCACCCCATATCATCCCATGGGTATCGTAAGAGCCGACAGAGGGAGCATATTATGCAGAGAACAGCTCTGTAAGAGAGGGAAAACTTGATACAAACCCTATACCAACCCGATACGATACGATATATTATAGTATATCTTAGTTTATGTGTTTTATAAATTATGTGTTAAACTTAACTTCTTCATAACTTCACGCCTCTTATCCCCGAAGGGGTAGGCAAAGGTGGATAACATGCCCATTCTTCGCCAGTTATGTTTCGGTTCCAATGTAATAGGGGGCAAGCCTATTGCCATCTACCGGGTACATAATTAAGCGAGCGATAATTAACATTTTTTAATGTACACATAACATCGAAAAATCAGAGGTGTGTGCCCGGGGTATCTGGGGATCAAATCCGAGACCATCGTCTCGACAGTCCGTTGAAACACTATAAAATATATCGCCGCTATAAAATATGTGTTTTTCTATAATATCTAAGTAGGTATCATATTTGGAAGCAAATCTTTGAATGGATACCTAGCTTATTTTACCAATATCATATATTTCACCGTTTCACTCTATCTGATCGCACCTCGTACCCTCAGGGTGCAAACTGCTCATAACGTAATGGCACGGCCGCACCTAAATCATCCCAAAAACTCTTATCACCCAGTGCCGCCACTCAAACGCATAAAATATTCCGCGTTTCGCATTCTTCTTGCTCATAAATTCATCTTCCCTGATGTCACGTGAGACAAACACGCCATAACTCAAACATACGGGCCGGCTATAAACAAGCCAGCAAGATACGTTGTGACGTCACGAATGCAGCCAAGTGACGCAAAACACACGGGCCGTGACCACCGGGTGACGTCATTTGTCAACGTCACTCACAAGTAACGGTTGTTGTAAATCAGTCGCGGTGCTCACGAAAATAACACTCACTACACGAACTGCTTATTCCAAAATAAAATTCTAACTACCACTGTTCACTAGTGAAAAGGGTACAACCGACATTGATAAATAACTACGTACGAAGTAAATTACCAGTAGATTGTATCTAAAATACTGTGTGTGGTGAGTGGTTAAAATTTAAGGTCAATCCTACTGCTCGCTATATATAGGTTCGGTAAGGTTCGTTTTAAATATTAACCAAAAAACTAATAGCGCTGATACACTTGAGCATTCACTTCTAACAAAACAGTGAGCATTCGCCATTTTCTGTTTTGTCGAACCGAACATTTTCACGATCATTCTAGCGAACACTCTAAATTCAAATAGTCCGTCGAATATATAATAAATCGCACTACAGCAGCATACGTTTACTTCAGTTTCACTTATGAATTATTTCTAGAGTAAGAGTAAGATACATAAACAAATGACGTTTCTAAATAATAAAATGCAGATTTTAATTTGAACAGGTTTAATCAATCACACAAGTGTCTGTTCCTACGTTCAAATTAATTTACAATAAAAATCAATAATAAATAATAATTAATTTTGAGTAAACTAAATCTAAGGATCTATTGTAAACATTATCGATATTTTATCGATATTTATTCTGAGTCAGCCCATCACTAGTCACGTTAAAATGAGTGACAAACTACTAAGATTCTTCCCTAGATTAAAATCATAAGTCAAAGTGAAGTAAATATATTGGAGTTCAATCCCCATTGTGGCGCGAATTCTATGTTTTATCTATATTCTATTAGGCTCGCCAGAATGTTCGTGAAAATCCTCGCTAAAATACACTCATTTGTCTTGTAACATTCGCGAGAATGCTCCTTACATAGCCCAAGAAGACTGGCCTGCTCACTTCGGTGACAGCGTGCCGTGGGTCGTCGAAATGACGTCAAAATGACGTCACATTTTCATTGCCACCTTTTGAAAAAAGTTGTTTCGGGGAAAATTTATCTAATTGGAGTTCTTTTAAAAACAAAATACCATACAAGTCCATATGTCATAGTTATTTGTAACGATTTAATAACATTTTGAGTTCAGCAATGCTACTCTTACTGGTCTAATATTTTAATACAAATAGCCTATCGATTTAAATGAGTACAATATATTTACAGTACTGGCAACATTACTCCGGTGACAGCATTGACGGATGCAAAGTACTCAGCTATTGAAAACGTTTCTCTTTCCAACACATTAAAAAGTCGCTCGTGTTCACTCGTTTACTCATTTTAACTGATATTCTCAAACTTTTTTCATCAAGGTGATGTGTTATATCAAGAATTGTAAAAGTATATCGGTGAACTTAATATATCGGGCAACTTAATAAATCCAAGCTAAGAACTGTTGGATCTTTTTAAAATATTGGATAAAAAAAATATTGAGTACCACAAAAAATCATTGTGTTATAAAAAATATATATTTACGCATATGGCAAATGTCGTCTATCAAGACACAAAAGAGCGCTTCCCACAAATTAACTATGACATTATAAAATCGATGTCAAGACTGCGTACTTACATACGATTACGAAAGCTAAATAGAAGCATAATTACGCATCATAAAAAAAGAAAGCTATACCACCTAACTAATACCGATTATTAGTAGCTTCTACTTACCTACATTGATTTTACTGATTTAATTTCCTTTTTTATTTTATATATTTTCTTTTAAAATATGCCTTTACTTTTTATTTCGAATAGGTAACTTTATATATTATGATAATTGAAGCAACTTTGTCAATTCACAATTTACCCACAAACTTGTGGGTAAATTGTGATACGAAAAGTTTGAGAACCATCATACTTTCCCGATGACGTACCCTTGGCAAAAATTACTAGGTATTTTGCCGAATCGAGCAGGCCAGTCTTCTTGGGCTATGGCTCCTTACAGGTGAATGATCAAGTGTATCAGCGCCATAACAGTAGCGTTCTATTTAAGAATTAATTTGAATTATTATATAGCCTCCCGGGGTGAGCCTGGCCATTTGGATGTTACCCAGATAAAGTAAAAAAAGAAAATAATTTGTAGGATTTTATCTATCGAATAATTGAAATGGGCATGATCTGACGGATCTGGCCTTAATAACTGTCATATGCTATCAAATAATTTTAGTTGCGTCTATTGTATTTTGCTGGCATATTCCCAGAATCCGTGCTGCTACTAATAATTTCCCAGCGTAGGAACATAGAAACATTCAGCTCGATGTCAAACGCAATGAGTTCTCAGGATTGATCGGGTTGCATTCACGTACAAACTGGAGCATTTGACGACGTAAATAATAAGCTATTTGTTATCAATAATAAGTACGTGATCATTGTCTAAGGTTTTTGTGTGAAAGTGTAACACACATGCGTACACTCATCCTCACAAAGTTTTGCGTTTATAAAAGAAAGGATTAATTTTATTTAAACCAGTATAAGTAAAAAATATACCTCGTTTGAATTGAATAACATTCAAATACACCAACTTACATCATCCTCCTAGCGCTATCCCAGTTGCAACTCAAGGTCTGCTTACTAGTATAACAGGATTTGACTGAATATTAACTTTTCTACAGAAATACTGCCTGTTTGACCTCTGCAAACCAAAGGGATAGCGATACTCCATTGTTTAGACTAGCGTCAGTTTATTCAGAGGTACTAACTCTATATTACGACTGTTAGAGGCCGACGGCTTAAGGTGCTTGTCGAGGTTCGAGTCAAGCGGGTAAGCTGCGGTAGCGTTACTACAAAAACTAGTTCAAAATATGTTTAGCAAATAACAGACTAAATCTGTACTAATGATCAGTTTCTATAAGGCGTGTTAGTATACCCCAGACCTCAGGAGCAGAACTCCCTAAGGTAATTAAGAACTATTCTCATAATTTCAAACTTAGCACTTAATAAATGAGTACTACATCTGTTCTAGATACTTGAGAATTACTGGAGTAAACATTGCCAGGCAACGTAAGATAAAAAATCCTCTTTCATTTCAAAACATAGTATTAATATTACGACCGGTTGGCGCAGCGGGAGTGTAAGTAACTGCCACGCGGAAGGTCGTGGGTTCGATTCCCGCTCAAGTCAAACATTTGTGTGCGTGAACATGGATGTTTGTCTTGGTCTGGGTGTTTCTATGCATAATATGTATGTATTTATAAAAAAAAGTATATATGTATGTTTATCCATTCTCTAGTATCTATAGCACAAGCTCTGCTTTGTTTGGGGCTAGATGGTGTTGTGGGAATGTGCTAGAATACTAAATTGTTATATTCATTTACATAATAATATTAATTTATATCTCGGGTATATTATGCCACTAAAGGTATAAATAAAACCTAGAAAAATCCAAATCAGACAACATAACAAGCAATATTCAAATTACGAACCAATGTTTAAAGATAATAACCTGTACAATATTAAGTGTGCCACATTTAGATTCCTAACTTTGTATATACATATTTCGCTGAAAACCAATTCATCTCGTCCCGATAAAACGAAGGATACTGCAGATTAACTAAAGAAATATCTTAACACTCAAGCGTCCAACTTCATCCGGATATCGCTTTGCCATAAAATCTTTTATGCATTTTGTCTGTTGTTTTAAATTAAAAGAGCCATAATAGAAATACAGTTTTACCGTATCTCAGTGCTATTCGTAACTGATACACCAGCCAATTACTGGCTGAAGAGCATCCTTTTAAATTGATCCAAGTAAAAAACCTTTTAGTAGCAGATAAAGTTGGAAGCGATCTAAATGTCAGAGATGAGATAGCTTCTACTTATCGATCCACTAAGTTCTGCGAGTTGACTGAAGGAACGAGTTACTGTTGCACTTCTGAATACTATCAACTTTTAAGCTAATGTTGTACGTTCAAGTTTTACGAATAAGGCTTTTATTCCTTCCGGAATGCGAACACATATGTTATCGCGGTTTTATCAGATGTTTTGCGAGACGATAGTTTAGTGGTAACAACAGACTACAATGCAGGGAGACCTGGGATCAAACTCACGGCATGCACACACTGACTTTTCGAGAAATGCGTATTAAATTGTTAATTATCGCTTGCTAATAGGTCTATGAAAACATCGTGAGAAAATCTGCATGTCTGAGAGATCACTATATTGTTCTCGAAAGACATGTGGAGTCGGGCAATACGCTCTTAGCTAGCGTGTTGGGTAGTCCAACACGCTCGCCCGGTGCGCTAAGTCTAATCCTTCCTATAGTGAGAAGAGGCCTGTGCCCAGCAGTATGACAGTTAACGCACAGGGTCGATGACGACAATGTTATTTTACTTTTAAACTATCTAACAAAAGCTATTACCTGGACCGTAAGCTGCTATTAAATAGCACCTAAATGGACCATAAGCGATTCGCTTGATATTACCTAATACACCTTCGTAGGTATTTTGTGTAAGCGATGCAACATTTATCACTGAGCGCTCGGACGTATTTGTGATCCACTTCCATTATATTTCAGATAATGTTCCCTTTATATGTGCTGCCACAAAAATTTAAAGACTGCACGGTGTAATAGTCTAAACGGTTGTTACGCCGTCTGGTACGCTGAGTGTTGTGGGTTCGATTCTCACACGAGACCACATTTTGTTTTCAATTCTGTGAGTTCTTTGTGCAGAAACGTTTCACCCGCGACACAGGAATACCTGCTGCGGGAGCAATTAAAAATAAAAACGATTCACGTAAACTAAAACCTTAAAAAAGCCATGAATCAAATACATTTATTTAAAAACCAATTAAATCACATAGGCAAGTGACATTGCAAAACGCATGGCCGCCCGAGACTCATCAACTTTCATTAACACGTCGAAGTTTTAATGATGTTAAATCATGTTTAAACGCGTATTCAGAATCGTATTCGTGGCGTATAATGAGAACTCTCGTCTTAGCACCATAATTACTGCTATCATTAATAACGTACAGACGACGGATGAGACGGATATTAATAATATGTCAAGACTTGGCAGTAATATCATAACTCGATGAATTAAGGATTATAATTACATACGTGGAGGTCAAAAGTTTTACGACATAATTTTTGGTTGATAAATTTGCCATCGTTAGAAATGGCAAGAACAAAGAGAAGGTCTACCTTTAGCAGTTGACACAGATGGGTTGTAAATTATGCTGATGAAATTCGCCATATGTTACTCTTGGAAAAAATCGCGTAGGGCGTTCTCCGACTAGGTAAAGTGACGTACGATATACTCAACGTGGCTGGACATTTACAGCTGGTAATAAAGCTAATTAGCTTTATTACCAGCTGTAAATGTCCAGCCACGTTGAGTATATAATATAGACACAGTGCTGTGAACACATGACAATACTTGCATTCTTCTTCCTATGTACCAAAATAATATTTACTACAAATTAATTAGATTTTGTCGCTTATTTTCTAAATTATAAGGATACTTTATATTATATCTTAGTTTATGTGTTTTATAAAATATGTGTTAAACATAACTTCTTCATAACTTCACGCTTCTTATCCCCGAAGGGGTAGGCAAGGGTAGATTACATACCCATTCTTCGCCAGTTATGTTTCGGTTCCAAAGTAATTTGGGGCAAGCCTATTGCCATCTACCGGGTACATTATTAAGCGAACGATAATTAACATTTTTTAATGCACACACAACTTCGAAAAACCAGAGTTGTGTGCCCGGGGTACCTGGGGATCAAACCCGAGACCATCGTCTCAACAGTCCGTTGCACCACTAGGCTATCGCCGCTATAAAATATGTGTGTTTCTATAATATCTAAGCAGGTATCATATTTGGAAGTAAATCTTTGAATGGGCACCTAGCTTATTTTACCAATACCATATATTTCACCGTTTCACTCTATCTGATCGCACGTCGTACCCTCAGGGTGCAAACTGCTCATAACGTAATGGCACGGTCGCACCTAAATCATCCCAAAAACTCTTATCACCCAGTGCCGCCACTCAAACACATAAAATATTCCGCGTTTCGCATTCTTCTTGCTCATAAATTCATCTTCCCTGATGTCACGTGAGACAAACACGCCATAACTCAAACATACGGGCCGGCTATAAACAAGCCAGCAAGATACGTTGTGACGTCACGAATGCAGCCAAGTGACGCAAAACACACGGGCAGTGACCACCGGGTGACGTCATTTGTCAACGTCACACACAAGTAACGGTTGTTGTAAATCAGTCGCGGTGCTCACGAAAATAACACTCACTACACGAACTGCTTATTCCAAAATAAAGTTCTAACTACCACTGTTCACTAGTGAAAAGGGTACAACCGACATTGATAAATAACTACGTACGAAGTAAATTACCAGTAGATTGTATCTAAAATAGTTTTGCTTACCTGTGAAGATGAATGTTTTAATTTAAATACAACTGCCATATTGATTACGATGCCTGTGTACTGTTCTGGGAATTTGAGAATAAAATTCTGTTGGTTGAATATTGCTTTTACTGGTTCTCATATATCAAAGGTATTCGGTACGGAGAGAGCAATGATGTTAAGTTATAAAATATGAAAAATAAAGTTTGATCGTTATTTCTATAACCCTTACATGTAAGCACGTTTTATTTAATAATAAACACAATTAACCAAGTATACACTTTATATATTTATATACATCGTTAAAGAAATAATTTAGAAAGTAATGGAGCAGAGATTCCGGTATTTCTATTTTCAGTAAAACGCCAAAATCTTAGCGTAACAACTGTTTGATAAAGTGTCTGGGAACAGTTTATTAAAAGACATAATTTCATTAAAATTATGACCTTCCCTGTCACCTTTCACTTCGTGCCGGTAGCAGTGCTAAATTTTTCATTGAAATAATGTCTAGAAAAGTTCCCAGCTCATAAAGATACGTACGTTAATCACTGTCAAAATGTACAAGTAAAATATCTCGAGGTACAAAATTGCTTTGTTGAAAACGTCTCGTGACAGATCTTTCTTTCATATTATTACTCTTTAAACCAAGAGTTTGTTGTTAAATGAAACTTTTGATTTTGTTGAAGAGTTGGCATCTCATAATTTCACTCCTGGTACAATGTTTTTTGTCTCATCAATCTTGGTAGCACGACTAGGCTTCGGTAGAAGCTCTTTATTAAATTTACCGAAGCGCAAGCCGTGATGTATTGGGCTCGGTATCACGTCTCGAGATTAATTTTAAGTCATGTCAAATTTACGTTGGCTTTAATAGCGTGTGGATATGTCGCGATAATTACCCACCCGTCGGCTGTCAGGACGTCATGTATGACACGTGAACGTACAGAATAGTCTTTATGACTCTTCGTTCAAAACCGTGAGATGTTGTCGTGTTCATATTCAGAGGTAATGTTGCATACAGCTTCGGATTTAGGTTAATCATATTCGTGTTTAATGAGGCCGCTGATTAACTTAACTAAGACAAACGAGCTCCTATGTTACTAGTTACTATGATGTATGTATTCAATGCGTAATAATGTTACAGTGTTGCTTTTCCGCAAATGTTTAGATATTTTATTCATTTGCCATATCGGCTGTATTACGCGTGCGAAGAGCATTTTTCAGCATCATAAAATATGAAAGTTTGTGATTCCGTGCATAGTTTTCAAACGGTGAGTGGCATAAAAAATGTGTTTTTTTATGTCCCCCTGACAATGTCGTGGTATGCAGATTGCTAGTACGTGATCTAAGGCTCAGTTCACACCGAAATGGCAGCGGCCGGAAGCGAAGCGGAGAGCAGTTTCAGTGTCATATAATTTTAGTCTTTATCACCATGACTATAAAACATAGAATCACTTGACAAACTTCAAAACGTCGTGCGCACGACCGCTCTGGCGGGCGCGAGCGGCCGCGAGCATGCGCTGGAAGGCGCGGGCAGCCGCGAGCATGCGCGGGAAGGCGCGGGCAGCCGCGAGCATGCGCGGGAATGCGCGGGCAGCCGCGAGCATGCGCGGGAAGGCGCGGGCGACCGTGTACCCAAGAATTTATTTTCCTTCTTAATCTTATCCACGTTTCCTCTTCTTCGCCTTCAATTATACGTGCAATAACGATTAAATCCAAAATACTCATTTTCACAGCGAATTACACACGTGTTTCCTCGTTATATATGTAGAATATGTACTGCGCATAGGAATATAAGCCTGAGCCGTGACGTGAGTTGCGCGCGGCCGCGAGCAGTCGCGGGCGGGCGCGAGCAGTCGCGCGCAGCCTCGAGCAGTCGCGGGCAGGCGCGAGCAGTCGCGGGCAGCCGCAAGCCTTCTCTTCGATGCCGGCCGCTGCGCGTCGCTTCCAGCCGCTGCCATTTCGGTGTGAACTGAGCCTAAAGGTCAATTTCCGCGACCTGCGGCTGACAAGCCGATTAGTGGCTTATGGCGACTAGAGGGTGCCTGTCAGGCCCGTTTGACGACTGCTGTCGGCGAATGATGTTTTAATATATTTTTTATTCGGTGAAGTAAGCTGCATAATTTGCACCGCTTGTTTTTCTAAGCGCTGTAAGTCGGATAGAATTGGATAATAGAGAGGGAGGAAATCTTTTTAGTCGTTTTTCTTTTAGCTTAGGCAAATGACTGTTCACGCTATGAAGAATACAATTATATAAAGAAATAGCGTGCTGATTTTTATTATTTAAAAATTTAGCATAATAACATCATCGTTTTATTACCTGCTTTACTTAAAATATCGAGCATAATCACCTAGTGTAACCATCGCAACCGCGCATCAAATTAATTTAACATAATGGAAGTGATGGCCTGTATCAGTGACCCTGTTTGTGTTAAATTTTATTGTTTGCCGATAAATCCAATACGGCTTAAAAACAATTTGTCAGTGAAACTTTGATTAATAATTAAATAGTCGTCAGCCAAATTTGTTTGATGACAAGAATTAATTGAAATGTATGACGCGGGCAATGCGCCAGATGTTCAGGCTTTAATTAAGGAGCTAATGTACTGGCACCGCGGATCCTGGCGACTGAACGTTGTGATTGATGACACGTTGGTACACCTACATACAGATGCGTATGTACAGTCGGTACGTCGAATCCCACGACAAATTATTATTTCATTTTGTTTCTGTCAACGGTTTAATGGATTAATCCTGTGGTGATGCCATTTGATTTCCTCGGTACGTTCGTTGTGTTCCTTGTAATTAAGTGAACTGTGAAGTACGTTGTACGGTTTCAAAACGACGGCCTATTGTTTGTCGACTTTATTGATATACTGATACAGTACAAGAAGGATTTACTTATAAAAATTTAATGGCAAACATTTTAAATGTTTCTCTTAATAAAAGTATATTTTATTTATCAAAAGGTTATGGACGTAAATTACAAAACTATCTTATTTTGAACAAGAATTATACTGCTGTTATTCGGTAGGATAGTTTATAATTTTTTACAATTTGTCTCGAGATGAGCGATGTTGTTTATTTGTAGTATAAGCGCTTACAGACTTAAAGATATTTATAAATGATATATTTAGGTTTTCCTCAACAACGATTTCAGATTGGTTGTTAATGAGATAATCTAAATTTAGCATAAGAACATATTTTTCTTTTATAAAGAGAACAGAATATAGAAAAAATTCTGTTAAACAAACTTTGCAAAGTTAATGTAATCCACCAAAAATGGAAACATGAGTCATAAATTCACAGTTTTCGAGGTCGAAAATTGAGTAACTGCATTTTTTGTAACAACAAACAATCGAGAATTCGGCGAGCCACGTTGTGAAAATATACTTTTTATTTCCGTTTGAAGGTAAAACGTTAAAATTGGTCAAGAGTTTCAAGCATTTGTAGTGTGCCGGCAACTGTGGGCTCGGTCGCTCTAGAGGCATTTACGTTAAAGTCAAAAAGATGTCACACATTTTTGTTCATAACATTACTTTAGCAAGTTTCATCATTTTAGATCTGCTGAGAGTGATGCAGAGATTTTTGAGTGTTGGAATATTTCTTGTTTCAGCAGATGGGATGAATTCCTTTCAACACAATATGGACGTACAATAGCAATATCGTTGTGATTTGGTATGGTCATATAGGCCTGTGCTGCGTAAGCCTAATTATCATCCCTTGCCTATATTCGAATTCGCTCTTCCTTTGCATTGATTCCATAATTTGAAAACCAAGTGGTCAAAAGTAGTTTTTTGACTAGTTTGCCAGTCTGGACGCAATTTTCATAGATTTTTGCCATTACGGGCATCGATTGTGATGGAAGTAGAAGTAGTCTTGGAAAAGAAAATTTAAGTATTAGAATCGTTTAGAAAATTTAAACATGTGTTACCTGGCTGTCATATCAGAATTCCATAAACATTTATAAGCTGTTGAACATGGAGCAAATATTTGTGTAAACCAAGCTCACAACAGACAACAATTCGTAAAGACACATTTTTTATATATTATGCTTCATTTATTATGAATTAAGGCACCTAATAAGACGTAAAAATAAATATTATCTATAGTTTCCTCACAAAATATTGTACATTATATAATTCTTATGAAAATATACATTTACTAGCTGACCCGGCGAACTCCGTATTGCCTTTTTAAAGTACCTTTCTTAAGACGGCGGATGGGTAATCAAAGATGGCGGATGGGAAATTTCAATAAAATAATATATTGATTTTATCTGCCATATCTGATCACGAAACAGATGTTATATACGAATGCCACATCCGTTATAATGACGGAGCTGATACCCATATTGATTTAATAGAATTTTCCCATCCGCCACCTTTGATTTTCCATCCGCCATCTTCGATTTCCCATTTGCCATCTTTGATCACGAAATATATGTTGTATTTGCGGAATGCAAATACAACATATATTTAGCTTAAAACATCGGAGAGCGTATGCTCTCCGATGGGTATCCATATTGACTTTAATTTTGTTTCATCCGCCATCTTTGATCACGAAATAGATGGTGTATTTGGATTCGCCATCCCTTAAAACATCGGAGACGATAACCATATTGATTTTTTAAAACTTTCCCATCAGCAATCTTTGATTTCCCATCCGCCATCTTTGATCACGAAATGGATGTTGGATTTGGATTCCCCATCCCTATTCCCTTTAAATATTGGAGACGATACCAATATTTATTTAAAAAAAAGATCCATCCGCCATCTTTGATCACGAAATAGATGGTGATTTGAATTCCCCATTCCTTAAAATATCGGAGATGATAACCATATCAACTTTACAAAAAATCCCGCCCGGCATCTTTGATTTGCTATCCTCCATCTTTGATCACGAAATAGATGATGTATTTGGATTCACCATCCCTTAAATCATCAGAGACTAGACCCATACTGATTTTTAAAATTTTTTCTATCCGCCATCTTTGATTACCTATCCGCCATCTTGAATCACGAAATAGATGTTGTATTTGGATTCCCCATCCCTTTAAACATCGGAGACGATACCCATATTGATTTAAAAAAAAAATCCCATCCGCCATCTTTGATCACGAAATAGATGGTGTTTTTGAATTCCCCATTCCTTAAAATATGGGAGACGATACCCATATCGACCTTAAAAGAAATCCCGTCCGCCATCTTTGATTTCCTATCCGCCATCTTTGATCACGAAATAGATGTTGTATTTGGATTCTCCATCCCTTAAATCATCAGAGACGATACCCATATTGATTTTTTAAATTTTTCCCATCCGCCATCTTTGATTACCCATCCGCCATCTTGAATCACGAAATAGATGTTGTATTTGGAGTCCCCATCCCTTTAAACATCGGAGAAGATACCCATATTGATTTAAAAAAAAATCTCATCCGCCATCTTTGATCACGAAATAGATGGTGTTTTTGAATTCCCCATTCCTTAAAATATCGGAGACGATACCCATATCGACCTTAAAAGAAATCCCGTTCGCCATCTTTGATATCCTATCCGCCATCTTTGATCACGAAATAGATGTTGTATTTGGATTCTCCATCCCTTAAATCATCAGAGACGATACCCATATTGATTTTTAAAATTTTTCCCATCCGCCATCTTTGATTTCCCATTCACCATCTTGAATCACGAAACAGATGTTATATTTGGATTCCCCATCCCTTTTAACATCGCAGACGATACCAATATTGTTTTTTTTTAATTTGCCCATCCACCATCTTTGATTTCCCATCCGCCATCTTTGATCACAAAATGTTGTATTTCGATTCCCCACCCCTTAAAGTATCGAAGGCGATACCCATATTGACTTTTTTAATTTTCTGACCCGCCATCTTTGATTTCCCGTCCGCCATCTTGGATCACTAAATAAATTTCATATTATTAATCAGCGTCCCGAAAATCTCGAAAACGATACCCATATAGATTGTATCCCATTCGTTTAGCCTTTTTTTGCCTTTGCCCCAACCCTCCCCCTTCTCGTTTGACCATTTTATTATTTTTGTTTGGCCCCTAAAAGTTGTGGCGTAATTTTATTTAGCCTATATATGTATAGCCTTTCGGAATAATTGGGCTATCATAGACAATAACAATTTTTAAAATCCGACTGCTAGTTCCTGAGATTAGCCGACATTATCTTTTAGCCTTTTTAGCCTTTCGCCCGACCCCAAAGGGTCGAAGCGTTATGTTATATAGATCATTTGATATTTTTCAGATCCAACCGGTAGTTCCTGAGATTAGCGCGTTCAAACAAACAAACAAACAACCAAACAAACAAACTCTTCCGCTTTATTATCTTAGTATAGATAGATGTAAAAGCAAAATATGTTTATTGTGGGTTATCCTTGGAAGATAGACATATACCATTGCGGACTTTTTTGTAGATCTATTAGAGAGGTACAATTCTACCATACATTGTTTTGTTATTACTCGAATGGTTTTGGCAGCGTTTTCGAGGAAAGCTCCCGATCGGCTCAATTTTTGCCGGCGCGTTGAACTAATATCGTCGTAATATCGTCAGTTTGCACAAAACCTAAACTTATTATACACTAAAACCTTCCTCAAGAATCACTCTCGATGTTGTTGAAAACCGTATAAAAATTTGTCCAGTACTTTTCGAGTTTTAAGCGAACAGACAGACAGACACCGCGGCGGGGGACTTTGTTTTATAATATGTATAGAAACACCACGAACAAATTACACCACAAAGAAAAGCGTCAAACAAAATAAGGAAACTTAAACAACCCTAGATAAAAAAAAACTTATTGCACTGTTTCAGGCTATACGTATTCAATATGTATATTCGCGTGCCACTCGAAGCTCTAACAAGGACATTCCCGTCAATAAGCTCATAGAATTTTTTTCATACTTCTTTTTACGCATGGGGTTCTAACCCGAAAACTTTCTGTAAATCCGTTCCGCATTTCCTTCGGGACGCACAAAAAGAGTATTTCTGTGAAATTTCACGAAAATTGGTTGGAAATGGTGCGGCGTTATATCACAAATTGTGATATTAGGACACACCAATGAACGTACAGAGAGCTACTTGGACAAAATATGTAGTAAGAGACTCACATACAAAGTATACAAAGGTATTCAAGTAACATTTTGGTTTTGCAGCCCAGATTTTGGTTAAGTACTTATCGTAAAATAATTGATCTGCTTAAGCGGTAGAAATAAGCTCGTATATTGCTTTACGTATTGAAATATCTTCTGGGACATAGCATTCGACGATGCACGATGTGACGATAACAACAAATGGTAAAGAGTTCCATAATAATAACACTACTGCCAAAACAAAAACTACAATGATATTTTGATGTCTATGGAAAATAATGAAAATGTGTGTAATCTATGTGAAAGATATACCACTAATAAGAAAAAAAACTTTAAATAGCAGTTAAATTGCAGTGATACAGCATTGCTCCTCACCTGCCCTTTAAGTGACTTATTAAAATGCTTCTTAAAACAAACATGGAATATTATCCCGTATTTTATAGTAAAGTTTGCAGTCGAAGAGCCTCTAATGCATTTTGTTGAAATAAGTTTCAAACCAACAGTAAAACATAACAGCGCGCTGTTTGTCAGAGTATCGCACTTAGAATATTAGTATGGCAACGATCGATGAATGTGTGAATATTTATATGGCACAGTATACATAATAAAATGGGTCATCCGCCCTATGGTTTGAGTTCTCCTTCGGCACTACACTATCGGTGTAAAGAATGTTACGAGTTTAATCCCCGCACTGAGCACTGAACAGATGTGTGATTCACAGATATGTGAAGGTTTTAGCATCGTTTATTTCAGCCATTGTATAGCTTTTAGGAAATTAGGCTATGAGGCTAATGAGAATCTAGCTTTTCCAGGGAGAAGAATCCTGAATAAAATCAACTTTCATTTCACAATATTCATATAAACCGGTTATACTAGTAAGCGGACCCCAGATTAAAACTGGGGTAACGCTAAGAGGATGATGATATAAACCACTTAATAATATGAAATAAATAAAAGGCTTTGGTATTTTTTTTATTAAATATTGTGTGAAAATACCAAAGCCTTTCGCAGAATAAACAATGGTGTTTTTTGTATGCATATGGAAGGGCTAAGTTCCTTTATCAAGTCTATAAACGTTATCTGACAATGAAGCAGCTCTTAGACATTTATGCCTTAAATCTGCATTGTCATTCGTAAATTATAGCAGCAGGCCATATTTCATGCAACGACCGCGGCGGTTGGACGTGTACGTGAATTATGACGTCAGCAGCCGACCGGGATACGACCTGCGACACGTCACTGCATCGGCATTGGACCTTGTTTCCGATAGCTCAATAAATCTGCTCAAACTTTGTCATTTTGAACGGTTAATGAGGGTAAAAACCTGAACTTATTGTGGCGTATTACAATATATATTTTCGCTCTCTTGGGCTTAAAAGGTTTTAAATGTGATTGCTTTAACCCCGCCCGCGCGGGACGTTAAAAAAAAAAATGGCCGGTAGTGCAGGCTGCTTTACCTCTTGATCGAGCAACAGCTGACCGGCGTCATTATTTTACCTATATCTCAGTTAGTTTTCAACGTATCACAAAAATAATGACGGTTTTTGCATCCTTGTAATATGCTTAGAAAACTTATTATAGATATATGATGTATAATTACATTTTCTTTGCAGTTCGATGAAATAAAACTCGAAAACATGAAAAAATCCTCTTCAATGAAACTTTTAACACACACTATCTCACAAATATTTAGCATATTAGCAATTATTCACATCACTTTATATACCTTACTTAATAATGTATTGAATTTAATCAACAGTTTATATCAACTTCACTTATATTTTTATAAATCAACAAAAGTTTAAACACATAATCGGAATACGAAACGGCCGCCATAATCGCGCGCGAAACTGTGCCGACTTAGATACACTTTCGTAAATATCAAAACCATAAGTTTATTATTTTATTATTATTTACCCATTAGTTTGTGATAAATAAGAAAGATTATGAGTAATAGAACCGACTTTTAACTACATAATCTTACAAAACTGAAATGCGGACGGGTGTATTTACAACTTGCCGCCATTTTTGATAATGATATTTTGAAAATCCTTTTTCGTTATAATTTATACAATGATCATATCTTAACTATATTTTATAGCAAACAAGATTAGTTTCCGAGTATAATGACATATAATACATATAGTGAAATTACGAGATTGCGACGCTACACGTTTTTCAAAGCAGAGCTGTCGTCAATCTAACGCGCGCGAAATCGAACTTGTGGCAAACAATTTTCAGTCGTTATTATTGCAAAAAAAGTCTTTAAAAACGACAGCCAATTACAATGCAGAATCAAAAAGAATATTCATACTTTGCAATATTGGAACATAATCTTATTGGTGGAATTATTTTAACGTCATTTCAAGTAGTGAAACATGGCGCTGTCGTTGCGGGACATACGTGTTTCCCGCAAGCGCTGGACGGAACAAATTTTACTGGGACATACGTATGTCCCGCCTGCGTTCCAGAGGTTAATAAAAATAGTCTACGAATACAAAGGATTACGTTCAGCCGATAAATACGAATTGGAGAATCGTATTTACTTTACGAACACTTAGCTTTATGGAGCGTGTAATCTTAAATACGATTTATGTGGTAATCTTTGGCAAACTATAAAAGCAAAAGAAACACGTAGACTTTAGATATATGTTTATGATTGAGGCTGAAATAATTAAATCCTCATTGCCTGGCGTAAACGGAAGTGGCGAAACAATCGCGCACTGGCACATTAAATACACCGTGACGTTTATTTAAGTTTTGTTTTTAAGAACGTCTTTAAATTCAAACATCTTAGATAAAAACAAAATGTAAAGTAAAGCCAAAAGCGGCCAGCAATAAAAGCTCCTCGCCCTAGATCTCTACCACGAGTGCGATGAATCTCTTAATCCGAATAGAGTGTAGGACATTTTCCTGTGCCTCTAACGAAAACAAATTAAGCCCACCTGTCTCACAGTAGACCAGGATTAAAGACAGTCGAGACATTAGCCACGAGTAATATGTACTTGTATGAGGTAAGCGACCGAGTTTTGTTATTTTATTAGTGCTCTAGATATTAGGTAACTTAGTGTTAATTTGTTTATAAATACTATGGAGAATAGGCGTAACTTTATGACCCGATGAGAATAAGTAGGTTCGTATTTTATTTATAGACTCACGCCTTTATCCCCGAAGGGGTAGGCAGAGGTGTAATATTACGGTTCACCCTTGTTTGATCGAACAACGTTTGATATAATATTACTAAATCGAACAACGTTTAAGAAAATCATCACTTTGTATAATATCGTTTGACAGAATTTTCAGTTCATCGAATATTTATTTGCTATAACAACATTTGCGCTAATGATCAAAGGGTATAATGTTCATTTGATGTAATGTTCAGATGGTATAACCATGTATTTTATCGAATATTCAATTGGTGTAATGTAATGCAGAAAAGAAAACATTGTAAATATTTGAAAAAATATTTATTTTGAACAAGAAAACAGTTAAACTAATCTTAAATTACTTGCAATTGCTTTTAGTAAATCCAGTTCTGTATACGTTTCAAAATTGCGCAATATGGTCTCAATATTGTCATTTTTTTTAGTGCAAATCTTCTTCTGCTTTGCACTAGGTTCTCCATGTAAAATACACTGTATTTTTCCTTCAACTATATTCATTTCGGCAAGCAGTATAGTAGACAGTTCATAAAATCCGGGGTTTCTTTTATCGACTATACTATTTAACATGTGGTGCCACGCTTCCACATTATTTTGTGTGTGAATAGAGAATAAACTGAACAACTTCAGTTTATTAAACTAGTGTGAAGAATGTGGACTAATTTGACGGAGCCCTGCTTCGCAGGGCTCCTATTTTTGGGTTAAGGGTCAAAAGAGAACCCTAACCTAACCTAACCGAGTCGGATTGCACTGAGTCGGGGTGTTAACGATAATTAATTCAACTTCAGGTTATTAAACTAGTGTGAAGAATGTAGACAAAGTTGACGGAGCCCTGCTTCGCAGGGCTCCTATTTTTCGGTTAAGGGTCAAAAGAGAACCCTAACCTAACCTAACCTATCCGAGTCGGGTTGCACTGAGTCGGGGTGTTAACGATAATTAATTTCGACCTAACAATATTATGTATTATTTTCATAATTATATCAAATTTTGATTATGTCAAGAGTCGATTATGAGATGTGTTACTTATGAAAACTAATTATTATGATATATGTTGTTATAGAAAGTCATTTTATGGCAAATAAAAGTTATCACTGTTGAGTTGTTAAGGCAAACGTTATTAGTATAAATGATAATAGTGCAAGTTAATGGTTAAATTCTAATAATTTACAAATTAATATTGATAAGACAAAAATGATCCAATTCCAGACATATAAAAGAAAACCATTGACATTAAATATTAAATATAATAATACGAAGATTGAAGAAGTTGTAAGTACAAAATTTCTAGGTATAAAGTTGGATCAGAATTGCAACTGGAAATCACATATAGATTACGTTTGTGACAAACTCGACAGATTTGTTTATGCTATAAAAAGGTTAAGAGTTACGGTATCCACAGAAGCAGCTCTGTGTGCATATCACGGATACGTTTCGTCCGTACTCTCATATGGTCTCTTACTGTGGGGAAATTCGGTGGATATTATAAAAGCGTTCAGAGTGCAAAAAAAATGTGTGCGTGCAATCTGTGGAGCCAGACAGTTGTAAACACTTGTTTAAAAAATACAATATTATGCCATTACCATGTATGTACATTAAAGAATTATGCCTATTTGTACAAAAACATCCAGAATTATTTATTAAGAACAAAGATGTAACGAAACGCAATGTTGCTCCCAGAAATAAGCATAAATTATGTTTACCGCAATGCAAGCTCGAATTGTATAGAAGGAATTCGTACGTAAATGCCATAAAGGTATATAACAAATTACCCAATGACTTTAAAGATTTACCTTTGATCTATTTTAAAAAAAAGTTGACAGAGTGGTTAAAAGATAAATGTTTTTACGATCTAAATGAATATATGACATATCGCGGCGAAGAAAATTAATCAATAATATTGGTATATACCTTATGAGTTATGACTTTAGTTAATGTAAGATCAAAAAAGCTTTGACATTTAAAATGTAATTGTGGACTGCATTTATTATTTATTTATTATTATTATTATAGACAAAATAAAAGTAATTTCTTTCTATATCTTGAACTGACATATATATTATTACCTTGACATTGTTTAATTAATCAGTGTCACAATTATCATTTAATAAGAGTTCATATTAATTTGTTGTTTTATTAAGGTTGTAAAATAATTAACATTAAAATAATAAGTATCATTTATGTTTGTGTACTAAAACAAATATTTGCATACCATATGTAATGGTAGAATGTAAATGGGCCATTTTATATTTAAGATCATACTCTGTATACCTACATTCTGGCAAATAAAGGACTTTGACTTTGACTTTGACTTTGACTTTAATATTATGATCGGGGATGATTATGGCAAACAATATTAGTGCAAATGAATTTATGGAAAACGAGAGAATACAGAACTAAATATTCAATACGATCTTTCGACTAAATCATTATTAGTGTAGTGAAACATTAGTTTAAATAAAATTAGTGCATTTGAAAATTCGGCGAAATGAAATTAGTTCAAATGAAATTAGTTCAAATAAATAATTACGCTAAATAAAAATTTACCAATGAATTATTCGGTCAAATGAATAATTCTTCGAAATGACTTTATTGCAACTAAAATTCGATTTAGTAATATTATATCAAACGTTGTTCGATCAAACAAGGGTGACCCTAAGATTACACCCACACTTCGCCATGTTGTGAAATTTTAGGTCCCACGTAATAGGGTGCGAGTCTATCGACGTTACCGGACACATTGCCAGACTCCGTGCTGCTACTGATAATTCGGAAAAACCAAGTAACACTTTTGCGTGACCCGGGAATCGAACCCGAGACCTCCTGATCAGCAGTCGCATATGATATCCACTGGACCACGGAGGTAGTCTGTTCACACATGTGTACAAGATAGAGTCTGATATTTAGCTATTAGTTCATGCTTGCATGGTGAAGAAGTAATTCAAGTGGATTGAAGGTTAAATTGCCTGAACCGCATCACTACTTCATATTTAAATCAAACGCATGTACAAAATATCAATGATTTTAAAAATATATCTTTTTTGACGTGTGGTTGAGGGCATAGAATACAAGTGTCACCACCCCCTATCTTCCCGTGGGTGTCGTAAGAGGCGACTAAGGGATAACACGATGCAAATACCATCTTTGCGTAGAGACGGAAAACTCGACATCAAACCCTATACGACTGCCTCATTGGTCTCGCGGCATAAATGTGCGCGTGGGATAGGGAGGTCCCGGGTTAGATTCCTGGGTCGGGCATTGTTATTGGGTTTTTCTGTCACGAAATTCTCGGTAGCAGCACGGAGTCTGGAAATGTGCCCGGTACGGCAATAGGCTCGCCCCTTATTACGTGGGACTAAAGTATATCTGGCGAAAAGTGGGTGTAGAAATATACCTCTGCCTACCCCTTCGGTGATAAAAGGCGTGACGATATGTATGTATGTATGTATCTTTTTTAATCTGCTTTTTAAATATTCAGTTAAAAAGCACTAAGGCTACATAGGATATCGTTTTGTTCCGAATATATTTTTTATCCCACTAAACTTGTGTTAATATGCCTATCTATGGCGCGGAATTAATTAGATCACCAATATATTAGACATATTAGTACACCAATATAATTATTAGACATTGTCATTTGTGAGAAGAAACTTAAAAAGCCATACTTGCCCGTCATCGGGCCTTTGTATTTGATTCAGTCTTACCCCACAAAGCGCGCCAATAGATATTTCATATAAAAAACCAATTAGATCACCAATATATTAGACATATTAGTACACCAATATAATTATTAGACATTGTCATTTGTGAGAAGAAACTTAAAAAGCCATACTTGCCCGTCATCGTGCCTTTGTATTTGATTCAGTCTTACCCCACAAAGCGCGTCAATAGATATTTCATATAAAAAATCAATTAGATCACCAATATATTAGACATATTAGTACACCAATATAATTATTAGACATTGTCATTTGTGAGAAGAAACTTAAAAAGCCATACTTGCCCGTCATCGGGCCTTTGTATTTGATTCAGTCTTACCCCACAAAGCGCGTCAATAGATATTTCATATAAAAAACCAATAACACTACGCTCATCCAGGCAATTGAATACGGGCCCATAAACGTAAGCCAGGAGGTAGAAGGAGTCCGTATTGGCCACCTAGTAATATATACCGACGACCGGTTGGTGTACTGGGAGTATAAGCGAGTGCTATGCCGATGGTTGCGGGTCCGATTACCGCTCAAGTCAAACATTTGTGTGCGTGAACGCTATTTGTCTTGGTCTGGGTGTTTCCATGTATATTATGTACGTATTTACAAAAGAAATTATATATGTATGTTTATCCATTATCTGGTACCCACAGTACGTGCTCTGCTTAATTTGGGACTACATAATGTTATGCGTAGGTATGTAAAAAAAATATAAAATCTTACTGTTACATCATTTTTCGATAAAAACCGTATAAATGAATTGGTAGATAACTTAAAAAAAATGCATCATAATTGTAAATTTAACCGGAAAGTGAATCCAAATCAAATAATATCCAAAGGCCCTGTGAAGACTTTACCGGGTCCATATTAGCTCACCTAAAGTTCTTTACCCGAAATTGTTCTTTCTAATGATTTTTAATCTGAATGATCACTCTTCCTAAAATTTTTCATCCTAAAGTTTTAATTCGATAGGCGATGTTCATAACACTCACGTTTCCGAATATTGTAATGATATTATTAATATCATTAATGTAAATATATTTAAACTCCTACTGTTTTTTATCATAACGCTTTTATTCCTAAAGATAATTACAATAATATTTTCACTCATACTCAGAAAGAAACATTTACCAAGTGAAATAAACATATATGACACTTTTACCAAGACAGTTTTAGCCTTATATTTAGGTGTTTTATACGATAGATTCGAGAAAATAAACGATTTGCAAAAATAACACTTTTTGGCAAAAAAATTCTAAGTCCTCGCACCGTAGCGCCCCCAAGGCTACATTCCAACCGAAATTCATAAAACACGACTCATTTACGGTTATGTTTATGGCCTGGGAGTCTATACCGCAGTGTTAACCGTACCTAAACCAATAACTATAGGTCTTCGCCGGCTGCTGCCGCGACACGCTCGCTTCGCTCGCTCGGCTCGTGCATTGTGGTCACAGTTCTAACCTAACCTAAACCAATAATTATTATACGACCGATTCGTTTCTGGAGCTTGACCATTGTACTATTATTCTTATTTGTTATACATGTTATGTGGAAATAAAGTTACGCAAAATTAATGTATATACTACTGATTATTATCAATAAAAAGAAATCTAAGCAAAAACGATATGACTTTGAATAATAGTGTAAAAGATAGTTATGTTGAGAAAATATAGGTAAACAAATAAAAGTATAATAGATGTTTATTGCTACTGACATTATGAAGTTGAATGCTTCGGAGTTATGAACATTAGAAACAGAGTAGTTAGGAATTGTGATTGAGAAATGTTAGGAAGAACATTTTCGGATTTCCAACTATCGGAGTTGAAAATTTAGGTGAACTTTGGCCATTTCCTTACATTTACCAGCTTCCTTGGTTTCTATACTGCTCTTAGCCTTGACCGATTTTTTATGCATTAAAGTATAAATATTTGATAAGTTTGCTGAACCGGGTCAAACTCGCCCTTTGTGTTTCATACGGCACCGTCTTAATGTTAGAAAATGAACGTTGGCACTTGTGTCTCGTGTGACACCATTGTTATACCTATACGTTTTTGTGTAGGATGTAGGTGAACGAATTATTACAGTACTGGAACTTTTGTAATTGAATATAATAGTAGCTTTATGTTGTAGCTTTTCACTAAATGCGAAATTGATACGTTTACACTTTTATCAAGGGTGAACTATATTGATTTTGACGAAGTATGAATACAATTTCAGTTTATACTTCTATTATTTAAGACAAGCTCATACTAGTAATAATCTAGCACAGCTAAAGTCTTTGCAAACATGCAAACACCTCACACAGATATCACCCAGAATCAACAGGGTGTACCTGGGAATTTTGCCTGGAAAAGCCCTTCATGCACTATGAACGGTGCCCCAAAAATTTCGGGAAATCCTTTCATAGTGCACATCTACGGTACCCATACATGCCAAATTTTAGGTTCTTGACCCCAGTAGTTTCAACTGTGCGTTATCTAAAGTCAGTTATAAGTAATGCAAGAATTTTATACAAACAGATATCGAATTCATTGCAGTGCTACGAATCCATTGAGACACTCACTTACTTAGTCTAATACTAAAGTGGCATGCATGTCACGCTCCATCCCGCGGCAAAATTTTATTTTTGCTATTAACTTTTAATACTGAATTATGCTTCCAGTCGTCGTATCACTTTTATTTCGGCCATGATACATCTCACACGCGTGCTCGAGGTAACAATCAGTTTTATAGTTGATAAGCTTATAGCTCGCATATGGCTTTTTTGTTTTAAATGATAATAAAGAAATCTTATCAAAGTAAGATGTTTTACATTATGTTTTGTATAACGTGTACGGAGTGGATCAAAACGGTGTGGAGCAGAAAAGTGTGTGGGATGTCGATCTATTAAGACAATAAAAGGTTATCTGAAGCATAATGCCTATCTAAAAGTGGATAGATCGCACATTGATAAATCATTCTACAACCTATTATTTTATTATAGTCTCACGCCTGAATCCCCGAAGGGGTAGGCAGAGGTGTAAACGTTACATTTCGCCATGAATTTTTTAAGGTCCCACGTAATAGAGGGGGCGAGCCTATTGCCGTTAACGGGCACATCACCAGACTCCGGGCTGCTACTGAGTATTCGGAATAATCCAGTAACACTTTTGCCCGACCCGGGACCGCCGATCAGCAGTCGCATACGCATCCCTTGGACCACGGTAGTAGGTAGTAAATGTCAACTTACATGGTTCTGTACATCTTGTGCTGCTTTACAAATATTGTAGTTACAACGGTCCCAAATAACATGTAAAGCCTTATTAAAATGTATAGTTGCCAGATAATATTAATAACTCATTATATATCTTGCATTCATCATCATCACTAGACTTCGCCATAGTCCACCGCTGGATGTACTGGATGCACTTTGCATATAACGTCACTTCACTTAGCCGGAGGACGTCATACACAACTACATATCGAGCATTATTACTCTACAAATATATATAATTAGGAGCTTTACAATAACTCCGTAAGATCCTTTGAAGCTATTAAAGCATTACTTAAAGTAATTATCCGGGTGGAGATTGAATTCACCAATTTGGTACACTCACTGGAATTGATGAAGTGATTACCGAAACTAGTCCGTCTTCTATGTGGCTACGACTGTTACATAATATACAGCATTAAAAACAATAGGTACAATGCTTGTTTAGCTTAGTAGGAAATTCACTCTTTTTCAAACCCCATAAGATTCAAAATTCAACACTTTCTGCCTATAATTTAACCATTGACAGGAAAATACGTAACACTGTTTAGTCTTATATAGTACGCCATCATTCAAAGAAACGGTGGGGCATCTCCCCTATGTCACTGATCTGTTTCTATTGTGACTAAATTCTGTATAAGGTTTTGCGCTAATTAATTAACTCACTGTACCAGAACTAACACTATTGCTGTTGGTATATACTTACCTAATAAACGTATACCTGTACTTATATGCATCGCTTTCATGTGGAGTTGGTATGAGTCTGCTTTGAACATGGACTTATTATTTAATAATAAGTCCATGGCTTTGAATGAATAGCTTAAATTTGAAATAAAACTACTTGAGTCGGGGTTTATGGTGGTTTGTTTAGGTCCACTATTTTGAACTTTTAAATATCGAAGGACGTTATTTTCTGTGCCGATAAATGCTGCAGAACAATATTATCTTAATATCTTAATATATATAAATCTCCTGTCACGATGTTTGTTCGCGATGGATTCCTAAACTACTTAACCGATTTTAAATTAAATTGGCACACCGTGAGCAGTCTGGTCCAACTTGAGAGATAGGATAGCTTAGATCTTTAATTATATTCGCAATTTTATTTTATTGCAAATTATTTGTCTATAATTAATTGACAGTCACAATTATCTGTTAACTCCAAAAGATTCTAACAGATGTCGATCTTATATTAATAATTTCGTCAAGGAGTATGTACATCGAAACCTTACCTGAATAATAAAACATTAAAAAATAAAGATTTCGAGTCGACAACATGTATCCGCAAAATTCGGATTGTCGAGTATTTTGTTAAATTCTAATGATTCTGACAGACAAATCACAGTCGCCATATTGGCCCTATCATATTGGTCAAGTTTGCTTTGTACTAAGTAGTTTGTATGTGTAAATACTTTTTACAGTTATACATATAGTATCCGCCCAATAAAGGAGATTTGTGTTACCCCGAATATCTATCTATACTATCTATATCTATACTAATATAATAAAGCGGAAGAGTTTGTTTGTTTGTTTGTTTGTTTATTTGTTTGTTTGTTTGTTTGTTTGAACGCGCTAATCTCAGGAACTACCGTTCAGATCTGAAAAATTCTTTTTGTACACGATAGCCCAGTTATTCCGGAAGGCTATAGGCTATATAACATAACGCTTCGACCCTTTGGGGCCGGGCAAAAGGCTAAAAAGGCTAAAAGATAATTCCGGCTAATCTCAGGAACTAGCAGTCGGATTTTAAAAATTGTTATTGCCTATGATAGCCCAATTATTCCGAAAGGCTATGGGCTATATAAAATTACGCCAAAACATTTAGGGGCCAGACAAACATAATAAAATGGTCAAACGAGAAGGGGGAGGGTTGGGTCAAAGGCAAAAAAAGGCTAAACGAATAGGATACAATCTCTATGGGTATCGTTTTCGAGATTTTTGGGACGCTGATTATTAATATGAAATGTATTTAGTGATCCAAGATGGCGGACGGGAAATCAAAGATGGCGGATGAGAAAATTGTAAAATTCGATATGGGTATCGCCTTCGATATTTTAAGGGGTGAGGAATCGAAATACAACATCTATTTCGTGATCAAAGATGGCGGATGGGAAATCAAAGATGGCGGATGAGAAAATTTAAAAATTTAATATATATAAATCTCCTGTCACGATGTTTGTTCGCGATGGATTCCTAAACTACTTAACCGATTTTAAATTAAATTGGCACACCGTGAGCAGTCTGGTCCAACTTGAGAGATAGGATAGCTTAGATCTTTAATTATATTCGCAATTTTATTTTATTGCAAATTATTTGTCTATAATTAATTGACAGTCACAATTATCTGTTAACTCCAAAAGATTCTAACAGATGTCGATCTTATATTAATAATTTCGTCAAGGAGTATGTACATCGAAACCTTACCTGAATAATAAAACATTAAAAAATAAAGATTTCGAGTCGACAACATGTATCCGCAAAATTCGGATTGTCGAGTATTTTGTTAAATTCTAATGGTTCTGACAGACAAATCACAGTCGCCATATTGGCCCTATCATATTGGTCAAGTTTGCTTTGTACTAAGTAGTTTGTATGTGTAAATACTTTTTACAGTTATATAGTATCCGCCCAATAAAGGAGATTTGTGTTACCCCGAATATCTATCTATACTATCTATACTAATATAATATCTTAATATATATAAATCTCCTGTCACGATGTTTGTTCGCGATGGATTCCTAAACTACTTAACCGATTTTAAATTAAATTGGCACACCGTGAGCAGTCTGGTCCAACTTGAGAGATAGGATAGCTTAGATCTTTAATTATATTCGCAATTTTATTTTATTGCAAATTATTTGTCTATAATTAATTGACAGTCACAATTATCTGTTAACTCCAAAAGATTCTAACAGATGTCGATCTTATATTAATAATTTCGTCAAGGAGTATGTACATCGAAACCTTACCTGAATAATAAAACATTAAAAAATAAAGATTTCGAGTCGACAACATGTATCCGCAAAATTCGGATTGTCGAGTATTTTGTTAAATTCTAATGGTTCTGACAGACAAATCACAGTCGCCATATTGGCCCTATCATATTGGTCAAGTTTGCTTTGTACTACTTAAGTAGTTTGTATGTGTAAATACTTTTTACAGTTATACATATAGTATCCGCCCAATAAAGGAGATTTGTGTTACCCCGAATATCTATCTATACTATCTATATCTATACTAATATAATAAAGCGGAAGAGTTTGTTTGTTTGTTTGTTTGTTTATTTGTTTGTTTGTTTGTTTGTTTGAACGCGCTAATCTCAGGAACTACCGGTCAGATCTGAAAAATTCTTTTTGTACACGATAGCCCAGTTATTCCGGAAGGCTATAGGCTATATAACATAACGCTTCGACCCTTTGGGGCCGGGCAAAAGGCTAAAAAGGCTAAAAGATAATTCCGGCTAATCTCAGGAACTAGCAGTCGGATTTTAAAAATTGTTATTGCCTATGATAGCCCAATTATTCCGAAAGGCTATGGGCTATATAAAATTACGCCAAAACATTTAGGGGCCAGACAAACATAATAAAATGGTCAAACGAGAAGGGGGAGGGTTGGGTCAAAGGCAAAAAAAGGCTAAACGAATAGGATACAATCTCTATGGGTATCGTTTTCGAGATTTTTGGGACGCTGATTATTAATATGAAATGTATTTAGTGATCCAAGATGGCGGACGGGAAATCAAAGATGGCGGATGAGAAAATTGTAAAATTCGATATGGGTATCGCCTTCGATATTTTAAGGGGTGAGGAATCGAAATACAACATCTATTTCGTGATCAAAGATGGCGGATGGGAAATCAAAGATGGCGGATGAGAAAATTTAAAAATCAATATGGGTATCGTCTCTGATGATTTAAGGGATGGAGAATTCAAATACAATATGTATTTCGTGATCAAAGATGGTGGATGGGATTTTTTTTTAAATCGATATGTGTATCGTTTCTGATGTTCAAAGGGATGATGAATCCAAATACAACATCTATTTCGTGATCAAAGATGGCGGATAGGAAATCAAAGAGAGCACACGGGATTTTTTTTGTAAAGTCGATATGGGTATCGTCTCCGATATTTTAAGAAATAGGGAACTCAATATTATATAAAAATCTATGTTTGTTTGTTCATCATTTATAGACTCTGAAATGGTAAGAGATTAAGCGCTAAGTCAATGGTAACTTTAGAAAAGGGGCTTGGAAAAAAGGGAATTTAATAAAATCTCTTAAAAAGGCGATACGGAGTTCGCTGGGTCAGCTAGTTAATATATAAAATCCTTGCGTTACTGACTGACTGACAGACACGCTGCAGCCGAAGCTATTGGGCGCAGGAAGCTGAAATTTGGCATGTATGTTCCTTGGGGACCGTAGGGGTGCACTAAGAAGGGATTTACCGAAATTCCGATGGGATCGGCCAAAACGGGTAAATTTAAAAAAATGTGGGCGTAGCTGCTGGTACATATATAAAATCCTTGCGTTACTGACTGACTGACAGACACGCTACAGCCGAAACTATTGGGCGCAGGAAGCTGAAATTTGGCATGTATGTTCCTTGGGGACCGTAGGGGTGCATTAAGAAGGGATTTCCCGAAATTCCCACGGGATCGGCCAAAACGGGTAAATTAAAAAAAATGCAGGCGTAGCTGCTGGCGTCCTCTAGTTCTTTATAAAACTAGATTTATGAAGAGACCAGAAGGCCAATTCTCGTATTTAACAGACACTGACACTGATTTTTGACTGAACTGCGATTTAATTTTGAATTGACTCACAATTGGTATTCTGCTTCACTTAATCTCATTACAGTATAATTTCGATATAATCAATTTATAATCTCTTGTTGATCTCAGAGGTAATGTCAAAAACTCAAAAACAAAAACATGAATGTTGCCATTGTATGGGAAAATACATTAATAGGAATGGTAATTGGATGCCACTACGTTTCCGTGCCGAATTAAAATTAATATACAACTAAGTAATAAAATTTCGGTAAGTAAATGTATTGGTTCCTTGGATCGTGTGGATTATTTTCAATAGGTATAGCCATCGCAGCCCCAATCCACTCATACTTATTTTATAGATAAAACAATAACAAAGTAACAAACACTTATTTTGCTCAATTGTCGACAATAGTCAGCTGTGAACTGTCAAACCGTAGTATCATTTGGTTTTAGCTACAGTTTGACGTTTGTTGTACGTAAATAATTAGCAGAATACCGTCCACACTAGTTCACACTTGGTTCAACTTTCGATGTAGTCCCGATCTCATTCAAGTGTCAGTTAAGTTACGAGAATACCATTTATGACACCGAGACTAGATTGATATTGGAATTTAAACAAATATAATTACCAGAATTGGCCTTCTGATTAACAATCGGTTTTAAAATTACTCTTCCAAGCTTGTTAATAATATTGATTTAAATAAGTGCAGGCTGAAAACCATTAAAAATTATGTGACGGGCTTCGTGTTTGTGATACTGTTTTGTATATATATTATATTCGTGTTTGTTATTAATAATTTTTTCCACGTTAAGCCGTTCAAGTTGGCTAGTTTAAAACAGGTTTTAACATTCATAAAACTTAATTATATTTACAAACTCTATTTAGTTTGGGTCTAGTTGGGTGTTTCCCTATGTGATAGAATACTTTTTATAGAATTCTGTATTTATTTTAAGAGTATGTTATTTTCCACTCAATTTAGTAACTAAACCATCGCTACACATAATTGCTAACGTCATTCTCGTTCAGGCTAGCCCGGAAGAGATTTTATCGTAGTTTTATGTAGTTTTAATGTACTACATAATGTGGTGATTGATTTACAATATTATTCATTATGATTTACTACATAGCTATTTTGATAATATGGATGGATTTGTACGTAATATATTTTTAGCTCCACTTACTTGTCATCATTATCATAATTGACATCTTTTATCCGTCTGCAGAAAGCCGTCTTCGTACTTACGTCAGTGTATCGACTGTTCCTGCTTTGTAAGGACGGAGTATCGACAGAAGGGGAATCTGTGAGGCAGCCTTGTTACGTATGTTTTTAATATACTGCACGGCAGGGGAAAGGCTTATGGCTTTTTCAAGTAGAACGTGTTTTTATAAAGTGCTAGGTTTGTACTGTATTGTATTATAATTAAGTACTCGGATGTTTTGCAGTTCTCGATTATTTGAAATAGCGCGTATCGTGATCGATCCTAAGATCATTTTAAACGACGAGTTTGGACTATCTACCTATAATTGTAAAAATTAGACATAAAATAAAGAGTATAAGTTTGATATGTAACGATCTATTATGGGTGAAAAAGTTGCATGCTTATTTAAGCTCCTGAATTTCTAGATGTATTTAAGTGTTGGCTACGTCCTTTTCTTCGTTAAAACTCAAATACAGCTCATAGCAAGGGACAGCCTTTAAAAAAAGCACTAGAGGTACCGCTTGTGAGAACATGGATGTTATACTGCTAATCTGACCAAAAATACCAGTCTCAAGCTTGAAAATAGGCACAATCGTACATATATGTATCTTTCAATTTACAGTATAATAAATAGCCTTATATCGTCGCCTAGACTATTCTAAACGTATAGTTTTAGAATCCCTACATGCAAGTGGATAATACAATTACCTGCTATTAGATTACCGAGATTTAAGGCCAAAGCAAAGGCGCAACATTTAGCGGCAACAAGCGATTTAGAAACAGCATCGATGTTATTGCACGATTTAAATAGGTATGGCTTTGAGTCAGCTGTTACATGCAATATTGAAACCCTTGACAGAATGGGAAGTTGCAGTCAGATTTCTTACCAGAACAAAAGTCGATCATGATCATACAGCCTTTCGCATTATACTGCTGTACATAGACCTCCCCTAATTTGCGTTTCCCCCCACCAGCGCGGTATAGAAGGCCAGGCCTCTATACCGCGCTGGCCATCGGTTGACGGGTTGGTATAGGGTTTGATGACGTGTTGACTCTTTTCAAAGATAATATTTGCTTCGTGTATTTTCTTTAGTCACATAGTCTTATGGCACTTACCGAATAAAATTGAGTAGTGACACTTTGTTTTCTTAATCTGTCACCACGTGGAGAAAATAAAGTTGAAGATAATAGGTAGGTTCCTAGTATTAAAACACCCTTTTAGAGATTCGCACTATACTAAATATAAGCTAGTAGCCCTTGTAGGATTATATTCGTAGATGTAAAACTGCAACTTTCCAAGTGTTGTAACCAAGTGATAAAAAGTGCAGATGTTGTGAAGATCTGTTTTCTCCGCGAATTGGGTCATCTTATTGTGCCTTCCCGCTAGCTCGCGCTTGCTTGAATTCTTGGTGACGCCTTTGTCTTCTATACACACAGACTACAATACGTTGGAACAATTTCATCCCAGCTTGAACCTACAGCTCAAGTCGAATGTTTTTTTTTTAGATGTACTGTGTTCTCTTGTATAATATTCTTTTATATAGGTATACAATTTTAGGCTATAGGTACCTACTTGTTTCAAATAACACGTGTAGCTTGGTGGTTTAAGCGTCCACCTCGATGTTTAGGACTGTACTCAGTTTTTAGGTTTAATGCCTACCTACGTGAGACAGTCTTGGTGTAATCAAATACAAATCAACTAAGTATATGCAAAGGGGTGTAGGTACTTTGTGCCCGTTGATTAAATGTTAATAAAGTCCCCTACGAAACAAAATTTATTCTTACAGCGAAACTTGTGTTTTAAAGTAAGATAATTTTCCTTATGTTAGAAGCAGCTGGAAGTAAAAACTTAATTTGATATCATGAGTGGAGAGTAGGTATGTGAGCATTACACAATCATAGAATCGGTGCATTGCAACCGGCACAACATACAGCCTCAATATTCTTAAAGTTAACTATAATAAAACAAACTAGCAAGTTAACAATCGACATGTTTTTTTATTTTTGTACTTAGATTAGATATTTATACTATTGAAAAGTTAGAATAGAATTAATTTATTTTTAAAAGAAAAATAAATTGACAAGGATAATGGATATAAAAACTAACATTGACGAATAAAACAAAGACAAAAATGAAGGACCTACTTTAAATAAGTACCTACCTATTTAATTTGCTAAATGGGCATAGCTTAATTTTGAATCCCTTATAATATAAGAAGCCAATCAGAACCCCAATTGAAATTAACACATGATTTTGAACAAAATAAAAGTTTAAGATATTTAATGGCATTATTTTTAGGATTTTTACTAGCATCGTAATATTTTGTGACATAAAAAGCTGAATAGGTATATATTTTTGTATATACTTAGACGTGAGTGAGGAACATTTTATCTGGTTACAATCCGACAAAGATCGTCATAAACAGGCGGTTCCTAATGTCAAAGTGTTTGCACTATTCCCTTTGTATTTTTTTCTGTTACATCTTCCTATTATATTTACTCTGTTTATCCCATATGAAGCGAATGTATTTTACTTATAATATCAGTAAATTCTCGCTTAATAATATTGTTAGGATACCTTCCACAAAGAAAATGGTTTTGTTCTCCGTTATGCCGCCAGTTCCATTAGGAAATAAGCTTTTGCTCTTATCATTTGTATTAAACTCAGAAACAAGCATCGAAGGGACAATCAATAACATTGCGAAAATGCTTTTCCGCCTTTTCTTGTAAAGCGCCATCTATACGCCTCTGTCGGTTGATTCAGTAGAAGTTCGCACCTTTTCCACAGGGTGGCACTAGTTTATATAAGGTTGCTTTGTACTGGGGTGAGTAACAACGTCGTTCATAAGTAGTACCAAGTGTTTTGACATAGATGGCGCTAACCAGAAAATTCCCTTTGCAGTCTACATTTATGTGAAAGCGCGCGCGGTATTTGACTATTTGAGCTAAACTTTTCTAAAGTAAATCTTACATTCTGTCTATAAATATCCTCGATAATCTATGTTGCATACGTTATCATTTAAATACATTTTAGATGCCTATTTTTAATTACAATCTGGCAAGGTGTCTCTTTATTAATTCGTCAGTTCAAATGTCCTACTGTGCTTTCTATGTTATTAGCAACAGTGACAAATAATATTTTATAAGTACGTAGATACACTGATAGTTACCTAACTAAATAGCGCATTCTTAGATAGGATATGTACCTAAGTATAGCGCATATGTGCCCGTTGAAAAGAAAATAAGTACCTACTAAGAAGGTAACACGGCTAACAGTTCATCGAATGTATCTAATTAAATAAAACACTAAGCATACCATTATTGCTAGCCTCGTGCCTCGGACCAATTTTTTAAAATGATGTCGCCTTATAATTAAAATTGTAATACAATTAAGTAGGTATAGGTAAGTAGGATGGTAATGTTAGATATATGAGTGTAGCTTGATATGTAGGTATATATGTATAGCAAGTGTGTGAACCGTGCTGATTACAGCAATTCCGCTTAGTATCATTACTTACTAATAGTTATATGTGAGGGGGCGTTAATGTGCCTCTGTTACGACCAGATACTGCGCAAAATATGGCTGCCAATAGGCTCGAGACGGTGTGCCAGTAATGATTGGATGATCATTTGCAATTAGGAGCATTTGAGCACCATACGACATTTCGTAAGAAAACTATTAATTAATCAATTTTGAAATGAAATATTTATAAAAGTAAGAAAGGACCGCAATGTGAGAATATTTTTTTAGATAATCCATGAAGAAAAGAAAGTTGGCGGAGTGATTTTTGCGACGTCATATTAATTTTGGAGCCTTGTGAGAGACCTATTTGGAACGTATCTAGGTTGAAATGATGATAATGATATTAATTTTAAAAGTTGAATAAGTAGATAGCTTTGTGGGTATTAGAATTTTTGTTACATATTGTTATTAGAAGGCAGCGATAGCCGAGTGGAGAGACCGACAGACTGCTATGCAGAGGGTTTCGGGTTCGAATCCACGGCACGCACCAATGTCTTTTCGAAGTTATGTGCGTATTAAATTGTTAATTATCGCTTGCTAAACGGTGAAGGAAAACATCGTGAGGAAACCTGCATGTCTGAGAGTTCTCCACAATGTTCTCGAAAGACATGTGAAGTCTGCCAACCCGCACTTGGCCAGCGTGGTGGACTATGGCCATACCCTTCTCATAGTAAGAAGAGGCCCGTGCCCAGCAGTGGGACAGTATAAAGGGCTGATGATGAATTGTATATTAGTAATATCTACATAGTTCATAAAAAGTGATATCAAATGTTCATAATTAAATGACAGTTTTAAAGGATATTTGCATTAATTAAAATATTATGTTCATTTTCAAGTATAGGTACCTAAGTAGAGTGACAAGCGGCTTTTTTCGCATTTAATAGGACCATAATTTCCTGCCTTGTTCGCTAAATACGATATCAAAAAGGGTTTTAGTTACTGGTTATTCAAATCACACAGGTTGGTATAAGATCAAGTTCAATCAAGTTAATAAGTACCTACCTAGATAGAACCTAGTCAAAATGCTTACAAAGTTAGTCCCATCTTACATTTACTAGGAATTTTGTAAGTATGAAGAGTGAAGAGGAGTCCTTAAAGTTACAAATATACATAATACAGTGAACGGACACAAAAAGTTCCAGCCGTGACACAATTTTTATAAGGTGAAGTCACGCATGGGGATCGAACCCACAACACACAGTGCAGTTTTAAACGTCGAAATAACTGCTTAAATCACAAGTAATGTATATATTACAGCCAAAACTGAAACTGACTGTTTACTCAAACGCTGTATAAGAATCATAACATCAATGGCGATATTATGGACGCGTTTACAAAATTAGTAGGTACAAAATCGCGTCACTACAGCGACACAGCGGCAACAGTACGTACTACGTACGGTAATTTGCGGAAATGTAGTTCAACTAAATAACTTTGAGACTTAGAATTTTTTGTGATATGTATCTATGTGTTATAGGCCTGGCTGTGCAAATTACGTACCTACAAATAAGTTTCTTATTTTTATGTACCTAAAAGGACATTATTACTTTATTTTTTCCATTATGTTGATTCAGGATATATTTCGGTATTTAGATATTATTTTGTTTCTTGCGTTGAAATCTGGTAAGATTATGTGGACTGATGGTATACCATCCCACTCAAGTGTTGCGACTGGAACTCATAAAAGAGTAGACCTAGTAATGGCAGGTTGGGGCTCATTTTATTTGTTTTAGTGAGACCCTACCACTGGTACTAGTGAAGTAACCTTCCAAGGTTATTCGATGAGTCTTACTGGTACTCTTATGTGAGTAGAGCTAGGCATGCCGAGTTTGGGCTCATTTTGTTTGTACATAAAAGACCCTACCACTGGAACTTATGAAGTAACCTTCCAGGGTTATTCGATGACTCTTGCTGGTTCTTATATGTGAGTAGAGCTAGGCATGCCGAGTTTGGGCTCATTTTGTTTGTACATAAGAGACCCAACCACTGCAACTTATGAAGTAACCTTCCAGGGTTATTCAATGACTCTTGCTGGTACTCATATGTGAGTAGAGCTAGGCATGCCGAGCTTGGGCTCATTTTGTTTATACATAAGAGACCCTACCACTGAAACTTATGAAGTAAACTTCCAGGGTTATTCGATGACACTTGCTGGTACTCATATGTGAGTAGAGCTCGGCATGCCGAGTTTGGGCTCATTTTGTTTGTACATGAGAGACCCTACCACTGAAACTTATGAAGTAACCTCTCAGGGTTATTCGATGACTATTGCTGGTTCTTATATGTGAGTAGAGCTAGGCATGCCGAGTTTGGGCTCATTTTATTTGTAGATAAGAGACCCAACCACTGCAACTTATGAAGTAACCTTTCAGGGTTATTCAATGACTCTTGCTGGTTCTCATATGTGAGTAGAGCTAGGCATACCGAGTTTGGGCTCATTTTGTTTGTACATAAGTGACCCTACCACTGGAACTTATGAAGTAACCTTCCAGGGTTATTCGATGACTCTTGCTGGTACTCATATGGAAGTAAAGCTAGGCATGCCGAGTTTGGGCTCATTTTGTTTGTACATAAGAGACCCTACCACTGGAACTTATGAAGTAACCTTCCAGGGTTATTCGATCACTCTTGCTGGTACTCATATGTGAGTAGAGCTCGGCATGCCGAGTTTGGGCTCATTTTGTTTGTACATGAGAGACCCTACCACTGAAACTTATGAAGTAACCTCTCAGGGTTATTCGATGACTATTGCTGGTTCTTATATGTGAGTAGAGCTAGGCATGCCGAGTTTGGGCTCATTTTATTTGCAGATAAGAGACCCAACCACTGCAACTTATGAAGTAACCTTTCAGGGTTATTCAATGACTCTTGCTGGTTCTCATATGTGAGTAGAGCTAGGCATACCGAGTTTGGGCTCATTTTGTTTGTACATAAGTGACCCTACCACTGGAACTTATGAAGTAACCTTCCAGGGTTATTCGATGACTCTTGCTGGTACTCATATGGAAGTAAAGCTAGGCATGCCGAGTTTGGGCTCATTTTGTTTGTACATAAGAGACCCTACCACTGGAACTTATGAAGTAACCTTCCAGGGTTATTCGATCACTCTTGCTGGTACTCATATGTGAGTAGAGCTAGGCATACCGAGTTTGGGCTCATTTTGTATGAACATCAGAGACCCTACCACTGGAACATACCTAGCTCTACTCACATATGAGTACCACTAAGAGTCTTCGAATAAACCTGAAAAACCTGAAAGGTTACTTCATAAGTTGCAGTGGTTGGGTCTCTTATGTACAAACAAAATGAGCCCAAACTCGGCATGCCTAGCTCTACTCACATATGAGTACCAGCAAGAGTCATCGAATAACCCGGGAAGGTTACTTCATAAGTTCCAGTGGTAGGGTCACTTATGTACAAACAAAATGAACCCAAACTCGGCATGCCTAGCTCTACTGACATATAAGAACCAGCAATAGTCATCGAATAACCCTGGAAGGTTACTTCATAAGTTGCAGTGGTTGGGTCTCTTGTGTACAAACAAAATGAGCCCAAACTCGGCATGCCTAGCTCTACTCACATATGAGTACCAGCAAGAGTCATCGAATAACCCTGGAAGGTTACTTCATAAGTTCCAGTGGTAGGGTCACTTATGTACAAACAAAATGAACCCAAACTCGGCATGCCTAGCTCTACTGACATATGAGTACCAGTAAGAGTCATTGAATAACCCTGGAAGGTTACTTCATAAGTTCCAGTGGTAGGGTCACTTATGTACAAACAAAATGAACCCAAACTCGGCATGCCTAGCTCTACTGACATATGAGTACCAGTAAGAGTCATTGAATAACCCTGGAAGGTTACTTCATAAAATGCAGTGGTAGGGTCTCTTATGTACAAACAAAATGAGCCCAAACTCGGTATGCCTAGCTCTACTCAACCATGAGTACCAGCAAGAGTCATTGAATGACCATGGAAGGTTACTTCATAAGTTCCAGTGGTAGGGTCTCTTATGTACAAACAAAATGAGCCCAAACTCGGCATGCCTAGCTCTACTCACACATGAGTACCAGCAAGAGTCATTGAATAACCCTGGAAGGTTACCTCATAAGTTCCAGTGGTAGGGTCTCTTATGTACAAACAAAATGAACCCAAACTCGGCATGCCTAGCTCTACTCACATATAAGAACCAGCAATAGTCATCGAATAACCCTGGAAGTTTACTTCATAAGTTGCAGTGGTTGGGTCTCTTATGTACAAACAAAATGAGCCCAAACTCGGCATGCCTAGCTCTACTCACATATGAGTACCAGCAAGAGTCATCGAATAACCCTGGAAGGTTACTTCATAAGTTCCAGTGGTAGGGTCACTTATGTACAAACAAAATGAACCCAAACTCGGCATGCCTAGCTCTACTGACATATGAGTACCAGTAAGAGTCATTGAATAACCCTGGAAGGTTACTTCATAAAATGCAGTGGTAGGGTCTCTTATGTACAAACAAAATGAGCCCAAACTCGGCATGCGTAGCTTTACTCACACATGAGTACCAGCAAGAGTCATTGAATAACCCTGGAAGGTTACTTCATAAGTTCCAGTGGTAGGGTCTCTTATGTACAAACAAAATGAGCCCAAACTCGGCATGCCTAACTCTACTCACATATGAGTACCAGCAAGAGTCATCGAATAACCCTGGAAGGTTACTTCATAAGTTCCAGTGGTAGGGTCACTTATGTACAAACAAAATGAACCCAAACTCGACATGCCTAGCTGTACTGACATATGAGTACCAGTAACAGTCATTGAATAACCCTGGAAGGTTACTTCATAAAATGCAGTGGTAGGGTCTCTTATGTACAAACAAAATGAGCCCAAACTCGGCATGCCTAGCTCTACTCACACATGAGTACCAGCAAGAGTCATTGAATAACCCTGGAAGGTTACTTCATAAGTTCCAGTGGTAGGGTCTCTTATGTACAAACAAAATAAGCCCAAACTCGGCATGCCTAGCTCTACTCACATATGAGTACCAGCACGACTCATCGAATAACCTTGGAAGGTTACTTCACTAGTACCAGTGGTAGGGTCTCACCAAAACAAATAAAATGAGCCCCAACCTGGCATAACTAGGTCTACTCTTTTATGAGTTCCAGTCGCAACACTTGAACGGGATGGTATACCATCAGTCCAGATAATCTTACCAGATTTCAACGCAAGAAACAAAATAATATCTAAATACCGAAATATATCCTGACTCAACATAACGGAGAAAATAAAGTAATAATGTCCATTTATACAAAAGAAATTTACTTGTACGTAATCCGCACAGAATACGAGAAGTATCAAATTGATTTTAGCGAATATTTTGTATTCGTATATTGCTTTTTTCGTCTTCGGGCTGCAGCGACAAGCGACATAGAGTCCACTCCCGACGGCGCTCAAGCGCAGACTGAGATCTCATTGCAGAATTTGGATATATAAATCAAGAAAGTGGCTAAATAAAACGAACCTTATTGCCACACATTAAGACACACGTATGCGAGCAAAATAGAAGAAAAATGTAAGATGATTTTTTGCTTTTTTTGAGTCAATTTACAATATTTTGAAAAAAAAAAATCAAATTGTTTTTGAGTTGACTATATTTACTACCCTATTCTATCTTTGAAAATCTAAATAAATGTAAAAATAGAGAGAAAATTGTACCCAAAAATAGCAGTATATGCCTATTTTTGATTTAAGAGGCTGTTTCGAATCGATTTTACATTAATATTAATTAAATATTTTTTATTTATTTTCAAATTGATTTATAGATAAAAAAGTAATCAATTTATCGTAATCATTAGTTTTATTAGTTATTATCTAAAATTGTCGTAAAATGTACCGGAAATATGTGGTTTTTTGATACAAGCGTAAACGCGTCCTTAAGGCCGCAGTACACCTATAGTCCGTTCACAGTTATTTTACCTTTAACTGTTAGATTGGCCAACCTGGGCGTTGTGTTGCTATATTTGGTATATAATACTCCCATTTTAAATATACATGATTGATAAAAATGTACTTATTTTTTTATTGCCTAAGCGATCGTATTAAATATTTGGAAGTAATGTTTGTAACAAAACCTCTTGATATTGGCATGGCTATATGCATGTACATTTATTTTCTTACGAAATAACAAATTTCCTATGAAGATAAGTAGTTATAATAAAAATGTTGTCTATTTAATATATAAAGGTAAACGCATCATAATTACGCCAACGTGAGGTTCTAATTATCAAATACAAAAACTGCAAATTTAATTTTCATATTTATTTTGAATAAGAATGATGTGGGTGTAATATTACACCTCTGCCTACCCCTGCATGGAAACCGGCGTGAGTCTATAAGAATGATCCATGTGGACTGCCAATCTGACCACTTTGCGGCCATGAGCTTCAAGCATTTGAATTTTTGAAGCATTTCCACTAATATTGGGTAAAATGTTATGCACGGGTAACCCTATTTTACATTCCTGTCATCACAGAGTACAATTCCAACATAAAGAAAATAAACACCGACATCTGTCAGAGGTAAAATAACTGTGAACGGACTGTAGTAAACGTAACATAGTTTGACATTTTGACGACCGGTTGGCGCAGCGGGATCGGGAGTATAAGCGACTGCTACGCCGAAGGTCGCGGGTTCGATTCCCGCTCAAGTCACACATTTGTGTATGAACATGCATGTTTGTCTTGGTCTGGGTATTTCTTTGTATAATATGTAGGTATGTATTTACAAAAACAAAGTTGGTAAGTATATACGTATGTTTATCCATTATCTAGTACCCATAACACAAGCTCTGCTTAGCTTGGGACTAGATGGTGATGTGTGTATGTGGTAGAATATTATATATTATATTTATTATTATATATATAGTAGATATGACAATCAGATTGCGTTTTTAAATTATATGTGTTTAATGCTATTCATGTTTAGGCGAAGAGATAAAGCCTGTGCTTAGGGTAATTACTAATTATAGCCATGATGCTGGCCCCGCAGTGAAATTCAAAGATCATACTACGTTCAATTAGATATACCTACATTATATCAAATGACTCCTGCAAATCTTATAATTGAAAACAATTTATTATGCACTGTGTCGTAATTCTTTTGTGTTAATCATACATTTCTTTTTACAATCTCACACTACACTCTAGACACACAATCTAAAAACCTACATTCGTACAGCTAAGGTACTTACGTAATTACTTCGCACGAAGTAGTAAATAAATATAAAATAGTTCTTATAATCAATAAGATAAATTCATATTTAATGAATGTTACTGATAACAAAAACTTTCAAATTCAAAATTGATGTAAGTACATAATTTGTTTCGACTTCGCGCTGTCATGCGCCTTTCACAAAATAATTCATTGAATTCAAATTAATTATTTTCTTGTCGACCAAAATTATATTTAAATTCATTCAATAGGTATGTGAATGATGAATAAACAAAACAACATTCGCAAGAAAATGTAGGTTATCGTAGAAATTCTGCAATATTTCTAGTTTAATTTAAGTTTATAGCGTAGATATTTAGATTACGCCGAGACAGGAATGAAAGCTAGAAATTACGAGCAATACCAAATACTGTGCGCAATAAAACTAGGTGTATAAACAGGGGCAACATTGTTATCAGAGCAACTTGATTATACACCTAATACTTACATTTCGAACTTACTTTGTACTTACAGTTAGTTTTTCCCAGAGCTTTTATCAAGTATACAGCCAGAGCCATACTTCAATGCACGATAATAATCAGAAAAATACCGCTGCGTTCGTTATTACCTCCCTCAGCGTAACAATTACAAAATTAAATACCTAACAAGCTAGGCAAGGTAGTTTTTACAAAAATTGTTACAGATAAGGCTTGTAACAAACTTGTCGCCCGTTTCGTAGAATTTGCGGTGCAAGTATTTCTTTGCGTGCGATTTGTAGGCCAGGAGGATTGCCGCGTGGGTATAAAGTTGCTCTAATTTTTTTATATTTGGCGTTAACATTGCATCACCAAATGAAACACGTGATTGATTTGAACCATCTTAAATAAATAACATGCATACATACATAGAGTCACGCCTGTTTCCCCGAGGGGTAGGCAGAGACTACGGAACGCCATTTGCAACGATCCTGACATATCTCTCTTGCTTCATTCACTCCCATCAGATTCCTCATGCATGCTCTTCTGTTCAGGGTACTTCTAACCTGTCGCGTTTTTAGGATGTCTCCAGAGAACGTCCGCCTAGGTCTTCCCCTTCTATATCTGCTTGGTCAGTCTTTCGTCATGCATCCTCTCCACGTGCCCAAACCATCTTAGCATATATTTCTCGATGCTTGTCACTACATCTTCTTTTACCCCACAACACTCTCTTATCACACAATTCTTTACTCTGTCAGTCAAAGAAACACCACACATACTTCTCAGTGCTCTCATTTCTACAGCATTTATTCTACTTTCATGACTCTTCTGCCATACCCAACTATCACTACCATACATAAGAGTAGGTACTAACACCCCTCTATGCACAGCCAAACGTGCCTTTTTGGAAAATTGAATAAATAAATGCTAATAATATTGATGAATACCTGTAGGCGGTGCCGGTGTAGGTATCTAGAAAGGAATAAAATACATACGTGTTTTGTACAGAACAATAACCAAAACTGATCAAAATCTTTTGGTTTTGGCAATACAAAACAACAATTAGTGGACCACACAGATGGTGTGGGAATCAGCACCACAACACTCGAAGCTTGTGTGATTAAACTTCAACGCCTTGTGTCATAAATCAGTCAAAAGTGAACCTAATTTGAAATTTCCTATTTCTAAACTAAGCAAATAAACTGTTTGAAACTACGAAGCCCTAAATCATGACTTGCGTAATATAGTTCGCATGTACAATCAGTTTTATGCCTCAGACAATCTTATTACTAATGTTTGTAGGTTTATGTGAAGTATGTAACTAACTAGTAGGTATTCTTCTACGTTTTCCATTTGCTTTTCTCAAATACGTTGGCTTCAATGTAATCTGGCGTAGGTGTTTTAACGGATCAACTATCTGACCTTCGTTACCTAGCTAGAGTTGTGTTACCTTAGGTTAGAATATTGCTCATACTTACATCTTTCTTAGTATACCAAAATAATATGTAGGTATAAACTAATATTATATTTACTCCGCTTTTGAAACTGTTTCTGGGCCATCCATTATATTCTCTATAATGTATTATTCAAAATAAGAGACCAACAGACTGCTACGGAGAGTCTCGGGTATTATGAAATTCACTAAAATGTACGGTGTAAAACCTATTTATATTTGTATGCCAAAAGGGGCGAAATGTGAATATCTAAATTTGTTATGTTAGAGTTTAATGTACCATTTATCAAGCAAATAAATTATTTCTATTATATTCTTTTCAAACCCACAGCGTCCAGCACAGACTTTACAAAGTTGCGTATTACATTGTTAAATATCGCTTGCTAAACGGTGAAGTAAATCATAGAGATAAAACCTGCGTGTCTAAGAGTTCTCCATAATACTCTCGAACGACTTTTGAAGTCTACCAACCCGCACTATTGCCTTACCTTTCTCGCAATCAGAAGAGGCTGGTGCCCTGGAGTGGGTCAGATTATAAACAGACTGATGATGAGATTAGACTTGAATCGTCAGTTACTTAACGCAACTGTAGTGATTAGTATTTTGAGGCGTTGATATCTGAAATAAGAGAACTTTTTAAATAATTTCACCGTTAAATCTATGTATGCTTGGGAAAATTACAAAATTATATATTTTTGTAGTAATTCAATCTAAGATTGCTTAATGTCAGTTGTTTTGATATTTATGAAGGCTTCCAAACAAATTAATAAGTACCTTCATAGAAATTATCGAGTGTCACGCATGGAATCGTCCCGAATTTGCGTGCTCTTTGCGTCAATATTTTCAATCTACATCGAAGAAATGCTGGCGAACGTTGCAAGGGATAATATGCTTGCCAATAGGCTAACCACCAGGGATACTGAAGACCGTGCGAAGTGGAGGAGGTGCAGCTAGCAATGGACCCCGGGCTCCAAGGCGTGGATCTTGGATCGCAACCGAGACAGCGCTATGATGATGATGATTCGCTACAATATAACAGTTACGTCAAAAGTATATTTTAAGTACCTACTGCAGAAGATTTCCTATATAACAGATCATAATTTTTCATCATTTCATTTGGGTGTAATATTACACCTCTGCCTACCCCTTCGGGGATACAGGCGTGAGTCTATAAATAAATAAATAAAATAAATATTTTATCAGTATACCTTTAATTGCATACAAATTAACAATGTAATAATTTTATCTATGATATTAATTTAATTTACCCATCATGTTTATTAAACACGTCATGTTCAATTATCTCCTAGCGTCAATGTTACTAGTATTTCTACCGTATATGTGTGTTGAATTAGTCAGATTAATAAATAACATAAAATAGTAGAACAAATTAGACAATATGTATTGAATACATATTGTCGTACTTAGACAAGATAAATGAATATGTTATATGCGCGCACAAACCTCGTTTTTATTTGTTTGCCTTTTTACGGTACGTGGTAAAAATATATTTTAAATGAAATTAACAAAATATGTATGATATATAAAAGCATCAGCTGTTGTTTAGCTCGGCTTCGAAAATATTCATATACAGGTGTTAACAGTATTTTTTACTGAATGGGAATAGGTAACAAAACATAACACTCGTCTATTGCATGCAAACTTTAATTTTTCGATATGACCTGAAAAGGAAAAATAAAACGTGAAATTTCACATCGTTTGCTATGTCATATCAAAATTACTTAAATGTTTACCTCGAAACAAATATTGCTAAGTCGTCGGCAATATCAGTTTACTAAAACTTACGGTATTTACTCATTGTATATCTATGTTTGTACCAGTATCTTGATTATTTGCAACTATAAACTTCTGGGCCCTTTATAAGTAAAAGTAATTAGGGTCCACACATAAAAACTTTTGTTTAGGGTGCAATCAGATCGGTTTAATATTGGACCCGTTTATTATTTTAGTTTAGAAATTCGCCGGATAAATTGAATTCCTTACATAAAGTGGCGATCCTTGAAATACTTGGGCGCCAATTAAGATTTTGGCTGGGTTACCAGTTTGTTATCGACCTTATTTATTAGTATTTGATTTGTTAAGAATGTTAATTGTACCCGTTACAGTATTTAAGGCCGTTTAACAACAGTCGTTCTGATAAATAAAACTGAAGTTACTGTTATAATCACACAATTAATATGAAACACTTATTATTTTTATTGTTGCAGCTACATTATAATGTTTGACCGCGACATTGTAAGTTTTCTGACTTTCCAAATATTATGAAAGTTATGAAGCCACTTTAGCATCAGTCATTTTGCATTAGCAGCGCTTTGTAAGGCGCGAAGCACCATCTTAAATTAAAAAAAGTACTATTCTTATCGACATCTACCATAACAATATTGATTAAACTGTAGTAACAACTTTTATGTTTGTAAAAAACTATAATAAACACAACTGAGAAGTAAAAAACAAACTCAAATAATCGATAACAGTTTCAGCGTACAGCAGTCTAAGCAAAACTTTGTACAAAACAAACAAATAATACCTTACACTTAGACTAGCTTTCAGCCTATAAATTTTGTATAGCTTGTTGGTACCACAGAGAAAGTTTATCGTAGCCGCAGTAGAATTAAGCAATTACATGCAAGTTCTGAAACTTTACAGGGAAATGAGGAAAACGACAAACAACGTTTTATTTCCTAACATTTGCAATTCAATCGGTCTGGCTAGTTGAAATGACTTCACGACGTCAGATTAACTATAATTATGGCCGTTATTACCTATGTTCGAAATACTCGGTTTTGGATGTCTGGCTGGAATTGTTTTTGCTTGTGAATGAATACCTGCAAGTTTTTAGTTTCTTAGATTTATATTTTGGAATTTAGATGCATGTTCTTTACTTTGTTCTTTATGTACACACGGCTACTCGCCAAGCTATACACTTTGACCTTTGTACCGTTCTTATGGCGTAGGGAATAAGTATCAAAATCGTACTGCAACTGTTTAACTTGACTTGGCGCCGTGTGTACGTCAAAATTATTAGCATATACATTTATAATGTGAAGTATCATGGACTCGATAGTGGACATACATAGGAACGTGCAACGAATAAAGTGTTAAAAAGAAGTATCATAGACACGAAAGTCTAGTAGACATACGAACAAACTGCCATGCAGAGGGTATTGGGTTCCATCCCACGGTGCGCACCACTGACTTTTCGAAGTTATGTGCGTATGTGGTTAATCATCTTGCACCGTGTCTCGGAGATGACATCATAAAGATCTTTGATATGGGGACTCTACAATACCCTTGAATATACTGGCAAGCGTATCAGAACTATTCGAAAATATATATGTGTTATACAGGGTGGCGCTACCATAGGGGCACTTTTCGAACAGAGGCATAGCGTACAACATTCTGAAGCCTTGTACCAAAAATCAATTAAATCGGTGCAGTAGTTTAGCCACAATATCGATTTTAAGTTCCGCAATTTTTGCACATGCTTTGAATTTCACACAGCTGATACAAAACGGTCAACGACCCTACATTGCGCGCCGCGACTCACTACGATGCGGGCGCCGACTCGACGCCGCGCGAGTATTCCCGCATATCTTCGAGGACGCGCGAATGTTTTTTGTCAGGTTCAAGCATTTATGCACTTTATTGTAAAAAAATATAGTTGATTTTCAAGTGCGTTAATAGAATCCTCTCCACTGCGCTCCGTTTTATCTGCGCTGAGCCTAACTTCGGATGACGTCGAGGCATCTCGTCGGAGCGAGTCGGCGTGTGCAATGTAGGGTCGTTGACCGTTTTGTATCAGCTTTGTGGAATTCAAAGCATATGCAAAAATTGCGGAACTTAAAATCGATATTGTGGCTAAACTACTGCACCGATTTAATTGATTTTTGGTACAAGGCTTCAGAATGTTGTACGCTATGCCTCTGTTCAAAAAGTGCCCCTATGATAGCGCCACCCTGTATAAGCCATTAATATGTTAAAAGCTATTATTGTAGTAAAGCGCCACTTACAAATCCACGCACCCATATATACATTCAACCTGTAAAATACATTTTCGAATACATACGCAAAATCCTGTAATATGCGAGCCGGGATCTAAGATGACGGATTGTGTACCATTGAGAAATTTACCTACGAAAAAGTTATATTTTTAAACAGTTTTGTTAGAGAGATGGTTATAACATACTAGCTTCCACCGCGCATTCTATGTGTTATTCACTTGTGCGTTACTAGGGAGTTTTAATAAAATTTATAGTATTTCCATTAAGGGGTAACAAATAGTAGTGGGGATGTTATATTTTCATCATCAGGCCATTTTAATTTTTAACAGCAATAGAAATACACGCTCATATTTACGGTACAATTCATTTAATTTTGTTTACGTGTAGAAAATTATCGCTCACTGAGAGACAAAAACAATGGCAAGGGGTCCGTGACAACGGGACCCTAAAAACCCACAAGCACCATTAACCAGTCATCAGCAACAAAACCTAAAAACATTTACCGCAATACCACAAAGTTAAAACCATTAATGCGGCAAAATTTTCAACTAGCAACCGTCGCACGCCTACGTACCTACACTAATTTGCATTGAAAAATATTAAAAACAGGACATCGGCGTCGCTCTAAAATTTCATTATTTATATTTTCCGTCGGTCCGAGCGCTGCTGTTATGTAAATATAATTGTGCATGACGCACCGTACGAGTTTGGCGAAATGAGTTTGTAACGAGGGGCTGGACACGTGCCGCGTGCGGACTACGTGATGACTGACTATGCTATAGTTCTGGTTGATACTACTATAGTTCTCAAATGTTTTTGTACCCTGTTAAGCTTATGTTCCTGCCATGTTAATTGTTTGTATAATTAAAGTTGAGGAATCTGTGTTTTTAAAAGACGGACATACGGTACGCATAACGTAGGTGAAGCGCTCTCGTTCTTTTACTGTAACTTTACTTTTTAAAAGACAATTCCCGCAGTAGGACTAAATCCTGTGTCACTGAAAACTTTTCAAATAAACAACTAACAGAAATAATGAACAATTTATGAATCTCACAAAGTGTTGTCTTATAGTGTGAGGATCGAACTCACTCCTGTCGGCGCAGTATTAAACGGCGAGGTGGACGCTTAAACCACTACGCTAAACGTGTAGTCATTACAGTATTTTTTATAACATTGGAAAGATACAGAAGCGGATTGATGCGAGCGGCTTGAGATCTGTCGAGTGTCGTAGCGTACTTGAGGGATGCATAATATGTCCACCAATGGGAGATTTTTGATGGACATGATAATGATGATGAAAGATACTGTGAATGACTATTTCGGCATGATTCTGCATACTTAGGATACATATTTTATACCCTTATAATTAGTAATAGTTGATGTGTGGATGTGTAATTATTCTTCATTTGCCACATTTCAATCTTGTAAGCATTTAGACAAACTTAGCTTTGTTCGGCTTTGGGTAATCTAGCTTAGTCTTTACCAATACATAAAATCGAAATATGTGCTTTTAAATTGTCCAGTCTTGTAGATTTTGGATTAAATTAACTGGCCTTTCCTTAGAATTTCTTGGTACCCAATACCTATTCACAGAACATCGACGTAAGGTAACAGAACATGTTTTGTTCGGTCCGTGAATGTGTCAGAGGCCCCATTCTGTGTCCGTTCAGTCAACGTCTTGTGTGTCTTCAAGGAAAGCGGTCTCAATATTGCTTTGGAAACACATGTTTATGCACCGTGTTGCCGCCAAAGTGTGTCTACCATCAAACCACTTTAGTAAAGCGTAACGCTTAATAACAGGCTTTCCAAATAACACCAGTATAATATGGAAACTCCAATTACAGTCGACACCTCTACACACTAACACTGATAGCCACTCCAATTTTAAAGATAGTGCACTTAGTAACATGCTGTGTGTACCCATAATAACATACTGTCAAAATCATTTTACTTTTAACTTCGAGGGGAAAACCAACTCGATGGTGTATACAGGAGGTGTTATTAACTAGGTTTTCACTCTCGCGAAACAAACCATGAATAAGTAATTAAGTAGCAGACTTGAGAAATTATTAATCTTCTTTCAGTAGATTTAACAAGAATTTAAAGTCGAATTAATATCTCCTATTATTCCAAAGTCGTAGCCCAAGCATAGCGGACGCCAAAGGGAATGCCGCAGCCTTCGAATTGAAATTGGAATTGCTAACAGAAAGTGCTTGGAGAAACAATGGACGGGATATAATTGCGGGGTCCCGGGCGGGCGAGAACGCAAACGGAACTGAACGCACCATAATCCACGTAGCTGTAGCACTCCGTAGCAACGTAGACCGTAGCACTAACTGATGCCGAAACGTATAGAATGTGAGCTACGCTGATTTTCTATTTGACTTCCATACATGTATGAGTGCGCTACGGTTAATAATAAAATTACCGAACGGACGTTTGTATGATGACATCGATTCCATTCTTGCAATTTTCAAGTTAATGTAGGACATTTACATACATACATACATAGACTCACGCCTGTTTCACGGAGGGGTAGGCAGAGACTACGGAACGCCATTTGCAACGATCCTGACCTCTGAGAGAGGTATCTCTCGCTTCATTCACTCCCATCAAGTTTCTCATGCATGCTCTTCTGTTTAGGGTACTTCTGACCTGTCCTTTTTTTAGGATGTCTCCAATCTGGTCAGAGAACGTCCGCCTAGGTCTTCCCCTTCGTCCTGTCCCATTCACATTTGCCTTATATATCTTCTTTGTCAGTCTTTCGTCATCCATCCTCTCCATGTGCCCAAACCATCTTAATATGCCTTTCTCGATGCTTGTCACTACATCTTCTTTTACCCCACACCACTCTCTTATCACACTATTCTTTACTATGTCGGTCAAAGATATACCACACATACTTCTCAGTGCTCTCATTTCTACCGCATTTATTCTACTTTCAAGTCTCTTCTGCCATACCCAACTTTCACTACCATACATAAGGGTAGGCACTAACACCCCTCTATGCACAGCCAAACGTGCCTTTTTGGACATTTGCACTGTTAAATTAATTATTACGGCAGCTGTAATAATAAAAAATCGGTGATGGTATGGCGAATTCATAGCTTCTATTATTAGTTACTCTTAAAGTAGGTATAATTCTATTTTGACATAATATTGATAGCTAATAAACGAATGAACTAGTCATTAGCGATATCCATGTAAATCAAGTAATAAATATTAAATATACAAATGCCTCGCATTCAAAAAAAGGTTAAAATACACAGCCGCCCCAAAAATATTAATATTTTAATATAAGCAAAGGCGTGGCCGACTGGAGTGTCTTTTCGTAGGTTTGTGTATTATAACAGTACGACCGAACCGCGGCATAGTGAAGTGATTTCGAGTGACAGAACAGATAAAAATAAATCAAACTAATGATTAAGGCGGTAGTAGATGAAAACGTTATTTTATTTACTAAAATGATAAGTTTTAACTGTAAATCTTTAAAGAGGTCTGTTGAGTGTATAAAAAACTTGTGTAAATATGTGGATATTATTGCGCTGCAAGAGACCTGGCTGTTGCCACATGAAATATCAATTTTAGGTCACTTAGACTTAGATTTCAGTTATGTTGGTAAATCAGCGGTAGATACGTCGCTAGGGATATTAAGGGGAAGACCATACGGAGGTGTGGCTCTTTTGTGGAGGAAATCGTTGTTTACATGCGTAACTATTTTACCGTGTGCTAGCGACCGTATTGTGGCTATTGAAGAAACGACGTGCGATGGCCGTGACTTGTTATTGTTTAGTGTTTACATGCCGACTAGCTCTGTAGATAATTTAACCGAGTTTTGTGAATGTCTCAGTGAAATAGCTGCTATCTTTGAGAGTGAGAATGTTGAGTCTGGTTATATACTAGGGGATTTTAATGCGCACCCTGGGGAATTGTTTAGCCAGGAAATGTTATCTTTTTGTGATGAGCAGAGTTGGTGTTGTGCTGACTATAAGAACCTAGGTATAGACTCGGGCACTTTTACCTTTGTGAGTGATGCCTATTGTAGTAGACGTTGGCTTGACCATTGCCTGGTTTCTGAAGCAGCGTGGAAATCAGTGGAGAAGGTGGAAGTGTACCATAACGCCTATTGGTCAGACCACTTCCCACTCTGCATTCAGGTCAACCTGGGGATGGTGAGGCGAACGGATGCCTCAGCAAATCTTGAGGGCAAAGTAGTAGATAAAGTGAGGTGGGGGGAAAGATGTACTGACCAAATAGATTGCTATTACCATCTATGTATGCAAAAGCTTAGACTGGTCGATTTCCCAGCAGAGTTAAGCAACTGCTGCGATAACTTCTGCTTGAATAAAGAGCACACTGTAATAATTGATAACCTATACAAGAATATTGTTACGTCACTGCGAGAGGCGGCTGAGGGCAGTGCTGGTTTTGTGAGAAAAACTAGTAATAAACGTACTGTGATAGAGTGGAACAGACACGTTAGGGACGCTCATGGGTGCGCTAGAGTGGCTTTTAAAAACTGGGTTTGGCATGGGAAACCTCAATTTGGTCAGTTGTACATAGATATGCGAGAAACGAGCAGCAAAGTTTTTAAACAAAAACTTAAATATTGCCAGGACAACGAAGAACAAATTAAGTTGGATATAATAGCTTCAGAACATAAGAAAAAGCAGTTCAATAAATTTTGGAAGTCAACTCAGAAGTTAAATACTAGACCTGCTGTACCTCTGAGCGTTAATGGCATGTCTGAACCAGTGGAGATAGCGGATATGTTTAAAAAGCATTTCTCGGTGACACCACGGTTGCAAGTGAATGAGCAGGAGGGGTGCGGTGGGGTGAGACTTGGGTCGTCTCGGTGTGGTGTCGCCCGATTTACATCTCGTCAAAGGAGATAGGGAAGGTTATAGAAACCATGACTAGGGGTAAGTCTCCTGGTCATGATAACCTCAGTATAGAACATTTCCAACATGCCGGTCCGCATCTTCCTAGGGTCTTATCTATGCTGTATAACTTGTGTATTAGGCACTCATATCTGCTTGCTAAGTTGATGAGGACGATTGTTGTACCTATACTGAAAAATAAGAAAGGTGACGTCTCAGACAAAAGTTCTTGACAGTGTGCTTGAGCGTAGAATGGCTGGACAGCTCAATTTACATGACGCACAGTTCGGTTTTAGATCTGGGCTGTCTACAGAAACAGCTATTTTGGCGCTCAAGGACACGGTCAGTTACTACACCAGCAGGAACACACCTGTGTATGCTGTATTTTTAGACCTTTCGAAAGCATTTGACCTGGTTAATTATAACGTCCTATGGACTAAGTTACGTGACCGGGATCAACCTGAGAAGATAGTTGAGCTTCTCAGGTACTAGTATAATCACCAGATTAACCAGGTCAGATGGTCGGGTGCTTTGTCGGAGACGTATGGTCTGGAATGTGGGGTAAGGCAGGGTGGTCTGACCTCCCCAGCGCTGTTCAGCTTGTATGTCGATAAGTTGATCGAGGAACTCAGCAGCACAGGGGTTGGATGCTCAGTAGACGGTAAAATTATAAATAGCATATCTTACGCGGATGACATGGTGCTGCTGAGTCCCTCGATTGAGGCACTCAGGCGATTGCTTGAGGTTTGTGAGAGATACGCTTTGACTCACGGCCTCCTGTACAACGTGAAGAAGAGTGTGTTCATGGTGTTTGGGGTTACTGCAAAGGGTCACAGGACAGTGCCACCGGTGTACCTATATGGTGTTGTTCTAAACAGAGTGCCTTGTTTTAGATACCTTGGACACATACTAGCCGAGGATCTTAATGATGACCAGGACTTAGAACGGGAACGGAGAGCGTTGTCGGTCCGATGCAATATGTTGGCCCGTAGGTTTGCAAGATGTACGAGACCGGTCAAAATCACGCTTTTCAAGGCTTATTATCAGTCATTTTATACACGCAGCCTGTGGGTCAAGCATACGCGGAGGGCCTACAACGCTCTTCGTGTCCAGTACAACAACGCCTTTCGGGTGCTGTTGGGGCAACCGCGATTATGTAGCGCGTCAGCCATGTTTGCTGAATCTACTACCGATAGTTTTTCAGCAATCATGAGGAAAAGAACGGCATCATTGTTACGCAGGATTCGTGGGAGTGCCAATGGCATCCTTATGGTGATTGGGGATAGGCTGGAAGGCGTTTTCCTGGAGTATTGGACCCGTATGCATAGCTACGGGTCGGATACTGCAGGAAAATACATGAATTAATATATATGTAATTGTAGGGACTATTTTATTTTATTTAAAACTAAGTACTAACATAGTTACGTAAGTTGTATTACTAACAAAGATCTATGGAGCAAGTTTCCGAAATAAACGTTTTATTATTATGTCGTTTATTAAATATTCTTCTCACAGACACATTTCACATACTTAATAAATTTCACACTAAGAACTAAATTAAATATATAAAATGGGACCACGGAGACCCACCGGCATCGGGCACAGGGACCAAGCTACCGGTGGTTAGGGCTCCAGAGAAAGGAACCTCCGTGATGATATATAAAAGCATCAGCTGTTGTTTAGCTCGGCTTCGAAAATATTCATATACAGGGGTTAGCGGTATTTTGTACTGAATGGAAAAATATGTAAAAAACATAACACCCGTCTATTGCATGCAAACTTTAATATTTCAATATGACCTGAAAAGGAAAAATTATACGTGAAATTTCACATCTTGTTTGTTATGTCATATCAAAATTCCTTAAATGTTTACCTCGAAACAAATATTGCTAAGTCTCCGGCAATATCAGTTTACTAGAACTTACGGTATTTACTCATTGTATATCTATGTTTGTACCAGTATCTTGATTATTTGCAACTATAAACTTCTGAGCCGTTTATAAGTTAAAGTAATTAGGGCCCACACATAAAAACTTTTGTTTAGGGCGCAATCAGATCGGTTTAATATTGGACCCGTTTATTATTTTAGTTTAGAAATTCGCCGGATAAATTGAATTCCTTACAAAGTGGCGATCCTTGAAATACTTGGGCGCCAATTAAGATTTTGGCTGGGTTACCAGTTTGTTATCGACCTTATTTATTAGTATTTGATTTGTTAAGAATGTTAATTGTTCCCGTTACAGTATTTAAGGCCGTTTAAGAACAGTCGTTCTGATAAATAAAACTGAACTTACTGTTGTAATCACACAATTAATATGAAACACTTATTATTTTTATTGTTGCAGCTACGTTATAATGTTTAACCGCGACATTGTAAGTTTTCTGACTTTCCAAATATTATGAAAGTTATGAAGCCACTTTAGCATCAGTCACTTTCCATTAGCAGCGCTTTGTAAGGCGCGAAGTACCATCTTAAATTAAAGAAGTACTATTCTTATTGACATCTACCATAACAATATTGATTATACTGTACTTACAACTTTTATGTTTGTAAAAATACTATAATAAACACAACTGAGAAGTAAAAAACAAACCCAAATAATCGATAACAGTTTCAGCGTACAGCAGTCTAAGCAAAACTTTGTACAAAACAAACAAATAATACCTTACACTTAGACTAGCTCTCAGCCTATAAATTTTGTATAGCTTGTTGGTACCACAGAGAAAGTTTATCGTAGCCGCAGTAGAATTAAGCAATTACATGCAAGTTCTGAAACTTTACAGGGAAATGAGGAAAACGACAAACAACGTTTTATTTCTTTTCATTTGCAATTCAATCGGTCTGGCTAGTTGAAGTGACTTCACGACGTCAGATTAACTATAATTATGGCCATTATTACCTATGTTCGAAATACTCGGTTTTGGATGTCTGGCTGGAATTGTTTTTGCTTGTGAATGAATACCTGCAAGTTTTTAGTTTCTTAGATTTATATTTTGGAATTTAGATGCATGTTTTTTACTTTGTTATTTATGTACGTCAAAAATTATTAGCATATACATTTATCAAGTGAAGTATCATAGACTCGATGGCCTAGTGGACATGTACATACGAACAGATAATAATATACAGAGGGTATCGGGTTCAATCCTTCGGTGCACACCATTGACTTTTCGAAGTTATGTGCGTATTAACTGGTTAATTATTTTGCCCCTTGTCTCAGAGATCACGTCACGAATATCTTTGATATGGGGACTCTACAGTGGCTTTGAATATACTGACCTGAATTATTCGAAAATTGTATATGTGTTATGAAAGCCATTAACATGTTAAAAGCTATTATTGTAGTAAAAGCACCACCTGCAAATCAACGCACTTTTAACAGCACCCATATAACCTGTAAAATACATTTTCGAATACATACGCAAAAAGCTGTCATATGCGACCCGGAATTTCACACGATGGGTTCTGTGGCACTGTGAAATATTCCTATAAAAGATGTACTATTTTTAATCACTTTTGGTAGAGAGACAAGGTTGTAAGTTACTGGACATTTTTATTAAAATCATTAGTTTTCCAATTAAGGTGTAATAAATAGTAGTAGGGATATTATATTTATATCCCTACTACTTAATTTCTAACAATGGAAATACACGCACATATTTAAGGTACATTTCATATACCCTTTTTACGTGTTAGAAATTATAGCTCACTGAGAAACAAAAACAATGGAAGGGGTCCGTGACAACGGGACCCTAAAAACCCACAAGCACCAATAAAGCCCGTTCAGACCTAAGCGAATACGCTACCGTCTGCGGCAGAGAAAACCCAGTGGGTATGCGGTAATATTACTGTTCAGACCTAAGCGGTATTCGCTATCCTTGTGGGTAGAATAACGCGCGGTAGTCGAGTTTCGCTCAGAGAGGTAAGAAATTTAGGTCGCTCTAGCCGCGGTACTTGATACCAAATACCTGAGCGAAACCCGCGCGGTATGTACCTCTACCCACAGCGGCAGCGAATATCGCTCAGGTCGCTCTAGCCACGGTACTTGATACTAAATACCTGAGCGAAACCCGCGCGGTATGTACCTCTACACACAGCGGCAGCGAATATCGCTCAGGTTTGAATAGGCCTTTAAGCAGTCATCAGCAACAAAACCTTTAAACATTTACCGCAAAAACACAAAGCTAAAACCATTAATTCGGCAAAATTTTCAACTAGCAACCGTCGCACGCCTACGTACACTAATTTGCATTGAAAAATATTAAAAACAGGACATCGGCGTCGCTCTAAAATTAAATTATTTATATTTTCCGTCGGTCCGAGTGCTGCTGTTATGTAAATATAATTGTGCATGACGCACCGTACGAGTTTGGCGAAATGAGTTTGTAACGAGGGACTGGACGCGTGCCGCGTGCGGACTACGTGATGACTGACTATGCTATAGTTCTGGTTGATACTACTATAGTTCTAAAATGTTTTTGTACCCTGTTAAGCTTATGTTCCTGCCATGTACTTAATTGTTTATATAATTAAAGTTAAGGAAGCTGTGTTTTTAAAAGACGGACATACGGTACGCATAACGTAGGTGAAGCGCTCTCGTTTTTTTACTATAACTTTACTTTTTAAAAGACAAGCCCCGCAGTAGGACTAAATCCTGTGTCACTAAAAACTTTTCAAATAAACAACTAACAGAAATAATGAACACGCCGACCCGAAACAACAATTTATGAATCTCACAAAGTTTTAAGTCTTATAGTGTGAGGATCGAACTTATACCTGTCGGTGCAGTATTAAACGGCGAGGTGGAGGCTGAAACCACTACGCTAAACATGTAGTCATTACAGTATTTTTTATAACATTGGAAAGATACAGAAGCGGATCGATGCGAGCGGCTCGAGATCTGTCGAGTGTCGTAGCGTACTTGAGGGATGCATAATATGTCCACCAATGGGAGATTTTTGATGGACATGATTATGATGATGAAATATACTGTGAATGACTATTTCGGCATGATTCTTCATACTTAGCATACATATTTTATACCCTTATAATTAGTAATAGTTGATGTGTAGATGGGTAATTATTCTTCATTTGTCACATTTCAATCTTGTAAGCATTTAGACAAACTTAGCTTTGTTCGGCTTTGGGTAATCAAGTTTAGTCTTTACCAATACATAAAATCGAAAAATGTGCTTTCAAATTGTCCAGTCTTGTAGATTTTGGATTAAATTAACTGGCCTTTCCTTAGAATTTCTTGGTACCCAATACCTATTCACAGAACATCGACGCATGGTAACAGAACATGTTTTGATCGTTCCGTGAATGTGTCAGAGGCCCTATTCGGTGTCCGTTCAGTCAACGTCTTGTGTGTCTTCAAGGAAAGCGGTCTCAATATTGCTTTGGAAACACATGTTTATGCACCGTGTTGCCGCCAAAATGTGTCTACCGTCAAACCACTTTAGTAAAGCGTAACGCTTAATAACAGGCTTTCCAAATAACACCAGTATAATATGGAAACTCCAATTACAGTCGACACCTCTACACACTAACACTGATAGCCACTCCAATTTTAAAGATAGTGCACTTAATAACATGCTGTGTGTACCCATAATAACATACTGTCAAAATCATTTTACTTTTAACTTCGAGGGGAAAAGCAACTCGATGGCGTATACAAGAGGTGTTAATAACTAGGTTTTCGCTCTCACGAAACAAAACATGAATAAGTAATTAAGTTACAGACTTTACACTTGAAAAATTATTAATCTTCTTTCAAAAGATTTTACAAGAATTGAAAGTCGAATTAATATCTCCTATTATTCCAAAGTCGTAGCCGAAGCATAGCGGACGCCAAAGGGAATGCCGCAGCCTTCGAATTGAAACTGGAATTGCTAACAGAAAGTGCTTGGAGAAACAATGGACGGGATCTAATTGCGGGGTCCCGGGCGGGCGAGAACGCAAACGGAACTGAACGCACCGCAATCCACGTAGCTGTAGCACTCCGTAGCAACGTATACCGTAGCACTAACAGATGCCGAAACGTATAGAATGTGATTGCTACGCTGATTTGCTATTTGACTTCCAAACATGTATGAATGCGATACGGTTTATAATAAAATTATCGAACGGACGTTTGTGTGTTGATATCGATTTCATTCCTGCAATTTTCCAGTTAATATAGGACATTTGCAGTGATATATAAATTATTACGGCAGCTGTAGTAATAAAAAATCGGTGATGGTATGGCGAATTTTTTGCTTCTATTTTTAGTTACTCTTAAAGTATAATTCAATTTCGCCATAATATTGATAACTAATAAATGAATGAACTAGTCATTTGCGATATCTATGTAAATCACGTTATAAATATTCAATATACAAATGCCTCGCATTCAAAAAAAGGTTAAAAATACACAACCGCCTCAAAAATATTAACATTTTAATATAAACAAAGGCTAGGTTTTTTTCATTGATCACTCCAATCATTTGTTTACGTCCGTTCCGATTCTATAAACAATTCAACAGCCGCCGCTCTCAGTTAGACAAACATCAAATGGACAAATCAAATTTATGAATTTGTCGTTATTTGCCAATCAAACATAAAAATATCATTTTTTCAGCGCATGTAATTTTTATTACGCTAACTGGCGAAATTGGGGCAGATTGACATGTTTGCGTAACTGACGATGTTGAGGTTAATTTTGTGATTGCATACTTTGGACTTATAATGGGTACTTATACATGATCATTACAAACATTTTTTACTTGGGCACCATACCTGGGAAATTTCTGGTTCAGGAGATATTGAGGCTCAAAATCACCATATCATTTTTCTAATTAGTTACAAAATTGACGCATTGACCCCACCAATATGTTCTATAGATGTCTCATGCACCCATGGATAAGTAAGTATTTCGACCATTGCACGCGCGCACTTTTAATTGCGGTTTAAAAAATGTCAAACTAAGAAAAAAGTCGTTGCCCAGGTATTATTTTTGCTTAGTATGACTTGGCATGATGTCCAAAACGAGTTGACTTTGGCTTGGTGTTGGGTCTTGCGACGCCCTGTAATATATGTATAACATTTTGCGGCGTAAACATTATACATATGTGGTTAGCATACCGCGATTCGCGTGACCCCGCCATCAACAGGACCTTGAGAACACTGCAGTGATTTAAGTGAGAAGGCCTCGCACGCCTTTACGGAAGAGCATCACACATCTCCTCCCGACAGCCCCAACTCGGCCGAACACACTCTTCCGACAGTGTGACGAATACAATACTCTGGGTTTTTTGCTTGTGTAATATTTACTTTTGTTAAACCACTTTTCTTCCCACAAAATTTTCTTTTAATTTGCCATCCTTATCAAACTATACGCAAGTGAAGATTTTGGATAAAACGCTTGAGTGAATGTTTTACATGAAATCTTTGAGCAAATCATTAATTTGATTTTGACGTTACATAAATTTTAAAACTGGTCACTAGGTCAACACGAAACAAACCTTATTAGATGTCACCGAACTTTACTTTTTTGATATTTCAAAAAGTAAAAGTTCGGTGACATCTAACTCCATACGCCTGAGTTCGCGTTCCACTCATTCAATTATGCAAAGCCACCATTTGTTAACAGATTTTAGGGTAATTCGGTGGATGTCGACTCGGTTTTATGGTAATCAGCTTAGTGTCCGTTATTTACGACTAACATGCTTACAAACAATTTACGGTATAATGTTGGTGCCGATAACGTTATTTCGCAATTAATTGCAGAAACACTCAGTAGCATATGATTTAAAGCCTTATTAATATTCGCTGGGATTGTTTTTGTTTAACGGTTATTTTGTGTTAATGTTATGCAAATACCGATAACCGTTGAAAACATTACTTCGGTGCGACAATGTTTATTCGTTGATAAACGCTCAACTCATTTTGTGATAGCTAATTTATGTTGCTACTCCATTTTAAATAGTAGTTGCGTATTTATGAATGGATTTGCAGTATTTTTATGTACGCATAAACATAATAATATTGTAGGAAACTGATATGCCACGTTGTGTGAAAAGTAGGTATACCAAGTTAAAGATTAGACATCATGTTCTACATATAAATGAACATAAAAATAATGTTATATTGTTTATGATATACGTTGAACTTAAAGTATTTTCAAACATTTAAACAAATACAAAGATTACACAGAACCTAACCTAAAGTGGAAATCAAACTAATACGCCGCAATGTGAAACAGCAAGTTAAACACTTTTTAGTTCTGAACGCATAAATTATCGTGACTAGACAACAACGTAACTTGCATGACGTTAATGTAGTAGCCCTGAAACGCTTAGGAGGAGCAACAAATAAACATATCAAAAAGCACATAAAATACAATGCACAAATACCTTGCCTCTTTGGTCTCGCGGCATAAATATGCGCGTGGGATCGGGAGGTCTCGGGTTCGATTCCCGGGTCGGGCAAAGTGTTATTGGGTTTTTCCGTTAGGAAATTCTCAGTAGCAGCACGGAGTCTCGTAATGTGCCCGGTACGGCAATAGGCTCGCCCCCTATTACGTGGGACCTAAAAAAAATCATAGCGAAATGTGGGTGTAATATTACACCTCTGCCTACCCCTTAGGGGATACAGGCGTGAGTCTATAAATAAATAACTTGCACAAAAAGTAAACTATTTTCTGATATGACCATATTTATAACGTTCATAAATACGCCAGGAATGCAAATTGAAACAACTTATTGTTGAATACCTCTTCACAAATTGAATATCAGGTCGGATTACTTTCATATTGATTGTGGTGACCATAGGCACTTGTATGTGAACTATTATTGTGCACCGTGGTTTCATTGCATGCACGACAGAGGGTGCCACCGTTGACTCGTCGCCGTAAAAAGTGAGCAATTTTCTGATAGTCATCTGACACGAAAATTGTTATGTATGACATGCTATTTATATTACCATTTGTCAAACAACTGTACCTACCTGGGTGGGACGATTTATCTATAGGCAGTTAGAGACGAGGAATGGTCTAATATTCATTAGATAATGACAATTCATTCGGGTTTTATGTTCGTATTACTTCTTTATGCTTTTATGTGATTCGTTTTATGACGGACGTTTCTTGTAATTGCGTCGGGATCAGACAATAGCTATCTATTGTCTGATTTTAAACTTTAACGCTTTTATTTTATGCTCCGTCTGTGTGCAAAATAATAAAATAATGTTGTAAGTATGGGACGAACATGACACCCATTGGAATAACACTTGTTTAAAATGAACAAGTTCATATAATTATGATCATTTATGGTTTATGGTAAACAAAACTTTACATATGAAAAAAACGGACAAGAAATCTCATCATCATCTCTTTTAACTGTTTGTGTCATACATGCAACTTAAGGTATTGTTTCCTGCCATATCTGGTTAGAACAGTGAGCGGACCTCGGGCTCCAAGGCGTGTAAGTCTTGGAAGCAACCGGGATAGCCCTAGGTCGATGATGATGCAACTTAAGGTAGTGATTGGAACACGCCTTCAGTAGGCACATAAATAAGTTTCAGATTCTATCACTATCACTACATAGTATAAAAACAAAGTCTGTCTTCTGTCTGTCTGTCCCTATGTATGCTTAAATCTTAAAAACTACGCAACGGATTTTAATGCGGTTTTTTTAATAGATAGAATGATTCAAGAGGAAGGTTTAAGTATATGTATAATTGACGCGGGCGTCACACTACACTGTAAGGCCGCGCGCACTTTGGACACGAATTCGTATCGTACAGTATACGTACGAGCGTGGTTGTACGAATTGAGTGCGCACACTGTATACGTTTTTATTAGTCAAATGAGCAGTGTTCTAGTGATATCGGATTTGTTAAATCTGCTTTGGTTGAATGAATAATCTGTATCTTCACGACAATTCTCTATTATCACTCGAAGACAGCGGTGGCGTCGTCGCTATCGTAGAACCGAATACCCATTCGTGAAATATATTTAAAAAGACGATTTTGGTGAATTTCATCATATCATGGAAGACTTATATCATCACTTATAAAATCAGTTTGGTTCCACAAACATTTATGATCGTGAATCAGGTTAATTAACTTTTCTACATCCATTTCTTTTGTTAAAACGTACGAATGTGTTTTAAAATCCCAACAAGTTCGGATTGTTTTCGGACGTCTGAACTACACGTACGTATACGCACGACTAACTCGCACCCAGTCTGCGCGCTCCCATAGTACTTGGAATATCGAGATCGTTCGTATGTGTTTGTACGTGTACGTCGTGCGTACACGTACAAACACTATATAATTCGTACGAAAACGTGTCCAAAGTGCGTGCGGCCTAAGACACACAATTTAAAAACCTACATTCGTACAGCTAAGGTAGGTACTTACGGAATTACTTCGCACGAAGTAGTAAATAAATATAAAATCGTTCTTATAATCAATAAGATAAATTCACATTTAATTAATGTTATTATTGATAACAAAAACTATCAAATTCAAAATTGATGTAAGTACATAATTCGTTTCAACTTCGCGCTGTCCTGCGACTTAAACAATAATTCATTGAATTCAAATTAATTATATTATTTTCGACCAAAATTATATTTAAATTTATTCAATACGTCAAAGATGAATAAACAAAACAACATTCACAAGAAAATAAATATAGGTTATCCTAGAAATTCTGCAATATTTCTAGTTTAATTTAAGTTTATAGCGTAGATATTTAGATTACGCCGACACAGGAATGAAAGCTAGAAATTACGAGCAATACCAAATACTGTGCGCGAAAAAGCTAGTGTATAAACAGTGGCAACATTGTTATCAGAGTAACTTGATTATACACCCAATACCTACATTTCGAACTAACATTGTACTTACAGTGAGTTTTTCCCAGAGCTTTCATCAAGTATACAGCCAGAGCCATACTTCAATGCGCGATAATAATCAGAAAAATACCGCTGCGTTCGTTATTATTACCTTTCTCAGCGTAACCGTAACCGTAATTACAAAATTAAATACCTAACAAGCTAGGCAAGGTAGTTTTACAAAAATTGTTACAGATAAGGCTTGTAACAAACTTGTCGCCGTTTCGTAGAAAGCGCGGTGCAAGTATTTCTTTGCGTGCGATTTGTGGGCCAGGAGGATTGCGGCGTGGGTATAAAGTTGTTCTAATTTTATTATATTTGGCGTTAACGTCGCATCACCAAATGAAACAGGTGATTGACTTGAACCTTCTTAAATAAATAAATGCTAATAATATTGATGAATACCTATAGGCAGTGTAGGTATCTAGAACGGAATAAAATACATATGTGTTTTGTACAACAATAACCAAAAGTGATCAAAATCTTTTTATTTTGGCAATATTCAACCATCGAACACAAAATGCACCCAGACTCAAAACAATAATTAGTGGACCACACACGTGGTGTGAGAAACAATCCCACAATACTCGGCGTATTATTGTGTGATTAAACTTCAGCGCCGTGTGTCCTAAATCAGTCAAAAGCGAACCTAATTTGAAATTCCCTATTTCTAAACTAAGCAAATAAACTGTTTGAAACTACGTAGCCCTAAATCATGTCTTGCGTAATATAGTTCGCATGTACAATCAGTTTTATGCCTCAGACAATCTTATTACTAATGTTTGTAGGTTTTTGTGAAGTATGTAACTAGTAGGTGTTCTTCTACGTATTCCATTTGCCTTTCTCAAATACGTTGGCTTCAATGTAATCTGGCGTGGGTGATTTTACGGATCAACTGTCTGACCTTCGTTACCTAGCTAGCGCTGTGTTAATTTAGGTTAGAATATTGCTCATACCTACACGCTTCTCGGTATAATGAAATAATGTGTCATCCTCCTAGCGTTATCCCAGATAGAACCCGGGGTTCGTTTTCTAGTCTAATCGGATTTGACTGAATATTAGCTTTTCCACGGAGCGACTGCCTGTCTGACCTCCGCAACCCAAAGGGATAGCTATATTCCAAGGTTTAGACTAGTGTCAGTTTATTCTTAGGCACTGACTTCCTGTAACGACTGTCAAAGATCTTCATAACAGCCGGGACCGACGGCTTAACGTGCTCTCCAAGGCACAGGGCAAGCGATAATTTATAATTCAATACGCAGATAACTCCGAAAAGTCATTGGATTTGACCGTGGATTCAAGGATTTGACCGTGGATTCAAACCCGATACTCCACTAAGCTATCGCTGCCTGTACCAAAATAATACGTATAAACTAATATTATATTTATTTCGCTTTTGAAACTGTTTCTGGGCCAACCATTATATTCTGTATAATGTATTATTCAAAATAAGAGACCAACAGACTGCTACGGAGATTCTCGGGTATTATGAAATTCACTGAAATGTACGATGTAAAACCTATTTATATTTGTATGCCAAAAGGGGCGAAATGTGAAGATATAAATTTGTTATGTAAGAGTTCAATGTACCGTTTTTCAAGCAAATAAATTATTTCTATTATATTCTTTTCAAACCCACGGCATCCAGCACAGACTTTACAAAGTTGCGTATTACATTGTTAAATATCGCTTGCTAAACGGTGAAGTAAATCATGGAGAGAAAACCTGCGTGTCTAAGAGTTCTGCATAATATTCTCGAACGACTTTTGAAGTCTACCAACCCGCACTATTGCCTGACCTTTCTCGCTATGAGAAGAGGCCTGTGCCCTGGAGTGGGTCAGATTATAAACAGACTGATGATGAGATAAGACTTGAATCGTCAGTTACATAAAGCAACTGCAGTGATTAATATTTTAAGGCGTTGGTATCTGAATTAAGAGAACCTTTTAAATAATTTCACCTTTAAATCTATGTATGCTTGGGAAAATTACAAAATAATATATTTTTTTAGTAATTCAATCTGAGATTGCTTTATGTTAGTTGTTTTGATATTTATGAAGGCTTCCAAAACAAATTAAAAAGTACCTTCATAGAAATGATCGAGTGTCACGCATGGAATCGTCCTGACTTTGCGTGCTCTTTGCGTCAATATTTTCAATATACTTATATTTGCTGCAATATAACATATACATCGAAGAAATGCTGGCGAACGTTGCAAGGGATAATATGCTTGCCAATAGACTAACCACCAGGGATACTGAAGACCGTGCGAAGTGGAGGAGGTACAGCTAGCAAGTGGACCCCGTGCTCCAAGGCGTGGATCTTGGATCGCAACCGAGACAGCGCAATGATGATAACAGTTACGTCAAAAGTATATTTTAAGTACCTACTGCAGAAGATTTCCTATACAACAGATCATATTTTTTCATCATTTCATTTGGGTGTAATATTACACCTCTGCCTACCCCTTCGGGGATACAGGCGTGTGTCTATAAATAAATAAGTAAAATAAATATTTTTTCTGTATACCTATAATTGCATACAAATTAACAATGTTATAATTTTATCTATGATATTAATTTAATTTACCCATCATGTATGTTAAACACGTTGAACTAGTCAGAGTAATAAATGACACAAAATAGTAGAACAAATTAGACAATATGTATTGAATACATATTGTCGTACTATTACAAGGAAAATGAAATTGTTATATGCGCGCACAAACTTCGTTGTTTATTTGTTTGCCTTTTTTAGGGTACGCGGTTTTTTGAATGAAATTAAAAAAATATATATGATATATAAAAGCATCAGCTGTTTTTTAGCTCGGCTTCGAAAATATTCATATACAGGGGTTAGCGGTATTTTGTACTGAATGGGAATATGTAACAAAACATAACACCCGTCTATTGCATGCAAACTTCAATATTTCAATATGAGTTGAAAAGGAAAAATTATACGTGAAAGGAGGATGGGCAGATTGGGACCACCTTCCAATAGCAATAAGATTTATGTCATTAGATAGGTCTTTTTAATAGAAACAGCTTTTATTATGACGGCTTTGTTGTCACAGTTGTCCGTTCCAAGATATATGACATACAAGTTTCGATAAAAATATGTTGAAAAAAGCGTTCTTTTTATGGTGCTTAGTACTTTTATTGCCATCCGCGTGGTGACGGATTAAGAATACGGAATGTCACCACCCCATGTCATCCCATGGGTGTCGTAAGAGCCGACAGATGGAGCATATTATGCAGGGAACAGCACTGTAAGAGAAGGAAAACTTGATACAAACCCTATACCAACCCGTTTGGCCAGCGTGGTATATATAGTAGACCAATTCCTCTTTTCAAAGGAGAGGCCTAGTCCAGCAGTGAACTTTTAAAGGCTGATGGTGATGAGTACTTTTATTTTATTACTATGCTTTATTTTGCAAACTGACTTATCTTCGCGTCTGCCCAAGCGGTTGGTACGGTGCGGGGTGCAACTTTTAGGATACTAAAGGGTTATCAATACTAATATTATAAATGCGAAAGTCTGTTTGTTTGTCCGCCCTTCATGTCACAACAAAGCAATATTATGTAATTATGTTTTGTGAGTAGTTAGTTGAAAGATAAAGATAAAAATATTAAAGATATAAATCTAAGCTCTTTTCAAACGTTATAATACTAAAATATATACTTATGTCCCAATTCTATAACTATCACCACGGGCGTCGCTCGGCGCAGCTCCAAGTAACCGGTTTGGAGGGGAGGGGGGGCATCCCACACTGTTTCTAAGCGCTTGGGAAGGCACGAGGACGAGTCAGTTTGCAAAATAAAGCATGATATAGTACTAAGCACTATAATAAACGCTTTTTCAACATACTTTTATCGAAACTTTTATGTCATATATCTTGGAACGGACAACTGTTACAACAAAAGTGTCATAAAAAAGTTGTTTCTATTAAAAATGCCTATCCAATGACATACACCTTATTACTATTGGAAGGTGGTCCCAGGTCCCATACATTTTTGCCCATTGTCTTTTCACATCTTGTTTGTTATGTCATATCAAAATTACTTAAATGTTTACCTCGAAACAAATATTGCTAAGTCTCCGGCAATATCAGTTTACTAGAACTTACGGTATTGACTCAATTGTATATCTATGTTTGTACCAGTATCTTGATTATTTGCAACTATAAACTTCTGGGCCCTTTATAAGTAAAAGTAATTAGGGCCCACACATAAAAACTTTTGTTTAGGGCGCAATCAGATCGGTTTAATATTGGACCCGTTTATTATTTTAGTTTAGAAATTCGCCGGATAAATTGAATTCCTTACAAAGTGGCGATCCTTGAAATACTTGGGCGCTAATTAAGATTTTGGCTGGGTTACCAGTTTGTTATCGACATTATTTATTAGTATTTGATTTGTTAAGAATGTTAATTGTACCCGTTACAGTATTTAAGGCCGTTCAACAACAGTCGTTCTGATAAATAAAACTGAAGTTACTATTGTAATCACACAATTAATATGAAATACTTATTATTTTTATTGTTGCAGCTACGTTATAATGTTTAACCGCGACATTGTAAGTTTTCTGACTTTCTCCAAATATTATAAAAGTTATGAAGCCACTTTAGCATCAGTCACGTTCCATTAGCAGCGCTTTGTAAGGCGCGGAGCACCATCTTAAATTAAAAAAGTACTATTCTTATCGACATCAACCATAACAATATTGATTAAACTGTAGTAACAACTTTTATGTTTGGAAAAATACTATAATAAACACAACTGAGAAGTAAAAAACAAACCCAAAAAATCGATAACAGTTTCAGCGTACAGCAGTCTAAGCAAAACTTTGTACAAAACAAACAAATAATACCTTACACTTAGACCAGCTCTCAGTCTATAAATTTTGTATAGCTTGTTGGTACCACAGAGAAAGTTTATCGTAGCCGCAGTAGAATTAAGCAATTACATGCAAGTTCTGAAACTTTACAGGAAAATGAGGAAAACGACAAACAACATTTTATTTCCTTACATTTGCAATTCAATCGGTCTGGCTAGTTGAAATGACTTCACGACGTCAGATTAACTGTAATTATGGCCGTTATTATTTTCAAAATACTCGGTTTTGGATGTATGATTCGAATTGTATTTTTTGCTTGTGAATGAATACCTGCAAGTTTTTAGTTTCGTAGATTTATATTTTGGAATTTAGATACATGTTTTTTACTTTGTTATTTATGTACGTCAAAATGATTAGCATATACATTTATCAAGTGAAGTATCATAGACTCGATGGCCTAGTGGACATGTACATACGAACAGATACTAATATACAGAGGGGATCGGGTTCAAACCTTCGGTGCGCATCATTGACTTTTCGGAGTTATGAGCGTATTAAATGGTTAATTATCTTGCTTCTTGTCTCAGAGGTCACGTCACGAAGATCTTTGATATTGGGACTCTGCAGTGGCTTTGAATATACTGACCTGAATTATTCAAAAATTGTATATGCATTATGAAAACCATAAACATGTTAAAAGCTATTATTGTTGTAAAAGCACCACTTGCAAATTCACGCACTCGTTTTAAAAGCACCCATATAACCTGTAAAATACATTTTCGAATACATACGCAAAAAGCTGTCATATGCGACCCGCAATTTCACACGACGGGTTCTGTGACACTGTAAAATATTCCTATAAAATATGTGATATTTTTAAACACTTTTGTTAGAGAGACAAGATTGTAAGATAATAGCTTCCACCGCGCATCGCCCTAAATGATATCCTGTCGGATGTCGCCACAAAAGATAGCCTGTATGTTACTCGCAAGTGTGGATTATGTTACTGAAAAGTTTTATTAAAATCAGTAGTTTTCCCATGAAGGGGTAATAAATAGTAATAGGGATTTTATATTTTCTATGCAAGCCATTGGGCCATTTTAATTTCTAACAATGGAAAGACACGCACATATTTAAGGTACTTTTCATATAGGTACTCTTTTTACGTATATGAAATAAAAGCTCACTGAGAATCAAAAACAATGGCAAGGGGTCCGAGACAGCGGGACCCTAAAAACCCAAAAGCACCATTAACCAGTCATCAACAACAAAACCTAAAAACATTTGCCGCAAAAACACAAAGTTAAAACCATTAATGCGGCAAAATTTTCAACTAGCAACCGTCGCACGCCTACGTACACTAATTTGCATTGAAAAATATTAAAAACAGGACATCGGCGTCGCTCTAAAATTTCATTATTTATATTTTCCGTCGGTCCGAGCGCTGCTGTTATGTAAATATAATTGTGCATGACGCACCGTACGAGTTTGGCGAAATGAGTTTGTAATGAGGGACTGGACGCGTGCCGCGTGCGGACTACGTGATGACTGACTATGCTATAGTTCTGGTTGATAGCTAGGTCGATACTACTATAGTTCTCAAATGTTTTTTTACCGGCCTTTCCTTAGAATTTCTAGGTACCCATATTCCATGGTTTAGACTAGTGTCAGTTTATTTAGAAGGTACTGACGCCCTGTAACTACTGTCAAAGATCTTCATGACAACCGGGACCGACGGCTTAACGTGCTCTCCGAGGCACGGGACAAGCGATAATTAATAATTCAATACGCACATAACTCCGAAAAATCATTGGTGCGCGCCGTGGATTCGAACCCGATACCCTCTGCATGGCAGTCTGTTGGTATCTCCACTAGGCTATGGCTGCCTTTAAGAAAATATAGGTTATCCTAGAAATTCTGCAATATTTCTAGTTTCATTTAAGTTTATAGCGTAGATATTTAGATTACGCCGACACAGGAATGAAAGCTAGAAATTACGAGCAATACCAAATTCTGCGCGCAATAAAGCTAGGTGTAGGTATAAACAGCGGCAACATTGTTATCAGAGCAACTTCTAAACCTACATTTCGAACATACTTTGTATTTACAGTTAATTTTTCCCAGAGCTTTCATCAAGTATACAGCCAGAGCCATACTTCAATGCGCGATAACAATCAGAAAAATACCGCTGCGTTCGTTATTACCTCCCTCAGCGTAACAATTACAAAATTAAATACCTAACAAGCTAGGCAAGGTAGTTTTTACAAAAATTGTTACAGATAAGGCTAGTAACAAACTTGTCGCCGTTTCGTAGAATTCGCAGTGCAATTATTTCTTTGCTTGTGTTTTGTAGGCCAGGAGGATCGCGGCGTGGATATAAAGTTGTTCTAATTTTATTATATTTGGCGTTAACGTTGCATCACCAAATGAAACAAGTGATTGATTTAAACAATCTTAAATAAATAAATGCTAATATTATGCAGGCGGTGTAGGTATCTAGAACGGAATAAAATACATGCGTGTTTCATACGGAACAATAACCAAAAGTGATCAAAATATTTTTATTTTGGCAATACTCAACCATCGAACACAAAATGCACCCAGACTCAAAACAACAATTAGTGGACCACACACGTAGTGTGAGAAACTATCCCACAACACTCGGCGTATTATTGTGTGATTAAACTTCAGCGCCGTGTGTCCTAAATCAGTCAAAAGTGAACCTAATTTGAAATTCCCTATTTCTAAACTAAGCAAATAAACTGTTTGAAACTACGAAGCCCTAAATCATGTCTTGCGTAATATAGTTCGCATGTACAATCAGTTTTATGCCTCAGACAATCTTATTACTAATGTTTGTAGGTTTATGTGAAGTGTGTAACTAGTAGGTGTTCTTCTACGTATTCCATTTGCTTTTCTCAAATACGTTGGCTTCAATGTAATCTGGCGTGGGTGATTTAACGGATCAACTGTCTGACCTTCGTAACCTAGCTAGTGTTGTGTTACTTTAGGTTAGAATATTGCTCATACTTACACGTTTCTTAGTATACCAAAATAATATGTATAAACTAATATTATATTTATTTCGCTTTTGAAACTGTTTCTGGGCCATCCATTTTATTCTGTATAATGTATTATTCAAAATAAGAGACCAACAGACTGCTACGTAGAGTTTCTCGGGTATTATGAAATTCACTGAAATGTACGATGTAAAATCTATTTATATTTTTATGCCAAAATGGGCGAAATGTGAATATCTAAATGTGTTATGTAAGAGTTCAATGTATCGTTTTTCAAGCAAATAAATGATTTCCATTATATTCTTTTCAAACCCACGGCGCCAGCACAGACTTTACAAAGTTGCGTATTACATTGTTAAATATCGCTTGCTAAATAAATCATACAGAGAAAATCTGCGTGTCTAAGAGTTCTCCACAATACTCTCGAACGACTTTTGAAGTCTACAAACCCGCACTATTGCCTGACCTTTATCGCAATCAGAAGAGGCTGGTGCCCTGGAGTGGGTCAGATTATAAACAGACTGATGATGAGATTAGACTTGAATCGTCAGTTACATAAAGCAACTGCAGTGATTAGGTAGTATTTTAAGGCGTTGATGTCTGAATTAAGAGAACCTTCTAAATAATTTCACCTTTAAATCTATACATACATACATAACGTCACGCCTTTTATCCCCGAAGGGGTAGGCAGAGGTGTATTTCTACACCCACTTTTCGCCAGATATACTTTAGTCCCACGTAATAAGGGGCGAGCTTATTGCCGTACCGGGCACATTTCCAGACTCCGTGCTGCTATTGAGAATTTCGTGACAGAAAAACCCAATAACACTGCCCGACCCAAGAATCGAACCCGGGACCTCCCGATCCCACGCGCACATTTATGCCGCGAGGCCAACGAGGCAGTCGTATAGGGTTTGATGTCGAGTTTTCCGTCTCTACGCAAAGATGGTATTTGCATCATGTTATCCCTTAGTCGCCTCTTACGACACCCACGGGAAGATAGGGGGTGGTGACACTTGTATTCTATGCCGTCAATCACACGGAATAAATTAAATCTATGTATGCTTGGGAAAATTACAAAATTATATCTTTTTTTAGTAATTCAATCTGAGATTGCTTTATGTTAGTTGTTTTGATATTTATTGAAGGCTTCCAAAACAAATTAATAAGTACCTTCATAGAAATGATCGAGTGTCACGCATGGAATCGTCCTGACTTTGCGTGCTCTTTGCGTCAATATTTTCAATCTATATTTGCTGCAATATAACATATACATCGAAAAAATGCTGGCGAACGTTGCAAGGGATAATATGCTTGCCAATAGACTAACCACCAGGGATACTGAAGACCGTGCGAAGTGGAGGAGGTACAGCTAGCAAGTGGACCCCAGGCTCCAAGGCGTGGATCTTGGATCGCAACCGAGACAGCGCCATGATGATGATGATTCGCTACAATATAACAGTTACGTCAAAAGTATATTTTAAGTACCTACTGCAGAAGATTTCCTATACAACAGATCATAATTTTTCATCATTTCATTTGGGTGTAATATTACACCTCTGCCTACCCCTTCGGGGATACAGGCGTGAGTCTATAAATAAATAAATAAAATAAATATTTTATCAGTATACCCATAATTGCATACAAATTAACAATGAAATAATTTTATCTATGATATTAATTTAATTTACCCATCATGTTTATTAAACACGTCATGTTCAATTATCTCCTAGCGTCAATGTTACTAGTATTTCTACCGTGTATGTGTGTTGAATTAGTCAGAGTAATAAATGACACAAAATAGTATAACACATTAGACAATATGTATTGAATACATATTGTCGTACTATGACAAGAATAATGAAATTGTTATATGCGCGCACAAACTTCGTTGTTTATTTGTTTGCCTTTTGTACGGTAGGCGGTAAAAATATTTTTGAATGAAATTAAAAAAATATATATAATCTAATATATAAAATTCTCGTGTCACAGTTTTCGTTCCCATACTCCTCCGAAACGGCTTGACCGATTTTCATGAAATTTTTTGTGCTTATCCGGTATCTATGAGAATCGGCCAACATCTATTTTTCAAAAAAAAAAAAAAATTTGCAAAACAACGTTTGCCGGGTCAGCTAGTGATATATAAAAGCATCAGCTGTTGTTTAGCTCGCCTTAGAAAATATTCATATACAGGGGTTAGCAGTATTTTGTACTTAATAGGAATATGTAACAAAGCATAACACCCATGCAAACATTGCATTGCATGCAAACTTTAATATTTCAATCTGAGTTGAAAAGGAAAAATTATACGTGAAATTTCACATCTTGTTTGTTATGTTATATCAAAATTACTTAAATGTTTACCTCGAAACCAATATTGCTAAGTCTCCGGCAATATCAGTTTACTAGAACTTGCGGTATTTACTCAATTGTATATCTATGTTTATACCAGTATCTTCATATCCAGTATCATTATTTGCAACTATAAATTTCTGGGCCCTTTATAAGTAAAAGTAATTAGGGTCCACACATAAAAACTTTTGTTTAGGGCGCAATCAGATCGGTTTAATATTGGACCCGTTTATTATTTTAGTTTAGAAATTCGCCGGATAAATTGAATTCCTTACATAAAGTGGCGATCCTTGAAATACTTGGGCGCCAATTAAGATTTTGGCTGGGTTACCAGTTTGTTATCGACCTTATTTATTAGTATTTGATTTGTTAAGAATGTTAATTGTTCCCGTTACAGTATTTAAGGCCGTTTAAGAACAGTCGTTCTGATAAATAAAACTGAACTTACTGTTGTAATCACACAATTAATATGAAACACTTATTATTTTTATTGTTGCAGCTACGTTATAATGTTTAACCGCGACATTGTAAGTTTTCTGACTTTCCAAATATTATGAAAGTTATGAAGCCACTTTAGCATCAGTCACTTTCCATTAGCAGCGCTTTGTAAGGCGCGAAGTACCATCTTAAATTAAAGAAGTACTATTCTTATTGACATCTACCATAACAATATTGATTATACTGTACTTACAACTTTTATGTTTGTAAAAATACTATAATAAACACAACTGAGAAGTAAAAAACAAACCCAAATAATCGATAACAGTTTCAGCGTACAGCAGTCTAAGCAAAACTTTGTACAAAACAAACAAATAATACCTTACACTTAGACTAGCTCTCAGCCTATAAATTTTGTATAGCTTGTTGGTACCACAGAGAAAGTTTATCGTAGCCGCAGTAGAATTAAGCAATTACATGCAAGTTCTGAAACTTTACAGGAAAATGAGGAAAACGACAAACAACGTTTTATTTCCTTACATTTGCAATTCAATCGGTCTGGCTAGTTGAAATGACTTCACGACGTCAGATTAACTATAATTATGGCCGTTATTACCTATGTTCGAAATACTCGGTTTTGGATGTCTGGCTGGAATTGTTTTTGCTTGTGTATGAATACCTGCAAGTTTTTAGTTTCTTAGATTTATATTTTGGAATTTAGATGCATGTTCTTTACCTTGTTCTTTATGTACGTCAAAATTATTAGCATATACAGTTATAGTGTGAAGTATCATGGACTCGATAGTGGACATACATAGGAACGTGCAACGAATAAAGTGTTAAAAAGAAGTATCATAGACACGAAAGTCTAGTAGACATACGAACAAACTGCCATGCAGAGGGTATTGGGTTCCATCCCACGGTGCGTACCACTGACTTTTCGAAGTTATGTGCGTATGTGGTTAAGCATCTTGCCTCGTGTCTCGGAGACGACATCATAAAGATCTCTGATATGGGGACTCTACAATACCCTTGAATATACTGGCAAGGGTATCTGAACTATTCGAAAACATATATGTGTTATATAAGCCATTAACATGTTAAAAGCGATAATTGTAGTAAAAGCGCCACTTACAAATCCACGCACCCATATATACATTTAACCTGTAAAATACATTTTCGAATACATACGCAAAAAGCAGTCATATGCGACCCGGCATTTCACACGACGGGTTCTGTGCCATTGTGAAATATTCCTATAAAAGACGTAATATTTTTAAACACTTTTGGTAGAGAGACAAGGTTCTAAGATATTAGCTTCTACCGCGCAACGCCTAAATGAACTGTCAAATGTCGCCACAAAAGATAGCCAGTATGTTACTCGCAAGTATGATTATATTACTGGACATTTTTATTAAAATCAGTAGTTTTCCAATGAAGGGGTAATAAATAGTAGTAGGGATATTATAACTATCTCTGCATCACCCTAAGGTAGACTGTTAGACAATGCCTAAGGCATTAAGTCCGCCTTTGTACAATATTGTGCAGGAAGTTTAATAAATAATAAAATAAATTTATATCCCTACTACTAACTTTCCCTACTACTTAATTTCTAACAATGGAAATACACGCACATATTTAAGGTACATTTCATATACTCTTTTTACGTGTATGAAATTATATCTCACTGAGAAACAAAAACAATGGAAGGGGTCCGTGACAACGGGACCCTAAAAACCCACAAGCATCATTAACCAGTCATCAGAAACAAAACCTAAAAACATTTACCACAATCACACAAAGTTAAAACCATTAATGCGGCAAAATTTTCTACTAGCAACCGTCGCACGCCTACGTACACTAATTTGCATTGAAAAATATTAAAAACAGGACATCGGCGTCGCTCTAAAATTTCATTATTTATATTTTCCGTCGGTCCGAGCGCTGCTGTTATGTAAATATAATTGTGCATGACGCACCGTACGAGTTTGGCGAAATGAGTTTGTAACGAGGGACTGGACGCGTGCCGCGTGCGGACTACGTGATGACTGACTATGCTATAGTTCTGGTTGATACTACTATAGTTCTCAAATGTTTTTGTACCCTGTTTAGCTTTTGTTCCTGCCATGTACTTAATTGTTTGTATGATTAAAGTTGAGGAATCTGTGTTTTTAAAAGACGGGCTTACGGTACGCATAACGTAGGTGAAGCGCTCTCATTGTTTTAACTGTACTAAGCCATTTCTTAGGTGAAGTAATTTTTCCTTCCTTTTTAAAAGAAAACTCCGGCAATAGGACTAAATCCTGTGTCACTGAAGACTTTTCAAATATACAACTAACAGACATAACGAACACACAGACCCGAAACAACAATTAATGAATCTCACAAAGTGTTGTCTTAAAGTGTGAGGATCGAACTCACACCAGTCGGTGCTGTATTAAACAGCGAGGCGGAAGCTTAAACCACTACGCCAAACGTGTAGTAATTACAGTATTTTTTATAACATTGGAAAGATACAGAAGCGGATCGATGCGAGCGGCTTGAGATCTGTCGAGTGTCGTAGCGTACTTGAGGGATGCATAACATGTCCACCAGTGGGAGATTTTTGATGGACATGATAATGATGATGAAAGATACTTCTTCTTCTTTTCTTCGCCTTATCCCATTATCTGGGGTCGGCTCTCCTTGTCTGCCTTCTCCATTTTGCTCTGTCTTGAGCGGTCGTAGCATCTACCCTCATGTCCTTGAGATCTTTTTGGACTGATGAGAGCCAGGTGGCAGGAGGTCTTCCGCGGCGTCGCGTCGTTGTTGGTAGATGTAGGGCCACTCGTACCATGTGATCTTCCGGACGGCGGCATACATGTTCATACCATTGAAGGCTTCGCTCTTTTACCTTCTCGGCAATGGGGGCAACCTTGTAGCTTCCTCTGACGTGGATGTTGCGTACTTTGTCGAGCATAGTGACACCCGCTGACCAGCGTAACATGCGCATTTCTGTCGCCTGCAGTTTTGCCAGGTGTTGTTAGAAGCCCAAAAGAATGAAAGAAGATGAAAGATACTGTGAATGATTATTTCGGCATGATTCTTCATACTTAGGATACATATTATTTTATACCCTTATAATTAGTAATAGTTGATGTGTGGATGTGTAATTATTCTTCATTTGTCACATTTCAATCTTGTAAGCATTTAGACAAACTTAGCTTTGTTCACCTTTGGGTAATCTAGCTTAGTCTTTACCAATACCTAAAATCGAAATATGTGCTTTCAAATTGTCCTGTCTTGTAGATTTCGGATTAAATTAACCGGCCTTTCCTTAGAATTTCTTGGTACCCAATACCTATTCACAGAACATCGACGTAAGGTAACAGAACTTGTTTTGTTCGTTCCGTGACTGTGTCAGAGGCCCCATTCTGTGTCCGTTCAGTCAACGTCTTGTGTGTCTTCAAGGAAATCGGTCTGAATATATTTCCTCAATATTGCTTTAGAAACACATGTTTATGCACCCTGTTGCCGCCAAAATGTGTCTACCGTCAAACCACTTTAGTAAAGCGTAACGCTTAATAACAGGCTTTCCAAATAACACCAGTATAATATGGAAACTCCAATTACAGCCGTCACGTCAAACACTGATAGCCACTCCAATTTTAAAGATAGTGCACTTAATAACATGCTGTGTGTACCCATAATAACATACTGTCAAAATCATTTTACTTTTAACTTCGAGGGGAAAACCAACTCGATGACGTATACAAGAGGTGTTAATAACTAGGTTTTCGCTCTCACGAAACAAAACATGAATAAATAATTAAGTTACAGACTTTACACTTGAAAAAATATTAATCTTCTTTCAAAAGATTTTACAAGAATTGAAAGTCGAATTAATATCTCCTATTATTCCAAAGTCGTAGCCGAAGCATAGCGGACGCCAAAGGGAATGCCGCAGCCTTCGAATTGAAACTGGAATTGCTAACAGAAAGTGCTTGGAGAAACAATGGACGGGATCTAATTGCGGGGTCCCGGGCGGGCGAGAACGCAAACGGAACTGAACGCACCGCAATCCACGTAGCTGTAGCACTCCGTAGCAACGTAGACCGTAGCACTAACAGATGCCGAAACGTATAGAATGTGATTGCTACGCTGATTTGCTATTTGACTTCCAAACATGTATGAGTGCGCTACGGTTCATAATAAAATTATCGAACGGACGTTTGTGTGATGATATCGATTTCATTCCTGCAATTTTCCAGTTAATATAGGACATTTGCAGTGATATCTAAATTATTACGGCAGCTGTAGTTATAAAAAATCGGTGATGGTATGGCGAATTTTTAGCTTCTATTTTTAGTTACTCTTAAAGTATAATTCAATTTCGCCATAATATTGATAACTAATAAATGAATGAACTAGTCATTTGCGATATCTATGTAAATCACGTTATAAATATTAAATATTCTAATGCCTCGCATTCAAAAAAAGGTTAAAAATACACAGCCGCCTCAAAAATATTAACATTTTAATATAAACAAAGGCTATGTTTTTTCATTGATCACTCCAATCATTTGTTTACGTCCGTTCCGATTCTATAAACAATTCAACAGCCGCCGCTCTCAGTTAGACAAACATCAAATGGACAAATCAAATTTATGAATTTGTCGTTATTTGCCAATCAAACATAAAAATATCATTTTTTCAGCGCATGTAATTTTTATTACGCTAACTGACGAAATTGGGGCAGATTGACATGTTTGCATAACTGACGATGTTGAGGTTAATTTTGTGATTGCATACTATGGACTTATAATGGGTACTTATACAAGATCATTACAAACATTTTTTACTTGGGCACCATACCTGATAAATTACTGATTCAGGAGATATTGAGGCTCAAAATCACCATATCATTTTTCTAATTAGTTACAAAATTGACGCATTGACCTCACCAATGTGTTCTATAGATGTCCCATGCACATGGGTGCATGGGACATATGCTTATGCATGGGCATAAGTAAGTATTTCGACCATTGCACGTGCGCACTTTTAATTGCGGTTTAAAAAATGTCAAACTAAGAAAAAAAATCGTTGCCCAGGTATTATTTTTGCTTAGTATGACTTGGCATGATGTCCAAAACGAGTAGACTTTGGCTTGGTGTTGGGTCTTGTGACACCCTGTAATATATGTATAACATTTCGCGCCGTAAACATTATACATATGTGGTTATCATACCGCGATTCGCGTGACTCCGCCATCAACAGGACCTTGAGAACACTGCGGTGATTTAAGTGAGAAGGCCTCGCACGCCTTTACGGAAGAGCATCACACATCTCCTCCCGACAGCCCCAACTCGGCCGAACACACTCTTCCGACAGTGTGACGAAGACAATACTCTGGGTTTTTTGCTTGTGTAATATTTACTTTTGTTAAACCACTTTTCTTCCCACAAACTTTTCTTTTAATTTGCCATCCTCATCAAACTATACGCAAGTGAAGACTTTGGATAAAACGCTTGAGTGAATGTTTTACATGAAATCTTTGAGCAAATAATTAATTTGATTTTGACGTTACATATATTTTTAAACTGGTCACTAGGTCAACACGAAACAAACCTAATATCAAAAAAGTAAAAGTTCGGTGACATCTAACTCCATACGCCTGAGTTCGCGTTCCACTCATTCAATTATGCAAAGCCACCATTTGTTAACAGATTTTAGGGTAATTCGGTGGATGTCGACTCGGTTTTATGGTAATCAGCTTAGTGTCCGTTATTTACGACTAACATGCTTACAAACAATTCACGGTATAATGTTGGTGCCGATAACGTTATTTCGCAATTAATTGCAGAAACACTCAGTAGCATATGATTTAAAGCCTTATTATTATTCGCTGGGATTGTTTTTGTTTAACGGTTATTTTGTGTTAATGTTATGGAAATACCGATAACCGTTGAAAACATTACTTCGGTGCGACCATGTTTATTCGTTGATAAACGCTCAACTCATTTTGCGATAGCTTATTTATGTTGCTACTCCATTTTAAATGTTTAAAGTTGCGTATCTATGAATGGATTTGCAGTACTTTTATGTACGCATGAACATAATAGTATTGTAGGAAGCTGATACGCCACGTTGTGTGAAAAGTAGGTATAGCATGTCAAAGATTAGACATCTTGTTCTACATTTAAATGAGCATAAAAATAATGTTATATTTTCGTGATATACGTTGAACTTAAAGTATTTTCTAAAATATTTAAACAAATACAAACATAACACAGAACCTAACCTAAAGTGGAAATCAAACTAATACGCCGCAATGTGAAACAGCAAGTTAAACACTTTATAGTTCTGAACGCATAAATTATCGTCACTATAGTCCGTTCCACGAGAACAATCTATCACGGTGAGTGCTCCGAAGAGCTCTTTCAACTAATCATTCCCTCTCCTTTCCTATCCCGAACGACACGTGCTGGGTTGAGGTGCCACTCTTACACGGTAGAACAGATACCGTCACGCACCAAACGGTTCGGCGCCTCTTATCTCTGCCGTACCATTAAGATGTGGAACTCTTTGCCAGCCCACGTGTTTCCCTCCACTTATGATCCTGGGTCCTTTAAGCGGGGCGTGAAAAAGCTTTTCTCAAGGCCGTCAAGGTGAGGGCCATCATACCATAATGCCATGCTGTCTGCTGGGATGATGGCTATCACTATGGGAATTCACTGACTGCTTAATATCAGGCAGCATGGAGTCAATTTGTTCGGCAGAAATAAAAAAAATAAAAAATAAAACAAAGACATTTTATAAACAAAGAATTTCTACTAAGTAACTTAGCAACAGTCCTGTCAAAAACGAATCATGTCAAATCCAATGAGCGCAACCACAGAAGAATAACTGAAGCATATCCAATCTCTTTGAGCGCAACGATACATAGGTACGTGCCATTAGAAACAAAAATGTCAATAGACCGGGTTTTTATAGATATTATGCGCTGTCAACAGCGTTGTTTAATGTTTTGTGGTACTGGAACGCGTCCGAGGAATTTTTTTTTACGACGTGTAAAGTGAGGACGGCAACGCAACACCGCATCTCCTCTTCCTCTGCAGCTCCACCGCGACGCATCGAATGGTGCGCCCCCATTTGGTCGCGAGAGATAGGGTGCGCGGCAACGCAACACCGACGCGCCTCTCCTCCCGCGACCGCGCCCGACTGCGAGGGACAGACAGAACTTTCCCCCGTACCCGCACCGCTGGACGCATCCTGCGCAGGCCCCTCTAAGCCCACGCGGAGCGTCCACTCCTGGGATCTCTCTTAGCTTCACCGCGAGTGTCCAATCCACGGTTACTGAGCCCTCCCCCCCCCACGACAAGGTGGAGATCCTACGGGGGTGACGCGTCCGAGGCCTGGAACGTCAACATTTGGTGTTAGTTCATTGAAATGTTACATTATTGGGCTTAGCGTGCATTTATCAGAGGACAACATTTTTTTTAGATGTCAAGAAGGGGTTAGCGTAAAGTAAATCAAGTTTGTGGGAGTGGGTGAGTGAGTGGGAGTCAATCAAGTTTGTGGGATCGCAACGGTCATCCCACGACCGACATCTCGGAAACGCAGGTGCAAGTTGGAGATGGCAAACTATTAGTCGCATAGAAGGTATTTTACACCTAATAAAAATAAATTGCGGCTTCTGACAAACGTTACCACAAATGTTATTTTACCGTAACTTTTTAATGTATTTTGTTTAAGTTTATTCTGAGGTTTTCATTGATACAAAACGCAAAATCTCCATGCCTTAAAATTTTAATGCGGTGTACTAGCTAGTTGTCTTTAATATCATTCATTTGTGGCCAATTATTTGATATTTAAGGATAGCTAGGCTATTTTGAGCAAATCATTTATTGCCCATGCTTAAAAAAACAAGTTCATAATAGAGTATCATTTTGGTACTCTATCATTGACATAAATAGTAATCAGAACCGTATTTGAATTTACGGAATAACTTACGTTTTAAGAACTACAAAATCGGCAAATTCTGCCGAAATATTTGACCACTCATACCCAAAATGAAATATGTTTATTTGCATAAAAAAATTTTTTTTTGGACACGTCAGGAAGTGATAGATAATAATATTAAAACGGTAAAAACGTATCGAAGTTCACTAAAGCATAAAATCTAAAACACAACTGTTTGAAAGAAAGCTTGTGAAGCCCTGAATGTGTGTTTACAAATAGTCTATCTTCTCGTGGCACCAACTATAGACGACAACGTAACTTGCATGACGTTAATGTAGTAGCCCTGAAACGCTTAAGAGGAGCAAAAATAAACATATCAAAAAGCACATAAAATACGATGCACAAATAACTTGCACAAAAAATAAACTATTACCAGATATCACCATATTTATTACGTTCATAAATACGCAGAAATGCAAATTGAAACAACTTATTGTTGAATACCACTTCCCAAATCGAATGTCAGGTATCGGATTACTTTCATATTGATTGTGGTGACCATAGGCACTTGTATGTGAACTATTATTGTGCACCGTGGTTTCATTGCAGGCACGACAGAGGGCGCCACCGATGACTCGTCGCCGTAAAAAGTGAGCAATTTTCTGATAGTCATCTGACACGAAAATTGTTATGTCTGACATGCTATTTATATTACCATTTGTCAAATAACTGTACCTGGGTGGGACGATTTATCTATAGGCAGTTAGAGACGAGGAATGGTCTAATATTCATTAGATAATGACAATTTATTCGGGTTTTATGTTCGTATTACTTCTTTCGGCTTTTATGTGATTTGTTTTATGACGGACGTTTCTTGTAATTGCTTCGGGATTAGACAATGGCTACCTATTGTCTGATTTTAACCTTCTACGCTTTTATTTTATGCTCCTTCTGTGTGCATATTAATAAAATAATGTTGTATGGGACGAACATGACTCCCATTGGAATAACACTTGTTTGAAATGAACATGTTCATATAATTATGATGGTTTATGGTTTCATCCCTTATTGGTAAGTAGGTATAAACAAAACCTTACATATGAGAAAACGGACAAGAAATCTCATCATCATCTCTTTTAACTGTTTGTGTCATACATGCAATTTAAGGTAGTGTATCCTGTCATATCTGGTTAGACCAGTGAGCGGACCTCGGGCTCCAAGCAGGCGTGTAAGTCTTGGATGCAACCGGGATAACGCTAGGTCGATGATGATGCAACTTAAGGAAGTGATTAGAACAAACAATTAATGGGCACATAAATGAGTTTAAGATTCTATTAGTTATTAAAAGATGAAAAAAGTAGCATTTATCATTTTACAACACTATGCCGTAATAGAATATTGATAATTATACCATTATTTGTTATTCCTCAATATGTACCAGTAAACGAGATCAGTTGTTAAATAATATAATACTCATTTCATAATTTATATCTATAACACCCCAATTCCCTTCACTAGATACCAATTAAAACCAAAAAGAATTGTTGAATAATGTCTCTATAACCCTTCCATATTCTAAAATTGTTCTGCATTACTAATCTAAGGAATTATTTGTTTCAGATGTGGAATGACCGAGTAATCGATACAGGTGAGTTATTAGAACGGTTAGAATTAATTATTGAAGAGTTCCTACCACTGGTTTAGTCGCCTCACGACTCACCTCGATTTGATCATAGAAATTATGCTCTGTTTGGTCTGTACCGAATTGTACGCTGTTAGGATATATTTCTATAAGAATAATGAATTACTACTTATATTTTCTATTTCAGGTGGATATTTTACCTGACTTACGAAGTAATGAGTCAAAATATATTACACGATAAAAAATATAAACTTTTAGAGTTAGTGAAAGGCACACGATTGAATATTAATGTGGAAGATAAAGGTGTGGTGTTCCTCCAACTAGAGGGAGGATCCTCTAACCAGGCTGGGTGATCGTGCCTGGTGGACTGTCAGTCGGACAGACATATTTGAGAAGTCAACTTCGAGTGCGAACTCTGCTTCCGCGATTCAGGACTTAGTTTTCCATCGCATTGTGTCCGGTAGATGTCGCCGGAATATGATAGTGTTCGTCGTCGTTCGCTAGATGGCCTCAATTGTATGTAGCTACCGCTACAGCCGAAGATAGTCAGAATTGACGTCACTCTGTGCTATTTTCAGCAATATTAACCTGCTTAACATTTTTAAGGATAGGAAGTGACACACAATATAGTTTAATTTTTAAGACGCCTAAAGGCGTTTACTGTTTTTCAAAGTTTTGAGATGTAAAACAAAGTATTTGACCTTTATGTTCGAATTACGCGACTGGGACCCGACACATATGTAAATGTTAGTTGTAGAATGCTTGTTACTAACTTAATATATGATTACTATGTTTATTTTTCCTTCATTAAGTGCCAGTAATAGTATATGGACTAAAAAGTACATATTCTATTGCTTCTCTATTAAAGAGTAAATCTCTATCGTTTATCGTATCGAAGTGAGTTAATTCGTATCTAAACCCGTGGTAAGTCTCCTAGTGTGGAGCGTAACAACTGTTTTCAGATTGTGGTTGTAGGGCGTAAGTAGTGCAGTTCAAGTTATTAGCTTCGCATGGCTTTACGATTGTGGTGGACGCTTTAGTAATTTAATATGTATACGTACGCCAGAAATAGCTGCAGTTGCGTTTATTTACGCCTTGTACTGATAATTGTATTGATATCTGCAAATGTAATTATGTATGTACTATGAAGGTAGAGAAATGTAGGTTTGACGATTGTTTACTAGAATTAAAGAATGGCTCGTTGCTCTCGCGGCATAAATGTGCACGTGAGATTGGGAGGTCTCGGGTTTGATTCCCGGGTAGGGCAAAGTGTTATTGGGTTTTTCCGTTAGGAAATTCTCAGTAGCAGCACGGAGTCTGGTAATGTGCCCGGTACGGCTATAGGCTCGCCCCCTATTACGTGGGACCTAAAAATTCATGGCGAAATGTGGGTGTAATATTACACCTCTGCCTACCCCTTCGGGGATACAGGCGTGAGTCTATAAAAAAAAATGAATGGCTATTTTACTAAAAGCATGCACCTACTCTCTTACTCAAGCGTTCAAATGCGTGCACAACTTAACAAAGTGCATTTTGATTAAAAAAAAAACGTACAGGAAAGTGATATTTTAATAGATTTTGGGTGTAGCACAAAATATTGCAATAATATTATGTACTTTTAGTTTCAAATGTGAATCACTTGAAAATCGTTGAGAGTAAAAACTGGTTGATAGTCTTACTTGTTTTTGTTATAAAATGTATATTAGGCTTGATTTAGTAAATAAACGTATTTAAATAAATATATATTTTCAACTCTTTATAGTTACTACAGGGTAAAAATAATCCAAAGCAAAATTGACCTTTTTAATCTTAATATACAGGGTGGCGCTACCATAGGGGCACTTTTTGGACAGAGGCATAGCGTACAACATTCTGAAGCCTTGTACCAAAAATCAATTAAATCAGTGCAGTAGTTTAGCCACAATATCGATTTTAAGTTCCGCAATTTTTGCACATGCTTTGAATTCCACACAGCTGATACAATACGGTCAACGACCCTACATTGCACGCCCCGACTCGCTCCGACGCGACGCCTCGACGTCATCCGAAGTTAGGCTCAGCGCAGATAAAACGGAGCGCAGAGTCGACGCCCGCATCGTTGTGAGTCGCGGCGCGCAATGTAGGGTCGTTGACCGTTTTGTATCAGCTGTGTGGAATTCAAAGCATGTGCAAAAATTGCGGAACTTAAAATCGATATTGTGGCTAAACTACTGCACCGATTTTATTGATTTTTGGTACAAGGCTTAAGAATGTTGTACGCTATGCCTCTGTTCAAAAAGTGCCCCTATGGTAGCGCCACCCTGTATATATATTTCTTGTGTGCGTGTGTATGTCACTGAACTCCTCCTAAACGACTGGACCGATCGTGATGAAATTTTTTGTGTGTGTTCAAGGGGACTTGAGAATGGTTTAGATTTACAATTTAGTCCGCTGGAAAAGGTTTTTTTACTTAATTTTTAATTTGTAAGTACTTGTGGATTTTGGAATGTTTCACATGGGAACCGATGGACTGCGCTGCTATCGCAATGTCAAATCTTATACTAAAAATTTCGGAAATGAGTACATCAAAACCTTACCTGAATAATAAAACATTAATAAATAAAGATTTCGAGTCGACAACATATATCCGCAAAATTCGGATTGTCGAGTATTTAGTTAAATTCTAATGGTTCTGACAGACAAATCACAGTCGCCATATTGGCCACTCTAGCGAAACGCCTCAGATACCGGATAACATTTTGAGTACTACTAAGTCTTAGTACTAAGAAGTTTGTATGTGTAAATACTTTTTGCAGTTATATTTCTAAAAGATAGGTTGAGAGCCACCACACTACAAGAGCTGACATTCTTAAAGAGTTAAAACGGCAATAAAAGGAGATTCGTGTTACCCCGAACATAGATGATATACTATAACTAGAGAACCCCGAATTTACGCGTGTGAAGCCGCGGGCAAAAGCTAGTACCCCTATAAATAGTTGACGATCGCAGTATTAAATAATATATGTTATAATATAATTACGCTAAAATGTTTTTAGTCCGTGTGGTGACGGATTAAGAATACAGAATGTCACCACCCCATATCATCCCATGGGTGTCGTAAGAGCCGACAGAGGGAGCATAATTATTATAGCAGAGAACAGCACTATAAGCGAAGGAAAACTTGAAACAAACCGTATACCAACCCGTTTGGCCAACGTGGTATAGTAGGCTAATTCCTCCTTTCAAAGGAGAGGCCTAGTCCAGCAGTGGACTGTTAAAGGCTGATGAATGAAAATGTTTTTAAAAGGCAACATTAAAGTCTCATTCTAAATTAAACTTTATGACTTCGAAATTAAAGCGTGTATTTGAACAAGCTGTTCTAGTTTCTTACGGCAGTCATTAGAACTCTTATACTGGGCGGCAATTAAGCTCTATTTATAATTAAAGCGTGTTCTGTTCAACTATTTTTTTTAAACTTCTTTTTATTTTTATTTTTATTCTTGCCATGTTCACAAAGTCATTATTTTTTTCAATTAAACTAGAGATTTGCTTAACTACTCAGAAAAACACAGTCAATTTCTTATGAAGAGTGGGTACTTGTTTGGTCAATAGTGGTATAAAACAAGTGTATTAAGCGGTTTTATAGAAAGAAGGTACTGCAGCACTTTGAAAACAATATTAGCTGCCTACTGCTGCGGTATATATTTAGCCAAATTCCACAATACTGAAAAACAGTTCAGATTTTTGAAGACTTAAAAGAAAAACAGATAGATACTCTTTGTGATAGATAAATATCGTCAACATTTCAAATTATATAATTACTAAATACATTATATGAAATTAGAGTTAATGAAAACATTGTGTAAATTATGTAGCACAATTTTTTATGTGTGAACTATCAGTAAATAAAAGCCTAGTATGGAATGTCTTACCATAAAGCTTGTTTCTTATTCTATTCATATCAATAAATATTATTATTTTTACTTATATTCACTCGATTTAAAACAAACAGGCAGTGCATATGCAGTGCTATCTTGATGTATAATCTATATTACCTACTTCAATTTATTTTAAAATTGGTTCACTTGTTTATACCTGAAAAGGCAACATTCATCCATTCATCTATCCTCACAAAGTATCACTTTTATACATAGAAATGAAAGTTACTATCGTCTGACAAAACAAAGCCTATTTAGGGATCTCAAATCCAATAAGATCATCGATCAGATATAAAGATTTATGTCTTCTAGAGTGTTTATTATCGTATTAAGATTGCTGATTAAATGAAGAAGGGAAGTTTGAAGGGGCTTGTCCGTTGTCCCCACACACACACGTAATATTTGATTATAAAGGGTTATCAATACAAAGTCTGGGGGCCATTTGATATACCTGATTCTAAGGAGAGTAATACTTAGTGTTACTTTTGAAATAACATTTAAACGCGTATGATTCATACATTTGTTTAACACTTTTAATAAGACTTCTGCATAGCACTGCAAGCTACATAAAAATGGTAGGTATCCCCAAAAAATTGCTGTTTATACTTTTTTATAATATATGAAGATTTTCTAATGACAATCAAAATCAGTTCTCCTGTAATCTATTTCTACTACCACCCACCACCTTGAATATATGAATCAAACCTCGGCTACCTTTCAAGCAAGCCTAGTACTAAAAAGAAGTATAGGAATGTTTATGAAAGCCGCACCTCAACGAGATCTGTAAATAGATAATTTTGGCGCTTTACGATACACAAGAAGCTCTTCACTCGCTTTCCTTAAGGCATTTGCCGTCACAAGAACGGAGTATACATTTTCCCATAACATTTACTTCTCGTAAAAAAGCTGTTTGCCTTTGCCTAATAACAGTTATTTGGCTTATACTGCCATCTTCGTATGTATTTTGCGCTCGCGGAACAGAATATTTAAGTTTTATACGAAAGTATTAACATCCCAGGATGTTATGAAAGATACTTGTACACTTGGAATTTGTTTTAAAATTTTGTGTAAATATGATGTAGGTCGTGGAAATGGGTTTTATGGTTTTATGTAACATTGCTATTTTAAGAATCTGTGCTTATAAGACACATTTTTATGACTTATGAGCTTATGAGCACGTTTCTTAACGAATAGTAAAATCTCTTTAATTTCCTAAGGGAATATAATGATCAAGCTGTAGTATTCCTTTATAAAATTACATTTTGTGGACCTAACTATATTTTCAACTACATTACACCTAATGCGGTTACATCAAACTCCAGTAATGTTTTGCCTTATTCAGGAAAATAGGATGCAGACCCGATTTTGTGAGGTCTTGATACTGCAAGATTTCAAGCTATTTTGCGTAGTCAATCCCGAAGCATTAGTTTGGCCGAGATCTCATGAGATTGACAAGATTTAGCTTAAAACATCTCTTTTCTGGCGTTCTACGATTATTGGCCTGTAAAAATAAGCTAAACTCAAGTCAATCGTGGTAATAAATAGAGAAATTAATCTCTTTTTACCCGACTACGGCGAAGCCAAAAGGAAGGGTAATGTTTTTGGCAGTCTATGTATGTATGTGTATATGTATTGTTACGAGCTGGGGTTCGGTGATAAATTAAATGCACTATGCCACAAAACTGTTCTTTATTCAACGACACACTTAATTTCCAACACTAATAAAACACACTTATTTTCACACTAGAAATACACTTCTGACTCACTTAATCTTCGCACTCCTTCGCTTCTTGATCGCTCCGATTATTCAACTGTAACTGTCCCGATTCGCCTGTCCGCGTGGTATTTATACCGGCCGGATAACAAACTAGTTCATTCTAGCCGCTTCTGGAATGTTCTCGTAACGTACAGAAACGAGCGTTACCGTAACCTATTGTTCTAGTATCAACAGCAACGCCATCTATTAGAGAATAGATGAAACACTGATATATCATTCTAGTATTGTTCTAGTATCAACAGCAACGCCATCTATTAGAGAATAGATGAAACACTGATATATCCATTCTCTTGTAGTTCTCTCATTCACCGATAGATGGCGTTATTTTCAAATAGCGCCATTCGTAACAGTATGTTTGTATGTTCCATCGTAGCGCCTAAACTACTGAACCAATTTTAATAAATGGGGTGTCAAAAGATTCGTAATAATAGCGCGGGTGGCATAGGCTATATACATTTTGTCGAAGTTTTCTGCTACGGAATTAATACCTCAGATACCAACCTCAAAAAAAATAAAACTTAGATAATCATTATGTGTATGATATCAAACAAAAGGTTTTGGTGAGTACATTACAAATATTTACATATATTTTACTGTTCCTGTCAAAATATAAGTTTAAAACGCGGTTGTACTTACAATTCGCGCGGTTTAGACGCATTGAGTTACCTACATTTATTTTTTTCTTCCTTTAAATGTGACAATGTAAATATTGCACGGTTAGTTTATATGCCCATGCCCGGGATACGGAAAAGGATTAAATAAATAAAAAAAGTTTAAAAACTATAACCCGACTACGTAAAAAAGGTGGTCTAAAAAGGACGAAACAAGAAAAGTATAAGTACAGTAATGCTCAAGCTAGAGCCGTGGTCGCACATATTGTGCGTAACACCTAATGTGGGTGCCGGCCCATCTTTAGGTGGATCTTGAAATTTTTATTTTCCCTACTTTGGGCGATGCACGTGGACACGGCGATGTCTTTTCTACGTTACACACACATTACACATTATTATAATAGGTTGCAACTGATGTAAATCAAGGCTCAAGTCAGGTAAAAATGTAAAATATTTTCGATACTGTTTATGGCACAAGATTATTATTAGTATCTCTTTCTTTTTACCCGACTACGGCGAAGCCAAAAGGAAGGGTAATGTATGTATGTATGTATGTTTGTATGTTCCACCGTAGCGCCTAAACTACTGAACTGATTAAATGAATGGGGTGTCAATAGACTCGTGATCATGGCTCGGGTAACATAGGCTATATAAATATTAGCTAAATTTTCAGTTACGGAATTAATACCTCAGATTCCAACCTCAAAAAAAAAATTAACTGAGATTATCATCACGTATATGGTATTAAAAAAAATGTATTGGTGAGCACATTACAAATATGTACATATATTATACTGCTTGAGTCAAAATATAAGTTTAAAACATGGTTGTACTTACAATTCACGCGGTTCACACACTTTAAGTTACCTATTTTTCTTTCTTAAAAAGTGACAATGTAAATATTGCATGGTTATTTTATATGTCCCATCAGGATACGGAAAAGGATTAAATAAATAAAATTAACAAATAATAATAAATAACTAAATAATAACGTTTATTGTACATTTAAAACAAGTATCAGACAAAAACAGGAAAAACATGGACAAATAAGTTGTACAAACAATTAATCAATACGAAATAGACAACTGACCCCTAAATTAAGTAAAAATATACTTGTATCTCAGGGGCCATATCCCTCCAAAAATACAGATGATTATGACAACTAGATAATACAGAAAAAAAATTGGTCAGTTACTGTTTAGCACGCAAGTTAAGAACTAATGGCTAAAATATTTTCAGTGTCCTTGTATGACAAGGTTTGCAACCACTCAGTGGGTTGATTTTTTAAATTGAATTTCGTTGATGTGTAAATATTTATTTATTTATTTAAAAACTTTATACACGCAGCGTATACAGGCGGACTTAATGCCATGGGCAAATATTGATCAAGCGATGAATTTTATTGTAGAGTCGTGCGCTTAGTGCTATGTACTGGCGGCTAGCTAATGAAGTGCGACATTTTACGGGATCACAGGCATAGTGACCTCGACGTCTAAGCAGGCTTTTGGCGTCGAGAGGTAGGGTGGAGTGACGTCGCAAAAATGTGCGCAAAATGAAGAGTTGACGTACTGTGAGGACTTGGGATTCTGTGTATAGCTGATCAGTTGAATAGTCTTTGCGTTTAGAGGGCATAACCTTAAGTATCGCCCATTGAGACCTTTCTACTTGGAGTAGACCACTTTTTGACGTAGTCGGGTTATAGATTTTAAACTATTGTTTATCTGTGTTTATAGATCTCCATCCTTTCAAGACTTAATTAAACTAATTATTTGGCTATTTACAAAATAAATAAACACTTAGTACAAGGCTTTTAAATAGTTTATTTTGACTACAAATTGGTGTTTATATTTTACTATTTATTTCAAGAAATATTAAAAATAGGATCCTTGCTTCTTACTTGATGACAAAGGTCTTTTATAACTAAGCAATTTCCATATCATTGTGATTGATAAAAAAAAGACTAAAATCGCGATTGCACGTGTAATCATTTCAATTCTCAATATTCTTAGTAACAAACTGTAACAGATTCTGAGCATAATTAGAAAATGTAATAATGTTGTAATATAATGCAAAACAAGCCAGTATTTGTATGGCGAACACATGTCAACAGATGACCAGACAAGGCAACATTAGAAAGTCAAATTGATGCCACAGGCTTTATGAAACAGCCACCACCTAATTTTACAATGCATAAGAAGTCCAGTGCCTTCAGACTGCAATATTGTGTTCAGTTAAATGAGAACCTTATTCATTCTAATATAAGATTGCGACTGTGCGCCCATAGCCAATTTGAGATTAAGCATTCATCCACTTTATTTGTCATCTTAATATATAAAATCCTTGCGTAACTGACTGACTGACAGACACGCTACAGCTGAAACTATTGGGCGCAGGAAGCTGAAATTTGGCATGTGTGTTCCTTGGGGACCGTAGGGGTGCACTAAGAAGGGATTTCCCGAAATTCCCACGGGATCGGCCAAAACGGGTAAATTAAAAAAATGCAGGCGTAGCTGCTGGCGTCCTCTAGTTTTAGTATAAAGTTACTGTAGATCTCATATAATTTTATTTATACTATTTAACTTATTAATACGTCACTAACATGTAGATTTGGTGACGACTTTTCTTCTCTATATAAACATAAAAATCTATTTCCCTTTTCTACAATGTAGATTTTGTATATTATGTTTTTCTATATACACAAAGTAAAAGTTATACAGATTTAGAAACAAATACACTTGTATCTGAGCTATACGACAGTAATAGATATAATAATGGACACACTTTTTAGTTACATGTGTGTGCACCAACATAAAGGTACAATTAAATTGCAGTTGCCATCGCCCTATCGATTCATATTTAACTGCGTACGAGTCTACATGTGTTATTACTGGTGGTTTCAGTTGAAAGTCTAATTACAATGAGAACATAGCTTATACTAATTTTATATCAATTCCTTTTGAGGGCCTTTGTGTTCGTAGCAGTTATTAAGACACAAAGGAACGCAGCGGGGGTTCAAGCCTTTCGCGCGGGACCGTACTCGTACGTGCGAATCGATGGTGCGGAAAAGGCTTTATCGATTTTAAACTACCCTTATGTTGCAGTTTGTTAAACTCATATTGTTATTGGCTTTTTAGAGAAACGCTTCGTTGCTCCGCTTTACGTTCGTGCAGTTTTATTTCTACCTTTTCTGCGTCCTTCGGAATGTACGATTTATATATAATTATACGTCCCTCGAATGGAATGTCTTCGGTGCGGTATTTTATTGTTATTTCTTTTTGGATTGGGGGTAGCATGTGATCCATTCTTACCGACAATTATGTTGATGATGCCGTACGTATATCAGTCTTAACGATTAGTCGTATATAAGAAGTAGGTTAGTTAGAAATCGATGTTTTTTTGTCTAACAGGCGTTCTTAGGTCGTTGCTGTACCCGTTATTTATTATTTGAAATCAGTTTGTTCATTAAGTAAGATTTTAAGCTTAATTCTATTTTACGATGCTGGTGACAAAAGATTTGTAAAACTCGGTCATTGTTACCGAGACTTTTTGACCGAAATTCGCTATTATACCATTATTATCCATATCTAAAAATAAGTCTGTTTAAAGTTTAAATCTACGTTTCTCCTTTTCCATCAATTTTTTATACTTCTACTCGTACAATCACTTCATCTCTTATACACACATAATGAAATACCTCCAGGCATAAACAGAATAAAATATCATTTGACAAACATGAAACAGTCAGTAAAGTCGACCAATGGGAAAACAACTCCATTAAAAGTCTATGAAAGTTGTTTAAGCAAGCTCTGTCGGCGAGAGAGAGTGGCGTCAATGTTTTTTTTTATATTCAAATATTTTTCGTAGTTTTGAGTAAAGAGCAACGGAAGGACGTTAAGAGGCATTGAGGGCTTTAACTTTACTAGAGTTTAGTAACTTTGCGAAGTAGCTCGGGAAATATTCTCTATTAAAATTGATTTTGGTTTTGTTTTAAATAATTTATTTACGTACCCCTAAAAAGCAAAGTTAGGCTTCAAGCCACAGCAATAATAAATTAGGGCTTAACTATTAGGTAAATACGTAGTTATTTTATTTATATAATACATGTAATTACATACATATTTTATAATGTTAACTTTAGGTATAAGTAATTATTTTGAGCTTGGTGTCACTGGCTGAAATTTTTGTGTGTGTATTTCAATAGGTTTCAGGATGGTTTGATAATTAAATTTGACCCGGTAGGTAGGTAAGTGGCGCTACAGTCGGTGTGCCACCCAATTTGATTTGCAGGACCGGCAGGCGAAGTCTGTTAGATTTTTATAGGTATAGGTTGTAACAGCAGCTGCGTAATTTTCTTTTTGTGGACTTCTGTAGGGTAACTTAACGATGGTCGGCCTATTTTTTATAACTTTGTACCAGCGGTGGGCCAAATTCAGCGCAAATTACGGTTTTAGTTTGAAGCGCAGTCGTTTTCAATTAGTTTTTTTTATTGCGCATAATATTATTTACGTACGTTATTTACGTACGACGTCCATTACCAGGTATGGCTTTAAATCTAAAGTTAAAGTACTGCTATTGGAAATGTTAGTAGAAGTAGTATAGCATTCGTTCATATCAAGGTATTTGTTTTGTATTATTATAAAATATATATGCATAATATTTATTTATGTATAGTGTATATTTATGTATAGTATATATGTATTTATATATTTTGTATTATTTTTAAGTAAAACTACATTAGTCTCAAATTAATTGTAAAATACACCTACCTTAATCTCTGCACCACCCTAAGGTAGACTGGCGAAAAATGCCTAAGGCATTAAGTCCACCTTGTATACGCATTGTGTGTATAAAGTTTTAAAATAAATAAATAAATATTATAGGGTATCTGACTGTTCGTTGTAACCATTGTTTAATGCAAGTTGCCATGACATAGGATTTATCCTTACTGTCTTACTAATAAAAATTACGACACAGTGTATACAAGTAATATAAGCAATGCGTAACAAAAACGCAACTAATAAAAAATATTTTGACAGATTGTGTGTATACATGCGTTATATTATAACTGTCTTACTAATAAAAAAATGTTACTCACACGTTTAACGTATGAATACTTACACTTACAGATAAGGGATATTTTTAAGAAGAAACCCCATTTAATATATAATTAAGCTAGTAAAATTCTATATAAACTATAAAATACAATTAAATTATTAAAACAAAGTTACAATTAGAAGTTTTTGAACGTACTTCGTAAAAGGTTGTCAGCGTATTTGACGTACACACAGCTACACATCAAACTATACAAAACCAATATTAGCTGAACTACTCAACAACAGGTTGGTTACACTAAAGGAGTTCGCCTAATATTGGGCTTGTTTAGGTTAATGTGTAGCTGTGTGTACACAGACTACACAGCGTGAGTAGTTACACAAGCTTGTCTTTGCGTTTATTAGTAGCGATGTTGTGTAAACCCTGTATAACTCCTATACAGACGTTATACGCTGTGTAAGTATTCATACGTTAAACGTGTGAGTAACATTTTTTTATTAGTAAGACAGTTAGTCTATATATCTACTACATCATGTTATTTCCTATGTTTTTTATTAATTTATTAGGCAATAGAAAATTATGTATGTGGGTATGGACGTCTTAATCTTGAAGCTTAAATGCACTGTAGTATGCAAATAATAATATATAATAGTATTAACATAATTGTCTAAGCATATAGTATTGATAGACCTCCCCTGCACTAGAAATAAATTCTATATTGCGGGGAACTTTACAAACATTAAATCAACGGGCAATACGATATCATGTTCATAGTAGGATGTAGACTATGTTTGTGGCAAAAGTTTGTTTACGTCAATGAAATTCAACGGGCGGGATTTGAAACCGCAACCTCCCAAGCGCAAAGCTGATAATTTAACTGCTAGGTTCCAGTGGTTATTTTTTATTATTGGTTGGTTGATTGGTATTAAGATTCAGCGGCAGCAATAGCCTAGTGGAGATACCAACAGACTGCCATGCAGAAGGTATCGGGTTCGAATCAACGGCGCGCACCAATGACTTTTCGGAGTTATGTGCGTACTGAATTGTTAATTATCGCTTGTCCCGTGCCTCGGAGAGCACGTTAAGCCTGTTCCGTGCCTCGGAGAGCACGTTAGGCCGTCGGTCCCGGTTGTCATGAGGATCTTTGATAGTCGTTACAGGGCGTCAGTGCCTTCTTTATAAAGTGACACTAGTCAAAACCATGGAATATCGCTATCCTTTCGGATTGTGGAGGTCAGACAGACAGTCGCTCTATGGAAAAGCTAATATTGAGCCAAATCTGGTTAGACTAGTAAGCGGACGCCAGATTGAAACTAGGATAACGCTAAGAGGATGATGATGATGGTTGATATTAAGATTTTCTGCTAAATTGATCTTCGGGGCGGTATCGCTTGCGAATATCAGCCATTTTACTGTTTAAAATCTTCACATTATGACGGTATTCTGTGGTTAGACTAATGTCAATTTATTAGAAAAGGGCAATCACTACAGCCCCTTTCCTCGTTGGATCCAGCTCTGAACCGCAAAAGGGCTTTCAACACGATAAAAAATAAAATGTCAGTATGTTAGAGAGTACTGACTGTTAGGAACTAATGACTAGGACTGACGGCTTAAAGTATTCTATAAGCAGTCGTTAAGAAAATTTAACACGGCAGCATAAGTAATTGGCGACAATATTCGTAAACCAGAGGTATTTCTAAAGAAATGTGGATGAATAAAGATAACAAAATAACCAATTTCAACACATGAGCGTATAATACATCACTTTAATAGTTTTCATATGATAGAACTGTACAAGTTAGTAATTACTAAATGGAAGTTTAAATAGTTCTAGGTAGTCTATGCGTCCGTTCAACTATTGTAATTAAAACTATTACTCAGAATTTACTTTGGTATTTATGCTTAGAAACTTATATACATTCATAATTTGTGTAGGTAATTTAATGGTGTCGTTTCGCTATGTGAGCGATTAACGCGCCGCCTAGTAACTACAATAATTAATTTGACAGCTTATATGCTTTTATTGAAAATAAAGGTGAATATTATAATGGGTACGAGGTTTTAGTTAAAAGAGCGTGATATAAATTTCCAATATTAAACTGAAGAAAATGGAAAAGTAGTAAGCACAGCAGGTAGGTGACGTTCAACAGCTTAGAACAAACGGGCGCAGTATAGTCAGAATAAAATATGTTACAAAATATCATAACAGCCTGTCAAATTGGCTATTTTTGTTGCATTTTCAGTTGCATGTATTGATATTATTATAACTATCACCTCATCCCAAATCAGTTCTGAGTTCTGCGTGATCTTACGTGCTCTGACTGCCTAAGCCTATCGCGTACCACATATCGCTTTAGAGAAGCAAAATCTTGACTTAGGAGTATGACTTGACTGTAAAATGCTTTTTTCGTGTATGGTCAACTCTGGAATCGGGGATTATTGGACGCATTTGGGCAAATGCGTCAGGTTTGTTAAGACGTATAAGACGTATTAGGCCAAATTTGTAAAACACACAACGCTTCATTAGGAATAAATCAGTACCATGGTGAAGAATAACACCAAGACTGAAAGAACCAGTTGTGGATCACACCAGTTGTCTCGTATGGAGATCGAACTCATAACACTCGGCACAGTGTTAAGCAGCGAGGCGTTCGCTAAGTAACACGTTTTCGCTATCTGTGCAGCAGTGTTAACATGTATAACATTATACACAATAACATTATGCCATCTATACATAAAACACCTACTGTCTTACTAATAAAAAATATTACTCACACGTTTAACGTATGAATACTTACACAGCGTATAACGTCTGTATAGGAGTTATACAGGGTTTACACAACATCGCTACTAATAAACGCAAAGACAAGCTTGTGTAACTACTCACGCTGTGTAGCCTGTGTACACACAGCTACACATTAACCTAAACAAGCCCAATATTAGGCGAATTCCCTAAGTGTGACCAACCTGTTGTTGAGTAGTTCAGCTAATATTGGTTTTGTATAGGTTGATGTGTAGCTGTGTGTACGTCAAATATGCTGACAACCTTTTATGAAGTACGTTCAAAAACTTCTAATCGTAACTTGGTTTTAATAATTTAACACTTTTACGGACGCCACGCCCACAGGCGTAGTTTTCAGGCAGCCTAATACGACGTAACGTCCATAGCCGGTCAATTTTATCCAGTTATAATTGGCGAACCGTCTACAACCGCCTTAATTTGCGTAGATTACTTAGGAGTCACGTGATTCAGTGTCATATTGCGCTCACTTACAATTTACCTAGCGTCGAAGCCAAAAAAATAAGACAATATTTCGAGATCGTGTCGCTAAGCCCCATTCACACATCAACGTGCTTGCGTGTGTGACATACCGCCTGTAGCCGTACGCTTGTTATACTACCCGCACCCGCCAGTTGCGCAGTGTCACAGCGAGCAGAGCCCGTGTTTTTCGTCGTTTGACCGGAGTGTTCGTCGTGATCAGCTGTATTTAGGAGGTAAGTATATTGCGTTTTATGTAAAAAAGTATCTTTTCCCTATACTGTACATATATTTTTATGCATTAAACAAGATATACGCATTATATTTATATGATAATTAATTCTGATTGATATTTTTCTTCGGAGATGGCTCCCGTAAGAAAAAAATCGACTAGGAAAGATATCTAAAATATCTGATGGTGATACCGATTCTTTAAGTCCTGTACTATGTTCGACCAGATGTAAACGGCTTAGATTATCACCTAAAAATGACATAAACTTGTTTGAGGAAGATCATAGACGCCGTGAGTACGGCGGCGATCCGCTTGTAGAGGCCGCCGTCTATAGGCGGTGTGTCATTGCGCAGGTAAACTAAATTATTTAATAGGGCAGTCCGCCTCTAGACGATACCGGCACTAGGCGGACCGTCATAATCAGAGTATATAGATTCACTTGTTACGACAATTCGGCTATAGGCGTGATATAGTTTTGTATGCAAAATTTTTGTGTCATTTTCATAGAATCTAGTTAACGTCAGTGTCGTGAAAGTGTTAATTTTATTTTATAGTTTATATATAATTTTACTAGCTAAATTATATATTAAATGGAGTTTCTTCTTAAAAATATCCCTTATCTATTAATCTAATGTACAAAAACTAAAGACTAATGGTTGTTATTTTTAGAAGGATAATGTTTTGATTTGTACTCATAGCTTCCGAACGCCTCCACCGACAATAACATTCATTTCATAGATCAAAGAAATATAACCTTCCTAGTCCAACCTCTCTGTCATAGATTGCGCGCATAATCTAAGTAAAGTGACAACCTCAGCGTCCTCAGCTGGCCAAATAGCCGCCATTTGGCTCTTACGCACTCCTTATACAAGGGTGCAAGCGTGTGTAGAGCTTGTGTAAGTCTAAATATATATTTTGATCTCTTATAACGCATGTATACACGCAATCTGTCGAAATATTTTTTATTAGTTGCGTTTTTGTTACGCAATGCTTATAGTACTTGTATGCACTGTGTCGTAATTTTTATTAGTAAGACAGCTAATATATACATATACATGCAACAAGCTCTGTTGATAAAAATAAAACTGTTTCTCAAATGTATTTTTAGAGCTCTGCTATCAATGGTTTCGTATTGCGTGACACTTTACAAAAATAGAAACAATGGAAACGGAAATTCCAAGTCCGTTATAATGGGTGAATCACACAAATAATTGGGAACACTGCTTACGTGCTTAGTTCGGTGCAGATGGTGCCCTTTCAAATACATAATGTATCACTAGCAGCGTTTTTGACGACGCCTTAAAAACTCTTTTATAGCTGTCTCGACTCCACTACTCAGCCGTATAGTGTGATCGATGTATGTGAGACATGCCTCTAAAAGTTTCCGGGGCCTACTCACTAAAACCACCGCGGTGTCAACTCAACTTCCCGTGAAGTGTGGCGGGTTCGATTGCTCCAATACTGCGACTCCACCCGGGATCTCTAGCAGCCTCTAGCTTCACACAATAGAAAGGCCACGGAAAAGAAGACGAAATAATTTTATACAAACCTTGTCCTAACAAATTCACAAAGAATAATGAACTAATCTGGTGCAGTCATCACATTGTTGAGATTCATTTTTATTTGAATAGATTTATTCATCAAAAACTTGTCAAAACTCTATTTCGCGCAATTGCTGCACTTTGTCATTAACATACCATTCTGCTGGATATAGGCCTTCCCGATGGCACGTCACTGAATCCGATTTTTGGATCTTCTTGTCCAACTGCTGCCATCCACTTTGTGTATGTCGTCACTGCAGTCTATCAAACTTTGTAATATTGTCTCATAACAATACTTCTCTAAAAACTCATGACTAACGCTGCGATACAGAAAATAAAAATCAGGAATCTTCAATTACAAAGATATCCATACCAGCAATAATAATTAATTAATCTGAAACATAAACAATGGTATCAACGAATTAATTAATGGATAATAAACATCACACGCCACTTATCTCACACACAGTTGCGTGGCACAAATCGCGGGCAATCACAACGCCAAAATCCACAATGGCACCGCGTAAAGCGGACGAGCTTCATATTTAATTACAACCCCATAACTGACATGATTGCATTTCCTGCAACTGACGCACCAGTTTATTATTTTACCAATTTGAAACTATATTAAATTCTTGGAGGTGAGGGCGTGTCTTGTTTCGCTGTTTGGGTGTTTACATTTGTGATGGCTTTTCAGATGATTGGGTGAGCGAGGTAGAAATAGACGGTGTGCTATACAAGCTTTTAACTCCTTTTAGGAAATGTTGTAAAATCATACGTAAATTATATTTAACGTCAATAATGCCAAAAATGATTGACGAACGATGTATTGATATTAATCATGTATTTTATAATATTAGATTTCTAAATAATGTGTAAGTGATATTTTATTTTCAACATATATAGTGACTTATCAAAAAATTTTTGGTGTGAAAAAGAACAAATCAGTTTATCACACTGTCTGAAATAAATCTAATATAAATGAAAACAGCCATTTTCAAGTTAAAATACGCGTAAAACTAATATAAAATAAAACCCTAGATCAAATAAAATTAAAGTACTTGTGATACACCTTCTAGTTACTTTCAAGCGATAAGCTTTTTAGTTTTATTTTTTATTTTATCGAGCTAGCCATAAATTAAATCGCACCTAGTCTGCGAGATGCGATTTAATTATACATATCGAATAAATATGATGGTTATTATTAATACCTAAAAGGGTAAAGCTTTGAATTTAGAAATAAATAATAAAATATCACGTTTCATATACAGCCAAATTACATTTTTAATTATGTCTTCTAATTTTGATACCTTCTAAAGCAACCAGTCCTTTGCGTAGAAATATATTAAATAACCTCGCTCACGATTGCCATCATTAGTCTATCCTCGTCCATTAAATACATATTTCATAAGGCGTACATACTCTTCAGAAACATATCTAATGGAAATTCCACATGAATTACGGACGCTGGAATTGTCTCTCACTTATTTAACCCTTTACTACGTACCGGTTTTATCTTAATTCATTCGGGGAGCTTTTATACTTTATGAACATGTTAGCTATCTTCAATAATGGCGGCGGTGTCGACTGGAACAGACGTACAACTTTCTTTAACTCGACGCACAGTTCAGCTGCGAAATTATGGTGAAATTTGTTGGAGAACTCTTAAGAAACGTTTCTTCAGGTGCATCGATCGAACTTGAGCCTTCCACGAACTTTCCCAATGACCGGATTCAAATATTTTCACTAAGTGCAGAATCCTCTTCACTCGTTCTTTGAAGTAAAGGCATTTTTGTGTACCGCTCTTTTGCAGATTTGGTAAATAGTCGTAGGATTTTCGCTTAGCCAAGTCTTCGTTTGCATGCCTTTTGAAATGGAACATAATTATTTTTAAATTATAGAAAAAATATCCGTTACGAAATTAACAACTAATTAATTTTATTGTGTAGGTACAACCTTTTAATCTTTACAAATAAATCCTTCTTGCTCACACGATATGTACAATCAAACAAGTCGGCGGTGGACCAGTTTGAAAAAAATCCCTTGGCTCGCTCATAGAGTCGAGGCATACTAGAAACTGGTTTTGTATACTATATAGGTAGTCAATGTGTGTTTAAAGTAGCACTGGAAGTGACGATGTCTTACTGAGCGATTCTCGCCCTTATGGTGGTCTAACGGGAAGTTGTTCGACTGTACTTATGCCTAAAAAACATTTTAAATATGTTTTGTGTCTGTCTGACTGATTGATTGTCTTGATTCAGGTAATGTTGAAAGCAGCTTACTTTAGAAATATTTAACTACCTGGTAGCTATCGATATGGGGATTGACTTAAGCTATTTTCCCTCTAAGAAAATCTCTATCAAATTTTGCCTCATCCGAGAATCGAATGCTCGAGGACTCATGTATTGCAATCGCGTACAGTCATGTTCTACGCTAACTAAGTCGTGGACTAGTGTCCACGACTTAGTTAGCGTACAGCACCATAATAATGACGGTTGTTATTTATAAACTGAAGTAACATTTAGTGGCCATGAGGCACTAACTATTCCGAATGATCCATCAGGCCCGACATCCTCTTAGCATCGCACCTACATAATGCCCCGATCTTTTATTCATCCAAACACACATAATCATAAATAACAACCGCGAAGTAAAAGTAAAAACAAAATTGTCTACGCTGTAATTCGGTGAAACTCGACTGTGAACACGCTATTAAGTATTTGAAATAATTACAGGGAACAATTATCAAAGTGGCACCCGTTTGGGACGCCGTCAGCTGTTGCCTTTGCCAAGTGGAATGTCATTTCTTTTATTTAAACGGCGCTTAGATAGCGGGAACACGGTTGTTGTCTCACTTCTATCTGCGAACTTTTAACGTTTCGACGTTTATAGCCCATCTGCTGCCGCCATAGCAGTATTCAATTGTCGCTATACTACCCCTTTATCTTTATTCTCTACTTATGATCGCGAGAGTCTGAATTCAAAAACGTGTTTAAGATTATTGTTGGAGTTAGTTAGCGAAAGGATTCAAACCGTTGATTTATTTAAGTGTTCTTTTGTGAATTCAGAATTGGCTGTTAGTTTGAGTTGTAATAAAGGATTACTGTATAATGGGCCTGTAATTTTGCTGGATTAACTTGGTTTCGAGATCGTTTGTTGTACATTATTATAAAAGATTGTGTGAATAAATATCGGAAATAGTAATTTATATAATTAAGCACGTTATGAAATATGCCAGGCGTGTATTTAAAAGTAATACGTTTATATATATTTGAATACCCATACGTTCGTTAGTCGTGTGGTTGACGCAGTTGCCTTCCAAACTGGAAGGTTGTGTTTAAGGGGTGACTTTAATTTAGTACCTACTCATAAGTCTAACAATCCTTCTTGAAAGCCATGAGCTTAAGTAATGCCTCTAGACTCACTCATCATTATGATTTAATAGTCTTTATCATTACACAGTTTTAGTGTATCGCTTTAGAAATAAAATACTTCCGTCATTTAAATAACACTTACAATAAGTAATAAACGTGAAACAAAGCATCAATCAACATCGACTATATCTTTAATAGTGTAGTGAATCAACCTATATGTATACTTTCATGTACTTCAATATCAGCAGCAATATATTTAGAACATTAAGCTCGATGTGAACAGAATAGATACTGCTCTAAGTTGAAATTTGACGAGACGCCCGTATTAATTAATACCGTCCATTAGCATCGCTTGCGCCGTCTCTCACAGCTCTATCGCTCTAAATGCAATTAGTTTACTTGGAGGCACCGACACCGCGCGACACCGCCCGACACCGCTCGCTCTCAACCTAAATATAATTCGCGCCCTAATAAGATTATGCCGCGGAGTGTTCATAAGAAAATATTGTAGTTCCTAATGAAATACGGGATGAACTTTTAGCTCCAAGCTCCGACGTAAAATCCCCGCTAACATTGTAGGTGGCTCAGACAGAATTGGATATAAGAATATCCAATTCTGTCTAGAGGATTAAAAGATGGAAATGTTAATATAAATAAAGAGCTTTTTTGTTCTTTTTCTTCATCACTCGTAATTATACAAAGAAAAATTAGACGGCCGTGATTGAGATAATTATCAAAACAAAATTGGCTTGATTGTGAAATGTAAATATTTTATTCGGGAATAGAACATTTGTGTTCGTAGGCAATTTGCTTTCACAATTGTAATTTATCTTTTGTAAACTCTTTTTGCATAGGTATCTATTTTAATATAATGGCAGATGGCGTCTTCACAGAGTTTGTTTGAAACATTTCTTGATGTAAAATGAAAAGCGTAACAAAAAGTTTATAAGCAATAATCCTATTTTCGTTTTATTTACATTTGAGTCTATTGTTGGTAAGTTCAAGAGTCTTTGTCCAAACATTGCATGTCTTAGTGGAAACGGTTGCATAGAATGTACGATGTCTACGTAAAAGTTGGAGCGAAAGCAAATGGCATTAGGCTTCTCAGCTCAATGGTTCGGGAGGAGAGGCGCAGCGAGGATGGAGTGTCTCGACACCGGAGCCCTGCGTCGACTCTAACACAAATTATTAGCGCAACTTTAACCCCACCCCCTCTTTTCTTTCGTCCGGCTCGCTCGACGAGCCCTCAATAGATTCATTAAGACTCTAACGAGATCTTCCAGGGTGAATCACGAATGCTTTGTTTCGTTAAATGCGATTTATTTTGTTTGTTAATATTTTGTAGGTACTACGAAGTTCCATTTGTAGAAAGCCCTAAGAATAGGGCGCTTATAACTTCATTTTTGGACTTGCGAGGACTATTGGTTGTTTAAAACGTAGATTTAATAATTTCTTTACTGTCAGTTTTGCCCTTTATTTGAAAATTGGATGAAGAGGGATAATATTCCTGAGCGCAAACTCAAAGAAAAGTGTAATTGAACTATCCATTCCAATTGAATAATATTGGTTTCATTCGTTGATCCTATCTGTCGGTTTTAGTTTACTGTAAAGGGCCCGTGACAAGATGGCGATTGAACGGATCTATCGTTTCACGAGGTTAAGCGCGTTTGTCATCGACTAGTTTACTTTGGGTGTCAGGCTCCTATGTGCTTCTATGCATGAAAATCTAGATTTTAAATTTATTTAACCGCGTAGGACCACAGGTTCCCGTTTCATTATCTTACAAATAATTTTCAATTTTACAAATTATCTTCAACGAAAAATATCAATTTAATCTTATAATGAACAGGTTAAATTTTATATTTGATGGTATATCTAAACACCCGTAAAATGCATAGCTGGAATACTTATGTCTGATCAAAGTTAGTCAAATATAATATTATATTCCCATAGGCAGAAACATTAAGAGCCGTTTGAAACGTCGCTCTTCTATTTAACAATTATAAATAATGTCATTAACTTCATACAGAACATTACTCTGTTCCTACGTAAAGAGCACCTTACACACTTTTGTCATGAATCCCATATTATGATATTTGAGCGCGCACCATTATTCTCTCATTACGTATTTACGCAGGCAAATCAACGATGTGCTATCGCATTACGTACACGTAAGTGCGTAAGTACGTATATTTAATATGCGAGAGCGGTTAAAGCCGCCTAATTATCAAAGCTGTCGGTAAAGTAAGTTATGGAGGGTGAATTTTTAATCGGTCTCTCATTTTGAGTGCACGATGCTTCTATCAAAACGTATTTGCATGCAAATATCATATTGATTCAACTGCTAATTGAAAGGTGGTGTTTGTAGTTATATTTGAGTTTGTTGCGTAGGCTTTTGATTATAATTAATTATGAATTTAATAAATGCTGTTTCTGATATTGTTTCATTTGAATTATGGTCTAATTGCAGAGTGTAATTATGTTATTTTGAGTATATCGAGGGATCGCTGCAGTGGATTTTGCTGTAAAATGTGATTAAAATTCATATAGGATCAATTTAATCTACAGAAGATTGTGAAGATTTACTTTTTCTTTTGATAATCATGGATACATTCTTCAGCCTTCTAATGGTAACATCAAAGCAAACTTTACCAATTAATTAATAGCAAATTTAACGTTAAACTTATTACTCACAAATAGCTTCTAAAATAATTGATTTGTACTTATTTAAGCTAGCAAAGAGCAAAAGCATTTCAAGAAGTGCTTTAAGCAAAAATATTAAAGCGCAAAAATAACTGCACTTATTCATTTAAGTTCATTTATTAAATGAAAAGATTCTACATAACTTCCATTTCCATTTCCGTAGTAACCCTTTTACTCTTTGATTAATATGATTTCTGTATCGCAAAGGTTATTAGGCATCGTAACAGGAGTAGGTACATTAGAGGTATTATTGTCGCCCTTCAACTGAAGGGTCTTCAGACACCCTTCATTCTCACTTAAGATGTCCGCCGTTATAATGGAGATTTTTAATTGATAAAAAGAAAATTTAAGTCACAGGATACAATGTTAAACGAAAGATACTAAAACATATGCTGTGTTCAGAGTTGCTTAGAAGGACTGAGAAAAGTTTGCAGAGGGCAATGGAAGCGTGATTGTATTCATCCAGTCGTTGTAGGCAAGACAAAGTCGAACATATGTTTACTGTGTTTCACAGTGATGACAATTTACAAGTACAACTTAGCTGGTGACCTTCTCTGGTGTCTGGGTCTCTTAAATTGGTGGCCTGGAGGAAACCTAGATAAAACACGCACTAATTACTTTTTACTGTTCCTACGGGATATATACCACGTACCTTTGTAAAAAGTAAAAAGTAATTATAGTGACCACGAAAGTTTAAATTCCTATATAACACGCACTTATTTTGGCCAAAACAGAGGTGATTATCGTCAGTTACCAGACTCCAAACGCGGCGTTTTCAAGATACGATGGCACGTGGACGTCGACACCGGATTCACACAATTTTTGCAAATGTTCAATATTTCACAAATCTATATATATACAACCCTTGTCTGTAATGGCCAAAAGCGGCAGATACAAGAATTTACAAGACAAATTTACTTCAATTCTACAAATCACGCGAAAAACAAAACGGCGTGGACACGACAATTTTTCCGGAAGCAAGCAAGAGAATGATTTGACATTTCATAGTGTGACCAGAGTCATAAAATTACAATAGACAAAGTAAAATGTTACTAAATTAATATAATCGATTTGACTTATTATAGACAATATTTCTATTTCAAACAGGCTGGGTATAAAAGAAAGGGATGGTCATAAGATGGCAAAAAGTTGTTCAAAATAAAAATAAATATGAGATACTTCAAAAAAGAAGTTGTATTGAATTTGAATCATGGATTGGACTGGATTTTAATAAACTGAACAAAGTCTGTACTACAACTATTCTTTAATTAACGTACTTTAAGTATTATTATCACGTACTTTAATATCAATATATTGTAAATAAATAACATGTGAATTTAAATTAGAGTCTGATTGAGCCAATCTACAGGTTTTATTACTTTTAATCCTAACACCATATACAACACCCAGACCCGGCACAATAATTTGTGGATCTACAATGTGGCAACCGAGCCCACAATCACAACGCTATCAGTACAGACTATTAAAAAAATAATATTAAAATTACGTATGCCGTCACAAAATATGTTCCCTTTGAGAACTTGCTTATAATGAAACCCAAGTATAAGACACTCCTTTTAAATGTAGCGTTAAGATTAATGCTTTATTAAGAGCAATAACTGTCATCGTAATAAGCGCTCTACGAATACTTGAACTCCCAGAAGGGAGATAAATATAGCTGGTTTTATAAAAGGTCAAAGTTATCAGCCTATTTTTGGGTAGCATATAAAATTTTATACTTTATATATTTTGATAGTGTACGTAGTTATTTTCCAACACATGATATTTAACCAATGATTTGAGAAATATTGTGTTAAAATATTTTCTTCAATAAATTTATTCGCATATTATTTTAACTACATTCTACGTGGTCACTTGCAAATCCATTTTTATAATTACTACTTTTCTTTGAGTACTATCATCTATGTGTGTCGATATACAAATTTATTTAACACATAAAGTATTATTCCTTTTGTTTCTATTATTGTAATTCAAAGTTTGCTGAACTAGCAGGCAAATAATTATAACAGTTATTGTTGTCACCACACCGAACGGAAAAAAATATCTTACGTCTTATACCTAAGTTTTTTTCCGTTAAATGTCATGTACAGAAATCAATAATATTTTAAAATAGATTTCGTACACGGTTATCTAAACACAAAGATGATACATGAACTACCTAGTAATACAGGTAAAGAAATAAATATCTTATTGTAATTTTGATAGCGTATTTAAACAACTTGTTTTTATTTGTTGCTTTATTATTCCGAGACTAAAGTACTTATAATAAATTATTTAAACTTATATTAAGATCTCTTTTAAATAGTTTTAAAGAATAGTGAACTAAACTATAAAATCTACGACACTAAGATACTTTTCTTAAATAAATACAAATTAAACTTGTTGATGTGGCAGAACATTTAATTCTACAAACCTACGTCTGTAGCCTTATAATAGTACGTACATACATTTGAATTTCAAATTAACGAAACTAATGACGTTATTGCTGCAGACCTCATGTCATTACATATTAGTAATGGGAATATTTGATCCAAATTATAACTTTATCTAGATAACATCAGAGCCAAGTAATTAAATTCAAAATTCGAAGCTTTTACCACTACTCTGCCTCGTTGGTCTCGCGGCATAAATGTGCGCTTGGGATTGGGAGGTCTCGGGTTCGAATCCCGGGTCGGGTAAAGTGTTATCGGGTTTTTAGCAGCTCAGTAGCAGCACGGAGTTTGGTAATGTGCCCGGTACGGCAATAGGCTCACCCCCTATTACGTGGGACTTAAAAGTTCGCTAATTGCGAAATGTGGGTGTAATATTACACGTCTGCCTACCCCTTCGAGGATACAGGCGTGAGTCTATAAAAAAAAATTACCACTACACGAAACACAAGGAATGTCCTCTACAACCGTTCGCCGTCCACTGCTGGAATTAGACCTCTCCTGATTTGCTACACAGTACCACTGTGACTCAATAGGAGGATTCGGCTTCCTACGATATCACACTTGCCAGGTGTGCTGACCCAGGATTTGATGCGAATTTTTCCGTCTCTTAAGGTAGAATTCCGTGCATCGCGATCGATCGCGGCCGCGCGCGGCCTACGACTGTCGTCGATCGTTCGTGACAATAGTCAACGTATGAAAATGTATGGCACCGCTGCCAGGCCCGCGACCGAGGCCCGAGGCCCGCGACTGACGCGCGCGGCCAACGACTGTCGTGAGCCGCGCGCGGCAGTGTCTTGAAATTAGTAGATGTTGTTCGTCAGTTCCCTCTAGACGTGTGTCTAGCGAAGTCAAAATCATGGTCGAAATGCTAATTGACATCCTTGAAGAAGAAGAGGAGAATAACGAGCTGCTGTTGCTATATTATGAAACTAGAGTACCAATCGACCCCATCTTTAAACCGCTAGACACACGTCTAGAGGGAACTGACGAACAACATCTACTAATTTATGATGATGCACGGAATTCTACCTTTACTGAGTTATGTTCATTTTGCATGAAACATTGTTTTGAAAATAATTTGTCATGTTAAATAAGCAAGCTGGTTGAAACGCCGGGTAATCCTACTATTATATTAAACGCAAAAGTTCGTAAAGCTGGATGGATGAATGGATGTTGTTAACTCTTTAACGCAGAAATGATTGATCTTTGACTATTATTATTACGTTATTCTCACGATGAAAAATGTTTTGGTTGTGCGTTGCCTCTCAGTCAGTCAGTAACGCAAGAATTTCATATATAGGTACATATTGACACGAAAGTCTCAATAGTCTTATTTTATATGTCCATCGCAGAACACGGGTGGTTCCATCAAAGTGCCATGACAATATGCCACAAATAAGGATCCCGTATCGTGTTACTATACCACATGCTGAGAGGGGTTTTGTAGGCAAATTTCTTATTTTATGACATTGCTTGTTCGAGATTTTCGGTCCAATATAATAAGTATAATAATATTTAACAACACTTGCTGTCGTGAGCAGCCAATGTTAAAACGTTTTTTGGTTAGTTGACGAATTTAGTAATTTGAATTTTGTTGAAGTTTTTGTTAGTAAATTTTATGGGGTAACAGTGACGTGCTCAATTTGTAATCTTAGTAGTTTTAGGCAATGGGCTGACACTGCAAAATTCTCTTCCCTTGATTTGTTATTTGCAGGGGATATCTATGTCTACATATACACACACACATATTGAACTTTTAATGTCTCCTTATTTTCAATTCATTAATATTGTCTGAAGTTGACAGAAGGTAACGACAGCCTAAATTCAACGAAATTGTTCCATATACGCAATTCCTGCAGTATTTGCTTATCCTAACTGACGCTTAGCAGCAGAAGTTAAGCTGTATGCCCACATGACTTACGCCGGTGTACCAACACATGTGCGTAGCGGATGCGGCCATCTTGCCTCGCTTGTCGCCAAGCTTACGGTCTCTAAAGCTTAGTATTTGACTAACAACGAAACTATGTCACACCTGAGACACTCGTTTGATAAAAAATATAAAGGATTTTGATGGTATGCAAATAGCGCTAGACTCGCTATAAAACTTTTTTTACCTGTCGTTTCGAGTCATAATATGTAAAAATATTTACAACAGCAAAATTTTATTCTTATGTATCATAGAAAGATCCTCTATAACCCGCTATGTATGAAGTGCGCTAAGCATGCAACATTTTCTGTTGATTATTATTGAATATGTGTGTACAAAATAAAGTCGTCTCCTGAATCCTTTATAAGCCTTATTGTAAAATCTAGATTAAATATATAAATTTTCAATTTGTTTCAGCGAATTCAAGGCATATAAGCATTGCAAAAAATATCTCTAGTGTACGTATCATTTCACACATGAAGACTAAACTAGACTCAACCTCAAACCAACTTTAATCCACGTTTAAAATAAACTGATCCAGTTAGTACTTAAAAATAAATTCAAATACGATCTTCAAAATCATTACAATAATTTATTGCTAACCAACCAAAAAATACTGTAATGATCGATACATGAACTTCGGCTTTATAGAGGATATTGTTCCACCCTATATTATAACGAGATTTAAAAGTTATGCAGGGTCGCCTAGCGCAGTATTATTAGTAAAAGAGCTTAGTGATCACGGTTGATATCTCATAAGGGCCGACCATAATCATCAATATTTTCAAAATCGCCGCCCGGGTAGTAAAACTGACTTGTTTAAATCAAAATCCGAGTTAATAGACTGCCTTATAAAATTTCCCCATTAATGTGCAGTTTTCCCTACGAAAGTCCAGATGTTTATAGTGTACATTAGATTAGATTTCAGGGGAAGAAACCTCTAGAGACCTAGCCGTTTTTATTTTAACAAAAGCACAATGTATATTTTATAGTGTCAACATTAATTAGTGCAGTGCACCAGCTCGGTTTTAGCTTTGAACAGTCCACCCTTTGTTCCCGTGGGTATCATAAGAGTCGGCTGAGGGACTGACTCGGTAAGGTAAGTACCAACATCCATTTGTGTGCTAATAACACCTTTCAAACGTAACCCTATTTTGTCTCGTATCAATTTAATGTGAAGCCATAATGAATATGACTTTTCGAAGTTATTAAAAATGTTGCTTAATAATGTGCCCGGTAGATGGCATCGATATAAGTAGAATATAGTTCTACTTAATGGCTTGGATTGTAAATCAAAACCATTTCAATCCAAAAAAATCTTCATATAAAGTCCAGAATTCTGTTGCACAAGTTCCTAAGAAAAAACATTCAAAAGAAAACAAAATTAAGTATAGTGTATTTACATTTATTACAAAAATGAGCACAAAAAGTCGAAATCAATGTTGTATAATTGTTGTATAATTGTCCCTGAAATGCTTCTTTGTAAAATAAATTGAGGCGACTGTATCCATAAATAATCGCTGCGACTTTTATTAATTTGTAAATATGTCGCGTTCCTCAAATTTGTTATGCAAATGGCGATATTAAACAGGTTCATTGTCGCACTAAACGCAAATCGATCGGAAGCGTTGACTCGACGTCTCTCAAATCACGAATTTAGGGGCGAGGTATTTTTCAAGTCGACTGCAACCTAGCGATAAGCGGTGCTCGAAATGTGACCGAATTTCAATCAAATTTATGAGTTATAATAATGATTATAGGTACTTTATCTGTGCGCCGCATAAAATTTGCAATTTCACTGAAAAGGTGAACTCTAGTGTAACAAATTCGTCGGCAATCGTAAGGCACTGATAACGATTCGCAAAATTAATCTCAGCGAAAAAACGAACTGGGGAGACGTGAAATGAGAGCGAAATACGGATGGATTGCTCCCCGTTTGTCGCAGTTAATATTTATTAGTTACCTTTTACAGACGATTTGGAGAAACGGTGCACGGTGTATTGGGGCACAGCAAAACTCGTGTATTTTGTTTGAGCACCACACTGTTAATAATGTCACTCGTGTTAAAAATGTGCGGGATGTTGTTGCCACATTTATTCTGATAACCTTTATATTTTAGTGGCAACTCACCCATTTCGTATGGGGTATTTTTTTGCGGTAGGAGGTAAATTAGCCGTCGGACCGTCTGTTAGTAAGAGATTACGCCGCCCATAGACACCCACTACACCAAAGGAAGTACCGAGTGTGTTGACGACCTGGATGGGAAAAGAATGGGAGGAAGAGCGGAATGACGGAAAGGTAAAAGTGGAAGTGATCTTCGTCAAACTCACTCACCGAACGAAATTCAACAATATAAATACTGTTACTTTTTAACCGACTTCAAAAAAAAGTAGGAGGCTCTCAATTCAGCCGGTATATATTTTTTTCGATGTATGTACACCGATTTCTCCGAGGTTTCTGAACCGATTTACGTGATTCTTTTTTTATTTGATGCGGGATGGTTTCGAATTGGTCCCATAAAAAAAGATTCCGACGAATTGAGAACCTCCTCCTTTTTAGGGTTCCGTACCTCGAAGAGAAAAAACGGAACCCTTATAGGATCACTTTGTTGTCCGTCCGTCTGTCAAGACCCTTTTTCTCAGGAATGCGTGGAGGTATCAAACTGAAATTTATACTAAATACTCGAATCTACGGTTCCATAGAGCTGTAAGAAAATCAAACTCCTAATCCAACGCAATTAAAAGATACAGCCGTATATGCTGCAAATTGCAGCATATTTTCAAACTCGCATTGGAATCATAACCTACAGGGTTCTTCCTGTGAACTCAGAATCTTGAAATTTGGTACGAAGCAACGTCTTATACCACTCATAAAGGAAAAATTGCGAAAACCGTAAATATTTTGTTACAGCATATAATTTTTTTTTTTAATAAATTTAAAGTTACTACCCCTTTCTCTTGAACGCGTGGTGGTATTAAATTGAAATTCATATCAAATACTCAGGTATATAACACCGTAAGGCTGCAACAAAATCAAGCTTCTATGACAACGCAATCAAAAGAAAGAGCAATATAAGCATATTTTCAAACTCGCGCCTACTCGCAAGTGAATCAAAACCTACAGGGTACTTCCCGTGAACTCAGAATCTTGAAAATGGGTACGAAGTAACGTCTTATATCACATATGAAGTAAAAATTGCGAAAACCGTAAATTTTTAGTTACAGCATATAAAAAAATATTTTTAATAAATTTAAAGATACTACCCCTTTCTCTTGAACGCGTGGAGGTATCAAATTGAATTTCATATCAAATACTCAAGTATAGAACACCGTTAGGCTGCAACAAAATCAAGCTTCTATGTCAACACAATCAAAAGAAAGAGCAATATAAGCATATTTTCAAAGTCGCGCCTACTCGCAAGTTAATCAAAACCTACAGGATACTTTCCGTGAGCTCAGAATTTTGAAATTTGGTACGAAGCAACGCCTTATAGCACATATAAAGGAAAAATTGTGAAAACCGTAAATTTTTTGTTAAAAATTAAAATGTATGAAATTGAAATTCATATCAAATACTCAGGTATATAACACCGTTAGGCTGTAACAAAATCAAACTTCTATGTCTACGCAATCAAAAGAAAGAGCAATATAATCATATTTTCAAACTCGTGACTACTTGCAAGGGAATGAAAACCTACAGGGTACTTCCCGTGAACTCAAAATCTTGAAATTTGGTACGAAGCAACGTCTTATAGCCCAGATAAAGGATGCGGAAGGCTGTGGACCGTGTGCTGTGGTGCGTGTTGGGAGAGGCCTATGTCCAGCAGTAGACTGCGATAAGCTGATTGAGATTTCAAATAATTACATAGTCTTCAAACCTTTTTGCTAATTATATTTTTGTAACAGATTTCTAATAGTCACTAAAAACTTTGTAAATCAATAACTTTGATAAAAAAATCTTACCATCATTTATCAGCAGACTTTTGCAAAGCTGCTGCAAGGCTGGTATAGGTATTTAAGTTATATTATAAAATAAGCGATATATGTTAATATAAAATAAAGGATGACTGATTACAAACGACAAAGACCACTTTTTTTTTTCTTTTTTTTTTTTTGCTGTGTGGTTGACGGCATAGAATACAAGTGTCACCACCCATTTTCCCGTGGGTGTCGTAAGAGGCGACTAAGGGATAACACGATGCAAATACCATCTTTGCGTAGAGACGGAAAACTCGACATCAAACCCTATACGACTGCCTCGTTGGTCTCGCGTCATAAATGTGCGCGTGGGATCGGGAGGTCCCGGGTTCGATTCCTGGGTCGGACAGTGTTATTGGGTTTTTCTGTTACGAAATTCTCAGTAGCAGCACGGAGTCTGGAAATGTGCCCGGTTCGGCAATAGGCTCGCCCCTTATTACGTGGGACTAAAGTATATCTGGCGAAAAGTGGGTTTAGAAATACACCTCTGCCTACCCCTTCGTGGATAAAAGGCGTGACGATATGTCTGTATGTATGTATGTATGTAAAGACCCCTTTTTCTTTAATTTATGCTCCTCCAGCTTTCCATACTGTAATGTTATGGATTTCATTTGGCAATAAAAATACCATGACTATGACTGGTGTACTTTTACTTATATAGCTACAGGTTTGTACGGAACCCTCGGTGCGCGAGTCCGACTCGCACTTGACCGGTTTTTTTTGAAGTCGGTTAAAAAGGATGCTGCAAGAGATTGTATGAAATCTGGTACCCGCTCCAATAGTGATGTGTGATACATCATTGAAAAGGTATTATCTTATAGAATATGAATAAGTATGGCGCCTGTCTTGATTAATAGTCCGATCTGATTGCCAGCCTAATATAATATCAGGGTAATATGGATTTTCCTTTAACAAAAAATAAAAATAAAACTTAAGAAATTGAACTAAAATACGATTATGATTTCCTTTGTTTATTATTTTTACCATTTATTGTATACAAAAGAAGCAACAGCCGCAGTTAATAAGTGAGATTGCAATATGAAATGATTACCAAATGAAATAAAATTATTACAAAATAAAATAATTACACATCATCATCTAGTAACACATCATTAAGGAATAAGGCAGGGACTACAAATCCCTCGTGCCTGGCGTATCCTAGGTACCACACGATGAACACGATGTGAGCACAGGTAGGTACTTACAGTACGTCGCCCAGTCAGGCTTGTGCAGTAGTATTAAGAGATAGTATTACTATTGTTATTGATTAAAATATAACAATAATATATTCTTGCTCGAATATGTCGAGATTGGATACAACCGCGCGTGAGCGAAGAATCTTCATTTATCCCAGTCAGGCAAATCTTCAAGTGCATTTTGTCTATAAATCTCTATTGTGTATATTCCATTTTGTAGAGGCTCACTGTAGTAAGATCTTTCAAGCTTTATTTGATATGTCCCTAATGCCAATAAAATAACTTTCCTACTGAAATAAAAATAAAATAATAAATAGTCGCTGAATAGTACGGGGAGACGGGGAAGCGCAATCACACACACAATACAAACGAACGACTAAAGCTATCCGTCGGTCGACGCTTGCGCGTGCGCATTCGTAATAATAATTTTTGTTTAGTTAACCAAGAGCTATCCAATGACGTATTACACTAAGCTATTATTGGTGTTGGGTACCATGATTTTGCATCATCCTTTGAATCAGGTAGGCCCAGTAGCTTTTATTTTAATAAAAAATTTTATTTACCTTCACTTATCCCGATGTCTGAAATAAAATCTCGTACCTAAGTAAATTTGATCCACTTCACGATACCGATTTACCGATTGAGCTGAAATTCTGTATATGTATGTAAAATGGATGACAATGAAAAACGATTATATCATAGAGCTGATCTGATGATAGAATCGAAAGGTGGCCATAGGAACTCAGTAAATAAATGACAAAACTCTATCGAGTTTGGGCTCGTTGCCTTAACTTCGTTGTCTTAACGAGCACTTTCGTGCGGATGGTAACTAGGATCCTCTAGGGTCCGATGAAGGAGCCCGAAGGTGGCCATACGAACAGTAATTACAAAAATCAATTTGGTTTGTACAATGATGATAATGGTGACTTCAAGGACGTAAATCACGCGGTAAGGCTGTTTCTTGAGATTTATTTTTTTAAGGCGCACCTTTTGTAGGTCTACCCATAACTAGTTGACAATACACTAAAAAGTATTAAATAACAATAACTACGTTAAAAAAACCGACATCAAAAACTAAAAACTTAAGAATAATAAAGATTTAACTTAGTTATTTTTCATTTTGGGCATATACTCAATTATTTTAGCTCTACCTAGAAATCACTGCAAGTGTGATCATTGTTAAAAAAAATATCAAGTGAAGACGTAGTGTGCAGGGTAAAAAGTAAAATGTTAATCAGATGAACACCAGTTTTGGAAAAGTAATACCAACATTTACATGACAAGTCCCACATTATGAGTAAGAACCTGTATCGCGGCAAACTTTATAAATATTTAATCAAATGCCATAATCAATAATAACATTAAGCGTTGACCCAATAATTTGTAGACACCGCACCAAGTGTCATCTCGTGTGGCGATCGAACTCACAACACTTGTGTTGTCGCCGCTTAAACCATTATGCCATCCGTGATGTCTAGTGTAATTTAATTTAATACGATAGCTATTAAACTATTTCAATATTCGAGAACCAAATTAAAATTCACTGCATTTTTAAACTAGGCCAATATAAAAAAAACGTCATTTTGTAGTTTCAAAACTTTTCGTTGATATTTTTATACTCTCATTATTGTTTCCTATTTCACAGAAAATTTAAAGCAGAGCGTTTCATAAAAGAAAAATTTCTATTAGGTCGCAATATTTCAAATCATTTCCCGATATAATAAGTTATTATAACACTTAGCAAAAGTCACCGGGTGAAATCTTTGTTCTTCGCCGCCCGGGGAGTCACTGGACCGCTCGCAGCGATTGAAATTTAAAATATTGTACCCTTTGCCATTATGCGAGCTTATTCACCCTTGAAATATCCCTAGGGGGCGCCAGGTACAACGATTGGGGAAAATATTTTACACTTGTTACTAAGGATGTCGCTTTCAAGTCTGCCGTTACAAACTTAGCAACAAAAGAGTTTGAGACTTGCCCTTCGGCAAACAGAGACCAAACTCGCTTGTGTTTGTGTATGATTTCGTCAGAATATTTATGAAAAGCACTTAATTAGTGTGTCGAGAATGAAAAATTGTTATTGAACCCGAGTTGATTGAACTGACGATTCATAACTATGTCATTTTGGATGCGACGCTAATGAAAATGCGATTAATCACAGTGAGCGTCGCCCATCGCCCGTCGTCGAGTAAAATGGTACTCGATGCGTGATTCTACAATTTGTAGTGCACTTTGTTATTATTGCCCTTTCATTTCGCGAACGCGGCGTTTTTCTTAATGCGGTTTTACAAAAAAGTAAATGGAATGGGTATTGCGGTGGAAGGGTTAGGGCTGCTTTTAAATTTGAGTACTCATCCGTGTTTAAAACGTTTTATAACATTTACGTAGACAAATTGTAAACAAGCTCATGATTTTCAGATTTTATTAAAATGTTTTTGAAAGAATAAACTATAACATTTTGATGGATTATATTTTATGTTTGTAGTTGTTAGTTTAAATTAAATATTTCGTCAAGTATTTTTTGTTTAGAGTGTGAAGTGGTAGCGCTTCACTTCGTCTTTAGTTTCAATAGTAGATACTGTTTACTGATTTAAATATATAACACAGTCTATATGAAGTTGGTTTAAGCATTTCTTTTTCATATCTTTTTAGAATAAGTTATTATAATACCAAAAGTTGAAAGGCCTTTGGCCAACTTGACTTGCCTTGGGAGACCTAGTCCGTCTTAAAATAAGATTTCCGTTTAATTATCACTTTCGGTTTATTATTCAGGTACTTAAAATTTTTTCAACCATGTTAGCTGATATAGCGTTTTGCGTATGCTTTCCATTGATTAAACATCAGTAGACGCGGTTGCAATTATAACCATAACAGATAGAATAAAACACAGACACGTCGAAACAGCTTCATCAATCAGATTGTTTCACCGCTGACGGCGCGTTTTCAACTGCACACTAATATAAATTCCTATATTGAATTAACTATACCGGCAAACGGAACGTTAACAAACCGTTAAAATCTGCACAAAAATAATTAAGCGAATAACTTCACTCATTAGTCGGCATCAAATACTTGGTGTAGGTGGAGCTAAGGGTGCAGTACTTTGCCCGCATTACTGCATATTACGTCCGGCTCACTGACTGGAATGCCAACGTTTACTTGATAAAATAAATTTGAACAAAACAAACGCATCCGTTGCGGCAATATGAATCCACCTCTGTGAAGTTGTGCTAAGCGGCATGGAAGTGGAAAAATGGTAGCCGGGCATCGGCTAATATGTGAATACTTGAAATACCACCGTATGAGGATTTGTCGCCTATGGCCAGGTATATGTGTGTGAAGGGACGGTGCTTGTGAAAAAATGTGTACTCTATCGCGCGGGGTAATACTCATAACTATTATTTAACGAGTATTTTTATCGATATTTTCATAAATTCTCCAATACTATTACTGTAATAAAATATCCGATCTACTACGCAACGGCGTCTACCTGCTTGACTGCTTTAATATTTGTTGTACATCTAATTTAGATTATTTACACATTATCACACGACCACCCACGGCATTGATTGATTTCGTATCTGTAGGATTAGCATGTTTCGTTAACATATGAACACAAAGTTCATGTACCAAGATAGCTTATCTCCCCCGAGACAGTTTGGCTGTATACTATGACAGAATAAATAAGTTTAAATTGTTGTTTTATCTTCAAATAATCATGTGTCTTTTAATCTATCAAGTCGACATTAAAATACTTTCTGAGTAGCAAATGAAATTTCACAAGAAGTAATGTGAAGTTGAGAATTCGAAAAACGAAATTAAATATTGATTTAATATTCGTTTACCTATACATATATGACACATTAAGGAATTATAGATAAATATTAATGTAACGACCTATGGTTAATTAAAGTAATAAAAACAGCAAAATCAATATTATAAAAAAATATGTCAATTTACAGATTCATATTATGGGCGGCCCAAGACCGGTACGCGTAGAGAACATCATTGCGGAGGCATAAGTATGTCCTGTGATCGTCTGTAGGCTAAGATAATAATGATGATGATTGGAGAATGTACAATGACAACGATTTTCCAGTACGTAAAAATTTAACACAGTAAAATTGACTGTTTGTTTCTTTATAAATGTAATTTTGTGACGTTCTTTATTTAGTATCTAATAGTCCTTGTCTCCCACGACTCTTTTCCATACATACATTCTCCTCCTTTGGTAAAATAGACACCTTTGTAATCAATGTTCCCTCAGATAGGTACAGTATTGTGTTGATGCCTATCCGTTTCTCGAGTAAGCGTATAAATTACAGCTGGTACGTAGTGTGTACTTCAAAGAGCGGTAAATAAAGGCATCAGACTACGTACGCGACGCCACAAAGCAACAAGCGACCGATTCAGACAAACACTATTGCCGATTTAAATTGGTAACTGAATTTAATCCGAATTGAAGTGTCAAGCGTAACGAGAGAGTCACTCATGCCGGTGTAGGGCAACCATTCGTTAGTCTAACTCTTTTGGTAAAACGAGCCGGGGATAAGCCGGGTGCAATGTTAACATTCTTTTCAATAATGATGCTAGGGGAGATGTGAGTGCTCTGTGTCTTGTTTATTGGATTTTTTGTTGCAATCTACATATGAATAGCACGCCAATCTGTTGGACGTTGGAGGGTATCGAGCCGCCTCGCATTGTTAGTTCGTCCTACATTGTACCTAGCTAAAATAATATTTGCGCTCAGTGTGTACAAGCGTAATGTAATTATCGCATGTGTGCAAATATTTTTTTACACTTTGTTTGTTAGTAAATTGTTTGAGTACGCTTTTAGGCATATTGCTAAATTACTTTTTAGTTAGTCTAATAGAAGTTATATTTGGGTTTTAAATTGTTTGTTTGTTCGAGCTAAAAAGCCAATAAAAATATGAAAAATGCTTTTTATCTAAAATTTTTTTGTAAAAAGATGGCGGCTCTAAGTATTTCATATCTACTTTAAAGTTTTACTGCGGAGCAACAACACGCGTGTTGGTCGCTTTAATAAGTCTCGTGCATGATAAATAGGATCAAGTGCGGGGATGTACGATGTTCTTTGTCTCTTTCAGTACACCACAAAGTAATCCGCCGCTCTCCTCACACCAAGGTTTGGGGCATTGGATTTAATACGACGTTTGTGGACTAGGAAACTTAATGAAAGTGTGGCAGCTCTAGTTGTGGGCATCATTATCGACGGCTTTGCACTCAGATAAAAAGCTTTTCGAAACGTTATGAAAACGTATGCCGCTTTACGGTCGAACCGAGCGAAGTGGAACAATTTGAATATAGCCGCTGTGCGTACAAATTTTATTTTAATCTGCGGTTCGCTTGCTTTTTTGGCCAGCCGTGTTGACTGCATTTTGTTCAATTTATTTATCTACAGTCAAGTGGTTAAAAATAATATATATAATTAATTTAATTTATTTGTAATTGTTAAGTGGATATTAATTATTCACAATATGTTGTATTAAAGTCTAGTGCCAAAATTAATTACCTTCATTTCTTATTCGACTTCAAGTTAATTACACCATATACCACTTAGTAAATTAGATTTACTTCTCAAACTCTCTTGTTCACCGAATTGTGTGCAGTAGTTTTAATGAATATTCTAATGACATCTATTTGTACACCAAAGAGTAATCTTAAGTCTCCAGTTCTCAAATTTTAATAGATATTTTCAACGAACTGCAATTTGATTTTGAAGTGATAATCTATAGGTAGGGGATCGGTCTGTATTAAATAATATTGTCTCAAAACACCCCTGTAAATATGCTTAATTTTTGTCTATGATAGCAAATTAATAAAACCATAAAAAGTACAACATTATCGCATAAAATATTATGAAAACTCAGTACATTTGGCATTTGGCAAAATTAACGATTTCTCATATGATATAAGATATGAAAAAAAGTAACCGATTTGACTAGGCAGTTCGATCTCCTATTGGCATTTTGCTACACTTACTACGGACTTCAATATTCGATCTATAGATAGATATTTAGATTTTAGGGCTTCGTTTTTGACATAAGCTCCATATAAAATATCTCAAACACGAATCTCGAATCTCAAAATCCAGAGAGGTTGGACTAGGAATAAGGTTATATTTCTTTGTCAAAATCCATGTATGGATCAAATATTGAAAATGGCCGTTAATTGAATGTTAACACATAGTTTGACACTTTGTTCAATATTCGATGTAGTTGTAACATCATTAAAGTGTCAGTTAATTTGCAAGTATGCCATTTATATTTATATGAAACTAGGTCGAAACTACATTTTGAACAAGTATACCTAATTACGACAAGTGGTCTTCTTTTTTCGTACGACGTATGACATAGTAAAAGTAAATTGGGATTGGGCAGGTCATGTCTCCTGAACGCATCTCGAAAAGCAGGTACATATCGCCACTTGGAGGACACCGGACGTATGTCGTCGTCGGCGTAGACCCAGACAGCACAGGCGAGATGAGCTTGAGGCCTTCACACAAAATTCGACACAAATACCGGCTATGTGTGTCGAATTTAGATATAGACCTCTGGAGAAGTGTAGAGGAGACCTATGCTCAACAATGGGACAGTATTGGTAACGGGTTACGGATAACCAAATTTATTTTAAATATATCGCCGTGTGGTTGACGGCATAGAATACAAGTGTCACCACACCCTGTCTTCCCGTGGGTGTCGTAAGAGGCAACTAAGGGATAACACGATGCAAATACCATCTTTGCGTAGAGACGGAAAACTCGACAACAAACCCTATACGACTGCCTCGTTAGTCTCGCGGCATAAATGTGCGCGTGGGATCGGGAGGTCCCGGGTTCGATTCCTGGGTCGGGCAGTGTTATTGGGTTTTTCTGTCACGAAATTCTCAGTAGCAGCACGGAGTTTGGAAATGTGCCCGGTACGGCAATAGGCTCGCCCCTTATTACGTGGGACTAAAGTATATCTGGCGAAAAGTGGGTGTAGAAATACACCTCTGCCTACCCCTTCGGGAATAAAAGGCGTGACGTTATGTATGTATGTGTATATATAATAGACTTGTAAATTTAATTTACGTAATCTCTATTTTAATAAATGTATAATTGGGAAAAAAATCCTATTTCATATTCGTAATTGTCTGCAAATTAATTAAATAAATATAATTAATTTGCAGACAATTACGAATATGAAAAAGGATTTTTTTTTAAACATATACCCAAAAATAAACAACCTCAACAAACCTAGAACATTATCTGGGTCTCGAAAAGAACAGAAATAATAAAATACACTGCGAGCCAAATAACTGCGATGTACATATATAGTTTTGGTTGCCGAATAAACTTCATTAGTGCATTCTTTGCTGTAATTATCAAACCCCATTCTCAAATAACTTGTTCTTTTTAATAATGCACTACTCTAAAGCTACTATATCAAGTTCTACCCTTTTACGCAAATAAAGCACCAGTTCCCCAAATTTCAAGTTGTTAGTACGCATGTTTTTTCCACAACAACAACAATATTATAGCCTGGCAACCGTGACGCACGTGGCATTCTGCATAATACGCATGTCGTGCAGGACAACGAGAGGTAAATTAAACCTAAAGACAATACGGCCAAAGTATAATTTTGTACCGGCTATGAATTGTTACTAGTAGGTGCCGAGGCGCACAATTTTCGAACTACCCTACAAGAATCAGTCACGCACACATGCACCTATATAATAGGTTCCAGGGACAAGGGTCTGTTGGTATAGTTACCGGCAAGTGTATCGAGGTCTTAATTTGAAATTTGAATTTCGCATCCATCTTGATGAACCGCTTTGGAGTGTTTTGTCAACATGAATGGTTGAGATTTTCCGTTTGAATGTTTGGAATACCTTCGTTAGGTGGGCTATGATTTGGGTCGATTATGGTACGGGTTATGAAAATTGGCCTGGTTAATTAGTAGGGTTATTAAGTAGGGTTGTAAACGTATTTATTTCGTTAGCATATACCTGTTTGAGATAAGATAGTGTATCTTTGGTTCATGTTTGTATATAATAATTGCGAAACGCTTCCGCATTCGCGTCCATGAGCTCCAATTAAGATAAGGGCCATAGTTACAGGGTACGGGTAGCATTTAAATTTCGCCACTTTACTTAAAAGGATGCCATTTTATTACACACAATGTTTATTTTAAATAACATTATCAAATTCAAACAAATTCGTATCCTTTAGGCAATATTATACTTGTTGTGTAAATGCTGGAAACTCCTTTATTTTTATTCGCATTCAAGTTATTCGTTTTAACAAAATGTTTTAATAATTTTAGTTTCATTATTGTGTTATATTATAACAATTTAACATTGTGGTTTTACTTTTATGTAATAATCTATCACGTATCATTTGAATTATTACAAAAGTGAATACCTACTATGTGCTTTGATGTTCCGTGAGAGCACGTCCTCACTTTGACAGGACAATTAATTTATCATTTCACGACTGTCATAGCATACAAGTTTTCGTAGCAACAGCTAGTTGGTAGACTGATTACAGCTGCAACAACGACGTTCGATAGTTTGTCAACTTTACATTCATCATTTTATGACTATTGTGCTTGCCGTATCCATCGCCCTGGCAATCTGCCGTCACTGCAAAAAAATTGTTGACGATAAAATTAATAATGGTGTCGCCCTACATGAGGTCACCTTCACTTAAATTCAGAAGCCACGACGCATGAAACGACACGATAATCTGTTACCAGCAATACACTTGCGCAAACTATGTTCATCATCATCATCATATCAACCTACAGAATCCCACTGCTTAACATCGGCCTCTTCTAAGGCTCTCCACACAGACTGATCTTGAACGGACCGTATCCACCCGTTTCCCGTGATGACAAGCTGATTGTCAGTCGAACTTGCGGAGACCTACCCTTGCTGCGTCGGCCGGTGCTAAGCCGTCACTTTAGAACATTCCTACCGTACCATAAAGGCCATCTGTTTTGCGGTCACTGAATAATTAATACATTTATATGAACCTAAGAAACCTGGCACTCTCTGAATATCTACAAATGCAAGTAATACGTAACCACTATATTCAACCGCCAGTTTTTTACTGTAATGTTAGAGGGTTGCGCTGATTTTACCCTATCCGGTTGCAATACAGGTGATTCGGGCAAGCGCTTCTTGGGCCATCGATATCGCGTAGTTTGCCCCATCCTCGGTATAAGGGCCCTATTTCTTGACCCTCACCGTTAACCTCATAGAGGTAGTGTAAAGTACACTACCTCTATGAGTTCGTATTTTGCACTGATAGCTATTACTGTTCTACCTATTTCAGTCACCATAGTCTAATGTTGTTAGTGTAAGGCATAAAAGCTATTAAGTACCTACTGTTGTCTGCCTTACCAGCTCCCGTTCGTATGTCTTCTCTGCAGAATCTGCAGTAGTGTGAAACAGCACATGAAATTTTGAGTAAAAAAGATAGGCACAGAGAAAATCAATTCAGAACAGTTGGTACATGGCTCAAAGCATTGGCATGTGCATGCACAGCTCTAAGCCTTCCTTAAATAGCGTGATTACGTAGTCTAAAGTGAAGTTCAATCACTATTCATTTAAATACCTTATAGCTTTATTGATCATTTACTGTTTTAATGTACTCGTATACCTCGTTTATAGCTTTAGAAGAACGGCACCTTAAAAGACCATTTGCTTTATCTACCGTGCTCATTTGGAACTAGTCAAATTGAAGACAATCTAAAACTAACCAGACTACGTACAAATTACATCGTGAATTATCCCCACTCCAAATTACATTCGAATTTCCGTAGAATTAAACGAGAGAAGCCCTAACCATTTGAAAAGGTCGCATCCATTCGCAACAACACGTTAAAGTTACACAGACGGAATGGCCAGCCGACGTAGACAAAGTGACGTCATCAATATAACTGAGTTTAGTTCGGTCGTATGCCGCCAGAGGGCAAGGAACACCACATTAGTAGCAGATTAATATACTCGTATCGTATTGGATGGCATCGCCGTCCCTTATTGGAAGTCCTTCGATACACGCAATGCCTATTTGAGTTGGTTCGCTCCGTTGAATTCAGTATCGTGATTTGGGCAGATTCATTTTTTGGATCAAAGAGTCATATTATTTAATCAAGTAGAAAGGATTTTTTGGGGTTCAGTTATTTATAAATAAACAGAGATGGTGCGATATATCCTGTGGGAAAGTAGACATTTGTGTTTATTTGAGTTAGTTTAAGCTTATTACAACGTGCCTAGAAAGCCTGAAAGATATGACGACATAAAATATCGTCTCTATTAGATTTTGCTTTATAAGCGTGACAGATAATAATTGTATTCTCGTGTTACTCATATCCATAGTTTCATCATCATCAATTGAAAACGTAGCCCTACTTGTTTAAAGCCATACGTGTGAGACGGAATCCTGGAATTGAGTGGCAGGCTGAAGGATTCTGTAGCATCCCGCGGGATCCTGTAGCATCCCGCAGCATCCCAAAGCACCTTGTGGCATTCTGCGTTGTATCTTAATCAATAAAAAAACTGAAGACATTTTTCTCTCTTATTTTACTTACTTTACTGTTATATTACTTCCAATTGTCATTAATTGGAAGTTTTTAGAGTTCCGTACCTCCCCCCGTGGGATCTCCACCTTGTCGTGGTGGGGGGGGGGCTCAGTAACCGTGGATTGGTCACCCGCAGTGAAGCTAAGAGGGATCCAGGAGGGGACGCTCCGCGTGGGCTTGACGGAGGCCTGCGCAGGATGCGTCCAAAGGGGCGGGTGCGAGGGATAGTTCTTCTGTCCCTCGCAGTCGGGTGCGTTCGTGGGAGGAGAGGCGTGTCGGTGTTGCGTTGCTGCGCGCCCTATCTCCCGCGACCAAATGGGGGCGCACCATTGTTGCGTCGCGGAAGGGCCGCAGAGGAAGAGGAGATGCGGTGTTGCGTTGCCGTCCTCCCTATCCTCTGCGGCCGCTGAGTGTTATGGCGGCGGAGCCCAACACCTTCATCCGCCGCCAAGGGGGTTTTGTTCGGGGCCCGCCTGACCATCTGGCGGGCCAATACCCGTCGGGGGATAGCGAGGAATGCTTCAGCGATACCCGACCCTCCGACACACGGGTACGTGAGGAACACGGGTAGCGATGGGACGAGTCGTCAATTTTCCAACTCGTCCTACTCGAGTTGAGTTATTGAATAACTCGAGTTACAACTCGAGTTGACTCGACTCGGTGCCAACTCGATAACAGTGCTAACCTCCGAGCTGCGTAGCGAGTTACCGAGTCACGGAGTTGGCGTCGACTCGGTGCCAACTCGATAACAGTTGTGTATAACCTCCGAGCTGCCGTGCGAATTACCGAGTCACCGAGTTGGTGTCAACTCGCTGGCTCTAACTATAAAGCAAATAAAACCTGTCGACCGAGTCAGGCAGGCAAGCCAAGCTGCCAAGTTAACACTGGCCATCTCGGAAGTAGGAATGCAGAGGGAGGTTCGTCCGCTTATTTCTTTCGGGTACTAGGTAGGTACACTAAATGAATAAAACGTGATGTAATACGCAGTTCACTGGTTAATTTTGAGAAAATATCTCCCGTGAATGTAACTCACAAATGAATAACATTATTACAAATTAACAAACATATTACAAACAAAAATTATATTCAACGGATCACTCCGCGACCTTGACGAGTTGAGTCGACGCGGCGACGAGTCAACGAGTTGCGAGTTAGCCGAGTTATCAACGAAGCGACAATGCCACTACCGAGTTAGGTCAAGACTACAACTCGGTCAACTCGCTAACAGCGAGTTGAGTCGAATCATTGACGAGTTACGGGGTGGTTATGTTCGATCTCACCCTAACTCGTTACGTTACTTTGGGTGACGACGCGCCGAGTTGACGAGTTGCCATATTGTGAACGACGCCTACCGAGTTAGCTCGAGTTAACATAAAAGCAGATCGAGTTGACTCGCTCAGGGGCTAACTCGAGTTAATCGAGTTAAATAACTCGAGTCGCCCATCGCTAAACACGGGTTGGTTTTTAGTCAGTTAGAGTCTGACAGTCCCTTCGTCCTTCCCCCAGGGTGGAGGGACTCCATGAGGATTTTCCAAACCGACACCAAAAACAAAATAAAAAAAAATAAAAAAAAGGGTTCTGTACCTCGAAATGAAAAAACGGAACCCTTATAGGATCACTTTGTTGTCCGTCCGTCTGTCAAGACCCTTTTTCTCGGAAACGCGTGGAGGTATCAAACTGATAATTATACCAAATTGTCAAATCTACTGTCCCTTAAACCTGTGAAAAAATCAAACTTCTAAGCCAACGCTATCGAAAGATACAGCCGTTTATGCTGCAAATTTCCGCAAATATTCGAAACTCAAAACCTACAGGGTATTTCCCGTGAACTTATAATTTTGAAATTTGGTACGAAGCAATGTCTTATAGCATGCATAAAGGAAAAATTGCGAAAACCGTAAATTTTTAGTTACATCATATCATAAAAATATGTTTAATAATTTTAAAGTTATGACCTTTTTCTCATGAACGCGTAAAGGTATTAAATTGATATTCATATTAAATACTCGGGTCTATAATACCTTGAACCTGTAACAAAATCAAACATCTATGTTAACGGAATAAAAAGAAACAGCAATTTAAGCCGCATATTTTCTCGCAACTACTCGCCAGGGAATCAAAACCTACAGAAAGATTCTGAGTTCACGGGAAGTACCCTGTACTTCCCGTGAACTCAGAATCTTGAAATTTGGTACGAAGCAATGTCTTATAGCACAAATAAAGGAAAAATTGCGAAAACCGTAAAATTTTTTGTTACACCATGTAAAAAAAAATGTATTAATTTTAAAGTTACTACCTCTTTCCTCATGAACGCGTAAAGTTATTAAATTGAAATTCATATCAAATACTCGGATCTGTTATACCTTTAAGCTGTAACAAAATCAAACTTCTATCTCAACGCAATCTAAAGAAACAGCAATTTTACTTTATTTTCAAACTCGCAACTACTGGCAAGGGAATCAAAACCTACAGGGTACTTTCCGTAAACCTAGATTCTTGAAATTTAGTACGAACCAACGTCTTATAGCATAGATAAAGGAAAAATTGCGAAAACCGTAAATTTTAGTTATATCATATAATAAAAATGATAATAATAATTTTAAAGTTACTAGCCCTTTCCTTATGAACGCATGCGCAGCACGCACTAGAGGTATTAAATTGAAATTCATATCAAATACTCAAATCTATAATATCTTCAAGCTGTAACAGAATCAAACTTCTAAGCCAACGCAATCAAAAGATACAGCTGTTTGTGCCGCAAATTCTCGCAAATTTTCAAAACGTACAAGGGAATCAAAACTTACAGGGTACTTCCCGTGAACTTATAATCTTGGAATTTGGTACAAGGCCACTTCTTATAGCACAGATTAAGGAAAATTTTCCATATATGTAAATTTTTTGTTACATCATATAATAAAAACATTTTTTAAATTTTACAGTTACTACCTCTTTCCTCATGAACGAGTAAAGTTATTAAATTGAAATTCATATCAAATGCTCAAGTCAACACTAAAGGGTATTGCCAGTCGATCTAGAATATTTTTTCTTTTTCGCTGTGGAAACGCACTTACGCACGTATGTGGGTTTCGAAGGCTGGAGTGCAAGGCCGTAATACCCACTAAAATCACAGCGCATACTTCAACGTCATTTTGGGGGCGCCAGGGGGTCGCGTTAGCATTCTATCCTGACACCCCGGCGCATAGCCTGAAGACCACTACCTCCTTGGCGAAAACACCCAGCGGCCGCAAAGGATAGGAAGGATGGCAACCTGACAACACCGCATCTCCTCTTCCACTGCGGCCGCATCGCGACGCAACAATGGTGCGCCCCCATTTAGGCGCGGGAGATAGGGCGCGCGGCAACGCAATACCGACACGCCTCTCCTCCCGCGACCGCGCCCGTCTGCGAGGGACAGACAGAACTGTCCCCCGCACCCGCATCTTTGGACGCATCCTGCGCAGGCCCCCTCCAAGCCCACGCGGAGCGTCCACTCCCGGGATCTCTCTTAGCTTCACCACGGGTGTCCAAGCCACGGTTACTAAGCCCCCCCACTACGACAAGGTGGAGATCCCACGAGGGGGCGATCTAGAATCTTTAAATTTGGCATAAAGCAACGTTTTATAGCACATAGGAAAATTTTGAAATCTCTACATTTTTAGTTACATCACATATTTTGTTAAATAATTGTATATACCTACAGGTATGTACGGGACCCTCAGTGCGCGAGTCCGACTCGCACTTGACCGGTTTATTTTTTTAAATGAGATTGACAACATTTGTCCAGGACAAAATAGTTTTACTTTTGGTGATTCTTATATTACGAGTATAAGGGCCTCTTTCACCACCCTCGAGTAATGTGTCGAATAGGCTAGTCACTGATTATACTCACAAGTAACATCATGTGTCAATTTCACCACGTCCGAGTAGCACTAATCGTACGATTAAACTTACTTGCCACTACGGCTACCGATTAGCGTGCATACTTATGATTAAAAGTTGACCGTTGGCATTTTGTGTAAGTCGGTGCATTCTTTTAATCATATTTTTTCAAAATTTATCATCGCCAATGGATTTAAGTATTTGACTTGATTGATCATCAGTTGGATATACCTCGAATACGTTTATTTAAAATTCGTATTGAAATTTACGGACCTAGTTGAAACTGATTTGCCCGTCAGATTTCGTCTCTCCAAGTATGAAGTTTCTAAACCAAGTGCTTAACTTGATAAAACATAAAATAATGTCTAAATCACAAAATTGAGTGGTATTTTGTTTATTCAAGTGATTTTTACCCTGCCTATAAAAATATTTTAAGTACGTATAAAATGTACCTACTGAGTTTCTAAACGCTGTTTAATAGTTTTTACTCCGTAAAATAGATGCCCAGTACCTATCTTCCTAATAAAAATTTTTATTTCAGAAATCATCAATTACAGTAACTAAATAAAAGCACACGCTCTCCAAACCAGACTAGATGCAAAAACACCACAAATGACAATCACCAAACAACTTTCAATTACGTTTGACGATTGACTTGACGTTTTATTGAACGAATGTAACGTACGATTAGTCGCATAGTTCACTTAACCAGTGAATTGTTACTCGAAGCTTGATTTCGGTTTGTGAAATTGACAAAATATACTCGTAACTTTTACTCGCCAGTTCACGTTAATTGCGAATTAGTTGAACGACACTTTACTCGGAGATGGTGAAAGAGGCCCTAAGAATAAGAAGTACCTATCTTTTGATGAACTTTGATTACCAAAGCCGATAAAAGATTGGGTGTATAATATTATAATCCACATATGCTTACTAGTACCGAAATCCCCAAACAGCTAAGATACTCATTGCCATTGTAGCTGTTATGTTACTGACCGTTAGATTTGTTTTGACTTGATTCCCTCTGTAACAACAATAAGGCATAATCACTATAAATACGATTGTAAACAAACATCTAAACCAGCATGCAAAAAGTCTATTACAACAAAATATGAGTAATATTCCAATTTACTAAATCATAGCACATGTATTTAATTTTACCGCATCCGAATACGTCGATTATACATTAAATAAAGTACAATCTAACCGTATGAACAGGACAGTAATTATTCATTTGGATAGGTTCAAAGCAAACTTATTTAATAAACGCAGTCCAAACCCCGGTTCATTTGGTCACATCCGACGCCTGATTAAACTTATTCAAATTGAATAGACCGATTGTTTTATTCGATATTAATTTTATCCTTGTAAAGTTTCATATTGCAATATTTTTTAACGTGCTATAATAGTGTTACCTTTTGCAGTTTCTGTTGATTGTAAGTTCCGCTATAGACATCGCTCTTTGATTTTCAATCTTGTAGGTTTTTTGTTTATTTTGACCATAAATATTTTGAATATCTGATTTACTTCGTACAGGTACCTAATTTGCTTTTTAGCTTTAATGGTAAGGGTAGGCGACCTTCATTCAGAAGAAGTTTTCAGTGTATTTATATTTAAGACTAGCTGACCTGGCAAACTTCGTACCGCCTAACAGTCGATTCATTAATTTTTCTTTTTGTTTTTTTTTTTTTTACTTTCTTTCCGTAAGAACCATCCTTGTACTTCAAAGAATATTATAAAAAAAGAATAAGCGAAATCGGTTCAACTGCTCTCGAGATTTGCGCTTAGCAAAACATTCAGCGATTCATTTTTATATTATAGATATAATTATTGTTCAGAGCCTTCGGTGTTTTTTACAAGAAGTTGTAGTTTCGACTTGTCTTTACTTTCATGTTTGTATTTAAATTTCGGAAACTTCAATACCTTTATGAACCTTGGCATATGTACTCGGTACCGGAATATCACAGATGTATATTGCAAGAAAGGGTTGTGAAAGAAAATCTTCCACCAATAGTATAATTTGCAGTGAACGAGATTTAGCATGTTCCTGGTGAATACGCAGCCAAAGGTTCGTTAACGCTTCTGTGGTTTTGAATTGTTCAGATTCAGAACTTACCGCTCTTAATTACTTTTGTCGAAGTTGAATGTCCAGATAATTATTGTAAGACCTTAGACCATTGGCCGTTACTAACAGATAATGCGACTACCCATTAGTCGTTATCTGAGTAATTACGAAGGTCGACCTTGTATTCTTTGTTATATCTCTTTCTTTTGGTTTTGTAATGGCAAAACAGCAATTAATGATAATTCTTCACGTAGTATTTCAATCCTTGTTCCATATGTCAAAAATATCTTCACTAATTTTCTTTTATCACGCGGAGGTAAACTTCTTTTTTACTTCCATCCAAATTGTGAAACAACTAAAAAAGGCATGTCCCCAAAGGCCACGAGATAAGTAAAATCACGGAATGAAATCAAAATTGCTTTGCCTGTTAACCTGTTCGTTGCTTCTCCACTAAAACACCTTAAGTAATAACTTGCTTTAATTAACCTTCTTTGTCAAATAAGCTAAAACTTTTACAGAGCTCTTCAAAACAGAATACTTATTGCATACTATACTTTGCCCCCGGCCTCACCCACGTGAATTATATACTTAACCTTTCTCAGCAATTATACCTACTTCCTATTTGTGAAAACCTTACAAAAATCCATTAAGTAGTTTTTAGTTTATCGAGTACAAATCGAAAGCAGGAAGAAAAAGGGACTTCGTTTAATAAGATGTATAGATAAATTCGGTGGGACGTTCCATAGTCCAATAACTTATCTCACCTTTGAATATAACCAACTATTTCAAAACATGTTTACAAATCACAGGAAATATGATTTTAAGTAACGAGATTTTTACTTATTTAAAGGTGTTGGAAAGTACCTAAAGGTTATTCATAAGAACGCAATTTGTATTGAGTGACGGGGACTGTAACAGAATACCCAAATATGTTTAATTTGAAATGCCACGTTTGTGTACTTACGTATAGTATTAATGGCTGTCAATAATACGTAGAGTGGGTCTACTAATGTCACGGCCGGTAATACATATGCATTACTGCAGGATAATTTGTATTGATCTTGCTCAAGTGTTTGGAGATAGAGTATAGAAGCGAAAAAGAAAGATCAGGCTTTCCAATAAATCAAGAAACAATTTCTAATTCAAACTTAAATAACTTAAAATTTATGTTTAAATTAGAAAAATATGTGAATAACTGGCTAATTACAGTTTTAGATTTACTGAAGTATTTGTTCGTGCCATTATTACCTAAAGAGGTAATCTAGTCTGTTGTCGACAGCACCATAATGATAGTACTTATACTTATGAAACATAAGTATATTGCGGATGAAAGCCTAAAAGTATTCACCGTAATAGCTATTAAAATGCGATGAGGCCGTCCTTGTACCACTAGTTTTAATGTTTCGATAAAATTTAATGTAATATTTTTTACCTATTTACTGGTGTACAATAAAGTGATAGGTAATCTATCTAGCTATCTATGATTACGCGATATTATATTATTATTAAGTGCAATTATAATATTCGCGTATGAACATAACAAAATGTTAATATTCACCAAATGACTATACCGTGCACCAAATAACCCTAACATGTATTTGACCATTAGATGCTCACTAAGAACGTGGGTACCCATAATGGCGTTAAATGATCTGAACTCGCGTTAATGAGTATATCTATAGCACCGAAAGGTCAACTTTAATTGGTCAATATACGTCACATACGTTCTGAGGTAGACGAAATTGCGAACACACCAAGCAAGTTATAAAACCAGCCCGCATTCTATTAAATTAATGTGATAATAAGACTTGATTCAAGTGTAAACTAAAATGATTATAATCTGGCTTCGCGGAGTTTTTGCTAGCGAGGGGTGTTCATATCTTTTTTAGTCACTAACTTAATTAGACTTATTCAAGGGAAGAAAATATTCAAAGAAATTGACTGGTTAATTGGAGTTATATCGGGGGTAAATGTAATTAATATCTTCTGTTACTCCACTCAGTTTAACTAACAAATTTATGTTTCTATTCCGCTGGTAAAATACGGTGACGTATTTAATAAAGTTTTGTTGGTGCGCTGTTTTCAGCTTTGTGTATTTTGACGTAAAATGTAGCCATCCCCAACTTTTGTGAATACCTACGTTCTTTTATTACCGTACAATAGCTTTCTCTGGATTTTAGGTGCAAACTTATTAAGACATATAAAAACAAAAGTGCGTGGCAGTAAGCAACGCACAAATTACCGACATATTTTAAACCCTTGCAGACAAATAACTTTCTATTCTATTGTCGTATTATAATCGCTCCATCGTATGAATCGATGATTTTGCCAATGTCAAGGTGGAAAAAGAATTAATAATGAATTAAGTAGTTAAAAACACAAAAATAGACTATTGACCGGTAATACTAGCCAAATAACTTTCAATATGTTGCCGTATAATAATGCATATTATTGTCAATCTACATATTAGTGACTAATCAACTATATTCCTATTAAGTTGACAAATCGCCGCATTTTTAGTTCTTCAAAACGGCGTATACAGCCGCCTTAAAAAATAAACCTAAACACGGCGTGTTATTCAGAATTTTATTGAATTATAAATAACGTCGGAGGCGTAAGACACAGTTTATGGTCTTTTCTCGAAATATTACAGCCAAGGCCAAATCTAGACTCACAAAATTAAACCTGTTAAAATGAAACTGTCCATAAATAAGTTAGTAAATGGAGGTGCCGCAAGTTACGAGGACGGTGACTAGATGGAAATATTCGGGTACAGTTGTTACAAAACTTTTACTCGGACAATGAATTAGTAATTAAGTTTCAACTGACGTCGAATTTGTTTCACCTGAAGTGAAGCACTGTCCTTCAACTTTCACTTTGTGTTGTACCTTTTATATAAAAAAAAACCATAGAAATGGCGCCAAGGCTTTTGGAGTTTTGGTGTAAATAATAAGTTTATACAATTGTATACACGAGTTCTATTATATAAACCACAGAAGTAAAAAAAGTTGCCATCCGGCAATCATACAGATTGCTCAATGGTAACCCGTTAGTGTAACCAAGTACTATCTAATTGATTATCAAATAAAAATAAAATTATAAGATGATTATCAACTTGTATACCTACTTAAGTTATTATAAAACAAGCGATTGCCTGCTATGGATTTTTTGCTTTCGAAATAAGTCTGACCTAGTTATATAATGTGATCGTGACACAGAAATATGTCCCTATAAATAAATAAGTACCAATTACTGAGTTTCAAAAGTTAAAATTAAAGTAATTATATGATGTAAAATCTCTCGCTACTTAAATATAATATAATGAAATTGCAAAGTATTTTAGTAAAAATATATTTTTATACCCAAAATAAAAATTTAAATAGTCTTTATAAGTTTTATATAATCTACATAATAACTTTCGCAAAAAATATATTTTATTGGCAAAAGCCTTCGTTAATTGAAGGCCTTTTGAAATGAAATTAAAGTCGTCGACGCTGTTCAGTTTTCAATTACAAAATACTACAGTAAATCTTTTTTTAAACAATGAAGTGAGCTTCAACGATATTTGTTTTTATTTACTCATTTAATTTTGTAAAATAACTTTTATTCGTATTTATGCTCTCAGCATTTTACGTTACCTACATTGTTCTAAACTCGAAGAGGATTTTTATTACTTGTCTGCCAGATGTGCAAAGCTAATGTAAAGATGCATGAGAAACAAGCTCCACAATGTCACTGATTCATACATTGTATGTTATATAACAAAGATCACTTTTATTTCTTTCGTTACGATCTACATGAAAAATGAATTAGGAAGAAAACAAGAGTAACATCAAACTCAAAAACTACGCCTTTCGCCGTCGTTAACATTTTATTTATTAATATAATTAACTTTGAACGTATCGGACTTTGTACTTAAGGCTTGTTTAAAAATTTAGCGCCAGTTTTCTCGGCACAAGTTTGTTGGGGCCTTCACTCTTAATTATTACTTTGGGAAAATTAAGACTGTCGTTTAGCCGGAGTGCCCACCCTGGCTGAAGGCTGCCTCTCTTCCATTTATCTAAATGTACTTTATCTTGCCAGGGGCGCTTCCCTCGATGCATAGAGACGATATTGATGTTGCGAATTTTGCCCTGCTTTGTGTACTTTGGACCGAGTAATTTGGAAACCCGGTGGATGTAAAATATTTGATATTGCAGCAGTGTAATAGACCAAAGTATACACAATTCCTGGCAAGTTTCAATCCATCCATTAATTTAGTACTCAACATACCTACATATTTTGAATTGCAAAATAGTTGAAATATCTACGGGCCGTCACCCGACGTCATAAGAACGTATTGTCTAATTGATACACGTCTAATTTGAAACATTGTGCTTCTAAGACAAATCGTCGACTCCACCCCACCCTCTATTCTGTATGACGGCTCAAAGTAATGACGATACTAGGCACTACCACGCGTTAAGTACATTACCTATTGTAAGTGTTCTTTGAGATGGTGCCCCACCGCTAGATCTGTACGACGCTTTTACTCTAATTATGAGCTCCAACATTTACACACGCGGTGTAATGAACGAAACCTCACGATGAATATGTATATTATTAAACAAAGGATGCTTTATTTAGCAGAATTTTACTCGAATAATGTCTTATAATTTAATATGAAATATAAATATTATTTTCAGAGAATTTCGTAAGCTCTTTGCTTTTTATTCGATTGTTTGGGATATATACAGATGCTGCTTTGCGATATTTTAGCATTATAAGATTTTTTTATAGGTACTATTTTTGACAGTGAGAATAAATTTACACAAAGTGTCTAATAATGTACCTAAGCATAACATGTCAATAAATTTAAATTTGTTAAAGTTTTAATCCAAGACCTAATTTTTATAATTTCATAATATAAAACTACTTAAAAACTTTTACTTCTAATAAAAGTTTATTTGGCATTTACATTTGACTATGAATATTTGTATAATTCAAGTGTTACCAATATATCTCTCTACGCTTGAATAAAGCAAACAAGAGTTAAATGTTATGCTTATTATTTAATTATGAAAAATTTGATGGATGGGTTTACTGTCTCATCACCATTATAATTTTCTACTCAAACCAAATTGCTCTACGCGTAGCAGCAGATCAGTAAACTGACTGTTTTTAGTTGTTGCCTTCTAATAAAATAATAGCTTGGAATCTTGATATGACCATGGTCCGGACAATAAATGGATTGCCCTTTCTCCGAAATTTCATATACATATTGACTAAAAAATAGCCTAGTAATATTAAAAAAAGACAACTTTATTGAAAACTATCTTGAGAGTGCTACTGCATAATCAAAGAGCTGACCATAAATGTAACATCAGAAGTTGTACGTAAGGGATAATTTTAAAATTAATATGAAACTAATATTTACGGCAGAACTACATTTCGGAATTCATTTCTATCTGAAAAGATTATTCCCAAATTAATGGTTAACCAATATGGCAAAGATTTTCATTTGCACCACGTAAATTGTGGTCAGCTCTCATTTTCGTTGCTGTTGTGAATAACAAAATTTAATCCAGTGTTTGATACGATAATGCTAAACGACGGTTGATTAATTCGCAGTTTCGCATTTAATAATTTTGCGTGCAAATATTAGTATCTTAAAAGCAATAGCCATTAGAACCATGTACATAAATGGAAAGAAAATTCATTAAACCAACAGATTTTTTAGTTTACAGGGCTGAAACAAAACTCTTTCTATAGCAGTTTTTACGAGTTTCTACACCGACTTTTCTCGTTAAAATTTGCAGAAAGCCGCTAATAGACGCTTTAAATATGTACTAGACACGTAGGTATGTTTATTTAAGTATCTAATTTCATTCTCGTCCCTCCATCAACAGTAAAATTTTATTATCTACGACATGAATTAACATTTTTTGTCGCCATAAAATTTTCCGTCTCCTGGTTCGTTCTCGATGCGAATAGAGATTAGCGTTGCATCTTTAATTAAATCCGTTTTATGGTTCGCTCACTTTACTATTATTCTCCTTCAATAATGTCCTCCATAATAAAAAGCTAAGAATTAAAAATGACAAATAGCCACGATAACTCCGTTTTTATGTTCTTCTTTCATTGTACTAATAGAGCTTCTTTTTGTAGTCAACAAATCCATGAATAACGTAAAAATAATCCACGAGATAAAAGTAGGTAAACACACTTAAACCATATCTGCCGGTGAATAGTACGTAAGTACAACGCTGAAGTACGAAATGGAAAAATATTACATCAAGATAAACCGCTGCTTACAGTTCGTTGTAAGGTTTTATTTTAAGTGCTCCGTGTGTGTACATATATTTTTTTATTTCCGGAGCTCCGTATGTTTCGGAGTAGCTGTCACACGCCGCCGGAGCGGGAAGCTATTGTAGATTCTTAAACATATTTTCAGCTGGTACGGGCATATAAATATTTATGAAAACACTGTCCAAATTAAATCCAGTCTCAACGTTTACGACGTCGCATTGTTCGCGTTTTTTCACAGACGTCTGAACAATAAAACGTTATGTAGTCGTTGACGTTGAATGATTAACTGTTTGTTGGTTTAGGCGGAGTCGAATGCGCCCACCGCACTAAAATATATACCGCTAACTACTCGTAAAACTTCACTAAAATTGCTCCCTGAAAATATTATGACCGAGGGTAATTTAAACTGACAACACAGCATTGAAGCTCGTTCATATAACAGCTTCATAATATAATATTTATTACTATTTGGGAAATATTAAAAAAATTGGGCAATTTAATCGTATAGTTGATGTTGTAACATTATTGAAGATTAATTCACTTGGATTATAACTTGGTATAATTTAACAATATTTATACAAGGTTGCGTGTAAAGCTGAACTTATCAGTAAATATGCCTATGGAAGGAAACTTCGCCGGATACAAGATATATTAGGTTATCTCCTGAGACCGTCGAGATAATGTACCAACGTACTTCAGACAGTAGACGGTGTCTAGGGGGAATCAATAATCCCATAACACACTCTCCTTCGAAATCCATTTATGAAATATCACATAAACCAGTCCGCGGACGATTTTATTTATTCGTACTGGAGCAGAGACAGAAAAGATCAAATAGCCTTTGTCCTTAGTTCCTTACCCCTCTTTACTTATTCAAACAAAATTACATATGCCTGCTTCTGGATCGCCATTGCCCGAAATTTTACGCGTTGGAGATAGTGTCATGAATATAAATCTATCGTAAAGGACACCGCGGAGAGGTTAGCTCAGTTTACGGCGAAGATCACTTTGCATTCTTTGTGCGCGGGCCCTTCATGGCCGCTTTATAGACTTAGGTCCTTTTGCATAAAGCCTCTATATTCCCAATGCTTGGAGTTTTCGACCGCTGTTGTTGACCGCCCCGAGTCATGAATTTTGAATTCAACATCACTGTTATGGCGATGCGACAATACTTATGTGTTAATGTGCGCTGAAACTGTGGCCGTGACAGTTGTGATGTACCTACTGTTATTTGTATGAATATGGATTATTCTCATTATTTTTAAGTATTTAAAAAAGGGGTACCTTGTTAATCATACAAAAAGACGTTCAAATAATTCACTCACACACACACATAAGACTCTATATAGTTTTATAACGGGCTTACGTATTATCTTACTTGAATGAATCATTATTAAGTAAAATATTTTTTCTAAGTAAGAAATTGTTTAGAAATATATAAATGTTTGTTTTTATACAGACCAAAATATATCGTTTTTCTTTTGAAGTGCTAATAAATGAGTGTTTACCTAAGAAATAATGTTTACGACTATTTACTATTAAGGTCGTAGTAGATGTTTAGCGCCCGAAGCATTTCAGTTAACTATTAATCCCATTTTCTTTTGCTCTAGATAACGAAACTCATTTAAGATATCTCGCGGACGCCTTTCAGACGTTTTGGGGTGCAGTCCTATTTGCACGTCCTATTTGCACAGAGGCAACTATGGAGCTGTGTTAATTAAAAATTATTTGCGGTAGCATAAAATATTAAGGAGTTTTTCATTGTAGTTAAAACCGGTCAATTGCGAATCGGTATTACATACGAACGGTGCTGTGTGATAATATAAGATGTACGATTGTATGGTAACATTTTATATTTTTTTGCTATTTGTTCTTATCGTATCAGTACAGTTAATACGCACTATGAAAATTACTCCTACTACTTATTGGGAATAAAACCTTAAAGATTTCAGTTAAAATTATTATGAACCTACAATGATATTAAAGGCAAAAATCTTCGATTGAATATATCATTCTGTGACTATATTATTACTTGCTGCTAAAACGTAAGCTCTAAGATGATATGTCGATCCAGACAGGTAGTTTTATAGATTATTATATAAAATTGTATTAAGTATTAATGATTCAAGATATCACTACATCTAAACCCAGCCTCATTCTCGATCAAACGAGAGCTTCTCCTAACTGCGTTGTATTATCATGTATCAATGGATCAAAAGTACTGTTCAAGACCGTACACTATGGAGGAAAAGGATAAGGAAGGCCGACCCCAAGTAAATGGGATAAGGATGCGACAGAAGAAGAAGAATAATGGATCAAAAGTTTAAAAATATTTACTGCTACACATCGATTAAAACATTTAGGACGTATATCTCAAATCGAATTCTTCAACGTTACACTTAAAATAGCTATAATTGACTTCAGCAATGTCAATCGAAATAATCAAGGAAAAGGTAGTATTTTCCACAAAGTATTTACGCTTTCTAATCACTTTATTTTTAAACGGTTTAATGGATAAATGTTTTTCTGTGATGACCACTCACATAAATAAGCAATAATAATAAAGTAATGTAAATAGAGTGAGATAATTACTTAGATAATTAAAGTTTGAGGTAAACCACTTTTCTTCTGAAAATATCACATATTGTTAAAACATGGGATTCAATAGCAATAAGAAATGGGACTTATCGTTAATAGGTACATAAAAATAGCATCAAAAACTGACACCCAACAGAAATAAATCATAATTTTGAATACCATGAATATAGCTTTCGAATCTCAATTGACCGAAGATTGTTCTTAATTTTTGACTCTGTACTGATCATTAACCGTTAATGCCATTTGAAACTGGGGTGCCAATTCAAAGCATACTAACCATATTCTTCAGTATGAGTCGTTAAAAACGAATAATTTTCCAATAAAATTAATAAGATTACGGGCAATTTTTACTTGAAATGAAAACAGTGTTTTACCAATAATATTTCAAATATAACCTAAATAAACTTATCGGTAATATAGTCAAAGTGCATAGCAAATATAAACGCTTAAATATTTGATGAGGCCAATGGTACGCCGGAAATGGGATTAATGGCTTTTCGTAGATGAAAAACAAAATAATGTTACGACTTATTTTTTTATTCGTATTAGGTTACACACGTAATATAGGGGTCGACATTCCACCGAAATGTATGAAATTAAAAAAAATATATAGTTTATTAACTCTATTCCACTATTGTTCCTTAATACGTATTTCGTCTTAAGAGACCAAAGGTTTCACGTTGTCTAATAAAATTTTCTTCAAAGTATCCTTAATTGAAAATTCAAATTTATGCATAAGCTCTGATTGTAGACGCGGGCTAGGAATAGCTACGGTCCAAGACACAAACGTTTAAGAGATTCAAGCCTTCCCGGCCGGGCTTCTTGGCAAATTACGTTGATGAAAATTACGTCACAGATTAAAAGGAACGGCTTTAATTAATTCTTAGTTAATCCGTATCAAACATTTCATATAACGGCACCGTTGGAATTTGTGAAGGTACCCTAAGGTGCATCTTCTGAGATAAGTTTTATATTTATTCTAATTTTATTACTTGGGCAGAGGGGGTTGCGAAATAATTAAGTGTGCTAATGCATTAAAAACGAGTCGCTTAAGAGCATGTTTGAGCATTCTAGAATAGGAAAAAATTTAACAAAGACATGACCAATTCATTTAATTAATAATCAAATGGGACGACTTCTCAATTACGTGTCTATTAACAATTCTTGCATCTTTGTCTACTTCATTAACACTATTGATAAATTAAAACCACCTAGTGCAACATATCCTTAAGCAGTTGTGCTCAAAATGATTTCAAGGTTAAAATTTAAAATATTTTTTTTATCTTGTATAAAACGTGTTGTAAAACCAATAAAATAATATATTTGTAGTCTTATTTTTAAACTTTAATAAGAGCGTTTTTTATATGATTTATAAACAGTAAGTTCTTATAACACGTAAGTAATCCACAAAAATGCAAACATAAATAAAATTACACTGCATGGCCATTGCCATAGATAAAAAATAATGCTTTTACTTTATTGGGAAAATGATGCAAGGATTAACTCATTTGCCAAGTAACTAACTGGAAAGTCTTAGTGAAACTTGAAGTTCTTTAGCTTACTTATCTATCTTTTGTAAGTCTAGAAAATTCCTTAGTACTAGTACTTAAACATTAAAGTGATCGTAAAACAAGTAATAAAGGTAATCGTTTTGTTACTTTTTGTTATTTGTGGCGTTTCTTTTCTAAGTACTCGTTATCATTAAAGTTTACGTCAGTTTCGCATTATTGCAAAAGAAGTTTAGAAGTATTGGATCTAAATTAATAATTGATTATTCCTTATTTTTCGTATACTACACATCTTATATCTTTATTGTAATAGCTGATGAAATAAAAATATGCATATTAAAGCGGTAATATTTGAGGTAATTATCATGAAAATATTATAGCGAAGGCACTACATTCTTCTGGGGAAATGCAATGGTATATCTTAGCAGCATCGTACTTATTTATTAATAAAGTTAGCAAAGAAATTTGCAGGGTACAAGACAACTTTCACCCCGGAATTATACACCGTACCTGAGGGAATAGGGTGTCTGTCTCAAACAATGTTTTCGCCCGTGCGCAACGGGTGAAAATATAGTCAGAGCTACTAAGAAAGTAAGAAACGGAATGAGCGAAGCTATATGTGCCGTTTTGCAGGGTTACACGAAAAGTGTAATACACGAGCACCATTTAATCGACTGTCACTCATCATTTGACATTTTATAACATTTTTACGAAGCAAAAATCCGACCCTAAAAGTTTAATCTATGCTAAACTTTCACAGGGCCATGTACAAGGAGCCTTAATTGAATGATAGCGAGCGAACGAGGTGCGAGCAATGGGCCGAGAGTAAAACAAATCGTAGGCAAATGATAATTTAGAGCAGTTTTGCACGAATATCTGTTACATTGGGGTGTCACAATCGGATGCACAATCTCACATCGCGCCCTCTTCCGGACATAAATAAAATCGGACATTTATTTCACAACGTCGGAAGTTTGATAAGGCGTCGGTGTGTTTCCGCTGAGTCGGTGTGGGTACTTATCTAGGAAGATTCCGTGTTAAGCTGTCACACCTGCTCTGTGCTTGTGTTGTTTAGAACTTGCGCCCTAGACAATACAAGGAGCTTTGATAAAATTGTTCGGTTTAACTCTTCACTACGTGTTTGCCTTTTTAAATAATTTAAAGCTGCTGGAAATATATTTTGATAGTTTAAGCATAGCAATGTATGAAGCTTCTTTGATGACCCTGTAGAAATCAAATCAAATTAATGCAGACAATCACGTAAGCCATACTTAATCAAAAAAATACTTCAATTGCCCGATGTTACATCATTGGACCTGTGTAGCATAGATTGTATATTTTTTACATTCTATAATTTAATGTGTGACATTGCTGTTTTTCTTAGTAGCTGGGATAATTGACTTGTTCTAATCGTTACAGACGACAAGTTATTAAAAAAGTTACCCCACTGGCATTTACACGTGTTCACAGCGATGAATAAGACCCGTCCCCGTATTTAATGTAATAATGTTGCACCATTTCCAACACATATGTACATGATTATTCGCCTAAATTATCATTATTTGTGCTTTCTTACGAAGCTTTGTGTGCGCTTAGGTATCAATTTTGTGATTTCCACCTCACTTTTTTTCATCTAATGAGTCTACGAAAATGAAAAAGCGATATAAAAGTGTATTTAACTAAGCACCACCTTCTTTAATACGAAAATGGCTTATTTTCGTATGAATTAAAAAAATGGACAAAGAAGCAAAAACTGAAAGTTAATTTGCAATAAAGTTACATTTCAGTTTTGGTTGTTTTTCGTGTTGGTTTTTATAACTTGTATTAAGATGCTCAATAAAATACCTTATTATAACTTACACTTTAATATTGTATAAAATGTGTTATATGCATAAAATTCTTTTAATACATTTTTTATTTGAGAAGAAAAAAAGTCTTGATATAAATCATATGCAATAAGCGGGTCTGTAAGACCCATCTTGACGGCGTGTATCTGTATTTTATTTCCACCCCTCTGATGCCAGGTAAAGGTTCTATGGAAATTCTACTCACTGCTGAACACACAGTGGGTTTTACAGAGAAATTAAGTAAATTCTAGCTTAGATCCTATTAATTATATTTAACTTTATTTTCGCTGGTAATATCGCAATTTCAAAGGTAGCATTATTATGTAAAACGTGATAAAATAACTCCGTGTATACGGCCATTAAAGCTCAAAAACATGTTATCAGCCATAAGAGTACGTGAAAGCGATATTACCCAGAATTATCTTCATTAAACGCCCGACGCACCCTTAAACAAATTAATGTAGGTACACTGTAAACTCAACGTAAAGTGCTTTTAAAATCTCGGACCACACAGGTGGGTTACGAGCATTAGGTAAATTGTTAGGCGTCGGCATAATCTCTTTAGCCTTTGGACTCGTTATTTTTTTCAGAAATGTCCGTAACAGTTACTTATAAAAGCTGAAATAATTTAATAAAAGCGTTATATCTTTGTCGGGTCACGTAAGAGGGCGCTTCGGGGGAAAATTACATTTTGTTTGGCCACGTCCACGACACGAAGGCGACATGGGACAACTCACTTAACGAGTGTTCAGGATTCTTCGTATTCTCTCATATCCCGCTACATCTCTTTACAGATATTACCAGTTTGCGAAATCATATAACAAAGCGGTAAATACGTTTTATTTTGTTATATTTCTCGGAACGTACGTAATTCATTTATGTCACTCAAGTGTCTTTCCTACAGAGATACTTGGGCGTTTTGAATTTGACTAACATAAAATGCCTAACAAACTAAACAATTATTTAAGGGTTATTTCATTCCACTTGTAACATACTTGCGAGGTATTTCATATTTTTACAGAATTATGACAGAATATCTTATTCTAAAATATTGTTCAAAATATAGTTATAGGTAATTTTACTGATGGACAAAAATAATTATATTTTGTGAGTTAATGGTTCAGTGATTCAAAGTACCATAGGGCATAATTATAAATGTGTATTGCTTGCTATACAACTGTAGGGACGATTTTTTATACAGGAACAAATTATCAAACGTGCCAAAAGTCCCAACCATTTTACCTTATCCGGCAATCAAACTCATAAACCGCCCTGAGTGACTTATGTCATGGAAGTAATTACGCTGACCTAATTATGTCATAAAATGTTGATAATTAAGTATAATTTACTTGCAAATTTTGTATGCATAGCTTGTGTAAAAGATGCTATATCCAAACATAATTATTTTCTTCACTTTGTGCCTCCAGCTGGCTTAACGACACCCTTCTTTCCATACATCTAAGACTCATTTACTCCAACAGCCATACTTTCTTATGTAGATATGACCAGTCCTTACCTCTTAAATCATCATTCTCTTAGCGTTATCCCAGTTTCAATCTGGGGTCCGCTTTCTAGTCTAACCGGATTTGACTGAATATTAGCTTTTCTACGGAGCGACTGCCTGTCTGACTCCCGCAACCCGAAGGAATAGCGATATTTCATGGTTTAGACTAGTGTCAGTTTATTTAGAAGGTACTGACGCCCTGTAACGACTGTCAAAGATCTTCATCCTTACCTCTTAAATAATTATATATTTACTGAGAGCTGTTTCAAAGTTAAATTTTGTGTCGTATAATTTTATTCCAAGCGTATACTCCAAAGCAGCTGTACAGCTGTTTTATAAGACGTTCACGACATTTATTTTACGGACTAATAGCTTCACTACTATGGACAGAAAAGCCCAATAGTGAGACTTGATTGTGTTAAAGTCACGTAGCAGTATGAATAAACCCTAACAGCTACTTATATCACATTCGTAATTGTTCATCAAAACATTGTACATTTCCTACTCAAGGCTAATGACTCCCGAGGGAAACTTAAATAGACCCGCCACTATTCCACCTAATACCCTATAAACCTACAATACAATATAAATAAAAAGTTTGCCGTACCATTACAGTTGCAAGGGCCGACCTGCCGACCATCCTCCGCCAACATTATTCCGACATTAGCAAAAGTTCCATCGTCCGCACTCACCAACTTTCTACACGAGAATAAAATGCCACAACAAAATGTAAATTTCAACCCTTCCACACGACGAATTAGGTAATTTTGGACGAAATATTTGACGACCGAAGGTTTGCACGTGCTACATTTTTTAAAAGGTATTTTTTGTCAGCTTTCGGACGGAAAGTTCTTGATAGCTTGATCGATTTTGACAGTTGCTGTCCAGCCAGGAGCTGTTCAAAAGGATATTAAGCTTATGGTGCATTTATTGTCTCCGTCTATGGCGAAAACACCTTATTTTAGTTTTATTCTCCTTTCGGTTAATTTTATTACTGATTTTGATTTATTCCCGTTCAAATAAAACATTTTAATTCTGTTGAAGTTACGGAATTATTAAGTGTTATGTTCGATCATGAACTTCATCACTGCTAAGACTGATTTTAATGAGTTTAGCTGTATGTTGACGATACTTACGATGCCAAAGTTTTAATAAATTTATTTCATATTGCCTTTCTCTTGCAAAGTACGTCTTTAAGTTGCTAATTATTCTGAAATGATCTTATTCTATGATAAACAATAAATTATAGCTTTATTTGATAGTTTTTAATATTGTTTTACGAAAAGACAACTTCTTATTTTTTAGATATCTGTACAGTTAAAACACTTTAGAATAGGCGTACAAGGTTTATGTACCTCAATGTTGATTGTTTGAGGTAGGTTAGGTTTAAAATTTCCATTGATTATTATTCTTAACAAACTCAAAGTTTTAACGAAATTATTCTCTATTCAGTCTGTAGAAGTAAATTTGCGATTCAATCTAGCAGAAAGTAGTGAATTCCAATCTCATTAATAGTTTTCGAGGTGTTGCGAACTGGTATTGATCGCTCATTGTTTATTGTGTGATTATTTTTCACGAGAGCTGTTAAAACTCGAGAACGAACAGTAAAGTTTGCCTTTTATATCTGTTTATATCGAAATGGTCTCGATAATGTTGGCCTGGGACGAGTTTTGCAGTAAACGCTTTACGCCGCGGCCACAAACCAAACACACGTAGTGATAGCGGTTGAAAATTAATGTTTGCTATCTTTTGATGTGGCTCTTTGAAGAGAAAACACCTGCCCAACGCAAATAATAATCAACGTTTTTGAATTCTCAGCATAAATTGCGCCAACTTTGAGTTTTACGTAAATCTTCGGTCGGCGATTGTGGTTGCGTTGTACAAATTTTGAATATTTTATTAAAGTAATAAATCAGTATGATAAGGAAGACTGACTGAATATGAACTCAATATGATAGCGATAAGGGTGAATCTCAAACACATGCCGTCTTACTTATAAAAATCTCGTTAAGTGTGACTTAGCCACCTCCCAGCTGAATAGCTGTCAAGCATTTAAACAACGCTTAAATTTTCTTTACTTATAAACGTTGATTAGCTGTTGTTTAGCTGAGTAACTGATAAAGAACGATACACATATGAGGGCCACAGATTAAAGCCAAAATAGTCGACTAAATAACGCAATTGAACGAACACGCTTGGCTATTTTGTATCTATGAGTCATAGATACATAGCAACGTTATGATATCTCCATGGCAACGATATTCTGACAAATAACAAAAAGTCCCAGAGCTGGTGAACAATTTCGGATATTTTTTTGAAACATGAGAAATATTGATAAATTTTGAAATTTACGTATGTTTTTTTTCTATTATTGCACTTTATTTGAGATTCAATATAGCTTCAGGGTATTATACTAATTACGGATGTATTTTTGTTTTTCATAAAAAGATCTAATAAATGTTCTTTTTCGAATATTGTTATTATTTAGGATGGAACTATATATTTACTCCGAAAATATTATTGAAAGACCACATGAGTGCCGTTTGTCGTGCTTTCGCGAGAGCCAACCACATCGCAGGAACATGAGCATGAGATACAGCCAATATAAGCTCTCCTTATAAAAAAGTAGGTCATCTAGAATGACTCAATTTTTTTTTTGCCTGTACAAATATTCAAGTGCTTGTAGGGAGCCGTTACACTTCAACTAGACCTGGACTACCTAATTTAGGTTCATTTAAGGACAATCACAGAATTTCCTGTAATGCCTCAATAATGGGTATGTTACCAGAAATTGTTTACCAGCTCTCCTACTATTATGTTATTCTAAAAATATCGGCAAGAAATAATTTATAACTATACAAGCTAAATCTTCTATATAATTTTGGAAATCTGCTAGATCGTCAAAATCTATGTTTAATTATAAGTAAACAACATTAAAATTGAAAGAAATGCAAATAAATAATTTTAACAATGTTTATTATGTCATTGATCGAACAGCTGTTTCAAGTAAAAGCCGCCATTGTGCCTCTCAGCAACATTTAAACAAGGTCCCGGTGTTGTTTAAATTTGACAGCTATTTAAGCGTCACTTAGTGGCTGCTAAACGCTAAGCAGGGTTTATAGGTAAGGTTTTTGCTAATCAGCCTCTCAGCAGTCGCTTAAAATGTTGACGTTTATAAGTAAGAGGGATGATGTACAAAGAAATGGTCGTAATTGAGGGTTCTAAATATAGAAAGACAACACGTTAGTCACGTTCGTTACAGCACAAACGCGAGTTGTTCTAAAGAGGGGGAAAGTAATCTTCTATAATGCCTTGTTTTAATTTTCAACCGTAAATAATAATTTGGTCAATTTTCCACAATTTCGGTTGCGTGCACAAAGTTTTTATTACAATTTTATTGTTATTTAGGCGTGTTTGTTCCTTGTTTCAGATTACATCGGAGGTTTTAAAGGAGTCGGGCGCTAATGTGAGTTTCCGAATTTCACTTTTATTTATTATAATACGATGTAATTGAATTTCCCTATTTTATGTACATTTTTTGGTACGGTAGGTAATGTAGAAAAGTTGTGAGTGCATATTTGTATGTTAGTAGCAAAGTTTGTGGTCCGGCTCGTCTAAACTGTTGAGTAATAATAAAATCCCAAAGCAGATAGGCTCTCGTAATGTGAAACGAAACTAGCCGGAACTTTTTAGAGAGGGAAATTTTAGTCAACAGGAAGGTAGCCCAAACTATGAGCGTTAAGAAACTTTTATGAGCGGCCGAGCCATTTAACCGCGAGTCAAGAGCTAATCCCAGTAGCCGGCCGCGGTGAACAACGCACCTGAGACCGGCTTTTTTATTTCTGTTTCACATTTCCACCTAATTTCAGCCGGTGAGGCTGCCGAGGTGGGCTGAACTTTGTCGGGCGTCATAAATTTATTTAACGGCCCGAAGGCAATAAGAGGCGGAGTGTAAAAAGAAAAATACGATACCAACGTGCCTAGCCGTTATTGCAATTAAACAGAGGAAGTAAATCTTTCAATACGAGAGGCGAGCGTTCGCCTCCCGTTTCCTGCCTTAATTTATCGTTTTGTTTTAGTCAGTGGCGCGTCCCATTGACGGATTGCGATGTGTTTGATTAAAAAACGCAAGTTGATCTCGCCACCCCTTCTAGTCTGGCAGAATACTAATCCGGCTAAAGTCGGCCGCGGCTTCAATAAGTGCCTCCACTCGCGCCGTTTTATCACTGCCGCGCTACGATCACGTTCTTCCTAGCCGCATTATGTATTAATCTTCGTATCTAATTGGAAATATCTCTGTATGACTAATGGTTTGAAATGTACTATTACTATTTATTAGTCACTTTATTTCAGTCGAGTTGACTAGAATACAAACCTCTAGTAATAGAAATGCTAGAATTGAATTTAATATGCAAAGTAGATGATTTACTGGGTAGTTTGCTATTTTAAATTTACCGAAAGTACGTAGATAAACTATTAGGTCGTTACTCATACAGCTTATAATTCCATCACTTAATGTATAGTTAAACCCTATCCCGATTACGCTATAATCAGAATTTGCATCCATCCAAGTAGGTACAGTCGACCAATTCGCATCAGATCTATCGAAGCGAAGATATAATTTAAATATTTTCAAAGTAGGAAACAGTAAATGAATAAAAATTGAACCCCTCGCAATTTGTAAAAATAAAATCAAAGAATGAAATATAACATCTGTGTGGAGCGTGTTGAAGCGGGAACAGTTCCGCACATTATATCGTTCATTTTCTTTTACTTTTTTTTCTCAAATAAGTTCTGATAAAAAGCGTTGGATTGGCTCACAGCTCTATTCCTCCACACACGTATTTAATTTGTTCTCTGTTGATTTATTCCGCATCGATCACTTCATTTCTCTTTGACGCAAACGATTTGGTAAACGATTTTGGAAGTTTTCTGCGCGATGTGATTTCGACTGCTGATTAAGATAAATATAAATCATGGTTTTACGTTTCGTTTGCGTTTCCTACGTTTTAGGATTACGTTGCAGAATATTAATTCCAGATTCGTGGTAATATTATAAATGCGAGAATGTTTGTTTGTTTCTACTTTATGGGCTTAGGAAATTATTAACAAGTGAAAAATATGATTTTGACGGAATATCTATATTCGTATGATTCCTATAATATAAGATGCAACTTTTAAACGTCAATAAAATAAAAAAAGCGGTTACGTGTGGCCTCTCTCTATTTTTAAAACTACGTTGAATGTGCGTATCTAATACTCGAATCTACGGCGCATATCAATGACAGGGGAAACACGGAATAGAGGAAACACGGAGAGTCAGTATCTTCAAATATCATTGCACCAAGGAAGATAATAGCAGTCGTCCGTGAAAAGGTAATATTACATAAAATCTGGTTAGAATATGAAGTACTAACACTAAAATAAAGTTTTAGATTCAATCGGTAACTTTGTAACGATGATATTGATAAAGTATCTCAAGTACTGGATAAGTTAAATAACAATGCTGATATATTTTCTTTTCAAACAAATTGTAACATTAAAAACGTCCCTTTGAAGCAACAATATCTTAGACAGACGGCACGTAGACAGACAAAGGCTTGAAACTTAGCTCACCCCTTTTGATGGTTAAAATATAGTTAGGTAGTAATAATTCAGCAAATAACACTTGTATCGCGCAGTCTTACGGTTCGCGTTGGTTATTATACCACTTCTAAGGGCTTGCGAGTAAATCGCGCAATTTCTGCGGTAATAGGAAAATGAAGGGACGAGTGTTAAATTCAAATTGCTTAATGGTTCGGAAGCAGGCATTTCATTTTCCATTCGAATTGTTGCGTAATTTACTACCGCATGCGTAAACGACGCGAGACGCTCCTTTTGTTTGTGAACCCTGAAAATATGAGTAAAATATTAAAATGTAGGCCAAAATATCGGCTGACAGGTGCAGAATTGCAGATAGTATGATATATTGTGTGGTTTTCATTTGCCGAGTATGATTGCGAATAAAGGTATGAATATTGTGAAGTAATTTTTTTGTGTTGCCGTCGCCTGAAAACAAATGAACAGCAATCTTTCCACGATGAAACTTACTTTTAAATCAAATTGATCACCGGTATCAGAATGAAATCCTGCAGTTGAGTAAAAACGTGGTGTGAAGATATTCTCGTAGAATTTGTAATCATAATTTATCTATTTATAAAAGCAACTTATTATAATTTTGTTTAATACGGATGCCTATCATAACCATGATTTGGTCGGAAAAAATATCTTGTTGAAGTAATATCCTGATTGTTATAGTGTGGTCTCAAATACTAGGAAACCAACGAGCCAGCAAATTGAACTAATTCGCCTACGCATATAACAAAAATGATTTATATTTTCCCTTTCAACTTAGTGTTTTAGAAAATATCACTTAGTAATAATTGATCCCATACGTAGTCAAAATACCCAAAGCAATTTCTAAAATAGAAAAGATCTTGAAAATAAAAATATGCTTAACGTAATTAGATTTTAAAACGAACACCAACGAACCATAAAATGAAAGTCATCAATGGAACTAATAAAACTTATCTGCTACGATGTATTAAAACTTTAGCCATTACGTTTAAACAACATTAACATTGTGAACTAAACTTATAATGGTCGGGTACAATGCAAAGAATATAATATGTAATAACACTATTCACAGCCAGTCACGACATTCGTATTCTAAAAACGTACCGATCGAATCATTACGTTGGTTGATAAACAAAACTATTTCAATTAGCCCGATAGTCCGGCGCGACAAAAGTATGGACAGCACAAAACGCGTTCAAATATTCATGCCCGTATCGATTCCCCCTTCGTAAGCGAAGAGCTATCGTCATAATATACCCCAATGAAAGATTTTATCAGCGGTCGCCCTTTTAGAAAACGTGTATCCATTGCCTTAGAATAAACAATAATTACGCCTAAAATGTATAGGTAAATAGAAATACTGTGCCTTTATTTGGTGTCGAAATAAAGGAAATTATATCTGTTTGAACTCGCATCGAGGTTAATGCTTCAGTGTGATGACTCGTGTGTATTTAACTTACAACGATTTTATAAAATAAGTAAATAATGAGTATATGTAGTATTCCAGCCTTATAAATTGTAGTATGGTTTGATGAGATGTTCAACAATAGGTACGACTATTTATATATTTCGATGTTATTAAGTATGAGTCTTTAGAGGATTATGTACTTGCTTGGGTCGATAAATCAGTTTTCTTTAGAAAATGACACAGTTTTCTTTGGTTCTGTATGTTCATGTTTCATTTGCGATGCGAATTTAATACACTTTTTGCTGTGCTTTCATGGGTTTACAGAAGCGAGGCACTAGTGATAATCTCCGTGTAATTTCAAACTGAACTAGGAACTTTACAAATATTTAAACACCGGATGAAAAGAATACCGAGACCAGGACGCATATTTGTTTAGCACGGAAATATACAAATATGAAGTTACTTTCGTAGCGAGGTTTTAAAAAATGATTAAAATTTGTAAACTAAAGTTATATTTATTAAAGTTTATCATTTCATTTCTATAAGAATATAAAGACTATATATTTTATAGACTCACGCCTGTATCCCCGAAGGGGTAGGCAGAGGTGTAATATTACACCCACTATTCTTTAAGAATATTTTTTTGAAATTTCCTCCTCCATAATATGATGACTTTATTTATAATTTTGGTGTCACTACCCAAAATATAAATAAAGTGAGGCCGCCTCACCGGTTGCCTCTAGGCCTAGTACGTATTCTAGCTGTACAATACAGGACAAACGTTTGTGTGATTCGCTAATTATTGTTTGGAATTAAGGTGTTCTTTGTGTTAATTGAAAGTTTGTAAAGACCCAAACGATACAGGATATATATTTAGTACAGTATTAGTATATTTTTAATAATATAATCGTTGGAGTGGAACCAATCACGAAGAATTACCAAAAGTTATTTGCACTCAAAATTCATTAGTGATAGCTACGTCAAAATTAATTTAGTGCGAGCGCATCAAAGTTTATTTAGAGTCATTTAATTAAACCTAAACTTTGCCACTCACTAATTCGGTTATAAGCCATTAGTACGGCTAATGAATTTTTAATTAAGTCATGTGCATATTCGGTAACTTTTAGCTAAGGGCTTAATGAAACCGAGCTTATCAGATTCTCAGAGGGCTAGTTTACCAACGAAATTATTTTAAAATTCCTATTGCAAGTGGTAGCTAATGAAATTTTGAATATTTTGTTAGTTTTCGCCAATACTGTTAGGAATGCTTCGATTGAATGTTCCATGTTATTTTTTAATTATTTTGTATGTTGCTTTTAAGTCAATAGTCTAGTGGTGGAAGGTAGTATGTTCCATCTGATATCAAGCAGTTACGGTGGAATATAAACATATGCAACCACCGGCGCTTTATTTAGGAGTTGTGCAATTGAAAGAAGTATTTATTGTTAACTCGACTGACAACCCCGTTAAATTTTAAGCTCCATCGTGTAAGATGGAGCTTGAAATATAGGTACTTAATTATACAGTAACATACTTACTTAAAAAGCATCTAATACAGCCTGGATATCTCTTTTACCGCAGCAACACAACACAAGCTTGTAACACTAAAATCTTTAGTAGCTCGAAGGTGATTCCCACCAAAATAAGGAACGAAATCATAAACTTTAAAAGGACTTTATGCTCTTACTCTCTTTGTAATGAAAGCTATACTTACGGCTGTTTCTGTAGATGGTCATCAATATTTATTGCTGTATGTATGTATAAGGAAGCCTAATTTATTTCTTATACGTCATAATTTATAACACTATAATGTATCTATACTGCTGAATGTGTGTTTTATTATTCATTATTTTGACTTGTTTCGACTTTATAAACTTACATCCAACAGACACATGTCATGAAACACACAGACTCGAAGCAACAATTTGTGGTTCACGCAAAGTGTTTATTACAAGTAACCGTCATGCGTTTTATTCAGAACACTGAATAGAAATAAAATAATATGATCAGACTGATTCATCGTACATAGCCTGGTGTCACTGTTCTCACAGAAGTAAACAAAGGCCAAAAATAAACCTCGTAAATCCACAATGTTATACGCCCATTTTCAATATTCGATCCATACATGGATTTTGAGATTCGAGATTCGTGTTTGACATATTTTGTATGGAGCTTATTTCAAAAACGAATCTAAAATCTACAAATCTATCTATAGATCGAATATTGAATCCCGTAGACAGTCAACATAGTTTTGGTTTCATGCATAGAAATATAAATAATCTATGGTTTCATGTTATGCAAATCATCATAATTTTAGTTTCAAGGCATTTCATAACTGGTTAAGCCACTAAAGTACCTACTATCGTAAGTAGGTACATCGATAAGAAAGTAAACGCACTAGCTGCAAGCCGCAAAGCAACGCGCAGCATGCAGCTGACCGCAGTTTTATTTATATATGAAAACGCACGATTTTAACGCATTAACTTGCGGCCAACGTATATACTGCGAACAGCCGTACCGCAATTTATAGAACCAGGACGTAGCAGTAATCGCACTGTAGCATGCGGCGCGCTGCATTGCGGCTAGTCGCTAGTGCGTTTACGCTCTAAGTGCAAACTTGCCGCTTTATTAACGAAATAATTATAAAAGGATTTAAACAGCAAAGAACAATTAATATGGCATTTGGATTTCCTACACAAAGTATACAAAAGCTTAGACGAACGCACGCCTGTATGTTCGGTGTTTTGCGACATGACGCAAGCGTTCGATTACGTGCACTATCCTATCCTCTTAAATAAGTTAGAAAATTACGGTGTTAGAGGTAATGTCCTAAATTTAATTAAATCTTATCTAAGTAACAGAAAACAATTATCTGAAATAAGAAGAATAAATTTATCTTATAAACGCGGAGACATATTTAGGTCATCGCAAACATCTGTACATTTTGGAGTACCACAAGGGAGCGTTCTGGGCCCTCTGCTGTTTATATTATATATCAATGACATGCTAAGATATATAGAACAACCATTGACACTTTCTGCAGATGATAGCACCATAACCATACCTTGTAAAAGTATAGATACATTTGAAAGTAATATAAACAATACAATAAAAACGATGGTGCAGTGGCTAAACAGCAGTAATCTGATAATTAATTTAAGTAAAACCAAAATAATGCATTTCAGTCAACGTCATAATAATAGACATTATTTATACATACATCACAACAATATAATTATAAATGAGACAGAAAATACAAGATTCTTAGGTTTAGAAATAGATAATAAGTTAAATTGGAAAGTGCATATTGACATACTCTGCAAAAAGTTAAGTAAATCAGCTTATGCGTTATGCTCCTTGTCGTGCATTATAAACACCGATGCACTTCTCACTGCCTACTATGGCATTGTCGAGTCTCACTTGCGATATGGAATCATATTCTGGGCAAACTCAAGTGAAAAAGAAACTGCTTTTAAAGCACAAAAAAGGTGTATAAGATCTATGTTCCATCTTAAAACTACAGATAGCTGTGAACCGTTGTTTAAAAAACACAATATTTAACTTTGCCATGCCAATATGTGTTGAAAGTGGCAATGTTTGTAAGGACAAATCCCAACCGCTTTGAACGACTCGCGGATGTAGTACCACGTAATAGACGCGACAATGGTAGGATGTGTCTTCATACTTCTAGGACAGCACTTATGCGCAAAAGTGTCTTCTGTATGGCACCGATCATCTTAATATATAAAATCCTTGCGTTACTGACTGACTGACAGACACGCTACAGCTGAAACTATTGGGCGCAGGAAGCTGAAATTTGACATGTATGTACCTTGGAGACTGTAGGAGTGCACTAAGAAGGGATATCTCGAAATTCCCACGGGATCAGCCCAAAACGGATAAATTTAAAAAAATGCAGGCGTAGCTGCTGGCGTCCTCTAGTATATAATAAAATACCTCAATCTTGGAAATTACTTAATACCATGTTATTTAAAAAACTTTACGAAAATTCTTAGCAGATAAAGCATATTACAATATTACAGTTTTTTTATCAGAAGTAAGTTTTAGTTGACATCCATCTTGGTATCTAACCTATTTTGTTTTTAGTTTCATGTAAGTATCTCATCCTTTTGATATATAAAATCTAAATGACTTTTTATAGACTCAATGTAAATGGCACTATAAATTATTTACTAATTCAATTGTTATTTACTTTTAAAATTGTGTAATTGGTTTGATGGCTGTATTACATTTTTTTTTGCTTATGTTATTTTTGCATGCCAACTGGTAAGATATGGCTGAACTTATATATATTTACTTTAAGTGTCACCAAACATGTAACCCATATTTGCAAAATAAAATATCTTTATCTTTAACGGATAATTTTCAGAGAACATTTTAATCCACTGAATGAGCAAATGAGTCTAAATTTACATTCGGCATAAATATATTTTATGAGTTCATATTGCTCTAGATTGAAAACAATGAATTAATGGGATCACAGTTAATATAATTATTAAAGCACTAAAAACTATATAAAAATAATTAAGTATAATCAGCTTTAAGGATCATGTCGTCAATGTTTTAAAGTAAAATAAGAATATTACCTTTTTATCCGACTCATAATGTAATGAATGCAATTTTTTTATACAACATTATATTTTTCATCATCGCGCAAAAACGACCGAACGCCATATAAAAGCTTATTTTTAAGGTACTTCAAAAAGGAGGAGTTTCTTAACTCGACGACTATTTTTTTTATCTCCATATGATTACGTCATGTCATACACAAGATCACGTCGTATGTGCAGGTTAAACGCGCAATTGTTAGTATTTTCAAGATCTAAAAAAATATTTCTAGTTGATGGAAATGATTCATGGAAAGCTTTAACGTATATCTTTCTGAATAGCTAGAAATAGCGTAAGTAGACCATTCCCTTTGCTTCAAACAGCAAAATATCACAGACATTGATAATATGACACGTTTTCCCGGGCAACGGTATCTACTAATGTATTCGGTCTCTAGTTCCTTAATACTAGAATGACATAGAATATGTCGTATAAGTATTTTTTTTTACCTAGTAATGTGAGTATGTTGTGTGTAAATAGTAAGAACTATTCATCATCCACCACACTGCTAGGTTTGTTTGCCAAATTACCGCACTAATCTGAAGTGCTTTTCTTAATCTCAAAAGCAAACTGCTGGTAACTATATCTGATATACACATGGTACAGGTGCACGAACCATCTGCGGCCGAAATGTCAACACGGAGCCAATCAATACATAGATAGCATTATAAATACGTAAATCACTGTAATGTAGCACTGATATCAGATTGGTTAGACTCAATTACGTCGACGTCTGCTATTAAGCTCTGATATACGGGCATATTATTGTTGGCCCATACAGATTGTCTTTGACGATTAGTTTTGATTGTATGCTTAGTAGGTTACCGGCTGGCTGTACACAGAGTATGGGCGTTTAAACATTTACTTTTGTATTTTTATGTTACACATACATACAAATTAAACGTAAAGTGAAAACTGTAGGAGACGGATGTCACTGTGCTTAAAATAGAACAACGTAATTAGTGTGTACCCTTTATAGGAACGTAGATTGTCACTAATTTTTAATATGAATAATTCAAAAATAAATTTATTTTTAGAAGCTTTAAGTTTTTGTGACTTAACCTTGAATCCGATAAGTACATGTCATTAGTATATCTACTATTAAATTAAATGGAGAGAGATATTGTTTGAATGTTTCCTCGTCGGTCTTAAGATATAACACGCTCCAGAAATAGGAGGATAGGTACATAATTATAATTTACATAGCTATTGACCCTTAACTTTTTTTAATTAATACCTACTCAATTTTTAATTAATACCTTAAGCACAGTCAAATAATCCATACAGTCGTTCGACGAACGCGTCTAGACGGGTCAATCGTGCGGGGGGCAAGAGGTGAGACGCGGGAAGAGCGGTACCTACTTACGTATGTCGCCTTAGTTCCCAACTAGGTACATATTTTTGGGGGCTGGCGCGTGCTTGTTTTTTGTTCGTTACTTATTTATTTGCTTATGAATATTAATTTAGATGCTGCATACGACTTGTACTGTGAGACATTGCAATGCTTTATGCTGCTTAAAGATTTAAAGAAATAAGGATTTAAAAAATCTGCGATTTCATCAATTTACTTACACCAAAAAATAAAATTTCATTAATTATAATTAAGAATTTAAATTATTTTGAAATGTATTTACCTATAACCACTTAAAATAATATGCTCGTACCTACTAATCTACTGACATTTTACGATATCTCATGTTTGGCCCAGTCACAGAATAAAGTAGTAATTACTGTGCGTAAACAACAAGGCAGACGTAAGAAAATATGCGTTTTAAGGAAATATTCGATTCAAGTGTGATTTTAATTTCTTGCAATAAGTACCTAGTATTTTCGTATTAGGTAAGTACCTATCACATATTATTATGTAACGGCGCGGCTTAGCTCAAAAATAACCATATTTTTGGCCCCCTTTTATAAACCCCACACATGTTCTCCGTAACCTCATAGCCCGGAGACCCATCCAGTAAATGACCGTGGTATCTATTGCTTTACCTTGACGTAGTTTGCACGAAAATAAATCTGCAAAATACTTCATATCGATATAGGCTCTGCAAGCTGATCCCACGGTTACCCATCCATTAAACGACCGCTATGTCAATGGCTTTATTTTAACTTGTTTTGTATGATAAAGACCAAATGAAAAATGATTCATATTCTTAACCGCCTCCCACGACACCTGTGGGATGAAATAGGTGCTGACTGTGTATGCAAAGCTGTCACCGCACGAAAAAATGCTATCTGTTTTATAATAATTATTTATCGTTAATTATTGTAATATAATAAATAAGTGATTTACAGTATAATATTCATGTAACGTAGCAATTGTTTTATTTTTCTATAATAAATAGACGGTATTTGAATAAATAGGTATTGTTTACATCTGACAGCCCTAGCCTCCTTACCCTTGTCTAGACGTTGTCGGCTTTTTCTTCGAGATCAAAGGCGTCAAACTACTGTATGCTCTTTATACTGTGCCTTAAGCATGTCTTTTTTGCCTTAATGATTTAGCGTATACCAACATGATGTTATAATAGTAAACAGACTTAAGTTATCAAGAAGAAATATTAACACCTACCACCAAGACCTATGGAACCCTGCAAGTAAAACGTGCGATCGATTTACAAACTATGTAGGTTATGCGTAGCCTTGACATAATTATACAAAGTATCGACATGTTCAATTTTAACAAGGCGATGTTACAAAAATTACATGGCCATAAAGTGACTTCAAATTAGACCTATACGCGTTCATATCATATAAACTGATGTACTGAGTTTGATGAAACATGTAACTGTGCTATATGAAAAACATATTTAAAAACATAAAATAATATAACTGTAGAAGATAACATAGCCTAAACGAATATTGTGCACATCCAACAAAATTACATACTTACACATTAATTGTCGAACATCACTTCATCATCAGCCCTTTACTGTCCCACTGCTGGGCACGGGCCTCTTCTCAGTATGAGAAGGGTAAGGCCATAGTCCACCACAGTGGCCAAGTGCAGGTTGGCAGACTTCACATGTCTTTCGAGAACATTATGGAGAACTCTCAGACATGCAGGTTTCCTCACGATGTTTTTCTTCACCGATTAGCAAGCGATAATTAACAATTTAATACGCACTTAACTACGAAAAGTCATTGGTGCGTGCCGTGGATTCGAACTCGAGACCCTCTGCGTAGCAGTCTGTCGGTCTCTCCACTCAGCTATCGCTGCTGAACATCACTTAGTCATTTGAAAATAGCAGTACAATAACGTATCCATGTATATTTGCCCTGACATTTCGGCATTTGCTACACGAGCCGTGATCATGAGATGTCTGATATCCTGCAGTGCTGTATCGATAAGTTGGAGTTCCGTAATCTACTACGTGGTCTTCACGAATATTTTTATTATATTGTTCGGAACTATCGGTACTTCGACACATAACACTGATGACAGCTTTACACGAGTGTATTTTATCACTTATTTAGTATCTTCATAAATATGAATATGAGTATAAATCGTAAAACTTTAAGCAGATCATCATCTGTCGTGATCTATTGCTGAATATATGCTTTTCTGTGGCACGTACATAAAATGCACTCGTGAATAGAATTGGCTTACTCAGAAGCTGTTTTGCTCCTGGCAAATTATTCAATTTAGCACCAGGTACTAAATACTGCAAACTGAGATTGCTAGATATTAGTACCCAAAGCAGCACTGTCCACAATGCTTAGATTTGATTCCCTTTGTGAACGTCCATGCGTAGTCAATTATGAATGATCATCGCACAACTCATTTCCATCGACGTCATTGTTTACGTCATGTGTACAGGAATGATGATAAGAAAATGTCAATCAACGTGACCTATTCTGTTTAAGTGGCTTTATTATATTCAACTAAAAGAACCTTGTTTAAACCGTGAACTCATTTATTTTTTATTTGATTTACGGTTAAAGCTGCAATAGTTATTTGTGCAACAAGAGAGCAAAGTTGTTTTTTGTTTCGAGTGCTGATTTTGAGTTCCGAGCAAGCGAAGGATTCTATGATTGATTCACGAGCGTAGCGAGTGAATCAAAGTTAGAATCCTGAGCGTTGTGAGGGACTCAACAGCACGAGATACAAAAAACTTTGCTCTCGTGTAGCACACATAATTTTTCACCACAGCAGTGAGAACACATATTACTTAGGAGACAGAAATGAAGAGGAATAGATTGAATTCTGCATTAATCAATTGTTGATTTAACTCTACTGGTGTTAAAGTACAGTCATCATCGCTAGTTTCACTCATCTTTTCAGATTATTTTATATATTAATATAATTTAACACGTTACGCTATACTGTATCAGCATCAGCGAAATTTTTATTCCCGCTACTTTTTTAAATCGCGTTTTAATACCGCGTCCCTGATCTGATGTTTACTTTTCAAATGTATCATTGTTGTAATTCGAAATAAAAATGGTTTTATTAAAATCCAATTATAAATTAAACATGTAAACAATAACATATAAAAAAAGCAATTTCTTAAGTATTACAAGGTGTTTCCGAAGGTGTTTTCTTTGAGGTCGAATTCCAAAATCGAATTTCGAATTCGAAGGGGTTTGTTGTTTCACTCACTTTTTATATGCATGTGAAAGAGACAGAGCACAGTAAAATTCGAATGTTTCAAATTTATGGCTGAACAATGTCAATTCGTGACACTGAAGATTGAAAATTAAAAAGCTACTTTGCCTCATGCTCGAATCAAAATCGCGTTTTGTTCACTGTTGTCTCGCAGCAAAAGCGGCATGTTTGAGCTGCTGTGGTGAAAAATATACTATCAAATGTTTTTGTAAACTTTTTCAATGACTAATAGCTCTAAGATTTGAAGTGATGAGATTGATGAGAAGTTTATTTTTTGATTGAACACGGTCATCTCAGAACTACCTATTGGATTGGAAAATATTTGCATTTGATAAAACAAAATTAAGGAGAGTTATGGTCTTTGCGTGCGGAACAAAAAGACAAAGCGAGCTGACTAATATTCTGATAGTGCGGGCTAGCGATGCGATGCGGTGAGTCAATGCCATATAATTATTATATAAATATACCAGTCTATAATTAAAATAGTCATAAAACGCGCAGTATTAAATATTTAAATAAAAGAAACGTGTACTGCGGCAATATAATTAAAACTCCAATGGCGAACCACAAAGTAGGTACAAAAAACGGTAAAAAGGAATTTATAATAACACAAATTAAGGCAGTAAGTAATTGGCGGTTCCACCCCACGCGCATCAGAAAATTAATAGGCAAATGGAAAAAACATAAAAATACCACGATCACTATAGGTCGACAGTAATCATTGTTGATGCATTTTTCTTACAAAATCACAAATGCGTTTTCATGTTGCCATTGTAATTATGCAAATTACATTGATGCATGTATGTGTGTATGCAAATCCATCTAGGAACACAGGTGTCTGTTTATCCAACTGATTTAATAACTGGGCTCATCGCGAATCGAATGAACGGGATTGTGTGCGGAATATCAATGCTCTGTTACTACGCATTAGTGGAATAGACAGATAGCAAATACTACAGGGGAGCACTTGGGCACAGGAGACGTTTGGGTGCATCTCGATAATAGACGTCATATAAATGAATAATCTTTGATGACAATTTTAATACTAGTGATGGGACTGAGTTATTTTTCTTACATAGGTACCTAACCTACCTATGATATTCACAGCAGGCAATATTAAAATTTTGTCTTCATAAAAATCATGTCATAAATTTCAATATAGCTTTACTTTTCTATCCAGAATCTACCAGGAAGGAGAGTGTGATTTTTTGTAACAAACTACGATAAATGTTAATAATTTTGAAATATCATCGCAATTATAAAGTTCAACGCCCTCGGAATTAAAGGAAATAAAAATCGAAAAAAATGCTTGTCATTTCCTTTCTTTCTACATCTTGAGTTCCGTCCTGTCGTCGCTACATCAGAACTGATAAGAGAAGGGTGAATGCACGAGTGCGTCCAGGTACTTGGGGCATCGGGTATAATAAGGGGATAGGGGAAAGAGGGGGTGGGTGATGAAGCACGGTTCAGGAATACCAACGTGATTAATGGATTCCGCGCGGCACCATAATGATAATGACCCTGTCTGCAACCGCGGACACATCATCGGAATCAATGCCGGTTGCAGCAATGACGCTTTTTGCATAGTTTGCGTCAGATGCGTCGACGAGGGTGCGGGCACCGATTGATTAACGCAGCCTTAGTTGATTTCTGAAGTGGATTTGCGTTTTCGCCCCGATTGAGGTATTTCGAGTAATGTTAGTAGCCATTATATTAATGAGGTTCAATGTTGTTATAATATATATTAAACCATATTATGTATTGTGCTATTATGAAAAATATTCAGACGATTTCGAAAATGGTTATACCAACTACTTTTGTACGCATACCCTCACTGAGATTGCTCCAAATGAATTCGATTACGCTTTATTATGTTTGCAAATGACATACAGTGACGGATTCTGTATCCATAACCTGGTAAAATTTTACTGTATGAAAATTTTACCATACACTCCTACAATAATATGAAACCCACATGACTCGCACTTACATTTTGACCAACACTGTCATGATAATGTTAATATTATAAGCATCCTAATTGTATCCACCATGTAGCATGCTAGGTTTATTTTGGTTTTTTACTTGACTGTAATGGCACCAAAAATGGCACTTTTACTCACACCATTCAATTTGAGTTGAGTAGTTTCCGATGCACAGGGTCATCGTTGTTGTGGATCAGTTTGATGATCCTTCTTAACTTGGAGCCCTTACAGCGCCAGGTAAGGACATGGTTGAATTAACGATTATTGTGTCGCAAGGTCAACTATACCCTTTCTTGTAAGCCCAAATCGTTGGTACGTGGGGGCAAGACTTGTATGTCGTAGAGTTTTTGGAAAGGATTGTGTATGCTACGAATAAGGCTACTGCTTTTTTACCTCGAGATAAGATTTGCAGAAAAATCTATTATTTCAGAACAATCGCCTCTCTCACCAAGCAATTTAAATAAAAAAGTTATTTTAAAACGTTCACACATTTCCACAAAGACAATAAGAGCTCTAATCGCTTGATGTCCATACGGCAGTTGGCGCTTTTCAGAACACCAACAATGGGTAGGTTCCATTATCGACGCCGCGGCTGAGCGCACCCCTGTCTCTGAAAATAAAACAAATCCTATGCGCAAAATCATTTCGTATTCGTATGGTTCGGTGCACATTCGTGGCTTCACGTTGTATGTAGATTAAATTTTGACAGTTGACTTATCAAAGATAATGCTGCGGCCGGTTGAGCGGCGGCGATTTTAGTCGAGGGAGCTGGCGAGAGATCATGATGTTGACGTCACAGGGCGAGCGATGCTGATACGTGTGTGTGCAATGTTGTTGTTCCAAAGCGGGAACAAAATTTTGGTAATGACCTTTGCCTTGGTGCTGTTGCACTTGAGCATTTACTTGGCATGAACATTCTAGCTAACGGGCAGTTAATTTCCTTCGAACTTTTTTCTGTTTAGAGCGTTCGCTAGAAAGATCGTGTAACTGTTTGTAGCATTGTTCGGTTCTGTTTGATGTTCAGTTCGACAAAACAAATAACGGCGAATGCTCGTTGTTTTATAACAAGTGACTTCTCAGGTGTATCGTATATCGTGTATCGTCCTTACATTCGATTTGTTAAAATACCTTCCAGCTTTGGTGGGCTCTCATAAGTGGATCGAAGTATGTAACATATACCTATATATTATTTTAATACCAATAGTGTCTCAGAGATAGATTTACTTAGAAGATTTACTCATAATATAGCTTTAACTGACACGTATTTTTCATCTGTTTTAAAGTTTTTAGGTTTTAGGCGATAAAAAACTTCTCTCTTCTAAACAAATTCTTATCTTATAAGCAAGCATTCGGGTAAATTCATCTAAAAACATTCTAGCCTAAGCTACTTACTAACCCTTTTAAATTGTACCTAGTTCTTCGGTAATATTAGTTTGAATCAACTCAATGGCCTTTAAATAAAAACGGTACATAAAAATTCATCCATGACTTTAATGTGTTAACAATTTCGAGTAATATTAAAATCCTTTGTTGAAACAACCAACGCGTCATTTCAATAAAAATCCAGTACCTAGCATTAAATTCGCACACAAATACATTATTGCAGTATTAACCGAAAAGTAGCGTGCACACTGAGCTCATTGGCTGCACTTATATTCCATAAGTCACTTACTGAGGTAGGATAAGCTGTGAGTAAATCATTGGCCGATGAATACGAAGTCTGGCCGTCCGCTTGATAACGATTAAATATGGCTCGGTCGCTCATATTGTGTGTACTTAACGCGAGCCGGAGTTGTGCGGTGAAAACCTTCAGATTTATGTGTGTCACTTGCCTTAGCGTAGAAATGTGGGCTCTGATAGACTGGGTTTATGTTTGTGTTTGTACTGTGGGCACTAAGAAATTGACTTAGGTCTCTAAGCTCTAAACAAATAAAGTTTTAAGCCGGTTATACACTAAGTATCTAGACTCTAGACAAAGAAGATTTCTTTCATTTTCGGTCACCTAAGCAGGTACACTTAATCGGTTTCAAATATAACTCTGTTAATTCGCTTATGGCTTTTTTGTGTTCAGTTACTCAGTTATTCTGAAATAATTCAATTAAACGATGCACCGATAAATTATTTCCATATGAAATAGTTTGCAATGATTGTGATCACGGGTAGTTCACTAAATAAACTTTATTATAAAATAGTGTGCAATTATTTAGAATAAAATTAAGTATTATTAAATCAAAATATAAATAACACTTCGTCAGTCACATTTAATCAGATTATGTTTTTGGTTCATTAGCTTATTATCATATCAGAATTCAAATTTACTCTATTTTAAAGCTATCAAATAACTAATGAAGAGCTCAGGCTAGATCGAATGGAGTCTCAGAGACTTATTTCTAACAGGCAGACTTCGATAGATTTTATATCAAAAAGATACGATAAACGGCAAACCGTTCCCGAGACAAATCTCGGAAGTAGTATTTAACAACAGTAGTATTTAAGGTGAAGTTATGATGGCTATGATAGTGACGTCCTGTTTATATAAATACTTAAAGTAAGTGGACTCTATCGTATTTCATGCAAACCCTTATTAAAATATCACAATTTCATTATAAAAAGGCACTTTCATCAATATCGTCTCTCTGACAACTAAATTACCGTTATTATCCCAGTAATCATAATATACTCCCAATAATCTATCAATCAGGTGGTTTTTACCCCAAAACTAATAAAAGTTCCCGATAAATTATTGCAACACCGGCTATCAACGCCACGCCATCCATCCGTTTATCCACAATAGTTCCGCTTCCTAGTGTTGTCAACTATAGTTTTGAAAATTACATATAAACGCGATCTATAAATTGTTTTTGATTATTTTAATGAAAGGTATATTTTTTGGGTATTTTGTTATTATGACAAAATATTTCATGAAAATGTGTACAAATGTTATTCTGGAATGGGTATGTATTTATTCGTTGTTTTGTAATTATTACATAATAATATTCTTTTTGTTAGTTGCCTATACTGTCCCACTCCCGGGCAAAGGCCGCTCCCAAATCTTTCTATGCTTTTTTGTTGGTTGCAGTCTTAAACCAACTCTGGCGGTAGGCGTCTAGGTCATCTCGCCATCTCTTTCGGAGATGGCCCCGGCGATCTCGAAAGAGGTGGCGAAATGACCGAGATTAATATTAATTTTGAAATGTTTAACATGAAATTGGTTACTCTTGATAGAAATATCTTTTGTAAGCACTGAAAAAATATTTTCATAATATATGTATAATTGCGCTATAAAACCATCTTCAATGTTTAAAATAAACATTTTATTGTTAAAGTTTTAGTCATAGATATTGTTTACGGTGTTAAGGTTCACTTTGCTATTGACTGGAGTGGTGTTATTGTTGAATAGAAAAACGAACGTCCTCTCTGCGTAATATGTTTATTGAGACTGGTTTATTGTAAATCGTTCACATCTTTATATAATGCTTTAATGAATTGGACATACCGCCCACCAAAAACAACAGTTTTTAAATTATTCCGAATCCATAGTTCCAATTTACAATATAGTTGTATTATATATATATTAATTTACCTATTAACAAATCTTCAGTGGACTGTAACAATACAAATATCGAATGAATTAACTATGTAGGCATCATTATTGTAACAACAACAATAGATGTATATGACAATCACTGCACGTGAAAAATACAACTGTAATAATATTCATAATTATGTTAGCAATCAAAATAAACATTAATCCTATCACCTAACCGCCCACCGTTCTCAACTATCTTTTGCTTCTTTCGGCAGTGGTATTAATTTGTACAAAGGTCGCTTTAACTGATTGTTGTCTGCAATCTGAACAGTGACCACTCTTACCATACCGTCTGCACCGGGATGCAATTGTATGACCCTGCCAAGTAACCATTTTGTTGGAGGCAAATTTTCTTCCTTGACGATCAGTATGTCTCCAATGTTAGGCGATGGGACTTTAGTTTGCCATTTATATCTCTGTTGTAATGTATGGAGATATTCGGACTGCCATCGCGACCAGAAATCTTGTGTCAATCGTTGAATGAATTGCCATCTTGTTAATAGACTGATCTTATTGTCTTCGTAACTAATATCCGGAACTCTAATCTGTGGTTCTCCTATTAAAAATGACCGGGTGTTAGCGGCGTTTCGGTACTGTTTTCGATTTGACACAAAGGACGGGAATTAAGCATTGCCTCAACCTGTGACAAAAGGGTGGCCATTTCTTCATATGTCAGCTTGTCGTTTCGCCGACTGAATTCCTGCTTCCCATAAACCACCACAGGTTGGCATCTTTGGTGGTATAAAATGCCACGTTGTGCCATCATTTGCTAATAGCGCCGCTGCTTCTTTAGCCACATTGTCCTTGCCTGGCTGAAACATCTCTCGCAGTTCTTTTGCAGCACCAACAAAATTAGTCCCGTTGTCGCTCCATAAATGTGAACACTGGCCTCGTCTTGCGACAAATCTGCGAAACGCTGCAATAAATCCTGGTGTGGTTAGATCTGTAACCGCTTCCAAATGAATGGCTCGTGTGACCATACACACAAACAAGCATATATAGCCTTTAGTCGCATGGTAACCACGACCTTTAGTAGTTCGTAAAAATATGGGTCCAGCGTAATCTACTCCGCTGTTCTTAAATGCTCGGTTTTGAGTTACTCGCACAGCTGGTAACTGGCCCATGAATTGATGGCTTGCTTTGGCCTTATCGACAATACATGTCTTGCAGTTATACAACACATATAGAACACACTTCCTTACAGCCGATTTTAAGCCGATAATCCAATATTTATTTCTCAAAAATGCCATCATGACTTGAATGCCACCATGTAGCGTACGTATGTGCGCTTCATAAACTAACAATTTAGTTATATGCTGGTTTGCAGGTATAATCAGAGGATGTTTAGTGTCATCCGGTATAGATGTATTTTGCAATCGACCTCCAACCCGCAGTAAGCCATTCTCGTCTAGAAATGGAGAGAGTGTAATAAGAGAACTCTTCTTTTTTACTCTTCCACCTTTTCTTAATTCTTCAATCTCTCTTTGGTAAATTAAATTTTGATAATATCTTATACACTCTTCTAATATATTGTTAAGTTCTGACACTGTTAAATAAGTTTCCTTTCTCTGTAATTTGTTTCTTCTTACGAATCTTTTACAATATGCCAAAACTCTTTTCATCTTTGAGATAGACGAAAATCTCTCCCAGATAGGTTTTTCCTCTAAAGTAACATGACAAGTAGTCTTAAGCTCTAGTGTAGTCTCTGGATAATCATATCTAGCCATTTCTATAGTCTGTTCCTTTAACCAGTCAGGTCCAGTCCACCATAACGCATGTGATGCTAATTCGCTTGCCTTGATTCCTCGTGTTGCAATATCAGCAGGATTGTCAGCGGATTGAACATGATTCCACGCCTCTTTGTCTAATATTCGTGTTATGTCTGCTACTCTATTAGCAACAAAGGTACGCCACCGATTAGGTGATGATTGTAGCCAAGACAGGACAACAGTAGAATCAGTCCATAAGTAATGTTGGTTTTAGGTATCTTCAAAACATCTACTATATCAGCTATCAATTCGGCCAATAAGGCTGCTGCGCATAGTTCTAGTCTTGGCACTGAGAGTTGTTTTAATGGGGCAACTTTAGATCGAGACGCAATCATCGTGACATGGACTCTGCCATCATCAATCACTCTGAGGTATGTAACAGCTGCATATGCATGAGTGGATGCATCTGCAAAGCCATGGAGTTCTGTTACCCTGAAATTAGCCGGTGTTGTTCTAAACCATCGTGGTAATGTCAGGTTTTGCAAATGTATTAGCTCACTTCTATAGCTCATCCAGTCTTGTTTTACATCAGCCGGCAGTTCATCATCCCAATCTAAGGCAAGTAACCAAAACTTCTGAATCAAAATCTTAGCCATTATAATCACTGGTGATAGCCAACCAAAAAGATCAAATAGACGGGCAACGTCAGAAAGAACAGATCTTTTTGTTATCACGCTCCTGAGTTCAGGTAAGTGCACAGTAAATTTAAATATGTCGTCTTTTCTATCCCATGTTAGACCAAGAATCTTTACAATCTGATCTAGTTTTATAACCATGCTGTCCTTTGTATATTGATTTCCTTCTTGTAGATTTTTCAAAACCTCTTCAGAATTACTAGACCATTTTTGCATTTGAAACCGTCCTCTTCTTAATATTGTTCTAATTTCTTTACACATTTTTATTGTCTTCTCTGTGTTTTCATTTCCCAGCATCAGATCGTCCATAAAGAAAGAATTCTTGATAAGCGGTGCTGTTTCAGGAAACTGCAATGCCTCGTCATCAGCTAACTGGCTCAAAGTGCGTACAGCCAAGTATGCTGCTGCCGCCGTTCCAAAAGTAACAGTGGTTAACTTGTAAGTTTGTAATTCCTCTTCAGGGTTGTCACGCCAGACTATACTTTGAAGGCTCATGTGCTCTTCTGTCATTTTGATCATTCTGTACATCTTAACGATGTCACCAACCACACATATCTTATGGGTACGCCAAGAGATGATTAGGCTGCGAATATCGGGCTGTAAAGTAGGTCCAACCATCATAGCTTCATTAAGAGAATGTCCATCAGAACCCTTCGCAGATGCATCGTAAACTACACGAACCTTAGAGGTTTCTTTGTCATCACGAATAACAGCGTGATGAGGAAGAAATATCGAATGTTTGTCTTCAGTTGATTTTACCATGTGACCCATGTTTATGTACTCGTGAATGACCTTTGTGTATTCTGTCTTTAACTTTGATGATTTTGTGAATTTTCTTTCTAATTGTTTAAATCTATTTATTGCTGTTTGTTTTGTGTCTCCACATAACTTCACTGTCTCTTCAATATTCTGTTTTAGAGGTAAGTGTACTGTATATCTTCCATTGATTCTTTTAGTTGTGTTTCTATATATTTGTTCACATTGTTCTTCTTCCTGTGTGAGTACACTCCTTTTCTTGTATAAGTTCGTCTCGATTTCCCAGAACTTCTTTAACATATTGTTGTCATCTGACACCATGCTCGTAATGTGTAGTGTAGTAATGTTGTGTTTGTCTTTAATTGATTTGTCTTCGCTTTGACCTGAAAGTATCCAACCCAATGTTGTCTTCTGAGCTACTATGCCATCTGACAATCTCATCAAACCGACTTCTATTATTTTACAAAAAATGTCTGAGCCGAGCAAAATATCTATTTTACCCGGTTTGTTAAACATTGGGTCTGCCAGTAATAAAGTTTGGAGTTCGAGCGACTTCATTACTACGTATTTTGAAGGTAATGTTGTAGACACCGATTTTAATACGTAAGCTTTCACGTGAATAAACTTCTCCCTTTCATGGCGCGATGTTATAGTCAGGTCAACTACATGTTTGATGGGTATCATATTTGCCTCTCCAACCCTTGAGACTGCACCATTTATTCTCTCCTTCTTCAGTCCTAAGAGTTCAACTACTCTAGAAGACACGAATGAAGCCTCTGAGCCTTGGTCGATCAATGCACGAAGTAGATGTGTGTTACCGTCGCTTGAAATGACATTTACTTGTGCTGTAGCCAACAACACTTGACGACCAGGTTGTTTCTTGAAGTAGTGCGCGCTCGTAACCCTTTGTTCTGGTTGTTCTTCTTGTTTATCATTCTCCGGTGTTGCGTCCTTGGCTTGGTGTAAAAGAGAATGATGCTTCCTATTGCAAACTCGGCACGTTTTCCTTTGTTTACAGTTATAAACATTGTGATTCGGTACTAGGCAATTGTAGCAAAGATGATTATTTTTTACGAATTTACGTCGCAGTTGCACTGATTGTTTTGCAAACTCTTTGCAGTTAAATATATAATGTTCACCCTTGCAGTATGTACATGACAGCGAAGAATTGACATTGGTGTGCGCAGATTGTAATATACCGTTTGCATTATCCTTTGCTGTGACGTGATATGTTTTGTGATGTTGTGTCTTCTCTCTTGTAACTGTAGAAGTCATGGGCGTTATGAGTTCGAGCGTACGGAACTTAGACTCGAGAAACTTTTTAAACTCCTCCCACGTAGATAACTCGTCACTATTGTCCTTATAAGCTTGCTCCTCCCAACATTTCAATGTCTCTGAGTCCAGTTTCTGCCAAACCAGAAAAACGATTACAGGATCCCAAGAGTCAGTGCATATTTTCAAATTACGTAGGTTGTTGATACATTCAACCGTGGTATCTAGCAAAGCTTTTATTTGACTAGCCGATGGATTGGTTATCTTTTTTTGACTAAACAATCTTTTGAGGATAGATGACACAATCATTTTTTTGTTGCCGAACCGTCCCTTAAGTAACTCCCAAGCTTGTGCATAATTGTTTTCCGTTATTTGGATGTGACGCAATAACATTTCAGCTTCGCCGGAAACGCTTGCCTTTAAATAATGAAGTTTCTGTACATCGCTAATGGAAGTATTGTGGACAAGAGCTGTAAATAAATCTTGGTATGTGGGCCATTCATCATATCTCCCTGAGAAAGTTGGTAATTGTATTCTTGGTAGTTTCGCGAACGGTAGCTGGTCATGTTGTGATAAATTAGACGTATTAGAAGTTTCCGCTATTCTCTGTTTTGACTGCATGCTTGATAATTGATCGGATAAATCTGCATGTAAACAGAGATACATTTCTTCATACGTGTAAAATTCTTCATTGAGTAAGTAAGGCAACACGCCGCGCTGCTCACGTGGAGTAATCTTCATAAGATTGTTATTAGTTTGCTTGAACGAATCCCAATACTCGTCAATACATTTTATTCTCGCCTTAATATAACCTTCCGTCAGTCGGTGTTTTGGGCACTTTTTCATGTTAACTTGCGCTTTTTGTAACATACCAGCCGCATCTTCTAACGCCGATAAATATTTTGCCTGTTCCGGAGTAGGTGACGTCATTTTGCAACCAAAAAATGTCCAAATTCCACAGAAACATGTTCACTTCAATGTTTTATAATCAGTTTTTATGCACAAAGTCTTTATTATGTTATAAAATGTATTCACTAATGACTTGTAAACAAGTTTGCATTCAATAAAAAGGTATCTATTGTTTTCGCGCGACCGTGTCTGCCGGCCACTCCAATCAATGATCCGGTTCGTTTAGACCATATGTTTACGGTGTTAAGGTTCACTTTGCTATTGACTGGAGTGGTGTTATTGTTGAATAGAAAAACGAACGTCCTCTCTGCGTAATATGTTTATTGAGACTGGTTTAAATCGTTCACATCTTTAAATAATGCTTTAATGAATTGGACAGATATGTTCGGAAAATTATATTGTCTGTGTCCAACTCACATGACTGTGTTCAAAACACAGTTGCTTGATTAAAACCAAATATTACACGTACTGTGGTAACCAGATAAATCATAAACATACATATTTACTGATTTATAAATACAAAGATATTATTGATAAATTACACACATGCGACGAACAAATGGCATGATCATTTGTTCTGTGTCTGTGTTCTGTGCCTCACCACTAGACTAACAGACCAACCAAAATACTCAATATTCATAAATATATAATATATGTTACTGTAAAAGCCCGAAGTACGGTAAACCATAAGATTTACCAGTAAATCCTATGATTTACCAGCATGAGTTGGTAAATGTCCGAATTTTTTATAAAAAATGAAATTAGTTGACAGAGGCCTGCTTCGCAGGGCCTCTATTTCTAACCGACTTCAAAAAAGAGGAGGTTCTCAGTTTGACCTGTATGTATGTATGTATGTTTGTCCGCGATTATCTCGCGTTTGGCTGAACCGATTTTGTTGCGGTTTTCAGAAAAGTATTTGTTACACTTAGGAGAAGGTTTTAGGCCCTTAACCGACTTAAAAAGAAGAAGGTTCTGAGTTTGACCCGTATATATGTAAGTTTGCCCACGATTAACTCGAGTTTGGCTGAACCGATTTTTGAGTTAAGGGTCACAAGAGAACCTAACATAGCATATTTGGCAATTTATCTTTTTTATGCATAATGTGTCAAATATTAGAATTATCGTATTTATGTTACTGTAACAGCCCGTAGGGTTAGGTGAGACTGTAACTCAAGTAACTAGGTTATGTTAGGTTCTCTTGTGACCCTTACTCCAAAAAAAGGAACCCTGCTAAGCAGGGCTCCGTCAACTTTGTGTTTTTGTTAAAGAATTCGGACATTTACCAACTCATGCTTATAAATCTTAGGATTTACCGTACTGAGGGCTTTTACAGTAACATATACATAAAGTATATATTTTGCAAACCGTAGCTGCTTAGCAACTTCGTTACTTTTCTCGTATTGACTGTCACGACATTTCAATTAGTTAACGTTACACCCGCATAAGCACAATAAGATTATCAGCCTCAGCGATGACATTAAAATAAATTATCGAATAATTTTCTCCCACAAAACGGGATACACTGACAACACTATCCCCTACCCCTATCGTCGGTTCAATATCCAAACACGATTAACACAATATAAATGTCGCATTGATAAAACTGCGTGCGTTCGCGTTAACTGCTAAATAGCGTGTGAATAATGATTGTGCGTTCATACCTACCGTTATTGCTACTGTATCAATCGTTACCGGTTATTGCAGGGTTCATCCGTGTGCTGTGATGACAAAAATATAGATTTGTACGATTTATTACAGTATATAAAACTAAGCAGGTACCTAAAATAGACGATATTTGTTTTCAAATATATAGTTTTATAGTCTGTTGTTACCGTTGAACTGTAACCTAGTGGAGATACCAACATACTGCTAAGCAGAGGGTATATACTCACGGACGTGCATCACTGTTTTTTTCGATGTTATATCTTATCAAATTGTTAATTATTGTCGGTTGCGCTGTGCATCGTAGAGCACGTTGCCGTCGGTCCCGGCTGTCGTGGAGATCTTTGGTAGTCGTTGTAGGAAGTCAGTACCCTTGAATAAACTGAAACTGAACTAAAATATAGAATATTACTAGCCCTTTGGGTTGCAGAGTGCAAACGGTAGTCACTCTGTGGAAAAGATAAAGCTGATGCCCGCAATCCACTTACCGGTCTTACCAGGCTTGAAAGAATTCAAATCTGGCTGGACCAGTAAGCGGACTCGGGGCTCCAATACGACAAGTACATATTGGATACAACCAGAATAAAGCAACGACAATGATGATGATATCGAAGGCAGCGATAGCCAAGTGTAGATACCAACAGACTGCCATACAGAGGGTTTCGGGTGCGAATCCACTGACCTTTCGAAGTTATGTGCGTATAGAATTGTTAATTATCGTTTGTCCCGTGCCTTGGAGAGCACGTTTAGCCGTCAGCCCCGGTGTCATGAAGATCTTTGACAGTCGTTATACTTAAGGGGTTATACTTACTTACCTTTGAAAAATTGACCAAGTCTAAATCATCGAATATAGCCCTTTCGGTTGCTGAGGTTAGGCAGGCAGTCAGTCTGTGGAAAAGCTAATATCCAGCTAAAACCGGCTAGACCAGTGGACTCCAGGTTGAAACTGTTTGAATCCAGTGCTGGATAGCACGCCACATAGCTCCATCTTCGACTTTTCGTGGCCAGCCGGAGACAGTCAGTTTACGTAAATCTTCATTCCATCCAGTTGGAGGGTGCCCTACGTTACGTTTGTCGAGATACGGCCAATACGCTTACTTAAAAACTTAGATCACCTCTTAAAAAGAAGTCAAAACATAAACTCTTACACCGTCGTCGTCTAATATTTGAAACCATTTCTACCAATTTCGATGCGCTGAAGTACTAGATGGGCAATAAGAATGAAGGTTCTGTTGATGGCCTGGAGTAATAGACATCGCCTAAGCAATCGAGTGTTAACGAAGATCGTAACGATGCGTCGACCTAAAACAATATTGTGTAATATCAATACAGCACAATGTCAGACAATGTCTTTCAAAACATTATCTTGTATAAGGCTTTAAATCTGTATGGGTAACCTATAAAAAGAAACAGCTCGAGTTTTATTCTCGCGTTACACCAACTGTATGATTATTGATTATAAAAACAGATAAGATACAATATTAAGAAATGAGCAATATTCCAGTTTTTTTTTTTCAATATAGATACTGTTTAATTTATTCATTTTCATAACAATCTAAGTTCATATTATTATTTAGATACCACTATATACCTATTTAATTAAACATAAATGTTAAAATATTATCCTACGAAATATGTATATACAAAACAAATAAAACGAAAACAGAAAATAAGTTAGAGCGTCATAAAAGTCCTCCACATCGCCGTCGACTGGGAGCGTGCCCAAAACGCTGGCAGCATTGCCACGTTGTATGGAAATGCTAAATTTTTGGGCCAAGTACAACCCAGCCTTCTGGTCACACGAGGCGTCGACCAGTCTCTTTGCGAGATCTTTAAAAAGAGATCTTGCACTTGGACCCCATGGCCCCAACGTTTCGACCCCAAACGGCTCAAATACGTAATCCCCTACTAGGTTTGCGTATTTGCGCCGTTTGAAGGTGTCCGCTGTAGCAGCAGCAGCGCCCGCACAACCCGCTGTGCCAGGAAGATGAGATGGCGCGAGGGTATTGACACACGTTGCGTCCCACACCAAAGGCCTACCCAACTTCCATGTCAGTAAAGAAATACCATCCGGTCTTTTGCCATCGTCACGTGCCAGCCCCTGCGGTTCAAGTTGGGCTGGAACGCCAGCGGTGACAAGAGCCCGGCGAAGTATGTCATTGAGATTGCAGTGTCGTGATATTCGACCTGCGCTCCTGCTGCATGATAAGCCATGGTGACCAAGGCTGTCGACAGCCTCCCCACAGTGACAGCGATGCGGAGAAACACATGACGCACCCAAACGGAGACAAGTGGCGATGCGGAAAGTGGTATCGTCCAACATGGTACCTATGTTGGACGATGGCAGTGCCTGAAGCCAGAGACCCGATTCCCATTCTCCCACAGCCAGCAAACGGGCACGCTCTGCAGCATTGGACGATGTACTAAGGAGATTTTCTCGTACTGCGCTGCAAAGCGGCCCGTCCCACTGCCTCTGAGAGGATAAGTCTCGGGGTAACTCGGTGTTTGGACAAGCCATTCTCCAAGCATTCACGGCATCGATCACACACGGCACCTCAGAATCGACCAGTGTAGGTGCTAAGATTTTCCTGGTCAATTCTGCAGTGCCGTGGACCGAGGACAGGAATGCTGGTAAGCTCACATCGAAAATTTTGCGAACGCCGAGGCCACCCAGGCGTACAAGTAAGGACGCCTGCAGCCACACTCGGTCGTTCAGGGCCACATTAAGAATTTTGCTTAAGGTATTTTTTATAATATTGTCAATTTGAAAGAGTGATGATGGGTTTTTCCAAAATGGTGAAGATCGAATAGCATGTGTAAATTTAGGCACAAAAAGACAATATCTAATAATAGTGAAAGCCGAGTGAATATTAATTTTGAGTAATCTATCTGAAAATTCACTAAAATTTTGATTATTTTCATGTAAAAATGAATCAAAACCTTCGTCTAAAATTGGGGACCCAAGGAGGCGAAGAGAATTTTTTTCGATGTGGGTTATATTCGGCGCCAGATTTTGGAATTTTGACAGTATGGCAGATTGGTCTAAACTGTTGTTAATAAAAATTTCACATTTGCTTGGGTTGAGTTCTAAACCGATTGACAAGAATTTTGATTTCAGGAGTGCTAGATCTTCATAAACTGTCTCAACCCGCCCCGCGAGGGTCCCATCGTCCAGGTACCAGACATTAAAGAACAATGGCAGAATTAGGTCTGGGTTTGTTGTGGCGAGCTTAAACTTCATATGAACAAAACAAATTGTTTATTTTTTCTAATATTTTTTATATTTTCACTTTGTCTCGATAAAGCCGGATTATTTTATGATGATAAAAAGCATTCCAATTGATTACGAACTAGGTGCTTACTTTATTATTTGATTGTTGCCATAGACAATGGTGTGACAGGAATAGACGTTTGACATTGATGCGTATCGATTATTAAATAAGTAATCGATATGATCGACCTTTATAGGGTTGGTTTGGTTTAAAATATAATAATTAAAATGCAGTTAATTAATTGTTAATCAACATTATATCAATAAGCTAATTCTTTTGTAGCAAAACAACTTTTAAATCAAATAAAAACGTCACAGCATCGTTTTAACGTTATATCGATTTCACATAAAATCGATTTAAAATGTGCAGCTCTGCTTTTGTCTTTGGCTGTGACAGGTAGATGCTACAGAATAGTTCTGCGTTTAGATGTCAATCTGACATAATGCCTTTGATAATTCAAACGTACCCACATTGTTCATTCTTAACGAAACATTAAACATCGATATCTTCTTTTTCCGGCTTTCCCGAGTGAAAATAGAATAATTTATAGACTCTGTTACTTACGCCGAATTTTTTGATATATTTTTTATTACTGAGCGCTTCAATTAAATTTCAGACATTTTGATGTATGGAGATCTGCCATTGTCCTTTGGAATTTAACTGGTTGATGATTGGATGAATAGCTAAACTGAAAATTAGTGGTCCAAGAGGGTCACCTTGTTGACAGCCAACAGCGGATTCCAAAATATTTTCTTTATATATTAATTTAGAAGGGTGTCTGTAACATTGCCAAATAAAGTTATAAATTTTGGGTGTTTCTAATTTAACTTGTGTCAACAAGGTGTCCCTGTTCACCGAGTTAAAGGCATTTTTCAAATCAACCTTCAAGATAACCTCACCTCCATTACAGCCAAGGTACGTATTCAGGGCATGTATGGCAGCCTCGCAGTCCCCCTTAGAACCGAAGCCAAGCTGCAGGGGCTGAAATTTACTTGCCAAAGTAGATTTATAATGTCGGCAGCATATCTTGGCTGCCATACGCCTGTATGTACTCCCAACGGCAATGGGACGAATGCCACCGTCTCTCTTCTGTAAGGCACATAAATTAGCACCATACAAAATATCGATGATGGCATCGTTCACATTGCCGGAGAGCATGAGGTTGATTAAGGCCGTAAGCTCCCTCAAAAGCGTGTCGCCGGCCGCCCCGGCGCTTGAACACACAAGATCCTTCAGATGTTGTGGTGTCAAGCCGTCGAGACCACCAGCGGAACCACTTTGGAAGGAGCAAACGGCACCAACCACGTCCTTGGCTGTAATGCTGAGAAATTCAGAATCCATGTTAGGTGGATCAGGGAAAGAGAGGTTATCCCCTGGCGCTGGATGCTTGCTCTGCAGACTCGCGAGTGTGTCGGCAGAGCAAGGCGCCACCACATCGCTACTAAATAAGAGCCTGGACGCTCCCCTAATATCACCTTCCCTCAGTTTTGTTTCTACGTGGTGGTAGATAGAATTATTATGATATATTTTAGATGAATTGTAGTTTAATTTGGATGCCGAAAAGGTACAATTTTCCTTAATTTTTGCTGTAAGAGTTTTTTTAGTTAGCCGGTCTTCTTGTGCGTATAATATTCTATAAGGAAAGGTGAGAAGTTGTTCCCAAGCCGTCAAAGAATTCTCCCGGACCACAAGACCTACGCAGTGTGCCAGATTTTGGGCCACTGAAGGCCTTGCACCCCGGGGAATTCGTTTGATGATCGGAATAGAATTTTTTAATTTACTTAAATATTGCCAAAAAGGAATTTCATTTGGGACTGTTTGCATATTTTGTGTGGTGTTGTGTGTTGATATATTGGGGCCAGAAAGTACATTCTGGTTTTTGTGTATTTTACCAAAATGTACTTTTAGGCCCCGCTCACCTTTAAAGAAACGTGCCTGGGAACAACTGGGGCAGCGCACCAGAGTAGTCGATGTGCCAGGTTGACTGGCACCTGTTTCCTCACCACTTTTGCCACCGTTATTAGACATAAAAACTTAATATATACACTAAAAACTTATATACAATAAAATACAATAACAACAGTATTAAAAATTATGACGTTTGACAACAGGCAGTTTTTTCTTTTCCGTGGCCTTTCTTCGTAAGCAAGTTGATTTTCGTTTACTGTGAATTCTGTCGTACCTATTACCCCAATGGATCGGGGCCGACGCGGCGGCCAGTATGTTAACGGAGGCCGGCATTGAGGCCCACCGCCGAATCAGCCTCTCACGCCAGCAATATATTGCCTCAACTGCATCTCAATAAAAATTCCAACGTCTGTTCCATTATTGGTATGATGTGGTTGTCTTTGTGGCACTGTATAAATTACAGCACAGAATTGCTTAAACTGCGTCACGCAAAGCGGCAAATATATTTATTAACTTATTTTGCTCTATACAAATATATTTTTAAGTACGACTATTGAATTTATTCATAGGTTTATATAATTTTAAAATTTATTGCAAATATTATTATTATGTATTGACAGCTGCCAGAATAATAATTAATAAGAATTTTTTTGATTAAAATAATTTGTTTTTGTGGAAATTATTATTATCAATGGTATATGTAGATGTGTCATAAAAAAATATCACTGGAGAGAGGCAAACAAAAAACCCTTGACCATTCCTTTCAATCCCCAATTGAGTCGTGAAAACAAAGCACCTTAATATATGGGTTGGAATGTATATCTTGTTGGCAAGCAATAATAGTGCGGAAGCATTTATAAAATAATAATATGAAAACATCAGAATGGATGTGGTAATCGTAATTAAATCTTGAAACCGGAAAAACCTAGACACTAATAAACAGCTACTTTTAAACTACCACGATTTGCACACATACTAAAGATTATGTAACGGCTCTGAATCGTGTTAACTGAACGAAAAGAAAGGTAAAATAACTAATAAAAAGCATTTCCAGTTTGCCAAAGCAACCGAATTCCATATCATAAAGTCAATATAATATATATTTGCCCTCTTCAGCTCTGCCTAGATATATGTAGATAATGTGAGTAACAAAACCAAAACAAACCACTTTTTGCCCTTACCCTATGTAATTATGTAGCCTACAAGTCCAAATATCACGAAGGTCCAATAAAACAACTATGCAAGCAATCTAATAGAAGATCTCAGAACACTGTAATAATATTTGAATAATATAGAATAATGATGTCAAGTCAACCTTCACAGACCTTTACATACATAAATACTTATATTGAGTTACCGTTCTCAATTTTACCAGAAAATAGAAAATGTACCGAAGCAAAAATAGTAAAGTATATAGATAAAAATCTTCTAGGTTCTTAAGGACATAGTTTTTCGTCGGTCCATTCAATTTACATATCGTGCATTATGATCTTCGGTTCCCCTAGTGTAATTTATTTGTTTTAATAAAATCCTGGAAATGGAATAGTTTTCATAGTGTTAGTGCGGTGTCTGTGGTTATGAGCTGTTTACATGCGAAGCTACACACATAAATAGTGTACGTTTCGGTTACCCACACATTTAAGATGTTTACTATTCTTATATAAGGTGCTACGGCTAATAAAACGTAACGGAAGGCATATTGGGGAAGGTATACTTACACATTATTAATATAATTTGACTTGATTATGTGCGGGACGTTCGTATTAATGTTTTAGTATTCGGTCAGCGTCATGGACTTTTTCGTTTCTTATTTAGCTTAGCGGGGCGATCCCGTTCGTTGAGACAATTTTAGAAATTTGTTTTTATTAGATATATTGTTTTCTGTTCCATGCAAGCAAAACTTTTTACAATGTATCAATGTCTGTGCATACTGCACAGGTCTTGTACCGATATTGGCAAATTATATATTTTATTTGTGATAGTGTATTTGATAAACAAATATTTCATCAGCTTTGTACGTTTCAAATATTATGAGTGAGCTTATCATAATTTTGTAAAGTCATTGTTAATACTAGTAAGGGATAGTATGACTTGGCTGAACGTGTCAAAACGTACATACATACAATGTTGATATATGTATTGCTGGTCAATATTCTGTGAAAAAACTAGCTCACTCATGTAGAAATATAAATAAAATTTGTCGTTTGTCGACGTATTCAGTTTTATGGGTCATATATTAAATAGCCAATAACACATCTTATAAATAGTCTATGCAAATTATTGAATCCATACAAAACTAGATTTTACCTAATACCACATATTGTATGCAATAACTGCCATACACATGTATGTGATTATCAAGGGGTTCAATATTTCAACTAGTAAGAAGTTTGCCGTGCTGAGCGACTATTACGGCGAGCCGTTCGTTCATTAAATTGATGCATTTTCTATACAATGTCTGTGTATAACGACATCGACATTCAATGGATATTAGCTTTTAGGAAAGTTTTATCGATATTATGTTAGCATTACTCATTCTTCAGTAACCTTTGTAAATAACCCGTGTACGGTAAATCAATCAGATATTGAGAACGACATGACATGACATCGAATTGGCATTTTTATGCGTTTCAAACTTTGTTAGGATTTCAAGGGTAGATGTTTGTTACAATTACCAACTATTTCATCAAAACGAAAAACATAGTCAATAAAATAGTTTTATTATTTCAATATTTTTGATACTCGATAAAGCCTATTATCACAAGAAAACTTGTATCTCATCATAAATCAACTCTACGAAAAACAAAATGGAAAATACCCAAGTTTGAAAAAAACCAGCAACAACGACAGTTGATATTTTTTCATGATCTTGCATATGAGATATTTGCTAAAGTACCTTCTTAACTCAGCTCACCGAACTATCAACAAAGGCAAGACACAATGGGTATACACATAAATCAAGAACTGTTCTTAAAGACATTACCACATTTCATTACTATCTTCACGGCATGTGAACATGAACACTAAATAATTTCAGTCGTTTGAACCTAACCATAAAGCGGTACAGCTCAGCTCAGCTTGGTGTCACTAATCTCATTAGTGAGTGTAGATACAGATGCTCCCGTGTAATCCGGTTGCTCCGAGCAAGGATTTGCATAAACAGTTCATGATTTGTGTTCGGTTTTACCCCTTTTAATTTTATTTTTTTACTTCACACACCCCGCCGTTGAAACAACAACTTTAAGCAACAGTATGTAGGTTTGTATTTCCTTGCTTTGTTAATGCTTGAACACGTGTAAATGGAAATGGATTAGCTACCTCTAAGGAAAATACAATTATAAACTGGGGATGACGTAAGCGGCTTCATTACGAGCACCCTTGCGATCTCATTTTATGAACCGCACGCTGAGAGTACAAGCCAATACTAAGTAATAAGCAGGATAACTTCGAGTTAAAGTGCAATTTCGAAATAAATTTCAATCATATTGCGGAGAATATTAATTTGTTTTGAAATTGCAATCTGCCATGTTATTTATCGGTTATGCTTCTAGAAAATTACGCTTTTTGTTCAGAAATAAGGAACTTGCTTTGTTTCAGATTAAGTTTTTTTTTGCCGCAGGTTTTCTCAATACATAAATCATTCGCAGTTTGTGTAATATGTTGGGTCACAAAAACGTAAATATTTTAAAGAAAAGGCTAAATACCTTTTCATTTGCCCGGAAAGGATTACACAGCCGTGGTCACGAGAGGACTAGGGAAGGAAGGATTTTCTAAACAAAAAAAGTGTTTCCATTGAGCATCTAAAGAAAAACCTTTTCTCTAGAAAATCCTATTTATTCATGCCCTTTCGTACATTTTTTATTTCCCGAGTACAGATTACCATTATTTTTTCAGCCGCTGCTTTCTATTAAACCTAAATTCAACTATTTCCCCATAATTCTCGAAGCATACGTTTAGATAAATCAGTATGTTCTTTTGAAAGGGTCTCTGTTTAATTGTTATCTGTTTAAAACATTATATTTAGTTACAAAATAAGGGGGTAAAGTCATATTTTGAAATATTTTATCAATTTTTTTGCTTTATTTTAATTAATTCAATTGTCATCTTAGTCGGGTTAGAGTTACCTATATAACTTTATCTAGTTCCCAGTAACCGTTAGTAACTTGAATCGTCATCTGCCATAGGATTTCTTTAATACGTTTTCGTTATTATTTCTCATAGCTTTAGGTCCAAATTGGAAATATAATCTCCGTTGCTCCAAAGCAGAAGTCCGTAATTGTCAACAAGAGATTACACCTTCTAACCAGTCCATCAGGCAATGACCTTCAACTCATCGGCCTATCACATTTTTCCTTATTGGAAACGATATCCAATCTAATCAGGCTCTTGATACCGTCGGTGCTTAAACGAAGCGACTGCCATCCGTACTCTTTTACCTCCCAAGTCGACATTTCCTTGAAATGATAATGGTTACATAGTATTTTAATATGCAAGAGCAATTTGCAAATATATTGCTTTTCTTAATATTATTTTATGGATTGAGGGTTTAATTCGAGTATTATGTAATGTAAAATGTTCTCCATAATGATCTTGAAAGACACGAGAAGTCCCGCAATTGTCAAGCGTGGTGGATAATGGCCGTACCCTTTCCTTAGTGAGAAGAAGCCCGTGCCCAGCAGTGAGACAATTTATTAACTGGGCCAATGATGATTTATAATTTCCGACAAGATGAATATTGGCAAGTTAGTCATGTTATCAATCCCTTCATTAGTGTTTTTTATAGACTCACGCCTATATCCCCAAAGGGGTAGGCAGAGGTGTAATATTACATCCACATTTCACCATGAATTAATTAAAGTCCCACGTAATAGGGGCGAGCCTATTAGCGAGTTATCACTGCGAGCTGCTACTGAGAATTCGGAAAAACCCAGTAACACTTTTGCCCGACCCGGGAATCGAACCCGGGACCTCCCATCAGTAGTCGCATACGCTAACCACTGGACCACGGAGGCAGGCAGTCCCTTCATTAACTTCCTATAATTATGTATATATGTACCGGATACTTGTGCTTGGCACGTTTAAATAGCACATCAATTAAGCCATTCTTATCTAGGTATTTTATGATAATGATGACAGAACACAACTTCCGTCTAACTAACCCAACCTATTTAAACGAAGCCCCATTTCAGTTGATACAGACAATGCAAAAAAATAAATATTGATTGATTGATCAAAACATTTTTACACATTGTATTAATCACATTACCTGATAAGATTAGGGCATTATGCATAATGCTAATAGTGACCATTAGGGACAAAGCCAAAATATTATAATTTTATCCAAACGTGAAATATGGTGCAAATATAACATATAAATAGCCCACCATAATCTAATTGCTAACTATTTAATTTCCGTTTAATTCACAACTCAAGCCACTATTGAATCCGGTATTCAACAAGCTTATGTAAACTACAATCAAAACACATTATTTACATGAAAATCCATTTAATTAAATCATCAGCAATATCTAATGCTCGAAGGTTAGAACAAATACCGGCACAAACTCAGCAGAAACGGGCTAGTGAAGCTCTCGTGCAAAATACACAAAGCACGGTATCGATAAATTAAATTGCACCGATACCGCACTACAACTGGCCACGTTAATAGGTAAATAATCGAATATATGTATGTATCGTAATACGTGTTGCTAGACGGGTAAATTCCTAATAGATCTAATTTTGGATAGACACGTTACATTCAGACAATATAGGCCCGCTTTGTTTGTAAATTGATTTGATATGTGCATGTGTACTTAGGCTTTAGTCTTATGCTAGTGTGTATTGTGGTAACGTTCAGTGTTTGGCGCGCAGTAATGACGTCACATTGTTTGCAATTAAATGACTTCAGCGTAGAGGGAAACTCGCATGCACTTAGTTTGATACGTTCAAACCAATGTTCATTACAACAATTTGCTACTCTCAATAATAATACAAGTTATGCGAAATTATATAAAATATAAAGCCCCAAGTTTACTTACTCATTGAAGAATCAGAACTAAACAAACAATGCTTCAATAACGTACAGCCGCACAGGAGCACAGAGTAGTTGTTAGAGATTAAATAAAGAAAAGAGCAAACCCCTTAAGTAAATCAACATACAGGCAAACATTGGTAGTCGCGAATCGATTGCACGCTCGGTACAACCCCTTATCTCGACCGTGCGCACGTGTGAACCCCGTTCAATTTTAATTTCATGCTCAAACAATGACGCTATCGAGCCGGCTATTATTTTGTATAGTCGCCAAGGGTTCCAGTTCATCTAAATCCGCAAGATAAGCCCTCAACTCTTTGTCGACGCCCGTCCTGATAGCTAATTTGGGAACGCAGCCGTACGTTCCGGGCGACTTGGAACCTCTTGTCTCTCTTACACGAACACTTTTGATTCGTCATTACAATAGCGAATTGTTTATTAAACAGCCTATTCTACGTAAACTTCTTAGGATAATCAGCGCTCACACATTTAATTAAATAACGTAGCGCTCCAGCGTTGTTTGCGAAACAACTTCAATATAATTTTCAGTTTAAATGAGATTCCTTGAATTTGCATTCAAATCACGAATACAATCGAGGAGTCATGAATATTGCGATTGAATATTTTTTGTTGGCCTATCTGATATCTTTCTACAGGTAAAAAGGTAGTGAGTCGTTTTTCTCTGTCGACACTGGGTTATATATATATTAACTTACTACTTTGGAGGCGACTGAATAAATTCAGCTTCTCCGAAGTCAAAGTTATTACGGAGTGATTTTTATTACTGGAATTTATTATTAGTATTTTTGCTAGTGAGAATTTAAACCATAATAAGCTCTTGTAAATCAACGTGTAATCTCTGCTTTGCGAAGCATTTACGGCCTCTAAAAAGTGAAAACTACAAACGAAACCTAACTGTAATCCCTTCACGTGCCTAGATAAGCGCGGCTCACAATTCAAATCGCTACGTGCTTCCCCATCGAGGATGATTTACCAAATTCCCAACTGCGAATCGCATCATCGCTAAACCCCCCTTGTCTGTGTTTATCAAAACACTTAACGATTTAATATGTTCGGTGAACCCTGCCCTCCCCATATTAACGATATACATGTGTCTGTGTGCCACGTAGATTATTGTAAGGCCTTGATGAGTATCGCGAGTTTGATTCTTATCTGTCAGTTATGTTAATAGGATTAGTTTGGATGTCGTAGCAAAGGTAAACTCCTGAGCTCTTTATGTTCAAAAGCTTAGGGAAACTACAATGAAAATTGTAGCCAGCTAAATGTCAATATACGCATCACCTTGTTTTAAGGCTATTGCTTAATAACACGCTTTTAAACAAATATATTATTATTGAGGTTAATGAATGAAATTGTATTTCATTTCGTTTCAACCTACAAAGTCAGTGATTAAATTACGAAAGTCTTCAAATAAAATGCTAAATTTAGCAATATCATCATAGTCACTATCCAGTGTGGTTTTGGCTGTGATGTACAAGTTGAGATCCGATCAGTAGTTAAGCCAGGTATAATGACAAATATACATAGATTTAGCAACTATTATTGAAGCCAAATTACAACGTATTATACGTTGTCAATAATTTACCCCAGAGGAAAACGTATTTGAGTAGCAGACTGCGTAGAAACAGCATAAAACCAAATTGCCTGTTAATATTTAAACGGAACACACAGTGTAAAATCTTACTAGACAAGTTTTCCGCAGAGACCTTGAAAAAGTCGCCTTTGCTTTACGTTACCTGACCCAGTTCCCTTGTTGAACGAAAGGAATGTCAGTGGGAAAATACGTGTAAAAGTGCTTTTATCCCTTCCGATGTTACTTTTCAGCTTCTTTTCGAATTCGTGGGAAGACAAATAAAAGTAATATGTGGGTGTTTGGCGTTCTTTTTTAAACAAATAATGAGGATTCGTAAAGATTTTCTGCGAAATGTTTTCGTTGGGTATGTAACTTAGTACAAAGGAGCAAGGAGCAATGTTAGTAGGCCTATCGGCTATATACTCTTCATTAAATTCTTGATTTAGTGGGCATATCTCACGTCTCTACGACTTCCTAGTAACGTTTAAGTTGTGTATGACTAAGACTATTAAACAAACATTTCTTATAACTTTATATAATCGTTGTACTTTTAGCTACTTTAATTAATGATTTTAAAGCCGCAATACCATAATATTTTGAGCCAGAATTTAATCGATCTTTTGTGAGCTTTGTCTCACACACAGATTTGTATAGCGTGTCCTTCAAATATCAAGCACCTGTATTTGCTTTATTGTTTTAAAAAGAAGAAGCCATTTGATTAATGACGCTTAAAATTTGATGACGCTTAAAATTGTGATAAATAAGTACAAATCTGATGCCAAACGAATTGCATTTTCATGCCTTTCCTTTTGCGAAGTTGCTTTTTAATGATGTAAAAATATTTAGAAACAGATTTTTTATTTAATTACACTTTTCGGTTGAGTTTTCTACTCTATTATTATTAGTTACGGCTTCTGTTCAATCGAATCAATTAGAATTGTATTTTAACCCACAAGTTGCGAATTAAGTCAGAATTGTAATATTCTAATTTAATTTTCCATTCATGACACGTGTTCCTATATATTTAACTTTCCAACTTATATTTAAGCTCACAATCAATATTATTTACTCAACCATTATGCTATCATGGACGAATGATAGGCATCCCTATATAACAAGCTGTGTGTCTATACTTCTATAGGTTTCCTTGTTTGATTTTAATTAGCGGTCTAGACACTACGTGGGAGCAAGCAAGGACTCTATCAACTCAATATTAATTCGGGAATAACAAATATAGACAAATTTTTCATTAACGACCGATCATTTCGTCGCCTCTGTTCTATTTCACGGTTCACAAATTTTTACTGATCGTTAAAACAAAATGCATAAATGGATATCTACAGTTTGAAGCGAATTTTACTTAAACTTTTATTATCACGAGATTTTAAACTTGAGATGTTGTTTTAAGGATGGAATGTAACCTTTTAATGACATTGGTGTAATGATTTGTTATTTTGATTCACAAGAATAATTTCGCAACTGTCCTGTAATGCCAAATATCAAATTCTTTTATAAAAATTACAATAAAAGGCAATCTTTCAGACATTTCCTCTCGTCATTTACAGATACATACTTTTTGATATATTTGTGGTACTGCAGGAAACCTTTGTCTTGTATAATCAATTCATGCTTATAATTATTATATTTTGGATTGTAAATTCGAAACATTCCGAAGTCGACGTATCAATAGCAAAATTAAAAATACAGCTGTGAATAACAGCGCAAAAATACTTAAATCAAGCATACTTCGAATATATCTGGATTCGTTTAGTTGTATTGAGCATGATTATGAAGTTTATGAAGCATGGTGAGTGAAATTAAATTAAATTATAATAATAAATAATATTCTACCACATTCACACTACACCATCTAGTCCCAAACTAAGCAGAGCTTGTACTATGGGTACTGGATAATGGATAAACATACATACATATATACTTTTTTTTGTAAATACATACATTTTTTACATAGAAACACCCAGACCAAGACAAACATTCATGTTCATGCACACAAATGTTTGACTTGAGCGGGAATCGAACCCGCGATCTTCGGCGTAGCAGTCGTTTGCACTACCGCTGCACCAACCGGTCGTCAATTACTTTACAATATGCATTTTATCATACTACGCTTTAAAATAAGTGTGACTTTAACTATAAACTTTCGCGTGCTACCTCACACACATACGTATATCGTGACACCGAATTGTCTTTAATTTTTGTTGATTAGGATTTTCTACTTCTACGCGAGTGGTAATAGGGAAACTTCTAATAAGAAAACTTGTAATAGACCGTTTGAAAGTCCGATCTAGGGAGCGATATCAGCTAATGAGCTGAAACAGACTGGTGTGCGATGATTGCGTGCTGTCTGGCTGGGGGTATAATTTACTATACTTATAGTTCACGATACTGTGTACTTTTGTACCGACAGGCATGCTCAGTATGATGTATAAAGCCACATTTTTGTACTACAGCAGAACACCTTGTACTCTTTTTTTATGCTCGTAAGTAGTAAAAAAAAGTACTATCGAGAGCTCTCTGCTACGCGCCTTAGCGGTTTGCAACTTTGGGGCTCTAAAAAGTTCGCGACCTTTATGACCAAAATGCATAATTCTTTGCCGAGCTTGTTAAGATTTATGAGTTCTTAAAAAGTAGTAAAAAGTAAAGGAAGTGGACGGTCCGTTTTAAGCAAAATTTAGGAGCAAATATTTCGGAAAATAATTTCCTTCGTCGAAAAAATCTGAACAATTTTCCGGATGGCACGTAATAGTGCCTGGGTGCTTATTTGCCGTCTAGACTTTGCGGTAATGCTCAGAATACCTGAGATACAAAGGGCTCGATAAGGCTAGATTTATTGTATTAAAAGAAATCAAGCAATAAAAATGTTAACGGTTAACTTATACATAGTTAACAGAAAAAGCTGTGTAATAAATAGATAGGCACTCAAACAAACGGATGCGGCGCTGATATCTGCTGCGAGATTCTTTGTTTACACTATCTCAATTAAGTCTACGTTTTGTTTACACCCCATCCCGTACAAAGGATTGAAATTTTTGTTTACATACACCTCGTGTACTTTGGTAATCCAAACGATAAACAAACTTTATCGCGTTTTCGTAATTTTGGTACATAGTAATTTAATTGGAACAATGAACACTGTTTGTGGTTTATGAAATTAGTAATTTTCATTCTAGTTCTTCGTACATTTTCATTTGACAATATCATTATTCTTGTTGTTATTATTTTAGTATTTAAATGAAATTAGTTTTAAACACGTGTAGAGACCTTGAAACAATATCAAATTTTGCATATTCATTTGCTCAAATGAAATACGTTCTAGCAACTTTTGCCATGCAAGAATAAAGGGAAAATTTATCTGCTTTATTCTTTTGTAGCAGTCACGTAAATAATATTTTACTTAATTCTATTCAATGTTTACTTTTGGTATAAAAACCTTAAATGATTTTTGGTTTGTTTTACATATTTTAACAATGTTTAAAAGGCAAAATCTGACACAGCGTTACCATTTTCGTATTTATTATTATTGATGTTTTAAAAACGGAAAATGATATATGGTACCTGTTAGTGATTTTTTTACTGTATCGAAGACTGCTCTGTATTATAAAAAGTAAATATCATTATCGCTTCTGTTAAACATACATAATTATATTATTAAACTTTTAGATTCACTGCATTACAATAACCAAAATAAAAAATAAGCTTAACTAGCCTTACCTGTATAAATGAGTAGTTAATTTTTATATTGATACAGTCTAATGAAAAAATAAAGTAAAAATGCCCGTGTGGACAGTGTAGGAAGCGGAGATGGAGAGCGTTAATTGAAATCAAACAAAGATTAGCTGGCGATTGCCAACGGATCACCGATGCGCCGCGGCGGAGAGAACCTATCTCGTTTTAAATACCATTCCCGATCCAATGTAGATAGAATGTTTATTGAAAATTAATTCTCATGTTATTGGGTTAAGTTCGTAGTAAGTGCAAATATAATGCAGCGAAACAAAGAGATTGATATGTACGGAAACTTTTTTGGCAGCGATTGAAAGATTTTCGTCATGAAAGCCGATGTTAGTACTGTCCTTTTTGAGGGTGAAACTACTTGATAACTGTTTTTCAAATAAATCCCAAGAAAATTGATTTCCTTACGCTTTTACCATTTAGAAATTTCAAATCTGTTTTAGCAGTCTTCTACTCAACTGCCGATAATAATGCTTCTGGGTGATGTATTTTTTATGTTTGACTCAAATTCATTGCGACAAAAATGATTCGAACGATTCTTAGTCCAATTGGCACTAAAACGGGAGTGTAATAAAACCTCAACTTAGCGCCTAGGAGATTTTTGCTGAGAGGAAATAAATATAAAATCATATTTTATCTATTTTCCAGCCCTCCCGTAGAGTGCGATTGGCTTCCAATCTAATCTTTAGTAGCCTGCTAGCTTTTCCTATATGTAATGACTTCACAACCGTCGATATTAAAATTTTGATATCGACATGTATAATATTTTTTTTTTTTTTTTTTTTTTTCATTTAGAAAAAGACAACTCCCGCATGAGGACTAAATCCTGTGTCGCGGGGGACTTTACAAACATACAACTAACGAGGACAATGAACACCCAGACTCGAAGCAACAATTTAAGGATCACACAAAGTGTTGTCTCGCGTGGGAATCGAACCCACAACACTCGGCGCAGTGTCGAGCGGTGAGGCGGCCGCTTAAACCACTACGCCAACAGTGCAGTCGAATACTCAATACTGTCGTACTCTTTATTTGAAAACATACTTAGAACTATATTTTCCTAAAGCTTCAAAACATATTATATCAAGCTTGTTATGAAATAGCAATGTTATACTGCTATTTCTGCATAATTATACAAACGTGACTATGCTCAGTTTATTTATCAAGACAAGCTTTATCTGCAAAACAAACCAAATGTTCTTTACATTGTATCCAAATCTTACCTAAAACTCTACGTATGTTTATATAAATCAAGGGTATAAATTCCTAATTGAATTAAAGGGCAATAGGATTAAAAGGGATAAATTATGTACGTTTCGAGCCCAGTGCTCTCCGTCGACTAGTGTTTAGACCGGTATCGATTCAGCTAATTCGGTATAGGGACCAATTTAAAACCGAATGAATGAATTATCAAGGACGTGGTCTCGCAATTTGAGTGGCTGTATCTCTTCGGAGTTTAATTCTTTTAAATTTTTCGCTGCGCTGAATTCTTAGTTTACAGACAAGGCTTTGAAAAGAATATCGCACTACTTTTATCGAGCACATTTTACATTTATTATCAGGCTTAGCTAACAGCGGTGCTGTCAGCGTGCGACTTTATGAAGATACTAAGGTAGACGAATTAAATTCTTACTCTCTTACTCTCTCTCTCTCTCTCTCTCTCTCTCTCTCTCTCTCTCTCTCTCTCTCTCTCTCTCTCTCTCTCTCTCTCTTTCTCTCTCTCTCTCAGACATTAGTCTCAAATGTAACCTGGATGACCTTACATTTTAAACGAACGCTTCGCAGTCTGTAACCGCTCTACGTCTACAATTTTTTTTTTATTTTAAGCCATAAATACAACATTTACTGTTGGTTACGATTTTAACCTGCACCTAAAAATACAAGATTTTATTTTGATGTATACTTATCACTAATGGAATAAACAAAAATACACATATTAAGGTTCATAACCAATCAAACTCAGTAACATTTTTCGGCAAGCCTCATCTATCAACAATCCTAATAAACCTGGACAGAAAAAACATTTACAAAATTTATTAGCACAATTTTTAAAGCTTTTGATTAAAACCTCATTCGCAAAAGCGTTTAACAGCTTACAAGTCACTTAATCAACAAACGGAAGGCTTGGCTCATTGTTATCTTCTTTTATTAGCTCCCCACTCAGAATTTATTACGTAGCAGTAACTCAAATAAGTGAATTCGCTTTTATGTAGAAGAAAAAAACTTATAAAACTCTCTGGTCTACTGCCTGAAACCGAACAATGGCTGTTAAAAGATGCCGGTCACGTTTTGTCGCCTTAAAAATGTGGCGCTTAAATCCATAAAGTACTCCAAAAGTATTACTATTCCTCCTTGGTATTTCCTTTGAACTGCATATTATTATATTAGGTTTTTCCTTCACTACCACCCTTAAAACATTGGGGCAGAAATATGCTCTGATTTCTATTACTTGCAGTGAATACATTTCGGCTTTATAAAATCAGAATTATTTTATATGAATAAGAAAAGCAAATAACTGTAATAAAAATGAATACTAATATTTAGTTAGAATTGTTTTCAGAGTTGGTGTATCTAAATGAATAAGGTTAATGATTTCAGAATCAAATTTGTTGTATAATAATGCAGAATATCATTTCATAGTAAGAAGACTGATGGTATAGGCTACTTGTAGTGAGGCATAATGTGGACAATCCCTTTGTATTTCTATTGTAAATTATTACCAAGTTATGATACTTACGATAGTAATAAGGGTTAAGCTGTTATGATGCTACGGCATCAATTTCATTCAAATAGACAGTTATGTAAGTGTCATGTTCTTTGAACACAGAGTGGGAGACTTCTTTGCTGTTCTAAGGAGGTCAAAAGCTTCTTTTCGAACAAGGTTAATAAACAGCTCGAATAATATTATATCGACCGTATTCTGCACATTTTTTATGCTTAGACCTGAATGCTAAAATAAATTAAATTGTCAAATTCATATCATTAGCAGTCAACAGATTTTACTCTTACATTAATCAACGTATGATAGATTATTTAATAAAAATGTTTGATCTTTAAACGACCTAGCGGTGATCGCGAGAAACAACTTCAGCCCTCAACGGATTAATTTATAAGCAATTGTACGTATATGACGTACTTCCATTAGGTATATCCAAATTATATCCACTTCATCAGATATTGTAACCGAATTTAATTATAGCATTTATTATGTAAAGTGGTAGACAGTGTAGATTAATTTAATGGAACAATTGCAATAATTTACATGAATTTTCTATGACCTAAGTCAGTACTCGATTAAAGTTCACATCAAGGATATCTGAATGTCAGTACCTAGATATTAATTTGCGCTGTGTTCGAATTGGTAAGTGCTGATTATGCATAATTCATGCTCCAAGATAAATAAACATCGTATCTGGAATGCTAACAAACTGAGGTGTGTACAATAGTCAATAGGTAGACGCGGAGACGGCATACCGATTGCCGATCTGCATATTCGAATACCTAAGTGATATTCCAACTATCCAGCCGCCCATGACTGTCTATACAAACTGAAACATCATAAAATCCATGGAATGCCGATAACGGCCGACCCCACTCGGTGCGAACGGTAACGTGTCAATGTATTGAATTTCAAAGATGATTAATGGGATTACTTGAATTCTCGGACCTATTCTATTTCGTGTTGTTTTGAAGTACGCATTCTGAGTGTAAGGGTTGTGATACATGGCCTTATATGTTGTTTCCACGAGAAATAGGGTTAGTAATTATTTGATTTAAGTATTTCATTTTAATATTACATCAAGTATTCATCCCAACAAGAGTTGACACCACAGATATCGTAGTCCCCAGCTTGGTATTTAGTACTGCGCCGAGTTTTACTCATTCAATTCTGTCACAAGTCACAAGGAAAAACACTTTGTGCTATCCACAAGCACTTACCCCAACTTTGATTTCCGTTAAAAGTAAATAAAGGAAGCCAAAAAATATTCTTATTTTTGGTTACTTCTTTTGATAATTATGAACATCGTATTTTTTCACATTGCGCCTTAACGCTTCGATTATAAGCCAACTAAAATAACCATATTATTATCTTCTGCCTTGCCGTTATCTGTATTCATATCTACATAAACTATCCACACCCAAACACGAGAAACCTTTCCCACAAAAATTAAAATAATATTACCGTATTCTACTAAATACTTTACGGTTTATACAGCGTACAATAAATTTGAGAATTACATAACTTTAGGTAACGTTCGACGAACGTGTTACGATCGTATGTCCCCAAAGGGTCAGACGGGTTGTATTACACCCACATTTAAATATTACGCGATAGATATAACGTATGCTTTACTTTTAATTAATTACACACAAATTGTAAGCAATCGTCAAAATTTTAATTTTAATTTATGAAACCACGTGGAATGGTTAGGTTAATATTTAAATAACAAAGAACTTCAATTTGATTAATTAATCAGCTTGGTTCACGACTGTTTGAATTGTAATAACATCTATCTTGTGTATTGTTTGTTAGCGGTCTTAGGTACCTGTCCCATTGGTAGTTACTGGTACAAAAAATATTTAACTAGTTTCCCTCTGTGTCTTTGCCCATGTGATTGGAAATATGGCACAAAAGGAAGCCAGAGCGCTTTTATTGGTATTTACATATAATTATTACTGCAAAATGACATTAAAATACGTTCAGTACTTTTTGTGTGCAATAGTAACACACATACATTCATTAATTCATCCCGATAAAATTTTGCGTTTCAATAATATAGGAGAAATAGGCATTTTAGGGCCAAAACTGCGAATATTACTTTTATCATGGACGACCGTTGCTTTATTCGTAGCTACGGAACTACATTTTGAGTACAGCTTGCAATCAACCGCTTTATCGAAATTGACATCAACCACCAAAAATGACTTCATCGGCGCAACTGGCAATGCATGCGAATGTGGCATTGTGTCTAACGGTCAAATTGCCTTTCACCGATATCCTGCTTGCGATAGTGACCGCATCTATTTTCATGGATGATGCCTTAAAAGCTAAGATGTCAGAACTTTGGGTATACATGAGTACCTATAGACTGCAAAACAGTCGCAACTAACAGTCGAATTAAGTTATAAATAATGTCCAACACCGTCAGTATCAATGTAATAGTAGTCCTGTAAAAGGCCACTGACTGTACAAAGGACAATGAAACTGCTTTACGCCTTTAGAACTACTTCAAGCAAACCTTCTCGAGAGAATTACCCAACAGAAATAGAACACAAAGGATTTTCGATCTTCAATCGCGTACTTTTCCGTTCAAACAGCCACAGGTTTAAATAAAGAAAATCACGAATAGCCCGACAAGCGGTAAGAAATATTGTATAAAGAATAGTGGTTTCGTAGGCGAATTCTAGACGAGTTCTACGTGTACAAATAAACGGAGCGACGACTCACACCGGTTGTAAAGTCGAAGGAAATGATGAGCGACCATTCGCTCGGCAAGACTTTACTGTCAATACCCTCTCACTACAAGTCATGTCACTGTAATGAACTGGTGCAGTTTCACAGATGTTCAGCGTGCATAAAAGCACCAGTATAAAGTATATTGGTTTCGCAATACCTTTGCGATGATGAGACTCAAGAGCGTACTGTGAGTTTGGTTGGTATAATTTCGAGTACCAGCTTTTTATACACTAAAGTCAATATTCAAATGATGATGCGTCTATCGCACAGTAACTGCAATCCGCGTTAACTTGAGTCGCGGCATCTAACCGCGACTCAAGACAAGACTCTTCAGCTTATGTAGATTTATTCTATATAGATACGCAATTTGAAAATGCGCGAGAAGCGTTTTTCGTACGAACACAGACATATATAGATAAGACGAACATTACTATAGACCTCTATTACCGTTTGCCGATACATTTGGGACACAAGAACAAGTTTTTCCCTTATCGTTGAATCTGTACTATTAGTAAAATATATTACTATCTATGTGATGGCTCAAAAGTAAATTGAGATATAAAAATCCGTCCTAACTCAAAATTAATATCAAATGTCTTCATGAGGTATAGCATTACTCGTCTAATATTCATCTAGCTAAAAAGGCGATAAATATTATAATAACATCAACAATGCAATATGAGAACGTATTTTGGAAAACAAAAAGCTTATTTCACAGTTTGTGCACATGACGGTATATCTTGTGTCTGATTTCTCAAGAGCGTAGCAAAAAATATTTTGCTTACATCAACCATACTGTAACAATTTTACATAAAGGATTTTTCTTTTATTTCTAGAGGCAATAATATCTCACTTTCTTTTGTTTGCCTAGACGAAAGTGTTAATATCCACGAAATATATACAATTCTGGCTTATTTATACGACGAAATGCTTGATATAGGAAATAAACCATTCATTATGATGCGAAAACATTATTTGTGATTCAATAAACGTTCAATCTAGAGGACGCTTTGTAGTAAGTCTGATTGAAAATAAAGAATAACATTATTGCTTATGATTGGCTAGATCTAAATAGTCCAATCTGAATTATTACGCCCACAGAAAATACATTACGATTTTAGTGTTATACCTACACTCAATATTCAAATAAAAGCCTAAATCCATTAGTCCCGGTCAGTCTAGGCCAAATAACACGAGCCACTTGAAATAAAACATCTTTTCAGTACAATAAACATTTGTTGAATTCGCAAAGTTTTCTCATAGGCCGACTTTTTCCCCGGCCGTTTCGGATGCCCAAAAGTGTGAAAGCATGTTGTACAAGAGAGAAACCCGGGAAAGGGGAATGTCTCCCATATGACAGGCATCACCTCAGGCGATGGTGCTTTTTACCGTACCACCCTTGCCGTAAAACGGGGTCGGAATTGGACCATCATTCCATATTACAATTTTGAATTAGCCTCGTGTGGAAATCCTTTTTCAAATTTTGCGGTTTAAGTAGACTTAGGCTTTTATGATTTCATATAGCTAAATTAAAATGTTGTTTGAATTTAAGTTACGAATAGAATTTTGACTAAAGTTTTATATGTAGAATACTAGCTATGTATACAGTATTATAATTGAGCTTGTTCGAGTAACTATGCTATACTCTCTAGACAGAAGTTTAATATAACCTAAGCTTGGTTATCCATACAATGTAAACAAAGTGTTAATTACTCTTATCGAGTTTGAGATTCTGTACACAATAAACCTTAACAATAATTTCAATACATATTATTATTTCACATCAATTAAGTTCGCCCACGATGGCTAGTTTTAGAATTTCCTCATAATATAGAGATCGCTCATATACGGCGGTGTCTCTCCAACTTCATATTTCATACTTGATCGAGGAATGTGAGGCACGCAATGGCCGTACGTCGAATATTGGTCACCGTCAGTTATTCCTGACTAGCTTCATTATTATTTTATAGAAATATGTCGGTGAAATTGATGATACGGGCAAACTTCATGGAATATTACAGAGAGTTTCATCATATTTTACGAGTGGTGTTACGTCGATGTCTATACTCGAACAACTTCTAAACAAACACGAAACTTTGCTTCTCGGCGATTAAAGATTAATGAACAACGTTTATAGCACCGATGTACTAACAAGAATAATACTTAGCACTGCAAGTACACATGCTTCCATCTATAGATGTGTATTTTCATAAAGTGTGAAAAAAGGTAAGGCTCTATTGTTCAGAGGTGCGAACCGAGTCTCATATTACCGATAGACAAAACGACCCGACAGCGAAAACGACCAAACTACGGTAACCACAACTATCACATACTGCCAAAGTATTTACAGCTTTAACGTGGTAAATACACGGTTCTATTTTGATAGAATCTCCGTCGACTTGAGCTGTATTATTTCAAGCACAAATTATACTTTATCCTTGAAGACCCAGAATAGACAAAAGTCACCCTGCTCGACGCTGTTCTTCGTTCGAATATAGACTTTATTTATAAGTCCAAAAATTACATTTTTGTTTTCGTTTTTTTAGCTTCCATTGGAAAATGTCATCGCGACAGGACTAGGCGTAAGTGAACGCGTCAAAGTGTAAAATGAGGGGTTTTGCGCCGTGTCAGTGAAAGTCATTAGGAACGGAATGGATGAAAATTGCGTGCATATTTAGGTAGCTCTCTAAGTTAATATGAACGATGTGATGAAATGAAAATGTCCCGGCGAGTTTTTTGTCGTTTAATCTCGAGTGATTTTGGACCATTGGGAATTAGATTTTTTTTATTAATTTTAAGCGAACAGTTGATTACGAAGGGACATTTGTGTAAGGCTTTTTATGTGGATTTTAGCATCGAAAGGCGTGTAGTTTCTTTGTGAGTCTGCTGCTATGCGTGTGTGATACGTAGTGGATTAGGTGCAGTGCTCGCGGTGGCTAAATCAAAGACAACAATGAGTGGGTCGGATTGTCTGCGCAGCGGTGAGCACTTTGCGCCACTTGCGCTACCTTGTGGATTGTGAGAGGCTCCTGCCACTGCCTCCTGTGGCGAAATTAGACTGTACCGTCAACAAAAATGTTTAACAACGTGACTGGATTGTATATTGATGTCCTTTAATAAGAATATGCACACCTATAGCACCTCTATAAATGCTGAAAAAGTGAGATACTTTTACTAAATTCCATTTAGATTTTTTTAGAAAAAACGAGGGGCAATAATTCTTTATACAATTCAATTCAAATAAATTGTAAGTGCAGAAGCACGTTTGGTCCTTTTTATATACCTTTTAGTTTGCGCACTCATCAGTCGGACTTTTTTTGCTGTCAGTATTGCTAACCAGACCATTAAAAGGGAGGGTGTGAAAATTCGCTGCTTATTTTCACTGTGCATAGCAACAGATCTATGTACAAGTACGTATTCACGATTTCGCTGTCTGCGTTAAAAACTTTGAAGTAGTTTTTATATTATTTCATCGTACGATTTGCGGCAAGTAAAACTTATACTTATCTATATAAAAAGAGTAATATTAAAAGCCATGATATGATAATTTAACTACTTGTATGTATACATTTCTTTTACAATTTTTTTATCTAAGTTATAAAAAATGTTAGAACAATACAAAATAATTATCTTCAAATTATTGGAACTCTATTTTATGCAATTTATGACACGAATTGTAAATAACACGCGTCTTTGTTCTACGCTGCTCACATATCGAGATTAGTTGTTTGCATAACACCTCTCAAACAAATTTAATCACAAATCGGGATTATTAAAATCAAATTGCTTTCTGACTATGTGCTAAAATCAGATTAAAGTGTAATTATGCGCCAATGTTAAACAAACCTAGACTTGTTAATGAATTCAAAGCCTAATCGAAATTAAATTAACGGTTTAATTATACACTAATCAGTTTTCAAACATACTGTACATTGACTGTCAATAAATAATTTACGTCAATAACACATCTTGATCAAAGCATCAACGAGAACCGTTTGAATATTCGAAATATAAATTTTAAACGAAAATTTTATTTGAAAATGGAAAACAATGAACGATTGAATGACGTCAGACGACAGATGCAAATTAAAAAGCAGAAATATTAGAAGTGCAGTGTCGCAGCAACTTTTTATGTCGTTCGGCCATTTTATCTGGCTGGTTTCTTTTGTGCCTGGCATACTGTTATCTGCCAGTCTCGTTGAACGGACGGTATCGTTGCGGAATGGCAATGCTGCGCTCGCTGTGCCAAAGATGTAACCTGACGCTGTCTTGGAAGGTCCCGTAAACATTTTTTATGTTCGTTTTATAAATTTCTCCTTCAGACGTCGCTTTTCATTCGTGAATTTTAAATAACTTTCTTACATCATTGGTAATGTTATGATGGTAACTAAAATAAGCAAATAATAATGCACGTAGGTTGCGTGAAATAGTTTAAACTTATCATTTTTGAAAAAAAAATGTCCTTTTCTTACTCACATGCTTATGTACTTTGTCCTATAGATATAAAACCTATTTTAAGTAACGTACCAACCTAATGTGATACTAGAGGCCCAATTCTCCTAATTTTTTTTATAGACTCACGCCTGTATCCCCGAAGGGGTAGGAAGAGGTTTAATATTACACCCACATTTCGCCATGAATTTTTAGGTCCCACGTAATAGAGGGCGAGCCTATTGCCGTACCGGGCATATTACCGGACTCCGTGCTGCTACTGAGAATTTCCTAACGGAAAAACCCAATAACACTTTGCCCGACCCGGGAATCGAACCCGAGACCCCCCAATCCCACGCGCACATTTATGCCGCGAGACCAACGAGGCATCCTAAATAAATTTATTCAAAATACAGTTTCGATATAATGTCAGTGTTACTTATTATGACGTACCTATACAATATTCTCTTAGATCAACTGATATTTGAATGATATCGCGACTAGATCGAAAATTGAACAATGTGTCAAAATATGTGTCAACGACGAACTATTATACGATAATGACATTAATTTAGCAGAATACCAATTGTGAGTCAATTCACAGTCATTTCGTTCAAAATATAGTCTTAATGTCCTATAAAATACCAAAATTGGCCTTCTGATAATTACTAAGATTCACCTAAACAACTCATCGAATGTTAACGTTGTCAAGCTCCTAAATGTCTAAAATCAGTCGTAGTAACATTAGAAACGAATAGGTATACCTATGCGACCATATACGACATATGACAATAGTATTCCAACGGGCCACAATAACAATGACACAAGCTCTTGAAGTTCATGATAATTTTCTGTTATTACTACCCAGGTAAACGTTGCAGTTCATTCCCTCAGAATTATCCCTTAGCCTCTTACAACCCCCAAGGGTAGAGTTAGGGTGATTTAGGAAGTCTCAAAATCATATGCAAAAGTAACGCGGCGGGATTAAAGCCGGTAATAGTCCATAAATTATGGGGGCCATCGTTGAAATGCACTACGGTAACCCATATTTTCTGTGGCTTATAAATTTTATATAGGGTGATTTTTAGTGGATACATGTTTTACTTGTATGTTCGTTTTATTAGAAACATGGGGATGCTGTGATGTATGAGATTAAAAGTCGGAGAATGAAGGAGAATGACGCACGCCTTCTGTATTCTGAGACTACACGATTTAATTTCAGCGAGATTATAATTTAAACGACAGTTAGTGTTATTCACCTTCACGCAAATGTGTATGTAGGTATGTGTATGCAACGTAGTTTTATTGTCTATTGTTTTGAAAATAATATGAAATAAATTTTAATTATATGCAGTGTATAAAGCGAGTTGCATACATAGGAAATTGTTGAAAAATCTCTATAAAAACAATACATTTTGTAAATTTTCCCTAACGTGTCATGTAATACATGCAGCATCGCTGCTGACAATAGACGTAAATTAAGTTTAGTTATTTCCTCAAAAGTTCTTGAAGTTTACAAAAATAGGCGTAGTTAGATAATAAGGATAAAGGCAACAACGGGGACAAAAATTATTTTACAAGGCTCAATACGTCGTATTTTCTTCATTACGTTTCGAATAAGTAGGTACTTTCCTTTATTTTAGAACAGACACCTGTATATTTTATTGTAAATATATTGCATATCCATACTGAAAGACGACCCAACCGTAAAATTGAAACTGCGAAGTAATATTTGGCGGTCATAAATAATTTGCTCTAGTTTCTACCTTTAAGTATTTTTGATCTGGCAGGAAATTTTAAGCAAAACTGTAACTGCCAGAAAATTTTACTTAAATAATGGAGACGTAAAGTTCAATAATAATACATTAACCTCTTGTATGCCGGAATACCAGACACAATTAAAAAGCTATTGTGTCTCGCTTAGATCTGCGTTCCGGCATACAAGGGGTTAATAAATGCAAATGCTCTAAGCGAGGGAGCCTAATTCGTACCTTAATTCAAATCAACTTTATACAATCATTCATGAAACTGTATTTTCAATATCTTCTAACCTGATTACAAATATGAACATAGAACTGGAAAAACCAAAACAACTAAATCCTTCACATAGCTCTGTAAATATAGTCCTTACCTTAAACATTATAAGAGATTTAGTAATTTGAATCTAGAATTTACACTACTGAGTAAACACGAGGAAATGTAAAAAAATTGCCTACAATAACTGTCAATTGGGTTATAAGGCAACACATTATATTGAAAACCCTGTTTCACGGTGCCAATGAAACGATAAATAATAATAATAGGTAATCATTTATTTTCAGGTAATAAGAACCTATAGATTTATACATCATAGACTAACATACATAAAATAACATAATAATATAACAAAACAAACAGGTCTTATTTACGGCTTTGTTAAGGAACAATCATAACCAATGACGCATCCCACCACGTTCTGAGAAGTCGCCGCCGTCGCACTGTGGGCTGAAATCAGCGTTTCATAGACATTCAAATATATTTTTTATGTGTCTTTTTTTCACATGTAATACTAGAGGAGACTAATTACATGCCTAAAAATATATGTTTTTATGAAATGGGTACGTAAACGGAAATCTGAGAATATTTTCTTTAAAAATTTTATGTTGTCTCCATACAAATTTTTAAAGAAAATATTCTCAGATTTACGTTTACGTACCCATTTCATAAAAAATATATTTTTAGGCATGTAATTAGTCTCCTCTAGTTTTACATGTGAAAAAAAGACACTTAAAAAAATTTTTGAATGTCTATGAAACGCTGATTTCAGCCCACAGTGCGTCGCTTTGCTGTTTCGCAAAGACCTCCGAGCATCGTGCGCTACCGAGAATTATCTTACCGTGGGGACTGATTATGATTCATCGATTGCACTATATTGTCCGATTTAAATCAATATAATTATTGTCTTCACTTTACGTTCTCACATCTAACTATCGTCACGTCTTCTAATTATAATTAATTGTATAATTATCTTTAATTAAATTCTAAGTACAATTTTTAGTTTCGGTTTTATTTTGCATCCTCATCGGCAGCCTGACATAATTGCTTCATGTTACGCTGAGTGGTATTGCGTAACCTCCCGTGAAAATTGCTTTAATTTAATTGCATAAGCCACCTCTCTGCACTTATACAATGGCAATCAAAATGATAAATATAAATAAAAAGAAAATACTATAGGTACAAAAATAATAATTCCCCGTAGTTGCATAACCACAACATTAAATTTGTTCGGATTTTCCCAAAGGAAGCTAACGGCCAATATTTCGTCTCACTTATGTTGCTTTTCGCCAATATATCATATTAATCCGGTTATACGTTTATCTGCTTTTCCTGTATAGTATCGGTTTATGGGCGGCAAAAATACGTCGGCAGAAAGAAATCTGCATTATTGAAACGTGGCGTGTTCGCATTATACAATTATTGTGTATTATGAACATTCGTTCTTTCTATTATTCTTTATAGCACGCTGCTGTTTCCCACCTAAATTGGAAAAAGAAAATTATGTAGTATTGTATAATGACTCACAGTTTTCTTATAGCTTGAAGTTTATAGGTAATCGGAGTAATCGGAAAATTATATCAGTTACGTGTTGAAAGAAATAGTTCCATAAAAAAATCTAAATCATTCGACTTTTACTGGTGGCATGACATACCTTTCTAACAAAATAATTGCATGTTCCTTAATTAAGGTTATTAATTGATCGATTTATTTATGTAATATATTATGAAGATCCTTGTTTCGTATTTAAGATACTTTTTTTTGTTAACTCATTATGGATACCAAACAATTTACGGGCTTACCCCCTCAGGCTGGGCCCCTAAAGAGGCTCAGCCTAGGGAGAGTGTGGTGACTCCCCGAGGAGAAGCGCCGGGACTACCCACTAAAACCACCATGGTGTTCCTCTATCCGATCCCATTGAAGGGCGGGGTCACAGGATCTACTTAAGCATTACTACCGCGACCACATCTGAGCATATTTCTGATACTTGTCCAGATGTTACTATAATACCTGAATTTTCAAGCGGTTATAGGGCTTACCACTGGATTTACCATAATTTTGTAATTTACCTTATTTAATGTACGATGTTGAGGACTGTGGTGATATGATTTTGAGTGCAGTAATTGCCACCCATCGGTTGCCACAGTCACTATATGACTATAATCGACGATATGATTATAGGTACTAGAATTGTAAACACCGGCAGATACTGCCACTTTTTTATTCAAGTATATATTTGCACGGCTGATCCAAGAAGCAAACAAAAAATCTACACAAAAGCAAAAAATATGAACAATCCTCAGTCAAAGAAACAAATATAGTCCCAGTTAAACAAATCTCAACAGTTTTAGAAGTAGATGCAGTCGGTCTAATTCAATTTTCTCTGTTGCCTGCTACGTATGTCTGTACGTATGAAACCACTTTGTTGCCGGCGACAGGCCCACTGGATTTCTTTGTACAAAGAGCCGTGTCGGCGCCACGTGCATCCACCCACACCGTTCGCGCTACCTTTGTGGATGCACTACATAATGAAACTCGTAAACCTGCATAACCAATACTACACTTAATTAGTAAAGTTATATTTTAAACTACTTCACTACTAGAATTAGCACAATAACATGCCTATACCCCGTAAAACGGTTCATAAAACGCAATACTGCTATTCGGAGTCAGCAATTAAAACAAGACTGAGTAAAGCCAGCCAGCATTGTCTTCCCTTCTCCGAACCGTCTATAATTTTGATAATAGGCTAGAAAATATTCTTTTGTCCCGAACAGACTATCTGGTTGTAAGCCGACGTTCGATTATTTGCCGAGAATAAGGCGCTGTCGGCTATCGTTTGAGCTTCACTTTTATGGCGTCAATAAGTTGACAAAGGGAGTCCGCGTCCTTGCATTTAATGGTAAATCATGAGACTGATTATCTTGAATTGTACCAAGCATTGTTTGTATTATGATTACTCAAATCTTGATTGCGTGTTATATATACTGTTATAAACAAAAGTAATGACATTGTCTGATAAAGAAATTGGCAGCTTAAATTTCTCTGTCTCCGTGTTGAATCTGATTTATTCTAATGTGTAAAATTCAAGAACAAGTCTATGTTCTCAGAATAATCAGACTTTGCCACGGATCATATTACAATGATTCTCAAATTGAGTTTTGATAGTGCACTTAGAACAAGTACTTTTTACTCCACGTAACAAGAAAGCTTTAAAGATATAACGACTTGAAGTAGTTTTTGCTAGATATAAAAGTGTAGACGTGACTTTAACAACATTATAAAAATGTTGCAATAATACTTATCCTCCAACAATGGATACTACACATCGTGACAACGGGTTTTGAAAAAGATTTTATAAAAATTGTATGAAGTGCAATTCACACGGCAATAACTCGTCGCTCTCGGAGTGCTACGAGCGTTCTAACTATTGTTAATGACCCACCAAGGGCATGATTAAATTTTTTTCCACACCCCACTAATAGCAATTTCACTAATTTCGTTAATTCCAAGTGTGAAAACTTACGCCCGCTGTGAGAAATTACATTCAAACTGTGAATTGAAAACTTTAAAAAAGGTTTCGGGTTATTTATATTAATCCTTACATACTTGAAAAACATTAACTAAATAAATGTGCATGAAAAGCTTATAAAACAAATGGTACGCACAAGTTAAAACATAGCCTTATAAACTTACTTGCTGACTAAGTAAGTGAATTGTTTGAAACAATATCAATCACTTTGAAAGTATATTACAAATTGGAAATAATATTTTAAACAAAATATCGTAACTTCGGCATCAGGTTTTGTATTGATGAAAGTAGCGGAGATCCACTTTTTGCTTCGACCAAAATATTTGTTCGTACTCTGATTACGAAATTAATGTTTAAAGTTGGTAACTTTTCGCAATGATTGTAAAACAAAACCCGCAAATCATTTGAAAAGCGGCTCTCTGCCAGCCTCAATTACTTTTTAAAAGATAGACGAGGCTTTTATAACTTTTCTAGGGTGTTTCATTAAAAATTTCCTCAAAGGAACCGGAGCTTGTCTCATTATTATATAGGATTTGAAGAGGACAAGGTGCTACGAACGACGAAACTCCGCTACAGTTTACCTAAGGCGAACGTTCAAGCTAAAACGAGATGCTATTAATATTTAATGTTTCATCTTTGTACCTTTTTGCCGCGTTTTAAATATTGGGTTTTGCCAACTGAGTGGTATAAATATCTACTAAAACATCTATGAATAATAAAATTATATTGATAGAATCTCTGCAATAAGTTAATATGCAATATACATTTAATAAAAATTAAAAAAGAGGGTCTTCTCTTTATAAGAATTCGCTATACAATTGATGTGAAGAAAAGTATAAACTTTCCCTAACAAGATGATCCTTCCGATAGTACTATTTTTAACGGGCCGCTTGATTAAGTGCTGTGCTGAATAATCTATTCTCCCATAAGGGTCTCACGGGCAGGCCAAATAATTACGAACTGGCTCACGGCAGAATCTTTGATGCTTTAATCAGGTGACGGCCGGGAAGCCACGCCCACTGCAGTAATTAGAATGTCTCCTTGTACAGACAGGGCTCACCTTTACCATGCGAATGAATAACGGCGACACTTAATTTGGTGTTGAAGAGTCATGCTCATTAGATGGCGCTGAAATATTTTTTGTTTCTGCAATCTGTAATTGAACACACAAATCCTCACGCTTTTATATCGACAAAAATTACACAGGTTTCAAAAGCAAAACTAGTAAAGAAATTAATTGCGGCTGATAGGATTAAACTCGACTGCAGTAGCGGGATAAAATTCTAGGGCTTATGTACAAATAGGCCAACTAGCAATTTCATTTTCTAAACGATTTAGGACAAAGCTTAGTTAGTTTGTGTGAGTGCGAGGGTGTATTGGCGTTCTCTTTCAGCCGTACTAATGATGCACATTGCAATTACAGCAGCTTACTCGAGCACAATTACAAACAGCCATCTATTATTACTGCATCTCTATATGTACTTATGTATTTGCTTAATTTTGCTGTTTCGTGTGTACAAAGGGTTGCGGAGATGGCAATTTTTGAGACCCTCATTGTTTTGACGTTGTTGAAATAAAATAAAAGTGTGGGTGAAAAGTTGTGGTGGTCTCATAAAATGCTTATACTTTGACAGACTGAGTCATAACTAAAATGTTTCTTAACTTGTAAGCAAATAAATGTATTTTTTTAAATATTTTAAAGCGAGATTTTGCACATATGAGATGTATACAGGTATTTTATAGCTAACTCTAAAGGCTCTTGAACAAGGACTTCTAAAGACGTGCTCCCATGACTATATGGTGACAACTTTACGACTTCACAGGAACGCCAATAAAACGTGTTGTATTGACATAAGCTGTCGTCCAGTCAAGTGAACTGTAAAAAGAGTTTATTTACCTAACCTTATAGTATAGCAATTCTAAGGATGCATTGCTGTAAGTTCTTATTTGCTTTTGAAAGCTATTTTTGTATTTACTGAGGTAAAATCACTTCAAAAAAAAGAAAGTCAAAGAGAATTGCGACACAATGACTCATAGTTGATCTAAGGAAAATCCTTATGACGTCATCAGAAATTATTGGTCTTGTTATATTTGAGAGAAAAAGAAGCACCATAACTTTTAGCTATTCTACTATTATTTCCTCTCCTTTCTTTTTTTTTTGTTTGAACTTAGTGGTCACCGCTGCTTAAAATTCTCAACACCAGAGAATTTGTTTAGAGCCTTATTTATGACCCACGGTTTAATGCAGAAAATTCTTGTGCCTTCATCAACACACCTGACTTGAAATATTTCACAGAAATTGTGTTACAAGTTGCTATGTGCACCTACTTATAATCTTTTGTTTTAATATTGGCATAATTTTCTAGTAATATAAAGCATTACTCGACAATTTAGTCATATCATTGATAAATTAATAATTAAAAAAGATAAGGTGTTTTCACACAAAAAAGTGCGCTGGATAGAATCAAACCCACTGCCACCAGTTTTATAGTCAGTGTCACTTACCACACAATTTTAACATGATTCAATTAAATTTAACCGTGGGAGAGCCCTGCTTCGGCACGAATGGGTCAGGCTCGACCGGAGTGATACCACGGCCTCACAGAATACCGGCGTGAAACAACGCTTGCGTTGTGTTTCGCCGAGTGAGTGAGGATACCGGAGGTCCAATCCCCCAACCCCCCTACTCCCTATGATGGTGCAGTTGAAAAACTTTTTGCTACCCCAGGAGGGTACCAACTGCGCTAGCGTTGGAGAATCCCTCTCTGGACGTCCGCGTTCAGGACACAACGCATCTAAGCGTGGACGCCCAGGCCGCCCCTCGTACTCTGGGCGGGGCAAAACTGCGCTCGAAAAGTCCATAAAAAGGAGCAAAAATATCCTGGCACCCCCTGCCACACTGGCCGTGGACTTCTGCAATATCAGGGGATTACACACCAACCTTAATGCTGTCCACCACCACCTCGAGACAACAAAGCCGGCTTTGCTCTTCTTGACTGAGACGCAGATATCGCCTCCAGCGGACACTTCCTACCTTACTTACCCTGGGTATGGACTTGAACACTCCTTTCTGTCCAAGGCCGGAGTGTGCGTGTATGTTAGAGACGATATCAGTTCTCGTCGACTTAGGAATCTTGGAGGTAGGGACCTTTCCACCTTATGGCTACGTATAGATAGCGACGACCACCCCCGCGCCTATGCTTGCCTTTATAGGTCCAATAGCGGTGATACCGAAACTGACCGACTCATTGAGCACATCCAAATGGCTTCAGACTTTGTGCAACAGCAGATCCCGTCAGCAGAGATCATCTTGCTTGGCGATTTTAACGCCCATCACGCCGACTGGATCAGTTCCAGTAAAACTGATCATGCGGGGAGATCTGTTCACGACTTCGCACTGGCTTATGGCCTGACACAACTGGTTACCACGCCCACGCGAATCCCAGACGTTGAAAGCCAGAATCCTTCACTGCTGGACCTTCTGCTGACTTCTCATCCGGACGGCTACAAGGTATCCGTAGGCGCCCCACTTGGCTCCTCAGACCACTGCCTTGTACGGAGTGTGGTGCCTCTCACGTGCTCGCTGCGATCGCGGGCTACACGCAGTCGCCGTGTGTGGCACTACAAGTCAGCAGATTGGGATGGGATGCGGAACTTCTTTGCGTCCTATCCTTGGGGACAAATATGCTTCTCGCCGGATGATCCCAACGCCGCTGCTGATTCTGTTGCTGATGTGGTGCTACAGGGTATGGAACTTTTCATTCCATCCTCTGTGGTCCCCATTGGTGGCCAATTTCGGCCTTGGTTTGGTTCATCTTCCAAAATGGCTTCTCGCAGGAAGCAGGAAGCTTACCAGGCCTGGGCTGATGTGGTGGCGGCAGGGGATGAAAATACCAGCGCATTAAAAAAGGAGTATAACTTTGCCTCCAGGTCCTTCAAAAGAGACATTGCTAGTGCGAAGACGGAGCACATCGGTAGAATTGGCGAGAGGCTTGAGCGCCTTCCTTCGGGAACTCATGCATTCTGGTCTCTTGCCAAAGCTATCGAAGGGAACTTCTGTAAGCTATCCTTTCCACCGCTACACATGGGAAATGACTCCTTGGCCCACGACGCAAAGCAACAAGCCGATCTTCTGGGCAAACTCTTTGCGTCCAACTCGACCTTGGATGACGGGGGACAGGAACCGCCTACTATACCGCTGTTGAAGGGTTGTATGCCGGATATTCGGTTCCACCAACGCGCAGTCCGTATGGCACTTCTGTCCCTCGATATCCATAAGTCGAGTGGGCCAGATGGAATTCCCCCTATTGTGTTGAAGATCTGCGCTCTAGAGTTGGCACCAGTTTTGACACGCCTTTTTCGTCTCTCCTACTCATTTGGCGTAGTCCCAACATCGTGGAAGACAGCATTGGTCCACCCGATCCCTAAAAAAGGCGATCGCTCTAACCCGTCCAACTACAGACCCCTAGCCATAACCTCCCTCTTCTCGAAGATAATAGAGTTCATTATTAACTGCCAGCTCGTTCGGTTTCTAGAGGATAATCAGCTGCTTAGTGACCAGCAATACGGCTTTCGTAAGGGTCGGTCGGCTGGTGATCTTCTAGTATACCTGACACATCGTTGGGCACAGGCGATCGAGACAAAGGGGGAGGCTTTGGCGGTCAGTTTGGACATAGCGAAGGCCTTCGATCGGGTCTGGCACAAAGCGCTTCTTTCGAAGCTCTCTTCCTATAGGCTGCCCGAGAAATTATGCGAATGGGTCACCAGCTTTCTTACGGACAGAAGCATGAAGGTCGTAGTTGACGGTGAATGCTCTGACGCCTTGTCTGTAAATGCTGGTGTTCCTCAGGGCTGCGTGCTGTCGCCTACTCTTTTCCTCCTGCATATCAATGATATGTTGCTAGATAGTGGCATTCATTGTTATGCAGATGACAGCACAGGTGATGCTTTATATACCGGCCACGCCAACATTTCTCGGGAAAAAGTCATCGAGAGCCTACATAGACTTGTGTCTGAAATTGAGACCTCCTTGGAGACGGTCTCAGATTGGGGAAGACTTAATTTGGTCCAATTTAACCCCACAAAGACACAAGTCTGCGTTTTCACCGCAAAAAAACTGCCGATGATCGTATGTCCTCGTTTTGAGAGCACCCCCTTGACTGCCTCCTCCAGTATTGGAATACTTGGTGTCGACATATCGAGCGAAGTCCAGTTCCGCGGTCACTTAGAGGGTAAGGCTAAGTTAGCCTCGAAGAAGCTTGGCGTGCTAAATAGATCGAGACGGTATTTCACTTCGGCCCACCGCTTGCTCCTTTATAAGGCACAGGTCCGGCCGCATATGGAATACTGTTCTCATCTTTGGGCAGGGTGGCAGTGGTGCGTTTCTCTAGAAACTTTCTGCCTCGCACCTCTAAACTGTGGAATGATCTGTCACCTGCGGTTTTTCCGAACCAATACGACCTTAAAAATAGAGCGTATTCCTTTTTAAAAGGCCGGCAACGCACTTATGACTCCTCTGGTGTTGCGGGTGTCCAAGGGCGGCGGTAATCGCTTAACATCAGGCGATCCGTCTGCTCGTTTGCCCCCTATTCCATAAAAAAATAAAAAATCAGAACATCTTCAATCATCGTGTTGTCTTTTTCATAAATTATTTACGAAATAACGACTGTATTATAAACCAAATGACAAGGTATACACATATACTTAAATAAATTAAAGTATTATACTTATAATACTTTAATTTATTTAAGTATATATTTTTACAACTAATGAAGCTATTCTAACAAAGTCGTCCAATACAAATAGACCTTTCATAAAATACGTCAAAAAATAAAGATAAATACGCATCGCTGTTAAAGTGACTCATTAGACAGAAGTTTGTTTGCTTAGGCCTGTTTAAAAAATACTGAAACATTTTACTTTAAATAAAAATTAGACTTATGTAAGTCAGTGGCTGAAAGGTCTGTAAATGAATTTACCGACTTAAAAGGCTCTTAACATAATGTTTATTGAGGTAGGTATGTAAAAACTTTTAACTAGCGTCACTCAAAGTGTCCATTTAAATGTTTTTAGGTCCTAGATTGACACCGCGTAGTAATTTTTAGGACGTTCTTCAGACAGTTCTTATACTATACAGGCGAATATAAATAGTTTTCGTGCAATAAAAACACACAGGGTACTATATACTTACTTTATAAACAACAAGAATATTTACTTCATTAAATGATCTGATGTTTTGTTCATAATTTCACTACGAATCGAGTACGGTTTGGCTTCGACTGCGGGTGTCGTGCAGCAGTTCACCTGCTCACCACCACGTCAAGTGTTGCTGACAAAACTTAGTTAAATCACAAATTTTTAAGGTATTTGAATATTTTTGAAGTCAAGCCATTATCCTATTCAAAAAGTCTCTACGTTGCAGTGGGGTATTTGCGAAAGCCAACGCAAACATCTCTTAGAATCAAAGCATTTTGGTGAGTACCTAATGTCCATGAGTAACATATTTGCATGTAATTGACTCAAGCTCTCCATCAAATACATTGAATTAAAAACATACACGCATTTGGTTTTAACGCTAGCAACATTACCTTCAAAGTAAATTCCAATCCCAAATTTAATATATATTTACTAGACACTACGTCTAACAGAATACATTAGGTCTATTAAAGTTTCACGCGCGGCGAACGGTTGAATTTATACACGTCTTCAAATGGAATCAGACGCCATGACGTTTAATTGAATCTTTGTATAGACAGGACGATCGAAGCATTCGGCTTACGGCCATCAAATAAAAAAACCTATACTCGATTGCTTTTACCCGAAAACGATATTGTGAACGAGGCACAGACACTTTTGTGAAGTAGCAAATAGACACCGGCATTCGTTTCGTAGTGTGGACATGCAACATGAAGTGATATGACGACGGGTCAATTTTGAGTTACGTCGAATATGACGACACGGCGACGATATTAATTAAAATGGCCTGTATTCACGTCAAAGCGAAAGGGGTTGCTTATGTAGAACCAGGGACCATCGTGGACACAGATTAAAATTTTCGGGCTTTAGAACTCTTTCAACGACGTTTTTCTGTAGCGTCCAATGCTTTACTTTTCACGACTTTTGCCTATATGAGAATGGTATTTCATCATCCAAGGTTATAAACCATTTATATTTCTGTGAATTTCGTTTTTCACTTACTTTTCGTAATCTGTATTTTATTAAAAAAGATATGGTGTAATTCAAAAGCTAAAGAATATGTATAGATCCTAATGTAGTAAGAATCATTTTAATTCTCATGATTTCATCATTATTTACCTTCTAACATTATACCTAATAATTATTTTATACATTACTAGAGGATGCCCGCGGTTACACCCGCGTTATTTAAGGCTACTGCACCGCTCCCGTCGCTCAAAGCGTGATATTATGTAGCCTATACCCTTCTTCCGTAAATGTGCTATCTAACACTAATAGAATTTTTCAAATCGAACCAGTAGTTCCTGAGATTAGCGCGTTCAACCAAACAAACTCTTCAGCTGTATATATTAGTATAAGATATAATTTTGCGTCAGGCATAAAAGAATAAAACGAGTAATCCCGTTCCTAAATAAGATAAACTTTGTGATCCACGTCTACATGACATGATCAAAGCAAGACAAAGCGTACAAATTTTACATATAATATTTATTTTAATACAATACCACAAAGGGATGGGTACGTATTATATCATACGGAGCTGCGTAGGCGACCCTCTTACCTATCCTAACATTGATTTAGCTCGTATAATACAAAGGAAGTTAATTTCAAATTCTGTAATAAATCCGCAAAAATATAAAAATCCATCTAGGTTCATAACAATTTTAATCCACCTTACAAACTTTGTCGCTGAAGAATAAACACCGTGGTACGTAAAAAAATTAAATCTTCTTTCCTTTAGCGCGTTATCTTTGGAATCGTACAATATTCAGATGGAGTGGGATTTGTGAGTTTAACTTTTTCTAGTTATTATTCATAAATGCAAAGGCGTTGGATATTAGGCGAATTCACTTCTGAAATTGAAGGATTAGATTTGCGAGTTGGATTGGATCTTGTCAATATAACATTGAACTGTGTCTGATACCCGCCTTTGATACGATAATGTTTTATTTCGTTGCCTATTCGCGCTCGAATATCATTCAATTTGTCAAATATATGATATCGAGGTAAAGGTGTTTACGGTTCGCTTTGTGTTTGTGAAATAAGGGTGGACATAAGGTGACTCTGATCGGAACCCTTTGTCTTCAATACCTTGTTGACATTACGTTATCTATCCTAAATTTAGGTGACATTCAAGCTGCGAATGAAAATTACACATTTAAAATATATAAATAACTTGTTTTTATTGTAAGTTAATATTAGCAGAATCGGGTTTTATTGAGAACATTTATTATTTAAGTTTTATCTCGGTTGACATTAGATACATACATAAATATTATCATCATTCATCACAATATTATACATAAACTTTCTTTAGTCATACTCGTATATTATAGTGTACTCACCCAATGTTGCATTCTGTATAAATTCATTATACCTATAACCACTTCAAATTCTCTGTATAATTATTTTAAATTATTTATATATGTTTGATTTTTAGTGGGTACATGTTTTACTTGTATATGCGTTTTATTAGAAACATGGGGATGCTGTGATATATGACATATGAAATTAAAAGTCGGATATTAAAGGATAATGGTGCACGCCTTCTGTATTCTGAGACTACACGATTTAATTTCAGCGAGATTATAATTTCATCGTCAGTAAGTGTTATTCACCCACCCAAATGTGTGTGTATGTGAGTGCAACGTAGTTTTATGGTCTATTGTTTGGAAAATAACATGAAATAATGCTATGCTGTGTTTAATACGAATTGCATACATAGAAAATTGTTGAAAATATCTATGAAATTCAATACATTTATGTTGTTCATGTAGCATCGCTGTCGGCAATAGACGTAAAGTGGAGTCTGCCGTGACCATGAATCCTGCAAAGAATTCGAAACGTCGGCTAGTAATAAATTAAAATATGACGTAGTTTCTAGATCATTCGGTTTAAATGTAATAACTCAGTGAAACCAATATTACGCGATAAAATCCGTAAACTGTTGTTAAATTTCAATGTGTAACATTCGCGTTAACTCTTGGGTTAACGCGAAATATATAAGATATAGACATCAATTAAATAATTATTTAAGTGCATGTCGGTTCCTGGTTTAGTTATTCCCTCAAAAGTTCTTGAAATTTACAATAATAATCGGGGCTACAAATTATTTTACAAGGCTCAGTACGTCGTGTTTTCTTCATTAGGTACGTTCCAAATACTTACTTTTATTTTAAAACAGACTCATTACATGTATATTTTATTTTAAATATATTGTATATTCCAACCGTGAAATTGAAAATGCGAAATAATATTTAGCGTTCAAAAATATTTTTCCCCAGTTTTTGAACTAGCAGAAAATTTTAAGCAAAACTGTACCTAAATGGCAGAAAATGTTACTTAAATAATAGAGACGTAAAGTTAAAGAATTATACAGTAATAACTGCAAAAGTTCTTAGCGAGGAAGCCTAAGCCTAATTCAAATCAACTTTATAAAATCATTCATCAAACTGTATTTTCAATATCTTCTAACCTGAAAACAAATATGAACATAGAAGTGATAAAAAAACCAACACAACTAAATTCTTCACATAGCTCTATGAACAAAGACCTTCCCTTTAACATTATAAGATTTTTGTTATTTGAATCTGGCATTTACACTATAGAGTAAACACGACGAAATGTTAAAATTTGCCTACAATAACTGTCAACTGGGTTTTAAGGCAACAAATTATATTGAAAACCCTGTTTCACGCTGCCAATGAAACGATAAAAATTGCTTTCATCTAATTGCATCATTCACCATTCTGCACTTATACAATGGCAATCAAAATGATAAATATAAATAAAAACAAAATACTATAGGTACAAAAATAATAATTTCCCGTGTAAATGCCCAAAGGAAGCTAACAGCCAATATTTCTTCTCACTTATGTTGCTTTTCGCCAATATATCATATTAATCCGGTTATACGTTTATCAGCATTGCCTGTATAGTATCGGTTTATGGCAGGCAAAAATACGTCGGCAGAAAGAAATCTGCATTATTGAAAGGTGGCGTGTTCGCATTATACAATATTTTGTATTATGAACATTCGTTCTTTCTATTATTCTTTATAGCACACTGCTGTTTCCCAGCTAAATTAGAAAAGGAAATCATGTATTATTATATTATGACTCACAGTTTTCTTATAGCTTGAAGTTTATAGGTAATCGGAGTAATCGGAAAATAATATCACATATATACAAACATAGACTCACGCCTGTTTCCAAGAAGGGGTAGGCAGAGGCATATTAAACGCCCACTTTTCGCCAGTGTTTTGATCCCACGTAATAGGTGGCGAGCCTATTGCCGCTAATTGGGACATTTTGTTTGCCAGAGCCTCGTCCGTTGATCGGCAGGTGCACCACTTGCAGGTGAGGTTGGCTTGGGACCCTAAGTTCTTGGTGGGAACCCTATGCACCACCAAAATAATATCAGTAACGTGTTGAAAGAAATAGTTCCACAAAAAATCTAAATCATTCGACTTTTGCTGGTACATATGGCATACCTTTCTATCAAAATAATTGTATGTTCCTTAATTAAGGATATTAATTGATCGGTTTATTTATGAAAGGTATATGAAGATCCTTGTTTCGTATTTCTGATACTTGTCTAGTTGTTACTATGTCCTAGTTACTATAATACCTGAATTTTCAAGCGGTTATAGAGCTTACCACTGATTTTACCATAATTTTGTAATTTACCCTATTTAATGTACGTATGTTGAGGACTGTGGTGATATGATTTTGAGTGCAGTAATTGCCACCCAACGGTTACCACTATGTGACTATAATCGAAGATAAGATTATGGGTACTAGAATTGTCACTTTTTATTTCAAGTATATACTTGCACGGCTGATCCGAGAGGCAAACAAAAAATCTACACAAAAGCAAAAAATATGAACAATCCTCAGTCAAAGAAGCAAATGTAGTCCCAGTTAAACAAATCTCAACAGTTTTAGAAGTAGGTAGTAGTTGCAGTCGGTCTTATTCAATTTTCTCTGTTGCCTGCTACGTACATATGTCCGTACGTATGATACCACTTAGTTGCCGGCGTCAGGCCCAATGGATTTCTTTGTACAAAGAGCCGTGTCGGCGCCACGTGCATCCACCCACATCGTTCCCGCTATCTTTGTGGATGCACTACATAATTAAACTCTTAAACCAACACAACTTATACTTCACTTAATTAGTAAAGTCTTATTTTAAACTACCTCACTACTAGGATTAGCACAATAACATGCCTATACCCCGTAAAACGGTTCATAAAACGCAATACTGCTCCTCGGAGTCGGCAATTAAAACAAGACTGAGTCAAGCCAGCATTGTCTTCCCTTCTCCGAACCGTCTATGATTTTGATAATAGGCTAGAAAATATTCTTTTGTCCTGAACAGACCATCTGGTTGTAAGCCGTCGTTCGATTATTTGCCGAGAATAAGGCGCAGTCGGCTATCGTTTGAGCTTCACTTTTATGGCGTCAATAAGTTGACAAAGGGAGTCCGCGTCCTTGCATTTAATGGCAAATCATGAGACTGATTATCTTGAATTGTACCAAGCATTGTTTGTATTATAATTACTCAAACCTTGATTGCGTGTTATATTTACTGTTATAAACAAAAGTAATGACATTGTCTGATAAAGAAATTGGCAGCTTAAATTTCTCTGTCTCCGTGTTGAATCTGATTTATTCTAATGTGTAAAATTCAAGAACAAGTCTATGTTCTCAGAATAATCAGACATTGTCACGGATCATATTACAATGATTCTCAAATTGAGTTTTGATAGTGCACTTAGAACAAGTACTTTTTACTCCACGTAACAAGAAAGCTTTAAAGATATAACGACTTGAAGTAGTTTTTGCTAGATATAAAAGTGTTGACGTGACTTTAACAACATTATAAAAATGTTGCAATAATACTTATCCTCCAACAATGGATACTACAAAAAAAAAAAAAAAATGAAAATTGTATGAAGTGCAGTTCGCACGGCAATAACTCGTCGCTCTCGGAGTGCTACAAGCGTTCTAACTATTGTTAATGACCCACCAAGGGCATAATTACTTTTTTTTCCACATTCCACTAATAGCAATTTCACTAATTTCTTTAATTCCAAGCGTGAAAACTTACGCCCGCTGTGAAAAATTACATTCAAACTGTGAATTGAAAACTTTAAAAAAGGTTTCGGGTTATTTATATTAATTCGTACATACTTAAAAAACATTAACTAAATAAATGTGCATGAAAAGCTTATAAAACAATAGGTACGCACAAGTAAAAACATAGCCTTATAAACTTACTTGCTTACTAAGTAAGTGAATCGTTTGAAACAATATCAATCACTTTGAAAGTATATTACAAATTGGAAATAATATTTTAAACAAAATATCGTAACTTCGGCATCAGGTTTTGTATTGATGAAAGTAGCGGAGATCCACTTTTTGCTTCGACCAAAATATTTGTTCGTACTCTGATTACGAAATTAATGTTTAAAGTTGGTAACTTTTCGCAATGATTGTAAAACAAAACCCGCAAATCATTTGAAAAGCGGCTCTCTGCCAGGCTCAATTACTTTTTAAAAGATAGACGAGGCTTTTATAACTTTTCTAGGGTGTTTCATTAAAAATTTCCTCAAAGGAACCGGAGCTTGTCTCATTATTATATAGGATTTGAAGAGGACAAGGTGCTACGAACGACGAAACTCCGCTACAGTTTACCTAAGGCGAACGTTCAAGCTAAAACGAGATGCTATTAATATTTAATGTTTCATCTTTGTGCCTTTTTGCCGCGTTTTAAATATTAGGTTTTGCCAACTGAGTGGTATAAATGTCGACAAAAACATCTATGAATAATAAAATTATATTAATAGAATCTCTGCAATGAGTTATTATGCAATAAGCATTAAATAAAAATTTTAAAAAGTAGAGGGTCGTATATTATAAGAATTCGCTATACAATTGATGTGAAGCAAAATATAAACTTTCCCTTACAAGATGATCCTTCTGATAGTACTATTTTTGCCGCTTGATTAAGTGCAGTGCTGAATAACCTATAGTCCTATAAGGGTCTCATGGGAAGGCCAAATAATTACGAACTGGCTCACGGCAGAATCTTTGATGCTTTAATCAGGTGACGGCCGGGAAGCCATGCCCACTGCAGTAATTAGAATGTCTCCTTGTACAGCCAGGGCTCACCTTTACCATGCGAATGAATAACGGCGACACTTAATTTGGTGTTGAAGAGTCATGCTCATTAGATGGCGCTGAAATATTTTTTGTTGCTGCTATCTTTGATTGAACACACACAAATCCTCACGCTTTTTTATCGACAAAATACATAGTTTTAACAGCAAAACTAGTAAAGAAATTAATTGTGGCTGATAGGATTAAACTCGACTGCAGTAGCGGGATAAAATTCTAGGGCTTATGTACAAATAGGCCAACTAGCAATTTCATTTTCTAAACGATTTAGGACAAAGCTTAGTTAGTTTGTGTGAGTGCGAGGGTGTATCAGCGTTCTCTTTCAGCCGTACTAATGATGCACATTGCAATTACAGCAGCTTACTCGAGCACAATTACAAATAGCCATCTATTATTACTGCATCTCTACATGTACTTATGTATTTGCTTGATATTGCTGTTTCGTGTGTACAAAGGGTTGCGGAGATGGCAATTTTTGAGACCCTCATTGTTTTGACGTTGTTGAAATAAAATAAAAGTGTGACTGAAAAGTTGTGGTGGTCTCATAAAATGCTTATACTTTGACAGGCTGAGTCATAACTCAAATGTTTCTTAACGTGTCAGCAAATAAATGTATTTTTGTTTTATATTTCAAAGCGAGATTTGCACATATGAGATGTATACAGGTATTTTATAGCTAACTCTAAAGGCTCTTGAACAAGGACTTCTAAAGAAGTGCTCCTATGACTATAACGTGACAACTTTACGACTTCACAGGAACGCCAATAAAACGTGTTGTATTGACATAAGCTGTCGTCCAGTCAAGTGAACTGTAAAAAGAGTTTATTTACCTAACCTTATAGTATAGCAATTCTAAGGATGCATTGCTGTAAGTTCTTATTTGCATTTGAAAGCTATTTTTGCATTTGCTGAGGTAAAATCACTTAAAAAAAAAGAAAGACAAAGAGAATTGCGACACAATGACTCATAGTTGATCTACGGAAAATCCTTATGAAGTCATCAGAAAATATTGGTGGTTATATTTGAGAGAAAAAGAACCACAATGACTTTTAGCTATTCTACTATTATTTCCTCTCCTTTCTTTTTTTTTTGTTTGAAATTAGTGGACACCGCTGCTTAAAATTCTCAACACCAGAGAATTTGTTTAGAGCCTTATTTATGACCCACGGTTTAATGCAGTAAATTCTTGTGCTTTCATCAAAATAACTGACTTGAAATATTTCACAGAAATTGTGTTACAAGTTGCTATGTGCACCTACTTATAATCTTTTGTTTTAATGTGGGCATAATTTTCTAGGAATATAAAGCATTACGCAACAATTTAGTCATATCATTGATAAATTAATATTAAAAAGATAAGGTGTTTTCACACAAAAATAAGAAACGAAATAACGACTGTATTATAAACCAAATGACAAGATATAATACTTTAATTTATTTAAGTATATATTTTTACAGCTAATGAAGCTATCCTAACAAAGTCGTCCAATACAAATAGACCTTTCATAAAATACGTCTAAAAATAAAGATAAATACGCACCGCTGTTAAAGTGACTCATTAGACAGAAGTTTGTTTGCTTAGACCTGTTTAAAAAAACACTGAAACATTTTACTTTAAAAAAAATCAGAATTATGTAAGCCAGTAGCTCAAAGCTCTGTAAATGAATTCACCGACTTGAAAGGCTCTAAAAATAATGTTTATTGAGGTAGGTATGTAAAAACTTTTAACTAGCGTCACTGAAAGTGTCTATTTAAATGTTTTTAGGTTGTAGGTTGACGGCGCGCGTAGGCACTAATATTTTAGGACGTTCTTCAGACAGTTCTTATGCTATACAGGACAATATAAATAGTTTTCGTGCAATGAAAACACACCGGGTACTATACATATACTTACTTTATGAAAAACAAGATTAATTACTTTAATAAATGAACCGATCTTCCATAATTTCATTACGAATCTAGTACAGTTTGGCTTTGACTGCAAGTGTCGTGTAGTGAACTGGTTACCTCACTATTACGTCAAGTGTTGTTGACAACACTTTGTTTAATCCACAAATTTTTAGGGTGTAGTCCAAAATATTTGTTAAGCCAAGCAATTATTCTAATGATGCGGTTATCTTTAAAAAGTATCTATATTGCAGTAGGGTATTTGCGAAAGCAACGCAAACATCTCTTAGAAACAAAACATTTTCATGAGTACCCAATGTCCATGAGTAACATATTTGCACGTTATTGACTAAAGCTTTTCCATCAAATATATTGAATAAAAAACATACACGCATTTGGTTTTAACGCTAGCAACACCACCGTCGTAAATTGAAATCCCAAATTTAATATATATTTACTAGACACTACGTCTAACAGAATACATTAGGTCTATTTAAAGTTTCACGCGCGGCGAATGGTTGAATTTATACACGTCTTCAAATGGAATCAGACGGCATGACATTTTATTGAATCTTTGAATAGACAGGACGATCGAAGCATTCGGCTTATGGCCATCAAATAAAAAAACCTATACTCGATTGCTTTTACCCGAAAACGATAGTGTGAACGAGGCACAGACACTTTTGTGAAGTTGCAAATAGACACCGGCATTCGTTTCATAGTGTGGACATGCAACATGAAGTGATATGACGACGGGTCAATTTTGAGTTACGTCGAATATGACGACACGGCGACGATATTAATTAAAATGGCCTGTATTCACGTCAAAGCGAAAGGGGTTGCTTATCTAGAACCAGGGACTATCGTGGACACAGATTAAAATTTTCGGGCTTTAGAACTCTTTCAACGACGTTTACTGTAGCCTCCAATGCTGTTATTACTTTTTATGACTTTTGCCGGTATGAGAATGGTATTTCACCATCCAAGGCTGTAAACCATTTACATGTATTAGAATTTCATTTTACACATTCTATTCGTGTTATGTACTTCATACTCTATTGGTATGGCAAAAAAGAATACTATTCTGCCATCTATCAAATTTGGTATAATAATTCAAAATGAAATAATAACGAATATTTATAGATGCTAATTTAGTAAGAATCTTATGATTACATCATTATTTTCCTCGTAATATTGTACCTAATAATTATTTTATACATTAAGTAATTTTGCCTCAGGAATAGAAGAATTAAACGAGTAACCCCGTTTCTAAATAAGATAAACTTTGTGATCCACGTCTACATGACATGATCAAAGTAAGACAAAGCGTACAAATTTTACATAATTATAATATTTATTTTAATACAATACCACAAAGGGATGGGTACGTATTATATCATACGGAGTTGCGTAGGCGACCCTCTTACCTATCCCAACATTCATTTAGCTCGTATAATACAAAGGAAGTTAGTTTCAAATTCTGTAATAAATCCGCAAAAATATAAAACTCCATCTAGGTTCATAACAATTTTAATCCACCTTACAAAGTTTGTCGTTGAAGAATAAACACCGTGATACGAAAAAAAATGAAATCCTTTTTCCTTTGGCGCGTTATCTTTGGAATCGTACAATATTCAGATGGAGTGGGATTTGTGAGTTTAACTTTTTCCAGTTATTATTCATAAATGCAAAGGCGCTAGATATTAGGCGAACTCACTTCTGAAGTTGAAGGATTGGATTTGCGAGTTGGATTGGATCTTGTCAATATAACATTGAACTGTGGCTGATACCCGCCTTTGATGCGATAATGTTTTATTTCGTTGCCTATTCGCGCTCGGATATCATTCGATTTGCCAAATATACGACATCGAGGTAAAGGTGTTTACGGTTCGCTTTGTGTTTGTGAAATAAGGGTGGAAATAATGTGACTCTAATCGGAACCCTTTGTCTTCAATACCTTGTTGACATTACGTTATCTATCCTAAATTTAGGTGACATTCAAGCTGTGAATGAAAATTACGCATTTAAAATATATAAATAAGTTTGTCCGTGTGGTGACGGATTAAGAATACGGATTGTCACCACCCCATATCATCCCATGGGTGTCGTAAGAGCCGACACAACGGGGAGAGGAGCACATTATGCATAGAACAGCAATGTAAGAGAAGGAAAACTTAATACAAACCCTATACCAACCCGTTTGGCCAGCGTGGTATAGTAGGCCAATTCCTCCTTCCAAAGGAGAGGCCTAGTTCAGCAGTGGACTAATAAAGGCTGATGATGACGAAATAACTTGTTTTTATTGAAAGTTAATATTAGCAGAATCGGGTTTAATAGAGAACATTTATTATTTAAGTTTTATCTCGGTTGACATTAGATACGATTATATTAGGTACTTACATAAATATTATCATCATTCATCACAATATTATACATAAAGTTTCTTAAGTCATACTCGTATATTATAGTGTACTCACCCATATGTTGCATTCTGTATAAAGTCATTATATAACCACTTCAAATTCTCTGGATAATTATTTCAAATTATTTTCATATGTTTGATTTTTAGTGGATACATGTTTTACTTGTATGTGCGTTTTATTAGTAACATGGGGATGCTGTGATATATGAGATTAAAAGTCGGATATTAAAGGAGAATGGTGCACGCCTTCTGTATTCTGAGACTACACGATTTAATTTCAGCGATATTATAATTTAAGCGTCCGTAAGTGTTATTCACCCACCCAAATGTGTGTGTATGTGAGTGCAACGTAGTTTTATTGTCTATTGTTTTGAAAACAACATGATATAAATTTCATTTATATGCAGTGTTTAATACGAATTGCATACATAGAAAATTGTTGAAAATATCTATGAAATTCAACACATTTTATAAATTTTCCCTGACATGTAGGTATAATATATGTCGTTCATGTAGCATCGCTGCCGGCAATCGACGTAAAGCGAGTCTTCCGTGACCATGAATCCTGCAAAGAATTCGAAACGTCGGCTAGTAATAAATTAAAATATGACGTAGTTTCTAGATCATTCGGTTTAAATGTAATAACTCAGTGGAACCAATATTACGCGATAAAATCCATAAACTGTACATAAATATTCGCGCTAACCCAAGAAGATATAGATGTGAATTAAATAAATACCTATTTAAGTGCATGATTCAGAAGACGGTTCCCGGTTTAGTTATTCCCTCAAAAGTTCTTGAAATTTAAATTTATAATCGGGGCCAAAAATTATTTTACAAGGCTCAATACTTCGTGTTTTCTTCATTACGTTCCAAATACTTTCTTTTATTTTAAAGCAGACTCATGACATGTATATTTTATTTTAAAAATATTGCATATCGGTACTGAAAAACTACCCAACCATGAAATTCAAACTGAGAAGTAATATTTAGCGGTCATAAATATTTTGCTCTAGTTTCTATCTTTAAGTATTTTTGATCTGGCAGAAAATTTTAAGCAAAACTGTAACTGGCAGAAAATTTTACTTAAATAAAAGAAACGTAAAGTTAAAGAATAATGCACTAATAAATAAAACGTTCTTAGCGAGGGAGCCTGAGCCTAATGCAAATCAACTTTATAAAATCATTCATGAAACTGTATTTTCAATATCTTCTAACCTGATTACAAATATGAACATAGAACTGGAAAAACCAACACAACTAAATCCATCACATAGCTCTATAAATAAAGACCTTACCTTAAACATAATCACATCTATAGTAATTCGAATCTAGAATGTACACTATTATGTAAACATGGCGAAATGTAAAAAATCTGCTTACAATAATGCCTAGATTTTAAGGCAACAAATTATATTAAAACCCTCTTTCTCGCTGCCGATGAAACGATAAAAACATGGTTTCATTTAATTGCATAAACCACCTCTCTGCACTTGTACAGTGGCAATTAAAATGATAAATATAAATAAAAAGAAAATACTATAAAAATATAATAATTCCCTGTAGTTGCATAACCACAACATTAAATTTGTTCGGATTTCCCCAAAGGAAGCTAACGGCCAATATTTCGTCTCACTTATGTTGCTTTTCGCCAATATATCATATTAATCCGGTTATACGTTTATCAGCTTTGCCTGTATAGTATCGGTTTATGGACGGCAAAAATACGTCGGCAGAAAGAAATCTGCATTATTGAAACGTGGCGTCTTCGCATTATACAATTATTGTGTATTATGAACATTCGTTCTTTCTATTATTCTTTATAGCACACTGCTGTTTCCCAGCTAAATTAGAAAAGGAAATCATGTATTATTATATTTTACTCACAGTTTTCTTATAGCTTGAAGTTTATAGTTAATCGCAGTAATCGGAAAATAATATCAGTTAAGTGTTAAGAGAAGTTCTTGCGCAAAAAATCTAAATCACTCGACTTTTTCCGGTAGCAAAGCAATTCCCTTCGAACAAATTCATAATTGTATATTCCTTAATTAAAGTTATTAAGTGGTTAGAAATCGTATTTATTTATTCAATAATCAGTTTATTTATGAACTAGCGACCCGCCCTGGCTTCGCACGGGTGCAATGTTGATTAGGCATGTATTATACATATATACCTTCCTCGTGAATCACTCTATCCATTAAAAAACCTTCAAAATCCGTAACGTAGTTTTAAGCATTTAAGCATAGATAGGGACCGACAGACAGAAGATAGACTTTGTTTTATACTATGTAGTGAAGATACATGAAGATTATTGTTTCGTATTTCTGATACTTGTCTAGTTGTTACTATGTCCATGTTGCTAAAGTATCAGACCCAAGGGTTAATCATTGATTTAACCTTAATTTTGCTATCTAGCTAACTATAGTTTACCCAATTTTATATGTACATGTATGTTGAAGACTGTGGCGATATGATTTTAAGTGCACTATTTGCCGCCCAACAGCTGCCACGCTAAGACTATAATCGAAGATATGATTATGGGTACTAGAATTATAGATATACACAGCTACTCCCACTTTTTGACTCAAGCATAATATATGTTTTACGGCTGATTCGAAACATACGAATATCTACTCCGTTCAAAAAGCAAAAAATATGAACAATCCTTAGTCAAAGAAACAAATATAGTCCCAGTTAAACAAATCTCAACAGTTTTAGAAGTAAATGCAGTCGGTCTAATTCAATTTTCTCTGTTGCCTGCTACGTATGTCCGTACTTATGAGACCACTTTGTTGCCGGCGTCAGGCCCACTGGATTTCTTTGTACAAAGAGCCGTGTCGGCGCCACGTGCCTCCACCCACATCGTTTCCGCTAGCTTTGTGGATGCACTACATAATGAAACTCGTAAACCTGCATAACTAATACTACACTTAATTAGTCAAGTCATATTTTAAACTACCTCACTACTAGAATTAGCACAATAACATGCCTATACCCGGTAAAACGGTTCATACAACGCAATACTGCTCCTCGGAGTCGGCAATTAAAACAAGACTGAGTCAAGCCAGCATTGTCTTCCCTGCTCCGAACCGTCTGTAATTTTGATAATAGGCTAGAAAATATTCTTTTGTGCCGAACAGACTATCTGGTTGTAAGCCGTCGTTCGATTATTTGCCGAGAATAAGGCGCTGTCGGCTATCGTTTGAGCTTCACTTTTATGGCGTCAATAAGTTGACAAAGGGAGTCCGCGTCCTTGCATTTAATGGTAAATCATGAGATTGATTATCTTGAACTGTACCAAGCATTGTTTGTATTATGATTATTCAAATCTTGATTGCGTGTTATATATACTGTTATAAACAAAAGTAATGACATTGTCTGATTAAGAAATTAGCAGCTTAAATTTGTCTGTCTCCGTGTTGAATCTGATTTATTCTAATGTGTAAAATTCAAGAACAAGTCTATGTTCTCAGAATAATCAGACTTTGCCACGGATCAAAGTACAATGATTCTCAAATTGAGTTTTGATAGTGCACTTAGAACAAGTACTTTTTACTCCACGTAACAAGAAAGCTTTAAAGATATAACTACTTGAAGTAGTTTTTGCTAGATATAAAAGTGTAGACGTGACTTTAACAACATTATAAAAATGTTGCAATAATACTTATCCTCCAACAATGGATACTACACATCGCGACAACGGGGTTTGAAAAAGATTTTATAAAAATTGTATAAAGTGCAATTCGCACGGCAATAACTCGTCGCTCTCGGAGTGCTACGAGCGTTCTAACTATTGTTAATGACCCACCAAGGGCATAATTACTTTTTTTTCCACACCCCACTAATAGCAATTTCACTAATTTCGTTAATTCCAAGCGTGAAAACTTACGCCCGCTGTGAGAAATTACATTCAAACTGTGAATTGAAATGTTTAAAAAAGGTTTCGGGTTATTTATATTAATCCTTACATACTTGAAAAACATTAACTAAATAAATGTGCATGAAAAGATTATTAAACAATAGGTACGCACAAGTAAAAACATAGCCTTATAAACTTATGTACTTGCTGACTAAGTAAGTGAATCGTTTGAAACAATATCAATCACTTTGAAAGTATGTTACCAATTGGAAATAATATTTTAAACAAAATATCGTAACTTCGGCATCAGGTTTTGTATTGGCGAAAATAGCGGAGACCCACTTTTTGCTTCGACCAAAATATTTGTTCATACTCTGATTACAAAATTAATGTTTAAAGTTGGTAACTTTTCGCAATGATTGTAAAACAAAACCCGCAAATCATTTGAAAAGCGGCTCTCTCCCAGGCTCAATTACTTTTTAAAAGATAGACGAGGCTTTTATAACTTTTCTAGGGTGTTTCATTAAAAATTTATTCAAAGGAACCGGAGCTTGTCTCATTATTATATAGGATTTGAAGAGGACAAGGTGCTACGAACGACGAAACTCCGCTACAGTTTACCTAAGGCGAACGTTCAAGCTAAAACGAGATGCTATTAATATTTAATGTTTCATCTTTGTACCTTTTTGCCGCGTTTTAAATATTGGGTTTTGCCAACTGAGTGGTATAAATGTCTACTAAAACATCTATGAATAATAAAATTATATTACGAGAATCTCTGCAATGAGAAAATATGCAATAAACATTTAATATAAATTAAAAAAAACAATGAAGGTCGTATATTATGAGAACTCGCTATACAATTGATGGAAAGCAAAGTATAAACTTTCCCTAACAAGATGATCCTTCCGATAGTACCTACTATTTTTAACGGGCCGCTTGATTGAGTGCAGTGCTGAATAACCTATCGTCCTATAAGGGTCTCAAGGGAAGGCCAAATAATTACGAACTGGCTCACGGCAGAATCTTTGATGCTTTAATCAGGTGACGACCGGGAAGCCACGCCCACTGCAGTAATTAGAATGTCTCCTTGTACAGCCAGGGCTCACCTTTACCATGCGAATGAATAACGGCGACACTTAATTTGGTGTTGAAGAGTCATGCTCATTAGATGGCGCTGAAATATTTTTTGTTGCTGCAATCTGTGATTGAACACACAAATCCTCACGCTTTTATATCGACAAAGAATACACAGGTTTCAAAAGCAAAACTAGTAAAGAAATTAATTGTGGCTGATAGGATTAAACTCGACTGCAGAAGCGGGATAAAATTCTAGGGCTTATGTACAAATAGGCCAACTAGCAATTTCATTTTCTAAACGATTTAGGACAAAGCTTAGTTAGTTTGTGTGAGTGCGAGGGTGTATCGGCGTTCTCTTTCAGCCGTACTAATGATGCACATTGCAATTACAGCAGCTTACTCGAGCACAATTACAAACAACCATCTATTATTACTGCATCTCTATATGTATGTATTTGCTTAATTTTGCTGTTTCGTGTGTACAAATCGTTACAATGGAGATGGCAATTGTTGAAGCTCTCATTGTTTTGACGTTGTTGAAATAAAATAAAAGTGTAGGTGAAAAGCTGTGGTGGTCTCATAAAATGCTTATACTTTGACATACTGAGTCATAACTAAAATGTTTCTTAACGTGTCAGCAAATAAATGTTTTTTTTTTTTTATATTTTAAAGCGAGATTTTGCTCATAGGAGATGTATACAAGCATTTTTTAGCTAACTCTAAATGCTCTTGAACAAGGACTTCTAAAGAAGTGCTCCCATGACTATAAGGTGACAACTTTACGATTTCACAGGAGCGCCAATAAAACGTGTTATATTGACATAAGCTCTCGTCCAGTCAAGTGAACTGTAAAAAGAGTTTATTTAACTTTTAGTGTAGGAATTCTAAGGATGCATTCCCGTAAGTTCTTGTTTGCTTTTGAAAGCTATCTTTATATTTACTGAGGTAAAATCACTTCAAAAAAAGAAGAAAGACAAAGAGAATAGCGACAGAATGACTCATAGTCGATCTACGGAAAATCCTTATGAAGTCATCAGAAAAGATTGTCTTGTTATATTTGAGAGAAAAAGAAGCACAATGACTTCTAGCTATTCTACTATTATTTCCTCTCCTTTCCTTTTTTGAAAATTCTAGTGCCTTCATCAAAACACCTGACTTGAAATATTTCACAGAAATTGTGTTACAAGTTGCTATGTGCACCTACTTATAATCTTTTGTTTTAATGTGGGCATAATTTTCTAGGAATATAAAGCATTACGCGACAATTTAGTCATATCATTGATAAATTTATATTAAAAAAGATAAGGTGTTTTCACACAAAAATAATTAACGAAATAACGACTGTATTATAAACCAAATGACTAGGTATAATACTTTAATTTATTTAAGTATACTTATATTTTACAGCTAATGAAGCTATTCTAACAAAGTCGTCCAATACAAATAGACCTTTAATAAAATACGTCTAAAAATAAAGATAAATATGCACCGCTGTTAAAGTGACTCATTAGACAGAAGTTTCTTTGCTTAGGCCTGTTTAAAAAAGCACTGAAATATTTTACTTTAAATAAAAATTAGACTTATGTAAGCCAGTAGCTCAAAGCTCTGTAAATGAATTCACCGACTTGAAAGGCTCTAAAAATAATGTTTATTGAGGTAGGTATGTAAAAACTTTTAACTAGCGTCACTGAAAGTGTCTATTTAAATGTTTTTAGGTTGTAGGTTGACGGCGCGCGTAGGTACTAATATTTAGGACGTTCTTCAGAGAGTTCTTATACTATACAGGACAATATAAATAGTTTTCGTGCAATGAAAACACACCGGGTACTATACATATACTTACTTTATGAACAACAAGATTATTTACTTTAATAAATGACCCGACCTTTCATAATTTCATTACGAATCTAGTACAGTTTGGCTTTGACTGCAAGTGTCGTGTAGTGAACTGGTTACCTCACCATTACGTCAAGTGTTATTGACAACACTTTGTTTAATCCACAAATTTTTAGGGCGTAGTCCAAAATATTTGTTAAGCCAAGCAATTATTCTAATGATGCGGTTATATTTAAAAAGTATCTATATTGCAGTAGGGTATTTGCGAAAGCAACGCAAACATCTCTTAGAATCAAAACATTTTCGTGAGTACCCAATGTCCATGAGTAACATATTTGCATGATATTGACTAAAAGCTTTTCCATCAAATATATTGAATAAAAAATATACACGCATTTGGTTGTATCGCCAGCAACACCACCTTCGTAAATAAAAATCCCAAATTTAATATATATTTACTAGACAACGCAGCGCCTAACAGAATACATTAGGTCTATTTAAGTATCACGCGCGGCGAACGGTTGAATTTATACACGTCTTCAAATGGAATCAGACGGCATGACATTTAATTGAATCTTTGAATAGGAAGGACGATCGAAGCATTCGGCTTACGGCCATCAAATAAAAAAACCTATACTCGATTGCTTATACCCGAAAACGATAGTGTGAACGAGGCACAGACACTTTTGTGAAGTTGCAAATAGACACCGGCATTCGTTTCATAGTGTGGACATGCAACATGAAGTGATATGACGACGGGTCAATTTTGAGTTACGTCGAATATGACGACACGGCGACGATATTAATTAAAATGGCCTGTAGTCACGCCAAAACGAAAGGGGTTGCTTATCTAGAACCAGGGACTATCGTGGACACAGATTAAAATTTTCGGGCTTTAGAACTCTTTCAACGACATTTACTGTAGCGTCCAATGCTTTTTCTTTTGTTGTCGGGTTGGAAAATCCTCATGGAGTACCTCCGCTCTGGGGGGGGAAGGGCGAAGGGGACTGTCAGACTCTTACTGACTAAAAACCAACCGGTGTTCGTCATGTACCCGTGTGTCGGAGGGTTGGGTATCACCGAAGCATTCCTCGCTACCCCACGACGGGTATTGGCCCGCCAGATGGTCAGGCGGGCCCCGAACAAAATCCCCTTGGCGGCGGATGTAGGTGTTGGGCTCCGCCGCCAAAACACTCAGCGGCCGCAGAGGATAGGGAGGACGGCAACGCAACACCGCATCTCCTCTTCCTCTGCGGCCCCCCGCTACGCAACAATGGTGCGCCCCCATTTGGTCGCGGGAGATAGGGCGCGCGGCAACGCAACTGACGGTCTGGCCACGGACAATTCGCTCCAGCGAAAATTCGCGCGACGCGACCGGCGACGCGACTTGCGACTGAATCAAATGTATAGAAATGTTCTAAGCATACCACGCGCAGCGGCGACCGGCGACGCGACCGGCGAATAGCACCGAGCGGACCAGCGGCGTGTCGCGCGACACGTCGCGCGACCAAAACAAATGTATGAATTAGTACGGCGCACGCCACGGTGTCGAGCGGTAGTCGCGGCGACTAGCGCCGGAGCTGAGTCAGTATAATTTTTTAGTTTATTTCTCCACGAGCATGATATTATTCTTAGAATTTTTAGTTAGGCTAGCTATTTGGAACGTCTGGATGTTATCTACATCTACATAAATGTTTACAGTATAAATAAAGTTGAAGTGTCTGTGATTTCAAAATACCTAAGTAAGTTTTTAGAAGTGCATATACCTGGTTAGTTAGATCACACTTACCTACATTAGCTTTTCCGTATTTTAACTCAAAACTCGAGTTACAATACCTACTACAAGCGTCGGCTCAGTACGCATTCAGTAGGTAACTACAGAATGTATACCGAAGCGCCTTGAGTTTGGTATGCAGTAGGTTAGGTGGGTACCGAGCCTGACGCTCGTAGGTATAAATCACGTTCCGACCGTTCGTATAAAGCTAAAATACAGTACCTATAGTTTTCAATACCGTGGTTAGGTACACAATATCAAGTCTGCCTCTGTGATCTTGCGGTAGTGTAAGCGGATCATGAGGTCTCGGGTTCGATTGCCGGGTTGAAACAAATGTTATATTGCCACCAAAGTCCGTACAATGTCGAGCTAAATTTCATAAAAAGATCTCAGCTAATGTCGTCTCGCTCCTGGTCTACACTGGTCGCGGCGGCGAACGCGTGTGCCCGTGGCGTGTTTTTCGCGTCGCGCGAATTGTCGCGTCGCCGGTCGTGTCGCAGGTCGCGTCGCCGGTCCCCGTGGCCAAGCAGTGACTTGATTGCGAGGGACAGAAGAACTGTCCCTCGCACCCGCACCATTGGACGCATCCTGCGCAGGCCTCCGTCAAGCCCACGCGGAGCGTCCACTCCTGGGATCTCGCTTAGCCTCACCGTGGGTGATATTATTTTCCTCGTAACATTGTACCTAATAATTATTTTATACATTAAGAAATTTTGCCTCAGGAATAGAAGAATTAAACGAGTAATCCCGTTTCTAAATGAGATAAACTTTGTGATCCACGTCTACATGACATGATCAAAGCAAGACAAAGCGTACAAATTTTACATATAATATTTATTTTAATACAATACCACAAAGGGATGGGTACGTATTATTTCATGCGGAGCTGCGTAGGCGACCCTCTTACCTATCCCAACATTGATTTAGCTCGTATAATACAAAGGAAGTTAATTTCAAATTCTGTAATAAATCCGCAAAAATATAAAACTCCATCTAGGTTCATAACAATTTTAATCCACCTTACAAACTTTGTCGTTGAAGAATAAACACCGTGGTACGAAAAAAATTAAATCCTCTTTCCTTTGGCGCGTTATCTTTGGAATCGTACAATATTCAGATGGAGTAGGATTTGTGAGTTTAACTTTTTCCAGTTATTATTCATAAATGCAAAGGCGCTAGATATTAGGCGAACTCACTTCTGAAGTTGAAGGATTGGATTTGCGAGTTGGATTGGATCTTGTCAATATAACATTGAACTGTGGCTGATACCCGCCTTTGATGCGATAATGTTTTATTTCGTTGCCTATTCGCGCTCGGATATCATTCGATTTGTCAAATATACGACATCGAGGTAAAGTTGTTTACGGTTCGCTTTGTGTTTGTGAAATAAGGGTGGAACTAATGTGACTCTAATCGGAACCCTTTGTCTTCAATTCAACACCTTGTTGACATTACGTTATCTATTCTAAATTTAGGTGACATTTCAGCCATGCGAATGAAAATAGTATATTCAGAATATGTAAATAACATGTTTTTGTTCAAAGTTAATATTGGACGAATCGGGGTTTAATTGAGAACCTTTTATTATTTAACAGTTTTATCTAGGTTAACGTTAGGTTCGATTATATGACATAAATATAATTATTTTCAGTCATTATATACCTCCACTTCCTTTCAGTCTATAGTGTACTCACGCATATATTGCATTTCGTATGAAATCAATAAATAAGCACTTCAAATTCTAATTACTATAAATGACTTTCATATGCGACAAGAATACAAGATGAGTAGTAAGATATCTGACGGTTCCAAATCAAGGCCCAAATTAGATTAGAAGGCGGACCTCGGGCTCTAAGGCAAAAGTTTTAAATGCAATCGGGATATCATTATGATGATATTGATTATGCTGAATTTATTTAGGTACATTTCATTTGCATTTGCACAATAGAATGTACTTCTTTACAATGTACTTGTTTTTCTCCGCGACCAAGCTCGGTGCAAGACGAGCGAAACGTCGGCAACAAATAGGTATTTATACCTTAAATAAGTTAAGTTAACGCGATTAAGACCCGCTAAATTATTTTGTATGATGTATACAAATCGCGAAAGTTTAAAATCGATTAAAATAAAGGTTATCCTTGACAAAATAATGTACTGCGTTCTTAGTTGTATTGAAAGGTTGAGGCAAGATTGTATGTACTTATTAATATGCAAGTAATGTTAAACTCAAGTAAAGGCCAACTTTTAATCTGAATAAATAACGCAGTGCAAGTGTATCCAAAATGATACAAATGGGAATATATCCATTAACGTGAGCTCTATTATTCACAGAATCCGTGTGCGATATGGAACACATAGGCTGAACAGAATCAAAATGGACGAGTTGATGCGAACACCACGGACGGCCATGGCTCTACTGTTGATCTTCGCAGGATTAGGAGCCGTCCACGCTGTCAAAGTTGTCATAGAACCCCTGCCCAAAGGTAAGCGAATATTAATTCTAAACAAGGCATGTGTTCAACTGATTTCCAAACGAACTAATATTGGCAAATGATTGTCCACTTTATGATAGCAAACAAAATTATGTATTCTAATTAGATGTGCAATGCTTTTCAATTGAACAAAGTTAAGCTAAACTTTTTTTATGTAAACATCATTTGTCACGATTCGTTCAGAAACATAGTACCAATTTTGAAAATTGCAATCGTAGAATGAACATAAAAACAAAGAAGATCCTAACCTGTCGCAAACTGTGTGTAAAAAAGAATCGAGCGGCCAGTACTAATTTAGTTTTTTTTTAGTAAGAAGAGTGAGCACCCCTAAAGTTCCTCCCCCAGATGTCGGCACGAGCGACTTCTCCTTAGTTTCGTTTAATTTCCTATCTCTCTTGTCGTGACGTTTATTACGGAGTAGCTCACCCACACCAGGGCAACATCCAACCTACTTTTGTTCGCGGGCACTAATAACCATTTGGAATTAATTTTTATTCGTAGCTCTTGGCTGTCTATTTTCGGACTGTGCCGCTGCGACGCTTTATTGTTTTCGCATTAATTTACAGTCCACAGCTGCGGGTAACGCGGATTTCTAAGGAGTTTTTATCCGTGCCTTCAGTATTCTTTCTTTTGAAAGTGAGAGCTCCTATTAATATTAATTAAAAGTTTGAATAATTGAATGGATTGGGAATTGTTCCTCGTTGTTGGGTTTTCACTGACAGTAAATCACGGCAATAATTAAAACTCGAGAGATCCAGTTCATTATTCAGTGTTTGTAAATGACAGATTCTTACACCTGAAATGATGAACATCATTATGGAATATTCCTTTCCTTGTAATAAAGCCTTGTAAAAAAATAATAACGTAATAGTGAGCGTAATATCGTACACGCGCTAGAAGTAATCAAGTAAATAATGCTACCGACCCATAAACAACTCGAAAACAAGTCACGAAACGAAGGTACAATTAAGAGCTCGCAGTCGGCATATAAAACACGAAGACGCATTCTTTTTGCAATGTTTCAGGTAATTAGAGAGGCAGAAAAAACGTTTACACATAAAATTCTTTATTGATTTACACAAACAAACATGTTGACATTGTATGTGTGAGTTTGTTTGCACGTGTGTGTGCGTTTATATTGCATTTTCAGTGCAAGTCCGTGAGGGACATGGTGTCATTTGTTTAGTCTTAACGTTCTGAATGGGGTTTACGAGCGTCAAACAGTTAAATTAAAAAACGTGAAAATGCGTTTGCATGCGTGATACTGCATATTTTATTTTCACGTCCATTTTGTACGGGTAGTGAATGGCCTTGATGGCTAGAGTTTTATTTGAACGATGCATGTACAATTTTATTTAAATAAGTAGGTACATTAAGACTGGCCGAATAGAAACATCCGTATTTACTTTAATGTAATATTTTTATTAAATTATAAATAGTAGGTATGAGCAACAGTGACATGTTCATCATGCATGTTGTAATGGACTCTCCCCCGAACCGTTACAAAACGGATCAAACACGCCCAATTTCGAACAGAGAACCGCAACCTTGTGTGGTTCAATATAATATCTTTTGTACAGCGTGTTATTATTTTGATTAAATGTTATTCGTATCAGATTTATTTATCTACTTATGTAAGTGTATTATTACGCTTTTGAATCGCATAAAATGTATATATAATAACCTAAATATGTATTACAAGATGGAAACCTTGCATTAACATTTTAAGCGTGCGGTTTTGAATAACATAACATGAACTGCAAAGCATTAGATTTCATGAAACAATTCGTTGTAACAATAACTTTTACTTAACTCCATTGTGTCAGACTGACGGTTTCGAAAGTGTGGAGCAAACTAGAATTACATATTTAATATACATAAATATAATTTTATTTGGTATCCTATTTTGACTAATGCTCTATACCAAAAGCACTAATAATAAAATAGAGTTTCAAAGATTACCTACGGAATTATTAAGTACATTTGCATTTCCTAATTTGTGATGATGTTTTTTATTTGTACTTTTTTGTATTAGCTACTTCGCATAGCACATTTGAGCGGTTTCTCGCAAGCCTGTGACCCAAATCTTTGTTAGAGAACAATGCAACAAACACGGTGTTGCATCACACTACGTGTGAATTTTCAGTACACATTTGCATGTCTGATGCGGAACGTTGCAACATTGTATACTGCATACGCAACGAAAGGACATCGGCCATTTTTGCACTCGACATATATTTGATACGAATAGAGAATTTGAATTCAGAAAATCGTAGTTTTAAGAGGGTTGTGCTTTGAAGTTCTCGAAAAGAAATAAAAAACAGGGAATTCTGTTTTTGAAAATATTTAGTTGAAGAATTATCCTCGCAATATTCACGTTTAGTTTAGTTCCAATTCGAAATTAATTTGTGTGGCATAAATACATTTTAAAATGGTTACACTATATTAAAGCAAACATCCACGAGAACATAGACTTTTTGTTAAAAGGAATTTCTACTAAGTACCTTAGCGACAGTTCTGTCAAAAACAAATAATGTCAAATCCAATGAGCGCAAAGGGTACATAGATATGTGTCATTGCAAAGTAATATGTCAATTAATCGGGTTTTTATCGATATATGCGCTGTCAAAAGTGTTTTGTGGTAGTGAAACACGTCATACGCCCAGAACGTCAACATTTTACGTTAATCCGTTGAAATGTTACATTCTTGTGGTTAGCGGGCGTTTATCAGAGGATAAAAAATATTTTTTGGATGTCAATAAGAGGTTAGTTTAAACATAAAAGCAAGTTTATGGTGACGCGACGCTCGTCTTGCGGCCGGCATCTCAGAAAAGCGGGTGCGGCAAACTATTATTCTCACAGAAGATTCTTACATCTAATAAAAATAAATAGCTTCTTCTGACGAAGGTAATCCCAAATGTTATTTTACCGTAACTTTTGTTTAAGGTCATTCTGATGTTTCATTCATACAGAACGTAAGATCTACTTTCCTAGAAATGTTTAGTCTGTAATATTATTCATTTGTCGTATTTTTTTATATTTTAGGATAGTTACGTGTAAAATCGGCAAATTCATGGAAATACTTCCGGAGTATTCGACCACTCAAACACAAAATCAAATATGTTTATTTTTTGTAAAAATAGATCATTTTTGGTAACGACAGAAAGTCATATAAAAAATATAAATTCAAATACATAGTAGCATAATTGAGTATTGAAAAAAGAAAACGACTGTTTAAAAAGTATAAAAGTTCACTACAGCATAAAATCTCAAACTGTTTCAATCAAAGGTTGTGAGGCCCTGAATGTGTATTTACAAGAAGTCATCTTCTCGCGGCACAATCTATATAATAATATATATTTTTATTAAATATTATAAAAGTTAAGTTTTATACCATGATATTAATTATTATTTTTGTTATTCACAAAAGGTTTGTTTTCAAACAAATTAAGGAATGGTGATTTGTGAATAATAAAAAGCGCAGTCGAGTTTTTTTATAACCAGTTAAACTCAACAAAGCAACAACAGATCAATCGAAAAACTACACAAACCTTTATCATTCCAATTTCCTACACACCCGCAAGCAATTCGAGGCGAATCTTCGTAGAACAAAGCAACATGCATCAAGTTGATGCATCACCATATGAACTTGTCCCACACATCAGCATGTCTGCCGCCTGCAGCGGTAGATCTACGGCTGCCAATTAAAAGTATAGATGGTAACATGCCAGCGACGAATGGCTGGCCCTGCCGGACACGGCACGACGTTTTATGCTGCCCGCATCCGCTACAGGGTGTGCATATTGTGAATAGTAGGTATATTTGTTTGGATCCTTTTGATTTGCGCGACACGATTGCGACTGAAGTGTGAATGAGGTTGATTTTTGATTAACTATGAAGATAATTATGAAGATAAGATTAACTGTGAAACTTGCTACGTGCTAACGTGCCTAAATGAGTTAGAATAATACTGCCTGAACAAAATCAGCAAGATATATATTTAAAAAACAGCAACAATTATGTTATTCAATACAATTAATTATCACTTACATATTTGGTAACACATCGTGGTTACATGGTATACTAATATCGGTACGTATATAACTAGATATTATGTTCAACTATGTTTAAGAAGACTATAATTTTCATTTGCATTTTGTTATGAGAACTATGTGTATTAACGTAATTCTCATAACAAAAAAAATAACATTTACAAAAATAATAAATAATAACTATTGTACAAACCATAATTTAACTTAATGTAGAGTATAACTCAAAACTTACAAGTATTTACAATTTAACCGTCATTATCTTTTCAGAATTTTACCTCATTATAATATTTTGTGAAATTGTATGACGGTTATTAGAATTTGAATATTCAAGCATCCCTTTATCGAATTAGTCTGGAGAATTAGTAATGCAATCATATCCATTAACTTTTATTTACATTTTTAAGCCTCCTGACCTTTCGAGTGAGTGAAATTAGAAGAAATCAAGAATGGTCGATCCATCTATTAATTTTCACAAGTGCTTCGAAAGTAGAAATCTTTATACCGTTAATTTTATCATTACTTAACATTATTAAATTATTCTCGGCTCCTTTCTTTTGCGAATCATAAAACGTAAATCTAACAAAGATTCTGTGGCCTTTTACTTAACTTTTACGACAATGGCTGAGTTTAACTGTTAAGTTTAATTACATTTGTACTGTTCTGAGCATTTTCATGGTTTGCTTTCACATTTTGCTTACATTGTTTTAAGTTGATATTGAGTGTTCGTATAAAAGATACGGCCACTTCACTTCTGCTCGCCCTAATTTGGACACTCGCTATGAATACAAAGTCACTATTTTGTAATAGTTGCCTCTGTGTAAGAACATTCAGTTTGATGTCTAGCTTCGCGAGGCTGTTCTAAATTTTAATTAAATTGCTTGAATTAATAACTTTGGCATTTATTTATAAATTTGAGTAAAATACATATTATAATTAATTTATAATTTAGAGCTTAGATAGTAGCCAATTACTTGTCTTTTAATATTATATTATATACACATATCGACCGCAAATCCGTGATCAAGGTGTACGTTAAGATTACAGTCTAAAATTGTACCTGTAAAATGAAATATATATAAAAGTAATGTTAGGTACCTATTTAAAAAAAAAATCAATAGAAGTCAACACATATGCCTTAAAGTATGTTGCGCATCGCCATTAAATCAAATGTCAGGGAGCATAGTTATATTATTACCATTTTTTTTGTTACCCGGTTTCAAAAAATATTTGTTAACATTCTTAAGTATTTCCGATGAAAAGGTACACACAGTGTGTTTAGAAACACTCTGTTTTAGTTTACCGAGGGTCCTTGTTCACCGGGGTCGATTTGTGACACCAAAACAAATGACACGCGCCCCACGCTCGATTGACGACATTGACATGACTGAAACTGCACCAACTAACTGCTCAAATGGACACAGACTAGAATAAAAATGTTGACGCGAAAATTGTAGTGTGTATTTTAAAACGTACGCAGCCGTAAGCGTTATAAAAAGATTCAAGTCTTGAATAATTTATTGAAGGGGTATTCTGCGATAAACAAGCAAGCGGTCCTCGTGAAATATTCCTTATATGGTGGTTTATCCTCGATGTGCGTAGTCTACCACTTTCTAAATAGTTATAGATAGCTCTATATTTAGACTTCAGACTCATTTGTTCTCCTTCTCATTTCAACTCTACCCTCCCTACGACGTTGCTGCTGAATTATTTTATCTTATTCTATTTCCAGCAAAGTATGTACATACATATAATTGATACTCCTAGTAGATCCGAGTAGGCCATTTGCTTACTGACTTGAAACTCAACCGAATATTGCTTGAGTGCATTATATTTATTAAACGATGTTCCAAAAGACTACTTATTTATAATTGAGTTCATAAATTTACGTTAACCTACAAATTTCTTAGGAAATAAAGAAATATTTCTAAACTCTATCCAACCCTTAAGGGTAAACGAGCGCAAAGATAAGAATAATAATTCTTCCTCTAAATTGTATCCCGAAAAAAGAAACAATTTATTTTTTAACTTAATATACTTAGACGAGAAACGTTTTATCATTTCTGGCAGAAACATCATTGTCTGATAACATGAGACTAACTGAGTAGTCGGAAAGAATAAATGTTCCCAAGGAAATGAAGGTTGAAATCTGTGCGAAGAGCTCCCCTGGGTAGCTGGCTGGGATGATTAACGTCTTTTACACAACTTAGTGTTATTGTCTGTCGCACAATAACAACTAAATAGCTCCTCTTATTTGCTTTGGCCGTGTACGCAAGGTAATTACTGAGATTAGAAGTAATACGTGTTTTTACTGCTAGTTACGGAGCAGGAATGGGCTCAGTGTGTAAGGTGACGCTACGTACGTAATTTGAAATAATAAAGAGTTATTTATATTACGCTGCGTATTGTTTTCATATATCTTAATATATAAAATCCTTGCGTTACTGACTGACTGACAGACAAGCTACAGCCAAAACTATGGGGCGCAAGAAGCTGAAATGTGGCATGTATGTTCCTTGGGGATCGTAGGGGTGCACTAAGAAGGGATTTACCGAAATTTCCACGGGAACGGGCAAAACGGGTAAATAAAATGCGCAGGCGTAGCTGCGGGCGATCTCTAGTCTTTACATATAGGGCATTGTCAATGGCTCTTCTTTTTTTACAAGTGCGTACATATTACGTGCCTGCAGTACTTTTTCATGAACATAAAATCATTTAATATTAAAACTGTTCTCAAAAGTATCTGATCGATTTCTAATAAGCGATACTGTTTAATTATTCATCTTTCGTCATTCTGAGCCATGAACACTATTTTCAATTTATTTCGAACTAAGCCGAGATCGGATTATAAGCCAATTTGAATACATTTCGTAAGGAAATAGACAATAAAGCATTATGCCAAGCACACCACAAAGAAACTATATTGAGCAATAATGAGATTTCTGGTTCAAAGAGACGCAAAATAAATCACTGTCAAAGTTCAAAACGGTGAGACAAAGAACGTCTAAAAACAATACGAAAAGATCTCATTTGAACCCCAAATACGTTTCCGATATTCAATAAAATGCCTCAAACGGGATCACATAAAACTCCTATCGAAATTGCGTCGCACATAAAACGTTTAAATATCGATATGCAAACCAGTTTTATACTAACCGCCGAGAAATCGAGAAGTATCGATACATCTCTTTATTTGCCCTATCTTTTGTAGTTGATCAATGTTTTTAATAGTCTCTTTATAGTTTGGTATTGATTTCAACCATTTTAATACTTTTTGAATACATTGACTTGGATCTTCCAATAATATTCCCGTGCCGCATTTTTGTCGATTAATATCTAAGATATTTCTCGAAATCCTTTATTTTTATTAGCTGACCGAAGTGATAATATTTTAATCAAAATATGAAGTTTAATTTTCAATTGATATTATCGAATATACCCATATTTACATTTCCCGTTTACTTTGTGTTCTTTGCCCATATACGTATTAAATCCTGCGATATTTGAATAATCCACATACATGTTTCCGTGATTCAATTCAGGCAAAATCTTCGGCCGATCGCACCGCCATGGACGTCAACAAAAGGAAAAACATGATGTTAATCTCAAATCCACGATGTGAAAACATCTGTTTTCCCGAAAGCGAGGCTATAAAATAGAAAATATGAGGTGAATTTTTCATCGAACAAGCTTTAAGGCGTGTAAGCTGTTTTACATATTTTTGATGGCGAAAGTATTCGATTGATAGCCCTTTTTTCTATGAACATTCTTGGAATTATGATTTGAATAAATGGGTTACGTAATTTTTATATTGTGTCTGATGTACTATGGAACGAGATGAGTTTATACGATATATAAATTTTCTATATAGCAAGTCGCTGAACTCTTCTTAAATCACAGGGTCGAATTTGATGATATTTTCTGCGTATTTGAGTATGTAGGTCCCTGGAAGGATAGGATTTTCAATTAGATCTGGTAGATAGCGTTCGATTAGAAGCTATAGAAGATAATGCCGCTAAGACTAATTATTTTGATTTACATTTTTAGATTTATATTACGTTAAAATTTTGATTTATGAACGTGTCTTCAAGACGACATTGTTCGAGTATAAAATTCTATTCTAAAGTCTTTATCCGCGTCTTGACCACTTATTTGATCATTTTGAATAAATATTAAGTAAATAACTTTGAACAATATTTGCAATATATCGAACTGGCAACTAGTTTCTATATGGTAGCCAACCTTTTAAGCAATCACCTGAGATTGCTTATATGTAGTTAGATGACTTGGGTTGGGTTACGACGCTATAAGCTTACTAAGAGATCGATTCCCAATATATAATTTAGGCAGTATATCAAGTAAAAGGTATAATAACATCGCGGAATATAGTACATACGATTTCTGATACACGATATTTTCCTTGTTTCGTGTAATATTATCACGTTGTTAGTGAAGACTTATGAAATGTACTTTGGACGAATTTATTTTTTGTGCTCTCGTGTTCGTGAAATAGGATATAATAGTATTATTATGAGCGTTGAGCGTCTTATGTTGTTTTTTTCAAGTAGCAGTGCCTCCGAGATACTTCTTAAGAGATTTAGACTTTTTTCCTTGCCTCATTTTATTTTTCATTGCTCTTTCTGAATACGAAATGTACGATTGTACAATAAGTTTGAAGTTGACTATGGCAATAAAACAGCTATATATTACTTATTCGACCAAGATAGAAATAACTTTTTTTTTTATTAAAGACAGTAAGTATAAGAATAGTCTTTTTTGTAATATAAGTGAAGAATGTAAGGGAGGGGTTATTAAGAATCTGGTGAATGAGAAACAGGTACTATCAGACCTACTATTTGGTCAGATTTTTTTTAAGGTTTTTAAGGCTGATATGCGATATCAATGACAATATATATATTTTAAAATTTATCCTAAAATCACTCAGCTTTTTGTTCGTGGCAAAGCCTAAGTATTCATTCAGTACAATGAAATTAACATTTAAAAGACACCCAGCAAAGTTTTAGGAGAGAGAGACCTCTCATGAACTTAAATCTCCATTATTTTAATTGACCAAATATTTTGAGTATCATCAAGTTCTCTTTTAATCATCTGTATAGCTAGATAGATTTTCGAAATAAAGGGGGTACAGACTGTATGGTATTGATGAATATTGTACTTTAATGGAAGGGCAACAACGTAACCCAATTTAACCCTAACGTCTTTATGGATATGTTAGAGTTAAATTGAGTGACCGTACCTTTTTAAATTGTATCTACCGTTAAGTTGTTCGAGAACCCGACATTTAAATGACGTATAGACTTATATACACTTTCATACTGTTAAAAGAATGGAGTCACCTAGATATAATTGCTGTCAGCGTTAACTACAGTAAAGTGAAGAGAAAATAATACAACGATACTAAGTTGAAAATAAATATTACATATATCTTTAATTCAACATGTATCTGAAAACGACTACACTTACTTATTCCTATAACCTGGCGTATTTTTCAAACGTGAATTTACACAAAGAAAGTTTTGATTCGAACAACGATTTCTGAATCACACTTTTTAGGGTTCCGTACCTAAAAGGTAAAAAACGGGACCCTATTACTAAGCCTCCGCTGTCTGTCTGTCGGTCTGTCACCAGGCTGTATCTCATAAACCGTGATAGATAGAAAGCTGAAATTTTCACAAATTTTGTATTTTGGTTGCAGCTATAACAACAAATACTAAAAATAAAAAAATTAAAATATTAAGGGGGAGGGGGAGTCCCAAACAATAAACGTGCTTTTTTCGTATATTTTGCTGAAAATTACTAACAAGTAGACGCTTAAAATTTTCACAGAATATGTAGTTGTTTATTACCTTTCAAAATAAATAATATAAAAAAATAGTATGATAAAGGGGGGCGCCTATACAACAAACGTAATTTTAAGCATTTCCTTACTCGATCAAAATAAACAGGTAGAAACTTAAAAAATATTTAAGTATACATATAACAGACGTGATTTTCTTTTATAGATGATGTTACGGACCCCTTCGTGCGCGAGTCCGACTCGCACTTGCCCATTTTTTTATTTTGGGTATGGATCTAAAATACTTAACTCGACATATTCAAAAGATGACTACTATACGATAACATACCATCTATTCATTGCAATGCATACTAGCAACGCTCCCATCGCACCATAATTAAAACAAATCATTCGTCAAAATATCAACGCGATTCCTGATTAACAGTTCACAATACTAACCAATCAGTATCAGCAAACGTTGTTTACTCGAAAACCGTTCACACTGCAAAACTAACCACGGTAATAGGGGCGCATTCTGTTAATATTTACGATCACGTAAATCAATACTGGTCACTGTCCACGTTAGGCGATTTATTCGATTTGCGGCGAACCCGTCGACTCGCAAGGGGCTCTTAACGTATTCTACACAACACTACCTGACCGTCCAATATCACTGGCGATCTAACCGCTTGCGAAAAAGGAGCCAGTTCCCTTGTTTACGCACAAAATAAAGTTTTCTTCTCATTGGCTCGGAGATAAAGAAGAGCACAGATTAAATTCGGCTCGTGTTTGCAGACAGACCCTCGCGCCCCATGTAAACGACCCTAGGTAAGGAGACAAAATATCATTTGGCATAGCGTAATGGTTGCTAAAGAAAGGTTACTTTACGACTTCTTATTTGGCGTCTTGTAATGAGTTTCTTAACGAGAGGGGCTGCAGTGCCCGCTTTGATTTTTAAATGATTTTAAATGTTAGCAACGATTTTAACGTTTACTTTTGAGCTTTGCATACAGTTCGGCGACCCTCCCGCCATAATAGCTGAATACTAATTCGCAGGCATAAGCACAACAAGCAATATTAATTAAATTTTTCTCCCTTCTATTGCAACTGATAGCAATCGTGTAAAACAGTATTTTCTAAAGTAGTCTCATTTGCGTAAAATGTTAGTGTACATCATTTTGTTATCATTGCGAAATATACTTTAGTTGATTATATGTTCAACTCACATCGCATTAACCGTGCCTTATAAGATAAACAAAACATATGCGATAAAAATTTCAAAGTGAAAGGTTGTTGAAAAATATATCAAAATCTATATACCTATTACGAAACGTGATTCTCTGCCCACAACATCAAACAAATATATCTGACACCTGTAAATCAAATCCGCCTAACGTTTTTTAATGTTTAAAATCAAATGCTGACCACAAACAAATATTGTTACACTTTCCACACCTACACGCAAACTTTCATTTCATTGCGTAGGTTTAAAAATAAAACTGATCTGTGGCGTCATAGCTAGGTATATAATATCAAAAGAAAGGAACCAACATACAAAGATACCGAAGAGCAAAAACTTGTAATTGGCTGAATACACATAAGCCTATATGAGAAAACTTTTCTAGTACTAGATTTTCGAGTTTATGCCAGCCAAGTAGGCATGTGACAGAAGAAAGGAGTGCAAAGCTCTTTACCCGCTACAGTTCGAAATGTTCAAGTAATCCTGTCACTTCGAATTTGGTTTCCAGTCGGAACCCACGTTACCTACTTTTACGTGGAAAATACTTTACCGAGTTTATGGAAAAGTCTCTCAACAGCCAACAAAGGAGCCCCCGTTCGTTTGTTTATGTATTCATTAGTTTTGGAACAAGTAAATATGTAAAGCTTTCGAGAAATACTAATACCGTTTGAATTTGGAAACTTATTTTGGTATTGTTGTCGACCCAATTTTTACTTTTAAGGCCTTGTATTAAAATACTTCCAGCCAATTTCAATCACTTTTCTAGGTACTATAACAAAGACAAATATTTTGTAGACATGTCTCCAGAGATTACAATTTTGTGTAATATTTCAGGGTCGAAAGAAAATAAATAATAGGTCCAACTTACTAGTACCTGTATAGCGTATTTACTTAGCGAATAAAATAAAATAAAAAGGTATACTTGTGAGACATTAAAAATAAAAATAAACGTTCGAAAATCGGACTTCAAAAAGCGAACGTGTGTAGTCGTACACATACATAGCTACGTATGTATGTGAGGACGCGAGCTCTCACGTTATGATCCCACGTCTCTAGAGACCGCGACCCTAATTGGACGTGGCCGGCCTCCGGAATCAACTGCCGATTATTTAATCTATGATACCACGTCTTATTCAACTTTTATAAAGCTTGCACAAATTGGTTAGCTATTACGCCAATTGTTTTGCGCTGTTTTTTATAGGTTCTGGTTTGAAGTTGCTTTTTGATAGGTTGCGATTTTAAAACTGTGATGTGGTTGATAGCTAGAGGTCACTATTTCGTTATTATATACTTACATAATAATATAATGTTCTACGTAGCAGTAAGGTAATGTCATAACCTAAATTATGACCGATTTGTTTTAGTTTATTTAATTGAAAGTCGTGATTTTTATTTATTTATTTAAAACTTTATGCACTAAAAGTGTACATGGGTGGACTTTATGCCATTAGGCATTCTCTAACAGTCAACCTTTAGGTGGAGCAGAAATAAATATGGTAGGTGCATTGTAAGCTGAATATAATACATATATAGACCAGATACCCAATTTATTAGGTAATACATAATTATATTTATACCTATAGTCGTCAGATAAATACTGCAACATATGAATAAGTATATATAATAAATACATATGATATATATATATATATATATATATATATATAAATAAGTACAATACATATAAAAATACATAATTATATAACATATATACCTACACATATATACGATATACTATAACTGATGCGAATGATGTGCTGATTCCCTCAATCTATTAAATAGGAGCTCTCGGACTTTCACTTTAAATGCATAACGGTTAGTGAACATTCTGACTTCAGGAGGGAACCTATTCCAAAGCAGTACAGCTTGAACTATGAAAGAAGAATTGACAAAACCAGAAGTGTGTGTAGGACAAGCAAGAAGTAAATTATGAGAAGAACGAAGTTCCCTTTCATGAGTAGAAGAGAGATATTGAAGGTATGTTTTTAGGTAATCAGGAGGAGAAGGGGCAGTAAGAATAGCAAAGAGAGTAGTAAGAGCACGCAAACTCCGGCGTTTACGTATGGGTAACCACTTGAGTTCGGAACGGAAAGCAGATACGTGATCATACTTATGAAGATTACAAATGAATCGAATGCAGTTATTTATACGTCGGTCATATTTGTTGAGATGTTCTGCATTCAGGTCATAATAGCACACATCACCATAGTCGGTTAAGGGAAAGATTAAGGTCTACACAAGCATTGTCTTGGTTTTGGGAGGCAGAAAATTCTTGAGGCGATATAAGGCGCGGAGAGTACCGGTGACTCTCTGACTAACACTAGTAACCTGGGCTTGCCAGTCGAGAGCGGAATCAATGTGCAATCCTAGATCTTGCACGACAGGACTATACGGAATTATTAGCCCATTAAACGTAACAGGAGGCAGGGTTGTTATGTCTAGTCTGCGTATCATGCATTGACTGCCTACGATTATGGCTTGACATTTGGCGGGATTGACATCAAGGCCGAAATCTTTGGACCATGATTTTATACAGATATGACTGATTCACGTTAACGTCCTTGTCGACACATAATCTAAAGATGTAATTTCGGGTTACCACTTAAGTAACATAAGGTTAATCTTATATTTCTTTAGGTACAAAAAAATAACACGTAGGTACCCAACTTATCTTCAAGCTAGTTATGCTAAATATTACGACGTAGATGTTTAAAAGGTTTGCCAATAACTCTAATTTTAAATGGTCTAATTTTAAATGTATGAAAAGAGTAACTAAAGTCGAAGAAGCGCATGAGGTTTGTAAGGATAGAAACAAGTGGCGTTCTGTTGCCTCTGCCTACACCGATGGGCAATAGGCGTGAGTATATTTATATGCGTGTTTAATTGTCTTGGGGACATGTACCTGAAATAAGCGTCTGATATTTCGATACCGTTGCAAGCGCCATGTCTATGGATAAACTTAGGTAGGCTTTCGCGCACCACATTTAGAGCCTGCTAATACAAATACCATACAGCCACACTAAGTGTTTCTGTTCCTGTGGGTCGGTACCCACTGGTCCCCTAATATTCGTCCCCCGGAATAAAAGTTGTAGATTGGTTGTTTGTTGTAGAAAATTTAGGTGCCCATTGGTACCCCGGTAGGGGACCAGATTATTTTAATTATTTTTGCAGGTACCCACTCGTACCCTGGAATAAAATTAAAGATTCGGCACCTAATCAGGTGCGTTTTGGGCACCTAATAAAAACATTTTAATTTTTAGGTAAAAAATATTGTCATCGTTGTACATTCGTGTACAATATTGTTAAGATATTAATAATTAAGTAATATCAATAATTTAAAGTATGTACTATAAAATAATCAAATTATATTATAGTATATATGGACTCTCATCGAAGTGGCTAACTGTATTGTTGGCCACTGTTCGCATTTTCCCGGAATTTTTCAAGGTGCAATCAGTTTGTTTTAAGTTTAGTCGCTAATCTAAGCGCAGTTAACTGATAGACTCTCGAGTAAAAGTAAATATTAATTAGTGTGTGTGGTCTGTAAAATTAACTACTACTGAATTAAGTGAGTGACCAAATATGAGTATAAAAACATGTAAGTAGTATTTTTTACACTAGTTTACATAGCTCATATACTGATAAATACACAGTTTATATTTTTCGGAGCTAGTTTTGAATATTTATAGGTAAAACATGTTAGAAATCGATTATATGAAAGGTTATGAGATTCTTTTCTTGTTTCGTATCTACGTCTTCTTTCTCTTAGCGTTATCCCAGTTTCAGTCTGGGGTCCGCTTTCTATTCTAACCGGATTTGGCTGAATATTAGCTTTTCCACGGAGCGACTGCCTGTCTGACCTCCGCAAACCGAAGGGATAGCGATATTCCATGGTTGAGACTAGTGTCAGTTTATTTAGAAGGTACTGAAAACCGGGACCGACGGCTTAACGTGCTCTCCGAGGCACGAAACAAGCGATAATTAACAAAATTGTTTCGTATCTACGTACGTACACATAATCTCTGTCTCTGTTCCAAACCTTCGTCACCCATCTCTGTTCCAACCCTTGTAACTAAACTAGAAAACGTTGGTATAAGAGGAATCCCTCTTAAATTTTTTAAAGACTACCTCACGGATAGACGACAAATAGTAAAGATAGACCAGTTCACTAGTGACGCGGCGGATGTGTCATTCGGCGTGCCACAGGGAAGCGTACTGGGACCTACACTTTTCCTAACGTATATAAACGATCTCTGCAACTTTAAAGTGTTAAACGCTAATATTTTTGCCTACGCCGATGACACGGCTGTTGTCTTCTCTGCGAAAAACTGGTCGGAAGTCAAACTTCACGCAGAGCTAGGTATGGCCCAGATTGCTAACTGGCTCACTGACAATCTACTCGCCCTAAATACATCCAAAACCAATTACGTCTGCTTCAGCATCTCAAATCGTTCGCAACCGGAGGACTTTACAATTAAAATACACCTTTGTAACAAACCTTTTTAGAATACCTGTAAGTGTCCAAAAATAGATAAAGTACCACAAGCAAAATATTTAGGTGTCATAATTATTGACCAACGGCTTTCGTGGTACTATCATCTGGAACACATCACTGGAAGGCTTAGGAAACTTGGTTGGATTTTTAAAACCTTACGGTATGTTGTCCCTACTCAAATCAATAAAAATATAGGTCCGCCTAGAAATCTATTAAATAAAATTTATAATGCAATAGCAAAATCAGTTGTGGTATACTGTATCCCTATCTGGGGAGGTGCAGCTAAATCAAAATTTATAGAAATTGAGCTATAATAAAAATAATGTACCTACTTTAAAAAGTTAGATTCCCTACAGAGAGTCTTTATCAGAAAAACGGTCTGCTTTCTGTTAGGAAATTATACATTGTCCACACTGTTTTAAAAATATTGTAAAGGTGAATATATGTATAGTATAAATCCTGCATATCACTGAGGAATTTTATAAGTTATATAAGTTTCATATAGAAAAATCTATTTACAAGTTGACAATGTACCTATACGTACTATACGTAAAATATTGCTGACACTTCAAATACGTTGCACCTAATATACAAAAACAAAAGTAAATTAAAACAATTGTATTGCGTATACGAAAATGTCGAGAAGTGCGTTATAAAAAGATATCATTTATAAAACAGTTACTTAAAAATCAATCGTACGTGACTGTATGTATAAAAAGTACAAATAAATACGATTTTTTTGATATCTAAAAGACTGATTGTCATTAACAGTTATTAATAAATGTGATATCTTTTTATTTGTTTCATTTTTACCTTTAGTACGTGACTGTACTACAACCATAGGTACTGAAAATAAATATCTAATTAGTAGAGTAAATGGGAAATATAATTATTAAAAATTAAAAATAGAGCAGGGTACAAGTGGGCACCACAAAAATTTGAGGGTACCAGTGGGCACAGGGTCCGAATTTCAGGGGACCAGTGGGTACCGACCCGTTTCTGTTTGGGATCTTGAATAATAAAGGTTACTAACCCGCGGTCTATAAGGACTATATTCCAATGTACTTGAGTTACTTTGGTAAATACTTAGTGTACCAGCTTAGTGATAACAGTTTTCGGGTGTGTATTCACGAAAAGCCTGATTTCAGTTTTCTATTTCTACGCTTGAAAGGATTTCGGCCTGAAAGACAAAAACAGGTCAAGTAAATGAAAAAAGGACAAAATACCTGCTTCGGTAGCTATTTTATTTTGATATTCGGGGGCTATGAATCAGATTTTGTTTTATATTCGTATTTTTTTAACAGTCAAAGTAAGGCGTGAAAAATATATGAGTACTAGAGGACGCCAGCAGCTACGCCTGCATTTTTTTTATTTACCCGTTTTGGCCGATCCCGTGGGAATTTCGGGAAATCCCTTCTTAGTGCACCCCTACGGTCTCCAAGGAACATACATGCCAAATTTCAGCTTCCTACGCCCAATAGTTTCGGCTGTAGCGTGTCTGTCAGTCAGTCAGTAACGCAAGGATTTTATATATTAAGATGATTCAATATATTTCTCGGGTTCGATTCCCGGGTCGGGCAAAGTGCTATTGGGTTTTTCTGTTAGGAAATTCTCAGTAGCAGCACGGAGTCTGGTAATGTGCCCAGTACAGCAATAGGCTCGTCCCCTATTACGTGGGACCAAAAAATGCATGGCGAAATGTGGGTGTAATATTACACCTCTGCCTACCCCTTCGGGGATACAGGCGTGAGTATATAAATAAAAAAAAAGATTCAATATAGTACGATTCATTACACATATTTCACATTTCTAATCAGTTTTAAGAATTTTTGATTTCGATGTTTCGACACTCTTTATGTCCATACATTATGTTTCTGTAAATAAATTGTCTTGTTTACTATTTGATGGGCACATTATCAATATCTTTACTAAAAACGCGACACATATGGCTAAATAGCGACTAAATAGAACTATAGACAGCTGTAATATTATTTAATCTTACTGCAGTCTCAAGTCTTTCAATAATGCGTTGACTTTACTTGTCCTATTTAATTGTATTTTATAATCATGACCGTTAAACCAATCTGAAAAATTCTAAACCTATAAATGGTTCTGATATCGATATAAGTAAGCAAAGCTTGCATTGATCTGCCAGCAATTTTCTTTATCTTTAGCAACACATAAATAGCGTGGGCGTTCGATGAACAATGAATAAGCAATGCAAGTAACAGTCAATTGTTCGTGAACAACTTCAAGTGAATTGTGGCATTGGATTAACTACTCAGCATAACCTCACGAAACTTCGTCTGCCTGAGATCACTCCCTGTAATATTCAATTTAACTTTGACACTTCACCCGTCCAACAAAACCACTGTCAGCTTTTTGTTTTAGGATATCATTTCTCACTTCTCGGATTAATTATAATTTGCGACAGAATAATAATTTCACTTAAAGTCGGTTCTATCTCGGGAGCTCATTTTAATGCCTTGTCGGCGGTTAAGTTTAAGAAAGATATAGTTTAAAGCTAAATTACTTTGGAATGCTTCGGCATATTAAGGATTATGATTCCTTACGAACACTTTAGGGTGGACCACGGCTAATAAAAGATCATGGTGGTCATTGATTCCCAAAGTTATAAAAACTTTACAGTTACCAATTTAAAATTGGCATTGTTCTAGCAATTATACCCGTTCGTTTTCCCAATGCCATTGATATTACTTCCTTGTTTAAATAAGTAGTGCAAACATTTTCCTAAACAAATAGACGAGTGAAGTACTGAATTGACCTTTTGATTTTCTTCAACAGTGCAAACATATCCTCAACTTTGCATATAAACTCTCGAACAAAAGAACATTCCACCAAGTATGACTCTCACGTATTTTACAGAACATTTATCGAATTTAGATTATAATTCTATAACCACATTAAATCAAAGATCACTGGACTCTCGGTCAGACTTTGAACGGAAGCCTAACTTGCAGTATCAGTATTCGATGTTGCTTTAGGATATCAAACTCTAAAGCTACTTTCCAATTTTGGTACTCGTACATAGAGTACCTATTTCAGAGAAGAGTAATCATAAACTTATTTCAAGACTTCTAACGTATAAGTTAGGTAACAATTTCCTAAAGTGGCGACTAACTTTCCTTTGTATGGAAAGGCAAGTTAAATAGATTATGGAATCGGTACATACGATTAACCTTGCTGTAAATTTGTGTTTTGTTATATTGAATTGAATGGTTTGTATTGAATTTGGTGTTTAGATTTGTTAAATAGGATTTATAATTCGTAAATTGTAAAGAAAAATACGAGGATCTCATAGTAAAAGTAACTTTAGCGATCATTTAAAATAGTAACAAATAGAACTACTATATATTTATATTTATATCAACCCTGTATAAAAAAACCCACTGCTGGACACGGGCCTCACTAAGAGAAGGCTTTGTTTTTTCTGGGCAAATATTCATATCTTGTGATTCATTTGAAGTGGCTGAAATTCAAAACTGACAATAATATATTTGTGGGCATTGCTGATTTCTGAATTTCAAAAAAAAATATTTATTTGCTGAATAGGTACCGCGAATATATTTCGTATGCGTATTTCAACTGCCATGAGTTTTAATCAAGATTTTTTTTCTTTGAATCAGCTCAATAATGTTCTCATGAACAAAATTGAAAACATTTTGACATCTCATCGTTAACGTTGAATTCAGATATCAAACACAACATATTTGCATTCAGTGATCCCATGTTTAGATCCAAGATTATGTGAGCACAGATTCTGGTGATTATAATTGTTGGTTGGTCTGGTTGTGATTCACAACATTTTTGACAATTTTTTAATGAAACATGAAAACACCAACGTATATTATGTTTACTAACATGTATGTAAATAAAATAAGCTATGATATCAAATGATATCAAATATGTTTATTACAAAAAAACATGTATATTACATACTAAAATTGATTTCATTTCAGTGCCAGTTTTCAATCACAAGATTATCGAACATAAAACTTTGCCGAAGGTTAAATAACATGATATAATATTATAACTATATAATACAATATATTATTACTTTCCAAGTCTAAATATAAGAAAGTTTCGAACCAATCACTTTGATTGCTTTATTGTATTTAGTCCATTCCTTTACCACGTAACGTAATAAAACTTCTAAGTAGTTAAACAACTCTAGTAAATTAAATAAAGCTACTACTCGTCTGTGCAATATTAAATTACTATTCTATTAAACAGTCTTGAGTAAAGAATGGTATAATATTCACAAAGTCCAGAAATTAATTAAGAAAATTTGTATTTTTATAACTTGAAAGGCAAACCTCCTTCTTTACCCTTTGACCATCGTGTAGTGCGTCTGACAGGCAATTTTCTACATTATTTAATGTGTTTAATCCATTTTCCTATTATTAAATATTCGTTTTGTTTTATTCGTGTATTATATAAACTTTATATAATACACGAATAAAACAAAGCTTTATATTATAAAGCTCTGGATGGTGCGGTAGAATGTTAAGGACGATGGTTCTATAGTCTAAACAAAGAAATGGAATACGATAACAATATGGTTATGACATTTGCCGTGAAACTCAGTTTTTGTCACGAAATGAGGCATGTTCTATTGGCATCAGCATCAGTCTATTTACCGTTATACAGCCGTACGTTGCCAACAATAATTGAAAACGTAGACATTTGTATTTTAGGACGATGTTACTAGATAGCTGAAACACACTAAGTTAGATTGGCGTTTCTTGTTTGCAGCTAGGCTTGTGTTTACATAAATGGAACGAAGTGGCAATATGCCTGGTAAATATTAGATTCGTTTCTCTTACGATGCCGACGTATATCAGGCCTTATTCCTAACCAACTCCAGACTTGGGGTAGTTGTATTTATAAAATCGGAAGATTACTAATTGACTAAGCATGAAGTCTCGAAAGTTATCTCTAAACCTGAATAGACTTATAAGTTTGTAAACGCGACTTAAAAAATAGGCAAGAAACTCTCATCCGGAGACGTTTCTTCTCATCCTTTCTTTATTTCTCCTTTAGAAACTTGAGAGTGAATATGCTATAGGGAAAGTAATGGAAGTACTGAACTTGGATAGCTTCGCCTTTTTCTCAATTGTCTTTTTTTAAGCAACTGTAATATGATAAATAAGATATTCTTCAGTTTTTGTCTGCCAACGACTGGTGGCTACTTGACATATTATTTGTCATGGTAGATCAGAAATCAGATCAGAAAAAATAACTTATGTAATTTTAACGCTATTCTTAATCTAAATACTATCGCTAGACATCATCAGCTAATGCTAGATATCATCAGCACTATTTATACAAACTCAGCCACTTCTGAGAACAAGCTTATTCTTTCAAAACGAATCTTACAACTGCTTTTTGCTGTACCAGTATTTTCATCCAAAAATATTTTATTCAACTTACAATATAAGCTCCATCTCAAGTTACTTTAACAAGTAACTTCAGCTGGTGTTATTCGATGTGACATTAAATGTCATAAAAGTACTTATTCTGATTACTTTCATTGGACATCCAGTAAATTGATTGGCACAGACTTTTCTTTTCTTACATTCAGTTTCTGTGAAAGCGGCCGACAAAAAAATCTTTTTTGTATTTTCCGTCAAATCAAAAGTAGTCAACCAAGTAACAGTTAGAAATTCCAATCACTTCGAAACCCTTCAATGTCATTTTGTCCTTTATGCCCGGTGTCAATGAATGAGAGATCGATAAACATAAAAAATGTATATTAATGCGTGGTTGGGACACATTTCTCAAGGTAAATTAGGGAGACAACTATGTATTAATGCAAGGCGTAACAACGTTATCATAGTGAATATGATATACATTCTTCCGTAGTATCCTGCTCGAGACATGATGGACACAATAAGAACTAAGGTAGATTACATTACAAAACAAAGGCGAAATAATAATGTAGTATGTAATAAAAGATACTAGATCCGTGAATGGAGACCTGGATTAAGTCATTAAAACTATTTTACTTGTTCTCTAAGGTGATTTATCTTATTTCGAAAATTGTTCTAACAAATTCCATAAAATTCTATATAGTAAATTTAACAAAGATGGCACCAAACCTTAAATCATATTTACTCCGTTTGATAGTAAGATTGAAATAGTTTAAAGCCACAGATCACACAGTCATCTCTGTTAAGCTGTATAAAATTAGAACGAACTATAGGCAAATCATCTGAAAAAGCAAGAGTTGCGTTTATTCCGATAGGTAAGAGCATTTCTTAGGCACAATCTTTATTTTTGCGTATCGTTCTTAGTCACCATGATAGTAACTAAAATATGCAAAAATAAAGTTATTTAACAGAATTTACTGTCTCTAAAACGGAAGAACAACTATTATTCCATTTGACCAAACCTACTGTTTCGTTGTGTTTCTTTATAACAGTTTTTAAACTTGTTGTAAAGTTAATAAAAACCGGTCAAGTGCGCGTTAAGCTCAATGCCGGGTTCCGTAGTTGCCCTCAGAAAATACTTATATAAGCACATTATTCATTCTACGACTAGCAACAATTAGTTGAACTTAGTCGACATAATATACTCGTTGACCTGTAAAACCTACTAAACGGAATTTTCTGTGCAAAATCCTTACTTATAAGGATTGCCAATAGTTATAATGATTTACGCAAATATTACAATTTAGTTGGTAGGAAACGGATATCTTATTAAAAACGTGAAAATTCATGTAATGCCTTAGAGTCACGTATCTATCGATAAGTCATAGAATATAATAGATTATTCAAAAAACGTGCTGTACACAAAAATTTGAAGCTTTGGCCCAAGTCTACACTTAACATGCCCATTTTCAGTTTTTGTTGACTTTATACGCCAAGATTAACTGTGGCTGTAAAATTTTACTGAAGGCTTTCTGTAATTTTCTACGGGTCTCTAACGGCCATTTTCAATATTCGATCCATACATGGATTTTGAGATTCGAGATGTGTGTTTGACATATGTTGAATGGAGCTTATGTCAAAAACGAAACTAAAATCTACAGATCTATCTATAGTTCGAATATTGAATTCCGTAGTAAGTCACCTTTGTGAATGCATCAGAATATATCAGTAGATATCGCTTTGCATTGTGACAAAAATAACACATTGATACAAAAAGGCACATTGTGATAGTGGTGTTCCAAAGAAAACTATGTTATTGTACAAAGTTATTGAAAGTAAATTTCATTGTGTTTGTTAAAAATAAAATAAATTGCGCGCTCTGTGCAGTACAAACAAGCTTATAAAATGCGGAAAAATATGTTGGTTACGCCGGCCAAACGTTGTGAACTGAATTAGCTTCTCAGTTCTTACTTTAAGTAGCTTTTCAATTTATAATCTTAATAATAGTTTAGTCAAATGAAATAGCAACAGCAGCTCCTGCGATAAAAGTCTGTTCGGTTTATTGTTTCCAATATTAAGTTTACGATTTGTTGGGTCGTATGGTCCGTAACCGTTCTAGGAGTTTGTGTGTGAACAGTTTATAGTCCCTTTAAGCTATAAATTAGTATTTATGGGTGTAATTCTTTCTTGATCAATTATCCTGTGACTTCAAAATTCATTTTATTTTTGGTGACGCGGTTAAAACACCTACCACTAGAGGCATCTCGACTTCTACACTCGGGTGTATAAAGCATCTCGACTTCTACACTCGGGTGTATATAGAATGATCGACCGAGTTAGGGCTAGCGGAGGAGGTGTTTAAGACTACCCTAAAGGTATTTGCAACCTACTCCCTTAAATCATCTCAATGTCTTTAACGGCCTATTAATGTGGCAAGGTCATGCTAATCGCGGTTAGCAAACTTTACCGTGCCCCACCCAGGTATTTAAAATCCAAAAAAAATCTTTGGATATTAATGAATAGTTATTTTTCTATGTCGTCAAGCATTTTTTTACCAAATAATAAAACATTACTGAATCAAGAAGTTACTCTCTTGACTCAAAAGTTGCAGCTTATATTTCACATCTAACAGGCATTACACAATGTGAAATTCACCGGACATACCTACTCAAAATACTCGCAGTAGTACTTACTTTATTTGCTATCATATTGAAGCCCGTAGCACGTACTCGGATAGTAGATCGAAGATATCTGTAACGGATGCCAGGAATCGAACCTTTGCTAGTCCGCTACAGTGCGCTGGTAGTGTGCTGCTGACGTGTGCCTACGACGATGCGTGTTCTTCTATGTGTGTGGACTGTATGGCTTCGATGTGTAAGGGCTTCAGAAATGAAACATCTTCATACGTTGAGAGCGATGCTGTTCAGGTGTGCGGTGCTTGATGGTTACAAGATGGTGGTTGAGACGGCAACAACTGCCCGAATTGGTGGTCGCTTAAGTACCTCGAAACTTTACCTTATCGACGACCATCGCACCGAACACGTGCACAGGGAATCTTTCCTTTATTTTTATTTACAAAACAGTACAAATGTTACGTATGTTTAGATCCTATTATGCATACATACATGTTCTATACATCGTTAGATAGGTCTCATTAAGTTCTATCTATTGGTATACAATACCTAAACCTAACTATTAGCGTCACTAAGTTATTCCATAAAAACTCCCAAAAAATGCTGCCACACAAGGGCCCGCCCACTATATTTTCTATTGAAAAACTATCGTATACTAAATTTATATATATAATTTAGGTAGGCCGTTGTGTGCAACTATATGGGGCATCTATTAAAACAAACACCATGAAAATATCTTTATTCAATTCGAGCATATGACATGATAACTTTGAAGCATAAAAATTTTACAGAATTTCTTAAGTAAATACTATCGTAAGTAAACAAATTTTATAATAAACATACGAATGTTTGTTATTATGCTTATTTTAACTATATAAGGTAATAACTAGCAATAAAAAGGTATCTAGACATGATTTCAAGTCTATATGAAGCTAAAAAACACTTATAAAACTATAATACGAATATGTAAACAAACAGCTGTTTTATGAAGCATTAACTCTTATCTGTCACTACTGATAAGGCTATTTATGATTCGATATCTAAGGTCCCTATGGTTAGCACAAGTTTAAGACTAATGTTCATGTATTACATAGTTGTTATATATTAGCAATCTAACCATTTACACTATTTTAGCTATTTTATAACGTTTTGACACGTCCGGGAACCGAACCCGGTGTACCGCACGATTAGATAACACTGATTTTAACGATTTTCACTCGCGGTTTCGAATACACTATTCACTGTCATAGTTTTAATGTCTGTCGCGAACATCTCTCCCGCCGTGCAGCAACGCGCGCGACCCGTCGCGTGGCGGTGCTGCAGAGCACCCGGTGAGCGACGCCTCGTCACTTGGGCAGGGGGACCAGCTTCTTAGCCGGCCGTTTGAGGACGCCTGCTGCTGTGCGCACCTCGACAGTGCGTATGGCGCCGTCGGCGCCCGGGTAGACAGCCACAACTCGACCGCGCGGCCAGGTATTGCGCGGGAGTTGGCCGTCGGCGATCAGGACGGGGTCGCCGACCTCGAGGTTGAGCCCAGACCCATGGGGCTCCCGCCGGTGTTGCAGCTCGGGTAGGTACTCGCGCACCCAACGGCGCCAGAACATGTCGGCGAGGATTTGGGCGCGCCGCCAGTGCTTGCTGCTGTTGAGGTCAGCCTCGCTGAACTCGCCCAGCGGAGGGAGGCGAGCAGAACCACCGAACAGGATGTGGTTCGGGGTGATGGCCTCGCTGTCTGCTGCGTTGACGGAGACGTGTGTGAGGGGTCGACTGTTTACTGTGTACTCGACCTCACACAGTAGTGTAGCTAGGACTTCTTCGTGCGGATGGCGCTCATGAAGGACCGTATAGAGGGCGGTCTTCACGCACCTGACGAGGCGCTCCCATGCGCCCCCCATGAATGGCGCTGAGGGGGTGATGAAGCGCCATATGATGCCACGGCGACTCGCTTCCTCGGCGACGGCGTCTCTCATCTCTCGGTCGGCACCGTGCATGTTGGTGCCGTTGTCCGAGTAGATCTCTGCGGGGCAACCTCGGCGCGCTGCGAACCTGCGCAGCGCCAAGATTGCGGAGTCGGCGCTCAGGCTGGCGGCGACCTCCAGATGTACTGCCCTGGAAGTGAGACATGTAAACAGTGCCACATAACGTTTGTGACGCTGTCTACCGACGGTTACGGAGAGCGGCCCGAAATAATCAAGACCCGTGTAGGTGAAGGGCCTCTGATGGTGAGCAAGGCGCGCCTTTGGATGGTCCCCTGTGGCTGGCTCAGGCGGCTGTGTTTTTCTAATGCGGCATGGTAGACATCTATGTACTATTTTCTTTGTAGTCGGCCGCAGACGAAGAATCCAATAGTGTTGGCGTATTTCATTGATTACCAACTCTGTACCGCTGTGATGTAATTTTCTATGCGTCCAATCTATGTATAGCTGTGTAATACGATGATCGCCGTCTAAGATCGGCGGTCTCTTTGTTTGTTCGGAGATTTCTTCTGTAGCTATTATACGACTGCGTAGAGTGATAATTCCGTTGTTCATCTCCACGGGTAACGAATACAGGCGGCTGTCTCTGGCGACACCTCCTCCGCGCCGCAGCTCCCGAAGGTCGGCGCCGAAGGAGTCCTCTTGTACCGCCTTCACAAGAAGGTCCTCGGCGCCGCGGGTGTGTTCTGCGGAGAGAAGCACGAAGTTTCGGGAGTCGGCGGCTGGACGAGGTGCCGCTCTGCCCGACTTGATGTTGTGCTTCGTCTTCGTCACGTGACGCCAATCTGGATCCTTCTGTCTATTTTTCTGCGTTCTTTTATAGAGAACCTTCTCTGCGGTTTTCTTACATAATGCTATAAATTGTAGAACTCTTGCTGTCGCTCGTAAGAGCCTCTCCCATTTGGAAAATCTATACGGGTCCGGTACGGCTTCTATAATTCTATGTGTTTGACGTTTCTCTACAGCTGTCAGTGTGCGCTCTTCGCCTGTCACGTCAGGGGCGATGTGCTTCTCTACGGGCCATAGTGACGGGTCTTCGTACAGGAACGACGGTCCGGTGTACCACTCGTGTTCGGAGTTAAAGCTGTTTGGCACGTCGCGTGTAGCCGCATCCGCCGCGTTCAACTTCGTAGGTACCCAGCGCCAATCTTCAACTTTACTATGCTCTTCTATGGCGGCTAGGCGGTGCGCGACGAATGGTTTGTACGCCCGTGCTCCTTTTCTTATCCACGTTAGTACGGTCTTGCTGTCCGTCCAGTACACGACGGCCTCGGGTTTGACGTGATGTTCTTCTATTACCGCTTGAGCGACTCGCGTACCCATGACGGCGGCTTGCAGTTCGAGTCTCGGGATTGACACCACCTTAAGCGGTGCCACTCTCGCCTTCGCCATAACGAGCGTCACGTGCACACGCCCATCTGGTGTAGTCGCTCGCCAGTACACCGCTGTTGCGTAGGCCACTTCACTGGCGTCCGTAAAGACATGTACTTGGAGTGTACAGGCGTCACTGTACCCGGGATAACACCGCGGGATGCGTATCGACTTCAACTGTTCTAAATGCTGTATCCACGATGCCCATTGCTCTCTGAGGCTTTCGTCAAACTTCTCGTCCCAATTTGTACCGAGTCGCCAGGCTTCCTGTAGTATCTGTTTGGCTCGAACAGTCACGGGCGATGCGAGGCCGAGTGGGTCGTATAGCGACATAACTATTTTCAACGCTTCCCGTTTCGTAGGCGCTTCGGTGCCGATGAGTCCGTCTGGAAGCCGTGCGAGTGTAAGGTTGAAGCTCAGCTCGTCCGCGCTCGTTTTCCACATCAAGCCGAGAATTTTCTCTTCTTGCCCCTTGCTGGCGAGGCCGACTGTCTCCTGGCGATGTTGACTTGGTTCTATTGCTTCGATGACGTTTCTAGAGTTCGACACCCATTTCGTGAGGTGAAAGTGCGCTTGTCTGTGTATGTCTCGCACCCGTGACGCTATACTCGTCGCTTCCTGTTCGTTCCTGAAGCTGTCCAGATAGTCATCCATGTAATGATTATCTATGATGGCTTCTGCTGCTTCCGGGTACTCTTCTGCGTGCTTGCGAGCGTTCCAATTCTTCGCGAATATAGCTGTACACGGTGAGCTTGCGGCGCCGAAGATAATGGACTTCATACGGTATTCCTGGGGCGGTCCCTCCCGCCGGTCACCTCTCCACAGGTAGCGCAGCGCGTCTCGGTCTTCTGGGCGTACTCTCACCTGCATAAACATCTCTGTTATATCAGCTGAGACGGCGACGCGGTGTCGACGGAACCTCATCAACACCCCCGGCAACGATTGTAGCAAGTCCGGCCCCGTGAGCAGGTAATCGTTGAGTGACATACCTCTGGTCTTCGCGGCGGCGTCGTGAACTATACGAATCTTCTCAGGCTTCATGGGGTTGTGTACATCGAAGTGAGGCAAGTACCAAGTCTTCCCTGGCGTACTATTCATGGGAGCTTCTTCTGCGTATCCCTTTTCTATCAGTGAGTTCATCTGTTCTGTATATCTTGTTTTCAACTCTATGTTTCTATCTAATTTTTTCTCTATGTGTGCGAGCCTCCTTGCCGCGTTCTCGTAACTATCTGGCATGACGATGTCTTCTTGTTTCCACAGAAGAGCCGTCTCTATATGTCTATCTTCTAATTGTTTCGTATGTTTTTCTAACATATCTGTAGCCCGCTTCTCGGGGTCCGAGTTCGGTCGACGTGGGTTCACTATGAGCGATTCTAGTGCGAAATATTCTTTCAGTTGCGCTTCTATGTTTTCATCTATAGCGGAGAGACCGTTGACGAAGTGTACGGTGTTTCCCAAGGTGCGTGAGCGCGCGCCGTGCAGCACCCATCCCAGCGATGTAAGCGACGCCACCGGTTGATCGTTGGGTCCTCTTCGTACTGCGTTCGCTATGAGCAGGTGCCAGTTGTCTTGACCTATTAGCACCTTTGGCACGCCTATGTCATACACCAGCTTCTTCTTGATGCCTTCGAGGTGTTTGCAGTCTATCAGGTCCTCTTCGGCGATCTTCTGCGGCGACAGGTGTAGGCTGGCTACGGTGCGCGCACACAAAGGCACTTGTTTGCTGTCGGCGCCGGCTCCTCGTATTTGTATGTCTACGCGTCGCGACGTTGGCATGTCGATCGACGTATCGCCTATGGCACGGATCGTAAACGGGTCCAGGCTCCCTTCCGCGCCGACTTCCTTGGCTATGTCTTCGTCTATGAGCGATACGGTGCTTCCGTCGTCGAGTAGGGCGAACGTAGACGCCTCTCCCGCCGGTCCGACTATCTGCACGGGCACTATCTTTAAGTATGCTTGAGCCTTTGCACGTATGCACGAACTGGCGACCGTTTCTTGCTTTTCTATGTTCACGTCTTCGGTCCTATGGGCTCCTCTATCGTAGTGAAGCAACTGGTTGTGTGTAGCGCGACATCCCTCTACACCGCACTTCTTGGGCTTGCACGAGTGTTCTATTCGGCGTATGCGTAAGCAGCGAAAACACAATCCATGCTGCTTAGCTAGCTGCCATCTCTTCTCTGCGTTGGCGTTACGAAACGTGCTGCAGGCCGACGAGTAGTGTCCTTCGCGTTCACATATCCTGCACTTCGCGTTAGACGTGTCCGTATGCGTTCGCTTCTCCGTCGCCGTCGCCGTGTACGTCCTCTGCACGGTGCGTCTGCTTGGCGGCCCATCGGTGATGTTCTCAGCCGGCGCGAACGCGCTACAGTAACGCGCGTACTCTGTCACGAAGTCACTGAATCGGCTGAGGTCCGGCTTCGACTGGCACTTCTCGGTATACGTCTTGTACCACTGCACACGTAGCGAGTTCGGTAGCTTCTCGGTCAACACGCGCACTAGCTCCGCATTGATGAGGTAGTGTTCCTTTTTCAACGCACGAAGTGTGACGACGCCGCTTCTAATCTTGCTCGCGAACGCGCATATGTCCTTAGGTGCTTCGCTACAGCGTGGCAGGGTCCTCAGCTTGTCCGTCTCTGCCTGTGCGATCGAGTCTGGTCGTCCGAACTGCAGCTCCAACTCCTTCATGATCTCATCTGGTCGCGCATGCCCAATCAGTTCAGAGCTAACTGTTTCTAACGCTCTTCCCTTGAGACTTCTTCTCAGTCTCGCTGTATTCTCCACGTCGTTGAAGAAATTCTTGGTGGTGTCGTATATCGCCTTGAACGACAGCCACTCGGTGTGCGCGCCGCCGAACGTCGGTAGCGTCATGATGACTTTCGAAACCGCCGGGTGTGGTGCAACTATCGATGTGTCCGGTGGCTTCCTGTCGGCGAGCGCGGCGATCGCGGAGGTGAGATCCGTGATGAACGGCTTCAGCGAATCACCTCCCTGTTGATGAACGTCCATCTTCTGTGAGGGCGGTCCATCTTCTATATCTATCTTCTGTGCCCCGTCGACGTCCCTCTTCTTAGTGGGCGCCGATACCACTATATCTATATCTTCAGGGCCGGGCTGGGGTTCCGGAGCCTCTTCCAACCACGAACGTATGTAATCTTGCTTTGACTGTCCATCCTCGTCGTAGTCATCGGAGTCCGCCTCCTCTTCAGCCTTCTGTAGTGCTAACTGTGCTAACTGTAGTTTTATCTTCAAAACTTCTTCTCGAGCCAACATCACATTTCTATTGGAGCGTCCCGTAGCTGCTGAGCGTTGGTCGCGTTCCCTTGTTGGCTTCTTTCTATCTCTATTTTCTATTATGCTATGTTGCGCTGTACAAACGCTCGATCTATCGGATGGTTGCAACGTCCTTTCCTTGCCATCTTCATTTTTCGACTGCACCTCTGCTCGCTCCCTTGCGTCTTGAGTGATGTTTCGTTCGTCCCTCCCCGCGGGGCCGGGGGGGGCCGGCGGCGGCGCGTCGCTCCCGACTGTTGTCGACGGCGATCGCGGTGGCCCGTCGTGACGGACGACCGCGGCGGCTGGGTTGCGGGCAGCGGCGGCGCGGGCAGGGGTACTGGAACTAGGCCCGGCGCCGGCCGCTCCCCCGGCGACCTCGGGAGCACGACCTCTTGAACGCGTCGTAGGCATTCTTCAATCCGGCTCGAAGCGACCAACAAATGTAACGGATGCCAGGAATCGAACCTTTGCTAGTCCGCTACAGTGCGCTGGTAGTGTGCTGCTGACGTGTGCCTACGACGATGCGTGTTCTTCTATGTGTGTGGACTGTATGGCTTCGATGTGTAAGGGCTTCAGAAATGAAACATCTTCATACGTTGAGAGCGATGCTGTTCAGGTGTGCGGTGCTTGATGGTTACAAGATGGTGGTTGAGACGGCAACAACTGCCCGAATTGGTGGTCGCTTAAGTACCTCGAAACTTTACCTTATCGACGACCATCGCACCGAACACGTGCACAGGGAATCTTTCCTTTATTTTTATTTACAAAACAGTACAAATGTTACGTATGTTTAGATCCTATTATGCATACATACATGTTCTATACATCGTTAGATAGGTCTCATTAAGTTCTATCTATTGGTATACAATACCTAAACCTAACTATTAGCGTCACTAAGTTATTCCATAAAAACTCCCAAAAAATGCTGCCACACAAGGGCCCGCCCACTATATTTTCTATTGAAAAACTATCGTATACTAAATTTATATATATAATTTAGGTAGGCCGTTGTGTGCAACTATATGGGGCATCTATTAAAACAAACACCATGAAAATATCTTTATTCAATTCGAGCATATGACATGATAACTTTGAAGCATAAAAATTTTACAGAATTTCTTAAGTAAATACTATCGTAAGTAAACAAATTTTATAATAAACATACGAATGTTTGTTATTATGCTTATTTTAACTATATAAGGTAATAACTAGCAATAAAAAGGTATCTAGACATGATTTCAAGTCTATATGAAGCTAAAAAACACTTATAAAACTATAATACGAATATGTAAACAAACAGCTGTTTTATGAAGCATTAACTCTTATCTGTCACTACTGATAAGGCTATTTATGATTCGATATCTAAGGTCCCTATGGTTAGCACAAGTTTAAGACTAATGTTCATGTATTACATAGTTGTTATATATTAGCAATCTAACCATTTACACTATTTTAGCTATTTTATAACGTTTTGACACGTCCGGGAACCGAACCCGGTGTACCGCACGATTAGATAACACTGATTTTAACGATTTTCACTCGCGGTTTCGAATACACTATTCACTGTCATAGTTTTAATGTCTGTCGCGAACAATATCTAAGCGGCCACGTCTCTACTCGTTATCAGTGAAAAGCAATGTTTGAAAACTTAGATAACGTTCAAGTGATTGTCATAATATTTTTCATGAAAGGCAAGCGTATATTATGATATACTATCTTCTTGGGTTTACGCGAATGTTACACATTGAAATTAAACTACAGTTTACGGATTTCATCGCGATATATTGGTTTCACTAAGTTTTTACATTTATATAATATTCTACCACAATCCGAATGATCTAGAAACTACATTTTTAATTTATTACTAGCCGACGTTTCGAATTCTTTACAGGATTCATGTTCACGGCAGACTTTGGTGATATTTGTATTTTTCTTGAATGTATAAGATTATATATATTGATTAATATTATTTATTCCAGTCTGATATTCAGCTGAGGTGCATTCTGATGCAACATTATATTAATCGCTTTGGATTGAATAAATCTGATCTATTTAAATGTAACATTATATTAAAATACGTATCATTATATATACAAAACACATTATATATCATTGTTACAAAATTTCAACGATGGTATATAAATATGTTTTATTGGCTTACTAACAACAAAGTAATGTCACTTCAAAGCAATACTTAAAAAGCACAATGTATTTAAAAAGGCACAATCGGTAGTTGGACGACCTCTATCATCGGTAGGTAGCTATTGAGACAATTGAGGGGTAGTCCATAAAATTCTTAAGTCGCAGATCGAACTGTATCCGACATGGGAGACAGTTTTGGTTTCGTGATTTCATTGCTATTAGGGCGGGCGGTCCGCTCTACGTTTATTGTTCAAGATACGAGTGGATTTGTGGAAGCAATTTCCTTTATACATTTTGTTTTGTCCTTTTTCCTGCAGTTTGATGGTCCACTTCGTGAGTTGTGGCCCTGGTTCGATTTAGCAATACTCCCTCAATCGATACGATACGCATCTCGGCCGCAACCTGCCGTCGAAAAGGAAAAATGTAATTATACAGTCAGATCACGTATAGCATTGAACGGGAACTAATTTAGCACCCAAGTTCTTTGGCAAAAATTAAACACTACCCGCCTGTTTGGTTTTTTTATTTAGAAAAGTAAAACTTTGGCCGTGATTTGAGATTTAATGATGTTGTTTGGCTTTGTAAAAATAAATTTATTCAAACTTTTGATGAAGTTCCTGATTTTATTTTTATTATAAGCTTTGAAAATAAATAATTATGCGGCTAAATTAAACTTGCGGTAAGACGAATAAATTTGTGGAGTTAGCGTCGTCAACATTTTCAATCCAATAATTTCAGGCTAAATTAAATCGTACCTACTTTAGTGGAGACTATTTATTTGAAAATAATTATTTATTTTACATAATAAAATGTGGTATTATAAATCAAACACTTTGATCAATAGCCAAGTCATTGACCGCAATTGTATGCAATCTCCAAAATCTTTTTGAAATTTAACTGTCAGCTCCCAAATTTTCTTAAAAGTAATTTGCGATTGACTTGACTGCACGGTTGGCGTAGTGGTTTAAGCGGTCGCCTCGCCGCTTGACACTGCGCCGAGTGTTGTGGGTTCGATCCCCACACGAGGCAACACTTTGTGTAATTCACAAATTGTTGTTTCGAGTCTGGGTGTTCATTGTGTCCGTTAGTTGTATGTTTGAAAAGTCCCCCGCGCCACAGGATTTAGTCCTAATGCGGGAGTTGTCTTTAAAAAAAAAAAAAATGATTAGATAACTTTATCAAAACACTACTTTTAAACTGCTTTCAAAACAAGTCATTAGTAAATGTATTTTTAATATGGGCTTACGTGTTTTATGCAAATCAGATTAAAATATATATAAACACAATAAACCTTAAGATAGGACATTTTTCTTCTTAATAAGTCAAACAAATGGAAACAGCATTTCCTTTATGAAAACAACATAATTCAACTTGTTTTCCACAGAAACAAATTAGAGTAGTAGCAAAGAAATAACTTTCTCATGAAACGGTCCGGACAAGATAAAAATATAAAACTGTTTACCTAAACCCGCCTTAAAGATTCATGTGGACTTCAACGTCATGCTTTCACTCCCAGCACAGGTAAGAAAAGGTTCCTCCCTTTAACGCAAATAGACATGACATCGTCATTCAGACGTGGCCCGTACGGTTTCTTTTGTAGACTGGCAACTTTTTGTTGCCGTATGTTGATTCAGTTTTATTTTTACCGATGCTAATATATATAAGATAAGTACTCTTCATTGAGTATAACATGATGGGTAACTTTCACTGGTCTACAGTATATTATTATTATAATTATGTATTTTCAAATGTATGAACCGATCTTAGTCGCGCATGTTATAATTATTTGACATAATTATAATTAATTTGTTTGTTATCACATGCCGACTACACTTGAATCCGCGATTAAGTATAAACTATGGCAAAAATAATGTATATAAGTCGAAAGCTTAAGGCGCTACCTCGAAGGTCAAAAAATCGTGCAGAGGTCATCGCTAAGTGTTACCTATAAAGTTGAATGTCGCACGGTTTTTGACATGGCATGCCATCACGAAACTGTCTGAAATCTTATTTCATTCATAACTCAAGTTATAATCGTTTTAGAAAAAAATAATTAGACCAATCCCTAATAAACTAGCTCTTCTTCCAGTAAGTAGCAATTTCAAGGTGAAAAGTTAAGTATTTTTTTAAATATCCAAAAAAATATTTAGAGAAAGCATGTTTTTCAAATTAAAATTCTATCGAGCGAAAATCTTCCAATCGTGTATCTGTCCAAGCAGTCCCTAGATAAAGACCTGATAAATAATATATAAAATTATCACTTTGCTGGTGTGTCTCACTGTTTCAAAATCTGTAATCAAAAAGTGCATACATTCTCGAGGTAGCGCCTTAAAGTCATTATTCATGTATAAAAATACGTGATAAAAATTTGGACGGCAGATACTACAGAACATATAGAAATAACTACTAACGATTTGTTTACGGTAAAATAAAATTTTAGCTAGCATTTTATAGCTTTATATTCTGAGACAATAGTTACAGCAAACTACAATGACGACGCAACAAAAAGTTTCCGGTATGTATTCCCAGAACTACATTTCGCTTTTATTCATTCGTTTTTGTCAATTCTTCCCTCTACACCCCAACGTTCGTCCGAGCATTGCCTTACTTCGACATTGAGTGTTCTGTGTGTTACGTTGCTACGGTACGTGTACGTGGTAAACTGTTTGTGTCCATTCTTGTCTCTCAAGGGTTTACTTACTAATGAAACGGCTTAGAGGTGTCGGTTCAAAGGACGATTACGGCTGTCAATAATAGTAACCGTTTTCACCATTGTGTAGTTAGTAAATTACTTTCTGTTTACGTTTCGGCAAAGTCGATAGTACCATCTTAAATATATTTTTCAGAACAGATACATTTTTGATTGAGATGACATCTAAAGTTAAAAAATGCTTCGAGCCCTTATTAATGTAGAAGAACCACCAAAATACTTTCCAATGAACGTCAAGATCTTACATGTATTATTATATTTATCTGTGATTAATATTTATCAAGATGTTAAATGTAAAGTATTAGATAATTACTGAAATATTCAGTTTTCAAATAAAAACAACGTTTTAGGTCAAAAACTTTAATAAAGTAATCTATCACTAAGTGAATATCGAAAACACTTAACAATTTATTGTAGCACTTTTCTTTAATAATAAGGCAAACATTTATTATCCAAAAATGCTTTTCCAAGTGTAAATTCAATTACAATCAAATATTGTTCACTGTCTGGTAATGAACGTGTGTAATTTTCACATTCAAAAACTAAGTACATCAAAAGTTATCTGTCATTCTACGTTATCTTGGACCAAGGACATCTTGACGTACTTCCTTTACCTTTAGAGGTACATAAACATACAAATAGTAGTACATACAGTATGTAACAGAGATCTATACACTGGAATTGAGATCTTTCTGTTATGTCATACACCTACTTACATTTTTTGGATTTGATTTTTCAGCCATTAAAGCTTGACATAAAATTGAGACCCATATCAATACCGACTACTCATATCCCGACCGACATTACCAACATAATACGAGTTAAATCTTTCCAATCTATAGAAGAAACAAAATCAAAAAAAAAATATCTTGCATTGCATCTGGACAAAGGCTGTTTACAGCAGATCATTCGTTCTAATAGCTTCAACTGGCAGGTGGATTGATGGTCACAGTATGGTGAAATAGTGGTTAGGTGGACGTTGCGTTCGATAATTGCTTAATCGTCTTATACGATACCCAAGGGGAGATTGGACGATTGTATTCAGATTATCAACCAACCATTAAGTAGAGCATTAACTAACTTCGGATTGACTATATACTACTACTAATATATATTTGTATAATAATAATTACATTATTTATATATTCAATGAGCAGCGATAGCCAAGTGGAGAGACCGACAGACAGCTACGCAGGGAGTCTCGTGTTCGAATCCACGGCACGCACCAATGTCTTTTCGAAGTTAAGTGCGTATTAAACTGTTAATTATCGCTTGCTTATCGGTGAAGGAAAACATCGTGACGAAACCTGCATGTTCTCCATAATGTTCTCGAAAAACATGTGAAGTCTGTCAACCCGCAGTTGGCTAGCGTGGTGGACTATGGCCTTACCCTTCTCATAGTGAGAAGAGGCTCGTGTTGGAATTTGTTCATCTTCGATAGGTATCAATAGATATGGTTTTGTATAATGTTCTTATCAAGAGCGCTTACCTATCACTACGTCACAACACCATGTAGTGTCCGAGTTTCATTCCCATACCATACAAAAATCCAATTCTAGGTATTAAAGACCACTATTCAATATTTTTGCGCTCTCTGCGACATTTAAACTTACAAGACTATTAGCCTCTAAAAATAAAGATAAAAAGCACTAGGGTAGACCGAGGCGAATCGGATCACTTTTTATTTGAGGACATAAAAATCATACTAAAGTGTAATATATGTAACTTTAATTGCCAAATCGGTAATCAGTAATTATTTGGCTACGCATTAAACATTTCGAAACTCAAATTACTCACAAATTGTGCAAAATTTTAATCAAAAGGTAGAAAGAGAGAAATATCCGAATCGCCCCTATTAGCGGAGCGAATAGGATCATACATAAAATTTAGATTTTTATGAAATATAGGCTTTTGTATCAAAAGCAATATTAAAATAATTAATAATCAGAACAATATTATTTACTAAAACACAAATCACATCGATACGGGCCTTCTTTCCCACCCAGATCAGCACTTTTTTCATGGCACCATTCTTCACATGATGGTGGATGAATGATTTTTTTTATCATTAAATCTTTGTGCTTCGCACGTGAACTGATGATTTTTATTCAAGGTGTTCTTTTATTATTATTCTTCTTCATATTTTCTTTGGTATTCAGTCAGTTTCTCTTATTTTCACGGCTTTTTCGGCAGTTTTAAGTTTCTTCTTAGCATCTCTTTCGTAAAGATTAATCTTACACTGGGGTTGAGTCAAATGCTATATTGGTTTTATTGTCTACCACGTATCTTAATGACTTCACTGGAGAGAGAAACTATTCTTTGTAAATTCGTTTATGGTAATTTTTAAATGTCAGCAGCCAGACCTAAAATTATTTCTTGGCCCAGTACTTTGTTTGGGGCTATAATTTTTATTTGGGGACCATTCTTCTGGTTTTTATCTTTATTGTTTGTCTTTTATATGTGTGAACCATCTATGATTGAATAAAAATACTTAACTATTGTCTACTGTAAAATAAATGATTTTAAATAAGTGAGCCGAATCGCCCCATATTGAAGACTTTTGAAATTAATATTTCACATATTAACCTATAATACTGTGCTTAAAAACTGAAATGTTTTCTAATATAGACCTATTCCCAAGCTGTTTAAGATATAAAATTCAAAGATTTAACACAAGTTCTTACATTTACACCAAGAAATAGTAAGCATGTATTTTAGATGAGTGCGAAAATTTTAACGCACACAAAAAGCGACTCACTGGCAAGCGGCGCTGAAACCGATGTACTAGTCGTATCGAAACGAAACCGATGGCAGGAGGAGCAGGATAGAAGTGGCTCGTGAGCCGCCAACAGCTTGCGTTCCGTATCAACGCTTTATTAAAATTATTCACAAATTTCTTATTCTGATCCGATTCACCCACTGATCCGATTCGCCTCGGCCTACCCTATTGGTGTTACAAATGTATTTAGAAAATGAAATGTAAAATTCTAGCCGCTTCTGTATTCACACTTAGACATTAAGGCGCCAATAACCTTTTTACGCCTGTAAAGAGCATCGAAACGAATACATTATTGAATCTTCAATTATTATTAGTTCAGTCATTTTTTATTTAGTCGCCTGACAAATTAAATATTCTTTTTAAAAAGGTTTCTTTGAACTTCTACTGAGAAGCCGAAGCTAAGTTTATGCATTAATGATTTATTACTTGAGGTTTATTGAATTTATAAAATTCTCTTGTATTTATAATTTAAAGCTGTACCTATTTATAAACAACTAGACTTAGATATATTTTAAGTAGTCTCATTTTACTTTTGTTTCATTCATATTTTACTAATCGGACAAAATACATACCTAACTAGAAAGCCTTGAATTAAAAATTAGAAATCGATAATTTGCTTCGTTATGAAAATAACTATCCAGAGAACGCGCGTGAGTAATAGAGCAAATAATAAGTGAGCTAATTACCTACTTCTACTGTTCGGGTGATGTGTGGTCAACTCTGGTGTTGCAGTTTATAGATTACCTCGAAGGCCTCTGACATGGCCCAACGATTATTTTCCTGAGATAAGTACCAGAATCAACGGCTTAACATGCCTTCAGAACTCAGAAGCACGTCAGAGCTCAGATTTAAATGACATCGATAGATATACATAGAAGGCCTATTTATACCAATACTAGAGGACGCCAGCAGCTACGCCTGCATTTTTGTTTTAATTTACCCGTTTTGGCCGATCCCGTGGGAATTTCGGGAAATCCCTTCTTAGTGCACCCCTACGGTCCCCAAGGATCATACATGCCAAATTTCAGCTTCCTGCGCCCAATAGTTTCGGCTGTAGCGTGTCTGTCAGTCAGTCAGTAACGCAAGGATTTTATATATTAAGATTAGCTAATTTCTACCTCTCTATGAAGACAGAACATTACACTTTAAAATAATTTTAGTTTTCAACAACGACGCCCGCATAGTGCTTTTTCTTTTGGCATGTTGACTAAGAAAGACTAGGCGATAATTATTATAACTGACAAATATATACTTAGACATCTCAGAAAGGAAAAGTATTTACCAAAAAAGTTTTATTAAATGCGATTAAAACAATAGATAAGAGTGGATGTGGGCTTAAATTCTGTAAGCAGATCAAAGACATTCAGAAGAGATGTTAAAATAAACCTCAACCAACGACCATAAAGAATGTGTCGAGAATAAAGGATACTATGTCGGGATCGCAGTGTGTAGAAATTCGTAGTATCCACGAACCCTTTCGGGCAACGGATCTACATACATATGGTATAGGTATATATTCAGGCAGGTTCGATAATTACATTAACTATTCAAGTTTAAATTGAAATACATCCACAATATTAAACATGCGAAATATTCTCAGTCTGTTTGATTGTATTTTACGCCTAGACCACTAAACCGAAAGTCTTGAAATTTTGGACGGAATAAGTCTGAATTCTAAATTACTAAAGCCACCATAAAGGGTTAAGGATTATTTATATAATGATGTAGGAAAACATTTCTCCGAACCTATTAAATATGTATTTAATTCAGCCGTATCTAAGAGTAAGACTACTTCTGTAAGCAAATCTTACATTTTGTCTTAAGATCTTAAGCGATAATATTGTTAAAGATTACAAGTATTACAACAAAAGGTCGCAACTCAACAGTCTTAACAACACAGATTTTGTTCGACTTCAACGAACTGACTTATAATCTTAGTTGCCTCATTTTCCCGTGATGAGTTTGTTTTAAGAATGATTAAGAGATGATGGTCTTTTGTATCTATAGATTTTAATTTACCTTAATTTAGTACCTTTAAATACATTTAAGTAATGGTCTGTAGAATATCCCGAATGATAACAATTTGTGGATTGCAGTGTTATCCCGTGTGAGGATTGGACAATCAGCAACCGTGTGCCGAGTAGTGTATACCGGAGAACCAGCTGCTGTAACCATCCCTGCAGTCTATATAATATTTTTTTACAAATGTCTATAATATCATTATTATGCGCTTTACATCCTGATTCCTGGTACATAGGTAATCTGGGTATTAGAAGGTTCTCCTAGATTTCATATCTATTATTTTTTTTGAGATGCAGCATAGTCTTTTTCACCAACAAAAAAGCTTGCCAATGTACTTTGTAAAAACTTCAATAGTCAATGAAGAAAATTCAAACGTTTTCAACATTTTGTCACAAAAATGACTTAGTAATTTTTGTTACTGGACTGAACTGAGTTCACTGTGCAGCATGAAAACTATTGCTTAGAACAAATAGTTCACAATAGTTTCATAAGCATTTAATAGTGACCTCGGCGATTCATTATACAACAGTGTAAGAAATATCATAAATGCGTTCGGTATGAAACTGAAGCTTAGCCAATACCAAATCACACAATCATGGTATTTTGAGTACTTAACGCACGTAGTCGCGATAAACAAAATTCTATGTAAGTTAAGCGAAGCGACGATCAGTTTCCAAGTATTCCTTATCAGAGCGTTACGATGTATCGTTCCAATAAAGCGTAGTCTAGAACGGTGCCATTTGAAGGAATCAATCAAAGCCAAACGTTCGCACAATCAGCGTGCGTGGGACGGACGAGCTAATCAAACTAATGGGCACCGGAGGGCCAGCCGATTGGGCCCGAGCTACTGCCGCAACAAATCACAACAATAACACTGACGGCTGATTGATTACCCCCAGCAACGGACTCAATTCGATCCCTGTTACACCTGATTGATTCTTCATTAACATGTTCTTGGCTTTACTTGTGAACACCGTCTGGAAGATGGTCCGCTCGGAGTTTATGTCTTACTTACCAGTTTATTCGAAGGAGCCTTAGCCAGAAAGCTAATGCATGTAGGATCCGGAATATAAGGAAGGAATAGGAATTTCAAAAATTATAGTAAATTGTTGCCTTCGAAACTACAATTAACAATGTATAATTTTAGAAATTCGTAATAGCATAATTCCTAAATGTTGCCTGAATTAACTATGGCTACGTTTCACTAAAATGATACACTGTTGAGAGTGTCCACTCGTAAATCAATCATAATTACTATTCTACTTACTTATACTTATTGCTGGTAACCATAAAAACAAGTGATTAAACACTAGATCAAAATTTGTTACATGTTCATCCCATGTTAGGGTGCTTAGAAAAGCCTAGAGATGTAGTCATTATACTATCGGCTTTTTATTAAAACACAAACGAATTTATCTCGATATCCTCGCACGTCCACGTCAGTCACACGACACAGCATCGTTGTCTTATTTAATTTGCTAAACTGAGAGCACGGGGTGGAACAACTACGTCATTTTTAGCCGATGAACGGCGGCACGTCAACTTCCCGTCAAGTTAGCGTCAGACCAGCCTCGCTTTCCCATCCAGACATTTATTAATTAGGAAATACGGATGAACCGCTCACTCACACTGTTAAATTGTTCAACAATTGTTATAACAATGTTTAGTGAATGTTTGTTGTTGTAAATTAAGTGGTGACCCCGTTCTAACTTTCGCAATTGGTTTGTGTACCGGACGACCTGTAGTGTTACGTTTAGTTCTAGAAGTGTCCAGTTTGGCTTTAAAGCGGTATATTTATTAATGTTGCTCATAGATAGCGACGCGAACGTAGGCTTTTAACTGCGGTTGGGTTACAGCCTCTAACTGTCAATGCTTGTATGTGCGAATAGTGTGGACCACGTTTGGGTGTTCGCCCCTGGAGCAATTGTTATTTCAGTACGACTATTATTCCTAAGTACCTGGAACTTGAAATCTTGTACTTTCTTAGATAAAACACAAAAATATCCTCTCACTCACCCTAGGGTATTCTCCATCACTTTCTTTCTCTCATTTTCCTTGTCTTGTTTCCACTCCTTCCACCATTTGCCTCACATCCTTTTTAACTATTTATTTGTAAGATATCGAAATATTACAAACATCTTAAATAAATTAATATCTCCGATCATTTTAGCTGTTTTTGTTTCTTTATTTCAACAACTACATCTTAAACTCTAAAAGAAAAACATTACAAACTAAACTACTGGTACTGACCCATTTATAATATTTCTCAATATTTGTATTCACAACAAATAGTCACAATGTGACAAAACACTTCATATCACATTTTATTTAAAATACAACACATTTTTGTATCCATTACATAGACGCAATAATCCACTTGGAGCTGGTGTACGTGCAAAGCTGATAAGTGCTTGCACATAGAGCAATAAAACAACACTTGGTATTCACCTATCGCCCAGAAATAATACCATCGGGCTTAACACGGCGAACAACATGCATTTTCGAGCGACAGCCACTGGTCAGACTTTGCGGATGCGGCACAATGGTACTTATTTTTTTGTCCGACTAACATAAAATCCAAATCAATGGTTAGCTCGACTCACTTTTGTTATTGCTGCTATTATATTCTGGACGTCGCTTCGCTGACTATTTCTGGCTTTTTGGCCAGTTGAGCGGCGTTGGCTTTCACGTAAAAATTCATGAACATGTGAAGTGTGTTTGCGCTAACTTTAGATAGTGCAACATTTATGGTTACGGCATTATACATTCTGCTTTCAAGAAGATTTCCTAAGAGAATGCACCTGTTTGTAAAAGCCCTCGTTGATCAATGTTGTTGAGACAAGTTATATTATAACATATCGTATCAAAACGTAAACATCGTGGAGCACCGCATTAAACTTACCTCCGAGCACAATATTGGCGGACACAATAGATAAGAGCGAAGGACTACAAGTTAAAAGATGATGTTGTCGTCATATTTCTTTTATCGTGTCTCTAAGGCAGGTAACGTCATCTGCCGTACGTCTTACTCTGCAGCTCGTACAAAATGAACCGAGAACAGCTGCTTATTGTATCGCTGACAGCAAAGCCGTGGTACGCTATTGTGGAGCTCCTTCGAAGAAATAAATAATAGCGACTTACTTGATCCTGCGAAGCTACAATGCGTCGTCATTATTTCGCGCTTATGGAGCCACAGGCCTTCTTTTCACTCCATTTCCACGGTCTATGCGACGCCTTATGTCAAAACAATTTAACGTTATACTGTCGAGTACATGGTCTCTCAAGTTCTCAGTTTAGCATTCGTGAAATTGAGCTCAACACGGTATGACGCATTAGTTTCATTATTTTGGTGAACTGTTCGATGTTACAACATTATTTCACGATCTAGTTTTTTCTGCTGTTGCGATTTTTAAGTTTAAGTAAGTTCCTTTCTCATTACTGGTGCTTCAAATTATTAATTTCTGCTATCATAATCATCAATATATTTTTCGTGTCTATAAAAAGTATAGTGGTATAGTAGGTACGTTGTATACTACGTACGTATGTAGTAAGTTGAATATACGCTATTATACAAATAATTATGAAAAATCTGATGACCTAGATGTACACAAAATAAACACCGGACTTCAAAGTGAAAGTCTGTCCCTAAATATCAAACACTTTGGGAAACAGCCTTGAATCTTTGCTTATATGTATATACAGTATACAAATATCTTGCTTCCTGCACTAACAACATCACTTTTGTGTGTCTACTCTTGTGTAAACGTTTTCAAAATAGAAGCCAACGATTTTGCTTAGCACAGGATTTTAGCTGTGTCTGACAAAATGGAATTTACTTTTGTATTCGTTGAAGTGCTCGTTCGCAGCACTCAGTATTTGAGATTCCAAAAGTTAATGAAGTGTACCGCGAACAGTACCCACGTCAAACTGTCAAAAACACGTCATATTTTACGTGTTATTTTTTGTTTTACTAGCGATCGCTACGTCGATTTTGTTTAGGATTTCGAGCCGAGGACACTGAAGGAATATAAAAATTGAATTCGTATTCGTTAAACGTAACGTAAAAAAAGTATACTGTGTGAGTCCATTGCTGTCATTTTGCGTGAAGTTTGACAAAGGTATAAAAATAAAGGGTGTGAACATACGTAATACTACACTAATTTGTATGTTAGCTACATGGGAAGGGATTGTCTGTTGTGATATGGTGTCGCGACGTGTTACCGTCAGGCCTCCAAGCGGGGCTCCGGTTTCGCAGAAGTGTTTCGCTTGACGCTCTCCGATACCCGCGCCGGCTCTGGCTTTTTTATGAAACATGATACCAACAACGTTGGAAATACCATGGATACACACTTGTACATTTTGAATACATATTACACAAATTGTTACGATGATACGACACTCAGCAACACTTTCAATACATTTATTATTTATGCATCGTGGTATTTTTTTTAAATGCGATTTTAATTTTAATGCTATTGACGGATTCTAATTAATCGGATTCTACTACAAAATTATGTAAGTATTTTAAATTTTACTGATCACCTTTCAAAGTAATAAACAATCAGTTAATTAATACTCACTGAGATATTTTAGACAATTAATGTAATAAAAATAAGTATTAAACAAGTAAAATTTATCGGTATAAATTATTTTATTTTGAACTATTGAATGGATTATTTTTGAGATGAATTGAAGCATCTCAATATCGTAACTTGGGCAATGCAAAACAAAAAAATAGTAAAATACGATTATCTAGTAAATAGGTAAACAACATTATAACAAATTATACTTGTTGCACAAATGCACAAAATAATTATAAAATATATTACAAAAATATAATGATTATCAAACCGATAAAAAAATAACAGGTGGTAGCATTCAATAAAGGTATACACTACAGATGATGATGATGAAATACAGGGGTCAAAATAACGAACCCAATTACATACACGATCCTCAATTAAAATAAATTGTATAATAATAACATTGTAGTATAAAAACCGCATTTCGTTAAAGCAGATGTCTTCATTGTGACATGTACAAAAACTAGTAGGAGAGCTGTATGCAAAAAACATTTGGAAATTTTGCAACACACGTTACTTGGCTACACTACCTGCTACTTTATGACATCTTGACGTAAGGATGCTACCTCGGTCGCTGAATCATTTATAAGTTGAAAGTTTTCCGCACCGCTTGTTTCTTTCTTATCTTTATAATTCTCTCCTTTGTTGCTCAAGACATATTATAGCAGCGCTCTTATACAATATTTGCGATTTTTTATATGTACCAAATTAAATATTTGACTAATTTTAAATACAAAATATGACTAGCTGGTACAATATTTTATAATAGTGTGATAATTTGAAAAATGACCGCAGGTAATCGCTTTGACACATTACGGAAACCTAACCTAATGTTATGAAACAAAAATGCATCTAATTAACATACTTATTTTTCCGCTCTGCATAATGATCAGGTGACAACCCTAAAAGCTTCATCTGCCACTTGAACGATCGAAAGGTACGACGGCGCGCCGGTATCAGGAAGGAATGTACAGTGGGTGACTTGAACAGTTCCTGTCCCATTCCCGCACAACCGGCTTTGCCTAAGCTAAATTTGTACTCCGTCTCATTCATACACACCAACCTTTTCAATACTTACCTGCGTAAAATGATATACATCTGTTGCGGTGTCGACCTCTCACTCGCACATGCGCGCTCAAATTCATTGTTGATATACGCGTCTCGCTCGGGCGTCTCATGAACAGGGGGTAGACGGTGTTGGTGCACGTTTGTGTTGGTGTTCGTTTATTTAGTGAACTTGGAAGCTCGCTTTCGTGTTTGTGCATAGGGTGTCGAGCATGATTGTGTGCGTGAGTTGTAGAGGCGCGACATAGCTTTGCCGTCTCCATGACTTAAAAGTTTTGTACGGAATGAGACCAGCGAGCTAGTTCTGCGCCGGCCGGCACGCCTGATGCACGCGTGTGGGACGCTCGCGTCTAACTTCTCCGTCAATCTACGACTACTAAAACTTGTTTTTTAAAACAATTTTATTCAAAGTTTAAGGATTGTATTTTAGTTGGTGACAATAAACAGTTTGCTGTTGAATAAAGTGATTTTGCTTTCATAGCATTATTGTGTGTTGTTTATTTTTTTGTGAAACTGCAACGTGTTTGGTTCAACGGACTACGGAGGAGGTTGGTCGTCGTATTCTCGTGTACAGGCTATTGTGTATCAACCAAATAACTCCGGCTTATTTTGTCTCTTATTCTGTAATCTTCACATCTATTTACTGCAAAATGTTTAAGTGAACACTTAGGATTTGTTGTGTTGATTCTAAAGACAACTGTAAAGCAGGCCAAATATTCAGACATTACCCATCTTAAACTTATTTCATAATTAAATGCAGTAGCAAAAATAGTATTTATGTTATAGAAATAGTTTCTACTTGTCGGAAAGTAACAAAACAACAACAGTCAAATTCTGGTCGCCATGATCTACTGAGAATAAACCTCGAAATATCTATTCTACCAATCATTACAATTTCAAAATCAATAAATAAAGCTGCCGGCCAAACTAACCAAACATTAAATCAAGTCAAAATTCAACAACCATAAATCTCAGCCGGTGTTATTGTGTAATCATATCACCAAATTCGTTTCGTACAACTGGCGAGTTGAACAACCTTAGGACACAAATAGATACAGAACCCAGACAACTCAAACGCACGGCAAACGTCGGCAAGCAAGACTCTCCTGTTAACGAATCATTGTCAGTCCTTCAGCTTCGAAATTATTAGGTTTTTTAACTGGATATCTTATCGAGTATACCTAAAGTCTACATTTCAAGTTTAATCATTTATTTAAAACTTATGATGTGGGTACTAAATTGGTTGACAATCTAAAAACTGTAGACTTGAAATTGCAGTCAATCATCTTTTTGTCTTGAATATTTTAGTTTCTTAATATATTTAAAAATCAATTCAGCGAAATAGCAATTCTTTTTCTATATTCTATCATGTATAAAATCATTTTGATGTTCTTATGGCATGAAGGACGCATTTCAGTGGTATTATCATGTCGGTACAATTTTAGGTTATAAATATTAAAATCAACACGAGTCTTCTCAAAGAGAGTTTAACCGATTGAGGTGATAAATTAAACATAAAATTAGTGTCGGCAAGTCAATAAATAGTTTAATCGACAACTCTATCAAAAAAAAAATATTTCAAACAACTTAGTCATAATGTTGCCGAAATTGAATGTTGATATTTTGAATGGCAACTATGACAATAATGTTGTTATGGATCTCATGTTGAGATTAAAAAAAAATCTATTCAGTATTGTTATTAAAGAATTCTTTGTTAGGGATAAGAAATTCGTAGCATTGGCAACAGAATCAAAAATATCAATTATTTTTACAAGCACCTTGGTAATATTAAGTAGATATTTCTTTGATACAGTTCATGACAAAAGTATCCCATAAACATCAAAATACAATATCTAAAAAGTGTAGCCAATTTAAAAAGTAACACGATTCTTCAAAAATAAATAACACAGCTTTTAAAATCACGCCACTACTAATAAATAATACTACTAGACTCTACTACTAATAGATAAACATATACATTTTCTTATTATACTTGTTGGTGTTAGTTAATAATTAGTACTTAAGCTACACTAAAGCATTTACAAACGCTTGAGAGGATTTATTCAGTCTTAAAATCTACAACTAAATCTAATGATATTTACCCAACTTGAATAGGATAAATTATATTATTGAAAGTCTAATCGTCAAGGAACAGAAAAGTATTAAAAACATTATAATACACTCTGATATTAAGCTTTGTTACTTATTCTCTATCCATCATTATACAATACTGAAAAAGATAAATTATTCTGCCTAATATTGTGTTCATAGGATAATCTTCTTCTTCGAAAAATGTATTTGTTCCCATTTATCATTTCTATGATGTGCTACTCGGATTATATCAATTAATGACTCATAGCAACAGAGAAGATAAAAAAAATACCGTCAAATGACTAAGTAAAAATGAGTTTACATTAAGAAACCAAAAATCATATTTATAAATCATGGCCTATGCAACAACGAGAGGTGAATAATTTAAAAGACGTATAGCTTGAACTTCAACATAACATACTGGTTTGTGTTCTTACTTACATACATCCAGGCTGAGATTTAAATAATGATGAATTTGTCGATCCTAAAATGTTACTTTACTGAAACTCAGATGAAACTGACATAAACTGAACAATCAGCATAATAAAAAGGTCGTCAGAATCCAATAGATTTCCTAATTAAAATTCGGCAATCACGCGAAAGGCACTGATTAAGATAAAAAGACCGGGCATAAAAATAATATAAAGAAAATGCATAATCAGGGAAAGGTAAACACTGACTCGATTATGATTATCTAAGCCGAACTCATTTCAATCGGCTCTTAAATACGGTTCAGAGGCGAATCGACACCATCAAAGAGGTCAATAGCATTACGACGGTCCCAAAGTCCGTAAAAATCTCATTCCATAACATACTAAAGTTTACCCCGCAGATATCAAAGTGGTCATAAAGGCCCCTCACATCCCGTCACAAGAATTACTATCATTGCCACGCTGTTGTTTCTCCTTGTCCTAAACAATTGATATCTCTATTTGTATCAATAAGATGGGAAGCAGACGTTTACGTGTATTTTGTACGTGCTTGGAATACAGTGCAACCACCGACTGCTGAACGGACGCAGCATTTATTGAAACTATTGACATTTATACAAGGTTTATGGATCGCTTTTGCGGTATAAACAGGAATGATATTTGCGATAACCGTTTTATGCCCACGCTGTAATTTTATTGAACCATTTATTTGCACTAAATCACAGAGTTAGTCAATATTCTGGTGAAATATGGTGTTCAGCGTACGTTTTTCAGTGTAAAATGGTAGTTAATTTTAGTCGTAGTTTATTGTTATCAACGCAATAAATCTGAAGTTTGTCATAAATATAATATTTCACATCCCACACGCATAACAAATCAATGAAGATTTTCGGATGTCCAAGTATACAAACAATCCCATGACAGGCACTAACAGCACAAAGTTTACAAACTTATGGGTGAATTTAATATTAATTTGTGTTCGTATGAGCTTCTATATAGTTGTTTGTCCATCCCTTTGAGTCGAACATTTCTTGAGGTTGCGGTCTGATCCGATAGCTCAGTTAGTACCATTTAATTGATTTTGTACAACAGAAACTAATTAGAATTGAGGTTTATGTAACCGAACTGTATTAATAACTCATCGTGTTGGCCCTAACGTAATCTCGTCTTAGTAATCCGGTTCGGTTAATTGAATAAATTAATATTTGCACCGTGATCCTTGACGATTAGTACAAATGGAAGGATTTTAGTTAAATCTAGGAAGGTACTAGCCTTTATTTTATTATTAATATCACATTGAAAAGAAAGTATTTATGTTCCAACACAAATTACTATTAAATATTCTGTAATATATTGCAATATTCAAGTCATTCCATTCAAGTAATATAATACCCAGACAAATTAATAAAATCAGAATATTAACAAGATCAAAATAAAAAATACTCTTAATGAAAAAAGATGAAATCTAAATAACAGACTAAATACTTTTAGACACTTAAATCATTTCGCTATCAAAAGTAAATCAAACTTACATTGCTTACTGCAAAAATACGTGATTCATTCAAATTTTCTATGAATTCAAAGTTTACCGAAGTTATCTAGAATGCAAATCTTATTTGTAATTATATTCAGTTTTGTATCTATAGAAGTAATTCTTACTAATCTAAATCTGTAATTAATTCGAAGATATAGAAAAAGATAAGCCATTGGTCTTAAAACTTGTATGAGACTTAAATATCAGTGACTGCCTCCGTGGTCCAGTGGATAGCGTATGCGACTGCTGATCGGAGGTCCCGGGTTCGATTCCCGGGTTGGGCAAAAGTGTTACTTACTAGGTTTTTCCGAGTCCTCAGCGGCAGCACGGAGTCTGGTGATGTGCCCGGTAACGCCAATTGGCTCGCCCTCTATTACGTATTTACGTGGGACCTAAAAATTCATGGCGAAATGTGGATGTAATGTTACACCTCTGCCTCCCCTTCGGGGATACAGGCGTGAGTCTATAAAAAAATAAAAATATCAGTGAAGAAATTGTCACTCGTGGCCGCAGTATTTGTATTACAATTTGTATTATCGAGTTCACTTATGTTTATTCAGTTCCCTTTCCAAAATGCTAACAATTCTCTGTTACGGTATTGTATTATTAATTCACAGCAAGTTTCCTGGGTCCGTACCGTATCTCTTCTGACCAGCCAATTCGAGGATTACTATCTTCTAATTTACTAAATATTGCAGCAATTTTATAGCCGTGTGGTTGACGGCATAGAATACAAGTGTCACCACCCCCTATCTTCCCGTGGGTGTCGTAAGAAGCGACTAAGGGATAACACGATGCAAATACCATCTTTGCGTAGAGACGGAAAACTCGACATCAAACCTTATACGACTGCCTCGTTGGTCTCGCAGCATAAATATGCGCGTGGGATCGGGAGGTCCCGGGTTCGATTCCTGGGTCGGGCAGTGTTATTGGGTTTTTCTGTCACGAAATTCTCAGTAGCAGCACGGAGTCTGGAAATGTGCCCGGTACGGCAATAGGCTCGCCCCTTATTACGTGGGACTAAAGTATATCTGGCGAAAAGTGGATGTAAAATACACCTCTGCCTACCTCTTATATCGCGGTTATAGGCGTGAGACTATGTAGGTACATGTATGTGCAGCATTTTTTTTGAAATAAATATCAATATGACATAAAGCAATTGAATTAAATTTCCGATATAAAACTACCAATTTTCTCACTTTCAAAGACTCAATTAAATATTTCAAGCACTGTCATATTTGTATATATTCAGTGTTATAAGTTGTTTATCTTTTAAACTCGTTAATATGCATTGGCAAATTAAGAAATTATTGTCACCGATCAAAATTCCATTTCTAATCAAAATATAATATATTCAATTTAGATAAACATACAACAACAATGATTTCGAAGTCGTGATTTCTGGCGGTAGCTGGATTAGTATAAAGTCACTAGGATCAATTTATTTTAATATTTATCAACTCCAGTTAATACTTGAGACATACATGGAATATATTTCAGTACTTCTAAGTTAGTATATTTTACAGCTAAAAGCATTTGTTTAGTATATTGTACAATAATTCATGTAAGTTATAAGCTGAGCTTAGTTAAATAATGTCTAAAATAATCCTTTAATAAGGCCAATTTATATGCGCAACAAATTGATACTCCCACTAGATTAATTGCGTTGTCGCATTAAGAATACTATTAACGTGCACACCTCTATATAGACATTAAATTGTACTTACAATTATAAATCTTAATGACGTTCGTTTTTGTTATAATGGTGTCAGAAAAAGCGCTTGAGGCTCGTTGATTTAATGTTTTTGGTATTAAACAAGTTCATTACTATCTTAAAACGAGTTATCTTTATCCACATGCCATCAAATAATATTTCTACGTATAGATATTTATTTTTTGCATAGCAGACATATACTGAGGGTACTTTACTATACTAGAGGTTTTTATCAAAAGCAACAAGAACTTAACTAGACATCTGTACAAAATACTGCTACTTAACGCGCCATACATTCGTCATATTGTAAGTTGTAATCGAAAACCTGGTTTCAAAAGTGTGCTTTAATGCCCTATGTATCAATAAACTAACTAACTTTATTTTATCTTCTAAGAACGTTTCGTACAACTTGAAATAGTATCATTCAACTCGTATCTGTTTTACAAACATTCATAAAATACCCAGTTCCAAATAACTGTCTATAGATCACAGGATATTTTGTTCCACGTGGTGATTAAATATCCAATATAGAGCATTTGCTGCCGCACTCACCACTTCAATCGGGTGGACGACCGTTGCATATCGATTTCTACGAAATATTTATAGTATTTAAAAAATCAGACAGAATTATATCTTCTTCCTCTTACCATTACAAATAAGTAAGATTTTCACTGTGGTATTTACACGTTTGTGCATGATTGTAAATAAAAAGACAATCAGATATAATATTATGTTTCATTAACGTAACGACAAAGAACCAATAGATCATATTCCAAAAAAAAATACCTACACGTAATATTATTACTCCATAAAATTAAACGAATACTCTGTTAAGCCCAAGCTGAATAATAACAAACTAAGTTTCGAAGACTCTTATCTTTTGCTTTACAACCTCTCGCAGAATTATCAAAATACACTTATAATGATTTACGAGCTGCTGCATAAATTCATTAATTCTTGAATCTAGTAATATACATTGTAGTTAGTAAAGCCTTATAGCAATAGGACATAATGTTATTTTATGCTAAAGTTGTTTGCCTAATGCGTCCTAATTAGAAAGTTACATAATAATTTAAACTTGACTTGAGATTGTTTGTGAGTACAGATTTGTGTAAATTTTGTCTTTTAATGAGTTACGATTTTGTATTGTAGTTTATTGTTTAGTTTAAATTATAAAACTTGGAGATCTGCCCTAGTTCAAATTTGGATAGTGCAGACGCAAAAATTGAGATCGAAATGTAGGTAAAGACATGCAAAGTTACTATTAAGATAAAAAAATACAATAAAATAAAACTTTATATTTTCATTATATTTACGGACATTTACATTATAACAAAGGAAATCATAACAACTAAAGTCATCATCGGATACATTCATTCATTCAAATATTATCATATTGCTACACAAATATCACATAGCACTCATTATAAGAAAATAATTAATTCGAAATATCATCAAAACGCTAACACCATTTTAATTATGATGCGAGCAAATGTTAATTTACTTAACTAAGATGTGTCGGCAGATATTTTTACTGGGTTTAATGACGTGACATGGATACGGGTTGAGGAGGAAACATCAAGTATTGTGTTTCGGGGCTCACTGGTCTTTATCGAGGCGAAATTTCATTATAATCGTACCCCATTCCACCTACCCAGCATTCAATTGGAACACCTCCATACAATTGGAAGGGCTGCCTCAATGGGTTGTCGGATGAAATTTCTTAACATTCTTCGTTCATAATGAGCAGACGCTGTCGTGCAATGGCCAGTAACGGTGTAATTGTACTGCGAAACGAGATCGACAGATATTAAAGGAGATTAAAATCCGCTTAATGAAACCAAGTAATAAAATTACAAGATTTAATATTTTAGAAAATTCCAAGCATTTCTCAACTGGCGCACGGTGCTTAAATTTTATTTTAATTAAAATTTTGATAATTTTTAAAAGATTAAGAAAATATTTTAATGAAATGTGCGAAATGAAATTTTTATGGCATCAACTAAGAGTAAAAAGTGAGATAAGAGGTTCCAACATCGTCATCGTTACTAGCGCCATTTTATTTACAACACAATAATTATAAATGGGTAGTATTTAACTCTCCCTCAATATAATCTCTGATTTCTACAAAAAAAATACCTTTCATCCACCAAATATACTTATTGCATCACTAAATATACTCACTAAAATATATCATAACGAACACCTGTTTATTGACCGTTGCAAATCTCTAATATTAAAATTAATCCTTTTAGTTAAAGAAGTATTTCTAATTTTACTTTTACTCCACAACCAAATAATTTAATAAACTAAGTTCACGGAGCCCTGCTTCGCAGGGCTCCTATTTTCGGGTGCAGGGCCACGAGAAAACCTAACATGACCTATTAAGTCTTCTGAGTGGATAAGTTTCCCAAGCGGACGTGACTTTTCATATTAAATGATATTTTATGGAAAGATTGGCATATTTGGTGTGCAATAAGTATTTTAGTGAAAGAATAAAGTTTTTTAGCGTAACGCACTCAGTGTGTCGGTCTGAAAGGGTTAAGATTTTTGATGCACTGTTAAAAATATCCCATTATAAATCAGAAACTTAATCGCTAACGACAAATACGAGACTGTATAATAATTAAAAATAAAATGGAATCAAGATACCCAAGATACAGGATGTAGATAAAGAAATAATAATAATTTACATGATAAAAAGTCGCCTATCAACATGCATGAGCGAAGACGTAGTGAATCACCTGGTAATGAAGACATCATTATGGAACCGGTTCCGATGGCCGAGGGGCTACACATTACGACAGAAGCTTTACATTTTTTTTTCTAAAGTTATTTAACGCACCGCTGAATCGATGACTTAAATATTTATATTTAAATTTCGTCTCCAGAGACATGTTAATGAAGATTGGGATCAAATGCTGTTTATTTTCATTGCTTGTAATTTTTACTTAAACAACGAAATTCGCAAGAAATCTATAAAAAAATATCTCTAAGGAGCCATCATCTTATAATGTTTTGAAAGTTAATATCGCTTGTCGCATCACAATTCGAAGAGATTTTAAAATCATTTATCATTGGAAATGAATGTTACACCATGTCTTGATCCCTAAGGATACAAACAAAATAAAAAGTGAATTCTAATATATACCCTTTAAGTGTTGTTTGAAATGGGGGAGATTTTAAATATACACTGCAAAGAATCTACTGTCAATTGAACAAAAATCGCTCAGGCGTTCAAACCGTAGAGATGTGATAAGTACTGCCGCTATCATTAATCATTCCATATAAAATTTTTGAAACCCTCCTGTACATTTGACAACCCCTAGCCGAAAGTACATTATCATGAACATTTAGGAACAGGATAATATGGCTTCATATAAATAAAATATATTGAACTCAACGTTCTGTTCAAAGTTCTATTTCGTATGTAAGCTTCTTAACAAAGAAAAATGTATAACCAAAAAGATAATGCTATAGGTATATCCTTTTAAATTACATTAATTCAAATTTGAATACAATTTGAAGTTGTTTGAAGCCAAAGACTGGAACTAATCACACTTATACCTGGGGTTTACGATAATAGTTTCTTATTAGTCAGTCTCTCAAAGAACCGCCAACATGTAATTTAGTAATACAAAGTCTGTTTGAGCAGTCGGTGAGAACTTTACTGTGTGTTGGGCATGGGTTAATAACAGTGCTTTTTGCTTCATAAAACTCGATAAAATCATTCTATTTTGGTTTATTAGGTCAACTGTTGCTAAACGTACGTATTAAAACGTGTAATATAAACTATTTAATGGGTCATAATGAATGATGAACTAAGTTCCGAGTTTAAGTCCGTACATAAACCCAACTTGTGCGACACGTCTCTATCCCTTTCAGTGGTCCCTTTTTTGAGGGCCCTATCTATTTAATTCATCTCTGGACTCTTTCAACGAGCGATCCCTGACCGCATTCAGCAAAAGATATCGGTCACATGACGGTCGCTGAGAAAGATTGGAGTTAAATTTAGTAGAAGACATTTATTTACTTATTCAGTGGTGGCCCGGGGTAATCATCTCCAAGGGTAACTGTGGCGATAACGATCATCGTTGATAACAAAGTAATGGATTAGCCTCAAATGTTACCGCTGGTAATTTTGAAGTTAAATTTGATGGCATGTTTATTACATGAATGAAAGATTTGCGTAGGTTCAATTAATAATAGATTATAAATATCAATCAACTGGGAAATGAAATAGACTGTAGATGATTGAAAATAGTGTTACTATTCTTGTTAATTATTGCCTTAAGTTTAATGATTGTTTATTTACACATTATAACAAAAGAATAAAATGGAGTATATTGTATATTTCTGTCAGATGTAATTAAAAATATATTCATATTTGACCTTTTCCTCTCAATCAAATTGATTAAATCGCTAATATTTTTTACCATGTTTGTAGATCTAATTTACAAATCCTCCCACGCTACATTACAAAATCTATTAAGAACACACGTAACAAAATAAATCAATTTTTGTTGATAAGCCTGTGTTACTTTCGACCGAATCTAGCGTACAGCAATTTAAAAATAAAGCAAACAGAATTTTCTATGCTGACCGCGAACTCGCAATAAAGGGTAGTTGATATACCCCCGTTGCATATCGCCATGCGGTTTCCATTACACGAGGTGTGCTTAATGCCATCGGTTCCTGTAATGGTCTTTGCTGCCATTAAGCTACCCCACAACATGCTACTTTTTTAATGTAAACTCAACAAGCAAAATTGTCATTTTTATTGTCAAATAGGCGTACGCAATGTTTTTTTGTCATCCCCATAATTTTGCTTTATCGGTTTCATTATATTTCTATTCGTGGTACAATTGGCGGGTGACATTTGTTGCTATATTTGCTTCGTTTGCTCTTTCTTATTCAGGTTTGATGGTTCCGACGATAAATCATGGTCTTTTGATAATCTAAATTGTTTGGAGTACGGACAATGAGCTGTAATGATTCGCCAAATGGTGATATTTGAGAAAAATGTCGTGGGGTGTTTTATTGGTTTTAAACTATAAACATTTGTTTTAATATGTTTATCATATTTATAGAAAGCACATCATACTTTAGTTAGTTTATCAATAGAATCAGTGGCTAAAACATATAAAATAATGTGTAATTAATAGAAATAAAACCAAATAAGCCCAATCTATTTCATCAATAACTGTTTTGCACCACAATCACACACGCAGACTAAACCAAAATTTAGCAAATCTGGCTTAATTAATTTAGACTAATCTAAATTAATTGCAAGTTTATAATGCGATATAAGTGATTTTAACACAAACAATTTTAGTTTTGGTGTGTTTGTATGGATTCAAATATATATTACTAACATATATAATATCGTCTGCTTGGTAGGTTTTGATTCTTTATTAAAACGAAACCCGTCGCGTCGTTAGACGGACAAAATTTAGGCCTAAAAGCTAGGCGTAATCTGCTTACTGCGTATAAATTTTTACTGTATGAGTAATGTCTCGGAAATTTATTTATGGTTTCCTTTTAACTCTAATAGCAGACAGAATAAGCCGGTGTTGGTTGATGTGGAGATTTCGAATAACAAAAAATTCAAAGAGGTATCTTTTTTTGCAGAGAGGATATGCCGTCGTATTAGAGACTAAAGTTTGTTGACTTTCAGTGAATTTAGTGTTGTGATTGAACAATGTATGAATTGAATAGTCGGACTATGGGTGCTTTAACGGTGGTCGTCAGATGGTCAGTTCTACTGCTTATCGGCGTCAGTTGGCATGTACATTCACAGACAGTGCAACAGACTTCAGAAGTGGACAATTCGTATAATTTTTACTATGAACAGCCGTGTTGTTCTGCTACTGTTTCCAAGAGCAAATATCACGTGAGGCACAGGCGAGGTAAGACACTTTACTTTTCATGCTTTATTTATCTAGGCTACCTGAAATGTTTCTGTACCTACACATTATAAATTTATAATATTTGAATTTGTGGTGCGTATAGAACTGTCGATTTTCAATGGACAAATTAACTTAAGTAATAATAATTCATTTATGACTAATTTCTATTGGTTGTCAGAAATACAATTATGTTAACATTATTATCTATTGACTGTAGAGCAAAATTAGTTTTCGACATTAAATGTGAGGATTTCCGGAACGTACCTGAGAAGACAAAACCTTAGGTAAATGACTAATACGGAACGGGTGAATCATGATCCAAAATACTCAAAATCACTCACACAAACGTGTGATAAGTACTGCTATCACTAACACATTCAACATTGAGACGCTTTCAAGGGTACATGACGTTGAGCGAGAAAGAAATATATGTAAATATAACGGGCGTGAGCGTGACAAAACATGTCTTTTGTTTCATTGCCCTCCCCGTGACAGCGAGAGTGAAGACTTTAATACAGTTGTAGTTAATATTTTCACTTGTGAATCTTACAGAGCACCAAACAATCTATGACTGGTTGAAAAAAATTATACCTATGGCTATAATTTTTGACATGACATGGAAACGAAAAATCATTAAAATATTTGCATTTATTAAATATCTAAAAAACATTAATAGCTTTATTATAATCAAGACAAAGAAATATGATATTATATTACGTTAAGTAAGGCATTAAAATAATACAGAATTTGAATGTAAACCACCATTTTTATTTTTAGATCCTTAGTAATGAGTTGATAATAAATCTTTAAAGAACAGAAAGTCTCGAAATAGATCAGTGAAAGTGAAAAAAAGACTAAACTTCTTTCCAACTTTTTAAAGAACTTTGCTTTTCAAACTTTTTAATTGCACATCAAATTTGTAAATATTATCTAATACAGAATCATCTCTATTTAGTACTTAACCTAATATTTGCTTTATTATTATATTTTTTATTAATATATTCCACCACATTCACACAGCACCATCTAGTTCCAAACTAAGCAGAATCTTGTACTATTGGTATAGATGGATAAACATACATATATACTTTTTTTTGGCAATACATACATATTATACATTTATTATTACTAGTTATTATTTATCTTTTACCCCATATCTAGAACTTGATTGATTGTGACTATCAGTACTGCTGCTACTAATTCTAAATCATAATATATGCCTAAGTCTGTATTTGACAATTTATAATTATCGTTATTGCTGTTGCGGCTTTAGTTGGGTTAGTGGAGATGTGGTCATCCTGTACCACAATATTAATGTTAAATTTACCGCTTCCATTAAACATTATGGACTTAAACAGTTTGTTAGGGGCTTAATGAATTCCAAACTTGTATCATTAACCATCACTGCACTTAATGAAATACACTTTATGTGTTACCGCAACACTTTGGACATTGAGATTAATGTTTATGGCAACATATCCAGATATTTGCGCGGTAAATTTAGTCGGTAGCTTTTGGTTTGAACTATCAATTTTTTTATCATCATTGTCTTAGCGTAGGTTACATCAAAGACTTATAGTCCGGGATCCGCATTCTAGAGTAACCAGATTTGATAATATTAGCCACTTATCATTATAGAGATATATGTATGTTGGACAGCATTTCATAAATATTATATTTTTCACATTGCTTTATGGCAAAATGCTGAGGCAAGTAAAAAAATGCAATAAACATGTCTGCCAGTTATGATTTAGTCTCAAAATATGGACACTTGTGAGGCAGAGAATACTTATAAATAGAAAGTCTCACAGCGAGCTATGCATAGGGCTAAATTTTAAGTATCAAGATGTTAATGGGGAAAGAACTTAATTTTACAATATTGTTCATAGATAAAAGTACATATATATAGTGGTATTGGAAGTAGGTACTATATAGGTACCTATCGAGAGGCCTATGATCACCGTACATTTTTGTGTAAAATCCACAATTAAGAAGACGTAAAGCCCGATGGTGGCCAAAAGGATAGATCCTGTGATCAGCACCTGATTACAGCACACGAAACGTTAAAAACTACTATATAATGTGGCAAATATTGGAAGACAATTATTTATTAAGAATAAAGTAAAACGTATTACATTGCCTTTCAATAATTTTATTTCTAGATATTAATCTGAATATCATTCAAATTTATTGGTTAAAATTCGAATATCCGATAAAATAATTTTACGTTTTCGTCATTAAGAAACTGTTTTTCATATAGATAGAAAAGAAACAATCATTTCATATTCATATCAAAATAGAACGTATGTGCCGCCACTCATTTCATAAAATTGAAGCATTAAAAAGTATTTAAAAGAACGTGAGATTTTTAAAGAACATTGTTTAACGTCGTCTATACATTGCGTATAGAATACTCTCCTAAAACATGGTTTCCACTAATGACAGGCTGGTGGTAGGAGTACACCAAAGAATGATTACAAACTTATTCATCCCTTTATCCTCGTTGAGTGTTCGAAGGTTCTAACCCTTGTAATTAGCAACACGCTACTAATTTCGACCGTTTTATTATTATTATTTAAGTAGTTTCTGCCTCGTTTGTTTGAATCATTTTCTTCATGAGGGTTTGAGCTGTAGCTTTATGCCGCTAAGCATATATTTGTAGCTATTTATGAGCTTCTGGATTTGATTCCCCTTTTTAACGGAGATTTTTTAGGATAACTCCCGCAGCATGGATAAAATTTGTGACACTGGCGACTTTACTGCTATTTACTATTCAATGTTTAACATTTGGTTTACACACATTAAGATTTGAAAAGTGCTAATAAGCAATAACACGTTACAGTATTATGATATAAAAGGAGAAAATATGTTACTTAAGCTAAGTGAAACTGTACACTTAAAAAATGACAAAAGAGAATATAATTTTAACTACTGCCTAATACATATTATATGTACCTATCTACTCTTGTACGTAAAGTGATTTCCAAACAACAATACAATTTCGTTGCCTGTTCTGTCAATTACATATTTGTTATACACAAATATATATTTTTTTTAATCCATATGGAAAACATGATGATGGAAAACATAACACTTAAAAGGCTGGTTTTATTTTTAAGTAATTCCGAGAAGTGGGCGAACTATTTTATGTTCCTCTGTAAAATATGTTTTCAGTCGTTGCTAATTGAATAAAATATTTTGTTTCATGTTATAATGCTATATATATAAATTTTGTAAACAACATTTAATGGATAGTTGGAGAACCTTTAAAAGAAGCGACTCGACCGGATGACATTGTCTCCTAAGTAACTAATAAATAAATAATTTTTGTTCATTTTCTCTTCACAAATGGTTAACTTAAACACTTATATTACATAATAACAATAACGTTGCTGCATTTGTGAGATACTGGTGCCTAAGATAGGTATAAGAATACCTGTGTTACACGTCACCAGGCCCCCTTTATGTAAGGGTAGATATACTCTTAAGTAGCATGTTTGAAACCTTAACCGAAGAGAAGTAAACAACAGATTTACAGTAAAAAGAAAAAAAAATACAAAATAGTATAAATGACAAGTTTCTCCTAGTCTGGGAGACAAGGTTTCAACATTTCAGACACTGTTATACGAATAGCACACATGCTAATATTTATGTAACTGGTACATACATACATACATAGTCTCACGCCTATATCACCGAAGAGGTTGGCAGAGGTATATTGCTACACCCACTTTTCGCCAGATTTATTTTAGTCCCGCGTAATAAGTGGCGAGACTATTGCCGTACTGGGCACATTACCAGACTCCGTGCTGCTACTGTGAATTTCCTAACGGGAAAACCCAGTAACACTTTGCCCGACCCGGGGATCGAACCCGCGACCTCCCAATCCCACGCGTACATTTATGCCGCGAGACCAACGAGGCAAGTAACGGGTCGACGCGAGCAGCTACGCCTGCATTATTTTTTAATTTACCCGTTTTGGCCGATCCCGTGGGAATTTCGAGAAATCCTTTCTTAGTGCACCCCTACGGTCCCCAAGGAACATACATGCCAAATTTCAGCTTCCTGTGCCCAATAGTTTTGGCTGCATCGTGTCTGTCAGTCAGTCAGTAACGCAAGGATTTTATATATTAAGATTTGCCGCGACGTTTCGGCATGTGTTACGCCACCCATGGTCACGTATCTTACAATGAAATTATGTTTAATCAAAATAAATACCTAATATATTGTAACCGATATAACAAATACGCTGCAAATACTTTCATTTACTTGGAGTTATTAGCTGCTGCTCTATATGATTTGAGGATTCTATTTCCCTACACATATAATTTATAAGCGTAAAATCACATGTCACATGCAGTAGTTAACACTTTAAATCAATTTACAAGGGCCACTTTGAACCATAACATCGTCGCCAAAATTGCAAAGTTTAATAAGAATTTCGTTGATAAAAGGAAGGTAGACATGCATGTGACGTATGCAGCTGACGCCAAAAATATGGGCATATTATGATGTCCCTAATCTGCTTCACGGTCTGTTGGACGGGACGGCGTCGGTCGATTACAATAACCGACTTAATACGCCCGATAATCGGTTTTGCTATTCGAAAACATCCGTGATTGACACTTTTGATGACATTTGAGCTGAACCAAACGCCCCTGAGTTCAGCAATCGTTTTCCATTAGGGGCGTCTACATTTGCAAATAAAATATATCGTCCAATGATTTGCGCAAGTGGTTCTGGCAATAGCAAATATTGGTCGTAGTATTGTGTTCGATTAGTAATGATGTTTGCATTTGCTGCTTTGATTTATAAAGTAACATATTTTGGAAAACAGCTTCAAATAGAAGTTTAAAATGAAAATAAAACTTGTCGCACTCTTATCACAAAATGTTTCTTTACGATGACTTGAGTAAGGAATAGATTTATCTATTAAAAAGTGAAGTGTGTAAACTATGACTAAGACTAACGTATATATCTATTATCATTTTTAACTAAATACGACTGATACTTAATAAAATAGTTAAGTGCAAAACAAACGACTCTAGTCTCAACATATAAAAGGAAAACAAAACGTTAACGTTGTACAAAAGAACATATTATTTAACAAAAGTAGCGAGCGCTATTTCAAACTTAAGTGACCATGAACTGAAACACTCAAAACGATTCAAGAGTAAGCTGGATGAGTCTGAGAGGCAAATGTCCATGCTAGTGGTGAACAAACAAAAAAATATGCACAGGCCGAGTTGAAAGAAAGAGCGCACTCAAGCGGGCAAAAGCGAAAAAGGTAAAAAAGAATCACACAATAAGTGAAGGAGGCAGCCTGTCGTGCTACGTCCGGACTAGACGAAACTTGGACGAAACCTGACTCACTGACCACTCGTTTGATCCAACTTACTAAGAATAACGCGATTCTGTCTTGAGTTTAAACTTAATCTACGGCTCTAATGACAATGAAGAGTAACGATACGTTCAAGAATAAAGTTTGCTCTGTCATGCTACAAAAAGCCTTTTAAAAGCGACACAGTCTTTTTATCACATTATGTCAATGGCAGCGCTTTAAAAAAGCATTTGGCCTTCGCATTATACTCATTGTGTCTAAACTATTTTACACAGTACTACTATTTATGTTGAATTTTAAATCGCTTGTCTGCGGTGTATGTCCTGGCTTAATGACTCCTCAAATACTTCTAAAATTATTCACATGATATTTGTATGTAAGTAATATCTTTCTCAATGTCCTCCCTCGCAGCGGTATCTGACAGGCGACACCAAACAACATAAGACATGACATTACTTACTTGTATATACGTTTGCCACAAAACATTTTGCTTAAAATTTAGTCACGTAGTCATGAGGGGTGTCCCATGTCGCATCTTCAAACCATTGCGATGGTCCATTGTATTCTCACGAGACAAAAGGGTTGAGGACCCTCTAAGGAAACCTACCTTCGTCAAACCGCTTTTTGGAATCAAACGTTCAGGTATTTGGAATAGATTGGAACATTTTATCTTATGTTGTCGGTAGCAGGTATACGATTCTTGAACAAACCTAATATATGTGGAAGGTTGCTTTGTTGCCAGTTCTATTATTCTACATGTTTTTTGTCTTACGCAATTTTATCTTTAACCTCATTTGATAACCTCTAAAAACAAATCAAGGAACTTTTGTTTGAGGCCTTACCTTCAAACAAAAGTTGCTTGATTTGTTTCCAGAGTTTAATTCGTGGTAAATCGGTACTTTTTGTTTTAAAAAGTATCTTCATTTCATTAACAAATAAAGAGAATATAAAGTAGTGTAAGATTTTTTTATTATGAATAATTAAAATAATTATGTATAACTAATTAAGATTAATTATGTATTTTGTTTGTAATAACTTGTGGCCAATAATTATGTGTGCAAATGAGTCCCAACAGTTTAAATATGTGTAAATTCTACCTAATTGAAAACTAATTGTTACAAATAAAACGATATAATATTGACTGTGAACCGTGTTTATTAGAATTTAAATGCTTTGTTCATTAATTTAGAATTTGAATGCATAACAGTTTTGCAAAGTTTAGATAATTTGTACAGTGATTAATCGATGTAAAACATAAAATACTTAAAGCAGAGTAATCTACTTTAAATCATAGTATTTTGATATGCTCGCGACATTTTTACTTTTTATTATAGTATAATGTATAATTACAATTTATTCTAAAGTAATAGGACACATACAAACCAAATAACAAGTAGGTACACCAATTTGTCTGCATATTCATACAACTGCTACTTTTCCGAGGTTATCAAGGGAAGTACAAACACCATAAAACAGGACACTGGCTTCTCATACACACGTGTATGTAGTTATTACATACGAACGTTCTTTTTTACTCTCTCAGTTGCTCGCATAAAATGACCGTACTCAGAAGCAAACTCATCCTGCGGACACTACTTTGCGCGCGTTAAATATAAAGTTGAAGTAACTGCTACTGATTGTTATGAACAGCTACTCTCAATATTTATGAAGCACATCTGTATTTATTATTGAACATTAACGGAGAAAAATTTCGGTTAATGGAGTGTCAATGACGAAAATATTTTATGTTTGTACTCGACTCTCGACTCCGTATCGGGCGAGCATTGTGCCTTTTTGACGTAAAATGATTTAACATTTAACGTATACCGCAAACATTTCAAATATAGACCTATTAACCTTTCAGGCATAGTTAAGTAATTCATTGCAGTTGCATATATTTGGCGTTTTACATATTATACACGGGGCCATTTTCGGATACGTTTCGTCGATGAAACAGCTCCGATAGCGATGCAACCTCATGTGAAAATAAAGCGTGCATTGTTAGTGAATATTGCGGGAAATAATGGAAAGTTGGTAGGTTTTTTACATTGTGACAAGCTTGTGTAGTTGACACGGTAGACAGATAAACGACGAAGAATTATCGGATTGAACAGCAGACAAATATAGACCTCTATGGCTTATAGTTATAAATGATGGTAAAAATTATTTTCTCTTTATTATTTTCACCGCTGGTGGAGCATAGAGCCGCTCTGATAGTTAATGGTGCATATGCATACAACACGGGTGATATAACATGCGCATAGCCGATCTTGAAAAAAGAAATAGATTCGCTAGCAACACAAAAAGAAATACTATCGGTCTCACTGCTTGGCTTATTGTATAAATAATTTTATTTTCACATATTCAACTGACTGCCTCCGTGGTCCAGTGGATAGCGTATGCGACTGCTGATCGGAGGTCCCTGGTGCGATTCCCGGGTCGGGCAAAAGTCTTATTGGGTTTTCTTGAATACTCAGTAGCAGCCCGGAGTCTGGTGATGTGCCCGGTAACGGCAATAGGCTCGCCCCCTATAACGTGGGACCTAAAAATTCATGGCGAAATCTGGATGTAATATTTACACCTCTGCCTACCCCTTCGGGGATACAGGCGTGAGACTATAAAAAAAATTAAAAAAAGCATATTCAACTAAACATTTATTGTACGAACTCATGTTGAATCACTGATATAATCATCATAATGTACCAGAATTGTATACAAGATTACACGAATGAGGTTAAGTTAAAACAAACGCAGTAATTAGCAACAGGACATTTGTCCAGCTATACAGCCGAACAATCATAATTGCATTATGCCCCAGGCGTAATTTCATCGATAACAGAACTTGCATTTACTCGAAACGCTGTTTCAAACTAATTAATAAATTTATTTTAATTTTACATCATACAATCTGTCACAATTTGGACATAATCAGTTTATTAAAAGCTACAGTTGTCATATAAACAAACACGGTTAATGAATTATACCCAAAAGTGTATGCATGTTAATACTGATGAACAATTATATCGACTGAGGACAAATTTACTGAATTTTGTAATGTTCGTGCATTGAATACCTTAGTGACTGCGTAAAGTTATTCATACATTTTAAACATTGAATATGTTTTGTTGAATACTAGCTCTACTGCTTCCACTCTTTTTGAAGTCAAGTTCTTTTGCTATAGCTAAACATACCTAAAACTGTCACTAAATTATATGAAGACTTTTCAAAACACAATAAACTGCAATACAAAAGAAAAATGAAGTTTTAATTCGCCATTATGCTAAAATAATAAAAAAATAGTTTAATTTTTAATAGTCATTTTGTAAAAATGTTTATTTGTACATCTTCGAGCTAGTTATGGCATTTATTTATGTTTTGGCCTATATTGCGAAGTATTGAATTTAGTTTCATATTTTATTCAGTGAATTCAATAAATATCTGTGAATAACTCATTTAAATGATTTCTAGGTGAATTTGAAACAATTAATAACACTTTCGTGAATTGCTTAACGTCAATAAAATAACTATTCACTCTATTGCGACTTTTGATTTACATATTTTAGTTCAATAGGCGTATTTTGTGAGCAGTTATCGGGCAGTATTTTATAAGATTTGTATTTGCATAGCCCTTCTTGTATACAAAAATTCAAATGAAAATTCTCATGACAGACATGAAAACGAATCTACAAGCCCTACAAAGTGCAGCGAAATCTAAATTAAATTTCGTTCAGCACTTTATCTCGTTGCCGGCGGGACCTTGAGTCAGACCACATTAACTGTATTACGGCTGCTTTGTTCACTTTAAAACAGTTGTGGTGACGAGAAGAGAATCCACGAATGCCTCTCGTAAAACACTCATCAGAAACTCACCGTTGACGTTTGCTGCGAACCATTGTCGCATTTGTCGCCAAAAAGCATCAAATTTCATCGTGTCTGGAAAATTTTAGCCTTTGTGTGGCGAATAGCCGAACATTGAAGCCTCGCAAGTTACTTACTTAATATCTGCTCCGCCCCCTTTGTGTTTGAGTCATCAATACGTTTGGAAATTGCACCTCGAGCGGGTTCTGCGATTGGCGCTTGTTCGGGTGCTTATTAAAGCTGGGATTTTGGCTCGTGGCGATGCATTTCACTTCATTGAGCCTATTCGATGCATATGCCTATGATTATGTACGCGTTTTAATTTTCTTTTGCACAATTGCGTCTTTAGTCCCTGGATATGTCGCAATTTAAACGTATATGCAAGTGAAAATAACCTTCAACTTTGCACTTAAATTGCAATGGTAAAAGAACAAAGACTTTGCCACTACTTTGCGTGCGTTAAATAAAAAGTTAAAGTAATTGCCACTGATTGTTATGAACAGCTACTCTCAATATTTATGAAGCACATCAGTATTTATTATTGAACATTAACGGAGAAAAATTTCGGTTAATGGAGTGTCAATGACGAAAATATTTTATGCTTGTACTCGACTCTCGACTCCGTATCGGGCGAGCATTGTGCCTTTTTGACGTAAAATGATTTAACATTTAACGTATACCGCAAACATTTTAAATATAGACCTATTAACCTTTCAGGCATAGTTAAGTAATTCATTGCAGTTGCATATATTTGGCGCTTTGCATATTATACACGGGGCCATTTTCGGATACGTTTCGTCGATGAAACAGCTCCGATAGCGATGCAACCTCATGTGAAAATAAAGCGTGCATTGTTAGTGAATATTGCGGGCAATAATGGAAAGTTGGAAGGTTTTTTTACATTGCAACAAGCTTGTGTAGTTGACACGGTAGACAGATAAATGACGAAGAATTATCGGATTGAACAGCAGACAAATATAGACCTCTATGGCTTATAAATTATGGAAAAAATATTTTCTCTTTATTATTTTCACCGCTGGTGGAGCATAGAGCCGCTCTGATAGTAAATGGTGCATATGCATACAACACGGGTGATATAACATGCGCATAGCCGATCTTGAAAAAAGAAAAGGATTCGCTAGCAACACAAAAAGAAATACTATCGGTCTCACTGCTTGGCTTATTGTATAATTAATTTTATCGTTTCACATATTCAACTGACTGCCTCCGTGGTCCAGTGGATAGCGTATGCGACTGCTGATCGGAGGTCCCGGGTGTGTTTTTTCGAATACTCAGTAGCAGCCCGGCGTCTGGTGATGTGCCCGGTAACGGCAATAGCCTCGCCCCTTATTACGTGGGACCTAAAAATTCATGGCGAAAATGTGGGTGTAATATTTACACCTCTGCCTACCCCTTCGGGGATACAGGCGTGAGACTATAAAAATAAATAAAAAAAGCATATTCAACTATACATTTATTGTGCGAACTCGTGTTGAATCACTGAAATAATCATCATAATGTACCTGAATTGTATACAAGATTACACGAATGAGGTTAAGTTAAAACAAACGCAGTAATTAGCAACAGGGCATTTGTCCAGCTATACAGCCGAACAATCATAATTGCATTATGCCCCAGGCGTAATTTCATCGATAACAGAACTTGCATTTACTCGAAACGCTGTTTCAAACTAATTATTAAAATTATTTTAATTTTACATTATACAATCTGTCACAATTTGGACATAATCAGTTTATTAAAAGTTACGGCTGTCATATAAACAAACACGGTTAATGAATTATACCCAAAAGTGTATGCATATTAATCCTGATTAACAATTATATCGACTGAGTACAAATATAATGTATTTTGTAATGTTCACGCATTGAATACCTTAGTGACTGCGTAAAGTTATTCATACATTTTAAACATTGAATATGTTTTGTTGAATACTACTCTACTCTACATTTTCCACTCTTCTTGAAGTCAAGTTCTTTTGCTTTAGCTAAAAATACCTAAAACGATCACTAACCTTTATTAAGACTTTTCAAAACCCAATGAACTGCAATACAAAAGAAAAATGAAGTTTTAATTCGCCATTTTGCTAGAATAATAAAATAACATAGTTTAATTTTTAATAGTTATTTTGTAAAATGTTTATTTGTACATCTTCGAGCTAGCTATGGCATTTATTTACGTTTCAGCCTATATTAGGAAGTATTGAATTTAGTTTCATATTTTATTCAATGAATTCAATAGGTAAATATCTATGAATAACTCATTTAAATGATTTCTAGGTGAATTTGAAACAATAACACTCTCGTGAATTGCTTAACGTCACAAAATAACTATTCCCTCTATTGTGACTTTTGATTTACATATTTTAGTTCAATAGGCGTATTTTGTGAGCAGTTCTCGGGCAGTATTTTATAAGATTTGTATTTGCATAGCCCTTCTTGTATACAGCTAAAAATCTCATGACAGACATGAAAACGTATCTACAAGCCGTACAAAGTGCAGCGAAATCTAAATTTAATTTCGTACAGCACTTTATCTCGTTGCCGGCGGGACCTTGAGTCAGACCACATTAACTGTATTACAGCCGCTTTGTTCACTTTAAAACAATTGTGGTGACGAGAAGAGAATCCACGAATGCCTCTCGTAAAACACTCATCAGAAACTCACCGTTGACGTTTGCTGCTAACCATTGTCGCATTTGTCGCCAAAAAGCATCAAATTTCATCGTGTCTGGATTTTTTTTGCCTTTGTGTGGCGAATAGCCGAACATTGAAGCCTCGCAAGTTACTTACTTAATCTCTGCTCCGCCCCCTTTGTGTTTGAGTCATCAATACTTTTGGAAATTGCACCTCGAGCGGGTTCTGCGATTGGTGCTTGTTCGGATGCTTATTAAAGCCGGGATTTTGGCTCGCGGCGATGCATTTCACTTCATTGAGCCTCGACAATGCATATGCCTATGATTATGTACGCGTTTTAATTTTCTTTTGCACAATTGCGTCTTTAGTCACTGGATATGTCGCAATTTAAACGTATATGCAAGTGAAAATAACCTTCAACTTTGCACTTAAATTGCAATGGTAAAAGAGCAAAGACTTTGCCATAATCATGCAAAACTACAATAGGCGATATATCTTGAAACAAGATAATCTGGTAGAGTAATCTAACTATCATTAACTACGGATAAAGTCATAATCCACGTCTCTTATACACACCGTCCCACACACACATACATACACTTTATTCATACACTCCCACAATCTTCATACAGAAAATAACTTTAACATTTTATACAGGTACCGACAAATATACTTTACTAAATATTATTTTACTAAATTGAGTTTTACCAAAAGTGTGATAAATGTATAGTAGGGAGTGCCTGAAGATTCGTAATACAGTCTTGAACCTAGTACGGACTCCAGCTCTCACTAAGGAACAGCTAAGTTATTTGGTAATTTTATTGCAATCACTTTGTGTTTGTAATCTTTGTACCTTATGACTTATGAGAGAAATAAAAATATATTTACTATTTTTATTATTATTATTTATTATAATTAGATGCATAAAGCAGAGTAATCTACTTTAAATCGTAGTATTTTGATATGCTGGCGACATTTTTAGCTTTTTATTATAGTATGATGTATAATTACATTGATTGATTCTAAAATAATAGAACACATACAAACCAAATAACAAGGACACCTATTTGTCTGTATATTCATATGACTGGTACTTTTCCGAGGTTATCAAGGAAAGTACAAACACCATAAAACAGGACACTGGCTTCTCATACACGCGTGTAGTTATAACATACGAACGTTCTTTTTTACTCTCTCAGTTGCTCGCATAAAATGACCGTACTCAGAAGCAAACTCATCCTGCGGACACTACTTTGCGCGCGTTAAATATAAAGTTGAAGTAACTGCTACTGATTGTTATGAACAGCTACTCTTAATATTTATGAAGCACATCAGTATTTATTATTGAACATTAACGGAGAAAAATTTCGGTTAATGGAGTGTCAATGACGAAAATATTTTATATTTGTGCTCGACTCTCGACTCCGTATCGGGCGAGCATTGTGGCTTTTTGACGTAAAATGATTTAACATTTAACGTATACCGCAAACATTTTAAATATAGACCTATTAACCTTTCAGGCATAGTTAAGTAATTCATTGCAGTTGCATATATTTGGCGTTTTGCATATTATACACGGGGCCATTTTCGGATACGTTTCGTCGATGAAACAGCTCCGATAGCGATGCAACCTCATGTGAAAATAAAGCGTGCATTGTTAGTGAATATTGCGGGAAATAATGGAAAGTTGGAAGGTTTTTTTACATTGTGACAAGCTTGTGTAGTTGACACGGTAGACAGATAAATGACGAAGAATTATCGGATTGAACAGCAGACAAATATAGACCTCTATGGCTTATAAATGATGGTAAAAAATATTTTCTCTTTATTATTTTCACCGCTGGTGGAGCATAGAGCCGCTCTGATAGTAAATGGTGCATATGCATACAACACGGGTGATATAACATGCGCATAGCCGATCTTGAAAAAAGAAAAGGATTCGCTACCAACACAAAAAGAAATCCTATCGGTCTCACTGCTTGGCTTAGTGTATAAATAATTTTATTGTTTCACATATTCAACTGACTGCCTCCGTGGTCCAGTGGATAGCGTATGCGACTGCTGATCGGAGGTCCCGTGTTCGGTTCCCAGGTCGAGCAAAAGTGTTACTGGGTTTTTTCGAATACTCAGTAGCAGCCCGGAGTCCGGTGATGTGCCCGGTAACGGCAATAGGCTCGCCCCTTATTACGTGGGACCTAAAAATTCATTGCGAAAATGTGGGTGTAATATTTACACCTCTGCTTACCCCTTCGGGGATACAGGCGTGACATTATAGAAAAATAAATAAATAAAAAAAAAACATTTTCAACTATATATTTATTGTACGAACTTGTGTTGAAGCACTGACATAATCATCATAATGTACCTGAATTGTATACAAGATTACACGAATGAGGTTAAGTTAAAACAAACGCAGTAATTAGCAACAGGGCATTTGTCCAGCTATACAGCCGAACAATCATAATTGCATTATGCCCCAGGCGTAATTTCATCGATAACAGAACTTGCATTTACTCGAAACGCTGTTTCAAACTAATTAATAAATTTATTTTAATTTTACATCATACAATCTGTCACAATTTGGACATAATCAGTTTATTAAAAGCTACAGTTGTCATATAAACAAACACGGTTAATGAATTATACCCAAAAGTGTATGCATGTTAATACTGATGAACAATTATATCGACTGAGGACAAATTTACTGAATTTTGTAATGTTCGTGCATTGAATACCTTAGTGACTGCGTAAAGTTATTCATACATTTTAAACATTGAATATGTTTTGTTGAATACTAGCTCTACTGCTTCCACTCTTTTTGAAGTCAAGTTCTTTTGCTATAGCTAAACATACCTAAAACTGTCACTAAATTATATGAAGACTTTTCAAAACACAATAAACTGCAATACAAAAGAAAAATGAAGTTTTAATTCGCCATTATGCTAAAATAATAAAAAAATAGTTTAATTTTTAATAGTCATTTTGTAAAAATGTTTATTTGTACATCTTCGAGCTAGTTATGGCATTTATTTATGTTTTGGCCTATATTGCGAAGTATTGAATTTAGTTTCATATTTTATTCAGTGAATTCAATAAATATCTGTGAATAACTCATTTAAATGATTTCTAGGTGAATTTGAAACAATTAATAACACTTTCGTGAATTGCTTAACGTCAATAAAATAACTATTCACTCTATTGCGACTTTTGATTTACATATTTTAGTTCAATAGGCGTATTTTGTGAGCAGTTATCGGGCAGTATTTTATAAGATTTGTATTTGCATAGCCCTTCTTGTATACAAAAATTCAAATGAAAATTCTCATGACAGACATGAAAACGAATCTACAAGCCCTACAAAGTGCAGCGAAATCTAAATTAAATTTCGTTCAGCACTTTATCTCGTTGCCGGCGGGACCTTGAGTCAGACCACATTAACTGTATTACGGCTGCTTTGTTCACTTTAAAACAGTTGTGGTGACGAGAAGAGAATCCACGAATGCCTCTCGTAAAACACTCATCAGAAACTCACCGTTGACGTTTGCTGCGAACCATTGTCGCATTTGTCGCCAAAAAGCATCAAATTTCATCGTGTCTGGAAAATTTTAGCCTTTGTGTGGCGAATAGCCGAACATTGAAGCCTCGCAAGTTACTTACTTAATATCTGCTCCGCCCCCTTTGTGTTTGAGTCATCAATACGTTTGGAAATTGCACCTCGAGCGGGTTCTGCGATTGGCGCTTGTTCGGGTGCTTATTAAAGCTGGGATTTTGGCTCGTGGCGATGCATTTCACTTCATTGAGCCTATTCGATGCATATGCCTATGATTATGTACGCGTTTTAATTTTCTTTTGCACAATTGCGTCTTTAGTCCCTGGATATGTCGCAATTTAAACGTATATGCAAGTGAAAATAACCTTCAACTTTGCACTTAAATTGCAATGGTAAAAGAACAAAGACTTTGCCACTACTTTGCGTGCGTTAAATAAAAAGTTAAAGTAATTGCCACTGATTGTTATGAACAGCTACTCTCAATATTTATGAAGCACATCAGTATTTATTATTGAACATTAACGGAGAAAAATTTCGGTTAATGGAGTGTCAATGACGAAAATATTTTATGCTTGTACTCGACTCTCGACTCCGTATCGGGCGAGCATTGTGCCTTTTTGACGTAAAATGATTTAACATTTAACGTATACCGCAAACATTTTAAATATAGACCTATTAACCTTTCAGGCATAGTTAAGTAATTCATTGCAGTTGCATATATTTGGCGTTTTGCATATTATACACGGGGCCATTTTCGGATACGTTTCGTCGATGAAACAGCTCCGATAGCGATGCAACCTCATGTGAAAATAAAGCGTGCATTGTTAGTGAATATTGCGGGCAATAATGGAAAGTTGGAAGGTTTTTTTACATTGCAACAAGCTTGTGTAGTTGACACGGTAGACAGATAAATGACGAAGAATTATCGGATTGAACAGCAGACAAATATAGACCTCTATGGCTTATAAATTATGGAAAAAATATTTTCTCTTTATTATTTTCACCGCTGGTGGAGCATAGAGCCGCTCTGATAGTAAATGGTGCATATGCATACAACACGGGTGATATAACATGCGCATAGCCGATCTTGAAAAAAGAAAAGGATTCGCTAGCAACACAAAAAGAAATACTATCGGTCTCACTGCTTGGCTTATTGTATAATTAATTTTATCGTTTCACATATTCAACTGACTGCCTCCGTGGTCCAGTGGATAGCGTATGCGACTGCTGATCGGAGGTCCCGGGTGTGTTTTTTCGAATACTCAGTAGCAGCCCGGCGTCTGGTGATGTGCCCGGTAACGGCAATAGCCTCGCCCCTTATTACGTGGGACCTAAAAATTCATGGCGAAAATGTGGGTGTAATATTTACACCTCTGCCTACCCCTTCGGGGATACAGGCGTGAGACTATAAAAATAAATAAAAAAAGCATATTCAACTATACATTTATTGTGCGAACTCGTGTTGAATCACTGAAATAATCATCATAATGTACCTGAATTGTATACAAGATTACACGAATGAGGTTAAGTTAAAACAAACGCAGTAATTAGCAACAGGGCATTTGTCCAGCTATACAGCCGAACAATCATAATTGCATTATGCCCCAGGCGTAATTTCATCGATAACAGAACTTGCATTTACTCGAAACGCTGTTTCAAACTAATTATTAAAATTATTTTAATTTTACATTATACAATCTGTCACAATTTGGACATAATCAGTTTATTAAAAGTTACGGCTGTCATATAAACAAACACGGTTAATGAATTATACCCAAAAGTGTATGCATATTAATCCTGATTAACAATTATATCGACTGAGTACAAATATAATGTATTTTGTAATGTTCACGCATTGAATACCTTAGTGACTGCGTAAAGTTATTCATACATTTTAAACATTGAATATGTTTTGTTGAATACTACTCTACTCTACATTTTCCACTCTTCTTGAAGTCAAGTTCTTTTGCTTTAGCTAAAAATACCTAAAACGATCACTAACCTTTATTAAGACTTTTCAAAACCCAATGAACTGCAATACAAAAGAAAAATGAAGTTTTAATTCGCCATTTTGCTAGAATAATAAAATAACATAGTTTAATTTTTAATAGTTATTTTGTAAAATGTTTATTTGTACATCTTCGAGCTAGCTATGGCATTTATTTACGTTTCAGCCTATATTAGGAAGTATTGAATTTAGTTTCATATTTTATTCAATGAATTCAATAGGTAAATATCTATGAATAACTCATTTAAATGATTTCTAGGTGAATTTGAAACAATAACACTCTCGTGAATTGCTTAACGTCACAAAATAACTATTCCCTCTATTGTGACTTTTGATTTACATATTTTAGTTCAATAGGCGTATTTTGTGAGCAGTTCTCGGGCAGTATTTTATAAGATTTGTATTTGCATAGCCCTTCTTGTATACAGCTAAAAATCTCATGACAGACATGAAAACGTATCTACAAGCCGTACAAAGTGCAGCGAAATCTAAATTTAATTTCGTACAGCACTTTATCTCGTTGCCGGCGGGACCTTGAGTCAGACCACATTAACTGTATTACAGCCGCTTTGTTCACTTTAAAACAATTGTGGTGACGAGAAGAGAATCCACGAATGCCTCTCGTAAAACACTCATCAGAAACTCACCGTTGACGTTTGCTGCTAACCATTGTCGCATTTGTCGCCAAAAAGCATCAAATTTCATCGTGTCTGGATTTTTTTTGCCTTTGTGTGGCGAATAGCCGAACATTGAAGCCTCGCAAGTTACTTACTTAATCTCTGCTCCGCCCCCTTTGTGTTTGAGTCATCAATACTTTTGGAAATTGCACCTCGAGCGGGTTCTGCGATTGGTGCTTGTTCGGATGCTTATTAAAGCCGGGATTTTGGCTCGCGGCGATGCATTTCACTTCATTGAGCCTCGACAATGCATATGCCTATGATTATGTACGCGTTTTAATTTTCTTTTGCACAATTGCGTCTTTAGTCACTGGATATGTCGCAATTTAAACGTATATGCAAGTGAAAATAACCTTCAACTTTGCACTTAAATTGCAATGGTAAAAGAGCAAAGACTTTGCCATAATCATGCAAAACTACAATAGGCGATATATCTTGAAACAAGATAATCTGGTAGAGTAATCTAACTATCATTAACTACGGATAAAGTCATAATCCACGTCTCTTATACACACCGTCCCATACACACATACATACACTTTATTCATACACTCCCACAATCTTCATACAGAAAATAACTTTAACATTTTATACAGGTACCGACAAATATACTTTACTAAATATTATTTTACTAAATTGAGTTTTACCAAAAGTGTGATAAATGTATAGTAGGGAGTGCCTGAAGATTCGTAATACAGTCTTGAACCTAGTACGGACTCCAGCTCTCACTAAGGAACAGCTAAGTTATTTGGTAATTTTATTGCAATCACTTTGTGTTTGTAATCTTTGTACCTTATGACTTATGAGAGAAATAAAAATATATTTACTATTTTTATTATTATTATTTATTATAATTAGATGCATAAAGCAGAGTAATCTACTTTAAATCGTAGTATTTTGATATGCTGGCGACATTTTTAGCTTTTTATTATAGTATGATGTATAATTACATTGATTGATTCTAAAATAATAGAACACATACAAACCAAATAACAAGGACACCTATTTGTCTGTATATTCATATGACTGGTACTTTTCCGAGGTTATCAAGGAAAGTACAAACACCATAAAACAGGACACTGGCTTCTCATACACGCGTGTAGTTATAACATACGAACGTTCTTTTTTACTCTCTCAGTTGCTCGCATAAAATGACCGTACTCAGAAGCAAACTCATCCTGCGGACACTACTTTGCGCGCGTTAAATATAAAGTTGAAGTAACTGCTACTGATTGTTATGAACAGCTACTCTTAATATTTATGAAGCACATCAGTATTTATTATTGAACATTAACGGAGAAAAATTTCGGTTAATGGAGTGTCAATGACGAAAATATTTTATATTTGTGCTCGACTCTCGACTCCGTATCGGGCGAGCATTGTGGCTTTTTGACGTAAAATGATTTAACATTTAACGTATACCGCAAACATTTTAAATATAGACCTATTAACCTTTCAGGCATAGTTAAGTAATTCATTGCAGTTGCATATATTTGGCGTTTTGCATATTATACACGGGGCCATTTTCGGATACGTTTCGTCGATGAAACAGCTCCGATAGCGATGCAACCTCATGTGAAAATAAAGCGTGCATTGTTAGTGAATATTGCGGGAAATAATGGAAAGTTGGAAGGTTTTTTTACATTGTGACAAGCTTGTGTAGTTGACACGGTAGACAGATAAATGACGAAGAATTATCGGATTGAACAGCAGACAAATATAGACCTCTATGGCTTATAAATGATGGTAAAAAATATTTTCTCTTTATTATTTTCACCGCTGGTGGAGCATAGAGCCGCTCTGATAGTAAATGGTGCATATGCATACAACACGGATGATATAACATGTGCATAGCCGATCTTGAAAAAAGAAAAGGATTCGCTAGCAACACAAAAAGAAATACTATCGGTCTCACTGCTTGGCTTAGTGTATAAATAATTTTATCGTTTCACATATTCAACTGACTGCCTCCGTGGTCCAGTGGATAGCGTATGCGACTGCTGATCGGAGGTCCCGTGTTCGGTTCCCAGGTCGAGCAAAAGTGTTACTGGGTTTTTTCGAATACTCAGTAGCAGCCCGGAGTCTGGTGATGTGCCCAGTAACGGCAATAGCCTCGCCCCTTATTACGTGAGACCTAAAAATTCATTGCGAAAATGTGGGTGTAATATTTACACCTCTGCCTACCCCTTCTGGGGTATTCCCGAAGGGGTAGGATAACGCCTGTATAGGCGTTATCCTAGCTCATAGCGAGACTTGGCTTGCGGTTCGTAACAGATCGGCAAAGTTAAGCAACGCTTGCACAGGTCACCACTTGGATGGGTGACCGTGTGTGGCATTTTCATCTGAGCGCTACCGTGCTTCGGAGGGCACGTAAAGCTGTCGGTCCCGGTTCTTGTCTGAGTACAAGGATCGTTAGGCCATGTCGGAGGCCTTCGGGCGGTCTGAAAACTCCGACACCAGAGTTGGCCACACACTCACACGAAAAACAAAAACAAAACAATTGTACGAACTCGTGTTGAATCATTGATATAATCGTCATAATGTATCTGAATTGTATACAAGATTACACGAATGAGGTTAAGTTAAAACAAACGCAGTAATTAGCAACAGGGCATTTGTCCAGCTATACAGCCGAACAATCATAATTGCATTATGCCCCAGGCGTAATTTCATCGATAACAGAACTTGCATTTACTCGAAACGCTGTTTCAAACTAATTATTAAAATTATTTTAATTTTACATTATACAATCTGTCACAATTTGGACATAATCAGTTTATTAAAAGTTACGGCTGTCATATAAACAAACACGGTTAATGAATTATACCCAAAAGTGTATGCATATTAATCCTGATTAACAATTATATCGACTGAGTACAAATATAATGTATTTTGTAATGTTCACGCATTGAATACCTTAGTGACTGCGTAAAGTTATTCATACACTTTAAACATTGAATATGTTTTGTTGAATACTAGCTCTACTTTTTCCACTCTTCTTGAAGTCAAGTTCTTTTGCTATAGCTAAAAATACCTAAAACTGTCACTAACCTTTATTAAGGCTTTTCAAAACCCAATGAACTGCAATACAAAAGAAAAATGAAGTTTTAATTCGCCATTTTGCTAAAATAATAAAATAACATAGTTTAATTTTTAATAGTTATTTTGTAAAAATGTTTATTTGTACATCTTCGAGCTAGCTATGGCATTTATTTACGTTTCAGCCTATATTAGGAAGTATTGAATTTAGTTTCATATTTTATTCAATGAATTCAATAAATATCTGTGAATAACTCATTTAAATGATTTCTAGGTGAATTTGAAACAATTAATAACACTCTCGTGAATTGCGTAACGTCAATAAAATAACTATTCACTCTATTGCGACTTTTGATTTACATATTTTAGTTCAATAGGCGTATTTTGTGAGCAGTTATCGGGCAGTATTTTATAAGATTTGTATTTGGATAGCCCTTCTTGTATACAAAAATTCAAATAAAAATGCTCATGACAGACATGAAAACGAATCTACAAGCCCTACAAAGTGCAGCGACATCTAAATTAAATTTCGTTCAGCACTTTATCTCGTTGCGGGTGGGACCTTGAGTCAGACCACATTAACTGTATTACGGCCGCTTTGTTCACTTTAAAACAATTGTGGTGACGAGAAGAGAATCCACGAATCGCCTCTCGTAAAACACTCATCAGAAACTCACCGTTGACGTTTGCTGCGAACCATTGTCGCATTCGTCGCCAAAAAGCATCAAATTTCATCGCGTCTGGAAAATTTTAGCCTTTGTGTGGCGAATAGCCGAACATGGAAGCCTCGCAAGTTACTTACTTAATCTCTGCTCCGCCCCCTTTGTGTTCGAGTCATCAATACTTTTGGAAATTGCACCTCGAGCGGGTTCTGCGATTGGCGCTTGTTCGGGTGCTTATTAAAGCTGGGATCTTGGCTCGTGGCGATGCATTTCACTTCATTGAGCCTCGACAATGCATACGCCTATGATTATGTACGCGTTTTAATTTTCTTTTGCACAATTGCGTCTTTAGACACTGGATATGTCTTAGTTCAAACGTATATGCAAGTGAAAGTAACCTTCACATTTGCACTTAAATTGCAATGGCAAAAGAACAAACAAAGACTTTACCAAAATCATGTAAAACTACAATAAGCCACAATTCTTGTTCCAAGATAATCTAGTAGATTGATCTAACTGTCATTAGCTACGGATAAACTCATAATTTGTGATTTACCAACAAATTTTCTAGGTCTGAGTAGCCATCAACTAATTATCCCACAATTAAATGGAAATAAAAAACAAGTTTGCAATAGAAACAAAGTTGACAGACCGTTTTTAATGCAATAATAATAAATCTTTCTTGCAGCAGATTGTCCCCGGACGTTCTCTTAAAATTTCGTTTGCACGAATAATGGAATAAGTTTAATTAGTTTCCTCTGCAGAGGTGCCTAGTCTTAATTAAGCTTTGGTTTCAGCCATAATGTTAGAGGCCCTCTGTTTGTTTCTGACGCCTACAAATCCTATTCCTCTTGCCAATTGCAAATATTTACTTTGGAAAACATTTAATGAAGAATTGAACAGTCACGAGTTTTATCGTTTAGTGAAATGCTGATGACTGTCGTGAATCGTGATTAATTCAGATAAATTATAGCCATAATTAGGTACCTACTTCTGAAATAGGAAAGTTATAAATTAATATTCAAACGAAAAACAACATGTCATATTATAAAGATAGTATAGGCTGAGTTGACATCTTTTTCACGCGGGTAGTGTCTTGAAAATTATAAATTAGGATTTCAATTGATGCCAACATCCATACGGCAATTATATGGTGTCCGATCATTTGACAAAAAACAAATGAAAAATTTTCAATTGACAAATAACATTTGACAAAATTATACTTGATAAATTTATTATTTTACAAACTATTGTTTAATAAACTACTCATTAGACAATATATTTACTATAAAAAAAGTTATTATGCTAAAACATTAATTTACAAATTGATTATTTTTTTAAACATGTTATTTGGCAAAACAACGTAAAGCATAAATAATATTTGACAAAATGCATTGCTTGGTAAATATTTTACTAACCAAAATCTACGTTAATACAACAATCTTTGTGTAGGGTCAACTGAAACAATGGCTGGTTAGGCTAGGTTAGAACTGCGACCACAACGCCAGCACCGAATTCTACTTATTTCGCTTAATTCAGGCAGTGTGTATTTTTTTTAAAAGACTTATGTTTCTATGGAATTAGTATTAATACAAAATTATTACTTGCCTATAAATAATCTGTCCAAGATGTAAATTTGCAATCATGCAATTAAATATTTTCAAGATTTCGCGTAAGTATTAGTTAGAAATTAATTATTTTTTAAAACTAATAATTTATCTTCTAAATTTTTGTACAATCACCAATTTGGCAAACGAATTATTTAGTCAAATGATTATTTTTAAAATAATTATTTAAAAATTTTATTATTTTATAAGTAAAACATTTGCGAAACCTGTATTATGTCAAATGATTGTTTTTGAAGTAATAAGTTTGCGAAATGAAAGTTTGTCAAATGATTAGTTTTTCAAACGTTGTTTGTAAAATGATCTTTTGTCATACGTTTTTTGTTAAACAATAGTAAACCGCAATTATATAGTAATCGTAACGAATGACGTTGCAAATAAAACGTCAATTTTGATGGCTATTGAGATAATAACATAATAATAATATTCTACCACATTAACACATCACCACCTAGTCCCAAACTAAGCAGAGCTTGTACTATGGGTACTAGATAATGGATAAACATACATATATTAGCATAGCACAAGCTCTGCTTAGTTTGGGACTAGATGGTGATGCATGTATAATATAATGTATTGTGTATTTACTTATTTAAATAAATTGATTGATTGAAATTGATTGATATACTTTTTTTTGTGAATACGTACATATCATACATAGAAACACCCAGACCAAGACACCCATACCATGTTCATGCACACAAATGTTTGACTTGAGCGGGAATCGAACCCGCGACCTTCGGCGTAGCAGTTGCTTACGCTCCCGCTGCGCCAACCGGTCGTCTGATGATATTAAACACTGGAAGCTTAAGTATTGCTTGAACTTGGCGGTATTAAAATAGGTAATTGGAAGTGATGACAAGAAAATAAATTAACTCAGAAAATATGTAAGTAAATTTACAGCCGCATATAAGTGTTGCTATTATCTTAATATATAAAATCCTTGCGTTACTGACTGACTGACAGACACGCTACAGGCGAAACTATTGGGCGCAAAAAGCTGAAATTTGGCATGAATGTTCCTTGGGGACCCTAAGGGTGCATTAAGAAGGGATGTCCCGAAATTCCCAATTTTGAAAAACGGGTAAATTTAAAAAAAATGCAGGCGTAGCTGCTGGCGTCCTCTAGTACAGGTATATATTTTGGATTGCATCAATGCTATTACAATTATTTTCTACGAAATTCCAATGCATTCTATAGGATGTAATATAGTCCATAATTATCTTACGTGCGTATTTAGTATATTTTATCAAGCAGTAACTGTTTCGTCGAACCAAACAATAAACACAAAACATCGTCGTCTCCTTTATCCAGTCGTCTTTTATTCGACTGCAATCCGCTTTCGTCAAAGGTAATTCGATACGTGAATCTTGTTCGTTTTCTGTTCGCACTTAAGCATTGCGCCTTTAGTTTGTTTTAGCCGTAACTTTATACCCGCGAACTTCGCGCCCCTATTGACACTTCCAATCAAAACATGTGTGTTCAATGGAATCAATGAGAAAGCTTTTTTATAAAATCGATAACCATTTGTTTGATGCAAGGCTTTAACGTATGCCGTGACTATTGAAACTTGAGTGAAGAAATAAAATATCAAAATTCAATATAAATTGTGAATGTGTATTTTCAAGAACAATATTGTCATACCAATAAAGTATGTGAAATAAAAATAAGACGAAATCACTTGCTCGTGCGGTGTATACAATTCGATCTGGATGTATCAACCGTACATTTACGATCATCGATATAAATCGTGAGATATCGATGCCATAAAACAAACCGCAGGATTACCGATTTAAATTCGTCGATATAAAAGCAGTTAAAGGGGGGCTTTATAAATTAACGACACCAATTTCCCTAATGACATTGTAAAAGGAAAGTTAACCATTAACGTTTTTGGTATTCACGATTGTATCGTTGCTTATTATGTGGATGACAACATGATTCATATTCTCAATGTGTACGTCCGTTTTTCCTTTTGCGTTGCCATGTCCTTTGACGTATTTTCGCTAATTTGGACGATTGTCTTTTATAATCATGATGTTTGACCTTTGCCATTTTAGTTTTACGCTCAAAATAATATGAAACTAGCTGAAATAGTGATTCGGTTATCATATTATTTGGTTAGGGATGAAAAAATGTACTATAAATTGCCTAATATTCAAGGCTTTAATTTCATTAACCTTAGTTTAGTTACAAAGTATGGAGGACCGATAGAGCTCTTTTGCGTTTCTTTGTTAGTTTAGCAAATAATAAGAATGTGTAAATATGCAAACTAATGGAGCACCGTGTACCTATTGTATTTTGATATGACTGAATAAGTAGATATTAGCCGGCTGTAAAGTAGGTGAGTCCATTAGGTCACCTAGTTCATAGCTTGTAGTTGGTATCTTTTCCTTCCGGCGTATATGAGTACCTAAATGATAAATGGATAATAAGTTTTAGTATTAAAATTTTGCTTTATGTTGTAACAGTCAAGTATGTTCCGGAATCTTTAATGAGAATTTATTTTCAGGAATTGTGTTAGTGAACTGTATACATTGTTTTTACATTGCTATTTAAAATGTTTTAAAAGTACGTTTGTAAAGTATAGCAAATAATAAAATTTCTTTTCATCTCTGTATAAGTCTGAGATCATGCTAAGTTTAAGAAAATTGTGTGCACTATACCAATACATGTTGACTATAACCTATAGGTATTTTAATAACCATATTTTTAAAAGTCGGTTAAAAATCGTTGGTACAGCACGCACACTTTATGTACTACCGAAAATACGGTAAATAATTCGATCTAGAGCAGGTAAATCTATGTATTTACTTTTGAGCTGGAATAAAAGAATTATAAGTTATACTAAACTAAGAGCAAGATTCTATTGAGTCAATTTTTAAGAGCAAAAAAAATCTAACTTTACAAAGTTACTGGTTAGTTTTTAAAATAAACCGTGTCAAGAGCAGAAGCGACCGAATATTGCAAACTTAGTACAAGGCTTGTTATAAAATTAATTATCAAGTGCTTTTATCAGGTGTAGCCTTAGGGTGGCGTTCAATCGGGATGTTTGCTTGGATATGATTCGTGCAATCAAAAACAACTGTCTTGAGATCGTTCCGTGTAATTAAACTTGGGGATCTGTCTCGGTTTATCAGCTGACGATGATATGATGGGAAGGTGGTTCACGTTTATGGCAACGGTATTATGTGAGCGTGTTTACTTATATAAATGGATGCAATTAATGGATTGTTATGACTATATGAATCCTTGAAGATCGTTTTAAATGTACTATACTACATCGGGTATCGGGTTCGAATCCACGGCGCGCACCACTGACTACTACATCTATAGGATGCAAAATTGTAGCGTTCATAGCGTGACTTGACTTTCGTAATAGTTCGGCAAAGTAAAGCATCGTTGACAGAGGTCTCCAATTGGATGGGTGACCGCTCGTTGTGACATTGACATCACAGTGCTACCATGCTTCGGAGGGCACATAAAGCTGTCGGTTCTAGTTCTTTTCTCAGGACTCGAATCGTGGGCCATGTCGCAAGCTTTTCGCCAGGCCGCACCGCCTGCAAAACAAAAAGTTCATCAATATAAAGTTGGACACACACACATGTCTTTTTATAGCCTATAAATTTTCCAAAGCAAGTATCAAATATAAACGTTTCACGCCAATTGGCTAGATTTTGAATTAACATTAATAGACTCTTTCATCATCATCATCAGCCTTTAACAGTCCACTGCTGGACTAAGCCTCTCCTTTGAAAGGAAGAATTGGCCTACTATATCACACTGGCCAAACGGGTTGGTATAGGGTTTGTATCAAGTTTTCCTTCTCTTACAGTGCTGTTCTCTGCATAGTATGCTCCCTTTGTCGGCTCTTACGACACCCATGGGATGATATGGGGTGGTGACATTCAGTATTCTTAATCCGTCACCACACGGACCTAGACTCTTTAAATGCTTCAAAAAGGTGATATTCTGTCATATCTGGTTGCACAAGAAAGAGACCAATTAGGTCCAAGGTCCAAGGTTAAAGTCTTGGAAACAACTGAGATAACGCAGGGAAGATGAGACTCTTCAAATGTATAATATGTTTTGTTACAAGAATATGAATGCATCGCATGGAAAAATTGTACAACTGTCAACAACCAACCATCCAAAATGTAATTTACGGTGAAGAAAATATTATGCTGTTAACGAGTGTTTAGAGGATTAAATAAAGTGTCACCAGCAAATGATGTATTTTGTTGTAGCAACATTATTTACGTGTTTAATTAGGCAAAAAGTAATTAAAACACATAAAATTATCCAGACTACGCCTACGTGGCGATTGCTACGTGACAAGTAAATAGTATCTTATAAGTTTAATTTAATTTATGCATAAGTTTAAAATTGAAAAATTGTTCCCACCAAGAACTTAGGGTCCCAAGCCAACCTCACTTGCAAGTGGTGCACCTACCGATCAACGGACGAGGCTCTGGCAAACAAAATATCCCGATAAGCGGCAATAGGCTCGCCACCTATTACGTGGGATCAAAACAGTGGCGAAAAGTGGGCGTTTAATATGCCTCTGCCTACCCCTTCGGGGAAACAGGCGTGAGTCTATATATGTATGTACCTATGTATGTATGTATTAATATTATTCAGACCGATTAAGTAATCGGGCAAATTCTATGATATTTAAGCATGATATTTGAAATGACAGATGTCGTTATGAAATATTGATTATACCTATAATAATAATAATATTCTACCACATACACAAATCACCTGGGGCTAAATCCCAAACTAAGCAGAGCTTGTACTATAGGTACTAGATAATGGATAAACATACATATATACTTTTTTGTAAATACATACATATTATACATAGAAACACCCAGACCAAGACAAACATCCATGTTCATGCACACAAATGTTTAACTTGAGCGGGAATCGAACCCGCGTCCTTCGGCGTAGCAGTCGCTTACACTGCGTCCAGCGGTCGTCAACTAACTAACGTAACTTGTTTTTAAAATAATCTATACATAATTATTATAAAATTAAGTCCTTACGTATAACCGTGATAATCAAAAAAGCTGCTTAACGGGTTTTTGTACGATTTTCACGAATAGATAGTGTAATTTCTGAGAAAGATTTTGTTGTATAATTCACACAGGCGGCGCCGTGAGCGAAGCCTTTTATATTGTATATCAGACGAATCTTACACAGATTTGGTTTAATTTCGATTACAACTTATGAAAACTAACAACACTGTTAAAGCATATTTAAACATTTCTATAAAATATTATAAGCACTTTATTAAAGATATTAAGAACTTTGATTATATTTGTTTTTAAGCAATTAATTTTCTTGAATGTAAGATTTTATTTGATTACTTACTAGACTAGAGTTTTGACCGATCCCGTGGGCATTTCGGGAAATCCCTTCTTAGTGCACTCCTACGGTCCCCAAGAAACATACATGCCAAATTTCAGCTTCCTGCGCCCAATAGTTTCGGCTGTAGCGTGTCTGTCAGTCAGTCAGTAACGCAAGGATTTTATATATTAAAATAACACGGTGTTGTTTATCTATAAAATGGCCAAGTAAACCTTTATTTTCCAAGTTTATCTGTCGATATTTTTGCTTATTTACATTGTTGGGCAAGTATTGATGATCTGTATTTCAAAATAACCTTATAGCAGTAATAAGAAATAAAACATTGTCTTAATTGGACTTATCAATTTTAAGTGAAATATGAATATCAATTTGTAGACTTAGTAAATATCCTTCAAATACTCTTGAATAAAATCTTGGGCGTGTTACAAAGCGTCCAGTCAGTTTATCCTATTACTCGATTTGGTGAATAAGATAATTGTTACAATTTTGAAAGGATAATTTCTTGAACGTTTAATTCAGCTTTCTCAACAAAAGCAAATGTACCGTGAAAAGCAAATAATTTGCTTCCAATATCCATTACCACGATTGTCGATTACGTAAATAGCAAACGTCAGCGTTTAGTGAAAAGTATTAGATATACAAATTTGTTAGGTTTCTAAGGATGCTTTGTGTGTATATTTAGATTACCATAATTGGATTTATTAGGGATTTTAATAACTTTAGTTGTATGTTTGGGTCTACCATGTAATAAGTTATGCGCAAAGAATAATTGGCAGCTTGTTGTAGCGTATTTTGTATTCGTTTTCTATTGTATTTATTGACAAATATCTTATTTATTTTTAAGTTCAAATATTACATACAAATTTTTCTTTTAAACATAATTATATAAAATGTTTTAATCTTTAAAATATGTTTTAAAGATATATTTTAACGAGCTTTTAAATTACAGCACCTTCTCCAAAAAGTGTGTTTCGACGTCTACCCGCATTCGGTGTTCACAGATATTTTAATCATTGGAACCTGTCGGCAAATGATACGACTACTCGCGAAAGTTTTAACTGCACGCATACTAAGCTACGTAAGTACATTTACAAATATTGAAGCTATTCTTTACGTATAAAAAAACATCTATTAATATTGTAAACATAGGCGTAAGTAATAATTTAGATCTAATTAGATAACTACACAATTCAAAGTGTATTACTATGTATACAAAATATAAATTATTATTTATAAGACACTTTATGATTAAGAAAGCCAAATTAGAATTTTGATTTTCACAGTTATCTAGAATTTCACAAATTTGGTGTAGTAAGTAATAAATAAACTTTGGAGCGAAATTAAATAAACAACAAATCATAATTTAAAGTCTTGAAGTCTTGTCTGCTAAGTTTTAGTTTGTTATTTGCCTATTAATATACAATGAATAGACTTTGATAAAGAATATTATTTTATTTATTTCAACGTCATTTTCTGAATCTGAGCTTTACTCATTGGTTGAGATATGAAAGTTTGACTATTACGATCGCTTTTTTAAATCGTTGAAAGAAGACCCTAAATTTTACCTGAATAAAATGTAGCCTATAAGTAGTCCTACAAACTCTTCTTTTCCCAGTAAAAATCCTATTACAGAACGGTGCGGGCGTACGCCCGCACCGTTCTAAAAATCATTCCGTACAAATAAACACAAGAAATAAATGAATGTTTATGTCTTGGCACCATTTTTATAATTTAACTCACTTAAGAAACTATGGTTATTTGGAATTCACAGACAGGTACCTACTGCAGATCTATTTGTGCTTTATAGATTTTACATACATTTAATTCCATTAAAAATATAAGCAATTATATAATTACGCAATTACCTCTCTATCATTGATCTCTATATCCCAAGTTTCATTAAATTAGAAAGAACCCCATTGGCTATGTGACTCCCAAATTGTATTAGTTTATTGTTATTTTTTTCTTTGTTCCCCCAAACTGTAGTAATTTGGCTCGAGATCACGCCATTGTAGTCATAAACTATTGGATTGGTATTGTGGCTTTGTATTTAGTTTTATTGCGGGAATATTACGAGGAAACGTTTTGCCGCGGCTCAGTAGTAAATAAGTTTATTTGAGGTAATTTTTGGACAAATGTTTGGTGGAGTAAGATAGAAATAGGATAGAATAGCTGTTTTAGTATTATATATTGAATTTCCTTTTTATTGAAACAAAATATTCGTCTAATTATAAGACACCAGCAACCTGCGTCGACTTTCGAAAGGTGAAAGAGATTTTTCACCGTATGATTGTGCAAAGATTATTTTAATTCTTACCTTGTCCTGACAATAACGAATGTAAAAAATAATAATAATCTAATTTAATGTAGTCGTTAGGAAGTTATGCCCGTTTATACATAATTTATATACATCTATTTTGCCGTACGGCATTCGGTTGTATAGCTATAGATTTTTAGTTTCTAAACCCGTTTTATATAAATAACAGCATATTATAAAGTTTTTGGTTCTGTATTTTAAGGTTTAACCAACTTTATAACTTGTACTCATTTCAATCTTCGGTCGCAGCAGTTATATAAGAATTGGCTGACGGAAAACGTCAATAACACTGGCCCAACCGGAAATTGAATCCGTATATCGTTTCAACGCTCTGAAGTTATTTCCATGTCGAATCCTACCAAAATGGATGTAGTAGTTTAAAATACCTAAATGCCAAAACATATGGTTACTTTCGCACTAAATGCAAAATGCGCCGCCCGCCTAACACAATGTTAAATGTGAACAAATCAATCACTTTAGCATTTACGCGCATGGGAGCTACCAATAAATTTTATAATTATAATTTAAGATTCTGATTATTAAAGAGTGGCACGAGTTTCTTCTATGTTCTTCTCATAGCCCTGTCACACCGAACTTGGTTGTAAAAAGAAATGACGTTCATAAATGTTGCTTTGTAACCTATATGAATAAATGAATTTGAATTTGGTTTATAAAAATATTTTAGTTCACATTTTCTTAGGCATAATTGGAACATCAATCACATTTATATCAAACACTTGCTTCAATATCTATAGTTTTCGAGTAAGACTGCAGACAGAGAGACGGACAAGTGATGGTGGTTTGAAGTTTACTACGGAATCCTAAACTACTGTATGGACAAAATTACAATTGCATTTGTACATATTAATACAATTGCGTATGTATGCAGCTATTAATACAATTGCGTATGTATGCAGCTATGAATGAAGACAGCCGTATAATCGTTTTCGATGTAAGTGACGTTCCTTGTATGCCCTTGGGCCGTACAATTAGATTAATGTACATCTCGCATTACATAAGTGCTTTTACCAATGCTACAACTTAATGTTTTAGTGAACTTGAGACGTTCTAACACGTTATTGTATGCTAATAACGTATCGTTATCAATAAATACATGTATCGTTTCTTCATAGCTATTATTTAATTACTTTTTTTTTACTTGAAAATAATAATCACTTATTAAGTGTCATTTAAATTAAATTTCTATTCACGGGTTTTATCGATGTAAGACTCTACACTCATGTAACCAAAATGCCTGAAATGCAAGCAACATTTTCAACTTGGAATGAAAATGTGTTTCTAGATCTTTAAATTTAAATATATCCTTATAAGTTAAATGTGTAACGTACGCATACCCATAAGATAATAGTAACAAATGTTCTTTTTAGGGAGTCGTAGTAAACTACAAAAATACACTTAGGGCCTCTTTCACCACCCTCGAGTAAAGTGTTGAATAGGCTATTCACTGATTATACTAGCAAGTAACATCATGTGTCAATTTCACGACGTCCGAGTAGCACTAATCGTACGATTAAACTTACTTGCCACTACGGCTACCGATTAGCGTGCATACTTACGATTAAAAGTTGACCGTTGGCATTTTGTGTAAGTCAGTGCATTTTTTAAATCAAATTTTTTCACATTTTATCATGAACAATGGATTTATTTGACTTGATTGATCATCAGTTGGATGAATTAGAACATTATACGCGTCATCGAGTACCTCGAATACGTTTATTTAGAATTCGTGTTGATTATTTTACGGACTTAGATGAAACTGATTTTCTAGCCAGATTTCGTATATCGAAGTATGGAGTAAACGGAGTGCTTAACTTGATAAAACATAAAATAATCTCTGTATATAAATATAAAATGTACCTACTGAGCTTCTAAACGCTGTTTAATAGGTTTTACTCCGTAAAATAGATGTCCAGTACCTATCTAACTAATTAAAATGTTTATTTCAGAAATCATCTATTACAGAAACTAAATAAAATCACACGCTCTCCAAACCAGACCAGACGCAAAAACACCACAAATGACAATCAACAAACAGTTAATGACGTTTGACGACGATTGACTTGACGACGACGTTTTATTGAACGAATGTAACGTACGATTTGTCGCATAGTTCACTTAACCAGTGAATTGTTACTCGAAGCTTGATTTTCGTTTGTGAAATTGACAAAATATACTCGTAACTTTTACTCGCCAGTTCACGTTAATTGCGAATTAGTTGAACGACACTTTACTCGGAGATGGTGAAAGAGGCCCTTAAAGTTCTGTTTTTCACTGACCGTCTTTCCATGTGCGGTTTAACGGCCCGGCCACGGCGCACAGCGGCGGCGGCAGCGGCGAGCGTTTTCGATGTACATCGCGCGCTTTACTCCGCCGCCGCAGCCGATGTCGCGTTAGAGTAAACGCGCTATGTACATCGAAAACGCTCGCCGCTGCCGCCGCCGCTGTGCGCCGCCGTGGCCGGGCCGTAACGCGGTTGCAACGAGCGAGCAGAGTTTTGGAAGGTTCATTTTGAACAAGACTACAACATTGTGAACTAAAAATCAGAAAAAGCTTTTTAGGGCAGACTGGTAAAAAGCACTTCTTTATTTACACCTATGGAAACAACGAAAGTCCTTTTTATTAGTCTATAACATTTTGTGGAGTATCTGGAGATTTTGCATCTGGGCGTTTTCTTTCAAATTAATATCTTTTTTATGCCTCTAATCATCAAACATCCTCCACCTATTTCGCTTTATATAAGCTATGTGAGTTAGTGGCACATATTTATGTAACTAAGTTAAAATTAAAATAATCACAGCATTTTGATTTTGGTTCTAACCAACGAGTATCTAATACTCGACTAATTAAAAATGATATTCATGAACGATAAAATAAATATTCTTATTGAGTTCTTGTACTACTCAATTGCGATATTAATTTTATTGTCTAAAAGCAATAAATAATTTCGGCCTTTACAATATGATATAAAAATGTGTTTTAATATACTTATGTTTACACATTTATGTTAAAGTGCCTACTTACATTTTCATTAAGCGTGGGTCTTAAGATTATACAATAATTATATCTGTCACTAATCATCAAAATTAAGACAGTCACCTCCTACTTTTAGGCATCCATTTGGAAACTAACGAATAGGGTAGTTTCCAAGGTCAAAATAATTACATTTTATTTAGTCCATATTTTAGATTATTAAAAAATATTGGACACGTATTTTTTCTTTTTTCGATTAAATAAAAAAGAACAAAGATATAGCCCATTAAAGTTACGTGTGACGTCGTCTAGTGCGAAAAAATGCAGCACGGCGTGACGTTATACGTAACTTTAATGAGCTATATCTTGGTCATTTTCGGTTTAATTTACAAATAAAAAACACGTATCGCTTATTTTTTTAATAATCTAAAGGACGGACTTAAAAAAATTTTTTGTCAACTAGCCTATTGTCATGATGCAAAATTATCTTTTATGTAGCTCATAAATATAATTATATTATTTTATAGTGTAATATAATCAGATAACATTCATAAGTGTGGATTAATCCAACACTACATTTAAAGCCAAGCGCACGCCACCCGCATAAACTTCAATAAAATTATTTAACACCTTTTGTCCACGAATTTCATTGACAGAAATAATAAAAGGCTCGTTGTTTTCGCGGTTTGTCGGAATTAATCGATATCAATCGAATCTGCGATTCGGAATCAGTTATCGAGTGGGCGTTGGAGGGCTCTTGAATCGGTCCATATGTTCGTATCCGCACGGCGGTCTAGTACATACTTGTCGAGAACGGCTGGGTCACACGTCTAGTCCGAGTTCTGTTTCACAGCATTGGCTAATTGAAAACCTTTCAACTCGATCAGTTTGAAATTTGAAGTTTGTCTATCTGTCACTCGTCTACGTTAGCTAAACCAAATGTCCTACGTACTGACGATTTGAGTGGTTTATATTTTGTATGAGATTAAAAACGATAATCATAATGTTAATTCACCCCTACGTGTTTAAGTACTAACATTGAGTGATAAAACTGATAAACCGATTATCGTGCTTTATTTTCGAAATCTTGTGATTTTTCTTATCACACAAAATTAAAAAGCTATTGCAGAATTTGGTCATCTAGCTTATTCACTGTACTATATATGTATGTTACTGTAAAAGCTAGAGGTACGGTAAATCTTAAGATTTACCAGTAAATCCTAAGATTTACCAGCATGAGTAATGGTAATGTCTGAATTTTTAAATAAAAATACCCTAAGTTGATGGAGCCCTGCTTTGCAGGGCTCATATTTTTGGGTTAAGAGTCACAAGAGAACCTAAGATAACCTAATTACTTGAGTTACTGTCTCGCCTAATCTTACGGGCTTTTACAGTAACATATATACGATAATTCTAATACTTGACACATTGTGCATAAAAAAAGACAAATTGCCAAATTTGCTATGTTAGGGTATGTTAGGTTATCGTGTGTCCCTTAACCCAAAAATAGGAGCTCCATCAGCTTACTTTCGTTTATATATATATATCGGACATTTAATAACTCATGCTGGTAAATCTTAGGATTTACTGGTAAATCTTAAGATTTACCGTACCTCTAGCTTTTACAGTAACATATATACGAAATAAAGCTGCTAATGTCTTACACTATATTTTCAGCTTTTTCTATTAAACCTTAAGGAAATTTTAATAGTAAATATTCAGAAGTAAAACTCCAACACCACATATTTAAACCAAATCCAATCTACGACTCGAAAGCTCAAAATATTGTCGTTGTAGCGCAAACAGGGCGGTTCATCAGCGGTGGTGCAAATCAACGCGTTTCCGACGGCTGATTGTTTAGATAATCGCGTGTCACCCAGTTAGCACGACGCCGAATTAACGCGATTGCAGCCGACGGCCGACGAAGAGCCAACTTCAACCGAATCAGCCACTCGACCGACTTGCTTGTCTGCACTACTATTAGTTTTGGAGCTAACCGATGTGGAAATAGTTCACAATGTTGGTGTTATGTACTATATTGCGTTCAGTTTATGGGGTTTTAGATTTGGGTATGAAATATTAATCTATAATATTGACAGCTAAACATTAAGTTACTTTAAAAACAAGGATTGCAATTCTCTACCTGAAGGTTGATTTCATACGGAGAAGGTTGGATGGAGGTTTTGAATTAAGTCAGACATTTTATTTTTATTTTTAAAGATCGTATACTTAAGAAGTTATGGTTATATGTAGGTGTGTATCAAATTCAAAATCATACTAAAATTTAGAAACTGTTCTCTATTTGTTACATTACTCTGAATCAGCTGAAGAAATCAATGGTTACTTATATAATACTTGACAGCGAAGATTACGTTAGACTGAACTTTGGCCACTTTTCATTAATTTTGTACAGAATAAATGATAAAGGAATGGGCTATTAGTAGGGGATATAGATGATATTATTAGTTTAGGAGTAATGTGCGACGAATACAGGATGCGGTCTGTTCCGATTATTGTATTGAGCACTATTGTTCCTAGACTGAGGGATTATTTGCCATTCAAGTGGCTGGATTAGTCGAGTGGTAGTTATACCTACAATACATGCGCATGTGTCTATATATAGAGAAGAAAATCCGAGCTACTGTACTAATTTTGCCTTGTTATTTTTAATAGGCTGGAAATTTTGTATTAATTTGTTTTACACATAAACGATTGCCAAAAATTCACTATATAAAAAACAAAAATTATTACGTATACGACGTATTAAAAACACGTTTTTGTGTACAAGACAGCCTCTTGCAATATTTTTTCCTGTAGAAATCGAAATCTTCTTAACATGAAAAATATCTCCAGTTCAACTGATCCTTTTAATCCATTTTTATTAATAACTTTCCTTTTATCTCTCGAGTCGAAAATTTAAACGTTAATATAATTTGTCCGTCCAAACCATTAAAAATGAAAGTAAAAGGAGAAAAGCATAACCACTGCAGTCAATTACGAAGCTTAAAAATATATCTGCTATTTCGCTTAAAAATATCTCGTTCTAATTCTAAAAAAAGGGTTCTCAATCCTTTAAACCACTGGAAACAACTTAAGATTCATTCACGTTAAACCTGCGAAATCTGTACCAAAGATACGCATTTTTTTTAAAGCGGCTTACCACTTCACTAACCCTGAATATTTTAGGCATTTTGTTAATATCCTAATCCTCCTTTTTTCTTCGGCTCGGTCTCAGAGGGAAGTCGGCATTCACCGTTAACAGTTTCATGATTAATGACTGAAAACTCTTTGATGGCTTTTTAATTAGAGCTAAAATAGGGGTGTAATACCGGTTGGTAGCGGGCGCCTACGACGCGTCGGCCACGGAAGGTTGCTGCGGCCACAGCTATATTTCATAGAGGGGAGAGGTGGCTTCGAATTTGCAAGGCTAATAAATTGCGGCATACCTAGGCCTTATTGGCTCAACATTTAATCGTTCGAGCGCCACTGGATTATTTTTAGCCAAGTTCCCGACGCTTCTTTGTGTAACTGTTGCATTGGAAAGTAAAATGCTAAACGTATTCTTGCCTTTGTGAACGGCTCGTCGTAAGAGCGTTTACTTATCGGTAACATAGGAATGAAATTTCTAACTTTGCATTACAAATTTATTTCCTCCGGCCGCGACCCCGACTCGCCTTTCAAGTTATTCCAATTCGTCAGTGAAAATGGCGATTAATATTCAATATGAACAGCCTGTTTGAGTGATTGTTTCTGTAACGCGCTATACAGATCAGCTTTGAACAATGAAAATATCATTAATTGGAAGAAATGGAACGCGCCTTTCAATTTCCCTTAAAACAATTGTTTGATTTGGCTAAAATATTAATCTTTGGCCAGCATAAATATTAATGTCTTTGGTAAGAAAGTTAAATTTATTCCCGCAATACCAAAGATAGCTACGGATAAATGCCTCTTGCTGTTCATATTGTTAATTCAATAATTTTTTTTCACTAATATAAAACAGCCGATATTTCTATCAATGTAATAAATAAATCTTTACAGGACAATGGAGTCTTGAGTAGTTAGTAAATTGTCTTAAGGTGGAGTCCAAATTGCATTTACGAATTGTATGCAGTAACAGCTTTGATTCTGGTGCCTTGTTATGTCGAACACTTCGCGAAGGAAAACTTAACAAAACTAAATGCAGACAAAACATGAACATAAAAAACGAATGTGGTAGATCCAACAATGAGTGCTGGGACCCTTGTCTACAAGTTCTTAGTTATTCCATTTCCCCCAGCCGACTACAACTTACGTGAATGTAAAGAACTGATGCTATCAACTGTTTATTTGTAAATCAAGAAAACACCTAGCAAGTGAGGACATTCTTATCATGACTTACATTTAAATTACTGAAACTAGAGAAGGGTTTTTTACGGCAAACTAATAACAGTGTTGGCAGTATCAGCATTTCTTGCGTGGTCTTTGACGCCTTATGTGTTTTGAAAACAATTATGTACTATAACTATTTAAATTGATTCAACTACATTAGGTTTTGCGAAATGCTTATCGCTGATATCTAACATAAATATTTGATCAGGTGTGTCAGCTAAGTTTTGCTCTTAGAATTTTACCTCACTTAATGTTTTCTACTCATAATAAATAAATAATGATGTAACAATTTGATTTTTACAGGCATTTTTCACTTGTAATGAGCATTCCTGTGAATGTTTCATGACATTCAATACGCTTAGCTTTTTAGCTACTAAAATAGCGTTGGAATGGATTTAAACAGCTCTTAATTCAAATTCTTGCGATAAAATAACTATTTTTACTAACATTAGTTGTACCTCTACTTGTAATACATTACTGCGTTCATTTTCAAGCCTTTATACTTGGCATAAAGACTATTCCCTCGCGCGAAACTAGTTTAAAAAGCAACATAAACCGGTACTTAAAGCGTGGTTACTACATTAATGTCTATGTACTACATGAAACGTAAATACCGAACATTTTATCCATCTCGTTGTTCCCATTTGCCAAGTCACGAATTCCTGGAGGGGCGGCAACCGAAAATATTCGTATTACCGCCATGGCCATGTCGAAAACAATGACTAGCCAGAAAGTACTTACTAAGCAGCCACTTTAAGCAATTAGGACAAACAAAACATTTTTATGCGAAGCTCGTTCGGGTTGACTCTAAGGATTTTCCTTGTAAAGTCAGAAGTAACTTGTTAGAGCGTAATAATTGTATGAAGATTGAAGGACCTTTTTGTTGAGATGGCATTTCTGTCCGTTTAAATGAGGAATCATTTAGTACTACAGTTTCTAAAATAGAACAAACGTGCTTTTTTAAGTGTGCTGGGATTAAAGGTTAAAACACTTTTGAAAACATATTAAGCTTGATTAAGAAATGTGTAATCATGGCTACTTACCCTTCCTTCTTAGAGTATCTCATTTGTTTTAACGTTATAAACGTAAATTACCTAGGTACTTCACAAAGACTTCAATACGCATGTAATAAATCTAGCTTTTATAGATTATTAACATACCAAATTGGAAATCAATAACTGTCAATTTTATTTATGACACATAATCTTTATTAAAAATTGTTTACAAAGTTACCTTTATGTCGTGCTGGCTATTTAAAATTATGATTTCAGTCTAAAAAGTATTTCTCTCACATTTGTGCTCTGATAGACTATATCGAGAAAAAATTAAGAATTCTTCTTTTAAGGATTTTACACAGTAGCATTTTCATTAAAACCACAAATTAAATTCACAGTCCAACGTATGAGGCTTATCCTGATACAGACGGTCTCGTCATTACAACTGTTTTGCATAAACAGTTGCAATGAATGCACCCTACAACGACATTTGCCGCAGACATTCTTCGATAAAGTGACTTTATTATTCCACTTTGTTTCATTTGAATTTTAAAACTGTAAATCAACCGCTGTGATCCTGGTACATAATTATTAACTATGATTTGTTAAAGATGTATTAATATCCTTTGATCTATTTTAAATTTTCTGGAATAATGGTAGTTTAACGAGAATTTCAGCTCTGTATAATGGGCATTCCCTGTAGTCTCTGTAGTTTTGTTGACGAAGCAATAGCTACTTACGTTTATACGTCTCCGAAAGAGAAATAGCTGTGTATGACACAGCTATTTCTCTTTCGGAGACATCTTAAAACAGGAAAGGTTAGAAGTACCCTGAACAGAAGAGCATGCATAAGAATTTGATGGGAGTGAATGAAGCAAGAGAGATATGTCAAGATCGTTGCAAATGGCGTTCCGTAGTCTCTGCTTACCCCTCCAGGAAACAGGCCTGAGTCTATGTATGTATGGATTTCTCTTTTACTCTCAAAAGTTTTAAAACCATTGCGCCGCCTGAAATTATGCGTGGTTATTTTATTTTTCTAAATTACCTTTAGAAAATAAAAAATACCAACAGCAGGGCTGTTTACACTTAATAGGATGTAAGTCATAGAGTTCGCTGATTATTTCAATAAAAGTACTGTGTTTCCATCGCAACAAAGAAAAAACTTGTTGCAGTTGAAAACTGTTTAAGAAGCCTAAAATCCTACATGTAGAAAAAAGCCAAATATACAGGATGTAAAAAGACCCTTAACGAAAACTGAAATCCCATGCTGTACCAGTCACTACGAACTTTTTTTACTTCGGCACCATACCTGGGCAATTACTGGTTCAGAAGATATTGAGGCTCAAAGTTAGTATTGAATTTTTCTAATTAGGTGCAAAATCGATGCATTTATCGATAAGTGGGTATTTCGGGCACTGCACGCGCGCGCTTTTAATTGCGGTTTAAAAAATGTGAAAACTTAAAAAATAATCGTTCCCCGGTATTATTTTTGGTTAGTATGACTTGCCATGATGTACACAACGAGTAGACTTCGGCTTGGTCCCCCCCGTAGGATCTCCACCTTGCCGTGGGGCTCAGTAACCGTGGGTGAGTCTAACAACCACGGTGAAGCTAAGCGGGATCCCGGGAGGGGACGCTACACGTGGGCTTGCGTGGGGCCTGCGTAGGATGCGTCCCAGGGTCCGGGTGCGGGGGACAGTTCTGTCTGTCCCTCGCAGTCGGGTGCGGTCGCGGGAGAAGAGGTGTGTCGGTGTTGCGTTGCCGCGCGCCGTATCTCCCGCGACCAAATGGGGGCGCACCATCGTTGCGTCGCGGTGGGACCGCAGAGGAAGAGGAGATGCGGTGTTGCGATGCCGTCCTCCCTATCCTCTGCGGCCGCTGGGTGTTTTGGCGGCGGAGCCCAACACCTTCATCCGCCGGCAAGGGGGTTTCGTTCGGGGCCCGCCTGACCATCTGGCGGGCCAATACCCGTCGGGGGGTAGCGAGGAATGCTTCGGTGAAACCCTACCCTCCGACACATGGGTACATGAGGAGCACGGGTTGGTTTTTAGTCAGTAAAAGTCTGACAGTCCCCTTCGTCCTTCCCCCCAGGGCGAAGGGACTCCATGAGGATTATCCAAGCCGACACCCAAAAAAATAAAAAAAAAATAATAAAAAAAGACTTCGGCTTGGTGATGGGTCTTGTGACACCCTGTATTTGACTAAGATTTGCGGGACAGACATGCTTATTTATCTGATGACTCTACTTAAAGAGGAAACCGTTCTATCTTTGTTTACTTACTTTTGCGCTCGTCATTATTATCGTAGCTGCATTCAAGACTTACGCCATGGAGCCCGGAGTCAGACGGGACTAGCGATCTCTGAGACACTAGGCAAGCGGTAATTATTTATTATTATTCGAATTTCTAAATCCAGGTCCAATCAAACGAAGTGTTTATTATCATATAGTGTAAATTTGTGACTTGAAAGTAGAATAAATGCTGTAGAAATGAGAGCACTGAGAAGTATGTGTGGTGTATCTTTGACCGACAGAGTAAAGAATAGAGTGATAAGAGAGTGGTGCGGGGTAAAAGAAGATGTAGCATCGAGAAAGGCATCTTAAGATGGTTTGGGCACGTGGAGAGGATGGATGACGAAAGACTGACAAAGAAGATAATAATATATAAGGCAAATGTGAATGGGACAGGATGAAGGGGAAGACCTAGGCGGACGTTCTCTGACCAGATTGGAGACATCCTAAAAAAGGACAAGTCAGAAGTACCCTAAACAGAAGAGCATGCATGAAAAACTTGATGGAAGTGAATGAAGCGTTTCGTAGTCTCTGCCTACCCCTCCGGAAAACAGGCATGAGTCTTTGTATATATGTATGTTTAAAACTAAATAAAATACACCTTTGTCGTATTTTATATGAAAGTAAATGTAATTAAAATCCAAAAAACTTGAGCAAAAGTAAACTTATCTCTTCTTATATCAGAATATGTTAATTATTTGAATTATATCCATAAATATGTACATAACACACCTACCTATTTAATACCCTTTAATTGTTATAAATTCCACCTAATATGCACCTAGCAATAACATTGTCAATACATTACACAGCTTATGCACTGCTTATATTGTTACCAACATATAATTTACGATAGGTAGCTAAGTATCCGAAATCTATTTGCATTACGCCGCAGGACGGGACTCAGATGTTCACGAGAATCTGTTGTGATATATGGACGTTATTAGGAAAACAAACTTTTAATTGTATGTAATCCCCGTGTTGTATTGTAAATTTTGATGCTGTGTACTTACAATTTGTTTAAATTATGTTTCATTTAAGCAGGTGGCTTTCGTGTACAAATATTTCGCTGAAAAAAGAACATTTATTGCGTTATTATAAAATATAGACTGAATAAAGTACAAAATTTAATCCTAGCTTAACTATGTAAAATTTATTATAAGCAGTATAACGATACAATTCTGTAAAGATTATGTCTCCAAAATACTTTTGTACAAATGTCGCCTTAAAATTTATAATTACCTTCTACAAAAAGCCTTTAAAACTGAAATGTTGGTCTTAGCACACTGAGTTTGGTCTTGATTTTTAACGGTGCCATTTGTGTACTATTTTGGACAACAAACTTCCACGGTCATATAAATAAAGAAATAAAGCTGTATATTTTATGTTTTCCTAAACTGTGGTTTCCTGGTATTAATTTAGGCGGTGCCATTTAAAATTCATGATTGGTTAGAAATATATTTTTAGAATACTACAAACTCTTTTTCAACATAGCGATGATATCAAAAGTGTTTTATAATTTGCTACACAAGACTGAAAAAGGGGGTGAAGTTTAACAAGTGGAAAATATCTACAGCGTCATTTAAAAATTTCTTAGCAGCAATTAAACTCGCATTAACTAAAATATGAGAGGACCGCAAGTTGTTCCTCACAACTGGTCCTCTGTTTAAGCAATTTGCCTAAGCTACTAGCAAAATGTTTTCCTTTTCGAAACTCACACAAAACAATTTCTCACAGACTCGGTTCTGGCCATTCGGTATCCGGAGGAGTAAGTTTCACTCCAAACAATAGTTAAACAACAAAGAAAGTTGTGCAGTAGCGTGCTGTGGCCGAATGGTGTGTGTGAATCGACTTAGGACCCCGGTTGTCTGCACAACGCCTCATATTCTGTAAAGAGTACAAAATATAAACCCTTACTTTATCTCTCTACTCTCATGCTAATATTTGTCTAGACTATTACTTTTACACTTATTTGTTTTAAAATACACTTTTTGAGAACTAAGACTTGTGTTTGTAGAACGCATATCTAGTTGAAATGCTTTCGCTTTGAACACCATGTAGTTCCAACGCTTTGGTACATAAAACATTTCGAGCGTGTATTTTGTAAATAGTTTTGTGTGAATTTTTCAGTTTGTGTTATTTGTGTTTTAGTGCCTTTGGTAGTTAGTGTAGATTACAAAGTAAAATATTAGTCTGTTCATATTCATATTGTAAAGATACATTTATTATCAGTTACTGTGAAAATCTTTGTTCTGGAATTATATTAAAGTAATGCTACAACGCTTTCCATGCTAGCTATTATAATATGATTATTCGCTAACAATTCAAAGGAGCAACTATAGTACACAGCGCAGCCCTATGTAGCAATACGTCTAAAGGCACAAAGCTCACAGATTCAGCTTACAAGTAATCCACACAAATTCCGTGCGATTTGAGAATATTACATCGAATTCCTAGTCCGTACTCGAGGAGAACTTTACTCGTTGGCAAAGTCTTGCAATTTTCCTTTCCCCCGTATCGGTGTTGCGCGTAAGGGGTGCTGATTTATTTGTGGGTATGAGGCGTGAAGCAAACGTACTGCCCGAGCGAGATCTACGACGGTACCGCGCTGTAACTACGGAGGAAGGCGTCTTAGATCACACGGGAAAGCTATGTGCGGAATATCTTAAAACATGTGTAGCAATTTTCGCTGTTCGCCGTGAGGAGAATGTTTTGATATACTTAATATTTGAAGGTGGAGTTAATAATATATTGTTTAGTACGAATTAATGCGTGTTCTCAAATAGTGAGGGTGTGTGTGTAATAAAATCCGAAAAGCTTTCAAATTTTCATTTTTCGCCTGGGCAATAAGCATACAATGCGCTTACAATTTGTAGAAGAAAAGCTAAAACCATACATATTTATCAATACAGCTAGGTTAATCACAAATAAATAGCTTAGATATGGTACATCAATTCGCTATTCACCAACAGTTTGTCACGATCAAATGCATTAGTGGCAGCGAGCCGACCGCGGCCGGCGACTTGACTTGCGGTCTAAGCGTTGTCGTCCAAATGCCTCTCCGAAACTGTCATCGTCGACCAACGATTAGTCAAGCTGCTAAGTGCTACTTCTCGATTGTTTTTCTCTTTGCCACCGTCGGAAACTGTAATTTATGCGACTTTGCAGTTCTACCGCAGCGTCGAAATTTGCAATCGGCGTAGATCCCAGCAAAACCGAAGGTTTATTTATGGGATGGAGAGTTAACTTTTGAACCGAAAGTTCTGCGGGTGCAGCGGTCGCCAGACCTTTTTTTGTTTGCAGTTGTTACTGACTCCGAGGAATATAGTGTTCTGTGTTCACATATATTTACGTACGATTCCTTTTACAACCGCCTTATTTTATTCGAGTATGTTTGTTTAAAGTTAGTTGTTCACATATTTCCCGGTTCAGATCGGCTTTTATGTTAATTTATTTTTGTGTAATGTAAATGTTGGTAGCGGGCTTCTTGGGGTTGAATTGTGACATGATTTCCTTCAGCTATTTTGTGTTTCATTTGTTTACAAGAAGGTTCTTACGCCAATCAACATTTTAAAAGGCGGCGTGTATAAAAGAATCGAGAAAAAGAAAGTGACAAATAAAAAAGAGGCGCTAAAATAAATTGCGAACATCGTTGAGTTCACAGTGCCCCTTGTTTTGTGCAACTGTTTGCTCTGTGTATTGACAAGCAATGTTTTCTCTAAAAGAGGTCCAAGCAAACAGTATTGGAGTGAGGGCGCCGACGTGATTGCGCCAAGGAAGCTTCTACACTTTGTTTGTGTAATCCTCAGCCTTTGATTAGCTACTTAGGTTTCATCGGTGTAAAAGGAACAAGAAAAACTTGAATTAATTTTATTTACTAAGTCCATCTGACCTATTTCGTGAAGCTAAGTTTTCTTTTTCTGGTGTTTGCTATTTAGACCGAACGCTTGTTAGCAGAAAACGCTTTTTGGAAGGTTGAAAGTCAGGTTTTGTATATTTTTAATGGGTTAACACCTTTGATAGAATTTTTATCATTCACATATTACACCACTTGGGATTTAGATCAACTGTGCCTAGGCAGAGTATATTATACTTACTCACTTTCTTTGGAATAAAGTAATTATATTTATATTGGCAAGAATGTTTGCTCTTCTCTAAATAAAAAACACGAAATCAACGGTATAAATATAAAGCATTAACGCGAATAATATTATGAAAAGACTTAACGACATCGCTCAATACGTAAAGCCTTTTACACAGCTGTTTAACAATTGGGCGTATTATTTGTGTGACAATTCTGTGTGATATTTGGCCACGCATAAATATTAAAAAAAACTAGCTGTTTCCCGTGGATTCACCCGCGTCCTGAGGGAACTACTTTGCGTACCCTGTTAATTTAGCCTAAGTTAATTTAGTCCTTGGTACATCAGCTATTCGTCAGTGAAAGTCTCGTCAAAATCGGTCCAACCGTTCCAGAGATTAGCGAGAACAAACAGACAGACAAAAATTGTAAAAATTGACACTTCGGTATATGTATTATGTACCGTGTATATATCCATATGCATTTAGTACAAAGCGGTAATTTTTAATATTACAAACAGACACTTCAATTTTATTTATGTGTACAAGCCTGGGTTAGCATAGGAACAAACTTAATCCACATCAAAAGTGTATAGAAAGATCTACCGTTTACGATTTTATTCTTCTGTAACATAATCATACCAGATCACAGAATGACATCATAATCTCGGAGCTCCATAGAGCAAACATAGAGCAGATAGGTACTTAACACGTACTGCTACGTTAGTTCCGATTGATATAAATGGAAAACTTTTTCGTCCCTGGTTAGATGGTACGAAAGAGGTCGTAACACTCGATCTTCATTCACTCGAGTCATCTTTCCTCCTTTGATTTATATCCCTCTCTGACAAAGAATTGCCTGTTGTATTGAGTAAACTATCAAATGTAGACACTGATATTGACTTATTTTCAGCTGTAGGCTTTGAGTGCTTGGTAAATAATACTCGGAGGGCGAATGTAGGTAATTATTGTAGGGTGGCGTAGTGTTATATTGGTTGACTAGTAAGACAATCGTCATAGCCGTTTCTGATAGTGAAAGAACATGTTTGTGTTGTATGTAACTGTAGAGAAATAATTACTATTACATCCTTTTACTATTTAATAAGTCCTCTTAATGTTTGAAACGTTATTTATTTTTAAACATATTTATGTAAATAATTTCGAGAATAATAAAGTGTATACATTTTCTAGACTGTCTCGGGTCGGTCAGTTCGATTCCCGGGTCGGGCAAAGTGTTATTGTGTTTTCCGTTAGGAAATTCTCAGTAACAGCACGGAGTCTGGTAATGGGCCCGGTACGGCAATAGGCTCGCCCCCTATTACGTGGGACCTAAAAATTCATGGCGAAATGTGGGTGAGATATAACACCTCTGCCTACCCCTTCGGGGATACAGGCGTGAGTCTATAAAAAAGAATTAAAAAAATATAAATATATAATGTACATTTTCTAGACATTGATGTGCTAATCAAAATATAAAGATGATTAGATAGCTTAGTTCATAAACGCGACGATCTTGAAAATTTTCATTCCGCTTCAACTCCAAAGTATCATTTTCTTCTCATCCCATCGAATTTGAAAAGATTATTTATTTACGTGATATGGGATCGTGACCCAACGTTGAAAACTTTGACACCGTAAAAACGATTTCGGACCCATGTTGGTCACTCAAAAACTTTTCTTATCCAATGGTTATTAGTTTGTCAAACTTTGTATCGCCAACGCAAATCCTATGGTCAACATAAAACATGATACCTCAATATATTGTTTAAAGAAACTGGATGAAGGTTCGAATTTATTTGCTAAAACAAATTATTTAAAAAAATGAAATATTACGGGTGGAATAATACATAATATTGGTTATAAATACTATGAATTGTTTTATCTCTAATTTTAATAAAACACGAGCACTTATTAATTTTAAGGAACTCCACTTTCAAAAATATTTTAACATTACATAGTATATTAATTATTTTGAACAATAATTCACAGGAAAGTGACAAGTCTTCTTCAGCCTTATTACAAAAAACTGAATAAACCTTAGCTTCAAGCTCTATAAAGGCCAAGTCTTATAGCTGTGCAATGGTGTAAACTTGTTCTTATTACATAACATATTTGAGCCTCGGCTTTTATGATACCACGTTATAAACTTAGCTCAATATATTAACCACAGATAAAAACAATTCTTATTCGTTCATCATGACATCATTCACTCTTTACGTTCCGTATTTTTATAATAAAATATGTTTACTTTAATTGATAATGATTAGGAATTATATAGAGGGTACAAAAGCCCTAGAAATTTGATTATTTACAATAAATATTAATAATCACTACTCTCTTGGTGCCAATTTCTTTTTCGACTGCTAAGAGCGCGTAACGAAACGGAATTTACTCTCGCGAAAGTACATACTTACGCTACATCAAAGTTTAGTTAGCAAAGACATGAAACTTCTATTTAAATTATCTATTAAAATATTTTGTTGAAGTACTGCTCCGATCTTCTTCTTAGCGTGTCGATGGCAATCTAAATTGTGCCAGTCCAGAACTTAGCTACGAGTATGGCATTTTCAGTAGCGTCCATAAGTTCCTGTAGCGTGCAGGTATTAGGGCACGCAGGACCAGATATTAAGTGTCCCATTGTTTGTGGGACGGCACCACACTTGCACTCCAGATTGGTGTTATCTGTAAATCCCCACCTAAGCAGGTTTTCTTTGCTTCGGCCAACCTGTGTCCTAAGTCTACTTAAAGACTTCCAGGTCAGCCAAGGTAGCTCATGTCCAGGTGGTGGATTTTCAGCAAGCGGGACGAATGGAGTGGGTAGGTAAGCACTTTCCCGCCACAATCTACGCCTTGCCTGTGTTCGCTCTTCATTGAGTGGAGGGACACACCTTAGAAAGCTATTGCGGCTTTTCAGTCTTTGCGGCACCAAGGTGTTGTTGTGCAAAGGGTGTCGTGAATCTCTTTCCATTCTCGTTCTTTCGCTGGCGCTTGCCACAGCTCTGCGAACCTCTGGTGGCGCTATTCCTGCCAGTGGATACAGCATTGGTACCGGGGTCGGTTTAAGGCATCCGGTTATGATCCGGCACGTTTCGTTTAGTGCTGTATCGACTAGTTTTGCATGGGCTGAGCGATTCCATACTGGGCACGCATATTCACCTGCAGAAAAGGAAAGCGCCAACCCAGTGGTCCGCATTACTTGGGTGAAGCACCCCACCCACTGCTCCGATGGAAGAACAAGAACAAAAAAAATGGCAGGTTCAGACATGTTGACAATTTTCATTGCAAAAGTTTTTGTGAATCTATTTTGCCTAAATAGCTCCAAATCTTCAATATCTTCGATAGAGACTGAGTCAATCCTATCTATGTCGATTTCAACAAGCTATTTCACCGAAAACAGTTACAATATAAACAAAATATTTGTCATTAGTGCATTATCATAAGCAACATTGATTTATCGTAATAAACTAGGGGTCGCGATGGTTTAGGTTTATATCGTATAGTGATCCATAGTTTTGCGATAAACCTCATTTTGTAATAACATTGTGGTCTAAACTATCGTTTTGCTGGTTTAAGCTGGTATTAGCCTTAAACCGTCTTTTGTAATAAGGCCGCTTGGGTTTACGCGAATGTTACACATTGAAATTAAACTACAGTTTACGGATTTTATCGCGATATAATGATTTCACTAAGTTATTACTTTCAAACCGAAGAATTATTTTACAGGATTCATGGTCACGGCAGTCTGCCGTGGTCATGAATCCTGTAAAAAATTCGAAACGTCGGCTAGTAATAAATTAAAAATGTAGTTTCTAGATCATTCGGTTTAAATGTAATAACTTATTGAAACCAATATATCGTGAAAAAAACCGTAAACTGTAGTTTAATTTCAATGACAAATGTTCACCAAATCTATGTAGTTATCCCTTCCTTTTGGCTTCGCCGTAGTCGGGTAAAAAGACCCTTTCATTTATATTATATAATATAGAGTAAAACAAGTCAATCGCAGTAGAAGAAAACACAAATGTGTTCGACAAGACCCTTTTAATATTGTGTCACTAAATCTTACGGGATTGCTTTGACAGTAGCATCCCCATGTTTTGATAACCGCGGGCTATTTTTCTACACACCAGTTGTATTCAGTGGACGTAATTACCATCGATTTACAAACCCAAGTTTACATGACAAACAGTAACGGAGCATTGGACGAGCATTTGATTTAATTTGATTTTTTCCTACGTTAAAGGTTTTTATAGCAACTGTGATTTTGTTGCAAGCTTGTTGTTTAGCCTCTATTGAAATACTTTTGAATTGATAAGTTTATTTTACATAGAAACACAGACAAAAATATTTTTAAATAAATTACTTTTTTTAATAAAATTAAACGATAGCCTATGTTAGATACTCTATACACAGTTATTTTACGTTTAGTTTGTATTGGTAATGTTATAAGCTTCAACTAGACGTAACCTTGGTGTTTACTCACTGCAGAAGTGAAATTTAGACATTATATATATTGATGTAGAACATATTACCTATGTAATCGATTTTAAACTTTCGCGATTTGTATACATCATACAAAATAAATTAGCGGGTCTTAATCGCGTACAATTAACTTATCAGTCTCTCCGCGACCACGCTCGGTGCAAGACGAGCGAAACGTCGGCAACAAATAGGTATTTATATAAGTGAATTGTACGCGATTAAGACCCGCTAATTTATTTTGTATGATATTACCTACGTTTCAAATTACTCATCAAGCACTAGGCACCAAATTCCAAAATGGCTGCCTCGCACATAAAGAACCTAAGTATGTAAAACTAAACACATCGCAGTGCTCGAAGTATAAAAGAGTTGAGAGTTTAGATCCACCCACCTCTCAGGCGCAACAATTAAAACATAAGAGGTAAGGGGGCGAGGGAGCAACTACTAAGTGGAAGCGATGACGGCTCTCGCGGCACCGCTTCCGACGGCTTGTTATACAACACAAAAATACATACTTGCGTAAATTATGTCTCGTCACGTTCGTTCGCGCGTTTCAATTGAAAAACTTCGCACAGTTAATATTTTAAAGGGCTTTTTCGTATAGCGAAATAGTGAAGGGAAGTTTTTCATTTGTAAATCTTTTGATGAAAGTGATGTCATCGGTACTGGTTTCAGTTTTACTTTTTTTTTGTTTTTTTAGGGATCGATTTATTTATACAGCGATAGTAAAGGATTCATATAATCCAAATAGATGATGAGTACACGGTGTGTAACCTGCCTGCGATACTATACACGACTTCAAAGCGCAGGAGCGCATCTGTATATTTATTCATTCTCGGTATCCTGACATACCGCTCTCGTTCGGATTTAGCACCGCCACGTCGAAGAACAAAAGATTATCGTATGTACCACTAAAACAATGAAACTGATGTATGTAAAACGAAAGGGGTGTTCCCACCACGATAGTTCTCATGACGGCCCACTGATGCGTAAGGAAGCCGCACTCGACTTTTTTCAAAATGGCGGGCTGTCAGACGTCATTCTGACGCGCGAAACAAGAAATACAAGATGGCGTCGTAAAAGGGGTTAGCATGTTGATTTGGCGGGTACAAGCACTCGACATCGAAACCCGATCACTTCGATTTTTGGTTCACAGCCAAATATAAATTGAAAAATGCCATAATTGCGATAAAGTAATATGCCTACGATGTGAGAGATAATCCAATAACTGCTGAAATTTTTTGTAGTATTTCATAATATAAATGAAAATTTTATTAATTTAGAATATTTAAAGCAAAAACTATGTAAGTATGTCAAAGACAATCAAAATACACTTCCCGTGATACTTTTGCAGCCCTTTGTAGTCACGTCGTGTAATCAACTTAAGGAATAAAATTTCTCTAAAACTAAGGACATGTTTCTCCATTAAAAAAGTCCTTTCCTAATTTAAAATAAAACACAAAAGCGATAAAAATCTCTTAATAAAAAGATCCTTAACTTTAGCAGGCGTAATGGAGAAGCTTTTCACATGCGAACTTGCTTTATACTTTTAACATTTCAATTTAGAAAATAAGGCCACATTTCCCCATTTCTCTTTTCAAATGACCTAGAACCTTTTTAGTACGCAGCCGAATTTCTCGGACTGTGGTATCATAACGGCTTTTTCTCTTAAATCAAAGTAAAGCAGCTCTTAGGCAGCGGGTAGAGCAATATGAAACAGGTCGAGGCGAGTGATCCGTACTCCAAAGGGCCCGGTCGTCTCAGATGTCGCCCGAGAGCCCATTCGCGGGCCCCGGCCACACCCTCCACTCGACTCGCACATAAGCCTACGAGCGGCCCGCTTTATTTATTATGTACAGCCATTAACGCCACTGCCATCATGGCGGGTGAGTTTTTCAATTTTTAATTTCCCTCTTACCGCGGCGGCGACACTCCACAAACGCTTCCCGGATTGACACTTAAGTTGTAACTCATTGCGCTGTCACAGTTGCCTACTGACGACTTAATGAGTTTCTACTACCAAAGAAATTGCTTTTTGCTAGCGGTCTTTGAATTGTTTTATAGATGTATCACGGATTTCAGCTATGAAACAAACGACTCCAAAATAAGTCTGATTCATTAAAATTATAAATGTTCTTCCATATTAGTTACAGCCATTGCCTTAGGCTATAATTGTTACAATATATAACGATCATTTGGACTGGTATCGAACGTAAACATACAAGGAAGGAAACATACAAGGAAGGAAGGAAATACATAAACACAACATGGCAATGACGCTTTTTGCACTAAGCATGATGCTAAACTTAAATTCGTAATCCGTGATTCACACATCGTGTTATATGTTATTATCCCTAAATCCACTGGTAAGTCTACATACGACACCATTGACACGTGTTAATTCTCAAAACGTAAGCACGTAGTTAATAATGCGTGGTTGTCGTTCGATTCCGATACGGCTTCCTTTTACCCCCAAATACTCGTCCGAAAGTTTCATATAAGGCTTCTAAAGCTGCCTGTCTCAAAATGGCGTCCATTCTTTGAATACTCACATTTCAACGGATATTGCTGTACAGAGAATTCCTAGGCGGATCCAAGTTTGAGTGTAAAAGTGGTTTAGTTAATAGTATGTCCGTTGTTACTTTATTATAGTGAGAGTTTGGGGTCGATAACAGTTAAACGCAACGGCGCCGGCTGGAGGAGCGTCCGGCCTCGGCCGCAACTATCCCCACCGACGTCCGATCTGCGTCCAGCCCAGACACAACTTCCCACTGCTGATTCCACAAATTTATTTCATTAAATTAAATTCTAAACTCTCAAGGGCCTCCTGGGAATTCGGTCAGAGGCAAACGAGTTAAAGTTCACGAGTACCTACTTGGCAAATTAATCTTAAGGGAGTTTCAATGTTATCCTGTTCCGCGGACTTGAGTGCGCTAAGTCCGTCGGATGTTATAAATTAACAAACCCTCGCCGGTAATTAAGCGGAGGTGTGCTTCACATCGAGTTTAACGAACAAAAATTCAATTAACCCAAATTGTGTTAGAGCAATTTTTTAACACAGCATGCTCTATTTACATATCGCGTATATTTTAATCTGTCGGCCCGTCTTCGTTACTTGATTTAAAGCGTCTTTATCAAAATATGTTGCCAACAAATCCTATTAGAAAATTTCTTGCTCCTTATTATATCTTGAATTTCAAACTTAATTAATTTGCTTCAAATTATTAGGTACATCTTATCCAGTTTAAATGAGGGTTTAGTTCTGAAAATGTTGGGTAGACGATAAATTAGAAAATAATATTTATTTAGTAAAGCATCAATGTTGATACGTATTTCATGAAACACATGTTAAATTTTCTAATCCGTAGAATATTTCATACAATCACATACATTCAAACCTTACGATACTGCTTGCCAATACTCTAATTACATTACTAATTGTGACTTATTTTGTTACAGGTAAGACATATTATTCACCATATCTGCTGACAGCCTCACAAGGTAAAACTAATTAAATGTTAGTAATTACCTAGGCGAGACCCTAAAATGAAAGTCTTGTATATTAAAGTAGTAGTTCATAATTAAAATAAACCTCAAGAATTACGATAGACCCACGCTGCTTAATGGACTTGTATTGTGTGCTCTCATTTACAAGATATATGTTCTAGCGGAACAAATATTATGTTCTCCTCTGCTGCTTTTGTTCAAGAGAGAATTTTATTTATAACTAGACTTCGCCTGCGGCTCTGCTTGAGTCTAACCCCTTGAGTGTGATAATTTCCAAAAATTCCTAGTGCTTCCCTACCGTCCTCAAGCAACATAAATGCCAATTTCATCTTTTCAGCTGGTCTGTCAGTCAGTCAGTAGCGGTAGAAGTTTATATATGTAATTAATATCTATTATATATAATAACCATTTAAAACTCCACTGCTTTTATATGTTTTTGAGTATCAAGCTGTCAAGTATCCATTAAAATTTGAAACAGAGTAGAAGTTCAATCAATAGACAATTTTACAAATATTTTATTTCATATGTACCTATATGATTTCAATATTTTGAATCATCATCCTCTTAGCGTTATCCCAGTTTCAATCAGGGGTCCGCTTTCTAGTTTAACCGGATTTGGCTGAATATTAGCTTTTCCACAGAGCGACTGCCTGTCTGACCTCCGCAACCCGAAGGGATAGCGATATTCCATGGTTTAGACTAGTGTCAGTTTGTTTAGAAGGTACTGACGCCCTGTAACGACTGTCAAAGATCTTCATGACTACCGGGACCGCCGGCTTAACGTGCTCTCCGAGGCACGGGACTAGCGATAATTAACCATTCAATACGCACATAACTCCGAAAAGTCATTGGTGCACGCCGTGGATTCGAACCCGATACCCTCTGCATGGCAGTCTGTTGGTATATCCACTCGGCTATCGCCGCCTCTGAATTTCAATATTTTGAATATCAGCATTAAAATTGAAATTACTGGCTCCCCCTGTTAGCATTGACGGTTTCGCGCGGTACTATTCGCGCTATTCACGATTACTGTTTTGCTAAAACTGCGTAGCCACAAACACAAAATTTACCCCAATTACTAAAATTTGAATACACAGTAAACTTTTGCTAACATTTCCTGAAAAACTTAGCACACATTTGTTGCAACGACATAACATTTCTGGCTAATTAAGTCAAGCTGAAACTTTATAATTAACACAGTTAAATATCCATTAAAATTCGTCAAATGAGTCGCTTCTTCATTTGCATATTTTGCACCGTCGGTCGGTCGAGTTTGTGCGAACTAACTAATGCTGGCGGTTCATTTCCTAGGAGTCCCTGGGTGGTTATACGTGCGCCTTTACTCGGTAGCTCGCGATATGGAATTAAATGTTGATTAATATCGTGCATTTTAGGGCCGCGCTGCGACCAAGACCGGGAAAGCCATTCAGGTGTTCAATTTGGAGCCACTTTGTAACTACAAAGTAGTTAGTAGTTAGCCGTCTCAAGCTTACCTAAGCATCCTTCGATGCGGTGTGAGGATACCCGGTAATGAATTGCTCTGCATTCTAAACTTAGCCTTGTTCAGAAACGTATTTCCACTTTCCTATCTTTAGGTCTGTGATTCTAACAAGTAAAATTGTGAACTGTCCAAATAAATAAACACGTTTGAATATCAAACATAACATGTCGACAGTACGAATAGATACAACACAAAATATTGCCACGGTTACCTTTGTAAATGAGTAAAACAAAAAACTAGTTGTCGTATTGAATTTTATTGGCCATAGTACGTTAGCAATAAGTCACGCAAGCTGGCAATAAAAAATATTTTCATGAACAAAATAATACGGTGGTATTTCAGCGTTTGTTCGGCTTTGTTGTAGACCATTCGTTTTTAACTGTAGTGTGTAGCAATCTTTCGCCATTTGGTCGAAACTAAAATATGTAGTAATTTTCTCTTGGAGTGTGGCGGGTCTCGAGGGACGTCTGCTGTCAATCACTCGGCAGTCACTCCATAATAGATCCAATAAAATATTTACAAACCTAATCCTGTGTGGCCGCGAATCCATTATAAATGGACTTTTATAAAAGTTCGCCCTATCATATTGCCCTGGGGTGGCGCTTAATAAGGCGCTTTTACCTCGTAATCGTTACTTATTGATGTTCTCATGTCTAGACGCGTTCAATTTTCCTTCTAGTTACCAGTATTTGCTGTCACGAAACCATGAATGATTAGTAGTTACTGCAATTTCAGTTGTCCGTGCCCGAACGATGATGATTGTTACAATAATAGTAATTAGTTCCAGTATTGGCTGACGCAAATCGTTCAAACAAAGGAAATAATTTGTCGCAGTTTTCTTATTAAACATTGATTGATATATGAACGTTTTCCTTAAAAATGCTGAGTGTTGGCGCGAATTTCTGTGATCGTCCATTTCATCGTTGATCATTGTCAAAAAGTAAATTGATGTCTGACAAAGTGAAGTCACCGTTGAAGTTAAGCCGGGGAACCTTTTAAGAATAATTAATGTGCACTGAATTTTGAACTTTGAAAGAAAATTTGTGAACGATAACAATCGAAAACAATGTTATAATAGATGTTTTCATTCGAATTGATTTGAGATAAATTGAAGTTGTTTCGTATTTGTATTCCGTGTGATGTGTGTTTCGAGTTTTACAGTAAATTCAGCTATGTGTAATAAATTTGATAAACGTTGGGCAGACACTCCTGTGAAAATATAAGTTAAACATTTTCGCGTATTTAAATTTGAATTCGTACATTACCTAAGCTTATTTAGTTTGCAAACCTAATTTAGTCAACTTGCAGAAATAGAGTAGCTTGTTTATTTTAAAAGATTTTTTCCTGGAAGAAGTACCTTCTCAGTAATTAAAGTATAATAAAAGTCCTCATAAAACTCATTCGAAAACTTTTCTCGTTCCTCGCCAGATGACATTCATGTTGTTATCTTACTTTGATAAATATTCTACTTGAAACCTCCTTATTTATTTGACATTCAAATGTATGTTTAACAATATCTCAAATTATAACTGATAAAGTATTACGAATTGTTTTGGCAAACACGATATAAATCCTAGTTGATTAATTTAAAAAGTTCTGATCAAGAATATCTTATAGTACTAAATAATCTTGATAATACGATATTATCACGACAAAAGATCTGAAAACAGGGGCTTCTACGACGTGCTTACTTTAAAGGGCTATTTTCAATTTTCTCGTAAGCCCGCTAAAATCCGTAGAGCCCGAAAATCTTTCTCCCCTAATCTTAAAGTTCTTTGAGCAAATGTCGTGCTATCAGCCCTGGCAGAGTAAATAACGAGTTGAAAAATGACAGTAATAACTATCGCGTATAATGAGTGGGGCGGAAATGCCCTGAGGAATACATAGGGTAGCAGACCAAATGTTGCAGCGAGCGGGCATCCACAGCCGCAAGGTAAACAAACCATTGCAGCTGGTTTTTCCGTTGTTTCAATATAAAAAAAGAATGCACTGATTTTTGTTCGGATTAAAAAAAAAAGATTTTCTGGAAAAACAATCATTTTTATTTCATACTTCTTTGTTTTTGTTAACAGAGTAAACAATGATAAGCAAACAAGATACATGTGCAAACACAACAAAGATTTATGTGTTCTCATTCATTCAGAAAAATCCACAACAAAATATGATTTAATTGTCACATTTCCTTATATCATATACGTACAGGTCTGGCGGCATCATGCGAACGTCAGCGATACGGTCCACAAAGCGGCCTTATCAGAACGGTTCATTTCCACTCAATCCTGTTTCACGTGCCATCATACACGACACCGGGGATCCAAGCTTTTTAAACTCTCGACGCGAGGGGAAAAACGAGCGCGAATTTATCAAAACTCCCGTGTTCTTTCCATTAGTAACATCTCAGATTGTCGGAGTTGTGTGCGAGTGCGTGTTGCGCGAATAATGATGTAATATACGCGAGACGGTGTAATGACGCCTTTTGATGGTGCCTCCTCGCGCCGTCATTACAAAAGTCACCATGACTACACGGTGCTTATGTGGAATAAGATATTATGGCGATGATGCGTTTACTTTTTGATGGAACTTGATAATAAGCAATTTACACAACGCCTCGGATAAAGAGTGTAAATTCGCGTAAAGAAATCTCACCCAGATTACATCTCTTTCAATGTCGGTTCAGTGTTGACTGTACCAAATTGGTTGTAGATGCTAAAGTAAAATATTAAAAAAACGTTCTGTTAAAATTTAAATTTTCGCCGACAAAACAAGTTTGGAGAGGCAGAAAAACCCAATTAAAATTGTTTGCGAATGGTTGAGTAAATCCGAATAAAAATTGCTACTACGCAAATAAGGACTAGGTAAGCTTCTTCTCAATTTAGGTCCATAATAAGATATTCATAAAGATGTTCCGGCGAAAGGACAAAAGATGGCGACGAGAGAAGCTCGCTATCCAACTAAAATGTTAAATTACAAGAAGCCAAGAGACTTATCCGCATTGGGAACAATGAAACCTCCTTCAGTGCAACCGCTATACGACCAAATATAACATTGAATAATTGTGGCAAATCTGAAGACTCTTAAATTCCAGGAAGTAGAATTAATTACAATTCTAGAACGATTTAATGTATTTTCAATTCAAAATAGTAAAGAGCATCTGAAATACAGACTCAAATAATGCTCAAAGTATTCCATAGATCATCCTACTTATTTATGAAGAAGAGTAATGAATAATAAAATGTAACATTTGCATAAAATTTTAGATATAAATTATATCGACAGATTCGAAGTATTATGAATATTTCAATGTCACTTTTCATTTATACGATGTATCTTAACATGTAAATATATCATGTAGTTTCATATCTAAATTCGAGAGTGATTGTGAAATTCAATAAAATATGATTGTTTATTTTTTAAACATAATTATATGTAAAATAATATTATTTTACTTCTAGTGAACTAAACATAATGCAACTCACCCACCGTTTCAATAAAGATATTATTTTCTCATCGTAGTTTAGTTTATGTACTCAGTTTAACTATTAAGTGAAATTAAAATCGTAAATCTATCGGCTGTCTATTAGTGTGGCTGCTACCACTTGCTTTTGTAATTTCTTGTGATATTTTTGCGTTCATTAATGACATCATCATCATCTTATCGTTATCCCAGTTACTTACATCCAAAACTTTTCGATTTGGAGCCCTGGGGCCAGGTGGTCACTGGTGAACAGGTTGATTTGATCTCTGGCGCTCTCATTTACTGAATATTCGTAATAGTACAGATATTGTTGCTTTTCTTTAAAATTCTACGATTTGGTAGTATTTCATCGGTCAAGATAACCCATTTGTGTTGACACCAGCGTCGCTTGACAACCTACACATTCTCTTTTTATTTTACGTATATTAAAGATTCATTCAAAGCAGCGATAGCTGAGTGGAGAGACCGACAGACTGCTACGCAGAGGGTCTCGGGTTCAAATCCACGGCACGCATCAATGACTTTTCTTAGTTAAGTGCGTATTAAATTGTTAATTATCGCTTGCTAATCAGTGAAGGAAAACATCGTGAGGACACCTGCATGTCTGAGAGTTCTCCATAATGTTCTCGAAGGACATATGAAGTCTGCCAACCCGCACTTGGCCGGGGTGGTGGACTATGGCCTTACCCTTCTCATACTGAGAAGAGGCCCGTGCCCTGCAGTGGGACAGTAAAGGGCTGATGATGAATGATGAAAGATTCATAAAATCACTTTGTAGATAGCAATGAGCTTGCTTGCCATCGCAGGGGAATTTAAACTTGCAGACGATATGACTCGGTCCCAAAAAAACTTAAAATTAAACTACAATCTTGTGACAATGTATAAAAATCACCATTAAGTAGTTTATTTTATTGAACGGTAGGCATTTAAAACCTTGTTTAAAATAGATTTCATAAAAAGCACAATACATGTTACAATATTTATGTGACATATTTCTTTTGATTTCGATTTTCTTGTTTAACATCTAAATCGTTTTGCTAACATGATTACGTTAATTTAAAAATAAATCAAAAATTTATATTCCGGGAGCTGATAGCAAGATTTATTTTTAAAGGAACTTTCCACAACAAAATTTATATTTACTTCTTTTTGACTTAGACGAAATTAGCCTTCACCGGCAACAGCGATTAAGGAAAAAGTAATAAGAAAGAATATCGTTTATTTATGACAGTCATGAATATTTAAATGGTAGCCTTTTGTTATTTGTGAGCCCTAGAGGATTGCATTTTTTCTGAGTATCATTTAAATATTTTTTAAATAGTAAAGCGAAGCATATATTTTTATTTTTATGAAACTTTTACCTTCAGGTTAATATTTAAGCAAATTGACTTTTAGGAAGTCTTCACGACTTAAAAACCGCAGGACACGCGACAACCCACGGTGGAATTCTCTTCAAGATTTTTGAATTAAATGACAACCGAAGTTGCATTAAATAAAATTTGGCTTGGTTTATAAAGTCTATCTGCTTGAAGGACAGTAGTATCACGGATAACATTTGAGCCCACGGGCAAAAGCATAAAAGCTTTAATGCATATATGTATAAGCGGTGATATTTGGAAAATTGTGGTAGTTGGAAACATGCTTGTTGGAATTTTAAACCTCCTCGCTGGGATACTAATTTTAAGAAAAGACCTGACGACTCGTTCAACACTAGAAAAATAGGCTTCGTATTACGAAATTGTTAATCTCATCGAATGTTTTAAGATATTTTAAAAAATAATACCATATATGTTTTATACTTGTACCATATAATATATGTTATGTGACAATTGGACTAAGATTTTTAAATATAAGTCGATTTTGCGTTATCCTTTTGTAATCATAACACAATAATCCACCATTAACAGCTATCGATATAGTAACTATAATCCGATGCAATTTAATACAGAAGACGTTTAATCGTGATTCCCTCGACCTCAAGACATGAAAATCTTCTCATTTGTCAGGCTCTCCCCTATATCGCCGTCAGATGAACATATCAAATATCATTTGAAATTAATCAGGGTAACTTTGGTATCCACGGGGTGCCTACACTTTCTTCTGTCATCTATACATGTCATTGTATTGTCTAATAAACAAAGGGACTGATTTATTGTTATCTTAAATGTCGCTTTGATGTTTAGACTTTGTAATTAGACCTTATGTTTTATTTATTTCGTTTGTATGTTCATTAAAGATTTATTATGGTTATTTTTGTGCTTAAATGCTCGATGTTCAAATATTCAGTAGAATTAATAATGCACTGTGGTGACAAAATTTAAAATTTCCTGTAATTGTCTCATTGTCATGAATATGAGTAGGTAATATTTTTGACGTGACAACGTCTTATAAATTGGTTTGCCGGGTGACACTTCAAGAAACTGCGTTACGCTCCGCTCACGTTATGCGCTCACAATGAGAGCGAGTGAGAGGCACGCGTCCCGCCTAAGAGCGAGAGAGACAGACATAAAAAGTGAAAGGCACGCGTCTTTCATCCTTCTTCCTACTATACGAATGAATATTCACATTAAAATTATTTTACCACTCAAAGTCGTTGTCACGTAAAACTTTCGCCCGTATACCGACTTTACAGGCAACCAATTTTTTCTCTTTAAGACCTCTTTAAGAACTAATATTTTTTCTTTTTAAAACCTCTTAAAGAACTGATTTCGAAAATACGTAAATATCCACAATTTTTTCAAGATTGTTTACCATTTACATAAAAGCAATTATACAATTTGATAATTTTTATCATATGCTCCAAATGTTCAAAAATACGAAAATGTAATATACTCTGTTCTTAATAATGACATGAAGCTCATGAATATATATGGTACAGAAATGTCTTCGTAGTTTAGATACATTTTTAAAGAAGCCTTCACAATAGTAGTAGTATTATAATACAACGAAAAGCCTGCTGCTCTCTGATATTGTTTTCTATCAAATATTAACCAAAAAGTTTCAAATTACAGCCTTCGGGTACATCACTTAGATGGCTTAAAATCCAGTACCCAGATCATTTCGATGTGAACCCCTCTACGTATTAATATAATCTCAAGAAAGCTTTATTTTATACTCCCCCCGTCAACAAAGACAGTGGATGTATTGCAGTTATAAGTCAGACGAATTAATCCCTATCACTTGACAATAAAATGAAAGTAACATCAGAAGAAGTTAATAGAAATTTATGAGTGTCTCCGAGAGATTTGGATGTGATTAATACATCTTCGAGTTGCTCGACTGCATCCATATTTATTTTGTTATTAATCATTTGGTAGTTAATGGATGTAATGAAATTTTATTGGGCAGATTAAGAATGCTTTCTTATTAATTGACGTGATTTGGAATGAACTTTTTTGCAAGTGATTTACGTCTCAATTCAAGTAATACTATTTGTTAGATTGAGTATGTCAGAGCTTGGTCTTTGATTTACTTGACTATCGACATATAGAAGATTGCTATCAAAACATTATTCTGGTAATTTTACATTGGAAAGTGAATGAGACTTTTGAATAGCATTAACGGCTACATTGTTGGTCCATGTAATAAAATATACAATACCAAAATTATGTTTCCGTTGCCGCACCCTACAATCGGCTAATTCAGTTGAAATCTCATCAAGGGTAAGTTCGGTGAAATAATTTTACGCTATTCCGCCTCCTTATTGCCCACTGCATCGCGGACCACATTTCAAACAAATTGAAAATCAATTTAACGAAGGGTCCCTATGAAATAGACGGGCGACGTCTCGAAGTAGCGGGCCGATCGGACGCCACTACACTACTGGGGCGAAACCACGGTAGCGTGCTAGCAGCTATGTTTTGTGGTAGTACTTTTAAAACGTAATTCAATATTGTTGCCTTGTGGTTTGTGCATTTGTATAGATTAAACTTATATTGCCAATGCTAAGATTTTGGAAATCGTGGTTCAACCGCTTCAGAACCCTATCTTTAATTAAATTTTATGTTTACATCTAATATATAAAATTCTCGTGTCACAGTTTTCGTTCGATTTTGATGAATTTTTTTGTGCTTATCCGGTATCTATGAGAATCGGCCAACATCTATTTTTCAAAAAAAAAAAAAAAAATTTGCAAAACAACGTTTGCCGGGTCAGCTAGTAGTTTTATGATAAATAAACGAATTGTTAAAAAACGAGAGAGAATAATTTGGCTAAATTCTTTGTTAACAAGAGGTTTACAGACTTGTATGTGTATGTAATTCCACTACGATAATTTGTATCATACGTGTTCACAATTCGATAGATAGATTAAAAAAAATATATATTTTTGTGTTACATCTCAAGCTTGCGGAACTGACTACGATCAACAACATAGCCGTGCTTTTAAAAATCTAAAAATATTAACTTTCTTTTTTAAAACGCTTATATAGCTTCGCATCGCACAGTTCCCTTTACCCAGCGGAATCACACCTTGTTGTTACGTGGGACATAACCTATCAAGGGAAGGTAGAAATAGGAAAATACATCACCTTAAAGCGAGTAGGGAAGATTCATATCGGCCAGGAAATTCGACTTGCGTCTTGCCTTTAAGCAGTGGATTTTTTTCGGGCGTACCACCTCCTTCGTTTTCACATATGGACTCCTTGATTCATGAGTTTTATCTACCATAAAATGTGTACCTAAGAATTGAATTTTTCCGGCTTGTCTTCATCAGAATGAATTGCAACGATTGTTGTTCGGCGAAAAGTATATAAATTTATTCTTAGTCGCGTGTATACAGATGTTAGATAGCATAATATATTCTATTAGATTTTGCCTGCAATCAAATGTAAGGCGTACGTTGATTGATAAAAAAATCGTAACATAAATATTTAGATGGATTGCAAATGTTAATAAAAATGTATATTTTTATGACATTCCATGCACTTTGCATGTGATGTCATGCAAATGTACCCGTGACAATGATGTGTAAACCAAATAAACATATTATTATAATACTTAGGGCCAGCTTCCCCGCTCTAGGCTAAATTCTCGTTAAATTTATTTGTAAGATAACTTATACACATTTTGTTCCAATTTTGAATTTAGCTGAAAGATAAAGTCTATGCAGAAGTGGCGAAACTGGGCCTTAAAGCGGAGTTAACCTCCCCTTATACATAAACTACGAGTACCAGCTATTATAAACGAAAATAACGAAACGACGAAAATAAATACAACAGATTTATTACTAAATTAAGACAATTTCTGCTCAAGAAAAGCTATTATAATTTAAATGAATACCCAAATGACAAACTATAATCGAAACTAACATTATTTAAATAATACACTGACTAATAAGTGCTTGCATTTGAATTTCCATAATTTATTTATTTATACAATGATTACCATTTAACTATTATTAATTATTATTATTTAATCAAAATTAATAAATTAAAAATAAAAATAACTATGTTCAATATATTTTCAATATTTTAATAATAACAATGGTTTCCTCCTTTCTCCTCTTCTATCTATTTTGCCGTGCCCGACAGGGTCCATATTTGGTCTATACCTTATCTTTTTACAACTTGTAATGCATATGGAGAGCAATAAAATATTTGAATTTGAATAGAGTTTTTAATATGTATGCCAATGTGTATTTAAAATACGAAATATATAGGCATATACTTCAAGTATATGAATCAAATCTACATCATTATACTGCCATATCGAAATTGCACGCCAAATGTCTACTTTATATTCAGTTTTTCAAATTGAATATAGTGTCAATAAAAATGCAACAAACATAGGGACAGAGGTGAATAATAGACCCAAGACGTAACTCAATTTGCCGCATAAAAATTGGCATTCTTTTGTATGTACCGTTAGTTGATTCACGCGCCCCATCACGACGATACGCCGATTATTATTACGTTCGAAAACCCATCAAAAGTTACAATTGAAAAGTTAAAGTATTCCGGGTGGGACGTAAGCCTCCCCCGTCTATCTACAAATGAGTTCGGTGTACGAATATTCTTTTATATACACACCATGCCGTGCAGTCACAGTACTAAGCTTAATTATGTTTGATATTTTTAATATTCCGTTTGAAATAAGAAAGCAATTTTCATTTTAATATGTTCTTGGCATGTGAACGCTTTTAAACTGTGTTTTTATACCGCTTTCCTAGTTTATTTTAAAAAGTTCTTGTTTAGTTAGCTCATTCTGTGTCGTGTATTAACAAAAAAAACTAGTGCATTTCTCTGAAACAAACATTCCTTGCAGTAAGAAATGTTCAAGTACGTATTTATTTTGCACATTAAGCCAACTTTTAAACCCTACAATCGATAGTACATCCACTAGGCGGAACTTATCTCGTTCCGCGCTGCATTCCAAAACAATTTTATTAAACTTTTCTCCCGCTCGGGCTATTGTTGGAGCGTCGAGGCTCGGTGCAACTTCCCTAAAATTCTTTTCTATATACTTTTTTCTAAAAACAAATTACCTTACCCTCCTTGCAAGCGCACCTTAAAACACGAAAGCGCCGCCCTGAATAATTAATACAATGGTAGGTTAAATTCGTCCAAGTGTCAGCTTTCCCCTAACTTTTTAAAATACGAGACCATCAAAAGTGCGGTCTAAGTCGTCGTCTAGACCTTTTATCTCGCCAGGGGCTGTTTATTTAATTTTGCTTATTTTATTGGAACTGACAATGATTTAGGAAAACTTTTTCGTCGGGGAGCCGTCAAAGCGAACTTTTAGAGGTTGAACTTCTATGCGCACGTTAGGGCGTTCGTTTGATCCTGACTGACGAATTTATCCTGGTCATGTAAATAACAGCGAGAGAGGAATTTTTGCGAAAGTCTTAAGCTGTCAAAACAAATTTTGTCCTCGTAGGGTGAATTAAATTATTGATAAACTGAACACATGTAGGGTAAGATGTTTGACTTAGGGGTAAGTAAAAAATGTAAACATTTTTATTTTCATGTGAGATTGAAAATGTAAGAATGATTTTCTTTGAATAATTGACTAAAACAAAACGTCTTTTCAAAAGGTTTCGTTCTATGTTTAAATTGTTGTTTGTAGACATAATTAACTCCTTTAAAAGATGTTACTTGAGCCATTTTTTTCAAAAATAATAGTGTTAATTAATCTTCTATTCGTATTATTTTAATGTGATTTTAGGAAGTATATACTTGATTCTTAATCAAAAAAAAATATTTCCCAATTGAACTATATTGATCAAATTTATATGATAGTTATTTGTTTTGTCGCAAGGTTTTATTTCTATTAAGATAATTAGGTCCACGTTCACCGTTCTCCGATAAGTTTCTGTTAAATAAAGGTAAACGGGCACCTTAGTATAACCATTCCCATGGCGGACACAAACTAAATATAGCAGAGTGTATTCATCTATGGCTCTCATTTACTTTGGCACTAGTCGCATTAATGTGAGCTACGGGAATCTAAAAAAAATCAAGTGTTATCTATGTATATATCCATACTCTTTATCTCTGAATTAAAATAAATATTTTTGTGTGTGATAGCCACATCCATGAGAAAGGTTATAGGCTACTTTTTATCCCGATATTCCCGCGGGATCACTGAATGAGGCCGACGAAGTCGCGGGCGTTTGCTAATCAATTGATATAGGTAAGAAAAATAAAATGCTAATTCATTAAAATATTTTTTTTCAATTTGATCCAAAGCAATCATAAGATCATTTAAAAAGGCAGCGGGTGCGTCTGTTGCTTCCTGGTGTATGGCCCAAGACAGATAATAAACTATGCTAGCGATAATAATATGGGCGCAGCTATTTAATGTGCGAAAAAACCTGTTCAATGTGCGAAAGAGACATCGTATAACATATCTCTAAACATTAGCTTATCCGTGCACCACGCTCTACGGTTTCGATATTATTTATATGCCTTTATAATATGAAATAAAAACCTTTGATACCGTTTGTTTTCTTTTTTAAAGGATCCTGTACATTTTTCTCAGACGATTTTTAAACAAACAATTATATGCAATGAAAGGTCATATTTTTCTCCTTTGTTTAAATCTATTTTGGTTAATGTCCGCCACTGTTCGCAAAGCGAGTCAGATATGCCCAATGACCTTTGTCAGACAGGTTATAAAAATTACGTTCCAATTTTGAATTTATCTCTAAGACTAGTCGACGCCAGCGGCTTCGCACGCACATATTTTCTAATTTCCCGTTTTGCCCAATCCCGTGGGAATTTCGGGAAATCCCGTCTTAGTGCACCCCTGCGGTGCCCAAGGAACATATATGCTAAATTTCAGCTTCTTACACCGAGTAGTTTCGGCTGTAGCTTGTCTGTCAGTCAGTCAGTAACGCAAGGATTTTATATATACAGATAAGGCTTATTCAAAGGTGGTGACACTAGGCCTAATTGTTATGATAGTTCTTGATATTAATAAAAGAAAAACGGAAATATACTAAACTACTAATTTAAGATTAATAGGACGAAGCAGTTCATAAAATAGTTCCACAATAAGCTTCATTTATAAGGCAAGGTGGTTTATTGGAATATCTTCTTGAGACCAAAATCCTAAATCTGTTGACCTTGACGCTAGTATCACATCAATAACTTTCTTGAGAGGTCGGCAACGAGCAAATCGTATCCATTTACCTTGAAGTCCTTGGGTTATAATGAGTTTTGACCACAATATTGGCGATAGGTATGCTTCTTGACCATTTTAATTTATCAGGAAACGTTGAGTGAGCAAGCAAAGAACAAAGATTATAGTCATATTTATTTATAATATAATCTTTGTGATCCCAAGTACAAAATAAATACGTAATACAACTAAAGAGAACCTGAAGGTCGAAGGATTAACTAGCTATTACTACCAGCATTATCTTCTCTGTTCATCGTATGAATGTGTTTGTCCTAATAGACCTGTCAGTATAACTTGGATCGAACATTGTCATGTCACGTGACCGATATCTGATAAAACTTATTGCAGCTAAAAATTCCTATTATAAGTATACAGTTTTTTTGTACTTTACGTAAGCAATGCCCTTTAAATCCCGACAATAATTTCCCTAGGGGCTGCAGACTGGCCTTTGACAGGGGTGGTCGTGGACACCGAGGGTGACTGGGGCCAAGAACTTAGCAAGGGTACTCGGTAGGGTCACTCCTTAGTCGTTTATTGTTCCTCGACGTTTATGGTCAGCAAAAGGGCAAAACGAAAGGTCAAAACTCGATCCCAGACCCTAAGGTAATTTCTCAACAATTAATATTGAATAGAAGCCTTTCGACGTAGAGAATTTAATGCTTATCTAAAAGGTAGGAAATTAGTCCACAAAGATTTATTTGGAAATTTGGAAACAAAGCTTATTTATAGTTCAAAATTTATTTGCGTCGGCCTATATCGAGAGTTTGGAACGTTTTATTCCTGAAATATGGACATTCTGCGAATTTACTTAACTGATTTATTGTGCCAGTTTCCAACTCAGTACTTGGGTCAGGTTCGCTTTGATTCAACGTTATGAAATTAACTCTTTACGTTATCTTTGATTTATCTAGTCGCCTTGTAGTTTATGATTGAAGTAAACTAAACAACAATTGTACTCTTTAACTTTGTTTAGAAGCGACAAATTTTGGTGTATTATCCAGTTATGTCAAGTTGCTTTGCAAATTCGTTATAGAGTGTTTTTTTTATTTGATAAGCATATAGCCTGATCTGATCAATCAGCCTATTGCGGTCCACTGTTGGACATAAGCCTCTCCTAATATGACCACAACGACCGGACGTGGTCTGGCCACCTTTTTCAGGTCGTCGGACCACCTAGAGTAGCTAGCATGTAGCTTACTAAAGATTAAATGTGAGTTTGCTATAAACCAAACTTTTTTTGACACCGTGATTTTTGGTTATTAAAAAAACAGTACCTATTTCTACATCATAAATAACGAAGCAACATTTCTCTATGGTATTAATTAGAGTTAATACCAACAATCCAAACCATAATCACTAAATGCAACTTCAAAGTATCGTTCTAATCGAAAATTATTCCATACGTATGTAGACCGCAGCTCAATTTGCAAGTAAGATGCAGGTATCAGTTAACAGACATGTGCAGCCCCGCGGCATATCCCCTGCGGATCCACTATGAGTCTTTGTACTAGTCTACAAGCACGAAGCCAATATTTCCCGGCTTGTATGAAATGCAAATACAATTTAAAAGTTTACATATTTTCTCAGTGAGACTGTGAACTCACGCCTACGGCCCGCCTCGCATTATTCTACTTATGTAAACTAAAAAGCGTATATTCCTTTATTGCTGGCAAACAAAATTACTTTTATGAAACAGAAATGTATGCTTAAAATTCTGGTAAAAGAAACTTCATTAGTCTAATGTGTAGATACTCGTTTCATCTGAGGTAAAAGATAAGAAAAATCGTTATTGAAATTGTATAATTTAATATAATCTAGATATTTCATCAAGGAAAATAAAGAAATCTCGAGTCGCCTCACCGCCTGACAAATTATATTACACAGAAAACTTATTCAACAAACTCTTTAGAAAGTTGAAAGTCAAAGCCTGTTTCAAAGTAATAATTCCCAGTGACTCTCTGCGTTAAGTTCTATTCTAACGATATTGTCATTCGACTATCATTCGTTCTTAATACAAATTGACGTTAAATTGTAGAGAACCACAATGAACGCCTTAAAGCTAAAGTTTTAAGAAGCATAGTCATTGCTCCTTCTCCCAAAGAAATTAAACAAATTATACCATGTTCTTGTTAATAATTATACATATTTTGTCCCCGTTATTGGTATTCAGCCAATGAATGGGCCGCGGCCGGTCCGATGTTAAACAAACTTAGTGAGAGCGAACCGTAAAATAAGGAATCATAATTCAAATCGAAAAAAGTTTTTCCGAGCCGGGTAATTTTTCCCATCTTATGGCAAGTTTCGCCAGAGGGGTCGAGGCTTTCGCCTCAAGGAAATCTAAGAGAGGGTTTACATTTTTAGCCTTTCGCCGTGTCTTCCTCTTCACTTTATATCGTCTTTTGATTACTCTCTCAACAAGTTATGCATATTGTAAAAGTCGGCGTCGCGGTTAGAAGAATTTTCGGCGCCTCCTTTACGTCTTGCTGTCGTTGATGTCTCGTTTTTCATACCTTTTATGTATTTCGCTTTAGTATGAATGAATTCTACCTTTTATGATGATTATGATTTGTTTTTTCTCGTTTGTTGCTACACTTCCTCTTATAATGTAGGCAAGGATCCGTAGTGATGTGGTATGCATAATTTAATCGACGGTTTTGTGTGAAAATCCGTTGCGCAAGGTTAAGAAAACACATTTGTGGTAAAACGGTGTAGCGTACTATATATTTTAAAGCAGTGCTAACACGCTATGCGCTGTTAATTCCCCTTAAGATCCGAGATCCACCCTAATTGTTATCGGCCTGCCCGACCCTTAATGGTGTTTCTAATGCGACTAATGTATTTTCGAGACATTTTGCAGCTTGCCCGGGGACATTTTTCTGTTTGTATGAGCGCAGTGTGACTCCCTCTAGTCACGGTAACTGTATTATCTGCAAATATGTTCACAATTTCTATTGTCCATCTGAGTGGTGCGAATGCAATGAACATAAATAAGATATATTCGTTCGGCGTAGTGTTTGGCTTGTCTCCGTATGTCTTGCTTTATTCTATTTTGTGACAAGGGGTGGCTTTAGTATTCATAACAGCTACTGGTTTTTTGCACTTGTCTTAAATCTAAAATAAGAACCTACTTCATTTAGAAAAAGGCAGTTAAATTTGCAAAGAAATGCGGTTTTCCCAGAAGCATTACAACAGCGGCCACATGGGTAAGTCAAGTACCCAAAAATAAACGGATAACTTTTATTCGTTGGGACTTTATAGCCTTAATCGTATTAGGGCGAAACAAATAAAAACTCAAAGTATTGAAAATAAACAATACACTAGTCAGCGGTACTCGTAAAACGGTTCGTATAAAAGTAGCAAGGCGGTAAATTAGATTTTATTTTATTTCTTAAACAATTTGCGGCCGGACACAGACAAAGGGCGCATAGGTTCGATGCCGTGGTCAGCAATTCAAAGGTTTATGCGGGTACGTTTATTACTTACCTACACCCGAAATAGAGTTGCGAATTGGTATTGTCGTAAATTTATCGATAAAATATAATATTTTATCTTTTTTTCTATAGTACATAATATATTACTGAAGAGAGCGTGTTGAAAAGGTAGGTAGACGTGCTAGCTCTACTAGCTTAAATCTGTCTACTAAGACAAATTAAAAAAAAGAACATAAATTTTACTGACAGCCTCCTTGGTCCACTAGATAGCGTATGCGACTGCTGATCGGAGGTCCTGGGTTCGATTCCCGGGTCGGGCAATAGTGTTACGGGGTTTTTCCGAATTTTCAGTAGCAGCACGGAGTCTGGTGATGTGCCCGGTAACGGCAATACGCTCGCCCCCTATTACATGGGACTTAAAAATTCACGGCGAAATGTGGGTATAATATTACACCTCTGCCTACCCTTTCGGGGATAGAGGCGTGAGTCTATAAAAAAAACATATATTTTAACGTTATTACCTATTATTTAAACATATATTTTAACATATATTTTAACACAAACACTGTTTTAAGAGATATTAGATGTAAATTACTTGCTGGTTAATGATCGCTTGCCAAACGGTGTAACAAAAACATCTTGAAGAAATCTGCATGTCTGTGAACTCTCCTTTAATTCTTAAATAATATGTAAACTCTATCAACCAGCATTTGGCCAGCATGATGAACTAAACCTCATAGCAAGAAGTAAGTTGCGTGCAGTAAGTCAATTCATATAGTGGTAATTGTTCTTTCTTGTTGGTTCTTCATTGCTGTACTATTCGCGATACTTATTTACAAACCACGGGAAGGAGACAACCACATGCAGAAACGCGTGCACATTACAAAGTCGAGTCTGTTCTCTAACTGTAAAAATATCGACATCGACCTCGCAACAGCTCTAAATAGGCCCAGCGCGACGATTTCGCAGTGACCACCGGTCGTGCCCCAATCGGCGACCATTGTCCACCCGTGTTCTTGTTCACATTAAAACGCAGTTAACCATTCTTTATTGTTTTATCCTCGACCGTTCTGCGCCGATAAATGTCCAACGGTCCACGGCTCATGGGAAATGCTATACCACTGTACAGTTTCGATTTGGCCACACCGTAATTAAACCCCTTTATTAGAAATTTGTTGCACTTATTTTATAATGCGGCCACATTAGACCCGACCGTATTATTTCAAAATTTAATATTATGGAGGTTATAAAATTTATGTTTATGCGCGAGACATAGGTTGGCGTAATGTGTTACGATTTATATTCTATCGGGCCATTAGCGTAGGTGTAGGTAGGTGTACAATTGACACGAAAATGAGAAGAATGTAATAATGTATACGATTGTAAAATATTATTTATTTACAGTTATATTGTCATGTTGTTAGGTAACAATACTGTACAGTAACATGGCAAGTGTAGATAAAAATAAGTCCGCTATCAATGAAAATAACTTTAACAGTTATGCGAGAAAAGTCGGTACCGGTATACGGTATACCTCAATGGGGGAAATTGAGGTGTAGGTATTATACCGACTTTTCGCCAGTTTAGTTGTATGGCCCATGTAATAGACGTCAAACCAAATATCTCTCAAGGCACCGCAATATTGAAGTAATTGAGAATTTTCTTGGAGGTTGAATCTGAACAAGACGCCACGATCATCTGCATACGTAAGCGCAAACTAATGTATGTATCTAAGACTTAAAATATTTTGATTAAGAAAATGTCGATCTGTGTATAAAAAGTAACATTTTAAGCTGCTAATATGTGGTCACAATAAACATCTCGACGAGCGCAATATAATATAGCAAATATTAAATCAAAACGCGATGATTACTTGTTTGATCTTTTTGTACCGTGGCTCTGGTCGCATGGCAAACGTGGTCTTACATTAGTAAGTGTTATTAATGTACTGATAAACGAAATCCATTCAGTAGTAACTGCGTGAAAAATGAAACGCACAAACACATGGATGCCAAAATATATGAGAATGGACACATACATCTTGGCGTTTATAAAAATAGTAAAATTTCATTTTATTATATATATTTTTTGCTCTAAAACTAACGAAATAAGAATTCCCAGCTTTTCTACAACTTACTCGCAAAGTACGCCCTTCTAATTTGAAGTCCACGCAGGGTCTGTTTAAACTCAAAAGTATTAGACCACTAGCTGTAAAAGTTCTTGCACACCGCAGACTTTTCTTTCAGCGTGTGGCCACAGCGGTTGAGCCAGTTGAAACCTTCATTCAGAGTAAAAGTTCACCGTCGATAATTACTCAAGTGTGAATGGGGTGCCAATTTCGCTATCTGTCTGTAGGCTCAATTTAATAATTATCACTCGTGCTGCGATGCCCAGTGTTTCCAACTGCCAATTAATGAAAATAGTATGACTTATTCTGTTGCCTATTTATTTTATAGAGAAGAGGACTTAATAACATTAGTGAAATGATTATTTTAGACGACACGGCCTGGAACTCAATTCGTGGTTCTCTTTTTTATAGACGGCGTTTGTATGGTACCTATATGCGTAAGATAAAATAAGTTTATATGGCAATTGTACCAACATATATCAATATATATTACCAATGTAATATATATTAACCCGCACTTGGCCAGCGTGGTGGACTATGACCTTACCCTTCTCATAATGGGAAGAGGCCCGTGCCCAGCTGTGGGACAGTATAAAGGGCTGATAATGATATGGAAAACTTAATGCCTATTAACTATAAAAGTATCAATAATCAAGATAACATGATTGACCATGACCATGTCTATTTTAAAAAACTAGGGACTCACTTTAGAGAAAATATGCTCGTTCATAGTCATCATCATCTCAGCCTAGAGAAGTCCTCTACTGGACAGCGCCCCTGCGGCTCTCCACAAATACCAATGAACAGCCACCGGTAACCAACCGGATTCTGTAAAACCCAACAAGATTGTAGGTCTAGTTAGCAGGAGGTTTATCCCTGCTACCTTGTCCGGTATGTGGCCGCCACTCCAAACGTTCCCTCATCAATGGCCATCAGTTCACCACTATCTAAACTGTCAAATTCTCAGTCTAATCAAAAAGCCAACTTATCCTGTAACAATGGTCATTACGGTTCAATTTTGTAGTTAATTTAAACGACTGCTTTAATATTTTCGGGCTATAATGATAACCCTTCTTGGTAAACAAACCGCGACATTTAAAAATTCATGAACAACACAACACTAGAGGTGGAAGCCGTCAACCTGAATCTATTCTTGACAGTAATTGCACGAATTATACTCTAGTACCCTAATACCAATTACAATGCAAGACAATAGTAATTTATAGGCGCTGTGCTACCAGTTGCCTAACAATCTAGACGCCTATATAGTTAATTTGTAGATGTGCGGTTTGAACGGTATGCCCTTTTTGGGTCATTTTCATTACCTACACATAAATTGATATGACGTAACTTGTTTTTAGAAATGGCTATGTACAAAGAGAAAAAAAAGCCATCTCAACCTTGTTTAAGAGTAGAATGAAATGTATTATAAAGATTCAATATTGGTTGATTCTTAAATATTTAAGGAAATTCTTCATTTGAATAATTGAGTAATACGCTCGTGCTATCTAAACTGAAAAATTGGTTCACACTCGACTAGATTGCAAACTAGATTTGTCAGTAAACTTTAAAATACAACAGCTTACTAAACATTACTTGAGCCACCATTCTTTGAAAATAAATATTTTATACGACCATACTATTCACAACTTTAAAAAAGATTTCCTACAACAGACATAACCTAAAAAGGTCTTTGAAAGACGCGAAAACATTGAATGAAAGGTTTAGATCTCTCTGTTTTATTCACAACACACGATATTTTCGACCTCGACGGAGCGACATCTAAACAATAGCAGGCAGTTTCGATTCAACAAGAATAGATTGGTATAAGTTAGTTGAGTGCAGAGGTAAAGTATGCCCGTGCCTCGTTGGTCGCGATCCCGGGAACTCTGTGAATTATAGATGCGAGGCCCGCCGCGTTACCCTGTCACTCGTGTGATTTTGAGACAATCTGATTTTGTGTTTTCCCCGTTTTGGCTTCTGAATGTTTTATTAGATCATTCCCGTGCCGAGGTACTTCTAATGGTTGGCGTTTGTATGTTATCTTACCTATGTTTGTCCGCATATCGTTAACGGCGTATCGACGAACACTTATTCTTGATTAACGTCTGTTACATGTTTACCTTATTTCCGTAACAACTTCCCAAACAAATAAATATTGCATGATTCCTTTCACGCCGTGATAAGGGTAAGAATGAATTTTGGATCATATACACTTACCGTAAATGTTCTTGCTGTCTTAACATATTCTTGGGAAAAATAGTTTAAGTACCGCGTAGTGTGTTATTATGACTATTTCTTTATTACTGAACACACAATTGATTAACAGATATAATTTAAATTGATACTATGTGGAATGTAGGTTGGAAGCGTGCTATAGTTCCAATGCAAGATTTTGTCATTAGGATGTGAAAGTGGCTACCATTTTTCTACAGTCGCAAGAACCAGTCTAACAAAAACGTTAACCAGACCTTGCAAAATAAGAAGAATAATTTTAATTACATTCGTAAATCTTGGAAGCGGTTTAACGGGTTCGTATCTTGGCACCATTAATTAATTCCTAACAAGAAACTCGAGGAATCGTCTAACACGTCGTTATCGGTGTTTTTCTCGCAGTGTTGGTCGAAGCTGCGATTAATGTCTTGAGCATCCCCTATGCGAACGCCAAACTTTTCCTAATTAATTGTAAGATTTTAATCATGGTACTGGCGTAACGAAATTATTATGGACCGTTTAATTTCCTTGCCCTACGCCCTTTGGCGTCTTACTGCGCTAATGCGTTATTGCAAAATTTTAATCAAGGGTGTGAGGGAGTAATTAAATTATGCAGCCTGTCGTATGCACTCCAGGATTATAAATCTCGTACGTTTGCTTAGGTGCAGCTCGGTTACAACTTATATTATTTATCGTTATGGTCTCAAGCACCCCGCAGTGTCAACATCTGCTAATATTTTGGACGGCTCACATTTGACTGTAGATATGAGTGTCAATTTACATAATTTCTAAATATTTAGTTAGGAAATGGGATGTGACTTTTAAACAGCCTGTGGTGTAACACGTAGCGAGTTTGTATAGCGTTTGTACCTACAAGAGGCTTACATATTATGAAGATATATAATTGTAAATAATATTACGCAGAAAGTCTAGAAATAATATGAGCTCTTTGTTGTACTACAAAATAATTGGGATAAATTATGTCGAGACCGTTGTGGCTTTCAGGGCATAGATTATATTTAAATATTTTGGACATAATATGTACATTATTATATAGTTATAATTAACAAAGATGAAAACACTTTGTTGCTACGTCGCTGTAAGTATCAGCGTTAACAAGTAGACAGATAGGTAGTTGTGTGTAGAATGGCCGTATTAGAATGAATAATGAGGATAATGGGTTCATGTCCACATAACAATTATGACCAGAGAGTCCTATTTTTTGTTGAGTTTTATTTCGAAATACGTGGGTAACGTACAATAAAGTATGCAAAACATTCATATTCAATTATAATGTGTCGCTGGTGCGATGTAAGCCCTGCATAATAAAAGACGTTTATTACTTCAACACGGGACCGCACTTTAGTCAATTTGCTGAACCGCCCTCCGAGTCAAAAGTGAAGGCAGACAGACAGTAATAAACTTGTGTTTATGTAGTTTGCCAACGAATAAACCGGAGCGATGGCTCACAGCTCGACGCAAGTAAAATCTACACAATGCAAAAATGAAATTAAAGTCTGCGATCCGAGCGAATGAATCGCTTCCAATTGGCCTCGTGTTGGGCCAAGATCAAATAATTTTATGAAAATGAACCCCCAGCTCATTTAATTAACCCAACCTCCCCCTATTAAACTCTACAAGAATTCCCCGGTTAAACATTAACATTCGTCAAAAATTTAATTCGAGGGCAAACTCTAAATATATTATGTGCCTTCATTTTTTTGACATCAATTGTCTTTATTTCATACATTAGTTTGTTACGCGTAGAGAAGATAATTATTTTGATTGGCTTTTCTTTTTGCTGGAGAAGTTTTAATTACTGGCGCGGGTGAAGGCGTGTGTAACCATGTTTTATAAGCCGGTGTGCGCTCGCCTCGCTCGGACGCTAATTGTTTGTTGCGGTCGTAATATCGCTCATATTCCCTGGCAAGGCCGTAAATTTGTTGATTTCTGCTACATAATTTATTAGCAAACATTGCCATTGCGAACACGTTCTACTAATACGACGATTATTTTCCAAATATCGGATCAAGCGTCTACAGACTCATAACCGATTCATCATATCGATTAATTGAATCGAATTTAATTCACTTATCTTGGGTGGAAAACAAACAACCGCAGGACGTGATCGAACTTCGATCAGGGAGAGATGCGTATAGAAATTAAGGAGGCTGAATCTGAGCTCATCAAACATTAAGCCCTTACGTGTACCTGGGGCCCTCGCTAAATAAATAACTGGAGCAAATGAAAAACATCCACGCGCGGCTCGTATCGAACGAACAGTGAGAATTCGGCGGCGGCAATAATAAATATGCATAGCGCGTCTATGCCACATCCTCAGTGATTAGTCGTGTGGAGGTGCGCCCCCAGCCACTGATACGGATAGGTGAGTGATAGCGAGGGAGCCATGGAACTAAGGAACCCCTAGCTAATAATGCTAGTATCTCTCTGTAGTATTGGCGAAATTTCTTGGATATTGCCAATATGGGGTGTTCACGTGCACACTTTTGTTTCTGTCAAAGTGCCTCACGGCTCGGTTAACGTGCGACGGGGGATGCCATTCAAAGGGTAACATTTGTAATATTGGGGACATAAAAAATATAATTTCATAATGCATCGATACTCGTGTGATTTACGGTTAGATGGGTGTGACGCAGTATGGATTAAAACACACTTATAAAATTGCATATCATTTTCTACAACGTATGTTCGATGTCTATAGCATCATTTCCAGCACAATAACCTTTTATAAAGCGAAAGAGAAAACAGGAGCAATTTGAACTTTAAACTAGCCTACGTTTATTTACACACAGGCGAGTACAAGTAGCTTATGGAAACTAATGCCTGTTATATTAGTGGTGGCATATAAATTTACAACATGGTACACACTGAAGCTTGCACTTTATTACTCGCTTGGTTTGGGATGCATTATATGCTAGAGTTATACGCTCTTTGGGATGTCTTCTAAGAAGAATGACTCCCAAGGCAAAGGGGATGTGTGCAGGGGTGGACTTCGATTTATACCTGGCCGTATTTTTGTTCGTTTCGTCTAGGTGTTGGTGTTACATTGTAACAATAAAGATAAATCTAGATATTAGAGATTTTAAATCTATTTTTGTCAGCTTGATGTCTTCTTTAGCCTTTGTAAACTAAATGGCAGCATTTGTACACTTGAATAGTTATTGTTTCTGAACTTAGTATTGAAATTCTGGTTGCAAGGTTTTGGTCTAGATCGACCGATTGGCGATTACAATGATTTAGTTGTAAATGCAAATTTACAATGACTTTATTAGTCTAAAACTTTAACTTGAGTTTTTAATTTAAATATTATTACTAGGTGTTACTTTATTATTCAGAATGTCAAATAATTTCGTGTAAAACCGCCAAACAATAGAATTTCTTTACATAACGCAGACTTACCTAATATATTTATTTAAAAACTTCCGGCAAAATACATTGCACAAGGCAGACTTTATGCCTATAGGCATTTTCTCCCAGTCAACCTTTAGGTGATGCAGAGATGATCATGGCAGGTGTGTACTACACATAATAATATAGAGTAAGATTAAAGAGAATACGCAACATAATACATACTTATAATTTAAATTTAAATACATAAAAGCTCAAAATCAAAGTCAAAACCCTGTATTCATTTAGGTCACAATGTGACGCTTATGAACGTCAAAATTATAAATTTATAAAATAATTACTTAAAGACTCTACATTTACATTTACTGCCACGTTCGCAAAGCAAGGGCGTAGAACCATGAGAAAGAACGGGCAATAAAACTCACGGTCACTCTTTTTCATCGCCAGGTATTGCATAATACACATCATTTACATTTTGTAAGGTGCTGCACCTTCTATATCACTTGTATATATTTACTGTACATAATAATACTCAAGCATAATACTTAATTTTAATTTTGTTGTTCATTTAGTTAGCCTCTTCAGAATAGGCATGGTGAAACAGGAGCATCCGCTTACATCTATAATATAAAAATTAATTACTGAATGTGTTGCTAAGCGCAAAACTCGAGAGCAGCTGAGCCGATTTCGCTAATGCTTTTGTTATAATATTCCTTGAAGCACGAGGATGGTTCTTACGGAGAAATTAACTAAAAAAAATAGAAAAAAAATTAAAGCATCGACTGTTAGGCGGTACGAAGTTCGCCGGGTCAGCTAGTTATATATGTAGGTATCGCCAAATTTTTAGTTCCCTCTGAAGTTGTTGCGTATAGCTGCGCAGTAATCGAAAATTAGGTGTCAGCGGGACAGGGGCGGGTAGCGGGAGGAGACTTCGCGATTCGTAGCGTGACGCATTCGGCTATGATTGGTTGCATTCGGATAATATGTTCTATTGCATTTGAAATTTGAATTTGTGTTCGAATCTTCCGTAAAAGTACAGTCACTAAGAAACGCGCCACGCTACTATAAATTTTATCTATTTTTTGTATAATATGTTGTTTTATTCGCTTGTTGTTGTTTTAGTTACATTTGTTGATTGTTATTTTATACGTACCTATATACTCTTAAACGTCTGTAATATTCACTTACTATTTTGTTTAATTGTTTTGTCATCCACCAAGAATATTCCTCACCTCTACCGTGAATCGATAAGGAAAATGGGGATATACCAAATAGGTAAATAATATACATAATATGTGTACAGTTTTCAACATCTTTTTGCTTAAATATTAGACCTTGGTTCACATTTGGTTCATTATTTTGCTGTTACAAAAAACTAAAACTTAATTTATTTGTCATTATGGTAACAAAAATAATGCAGGTTTACCCCTTAAAAATATTTTTTTGTAAAGATTTTCTTTTTTTGGCGAAAACTATCCCTAATAATGCATGGCAATCCGCGAAAGTGATCAGAACCATGATGGAAATGATGCAGTTAAATATTAAAATTTAATACTAGTCCGCAAGACCGTCATCGACCGGTCATCGCAAGTGGCACCCGTTCACGAGTATGACGCATGGGCCAGCCATCATCCGTCTCGCCATATTAGGGGGACAGGGATGACCCGACACACGACGCCACCACAAGAAATGACATTTTAGTAAGCATGACGACAACGGTATATACATATCCATACATACATACATACATATAAATAAATACATACATATATAAATACATATAATATACACATGAAAAAAAAAAGATATAGATTACTAACTAATAATAATATATATACACATGAAAATAAATATTTAAAAAGATAGACTACTAACAGATAAGTAATAAAATGCAACTGAGAAGCTTCCGTGCCTCCGTGGTCCAGTGGATAGCGTATGCGACTGCTGATCGGAGATCCCGGGTTCGATTCCCGGGTCGGGCAAAAGTGTTACTGGGTTTTTCCGAATTCTCAGTAGCAGCACGGAGTCTGGTGATGTGCCCGGTAACGACAATAGGCTCGCCCCCTTTTACGTGGAACCTAAAAATTCATGGCGAAATGTGAGTGTAATATTACACCTCTGCCTACCCCTTCGGGGATACAGGCGCGAGTCTATAATAAAAAGAAAGCTTCCGACAATTCGCTATAAAACAGCTGGCGAACTCTAAATTTGAACATGGCACGGCTAGTGGACGTCCTAACTTCGGGAGAGAGAGCATTCCAAAGAAGGATGGATTGGATATTGAAAGACGAATGTACATTCGTCTTTCAATATCCAATCCATCCTTCTTTCCATTCATCCTTCATCCTTCTTAGTACTAAACTAGAAGTGTGAGGATGGACAGAGAAGAAGAATGTTATTAGTAGATCGCAAGTTCTTATCATGGTTGGAGCAAAGATATTGAAAATAAGATACTAGATATGACGGACCGTTTGGAGAGTGGAGCAAAGAGTATAAAGTCGTCAGAGTACGCAAATTTCGTCGCTGACGAATCGGCAACCATTTTAACTCCTTGCGAAATTTAGAAATGTGAGATTATAACCTAATTGATACTATAACAAATATTATGTCACTATCAACACTAAGTTACATTATTATTACAATATTATTACAATGTTATTAGTAACATTTATGTTCATCTTAATATATAAAATCCTTGCGTTACTGACTGACTGACAGACACGCTACAGCCGAAACTATTGGGCGCAGGAAGCTGAAATTTGGCATGTATATTCCTTGGGGACCGTAGGGGTGCACTAAGAAGGGATTTCCCAAAATGCCCACGCGATCGGCCAAAACGGGTAAATAAAAGAAAAATGCAGGCGTAGCTGCTGGCGTCTTCTAGTCTTGATATAAAAAGTAGATCAACTTCTTCAAAATCTATCATGATACAAAATTACGAATGATCTGGCTTCCTTCATACCTATGCATTTAATTATGTCTAATATCGGTTGTAATGTAACAGGATTCCAAATTTCCGTCAGAGAAACATTGTATAAGTATTAATATTCTATACACATTTGAGAAATTTGTCAGGTGTGTGCAAGAAACAAGTGAGGTAGAAATAATGCATGCGCCGCTTCTTCACACTCGAACAGTGCTCTTTACGGAATTAATTCCCCTACGTGTCTACCAATTGAATGTAGAAACACACTTGTAATAAGGGCTATGAGCTTGGGATTGAGCTTACAGATTTACCGCTGGCGGTTATATTTATTGTTATTGGTTCCTGATTGCGCGCGAACCGTCGCCTAAATCAAATTAGGAGTCCGGCGTAGTCCTAAACAAATTTCAATTTTCAATTACGCCCATGTAGGAGTGGCGGTCCCGGCTCCCAGGAGAACCTCGTGACTTATTGCAGCGCATCCGAGTGATGCTTCAATAATGTATTTTGAATAATTGTTTATAGTACCGACCCGTTCGATTGAATTCGCCCACAAGAGACACAATAAGTCATGATTTATATGGGGCCGTTGCCACCGTCGTGCAAACTGATCACGTGACCAGACGTGAGTATGATTTTATGAGTTTTATTACATGAATCGGTCTTCGAAAACAGTTGCCGCCTCACGCTTCTTATTGATTTCGTGTAGCAATAAAAGAATCGACGCCGACCTTAGCCTCCCCATATACTTTTTCCAGTTCAATGAGCATAAATTGCAATAGGATTCCACGCGGTGGATGGCCCCGAATATTTCTTGTGAACCGCCTATCTCTTGCGTAGAAAAGGTGCAAAGATTTACCTGAAACCCTTATAGGCTATCGGTTAACATTAAAATGTTTATTTTTTTATAAATCTAGTGTGAGGGTGGAGTGGTCGCCGTAGTTCGCTGCTGACATTGTTCTCACGCTCCAGCGAGCAAATTACGATAAGTCGCAGTGATTTGACATTTCAATCGAACGATTGAAATTTTTCACGATTATTATAATATTCAGTGATTTTCGCACTCGAGATTTTTTACTCTCTCAAGCTGTTACTGAAATAGATTTGCTTGATGATGAAGACGACGGGATCCTATGATTGAAGTTTACCCAATTCACTGCGTTTGCTTAAGATTTTATGTAAATTATTTTTCGGCGGTGCCGAATTCTCAGAACATTTTCTCTGTATATAAAACGAGTGCCTACCAAATTACAAGCAAACAACTTTAGGAATAAATAAAACGTTACTCAGGAAAGGACGACACAAACCGTTTTGCTATAAAATGTTGCTAAATCGCAGATATTTCCTTACCTAATTCGTCTGTTATACGTTGCCTCTGCGACACAAGTCAGTGGCGTATGAAAACAAACCGATGCAGCCTGACATATTGGAATGAAACCCCTATTCGTTCAAACGACAATAAAACCAATAGTTGAATCCGAGCGCGTGCCGTTCCAATGAATTCTTATGGAAGAAGCAATAAGAAAAAATGTTGTACCAAACAAGGTTGCGTGATAGTCAATATAGCGGATGCAAGACAAACAGGTAGCAATATCGGGACATCCATAGAGTACACCGGTGATATCAATAAGCGACATGAAGCCGCGACGAAATGCCGAGATAAAGTAGGGGCGGTGCGCGTGCTCCGTCGAGATTGTCGACGATTACCGCGCGATTCCTATCAACTCGAGCCGCTCCCTCCGCCACCAACTACCTTACAAACTTACTCGCAACATCATTAATCTTCCAAAATTAAACCATTCATTCCGACGCTATCTGTAGTCTATAAGCAAATAATATCAAAATAGCTCTCGCACAGCAAACACTTCGGTGCCAATTTGTTTAAACTGCCGCTTCAATCGAGTGCAATGGAAATAAACATCTCATTTGACTTCATAATGCAATATCACTTTTTTCAGTTCGGTGTACAAAGTAGTACAATATTAAAAATGGAGCCCGCTTTGCACGAGCTCAATAATCAATAAGCAGTTTAAATAATACCCAATAAAACTCAAGCTTCCGATATAGTGTTTCAAATATTCCATTTCTCCAGCACGAGCCATTAGCGGAGCAAAGGAAATCTGCAATCTCAAGAGATTGAAAATCAAACAATGCGAGCGTTCGTAACATAATACCGTTCGTTATTAAGACACAAATGTGGCATTAGAGGGAATAAGGTACAGGCGAAAGTTGCGTCGCGCGGGGCTCGCTCGCGACCGAGGGGAAACGCGACACACAAAATGTTTATAGAGAACAGGGTAAGGGGGTAATGTTAGTAATAAAATTTTATACACCTTAATATTTCGCTGAACGATGAGTCGAGGCGTGTGTGAAATTATGTACCTACAGCGTGGTGGCAAAATTTACTACCTCACTGGCGAAGCTAGAGACGTACTTTTTTCATCTAAGAATGAACAAAATGTTTCCTGAATTTTATTAAAGTATTCTCCTCGCGATATTTTATTAGGCATCGAATTAAATTCGGAACGAAAGAAGCTTCTTTCGTTTAATACTTTAAAAGCCTCAAGTAAATTAATCCCGAGGGACGAGCGCGACATGTTGCGTAAATAAGCGTCTCTAGAAAAGGTGGCTGCGGTATCACCGCCCCGTAAATACATCGTTTCTCCGTGTGATAATTTATGTAAATGAAATACACATCGCCTTGTTTCCTATTCGTGGCCGTTACACACACGCTAACATGTTTTCAGTACATGTTTATTGCCGTATTTTGTCTTTATTATCTCGTCTCTCTTGTCACTACTTTCATCCTATGTGTCGTCGCGCCGCCGTATTTCATAATTTTTGCCGCCCTCGACTGCGAATTCATTTTTATCACGCTCTAAAAGCTATCTGATGTATGTATGCATAGGCGAAAAGCGGCCAACATTAAAATATATTTTCGAATAGTCGTTTCTTAGAACGCCAGCATTTCCTTTTTTAAATAAAACGTGAATTCTAATATTAAATTTGCACAGATTGAAAAAAACTTAATCAACTCCAGAAAGCTATAAGTGAAACTAGATATCCGTTTTATAGCAGTTTTAGGAAAAGACGCTAGTAATACCACAGTGAGTTTTCTAAATTACCAACGCGAACCTAATAAAGGCTGAGAAGTTTTAGGTGCGCGTTTGATAAAAATACGGTGTCGCAAAAGTTTTCTTTATTAGTTTCCCCCTTTAATCCGGCCAGGCGTGTCCCAATGTCTTTATGGCGAATTTTCAATCTGAGTCTGGGTGGAAGCCAATAAGAAATCAACTATTTTTCCCTGATTCCCGTGCATCGGTTCGAGGGGAGACTCGCTTCTTTACGACTTCTTTTACGATTGGAGGTGCATTCTGAATTAGTCCGCACCATCGGGAGAGCCTTTTCGTGTCTACGACGAAAGGTAAAAGGATTACAATGACAGAATTTTTCTTTCGTTCTAAATTCGCAGCCGTTATTTCATTTTACAATCTGAAATCAAATTCTTGTAATTCTCTAACATAAATAAAGATTCGAGGATTCGATACGACGACAGCACACAACTTTGACACTCCAAGCGAAAAGCGTATAATGCCCGCTTTTAAACTACTGAAGTTCTCCCTAGCATAGATGGTGAATGTTTACGATATTGTTAGCTTTTTAAGAAAACAATTTTCCGTCGTTTTCCTGTTTCGGAACTGGGGAACCCTTTTTAACAAAAAGAATTTGATAGTAAAGGCTTTTGTAGATGACATCTCTCTCGCTACGCATGCGGACATGTTATACGTTAATCAAGAGAGTGAAGATAATAGGCTCCATTGAGTGAATTCGGGTAATAAAGGTTTATGTAGTTTTGCTTAATTAAAAGCTCTTCTGTGATGAACTATGAGAATACAGAGAGATAATTAACAAAAATGTTATTTAATCAAGTAATACCATATAGAATTTACCTTCCCATTTGGGTTATACGATTACTATTTTATAGGATGACGTGTCTTTCTAATTATATTTTCTGTGATTAATTAATATATTGCTAATAGGATAAGCTTTGTATGAGTCTCAATTTAAACTGATAATCAACATGAGTAAAAGCAAGGTTTCCTGGCTTTTCTTCTTATTTTCGGTCTGCTTGCGATATTTTTGAACTTCTCCCTGTATTATGAGTTCGTTCCCTACACGAAATAACACTTTGTGTGATCCAAAAATTTCTGTGTCACGATTGGGAGTAATTTTCGTTTGACTGAATGTTTGTAAAGTCTTTCAAAACAGGATTTATTCTAGAGAATTGTCTTTTTTTGGCAAATTTGTAGTAAATTTATTGTCAAGTCCTTCTTATAATTTAAAATCTAATTTACGAAAAATAAGCTCGTAAAAGGGATAACCTCCGATGAGGTCCAGTTAATGCTTTATTACGGTCCGTATGAGATAACTGGTCTAACTTTATGACTCTCTTTTAATAGCCACTCACTCCCTCAACCCCGACCTTAGACTCTTATTAATATTTTAAACGTATTTTCAACTTTAATGACGTTTTAAAAATGTAAAAGGTTATGGCTAGTGCGGCCGAAGATTGTTTCAGTTTATGATTAAATCCTGAAGTAGAGTAACTTAGTTTATACGAGCTCCAATGTTTTCTTGTGTTACTTTGTCTGAAAATAATTAGGTAGGTATACAAGTATCTATAGATGCACACTAAAATATGTTTGAAGAGCATGATAGATAAGTTTTTAAACTATATTACCATCTTAGCATTTATTCCCTTGTGACAAAGATGAATCTACAATTATTTGTGAGGCACTTAACTCTTTCTAGTAGTGTATTTATAAAACCCCTTAAGGCAAATGTTACATAATATTTTTTTTATATAGACTCACGCTTGTATACCTGAATGGGTAGGCAGACGTATAATATTATACCCACATTTCGCCATGAATTTATATGTCCCACGTAATAGGGGGCGAGCTTCCGTTACCGGGCACATCTCCATTCTCCGTGCTGCTACTGAGAATTCGGATAAGCCCAGTAACACTTTTGCCCGACCCGGGAATCGAACCCGGGACCTCCGATCAGCAGTCGCATACGCTATCCACTGCACCACGTAGGCAGTCTCAATAATAATTTAAAAAAATCTCAGACATAACAATTATAAAAAATATAATATGCCTACATACTATACTATTTTTCTTGTAATACGCTTTTTCTCTTGCCTTTTAACAAGCAACTTATTTTGATGTTGAAAAATGTAATCTTTATAAATATGTAAACCTAATTTAGCTGATTAAAAAGATAAGCCCACAACAACTTAAGAGTACCTACTGATTAAGTTTTGAGATTAATTATTCTAAATTAAACCTTTGGCCCTTTTCGTTCTTAAGATTACAAACTGATTACAAAAGTATAACTATTAATATAACAAATTATTTTAATCTAATCCCCGAAGTATTTAACAAGCACCGTAAATGGAACATAGTTAATTTAAGGTGTAGCTACGATGTACCACTTAATTTCGTGTGTGTACACATATGTAGACGACAAGGAATTCTGTTACAATATAAGGTGGAGTGTCGACGATAAATGGAAGATTTTGTCTACGTAATTTTATTTTTGTTTTGTCTAAATTATTTATAAAAACCGTCCGTGTCGTGACGGATTAAGAATACGGATTGTCACCATCCCATATCATCCCATGGGTGTCGTAAGAGCCGGCAGAGGGAGCATATTATGCATAGAGCAGCACTGTAAGAGAAGGAAAACTTGATACCAACCCTATGCCAACCCATTTGGCCAGCGTGGTATAGTAGGCCAATTCCTCCTTTCAAAGGAGAGGCCTTGTCCAGCAGTGGACTGTCAAAGGCTGATGATGACGATGATTTAAAAAAAGTACTATTACAAACATGAGTTTTGAGGATGGATAGATGCATGTTTGTTAGTGTTTCAAGCCAAAAACTGCTGAAGGAACTTGATGAATATTGCAGTAATTTAGCATGTATAACACCAGAAGAGCACATGGGCTACCTTTTGTCCCGATAACCGAATGCCGCATAAGCTAGTATCAAATATAACTTGAATATTTCAGACATCCTTTTATCAGATGATCAATGTTCACTATTGACATCCGACATAAAATGAAGGCTGTTATAAGCTTGTGTTGCCTATGTTTTCGTGTCTGTGTGAATTGTCTGTAACATTGTAGCTTCTAAACGAATGGACCGATCGTGATGCGATTATTTTTTAAACGCTGACGTAGTCAAGATGGTCCTTAGAAAAAAATTGTGAAGATCTACTCTCTTCTGTTGGAGGTTACTATAATATATAATGTTATATTACTTGCACTATCATCATCACCATATCAGCCGAAAGACGTCCACTGCTGGACATAGGCCTCCCCCAAGGCTCTTGTGGGAGGCCTTACTTGCACTATACAAAAATAAATATATGTTAAGGTAGAAACAAAGTGTCTTTTACTAGTCAAAATTGTTATAAAACATTGGCTGTGTAGGTAAGTGCTGCGTAAGCCAAAGTTTGAAAATATTTCTAGAAAATTCTTTATTCTAAGCCTTGCTATATAAACTACACATGCTGTGCGTGTACATAAGCGTATCTAAAATTCATTGAGCACATTACCTAAACACGTGTCACGATTACTTACTTACTTAACTGAGTTCGCTTCACCACAGTAACTGCGTATCCACTTAGATCGTGACTAAAATATCATATCATAGAGTTCATTTAGTTCCCTCACTAGTAAGCTGCGTTGTGAAGAATGTGAAACTTGTACCTTATGTACGTATATTAGTGCTGTTATGTCAATCGCGTTTCATTAATACTTTGATCATAATAATATTAGTTGGTTATCTGTAGGGAGGTGTATTAAGATAAACATATTGCGTCTGGATTAACTTCATCGTTGGCACGTGAGGAAGGTAAACATTTTTGTTTACGATTTAATGCTATAACCTGTTTCTGTCTGCGGCTTTGTCCATGTGCGTATCGTTTATTTCAACAGAAGGAAGTTCTATACACTATTCTGATGTCTAAGCTATATAATTGCAATTTTCGTCAAAATCGTTTGATACTGTGCTGAGTGTTGAGGTTTCGATCTAAACAGGAGACAAAAAGAAAAACTGACTCTCTCCGTGGTCCAGTGGATAGAGTATGCGACTGCTAATCGGAGGTTCCGGGTTCGATTCCCGGATCGGGCAAAAGTGTTACCTACTGGGTTTTTCTGAATTCTCAGAAGCAGCACGAAGTCTGGTGATGTGCCCGGTTACGGCAACAGGCTCGCCCCCTATTACGTGGGACCTAATAATTCATGGTGAAATGTGGGTATAATATTACACCTCTGCCTGCCCCTTCAGGGATACAGGTGTGAGTCTATAAAAATTAAAAACTACTCTTTGTGTGATCCATAAATTGATATTTTGAATCTAAGTACTCATCAATCTAGGTACTCATTGTTTCCGTCGATTTTATGTTTGTGAAATTTCCCGTGACAGGATTAATTTCTAGTGCGGGAAAAACATACAAACATCTTTACAAACATTTATGCTATAATAGTAGTAAGATATATTTTTTACAAATCAGTTTTATCGCAAATTGTACAATCATAAAAATGTGCACCGTAGCAATAACTTCATATTACATAACGCCAAGAAAATACGCTCATTAAAAATTATTGCAATGTTAAATATTCAATTTTAATTTGTTCTTGTCCCGTTTCATTGCTAAAGACAGGAGCGATAACGGTACGAAATACAAACACCCGTGGGGCGCGCACAGAATTAATATAATACAATCCCCGGAATAGGTATTTCTGAAACAAGTATTAAATATTATAACAGGTATACACGTAATAGGTATAACAGAAAGCTAATGGGCCAAAGTTTCCATGTAAGCCAATTGTGTGCCGTTAATCTAATCGGTGCCGTGTATAACGATATTTTGATATCGGCCCTACCGTTACAATTGCCAAATGAAAAATACGCGGATTTCCTGTCGACCGTAATCGCTATGTAATCCATCAAATGAAACGATGTTGAATGCTTTGCTTACCGTACGGAGTTGGCCCTATTACGTATTGTCACGATTTAATGCGACTGATGTATATGACTTATTTACTGTGTATTGAAAATTCTCTTTTATTTTCTCATGTTAAACAATACACATAGCTTATTTCTATATTCATATCAGTATTACACACTCGCGACAACTAAGCGTTATCTCTGCTATTGTTTCCGAATAGTTGTCTACCCAACGATTTTAACGTAAAATACATTAAACTATATCAGTAACCTAAATACAATGAAAACAGGGGTGCTTTCCCTTACAAATTACAGTATCCATAAAATACAAAGCACGTTGTTTGCTCAAACTACCCTTGACCAAAATAATAACGTGTGATAGGATCTTTGAAACGTGCGCAGGTTTATTATAACTTTCTTACTAAGAGTTCCAGCTGTGAGGGACGTCAACCTCCCTGCGTCCTCTCCCCCCCCCTACCCTCTCACCTGACCAGTGTTACCGTGCTCATGCGATAAAACAATTACCACAATGGAGCCGTGTTCCCTCTACGTAACTTCACAAACCTTAAATAATGAAGTTTTCGTAACGTTACCATCAAAATTGCTAAATTATTAATGTTGCCCAAAATTGTGCTTCAGTGAATCAGACTTCAAAATTATTTTCGTTTATTGCGACTTTGACTTTCATATGAAATTGCAGTCATTTGTAATATTTGCACGCCATTATTTAACTATTGAATTAATAAAATGAATTGACTTAGAATGTTCTCCTAGAAAAGAAAAGAACATAATTTCACGTCTGGCTGTTAAAATATCCTTGCTTTTACTTTTCCCTAAAGTAAACCTAACCTAATATTATACCTACTATACTATATTATTAAATGAGGCACTAATTAAAAGAAAAAATAATCTGGAAGTAACAAAAAGCTGTTTCTCATATCAGATGTACGTTGTCGTGTTACCGCTTAAACACATCGCGTGCTGGTTTAAGCTCACAAGATCTTGATACGGCGAACTAGCTAATTATAGTTTTGCTTATTACCCGCAGCCTGGTCTAGTTACTGTAATTACACTTCAATTTCTAGATCACGGAGAACTTCATATAGACTAGAAACTAATTTTGAAAATGAACGAAACTAAGCCTACTACAATGCTCGTGAAAAAAATGTAAATATGAAAACGCAAAACGAAATCGAAAGCCTTGACAGGCGTTAAAAATAAAAGATATTCGTCAAAACAACTATCGTTTTCAGTTTTTTAATTAACGTAATAGTGTTCTACAAAAGGTATTTTATTGTTTCTTAGATTTACTACCTATAGTTCCTGAGAATTTTACTAATTCATGTTGAATTTAGCGAAATCAACTACTTTTTAAGACAGGCATAGTCCCTAGTGCAAGGATGCGGCTAAAGCTTTCGATTTCTCGTTCGTAATCCCAACTTCTGAACGAATGATCATCGACGCTTATCGATATATTATGTAACAGACTAAAAAGCAGAATATTCAGCATAACAGTTTTGAATAAGTTCCTGACAGGATGTAAATATTTAAATTTACCTACATACGATGAAAGACAAGCTATTTGTGGATATTTTTCGCTGAGGGATTCGACGCTAAAACTCTACAAAACTTTGCATATTTCATCGCATCGCGGTGACTGTGTTCCTATCTTTCACTGCGTCTCCTGTCAGAGTCACATATTCAGTGGTAGTGCATTTTTCATAGTTCAATCATGTTGGAGGATCGGTGTATTTTTTGTTGTTGTTGTTGGCATCCCACAGGGTATTCCAGTGGGCCATAGTTGCATAAATGAGTCAATGATATTTCGATTCGGTAGTTTGTTTTTAATCCACTTTTAAATCAGCGAGTAATTGGTGAAAAGCATACAATATTCATTACGCATAAATAACAGTATTGTGACAAATGCATTGATAAATAATCTATTACTACAGGCACACAAATCATAAAGTTTCACGCCTCGTTCCGTTGTTGGAGGAGAAAACACCTCTCATTATATTTTTGGGTTTATCGTAGAAACGTTTCAAGACTCACTATAAAATTGTTAACTAATCAGATGCAGAATTACATCGCCTAATCAACGAATTATACACAGGTTTGTACAACGGCATGCAATGATAACTGCAAACTTATGCATTGTGCAACAAGGCAGACAAATTAAAAAGTTGAAATTCTTTAGTAGCACGAAATGTATACACTACGCTGACGTGCACCACAAAACGTAACTTAATAATATAGACTCAAAACACAGTTTAATGATGTCGACAATCTTGGAATGATCTAGAATTACGCGATCATAAAGATGAATACATTTATATGAAATTCAGTCAGTCTGTTACCGTAATAATAATTTGTATTCTCGTGTATTCTCTGTACGTAGTCCATTAATATTGTCTTTACTGTTTCTATTGTTCTATCTCAATTCCCAGATTTCTTTAGTGTTCCTAAGTTATTATTAAGTAACTACGTGTTTAGAATAAATCTGTTGGATGAGCACGCCACTCACAATCAGGATAGGGATTGTAATGCAATTCCAAAATATTACGTGTACTTGTCAAGTAATTTACATGAAACTTACTAGTGGGTAATACATTTATTTTTAGTGGAATTAATACGTTTGCTGGTTCCAATAGGGCCACATAGTATCATGCTCATAAAGAATATTGACACAAGGTAACAGCATTAACACTGTCGTATGAAATTCAGTCATTTAGAGCGCTAGTTCTCTCCTCCTTGTCTATTTCCGATTATTTGTCATTAAGTCCTTCATCCTTTTCGAAGAACGAAGTTACTACTCGTACTCTCAGACTCATAAGTTGTTGCCTATCATACGCAATACCAAAACTTTTGTGTCTGTTTGTATATAAAATTTTACTCGGTCTATAAACATTATATGATACATGTTTGCCACGGTTTCTTATGGGCTTGGTTGTGAATAAAACACCCCATCGTTACCCGTGGGTCTCATAAAAGGTGATTAGGGGATATATCAAGGATACACTCAGTAGCCTTTCCTGTGCTAATAACAGTTCCCTGCAAACAAAATCTGGTCGTCAACCGTAATGATTATGATGAAATCACCCCGAGTTTTGTCATTTAGACGGCGTGCGGGCGTCGCGTCGCTAGATCTGAAGAGATAACAGTATGCTTGTGATGAGAAAAGTTAATAAAGATAATAATTATACAACCTAAAGCTTCAAATAGGTATACAGCATACTCTTTTTATTTTATAACTTTTTGGAAGGAAATATCAGATATTGGCTTTTTAATTCTCTTATATTGTTTGACGAAATTACACAGATTTTAAGATTGCAGCTCAAAAGGGTATTTGACAAGATATTAGAATTAATTTTTTAATGTTATAAATTACAATGTCAAAGTCAAAGTTACATCATTTATTTGTACCTAGGTTCATTACAAACACTTAAAGAAATTCATAGATTTTATAAAATTAATCTAGATGAGACCGGTGTTTCCTACTTGACTGCCCTGAGAAGAAACATCCGAAATAAACTCAGAGGTCATCCGAAACAAACTCAGAGGTCATAGTCAAAAATAACTTATCATAAAAAAAATAAGATAAAATATGTGAGAACAATGTGAGAAGCCTATACATTACAATATAGTAGAAATAAGTTACAATATAGTCCTTTTATAGAATTGTGACAACAGTTCAGAGCCAACCAGTCCCGGCAGACGGCACCCGTTCACAAGTATGACGTGTGACTCAGCCAGCTCTGTTAGCTTAGCTCAATTATTTTTTAGGGAACCAGGGCGTTGGCTCGGGTGGTTATCCGACCCACAACGCCACCATAAGCAAGACTTTTAAGTGAGCATGACGACTCAGAACTGCATGACAATCATCACGTCTAGTGTTGATTGTCATGCAGTTCGTAGTAGTAGTGCTCACATATCGACAATCGTAACTTAGCTTTAGTAAATAAGTGTAACATAACATAATTGCAATAAAATATCCATAATAAGGCGTTATGATGCGAAAGCTTAGCACATACAGCATGGTAAAATCTGTATATAATATAAAATCCTTGCGTTACTGACTGACTGACAGACAAGCTACAGCCATAACTATTGGGCGCAGGAAGCTGAAATTTAGCACGTATGTTCCTTGCGAACCGTAAGAAGGGATTTCCCAAAATGCCCACGGGATCAGGTAGCAAGGGGTAAATTAAAATAAAATGTGCGGGCGTAGGTGCAGTCATCCTCTAGTAAATTATAATACTAAATACTACAGTGCAAGAGATATTGCTAAGTATTTAGTGCATAATTTTATTAAGTTTAAGTCTTGTACCTACCTAGTTTTCTGAGCCTAAATACTTTGTAAAATACCGTGTTATGGAGTACTTACTATTCAAATTCTCATAACCTTCATGTAGTAACAGTAGTATTATAAATAACAATAACTGTCAGCCAGACAGTCCAACTTACTCTCTGCAGTATATGCAAATTGGTGTTGCAACAGGCCCCAAATGGAGTCCCAGAGGCGTCTAGCCTGCAAGCAATACTGATTCCTGAATTCTCTCGCACCTGCTTGGTTCTCTACAACGTCGCTTTCCAATCGAAACTACATTACAACTGTAACTTGAAGATATACAATCCTTACTTTGAGTTCTGTTCAGTTATTGTGTTACAATACATGTCCTCAGTGAGTTTAGCGATCAAAATTGACTAAATAATAATGTAATATGCAACTGGATGAACACGATTATTATAAAATACGTAATTTAGTGCCAACTAATCTACTCTTTGAGAACATTGTTTCAGTTCATTTTAGCGTTAGTAGACTAGATCTTACCGTCGGCTTTTCCCGCGTGAGTATCAGTTATGGCAACAAAAGGGTCGCCCTAATGAAATAATTAAGTATGTTACTATTACAGTTTCTTTTTGTATTGGCTATATTACTGAAAAGTTTTGTCGATATCCGCTCTATATTTGTGTGAAAAAATAATAAACATCCATGTACCCTCAAAAACTTTCACGTAATAGTGGTAGAATTTTCCAAACCCTTATACATTTGATCCGACTTCCAAATGCTTTACGACTAAAAAACCGCATATTTAACGCTAAATAAATCAATAAGTGTTCTAAATAATTCTCATAAACACGTAAAAGTAAGCCATACTTTTCAATAAATGATAAAGCATTCAGTTAGACCTCACAACTTACCTGAGAGCGAATATCTTTCAAGAAACAATTGTGCATTAAACATGAACAAGACCAAACAACCTAAATCGATGTACGTTCGAGAGATCAAAACTCAGAGAAAAGCAGACAGCCGACTCCGGGAAAATACGACTACGAATATATTCCCCGGTCTGACAGACGTTTGTACGTTGCTATGAACGAAAATACTTCCACATTTTCAACTTCACAAGTTCGTTGTTCAGCCACTATTAATTTTTGATAGAAATTTTATTTATAAAATGTTCTCCTATTTTCCAATTTTTTTTTTGCGTTGTCGCTTGTTTGATGATTAGCCATGGGTGTTTATTGCTTATAAACTTTGTTCTAATTCTTATGAGTTTCATATATATGAGTTACATTCCTTTTAGTCTTTACAGCATCTAATTTCTTATCGTACTTAGGTTAAATTTGAAATTAAAATACTAGATTATATTTAGAAAATGTTGTTTTGGTTTTGCTTTAATTCAAACTATGAAATCTAGCATATTATATAATACTCGTCTAGTATGAAAACCTTATACCAAGTATTTAGAACATTTCCCTAAGACAATAAAAGCTTCGTAGTCACGTTCCGTTCAATTTGTACAGAGCTCGTAATTTCAATGATGTTCGCCGTTTGTTGGAGTAAACATTGGTTTTTAGTGCGTGACTTTATCCTACGTGTGCCGACTGCATGTAGTCCAAGCAATAAACCAGAAGCACGCAAGAATGAAACGTGCCTTCGAATATTTCAATAAATGCCAGTTATGCTGCTTAAACAGTTATAAAATGGAATCGTTTTATAGTTTATAGAGCATTGTATAGCTTTTATTAGGTCTTTGTTAGAATTTTCGCGAACTGGTTGTTATAAAATTTACTATCTAGCATTATAAACGATAAACAATGTAAATTAAGAGTCGCTCCAACTGCTATTGTCGAGCTATTATATCGGTAGCTGAAACAGTTTGAATCATTAGGGTTCCTTACCTCGAAAGGAAAAAACAGAACCCTTATAGGATCACTTTGTTGTCCGTCCGTCTGTCAAGACCCTTTTTCTCAGGAATGCGTGGAGGTATCAAACTGTAATTTATACTAAATACTCGAATCTACGGTTCTACAGAGCTGTAAAAAAATCAAACTTCTAATCCAACGCAATCAAAAGATACAGCCGTATATCCTGCAAATTGCAGCATATTTTCAAACTCGCATTGGAATCAAAACCTACAGGGTACTTCCCGTGAACTCAGAATCTTGAAATTTCGTACGAAGTAACGTCTTATATCACTTACAAAGGAAAAATTGCGAAACCCGTAAATTTTTAGTTACAGCATATAAAAAAATATTTTTAAGAAATTTAAACTTACTACCCCTTTCTCCTGAACGCGTGGAGGTATTAAATTGAAATTCATATCAAATACTCAAGTATATAACAGCGTAAGGCTGCAACAAAATCAGGCTTCTATGTCAACGCAATCAAAAGAAAGAGCAATATAAGCATATTTTCAAACTCGCGCCTACTCGCAAGTGAATCAAAACCTACAGGGAACTTTCCGTGAGCTAAGAATCTTGAAATTTGGTACGACGCAATGCCTTATAGCACATATAAAGGAAAAATTGTGAAAACCATAAATTTTTAGTTACATCATATAAGAAAAATATTTTTAATAAATTTAAAATTACTACCCCTTTCTCTTGAACGCGTCTAGGTATTAAATTGAAATTCATATCAAATACTCAAGTATATAACACCGTTAGGCTGCAACAAAATCAAACTTCTATGTCAACGCATTCAAAAGAAAGAGCAATATAAGCACATTTTCGAACTCGCGCCTACTCGCAAGTGAATCAAAACCTACAGGGTACTTCCCGTGAACTCAGAATCTTGAAGTTTGGTACGAAGTAACGTCTTATATCACATATGAAGGAAAAATTGCGAAAACCGTAAATTTTTAGTTACAGCATATAAAAAATATTTTTAATAAATATAAAGTTACTACCCCTTTCTCTTGAACGCGTGGAGGTATTAAATTGAAATTCATATTAAATACTCAAGGATATAACAACGTTAGGCTGCAACAAAATCAAGCTTCTATGTCAACGCAATCAAAAGAAAGAGCAATATAAGCATATTTTCATACTCGCGCCTACTCGCAAGTGAATCAAAACCTACAGGGTACTTCCCGTGAACTCAAAATCTTGAAATTTGGTACGAAGCAACGTCTTATAGTCCAGATAAAGGATGCGGAAGGCTGAGGACCGTGTGCTGTGGTGCGTGTTGAAAGAGGCCGATGTCCAGCAGTGGACTGCGATAGGCTAATTGAGATTGAGATTTCAAATAATTACATAGTCTTCAAACCTTTTTGCACATTATTCTGTACTTTATAAGTATTTTTGTAACAGATTTCTAATAGTCACTAAAAACTTTGTAAATCAATAACTTTGTTAAAAAATCTTACCATCATTCATCAACAGACTTTTGCAAGGCTGCTGCAAGGCTGGTGTAGGTATTTAAGTTATAAGTTATAAAATAAGCGATATATGTTAATATAAAATAAAGGATGACTGATTACAAACGACAAAGACCCCTTTTTCTTTAATTTATGCTCCTCCAGCTTTCCATACTGTAATGTTATGGATTTCATTTGGCAATAAAAATACCATAACTATGACTGGTGAACTTTTACTTATATACCTACAGGTTTGTACGGAACCCTCGGTGCGCGAGTCCGACTCGCACTTGACCGGTTTTTTTTTAATTTAGATGTACCAGTTCATTTTATAGAGCTTTTCTAACTGGATTACCCTGACGGCGACCTACATCTTGAGGAGCGAAAATAATATTTTATTGCAAACATATTCTTTCAGTTTTGTATAATTAGAAATGCTATAATGCAGAACCAATCTTTTATCAGCCGTTGAATAAATTAGCATTGAAACAACGTAAAGTAGCAGCATTATTGGTCCTCCTTTGTTACCATTCGATTGAAGAGCAAGAGTGCCGAAAACTTAAGCCGGTCTTCTATCCTCTATTTCTTCCCCAAAAGAAACTGAATAAATAAAGGGGGGAAGGAAATTTGGCAGAAGAGGTCGAGCAGCTTTTATTTCTTTTGACTGCACAGTTGGCGTTTAAGCGGCCACCTCGCCGCATGGTACTGCGCTGAGTGTTGTGGGTTCGATCCCCACACGAGACAACACTTTGTGTGATCCATAAATTATTGTTTCGAGTCGTGTACTTTGTGTCCGTTAGTTGTATGTTTGTAAAGTCCCCCGCGACACAGGATTTATTCCTAGAGCGGGAGTTCTCTTTTAAAAAAATAAAAGAAAAATCTTCTACCTATCTATCTATTCCTAAAGATAGGGATGCGCGACTGATTTCTGGTTGGCATTACTGGTGTCTATACTCTAATGATATTCCTCCACCAAGAGACACATTAGTTCATTTGCTATTCCGATTTATATAAAAATCACCATTTAAATTTATTTTCTAATGACAAAAATCAAATACCGTGCGATCCAAAAAGTTGAATCAAAGATCGTCACAATGCATTAAATTTAAACCCCGTGAAATGTAACTACTGCGAATAGTCAAACCAAGTCAGTCCGATTCGAAAATATATAGTTATTTTTTAAAGTATTTTAAAACCAATTCATCGAAATACAGATGCTATATAAATATTCATCATTTACATATTAAACCTTTGTCTTATAAAATAAAGCAATAATTTTATTTTATACTTGCATTAAACGAAATATGAAATCCCTTCAACAATGTATCTTTGATGTTTCATCTCAAATAGCTCTGTATCTGTGAGCACGCCAACTCTTTCAATAGCCTTTTGAAGATTTTTGTGTGCCATAATATTAAGTTATTGCTTAAAAGATAGAAAATAACGTTTTTTGAGCCAATGCAATGGAAAATGTGAATAAATTGTTTACTTTCTTGTAAGTGGATGATTATTTATTTTAAATAAAACGAAAGAAACGGGTTGGCAGCATGAATTAAAAAGGTGAATAAAGATCAAAATAAAATCTGCAATATTGATTACGGATTTTAGTTTTGCAACAAGACTTGGATTTTTCTCACAGGATCGTCAAGAAGTACCTACCTACTTCGCTAACGCCAGTATTATCTATTTTTAAAGCTTATTTGTCACATATTTCTATGGAATGCGTATTTTAATTTTATTCAAACTGAATTTTCACCTGAGGTTATCCATTATTTTTATACATAGGTACATACATACATAGACTCACGCTTGTTTCCCCGAAGGGGTAGGCAGAGGCATATTAAACGCCCACTTTTTATTTTTATCTCCCAAATTTATTATGTGTGCTGCTTTGTGCGAGTTTCAGCATTTTCAGAAAAGTAGCGGTTAATTTTAGTGGACAATATCATCATACAAATATTACTGTAATATTTAAGTAATATTAAACATCATGTCCTGAGGTGATACACTTGGGTCTTAGTGGTCTAAGTTTAAATTCATAAATCATTCTCTTGCCCTGATTCCATTTTATTTGGGATCGGCATAGTGTATCCTTCGTTTTCATACTTCTGTGTCGCCCGTCATGAGATCATTTACACCTTTCTCTTTCATATCCATCCTCACACAGTCCATCTATGTATTGTTTTTTGTTTTTGTATTGTATTGTTTTAAATTGTATTTCTCGGCTATTCAACATTCTTTTTGAACATGGAATCTGTTTGCGTATACTCATTTCATTTTCCGTCTTTTCAGATCATGTTCGTGAATTCTCTTGCGGCACTTTGTACTATCGGACATTCTTTGTGGATACCAAGAGGGACGCGCTATACGTCGGCGCCATGTAAGTATAAAGTTCAATACTTTTGTATAACATTATATTGGAATGTAGCATTTCTAGTAAAATAATTCGGTTAATGTCATATCACTCTCTAGACTGCTGATGATCTCCATACACAAAACTCATTGGTATTATAGCTCTGTTGCAGAGTGAAAGAAAGACAAACAAACAACCAATTAATAAGGACTAATATGGATATGAATTTTTCTCTACAAGAGTCATCATCCTCCTAGCGTTATCCCAGTTTCAACCTGGGGTACGCTTACTAGTCTAACCGGATTTGGCTAATATTAGATTTTCCACTGAGCGACTGCCTGTCTGACCTCCGCAACCAGAAGGGATAGCGATATTCCATGGTTTAGACTAGTGTCAGTTTATTTAGAAGGTACTGACGCCCTATAACGACTGTCAAAGGTTTTCATGACAACCGGGACCGATGGCTTAACGTGCTCACCGAGGCACGGGGCAAGCGATAATTAATAATTAAATACGCAAATAACTCCGAAAAGTCATTGGTGCGCGCCGTGGATTCGAACCCGATACCCCTGCACGGCAGTCTGTTGGTATCTCCACTAGGCTATCGCTGCCTTTTCTCTACAAGAGTATTTCACTAAATTCTTTCTAAACAGCTGAATCGCTGTTGATGAATTTGACGTATATTCTTGGGTATGTGCTCAAAAATATACGTCAATGAGGTTGTCTATATTCATAATTCAATGTCGTAAGTGACGATATTTTCGAAATACACGCAATATCTGGAATGAAACTAAAAGAAAGCAAAGATCCAAAGTTTGCCACACAGAAGTGAAAATGCTCATAGGTATATCTGAGCATGATAATACAAGATAAGTAAAAAATAAAATAAGAATGGGTTTAGATGTGAATTACACGCTTTACAAATATAAACGCTTTTTCCAAAAACCCAGGCAAAAAGGGAATAAAAATAAATGTTCAATAAAACAAAGAAAATCTCATTCCGTCTTTGAATTTAAATCTACACGTATCTATCATTTTCCGGGCACAAAACAAAATCCAATCGGACCAATACAATCAAATACCTATTTTTACGAGTACGCCGTCGTATCAGCTTTACCTTCCGTTGGCTACAGTTAACCATTAACCAGTATCATTTGACCTGTGATGCTCCATAGTTTTATACAAACATTGACTCGGTTACAAAGTTTCTGAGGAGTCAGGAAGGTCAGTGTATACTGGTGATTCAATAAAAAAGGTGATATAGGTCAATCGTGTGTGTCACGAAGGCAACTAATTTTGTTCAGGGAATAATACTGGCGCATTTTCAGCTATAAAACGATTCTTCTATAATCGTTATGGTAACTTGAACGCAACTTTGTAACGTATCCCTTCAGGTCGCAGTGAATTGACTCAAGTTTTCCATTCAAATAGCTTAAGTTAAAAGAGTTTCAAAACATTCCATTTGTGATTTCTCATGGCATTTTGTTTGCAGGGACCGACTGTATCGGCTGAATATGAATAACATCAGCGCTTCTCATTGTGAAGTAAGTATTTTCCCACATTATTTATATTTCATTTTAAAATTAAAATAAAATAAAATATTTCATAACCCTTATTAAAATGTTACCTTTCATATTAACAATACATTACAAAACAACTAAAAAATTTAATAAGTATTATTTTTTCTATATATTTTACATTTTTACTGTTTTGCTAATGCTGTTGGCCTTCCTAAGATTAAATAAATAGATAAATATCAACAATCCTAGTGATTAAACGTATCAATAATTTCATATTTCTAGAAAAATACATAACTTACCATGAATATTTTTGTTCGCAGAGAGATTCAATAAACTTGGAACCCAGCAACGTAGCACAATGCGTATCAAAAGGAAAATCTGAGGTGAGTTCGTAACTTCATATAAAAACAGACTTAAGTAACGTTTACACCTAAGTGATTAAAACTTCCGCGTTTCTGCAAAATTACTTGCAACTAGCACTCATTTCCATCAAGGGTTAATCCCATTTTTAACAGTGAGCGGCGGGAGGCGAGCATATTTCATAGCAGGGGGCTTACAGCCATGCTCTGCGTCGCTATATTAAGGCCGTTAATTTTGATTTACAATCGCAACGTAAAAGCAATATTTGTTTTATTTCTCGGCGGTTAGAGGCTGTCTAAGATCGGGGAACTGCGATTATGGCGGCTTGCCTCGATGCGTCATCCACTAATTCGATAACACACCGCTCTACACGATAATATACACTTGAGTGGTTTCCTTTATTTCTGCGACTATCCTCATCGCAATTTCTCGATTTTCGTTTTCTCTATACCTTTGTTTATGTGTTTCCGTCATAAAGTAACGCCAGCCCAACGTACGGCGTCGTATTTATTTATAACTCTTTGTTGGCTCACTCAGACACGTTTATATCTAATAAGAGAGTCATAAAGCCCGCAACCAGAAATGGGATGTCTCATGCGAAATGTATAAAGTCTCGCGGCAAGCAGTAAACCCCCCTGTGACTCTAAAAGGTGAACCGTTACGGTGCGAAAGGAGCAAAAACTGCCAAAAGCAAATTCACAAGTTTACTGCAACAAAATATCGCGGTACCGTAAACCGACAAATAAAAGGTCAAACTTCCGCAATAGCGTGAGAAGAAAAGTAATAGACCACATGCTACCCACTCCAACTCTTCCGATGGAGAAAAAAGTAAATTTGTTTTATTAGTATCAAAGAGGGCTATAAAAAAGAAATATCCCCGAGTCTATCACCTCGATCGCGAATGGAACGGCCACTCGTGAAGGCTATAATCAAAGTTTCTCGCTGTCGGCGAGTTTTCTTTTCTCTAAACACGATGTCGTAACACGAAAAAGGCTGGAAAAATGCCGTCGGCAAATTCCGTAAGGCGGCCACCGGCCCGACGCTCTCCTTGTTGTTTTAACTTCACCGCTCTTTGTGACGCTATTAAGGAAAATTCACTGGCTTAGGTAAATCAGACGACTCGAGATTTTTACCAAACGGCGGATATTGTGTCTCAGATAGATAACAAATCCTGATAGACGGTTTTGGACGGCGCACTGGCGTGAGGTAAAACTTTGCCGCTACTGATTTAAAGGTGCACAAGAAAATATCGTGTAATTAACTTGTTCGGAGCTTAAAGAAAATTGCTTCTTGGTTTTTTAGTGCCGTTAAAATGAATAAAAACTTAAAACTCTGATCTGAAACGAAATTGTATTTTGGTTTGGGATGAAATAAATTACCAATTGAAACATAACTAACAATTGCCTCTAAGCCTTCTACAACTTAAAGGAAAACGTTCAGACCAAAAAGTAAAATAAATAAATAATGGCGCAGTCTTACCGTTCACAAAAACCCCACTTAGCATGAATTTCTTTTAATTTTCCAGTACTTATTACGACCTTTGTGTATAGCAGTATCGTGGCAAAAGCAATAAAATGTTCCGTATTGGTAATGCAAATCAGCGCTCTTAAATTCCTAATAAAAACCATTACAGAAAAACAAGAATAAAACCTTTTTTGGTGGAAAAACGCGAGGAAAGCCCCGCCGTAAATCTACTTACGTACAAAGTGGCGAATAATTAACGAAATGGTCCAATCGAAGGCATTAGTTCCGAGTGAAGTTATGCGAGCGCTGCCGGCTAAGTGCCGTTAAAAGAAACTTAGACGTGAGCTTGATTGTTCTCTTGCTTAATTCTGATTGTTTCTGAGTGCAAAACAGTACTGTATTCACGTCAGTACGACGGCTGAACGCTCCGAGTATATTAATCCGATAATTACTTTAGAACAATCTCTTGCAAAGTTACCTCCCCGGGCCGAACCAAAGAAACGCCGAGCAAAACTTTTTATTAACAAACAAAGCTCTCCGTTAATTGCTTACTTACACGTACCTATTCCAAATCGAGTTTCACTACGTCTTGTGATTTTATGTAGCAAGTAATATAATTATGGTTTCTTATTAACAGCCTGTAGTTAATCAAACAAAGAGCCAACTTTCCTATAATTAATGGAATACAATTTTCTGTTGTTTCTAATAAACTATTGTTATGTACGTTGTAGTGTTTTAGAAATCGCACTTATACATCTTCATTGCCAGTCATAAAGGTTCTACAGGTTCTAAAGCGAGTTTATCTTTTTCATCTATATTTCCAGTTAATTTTATTACTTAGTATTCGTTTCGTTCGTAGTTTATTGCGTCAATCTTGCGTCAGATTTTGCATAAAAACCCTAACTAATGAAAACCGATCGATTGATTTGCATGTAAATTTTACAATTCACATTGAATATACTTAATGGTTAACGTTTTACAATAAAATAAATCATTGTGTGTTATTGGGAAATGTAGTTCATGTATTTAGGATATTTATTGCGAATAATATCAATAATTTATTTAGGTCACTACTAACAGAAGGTATTATTAAATTGCTTACAATTTTACATTTGCATGTTATAATTGATCGTTCTGAAAAATTCATACAATCATTACTGTCAATATTATTTATGTCGCATATTTGCATTTGGCTCTTCGCTATTCATATATTTTCAAATAGTGTTACCGATTTTGTTACCGCATTGGGGTACTTACTACATTAGCATATTGTAGTCATAATATTTGGCGTTATTGCATGTTGCAATAAGACTGAATTGTTCTGAGCACGCCACTATAGTAACAATAAGACCCGTTTTGGAAGATGCAGAAGACACATAATGAAGGTCTCACCTCTAAGCGAACCCAGATGTTGACCGTCCACGGTATCATTGCCTGGTTCTTACTCACTATTGGTAGCCGATATGCCTGGCTGATCATGTTATCACTGCGACATTGTCGAAAGCACGGTGTTGCGCACCTTGGAGTAACGCATCTGACACACATTGATATGACAGAGACTTGACTTAGTTGCGACAGACGATTCTGAGGCGTTCTACTGCCGACATTACTGGCTTTCGACATTGAGAGAGAAGGTGCGTCTCGAGTAATTAAACTCCCAAAGAATACTGACGCAGTTCGTCTGTAGTGGTCCGTTTCTTGAGAGAGAGTGAGAGCAGCGAGGGCCTTATCTAAAAACATTTATTTAAGAGCAAGTTATACAATACTTTATAGAATTTGTGCATCAGATTCGTCTATAATATGTCAATGTAAAAGCTAACAGCGGCAGGCAAAGTGCTTTTTTATCTACTTGATAATTATTGTGCTCGGTGTGTAAAAATATTGTCCTCATTTCACCGGTATATACTAGTTTAATATTTACTTGTATATACCAAGTCGTAATTCCTAGTCATATAAGAAAAAGTCTGAATCTTACGCAGTGTGAAATTGGAGCACTGAAGTGACTATTTACAAAATGACGCTATTAGCAGTTCAAATTTTATCAAGGTAACGAACAACAGAGATTTTCCTAAATTACTTACCATCCAAAGTTTTACAACACATTTTATTAGGGGCAATACTCGGCAAAACTGTAAAACAAACCTACCGTCTGCCCTAGTTTTTAACATCAGCTCTAAAAAATGTTATTATAGCAAGGCTAATTTCAGTTTCAAAAATTAAAACACGGCCGCAAAATTTTACTACACTTTAATGCTGTGTAAGATTTTCGACAGTATTCGGTCGACTTAATAAGTCATTAAGTCGAGCGAATTTTATCGAAACTCTTGAGCCATTTTAAAAATTTTAGATTTTAGTGTATAGTTTAATATTTTTATTGGCAGATAGTGTATTTAATTCGTGAAACTGACAGAACATTGTGCACTCGTGTGGTCCTGTCGTTGTGACGTAGATAAAATTAGTTTCAAGCTTGACGACCGACCACAGACCACATACCAATCTGCTGCTAAATAAGCATTGTTTTCTACTCCACCTATAACAGTACCTACTTCTGTGTTTACTATCAAACTTAGTTAGAAGTTTTGTTTTATATAAAAACTCTTTGCATAAAACAATGGCCATGTATCGCTCGTCATTTCTAATATCGATATTTTTAAGTCTATAATTTGATGTTTTATCTACTAAACATAAAATGTCTATGGCATTTTATGTTTAGTTTTCATTATATTATTTATAAATTTCTGTAACTTTTATCTGTTAAAACAAGAAATTCTAAATATCCTCTGAGAATACCAACGTTGTGGTCTTAACTGCAATATTAGCTAATGTAGTTACCTTACTTGTTCTACTTTGCACCAGTTTTATATCTGTTTTACCCTGTATCGTTCTATATGAATGGCGAATATGAAATAAATGGATATGATCTAATGAGAACGTTCAAATATTAGGTGCCTTAAGTAGTTTCGCGATGTATGCTATTAAGGACAGTCATCATCCAAGACTTCTCGCCTTGGAGCCCGGGGTCCGTTTTCTAGTCTAACCAGATTTTACAGGATATCAGCTTTTCTTCACAGCGACTGTCGTCTAACCTCCGCAACCCAAAGGGATAGGCATATTCCATGGCTTAGACTAGTATCAGGTACTGACTCCCCGTCAACTGACAAAGATCTTCATGACATCCGGGACCGACGGTTTAACGTGCTCTCCGAGGCACGGGGCAAGCGATAATTGACAATTTAATATGTACTTAACTTCCAAAAGTCAGTGAGCCGCGCCGTGGATTCGAAGTCGATACCCTCTACACAGCAGTCTGTTGGTATATCCACTCGTGTTCAGTGGATGCCGCGATATGCTATTAAGGACAGTATCTGCCCTATTTTACAAAAACGGCATTTCGGTATTACATTGGTTTTAAAAAAAAATACCTTCCAGTAAATGAAATATATTTCGGCGAGACTTTTCAATATTTTATCAGTTATGAACTGGCAATATGAATGAATCATAATTTGCATACGCGCCTGACATGGTACCCGTAGCCCGGCGACAATGGCATGCAGGAAAGTTAAAAATATTATTACACATAAATATTGTTTAATTTACGAAATTATAACGTGGTTTTGGTTTTCTTTTATAACATACCTGGCCAGTGCATATATAAATCCACATAGTGGTTACACTTTAAGGTGCCTTGAGAAAGTAATGTAATAGTAAGTAGAATAGACGATTATTATAACCAAACAGGTGAAACCAAGAAAAGGGTAAAGAAATACTAACTCCCGGTCTTTTTTAATCTTCTATTAACTGGTGTCTCTTGGTCTACTGGTTAGTGACCGCTTCTGAAAATATATTACCTATAAAAAGAGAACGAGTTTTTAATTACTAATTCCATCATACGAGAGACGATGAAATTTGCCACACGTTGAAAATTTTCAATGTCAAAATGAACAGCGAAATCCATACGAAATCAGTATGGTGTCCGTGGAGTCAAATGACGATATTCACGGTGACGTTGCGTTGACATTCGATTAGCACTCGGGATACGAAGTGCTAATCGACTGCCAACTCTGTATAGAATATGAAGCCAATTTGAGAACCAATTTTTAGTCGCAAAGCTTAAAATACCTACATATGAATAACCAAACGAAGACTCGAAAGACGAAAACGAAGATCGTTCATTTGACCAACATTAAAAATGAACCAAATATGACTTGTATATTTATCACTGTCCGTGTGGTGACGGATTAAGAATACGAAATGTCACTACCCCATATCATCCCATGGGTGTCGTAAGAGCCGACAGAGGGAGCATATTATGTAGAGAACAACACTGTAAGAGAAGGAAAACTTGATACAAACCCTATACCAACCCGTTTGGCCAGCGTGGTATAGTAGACCAATTCCTCCTTTCAAAGGAGAGGCCTAGTCCAGCAGTGGACTGTTAAAGGCTGATGATGATGATTTATCACTGCAATGGATGAATTGCAATCACTATAAAACAGGCCGTCTTTGTTGATTTCATGATTTTAATGACAGAGATAGCTAAAGCTCTTGGTTCAATAACGATAATATAATGAAAATAGTTGTAATGAATAAATATCTTATGGCATCCAACATAGATCCTCGAATATTCAATTTCGCATTACCCAACCAGTATTGAGTAGTAATTTCAATCAGTTAATCCAATCACTGCGGTAACTTCGGTACCATTGATTGTAGCAAGAGCTTATTGTTCTACTATCTAAAAACGATCACCACAAACCACAACAGCCCAACAATTAAGCAGAAAAGTCATTTTTTTTAAATGGTACTTTAATGAACCGTAATGAACTGAAATGGACCAATATACTGTTTTAACCGGTAAAGCGAGCAATGCATTCCTGTCGTACAGAATATTAATGTGCCGTTTAATATTTATGTCGAAGGCAAATTTGCATAATCACAGCGTACGAGCACTCATACACAGCTACATACTTTGGTATTACTATTATTCCAATGAATTTTGCCCGAGGTACTGAAGCATCGAACATTGATGCTTCACTTGCGCGGCTGTGTATTTTTGTTCGTGACAATCAACCATATTTACCGGTATATCGTTAAGTACAACCGTTTAAGTTGTAGTGAAATTAAATTGCTTTTCAATGTGGTTATTGGGTATTTATATTTTATATGATTGCCTGTTTTTGGGATATGTCTTCGGTTAAACACGATAAAAGCCTTTTTAAACTAACACGGACTTTGCCGCTAGTGGCATTTTAGTTTTTATTTTATTTTTAGATATTTATTTTTAGATAGAGCAACGGCTAGGTGCCTTAGCCACTAATCCGCAACAAAAACACGTGTGATCCAAAAATAGTGTTTTTTAATTAGGTAGATGTTATTTCAACTGCCTTGCCGCTTGACACTGTGCCGATCTTAAACAACTACTTCCTATATTCAGTCCAATTATGTAAACCATTGTAATTCCTCCCCATTTACTAAAGGAACTTTTTTGCACAGAAATAAATCTTAATACTCACAATCGATTGTAACGCTTAATGCTGGCCGACCAACGTAAATGGGCAAACAAGACAAACAATAAATTAAACAAGAATTTACGTTACTACTTACTGTATTTATTCCTGTTCATAATACTGGTTATTAGGAGCAAGTTTAATATAATATCTTAGAATTTGTGCATCATATTCGTCACATTGTGGAAATAGGCACCTTTAGGAGTAACTAAAGGCGCCTTTCCCTGGCGGCTATTGAACTGGGAGAAAGTAGTATCTCAGTTTAGAAGCCGGCAAGGAAAGGCGACGTTTTAATCAATACAAATATTGCGCTACGGTGTGTAAAATATCAATACCATCTTCATTATCAGCCACAGCATCTTGATTCTTGCAGTACTACAAGGATGATTGCCGCCTCTCGTATTTTCTCCTGTGGCTCAGTAAAACAATGGCAGCACGGTAGTACATATATGTACTTGTATTTACCAAGCCGTAATTCCTAGTCGTGTAGTAAAAAGTCAGAATATTACGCAGTGTGAAATTGGAGCACTGAAGTGAATATTTACAAAATTACACTATTAGCTGTTCAAATTTTATCAAGTTAATGAACAACACTGAGATTTTCCTAAATTACCATCCAAAGTTTTACAACACATTTTATTAGGGGCAATTCTCGGCAAAACTATAAAACAAACCTACCGTCTGGGCTAGTTTTTAACATCAGCTGTAAAAAATGTTATTATAGCAAGGCTAATTTCAGTTTCAAAAATTAAAACACGGCCGCAAAATTTTACTACACTTTAATGCTGTGTAAGATTTTCGACAGTATTTGGTCGACTTAATAAGTCATTAAGTCGAGCGATTTTTATCGAAACTCTTGAGCCATTTTAAAAAATTTAGATTTTAGTGTATAGTTTAATATTTTTATTAGTAGGTAGTGAATTTGATTCGAGAAACTGACAGAACATTGTGCACTCGTGTGTCCTGTCGTTGTGACGTAGAGAAAATTAGTTTCGAGCTTGACGACCGACCACAGACCACATACCAATCTGCTGCTAAATAAGCATTGTTTTCTACTCCACCTATAACAGTACCTATTTCTGTGTTTACTCTCAAACTTAGTTAAACTTTTGATTTATATAAAACCTTGCATAAAACAATGGCCAGTTATCGCTCGTCATTTCTAATATAGATATTTTTAAGCCTATAATTTGCTGTTTTATAGGCATTTTATGTTTTGTTTCTATTATATTAGTCTAGTATTGTAACGTGGTCGCTCACTATGGGCCTTATCAGAAGGCTCAAGGTCACTCAGAGGGCGATGGAGAGAGCTATGCTTGGAGTTTCCCTGCGAGATCGAATCAGAAATGAGGAGATCCGCAGTAGAACCAAAGTCGCCGACATAGCTCTCCGGATAGCCAAGCTGAAGTGGCAGTGGGCAGGGCACATAGCTCGAAGAACCGATGGCCGTTGGGGCAGAAAGGTTCTGGAGTGGCGGCCACGTACCGGACGACGCAGCAGAGGTAGGCCCCCCGCAAGGTGGACCGACGATCTTGTCAAGATCGCGGGAGGAGGTTGGATGCGGGCGGCTCAAGACCGGTCTGTGTGGAGAACCTTGGGGGAGGCCTTTATCCAGCAGTGGACGTCGTTTGGCTGATATGATGATGATGAGTATTGTAGCAACATTTAACATGGCTAACCACAGACGGCTCTGTATTTATTTTTTAAATTTCTGTAACTTTTATCTGTTAAAACAAGAAATTCTTAATATCCTTTGAGAATACCAACGTTGTGGCCTTAACTGCAATATTAGCTAATGTAGTTACCTTACTTGTTCTACTTTGTATCAGTTTTATATCTGTTTTACCCTGTAACGTTCTATATGAATGGCGAAGCAAAACAAAATAAATATATTTATTTTGTTTTATTTCCATCTATTATGATAATAATATGATCTAATGAGAACGTTCAAATATAAGGTGCCTAAAATAGTTTCATGATGTATGCTATTAAGGACAGTCATCATCCAAGACTTGGAGCCCGGGGTCCGTTATCTAGTCTAACCAGATTTGAGAGGATATCAGCTTTTCTACAGAGCGACTGTCGTCTGACCTCCGCAACCTAAACGGATAGGCATATTCCATGGCTTAGAGTAGTATCAGTTTACTTGACGTACCGTCAACTGACAAAGATCTTCATGACATCCGGGACCGATGGTTTAACGTGCTCTCCGAGGCACGGGGCAAGCTATAATTGACAATTTAATATTTACTTAACTTCGAAAAGTCAGTGATCCGCGTCGTGGATTTCAACCCGATACCCTCTACATAGCAGTCTGTTGGCATATCCACTCGTGTTCAGTGGATGCCGCGATATGCTATTAAGGACAGTATCTGCCCTATTTGACAAAAACGGCATTTCGGTATAACATTGTTTTTTTTTAATACCTCCCAGTAAATGAAATATGTTTCGGCGAGTCTTTTCAATATTTTATCGGTTATGAACTGGCAATTTGAATGCATCATAATTTGCATACGCGCCTGACATGGTACCCATAGCCCGGCGACAATGGCATGCAGGAAAGTTAAAAATATTATTACACGTAAATATTGTTTAATTTACGAAATTATGACGTGGTTTTGGTTTTCTTTTATAACATACCTGGCCAGTGCATATATAAATCCACATAGTGGTTACACTTTAAGGTGCCTTGAGAAAGTAATAGTAAGTAGAATAGACGATTATTATAACCAAACAGGTGAAACCAAGAAAAAGGTAAAGAAATACTAACTCCCGGTCTTTTTTAATTTTCTATTAACTGGTGTCTCTTGGTCTACTGGTTAGTGACCGCTTCTGAAAATATATTACCTATAAAAAGAGAACGAGTTTTTAATTGCTAATTCCATCATACGAGAGACGATGAAATTTGCCACACGTTGAAAATTTTCAATGTCAAAATGAACAACGAAATTCATACGAAATCAGTATGGTGTCCGTGGAGTCAAATGACGATATTCACGGTGACGTTGCGTTGACATTCGATTAGCACTCGGGATACGAAGTGCTAATCGACTGAAAACTCTGTATAGAATATGAAGCCAATTGGAGAATCAATTTTTAGTCGCAAAGTTTAAAATATGTTTGCCGGATAATGCGCTTAGCAAAGAACCAAACGAAGACTATCGTTCATTTGACCAACCTCAAACATGAACCAAATATGACTTGTATATCCATAATTGCTGTAGATGTTTTGCTATCACTATTAAACAAAATGACTTAGTCCAATTCATAATCTTATGTAATGACAGAGCTTTACGTTTAAAAGCTCAGCTCCTTTACTAAAGCTCTTAGTTCAATAACGATAACATAATCAGAATAGTTTTAATGAATATCTTATGGCATTCAGCATAGATATTCGAATATTCAATTTCGCATTAGCCAACCAGTATTGGGTAGCAATGTTAATTCAATCACTGCGGTACCTACCTGCGGTACCGTTGTTTGTACCAAGAGTTTATTATTCTACTATCTAAATACGATTACCACAAACCACAACAGCCCAACAATCAAGCAGAAAAGTCCATTTTTTTAATGGAACTTTAATGAACCGTAATGAACTGAAATGGACCAATATATTGTTTTAACCGGTAAAGCGAGCAATGCATTCCTGTCGTACAGAATATTAATGTGCCGTTATGTCGAAGGCAAATTTGCATAATCACAGCGTACGAGCACTCATACACTGAAGCATCGAACATTGATGCTTCACTTGCGCGGCTGTGAATTTTTGTTCGCGACAATCAACCATATTTACCGCTATAACGTTAAGTACAATCGTTTAAGTTGTAGTGAAATTAAATTGCTTTTCAATGTGGTTATTGGGTATTTATATTTTATATGATTGCCTATTTTTGGGATAAGTTTTCGGTTAAACACGATAAAAGCCTTTTTAAACTAACACCGACTTTGCCCCTAGTGGCATTTTAGTATCTCAGTGTGCGTTTTGGATAGCACGACGGTTAGGTGCCTTAGCCACTAAACCGCAACAAAAACACGTGTGATCCAAAAATAGTGTTGAATTGGGTAGATGTTGTTTCAACTGCCTTGCCGCTTGACACTGCGCCGATCTTAAACAACTACTTCCTACATTCAGTCCAATTATGTAAACCATTGAAATGCCTCCCCATTTACTAATGGAACTTTTTTGCACAGAAATAAATCTTAATAATCACAATCGATGGTAACGCTAAATGCTGGCCGACCCAACGCAAATGGGCAAACAAGACAAACAATAAATTTAACAAGAATTTACGTTACTATTTACTGTATTTATTCCTGTTCATAATACTGGTTAAAGGAGCAAGTTTAATATAATATCTTAGAATTTGTGCATCAGACTCGTCACATTGTGGAAATAGGCACCTTTAGGAGTAACTAAAGGCGCCTTTCCCTGGCGGCTATTGAACTGGGAGAAAGTAGTATCTCAGTTTAGAAGCCGGCAAGGAAAGGCGACGTTTTAATCAATACAAACATTGTGCTACGGTGTGTAAAATATCAATATCATCTTCATTATTAGCCACAGCATCTTGATTCTTGCAGTACTACGAGGATGATTGCCGCCTCTCGTATTATCTCCTGAGGCTCAGTAAGACAATGGCAGCACGGTAGTACATATATGTACTTGTATTTACCAAGTCGTAATTCCAAGTCGTGTAATAAAAAGTCAGAATATTACGCAGTGTGAAATTGGAGCACTGAAGTGACTATTTACAAAATTACACTATTAGCAGTTCACATTTTATCAAGTTAACGAACAACACTGAGATTTTCCTAAATTACCATCCAAAGTTTTACAACACATTTTATTAGGGCAATTCTCGGCAAAACTATAAAACAAACCTACCGTCTGGCCTAGTTTTTAACATCAGCTGTAAAAAATGTTATTATAGCAAGGCTAATTTCAGTTTCAAAAATTAAAACACGGCCGCAAAATTTTACTACACTTTAATGCTGTGTAAGATTTTCGACAGTATTCGGTCGACTTAATAAGTCATTCAGTCGAGCGATTTTTATCGAAACTCTTGAGCCATTTTATAAGGTAAACGTACGTAATTCCGGCAGTGTCCCGGTACCCGGTAACTAGTCGGTTTTTATAATTTTGTAGGTTTCTATCAAAAGAATATTGAAGTTTGAGAATTGCAATACATACTTGATATTATTTCGTATAATTATAATATGAACGCTGCTCAATAACTGTAATGGTTGCAAAACTATACTACAATGAAAGTGTGGTGTGCAAAAATGTTGTGGAATTTCAAGGTTTTGTCACTAAATTACGAAGCTACCACATTGTATTGGTTTGCTTATCATATTGCTGTGGATAGCGGCACTGTGAGAGTGTTTATTTGCTTAAATATTTGAGTTAATTATCTCGCGATATAGTCCACAAGCGGCGATGAATTTAATGAAATAGTAAGTATTTTGGCATATTACATTTACTGGGACTCAGAAACCCCTACATGACCCAGTACCCGGCAATATTATACCCTTTTTTACTGGATACTGGTACACGAGTTAACTTCGTACTACCCGTTGCACCGGAGCCCATTACTGCACCTTAGTGCCTTGCAATAAGTCTCATTATCCTTTGAAACTGTAGAAGTGTAGTAGTAGAGTATTAATGTTTTGGAACAGGGGCTTAAATAAAAACTCTTAAAAAGGCGATACGGAGTTCGCTGGGTCAGCTAGTAACATTATATATTCTGCCTGATGCTGAGACGTACACTACCACTTGATTCTAAACCCTATCATATGCAAGGGCTTGATGTTTATATTTCAAAACGTATTTTATTACGAGGCATAAATACTTATTTATAATGAAAAATAAAACGGTGCTCTGCTCCCATTTCTTAATTTGTATAGAGTACTCGCATGATGGAGCTGGAAAGTGGCCATAGGAACTCCGCAATAAAACGACACAAGCCCATCGAGTTTGAGCTCGTTTCAATCGTGTTGACGAGTACTCTGATCCTATATGGCAACCAAATTTTGATGGTGCGTTGTCAAAGTTGACTTAAACTCAAAGTAGATTTCAAATCATAGTTGAGTTCAACTGAAAGAGGAGTTCCACTGAAATATGAGTTCAACGTGACAGACCAATTGGGCGACCACAGAGCCCTTGAGCTACTTTACCGAAGTTACCTATCCCGGATGTCAAACAGAGTGAGGTACGGATGGCATTAGAGCAAATTAGGAAAAATAAAGCACCTGGTGATGACGGAATCATGCAGAACTCCTCTGAGCAGGTGGACACACAACCTTGAGAGAGCTAGCAAGTCTTTACCGTCATCCACAAAGGTTCAAAACTGGAGCGGGTGTGTGGTGATTCTATTCTTAAAAAAGGTTGCAAAACTTTATTGAAGAATTACAGATCCATTTCACGCCTGAGCCATATTGTTGTTGTTGTTTACGAACCATATTGAAGTTGTTCACGAGGATTGTAACAAACGACTCGACGACTTCCAGCCATCAGTGCAAACCGGGTTTCAAAAAGGTTTCATCACCGTGGACCACATCCATACTGAAGACCCATGAGTACAACCAGCCGCTGTGTATGGCATTCGTGGACCACCAGAAAGCCTTCGACTCTATCGAAACCTGGGCAGTTCTTGACAGCCTGCAACGATGACGCATTTGCTGGCGATATATAGAGGTGTTAAGATACATAGAGTTGCGTAGGGGAGTCCGGCAAGGGGATGTAATATCTCCAAAGCTGTTCACCAAGGCACTTGAGGATGTCTACAAGACACTGGAGTGGGTTCAACAAATATCAACGGCGAGTACATCTCACACCTTCAATTTGCTGTCGACATCGTCCTAATAGCAGAGACGTTGGAAAAGCTTAGCGGAATGCTGTCGACCTTAATGAAGCCTCCCCGGTGGATTGATCTTGGCATGAACCTGGCTAAAATGAAGGTAATATTCAATGAACACGTCGTGTTTAGACCGATCTGCATTGACGGTTCCTTGCTCGAAGTTGTGCAACAGTGACATACTGTTGTTGACATACCTGGGGCAAGTAATACAGTTGGGTAGACACAGCTTCGAGAAGGAAATCGATAAGTGGATTCAGTTAGTGTGGGCAGCATTCGGTAAGATACGTCGGATCTTCTCGTCACCAATCCCGCAAAGCCTCAAGACAAAAGTCATCAACCAATGCTTTCTACCAGTAATGATATACGGTGCTGAAATCTGGACACTCATGGTAGTGCTGGTCCATAGATATAAAATAGCTCAGCGTACTATGGATCGAGCTATGCTCGGAGTCTCTCTAAAGGATAGAATTCGCAACGAGCTCATCAGGAAGAGAACTGGAGTCAACCACATAGCTCGCCGTATAAGCAGCCTAAAGTGGCAATGAGCTGGCCACGTCTCCCGAAGGACCGACGACCGATGGAGCAGACAAGTCTTGGAGAGAAGGCCCAATTTCAGCAAACAAAGAGTGGTTGTTGAGCTGACTGCACGGTTGGCGTCGTGGTTTAAGAGGCCACTTCGCAGCTTGGCACTTGTCTAGTGTTGTGGGTTCAATACTGGGTGTTCATCGTGACAGTTGCATGTTGGTAAAGACTCCCGCGACACTGGGTTTATCCCTAGTGCGTGAGTTGTTCTATTAAAGAAAGGGCCTTGCGAAGCTATAGATTGTACCTAAATTATAATTAAACCAAGCGCATACGAATTTTTCTTGTACCTGTAATTAATTGTTTTATATCTTAGATTTTGATCTCTTTTCAGAAAACTACATAACAATTTTGTCGTTTAGCTTAAAGCCAAAGAAAATTACTGTAAGAATTCACTTCTTACGATAATTTTAAAAGTTCAAAAATAAATTGATGTAGGTATACTTTTGTTTGTTTTTAGTTTATTTTAGAAAGCAGTTGAAAAGATATAAACATAGTATTACGAAAATTTTAATTCTTACTTGTGATTTCCTTTGAAATACATTTCAATAAAAATCTTTTCTTTGACCCCTTTAGATACATAACAATTACATTACACAATATTTAAAAATAAAAAGTTCATATATTATAAACTTTAACATTAAGCAAATAGGGTTCAAATTCGCGGTTAAAATTTGCCGGTGTCTGGGACAATCTACCGTTTACTAGGACAAATCTACCGGATACTGGTACAAATGGGTCTTTTCAAACTTTATTTAAATTAAAGTATTCTTAACGTCATATATATCAAAAGTTATAAAATTGCTGGAAAACTAGAATAAATTATCTATAAACATCCGTAAATTTCATTTTTGTTAGTCTTTTAACCTTAACATAGCAGACCTGCAAAGTCAGTGAAGTTCAGAATTTCACGGCTATTGGGACGTTTACCTTAAACTTAAGATTTTAGTGTATAGTTTAATATTTTTATTGGCAGATAGTGTATTTAATTCGTGAAACTGACAGAACATTGTGCACTCGTGTGGTCCTGCCGTTGTGACGTAGAGAAAATTAGTTTCAAGCTTGACGACCGACCACAGACCACATACCAATCTGCTGCTGAATAAACATTGTTTTCTACTCCACCTATAACAGTACTTCTGTGTTTACTATCAAACTTAGAAGTTATGATTTATATAAAACCTATCTTTGCATAAAACAATGGCCAGTTATCGCTCGTCATTTCTAATATCGATATTTTTAAGCCTATAATTTGCTGTTTTATAGGCATTTTATGTTTTGTTTCTATTATATTAGTCTAGTATTGTAGCAACATTTAACATGGCTAACCACAGACGGCTCTGTATTTATTTTTTAAATTTCTGTAACTTTTATCTGTTAAAACAAGAAATTCTTAATATCCTCTGAGAATACCAACGTTGTGGTCTTAACTGCAATATTAGCTAATGTAGTTACCTTACTTGTTCTACTTTGTACTACTTATATATCTGTTTTACCCTGTAACGTTCTGTATGAATGGCGAAGCAAAATAAATAAGTAGGTATATTAATTTAATTTTATTTCCATCTATTATGATAATAATATGATCTTATGTGAACGTTCAAATATTAGGTGCCTAAAGTAGTTTCGCGATGTGTGCTATTAAGGACAGTCATCATTGTCCTAGCTTTATCCCAGTTGCATCCAAGACTTCTCGCCTTAGAGCCTGGGTTCCGTTTTCTAGTCTAACCAGATTTGACAGAATATCAGTTTTTCTACAGAGCGACTGTCGTCTGACCTCCGCAACCCAAAGGGATAGGCATATTCCATGGCTTAGACTAGTATCAGTTTATTTGACGGTGCTGACTCCCCGTCAACTGTCAAAGATCTTCATGAAATCCGGAACCGACGGCTTAACGTGCTCTCCGAGGCACAGGGCAAGCGATAATTAACAATTTAATATGCACGTAACTTCGAAAAGTCAGTGATCCGCGCCGTGGATTCCAACCCGATACTTTCTACATAGCAGTCTGTTGGTATATCCACTCGTGTTCAGTGTATCTGCCCTATTTAAAAAAAACGGCATTTCGGTATTACATTGCTTTTTCAAAAAATAATACCTCGCCAGTAAATGAAATATATTTCGGCGAGACTTTTCAATATTTTATCGGTTATGAACTGGCAATATGAATGAATCATAATTTGCATACGCGCCTGACATGGTACCCATAGCCCGGCGACAATGGCATGCAGGAAAGTTAAAAATATTATTACACATAAATATTGTTTAATTTACGAAATTATAACGTGGTTTTGGTTTTCTTTTATAACATACTTGGCCAGTGCATATATAAGTCCACAGATTGGTTACACTTTAAGGTGCCTTGAGAAAGTAATAGTAAGTAGAATAGACGATTATTATAACCAAACAGGTGAAACCAAGAAAAAGGTAAAGAAATACTAACTCCCGGTCTTTTTTAATCTTCTATTAACTAGTATCTCTTGGTCTACTGGTTAGTGACCGCTTCTTAAAAAAATATATTACCTATAAAAAAAGAACGAGTTTTTAATTACTAATTCCATCATACGAGAGACGATGAAATTTGCCACACGTTGAAAATTTTCAATGTCAAAATGAACAGCGAAATCCATACGAAATCAGTATGGTGTCCGTGGAGTCAAATGACGATATTCACGGTGACGGTGACATTCGATTAGCACTCGGGATACGAAGTGCTAATCGACTGCCAACTCTGTATAGAATATGAAGCCAATTTGAGAACCAATTTTTAGTCGCAAAGCTTAAAATACCTACATATGAATAACCAAACGAAGACTTGAAAGACGAAAACGAAGATCGTTCATTTGACCAACATTAAAAATGAACCAAATATGACTTGTATATTTATCACTGTCCGTGTGGTGACGGATTAAGAATACGAAATGTCACCACCCCATAACATCCCATGGGTGTCGTAAGAGCCGACAGAGGGAGCATATTATGCAGAGAACAACACTGTAAGAGAAGGAAAACTTGATACAAACCCTATACCAACCCGTTTGGCCAGCGTGGTATAGTAGGCCAATTCCTCCTTTCAAAGGAGAGGCCTAGTCCAGCAGTGGACTGTTAAAGGCTGATGATGATGATTTATCACTGCAATGGATGAATTGCAATCACTATAAAACAGGCCGTCTTTGTTGATTTCATGATTTTAATGACAGAGATAGCTAAAGCTCTTGGTTCAATAACGATAATATAATGAAAATAGTTGTAATGAATAAATATCTTATGGCATCCAACATAGATCCTCGAATATTCAATTTCGCATTACCCAACCAGTATTGGGTAGCAATTTCAATCAGTTAATCCAATCACTGCGGTAACTTCGGTACCACTCATTGCAGCAAGAGCTTATTGTTCTACTATCTAAAAACGATCACCACAAACCACAACAGCCCAACAATTAAGCAGAAAAGTCATTTTTTAAATGGTACTTTAATGAACCGTAATGAACTGAAATGGACCAATATACTGTTTTAACCGGTAAAGCGAGCAATGCATTCCTGTCGTACAGAATATTAATGTGCCGTTTAATATTTATGTCGAAGGCAAATTTGCATAATCACAGCGTACGAGCACTCATACACATCTACGTACTTCGGTATTACTATTATTCCAATGAATTTTGCCCGAGGTACTGAAGCATCGAACATTGATGCTTCACTTGCGCGGCTGTGTATTTTTGTTCGTGACAATCAACCATATTTACCGGTATATCGTTAAGTACAATCGTTTAAGTTGTAGTGAAATGAAATTGCTTTTCAATGTGGTTATTGGGTATTTATATTATTATTTATATTTTATATGATTGCCTGTTTTTGGGATATGTTTTCGGTTAAACACGATAAAAGCCTTTTTAAACGACGACCGGTTGGCGCCGCGGGAGTGTAAGCGACTGCTACGCCGAAGGTCGCGGGTTCGATTCCCACTCAAGTTCAACATTTGCGTGCATGAACATAGATGTTTGTCTTAGTCTGGGTGTTCCTATGTATAATATGTATGTATTTACAAAAAAAAAGTATATATGTATGTTTATCCATTATCTAGTACCCATAGTACATGCTTCTGCTTAGTTTGGGACTAGATGGTGTTGTGTGAATGTGGTAAAAAAAAATAATAATAAGAACTAACACGGTTTTTGCCGCTAGTGGCATTTTAGTACCTCAGTGTATTTTTTAGATAGAGCAACGGCCCTAGCCACTAATCCGCAACAAAAAAGCGTGTGATCCAAAAATAGTGTTTTTGAACTGGGTAGTTGTTGTTTCAACTGCCTCGCCGCTTGACACTGCGCTGATCTTAAATAACTAGGCCCTACATTAAGCCCAATTATGTATAACCGTGGAAATGCCTCCCCATTTACTAATATAACTTTTTTTGTGAGCTAATCTCGCAAAAAGTAGGATAAACTTTTTTGCGAGACCAGCTGTTAAGACCATAAGCGCCAAGAAATAAACCCTAATGTTCACAATCGATTCATTAAGACAACGTCAATGGGTAAACAAGACGAACAACAATAAATTCAACAAGGATTTACATTACTACTTACTGTACTATTATTCTTGTTCAAAATTCTATAGGCTTATCTAATCTGTATTCATAAGATATCCAAAATATCTTTCTGAATACTCTAAAATCGTCACGAAAATAAAATGATGATAATTTCACGAACAAAAACTACACTATTACATATAAGAAAAAGAAAACTATTCCTATTATAGAGTGCAATTTTTCTTTTACCAATTGCGAGTTGGTTGTTGGTCTGATAAATTAAATTAATTTGTCAGATAACTTATACAAACATTCCAATTTTGCATAGATCTAGAGGTAAAGCCTATCTAAAAACTTTGTTAGTAGTCTAGTAATTTTTTTTAGGGTTCCGTACCTAAAAGGTAAAAAACGGAACCCTATTACTAAGCCTCCGCTGTCTGTCTGTCTGTCTGTCCGTCTGTCCGTCTGTCTGTCACCAGGCTGTATCTCATGATAGCTAGAAAGCTGAAATTTTCACAAATTATGTATTTCGGTTGCCGCTATAACAACAAATACTAAAAATAAAAAAAATGAAAATATTAAGGGGGGTCCCATACAAAAAACGTGTTTTTTTTTCGTATTTTTTGCTCAAAATTACTAACTGTAACAGGTAGACACTTTAAATTTTCACAGAATATGTAGTTGTATATTACCTTTCAAAATAAATAATTAAATTTAAAAAAAAATAATAATAAAGGGGGGCTCCCATACAAGAAACGTAATTTTTAAGCAATTTGTTACTCGATCTTAATAAACAGGTAGAAACTTATAAAGTATTTAAGTATACATACAACGAACGTGATTTTCTTTTATAGATGATGGTACGGAACCCTTCGTGCGCGAGTCCGACTCGCACTTGCCCAATTTTTAAAGTTTTCTTAAGGTTTTGAGCTGAGTTTCAACCTCCATTCCAGTCTAATCGTATAAAACGAAAATAGGATTATAAACTTTTTATATTGTATAATCTAAAGAAGCTTTTGTTTTGTTTGTTGCAGCACTTTGACTGTCGGAACCATGTTCGCGTTATCCAGCCTATGGGCGATGGATCCCGACTCTACGTTTGCGGCACCAACGCGCACAGCCCCAAAGACTGGGTGTTATATGTAAGTATTTAGAACAATCTTATAAAGTAACAAACATAAATATATTAATATGAACATAGTTATGTATAAGTATGTTTGCTTCGGTACCGTCCATACGATGGCGATATAACTATGTTTTCTTATTACAATTGCGAGAAGGTGAGGAATCTGAAAATTTGTGTCAAATATGTGCAATGAATAAGTTTTACGATGGAAAGTCAAATAATTATTATTCGTACGCCAAAAATAAGTTAGCAAACTTAAGAACTCAAAAATGTATAATTTTGACAAAATTGGTACAAAAATTTAGCTATTAAAACTTAGCTGGCCAGTAGAAAAAATCTCATTCACTTTATTACTTTATGTTCCGTTCAGAACTGTAACACACACTCGAAAGATTAATTCCTAATACATCAGCTTACTTATCGAAGGAATAAAGCTATTAACTTGTTGACCTTTTGATCAGATCAATAAGTAACTAAGCATCTTACTAGATACTTGTAATAACCAGAACTTTGTGAAACACAGTAATTTATCCTTTGTAGCAAAAGGCTTTATTTAATAGGATCTTATAGCTTCCAAGAAAACAAAGGTCACTTATAAGCAACGATATATTTTATCACCTAACGCAGGCTTCTTCAGAATAGCTAATGCGAACGACTATATTTTACTGGACGGTTTCCATTACACGTCTCAAAAGGGGTATCTTCTCGCACACTCGGTGTATACATGCAACGAAACGCGCGCTATTATCTAAAGACTCCACTCGTAGTGATCCCGACATGAGCCTTGGACACGAGCCAGGGACGCAACAGATCTCCAACAGGTCCCTAACATATTTGTGCTGAGATAAACGGCGATACTATTGAATATTTGTGTTCTTACAATGCATTTAAAATAAATGGTTTTGGTATTTCCTGTGTACAGTTAACACGACATACTTATATGATGTGCCAGGGCACATCCCCTGAGTATATTACAGCAAAAGTATCGCATTTTGAGACAATATTTTTGTTCTATTTTGTATATTTCTCAAACAATAACTAACGAGCACTTCGTATTGTACTCGTATGTTACTTTTACTTAGTCCCCATACTATTTATTTGCAATACCTTTAAGGTTTTATCATGTAAGATTTAGACAAGATATTACCTATTTCCACCGCAAGTATTAATTTCATACTCATTTTCAATTAGTAGTACGAGAGAGCCTTGTGAATATATATGCCCATGAGAAACTGTTCCAACATTCCCGAAGACAAGAATTTTCCTAACGGTGCACTATCATGCTCTTTAAATTTCTATTTCACCAGTTTATACCGTCGTCGGCAAACTCAACGAGACGGTATTAAGCTTCCATTCTACATGAAGCTAGATGCACCCAGTACATAACGCACTTGCTTCCAAGCAGGAACCGCGACAAATTTCACGGGGAGCGAGTCCAAATGACGCCGTTACATGAACGAAGATTTTCACTACGTCGTCGAGAAATTTCTAACCGAACGCCTCTAGATCCCTACCAATGAAATGTTAACTGAAAAATGTTCACCGAAAATGTAAAAAATAAAATTCACCGCATCTTTATGGGATCGCTTTAGATGTGTTATTTATTACTTGCATTTTGACCAGCGTCGCTCGCCTGGCGCGCAAATGGATGTCATTCGAGTCCCCGCGATGCGAGCGTAAGTGGAGTTATTTTCATAAAAATAATTTTTAAAAGTCATAAAACAAACTTTTCACAATAGGTATCGAAAGCAGACCGCAATAAATCTGTGTGCGGCCCGCTCACCTCTCACTTACCCTGCTCTTGACTTTCATATAATTTTATGATGTATTGGCGGTCGTTCTGACCCTTCACACGTTTTATCGCGCTCCTGACACAGTCGAGCAGTTTTTACAGGGTCTAATAGATGCATCTGAAAATACGAAAATAATGAGATTGAAATTGCGAAAGAGCACATTATAGAAAGTATAATAATGCTCTTAATTAAATCGCGTTTTAAAGGACGGTTAAACATTTTCAAATGTGTGAATATACTTTGTAGATTGGAAATCGTATTCGTTTATTGAAAATGAAATCTTTTTCATAGAATTGATTAACTCGTTTCACGATTTTTGTAAAAAATCATGCATATAACTACATACTTAGGATTTAGATTAATAAGGTGAAGGTCATAATAAGAAATAATAATGAAACACATTATAAACACATTTTTTACAATTACTATATAATAATTGGCCACAAAAGACAAATTTTTCGTCGTTTTCGAATTTTTAAATATTTTTTTTTAGTTCGCAAACTTAACTACGATAAGTATTTCAATTTATTTCAAATTGCTTGGTATTTTTTCTTGATTTCTTTTGTGTCATTCCTGTCTCGTATTGTAGTTTACTTTATATATCTGAAACAGGTTCAGCCTACTAAAGACCAGGACATGGGATGGATACATAGTCCAATCACCGAAAGTAGTTCTAACTTACCAATATTTTTTTCAGAATCGTCAGTCTAGAGATAAACCCATTAGACCTTTATAAAATAAGATCACAAGGAAAATACATATGGATTTTATTAAGGAAGACTGTATTTATTTTTCTTACAATGAATTTCAGATACATAAAGATAATTTAGGTTCACAAAAAGCTATTATCATTACCCGTAAAAAAACTTAGGCTACTAAACTACGAACTGAATTTGTCCTTCTTTGTAATTAATAAATATACATACAAATAAAATACCAACAAGCATAACAGGTAATATAATGAGTTTAGTTTAGTTTTTAGTAGAGCTTCTATCTACCCCATCGAAACGATAGATGTCCACCCATCAATGTCGGCTCGCGTAGTTTGTCAATGTTACCCCTGGTTGCCAAAATATATAATTAAAACTAAAATACCATTGCAACATTTCGAATGATTTTAGTACGCATATTTTTTGGTCAAATTTTTACTTGGAAAAATATTACTAAGTATAATGTCATTATGGCATTTGGTCTTTAATCAAATGATTTATTACAGCAAATAATCTTCAGACAATAAACGTTTGGTGATATAAGTTTATTCATGGAAGTAGTTAAAGTAGGTTAATTATTAACTAAATGGTAAGGTTAGGTTAGGTTAGAACAGAAGGCATGGCTCCCTGTCGTTTAGGGTGACGCAGGTGCTGTCGGGGCACGGCTGCTTTGGCAAGTACCTGTGCCGCATAGACAGGGAGCCGGACGCTCGGTGCCAACACTGCGTCCGTTGTGGGGAGAGACACGGCGCAACACACGCTCGCCGAGTGTGTAGCTTGGGAGGAGCAGCGCCGTGTCCTCACAAATAAAATAGGAGGCGATCTGTCGCTGCCGGCCGTAGTGCGGAGGATGGTCGGTAGCGCAGAGTCGTGGGACGCGGTGGTTTCCTTCTGCGAAGACGTGATGTCGCAGAAGGAAACTGCGGAAAGGGAGAGGGAGATCTCGACTCCCTTCCCCGGCCGCAGAAGGCGCACCGGGCGCAGGAGAAGGGCGGACAACGCCCTTTTCCGGCCCCCATGAATGGGTCCAGGGGCGAGGGACTTGGGGAAGTCCTCGCCCCCTATTCGATGGACCCGAGGCGCAGGCGCGCGCGGGTGTCGGCGCGCGCCTCTGAGGCGATGCACTGGGTAGTTCAACACCTCACTACCCCGTGCAGGAGACGAGGCCCGGACAGACCCGGCCAGCACTAGTGTGGGGCTGCGGAAGAATTTGGATTCCCGCGGCCCCGCATGCTCGTGCGAGGAGACACCGGGGTGGTTTTAGCCGGTAAGAGTCCGGCACGCCCCATCGCCTTTCCCCAGGCGGAGGTAGTCCATGAGGATTTCCCCCCGCAAAAAAAAAAACAAAAAAAGATTAGGTTAGAACTGTGACCTCCTACGCACGAGCCGAGCGAGCGAAGCGAGCGGTGCCGCGGGGGCGGCCGGCGAGTGCCAGAAACGGTTTGCATTAATATAAAAAAGAGAATGTTTTTAGTAGGTTACCCGGAACTGAACTATTTAGATTAGGATAATTATTGATTTTGCGTAAAAACTGTTATTCCAACTGAAATATTTGACTAAATAAAAAATGTCAAAATTACTAGTTGGCAAACAAGTTATAGTTTAAACGTTCATTTTCCAAACATTAGGTTTGCGTTACAATTTTTTGTGAATAGATTTTTTGCTAAGTAATAATTTGGCAAATGAAATTATGCGAAAAATTGTTTTGGGAAGTGAAAATTTGTCAAATTCCTTTCGGTCAAACAAGGGAGACCCAAAATAACGACCATTCCTGGAATAGAAAGATTTTGTATAAATGAACAAGAAACTTAAAATTGTTACTTAAAGAAGTCATAGTAGTTACTTTTGTAATGCTGGATTGAAAAATATAATGCATTTTATAAACATGAACGTTAAAGGCAAGTATATATATTCAATTGTAGCCTAATATAGTAAATGATACCTAGGAATAGCTGCATCCCCTGTTATATATGACGTAAACACTATATTGTATATATGTAGTAATGCTCCAGTGATTACTTTGATATATTTATCAATAAATTAAAAAAAATAGAGTTATAGACAACTTAAACTGTTTCTTGTTGGTAGTCTTACATACTTTATTTTCAGCAAACTTTGGGTGAGGTTCTCAATGCAGTTTTTTCTGTTTTACCCCAGAACTTCGTTCGTTATTTATTAATCGATTTCGAGTTTGGTTTGGAAAGAGATTACAGAGAGAAATAAACAGAAAGTCGTTCTTGTGTCAACATTTTTATTGATATTAATTAATAGATATATAATATTTATAAAGTCACACTAAACATCAACACAATCAATGCACTTTAGAAGAACACATCTACGGTTTAAATTGAAACAGTCAAAAGAAAATTTATCTGTTCCACGTTCCGGCATAAAAATAAATCACGCAGTCGAAAATTCACACTAATAGGAAGCCAAAAATTGAAAATATATCATTTATACTTTCATAGGGAGGGGACGAAGCCGCATTGATCCCACACCCGGGAACTCTTTTGTACAGAGCACTGTCAAAACAGAGATAGTTGCACATTTAAATATGACTGGATATTAATTCCCTTTGGAAATTGATTTAATTAACTGTCTGGATTGGTTAGAACTGTTATTGAAGAATAGATTGGTGTTTCAATTGCTCCCACTAAGCTATTTTTCGTTTTCATAGTTAAGGTTTTATTTTAATAAACTTGATTGTATTTAAAGTAATAAAGTATTAAGTAGAAAATACTTGCAATCTTAATTAATTTATCAAGTTGCTAATTAATTGTATTTTACCATTACTCTGAGAGTAATATAGATGTTTATACAGTTTTATTGTGATTACCTACTGCATAAAACGAAAACATCTGATAAATGTACCATTATTTTACCATTTGTATTTTTCGCAGCCATTACCTACTATTTAACGCGACAATAAATAAAATAAATACAAAGTGCAAACGCCGTTATCTGTACTTCAAGTATGAGTAATGTATCCCGTCCCTGTTCAGGGGCGCGTCAGTTTCAAAAATTGAGTGAAATCATATATACAGGATTGATAGGGCAAATGTGGACGAATGCGACTTGCGGAGACGCATGAGCGAAATCGACCGAGCGATTCATATTTGCTGCAACCACCGATTTATATCTATTCTGTTTCAAATGGCTGTAGCCGATTGGATGGATATTGGAAATAAACGACGCAGTAGTTTGTTTGTACGCCAGCTATTGGATTTTTTTTTGCACTTCATGTGGCTAAAGGGATGTGCTTTTGAGGTTTTCGGGGTAATTTCAGTGATATGTTGCGCTATAAAATAGAAAAAAAATCTAAACAAAACGTGCGTTAGTGAAATGGTATATTGTTAGATGACAATAAAAAAAAGATATATCCAGCCTCAAACGAGGTATAAATATCGTCTAGATAAAAATACCTATTCCCAAAATACGCGTTCTTAATGGTGTTTAATTTATAAAAAAAGCAATGAATCGATCCAACACAGAAAACAAAATAAAGCGGCAGTTTAGTCTTAATTATTTATTAAATTTGTCTTCAAGACATAAACAGAGAAATAATCAACTTGTTTTTCACGTTGGTAATAAATTATGTACAAAGGGATAACACCAAAAAAACTTGTTTCATAAAATTCACGAGAATTTCCAAATTACTTTTTAATGCTTTATCTTTATCCAATACTCGTTACAAGAAGCTTTATGGTGATTACGTTACATTTTTCCAGCTCATTTGGTAAGTGTGACGAAAAACAGATTCAACGTTTTCATTTTAAATGGCTACAATCAATAATGTGGGCTTATCGCATTTTTTACAAGATTCATGTGATGTGTTTTAAATCTGCTATTGAGCGTACAAATGGTTGTATTGTAGGGAAACAGGTAACAAACGGCCAATACTTTTATTTTTTCGTCTGATCACACTCGTTCTTTTACCTCGAGTGTTGCCAACGGGCGCGCTAAATTGTCTTTGTATCTCATTCTTTGTACCCGTTGTTCTGTAGTTATTGTTCTTAGATTTATCGGCTCGTAATTAAACTTTAATTATTTTTGGTGGAGCTAACTTATTCATGGCGCGCTCGGCAACAATGCGGTAATTAATTTTGATTTGTTGTTGTCTTTGAAAGACTTAATATATGTGCGATTTTAGATGCTCGTTTAACGTATAGTATGTTATATTAAAATACACCTATACTTACAGTGTAAAAATATAACTTTGCAGACTAAATGAAACTTTACATTTTTAGGTTTTCGATTCGGTGAAATATTCTCATATTATAGACTAGCTTAAATAGGTTAATTAAAATGCTCATCTATTTATTATTTAAGCGTTCACAAATAAGTTTAACATGTATTCTATCAAAAAGATTTAGATCTCCAATAAATGGATTAGTTTTATGAGTAAATGGTATTCAATACGTAAAATATTAACTTTTTTATATTTTAAAGACAATATTTTCGTCGTTTCCAACATGCGGTGGACACGTAAACAGTAGAAAAGTGAATACTACGCGTAAAGGAAAATTCTCCCTAAAATAAGTTGTCCAAAAGTTTCTAGCGATGTTTACTCGAAACTTTACCACGAACACAAACCGTGGGAGTCTTCATACGAACCTTTACAACTTTCGTCCGCGACGTACGTAGTTATCATAAGGATTTTGTGTTGATTCAAAAAGTTTCGAGTCCTATTCCGAGCAATTAGGTCCTTCCCTCTTTCGTTTATTGTATTTTATCTTCGTGCTGTTTTTCCCTTATGAGTCGATGGACAAACTTTTACGCTTCGTAATGTTGTGGTACTGTTTAGTTTTTAATGGCTATTCCGTTACTGGACGCGCTTTTTGAATTGCGGGAATTGCAATATAAAAATATGGGTCGGGTGGTAAGCAAAACGTTTGTAAAATTCATTAATTCAAATACTTTTAACAACTCTGATAGTACTCGTAATTATCTATTTACTTAAATTGAAAGGTGATGGATAACTTTATTTGATTTAATTAATCTTTTAACAACTCTGATAGTACTCGTAATTATCTATTTGCTTAAATTGAAAGGTGATGGATAACTTTATTTGATTTAATTAATGCAATAAAGAAAAAAAATAGGTCTTTGAATGATAGAAGATACGTATACATAGGTTCAGAAGCTTGCAACCAAAAAGCATCATACTACGCGTAGGTACTAAAGTTGAAGTAAACATAAAAAATGTACACGCCACTACGTAGCAATGTACGTAACTTAGCTTCAGTATCAAGAGCGAGTGAAAATACAGAAACAAGCCGCACTCTGAATAATAGATTCTAAATGAATGCTCCGAAACGTATGATAAGTAGCGCTACTAAGTTGGGCATAAACTACGGCCGCGAATAAAAGTGCCATTATATTTGAATTTACATACACAAGTACCGTAATATGTGTTTAATTTTGTGCCTCAGTAAGCTTTATTCACATTTCCAAATAAGAACGTCTAAAAATTCGTTGCCGTCAAACTTAGATGCTTAGCGTCTTCGAAATACATCCAAAATAAATAATTTCTAAGTCTACTTACCTGTCCCTTTTTATATTGTTTTTAAGAAATCAAAATCAAAATCATTTATTCATCTAGGTCACAAGGTGACGCTTATGAACGTCAATTTTAAAATTAAATTACTTAATGCTTCTACATTTACACTTACTGCCTCGTTCGCAAAGCAATAGGTAGAGCCACGAGAAAGAACGGGCAATAAAACTCGAGGCCACTCTTTGAAATCGCCAATATTATGGTACATATTTTCATTTTTGTAAGGAGCTGCAATTGAAGCATACAACAACCTTTTAATAAATTTGGTTAACATTTTTGTATTCTATAATGTCAATGATGATTACGCGACATTTGTCACGAATCACGAGCTGTGGTAGATTTAAAAATATTGCGTTTCGTCTAAAGCACACTCATTACATCTAGAAGTAGCGACTACAAATTTTGCAATTGAATGGAGTTTTGTATTTAAAAACGAAGAAAATAAGTACTGAAAATATGCGTCTTTACTTCGCATTATATAAAAATATTACAGTTATCGATCGCGTATCGGTAACCGCTTTGTGCAATTACGAAACCAAATGTTTTGGCCAGTAATTTCTATTCATCCTTATGTCAAATCAGCCAACATAAAAATGATCTATGGCCGGGGCTCGCATAAAGAATAAAACGAATAAATGTAGCTGCATATATTTGAACGCGAAAAATGCACACTAATATTCATGCTGCATTAATATTTTCAGAGGAAAATGGGCACCCGATTCACAAGGTACCATTCGATTTGCAAACTACGGGCGAATTTTCGGTGTCATTTCCATGTATACTTAATAATTATGAATACTGATAGATCAGAGAGCTTAAGTGACATCAAACAATTATGTTTATGGTATAATAATAATTATTACATACTATAATAATGGTGGATATCCAATTTTCGCGTTGCACCCCTGAATGCACTTCCGAAAATCACTTTATAATCTATGCAACGCCGCATTCGAGCGAACACCGACGCCGCATAACCATTTTTGTGCATTACACTAGATAGCTGGCTGTAAAATTTTATACAAACAACATTGAACGCAAGTGTATTCAACCTATTTTCATATTGACTTACTTTTAAAAGCGGCTATAGAGATAGTGAACATATGCTTATCTAGGGTAAGTGTTTATTCTATAGTAGCAAATTGAGAAGCCCTGAATGGCTTTGTATGCGGTACTAGGTTTTATAGACAACCTCTTTATCGTAATAGTTTTTAGATTTAAGTTACTTCGGTTCTTCTATGCACTTAAAGCAGTACAACAATGATGTTTTTAACTATAGCGGTATTTAATAACTAGAAATGATACTGCCTTATTTAATAACCATGCAGTTTGTTTATTGTATCCAGTCGTCTCTTATTATTACCAGGAAGACGACGTTAAACTGTATATAACCAATCGTTATAAAGACCTTGGATTTTACTTTAAATACAATTCTGCCTTTCAGTTGAAAAAAAGACAAAAACATCAAATCCTCCCATATATGAATGACGTTATCAGATGCAATGTACACCTTAAGTTTAACACAATCCTATGCCCAAATCAATACAAAGACAATTTGATTACATACTATTATAGCAAATTTATATACGCATTTAATTACCTTCTACCTAAGATTGAATCAAAATCCCCTCACAATCACTATCTATAGAGCTAATATGTTCGATATCTATTTAATATGGTGTTGTTGTTGTCTTTGTTGAATGACATCTTAATTTATTTGAGACGTGCCACGCATGTCATTTCACTGACAGCCGCAGTGACAGCTTGTGTATTTCTGACGCTGACTGTACCCGGTTATTTACTCAGCGATATTAGTGGTTACCACCTTAGGTAACGACAGTACTCGAATAGCTTAGAACTGAATAATTTGACACAATAGCGATTTTTCTGTCGTCAAGCTGACACTAACTGTTCTGTAAGTGGTAGGTATTTTGGTCCCTAAATGACATTGTTTGCAATCATGCCTCCGTTTTTTATGACTTCTTGTCTAGTATTTCCAATTTATTGTTAGTTACACCGAAAGACTTTCGACAACCTCTACCTATACTTTGCCCAAAAATGGAAATTATTTGCAAGTAAATTTTAGCTATTATTAACAGATAATAAAATTACTATACGCTTAGTAATTACACTGTAGTGCTTAATCAAAAGTAATTTATGTCACTGCACCGAGGCATTTTTAAACAAAACTCAAAAGAAAAATATTGTATTTTACTTTAGGCATCATGCAAACTGGTCATAAAATTGAACGTCAGCTTTATTTTATTATAACAATAAAATTTACTGCAAAACTAATGACAGCGAAGACTGTGACGAGGTTTATGATTTTATTCAAATTAATATTGTAAAGTAATATAGTTTGCTGTAGCCTACTTTGTTTAGGCTTCTACGCTATGGCACAAACAGTACCTATTGCTTTCTGAGTTAATCATACATAATGTATATTGCTAAGGTGATAAGAGATGAAAAGGAATATGGCTTTACCTTGACGACGGTTTCCCCTGAACTTCTTATATTTGCAATTTGTTGATAATATTAGGCAATAAAACAAAGGCTTTCTGAAACAACGAGTATCACCAATAGCAGTCAAGTTCCTATGGGATGAAAACTAATTCAATTTACTACAAATAATTGCACCGAATATGTTGGTAAAGTGTTTTGACATTCTATTTGTGGTGACACAGAGGTGTAAATAAAAGTAATAGAAGCGTGTTAAAAGGTATTAGTGATGGGTTCATTATATCATGCTATCTGAAGTAAGACAAGTCAAACGCTGTACGATTTAGTATTTTGAGTCTATAATTTCATTAATAATGCTCATAGTTATTCTATGTACTTCTTCTCAATACTGAGTACAATAGTGGCATTATTGATGTAAGTATATTTACTAGATTGATTTTTATCTCCACTGTATAAAATATTTTACAACCATGCATGGCAGTTTTATTTTCAATTTTGCCAAAAAACTATCAATAAACCATCTCTATATGACGTACTCGTAAACCGAAAACGTTTTTTATTGGTCTAAAACCTATAGCCGTATTTCATTGAAGTAGTCAGTGCACAGGTGCACCAGCTATCTCATTCGGAATTAGTGGCCAATATCGGGAACAGTTTACGAGTGCCGTCTGCTGCTTTGTAAACGGCAGTCGTAGTTTAATACTATTGTGTCTTGGGAATGCGGAACTTTTTGATCGAAATGTACAGGTATTGTTCGGAGGTGAACGATTCTTGCGTGTCATGTACGGAAGTTATAAGATTGATTTTTGTCGGTAATAACGAGCGACATTTATCGCAGGCAATTCTTCTAAACTGTGAGTTACTATTACCTACTTATTTTCACTATATTATTGAACAATTACTTATTGTACTTTTGTGAATGTAATTTACAGTTACAAACAAGAATATGATAACGAATTTAAATTGTAATTTACAAATACAAACATAAACCTGATTCCCAAAAGCATTTAGTTTAACTGCTATGCAAAATCATATAAATTACAACTTGAATAAATGCATTCGCTTATCATTTTCTTGTGTATAATAGTATTATTATACTAAACTAGAGGACGCCAGCAGCTATGCCTGCATTTTTTTTTAATTTACCCGTTTTGCCCGATCCCGTGGGAATTTCGGGAAATCCCTTCTTAGTGCACCCCTACGGCCCCCAAGGAACATACATGCCAAATTTCAGCTTCCTGAGCCCAATAGTTTCGGCTGTAGCGTGTCTGTCAGTCAGTCAGTAACGCAAGGATTTTATATATTAAGATTACAATAAAGCATCTCTAAGCAAAGTTTTCTATAAATTAATACAAGACAACTTAATACCTACCACTAGAACTTATACACAGACAACTCTTCCAAATCAACTTCCACGCGAGATTAAAAACATACATCGAAATATTTAATACGAATAAACCACTCGTTCACTGCTTAGACTACACCAAACTTCGTACATCTAGTAGACAGTGCTTATTTCTATTTCAAGCATGTGAAATGTGTTGAGTCTGGGGAAGATTTGCGGCGGCGAACCTCAAGCCTAACTTAGATATTTTGACTCAGAGCGCGTTTCCATCATATCGTGACGATATTTTTATCGTTGGATGACTATTACCTCGCTTGCGGACCCTGGGAAGTAGGCAGATAGTCTTGGATACGACCGGAATAGGTCTTGATTAATGATAATGACTCTCATTTCTAGCTGTTCCCATTATATCGAAAAAGTAAGACGTCCGTCGCTGCAAAATATAACGTAGACAACAGTTAATTGTGTCGTCCTATATGTAAACACCTCTATTTAAACACACAGGTCACGACATTTCAAACGACACGATGATCTGTTAACACCATATAGTGGAAACGCGCTCTCACACCTACACTAGGTTTTATTAATGCCTAGATGTCACAACTTTTATACATATCGTGCTCTATATAAATAACTCGAGACTTGAAACGAGATTGAGATTGCTGATCCATTGGTAATGTTCTTTGATATGTTTTCTACTGTGATGTGTATTGAGTTGTTTCAAAATAACTGTTTCTCGAAAGAGGGTCTTAACTTTTGGAATAGTTTCATTTATAATATACAGGCGTATATTACAATATTTTTTGATGGACGTATTTTCAGTTCTATTTAAGATTGTATGTAGCACAAAGCCAAATTGACGCAATAATGTGTACAAGTACTAACAAATACATAATTTAATTTAGTTTCTCGCACAGAATATAAAATTGTAAAATTTTATATCAGCATACAATTTTCTAAGGTTCTATAAATTAATTATTCGTAATATTTCACATCTAATCCTTGGAATATATATTTAATTCGTAATAATATAATCAAACAACATTTATTCAGCACTTTACATAATCCACGAAACATCAAAACACAAAGACCTATATTGCATAACTAACTCAATTTTGATTAAAGTCTCTTTAAATTAATATTTGTGCGAGTGCTACACACTTGCTGTGAGATAGCAATATGTCGTTATAAATTCAGATCATCCCTGAGGTTATTAACTGATAGTGACACGTTGTCAAAACTTTCACCCCCACAATCTCACAAGATCCCTTGTGCGTTTGAAAATTACCGCTTGCCGATACACGCACTGACAATGACAACTTTCGTAATGTAACTAGTTGAGTACTTGAAACTTGATTATTGTTTAAAGCGTCGTTCGCCGGAGACGTTGATGGTTTTGTGGAAGTGTTGCTGAGTTTTCTATGGATGCCGTTCACACAGGGAAATTATGTACTGACAGAAACTCCGATATGAGGTAATGGAATGTATGTGTTAGTCATTCATATTAATATTCAGCCTATGTTTATAAGCTGTCCCATTGCCTGACACGAGTCTCTTCTCACTATTAGAGAGGCTAGGCCACAGTCAAGTGGCCAAGTGAGGTTTGGTGTACTTGGCAGCCGTTCATAATTACATATGGACCGATGACTTGAGGGCTATACCATAGAACGATGAAATACTAGCACCACTATATAGATCGAGCTATGAAATGTATACCGAGGTTCAATCATGTTTTATGGGGACCAAAGATAACACGTAAATCCTTTATACCTATTGATATTTAGAGACTTTTGGGTATGCACTAAATTCCAATAAAATATACTCTAGCAGGTTTTAATAATAGCTTCTACTTAGTTAGTCTTTAATGACTTTCCAATTTTTATAATTATTTTGATGTTGAAAATGGCCTACTATAAATACGGCCCATAAACAAAAAGGTTGTTATACTATTGACGTAAAACTGCTCTAAATATAAGCCATTAGCGTTCAACCAGTAACATATAACGTGCGAGCAACCATGTTTATAATGTAAAGAAAATACATTACAATGTTACCTATGTACCTCGTTGGTCTCGCGGCATAAATGTGCGCGTGGGATTGGGAGGTCTCGGGTTCGATTCCCGGGTCGGGCAAAGTGTTATTGGGTTTTTCCGTTAGGAAATTCTCAGTAGCGGCTCAGAGTCTGGTAATGTGCCCGGTACGGCAATAGCCTCACCCCCTATTACGTGGGACCTAAAAATTCATGGCGAAATGTGGGTGTTATATCACACCTCTGCCTACCCCTTCGGGGATACAGGCGTGAGGCTATAAAAAAAAAAAAATGTTACCTAAAATACATATGATATTTTATGCTATTTAAAATTTGCAAAGGCTATTTGGCTCCAAAGTAAAAGTTTCGTAACTTTCTCTTCGGGATTTGACAGTGTCTGAAAATGTATCCGTAGCGACTGCCTTCTGAATTCCACAACCCAAAGGGATGACAATGTCATAATATAATATGTAGTTTAGACCAGTGTCCGTTTATTTAAGGGAATTGATTCCTCATAGATTTTATCACGAGTCTTTATGACAGCAGGGGCTAACAGATTTACCTTCTGTGCAATTTAGCAATAAACCAAGAGGTGACGAACGCGAATCTTGATGTTCGTACAGTCATCATAGTCACTCTCTCTCGATTATATTTAACCATTTTATTATATATCTGACAAGCCCAGAACCATGTGTGAGGCTTTAAACGACACCAGCCAACTAATGGCTTTCTGGAAAGAGCTAAGGTGGTATGAGTAGTCGGCGTCAATCAAGTCGCCAGCCAATCAAGTCGCCACTTACGCACAATGGCCCAAATAAGTGGCTAAGTGCGGAAAACCCACGACTAACTAATCTATCTGATAAAAATATGCAATACTGATTGAGTAGCCAAGTGTTCTTCGAAGTTTTAAGATGCCTCGCTCAAATATCACTTACCTACCAGCTCTCCCATGGAGTAACATTGAAAAAGATTGTTACAGTAACCGTTTGGAGTAAACTGACTATGAGAACGTTGTTTCTTACTTTGTAAAGGGAAAACACTTCACCGTAAAAATAAGGTTTACTGCTGCATTAGTGACCTAAATGAAGCGCACTTACATAATCATCCCTAGATAGTATAGCAATAAGTATAATAACCAAGAATATCAACACTCGAGATGAAGTAAAGAAATTAAATTTCAGTTTAACAACCTTGTATCATTAGACAACAATCCATTATGAAATTGCAATGTTAAATTAAAGTGAATAGAAAATTATTATTCATGCATAATGTTGCCGCAAAATCGCCTTTATAATACCCACTTTTTACTATCAATTAGGTATAATTCAAAGCACGTCTGCCTATGATAGCAGGCCCTATTACCTGATATTGTCCTATACGTTTAACGCGTATCAGCTAATCAACTAAGCCAGCATTGGATCGCATATCTACAGTACTATCAGCCAGCTAATTAGATTACGTGTCAAGTACGATCGACTTCAATTTACGGGATACTATGCATGTTATGAGTTCCTGGTATTGTTGGTTGCATATATAACTTTCAATACCTAAATGCATGGGCAGTACTATGTAGGATGGAAGTAATTTTTATATTCGACTTTCTAAAACTATATATTTTCAAAATATTAGGCTCTTATATACCTAACTTTATTAATACGGAGGTCAATAAATAGAAAAAATTGTCCAAACATCGCAGGACACAACAGGATGTTCGTAATACACACTCTATAAGATATGTAGTCTTTTTTAGCTCTTTAAAACCAATAGTACTTTTTAGACATTATTTATAGAGCAAAGCAATACTGTTTTGAATAATACTCTTTTTGTCTAAAATGGCCTAGTGATAGGTTGGAAGAGGTATTTCCTCTAAAGAACATATAGGTTTGCTACTGGTTACATTATGTGGATGAGAAGTCCTTTAAAAAAGGTGTATATGATACTCTACAAAATTTGCGCACCTACTCAGAAAATCCATACAAAGTGTTACAACGCCAATCTATAAACAAAGTAAGCAGCACTCTGCTCTTTAAATAAATATTCACACATTACGTATCCTCTACAAACTCGTAGTGAATGTCTCGAAAGTTTCCCGTAGGATATTACGTAGGTAACGTTCACATTCACAATGTATCGGGAAGCCATTGTCGTATATCATGCAACCGCGTATCTGCAGGTGCCAACTATTCTCTTGTCTAGATACCGTGTTTTACTTTGTAATATCGTAAACTTTTAAACGCCTGTTGGGTGTGTTTAAAGATTGGGGTAATTTTGTGTTGCTTTTATGTGTGTTACAGGACATATAGTAAGAAAATGAGTAGAAAGCTCCCCCGCTTTTCTCGCTAGGTTCGATTAACATACGAGATACCTTTGATCCATAAACAATAGTATATATATAGTAATAATTACATACCACTAGACATCCATGTTGACATATTCTTCTTTTAAAAAGAAGTGACGATACACGGTTTGAAATAACACCTACTTATGTTCGTTATATGGGACTATTCAATTCACATATTGTACAGTGCACATATTCATGTTTTGAACACATCTCTGCCTTATACAGAAAAGTCTAAACTTTTGATGTAGCAATATTATGAGGCCCGAATATTTTTTCGGTTTTAGGTGGTTGTTTGGCCTTAATTAAAGTAGATGGTTCTACCGGACATTTTAATGGAAGGTTTTAGGTTACAATTTACAACAGTTCAGTTCATTGCCCTCAGTGGTTAATGCTCGATTTTATCCAATTAGAATATAAACGAGTCTAAAAATATTCTTTATACTTTCATAAAGTTAAGTAACTCAATTTTTAGTTTAAAGAGTGTTTCTCTAGAAATATTATAAAATCATCATCACGCAAATTAATAATGAGATATATAGATACTTACCGACTATAATGTTTGTAGTGAAATGTACACCTAATCTTACATGCTCCGTAATTTTATTTTCAATCTGATAGTGTTTCTTTTAATGAGCTTGTAGTTTGTCCCACTTTTGGAACAAAAACCTATTTCCATTTTAAAACATTCTAGAAAGAATCCACTAGATTTTTAACATTATTAAGATTGACTGAAAACCACTTGAGAAACTCAGACATGAATATCATTTTAAGCAAAAGATCTACGTAATTTATTTTTTAACTAAGTTACGGCTGAGAAAGGATTTTCCTTAGTGGGATCCCTTGTTAAATATCGTTTAAAGTGATTGTGTCTGAAAGTGAATCAAGTGTTCATTTTCTTTGAAAATTTAATTCATGGTAATACGAGAATACTATTCAGTATAAAATAGATCTTTGTGTAACGCGTGATATAAGTTTAATATCTAATATACATGTTATTTTTAATTGAACAGTCTATCAAGATTTTTATACTTATCTACAATGGCTAAAATTTGTAATTACAAATACAATCCAATATTTAATTACATTATACATTAAAGATTAAATTTCTCCGACTTTCCAATTAACAATGACAGTTAGATATTATTTAATTTCGCGTTGCTCAAATTATTTTGCTATCGCAACAAACATTGGTATAACAAGTTAGACAGTTCAAAAGTTCTCGTATTGGCTCCCAGGGATAAGAACACTGAGTTTGACAATCTCATGATAGAATCGTCTAACTTTGTTGTAACACGATGAATTCACGTCAACTACAATGATTACTGGGCTTTCGTCGAGCGGTGCACTGTGAACTTCTTCTATAGTAATAAGTGATCGCATATTGTGAGAGGTTGCAGATTAAAAATATGTCAAGTGGTTTGGAAAAATAGAGTTATTGTACGGACCCTGATATGGAAGTTAATTTAATATCTAACATATTTGAATCACTAAATCTCAAAAATAATTATGTAGCACAGAAAAATATCACATTAATATTTTGTAATTGATTCTACAAAAAATATCACATACCTACAACGTTTTTTTGTAAATTTGGTAAAATAATATATTTACTTGATTTTTTCCTGGTAATCATAAGATATTTTTGGATTTCCTCATCTATCTTTCGAATTCATTTTCAGCCTAGTTGAACTTAGATTAAATTATTATAATATTAAATTGTAACCAAGTATTCTCGCAGCTCAGTGTCTTAGTATCACGAATAGGCGCTAAATTTTGGAAACTAAGCTAGGCACAGGCGACCCTTGGATGGATCCCGTTATTATAGAACTTTAACAGGAAATTCTGAAATAAATTGCGAGGACCTGAATTAACGAAGTTCTGTTATAATCTAACTAATATTTTTTTTAAAGTTAATCATTGAGTCTGAAATCGTTTATATAACAGTGTTACTTAAAATACTTAAATCAAATATAAAAACACTGAAGAAAATATGGATATTTCTTTTAATATTCCTATTAACCTCAACAGAAATAGATAGCCATTATAAATTCAAAGACAAAATCTCGCCGAAGTTTCAATTCGCATCATTAGACCGTCACCGCTTCATTCAGCGAATGAAAAGCTTTCTAGATGCTAATTTGGTGGGCAAACAAAAGCTAAGGCCTAATGAGGGGCCTTGCGGGTCCGTAGACAAACTTTCTTATTCAGCCGAAGGGAGGCCCCGGGCTCTTCCGCCCGGTCCATTTGCTTGTTTATCCTGGACTTAGGAACCCGATTCGATGTTGAAAGGGAAAATAATGTTGCCAAGCGCTTCACAGTTCGGTGTAAAGTTCGCGGTGTGTTTAACTCGTAAATGTTTTGTGTGTTTTGACTGAAGAATGTTTTGCTGTGTGCGTTTGTTTCCTGTATTGCTTTCTTTGTTTGTGACTTGAGTCTCGTAAAGACGTTTTGTTTAATCTGTCTTAATTTGAAGAAAACATTAACTGCCTTTTACTTATTCGTTTCTAATTAATAGGCATTCGTGCTAAATATATTTTATTGTATTAAATATTAAAGACGCTCACGAAAAAGGTGTAAACTAAAAAGGTATTCCAATTACACTCGATTTTCTTTTTATAAATTGAAACGACTAAAATTAATCAGACCTTTTCAATTAATGTCCATTACGTGACACTTCAATCTATTACTTTCGGAGGCAGTCTATATTACGTTATATAAAAAGATTTTAGACCATTATGTGAGAGATGTAAAACTCTAATCAGTTAGAAATTCGTTTCAATTTAGATCGATTATTTGTATCATCAAACACGATTTTCGCGTGTCCAGTTTAAATAACGTGTAAAGCTACAAATGGTTTTCCGATAAAAGTCAGAATACACGGAAGGAATGAGGAAAATCTTGCCCCAGGGCGGTCGGGCCGGCACGTCTTCGCATGCCTAATTTAATCCTCAGCTTATTGAAATAAAAACGACATAGGTTTTCGACAGGTGCCGCGGGCGCGGAGCCTGGCGGGGCTTGACGCGAGGGGGGGCGGGTCACAGGTGGCCCCGATGGTCGCAGCGTCGTTAAAATTTACATAAAGTCTCAATCCACGACGACGGGCGCCGCTGCCCACCCCACGTTTATGCTACATTTAGTAATTTTATGATAATTTCGAAAACCGTACCGCCACCCATCGCATTATACTAATAGAGGAATTCTCCCGAGCACGCTGCGTTACGTCGAAAAAATGCGACCGCCTTCAAAATTATAAGTTTCGGTTAATAAATCGCGTTCAGCGTGAAAAGAACATAAATTTTGAAAAATATTAATAGCAGATGTGTTGTTGAGTTGCACGGGGGACTATGGACCCCGTAACCGACGGCGACTGGCCAGTCGACTGCCACTGACTCTGAAACGCATAAATTCACTCGTTACGTTTTGTTTTTTAGATATATTTTTGATTAATGGCGCATATAATCGAAACGTTCACGCGTGGAAATTTTTAATATTTTGGAAAACTTTTTTATTCACCCTCTACTAACATCCCCACTTTGGTGTTTCGGAAATTGGGGTGTTTGAAAGCTTTAATTAACGTGTTTACCAAAACGCACACCCTCATGCACAAACAGTTTTGGAGATACGTACTTTGAACGGCGCCTCACGAATCAGATTGAATTTTACACTCGACATAATTACACATTAAATATAAGCCAATTAAGTATTATGCCTTTAATTGGACTGACTCACTTGTGTACCTATGTAATATTAGCGTGTATTGAAGCAATAACATTTTAAATTCATACATTTACATTCTAAATATGTTTACTACTAATAAGGCGTTTATTTAGTCAGAATTACATAATTATAGACAAAATACATAATATTAAGTAACATTAGGTATCAAAAGTTAATGTAAGAGTATAGATTTAGAAACAAATAAACTTAAAAACATTTGCTAAGCCAATGTCTATTAGAAACTATTACTAACCTACTCTAGTATTACATTCCACACACGGTACTATCAATTAGTAGCTGTTTATTAATTTAAGGCAACCGTAACCAGCTTAAAATACGAGAAAGTGCATGAAAGCGAAATTTTGTATACAATTATTCGCATTAAAATAAACAAAAATGATATCTGACCAAAACAGCCTGCCTAACTTATTATAATGCACAAACACAAGAGCATTTTCTACACCCTCAATCATACGGTCAGATGTAACAGAAATCCGACATGTCTGGAGAGAGACCAGCGGCTTAATGTGTTAGCCGAGGACCGAAGGTATAACACCGCCAACCTTACGCTACTTCTGTTCCATAACACAAATAACAAAAAGGCATCCGATTTTGTTCGACTCGGGCATTGTATCCAAAACCTTAATCCATCCACTGACACTTATGCCACCGTGGGGCCACAGAGGAAGTAAAATTAGGCAATATAGCTCTTAATAACAATTCACTCCCCAAGACATTTTCATTCATTCTTATCGTCGTTTGGATATAAAAAAAAATACCGTAGTTCTGAATACTGGCACATGTTATCTTACACCAAGTAGCCTAACACCTGATGAAAAGTATACTAAAAAGTGCTTTCACTTTTAATTAATTTCCTGTAATGTTTCCTTTGTTACAGTCCAACCTAACACACCTGCCACGTCATGAATACGTGCCAGGAATCGGCATGGGTGTTGCCAAGTGCCCGTACGATCCCGCCGACAACTCCACTGCTTTATGGGTGGAGAAGGGTAACCCCGGCAGTCTGCCTGCTTTGTATTCCGGCACGAATGCTGAGTTCACCAAAGCTGACACTGTCATCTTCAGAACAGATCTTCACAATCTGACAACTGGCAGACGGGAGTTTGCTTTCAAGAGGACTTTGAAATATGATTCGAAGTGGCTCGATAGTGAGTACTGATTTATTTATTTTGTAAAAGAGTATGTGTTTTACTTAACCTTGTGTGCCAAAACCAACAAGTAGTCAAAAGTGTAATAATTGCCAACACACAGAAGACATATAATCTACAATAACTCGGCTATTTGATTACCAATCTAAAGCCATGATGTATTTGTAGAGTTCTTAGACTTTCAAGTAAGATATTTGGCACCATGCCACAAAGTAAAGTTGCACCTAGGACATAATTGCTGTTCAGAAACATCTCAGTAACAAGCTAGCATAAAATAGCACAAAATGAGGGATATATCTTTGATAGAACAAGTTCCAATATAACTTGATTTTGTAAAGCTTCTTAAAGGCTTATTAATGGGGCCAGTACGTACACATTGCTAGTAGCTAGCGAACAATAATTCCCTGCCAAGCATCATATCAAAGTTTTCTAGTTGAGTGCCCACTGACCCAGTCAACCGAAACAGTAGGGTTATCAAAATTAAATCAATATCGAAATGAGCGTGACCATTGCTGCTTAATAACGAGCTGCTATCCAATAAGCTGAAAGCGGACTGGTAATCATTAGCACAAATGCTACAATTATCGAAGCTTACACGATTTACACGGAAATTGACCTGTATGCGATTAAACAATGGAAATTAAACTGTTTTCGCTCTAATGCGCGCCGATGTCTCTCGGATCTACGCGTCAGCTGCTCCCATTTAGTCCAATTATATCCGTTATACCACCCAATGTTACGTAATAAGAGTCTGATTTACAATTTGCTTAACTGAATTGTAATCCAAGTCATATTCAATATCTGGCAATTTTAAAATTAATTTACTTCAGCTGCATTTTGTTTAAGAATTTAAATTGCTAATAGATATTACGCGCTTTGGTGTTAAGTTTTACTTTAAAAACAAACAGCACGCACAGATTGAATTTAGTCTTTGTGTTTTTTTATTGTGAATAGCTTCCATGTGTCATAGTTTTCCTTAATATTATTTCTTGGCAAAACAATGTGTTCAGATTTATTCCAATAACTGGACGGGCCAAAATATCAAACGGAATTAATATTTATTAACGGCACCTTTGTAGCGAAAATGGCTTAATTGTTCTGATTTTAGTACAAAATACGTATTGGAACAATTGGGACAAACCCTTCCGCCCGTTTATTTGCAACCAGCCAAATAGAAATTAGGCCTGTGTACGTATTTAGGCAAATTTTGCCTAATTTTCGTTAATATAGTCGTGTTCATTACACTCGGCCCTTTATTGCAAACGTTTCGAATGCCACTAACAGTTAATTATTTTCGTTTAATTTTCATTTAGTAAGCCAACCCTTTTTAGTATTCATTATGTTATGAATAATTCGTTGTAACATTTTGTACTAACTTCAATGAAATTGTAATTGTTAACACAAATGTCCTTTTGAAACCGAACGAATGAATGTGATTACTTTCGAAGTTACCAATTGAAATGGAATGTTTAACCGAAGTAGGATATAAGAAATTCAAATGGTCCTTAAGAAGTCCTTCAAGATATTTTGAATTGACTATCACTTGCTAACACATTTTAACAGAGCTTACGCCTTTACGCCTTTTTGCGCAGTCTTAGTAGCAAGTATTGTTAATACAGATGTCATTCAATTTTAAAATCACTAATCCGATGGACTGACATATGTGAGAAAAGTGCCTTTACGTACATATACATGTTCCTCATCTTGTAATATTATTCTTATCTTTGATTGCACTTTATGAGCAAAAATTAATATAATTTTATTTATTTATACCATCTATTTTATTAATCTACAATTTTATATTACGTCAATATATCAATTCTAAAAACATTTCCGCGACACCATACAAATTCACATTCCCAATATTCATCAACCCCAACTTTACTGCCGCTCTTAATTATATGAACCAAAATTTATAACGGTCATAACTTTAAAGACGTGAAACCTTATTACAATTGATTCTTAAGCTGTACATTAAGCATTGTGACGTATGTTGTGGATGAATATCGAACAATGTGAATAGATATATTACTAGGAAGGCGTGCGTCCGTATTCTGTAATCCGTAACACGTGGCGTTTTCAGTATGAGACCGACAAATAAGCTCTTATTAATACTAGCAATGAACGACCCCCGTGATATAATTGTCACCCACGGATCCATCTAATATTTATTGTACATCATGGAATAACAGCAATTTGATAGTATGGCATTAACTACGATTGTGGGAACATACGCTTGCATTGCTCCGAATACACAAAATTTATATTCATAATTTACCAAATTATTATACGCCGACGTGACTATTGTAATTTTGCTTGACAACTGCGCTATTAAACTGAAATTGTAATGCTCGTTATTTTTTTAAGTTGTTCATAAGCTATTTTTCTGCCTCGTTGGTCTCGCGGCATAAATGTGGGCGTGGGATTGGAAGGTCTCGGGTTCGATTCCTGGATCGGGCAAAGTGTTATTGGGATTTTCCGTTAGGAAATTCTCAGTAGTTCGTTCGTAGTATTCGGAGTCTGGTAATGTGCCCGGTACGGCAATAGGCTCGCCCCCTATTACGTGGGACCAAAAAAATCATGGCGAAATGTGGGTGTAATATTACACCTCTGCTTACCCCTTCGGGGACACAGGCGTGAGTCAATAAATAAATAAATAAATAAGCTATTTTTAAAAGTAGGGTCGTTGCGAAGAGTTTTCTAAACTTCGACTTGCTTTAAGAAATATTGTGAACTATCTACGATTTTCCATTTTTTTGTCACCAACACCAGCTGCTGCTTTTAATCTCGCTCGAAGTCGTTAGGTTTTAGGAGAGAATTTTGAAAAGTAAAATATATAGATTAGATTCCAAGTTTATTTTTTTCATATGAATACTATGCATTTATAAGTGCTCGTATTACTGTTACATTTGTAAAAAAAAACAAAGTAAATTAAAAAAAGACGTTGCGCGCCACATGGATACATACCGGCAAAGCAAGCGTCGCGTCGCACCGTACTAGGAACTAGCACGCATCCGGGCCGCGAATCATACCCAACACATCCAGATTTGCACGCAAACTGGATGCTAGTGACAAATCCAACAAATCCGGCAGATTAGAATGCTCGTGGATAAAGGCTAACGGTTCGCTTTCAGCTAACTCGTCATCAGTTTATTTTGTGTCCAGTCAATTCGTTCAACTGTCTCGGCTGAATGACGTCGGTAGCCATGCAGTATAAGTTATAATTTGATGCTGGGCGATCGATCACACCAGAGTGTTCTTTACATGGTAAACCATTGAGTATATTGTATAACCGAACATATAAGCATTTTTTCGCAAACCAGTGATTCATTCGTTTTTTGTGTTACCTAATATGATACTGGGAATACCTATCGTTCCTTTCAAATGACATTAGAACTTAGATGTAATGCGCAACAGGGCATGCATCTTAACAGTGAGCACAGAGAACGTGTCTCAATGCGATCCTTACGAACAGTCATAATTGATGAAATGAGATACTCATGAACATTATTTATCTTTTATAAGCGTCACACTAAAACCTAAGAAATGAAAAGACTGACTTCTGAGCTTAACACAGAGGGCTTATAAGAAACACCCATAAAGCTGCATATCTATAAATTAGTAACCTATTTTATTTTCTTTTAGAACCAAACTTCGTCGGCTCCTTCGACGTGGGTGAATACGTACTATTCTTCTTCCGTGAGACGGCTGTGGAGTACATCAACTGCGGTAAAGCGGTCTATTCCCGAGTCGCCCGGGTGTGCAAGAGGGACACGGGGGGCAAGAACATTCTGAGCCAGAATTGGGCCACTTACCTGAAGGCACGGCTTAATTGCAGCATACCTGGAGAGTTTCCTTTCTACTTCAATGAGATCCGTAAGTAAATTTTACATAAATATACCGTAAGAGCAGAGGCATCTATCTGATATTTACCTATGTAACTTTTTAGACAATTTAATGGTAAAATTTATAATCTGAAAGGCTTTGCTTCTTGCAACTCGTGTTATGGTTTTGTATCAAGGGCATTTACTGTATAGATCTTGACTTTAAAAATGCATACAAGTGGTTTACAATTATTAATAATTGACTTCATCTTTTAATTGCGTTAACGTTTAAGATTCTGTCCATCTACCCTTCTATTTATAACTTTTATTGCGTTGAGGTTGAAGGCTCTGTTCATCTGCCATTCCACCTAATTGTCAGTCGGAGGGACGGACAGCCAAAAAAGTGATCCTATAATGGTTCTGTTTTAACTTTTGGGTTCCAATACGTAACCCTAAAATAAAAAGAATCCATTCTCCACAAGAACTGAGAACTCCTTTTTATACATCGTTTAGAAATTCGATTTCAGCTATTAATATTTTTAGACAATCTTCACATTATTGTAGTATTAATGTGATTTTAAAATCAATCAATGTTTAAGTGTGAATAACTTTATCACTCGAAGAGAGCCATCACATTTCATGTAACCGTTTCTTACCTCGAAAGCACGCAAATATTGACATTGTCAGGCAAACATTTCAAGCTCCAAATTCTAAAGTGCATAGTGGGATTTTACGAGAGAAGAGTCTAGCCGATTGCGCTGTGCACTTGGTATAAGGTCCTCTCAGACTGTGTTCATATAATATTAATTCGTCGGGGTTGAAGCGCTCGGCGTTTCTCGGTACGTTTTTCACGCCGCCCCGCTACCAGGCCTGCATAACTCATGAGGATGTAATAGGTACTCAAGTGTTCAGTATTTACTCTAGGTGTGTTATTTACTTGTCAGTTCGAGCGCAATTAGGTTCGCGCCGGCTGATCGGTTGCTTGGGAATTGGATTTGTATGTAGTGGAAAATTGGGAACAGTTTTAAGTCACTTTATATCATATCTGAACTAATAATATACGAACACGTGAAATATTAGTGATCTTTTAAAATTATCTCCTATTTAATGCACTGACATAGGTACATAAAATAAAATTATGTGGAGCTTAACTCAGAATTGTTGATGCAATTGAACGTACATATATGAACATAAATAACAATGTTCATTTAATAATGGAACAATGTGTATTTATTTGGACAATGTACATTATTTATTGTAAAAGCATTAGCTTTGTTTGAGAAATAATTTAGCCACGTCAATGTTATGTAAAATATTGGATTCATTGTTTTAGTACATTAAGAACATTTTGATTGTTACCGCTTGTAATATATATAAAATAAACATGGAAACATTTTGATTAATTAATTTAATTGTACAAAGTTAAGCGAGTTACTGTAATTGCACCAACTAGTTAAGTTGTGCAACTTTAAATGCGATGTAAAGTTGGGCGGCTACTATTATAACAATTTGATACTCAAGTTCGTTCGGTTTGGATGAATAAGGAGACCGAACAATTCGAAACAAATTGTAACTAGCTATCACTTTAAGTAGCAGGTATTCCGAGATTGCACCAAACATGGAAACAATAATATATATAATAGCCAATTATTTTTTGTACAGAATAAAAATATTAGAATTACGTGTACAATTTGAATACCATTTAAAGTTACCTATCGCCTTTCAAAACTTTTGAAAGAAACTTTATCTTAATTAGATATTTCATTTTAAACGTTTCTTTAATTAAATATTTTATATTTTTCTTAATATACATATGAGATTCTAATATTCAAATGCAATGGGTCTCAAATATAGCAATATTCTCGATTGATTTGCCGTTCAGAAATGTTTCATTTTTTAATTCCACATGTCAGAAAGAAGTTCCAATTAGCGCTCCTTTAGGATACGTATCCAACAGATCTGGTGCATAGCAGCTCGTTTAAATAAACTCGTGATATGTGTAGATAAATAAACATTCACATATCTTCAAGCTTTCTGGCAAATCTCACATGGCAGAGAGCTCTCATTCAGACTTTCTCCCTATTGCCAAGTCTTTTTTGTTTTACGTGTGAGTCTGTGGCCAAGTCTAGTGTTGGAGTTTTAGGGCCACCCAAAGGTCTCCGTCATGTTCTAAAGATTCTTATCCTGAGACGGGTACCTCATAACAATCGCTCAGTGTGCGAGAACTCTAAAGTCAGATTAAATATCGTGAAAGCGTTTGATACTGTTTACCTACCACCCTCCAATAGTTTAATGTCTCATTGAAATTCAAATTACTTTTATGCCTCTTTGATATCTAACACCTGAGCAGATATTAAGTTTTATTTAAGTACTTTTGAATGCAAATAGCAAAGTTCAATATTGAATTTAAACATGCGAATTAAAGCAAAAACGAAAATTTATGTTATATTTAAAGAAAATAGATCAATGAAACATATTTTAAACTTTCTACCTAAATTCAATGCCATATTTGCATAATATGTTTATAAATGTATTAAAGTTAATGTAAATATGTACCTAAGTTTAGTTATTATACTTAAGTTTATAATGTAAGTGTATTTAAGTTAGTTATTATATTTATGTTTATAAACTTTAAAATGTACATATATTCTCAATTAATAATATGAATTTTATTAATTGATTGACATGACGAAATGTGGGTGTAATATTGCACCTATGCCTACCCCTTCGGGAATATAAGTGTGAGACTGAAAAAAGTTATATTTTAAAAATCATACATGACATGAACTAGTTCAGTACTTTCGGATACACCTTGCAGTCTTGTTTTAGAGTAAATTTTCTGTTTCCAAAAACAATTTAAAAATAACGCTGTTTATAATTGACAATCTTTGGCCAGAAAGTAGAAGGGTTTCTTCTACATTCTGGCTTTAAAAGCCTTCTAGCGCGTCCAAAAACATGCCCAAAGCTCAGTTTCTTTTATTGTTCCACGCCAAAATATAAAATAAACCTTTTCTGTAGTTAGTAACGAACGAATACAAGCAGTTTACAATGAAATGTTTTTTTTTCCAACAGAGAGTATCTACAAAGTACCAGGCGACGACAGCCGGTTCTACGGCGTCTTCACCACAGCCTCCACCGGGCTGATGGGCTCAGCCATCTGCACATTCACTATCAGTGACATTCAGAAGGCTTTCGAGGGCAAGTTCAAGGAACAGGCGTCTTCCAGCTCCGCTTGGTTGCCAGTTATCACGAGTAAAGTGCCAGAGCCGAGGCCGGGGAAATGCGTCAATGATACCGCGTCTCTTCCAGACACGGTCCTCAACTTTATAAGGTATGTAACTGTAACTCAATAATGTCTTATTCTCTTCCTTTTTCATATTTCTTTGTTTTAAAGACGCTCTCGCACTAATACATCCTGTATCGCGCGGAACTTTAAAATATTCAAGTGTTGTCTCGTGTGGGAATTGAATCCAAGGCACCCGGCGCAGTGCGAATCGCCATGGCGACTACTTAAACTACTAGGCTATTCGTGCAGTCTAATGATCATTTTTTTCTTCTTTTTTGTTCGTGCGGTGACGGATTAAGAATACGGAATTTCACTACCCCATATCATCCCATGGGTGTCGTAAGAGCCGACAGAGGGAGCATATTATGCAGAGAACAGCACTGTAAGAGAAGGAAAACTTGATACAAACCCTATACCAACCCGTTTGGCCAGCGTGGTATAGTAGGCCAATACCTCCTTTCAAAGGAGAGGCCTAGTCCAGCAGTGGACTGTTAAAGGCTGATGATGAATGATCTTTTTAATCCCATGTTTGATGGTTTCAAAATTGTGTAGGATTTCACTGTTAATGTGAGTGTCATAATAGTATAGTGTGTAATGCAGCTTGATGTTATCATGTACAAAGCCATATTAATCGTGTCATGCATTGTGAATGTAATAATATAAGTAATGAAATTAACAAATAACAATTTCGCGCACACCCAATCATTTTTAAATCGATGTCCTTTAACGGTATCATCAGCGGTTTGGATTTCACAGTATTAATTAATGCAAGTAAATTATTGCCGAATTTAGCCGACCAACCTAGTGGCGTGCCATTTGAGAGGCCTATATCCAGCAGTGGACTACGGCAAGCTTATGATGATGAACCTAAATATATTCTGACTTGATTATCTTCTAACTATAAATCAAAAAGTTCTGGTTCTTGCTTATCGAAATTTCCAACGCCTTGTGAACGAATTGTTCAGCCTTACATTGAAAAAAAAAAACATCCTTCACGTAACACCGAATTAATTTATTTTCAAAACGAGCGAGACGCTCCGGATACGCAAAAAGAACAAAAGGCGAGACTGTCGTTATTGTAACAAGCGCGCCGGACGTAAACAAAGTAGAAAATCGTCACTTAAAAACGCGAAACACGATCCTGCCGCTGACGAGGTCTCTAGCGATTCCAGAATTCCACGCTCATTGAAATCCACAGGCACTTTTATCTGCGACACGTCCTGTTAATTATCCGACGCTCTCACCCCGAGAGCGTTCAATTATTTTTTTTCCCCGCTTTTCCATGATCCTCATGTGGAAACGTTGAGATTTTAACACTTCACCTGAACCAGTCTGCTGAAAATAGTATAAATTTTTTATTCATAACGAGAGAGCAGATTTTAATTAAATGAATGGTATTTTGTTGACGTCGATGCAAACACTTGTATTGTGCGACTAGCGGCGACGACATTATCGTCGCAGCGATTGTCGTGCGTCGGTGCGACCTCATTGTTATCAACGCGCTGTTATGTTTCCGGTGTTATGTTCATGTTACGTCCCTTGTAACAGACGCCTTATATATTAGAGGCACTGCACACATTTGTTTATTTTTCTTGTTTTTCGTGGAATAACTAACGATCTATCTGATGTTAGCTCTTCAGAAGTCAGATTGAAAACCGAAATACCGTAGGCACAGAATAAAAATGATGCATGTGAATAAAAATAATAACCAGTGAATTGTCAGTAAACACTATACGAACTAAAGAAGGAATATTTTGTTACATCGTATCTGTAATTATTTGTAAAAATTGTTGTGTGAAATAATTAAGACCCTTATAATTTTAGGAAAGTGCGAAATCCAAATCCCACATCTCAAGTTTTACACATGGTTTATCTCTCTGAAAATTTAACTTTAAAATTATTCCCTTTGTCAAAACACTACATTTTTTGATAAATACATACACATACATACATAGACTCACGCCTGTTTCCCCGAAGGGGTAGGCAGAGGCATATTAAACGCCCACTTTTCGCCAGTGTTTTGATCCCACGTAATAGGTGGCGAGCCTATTGCCGCTTTTGGGACATTTTGTTTGCCAAAGCCTCGTCCGTTGATCGGCAGGTGCACCACTTGCAGGTGAGGTTGGCTTGGGACCCTAAGTTCTTGGTGGGAACCCTATGCACCCTTATTTTGTTTTTGTTTTTTTTTTTTTTTTTGATAAATAATTACAGTAAGATGACACAAAACAAATCACACGAGAATAAATCTCGTTATCCTCCTTATGATGGTTAAAAAAATTGTTTTATTTGTTAATCTGATTTTCTGCACGCATATTAAAAAAGAGAACGCTGCAAATGCAAATTTAAAAGATAGAACAGAATATATTTTATTTTATTGTGATACTAATAAAAACGAAATTGGTTTGAATTAAGAATTACAGATAAGCCTTCTTCAAAATATCGTTACATTCAATTATCGTCGATATGGACGACAGAACTGCGCGAAAAAAGTTTGTTAGCACGCTATATAACCATAGTCTAGCTACAGCACACTAAATCACGTTGATGGCATTCCTTCACGAACCAATCACCGTTAAAAACTCTGTGAACAAATGTTTAATACTGTTTTACGATCTAAATCGCTAACATTTGTAATAAATGCTGTCTAGCTTGTTCACTTTATGACGTAAATTAACACATTAAATCTCAAAGCCTTTTTTAATTTTCTGTTAGCATAGCAATATAATAGGCACCTGATCCTCAGTACCTAATTTAATTATAACAAAGTAGTGAATTACTTGAATTTAAATAAAACCAGATTCTGAATAAATTTAATTTTGAAAGCTGTCTGTAGACATTGTTATAGGCATTAGCAAATGAAATTACTAAATTTTATTTGCGCTTACTAGAATATTAAAATATATTTATCACAATTTACGTACTGTGTTTTGATTAATAGTAAGTAATATTTATTCTTGTTTGAATTGCTCGAGTTTATTTTTTATAAATTATAAACTTATGTGTAATTTATCGTCGTTTTGATTAATTTTAAAATCACAATACGGCATAGGAGGACACAAATAGACTTATACCGTATTGTTTCGTTTACATCTATTTGAAGATTTGACTTTTTGACAGAAATTGCAAAAACTTCAGTCATTTTTTAATCAGCAATGGGAACTATATTGACACCACAAACACATGTTTCCTTATACATTTTGACTACACGTATGGCAAAATAGTTTAAGCGGTCGCCTCACACCGTTAAGAGCTGTATCGAGTATTATAGAGTCGCTCGCCAAACGTCTCAGCACTTTGTGTGATCCACAATTAGTAATAATTGTTTTGAACATGGGTGCACGTTGTTGATTGAATGTTTATGAAGTCCTTAGTGGCACAGGATATAATATTTCTAGTGTTGTCCGAGATAAGAAAAAGTTTTAGAATATAGGAGATAAGAACACATTATTATGAGTATATTTAACTGCTATCTGGTTATATTCCAAGCTCTGCTTTGTTTGGTATAAGATTACCGTGTGTAAGTTGTCCTAGAATGTTATTAGATACAATATAATTAACAAGTAACTTTAGCTTATACTAGGCATGCCTTTTGAGTTGAAAGTATTTGGATTAATGCTATTGTTTAGTCACAGCGTCGATTGGAATCTGTCAGGTTACGTACGAAAATGAATCTTTCTAAGGAATATGTTCGTGCAATAATTTTCTACAACTTTAGAAGAGGCCTGACACGGCTTCAGTGTTTTGAAGAGCTAACATCTGTGTTCAGTGATGAAGCCCTTTTTCTGCGGACTGTCGAACGCTGGTAGTTACAATTCCAGCGTGGACGTACTAGTGTTAGTGACAAATCTCGCGAAGGACGCCCAAAACCCGCTTCACTGAAGATATCATCATTGCTGTGAGACAACAAATTCTCGAAGACCAAATCAAAGTCAAAATCATTTATTCATCTAGGCCACAAAGTGACGCTTATGAACGTCAAAATTTAAGTTAATTACTTAATGATTCTACATTTACTGCCACGTTCGCAATGCAATAGGTAGAACCAAGAGAAAGAACGGGCAATAAAACTCATGGCCACTCTTTTCAAACAAATAATAATGGTTGTACATTTTATTTTTGTAAGGAGCTACAACTACACATTGTAGACATCTTCTAGTAAAATTTTTAGTAACTATTGATATCATATTCAAGCAGTAAATGATGTTCATATGGTAAGCTTCCCAAAGTAAATATGGTGAAACAGGAGCATCCACTTACGTCTTTTTTTAATGTAGGCAACTCACGAACATGGTCAGAACTATGGTGGAAGTGAATGAAGCAGAAAGTAACGGTATATGAAACCAAAGCAATTGACAACCTATTACTTAGCCCATGACCACGAGTTGCCCACATTTTACAAATCCGCAAAGTTATAATGAAAGTGTGGAACATGAATGCAAAATATAGTATGAAATGAGAATATCGTAATTAACTACACTATAAAATAAAACTACTAATTATTGACCTAGTCAAAAGCGAACAACTACTTCCAAGCGCACCTGTCATCAAAATAATCCTTCAAACTGTAATATGCCTTATTTATAAGATTATTTTTAACTTCTGCCTGAAACGAACATAACGGCAAGTCTAAAATATGAGTTGGTATTTTATTGTATATGCGAATACTGAGCCCAATAAAAGAGCTATGCGTTTTGTGCGGACGATAATACGGAACACTTAATTAATGTCTATTTCTAGTATTGATATTGTGTATGTCACGTGTGTCATGTTCATTTTATAAGAATTTATATTTAGTCTTACATGCATAACACTGGCATAAATATATTGTGACGCTACAGAAAGAATACCAAGCTTTAAATTTTCTTTGAGTGAGACTCTTGTCTTTAACTGGTAAACGGCCCTAACTGCCCGTTTCTGCAATATAAAAATATATTCGATATCAGCAGCTCTACCCCATAACAATATGCTATATGACATAACACTATGAAAATAACTAAAATAAACCAATCTAGCTGTATCGACATCGGTCAACCTACGAACCTTCTTAACGGCATAAGCAGCTGAGCTAAGTTTCCATGAGCGATAGGTAACATGCGCACCGCATTGTAACTTCGAATCAAGTGTTAACCCTAGAAATAATGTGGATTCAGTTGTTTCGAGTACACCGTCATTTAAAACTATGTTAGGACCAAGGTTTCTGACATTAGGCAGAGCAAACTTAACACATTTTGTTTTTTTGGCGTTCAGTACTAGATTGTTTACATTAAACCATTCAGTCACTTGATCGTCATGTGACGTATCGAGATATAGAGGCTCTGTTAGGCATCTCAGGGACAACTATTCAGAAGACCTTGCATGAAGCGCTTGGTGTGAGAAAGCTAGTTTGCCGTTGAATACCGCATCTGCTTTCCGACGATGACAAGGCGGACACCAACTGATGCGGTCAGATGGTGTAAGAAAACTCTGCAAAGGTTCAACCGAGGAGAGTCAAATCACGTCTACGACATTATCAGTGGTGACGAATCTTGGATCTATGCCTACATACGATCCTGATTCCAAACAACAATCTACAATCTGGGTCTTTCAAGACGAGCCAAAGCCGACTAAAGTTGTTCGTTCTCGAAGCACTTTAAAGAAGATGGTGGCCACGTTCGTTGGAAAAACCGGCCATGTTGCGACTATTGGACTTGAAAATTCTAGAACGGTTAACAGTGGTATACCACAGTTTGTTTACCACAAGTCATAGCCGAACTTCAAAAATCTAACTCAAAGCGACGCATCATCCTGCACCACGACAACGCAAGCTCACACAGCGCTCGTCAAACGATTGAGTATTTGAAGCAGGAAAAAGTAGAAATTCTTGACCATCCTCCATACAGTTCTGACCAAAGCCCTTACGATTTCTTTACATACAGGGTGTAAAAAGACCCTTAACGAAAACTGAAAACCCATGTTGTACCAATCACTATGAACATTTTTTACTTCGGCACCATACCTGGGAAATTACTGGTTCAGGAAATATTGAGGCTCAAAGTTAGTATGGAATTTTTCTAATTAGGTACAAAATCGATGCATTTACCCCGCCAATATGTTCTTTACATGCCCTATAACCACATGGATAAGTGGGTATTTCGAGCATTGCTTTTAATTGTGGTTTAAAAAATTTGATAACTCAAAAAAAAAGTTTCGCAGGTATTATTTTTGGTTAGTATGACTTGGCATGATGTCCACAACGAGTAGACTTTGGCTTGGTGATGGGTCTTGTGATACCCTGTATATATTACTTACATATACAAGAAAAGTCTTTGTGGTCAAAGGTTCCAGTCCGGTGAAGAAGTAGGTATTCGACGCTTTCAAGTCAGCCATTTAGAACACCGCTATTTTAGAGTGGAATAAATATTATAATAAATGGTTTGAGCGAATGGAAAAGTGTTTTAAGCTACGTGGATATATATATGAATACTTTGAAAAACAATAAAAAGTACTATAAGGTTCTAGTTGTGTGTTTTTCTTCAAACGACAAAACTTAAAAGGCATGCCTCTGTCAAATCTGTTTCAAATATTAAGTGGATCCTAGGCTCCAAGACAAAAGTCTTGGATGCAACCGCGAAAACGCTAGGACGATGATGACTATTTTCTTACTTACGTATTATTTTTCTCAACAGATCTCACCCGTTAATGGACAGCGCGGTGTCTCACGAGAACGAAAAGCCGATATATTACAAACGTGACCTGTTCTTCACGAGGCTGGTGGTCGACAGAGTCAAGGTGGATATGATGGGCCACCCGCTTGACTACACCGTGTATTACGCTGGCACAAGTAAGTGTGAATATGGCATATCCTATCTACTAATATAAGCGTGAACATTTTTGTTAATCGATGTGTATTTACCACAACGGACGGACGGATATTTGTTACTCTTTAATGAAAAACAACGTAAGAGATTTTGATCACAACATATAGACATATGTCGCGATGGCTGAAGCCCACGCGGGAGGAATCGAGTTCTTAATATTTGTATGCTTGTCCCTCTGATACGTCCGATACGTATAAAGTCTGAAAATTCGTATGAGATATTTGAATTTTCAGACTGGCATAAAGACGTAAACTGCTGATCACAGGCTTCCCTCAAGGCTTTCCACTCAGACTGATCTTGAGCCACCCACATCCAACCGCGTACCGCAATCCCACATCCAACCGCGTACCGCAATCCCACTGAGATCGTCGCTCACATTGCGGGGGCCTACCCTTGCTGCATTGTCCAGTATTGAGACTTATTTGCACAAAATACAAAGAAAGTTGTAAATGAAATTAGAATGAAGGTATTTTATTGTTATGAATTTTCGTGCATAATATTCAAAAAAATCTTGCCCCAATAAAATATCACGTTTCAAAGCTCTAGTACATCTGTTTAACAAAGACAATGATAAAACTTAATACTCACAATCTTAGCAAAAGAGAGCAGTGTTCTAAGAATAGTTCTAAAGTATATCAAGTATTAAATATTCTCATAATAAGTTGTAAAATACTGATAATTTTTGAAAAGTCTTTGTGACTTGTAACTTTAATTACTCAACTGATAAAATAAGGCACTATAAAAGAGGTGTTACTTACTATTAAAATATAGAATAAAACCTATTTTTAGTTCAATAGTTGAATGAAAGATAATAAAACATACATTATATTAACATTTACATACAGCAGCCATCCATTAATAGAATGACCAATTGTCGGAGAATGCATTTATAGACACGTCATGTTTCATACGTACGCTAACAAAGGGTAATGGCAGCATTTTGGTCCTAAAAAGCACAAAATAAACAGTCCACGTCCGATGCTTGAAACAATTAGCGAATACCGAAACGCAAAGCAACACTCCGAACAATCAGTGTACGAATACGAGAGGACATAAAATTTCATAAAAGCTCGCGAATTAAAAAATGCTTTCCCACTGGGAAATTAAAAAGTGGTGGGAGTGAAAGTGGCACAAAGGCCATAATTCGTCTCGCCCCTGACGGCTGGACACCGAGTCCGTCTGGATGCCATCGGTGTTACCTACTCCACATGCAACTATGAAACACCGGATTTAGATCAAAACATGAAAAACCGATTATACGTTCATTGTTTGTAGCAAAATGGCGTGCGAAAACTCTATAGTTTTAAGCGCTTTTGGTACTTCAATTTTATTGACTCCTAAAAAGCTCGCGCTAAAGCTTGTAAATCCGATGTCTATATATGATTCTATCTATAACAGGTTAACGCTTGTTTTTGTTTAAACACATTCAGATTGAAGTTAATATGTCTTCATAAACATAACAGAAATAATATTCACACGCATTTTCCGAGCCTCTTTTGCCGACTTATCACTTTGTTTTCGCCAACAACAATTAAGTCGGTAATAGGCATTACGTATTCAGCATAATGTATTTCAACATTTAATACGTCTACATTTTCGTAGCGTATGCTACGTCGTAGCGCAGGACGGTATATCTACGCGGTTGAGTGTAGACCACAGAGAGTCAACGTCACATTTTCATTGCCGCATAAATTCGGCCTGCCGTCGTCGCCATTCTAAACAACGTTTCCAAGTGGTAATTTTGCCTATGTTGTTGCAATTTTCACCAATTTTCCTCGAAATCGTTGTCGACCGAAACGCCCTGCCGAGTGGATTAAACTCACGTAGATATCTAACGAAGGGGGGTTCGTTTACGGAACAACTTTTACGAAAGGAGAAGCTACGTTTGAGTTGGCGTTTGAAATGCTTGTGTGCAGAATATTAAATTGTTTAAACGGTACCTTTGACGCACCCCCTTGTATAGCCACGTACTATAATAATTACTCTAACTTAATCTACACACTACAACTTTGTGCCACAACTGAAGACAAGCTTAGTGCTAGTAATAACGGTCTTTGATTACACAACTCGAAGTGAATAACCATACTGTTAAAGCGCAGCCCTGTTGCATAATGGGCTACAATATTTTATAAAGGTGTATATTCGGAACCGCAAAGGAAGGGGTAGCGTCCGAAAATCCGTAGCGCTCTTAGTTCACTATTATTTACACTCGAGCGCAAAATAAGTTGCACGAAATACCGTCACAAAGAGCCCGAGGCGTCCCGTGAAAAAGGACAGTTTACTCTTTCAATAAAGAGTGCGCTCGTGCGCTGGTGTCTACCGCGGCAATATTGCCCGCCGCTTACTCAGTTTTGAGTGCTTACCGCGTTATAATATGCATTAAACTGCAGTGACAGAAAGTTGTAGCGCGCGCGGCCTGAGGTGCTAGCAGACAATGAGAAATGAGCGTATGATGCTCCCGCAATGCGGGCCCCACGTCTCCTCATCCCATTTGTTTTATCACGCCTAAATCACTGTTGCCAGACAAGTTTTGAGCGCCCGCCGAGGTTGATAAAAGTTTGACAGCGACTGTCGTGTACACACCCAGAGATCGTGTTTGTCAATGAAAGGGAACGGAGGTATCAAAGACGTTAAGAGTATTTAGAAGTTAACGAAGTTAATTAAATTAACCGAGTTAGATGTCGACGCCGCGACTCTTTAGTATCAAGGGCGCCTTTGTAAACAAACGAACATATTAATGTTAACGTATCGCATGAGTACAGACTGTGTTAACAACTCGAAACGTAATTACGACGCGTTTGTTCTAAAGTACAAAAGAAAATGTTGTCAGTTCGGATCATAGAAAAGTTGTTACGAAAAATTGGTATATGGGCAATCAAATTGGTTGGTAAGGGCTACGCTTTGACGTCATCTGGCGTGGTCGAGCGGCGCTATTAAAAACGATTTAAAATTCACAGAAGGCTTAACTGCCGAATCGCCGCTGGAACATCACAGCAATTTGATGACGTAATTATGTAAGCTCAAAGTCGCCGCCCTTTGATGCACCGATAGATATTCAGATTTGCAAATTCTGCGTAGGCAGTAAGAACTTTCAACTTACTGGGAACTAGATAAGAATCAATATGGATAATTAAATCAAATTTTTGTAAATTCGTTTCTAAACCTAGAGTAAAATCATCAGTTTAATTCTTTTAATTTAAGCAAATCAAAGTTTTATAGCGACAGAAGTTTTCTGCTACTTACAAGGAAAAAGAACAACGATACTAAGCAATTGTTTCGTAACATAGTTAGTACAAGTTATACTGTCAAGTGATGTTTTTATCTAGCATCTCGCTGATTCCTTGCACTTTATTTTATATAGGATGTTTTCTTTTTTTGTATTAGTGTCATGATTATATAGGTCATCGCAAAGAATACTTAACAGCCTTGTGAGTAACCTAATATCACATCAAAGTTATACCGATCGTAACAACTCTATTTACCCATCTAAAATAACGTCAGCAATAACTTATAAAATAACTTACCTTGCATAAAATGTAGCGATACTAGCGTATATCGCTGTTATAAGTATCGGAAAGCCATTTGCCTAAGTGCATGAAGTCCAAGTTTTGCCATAAACATGAAATGCGGTCCATGCAAAATGATATGTTAAGGTGTAGGTGAGGTATAGCGAGCGAGGGTTTATGCGCAAGTTGGCGTTCTGGCCGCAATCGCGAGGAGTTAGTGTATCATCGCGCTAGTACGTACATCCCCAACGTAGCATAGCTCTGTGCCTCATCGACGTGCATTGCCCACAGGACGAAAATGAACAATATTTATTGCCAAGTTGCGGTACGATATGCCGGAACGGAATTTCCGAAGTAATTTATAGTTCGAAACACCTTGCCGTCGTTGCTTCGTTCCGAACTCGTGCCATGGTTCAATTTTGATTTCACGTCGAACATGGAGAAAATTCTTTAAATAGTTCTGAATCACTACCAACTACGCGCGTGGTTTATTTATTATTTACCAATGGAAATGTTTAAAATTGTCACTCCGTGTCACACGAAAGACGTGGGACTGTTCAAATTGGAAATACATTAATTATTCCATTACGAAATTATCCCAACAAGGGAAAAATTCAATCCAGATTCGTCGCACCACAATCGAGGACCATTTATAAAACGATCGCGCCTTCACACAAACACAAAGCAATTAGTTATACCTATAATTAGCATTCGGATCGCGTTCAACGGGAATAAACATTGATTTTTTATTCCCCCAAAACTGGAGGGAGGCCGCGGTCCCGGACGAGATTGGGAATACTAATGTGTTCACTTTTGAACGGTTATTCGCGCCCCGCTAACGGCACCCAACGTTTTTTGCATAAAACATCTCATCAAAGGATTGCTTAGGTCCCGCAGTATATTGAATATCAAAAGGTGCACAAACGAGAAAGTTTCAGAGGTGGGACCGGTCGCGGCATCCCTAATATCGACCACCGTGAAAGCCTTCTTAAAAAATATACCTTTGGAACGTGTTCAGAATAATCGTCTGTTCAAAGGCTAAGTATGTTTATCGCATGAATCAAAATTTATGTGACGATATAAAGTTTAAAACTTTAGACTAAATCAAAATTGCCTAAAGTTGCAATTTATATTACTTATTCAGAGGATAGTGGCTTTATAAAAGTCGTTTCCATCTCACTTTAGTGAGCAGCTAGAAATCTATAGCTGTGTTATGAATCATGAAAATAAAAACGTAAATCACGCACTCACTTCATTTTATCGAACGCGCTTGTAAAGGGCTTCACTACAACAGTGAAACAACCACTTTTCAGTATACAATTAGTGTTATTGAAACTTTATGGGCCAATGACGCCCTCTAACTACTTGAGAAAGTAATTATTCATATCGATTCCGAGTACAAATCAGGTCAAAGGATTATTTACCATAAAAAATTGTGCTACGTATCTCGTAAAAGTCAAAGAGAGCTTGTAGGCAAAAGTTAAAAACCCACGTTTTCCGATTTACGACACCTATAAAATACATATTGCGATTCGTGATAAAAGTCCTTACTGAATTCGTTCATACCGCCAATCGCAGAATTTATCTGGTCTGTCTATGAAATATATTTTGGCGATCTTTGCGGCCACCAATACCAAGAGTGAACATGGTTCATATCAATATTTCAGCACTTAGAAAATGTTCAGGAATATTATAAAATAAATTTACCTTAATAAATGTTGTACTACAACCTAAGACGAAATCTATAACGGAATACTTAATGCTATACTATCAACCAATAATGCAACAATATTATAATTTAAAATCCAACAAATGAATAATACTACTTCATATTCTGACCTAGATATAGCTGAATAGAGAACAATATGGTTAAATAGAAGAAAAAGTAGGCGAAAATTATACGAGCATTAATAAAATGCTGTACAATATTTAGCAGCAGCAATACAGTAAGCAACATTCCCCTCAGAATTTACAATACACCCTAAAATATTATACAGTAAATTTAGTTACAGGTGCTGTAATGTATAAAATACAAAAGGTAAAAATGTCACGGTGCAAACGCCGAGATGAGGGGAACCCGGCCGATCTCTAACTGGCAAATCTATACGTTAAACGCGGACTTTTTTATGAAAAGCAATAAAGATGTTAGAGCTACTTTGTGTTTGGGAATTTATACCACTTGGAGGAATAAAACTTATATTGTTCGGGGATCGCAAAAAGTTTTCACTTAGGCCTGTCGAAGCGAAATCTTTATTGAATTGCGGGATTATTTCTTTTGAGTGGTCGGGTGCCGTGATCGGTCACAAGGAAAATAATATGAAACGATAATTAAAGAGTTGACGTACCTCGGATTACTTCGCGAGGCTGCATGCAAGTGGAATTATAAGAAGTGTGTTGATTAATATACGTTCCTTTTTAAATGTTTTCTTCCAAAATGGCTGCTAAGTGAATATTTGATCGTTCGATCGATGTTGGTCTTAGAGTCAATACTCTCAATATAAACAAAATATCCCAAATGTAAACCAGTTAAGTTTACTATTTAAACAATTTTTACTAGCGGAGAAACAAGCTCAAGCGAAACCATTTTCATGTTGATCATCCATGTTACCAATGGTTTTCTACAACAATAAACATAGTATGAGTGCACCTCATGAAATACACGTTTTTTTGTACTGCTTATAGTGTATATAATTATTAAATGTTAGTAATTTAGATCGCAATGATTTCGTAGCTTTATAAGTTTCACGCCAGTAAAGAAAAAAAGGTTAGCTAAGCCAATATTTCACCCATGTAGTATCTGTCTCCACAATAAATTGTTTAATTTGTCTATTTGACATACGTGGGGCGTGTAGGTGACTACGCATCGGTAGTTTTCTTTTGACATTTCAGACAAGATTTCCTTGTTTGCCATTTTCCGTAGATGTTTCCTTATGAAATTCGTTATTGTTTAGGAGAGGGTGGTCTACGGGGAACCGACCCGTCCGTCCACGTCCAATGTGGGATTGTTTAATTATTTTGCTCGGGCCGACCGTGATCGGAATTAATCACTAGAAGTAAATATATTTGTAGGCCACAACGCCGGTACTGGTACCCTGCATATGTATATATATATACATTATATACAATACACGTAGGTTTTATCGATTATATTAAGCCGGATAATTCTCCTAATTCGTCTCATCCATTTCCTTCTTACATCAACTAATATTTACTTACGAATACTATCTTATGGATATCTAAAATCTTGATGGGTAAATTGCATAGTGACTATGACTGGAAAATAAAATTACTACGCTTGTATTGGTTTCAAATTAAAAATGAATTACTGGTTCATTAAACGAATGACAGTGTGAACGCTATCCGTTTCATATTAGCACAGTTTTTAGTTCGTTTGACCATTGAGGTTGTTTGATAATTGAGGTTTTCCTAACATTATTCTAAGAAGCAAGATTTCATTATTATGTCTAATAGACAGCAGTAGAACGCTTCACTATTTTATAAACAAGGAAAAGCACATCAAGCTACGTCTTTACCAAACAACTTTACTGAAATACACTTGCGATACTAAAACCTAATATCCATCTAACCCAATATCTGTACTTCAATTTCTGAACTTGCTTAAAGTGTTCACCGAAAATAAAGTAGTTAATCCACTTATAACGTCAGTACACGAGAGAGTGTCTACATTAGACAGTGTCACATCTTAAAGCTTAAAACATGTAACAAGGATCTGGTAAACAGATTTGAGTCGGGTACCTTGTATCTCCTTCCCAAATTCGCAGGCTAGTTTGTTGAATGCTTTCCCGTGTACCAGCTATTATCGCATCAGTATACTTGTGCGTCAAAATGTAGACACTCTTGCGGTGTAGGAGAATACATTATCTTTGTCAATTTTGTACGGTGCGGTGTTGTCTATATTATCAAAGCGTTTTGTCTATAGTGAACAACGTTTTTAAGCACAGTAAAGACTTTATCATAATACTATGATTTGATATAGTGATTGAGGCCATATGCTGCAACTTTGTTGTCTAGAATGCAAACAGACGTTTTTGTGTCAACTACATATAGAAAAAAGAATGCTTTTCTGCCGATTACAAATGTTTACATTTTGTTCAAATGACGAACACATCTAATAAATCAATTTAAAACTTTTTATACAAATCTTTAAACAAGGTCTGCCAATGTGTGAACATTTGAGCAATGAGCAGAAAACAAATCTAAATGAAAAGCATACATCAACTACCAAATGTTTTTTATACTGCAGTGAAATCCATCTCGATACAGGACAGTAGTATTTACTATATTAATAAGCACCTAATAAAATTATCTTCACGTAAACACACTAGTAAAACCAAGCTATTCGTACTCGCTATAGGAACCAATTACAAGGCTGCTTATACGATATTCAGAGAACATAATTACAAGCGGTTGTAGCCGTCAGTCAGTGCGACAGTAATGTTCCTGTGTCACTGTACCTCACCTTGTTACTTATAACTCTAATCCCGCTAATTCAATGTGGAAATTTCACCAACTTCAACCATTACTGCGAGTTGTCTTTATATGTATGTGTGTCAGTGTGTGTGTTTTATATATGCTAATAAATGCAAATCTTGTAGTGTACACGATTGGTTTGAATTTAGAATGAAAACAGTTCGGATACGTTCGCTTTAAATCGGATGTAATCAGTCTTTGGTCAGATTGTAATGCATAAATGCATAAAACGAATTATCGTAAATATTATATTGTCACATTGTTTAGTACAGTAAACTAGATAGATTAAATATAATTATATATTTTTACTGAATGCTAGTAAAATATAAGTCTAATATAATTAAAACCAATTGTTTAAAAATTACAAAAGGGTTTTTCAGAGAACAATGTCTGTAAACTATTCATGTAAATTATGTCACAAATAATAATTCAAGGAAATCCACCATTATTTTTAATGTATAATTGAGTTTTACTGTATAATTGAGTACGAGGTTCCTAGCTCATGTTCCCACTGTGATTCTCAGTACTCGCGTTGCATAACTACTAGAGGGTGAACATTTTATTATTCATAAAACACAGATGTTTAAATTTTACTACACGGTAATTATTTTTATAACTGAAGACAACTTTAGAAAGTTAAAAGGAATGTGTTGGTACTTTTCCTTTATGTCTCTTTTTGATAAAACTGCAAAAGGATGAAAGTTTGTCGAGCTTGCATATCAACTTTTAGGTCACCGTGTTGTGGTTTGTTTGTTTATAGAACAGAATATTTTTTCATTTTCTCAACCATTATTTTCTATATTTGCTCGAAGTTTATCTTCGTCCTAGCTTTAAACTGGTTGCATACAGGGTTTTTGTCTTGGAGCCTAGGTTTCGCTTACTGGTCTACCCAAATATGACAGATTATTCTCTGGAATTACATCAGGTAATACATTTATCCACCAGGTGGTCACCAATGTTTAACGTATGTATTGAAAAATAAACTTGGAGACACTCCAAGTAGCCTGTGTTAACATTAATGCAATATTGTATTGAGTCATAGAACAGTATTGTATCCATAAAAGTCAACACCTATCACCCGGTTCAGTGGCTAAGACGAAACTGAATGCTCCAAACTTTTCCCAGACAATCTATCATCGTCGTACTAAAATGTTCCGACAGAATACGCTAAATATTAAACATGACGTGATATTAAAAGTGTAAAGGGGTACATTGGGTGCATGCAATGTAGGGGGATGTAATGCAACGGGTGCATAGAAGGGTGTATCGCTGTTTATCGGCCCGGGCCACTTGTAAGAGCCGAACTAGGGAACAGATTTCGATACGGTGTTACCATTACAGCAGACTTGACGTTCTTGAGAAGTTGTTTTGAATAAATATATTGAAGCTTTATTTAAAAATGGGAAGTTAAACAGAGTAACCTCTTTTTAATTTGTTAAAAGGTAGATGAAAGTAGTAGACAAAATGTACGTGCAGTTTAAATTCAGCGACAGAGATTTGAAAAAATGCAAATCTTGTAGTGTACGTGTTTAATGTTTGGCAGTAGGTAATCCCGGTAGAAATAAACTGCTGATTTCTAACGTTCTAAACTAAATACTCTGTGTGCTGTGATAATAGTACGTAAACTTTTCTTTTATGTACTATTATCACAGCACACAGGGTGCTCATTTTACATTATCTTTCGGGGTATATACCACGTACCTTTGTTTGGAGTAACCGATATTACGGCACTGTTGCAAGCGCCATGTTCACGGGTGACATTTGTATATTGCTAGGTACAAATTTCATTCAGGTAGGACAATTTTAAATAAGTTTAAATGACCACAGAAGTTTAAATTCTTAGAAGGTCGCTCATATTTAAGAACGGATATGTGATTGAATGGAGATAAGGCTGAATAGTATACTAGTTACCTAATCTTTCTTAGAAACATGGTTCTTCAATAATATTTGAAACAAAGACCTAATGGCTACTAGGCGTGTATAAGCCATGATAGCCTAACGAGGAAAAAAACGTTTTATGTGTTTATATGCTAGGTTACACCTTTGTCCCTTAATGACAGGAATGTTACTCGAGTTCAAATTTTATTGATTACGTTGATATCGTTATATACACTTAATTCTTCTTTATTTTCTGTGTATGATTGGGTTGCATTTGTGTCATTGAAAGATTAATTATTGGACTTAGTAAGGAATGTTGTTGTCGAGAAAGAAAAAACGGTAGTTGAGTAGAATGTGTTTGTATACATATTTGCCATGCATTAAACTGTAGACAATAATATTTACTCAGTAGTTAAATAGACCTACTATAGTAGACCAATTTCTCCTTTCAAAGGAGAGGCCTAGTCCAGCAGTGGACTGTAAGAGGCTGAAGATGATGAGTTAAATAGACCATTAAGTCACAGAGAATCTGGATATTAAATTTGTGTTTTTTCACTTTATCATAAGAAAATGGAACTGTTTACACAATAAAGTGATCGAGATATAAAGTTTTATATAATGTCCTTTTACAATTTTCATTGCCATTTTTATTTATAGTTTTACCTGAAAAATATCAAGTCAGCCTAGTCAACGAATTCAACATAATAAATACATTTCTATTTGCGAGTATCTGAAAAAGACCTAGCAAGGAACAAATTTCGTAATATAAGGCATAAAACGTATTTCGTGAGAATGCCTAACAAATCTAATTTCCTTGTATAAAATGCAAGACCGGAGACGCAAAAGTATCTATTACAAAAGGCGTAAACACTCCGGTAGCTATCTACATAAATAAAATAAATATTCGGACACGAATGAGCTTACCTATGGATTTTAAGAGTTTAGACTTGCTGATGAGGACATTTCAAATTCAGGTGCCGAGGGGACCGCGACGGACACAGAATTTGGAAATTTTACATGTATAAGATATGTATTTTGAACTGGCAAGTTTTATACAGAGGACAGTTTTAATGGAATTTAATAAAAATGAAATTCTGCTACTTAAAGAAAATGTATACAGTTACTTTGTAAGTAGGTTTAAAGTTCTTTTTATGTCATACAAAGACTGCTCTGGCCATCAATACCATTTATCTTCTCGAATGTTAATGTGTTGTTAGTTTCAATTTTATGGCCGGGCATAGCATTTTTGGGTTTTCTGTTTGATAAATCCCATTATCAACACGGAGGCCATCAGTAGAAACATTACTACAGACAGAGTCTTAAATACTTTTAAAATCTAATAATAAAATTCAAATTAGTCCAATTTTATATTTGCCCTTAAAATGTCTACAATATTGACTTGGTTCTTTTACATTTAATTTCATTTGAAAGAAACTACGACTATTACCTTTTTAATATTCCTAATGAATCTTTTTCAGTAAGGCGTCGTTATCTCTACATCTAAAAGAACTAAAAAGTTTAATAAGAGAAAAAAATGTCTTAGTTATTGCCAGTTAAGGTTCTTTGAATTTAAGAAATTAGTTCTAATATTTTACAGACTTCATAAAGATATAAGTACTTTGTTTGCATAGGTAGTTATATTTTTATACTGGCTTTTGGTGATGATTAGAGTAATGGTGAACCGTTATTATTTTAATAATATATCGTATAAAATATTATACGTGCCAATTTTTGTAACAAGACCTCTACTATATTAGGGTAATAAACATTAAGTTGGCACATAACACGCGAGCGTTAACATAATCAATGTTTTACCATTCATAGCAACAAGGGTCCTAATATAATTACTGATTTATGTGTCAGCTATAACTTAACGAACACAATAATAAGACCCTGCCATTCCGTCTTATAACGCGACACATTGAACTGAGACACGTAGCTTTAGTATTGTACGTAACCCGGTTAGGTAATTTCGCTATATGCCAGTAATCCAATTAGCTATTAAGAACCGTGGCCCGCATATTAATTCGCTCCTGATTCGGCCTCTTTGTAAGGAAGCTGGGAACTGTGACCTTATGTACAATGGGCTTCAATGCCTTCCATGATTCCGTAGGACCGTGGTCACGTGCCGATACGATTGTGCCTACCGATTGTGTTTACAAAGATTGTACTGCTTTCTGACCTTCAGTAAATACGCTCGGATTTTTCTTCTGTAATATATGTATGATGTGTGATCCGCTTTCTATTTTATTATACCGAGTAGCGCTTTATGTTATAAGGTCAGGTCAGAAATTCTCGTTTGTAACGTGAAATTTTCTACTATATTTTGTGTTGTTCACAAATAATTGTTATATTTGCGATATTCGTTATTGTATTACCAATTTATCTTCTTCAGTTAGTCATTTGTTCTATGGAAACATTTTCATTGAAACTTTATCGTTTAAATTTAAAAACGAATGGCTATCAAGTTCTAAACAGCATTCAAGCTTTCTCTATTACTCGTAGAGCTTAAATCTGATAAACATAAGGTGCAATGTTTCGTGACTATTGTAGGGAGTAGAATTAATTGCCGCCATCACTCTGGGTTGTCCCCGCCATTTATCAGTTTGAACAAGCTGTTAGAATTGTTCAGTGTTCGGGTGACGTTCGTGATTTCACACGTTTCAAGACGTTTACTAAGACACTGAATGTTTTATCTATACTCTGGGAAACGCCTGCGGGTTTGCTTGTGTGTTTTATTATTGTGTTTTATTAGTTGCCTAGAATAAATGCGTGTATACAGCCATGATAACACATTAACCCGATAGATTTTCTAGTTAGGTATCTGCCTACGACCGCCTTTTAAAATATTCAATTATTGTCAAAAAGTATGTAACCATCCCAGCCATATGCAGAGGCATCGCCCGTGAGTCGTTCAAAAAAGTTTAACTATGACAGTTTTTGCAAGCGTAGGCAATAGAATAAAAATAGCAGAGTCAATCAGGCCCGTTATACCTAGTGACGGCATCGAAATGTATTTTTCAACTAGACGTTTTACATTACCAGTTTAATGTCACGCGTAGGCTTTTAGGTAATTAAGTCAGCGAAAATTTGCCTTTTTAACCTGTTGTAACACCATGGGTATGAGGCATTATACGTATTTAAAATAGACTTTTGTGCCGACTATTCACTTGGCGATTAATGCTTGTAAGGTCTCAGGAGGTTTCCCTTGTCTACATTCATCTTCATTGTCTCTATCGGTCTGAGTCCTGCTTTGAGCCTCAGATTTACAAGACAGCATGACATGCATTTTAAAGCCTGCTCATTTTGTGTATTCGATATTTAAAATTAAGAAGATAGGTATAACTGTTGAGAGAAGTTTATTATGGAGTGGTACGAGATGGGTAGAAAGTTACCGTAAAGGAAACGTTTATGATCTGTTTCCCAAGAATCATCATACACCAAACTGTTCCGCCTTCATTTACCTTACTAAATTAATTCATTATACCAAATGACACTTAATGTATCTCCATCAAGTCCTTACGTATACACATTAAGGAATAATTAGCACTCAATTATAATATTAACAGCGATTAATACATCTCTAAGACGTTGGTAATTGAAGCGGAACTCGATGAACCGCTGGAATTCCTGATATGTGTCACTTACGTACATGTTGCTAATTATATAAGTAGCTAAATATGTACCGCGTCGGTTGCTTACTGAACCTTGCTGCTTACACATTCGATGGATGCTATGGTAATGGAATATTGTTGTACAATGTAGAATAGGAACATAGTGAGCTAAATTGGGATTTGCATGGTAGTCTTAAAATAATACCAATTGATTTCACAACAGATTAATTGTCGATTATTAGGAGCGATAATTACATTACAATTTTATCATTGTAACTTGCAAGTCGATATAAAATTGAAACAAAAAAAAATATTGCAAGCACTGGCTTTTTTAACTAACTAAAACATAATAACGATTCGAAAATCATGTCGGTAGATGGATATTACTTATATTATCCATATCCGAAAACTAATCCCTGCTTCTATCAACAAAGAAAATTTTGTTCCATAGACAATTTGCAAGTGTAAACGGTAAAGCATGTCAGTTTCCATAAACGTGAAGTGGTAGCAGAGAGTGGTTTCAATTATCGTATTTTAGTACCTGCCAACTCTTTCTGACAGTCCACGCTGAAGCTTTATTGAAGGTGAACGACTCTTAGGTACGATAAAAAAAGATCGTCCATTGAACCGCCAATCAACCATAACATTTTAAATGTTTGAAGTGACCTGCCAATGAATTTTGTGCAAGCTTTTCTTTGTACTAATTTTAGAATAATATTACTATTACTGAGTATAAAATTACTTGCTCTGACTGATTGACATGATAATTTCGCTCTGCTTGTCAAGCGATTTTAACGAGCTTCTGATATCAATGACGGAATAGTTTAATTTCGACTCGAATTTATTCTAGTTTTTATAATCACGTTGTCTTTTGTTATACATATTAATGTTCTAATATGTTTAATTACAGATGAAGGCAAGATTCACAAGATTGTACAATGGACTCGCAATGGAGACAGCCAATCTGCTCTTCTTGATATCTTCGATGTCACTCCTGGAGAACCGATACAAGTAAGACTTATCATGTTTTGTCTCCCTCTGCTAGAAATAAGTATAAACTTTTTCTTTTCTCACATTGCTGGCCGCAAAGAGGTTTTTTTTATCTCCAGCAATAGCATTCCTTATTGTTTGTTGAAAAGACAACTGCCGCACTAGGAATAAATACTGTGTCGCGGGGACTTTACAAACATACAACCTACGAACACAATGCACACTTAGACTCAAACCAAAATTTATGAATCACGCAAAGTGTTGCCTTGTGCGGGAATCGAAACCACAATACTAGACGCAGTGTCAAGCGGTGAGGCGGTCGCTAAACCACTACGCCAACCGTGCAGTTAAAAGTTATTTAAATTCAGTTGTACTCTAGATCTTCCGTTTTGACGTTCTATTTTAAATTAACTCTTTTTTCTAGGCAATGGCAATATCCCGAGTCCACGGTTCCTTGTATGCGGCCTCAGATCGCCGCGTGCTACAACTAAGACTGGCGTTGTGTGCCCGCCGGTACGACGCGTGCGTGAGATGCGCACGCGACCCATATTGCGGATGGGATAGGGACGCCGGCGTGTGCAGAGAATATATGCCTGGGTACGTTCTAAGAATGAATTATTTTGTTTTTGTGTGGGTCATGTACCTTTTTCTCAATCTGCTTCAAGACTTTCTAGAGTCGAAATCGTAAAACAATGTCTAGTGACTTTTGCAACGGTTCAATGGAAAATTTATGAAAAATCCAATTTGAAATAAATATCTACCTACAATTTTAAATATTTTTTTCCTTGATTCTAGCTAAGGGAAAATATCGCCGCAATGTACCTATAATACTTACTTTACCAAAAATTCTCATTTAAAGTGTGAATATACTGTATATACATATTTTGTAAATATCTAGAGATATTTTTAATGTATCAGCTAGCTAACAACTCTCTACTACGTATGTGATTGATCCAGTACTACCTCAGAACCTTAATCTAACCTAACCAATCCTTCAACAGTCTAATCCAAGACGTGGCGAACGAAACAGCGGACATCTGCGACTCGTCGATATCTCGGAAGAGTGTGTCGGCCACTTGGGGCCAGAGCCTGCACCTCGGCAGCTTCGTCAAGATGCCAGAAGTGCTGCAGCCGCGCGCCGTTACGTGGTATCATTACTCGAGAGAGAAGGGACGACATCCTATTACTTTCAAGTGAGTATATACTAAAAAGCAATAGAAGACTATCATTCGTGTTTTGCTGATTATTGGAGACGAGATGTGATGATGATGATGATGTTGATGTGTGATATGTAGACGCAGGACAAATGGAGTTAAGATATTTAGGCTTCTACGAGACCTCAATGCTTTATATAATACCACTGATGTCACGTAAACTCCTTAACTGTAACGCCGCTGAGTTAATAAAAACACATTTTAAACATTACTTGAAATGAACTCGTGTGATAGCAAGTATTGCCTACAAAGTATGTAGTTACAACAAATGAATTATTACTACATTATTCACTGAAAATATTCTAAAACGTAATGTACAAACGCACATTGGATAATGTGAACTCCATATTACAGAGTAAACACAGTCTCATAGCCTAACACTTTCTGAATATTGTATTAATATCTATCTCATCTGTTTTACTTTACAAATTATGACAAATCACCAAGGATTGCATTTGGAGTACTGTTGATTAAATACGGAAAAGTCTGCCCAATTTTACGAAATACACTCTAAAACTAATAAAACGGAGACATGCACCCTAGTTACAAATCCGCAATCCGAACTTGGAACAACTTAAACAACTCCATTACCCACCTGGGCTATTCAATTCGAAGATAAATACAATTTAAATAGCCTTTAAAATACGTAAAATAGTGGTAGTGAACACGCATGCAACAACATTAATTAAAGGGCTTCCAAATCTTCGCCTATCGCGCTTCCGCCGTACAATTACTACGCGAGGGGAACACAGAATGTTCTATTTGCCATGTTTTATTCACCCACTCACTTGTTTAACTTTGATGGAATAGTCGGAAATTAGGATACGTTGAATGATTAGTTTATTTTCAAAATTAATTAATTCGTGGCGAATAAAAATGTAAACATTATTTTAAATTCGTGTATATGGATGAGACTCGAATTCAATTTATGATTTTATTTACAATATTTTATTCTAATTAATATGTGTATTCTCTCAACCCTCCAGTCAACGGTAAAGTTATAGACCTACAACGCACGTTAAGAGTTCTCTTCGTAATTAATACGAGCAGTGCAAGGCGCATAAGCTTAGAATAAACAAAGTCCATAATGAACAGACTCATTTCAGCTATAGATTAATCACAGGGCGAGTTTATCCTTCATAAATATTGAAACCATTCCCCGACGTTGGACGTCTCATTAAAATTTTAAAATAATACAAAACATCAAATCTGCAAACCGCAATATTTAATACAATCGAGTGGATAAAATAATGTTGATATTTGATTTTAAATATTTTTACCCCTTTTTTTGCAGTAAACCAGAGAAATATATTGAGACTTCTGAACACGGTTTGCTGATTATTTCGGTGAATGAGGCTGACGCAGGGAGGTACGATTGCTGGTTGGGAGGATCTCTTCTTTGCTCATACAACATAACTGTTGATACACACAGGTAAAATACTAATCAAATACTGCATGTAAATTATTTGTGTAAGCTATAACTAATTGTATTACCTCTTTCGCAGGTGCTCCCCTCCGGAAAAGAGTAATGAGTACCAGAAAATATATTCAAATTGGTGTCATGAATTTGAAAAGTACAAAACTGCCATGAAAACTTGGGAGCGAAAACAAGAGGTAATTGTTTAAATTGTAATGAGTTGAGCATTTTAAAAAGTGAATATTTTGTAATAGTTCTATTTATTTCGTTGGAATTTAATTAGATACTAATGACTACTTTTCTATTTTTACAGCAATGCGCAAGACAGAATGATTCGAATCAGAACACACATCCAAACGAAATAGTGTGATAGCTTCTTAACATCGCCTATCTCATGTTTCAATCTGTTAATTATTATGCAGGAGCTATACCGATACCTTACGTCTCGGCCGGCTTGAAGTACTTCAATATATTCTCGTGAGGAAATCCGTCAATATCATCCGCTCCATTACAGATCTCATAGCGTCTCCGTAGTTGTGTACGTCGACCTCAAGACTAGTGTATCCAACCGAATGTGACTCCCTCTAGCTTTTGTAAAGTGAAAGTGTAGTGACAACAGACGTTAGTAGCAACAGTGCATCGTTCCAAACACTCGGCGGGAACATGAGTAGGTGATTATTGGACACTCGAAATTTTTACGAACACTTTTATTATTGAAAAATTTAAATGGAACGATATAAAGAGCGTTGTGCGTTGCTTTGTTGGTAAATGGAATGTAAAATATTTAGTATGGAAATTATAAGTACGCTTTGTTCGTTGGCTAAGTGATAGAACAATTGTTAGATTTATGGGATGGTAATACTTTTATGTGTATGTAGAGATTTTGTTAAATAAATTATAATTTGTCCTATTTTGCATTTATATTTGTAATCCTGTAAGTTTAAGTTTCGCGTTTACGAGTAATGAGTATTGATCCGTTAATGTGCAATGCAATCGGATCAAGATTCATTAGTCATACTAAACTAACGATTCGAATATAAAGATACGTATTGCCGTGTGTTGGTATACCGCGGTGGTAATTTGAAATCTCCGAGGGTTGTGGGAGGGTTCGCCTCATTATTTTTCCCCTATTTGTGTAAATAGTTACCTAATTTCGTTCAACTGTATCTATTATAAGTGTACGTATAGTATGCACGTCCCTAATGGTAATGAGTATAATTTAAGCCTGTGATATATAAGAAACTCGTTTAGAAAATATATTTTTAAGTATTGATCATGGACTTACTAAGACTAAATTATCACTCATTAATATAGTTGCAGTATTATTATTTTTTATAAAATCACAAGTAAAGAAATATGGTAATCTTTTTGATAAAATAAATTTCTGTTGAAAGAAGGACTCCCATAACTTATTATTGCACAAGCTCATGAATTGTTTACGGTCACAGCAATAATATAATGTATTAATAGCTAAATAGTAATTAGCTATCATCAAAGTGAAAGCTCTCATAAAATTGGCTATTCGTTAGATGACTTTTGTAAGTAATATTTGATAGATCACAATGTTTGTATTACTAAGGCCATAATGTGCGGTAATAACCACTTCAACAGATTTTGTTACTTTATAAAAATATCATGCCACATCGAAATAAGCAATATCAGTTTTATGAGAGCACTATATTTCAAATAATATATGATATAGATTGTACGCAAAGTAGTAAACATATGTTCTTAGATTACTTCTGAATATTTTTGTACAAAAATCCTGTACTCATTTTAATCCAAATATCATCATCTAGTACCTACTCAAGTTATTCGATTCCATATCATAAAGTTGTACCTAAGAGCTTGTACATATAATCATGGTCACATCAATATACATTATACATAGTATTTACATTTGCAGCGATCAAATATCAAATTTTATCTAAATTATATGAGTATTCTATATACATATATTTTCTAAACATTTTTTCGAATAATGCCATTGAGTATCCGCTGCCAAAATTTAATTTCGAAGGTAATCCGTCACGTAGAAAAGCATTTAAAAATCGTTGCATATTAAGTCAGTAATATTATAACTGCTATATGAAAGTAGCACGCTTAGTAAATTACTAACAAACCAAGATCTGTGAAAAATAACCAACAAGTGTGCTTTTCATTAGCAAGTAGAAGTTCAGGTCTTCATTACAGTTTTAAAAATTAAATATCCTTTGAAAAGTAATTTATTTTAAGTATAGCGTGTTCATCAACCATTCATACTTTCATAGTATTTAAGGGTGTTAATTTATTCAATTGCTCATTATAGTATCTACTTAATGGTTAAAGCTAAATTGCATTTTGTTATATGTATTGTAGGAAAAGTGATAAAACTAAATGTGACAGATATTTACAAGGAGCCCTTCGCTATATCTGCTATAGTAGTTAAAAAGTATAGCCTAATAGGTGCTTAAATAAGCTTTCATTTTGCAAATATAAAATATTTTTCAGACTTCTCTCATATCATAATGTAAATACATAAATCGAAATAGTTTATAAATTCGTAAGAATTAATATCTGAGCTTCGTCGTTTATTATGTATTTAGTTAAGACTCTGTACTTAAGTATTTAGTGAATAAAATAAGGAATTCCTACAAACTGGGAAGGTCTTGCGCAATAATTATAAACTAATTACTATTATCTATACTAATGTAACAGCTCTGTAAATTTCATATGTTACTATACTAAGTTAAAATTCAAAATGTAGCGTTAAGATTTTATATAATAAATCTATGAAATGTACGTTTCTGCTTGAGAGCGTTTAATTTGCAGCCCCTGTCCTCCACTATTGTTTTGTGTAAGTTATAGAGGCATCGCAGCGACGCAAGGCATCGAGAAAAGGTTTAAAATAGTGTCAATTCATCAAGTCACATACCGGCTTGACATTTTCGTCATAACAGCCGGGGCCGGCGCTTGCCCGGCGCCCCTCGACCGAGGGACTATAAAAAGGGCGCGTAATTATATAGTGCCACTAAACTAATTTCACGATACATTGCCGACGAAATCTGTGCTTGGCACCGCCTCGCCTCACGACCAAATGTGATTTTTCTTTCATAACCAAACGCCTGATTACTATTGTTATGTGTTATTTCATATGAATTGCTAATGTTACGAGTGTTGGTGGCAACGTGTTCACGATGAAATCAGCCCCGATATTAATGAATAGCTGATGAAGGGACTCTGATTGTTTTGACCTTCGGTGTTTCAAGGTTTCGTCGCGTGCTTTATATTTAGGAAACATGTCATGTTTAGATAATTACAGCTTGTTAACGTCATGCCAAGGCACGATTAAGAATTTGATATCATAATTTGAACGGCCTTGAGCCTGTATCATATTAGTAGAATTGAGCCTAATATTTTCTAATTACAAGATGTTTCAGGGCTGTAATTTGTGTAACTAGTACCTACCTACCGTGGTACCGCGATCTATTATTTATGCCTTAAGAAGCTCGATATATCTATATCTGTCTCAATAAATTATAGACTGTAATAAATTATACCTACACGTACAAATTTTAATGATTCTAAATAATTAATATATTATATTAACGAAAGTCATACTTACACATTAATATATTATTTATATGTAGGTATAGATAGTTTCACGGCCCTTTTTAGTTTCAACATTAGATATCATTTGATTTTTCATATAAGTCATAATAGAGGGCTATTATGACTTATATGAAAAATCTACTGATAATGTTCTTATGATAGCGTGGTTACAAACGAGTATATTGATTGATGTCATCAGTGAAAACTCATCATTAAAATAATTTTATTGTCATTTCATCTGTAGTGGTTCTCGGTTACCTATCGTATGTAAATGCTAAATTAGTGCAAAGAGTTTCAGTTAAATTCGTTCGGTACGTAGATTTTCTGTGGAAGAGTAACAAGCATCCGTCTATCCCCACAAATTTTCGCGTTTACATATAATAGTAAGGATGCACTTAAGTTGTACAAAACATTTTTTTTATTAAAAAAGCTTGGCTTAGTATCATCATCTAAATCGTCCATTGTCCTATATTGATACTGTCCCATGCTGAAGACAGGTTTTTGCTTACTGTGAGAAGGTTAAACCCGCGCCTGAGTATAGGAGTCAGAAAATTTACAACTTGTACTTAAAATTATTAAAGATTATTATTATATTACTGCAAACTTTCATTTTAATAAATTTTACGTGAAATATTAGCAAAGACCCATACACCCTGACAAACTTTCTAGTTCACAACAGCACTAAGACGATATAGATTACCAAAACTGATGACTAACCTATCCCAGGCAACAGAGCTTAGTACACTCAAGATTTAAGCGAAGCGCGTGCATTGTAACTTGTAAGCCAGAACTAACAAGTGACAACTTGGCCGTACTTGAGAACCGCTGAAGATTAGATTGTAGATTGCACCGTAAACCCACACAGGGATTTAATATTTACCAAATGTAATATACTAGTAGATACTAGTTGTAGAACAACTGTCGTTATGGTGTGCTAGCGGGATTTAGGTTAGATATAGACCATCGCTTCTACTAGCAAGAACAGCAATCGTGGAAATTTATAGTTGAATTGCTGATAGAGTGCGTAGTGTTAGCTCCTATATGGGGGTAAAGGTAGGCACAAAAAGTGTAACTTGTGTAAGCTTTTGTGAAACTCGAACGGAATCAGAACTTGACTGGACTTTTGATTAAAAAAACCGGTCAAGAGCGAGTCGGACTCGCGCACCGAGGGTTCCGTACAAATCTGTAGGTATATAAGTAAAAGTTCACCAGTCATAGTTATGGTATTTTTATTGCCAAATGAAATCCATAACATTACAATATGGAAAGCTGGAGGAGCATAAATTAAAGATAAAGGGGTCTTTGTCGTTTGTAATCAGTCATCCTTTATTTTATATTAACACTAGAGGACGCCAGCAGCTACGCCTGCATTTTTTTTTAATTTACCCGTTTTGGCCGATCCCGTGGGAATTTCGGGAAATCCCTTCTTAGTGCACCCCTACGGTCCCCAAGGAACATACATGCCAAATTTCAGCTTCCTGCGCCCAATAGTTACGGCTGTAGCGTGTCTGTCAGTCAGTCAGTAACGCAAGGATTTTATATATTAAGATAATATATATCGCTTATTTTATAATATAACTTAAATACCTATATCAGCCTGCAGCAGCCTAGCAGAAGTCTGCTGATGAATGATGGTAAGATTTTTTATCAAAGTTATTGATTTACTAAGTTTTTAGTGACTATTAGAAATCTGTTACAAAAATACTTACAAAGTACAGAATAATTAGCAAAAAGGTTTGAAGGCTATGTAATTATTTGAAATCTCAATCTCAATCAGCCTATCGCAGTCCACTGCTGGACATAGGCCTCTTCCAACACGCACCACAGCACACGGTCCTCAGCCTTCCGCATCCTTTATCTGGGCTATAAGACGTTGCTTCGTACCAAATTTCAAGATTTGGAGTTCACGGGAAGTACCCTGTAGGTTTTGATTCACTTGCGAGTAGGCGCGAGTTTGAAAATATGCTTATATTGCTCTTTCTTTTGATTGCGTTGACATAGAAGCTTGATTTTATTGCAGCCTAACGGTGTTATATACCTGAGTATTTGATATGAATTTTAATTTAATACCTTCACGCGTTCAAGAGAAAGGGGTAGTAACTTTAAATTTATTAGAAATATTTTTTTATATGAGCTGTAACTAAAAATTTACGGTTTTCGCAATTTTTCCTTTATAAGTGATATAAGACGTTGCTTTGTACCAAATTTCAAGATTCTGAGTTCACGGGAAGTACCCTGTAGGTTTTGATTCCAATGCAAGTTTGAAAATATGCTGCAATTTGCAGGATATACGGCTGTATCTTTTGATTGCGTTGGATTAGAAGTTTGATTTTTTTACAGCTCTGTGGAACCGTAGATTCGAGTATTTAGTATAAATTTCAGTTTGATACCTCCACGCATTCTTGAGAAAAAGGGTCTTGACAGACGGACGGACAACAAAGTGATCCTATAAGGGTTCCGTTTTTTCCTTTCGAGGTACGGAACCCTAAAAACGAAACGAAAGCAGTACTATATCATGATATTCCTCATATACATAAAATGAATGAATGAAATGAATGAAAATGGTTTATATATATTGTAAAAAGAAAAAGCAAAAGAGAATAAAACAAAACCAAAAAAGATCAAAATGTCCTGACAGACATATCATCGCAGAACCCAAACTACTAAAGCTAGAAATTTAGAATTTGGACAGCTACTTCCTTTTATGACGTGGGTACCAACAAAGGAAGGATTTTTTTAAATAAACCCTATAAAGGGAAAAAATTAAGATAGAAAATACACTAGAAACTGCTAGTGTTAATACAGGTTTTTCACAGAAAGAGTAGAAGGTATTTGCCCGGTATAGTTAGACTGACCAAGGATCTATTATTCGAAAATCTTTCTGGTTCTATTTTAAGACAAAACATTAGACAATTATATACTCAGAAATAAATGTACCTATCCGTCACAAAGATAATTTGAAAGTACATTAAACCTACAATCAGAGAAATTGAAACACAATTAGTTAAATAGTACTTAAGTAGGTACTATTTAATTTTAATCAACTGGTGGTTAAGTACTTATTCTTCATTAAATTATACACACCGCAATTATTGTAGTAGGTACTGACATAAACATCATACAGTACATATCAGTATCTAAACAAATTGACTATTCTAGCCGTATTACAATCGCATTATGGCGTTTATTTAGCCATTTTTGCTTTCATGGATTGAAAATTAAAAATGAGAAAGCAAGAAATCATGGCAGCATAGGTAAATACCTAATTATTTCTACACCCTTCCCAGAACAAACCGCAAAAATCAAACAACACACTCAATTAAAACATCCGGAACAGAATTCGAAAATTAATCACAGTCAAAAACAAAAAGAGAAATTAGCTCGAAAAATAAAAAAAATACAACTTTTTAAATGGAGGGTGGATAAAGCAGTGCTGCATAAAAACGGTGTCTTCAATAGCTTCATTGAAGCATGTAACGTTTCATTTCACGGTGCGGCCGGCGCGTGCGTTGCGGAATTCGTCTACATTAAATAATTACGCACAGCGTAAAACTGAACGCAATTATTAATAGAGGGATGTTTAAGATGGATGGCTTCTAGCCCTAATGTTAAGCCGGTTAACGATTCGGATATAAATTAAGCATTTCTTGCAAATGCAGCTAATTTTGATTTATTGCTATTGCTATGGTGCATAGGGTGCATAGGGTTCCCACCAAGAACTTAGGGTCCCAACTGTCCCAAGCCAACCTCACCTGCAAGTGGTGCACCTGCCGATCAACGGACGAGGCTCTGGCAAACAAAATGTCCCAATAAGCGGCAATAGGCTCGCCACCTATTACGTGGGTGGGATCAAAACACTGGCGAAAAGTGGGCGTTTAATATGCCTCTGCCTACCCCTTCGGGGAAACAGGCGTGAGTCTATCTATGTATGTATGCTATTGCTATGTCTGTCTATGTATTTGCAATATTTAACAATGCAATGCATAGTAAATACATTTTTTTATTTCATAAAAGTTTTAAAACAAATTTGGTCAAATACAGTCAGTGCCCCATAGAATACACATAGAATGAAGCTATGAAATCTTCAATCCTAACTCCTAATCGCATAAGTACTATAGATTACTCTGGAACTTTACAACAAAGTGTCATCAACCCCAATCCCGATCAACTGCGACCGCAACCCAACGGGAGACGAGAAGACGAAAGGCGGCGAGGTCATCCGACTAATCTGTTATTACGACGGGATGGGCGACTGTCCCACTCTGCTAAGAGCATTAGTCGAATTAACAATTAGTCATGCCCACGTCTGGCCACCAAGTTTGCACAAATTTACATAACAATAAAGCCCTTTCCAACGTTTGTTATGGCGATTTTTTAAATTAATTGGATCGGGAACCGTGGAAAATTTGTGGCACTGCTCCCTCCGTGCTCGCGGTCAGTTACTGATGCAGAATATATTGGAAACTCGCTGGTTTGATTTTATCTACGCAGTGCATTCGAATGTAGTCAAATTAAAAGTTTTTGATTGAGATTATTTAACGATTGGTTACCATTTTAGTAGCTCATACGTCTACCAATCGTAATAATGAAGTTTATATTAGCTGTCATAACGGATCTTGAAAGTTTTGTTATCTCCTACTTCCAACATATCAAGCGTAATAGTTTATTATCACGTGATCCTTAAGATTATCTTGTCGTAACTGTTCATATTGTTTATCTTTTATAACAACTCCCGCACTAGGAATAAATCCTGTGTCGCGGGGTACTTAACAAACATTCAACTAACAGACACAAATAACACCCAGAATCGAAACAAGAATTTATGGATCACACAAAGTGTTAGAGCTGTTGTAGCGTCGAGCGGTGAGGCGGCCGCTTAAACCACTACGCCAACCGTCAAATAAAAAGATTTTCTTTCTTTTTTAAAGACTCAGAGGTGTAATATTACACCCACATTTCGCCATGAATTTTTAGGTCCCACGTAATAGGGAGCGAGCCTATTGCCGTTACCAGGCACATCACCAGACTCCACTTTTGCCTGACCTGGAAATCAAACCCGGGACCTCCGATCAGCAGTCGCATATGCTATCCACTGGACCAGGGAGACAGTCTTAACCAATAGTATAGAATAGAATAGAATAGAATAGAATATAAAAAGTTATATTCTATTCTATTGGTATATGAATTGTAGGTAGTATAGTAATATATTATAGTGTATAAGCATATGGCTGATGATGATGAGTCAGCCATGGTATAATGTAATTTAAAATTTGAGATCACAGTTGTTCCGTGGCACAGATCATATGCCGCCTACTCTTACACCGAAGATCAACACCAGTACAAAGGTAAGAAGATGATTACATTAATAATTATTTTTTACGTTAGAAATAATAGTATAATTCAGAGACGTCAGAGACCAACCAAGACTGCTACGCAGAGGGGTTTTAAACCCTCAGCGCGCACTGCTGACTCTGTGTTTCTATTGTAGTGCTTTTTTTACACAATGCTTGCCCATTGCCTCAAAGAGCACATCAAGGCACGTCGCTCTCAGCTATAATGATGATTTTTAACAACCGTCACAGACAGACAATACTCTTGAATATCCTGATATTGGCCGAAGCCATAACCATAGGACATAGGTCATTATTTTTACGTCTATATTTTTTTTAATATGTAGGTTTATTTGAGATATGCAACTGTTGTCTGTTGTAATCAATAAAGACATCAAACTAGAGTGGTACTGATGCGATAGTCACTAAGATGTGGAGCACCAGCTGGATTTCGAAAGAATTGTGCTTTTAAATTGTGCTCTTAACCGATCTAATCAAAATTAGATTAGTTAAGAGCTGTTGAAAATTTAGTTTCGTCTTGTGGCAGAGACGCGTAGCGTAGTAGCAATAATATGATTTTACAAACACGGGTTAAAACAGCCCTTGTTTTTAAACATAAACTGTCAATAATTGGTTAATTAATTACCGAACGCATATCTGGCATCATATCACATTTTAACATCCGACATTAAAACAATAACAGCTATCGGGATATAATCTCATCATTAACTTACAGTGCCAACGCTATGATGAACGGAACTCATTGAAGCGAGGACAGATACAGCCACGCTTCCCATGATTCAAATGGACAACGATAAAAGCACGAAACTAAATCGAGACCGGAATAAGCAAGAACAATGGTGAGCTTAAATTGTAGCATTGTGAGCGAACAACAGCAGGCGACACGTTCACAAAGAATAGAGTCATTTGCTTCTAACAACATTAATGCCAGCCTGACCCTCATACCATCAGTTTTTGTTTGTTAATCTACAGAAAAGGGCGTAACTCATTTTGTCAACTCGTAATTTAATTTCACTTGAACCCCAGCGCCTCACCCGGAGGCGGCACAGGACATGGCCTACGATAATTTATTTCGTTAATTTATCGTCCTTTCATCATGTACAGATAACTGACAAAAACATTTTGATTAAGATGCTCCACACACAAAACATAACCAATAATATTACAAAACCAATGAAATTCGTGTTTAACCATACTTTATAATACGCTATAAATTTTCGAAATTACAGTACGCAACACAGGCAGTCCCATCGTTATTTCCAAACTTTAACGTCCCCATACATAACCCAATATAATTCCGGGCAAAGGTGACGGTCGCTTTTAGAAATGCTTAAAATGCAATTTTACGTTAGTACTTTTATTTATGGCCCCCAAAAATGTAAAATGCAAACGTTTTATAGCGGGGCTTTATAAAAATACGAAGAACAAACAATGTTCCCGTTATCCCAAGACGAGGGGATGTCAAGCCATATTTGTCCGCTTTCTGACGATGCAGCGGAACATGTCTTTAAGTAGGCGAACAGGTAAACGAGGGCTTCCTTTTACCTTTTTATATCGTTATTGAGCTCGTATCAAAGCACTAACAAAAATACATTAGAAAATTTACTGCCATAATTGCATCAGTAGAATGTAAACATTGATGATTTTAAAGTCTCTAACAGACCCTTTGTAACGAATTGGAGATTCAAATGAGCGATAAATTTGATTACTCCTCTCGACAAAGAGATTTAATTTTGATAAATCAACGCTTATTGTTGTTGAAATTTATTATGTTTGCTTCTGTGATGTCAAGCTTTTCAGTGAATTGAAGTTGAACCAATCAAGTGGAAGATACGCCTACTTTTTAATTCCAAGATAATTAAATAAAGATGGAATAAAATACTTAAGTGTATATAAAATATTGTGCCATAATATTTCAAGCCGTCCAATTAGCTTTTTATATAGGTAAGCCAGCAGCGCTATTCTCAAGTCTACTTTGTCTGACGTAATAGCAGCATTACCCTCTTTCGGGGCGTCGTCGTCACAAAGCGAAGTGTGTTGAAAAATGTGAAATATTTAAGATGCAAAATTTTATAATAAGAATCGCCGAGATTACACCTTGTGCTCATCTATATTTAATGCTGCGCTGGCAAGTGGGACATTTTTATTGCCCCCAAGCTCTAGATTAGTTTTGTTTTGTGAATTTGATGCATATAAAATGAGCTCGATTATTCAACACCCTGCGTAACTTGCTTAGTATTGTGCCCATTGCAAATATGAATTCCAAATGATGCCATATGACTTCTCCGTCATTGTTATGGAACATTATTTTTTGTGAACAGGAAAAGTATAAATAGAGCTTAATAATTTACTAAGCAAATGCAATTAAATGTTAAAAATAAACTTACCAGAGCGAGGTATGACTTTCGGCAGTGTTATTTTTAATACATCTCGAATGAAATTGCAACTTGTTGACAGATGGCTAACTAAACTCGGTACAACACAGCAATACTATTGAACATAAGAATCAATAGAAGGAATGAAGGGGTAGAAGTGCAAGGTATGTGAACGCATGAGAAATCTATCGCGTATTTCGATTCCAAATCCCAATCGAAATAACGACAGCCAGTATGACATTCTGTGTCGAATACGAGTACAAAAGAGCGAATATGAACATGTGCAAAAAATATCTGGCGTATGCATTTGGGAATTTCGCGTGACAGAAAATTTAATACGAGGGGAATCTAATATTAAACCTCAGGGACCCATCACTTTTAATATTTGGTCGGGGTCCTAGAGGGCTCCTAAATTATTTACCAAATGGAAAGGTAATGGTCGAGGAAGAGTGCGAATGAAGGTATGCAAATTTTATAAGCACGTATTGTTCACCATAAAACGTGTTAGCGCGCTCTTAAATCGGTGTAATGAAGAATTCGCGGTCGGCAAATGTGTTCACACAAGGTAACACCCGCCCGACACCGAAAGTGAATTTGCTTTACGTCGTAATTGTAATTTATTACATTCTAAAATGTCGGATTACGATTTGGATTATACGTCATTTTTAACCCTTCAGTGTACATTTATATATAGCTTGCTATTTTCATGTCTGTTCTGTATAAAATGACGCTGACGTATACGTACGTGAAATATGGTAAAACATTAAAAATACACACCCATTTTCACATAAATTTTCTGATTTATAACATAAAGTAACTATGTTTTCTGTTTGACTGAATTATATATGATCAATACAGTTACTATGCGTTGTGGTATATTATAGAAATCTATATAAATACTATAGAATATATTTAGTCGTAATGTTATCGTGAGTCAAATTAATAGAGGCCTATGGGAATCAGAACAAAAATCATACAGCCTTTCGCAGTCCATTGTTGGACAGAGTAAGACTGTAGGATTAATAAACAGAAAACTGTCTGTCAGAAAGCGGCGATAGCCTAGTGTTGTACGTAACGGACTGCCGACACGATGGTCTCGGGTTCGATTCACAGGTATCCCGGGCACACACCTCTGACTTTTCGAAGTTATATGTGTATTAAAAATTTTAATTATCGCGCGCTTAATAATGTGACCGGTAGATGGCAATAGGCTCGCCCTCTATTACATTGGGACCTAAACATAACTGGCGAAATATGGGTGTGTATAATTATATCTCTGCCTACCCCTTTTGTGATAAAAGGCGTGAAGTTATGTATGTGTATGTATGTAATACTGTCTGTGATAAACAAAACCATTTTCGTATCAATTCTGTGTCATGCCCTAGATGCTGTATATTTCATTCGAATCCACGAATGAATAACCACGAAACTTAATAAACGGACTGTTTCAACCAAAAGGACCACAGATCGGCCGCGATCGCCAGTAAAAATACACCGTGGACGGCGTACAACAAAATTGAATTGTATAGCAATTGGACCTTTTAGCTCCGTTGCCGGTGAAGATTTATTGGTAAAAAATCAGGATTAATTCGCACACGTGTCCTCGTTTAGGGCGAAGGGGTGAAATAGAAGTCACGGACGATAAAGAGTCACGCATCGCGGACGCTTGCTAATGACGCCGGGTGCCATACTACCCTGGGTACAGCCATTGTACCTTATTAGGTGTACGTGAAACCCTGCAGCCTCACTGACGTTTAACTAGTTTTGATTATTGCCAAAAGTTTTGGTACCGTATACTTCTATAATGTACTCAAACATGTCGCAGGGCTAAAACTACTTATAGGCTATGATTTTGAGAGAAGTACTGATCTAAAGCTTTCATATATGTTCGTAAAAATATCTATAAATCTCGTTTTTTTTATTATGCATACCTAAAACACTGAACTGTATAATGAGATTAAGGCTAAGAAAAACATGCAATAACTAACTGCTTTAACATTTACCAAAAAAGGTAAGGCCGTCCGCATACAGGTGAGGCCGTCGACTCAGCCAATTTTAATAAGATTTGAATCTTAGATTTGTATCTGGAGATTGGGATCTTGTGTACTTCAGACAAAGCATAAAGTGACTTAGATTACATTTTCTTTTTTATTATGTTCGGTCCATTTAAGGAGCGAATCTTATACTAATATATAAAGCTGCGGAGTTTTTTTGTTTGTTTGGTTTAACGCGTTAATCTCAGGAACTACTGGACCGATTTGAAAAAATCTTTCAGAGTTAGATAGCCCATTTATCAAGGAAGGCTATAGGCTATATAACATTGCGCTATGAGCGACTGGAGCGGAGCAGAAACCTTAACCGCGGGCATCCTCTAGTTATAAATATAATACATGGCCTTTCCGTTGCACGTTAGTTTCTTGTATGTAAACCTTTGCCCTGCTCAAAAATATGGATTTGGAGAGAGTAAAAGCAATGTCTAGTATTTCAGTGGCAATAAACAACATTTAGCTACACAATGGTCTTATTGTTGTCAATATTTATTTAAGAATCCTTACGATCAGTATGGATAGTATACTGTCAATACAACAGTAGGTACAAAGTGCCATGTTATATCTGCATCAGTCGCTTATCGCGTAAAAGCGTACATGTTTTGGAGACATGTGTAATAATTTTTTCATATCAAATGTTTTTGGTTATTTAGCATGCGTCAGAGACGAATTAATGGATAAAATTCACTAATATGATTTCTATAAACAAAGTGCAAACTTAATCAATGTTTACGTTGAGCACTGATTAATTTTATAAGTAGTTAATTCGTCGCTTCGATAGGTATATCGCACGTCAAGCAGTAGTGATAAAATTTCATTCTACTTTATTAAAACAGACTATGCGTCGTTTTAGATGGCAAATATTTATACAACGGATACAAAAGCCGTCTAAAACGTCCATAAAGTCCATAAACTATGGAAAGATTTGGAGAATGCCCTTGTCCAGTAGTGGGAGAGCGTGGGGTTTTGGAAAAATTAATGGCAATGTAATGTGGTCACTCGCCCGATCATTTCTTAGATAGACTGCAGGCACGGCGGAGTGGTTTTAGCGGCAGCCCGCCTTTTAACACAGAGCTGAGTGTTTGGAACACCATTCCGCCACAAACGCTTTCTTAGTGTCCGTTTAAGTTAAAGTCAGGAAAATTAATATGTTTGTCAAATATTTTGAATATATGCTACGATAGACATCCTACCTGCCCAAATGACTGATATCAGATTAAAAATTTTATATTCTGAGTATAATTGTATAATTATCGTCAAAGTTTTGAATCGCATTCTGCATTATATTTCACCTTATTTGCTTCAATTGTCTGTCCGATTCCTATTGCAAAGCATGCTGGCTTCTATTAATACTTGCTTGTTCTTAGAGCAATCATTAAGATTAATCACACGAAATCCAACATTAATTTATAAAATAATAACAACATGAGACTTAGACGGTCGATGTCTACCAATTTAGACACTTTCATAAACACCAACTTTAAAAATAAAATCTCAATAAAACATTTGATCAGAGTATTTCAAATAAAACATTAACTGCCATGAATAACGTAATCCGGCGCCATAACGTGAAGATTCAAGAAATATGTTGCTTTTCCTTTTATGTTTTATTCAAATTAGATTTTTACCTTCCGTCTACGTTTATCGTAAAATAAATCTACATATACAGATAAAATAATAACAAGTACCTACATTCTACGTAAATTTATTATACCTACTACAATAAACAACAAAAGCTTTTATCATAGAAATTGCCGAAAAAAATAATTTATTAAAATCAAACTAAGTATAATGCACCCTTGTTTTAATTATCATCAACACTCCCACTCGAAATTATTTTTGTTCGTCTAGCCAATTATCATATGAACGTATCAAATCAAGGTGTGTGAATGTGTATGTGTGTTTGTGTGCGTGGGCTTTGAGGGGTTGAAGCCAGTTAATCAGGAGCTCCGGCGGTTCAATTTTGTTTATTTGAATGTTCGCACAGATTTAGTGCAGAGGAGCGCTCAACGACCGAATCGGAGGGAGCAACCAACTGGGGCAACTGCCAAAGACTCCTCTAATAACTTTATCTAAAAAATGTATCACACGTGTTTTTTAGAGTCATGTTATTCAAAAACAAGGTTTGCAGTCCTAACTCAAACTGTGCCTAACCATAAATATCTCTGTAGGACAGCCTGGTCGAACGGGAAGTGTTCCTTAACTCAAAGAAAATAAATTTTGAACTTTTGCACGTTCCGTTAACAAACTTAAAGGATCACAATACGTCGTAACTCTTAACTAGAGTCCTTATAAACATGTCTGAAAGTTTGTCCAATGATGACACGAGTAAGAATTGGAAGATTTTGAACAATTTTTTTACCGCTAATGAAGGCAAATTGGTTCAAACGAAAACTTCACCACAAAGATAAGATATACTTTACTCACTGATATTTCTGTTACTGAGTACATTTTTTATACTTTGCTATATTTATGATTTATATTATCTACATACTGGACAAACAGTAAAGCACTGGGCTATGTGGTGACGGATTTCATTGCGTGGGTATCGTAAGAGGCAACAAAGGAAAATACATGAAGCAAAATTAAATAAGTAGTATACTTGCGGTGAGACGAAAAACTCAACATTTAACCTTGTACCAACCCGTCTAGGCATGTCACAGAACAGATGAGTGTTCGATAGACCAGCCTGCTTAGCACAGTAGGTTAAATCCTTCTTTTGACTCACAGTGCTGCTACGAAGTTAATTAGGAGAGGTCAAAGTCCTGCAGTGGACTGCCAAAGGTTGTTGAGACAAGAACTTTAAAACCTAATACATGTTTAGCCTGTTGCATGTTTTAATGGTTGACAATTGTAAATAAGTAAAGGCCAAAGGAATATTATAGTTATAATAACTTGTATCATCTCCCTCATGTTATAAATAATATGTTCTGCAAGCACTAACTCGTGAAGTCAGAAGCAAGTCTGCACTTATGCGGTCGTTTACGTGGTCTAAGCTTGAGTGCTTGGGAAAGCTAAGTACCAAGCTGTTTTCGAATTTGAAAACAATGAATAAAGTTTGTATTTAAATAGAATGCTTCATGAACTTTTACATAGCATTTTAAGGCTTTTGGAGTCCGTAGTCTGCTATTAAATTTAATCTGATTTAACAAATTATTAGCTTAGCTTCACTTCACTCGCAATCTAAGTGTAAACAGGTAAAAATGGAAAATATATATAAATCAAAAGTTTTAAAGACCAATGTTACTTTTGGTCCCGTGGGATCATTTTATGACCTAAATAATTAATGATAACAATTTGGCACCGACAATTGTCAAAAGTGTGTTAAATACCTAGCTAACAATCCTAAACCTGCTTTGTATTACCTTATACAGTAGTTGTTAATGATAGACTTTCTCAATGTACATAACTTTCAAATTAAATATATTATTATTTCGTATGATTAAAATAATAATTGACTTGGATAGGTACAAACAGAAACGAAGACAAACTAACATCACTACCAAAAAGGTTATCAAATGAAACAGTATGACGATATTTATAAACAAGATTTCAGAAACCTTGTAGTTAAGTTAATATAATAAAATAGTCTAAAAATAAAATTTATTTCTGTAATATAATTTTATTCAAACGGCCGTAAACGATACAAGAATCTACTTAATTAGCTTACATAATGAACTTTTACACGGTGAAGGAAAAATTAAACACATTTTTTCACCTAATACCACTGCTATAAAACAGCAATTTCATTATGAAACTAAAAAAACTAGTTTATTACATTCTCCCGGCTTTGCTTGCATACAAAACTTATAAACGTTACCCTGTTTTGTTGCTTAGAAGCGGGCAAATGCAAATTACGAAATGGTGCAGTAATATTTTTTAGGCTTAATTTTGTTTAAATTTGCGTGGAGTAAATGCAGCCGGGTATTCTTCATAGCACTTTGATGGTCTGTTTTAATATCCAGTGTATCTTTTACATAATATTACGCAGAATCAGCATTGCCATCCAGCGTGGCAATGCTGCCAGACTTCTGGGCACGTTACCCGATGATATTGATGCGGAGGCATTCTACGACGCCTAAACACACCTGTACATATTTTCAATTTTTATTTTTAGATTTATGTACCTATATATATGTTTAGATATTATGATTATGTAAGATAGCAATGTATATAGTTTAAATTAATAACCTGGTATAATGTTATTGTGAAAAATATTCAAATAAAAGATTTTAACTTTACTTTAATATTACGCAAAGGAGCTTGTGAAATTGTTTGATCTCTATAATGACGATGTGTTCAGACGCCTGTCACTCTGTCTTAAAGCTGATATTCTGTCTTATTTGGTTAGATCAGTAAGCGAACCCCGGCCCTGGTCCCAAGACGAATCTAGGTTTTGTTTGCAACTGGGTTAATGCTAGAACGATAAGTATGATAAGGATCATTTGTGTCATCAAAAGCATAGTTGTATTTGGGATTGCCTAACCGTTGTCAGTAAGTGAGAATCACGCAACGCTCAGTTGTATAATTTTTCAAAAGGCACAATACTTTCTGCGATCCACGAATTTGCCGAGTCTGGGTGTCTGTTGTTGCTGCTAATTCTAGCGCGAAAGTCATCTGATATGGAGAATAATACCATCTGAATATAAGCTTATACTGCATAAACACATACACTATCAGATTGGCACATGGCTATTAGAAGTCCTAGTCACAGTCGAATTAACCCCAACGTCCCATTCAGTACATTAACGGCGGTGTTGCTTATGGCTAAGGTCACATAAAGCCAATAGGCATATAACTATTATATAGCCAGCCTCACTTGACATGCAGTGAGTGGTATTGAACATACATATATACATAGACTCACGCCTTGAACATGTTGCACGTATGTGTAATAGTATATATAGTCGAACAGATTAGAGTATGCTATTTACCTACATGTCACGAGATGCCTCGGCTGTGACTGCGTCGGTGTCGCCTATCGCCACACAAGTTAGCCTATGTCTTATTCTGATAGCTAGGTACCTACCTATATTACTCGAAGACTCATACAATTTGGTTTGGAAGTTTTAGAGAGAAGGAAGGAGAACTACAGTTTCGCTTCTATAATATTAGTATAGATTAGTGTGGATACGCGTGAAGAGAAGAGCCTATTTTGCTTAAGGTGGAGTGTGAAACATACAAAACCAATGATATGTGTAAAATTTGCAACAATAATAATAATACCAGCATTGTATAAAACTGTCCCACTTCTGGGCGCGCCTCGCCTTTTCCTATGGAAAGGGTTAGTCCTTAGTTCACTACGCTGGCTAGCACGTCACTATAAGCTACAATACTTGCATCACTGCCTGCGTTTTAAAAGTATTTCAATTAGTAGATAACTTGTCTGCACGCCAAAGGTCTCCCCATTCTCTTTCTATCTATTTCTGATTTCAGTCTCTTGGGATTAGTCCCTGTTAAAAGAGTCAAGCTCGACCTACCATATTCTTCTATGCTTCCCACTATGTCATTTTCTATTCAAAGGGTCTCTCTTCGTTGATTATTTAAAAGAATTATACAAAACTAGAGCCTTTTTTAATGTGACCGTTTCTTCCGAATCCCGTAGGCATTTTGGGAAATCCCTTCTTAGTGCACCTCTACGATACCTAACGAACACACTTGTCAAATTTCAGCTTGTTGCTCTCGGTAGTTGCGGCTGTGGCTTGTCTGTCAGTCAGTCAGTAACACAAGGATTTTAAAGATAATGCTAAAGAACTTTTATTTGTGAACATGTATGTGTCTTAATAAATGCACCATTACATAAATGTCTTGCACATGCATGGAAATTACTATTTACGATAAGCTAATAACATACAACAACTATCCGTAGTTTCTTGTCTGCAGTTTCTTTGCGTTTAGTTTCTTTTCCAAAGTTAAATTGGTTGAGTAGTAACCCACAGACAACTTTCGTACTAGCAAGAATACAACTATATCCTACCACGCCTCTGGGTATATGACTGCACTACTTTTATCAACAAACCAAGCAAGTAGTATTGTTATAGAAAGTTTTCTTTTGAATTAAAACTATACAATGGTAAGACTTGCATGTGTAATAATTTGTGCGATAACATGAAGTTGCACAAGTTTGATACCTAACTTGAAATTGAATAATAGACATCGTTTTTTTATAGTATAGGAAGACAAACGAACAAGCGGGTCACCTGATGGTAAGTAATCATCGCCGCCCATAGACACCTGCAATGCCCGAAGGATCACAAGTGTGTTGCCTACCTTTTAAAAAGGAATATGCTCGCTTCTTGAAGATTCCAATTTCGAACTGGTTTAGAAATACCACTGATTAAAATAAATGTACAGAGTAAAAGAAACAGGCAATACTTGATACACACTTATGACTCGATTTGAATGGGTAATGTGTGTTGAAAAGGTTATTTAGAGTTCAGAAATTGTTTCACTGTTGCTCGCAGGTTTCGTCCGTGGAATTCGTGTTCTTGATAACGATGATAAACTGTAACAGCTTAAAAAATTATATAGCTTTGTAATTTGGTCCTTTGGTGACCTCAGTCAGCTATTTAATAATAGCTAATGAATGCCATGCTTTTCAGAACATAAAGGATAGTTCACCATGTTCTCCTCTAATACAATGATTTATAATATAAACACACTTAAATACCTTCTTCGACACATATATATTTATGTTTAAATCACAATTGCCCTAATGCTTATTATTTACCTAGGTACCATTCAGTTAATGGTATTTGCCACGTATACATATGTTTAAATCACAATTACAGTGGCACCTACTATTACAATGTACTTATTTTATTCAACACCTATCCGATACCTATGCACATGTATTTAATATTCAGGTCATTACTTGAAATAAAAGGCATAAATGACTGGCAAATACTTGAGATTCAGAGTAGACAATTCCAATTCAAAAGGCGCTTTAAAGTACTTTATTGAAACAACAAATATAAAACTTTACACTATTTAGTATTTACCTTCGAAAAGAAGTGTTCAAGTTGTTGAGTACTCTGGATTTATTTAGTATTCGAAAGCTGCTTAGTGTTTGCTGGAGGCCCTTAAACAGATTATTTACTCAGCATTTACTCGTTTAAAGCAACCGTTATGTCTTTCATAATTTATCCTGACTAAATGTTAATGACTCGTCGGAAAAATATTAACCTCGTTTCTGGACTAAGTTTATTTCACTTTGGAGTGAAGTTTGCAAATGGCTACATGATTTTATTTTGCAACTGTTAACTCAAGACGTCTTGCGAGTAAGGCTCCGTGGAAATGAAATTGTAAATATATTTAATGCTTGTTATAATAGTGTTTGCTTCAAAATATTCACGGGATTGAGATAAATTACTAACATAAATATTCTTCTATCTTATACAAAAAATGTTCGATCTATTTAAAAGCAAAACATGTCTTGGAATCTGTACTATCGTAAAATCTTTTTCCTAAACGAAACTTACCAATGGGTTACTACAACTCATTGGTAAGTTTTTTTAGTGTTCATAATGTACAAATAAACACCAAAGTGATTTGAGAAACAAATATAGTTCTATATTATTTTGTCATAAAGTTATGTCAGTGTCTCAGCCTCTTAAGTAACTAGGTACAACCAGTACCTACGAATCCCCGGTAACTACTTTGGCTCATGATACTGAATGTATACATTTCATTTTAAAAAGGCATGTATTTAATGCGGCGACTAAGTAAAGCGAATACAAGTTTCAAAAATAATTAGAGTGGGTACCATATAATATAATGGGTTGGCAGCTAATAAGGAGTATCGTAATAAGTAAAATGTAGCATATTAATATGTCAGTAATAAGCTTCGTTTTAATTTAAACTAGCAGCATTTTTTTTTGGGAACTGAATTAGTATCTAAGCGGAAACTTGATGATGAATAAAAAATAGAAAATGGACATTCATAAATAATACAAATTTCAATATTTGGCAAATGATTTTGTCTTAAATGAAGTGTTTCGTATAAGTAAATAAGACGCTTCAGTCTTTTAAGCCAAGTTGACGGAGCCCTTTTTCGTAGGGCTCCTATTTTTGGGTACAGGGTCACAAGATAACCTAACATAACCTACCTACTAACATTATTAGTCGCCAAGTCATTTATTTATAGCCTCGGCTATTATTTCAATTGATTTGTATAGTTTATTTTCCACCTAAACGCAGCTGCTAGTTTAGCCCTTAGTTTTAAGTCTTTATTGGCCTGAGTTGCGTAAGCCAAACGTCATGCAGTTGAATGCGAAGAGACCGAAGGGCGTTATTATAGCTGTCTTCGGTGCGTCTTCCGTTTGTATAGGTATACTATAACAGTCGTGAAAATATTTAATCGCTACAAACTTATTTTATTAGTTGCAAATATGTAGCGCCTGTTTCACCACTGTCTAGTAAGTTCTGGTTAAACTACTTGGCAAATAAATTCATTCAAATATCGTTCGAATTTTGAATTTACCTGGAAGGTAACGCCAGGCCTCCTTCACTCGGCCGTACCTACAGCGATAAGTGCCTACACTTTCGCGCGGCTTTCAAGCCCGGCGTCCGACGCGCCGCGCAAGGGTTGTTGACTTGAAAATTTGATTTTATTTATTTTACGAGAGCAACTTGAAAATTAGATTTTTTGTTTGTTGAGATATCCCAACGATGATGGTGTCAAATTAAAGATCTAGTTCAAATACCATTTTATCTGTTTGAATCATGTAAATCGGTCCACGCGTTTAGGAAATAACTAAGAATTAGTATAGTGAAAATGTAAACGACCAGATTTTTTGTGGTCTTTGTTCTACAAGCTCAAATAGTTGGATAGGATACTTATAGGATGCTTATTTATTATTAGGTACGTGGTCAAGTAGGTAGATAGACGATGAATAAATATTATAGTAGCAGCGGCAAGTCGACAACCCTAGCGCGACAGCTAGCGCGTCACTCTGCGCCAGACAGCGACAGCGTTATATGTTAGAAAAGAGCGGGTACGGTTAGGTGAATATCGCATTAGGCACTGAGTGCTTATGTGAGATGAATTGCACTTTGTTGCTTAGTAGCAAGAGTCGCAATTTCAATGAATTGGTTTGAGAAGTGGTGCTTCTGTACGTAAGTACTGTTTATTCTGTGGTAACGCTTACTTAGAGGTGTTGAAACAGGGCCTTAGTCATCTTTTAAGTTATTACTTTATTAGTCACTCGGAAAATAATAAGCTTTTTAAAAATACGTGCCTCTATTTTAATAAAATTCGCAGCACTTTTAAACTGAATGCAAAAAATATGGTCACACATTAAATAATTTTATTTTGTTGATCCATGCAAAATATAATGTGTATTTTGGTTACAATTACATTTTTTCAGTTCAAACAGAAATTTCCTACAATCCTGGTAAACTGCAGTGGTTAGCTACTAGCAGACCGCAGTTATCATTATTCAAGCATCCAACCACTACAATGCCGGAACAAGGCACGCAAGACGTATCCAGACAGGTGTTGGGTTACATTTGCGGTTGCTGAGCGATGCATGTGTCGACCACACGGCTTGCCCGGCCGCCTTTTTTTTTTTTTGTTTTACGAGGTGGAAAATCCCTTCGGATCTCCGACTCTTGGGGGAAATAAGAGCCGGAGTATGTGGTGTTTCCACTAAAAACCACCTCGACTTCCGCCATGTACCCGTGTGTCGGAGGGTGGGGCATCACCAAAGCACTCGTCGCCACCCTCCGACGGGTATTGGCCCGCCAGATGGTCAGGCGGGCCCCGAACAAAACCCCCTTGGCGACGGATTAAGGTGTTGGACTCCGCCGCCACGCCAAAACGCCCAGCGGCCGCAGAGGATAGGGAGGACGGCAACGCAACACCGCATCTCCTCTTCCTCTGCGGCCCCACCGCGACGCATCGAATGGTGCGCCCCCATTTGGTCGCGGGAGATAGGGCGCGCGGCAACGCAACACCGACACGCCTCTCCTCCCGCAACCGCACCCGACTGCGAGGGACAGACAGAACTGTCCCCCGCACCCGCACCGTTGGACGCATCCTGCGCAGGCCCCTCCAAGCCCACGCGGAGCGTCCCCTCCTGGATCCCTCTTAGCTTCACCGCGGGTGACTAATCCACGGTTACTGAGCCCCCCCACCACGACAAGGTGGAGATCCCACGGGGGGGTTGCCCGGCCGCCTGCCACCGCGACGCACCCTGCATCAATGTCATTGCAACATTCACACCGCATTACTCCACGATTAGAATTGTCGACGTTATTATTTTGGGAATGTATGGACCTGCACGGATTGGTCATTAAATAAGGTAGCCGCTGGTTTGATCAGAACAGTAAGGATTACTGTAAAAAAAAAACAGAAACTGTGTGTGAATTTCATTTCATGTTCAAAAAATCCCACACTGTACAGAATCACTAGTACTTATTTTTTGTGTGTGCTAGGTGCCTTATAAAAGCATAACATAACATATTTTATGAACGAGGTAATCGTAGCTAAGGGTATTATAATTTAATCTGATATTTCACTAATGGAAAACAAAAAATACTAAGAAGTATTATAGATATTATGAAAGCCATGAACTAGGATCATCAAGAATTTTAAATTCGTAAGCTCATCCACTGTCGGACTGCTATGATTTTCACCTACCGTCCCGTCTAAATATAGCACGTACAAAGGTGTTTGCCCTCCATTATTTGGCAACGCGTTAAATGTTATGGATACAAAATATATACCAGTATTTTCATATTCTCATGGTTCAAAAGTAGCATTTTTCTCTTAAAAACACTTAGCTCGATATCTATACTAATATAATAAAGCGGAAGAGTTTGTTTGTTTGTTTGTTTGTTTGTTTGAACGCGCTAATCTCAGGAACTACCGGTCGGATCTGAAAAATTATTTTTGTATACGATAGCCCAATTATTCTGGAAGGCTATAGGCTATACAACATAACGCTTCGACCCTTTGGGGCCGGGCAAGAGGCTAAAAAGGCTAAAAGATAATGTCGGCTAATCTCAGGAACTAGCAGTCGGATTTTAAAAATTGTTATTGCCTATGATAGCCCAATTATTCCGAAAGGCTATAGGCTATATAAAATTACGCCACAACTTTTAGGGGCCAGACAAAAATAATAAAATGGTCAAATGAGAAGGGGGAGGGTTGGGTCAAAGGCAAAAAAAGGCTAAACGAATAGGATACAATCTATATGGCCATTGTTTTCGAGATTTTCGGGACGCTGATTAATAATATGAAATTTATTTAGTGATCCAAGATAGCGGACTGGAAATCAAAGATGGCGGATGAGAAAATTTAAAAAATCATTATGGGTATCGCCTTCGATATTTTAAGGGGTGGGGAATCCAAATACAACATCCATTTCGTGATCAAAGATGGCGGATGGGAAATCAAAGATGGCGGATGGGAAAATTTAAAAAAATCAATATTGGTATCGTCTGCGATGTTAAAAGGGATGGGGAATCCAAATACAACATCTGTTTCGTGATTCAAGATGGTGGATGGGAAATCAAAGATGGCGGATGGGAGAAATTAAAAAAATCAATATGGGTATCGTCTCTGATGATTTAAGGGATGGTGAATCCAAATACAACATCTATTTCGTGATCAAAGATGGTGGATAGGAAATCAAAGATGACGGACGGGATTTTTTTTATAGTCGATATGGGTATTGTCGCCGATATTTAAAGGGATGGGGAATCCAAATCCGACATCTATTTCGTGATCAAAGATGGCGGATGAGAAATCAAAGATGGCAGATGAGAAAGTTTTAAAAAAATAATATGGTTATCGTCTCTGATGTTTTAAGGGATGGCGCATCTAAATACTACATCTATTTTGTGAGTAAAGATGGCGGATAGGAAATCAAAGATGGCGGACGGGATTTTTTTAAAGTTGATATGGGTATCGTCTCCAATATTTTAAGGAATGGGGAATTCAAAAACACCATCTATTTCGTGATTCAAGATGGCGGATGGGAAATCAAAAATGGCGGATGGGAAAAATTTAAAAAATCCATATGGGTATCGTCTCTGATGATTTAAAGCATGGTGAATCCAAATACAACATCTATTTCGTGATCAAAGATGGCGGATAGGAAATCAAAGATGGCGGACGGGTTTTTTTTTTAAAGTCGATATGGGTATGGTCGCCGATATTTAAAGGGATGGGGAATCCAAATACAACATCTATTTCGTGATTCAAGATAGCGGATGGGAAATCAAAGATGGCGGAGGAGAAAGTTTAAAAAAATCAATATGGTTATCGTCTCCGATGTTTTAAGGGATGGTGAATCTAAATGCAACATCTATTTCGTGATCAAAGATGGCGGATAGGAAATCAAAGATGGCGGACGGGATTTTTTTAAAGTCAATATGGGTATCGTCTCTGATATTTTAAGGAATGGTAAATTCAAAAACATCATCTATTTCGTGATCAAAGATGGCGGATGGGATTTTTTTTAAAAATCAATATGGGTATCGTCTCTGATGTTTGAAGGGATGGGGAATCCAAATACAACATCTATTTCGTGATTCAAGATGGCGGATGGGAAAAATTTTCAAATTCAATATGGGTATCGTCTCTGATGATTTAAGGGATGGTGAATCCAAATACAACATCTATTTCGTGATCAAAGATGGCGGATAGGAAATCAAAGATGGCGGACGGGATTGTTAAGTCGATATGGGTATCGTCTCCTATATTTTAAGGAATGGGGAATTTAATATTATATAAAAATCTATGTTTGTTCTTGCATAATTTATAGACCCTGGAATGATAAGAGATTAAGCGCTAAGTCAATGGGAACTTTGGAAAAGGGGCTTGGAAAAAAGGGAATTAAATAAAAACTCTTAAAAAGGCGATACGAAGTTCGCTGGGACAGCTAGTTTTTTTATATGTTTTTTATTTTTCGTCCTTAAATCCAATGATTTGGTCATAAGAATAAATAAGTGTCTATCAGAACAATGTACTTAATAGTATCTATAGTGTATCATAATTATAAACCAAAATCTATGGCATGATATTATTTTGGATACAAACTGAATTGTATAAATTAACAGATTTTGTAACAAGTTGAGCCGTAATGAGCATCGCTGGATAGAGTTTTGGGAGAATTTAGTAGCGTTAAATTTGAATTTAATATTGGCCGGTCTCGATGGTCCTACGATATAAACTTCTGTCCATATTTACTGCCAATTACTAGCTGATAGGTTTGATTTTCGAGTCAAACAAACTGTTATTGGAACTGAGATTGTGTTTTGTTAGTTCGTTGAAACAAAAAAAAACAATAAAATCATAACAATCACAAAATTAAAGCAAAGGAATTACGCAATAAAAATAAAATATAAAAACTACGACGTAGATTTTATTCAAAAATCTAAAACAAAACATGAGCTCAACATGGTCATAAAATAATGTTGAGCTCTGTAATAAATCGATTCCATAATACACATTATGAACTTGCAGACGTGGTATTAAGATACAATTCGACTCCGCTCTGAACTAGTAGATGACTTAAATAAATTGCAATCTAGAAATATGCACGAAGATAAATAAAGCGAAACAAATTACTTTAAATTATCCAAGCGTGGCAGCCAAAGGATTCCGAGACACTCACTGCGAAGATAGATATCGTTTTGTTTTCTAAGTTAACTGTTTGTATACTAGATTATTCAGACATTCTATCATCCTTTAACTTTAGAAGCTTTAAGAGATTTTGAGTTATTGGTTTCTGAGTCTTCAGTCTTTTCAAGCTAAATAATACAGGTTTGTCTAAAACGAATACTCTCTAAAACGTTTTATATGGAGTTGCATAATAATGTCATAAAGTAAAAATAAGTAAAATAATATGTTTATTTATCAGCATAGATAGTAAGATGTTTAGCGATGAGTTTACAATCGCCAAAAATTCGTATACCATATATTCATACGATAAATTCGGTGTTTAACTGTTGTATAGATAGACTCATAAACTCACGCCTGTATCCCCGAACGGGAAGGCAGAGGTGTATTACACCCACATTTCGCCATGAATTTTCAGGTCCCACGTAATAGGGGGCGAGATTGCCGTACCGGGCACATTACCAGACTCCGTGCTGCTACTGAGAATTTCGTAACGGGAAAACCCAATAACACTTTGCCCGACCCGGGAATCGAACGCGAGACCTCCCAATCCCAAGCGCACATTTATGCCGCGAGACCAACGAGGCAATTTTAACTGTTGTAACACTGTTGTATTCGCATAATCTCGCAATCAAGGGAGATCAAGGACACCACGGTGTTTTTAGTGCATAGTTTGAATCTTTCGGAGGTCACACATATTATGTACTTGTAGCTTCGAATAAACTGATACAACAAATTAAAACTCGGTGAAGAGAGACGCGCAGACCAGGGTTTTTCCACCGCGACACAAAATAATGATTAATTGTGTTTACTTTAAGTCCGAGTTATGTCCTTTAATTCAAAAAGTAGGTCAAAGTAATATAAAATAGTGAGTGAAACATAAAGACTAAGTGTCTTCAAATCTTCATTTTGAATCTTAGCATTTAGTCTGGCTTGATGCCAACGTACTAAACAAGTACCTGCTTCAAAATTATAAAACGATTTTATGTACCTACCTAGCAGACATGCCAAGCTAAAATTAAATTTAAGAAAGTTTTAACTTAAACCAACTCAAAACCATATAGGGATACTTGTACTGTCCACATTTGCATTTTTCTTCCACAAGCCTTTGCTTTTGCTACGTGATACATACTCATCAAGACAGTAGGATAAAATAAACGATTACGAGCAAAACCAACATTGCAAAGCCATCAAAAACAAGCCGCACCTCTCGTCATATTCTATTTGCATGCCATATATCATTGTACGGGGCTAAAAGCCTCCATACATAATCTGTTAAGATATTCTGAGTGCGGTATTAAAAAGCATTTTGAAATGTTTGCTAATTCCTCGCCAGAAAAGAACAATCGCAGCGCGTGAGTGCTATGTGTTGTGCTGCACGCCACCTCTTGGGGGTAATGCACAACTTGTGCATTACCCCCAAGAGGTGGCACAAATTATAAGCGAATATTTTATAAATTCCTCAAAGTATTAACGAAATCGATTCTTCATAAATTTATCTCAGATTACAAGCAATCTCATTCTCCATACATTTCATCTAAATATTAGCAAAACTGATTCTTCGTAGTGTGTTTTTATATTTGTAATTTAAAAACTTTTTTACCAATTCACCCTCGCTAACAGCTGTTGTTGTGGGTTTTAAAATGTATGTAAAACTACATCTCTGTGTTGTATGCCTCACAGTTGTGTGCAATAGTAATGGCTCTAACCACGCATCGGATTAAACAAATAAGGGCCCATAGGACTGCACGGATACCGCAATAATTTGTATCATCGCTACGCACGTGTGCTATGCCAAAACTGAGTGTCTGTAGATTAAATGTTTGTAAAATCGAAAAAAAATATCGTAGTGCAAAAGTGATCTACTACAGCAATCACGGTAGTTTAAAACACTGGTAGAGGTTTGGCAACCAAGTTAAGACTCAAAAAGTTATGCAAAAATAATATTTAATCATGTAGAAAAAGAGATAGACGAAGTGTCGATTTTTTCGTCGACCAATTTGCAAGGAGTTTTTATAAGTTTCGAGCAGAGTGTTACTCGAGTTCGAAACATACCTAGTCACTATTCTGTGTGAGGTTGGATTAAGCTTCCGAAGCCATTTATAATTTTGTGATTAGACACCTTATGAATAATGGTGTGATATTTATTTCTATAAAACTACTATACTATCGTCCTTCCAAATGATACTAAGCACTATATAAAGGCAGCGATAGCCTAGTGAAGAGACTGACAGACTGCTACGCATAGGATCTCAGGTTTGAATCCTCGGTGCGCACCAATGGCTTTTCGAAGCTGCGTGCATATTAAACTGTTAATTATGGCTTGCTTAAATGCTCAGTTCTTCATAACGTTTGACAAGACATGTGAAGATCTGGTGAGTGTCTTGTGAGTAAGGCCGCAGTTCACCAAGCTGACCAGTACTGGTTGGCCTTATTTTTCTCAAAGTGAGAAAAGGCCGTGCCCAGCAGTGGGACAGTTTATATATAGGCGGGCGGTTTATATTAAAGCGGGCAAATGCAAATTACGAAACGGTGCAGTAATATTTTTTAGGCTTAATTTTGTATACATTTTCGTGGAGTAAATGCAGCCGGGTATTCTTCATAGCACTTTGATGGTCTGTTTTAATATCCAGTGTATCTTTTACATAATATTACGCAAAGGAACTTGTGAAATTGTTTGACCTCTATAATGACGATGTGTTCAGACGCCTGTCACTCTGTCTTAAAGCTGATATTCTGTCATGTCTGGTTAGATCAGTAAGCGAACCCTGGCCCCAAGACGTGTAGGTTTTGTTTGCAATCGGGTTAGTGCTAGAACGATAAGTATGATAATGATCATTTGTGTCCTCCAAAGCATAGTTGTATTTGGGATCGCCTAACCCCTATCAGTAAGTGAGAATCACGCAACGCTCAGTTGTATCATTTTTCAAAAGATACAATACTTTCTGCGATCCACGAATTTCCCGAGTCTGGGTGTCTGTTGTTGCTGCTAGTTCTAGCGCGAAAGTCAACTGATATGGAGCATAATCATCATCTTACTTTACTGTCCTATTGCTGGGCACGGGCCTCTCCTCAGTATGAGAAGGGCAAGGCCATAGTCCACCATGCTGGCCATGTGCGGGTTGGCAGACTTCACATGTCTTTCGAGAACATTATGGAGAAATCTCAGACATGCAGGTTTCCTCACGATGTTTTCCTTCACCGATTAGCAAGCGATAATTAACAATTTAATATGCACTTAACTACGAAAAGTCATTGGTGCGTGCCGTGGATTCGAACCCGACACCCTCTGCGTAGCAGTCTGTCGGTCTCTTTACTCAGCTATCGCTGCTTATGGAAAATAATACCATCTGAATATGCCGCCAGGTGGCGCCACTTAGTGTACACGTAAATTCAAGAGCTCTGTGTTAAAGTCATTTTAAAAAATACTTAAAGTGAAGTAATTATTAGTTTTTGTTGAGAACAGTGGACTGTAAAGTGCAATAAAACAAGACAAATGTTATCTCATAATAATATTTTGAATTGGAAAAATTATAACATAAAATTCTAAGATTCTAAGCAGCGAGATTAGAACACCAAATAAACAAAAAGGTTTAAAAATATCTACTCCTAACAAACTAAGCAAACCTATAAAAAATAACAGCGGCGAGACTGTGAAAAATCATAGAACACCTGAAGCATCTATTGTCAATACGCGATCAGTTCAGAACACATTCTTTCAACCGCCATCCTCGCTACAAGCCAGCTGCGAAGCAACTAAAAACCAAACAAGCTGCGACGACCGACGAAGCAAACTTTGTATTGTTAGCAGTAATAAAATTAACTCCGTACTAACTATAGCTGAGAAGTCCTTTCCTAAACATAAATTATGCCATTATCTATCTCATAATTGTGGCATAATGCAACTATTGAATAACATTGGCACTAAACTAGAAAACTACACCAAGAGAGACTATTGTTTAATATTTATAGGTGAAAAGGATTTTCAGCAGAGTTATAATTATTCTAGAAATGTTTAACAATCTTATTTTTTATGACATACAAAATTATAATTATGCGACAATATTTGATTCGAACTCTGACTTATCGTGTGACTACTCTATGTTTATGAAGCATAGTGGACGAGTTAATAATCATGGCATGAGAAATATATTTGCAAATTTAGAATTGTTAATCAGTAACTGTAATCATTATTTAATTGAACGTGTGGATAATGTAAAAGACAACAAAATAATATCAAAGAAAGATTCTTTATTTTGTGATTCATTGAATTTCTCTAGTTCTTCTATTAATAATTGTACTCAGAATCTTTTTCGTGTATAACAATTTGTATATAATTCATCAAAACATTAATGGTCTCCTGGCTAAAAGTGATATTATAACGGTATGTTTGGACACTCTTCTTCACAATAATAAGAGAGTTCACATATTGTGTTTTACTGAACACAACATGAAATTGAGCGATGTTGATTTTCTGAAAATTCCTAATTACACATTAGCTACTGTCTTCACTAGACCAAATCGAAATGGTGGGTCATGTATCTTAGTGCATAATCATATAAAGTTCTCGGAGATAGACTTGGTAAAAAAATTTAATGTTGTCAATACATTTGAATGTTGTGCAGTGGAATTAAGTGACCATAATATTATTATACTATGTGTGTATAGGGTACCAGGCACAAGTAAGATAGATGTATTTTTTGATAATTTGACGGCTATATTAAGACTATTTTGTTATAAAAACCACCAGCGAATAATAATATGCGGAGACTACAATATTGATCTGCTACAAAAGAACAAACACTCCTTGCTTCTTAAAAGACTATTACAAGAATTTAACCTAAAAATTGAAATACAAGAATCGACACGACCCAGCAGCGGTACGTGCTTGGATATTTTTTTTCACAATCTACGAGGTTGTAAAACAGAAATATTGGAATTAGGCGTATCAGATCATACAGCGCAGTTAATGAAATTTCCAGTAAAAAGAACGTGTGTACTGAAGTATTACTACAAAATGAGACGAGATTATAGCACAGAAAACATTGACCTATTTAAGAGATGTATCGGGAGCCTAAGCTTCAGTGAAGTTTACGAAATGAAGGACCCTAACGAATGCTTTGATTCTTTTTACAACCTGTTTAATTTGTTTTATGATCTTTGCTTTCCGGTAATGAGATGTAAAATACCGACTGTTTTCAGGCCTAAATGGATAACAAGAGGCGTAAAAAGATGCAGTAAAAACAGACGTGCTCTATTATGGAAATATAGGTTGTCACCTAATGAAAATACAAAACTAGCATTCCAAACATTTTCCAAGAGGTATCGCCATGTTGTAAAACTCACTCAAAAAGCACAAAACAGTCACTTTATTGAAACAAGCACTAACAAATCTAAAGCAACATGGAAGGTTATAAATTCCATAAAATCAAACTTGCCTAAAACAAGTATTAGCATTATCGACATAAATGGTCAATACATATCAAACCCTGCAAGCATAGCCCAACAATTTAATGATTATTTCGTAGACTTAGTACCACCAAAGGCTAATATTGGTCAGCGTTACCAACCTGATATAAATATAAAATCATACAAGTCTATGTTTATGAAACCAGTTGTACCAAAAGACGTTTTAGCAATAATTAATGATCTAAAAAACTCTAACAGTACGGGGTATGACAATATTCACACTAAAGTTGTTAAAACAGTGGGACCTATTATAGCGACTACAATATGCGATATAATAAATAGTTGTATACAAAATGGCACATTTCCAAGAGCTTTAAAATTATCTATTGTTAAGCCACTACATAAGAAAGATGACAGAACAAAAATGAGTAATTATAGGCCTGTAGCATTACTACCAGTTTTCTCAAAAATATTTGAAAAAATTATATATAATAATCTAAACGATTATTTTGAGAAACAAAATATTTTCTGTAAAGAACAAATGGGCTTTAGAAAAAATAAATCCATTAATATGGCCATTTACAACTTTTTAGAAACAGTACACCATAATATTGATCAAAGAAAACCTGTTGTGGCTATGTATATGGATATGACAAGGGCGTTTGATCATGTGGATCACAAAGTACTTCTAGATAAGCTCTACAGATATGGCGTCCGAGGTAACGTGCTTGAACTAATAAAATCTTATCTCGAAGATAGAAAACAATTAACTCAAATATGTCAAGTGAACGTTAAGACGAAAATGGAACGGGTCTATTCATCTAGCTTAAGAACGCTGACTTATGGTGTCCCTCAGGGTTCTGTATTGGGTCCGCTTCTGTTTATATGCTACATCAATGACCTTCCTAAGGTTACCAAGCACCAGATGTCTTTGTTTGCTGATGACAGCACAGTTATCTACACTGGAAGTAAAACAAAAATTGAAAATGATATTAACTCAAGCCTTGCTTCTATAATTGACTGGTTGAATGCTAATAACCTTAAAATTAATATATCGAAAACCAAAATTATGAATTTCAGATTGCGACAAACAATTCAAAGTCATTTACAAATTGACTACAATGGAGAACCAGTACTAGAAACAGATACCACAAAATTTCTTGGGCTCCATATTGATAATGATGTCTCTTGGAAAAATCAAATCGAAAATATATGCAAAAAACTAAACCAATTCTCCTACGCACTCTATATGCTTGGTAAGGTTACAAATAAAGACGCCCTATTAGCAGCATATCACGGGTATGTCGCCTCTACTTTGCGTTATGGAGTTATATTTTGGGGCAATGGAACTAATATTGACGACGTATTAATTGCCCAAAAGAAATGTATTCGAGCTATCTGTAAGATAAAACCAACAGATTCTTGCAAACCTCATTTTATAAATCTCAACATATTAACTGTACCATCTCTATATATCTTCGAGGTCAGTGTTTTTGTAAAAAGTAATATCAATTTGTTTAAACCGATAGAAAGTCAACGTCGTTCAAATAAGTTGCATTTGTTGCCTTCGAAAACTACCTTTTTCCATAAAAGCATTTACGCTATGGCACCAAAAATATATAATAAGTTACCAAATCGAATTGTTTTAAGCAGGTGTATTCATGAATTCAATCATAAATTATTTAAACGTTTAGTTAATAAAGCATATTATTCTATTAATGAATTTCTAAATGACGTGATATTGTAGCAACTATCCATAGCTTTGTGATACTTTTCGTTGACATCTCTTTTTACTTACTGTGACATTTTGAAATTGACATTGATAATTTATTGTTAATTTGTAATTGCATGTTATATTAATTTGGAATTGAATAATATCTTGATACAATTTAATTAATTTTGTTATATAATATTTTGTATGCCTATCGGCGGGACATGGAGCGCACTATATAAATTACTGTAAACAACTTGTAAACCTATGTTCACAAAATAAAGAGATTTGATTTGATTTGATTTGATTTGAATATAAGCTCACTCATCATCAGCCTTTAACAGTCCACTGCTGGACTAGGCCTCTCCTTTGAAAGGAGGAATTGGCCTACTATACCACGCTGGCAAAACGGGTTGATATAGGGTTTGTATCGAGTTTTCCTTCTCTTACAGTGCTGTTCTCCGCAAAATGTGCTCCCTCTGTTGGCTCTTACGACACCCATGGGATGATATGGGGTGGTGACATTCCGTATTTTTAATCGGTCACCACACGGAAATATAAGCTTATACTGCATAAGCACATACACTATCAACAGATTGGCACATGGCTATTAGAAGTTCTGGTCACAGTCGAATTAAGCCCAACGTCCCATTCAGTACATTAACGGCGGTGTTGCTTGTGGCTAAGGCATCACATGAAGCCAATAGGCATATAACTATTACATAGCCAGCCTCACATGACATGCGGTGAGTGGTATTGAACATGTTGGACGTATATTCATGTATAGTCAAACAGATTAGAATATGCTATTTATCTACATCTTACTAGATGTCACGGCTCAGTCCACGTCAGTGTAGACTGTCGTGACAAAAGGTAGCCTATCTATGTGTTATCCTGATGTGTAAGCTATATTACTTGAAGACCCATCAAAATCTGTTCGGTAGTTTGGGAGTGAAAGAAGGACAGACACTCTTTCCCATTTATAATATAAGTATAGATAAGTGTGCGAAGAGAAAAACGTTTTGTGGTGGAGAGTAAAGTATACAAAATCAATGATATGTGTAAAATCAGCTAAGTACAATAATAATAATACCAGCATTGTATTTAAACTGTCCCACTGCTGGGCGCGCGTCACGCCTTCCATTGGTTCGTGAACTACGGAAAGAAATCCATTGAGAAGGGTTATTCCTTAGTTCATCAAGCTGATTGGCACCTCGCTATAGGCTAAAACAAAAGCTTATTTGATGACATTGCATCATAAAAGCATTATTTTATAAGTAGGTAGCTTATCTGTAGGCCAAAGGTATCCCAATCTTTTTCTATCTCTTTCTGGTTTCAGTCTCTTGGGATCAGTCCCTGTTAAAAGAGTCAAGCTCGACCTACCATCTTCTTCTAGGCTTCCAGCTATGTCATTTGCTATTCGAAGGATCTCCATTCGTTGATTATTAAAAAGAATTATACAAAACTAGAGCCTTTTTATCATTTAATCGTTTTTTCCGCATCCCGTTCCCATTCCCTCCAATACCTTCTTAGTGCACCCCTACGATACCTAACGTACACACTTGCCAAATTTCAGCTTCTTGCGCCCGGTAGTTGTGGCTGTGGCTTGTCTGTCAGTCAGTCAGTAAGGCAAGGATTTTATATACATATATAGGTAATGCTAAAGAACTTTTATTTGTGAACATGTATGTGTCTTAATAAATGCACTATTACATACATGTCTTGCACATGGATAGAAATTACTATTTCATGATAAGTTAATAGCATACAACAACTATCCGTAGTTTCTTGTCTGCAGTTTCTTTGCGTTTAGTTTCTTTTCCAAAGTTAAATTGGTTGAGTATTAACCCACAGACAACTTTCGTACTAGCAAGAATACAACTATATCCTACAACGCCTCTGGGTATATGACTGCACTACTTTTACCAACAAGCCAAGCAAGTAGTATTGTTATAGAAAGTTTTCTTTTGAATTAAAACTAAACAATGGCAAGACTTACATGTGTAATAATATGTGCGATAACATGAAGTTGCACAAGTTTGATACCTAACTTGAAATTGAATTGTATACATTAATTAAATATACACAGTAAAAGAAACAGGCAATACACGATTGACACGATTTGAATGGGTACTGTGTGTTAAAAAGGTTATTCAGAGTTCAGAAGTTGTTTCACTATTGCTCGCAGTTTTCGTCCGTGAGATTCGTGTTCTTAATAACGATGATAAAGTGTAACAGTTTAAACATTTTATATTGTTTTGTAATTTGGTCTTATTGACCTCAATCAGTTATTGTATAATAGCTAATGATTACCATGCTTCTCAGAACATAAAGGCAAGTTCTTAATTTTCTCTTCTAATATAGTATGAATTATAAGTTAAACACTTGAATACTTACTTCGATACATATATATTTACTAGAGGACGCCAGCAGCTACGACTGCATTTTTTTTAAATTTACCCGTTTTGGCCGATCCCGTGGGAATTTCGGGAAATCCCTTCTTAGTGCACCCCTACGGTCCCCAAGGAACATACATGCCAAACAGCTTCCTGCGCCCAATAGTTTCGGCTGTAGCGTGTCTGTCAGTCAGTAAGTAACGCAAGGAATTTATATATTAAGATGTTTCAATCACATTTTGCCATTATGCTTATTTCTTGCCTATCATTCAGTCACTGGTATTTGCCACGTTTATGTTTAAATCACAATTACAGTGGCACCTACTAATTACAATGTACTTATTTTATTCAACACCTATCCGTTACCTATGCTTATGTATTTAATATTCAGGTCATTCACTTGAAATAAAAGGTATAAATAACTTCCAAATACTTGAGATTCAGAGTAGACAATTCCAATTCAAAAGGCGCTTTAGAATACTTTATTGAAACAACAAATATAAAACTTTACACTACTTACATTTGAAAAGAAGTATTCAAGTTGTTGAGTACTCTGGATTTATTTAGTATCTGAAAGCTGCTTAGTGTTTGCTGGAGGCCCTTGAACTGATTATTTACTCAGCATTTACTCGTTTAAAGCAACCGTTATGTCTTTCATAATTTATCCTGACTAAATGTTAATGACTCGTCGGAAAAATATTAACCTCGTTTCTGGGCTAAGTTTATTTCACTTTGGAGTGAAGTTTTCAAATGGCTACATGATTTTATTTTGCAACTGTTAACTCAAGATGTCTTGCGAGTAAGGCTTCGTGGAAATGAAATTGTAAATATATTTAATGCTTGTTATTATAGTGTTTGCTTCAAAATATTTACGGCATTGAGATAAATTATTAAGATTAATATTCTTCTATCTTATAGTGATATGTTCGTTCTATATAAGAGCAAAATATTACTTGGAATGTATATTATAGAAAAATTATTATTCTATAAAAAATAATTTTAATTTTAAAATCATATTTTTATTCAAATATAGGAATATCACAGAAAAATTAATATAGTTCATTTAGTCATATTTTTTTTATTAATTTAAGTGTCTCAATCCCGTCAGCAATAGGTGACTGCAATTTTAAGATGCTGAATGAATGGAATTAAATGCAAACTACATAGGTAGGTCTTCTATCTAATGCAAATACCATTTGAAGTAGTTCAAAACCGAACGGTAAGGATATTCTAATAATTATTTTTTTCTTCTAAACAACTTAAAAGCATAATTAGATTATAAGGTTCAAACAATTTTTCACTTCATCGAAATTGAATATTTTGTTGATCTACAGAAGATGATTATTATGTGTATTCTGGTCACCATTTTGTTCACACCAGAAATTCTCTAGAATCCTGGTAAATCCTGTCTTATTAATAGCATTTGCAAAACTTCGAAATTAAACGGCAAGGATATTCTCACAATTATCATATTCTAAACTTGTGTAATTAGGATTAATTGTAACTTGTATCATACAAATAATTTTTACTTCTTCCAATCTGAATATTTAGTTGATCTACAGAAATATTATGTGTATTCTGGACACAATTTTTTGTTCACACCAGAAATTCTCTACAATCCTGGTAAGCTGCAGAGGTTAGCTACTAGCAGACCGCAGTTATCATCATTCAAGCATCCAACCACTACAATGCCGGAACAAGGCACGCAAGACGTATTCAGACAGGTGTTGGGTTACATTTGCGGTTGCTGAGCGATGCATGTGTCGACCACACGGCTTGCCCGGCCGCGTGCCACCGCGACGCACCCTGCATCAATGTCATTGCTACATTCACACTACATTACTCCACGATTGGAATTGTCGACGTGATTTTGGAAATGTATGGAGTTGCATGGATTGGTCAGTAAATAAGGTAGCCGCTGGTTTGATCGGAACAGTAAGGATTACTCTAAAAAAATAGAAACTGTGTGTGAATTTCATTTCATGTTCGAAAAATCCCACACCGTACAGAATCACTGGTACCTATTTTTTGTGTGTGCTAGGTGCCTTATAAAAGCATAACATTTTCTATGAACGAGGTAATCGTAGCTAAGGTTTTTTCTGTTATTTCACATTTTATCTGTTATTTCACTAATGGAAAAAAAAATACTAAGAAGTATTAAGTTATTATGAAAGCCATGAACTAGGACCATCAAGAATTTTAAATTCGTAAGCCCATCCACTGTCGTACTTCTATGATTTTCACCTACCGTCCCCTCAAAATATAGCACATAAAAAAGGTGTTTTCCCTCGGAGGGAAAACACCTTTTTTATGTGCTATATTGCGTTGCCAAATAATGGACGGAATCCCTCCATTATTTGGCAACGCGTTAAATGTTATAGATACGAAATATATACCAGTATTTTCATATTCTCATGGTTCAAAAGTGTCATTTTTCTCTTAAAAACGCTTAGATCGATATTTTTTTATATGTTTTGTATTTTTCGTCTTTAAATCCAATGGTTGTTGTCATAAGTATATAAATGAGTGGATATCAGAACAATGTAATAGTATCTAAAGTGTAGCATAAATATAAACCAAAATCTACGCCATGATATTATTTTGGATACAAACTGATACTATTGTATAAATGAACAGATTTTGTAACAAGTTGAGCCGTAATGAGCATCGCTGGATACAGTTTTGGGAGAATTTAGTAGCGTTACATTTGAATTTAATATTGGCCGGTCTCGATGGTCCTACGATATAAACTTCCGTCTATATTTTCTGACAATTACTAGGTGTCAGGTTTGATTTTCGAGTCAAACAAGGTGTTAATGGAACTTGAGAGTGTGTTTCGCTAGTTCGTTAGAACAAAAAAATACCAATAAAATCATAACAATCACAAATTAAAGCAGAAGAATTACGCAAAAGAATAATTTCCTTATACTTTTATTTTCAAGTATTGAATTTGTATCATCAATAATCAGTTCATTTTTTTAGATGTTTTTATTCTTTTTCTGGTGTGTTGGGTTTATTTTACTTTTTATTTTGTTATTTAAAATCGATAATTAGGTATGTTGAACCTAACTGTGGAGGCTTGTTATTAGCAACATGATCAAACATGTTTTTTATACTGTAGTTGGTTATTAGTCCGTAAGCCTTCTTAATAATAAATTAATATAAATAAATAAAAAATCTATGACTAAGTTTTTATTCTCAGTGTAGGATATTCTTAAAAATCTTAAAAAAGAACCATGAGCTCAACATGGTTATAAAATCATGTTGAGCTCTGTAATAAATCGATTGCATAATCCACACATTATGAACTTGCAGACGTGGTATTAAGATACAATGCGACTCCCTCATGAACTAGTAGATAACTTAAATAAACTGCAATCTTGAAATATGCACGAAGATAAAGCGAAACAAATTACTTCAAATTATCCAAGCGTGACACTCACTGCGAAGATAGATATCGTTTTGTTTTCTAAGTTAACTGTTTGCATTCTAGATTATTCAGACATTCTATCATCTTTTAACTTTAGAAGCTTTAAGAGATTTTGAGTTATTGGTTTCTGAGTCTTCAGTCTATTCTAACTAAATAATACAGGATTGTCTAAAACGAATACTCTCTAAAACGTATTACATGGAGTTGCATATTAATGTCATAAAGTATAAAAATAAGTAAAGTAATATGTTTATTTATCAGCATAGATAGTAAGACGTTTAGCGATGAGTTTACAATCGTCAAACATTCGTATACCATACATTCATACGATAAATTTAGTGTTTAACTGTTGTATATATAGACTCATAGACTCACGTGTAATATTACACCCACATTTCGCCATGAATTTTAGGTCCCACGTAATAGGGGGCGAGCCTATTGCCGTACCGGGCACATTACCAGACTCCGTGCTGCTACTGAGAATTTCCTAACGGGAAAACCCAAAAACACTTTGCCCGACCCGGGAATCGAACCTGAGACCTCCCAATCCCAAGAGCACATTTATGCCGCGAGACCAATGAGGCAAATTTAACTGTTGTAACACTGTTGTATTCGCATAATCTCGCAATCAAGGGAGATCAAGGACACCACGCTGTTTTTAGTGCATAGTTTGAATATTTCTGGGGTCACAAAAATCGGTGAAGAGAGACGCGCAGACCAGGGTTTTTCCACCGCGACCCAAAATAATGATTAATTGTGTTTACTTTAAGTCCGAGTTGTGTCGTTTAATTCAAAAAGTAGGTCAAAGTAATATAAAATAGTGAGTGAAACTTAAAGACAAAGTGTCTTCAAATCTTCATCTTGAATCGTAGCATTTAGTCTGGCTTGATGCCAACGTACTAAACAAGTACCTGCTTCAAAATTATAAAACGATTTTATGTCCCTACCTAGCACACATGCCAAGTTAAAATTAAATTTAAGAAAGTTTTAACTTTAACCAATTCAAAACCATATTGAGATACTTGTGCTATCTACATTTGCATTTTTCTTCCACAAGCCTTTGCTTCTGCTCCGTGATAATACTCATCAAGCCAGTAGGATAAAATAAACGATTACGAACAAAACCAACATTGCAAAGCCATCAAAAACAAGCCGCACCTCTCGTCGTATTCTATTTGCATGCCATATATCATTGTACGGGGCTAAAAGCCTCCATACATAATCTGTTAAGATATTCTGAGTGCGGTATTAAAAAGCATTTGGAAATGTTTGCTAATTCCTCGCCAGAAAAGAACAATCGCAGCGCGTGAGTGCTATGTGTTGTGCATTACCCCCAAGAGACGGCACAAATTATAAGCGGATATTTTATAAATTTCTCAAAGTATTAACGAATTCGATTCTTCATAAATTTCTCTCAGATTACAAGCAATCTCATTCTCCATACATTTCATCTAAATATTAGCAGAACTGATTCTTCGTAGTGTGTTTTTATATTTGTAATTTAAAACCTTTTTTACCAATTCACCCTCGCTAACAGCTATTGTTGTGGGCTTTAAAATTTATGTAAAACTACATCCCTGTGTTGTATGCCTCAGTTGTGTGCAATAGTTATGGCCCTAACCACGCATCGGATTAAACAAATAAGGGCCATCGGATTGCACGGATACCGCAATGATTAGTCTCATCGCTATGCACGTGTGCTATGCCAAAACTGAGTCTATGTAGATTAAATGTTTGTAAAATCGAAAAAAAATATCGTAGTGCAAAAGTGATCTACTACAGCAATCACGGTAGTTTAAAACACTGGTAGAGCTTTGGCAACCAATTTAAGACTCATAACGTTATGCAAAAATAATATTTAATCATGTAGAAAAAGAGATAAACAAAGTGTCGATTTTGACGACTTTTTTCGTCGACCAATTTGCAAGGATTTTTTATAAGTTTCGAGCAGAGTGTTACTCGAGTTCGAAACATAGTCACTATTCTGTGTAAGGTTAGATTAAGCGTCCTAAGCCATTTATAATTTTGTGATTAGACACCTTATGAATAATGGTGTAATATTTACTTCTATAAAACTACTAAAACCGTGTGGTTGACGGCATAGAATACAAGTGTCTCCACCCCCTATCTTCCCGTGGGTGTCGTAAGAGGCGACTAAGGAATAACACCATGCAAATACCATCTTTGCGTAGAGACGGAAAACTCGACATCAAACCCTATACGACTGCCTCGTTGGTCTCGCGGCATAAATATGCGCGTGGGATCGGGAGGTCCTGGGTTCGATTCCTGGATCGGGCAGTGTTATTGGGTTTTTCTGTCACAAAATTCTCAGTAGCAGCACGGAGTCTGAAAATGTCCCCGGTACGGCAATAGGCTCGCCCCTTATTACGTGGGACTAAAGTATATCTGGCGAAAAGTGGGTGTAGAAATACACCTCTGCCTACCTCTTCGGGGTTATAGGCGTGAGACTATGTATGTATGTATGTATAAAACTACTATACTATCGTTCTTCCACATGATACTAAGCACTATATAAAGGCAGTGAGAGCCTAGTGAAGGGTTACAGACAGACTGCTACGCATAGGATCTCAGGTTTGAATCCCCGGTGCGCACCAATGGCTTTTCGAAGCTACGTGCGTATTAAACTGTTAATTATGGCTTGCTTAAATGCTCAGTTCTTCATAACGTTCTGACAAGACAGTCTTGTGAGTAAGGCCGCAGTTCAACAGGCTGACCAGTACTGGTTGGCACCAGTACTGGTCAGCGTGGTGAACTATGGCCTTATTTTTCTCAAAGTGAGAAAAGGCCGTGCCCAGCAGTGGGACAGTTTATATATAGGCGGGCGGTTTATATTAAGGCAGGCAAATGCAAATTACAAAACGGTGCAGTAATATTTTTTAGGCTTAATTTTGTATAAATTTTCGTGGAGTAAATGCAGCCGGGTATTCTTCATAGCACTTTGATGGTCTGTTTCAAAATATGCAGTGTATGTATCTTTTACATAAAATATTATTATTTAAGGCGCTTGTGAAATTGTTTGACCTCTATAATGACGATGTGTTCAGATGCCTGTCACTCTATCTTAAAGCTGATATTAAGGTCATAATTGGTTAGATCAGTAAGCGAACCCTGGCGCCAAGACGTGTAGGTTTTGTTTTTGATCGGGTTAGTGCTAGAACGATAAGTATGATAATGATCATTTGTGTCCTCCAAAGCAAAGTTGTATTTGGGATCGTCTAACCCCTATCAGTAAGTGAGAATCACGCAACGCTCAGTTGTATGATTTTTTCCCGAGTCTGGGTGTCTGTTGTTGCTGCTAATTCTAGCGCGAAAGTTATCTGATATGGAGAATAATACCATAGGAATATAAGCTAATACTGCAGAAGCACATACACTATCAACAGATTGGCACATGACATGGCTATTAGAAGTCCTAGTCACATCACAGTCGAATTAAGCCCAATGTCCCATTCCGTACATTAACGGTGGTGTTGCTTATGGCTAAGGCATCACATAAAGCCAATATGCATATAACTATTATATAGCCAGCCTCACTTGACATGCGGTGAGTGGTATTGAACATGTTGCATGTATTTACATATACATGCATATGTAGTCAAACAGATTAGAATATGCTATTTACCTACATGTCACGAGATGCCTCCGCTGTGACTGCGTCGGTGTCGCCTATCGCCACAAAAGGTAGCCTATTTCTTATTCTGAGAGCTAGGTACCTACTTAAATTACTCGAAGACTCATACAATTTTGTTTGGGAGTTTCAGAGAGAAGGAAAGAGAACTACACTTTCGATTCAATAATATTAACCTATAGATTAGTCTGGATACACGTGAAGAGAAGATCTTATTTCGCTTAAGGTGGAGTGTGAAACATACAAAACCAATGATATGTGTAAAATTACCTACAATTATAATAATACCAGCATTGTATAAAACTGTTCCGTGGTCCAGTGGATAGCATATGCGACTGCTGATCGGAGGTCTCGGGTTCGATTCCCGGTTCGGGCAAAAGTGTTACTGGGTTTTTCCGAATACTCAGTAGCAGTCCGGAGTCTGGTGATGTACCCGGTAACGGTAAGGTACGGAAATAGGCTCGCCCCCGTAATAACGTGGGACCTAATAATTCATGGCGTCCATAGCGAAATGTGGGTGTAATATTACACCTCTGCCTACCCCTTCAGGGATAAAGGCGTGAGACTATAAAGTGAGTGCCGGAGGCCCTATCCCCTATTCCTTCTCCCTCATCCCACTCCTCATCCTATCCCCATTCCCAACCCCAAGCGGCGACGGGCGACAACGCACTTGTGACTCCTGTGATGTTGCTTGTGTCCATGGGCTGCGGTAATTGCTTACCATCAGGCAATCCGTCTGCTCGTTTGCCGCCTATTAACATAAAAAAATAACTGTCCCACTTCTTGGCGCGCGTCACCTTTTCCTATGGAAAGAGTTAGTCCTTAGTTCGCCACGCTGGCTGGAACGTCACTATAGGCTAAAATACTTGCATCACTGCCTGCGTCTTAAAAGTATATTTTTATGAGTAGATAGCTTGTCTGCAGGGCAAAGGTCTCCCCGTTATCTGATTTCAGTCTCTTGGGATCAGTCCCTGTTACAAGAGTCAAGCTCGACCTACCATCTTCTTCTAGGCTTCCCGCTATGTCATTTACTATTCGAAGGGTCTCCCTTCGTTGATTATTGAAAATAATTATACAAAACTAGAGCCTTTTTATCATTTAATCGTTTCTTCCGCATCCCGTTAGCATTCCCTCCAATCCCTTCATAGTGCACCCCTACGATACCTAACGTACACACTTGTCAAGTTTCAGCTTCTTGCGCCCGGTAGTTGCGGCTGTGGCTTGTCTGTCAGTCAGTCAGAAACGCATTGATTTTATATATAAAGGTAATGCTAAAGAACTTTTATTTGTGAACATGTATGTATGTGTCTTAATAAATGCACTATTACATAAATGTCTTGCACATGGATAGAAATTACTATTTCACGATAAGTTAATACCATACAACAACTATCCGTAGCTTCTTGTCTGCAGTTTCTTTACGTTAAGATTCTTTACCAAAGTTAAATTGGTTGAGTACTAACCCATAGACAACTTTCGTACTAGCAAGAATACAACTATATCCTACAACGCCTCTGGGTATATGACTGCACTACTTTTACCAACAAGCCAAGCAAGTAGTATTGTTATAGAAAGTTTTCTTTTGAATTAAAACTAAACAATGGCAAGACTTACATGTGTAATAATATGTGCGATAACATGAAGTTGCACAAGTTTGATACCTAACTTGAAATTGAATTGTATACATTAATTAAATATACACAGTAAAAGGAACAGGCAATACTTGATACACACTTATGACGACACGATTTGAATGGGTACTGTGTGTTAAAAAGGTTATTCAGAGTTCAGAAGTTGTTTCACTATTGCTCGCAGTTTTCGTCCGTGAGATTTGTGTTCTTAACCCGGCGAGGATGTGGAGGGGTCATTCTGACCCTGTAAATTTTTAATCGTGTGTAGTTTTTTATTCTGCGATCGAAGAGTTTTGAACGTCACAATAGCTGTTGCTAAAGGACTGGCGCGCGCGCCCCGCGCCCCTGTTCAGTCAGCCGTCGCCTGTGACGGGAGCAAGTCATGTGTGCAGTCAGAAAGGGTAAATATGACCCCGCGACAACCAAGATGTAACATTTTTATGTAAGGTTTCAATTATATTTTTACTTATTATTATTATAATTTTAGGTTTTTTCGTACACAATGAATAGCAAGGAGCTTGAGGATGAGCGCATACGTCTTGTTTTAATGCAGTCTGACAGTGAAGACGACTTGTTATCCGACGGTAGCGAAAAGGAAGATCATTTGACAGCTACGCAAGAGAATCAGAGAATTCATTGGAGAACCTGCACAAGAAGCACCTGTTAGGGTTCCAGGTGTACGAAAAAGGTGCCAAGTATGTCCTTATGCCCGCCATCGCAAGACAACTAATGTTTGTGAAGATTGCCATAAGTATATTTGTCCAGAACACACTATTTTATTCTGCCAGGATTGTGCTGTGCTGCAACACAGACAATAATGATTTGTAGTTCATAATTGATGATAAGATTGTGACTGAAACTAATTGATCTCTACATATGTACCACATTAAAAGTTAATCGTCAAGAAGTTAGTTACTTTTTGTTGTTTTGAGTGTAAGTTTAGAAAGTTTATGCAAAAGTTGATTATTTTGTAGTACTTTGCACAAAGTGATTGAATTATAATCATTTGTACTCTTATCTGCGTTTTATTTCGATAGAACCGTAAATATAGCATGTAATATTCATAATATTGATTAATATTTGGTACATTAATATAAATTTAGATATTTTAAACCAAATTATATACAGGGTCAATATGACCCTCCACAACCTCCACGTTACTATTTTCACCGCATCTTCGCCGGGTTAATAACGATGATAAACTGTAACAGTTAAAACATTTTATATTGTTTTGTAAATTGGTCTTATTGACCTCAATCAGCTATTTTATAATAGCTAATGAATACCATGTTTGTCAGAACATAAATGATAGTTCTCAATGTTCTCCTCTAAAAGAATGATTTATAATAGGTATACATACATACATAGACTCACGCCCGTTTCCCCGAAGGGGTAGGCAGAGGCATATTAAACGCCCACTTTTCGCCAGTGTTTTGATCCCACGTAATAGGTGGCGAGCCTATTGCTGCTTTTCGGGATATTTTGTTTGCCAGAGCCTCGTCCGTTGATCGGCAGGTGCACCACTTGCAGGTGAGGTTGGCTTAGGACCCTAAGTTCTTGGTGGGAACCCTATGCACCCATGATGACTCCATGATTTATAAACTACTTTTAAACACACTTAAATACCTACCTCGACACATATATATTTATGTTTAAATCACATTCGCCCTAATGCTTATTTTTTACCTACCATTCAGTCACTGGTATTTGCCACGTATATGTTTAAATCACAATTACAGTGGCACCTACTATTACAATGTACTTATTTTATTCAACACCTATCCGTTACCCATGCACATGTATTTATTATTCAGGTCATTCACTTGAAATAAAAGGCATAAATGACTTGCAAATACTTGAGATTGAGAGACAATTCCAATTCAAAACACGCTTTAAAATACTTTATTGAAACAACAAATATAAAACTTTACACTACTTACTTTCGACAAGAAGTATTCAAGTTGTTGAGTACTCTGGATTTATTTAGTATCCGAAAGCTGCTTAGTGTTTGCTGGAGGCCCTTGAACAGATTATTTACTCAGCATTTACTCGTTTAAAGCAACCGTTATGTCTTTCATAATTTATCCTGACTAAATGTTAATGACTCGTCGGAAAAATATTAACCTCGTTTCTGGGCTAAGTTTATTTCACTTTGGAGTGAAGTTTGCAAATGGCTACATGATTTTATTTTGCAACTGTTAACTCAAGGCGTCTTGCGAGTAAGGCTCCACGGAAATGAAATTGTAAATATATTTAATGCTTGTTATAATAGTGCTTGCTTTAAAATATTTACGACATTGAGATAAATTATTAAGATAAATATTCTTCTATTTTATACAAACATTTTCGATCTATTTAAAAGCAAAACATGTCTTGGAATCTGTACTATCGTAAATTTTTATTCCTACAGAAAACTTACCAATGAGCTTCCAATGGTTACTATAACTCATTGGTAAGTTATTTTACTGTTCACAATGTGCTAATAAATACCAAAGTGATTTGAGAAAATAACCGTAATGTGGGTATATTTGGAATCCGTGGGGCTAATTAAAACTTAGAAAATAAAATATTTGGAAGCTTATAATACATTTTCTACTGGCAATATTATATTTTTTTTATCGTCTGGCAACACTCACACTAATGTAGTAGTACGAGACAAAACTTAGAGGTTAGAAAGACGCCGGGTGTGCAGCAAAACGATTTTTTTTTAAAGTTGTATAATTGTGCTTATTTTTAAGTGGTCTACTTTTGCTTGGTTCCGCGAAGACTTTGGAGGTAAGTTGAATTAAAGATTTGTCATGTATCATACGTTTTCTTGTGATTTTAATGGTTCCTACCAGCTTTTTCTAACTAGGTTAGATCGCCATATTTGACTTGTTTCTTGAAATGGGGCTTTTTGAAACCGTTTTGAGGCTATTTGGAACAGAATTCCAAATAGCCCCTGCAATGCCTAGTGATTTTTGCTAAGGTTATTATGTGATGTGTCAAATAGCCCCAAAATATCACATTCGACTATTTAAGGGTAAGCTCTACGTTTTTGTTTCAGTTGTATTACCATGGTGCGTACATACAGCAGAAAGTATACAAATAATAGAAATGGTAAGTCTTATCTACCATATCAGAATTACCACATGGAACAGCTACAGGAAGCAATAAACAATATAAAAGAAGGCAGAATGACTCTTACGGATGCAGCAAATACGTATGGTATACCAAAGAGTACCTTAAGCAGAAAAACAAGAAATATAAACTGCACTCAGGAGAAGGCTGGTCATCCGACACTGTTTTCACCCGATGAAGAGAAAATATTCGTTAAATTTATTTTATTGTTAGCGAAGTGGGGATTCCCTTTTGATTCCGCTGATCTGCGTGTTTTTGCCCAGAAATATTTAAATAAAATGGGTAAACAAGTATATGGGCTTAAGAATAATATGCCTAGTGTTGACTGGGCTAGAAACTTCCTAATCAGACATAGCACACTACTTTCAAATCGTAAATCTGCGAACATTTCCTGTGACCGGGCCAAATTTACATCCGTGGATATTGATGCTTTTTTTGAAAACTATGCCGAGACGATTGAGGGAGTTGCTGCTGAGTGCATCATAAATTATGATGAAATAAATCTAACCGACGACCCTGGTAACAAAAATTATATTTACAGAAGAGGATGTAAATATCCAGAGCGGGTTATAAACACCTTGAAAGCCGCAATTTCGCTCATGTTTTCTGGCACTGCATCAGGACATCTTTTACCAATATACGTGGTATATAAGTCAGAAAATCTATGGGACACATGGATGGAGGGCGGACCAGAAGGCACAAGATACAATCGTTCCAAGAGTGGGTTGTTCGATTCTGTCTGTTTTGAAGACTGGTTTCACAGTATTATAGTTCCATATGTTCGAAATATGTCCGGTCGAAAGGTGTTGATCGGTGACAACTTATCGTCGCACTTTTCAGTAAGTGTGTTAAAAACTTGTGAGGAATTGAATATTGCATTTGTTTGTCTGCCACCTAAAACTACCCATTTACTTCAACCTTTGGACGTCGCGTTTTTTGCTCCTTTAAAGGCTTATTGGAGAGATGTTCTCACTAAATGGAAACTTACCGAAGGAAGAAAACACAAAACATTAGTCAAGAGCGCATTGCCTGGATTATTGCGTAAACTAAAAAATAAATTAGTTGAAGAAAATGCCGAATCTACCAATTTGAAAGCCGGTTTCAATAAATCTGGACTGTACCCAATTGATCTCAATCGTCCTAAATCTAGATTACCCCAATCCCAGATTCCCTTGTCCGAGGCAGAAATAGAGAGTAATGCATCTTCAGTCATAACACATATTTTGATGGACATGAGATGTCCTGAGGCACCAGCTCGAATGAGACAAAAAAAGAGATTTGTTGTTGAACCGGGTAAGAGTGTAACTGCGAAAGATGTAGTCGAATGTCAGTCAAAAACAAACGTAAGATCAAAGCCGGCAGAAAAAAGAAATAAATCATCAAAATCGACTTCAAAAACAGTACCAGACCCATTTGTTAATCCGATTCCAGGGCCTTCTGGACTATGCAAATCAATAAATATAAACAGTGTACAAAGTTATGACAGTGACATTTCCGATGAAGAAATTGCCACTGTTGCCATGCCTATATTAAGGCCAATAAAACCCTACAAGGGTAAGGGTAAAGGGATAGGGAAAAAACTAGACCTAAAGCTTTGACTAAGAAGAAACAACAAAGTGAAAATTCAACAGAAATACCTTTAGATGGAAAACTACTTAAAAAAGAATGTGACGTCACCAGGACCACTAAAGTTTTGAAGAAAAAACGGGTAAGAATATCAAAGTATTCTTCTACAAGCAATTCTGATTCTGATGTTATGAGTACACACTGTGATTCTGACATATGTGTTTACGCTAGCGACGCCACCGTAGAGGCCGATGACTTTTATTCTATTTCTCACTCAATTCCAGAGACTAATACTCTTGATAAGACTGATTTAGGTAATGCAACAGAAGAGACTGACTTAAGCCAGAATGCCAAAAACTTAGTTATAAGTGAAGTTATGAATACCATGTCAGATTACGAACGCAATGACGATTATGGAGAGATTCCAAATCTGTACCCTTCATATTCTATTAATGATTTCGTATTGGTACGCTATCTCATTAGGAACACTTGGAGATATTATGTTGGTGTTATTCAAGAAATAAACAGTGAAATTATCGGACAACATAAATACAAAGTGATATTTTTCAAAACCGTAAAAAATCCTGTTCTAGCATTTCGTAAAATGAGAATAATTGATCGTGATATTGTTGATGATTTGTCCATTGTGAAACAAATTTCTTTAAAAGTATCTACCAATAACCCTAATGAGCTATTTCTGACGTAGGAGGGTGATATGATATATTTTAAATAAGCGATTATTTCATGTTACTTATTTTTTTAATGTGGTTTAGTACTTAATTGAGTTGTGTTTATATTTAGATCGTGCTTTAAAAGTGGACTGATTACATACAAAAGTATTATTAGATAAGATTGTTGTAATTTTTGATGACATTACTATTTTTTGTTAAGGATTCTTAATATTTTACATTTTTTTAGGTTATCTAGTCCTAACTACTAAGTATCTCGTTGTGAAATGTGTCATAGTACTTAGTAGTATTTAGAATAATGTTTAAGAGCCAAATGTTCAAATCAAATTTAATTTTGTAATTGTCACTTAAATTGACATTAAGTTTGTATTTTTTTAGTATAGGATCACTATTTTTCTAGAAATTTTATTTTGTAAGAACCTATGTGCCATAAACTACATAACGATTACCTAACTGTGTTACTATTGAGTAAGACTGTACTTGTAAACAAGAGACTTGATTATACATCCTATTAAAATTCTAGGTACCTATAGGTATTGTAGTAAAAATACAAAGCTTTTAAGAATTTAAATATTTACCTACTAAAAGTATTCACTGTTGTTATCTTTGTTAATATTATTAGGTATGTGGTATGTTTAATATCCAAATATACTTACAACTTTTGTTATTTACGGTTAAATTAGTAGATATGTTCTACAGTACAGGTAATTTTAAATAACTACCATTGTTATTGTCTGATTTGCAAGAAACTTCTTTTACCTAAGTAGCTAAATAAATATACTATAAAGTATATAATTGTTTTATATTTAGTTAGTACTTCCCCTTTAATTGTTCCAAATATACCCTACATTCTGCACTAATAGTTTTAACGAATGACCATACTAATGCCAAATAGCCCCAAAAATACTGGCTCCAAATTTTGAAGAAATTTTTGACATTAAGGTAAGTCTATTTTTTTTTAACTTAGAAGGACAAAAACACTCCTAATGTAACGGCCTTTTACTATTTTATTGTTCCGAATATCGCAGAGCTTGCTAATATTAAAACAAAGTTCAAAACTTTGAAAACAATAAATGATGCGTAACAATTTTCAAATTGCCCCAAAGTTGCGATAATTGGAACAGCACTTTTGAAAGAGCATATCTTTTGAATTTAAAACAATAATCCATTGATATTACCAATCAGAATTGTCAACGGTAGGATCTGTGCTAAGCAATTAGTAAGAACCGGATATTATAACACACTTAGTCACAATTACACTTTTACGTTAAATTGTGTACCAAATGCCCCACTTTACTACCTATTTCAATAATATTTTGTCATAAACTCATGTCAAGATAAATATTCTTCTTTCTAATACTAATATTTTTGATCTATTTAAAAGCAAAAAATGTATTGTAATGTATATTATAGAAAAAATGTTCATTTTATAGAGAAAAAATATTTGTAATTGTAAATTATATTCAAATATAGATATACCACAGTTAAATAAATAGCAGTTGTGGTGACTTACAGGGTTCTCAACCCCGTAAGTCACCACAACTGCCATTTTAAGATAGTAACGTACATACATACATAACGTCACGCCTTTTATCCCCGAAGGGGTAGGCAGAGGTGTATTTCTACACCCACTTTTCGCCAGATATACTTTAGTCCCACGTAATAAGGGGCAAGCCTATTGCCGTACCGGGCACATTTCCAGACTCCGTGCTGCTACTGAGAATTTCGTGACAGAAAAACCCAATAACACTGCCCGACCCAGGAATCGAACCCGGGACCTCCCGATCCCACGCGCACATCCACGTAATAAGGGGCGAGCCTATTGCCGTACCGGGCACATTTCCAGACTCCGTGCTGCTACTGAGAATTTCGTGACAGAAAAACCCAATAACACTGCCCGACCCAGGAATCGAACCCGGGACCTCCCGATCCCACGCGCACATTTATGCTGCGAGACCAACGAGGCAGTCGTATAGGGTTTGATGTCGAGTTTTTCGTCTCTACGCAAAGATGGTATTTTCATCGTGTTATCCCTTAGTCGCCTCTTACGACACCCACGGGAAGATAGGGGGTGGTGACACTTGTATTCTATGCCGTCAACCACACGGCAAAATTAACGTATGTCTTATTAATAGCATTTGCAAAACTTCGAAATTAAACGGCAAGGATATTCTCACAATTATCATATTCTAAACTTGTGTAATTAGGATTAATTGTAACTTGTATCATACAAATAATTTTTACTTCTTCCAATCTGAATATTTAGTTGATCTACAGAAATATTATGTGTATTCTGGACACAATTTTTTGTTCACACCAGAAATTCTCTACAATCCTGGTAAGCTGCAGAGGTTAGCTACTAGCAGACCGCAGTTATCATCATTCAAGCATCCAACCACTACAATGCCGGAACAAGGCACGCAAGACGTATTCAGACAGGTGTTGGGTTACATTTGCGGTTGCTGAGCGATGCATGTGTCGACCACACGGCTTGCCCGGCCGCGTGCCACCGCGACGCACCCTGCATCAATGTCATTGCTACATTCACACCGCATTACTCCACGATTGGAATTGTCGACGTGATTTTGGGAATGTATGGAGTTGCATGGATTGGTCAGTAAATAAGGTACTCACTGCTTTGATACCTATACGGTGTAGAGCCTGTGTGAAACTTTAATGTTCGAAAAAGCTCACGCCATACAGAATCACTAGTACCTATTTTTTGTGTGAGCTAGGTGCCTTATAAAAGCATAACATTTTCTATGAACGAGGTAAGCGTAGCTAAGGGTATTATAATTTTATCTGATATTTCACTAATGGAAAACAAAAAATACTAAGAAGTATTGAGATATTATGAAAGCAATGAACCAGGATCATCAAGAATTGTAAATTCGTAAGCCCATCCACTGTCGGACTGCTATGATTTTCACCTACCGTCCCGTCAAAATATAGCATGTAAAAAAGGTGTTTTCCCTCCATTATTTGGCAACAGTTTAATGTTATGGATACGAAATATTTACCAGAGTTTTCATATTCTCATGGTTCAATAGTGTCATTTTCTCTTAGCTCGATATTTTTTATATGTTTTGTATTTTACGTCTTTAGATCCAAAGTTGGTCATAAGTATGAATGAAAAAAATGGCTATCAGAACAATGTAATAGTATCTAAAGTGCAACATAAATATAAACCAAAATTTATGCCATGATATTATTTAGGATACAAACTGATACTATTGTATAAATAAACCGATTCTGTAACAAGTTGAGCCGTAATGAATACGCTGGATACAGTTTTGGGAGAATTTCGTAGCGTTACATTTGAATTTAATATTGGCCCCTCTCGATGGTTCTACGATATAAACTTCCGTCCATATTTTCTGACAATTACTAGCTGACAGGTTTGATTTTCGAGTCAAAAAAGGTATTAATGGAACTTGAGAGTGTGTTTCGCTAGTTCGTTAGAACAAAAAAATACCAATAAAATCATAACAATCACAAATTAAAGTAGAAGACTTACGCAAAAGAATAGTTTCCTTATACTTTTATTTTTAAATATTGAATTTGTATCATCAATAATCAGTTCATTTTTTTAGATGTTTTTATACTTTTTCTGGTGTGTTGGGTTTATTTTACTTTTTATTTTGTTATGTAAAATCGATAATTAGGTATGTTGAACCTAACTGTGGAGGCTTGTTATTAGCAACATGATCAAACATGTTTTTTATACTGTAGTTGGTTATTAGTCCGTAAGTCTTCTTAATAATAAATTAATATAAATAAATAAAAAATCTTAAAAAGGAACCATGAGCTCAACATGGTTATAAAATCATGTTGAGCTCTGTAATAAATCGATTGCATAACCCACACATTATGAACTTGCAGACGTGGTATTAAGATACAATGCGACTCCCTCATGAACTAGTAGATAACTTAAATAAACTGCAATCTAGAAATATGCACGAAGATAAAGCGAAACAAATTACTTTAAATTATCCAAGCGTGGCAGCCAAAGGATTCCGAGACACTCACTGCGAAGATAGATATCGTTTTGTTTTCTAAGTTAACTGTTTGCATACTAGATTATTCAGACATTCTATCATCCTTTAACTTTAGAAGCTTTGAGAGATTCTGAGTTATTGGTTTCTGAGTCTTTAGTCTCAAACTAAATAATACAAGATTGTCTAAAACGAATACTCTCTAAAACGTTTTATATGGAGTTGCATAATAATGTCATAAAATATAAAAATAAGTAAAATAATATGTTTATTTATCAGCATAGACACTAAGGGCATATGCAAACTACGTTTTTTAAACGCGCCGTCGACGCGAGTTTTTTTTCCAGCAGAGCAGTTTGTATCGATACAAACGCGCCGCAACGGCGCGTCTGTATCGATACACACGCGCGTGTGCATCGCGTCTGTATCGCTACACACGCGCGTGTGCATCGCGTCTGTATCGCTGCACACGCGCGTTTGAATTTATACAGGTGTGCAAAGGTCTACAGGCTGCGTCTGACTTGCGTGCGTATCGCGTCTGTATCGCTACAAACGCGCGTCGACGGCGCGTTTAAAAAACGTAGCGATGAGTTTACAATCGCTAAAAATTCGTATACCATACATTCATACGATAAATTCAGTGTTTAGCTATTGTAACACTGTTGTATTCACATAATCTCGCAATCAAGGGAGATCAAGGACACCACGGTGTTTTTAGTGCATAGTTTGAATATTTCGGAGGTCACACATTATTATGTACTTGGAGCTTCGAATAAACTGATACAACAAATTAAAACTCGGTGAAGAGACGCGCGCAGATCAGGGTTTTTCCACCGCGACACAAAATAAGTATTATCGTCACCTTTGTGTTTAATTTAAGTCCGAGTTGTGTCCTTTAAGTCAAAAAGTAGGTCAAAGTTATATAAAATAGTGAGTGAAACTTAAAGACAAAGTGCCTTCAAATCTTCATTTTGAATCTTAGCATTTAGTCTGGCTTGATGCCAACGTACTAAACAAGTACTTCAAAATTATAAAACGATTTTATGTCCCTATCTAGCAGACATGCCAAGTTAAAATTAAATTTAAGAAAGTTTTAACTTAAACCAATTCAAAACCTTAAAGGGATACTAAGGGGTACTGTCTACATTTGTATTTTCTTCCACAAACCTTTGCTTTTGCTCCGTGATATATACTCATCAAGCCAGTAGGATAAAATAAACGATTACGAGCAAAACCAACATTGCAAAGCCATCAAAAACAAGCCGCACCTCTCGTCGTATTCTATTTGCATGCCATATATCATTGTACGGGGCTAAAAGCCTCCATACATAATCTGTTAAGATATTCTGAGTGCGGTATTAAAAAGCATTTGGAAATGTTTGCTAATTCCTCGCCAGAAAAGAACAATCGCAGCGCGTGAGTGCTATGTGTTGTGCATTACCCCCAAGAGGTGGCACAAATTAGAAGCGGATATTTTATAAATTTCTCAAAGTATTAACGAATTCGATTCTTCATAAATTTCTCTCAGATTACAAGCAATCTCATTCTCCATACATTTCATCTAAATATTAGCAAAACTGATTCTTCGTAGTGTGTTTTTATATTTGTATTTTAAAACCTTTTTTACCAATTCACCCTCGCTAACAGCTGTTGTTATGGGATTTAAAAATGTATGTAAAACTACATCTCTGTGTTGTATGCCTCACAGATGTGTGCAAAAGTAATGGCTCTAACCACGCATCGGATTAAACAAATAAGGGCCGTCGCACTGCACGGATACCGCAATGATAAGTCTCGTCGCTACGCACGTGTGCTAAGCCAAGACTGAGTGTCTATAGATTAAATGTTTGTAAAAACCTTCGCGTCTTAGGAAATTATCGTAGTGCCAAAGTGGTCTACTACAGCAATCACGGCTACTAAATTTAAAAGACTGGTAGAACTTTGGCAATCAAGTTAAGACTCATAACGTTATGCAAAAATAATATTTAATCATGTAGAAGAAGAGATAGACGAAGTGTCAATTTTGACGACTTTTTTCGTCGACCAATTTGCAAGGATTTTTATAAGTTTCTAGTAGAGTGTTACTCGAGTTCGAAACATAGTCACTATTCTGTATGAGGTTAGATTAAGCTTCCGAAGCCATTTATAATTTTGTGATAATGAATAATGGTGTGACATTTATTTCTATAAACTACTATACTATCGTTCTTCCAAATGATACTAAGCACTATATAAAGGCAGTGAGAGCCTCGTGAAGGGTTACAGACAGACTGCTCCCCATAGGATCTCAGGTTTGAATCCTCGGTGCGCACCAATGGCTTTTCGAAGCTACGTGCGTATTAAACTGTTAATTATGGCTTGCTTAAATGCTCAGTTCTTCATAACGTTCTGACAAGATATGTGAAGTTCTGGTGAACTTCACATGTCTTGTGAGTAAGGCCATAGTTCACCAGGCTGACCAGTACTGTTTGGTACCAGTACTGGTCAGCGTGGTGAACTATGGCCTTATTTTTCTCAAAGTGAGAAAAGGCCCGTGCCCAACAGTGGGACAGTTTATATATAGGCGGGCGGTTTATATTACAGCGAGCAAATGCAAATTACGAAATGGTGCAGTAATATTTTTTAGGCTTAATTTTGTATACATTTTCGTGGAGTAAATGCAGCCGGGTATTCTTCATAGCACTTTGATGGTCTGTTTCAAAATATGCAGTGTATCTTTTACATAAAATATTATTATTTAAGGCGCTTGTGAAATTGTTTGACCTCTATAATGACGATGTGTTCAGACGCCTGTCACTCTATCTTAAAGCTGATATTAAGGTCATAATTGGTTAGATCAGTAAGCGAACCGTGGCCCCAAGAGGTGTAGGTTTTGTTTGTAATCGGGTTAGTGCTAGAACGATAAGTATGATAATGATCATTTGTGTCCTCCAAAGCATAGTTGTATTTGGGATCGCCTAACCCCTGACAGTAAGTTAGAATCACGCAACGCTCAGTTGTATGATTTTTTCCCGAGTCTGGGTGTCTGTTGTTGCTGCTAATTCTAGCGCGAAAGTTATCTGATATGGAGAATAATATCATTATACCATCGGAATATAAGCTAATACTGCAGAAGAACATACACTATCAACAGATTGGCACATGACATGGCTATTAGAAGTCCTAGTCACATCACAGTCGAATTAAGCCCAATGTCCCATTCCGTACATTAACGGTGGTGTTGCTTATGGCTAAGGCATCACATAAAGCCAATAGGCATATAACTATTATATAACCAGCCTCACTTGACATGCGGTGAGTGGTATTGAACATGTTGCATGTATATACATATACATACATATGTAGTCAAACAGATTAGAATATGCTATTTACCTACATGTCACGAGATGCCTCGGCTGTGACTGCGTCGGTGTCGGGTGTCGCGACAAAAGGTAGCCTATGTCTTATTCTGATAGCTGGGTACCTACCTATATTACTCGAAGACTCATACAATTTCGTTTAGAAGTTTTAGAGAGAAGGAAAGAGAACTACACTTTTGCATCTATAATATTAGTATAGATTAGTGTGGATACGCGATAAGAGAAGAGCCTATTTTGCTTAAGGTGGAGTGTGAAACATACTAAACCAATGATGTGTGTAAAATTACCTACAATCTTATAATAATACCAGCATTGTATAAAACTGTCCCACTTTTGGGCGCGCCTCGCCCTTTCCTATGGAAAGGGTTAGTCCTTAGTTCACCACCTGGCTGGCACATCACTATAAGCTAAAATAGTGGCATCACTGCCTGCGTTTTAAAAGTATTTTAATTAGTAGATAGCTTGTCTGCATGCCAAAGGTTCCAATTCTCTTTCTATCTTTTTCTGATTTCAGTCTCTTGGGATCAGTCCCTGTTACAAGAGTCAAGCTCGACCTACCATCTTCTTCTAGGCTTCCCGCTATGTCATTTACTATTCGAAGGGTCTCCCTTCGTTCATTATTAAAAAGAATTATACAAAACTAGAGCCTTTTCATCATTTAATCGTTTCTTCCGCATCCCGTTAGCATTCCCTCCAATCCCTTCTTAGTGCACCCCTACGATACCTAACGTACACACTTGCCAAATTTCAGCTTCTTGCGCCCGGTAGTTGCGACTGTGGCTTAAGTCTGTCAGTGAGTCAGTAACGCAAGGATTTTATATATACAGGTAATGCTAAAGAACTTTTATTTGTGAACATGTATGTGTCTTAATAAATGCACTATTACATACATGTCTTGCACATGGATAGAAATTACAATTTCACGATAAGTTAATACCATACAACAACTATCCGTAGTTTCTTGTCAGCAGTTTCTTTGCGTTTAGTTTCTTTTCCAAAGTTAAATTTGTTGAGTAGTAACCCACAGACAACAGTACTAGCAAGAATACAACTATATCCTACAACGCCTCTGGGTATATGACTGCACTACTTTTATCAACAAACCAAGCAAGTAGTATTGTTATAGAAAGTTTTCTTTTGAATTAAAACTATACAATGGCAAGACTTACATGTGTAATAATAGGTGCGATAACATGAAGTTGCACAAGTTTGATACCTAACTAGAAATTTAATTGAATTGTATACAGTACATGGAACATTGATTAAATATACAGAGTAAAAGACACAGGCAATACTTGATATACACTTATGACACAATTTTAATGGGTAACGTGTGTTAAGAAGGTTATTTAGAGTTCAGAAGTTGTTTCACTATTGCTCGAAGTGTTCGTCCGTGAGATTCGTGTTCTTGTACTGTAATATTTGAAAATTTTTTATTGTTTTCTAACTTGGTCTTATTGACCTCAATCAGCTATTTTATATGAATACCATGTTTTTAATGGGTAATGTGTGTTAAAAAGGTTATTCAGCGTTCAGAAGTTTTTCACTATTGCTCGCAGTTTTCGTCCGTGAGATTTGTGTTCTTGTACTGTAACAGTTTAAACATTTTATATTGTTTTTAACTTGGTCTTATTGACCTCAATCAGCTATTTTATAATAGCTAATGAATACCATGTTTTTCAGAACATAAAGGATAGTTCTCAATGTTCTCCTCTAATAGAATGATATATAATATAAACACACTTAAATACCTACTTCGACACATATATATTTATGTTTAAATTACATTCACTCTAATGCTATACGCATATAACTGCCGTGTGGTTGACGGCATAGAATACAAGTGTCACCACCCCCTATCTTTCCTTGGGTGTCGTAAGAGGCGACTAAGGGATAACACGATGCAAATACCATCTTTGCGTAGAGACGGAAAACTTGACATCAAATCCTATACGACTGCCTCGTTGGTCTCGCGGCATAAATGTGCGCGTGGGATCGGGAGGTCCCGGGTTCGATTCCTGGGTCGGGCAGTGTTATTGGGTTTTTCTGTCACGAAATTCTCAGTAGCAGCACGGAGTCTGGAAATGTGCCCGGTAAGGCAATAGGCTCGCCCCTTATTACGTGGGACTAAAGTATATCTGGCGAAAAGTGGGTGTAGAAATACACCTCTGCCTACCTCTACGGGGTTATAGGCGTGAGACTGTGTATGTGTATGTGTGTGTCGCCCTAATGCTTATTTTTTACCTACCATTCAGTCACTGGTATTTGCCACGTATATGTTTAAATCACAATTACAGTGGCACCTACTAATTACAATGTACTTATTTTATTCAAAACCTATCCGTTATCCATGCACATGTATTTAATATTCAGGTCATTCACTTGAAATAAAAGGTATAAATGACTTGCAAATACTTGAGATTCATAGTAGACAATTCCAATTCAAAAGGCGCTTTAAAATACTTTATTGAAACAACAAATATAAAACTTTACACTACTTACCTTCGAAAAGAAGTATACAAGTTGTTGAGTACTCTGGATTTATTTAGTATCTGAAAGCTGCTTAGTGTTTGCTAGAGGCCCTTGAACAGATTATTTACTTAGCATTTACTCGTTTATAGCAACCGTTATGTCTTTCATAATTTATCCTGACTAAATGGTAATGACGCGTCGGAAAAATATTAACCTCGTTTCTGGGCTAAGTTTATTTCACTTTGGAAGTTTGCAAGTGGCTACATGATTTTATTTTGCAACTGTTAACTCCGTGTGCTGACGGATTAAGAATACGAATTGTCACCACCCCATATCATCCCGTGGGTGTCGTAAGAACCGACAGAGGGAGCATATTATGCAGAGAAAGAAAACTTGATACAAACCCTATACCAACCCGTTTGGCCAGCGTGGTATAGTAGGCCAATTCCTCCTTTCAAAGGAGAGGCCTAGTCCAGTAGTGGACTGTTAAAGGCTGATTATGATGAACTCAAGACGTCTTGCGAGCAAGGCTCCGTGGATATGAAATTGTAAATATATTTAATGCTTGTTATAATAGTTTAGAGCTTGAAAATATTTACGGAATTGAGTAAAATTATTAAGATAAATATTATTCTATCTTATACAAAAAATTTCGATCTATTTAAAAGCAAAACATGTCTTGGAATCTGTACTATTGTAAAATCTTTTTCCTAAAGGAAACTTACCAATAGGTTACTACAACTCATTGGTAAGTATTTTTACTGTTCATAATGTCCAAATAAATACCAAAGTGATTTGAGAAAAAAATATAGTTCGATATTATTTTTTTATGGTTATAGGCGGCAAACGAGCAGACGGATTGCCTGATGGTAAGCAATTATCGCCGCCCATGGACACAAGCAACACCACAGGAGTCACAAGTGCGTTGACGCCCCTTTGGGTTGGGAAAAGGGATAGGATGAGGAGTGGGATGAGGGAGAAGGAATAGGGGATAGGGCCTCCGGCACTCTCACTCACCGAACGAAACGCAACAGTTTAGGTACTGTTACTTTACGTCGATTTTCTGTGAGAGGGTACTACCCCGGTCGAGCCGGCCCATTCATGCTGAAATCTCAAGCAAGGCTCTGTTACCTGGCATATTTAATATTTTGTCATAAAGTTATGTCAGTGTCTCAGCCTCTTAAGTAACTAGGTACAACCAGTACCTTGGAATCCCCGGTAACTGCTTTGGCTCATGATACTGAATGTATACATTTCATTTTAAAAATAAGTACCTCTATTTTAATAAAATTCGCAGCACTTTTAATCTGAATGCAAAAAATATTGTCACACATTAAATCAATTTATTTTGTTGATCCATGCAAAATATAATGTGTATTTTGGTTACAATTACATTTTTTCAGTTCAAACAGAAATTCCCTACAATCCTGGTAAGCTGCCGCGGTTAGCTACTAGCAGACCGCAGTTATCATCATTCAAGCATCCAACCACTACAATGCCGGAACAAGGCACGCAAGACGTATTCAGACAGGTGTTGGGTTACATTTGCGGTTGTTGAGCGATGCATGTGTCGACCACACGGCTTGCCCGGCCGCCTGCCACCGCGACGCACCCTGCATCAATGTCATTGCTACATTCACACCGCATTACTCCACGATTGGAATTGTCGACGTGATTTTGGAAATGTATGGCGTTGCATGGATTGGTCAGTAAATAAGGTAGCCGCTGGTTTGATCAGAACAGTAAGGATTACTGTAAAAATTTCACAAAGTGTGTGCGAATTTCATTTAATTTATAAAATAATACCTACCAACATTAGACTTCGACGGTGGATGTCTACCAATATAGACACTTACATAAACACCAACTTTAAAAATTAAATCTCAATAAAACATTTGATGGCCCAGTGACTGGCAGAAGTCCATTCTTGTACCACTGCACAAGAAGGGATCTACAAAGTCTTGCAAAAACTACAGGACTGTGGAGCTAATATCCCATGCAAGCAAAGATCTGCTGTATATTATAAACGAACGCCTCAAAGGTTACCTACAGTGGCAAATACCAGCAGAGCAAGCGGGTTTCCTTAGAGGGCGAGGTACAAGAGAACAGATTTTGAATGTCAGGCAAATCATTGAGAAGTGCCGGGAGTTCAACATCCCAATGCTGATGTGCTTCGTCGACTACTCGAAGGCATTTGATTTTGTCAGATGGGAATGCTTATGGAAGATCCTAGTGGAAATGGGAGTACCCAGGCACATCATCAGTCTCATCGCAAACCTCTACCAAGATGGCAATACTGTTGTTAAGGTCAATAATACTCTGTCGAAGCCGTTTAAGCCCCAAAAAGGTATTAGACAAGGGTGTATTCTGTCTCCAATTCTCTTCAACATCTACGGAGAGTATATCATGAGACGGGCTCTTGACGGTTGGGAAGGTGGAATCTCAATTGGAGGCAAATTGAGAGAGCGCGGATTGATGCGTTCGAGATGTGGTGTTGGAGGCGACTGTTGCGCATTCCTTGGACCGCATATCGTACCAACGTGTCAATTCTTAAGGAGCTCAGAATAACTATGAGGCTATCCACTATCTGTTTCTAGCGAATACTTAGGTATTTCGGACACATAGCTCGCAGAACCCCTGACAACCTGGAAAAGCTAATAGTAGTTGGGCAGGTCGACGGGAAAAGACCACGCGGTCGCTCGCCTACCCGTTGGTCAGACTCAGTCAAACATTTCACCGGCCTCCCAATACCTGCAGCTTTAAAGACCGTCGAGGACAGGAACAAGTGGAAAAATGTAATCCAAGAAGTGATCAAAGATTGCACTTCTACTGGACACGACCTTCATCAATGAAAAAAAAAAATATTTCAAAGAAAACATTAACTGCCATGAATAACGTAATCCGGCGCCATAATGTGAAGATTCAAGAAATATGTTGCTTTTACCTTCATGTTTTATTCAAATTAGATTTTTACCTTCCGTCTACGCTTATCGTAAAATAAATCTACATACACAGATAAAATAATAACAAGTACCTACATTCTACGTAAATTTATTATTCCTACTACAATAAGCAACAAAAGCTATTATCACAGAATTGTCTAAAAATAATTATTTATTAAAATCAAACTAAGTATAATCCACCCTTGTTTTAATTATCATCAACACTCCCACTCGAAATTATTTTTGTTCGTCTAGCCAATTATCATATGAACGTATCAAATCAAGGCGTGTGAATGTGTATGTGTGTTTGTGTGCGTGGGCGTTGAGGGGTTGAAGCCAGTTAATCAGGAGCTCCGGCGGTTCAATTTTGTTTATTTGAATGTTCGCACAGATTTAGTGCAGAGGAGCGCTCAACGACCGAATCGGAGGGAGCAACCAACTGGGGCAACTGCCAAAGACTCCTCTAATAACTTTATCTAAAAAATGTATCACACGTGTTTTTAGAGTTATGTTATTCAAAAACAAGGTTTGCAGTCCTAACTCAAACTGTGCCCAACCATAAATATGTCTGTAGGACAGCTCGGTCGAACGGGAAGTGTACCTAAACACAAAGAAAATAAATATTGAACTTCTGCACGTTCCGTTAACAAACCTTAAGGGTCACAATACCTCGTAACTCTTAACTAGAGTCCTTATAAACATGTCTGAAAGTTTGTTCAATGATGACACGAGTAAGAATTGAAAGATTTTGAATTTTTTTTATCGCTAATGAAGGCAAATTGGTTCAAACGAAAACTTCTACCACAAAGATAAGATATACTGTGAAAAGGATCACTGTTTACTCACTGATATTTCTGTCCCTGAGTACATTTTTTATACTTTGGTATATTTATGATTAGATATTATCTGCATACTAGACAAACAGTAAAGCACTGGGTTATGTGGTGACGGATTTCATTGCGTGGGTATCGTAAGAGGCAATAAAGGTAAATACATGAAGCAAAATATTATCCTCGTGGAGAGACGAAAAACTCAACATTTAACCCTGTACCGACCAGTCTAGTCATGTCACAGAACAAATGAGTGTTCGATAGACCAGCCTGCTTAGCACAGTAGGTTAAATCCTTGTATTGACTCACAGTGCTGCTATGAAGTCAATTAAGAGAGGTCAAAGTCCAGCATTGGACTGTCAAAGGTTGTTGAGACAAGAACTTTAAAACCTAATACATGTTTAGTCTGTTGCATGTTTTAATGGTTGGCAATTGTAAACAATTAAATGTCAGAGGAATATTATAGTTATAATAACATGTATCATCTCTCCCATGTTATAAATAATATTATGTTCTGCAAGCACTGACTCGTATTGTCAAAAGCAAGTCTGCACTTATGCGGTCATTTACGTGGTCTAAGCTTGAGTGCTAAGGAAGGCTTAAGCACCATTTTGTTTTTGTATTCGAAAACAATGAATAAAGGTTGTATTTAAATATAATGCTTCTTTTTTTACTTTTTCAAAGCATTATAAGGCTTTTGGAGTCCGTAGTCTGCTATTAAATTTAATCTGATTTAACAAATTATTAGTATAGCTTCACTTCACTCACAATCTAGGTGTAAGCATGTAAAAATGGAAAATATACCTACATAAATCAAAAGTTTTGAAGACTAATGTCATGTTCTAAAATGGAACATCTGGGTGAACAGCGTCGTTTAACTTTTGATCCCGTGAGATCATTTAATGACCTAACTAATGAATTATAACAATTTGGCACCAACAATTGTCAAAAGTGTGTTAAATATCTAACAATTCTAACCCTGCTTTGTATTACCTTATTTATTTGTTAATGACATACTATCACAATGTACATAACTTTCAAAATAATAAATATAATTATTTCGTATGATTAAAAAAATAATTGACTTGGATAGGTACAAACAGAAACGAAGACAAACTAACATCACTACCAAAAAGGTTATCAAATGAAACAGTACGACGATATTTATATACAAGATTTCAGAAACCTTGTAGTTAACTTAATATTATAAAAAAGTCTAAAAATAAAATTTATTTCTGTAATATAATTTTATTCAAACGGCCGTAAACGATACTAGAATCTACTTAATTAGCTTACATAATGAACTTTTACACGGTGAAGGAAAAATTAAACACATTTTTTCACCTAATACCACTGCTATAAAACAGCAATTTCATTATGAAACTAAAAAAACAAGTTTATTACATTCTCCCGGCTTTGCTTGCATACAAAACTTATATACGTTACCCTGTTTTGTTGCCTAAAAGCGGGCAAATGCAAATTACGAAACGGTGCAGTAATATTTTTAGGCTTAATTTTGTATAAATTTTTGGAGTAAATGCAGCCGGGTATTCTTCATAGCACTTTGAGGGTCTGTTTTAAAATATGCAGAGTATCTTTTACAGGAATAGCCGAAAATGAGGTGAACGGATATGATCGCAAAAGATATGACCAGCTGCAATGTTTCTGACACTGACACGTCCAACCGAGCAAAGTAGAAGGAGAAAACGAAGAAAGCAATCCCCACAATCAGATGGGAATAATAAGTGCTTACGAGAGAGAGAGTGAAAAAGTGTATCTTTTACATATTATTACGCAATGGAGCTTGTGAAATTGTTTGACCTCTATAATGACGATATATTTTATGCCTAGTGAAAAAAAATTGACTGCACGGTTGGCGTAGTGGTTCGAGCTACCGCCTCGCTGATAGACGCTGAGCCGAGTGTTGTGGGTTCGATTCCAACACGAGACAACACTTTGTGTGATCCACAAATTGTTGTTTCGAGTCTGGGTGTTCATTGAATCCGTTCGTTGTATGTTTGTAAATTCCCCCGCGACACAGGATTTTGTCCTAATGCGGAAGTACCCTTATATAAAAAAAAATAGAAACACCGTGAGGAAACCTGTACGTCTGAGAGTTCTCCATAAGGTTTTCGAAAGACATGTAAGACAAGTCTGCCAAGCCCCCAGGCGCCCAATAGTTGGAGAAATACTTCACTGCGGAGGCAGCGATAGCCTAGTGAAGATACCAATAGACTGCCATGCACAGGGTATCAGGTTCGAAACCACGGCGCACTCAGCAGCTCTTGAAGTTACGTGCCTATTAAATTGTTAATTGTCACGTGTCCGTGCCCCAGAGAACACGTTAGACCGTCAGTCAGGGCTGTCATGAAGATCTTTCACAGTCTTTACTCCCCGTTAGCATCTATCATCAAATAAACAAATACTGGTCTGAACCATCCAATATCGTTTTGTGGAACTCACTCGGCTTTCACTCTATGGAAAAACTAATATTGTATCATAGCCGGTTAGACTAGTAAGCGATTCCGGGTCCCAAAGCGTGTATAGTGTAGTTCTTGTATTCGACCGGGAAAATCCTAGAACGATAATAATTATAATAATGATAATTTGTGTCCTCCAAAGTATAGTTGTATTTGGGATCGCCTAACCCCTGTCAGTGAGTGAGAATCACGCAACCCTCAGTTATATTATGATTCTCACTAGTCACTAATACACAATAGTTACTTTAGTGCAAGACTACGTAATTCTGTACAGCATGCCATAAATGTGTGCCTTTTAGTAGTAAAAAAATGTTTTTGTCTTTTACTGTGTTTACTTTTGGGACAGCCGTGGTTATCGACTGTAGCTAAATTGATTCTAGTATAAAACTTATCTGTTAAGAAGAATAATACCATCTGAATATACGCTAATACTGCAGAAACACATACACTATCAACAGATTGGCACATGGCTATTAGAAGTCCTAGTCACAGTCGAATTAAGCCAACGTCCCATTCCGTGCATTAACGGTGGTGTTACTTATGACTAAGGCATCACATAAAGCCATCGATATATATGTACTAAAGTACATAAAGCCAATAGGTCTATGGTCGACGCGGGAAAATGTAACAACATTTAAAGTAATTTTATTTTGTTATAATTTTAAATCATTATAATTTCTACAATCAACAACAGTGTGTTGATTTACGCATCGGGCTAATTAGTCGTGTGTACGGGTTGACACTAAACCGGTTAGCTATAAGAACTGCGACATTTGTAGGCGCCGCGCGCCGCCGCGCTTGGCCGGCGTGTTCTATGAGTGAAAACACAGGTGATATATTATGCAACAATGACTTGTTGAGGAAATTTTATGAAGCTAGTAGTACCCAGCAGTTAGAGGATTTAACCAATTCAGACATGGAGGAGGATGATACATAGTCGGAGAGATGCGGTATAGAGAATGACCAAAATAGTAGCTTTAGAAAGAGGAGAAAGGACGATTCACCAGGTAGTTGGACAACAGTAAATAAACGCGAGAAGAGAAATCAAGAGCAGATAGATAACAATAAAATTGACGTATGTGTAACATGCAAAGATAAACTCCCGAAGCAATTCGCATTAGCGAAATTATTTAAAAGTAATGACATCGGCGGCATAACACGCGTGCGATATATTAACCCTTTAAAGTTGATCATTTCTTTTGATACCGAAGCGGATGCCAATAAAATGATCAAATCTAAAGTATTCGCTGAAATGGGCTGGCGATCGCAAAAATCTTGGAAGGATGGAGTATCTTACGGGATAATTAGGGATATGGAGGTGGAACTTACAATGGAGGAATTTGTCAGTAATGTCTCGAGTGACGTCAAAATTTTGTCAGCAATACGTCTCAATCGCAGATGCAAAGAAACAGATACAAACGAATCAGTTGATAAGTCGAGCCAGTGGACCGCTAGCGAGTCTATACGTATCTGTTTTGAAGGGCCATCTTTACCTTCTCACGTTTATATATTTGGCATGAAAGCGAAAGTCGAGAAATATGTGCACCCAGTAACGCAATGCACAAAATGCTGGCGATATGGCCATACAGTAAAAATGTGTTCTTCGAGGAAAGTAATATGTCCTAGATGCGGAGGTAACCATGAACTGTGTGAAACAACTACATTCATATGTGTCAATTGCCGGGGAAGCCATTTGGCCTTGGACAAATCATGTCCAGTTTTTATAAAAGAGAAGAAATTACGTGAGTTAATGAGTGAGTTTTGTTGCAGCTACCGTAAAGCTCTGTTATTATATGTACCGCCGTCCCCTCCACCTAACAACAACACACAATCTCAACATACTGTGGCATCGCAACACGATATCATAACAAATAATAGCTTCACGCCATTAGACATCAATGAGGACCATATAACGTATGCAGACAAAGTGAAGGCTCGCCCTACGTCTAAGCCGCGACAGACTACGCAGTCAGCACATGCAGCGAAACAAAAACATAAAACGCGGCATGGTCGGCAGTTTCGGCCGGTCACTCCCGCTGCGGTCGTCGGTTTCGACTGGGACTCGGACAAATCATCTACAACCGCGGAAAGTAATCGGTCGCCGCATTCGCACACATCACGGACGACACGCAATCAACAAAAAGGCAATACTTCGTTTGGTACAGTATTACATTTCATTAGCGATATTATTTTACAGAGAGGTTCATATACAGATAAAATAAATAGTGTGGTTAAAATAATTGTAGACTGGCTGGTAGCCATTGTAGTTAATAGTTTGCCGGAGGACTCAATTTTAAGTAAAATTTTAAATGGGTTCTCATAATTTAATTGAATTAAATATTGTACAATGGAATGCACAAAGTCTGAGGCCCAAAAGTATTATATTTGAACAACTGTTGTGTAAAGATAAGATACATATAGCTGTTATAAGCGAAACGTGGTTTGAACCTGATAATTGTTATAATATTAATGGTTATAGTGTCTACAGAAAGGATCGTTTAGATGGCTACGGGGGAGTAGCTATTATCGTACATAAATCTATAAGTGCTCAGGTGTTCAATATTCAAAATAATAACCCGGGTATTGAGGTATTGGGATTGAAATTGTTTAATTGCCAACAGATTAAAAATATTGTTACCGTATATTGTCCTTCAACAGTTCACACTTTACAGAGAGATTGGGATAATATATTTTTCACCACAGCAGCTCAAACATGCCGCTTTTGCTGCGAGACAACAGTGAACAAAACGCGATTTTGATTCGAGCGTGAGGCAAAGTAGCTTTTTAATTTTTCAATCTTCAGTGCCGCGAATTGACATTGTTCAGCCACAAATTTGAAACATTCGAATTTTACTGTGTTCTGTCTCTTTCACATGCATATAAAAAGTGAGTGAAAAAACAAACCCCTTCGAATTCGAAATTCGATTTTGGAATTCGACCTCAAAGAAAACACCTACGGCAACGCAAAAAAAAAAAGATATTTGTAATAAAGAAATTACTTTTTTTATATGTTATTGTTTACATGTTTAATTTATTATTGGATTTTAATAAAAATAAGTCTAAAATTAGTATTTAACCAATACATTTTTATTTAGAATTACAACAATGATACATTTGAAAAATAAACATCAGGGACGCGGTATTAAAACGCGATTAATAGCGGGAATAAAAATTTCGCTGATGCTGATACAGTAGGTATAGCGTAACGTGTTAAATTTATATTAATATATAAAATAATCTAAAAAGATGAGTGAAACTAGCGATGATGACTGTACTTTAACACCAAGAGTTAAATCAACAAGTGATTATGCAGAATTCAATCTATTCCTGTTCATTTCTATGTCTCCTAAGTAATAGGTATGTGTTCTCACTGCTGTGGTGAAAAGTTATGTGTGCTACACGAGAGCAAAGTTTTTTGTATCTCGTGCTGTTGAGTCCCTCACCACGCTCAGGATTCTAACTTAGATTCACTCGCTACGCTCGTGAATCAATCATAGAATCCTTCGCTTGCTCGGGACTCAAAATCAGCACTCGAAACAAAAAACAACTTTGCTTTCTTGTTGCACAAATAACTATTCTTTAACAAACAATAAAACTTTAGTATTAGGTGATTTTAACGGCCACCACTCAAACTGGTCGTATAAAACCGATCAGCGTGGTTCCTTGATTTTCGATGCAATGATAAGTTATGACTTTATATCACTCAACGATGGTAGTCCGACTCGTATTAGATTAGCCAACAATATACTGCAACAATCTTCACCCGATGTCTCTTTTATCTCATCTGATTTGGCACTAAGTTTTCATTGGAAAGTTACGAATGAATCGTTAGGTAGCGATCATCTAGTTATTCACTTATCTACCACTCTTAATGTAACTAACCAAATTATTTATAAAAGAAATTTCAAGAAAGCTGATTGGGAAAGGTATGCTGCTTCCATTGAAAACATGTTACATGAGGCCCCAACCCTAGAAGACCCTCAGATGTGCTTTGACTTTTTCGAGAACACATTACAAAGGGCAGCCGAGTTACACATCCCTCGAATTATTATTCCTCAACACATTAGTAACAAATTTAAGCCAAAACCATACTGGAATGCCGAGCTATCTAAATCGGTAGCCGCACGTAGGTTAGCGCTAGCTAAGTTTAGGCGTAACCCTACGCCTCAGAACTATACATTATGGCAGGAAAAGATTCGAGAATCTCAAAAGGACATACGTAAGGCCAAATGTGAATGCTGGAGGCAGTTCTGTTCAAGTGTCGATAGCACAACGTCTGCCAGTGATATGTGGCGAAGTATGAGATGGGTGAAGGGTTGCAAGACTCCTAGCCGATACCTTGATCCCAATTTGGCAGAAAACCTTCTTAATGATTTAACGCCTGATTATGTTTCCCCTCCGGAATCCAACTTTCAAACTTGTAACTCTAAAATAGAATGTAAAATATCTCTCCATGAATTAAATAATTCTATCAAACCAAAAGATACAGCCCCTGGTTGTGACGAGATTTCTTACTCCATGGTAAATAATCTTCCCTGCTCTGGTAAGTTACTGTTACTATCTTTATATAATAGGTTTTATGACATTGGTTTTGTTCCGAAACAATGGCGTAGCATTCGTATCATACCGATCCCTAAATTAGGCCGAGATTCACAACTGATATCTTCTCTGCGACCTATTTCTTTGATATCTTGCTTGTGTAAAATTTTTCATTCGATCTTAAATAAAAGAGTGGAATGGTATCTCGAAAATAAATGTGTATTCTCAGATAAAACAGTTGGGTTTCGCAAGTCTAAATCGTGTTTAGATAGCCTTAGTTATGTAACAAATAAAATTCAAATTGGATTTAATAATAATTTAGTGACAGTGGGATGTTTTATTGACATAATTAACGCATATAATAATATAGATGTAAATAGTTTATTAAACATTCTCGACAAATCAAAAATAGGTCGAAAATTTTGCTTGTATTTGTGGAGATTTTTAAAGGAAAGAACGCTTAAAATATCAATCAATAATAATGATATTTTTAGGTCAACAGGTCGTGGCTTAGCTCAAGGAGACCCTTTATCCCCTCTTTTATTTAACGTGGCTACATACAAAATTTGTGAATCTATCAGGAATGTTGACATATCCCAATATGCAGATGACTTTATATTGTTTAAAACTGGTTGCAATGTCAATATTGTCGTGGCAGAATTACAATCAGCACTACATAAGTTTCACACAATGATTGTAAAATTAGGACTAGAAATATCTACTACTAAGACTAAAGTTTGTGTATTTAAAAAAGGTGTATTTAGACAATCTGTAAACCTAAAATTAGATAACAGTAATCTCACGACATGTCATTATATTAAGTACTTAGGAATGTGGTTGGATCAGTCTTTAAGATGGGGAAAACACATAAACGAGATTGTTCAAAAAGTGTTAATATACATTAATATATTGAAGGTGTTAGCTGGTTCCAGTTGGGGCGTACACCGTAGACATTTGAGACGTCTGTATATATCTATAATACGCAGTAGGTTAGATTATGGAAGCTTTATATACGACTGTACTTATAAATCTCATTTAGAGAAATTAAACAAGGTTCAAAATCAAGCCCTTCGGGTAATCGGTGGCTTTATTAGAAGTACACCCATCCATGTGATGGAAAGTGAATTGAACGTACCTCCATTGCATGTTCGTAGGAGATACCTAGGTGGTAAATTCCTGCTTAAATGCATGTCTTTCCGAGAGAATATCTCGATTAACTTGATTGAGTCCTTAACTGCAGATATCAATAATAACGCGCAATATTGGAGGCGCAGGGAACTACCTTTATTAGTATCGCTTTACCACTTCTTTAAACCATTTTGTATCCACTCAGTTAAGGTACTTGAAATGTTCACTCTAGATACATGGGTTGCTGGGATAAATATACATGAAGTTATAAAAGATAATATTCCATTGTTAACTAAGCCAAAACGACAACAAGATAGCAATCATCTAAAACAAGTTTGTACACATTATATAGCACAGAAGTACGTAGGTTTCCATAAGGTTTACACGGATGGCTCTAAGACTAGCGTTGGTTGTGGTGCTGCTGTGTGGGACCCACAATTAGATACTGCGCTCAGGTTTGGTATAGATGCCGATATATCAATTATGCATGTTGAGTTAATTGCAATAGCAGAAGCGTTATCATATATTTGCTCTATTAATCACCAGAATTTCGTCATTTTAACTGACTCTAAGAGCGCGCTGCAACATTTGGCTCGGTGCACCTCGTCTATACGAGGAGTACCGATAGCCTACACAATTTTGGAATCTATATCAAGGCTGAGTTGTAGATCAGTATCGGTGATACTGCAATGGATTCCATCTCATGTACAGATCAAAGATAACGAAACTGTCGACTTGTTGGCCAATCAAGCAGTCTCGGAAGGTATTTGTGTGAATGTTTCTCCGCTGTATACTGATTACCTTAAAATACTAAAAAGGCAGTGCCTAGATGTCTGGAGCGAATATTTTAACAAAAGATCAACAGAGAAAGGGATATGGTATAAAACGATCCAACCACAACTTCCTATAAACCATCTAATAGATCAAAATGTACTATGTAGAAGTAGCCTTGTTATGGCAATGAGACTTCGTTCCGGTCACATTCCGTCAAATAAGTTTGGGTTTCTAATGAGAAAGGTTGCTTCACCTGCTTGCGAAGAATGCGGAGTGGTAGAGGATGTTCAACACGTTTTGATGGAGTGTGTACGGAACGAAGTCCTAAGAAACAATTTGCTTGGTTCCTACCAATTCGAAGTCGGAGCATGTAACTCGATATTATCGGATCCTTTATCAGAACCTGCTAAAATATTATATAAAATAGGTTCAGTAGCTTTAAGGAGATAATTGAGTGATTTGTTATAGTTTTAAGGTTGATTTTACAGGGCGACGTTATCGCTCAGCGATAAAGCCCTTTAATAAAGAAAAAAAATAAAATAAATAAAGCCAATAGGTACTTTAACTATTGTATAGCCAGTCGACAATTTATTGAAAAAAACCGGCGAAGTGCGTGTCAGGCCACGCACAATGTAGGGTTCCGTAGTTGCCTGACTTGCTGCAAAGGGTATTAATGTACAACAAATCCGGCTGTTTATTTTGCTGAAAAAATAATTTTAATAACACTATTATAAGAACCTAAGTTTTGTTTAGAAAAATACTAGGTATGTATCCAGTTATGTATTGTAAATATCAAATGTGGTTTCCAAGATATACTACTATTATACATACGTAGTACCGTAGTACATTACATACCAAAGTACGTATATCTTTAAGATTAAGCCAGCGCGCCCAATGTAAACTCACAGAAATAGGTATTTATAAGTTAACCGACGATTACTCGTAAACTAGTGATATCTACTTAGCCGTTATAGTTTTCCTTTTAAATTCGTTATATGTACTACATTTGTTATTTTTTTCACCTCTTCCAAATTAATAGTTTAGCCGGCAGAGGGGGGGGACACTTGAGTCTAACAATTTTTTCACTTCAAAGCTTTATATTTGACAAACCAATCACTTGATCGAAAAATGATTTGAGCAAACTAATAATATTTTTTTAAACCTATCCAATGATACCCCACATGATGGGGTACTCAACAAAAAAAAATCAACCCCACTATATATGTAGGGGAGCCCTTAAAAAAATATTTTCCTAAATTTTATTCTACAGTTTTGTTGGAATATCTTATGTCCATATTCATGTCAAATATCAGCTTTCTAGCGCCAGGCGTCTTTGAGCTAGGCTGCGGGCGGACAGACGGACGGACATGACGAAACTATAAGGGTTCCTTGTGGACTACGGAACCCTAAAAAGGATCTATAGTAATTGTTTTTATCATTTAAAATAAAATGAAATGATTATATTACTATTATATAAACATAATAATCTATATATATATAAGAAAGTCGTGTTAGTTACACTATTTATAACTCAAGAACGGCTGAACCGATTTGGCTGAAAATTGGTGGGTAGGTAGATCAAAACCAGGAAAACACATAGGATACAATAAAATGCAAAACATAATCTGGGAGGGATTTTGGAGAGGGTCGAAGTTTGTAGGGACAAACCTCCTACCTATTGACAGTAAGAACGCATGCGCTGTAATAATTGACTACTGCGCATGTGCTATCTGTCAGTACTGTCACATTATACATTGTCATATGGTGCACTATCATTACTTCGTTCGCTTACTTATATAAACTAATAGTTATTGAAAAAGCCTTGGTTAATACCTACTAATATAAGGTATAAATGCGAAAATGTACCAATTTCACGCTAAACCGGCTGAACCAATATTCTCTACTCATAAATTCGAAAGTGTATATAGAGAGATATCGGACTATGGCTATGACATTTGACTGTATTTCGGTAGACATTATGTCATGAATACTGGCCAAGTTTCTTCGTTCCCCATAGAGTGGCTGAACTCCTTACAATTATCAGGAGTATGGAGTACCTTCACGCAACTTGAGACTGATCGTTGGTGTTCCAGTCCTGTTAATACGGAATCTTAATGCACTAAAGCTTTGTAATGGCAAACGGCTACGAGTAACACCTAGGAGGAAACATTATAAAAGCTATTCGCTATGAAGGCTTCCGTAGTGGAGGTAACCACTTACCATAGCCATTATCTTCGACTAAATATTAATAGTATTTGTATAAACAATAAAGCTATATTTGCGGTTTTTAAGATGTGCTTTATTTCAAAAACTGCTTATTTATTATAAATTAAGAAATTTCGTTGGAAGTTTTTATAACGATCTACAGCATGTATTTTTTTTAGATTTGTCCCTCTCTTACTTTAAAAGTTAGAGGGGTTAGTCACACACATCCATTTTACCACTTTGGAACCGTATTATCTTTCAAACGATTGACTTCGAGAAACAATGGTTTTAGGAACCTCAAAATAATTTTTAACAACCCATTTTCTGCATCAGTTCCATGAATGTAAAGCCTTAATATTCAATATTTTTTGTTTTCTATAACGTAGTAAAGCGGTTCACAGAATACATCTAGCTACCAATTTCCAAATGTGTAAACTGAATAGTTTCGACATAAAGTGGCTATGATATACGGATAGACTGACAGACGTAGCGCGTCAATAAGGATTCCATTTGGATTCCATGTTTAGCCATTTTTGACTATGGAAATCTAAAAATACTGTTTACAAAAATGCTTTAAATACTTCTTACGGTTCTATTTCTTATTAGTTCCTATGAACAGAATTAAAACGAAAATTACTATCGAACGATGAAGGAGTTTTGTGTTACCCCGAATTTAACGTGAGCGAAGCCGCGGGCAAAAGCTAGTTATATGATATGTGTAAAATCAGCTACAATAATAATAATACCAGCACAGTATATAAACTGTCCCACTGCTGGGCGCGCGTCGCGTCTTCTATTGGTTCGTGAACTACAGAAAAAAATCCATTGAGAAGGAGAAAGAAGAATTCCTTAGTTCACCACGCTGGTTGGCACGTCGCTATAGGTTAAAACAAAAGATTTTTTGGACGACATTGCATCATAAAAACATTATTTTATAAGTAAATAACTTACCTGCAGGCCAAAGGTCTTCCCATTCTCTATCCATCTATTTCGGTCTCTTGGGTCTAATCCCTGTTAAAAGAGTCAAGATCAACCCACCATCTTCGTCTAGGCCTTCTACTATGTCGTTTGCTATTTAAAAGGTCTCCCTTCGTTGATTATTTAAAAGAATAATACAAAACTAGAGCCTTTTTATAATTTAACCGTTTCTTCCAAATTCCGTAAGCATTTTGGGAAATCCCTTCCTAGTGCACCTCTACGATCCCTACCGCACACACTTGCCCAGCTTCTTGCGCCCGGTAGTTGCGGCTGTGGCTTGTCTGTTAGTCAGTCAGTAACGCAAGGATTTTATATAGGTAATGCTAAAGAACTTTTATTTGTGAACATGTATGTATCTTAATAAATGCACTATTATATACATGTCTTGCACATGGATAGAAATTACTATTTCACTATAAGTTAATAGCATACAACAACTATCCGTAGTTTCTTGTCTGCAGTTTCTTTGCGTTTGGTTTCTTTTCCAAAGTTAAATTGGTGGAGTAGTAACCCACAGACAACTTTCGTACTAGCAAGAATACAACTATATCCTACAACGCCTCTGGGTATATGACTGCACTACTTTTATCAACAAAGCAAACAAGTAGTATTGTTATAGAAAGTTTTCTTTTGAATTAAAACTATACAATGACAAGACTTACATGTGTAATAACATAACATGAATATGTGCGATATCATGAAGTTGTACAAGTTTGATACTAACTTGAAACTTTATTGAATTGTATATAGGTACATTGATTAAATATACACAGTGAAAAGAACAGTAGGCAATAGTTGATATACACTTATGACACGATTTTAATGGGTAATGTGTGTTAAAAAGGTTATTCAGAGTTCAGAAGTTGTTTCACTATTGCTCGCAGTTTTCGTCCGTGAGATTCCTGTTCTTGATAACGACGATAAACTGTAAAAGTTCAAACATTTTATATTGTTTTGTTATCTGATCTTATTGACCTCAATCAGTTATTGTATAATAGCTAATGAATACCATGCTTTTTAGAACATAAAGGCAAGTGCTCCATTTTCTCTAATATAGAAGATATTTATAAGATAAATACACTTAAATACTTACTTTTCGACACATATCTTAATCACTTCTTGCCATTATGCTTATTTCTTGCCCATCATTCAGTCACTGGTATTTGCCACGTAAGTATATGTTTAAATCACAATTACAGTGGCACCTACTATTACAATGTACTTATTTTATTCAACACCTATCCGTTACCTATGCACATGTATTTAATATTCAGGTCTTTCACTTGAAATAAAAGGCATAAATGACTTGCAAATACTTGAAATTCAGAGTAGACAATTCCAATTCAAAAGGCGCTTTAAAATACTTTATTGGAACAACAAATATAAAACTTTACACTACTTACATTTGATAAAAGATAATTTATTTTTGTAAAATTTGAAAAGAAGTATTCAAGTTGTTGAGTACTCTGGATTTATTTAGTATCCGAAAGCTGCTTAGTGTTAGCTGGAGGCCCTTGAACAGATTATTTACTCAGCATTTACTCGTTTAAAGCAACCGTTATGTCTTTCATAATTTATCCTGACTAAATGTTAATGTGTCGTCGGAAAAATATTAACCTCGTTTCTGGGCTAAGTTTATTTCACTTTGGAGTGAAGTTTGCAAATGGCTACATGATTTTATTTTGCAACTGTTAACTCAAGACGTCTTGCGAGTAAGGCTCCACGGAAATGAAATTATAAAAATATTTAATGCTTGTTATAATAGTGCTTGCTTCAAAATATTTACGGGATTGAGATAAATTACTAAGATAAATATTCTTCTATCTTATACAAAAATGTTCGATCTATTTAAAAGCAAAACATGTCTTGGAATCTATACTATCGTAAAATCTTTTCCCCGAAGAAAACTTACCAATGGGTTACTATAACTCATTGGTAAGTTTTTTTACTGTTCATAATGTCCAAATAAATACCAAAGTGATTTGAGAAATAGTTATTTGTGCAACAAGAGAGCAAAGTTGTTTTTTGTTTCGAGTGCTGATTTTGAGTCCCGAGCAAGCGAAGGATTCTATGATTGATTCACGAGCGTAGCGAGTGAATCAAAGTTAGAATCCTGAGCGTGGTGAGGGACTCAACAGTACGAGATACAAAAAACTTCACACAAACACCACAGCAGTGAGAATACATATTACTTAGGAGACATAGAAATGAACAGGAATAGATTGAATTCTGCATAGTCACTTGTTGATTTAACTCTTCTGGTGTTAAAGTACAGTCATCATCGCTAGTTTCACTCATCTTTTTAGATTATTTTATATATCAATATAATTTAACACGTTACGCTATACCTACTGTATCAGCATCAGCGAAATTTTTATTCCCGCTACTTTTTTAAATCGCGTTTTAATACCGCGTCCCTGATGTTTATTTTTCAAATGTATCATTGTTGTAATTCTAAATAAAAATGTATTGGTTAAATACTAATTTTATACTATTAATTAGACTTATTTTTATTAAAATCCAATAATAAATTAAACATGTAAACAATAACATATAAAAAAAAGTAATTTCTTCATTACAAATATCTTTTTTTTTGCGTTGCTGTAGGTGTTTTCTTTGAGGTCGAATTCCAAAATCGAATTTCGAATTCGAAGGGGTTTGTTTTTTCACTCACTTTTTATATGCATGTGAAAGAGACAGAGCACAGTAAAATTCGAATGTTTCAAATTTATGGCTGAACAATGTCAATTCGTGGCACTGAAGATTGAAAAATTAAAAAGCTACTTTGCCTCACGCTCGAATAAAAATCGCGTTTTGTTCAGTGTTGTCTCGCAGCAAAAGCGGCATGTTTGAGCTGCTGTGGTGAAAAAAATATTGTTCAATATTATTTTGTCATAAAGTTATGTCAGTGTCTCAGTCTCTTAAGTAACTCGGTACAACCAGTACCTTGGAATCCCCGGTAATTGCTTTGGCTGATGATACTGAATGTATACATTTCATTAAAAAAATACGTTCCTCTATTTTAATCAAATTCGCAGCACTTTTAAACTGAATGCAAAAAAAATATGGTCACACATTAAATAATTTTATTTTGTTGATCCATGCAAAATATAAGGTGTGTTTTGGTTACAATTACATTTTTTAAGTTCAAACAGAAATTCCCTACAATCCTGGTAAACTGCAGTGGTTAGCTGCTAGCAGACCGCAGTTATCATCATTCAAGCATCCAACCACTACAATGCCGGAACAAGGCACGCAAGACGTATTCAGACAGGTGTTGGGTTACATTTGCGGTTGCTGAGCGATGCATGTGTCGACCACACGGCTTGCCCGGCTGCGTGCCACCGCGACGCACCCTGCATCAATGTCATTGCTACATTCACACCGCATTACTCCACGATTGGAATTGTCGACGTGATTTTGGAAATGTATGGCGTTGCATGGATTGGTCAGTAAATAAGGTAGCCGCTGGTTTGATCAGAACAGTAAGGATTACTGTAAAAAATTCACAAAGTGTGTGCGAATTTCATTTAATTTATAAAATAATACCTACCAACATTAGACTTCGACGGTGGATGTCTACCAATATACACTTACATAAACACCAACTTTAAAAATTAAATCTCAATAAAACATTTGATGGCCCAGTGACTGGCAGAAGTCGTCCATTCTTGTACCACTGCACAAGAAGGGATCTACAAAGTCTTGCAAAAACTACAGGACTGTGGAGCTAATACCCATGCAAGCAAAGATCTGCTGTATATTATAAACGAACGCCTCAAAGGTTACCTACAGTGGCAAATACCAGCAGAGCAAGCGGGTTTCGTTAGAGGGCGAGTTACAAGAGAACAGATTTTGAATGTCAGGCAAATCATTGAGAAGTGCCGGGAGTTCAACATCCCAATGCTGATGTGCTTCGTCGACTACTCGAAGGCATTTGATTTTGTCAGATGGGAATGCTTATGGAAGATCCTAGTGGAAATCGGAGTACCCAGGCACATCATCAGTCTCATCGCAAACCTCTACCAAGGTGGCAATACTGTTGTTAAGGTCAATAATACTCTGTCGAAGCCGTTTAAGCCCCAAAAAGGTATTAGACAAGGGTGTATTCTGTCTCCAATTCTCTTCAACATCTACGGAGAGTATATCATGAGACGGGCTCTTGACGGTTGGGACGGTGGAATCTCAATTGGAGGCAAATTGAGAGAGCGCGGATTGATGCCTTCGAGATGGGGTGTTGGAGGCGACTGTTGCGCATTCCTTGGACCGCATATCGTACTAACGTGTCAATTCTTAAGGAACTCAGAATAACTATGAGGCTATCCACTATCTGTTTCTAGCGAATACTTAGGTATTTCGGACACATAGCTCGCAGAACCCCTGACAACCTGGAAAAGCTAATAGTAGTTGGGCAGGTCGACAGGAAAAGACCACGTGGTCGCTCGCCTACCCGTTGGTCAGACTCAGTCAAACATTTCACCGGCCTCCCAATACCTACAGCTTTAAAGACCGTCGAGGACAGGAACAAGTGGAAAAATGTAATCCAAGAAGTGATCAAAGATTGCACTTCTACTGGACACAACCTTCATCAATGAAGACAGCGTCTAAGAAGAAAACATTTGATCAAATTATTTCAAATAAAACATTAACTGCCATGAATAACGTAATCCGGCGCCATAATGTGAAGATTCAAGAAATATGTTGCTTTTACCTTCATGTTTTATTCAAATTAGATTTTTACCTTCCGTCTACGCTTATCGTAAAATAAATCTACAAACACAGATAAAATAATAACAAGAACCTACATTCTACGTAAATTTACTATACCTACTACAATAAACAACAAAAGCTATTATCACAGAAATTGTCTAAAACAAATTATTTATTAAAATCAAACTAAGTATAATCCACCCTTGTTTTAATTATCATCAACACTCCCACTCGAAATTATTTTTGTTCGTCTAGCCAATTATCATATGAACGTATCAAATCAAGGTGTGTGAATGTGTATGTGTGTTTGTGTGCGTGGGCCTTGAGGGGTTGAAGCCAGTTAATCAGGAGCTCCGGCGGTTCAATTTTGTTTATTTGAATGTTCGCACAGATTTAGTGCAGAGGAGCGCTCAACGACCGAATCGGAGGGGGCAACCAACTGGGGCAACTGCCAAAGACTCCTCTAATAACTTTATCTAAAAAATGTATCACACGTGTTTTTTAGAGTCATGTTATTCCAAAACAAGGTTTGCAGTCCTAACTCAAACTGTGCCTAACCATAAATATGTCTGTAGGACAGCTCGGTCGAACGGGAAGTGTACCTAAACACAAAGAAAATAAATATTGAACTTTTGCACGTTCCGTTAACAAACCTTAAGGGTCACCATAGGTCGTAACTCTTAACTAGAGACCTTATAAAAATGTCTGAAAGTTTGTTCAATGATGACACCAGTAAGAATTGGAAGATTTTGAACAATTTTTTACCGCTTATGAAGGCAAATTGGTTCGAACGACAAAACCGAAAACTTCACCACAAAGATAATAAGATATACTGTGAAAAGGATCACTGTTATTCACTGATATATTTCTGTTACTGAGTAAATTTTTTATACTTTTCTAATTTATAATTTATATAATCTTCATACTAGACAAGCAGTAAAGCACTGGCCTATGTGGTGGCGGATTTCATTGCTTGGGTATCGTAAGAGGCAACAAAGGAAAATACAGGAAGCAAATAGTATCCTCGTAGAGAGACGAAAACCTCAACATTTAACCCTGTACCGACCAGTCTAGTCATGTCACAGAACAAATGAGTGTCCGATAGACCAGCCTGCTTAGCACAGTAGGTTAAATCCTTCTTTTGACTCACAGTGCTGCTACGAAGTTAATTAGGAGAGGTCAAGGTTCTACAGTGGACTGCCAAAGATTGTTGAGACAAGAACTTTAAAACCTAATACATGTTTAGTCTGTTGTATCTTTTAATGGTTGACAATTGTAAATAATTAAACGTCAGAGGAATATTATAGTTATAATAACTTGTATCATCTCCCTCATGTTATAAATACTATATGTTCCTCAAGCACTGACTCGTATTGTCAAAAGCCAGTCTGCACTAATGCGGTCGTTTACGTGGTCTTAGCTTGAGTGCTCGGAAAAGCTAAAGCACCATTCTGTTTACGAATTCGAAAACAATGAATAAAGGTTGTATTTGAATAGAATGCTTGGTGATCTTTTTCAAAGCATTTTAAGGTGGAGTCTGTAGTCTGCTATTAAATTTAATCTGATTTAACAAATTATTAGCTTAGCTTCACTTCACTCGCAATCTAGGTGTAAACAAGTAAAAATGGAAAATACATATAAATCAAAAGTTTTAAAGAACAATGTCATGTTCTAAAATGGAACATTTGGGTGAACAGCGTCGTTTAACGATCCCGTGAGATCGTTTTATGACCTAACTATTGAATTATAACAATTTGGCACCGAAATTTGTCAAAAGCGTGTTCAATATCTAATAATTCTTACCCTGCTTTGTATTACCTTATTTATTTGTTAATGACATACTATCGCAATGTACATATCTTTCAAAATAATAAATATTATTATTTCGTATGATTAAAAAAATTATTGACTTGGATAGGAACCTACTAACAGAAACGAAGACAAACCTTAACCTTATGTATTTGTTAATGATAGACTATCACAATGTACATAACTTTCCAAATAAAATATATTATTATTTCGTATGATTAAAATTTAATAATAATTGACTTGGATAGGAACTTACTAATAGAAACGAAGACAAACTAACATCACTACCAAAAAGGTTATCAAATGAAACAGTATGACGATATTTATAAACAAGATTTCAGAAACCTTGTAGTTAAGTTAATATTATAAAATAGTCTAAAAATAAAATTTATTCATGTAATATAATTTTATTCAAACGGCCGTAAACGATACTAGAATCTACTTAATTAGCTTACATAATGAACTTTTACACGGTGAAGGAAAAATTAAACACATTTTTTCACCTAATACCACTGCTATAAAACAGCAATTTCATTATGAAACTAAAAAAAAACAGTTTATTACATTGTCCCGGCTTTGCTTGCATACAAAACTTATATACGTTACCCTGTTTTGTTACCTAAAAGCGGGCAAATGCAAATTACGAAACGGTGCAGTAATATTTTTTAGGCTCAATTTTGTATAAATTTCCGTGGAGTAAATGTAGCCGGGTATTCTTCATAGCACTTTGATGGTCTGTTTTACAATATGCAGTGTATCTTTTACATATTATTATGTAATGGCGCTTGTGAAATTGTTTGACCTCTATAAAGACGATATATTAATTTTATGCCTAGTGAAAAAAAATTGACTGCACGGTTGGCGTAGTGGTTTGAGTTACCGCCTCGCCAATAGACGCTGCGCCGAGTGTTATGGGTTCGATTCCCACACGAGACAACACTTTGTGTGATCCACAAACTGTTGTTTCGAGTCTGGGTGTTAATTGAGTCCGTTCGTTGTATGTTTGTAAATTTCCCCGTGACACCAGATTTAGTCCTAATGCGGAAGTACGCTTATATAAAAAAAATGCTTGTTAAACGTCGAAGGGAAACACCGTGAGGAAACCTGTACGTCTGAGAGTTAAGTTAAGGTTTTCGAAAGACATGTAAGACAAGTCTGCCAAGCCCCCAGGCGCCCAATAGTTGGAGAAATACTTCACTGCGGACGCAGCGATAGCCTAGACAAGATACCAATAGACTGCCATGCAGAGGGTATCAGGTTCAAATCTACGGCGCACTTCACTGACTTTACGAAGTTACGTGCCTATTAAATTGTTAATTGTCACGTGTCCGTGCCCCGGAGAACATGTTAGACAGTCAGTCACGGCTGTCACGAAGATCTTTGACAGTCGTTACTCCCCGTTAGCATCTACCGTCAAATAAACTAATACTGGTCTAAACCATCCAATATCGTTTTGCGGAGCTCACTCGGCTGTCACTCTATGGAAAAACTAATATTGTATCATAGCCGGCTAGACTAGTAAGCGATTCCGGGTCCCAAAGCGTGTATAGTGTAGTTCTTGTATTCGACCGGGAAAATCCTAGAACGATAATAATTATAATAATGATAATTTGTGTCCTCCAAAGTATAGTTGTATTTGGGATCGCCTAACCCCAGTCAGTGAGTGAGAATCATGCAACCCTCAGTTATATTATGATTCTCACTAGTCACAATACTATAAAATACAATAGTTACTTTTTTTATAGTAATAGGCGGCAAACGAGCAGATGGATTGCCTGGTGGTAAGCAATTACCGCCGCCCATGGACACAAGCAACACCATAGGAGTCACAAGTGCGTTGCCGCCCCTTGGGTTTAGGAAAAGGGATAGGATGAGGAGTGGGATGATGGAGAAGGAATAGGGGATAGGGCCTCCGGTACTCTCACTCACCGAACGAAACGCAACAGTTTAGGTACTGTTACAACGTCGATTTTCTGTGAGAGGGTAGTACTACCCCGGTCGAGCCGGCCCATTCATGCTGAAATCAGCAAGGCTCTACTACTTTAGTGCAAGACTACATAAATCTGTACAGCATGCCGAAAATGTGTGCTTTTTAGTAGTAAAAAAATGTTTTTGTCTTTTACCGTGTTTACTTTTGGGACAGCCGTGGTTATCGATTGTAGCTAAATTTATTCTAGTATAAAACTTATCTGTTAAGAAGAATAATACCATCTGAATGCAGTATTAGCGTATATACGCTAATACTGCATAAACACACACACTATCAACAGATTGGCACATGGCTATTAGAAGTCCTAGTCACAGTCGAATTAAGCCCAACGTCCCATTCTGTACATTAACGGCGGTGTTGCTTATGGCTAAGTCAACACATAAAGCCAATAGGCATATAACTATTATATAGCCAGCCTCACTTGACATGCGGTGAGTGGTATTGAACATGTTGCACGTATATACATGTATAGTCGAACAGATTAGAGTATGCTATTTACTTACATGTCACGAGATGCCTCCGCTGTGACTGCGTCGGTGTCGGCTATCGCCACAAAAGGTAGCCCATGTCTTATTCTGATAGCTAGGAACCTACTTAAATTACTCAAAGACTCATACAATTTTGTTTGGGAGTTTTAGAGAGAAGGAAAGAGAACTACACTTTCGCATCTATAATATTAGTATAGGTAAGTGTACGAAGAGAAAAGTGTTTTATGCATAAGGTGGAGTGTAAAACATACAAACTCAATGATATGTGTAAAATCGGCTACAAAAATAATAATACCACCATTGTATAAAAACTGTCCCACTGCTGGGCGCGCGTCGCGTCTTCCATTGGTTCGTGAACTACGGATAAAAATTCCATTGAGAAGGGTTATTCCTTAGTTCACCACGCTGGTTGGCACCTCGCTATAGGCTAACAAAAGCTATTTGACGACATTGCATAATAAAAGCATTATTTTATAAGTAGGTAGCTTTCCTGCAGGCCAAAGGTCTTCCCATTCTCTATCCATCTATTTTGATCTCTTGTGTCTAGTCCTTGTTAAAAGAGTCAAGCTCGACCTACCATATTCTTCTATGCTTCCCGCTATGTCATTAAATTTTCTATTCAAAGGGTCTCTCTTCGTTGATTTTTTAAAAGAATTATACAAAACTAGTACCTTTTTATAATTTAACCGTTTCTTCTGAATCCCGTAGGCATTTTGGGAAATCCCTTCTTAGTGCACTTCTACGATACTTACCACTTGCCAAATGTCAGCTTCTTGCGCCCGGTAGTTGCGGCTGTGGCTTGTCTGTCAGTCAGTCAGTAACGCAAGGATTTTATATACGAGTATAAAGATAATGCTAAAGAACTTTTCTTTGTAAACATGTTTGTGTCATAATAAATGCACCATTATATAAATGTCTTGCACATGGATGGAAATTACTATTTACGATAAGTTAATAGCATACAACAACTATCCGCAGTTTCTTGTCTGCAGTTTCTTTGCGTTTAGTTTCTTTGCCAAAGTTAAATTGGTTGAGTAGTAACCCACAGACAACTTTCGTTCTAGCAAGAATACAACTATATCCTACAACGCCTCTGGGTATATGACTGCACTACTTTTATCAACAAACCAAGCAAGTAGTATTGTTATAGAAACTTTTATTTTGAATTAAAACTATACAATGGTAAGACTTACATTTGTAATAATAGGTGCGATAACATGAAGTTGCACAAGTTTGATACGTAACTTGAAATTATATTAATAGATATACAGATTAAAAGGAACAGGCAATACTTTATACACACTTATGACACGATTTTAATGGGTAATGTGTGTTAAAAAGGTTATTTAAGAGTTCAGAAGTTGTTACACTATTGCTCGCAGTTTTCGTCCGCGGGTTTCGTGTTCTTGATAACGATGATAAACTGTTACAGTTTAAACATTTTATATTGTTTTGTTATTTGGTCTTATTGACCTCAATCAGTTATTGTATAATAGCTAATGAATACCATGCTCTTCAGAACATAAAGGCAAGTTCTCAATTTTCACACACATGCCAATTTTCACCTTCTTGTCTGTCAGTTAGTCAGTAAAGCCTTGTATTCATTAGGCAACATTTGTTGATAAACTGTTTATGACGTGTTTATCACCAAGTTTGCCGTAAACACTGTTTCTGAAACGTGGCCGTCCACACTTGTCAGTTGTTGCTAGGATGTCGCCCGAGGAGGTAGTGATGCTCAGTGCTGCTTACATAATAATTCATAAGAGTGCTACTAGAAAAAAAACAAAAGGTGGTGGGTTCAGTATTATCTCTTAAATAGAAATTACGCACTTCATGACCTTCGTGAATTTGATGGGTCTTTTCAGAATTTCATCAGAATGACAACATCTTATTTTGTGAACGTAGAGTATCTTCGTTTCCACTTCTTTTTGCGACATATTCAATTCTGCAGCAATATCGGCCCAAGCATCATTTTTTTTTTAATTTGTCTTTATAATGTCTATTTGAAGAGTCCCAAAGTACATGATGCTGTTGATAAAGCTCTATGAGCATCGAAACTTGGCGGTTGGACCACACTACTTCCATGTTATTAAACTCGCGCAACACACGTCCACACCTGTTGACTTTTGCTTATAAACAAAATGTTTCGGCTTGTTCTCCGTTTGATTGGGGAACACGGCAACATGTTTCAGAAACAATGTTTCATCACATTTGTTTATGAACTGTTTATAAACTGTATCCAGAGATGATAAAACACTGTTAATAAACTGTTTATAAACAGTGTTTATCAACAAATGTTGCCTAATGAATACAAGGCTTAACGCAAACATTTTATTTTTTTGTGAACATGTGTGTGTCTTACAAAATGCACTATTACATAAATGTCTTGCACATGGATAGAAATTACTATTTCACGATAAGTTAATAGCATACAACAACTATCCGTAGTTTCTTGTCTGCAGTTTCTTTGCGTTTAGTTTATTTTCCAAAGTTAAATTGGTTGAGTAGTAACCCACAGACAACTTTCGTACTAGCAAGAATACAACTATATCCTACCACGCCTCTGGGTATATGACTGCACTACTTTTATCAACAAACCAAGCAAGTAGTATTGTTATAGAAAGTTTTCTTTTGAATTAAAACTATACAATGGTAAGACTTGCATGTGTAATAATTTGTGCGATAACATGAAGTTGCACAAGTTTGATACCTAACTTGAAATTGAATAATATACATCGTTTTTTTATAGTATAGGAAGACAAACGAACAAGCGGGTCACCTGATGGTAAGTAATCATCGCCGCCCATAGACACCTGCTATGCCCGAAGGATCACAAGTGTGTTGCCTACCTTTTAAAAAGGAATATGCTCGCTTCTTGAAGATTCCAATTTCGAACTGGTTTAGAAATACCACTGATTAAAATAAATATACAGAGTAAAAGAAACAGGCAATACTTGATACACACTTATGACTCGATTTGAATGGGTAATGTGTGTTGAAAAGGTTATTTAGATTTCAGAAATTGTTTCACTGTTGCTCGCAGGTTTCGTCCGTGGAATTCGTGTTCTTGATAACGATGATAAACTGTAACAGCTTAAAAATTTATATAGCTTTGTAATTTGGTCCTTTGGTGACCTCAGTCAGCTATTTAATAATAGCTAATGAATACCATGCTTTTCAGAACATAAAAGATAGTTCTCCATGTTCTCCTCTAATAGAATGATTTATAATATAAACACACTTAAATACCTTCTTCGACACATATATATTTATGTTTAAATCACAATTGCCCTAATGCTTATTATATACCTAGGTACCATTCAGTTACTGGTATTTGCCACGTATATGTTTAAATCACAATTACAGTGGCACCTACTATTACAATGTACTTATTTTATTCAACACCTATCCGTTACCCATGCACATATTTAATATTCAGGTCATTCACTTGAAATAAAAGGCATAAATGACTTACAAATACTTGAGATTCAGGGTAGACAATTCCAATTCAAAAGGCGCTTTAAAATACTTTATTGGAACAACAAATATAAAACTTTACACTACTTACATTTGAAAAGAAGTATTCAAGTTGTTGAGTACTCTGGATTTATTTAGTATCCGAAAGCTGCTTAGTGTTTGCTGGAGGCCCTTGAACAGATAATTTACTCAGCATTTACTCGTTTAAAGCAACCGTTATGTCTTTCATAATTTATCCTGACTAAATGTTAATGACTCGTCGGAAAAATATTAACCTCGTTTCTGGGCTAAGTTTATTTCACTTTGGAGTGAAGTTTGCAAATGGCTACATGATTTTATTTTGCAACTGTTAACTCAAGACGTCTTGCGAGTAAGGCTCCGTAGAAATGAAATTGTAAATATATTTTATGCTTGTTATAATAGTGATTGCTTCAAAATATATACGGCATTGAGATAAATTACTAAGATAAATATTCTTCTTTCGATATTATTTCAACTAATATTTTCGATCTATTTAAAAGCAAAAAATGTCTTGTAATGTATATTATAGAAAAAATGTTCATTCTATAGAGATGTTTTTTCGTAATTGTTAATTTTATTCAAATATAGATATACCACAGTTAAATAGCTGTAGTTCGTTTAAGTTTCGACTTGTACATAGTAAGTAAGTCCTGTAAGTGTCTCAACCCCGTAAGTCACCACAACTGCCATTTTAATATAGTGAATGAATACATTTAAAAATTACGTATGTCTTATTAATAGCATTTGCAAAACTTTGAAACTAAACGGCAAGGATATTCTCACAATTATCTTATTCTAAACTTGTGTAATTAGGCCCCCTATTACGTGGGACTATAAGAAATCTGGCGAAATATATATATACCTCTGCCTACCTCTTCGGGGATGTAAGCGTGAGACTAGGTATATTTGTAATTAGGATTAATAAAATTGTAACTAGTATAACACAACTCATTTTCACTTCCTCCAAGTTGAACATTTTGTTGATCAACAGAAATATTATGTGTATTCTGGACACAATTTTTTGTTCACACCAGAAATTCTCTAGAATCCTGGTTAGCTGCAGAGGTTAGCTACTATAAGTCCGCAGTTATAATCATTCAAGCATCCAACCACTACAATGCCGGAACAAGGCACGCAAGACGTATTCAGACAGGTGTTGGGTTACATTTGCGGTTGCTGAGCGATGCATGTGTCGACCACACGGCTTGCCCGGCCGCGTACCACCGCGACGCACCCTGCATCAATGTCATTGCAACATTCACACCACATTACTCCACGATTGGAATTGTCGACGTGATTTTGGAAATGTATGGAGTTGCATGGATGGGTCAGTATATAAGGTAGCCGCTGGTTTGATCAGAACAGTAAGGATTACTGTACAAAAAATCAGAAACTGCGTGTGAATTTCATTTCATGTTTGAAAAATCCCACACCGTACAGAATCATTAGTACCTATTTTTGTGTGTGCTAGGTGCCTTATAAAAGCATAACATTTTCTATGAACGAGGTAATCGTAGCTAAGGGTACAGGGTATTATAATTTTATCTGATATTTCACTAATGGAAAACAAAAAATACTAAGAAATATTAAGATATTATGAAAGCCATGAACTAGGATCATCAAGAATTTTAAATTCGTAAGCTCATCCACTGTCGGACTGCTATGATTTTCACCTACCGTCTCGTCAAAATATAGCACGTAAAAAGGTGTTTTCCTCCACTTTTCGGCAACGCGTTAAATGTTATGGATACGAAATAAGTAGTGTTTTCATATTCTCATGGAATAAGTATGGTGTCTTTTTTTTTCTCTTAAAAACGCGTAGTTCGATATTTTTTTATTTGTTTTGTATTTTTCGTCTTTAAATCCAATGAGTTGGTCATAAGTATAAATAAGTGGGCTATCAGAACAATGTAATAGTATCTAAAGTGTAGCATAAAAATATAAACCAAAATCAATGCCATGATATTATTTTGGATACAAACTGACACTATTGTATAAATGAACTGATTTTGTAACAAGTTGAGCCGTAATGAGCATCGCTGGATACAGTTTTGGGAGAATTTAGTAGCGTTAAAATTGAATTTAATAATGGCCGGTCTCGATGGTCCCACGATATAAACTTCCGTTCATATTTACTGACAATTACTAAACTATATTACTAGCTGACAGGTTTGTTTTTCGAGTCAATTAAGGTGTTATTGGAACTTGAGACTGTGTTTCGCTAGTTCGTTAGAATAAAAATATACCAATAAAATCATAACAATCACAAATTAAAGCAGAAGACTTACGCAAATGAATAGTTTCCTTATACTTTTATTCTTTAAATATTGAATTTGTATCATCAATAATCAGTTCATTTTTTTAGATGTTTTTATTCTTTTTCTGGTGTGTTGGGTTTATTTTACTTTTTATTTTGTTATTTAAAATCGATAATTAGGTATGTTGAACCTAACTGTGGAGGCTTGTTATTAGCAACATGATCAAACATGATTTTATACTGTAGTTGGTTATTAGTCCGTAAGCCTGCTTAATAATAAATTAATATAAATAAATAAAAAATCTATGATGTTTTTATTCTCAGTGTAGGATAGTCTTAAAAAAATCTTAAATAAGAACCATGAGCTCAATATGGTTATAAAATTATGTTGAGCTCTGTAATAAATCGATTGCATAATCCACACATTATGAACTTGCAGACGTGGTATTAAGATACAACGCGACTTTGAACTAGTAGATAACTTAAATAAACTGCAATCTAGAAATACGCACGAAGATAAAGCGAAACAAATTATTTTAAATTATCCAAGCGTGGCAGCCAAAGGATTCCGAGACACTCACTGCGAAGATAGATATCGTTTTGTTTTCTAAGTAACTGTTTGCATACTAGATTCTCCCATCACGACCTCATCTTCCTCTCATACATCCTTAAGCCTCCCCGTCCTCCCCTTAAGGTTCTGCATGTGCGTTGCTTTGGGCGCATGGATGTTAATCAACTAGAAAGAGATGCAGCTACAATGAATTGGGATCACCTACCCGCTGCTGCAACTGTTGATGAAAAGGTCGAGATATTTAATAACGCTGTTCTTGAGCTGTACAATGTGCATGCACCCGTCAGAAGGGTAAAACTGAAGCGTCCACCTGCTCCATAGATGACGAAGGCGGTCAAAACGGCTATGAGGCGTAGAGATTGTGCCTTTCAGAAATTTAAGAAGCACAAAACTGAAGATTTTTGGTCTCTTTATAAAGTTGCAAGAAATCGGTGTAATCAGGTGATACGTAACGCTAAACGCCGCCATATTCTCAGTAATATTAACTCATCCTCCCCTGCCAATATCTGGAAGTTCCTCAGAACTATAGGTATTGGCAAACAGCATAGTTTTGATCTCCAGTTGACAATTGGTTTGGATGAGATCAATAAACATTTCTCCACGTCCAATTATTTGGATCATCCTACCAAGTGTCACACGGTGAATTACTTACGTAACCTCCCCCGTCTTAACATAGACCTTTTTAAATTTTCTTCAGTGACCCCGGGGGAAATCAAGAAGGCTATCCTGTCCATCAAATCCAACGCTACTGGCTGTGACAATATTAGTCGTAAAATGATCGTCCCTATCATTGATCAATTGTTACCAGCCATTCCGCATATTTTTAACTTTTCCCTCGACACCGGTGCGTTTCCCTTACTATGGCGGAAAGCTTTAGTAACTCCTTTGCCTAAGATCCCTAACCCTTCCCTCCCCAGCCACTTCCGCCCCATATCAATCCTTCCTTTCCTCTCCAAGGTGCTTGAGGCTTGTGTCCACAGACAACTCTCAAAATTCATCAGTCAGAATAACCTACTGGACCGATTTCAATCTGGATTCAGACCTGGACACAGCACATTGACCGCCCTTTTGAAGGTGACTGGTGATGTAAGGGCGGGAATGGAAGACACTAAAGTCACGGTGCTAGCTTTGGTCGATTTCACAAACGCCTTTAACACAGTCAATCACGAAATCCTATTATCCATCCTTTCTAGTCTTCAGATCTCTCCAGAGGCGCTTGAATGGTTCTCCAAATATCTCATGGGACGTCAGCAATCGGTTCGCTACGATGAGTCTTCGTCGTCATGGTGTAACCTCGAGTCTGGCGTTCCTCAAGGTGGCATTCTCTCTCCATTATTATTTTCTATTTTTATAAATTTCCTGACCCAGAATCTTCGGTGTTCGTATCACTTGTACGCTGACGACTTGCAACTATATGCACAGGCAGGAGTTAACAATGTCACTTCAGCTATCGATGGGGTAAATCTAGCTCTGACTGTTGAACATGACTGGTCAAAACGATTTGGTGTGGCAGTGAACCCCGCTAAATGCCAGGCCATCATCATAGGTAGTCAACGCAACATGAGCAAAGTTGATCTTTCAACGCTTCCATCTGTCATGTACAACCATATAGCAATACCCTTCAGCCCAGTCGTTAAAAATCTTGGCTAATACATGGATAGCCACCTCAACTGGTGGGCTCAAGTTACATCTATTAGTCAGAGAGTGACAGGATGCTTGCGATCGTTGTACCGTTTGAAGAACTTCCTCCCTCCTAGCACAAAGGTAATGCTCATGCAGACTTTAATTTTCCCTATTATCGACTATGGTGATGTGTGCTATTTTGACCCGAAAGACCTTCTCAACAAACTAGACCGGCTTCTCAATAACTGCATTCGATTTGTTTACAACCTTCGAAAATATGACCATGTCTCTGAATACCGTTCCCAACTCAAATGGCTAACTATTCGTCAACGCCGTAGTTTGCGTGCTCTCACTACTTTTTTCTCTTTTCTTAACTCTCCCTGTCTTCCCTCTTATCTAAGTCCTGTTCTACAATATTTAGGCTCCAATCACGACAAAAATTTACGGTCATTTAATAATCGTCTCCTTTTGTGTCCTTCCCATAGTTCTGGGTTTGTTAACTCTTCTTTCTTCGTCCAAGCTGTCTCATTATGGAATACGCTCCCTCTCGAAGCCAGGATGGCAAACAATCGGCTCACGTTCAAACTAAAGGCTCGAGAGTTTGTTCGGAGTAAAATGGCGGAATAATATCATAATGACTGTATTTACTGACTTATATATTATTATGTATATATATTTATAATCTGCAAGTATTTATTCATATACATATATATTTATTTATATATAATTAATACGTGTATACCTATATAAATATATTTATATATTTTAAATATTTATCTATAATTTAAGTAGTAATGTTCATATATAGTAATTATTATTATATCCAATTCCAAATAATAACATTCTTATAGTCACGCACCTACTATCTTCTATCTCTGCATCACCCTAGGTTGACTGGTAGAGAATGCCTAAGGCATTAAGTCCGCCTATGTACCACATGTTTTGTGCTGTGCAAAAAGTTAAATAAATAAATAAATAAATTATTCAGACATTCTATCATCCTTTAACTTTAGAAGCTTTGACAGATTCTGAGTTATTGGTTTCTGAGTCTTCAGTCTTTTCAAACTAAATAATACAGGATTGTCTAAAACGAATACTCTCTAAAACGTATTATATGGAGTTGCATAATAATGTCATAAAGTATAAAAATAAGTAAAATAATATGTTTATTTATCAGCATAGATAGTAAGATGTTTAGCGATGAGTTTAAAATCGCCAAAAATTCGTATGCCATACATTCATACGATAAATTCAGTGTTTAACTGTTGTATATATAGACTCATAGACTCACGCCTGTATCCCCGAAGGGGAGGGCGGAGATGTAATATTACACCCACATTTCGCCATGAATTTTTAGGTCCCACGTAATAGGGGGCTAACCTATTGCCGTACCGGGCACATTACCAGACTCCGTACTGCTACTTAGGATTTCCTAACGGGAAAACCCAATAACACTTTGCCCGACCCGGGAATCGAACCCGAGACCTCCCAATCCCAAGCGCACATTAATGCCGCGAGACCAACGAGGTAGTTTTAACTGTTGTAACACTGTTGTATTTGCATAATCTCGCAATCAAGGGAGATCAAGGAGACCACGGTGTTTTAAGTGCATAGTTTAAATATTTCGGGGGTCACACATATGTACTCAGGGCTTTGAATAAACTGATACAACTAATCAAAACTCGGTGAAGAGAGATGCGCAGACCAGGGTTTTTCCACCGCGACACAAAATAATGATTAACGTCGTCCTTCAAAGTTGTTTTTACTTTAAGTCCGAGTTGTGTCCTTTAATTCAAAAAGAAGGTCAAAGTAATATAAAATAGTGAGTGAAACTTAAAGACAAAGTGTCTTCAAATCTTCATTTTGAATCTTAGCATTTAGTCTGGCTTAGTGCCAATGTACTAAAGAAGTACCTACTTCAAAATTATAAAACGATTTTATGTCCCTACCTAGCAGACATGCCAAGTTAAAATTAATTTTAAGAAAGTTTTAACTTAAACCAACTCAAAACCATATAAGGATACTTGTACTGTCTACATTTGCATTTTCTTTCACAAGTGTGAGGATAAACGGAGCATACACTGACTGGTTTACCATCGAGAAAGGTATTAGACAGGGATGTGTAGCGTCGCCGTGGCTGTTTAACCTCTTCATGGACAGTTCTGTTGTTTGCAAGATTTAAAACATAGTGACTGCGGATTAAGGATGAATGAGTTACTCGTCAAATGACTCCTTTATGCTGATGATCAGGTAATACTTGCGTCTTCAGCGGAGGAGTTGCAGGAGATGGTAACAATCATGCATGATGTGTTAGAGAGGAAAGGAATGAAAGTGAATGTAAGTAAAACGAAAGTTATGGTTTTTGAAAAGGAGGAATGCGTTACGGCTTGTAATGTTTTGATCGATGGACAGTGAGTGGAACAAGTGAATGAGTTTGTATACTTAGGTACGTTGTTTACAAGAGATGGTAAGTATGAAGAATATATTGAAAGAAGAGTTAATGCAGGTAATTGAGTAAATGGAGCTCTGAAGGCGTTTATGAACAGTCAAAAAAAGGCACGTTTGGCTGTGCATAGAGGGGTGTTAGTGCCAACCCTTATGTAAGGTAATGAAAGTTGGGTATGGCAGAAGAGACTTGAAAGTAGAATAAATGCTGTATAAAATAGAGCACTGAAAAGTATGTGTAGTGTATCTTTGACCGACAGAGTAAAGAATAGTGTGATAAGAGAGTGGTGTGGGGTAAAAGAAGATGTAGTGACAAGCATTGAGAAAGGCATGTTAAGATGGTTTGGGCACATGGAGAGGATGGATGAAGAAAGACTAACAAAGAAGATATATAAGGTTAATGTGCATGGGACAGGACGAAGGGGAAGACCTAGGCGGACGTTCTCTGACCAGATTGGAGACATCCTAAAAAAAGGACAGGACAGAAGTACCCTAAACAAAAGAGCATGCATGAGAAACTGGATGGAAGTGAATGAAGCAAGAGAGGTGTGTCAGGATCGTTGCAAATGGCGTTCCGTAGTCTCTGCCTACCCTTCCGGGAAACAGGCGTGAGTCTATGTATGTATGTATGTATGGTCTTATTGTTGTCAATATTTATTTAAGAATCCCTACGATCAGTATGGATAGTATACTGTCAATACAACAGTAGGTACAAAGTGCCATCTTATATCTGCATCAGTCGCTTATCGCGTAAAAGCGCACATATTTTAGAGACATTATCATTCTACATGTGTAATAATTTTATCATATCAAATGTTTTTGATTATTTGATATAGGTACGTCAGAGACGAATTAATTGATAAAATTCACTAATACGATTACTATAAACAAAGTGCAAACTTAATCAATGTTCACGGTAGGCACTGATTAATTTAATAAGTCGTTAATTCGTCGCTTCGATAGGTATATCGCACGTCAAGCAGTAGTAATAAAGTTTAATTCTACGTTATTAAAACAGACTACGTCGTTTTGGAAAAGAAATTTATTCAACAGATACAAAAGCCGTTAAAAATGTCCATAAAGTCCATAAACTATGCAAGAAAGTATGGAAAGATTTGGAGAAGGCCCTTGTCCAGTAGTGGGAGAGCGTGGGATTTTGGAAAATAAATGCCATTGTAATGTGTCACTCGCCCGATCATTTCTTCGATAGACTGCAGGTACGGCGGAGTGGTTTTAGCGGCAGCCCGACTTTTAACACAGAGCCTCAGCTCTGAACGTGTGGCGGAATTGGGTTCCAAACACTCATGTTTGGAACACAATTCCGCCACAAACGCTTTCTTAGTGTCCGTTTAAGTTAAAGTCAGGAAAATTAATATGTTTGTTAAATATTTTGCATATATGCTACGAATTACAGCCTACTTGCCCAAATGACTGCATATTAAAAATTTCATATTCTGAATATAATTGTATAATTATCGTCACAGTTTTGAATCGCATTCTGCATTATCATCATTATCATCATCAGCCCTTTATACTGTCCCACTGCTGGGCACGGGCCTCTTCCCATTATGAGAAGGGTAAGGCCATAGTCCACCACGCAGGCCAAATGCGGGTTGGCAGACTTCACATGTCTTTCGAGGACATTATGGAGAACTCTCAGACATGCAGGTTTCCTCACGACGTTTTCCTTCACCGTTTAGCAAGCGATAATTAACAATTTAATACGCACATAACTCCGAAAAGTCATCGGTGCGCGCCGTGGATTCGAACCCGGACCCTCTGCGTAGCAGTCTGTCGGTCTCCACTGGGCTATCGCTGCTCTCATTATATTTCACCTCATTCGCTTCAATTGTCTGTCCGATTCCTATTGCAAAGCATGCTAGATTCTATTGCCACTTGCTTATCTTAGAGCAATCATTAAGATTAATCACACGAAATCCAACATTAATTTATAAAATAATACCAACATGAGACTTCGACGGTCGATGTCTACCAATTTAGACACTTACATAAACACCAACTTTAAAAATTAAATCTCAATATAACATTTGATCAAAGTATTTCAAATAAAACATTAAATGCCATGAATAACGTAATCCGGCGCCATAACGTGAAGATTCAAGAAATATGTTGCTTTTCCTTTTATATTTTATTCAAATTAGATTTTTACCTTCCGTCTACGCTTATCGTAAAATAAATCTACATACACAGATAAAATAATAACAAGTACCCACATTCTACGTTTTATTATACCTACTACAAAAAACAACAAAAGCTATTATCAAAGAAATTGCCGAAAAAAATAATTTATTAAAATCAAACTAAGTATAATCCACCCTTGTTTTAATTATCATCAACACTGCCACTCGAAATTATTTTTGTTCGTCTAGCCAATTATCATATGAACGAATCAAATCAAGGTGTGTGAATGTGTATGTGTGTTTGTGTGGGTACGCGTTGAGGGGTTGAAGCCAGTTAATCAGGAGCTCCGGCGGTTCAATTTTGTTTATTTGAATGTTCGCACAGATTTAGTGCAGAGGAGCGCTCAACGACCGAATCGGAGGGAGCAACCAACTGGGGCAACTGCCAAAGACTCCTCTAATAATTTTATCTAAAAAATGTATCACACGTTTTTTAAGAGTCATGTTATTTAAAAACAAGGTTTGCAGTCCTAACTCAAACTGTACCCAACCATAAATATGTCTGTAGGACAGGTCGGTCGAACGGGAAGTGTACCTAAACACAAAGAAAATAAATATTGAACTTTTGCACGTTCCGTTAACAAACCTTAAGGGTCACAATACGTCGTAACTCTTAACTAGAGACCTTATAAACATGTCTGAAAGTTTGTTCAATGATGACACGAGTAAGAATTGGAAGATTTTGAACAATTTTTTTACCGCTAATAAAGGCAAATTGGTTCAAAAGAAAACTTCACCACAAAGATAAGATATACTGTGAATAGGATCACTGTTTACTTACTGATATTTTTGTTACTGAGTACACTTTTTATACTTTGCTATATTTATGATTTATATTATCTACATACTAGGCAAACAGCTGTAAAGCACTGGGCTATGTGGTGACGGATTTCATTGCGTGGGTATCGTAAGAGGCAACAAAGGAAAATACATGAAGCAAAATTAAATAAGTAGTATCCTTGCGGTGAGACGAAAAACTCAACATTTAACCTTGTACCAACCCACAGAACAAATGAATGTTCGATAGACCAGCCTGCTTAGCACAGTGGGTTAAATCCTTGTATGGACTCACAGTGCTGCTACGAAGTTAATTAGGAGAGGTCAAAGTCCAGCAGTGTACTGCCAAAGGTTGTTGAGACAAGAACCTTAATACCTAATACTACCTAGTCTGTTGCATCTTTTAATGGTTGACAATTGTAAATAAATAAAGGCCAAAGGAATATTATACTTATAATAACATGTATCATCTCCCTCATGTTATAAATAATATGTTCTGCAAGCACTAACTCGTGAAGTCAGAAGCAAGTCTGCACTTATGCGGTCGTTTACGTGGTCTAAGCTTGAGTGCTTGGGAAGGCTAAGCTAAGGACCATGCTGTTTTCGAATTTGAGAACAATGAATAAAGTTTGTATTTGAATAGAATGCATCATGAACTTTTACATAGCATTTTAAGGCTTTTGGAGTCCGTTGTCTGCTTTTAAATTTAATCTGATTTAACAAATTATTAGCTTAACTTCACTTCACTCGCAATCTAAGTGTAAACAAGTAAAAATGGAAAATATATCTACATAAATCAAAAGTTTTAAAGACTATTGTCATGTTCTTGAGTAAAAATGGAAAATATATCTACATAAATCAAAAGTTTTAAAGACTATTGTCATGTTCTAAAATGGAACATCTGGGTGAACAGCGTCGTTTAACTTTTGATCCCGTGAGATCATTTTATGACCTAACTAATGAATTATAACAATTTGGCACCGACAATTGTTAAAAGTGTGTTAAATACCTAGCTAACAATTCTAAACCTGCTTTGTATTACCTTATGTATTTGTTAATGATAGACTATCACAATGTACATAACTTTCCAAATAAAATATATTATTATTTCGTATGATTAAAATTTAATAATAATTGACTTGGATAGGAACTTACTAATAGAAACGAAGACAAACTAACATCACTACCAAAAAGGTTATCAAATGAAACAGTACGACGATATTTATAAACAAGATTTCAGAAACCTTGTAGTTAAGTTGATATTATAAAATAGTCTGAAAATAAAATCTATTTATGTAATATAATTTTATTCAAACGGCCGTAAACGATTCTAGAATCTACTTAATTAGCTTACATAATGAACTTTTACACAGTGAAGGAAAAATTAAATACATTTTTCATCTAATACCTCGGCTATAAAACAGCAATTTCATTATGAAACTAAAAAAAACACGTTTATTATATTCTTCCGGCTTTGCTTACATACAAAACTTATATACGTTACCCTGTTTTGTTGCCTAAAAGCGGGCAAATACAAATTACGAAACGGTGCAGTAATATTTTTAGGCTTAATTTTGTATAAATTTTTGTGGAGTAAATGCAGCCGGGTATTCTTCATAGCACTTTGATGGTCTGTTTTAAAATATGCAGAGTATCTTTTACAGGAATAGCCGAAAATGAGGTGAACGGATATGATCGCAAAAGATATGACCAGCTGCAATGTTTCTGACACTGACACGTCCAACCGAGCAAAGTAGAAGGAGAAAACGAAGAAAGCAATCCCCACAATCAGATGGGAATAATAAGTGCTTACGAGAGAGAGAGAGTGAAAAAGTGTATCTTTTACATATTATTACGCAATGGAGCTTGTGAAATTGTTTGACCTCTATAATGACGATATATTTTATGCCTAGTGAAAAAAAATTGACTGCACGGTTGGCGTAGTGGTTTGAGCTACCGCCTCGCTGATAGACGCTGAGCCGAGTGTTGTGGGTTCGATTCCTACACGAGACAACACTTTGTGTGATCCACAAATTGTTGTTTCGAGTCTGGGTGTTCATTGAATACGTTCGTTGTATGTTTGTAAATTCCCCCGCGACACAGGATTTTGTCCTAATGCGGAAGTACCCTTATATAAAAAAAAATAGAAACGCGAAAAAAATAATTTATTAAAACAAACTAAGTATAATCCACCCTTGTTTTAATTATCATCAACACTCCCACTCGAAATTATTTTTGTTCGTCTAGCCAATTATCATATGAACGAATCAAATCAAGGTGTGTGAATGTGTATGTGTGTTTGTGTGGGTACGCGTTGAGGGGTTGAAGCCAGTTAATCAGGAGCTCCGGCGGTTCAATTTTGTTTATTTGAATGTTCGCACAGATTTAGAGCAGAGGAGCGCTCAACGACCGAATCGGAGGGAGCAACCAACTGGGGCAACTGCCAAAGACTCCTCTAATAACTTTATCTAAAAAATGTATCACACGTGTTTTTTAGAGTCATGTTATTCAAAAACAAGGTTTGCAGTCGTAACTCAAACTGTGCCCAACCATAAATATGTCTGTAGGACAGGTCGGTCGAACGGGAAGTGTACCTAAACACAAAGAAAATAAATATTGAACTTTTGCACGTTCCGTTAACAAACCTTAAGGGTCACAATACCTCGTAACTCTTAACTAGAGTCCTTATAAACATGTCTGAAAGTTTGTTCAATGATGACACGAGTAAGAATTGGAAGATTTTGAACAATTTTTTTACCGCTAATGAAGGCAAATTGGTTCAAATGAAAACTTCACCACAAAGATAAGCTATACTGTGAAAAGGATCACTCACTGATATTTCTGTTACTGATAAAAAAAATTATACTTTGCTATATTTTTGATTTATATAATCTTCATACTAGACAAGCAGTAAAGCACTAGGCTATGTGGTGACGGATTTCATTGCGTGGGTATCGTAAGAGGCAACAAAGGAAAATACATGAAGCAAATAGAGTATCCTTGCGGTGAGACGAAAAACTCAACATTTAACCTTGTACCAACCCATCTAGTCATGTCACAGAACAAATGAGTGTTTGATACACCAGTCTGCTTAGCACAGTAGGTCAAATCCTTCTATTGACACACAGTGCTTCTACGAAGTTAATTAGGAGAGGTCAAAGTCCAGCAGTGTACTGCCAAAGGTTGTTGAGACAAGAACCTTAATACCTAATACTACCTAGTCTGTTGCATCTTTTAATGGTTGACAATTGTAAATAAATAAAGGCCAAAGGAATATTATACTTATAATAACATGTATCATCTCCCTCATGTTATAAATAATATGTTCTGCAAGCACTAACTCGTGAAGTCAGAAGCAAGTCTGCACTTATGCGGTCGTTTACGTGGTCTAAGCTTGAGTGCTTGGGAAGGCTAAGCTAAGGACCATGCTGTTTTCGAATTTGAGAACAATGAATAAAGTTTGTATTTGAATAGAATGCATCATGAACTTTTACATAGCATTTTAAGGCTTTTGGAGTCCGTTGTCTGCTTTTAAATTTAATCTGATTTAACAAATTATTAGCTTAACTTCACTTCACTCGCAATCTAAGTGTAAACAAGTAAAAATGGAAAATATATCTACATAAATCAAAAGTTTTAAAGACTATTGTCATGTTCTAAAATGGAACATCTGGGTGAACAGCGTCGTTTAACTTTTGATCCCGTGAGATCATTTTATGACCTAACTAATGAATTATAACAATTTGGCACCGACAATTGTTAAAAGTGTGTTAAATACCTAGCTAACAATTCTAAACCTGCTTTGTATTACCTTATGTATTTGTTAATGATAGACTATCACAATGTACATAACTTTCCAAATAAAATATATTATTATTTCGTATGATTAAAATTTAATAATAATTGACTTGGATAGGAACTTACTAATAGAAACGAAGACAAACTAACATCACTACCAAAAAGGTTATCAAATGAAACAGTACGACGATATTTATAAACAAGATTTCAGAAACCTTGTAGTTAAGTTGATATTATAAAATAGTCTAAAAATAAAATCTATTTATGTAATATAATTTTATTCAAACGGCCGTAAACGATTCTAGAATCTACTTAATTAGCTTACATAATGAACTTTTACACAGTGAAGGAAAAATTAAATACATTTTTCATCTAATACCTCGGCTATAAAACAGCAATTTCATTATGAAACTAAAAAAAACACGTTTATTATATTCTTCCGGCTTTGCTTACATACAAAACTTATATACGTTACCCTGTTTTGTTGCCTAAAAGCGGGCAAATACAAATTACGAAACGGTGCAGTAATATTTTTAGGCTTAATTTTGTATAAATTTTTGTGGAGTAAATGCAGCCGGGTATTCTTCATAGCACTTTGATGGTCTGTTTTAAAATATGCAGAGTATCTTTTACAGGAATAGCCGAAAATGAGGTGAACGGATATGATCGCAAAAGATATGACCAGCTGCAATGTTTCTGACACTGACACGTCCAACCGAGCAAAGTAGAAGGAGAAAACGAAGAAAGCAATCCCCACAATCAGATGGGAATAATAAGTGCTTACGAGAGAGAGAGAGTGAAAAAGTGTATCTTTTACATATTATTACGCAATGGAGCTTGTGAAATTGTTTGACCTCTATAATGACGATATATTTTATGCCTAGTGAAAAAAAATTGACTGCACGGTTGGCGTAGTGGTTTGAGCTACCGCCTCGCTGATAGACGCTGAGCCGAGTGTTGTGGGTTCGATTCCTACACGAGACAACACTTTGTGTGATCCACAAATTGTTGTTTCGAGTCTGGGTGTTCATTGAATACGTTCGTTGTATGTTTGTAAATTCCCCCGCGACACAGGATTTTGTCCTAATGCGGAAGTACCCTTATATAAAAAAAAATAGAAACGCGAAAAAAATAATTTATTAAAACAAACTAAGTATAATCCACCCTTGTTTTAATTATCATCAACACTCCCACTCGAAATTATTTTTGTTCGTCTAGCCAATTATCATATGAACGAATCAAATCAAGGTGTGTGAATGTGTATGTGTGTTTGTGTGGGTACGCGTTGAGGGGTTGAAGCCAGTTAATCAGGAGCTCCGGCGGTTCAATTTTGTTTATTTGAATGTTCGCACAGATTTAGAGCAGAGGAGCGCTCAACGACCGAATCGGAGGGAGCAACCAACTGGGGCAACTGCCAAAGACTCCTCTAATAACTTTATCTAAAAAATGTATCACACGTGTTTTTTAGAGTCATGTTATTCAAAAACAAGGTTTGCAGTCCTAACTCAAACTGTGCCCAACCATAAATATGTCTGTAGGACAGGTCGGTCGAACGGGAAGTGTACCTAAACACAAAGAAAATAAATATTGAACTTTTGCACGTTCCGTTAACAAACCTTAAGGGTCACAATACCTCGTAACTCTTAACTAGAGTCCTTATAAACATGTCTGAAAGTTTGTTCAATGATGACACGAGTAAGAATTGGAAGATTTTGAACAATTTTTTTACCGCTAATGAAGGCAAATTGGTTCAAATGAAAACTTCACCACAAAGATAAGCTATACTGTGAAAAGGATCACTCACTGATATTTCTGTTACTGATAAAAAAATTTATACTTTGCTATATTTTTGATTTATATAATCTTCATACTAGACAAGCAGTAAAGCACTAGGCTATGTGGTGACGGATTTCATTGCGTGGGTATCGTAAGAGGCAACAAAGGAAAATACATGAAGCAAATAGAGTATCCTTGCGGTGAGACGAAAAACTCAACATTTAACCTTGTACCAACCCATCTAGTCATGTCACAGAACAAATGAGTGTTTGATACACCAGTCTGCTTAGCACAGTAGGTCAAATCCTTCTATTGACACACAGTGCTTCTACGAAGTTAATTAGGAGAGGTCAAAGTCCAGCAGTGTACTGCCAAAGGTTGTTGAGACAAGAACCTTAATACCTAATACTACCTAGTCTGTTGCATCTTTTAATGGTTGACAATTGTAAATAAATAAAGGCCAAAGGAATATTATACTTATAATAACATGTATCATCTCCCTCATGTTATAAATAATATGTTCTGCAAGCACTAACTCGTGAAGTCAGAAGCAAGTCTGCACTTATGCGGTCGTTTACGTGGTCTAAGCTTGAGTGCTTGGGAAGGCTAAGCTAAGGACCATGCTGTTTTCGAATTTGAGAACAATGAATAAAGTTTGTATTTGAATAGAATGCATCATGAACTTTTACATAGCATTTTAAGGCTTTTGGAGTCCGTTGTCTGCTTTTAAATTTAATCTGATTTAACAAATTATTAGCTTAACTTCACTTCACTCGCAATCTAAGTGTAAACAAGTAAAAATGGAAAATATATCTACATAAATCAAAAGTTTTAAAGACTATTGTCATGTTCTAAAATGGAACATCTGGGTGAACAGCGTCGTTTAACTTTTGATCCCGTGAGATCATTTTATGACCTAACTAATGAATTATAACAATTTGGCACCGACAATTGTTAAAAGTGTGTTAAATACCTAGCTAACAATTCTAAACCTGCTTTGTATTACCTTATGTATTTGTTAATGATAGACTATCACAATGTACATAACTTTCCAAATAAAATATATTATTATTTCGTATGATTAAAATTTAATAATAATTGACTTGGATAGGAACTTACTAATAGAAACGAAGACAAACTAACATCACTACCAAAAAGGTTATCAAATGAAACAGTACGACGATATTTATAAACAAGATTTCAGAAACCTTGTAGTTAAGTTGATATTATAAAATAGTCTAAAAATAAAATCTATTTATGTAATATAATTTTATTCAAAGGGCCGTAAACGATTCTAGAATCTACTTAATTAGCTTACATAATGAACTTTTACACAGTGAAGGAAAAATTAAATACATTTTTCATCTAATACCTCGGCTATAAAACAGCAATTTCATTATGAAACTAAAAAAAACACGTTTATTATATTCTTCCGGCTTTGCTTACATACAAAACTTATATACGTTACCCTGTTTTGTTGCCTAAAAGCGGGCAAATACAAATTACGAAACGGTGCAGTAATATTTTTAGGCTTAATTTTGTATAAATTTTTGTGGAGTAAATGCAGCCGGGTATTCTTCATAGCACTTTGATGGTCTGTTTTAAAATATGCAGAGTATCTTTTACAGGAATAGCCGAAAATGAGGTGAACGGATATGATCGCAAAAGATATGACCAGCTGCAATGTTTCTGACACTGACACGTCCAACCGAGCAAAGTAGAAGGAGAAAACGAAGAAAGCAATCCCCACAATCAGATGGGAATAATAAGTGCTTACGAGAGAGAGAGAGTGAAAAAGTGTATCTTTTACATATTATTACGCAATGGAGCTTGTGAAATTGTTTGACCTCTATAATGACGATATATTTTATGCCTAGTGAAAAAAAATTGACTGCACGGTTGGCGTAGTGGTTTGAGCTACCGCCTCGCTGATAGACGCTGAGCCGAGTGTTGTGGGTTCGATTCCTACACGAGACAACACTTTGTGTGATCCACAAATTGTTGTTTCGAGTCTGGGTGTTCATTGAATCCGTTCGTTGTATGTTTGTAAATTCCCCCGCGACACAGGATTTTGTCCTAATGCGGAAGTACCCTTATATAAAAAAAAATAGAAACACCGTGAGGAAACCTGTACGTCTGAGAGTTCTCCATAAGGTTTTCGAAAGACATGTAAGACAAGTCTGCCAAGCCCCCAGGCGCCCAATAGTTGGAGAAATACTTCACTGCGGAGGCAGCGATAGCCTAGTGAAGATACCAATAGACTGCCATGCACAGGGTATCAGGTTCGAAACCACAGCGCACTCAGCAGCTCTTGAAGTTACGTGCCTATTAAATTGTTAATTGTCACGTGTCCGTGCCCCAGAGAACACGTTAGACCGTCAGTCAGGGCTGTCATGAAGATCTTTCACAGTCTTTACTCCCCGTTAGCATCTATCATCAAATAAACAAATACTGGTCTGAACCATCCAATATCGTTTTGTGGAACTCACTCGGCTGTCACTCTATGGAAAAACTAATATTGTATCATAGCCGGTTAGACTAGTTAGCGATTCCGGGTCCCAAAGCGTGTATAGTGTAGTTCTTGTATTCGACCGGGAAAATCCTAGAACGATAATAATTATAATAATGATAATTTGTGTCCTCCAAAGTATATTTGTATTTGGTATCGCCTAACCCCTGTCAGTGAGTGAGAATCATGCAACCCTCAGCTATATTATGATTCTCACTAGTCACTATACTATAATATACAATAGTTACTTTAGTGCAAGACTACATAATTCTGTACAGCATGCCGAAAATGTGTGCTTTTTAGTAATAAAAAAATGTTTTTGTCTTTTACTGTGTTTACATTTGGGACAGCCGTGGTTATCGATTGTAGCTAAATTTATTCTACTATAAAACTTATCTGTTAAGGATAATAATACCATCTGAATATACCTACGCTAATACTGCAGAAACACATACACTATCAACAGATTGCCACATGGCTATTAGAAGTCCTAGTCACAGTCGAATTAAACCCAACGTCCCATTCCGTACATTAACGGCGGTGTTGCTTATGGCTAAGGCATCACATAAAGCCAATAGGCATATAACTATTATATAACCAGCCTCACTTGACATACGGTGAGTGGTATTGAACATGTTGCACGTATATATATTGTAACGGATGCCAGGAATCGAACCTTTGCTAGTCCGCTACAGTGCGCTGGTAGTGTGCTGCTGACGTGTGCCTACGACGATGCGTGTTCTTCTATGTGTGTGGACTGTATGGCTTCGATGTGTAAGGGCTTCAGAAATGAAACATCTTCATACGTTGAGAGCGATGCTGTTCAGGTGTGCGGTGCTTGATGGTTACATAGGTCACAAGATGGTGGTTGGGACGCCAACAACTGGCCGAATACATGGTCGCTTAAGTACCTCGAAACTTTACCTTATCGACGACCATCGCACCGAACACGTGCACAGAAAATCTTTCGTTTATTTTTATTTCAAATACAGTACAAATGTTACGTATGATTCGTTCCTATTATACATACATACATGTTCTATACATCGTTAGATAGGTCTCATTTAGTTCTATCTATTGGTATACAATACCTAAACCTAACTATTAGCGTCACTAAGTTATTCCATAAAAACTCCCAAAAAATGCTGCCACACAAGGGCCCGCCCACTATATTTTCTATTGAAAAACTATTGTATACTAAATTTATATATATAATTTTGTGTGCAACTATATGGGGCATCTATTAAAACAAACACCATGAAAATATCTTTATTCAATTCGAACCTATTACATGATAACTTTTGAATCATAAAAAAATTACAGAATTTCTTAAGTAAATACTATCGTAAGTAAAAAAAATTTATGATAAACATACGAATGTTTGTTATTGTGCTTATTTTAACTATATAAGGTAATAACTAGCAATAAAAAGGTATCTAGACATGATTTCAAGTCTATATGAAGCCAAAAAACACTTATAAAACTATAAAACGAATATGTAAACAAACAGCTGTTTTATGAAGTATTAACTCATCTGTCACTACTGATAACGCTATTTATGACTCGATATCTAAGGTCCCTACAGTTAGCACAAGTTTAAGACTAATGTTCATGTATTACACAGTTGTTTTATATTAACAATCTAACCATTTACACTATTTTAGCTATTTTTTAACGTTTTGACACGTCCGGGAACCGAACCCGGTGTATCGCACGATTAGATAACACTGATTTTATACGATTTTCACTCGCGGTTTCGAATACACTATTCACTGTCATAGTTTTAATGTCTGTCGCGAACATATATACTATGTAGTCAAACAGATTAGAATATGCTATTTATCCACATCTTATTAAATGCCTCGGCTCAGTCCGCGTCAGTGTATACTATCGTGCTAAAAGGAAGCCTATCTATGTGTTAACCTGATGTGTAAACTATATTACTCGAAGACTCGTCAAAATCTGTTCGGTAGTTTAAGAGTGAAAGAAGAACCGACACTCTTTCGCATTTATAATATAAGTATAGATAAGTGTACGAAGGAAAAAGCGTTTTGTGCTTAAGGTGACCATCTTCGTCTAGGCCTCCCGCTATGTTGTTCGCTATTTAAAGGGTCTCCCTTCGCTGATTATTTAAAAGAATTGTACAAAACTAGAGCCTTTTTATAATTTAACCTTTTCTTCCGAATTCCGTAAGCATTTTGAGAAATCCCTTCCTAGTGCACCTCTACGATCCCTACCGCACACACTTGCCCAGCTTCTTGCGCCCTGTAGTTGCGGCTGTGGCTTGTCTGTCAGTCAGTCAGTAACGCAAGGATTTTATACTTATACAGGGTGTAAAAAGACCCTTAACAAAAACTAAAATCCCATGGTGTACCAATCACTACGAACATTTTTTAATTCGGCACCATACCTGGGAAATAACTGGTTCATGAGATATTGAGGCTCAAGGTTAGTATGGGTTTTTTTCTAATTAGGTAAAAAATCGATGCATTTACCTCACCAATATGTTCTTTCGATGCCCTATGACCCCATGGATAAGTAGGTATTTCGAGCATTGCACGCGCATGCTTTTAATTGCGGTTTAAAAAATGTAAAAACTTAAAAAAAATCGTTTCCCAGGTATTATTTTTGGCTAGTATGACTTGGCATGATGTCCACAACGTGTAGACTTCGGCTTGGTGATGGGTCTTGTGACACCCTGTATATAGGTAATGCTAAAGAACTTTTATTTGTGAACATGTATGTATCTTAATAAATGCACTATTATAAACATTTCTTGCACATGGATAGAAATTACTATTTCACTATAAGTTAATACCATACAACAACTATCCGTAGTTTCTTGTCTGCAGTTTCTTTGCGTTTAGTTTCTTTTCCAAAATTAAATTGGTCGAGTAGTAACCCACAGACAACTTTCGTACTAGCAAGAATACAACTATATCCTACAACGCCTCTGGGTATATGACTGCACTACTTTTATCAACAAACCAAACAAGTAGTATTGTTATAGAAAGTTTTCTTTTGAATTAAAACTATACAATGGCAAGACTTACATGTGTAATAATATGTGCGATAACATGAAGTTGTACAAGTTTGATACTAACTTGAAATTTTATTGAATTGTATAGGTACATTGATTAAATATACACAGTAAAAGGATCAGTAGGCAATAGTTGATATACACTTATGACACGATTTTAATGGGTAATGTGTGTTAAAAAGTTTATTCAGAGTTCAGAAGTTGTTTCACTATTGCTCGCAGTTTTCGTCCGTGAGATTCGTGTTCTTATACTGTAATAGTTTAAACATTTTATATTGTTTTGTAACTTGGCCTTATTGACCTCAATAAGCTATTTTATAAAAACTAATGAATACCATGCTTTTTAAAGGGTAATGTGTGTTAAAAAGGTTATTCAGAGTTCAGAAGTTGTTTCACTATTGCTCGCAGTTTTCGTCCGTGAGATTCGTGTTCTTGTACTGTAACAGTTTAAACATTTTATATTGTTTTTTAACTTGGTCTTATAGACCATAATCAGCTATTTTATAATAGCTAATGAATACCATGTTTGTCAGAACATAAGGGTTATAATAACATACCATGTTTGTCAGAACATAAGGGTTATAAATAATAGTTCTCAATGTTCTCCTCCAATAGAATGATTTATAATATAAACACACACTTAAATACCTACTTCGACACATATATATTTATGTTTAAATCACATTCGCCCTAATGCTTATTTTTTACCTACCATTCAGTTACTGGTATTTGCCACGTATATATTTAAATCACAATTACAGTGGCACCTACTAATTACAATGTACTTATTTTATTCAACACCTATCCGTTACCCATGCTCATGTATTTAATATTCAGGTCATTCACTTGAAATAAAAGGCATAAATGACTTGCAAATACTTGAAATTCAGAGTAGACAATTCCAATTCAAAAGGCGCTTTAAACAACAAATATAAAACTTTACACTGCTTACCTTTGAAAAGAAGTATTCAAGTTGTTGGATTTATTTAGTATTCGAAAGCTGCTTAGTGTTTGCTGGAGGCCCTTGAACAGATAATTTACTCAGCATTTACTCGTTTAAAGCAACCGTTATGTCTTTCATAATTTATCCTGACTAAATGTTAATGACTCGTCGGAAAAATATTAACCTCGTTTCTGGGCTAAGTTTATTTCACTTTGGATTAAAGCTTGCAAATGGCTACATGATTTTATTTTGCAACTGTTAACTCAAGACGTCTTGCGAGTAAAGCTCCTTGGCAATGAAGTTGTAAATATATTTAATACTTGTTATAATAGTGCTTGCTTCAAAATATTTACGGGATTGAGATAAATTACTAAGATAAATATTCTTCTTTCTTATACTAATATTTTCGATCTATTTAAAAGCAAAAAATGTCTTGTAATGTATATTATAGAAAAGATGTTCATTCTATAGAGATATTTTTGTAATTGTTAATTATATTTAAAAATAGATATACCACAGTTAAATAAATATAGTTCGTTTAAGTTTCGACTTGTAAATAGTAAGTTATTAATTAGCTCAGTCGTTGCCCATCGCTCCTGAGGATGCCTCGTGCAGAGGCGAAACACGTGTCGAAGAATAGTCGGCGCATACAGCGGGATACTGCAAGTCAGGTATCTTCCTGGAACCTATACCATTCCTATATCCCTTATCCTTTTAGAGGAGTTCGGTATTGTCAACCTTTTTCTATTGCAATAGTTGGGGTAGTCAATCCGAGGGTGCGTGGTGGGTTCCTCTTTCCTTCCATTAGGTTACAATGGAGTTCCGCCAAGTAACGCCTGATTCAATCAACCTAATAGTAAGTAAGTCCTGTAAGTGTCTCAACCCCGTAAGTCACCACAACTGCCATTTTAATATAGTGAATGAATACATTTAAAAATTACGTATGTCTTATTAATAGCATTTGCAAAACTTCGCAACTAAACGGCAAGGATATTCTCACAATTATCTTATTCTAAACTTGTGTAATTAGGGCCCCTATTACGTAGGACTATAAGAAATCTGGCGAAAAGTGGGTATAGCAATATACCTCTGCCTACCTCTTCGGGGATGTAGGCGTGAGACTATGTATATATGTAATTAGGATTAATAAAATTGTAACTAGTATAACACAAATCATTTTCACTTCCTCCAAATTGAAAATTTTGTTGATCTACAGAAATATTATGTGTATTCTGGACACGATTTTTTGTTCACACCAGAAATTCTCTAGAATCCTGGTTAGCTGCAGAGGTTAGCTACCAGCAGACCGCAGTTATCATCATTCAAGCATCCAACCACTACAATGCCGGAACAAGGCACGCAAGACGTATTCAGACAGGTGTTGGGTTACATTTGCGGTTGCTGAGCGATGCATGTGTCGACCACACGGCTTGCCCGGCCGCGTGCCACCGCGACGCACCGTGCATCAATGTCATTGCTACATTCACACCGCATTACTCCACGATTGGAATTGTCGACGTGATTTTGGAAATGTATGGAGTTGCACGGATTGGTCAGTAAATAAGGTAACCGCTGGTTTGATCAGAACAGTAAGGATTACTGTAAAAAAAACTGCGTGTGAATTTCATTTCATGTTCGATAAATCCCACACCGTACAGAATCATTAGTACCTATTTTTGTGTCTGCTTGGTGCCTTGAACGAGGTAATCGTAGCTAAGGGTATTATAATTTTATCTGATATTTCACTCATGGAAAATAAAAAATACTAAGAAGTATTAACATATTATGAAAGCCATGAACTAGGATCTTCAAGAATTTTAAATTCGTAAGCCCAATCAGTTTCGGATTACTATAATTTTCACCTACCGTCCCGTGAAAATATAGCACACTAGATGAGCCCGCGGTTACACCCGCGTTATTTAAGGCTACTGCTCCGCTCCCGTTGCTCATGGCGTGATGTTATATAGCCTATAGCCTTCCTCTATAAATAGGCTATCTAACACTGAAAGAATTATTCAAATCTGACCAGTAGTTCCTGAGATTAGCGCGTTCAAGTAAACAAACAAACTCTTCAGCTTTATATATTAGTATTAGATTAGTATTAGATAAAAAAGCTGTTTGTCCTCCACTATTTGGCAACGCGTTAAATGTTATGGATACAAAATAAATAAATACCACTGTTTTCATATTCCCATGGTTCAAAAGTACCATTTTTCCCTAAAAACGCTTAGCTCGATATTTTTTTATATGTTTAGTATTTCTCGTCTTTGAATTCAATGAGTTGGTCATTAGTCTAAATAAGTGGCTATCAGAACAATGTCATGTTTTCTAAAGTGTAACATAAATATAAACCAAAATTTGTGCCATGATATTATTTTGGATATAAACTGATACTATGGTATAAATGAACTGATTTTGTAACAAGTTGAGCCTTAATGAGCATCGTTGGTTAGGTACAGTTTTGAGAGAATTTAGTAGCGTTAAATTTGAATTTAATATTGGTCGGTCTCGGTGGTCCTACGATATAAATTTCTGTCCATATTTACTGACAATTACTAGCTGACAGGTTTGATTTTCGAGTCCAACAAACTGTTATTGAAACTTGAGATTGTGTTTTGTTAGTTCGTTGAAATAAAAATAAAAAACAATAAAATCATAACAATCACAAAATTAAAGCAGAAGAATTACGCAATAAAAGAAAAAACCTACGACATAGGTTTTATTAAAACATTTAAAACAAAACATGAGCCCAACATGGTTATAAAATAATGATGAGCTCTGTAATAAATCGATTGCATAATACACACATTATGAACTTGCAGACGTGGTATTAAGATACAATGCGACTCTGAACTAGTAGATAACTTAAATAAACAAATGCAATCTAGAAATATGCACGAAGACAAAGCGAAACAAATTACTTTAAATTATCCAAGCGTGGCAGCCAAAGGATTCCGAGACACTCTCTGCGAAGATAGATATCGTTTTGTTTTCTAAGTTAACTGTTTGCATACTAGATTATTCAGACATTCTATCATCCTTTAACTTTAGAAGCTTTGACAGATTCTGAGTTATTGGTTTCTGAGTCTTCAGTCTTTTCAAACTAAATAATACAGGATTGTTAAAGCTGCGCGTCCACCGGATCGGAATCGGAGCGTACGGAGCGGACGGAGCGTCGTCATTTACAAAATGCCGATGGGGTGCGTCCACTGCATTCGGATTCAGCATCGGCAATTTAGGTATTTTTAAAGCAGGAGGATAGTGACGAGGATATTGTTGTAGATTAATTTTCGGAGAATATTATACATTTGATGAATATCATAAATAATGAATATCATAGATTTTTGGGTACATTCATATGACTCTTCTAAAGTAATTAAAACATCGTCGTTCATCGTGAATCAAGGTAGGGACAAACTGAACCCACGTACGCAACGTATGCTACGTATTATGACATCTAGACCACGAAAATTCTATGAAAATATATGACTTGGAAACACACTTGTCATACGCAATGCTGTCACACGCGTCCTATGCAACGTTCAACTGGTCGCGCCAGATCGGCGTGGGAACGTGGAGGGGATAATCATACGCTATTCCACGCGTACGACTAGTGTGTTTCTAGATCTTTCGTTGATAGCGCGTAAAACACGGATTAGACATTGCGGTAAATACCTTCGATAAAATGCGAGACGAACAGCTCATTGATTTGGTTAGGCGATATGAAGCCATTTATAATATTAAATGTATTGAATATCGCGATTCTAATTTACGCAATGCAGCATGGGAAGAAATAGCAAAACTGCATGGCAAGTCTGGTCGTTTAGTTATAAGTACTATTTTAGGATTTAATGGTAGATAAATTAAACACAAATTCCATTTATTAAACGGTATTTAATATTTTTAAGTAGGTAAATAGCATCTTTTCTTAACTCTTTTTGCTTTTTTGGCGCGGATATATATATATATATTTAAAAATAACAAATGTAATAAATCGTCTTCAAATTCACTGTCAGACTCGGAAAACATGACTGTAAGAAGCATTAGTCCATTTTCTATGGAAGAACAACAGCGTCTGACGCCAAATTCGCGTTGCGTACGTGGGATAAGTGTGCACGTATGCTCTCCCACGTCGCACTGCATACGTTGCGTACGTGGGCTCAGTTTGTCCCTACCTTAAGTATTTTTGCCTACAGTTTAATGCCGCAAACACGTCAGAACTTGAAACGCTCGGAATCCGAATCATGCGTTCACTGCGGATGACGTCATCAGCACAAATACCGGTCTCTGGCGCAGAAATGCCGATCCAGTGCACGCAGTTTCATAGAAATTAATACAAAGCAACAAATCCTTCCGCTTAAAAACGAATATTCTTGATTAAAACGTATTATATGGAGTAATATACGTATTATATGGAGCATAATAATGTCATAACTCATAAAGTATAAAAATAAGTAAAATAATATCGAGGGTTCACGGGCAAAATGTATTAAGCGACATCCTGGCCGATATTGAGTTATATACATATTCGGAATCGCCGGATTTTTCTGCGTCGTTTGCACTCGGTTTCGTGCTGATCTGAGCACTTTTTTGGCGCTTAAAACAATAGTAAATTTAGGCGCAGTTCGGAGTAGCTTTGATTGAAGCGACAAAATTTTTTTACAATTTAAGAAAAAATGGACTTCATACAGGCGAAATATTTAGTGTTTTTGACTTGAGCTATTTTCCCCGGCATAAGTTTGGTAAGATAAGGTGTTTGAATTGTCTTGCCTGCGCCTAAAATATATACATACCGTCGCTTAAAGCATTTTGCTTGCACCTGAAATTCATACTTGCTGTCGCTTAAAAAATTTAGCCTGCTGCTGAAATCCATACCTTATGTCACTTAAACCATTTACCATGCGTCTGATATTAATACACACAGGCGCTTAAATCATTTTCATATTTAATAAAAATTCTTTATACTCGGCGGTTAAATCCTTCTTCTTGAACTGAATTAATAAAGACTCATCTCATCAGACATATTGTTTTCTTAGGCCCACTTGCGTAACGTTTGATTTAAGTCACTCCTTAATTTAAATTTGTTGACCAGAATTAACAGCATAAAATAATTTAAGTTAAAAGTATTTAGCGTCCTTTTGCACAACGACAACAACGCTTACATTTAGTTAAACATTTTATGAGTTCGTTAAAGTAGTTTCTACGTTTTGTTTCATGGCATGAAGCCTTTTTGTTACGATTTTAACGATGTTATGCGTATGCTTTCGCATAAAACCTTAGACTATATATACTTTTCAGCATAAAACAAAACGCATTGTCGTCGCCTAGCAACGAAATGACAATTGACAAATAATAACTAGAAACTTTTGAGCATTAACCCTAGAACCCCACATGGGGTGCAGGTGCACCCCACACCGATTTGTTTTCTAAATATCTCAATTTCTTTAATATCCACGAATTGGCGCGTCGGAGTATTTTGGTTTTGGTGTCAACCACTCGCGTTACGTTAATACCGTGACGAGGGCCGCGTTGTGTGGTCGCCTGTATAAGTGCTGTGGGGTACGCCTGTACCCCAATGTAGTAAAATCGTAAGATTATTAATTTTTACGATTGATGCATTTATATGTAATAAGTTATCAAATTTGATTATTTATTAAAACAATAGTCTTATATGAATTAAATACAGATATTTTAAGATATTATGAAGGTAAAATTCAATGCAGTTTATTTATTTTGTTTCGGATGGCTGTCAGAGGTTTGAATTACAAAGAAATAAGCTCTATTCTAGACCACAAATCTGGCGAGGAAGAAATAGAAGTTGGGACCAGTTGTAATTCCTGGGTTCTTTACAAGTGTTCAAGATCAAATAATAAGCCAAATATAAAGTTTCAGCAGACAGTTTTGCAATTAGATTTGGAACTTATACATGAACATTTGGAGGACCGTTACCGGATGCCAACTTAGTCCATTGCATTGTGATCCTCAAAAAAGGACCAAATCCTACAAGCGCTGTTGCTTAAACTACATTTAACTTTGTGTAATAAGGCTGATTTGTGATCTCAAGTAACCGATTATCTTAATTTATAAAATCCTTGCGTTACTGACTGACTGACAGACACGCTACAGCCGAAACTATTGGCCGCAGGAAGCTGAAATTTGGCATGTATGTTCCTTGGGGACCGTAGGGGTGCACTAAGAAGGGATTTCCCGAAATTCCCACGGGATCGGCCAAAACGGGTAAAGTAAAAAAAAGCAGGCGTAGCTGCTGGCGTCCTCTAATGTTTAATAAAACGTATTTTCATGAATTGTTTTTTTTTATTTTAAGGATTACAGTCATTTTAGTATGGGGTGTTCCAGCACCCCAGTGTAGGAATAACATGTGCGCCAAATAGTATAGGATTCTAGGGTTAACAATAACACAAGTAGGTACATTGTTATCAGTTATATCATCATCATCATCATGTCAGCCTAGAGACGTCCACTGCTGGACATAGGCCTCCCCGTGCTGCGTCGTCCGGTCCAGTTATATAATTATAGATAATTCTCGTCGCTAATGACAAGATGCCAACATCTGTGTGACAGTTCTTAAATGAAATTACTCGACAAATTTTTCGTTGTGCAAGACGCTAGTGGCGTTTAATAGTTTTTTTCTCGTTAAATACATCTTAATTCAATTTAAGAATCGTTGTGCAAGTGGGCCTAAGTAATTACACAGTTAGGCCCACTTGCGTAACGTTTGATTTAAGTCACTCCTTAATTTAAATTCGTTGAACAGAATGAACAGCATAAAATAATTTAAGTTAAAAGTATTTAGCGTCCTCTTGCACAACGACAACAACGCTTAGATTTAGTTAAACATTTTATGAGGTCGGTAAAGTAGTTTCTACGTTTTGTTTCATGGCATGAAGCCTTTTTGTTACGATTTTAACGATGTTATGCGTATGGTTTCGCATAAAACCTTAGACTATATATACTTTGAGCATAAAACAAAACGCATTGTCGTCGCCTAGCAACGAAATGACAATTGACAAATAATAACTAGAAAATTTTAACCCTAGAACCCTACATGGGGTGCAGGTGCTCCCCACACCGATTTGTTTTCTAAATATCTCAATTTATTTAATGTCCACGAATTCACGCGTCAGAGTATTTTAGTTTGGTGTCAACCTCTTGCCAATACCGTGACGTCACCTGCGTCATGTAGTCGCCTATGTAAGTGCTGTGGAGTGTGGGGTATGCCAGTACCCCATTGTAGTAAAATCGTAAGCTATTTTATTTATTACGATTGATGGATTTTTATGTAATATCTTATTTAATTTGATTATTTATTAAAACAATACTGTTATATGAATTAAATACTGATATTCACAATCAAAATCAGGTACAAGTTTGTGCAAAGTGCTCAAACTAAGTTTAACTTTGTGTAATAAGGTTGATTTGTGATCTCAAGTTACTGATTATTAATAATTAAACGTATTTTTATTAATTTTTATTTTTTATTTTTAGAATTACAGTCATTAATAGAATGGGGTGTTCCAGAAACCCAGTGTAGGAATAATATGTGCGCCAGATAGTGTAAGTGTAGGATTCTAGGGTTAACAAGAACACGAGTAGGTACATTGTTATCAGTTATATCATCATCATCATCATTTCAGCCTCTTCACCAGATCGTCGGTCCACCTTGTGGGAGGCCTACCCCTGATGCGTCGTCCGGTCCAGTTATACATATAATTATAGTTATTTTTCGTCGCTAATGACAAGTTGCCAACGTCAGTGTGACAATTTTTAAATAAAATTAGCCACTAAACAGCCGATTTTCGGTAATTAATTTTGACAGTTCTTAAATCATATTAGTCGACAAATTTTTCGTTGTGCAAGACAATGGTGGTGTTTAATACTTTTTTTGTCGTTAAATACATCTTAATTCAATTTAAGAATCGTTGTGCAAGTGGGCCTTAGTGGTGGAAGTTAAAACATTTTTACTTTACTGGAATTAGGAAATATATATTCGTTAAGATAGTCAAAATTTTGTATAAATCGTTTATCAGTTGTCGGGTAAGACATATCGTTTCGGCGCCAGAGTCTTTGATTTACGTTACTGTGAGTAACGCGCGTGCCCCCGTGGTGCTTCAGTCGCCGTGAACCGTGAACGAGTATGGACATAGTTATGTGTTATTTGGACAAAATCATCACCTGGTTATTGAAATATTGCGTTGTTGTGGCGTAAAATAGTGCATAATCTACATCTATATCTACACTATATATCTTAATATTATAAAGAGGAAAAATTTTGTATTTTTGTTTGTTTGTAATGGATAAACTCAAAAACTACTGGACCGATTTTTTAAATTCTTACATCATTAGAAAGCTACATTATCTGCGAGTAACATAGGCTATATTTTATTTTAGAAAAAATAGGGGTCCGTAAAATATTTGGGTTTTTCGGGTACGCGAAGTAGTTTCCTCATGACGCGGGTGAAACTGCGGGAAACGGCTAGTCTAATTATAATTTGAAGAATTTCATCAAGAAATTATCAATACACTAGAGGACGCCAGCAGCTACGCCTGTATTTTTTTTTTATTTACCCGTTTTGGCCGATCATGTGGGAATTTCGGGAAATCCCTTCTTAGTGCACCCCTGCGGTCTCCAAGGAACATACATGCCAAATTTCAGCTTCCTGCGCCCAATAGTTTCGGCTGTAGTGTGTCTGTCAGTCAGTCAGTAACGCAAGGATTTTATATATTAAGATTTAAAAGGTGAATAATTTATTATATTATTAACTTACTGTAAAATGTATTCGAAATATAAACAGTCTACACGTGTCTCTTACAATCGATCAGACAGTATTAATTATTGTGAATTAGAATGTTCACATTGAATACCTATACATAATTATAGTACTATTTTGAGAGTATAAAACTGAATTGAAAGTATTATTTGCCGTATACATTTCGATGCTTAAACAAAAAAAATATTATAGGTAAGTACTTACGTACATAATTGTTTTTAAATGTTTCCTTAATAAATAGTAGTTGTTTGTGTTTATTAAAATTTATAATTTAGTGTAACTATCAGCAGTACTATTACTGACTGGCTCGTTGGTCTTGCGGTAAAAATGAGCGCGTAGGATCGGGAAGTCTCGTGTTCGAGTCCCGGGTCGGGCAATGTGTTATTGGGTTTTTCTGTTAGGAAATTCACAGTAACAGCAAGGAGTCTGGAATGAGCCCGGTACGGCCATAGGCTCGCCAATTATTACGTGGGAATAAAATAAATCTGGCGAAAAGTGGGTGTAGCAATACACCTACTCTTCGGGGTTACAGGCGTGAGACTATGTATGTGTATGTATGTGCTATTAACTGAATTGAACACAGATAGTGTTATTGCACATTTTGCAAACATTACCTACTACAGACAGCGATAGCCTAGGGGTGAGACCAACAGACTGCAATGCAGAGGGTCTCGGATTCGAAATCTGGCACACACCAATAACTTTGAACAACTTGTAGTCTTATTAACGTTATGTGCGTATTTACCTGAAAATTAGTGCTTCGGAGGGCGCGTTAAGCCGTCGGTCCCGACTGTCATGAAGATGTTTGACAGTCGTTACGGAGAGTCAGCACCCTCAAATATCTTGACACTAGTCTAACCAAAGAACATAGTAGGTACATATTGCACCTTATCAGGTTCGACTAGATATCGGGCCCTGGGCTCCTAAGCAAATAGCAGAGGATGCAACCATGAATAATGCTAGGATAATGATGACTGTTATTACACATAATCTAAAGTCCTAAACAAAGTAATTGACATAACATAAATTTACGCCTGTATTTCTCTGTAGAGGTAGAAGGGTAGAGGGCAGAGATATTTGACACACTTTTTTACCAGTTATATTATCACATGAAACATGGGATGTCCCTGTTACCACTTACTAGGCACAATCCCAGACTGCGGTGCTACTGAGAATTTCTATATGGAAAAACTTGAGAACACTGTTCTCGACCTTGGAATCAAACCCCGGGCTTCATGCTTAGCAATGACATTAGCATGCGTAAACTAAATTCTTTTTTGGAAATTTCTGCTTACAGTGACATCCACGGATATGGAAATGAACAGACAAATATACTTTAAACAAAAAATAAAAAAAATCTTATCAGAATCAAATCATCCAGGAATAATCGTGGTGTGATGAGTACTATGATTTGTCTGGATGTAATTTATGTAAAAAATATGTATTTCATGTTAGCTGAATATTTTTCAAATAGCGAAAAATGTGAATCCTTGTGCCACTATTATAATAAAAATTCGGGCAAGTGCGAGTCTGACCCGCGCACCGAGGGTTCCCTACGCATTTTACCTTATTTGAGGTTGGTGCTAATTACGCTAGTCCTCTAAATCTGTATGTGCGCCCATACAACTTAGAGGTTTATCTTAAATAGAGTTTAGGTACTATGTATGTATATGGGGACACCCTTAAATTTTCCACATTTTTATTTTTTGTAGTTTTTCCTTTATTTGTGCTGTAAGACCCTGCTTTTGGTTAAAACCAAGGTCTTACAGCACAAGTAAAGGAAAAATTCCGAAAATAAAAAAATAGTTGAAAATTAAGGTTAATTTTGGTACTAACAAGTTTTCGCAAAAATCTAATTTTGACCATATCTATTTATCGGGTTGACCTAATAGGAACCATAGACCTCATTATCTGGTATAAATTTCAATTTGCTAGATCCACCCGTTCCTGAGAAAATCGGTGATGACACACGGACAGACAGACAGACAGACGGACAAGAAAGTGATCTTATAAGGGTTCCTTTTTTACCTTGTGAAGTACGGAACCCTAAAAACGATCACTTATCTGATTTGAAACACGTATTTGTATTATTTAAAAATTTCTTTAGACTTTTCATTTGTAGGAAATAAACAATAGTCCAAATTAATGTTGATCTAACCGCCAATCCTAATTATACATACAAATTAATTGTTATTTCAAACAATTTACTTTTAGAGGAAAGTGCTACATAAATAATTTTAATCTGCAACTACTTCATGATATTTCAATTGCTTAAACCGATTAGCCTGATTTTATTTTAGTATTCCAATGGTTGTTCATATATTTAGCCTTACACAAAATAATACCAGAGTGTCGCTTAAATCGTTTTTCCTATACCTGTATTGTGAAGTTTATGGCACTTATATCATTTAGCCTGTTTCTAAATAAAAGTAATCTGGGGTAATATTGTATCAAGCGACTTTTATTTCTATTAATAGTAGCTTAAAAGAAATGAAAACTATACTCAATTATGCAGCTTTTGTCATGGAAATCAACTTTGGTCACTTTTTCGTTAATAACCTTATACTTTTTTTATAACGATTTTTTTTCGTAAAGTTGAAACTTTAAAACGCTCTCCTGTAAAGTTTAAAAAATGTCGCTTAATACATTTTGCCCTCGATATTATTATTTATCAGCATAGATAGTAAGATGTTTAGCGATGAGTTTACAATCGCCAAAAATTCGTATACCATACATTTACACGATAAATTCAGTGTTTAACTGTTGTATATATAGACTCATAGACTCACGCCTGTATCCCCGAAGGGGAAGGCAGAGGTGTAATACCTATTACACCCACATTTCGCCATGGATTTTTAGGTCCCACGTAAAAGGGGGCGAGTCTATTGCCGTACCGGGCACATTACCAGACTCCGTGCTGTTACTGAGAATTTCCTAACGGGAAAACCCAATAACACTTTGCCCGACCCGGGAATCGAACCCGAGACCAATCCCAAGCGCACATTCATGCCGCGAGATCAACGAGGCAATTTTAAATGTTGTAACACTGTTGTATTCGCATAATCTCGCAATCGAGGGAGATCAAGGAGACCACGGTGTTTTTAGTGCATAGTTTTAATATTTCGGGGGTCACACATATGTACTCGGGGCTTCGAATAAACTGATACAACAAATCAAAACTCGGTGAAGAGACACGCACAGACCAGGGTTTTTCCACCGCGACACAACATAATGATTAACGTCACCTTCGAAGTTGTGTTTACTTTAAGTTGTGTCGTTTAATTCAAAAAGTAGGTCAAAGTAATATAAAATAGTGAGTGAAACATAAAGACTAAGTGTCTTCAAATCTTCATTTTGAATCTTAGCATTTAGTCTGGCTTGATGCCAACGTACTAAACAAGTACTTCTAAATTATAAAACGATTTTATGTCCCTATCTAGCAGATATGCCAAGTTAAAATTAAGTTTAAGAAAGTTTTAACTTAAACCAACTCAAAACCATATAAGGATACTTGTACTGTCTACATTTGCATTTTCTTCCACAAGTGTGAGGACAAACGGAGCATACACTGACTGGTTTACCATCGAGAAAGGTGTTAGACGGGGATGTGTAGCGTCGCCGTCGTTTAACCTCTTCATGGACAGTTCTGTTGTTTGCAAGATTTAAAACATAGTGACTGCGGATTAAGGATGAATGCGTTACTCGTCAAATGACTCCTTTATGCTGATGATCAGGTAGTACTTGCGTCTTCAGCGGAGGACTTGCAGGAGATGGTAACAATCATGCATGATGCGTTAGAGAGGAAAGGAATGAAAGTGAATGTAAGTAAAACGAAAGTTATGGTTTTTGAAAAGAAGGAATGCGTTACGGCTTGTAATGTTTTGATCGATGGACAGCGAGTGGAACAAGTGAATGAGTTTGTATACTTAGGTACGTTGTTTACAAGAGATGGTAAGTATGAAGAAGATATTGAAAGAAGAGTTAATGCAGGTAATAGAGTGAATGGAGCTCTGAAGGCGTTTATGAACAAAACGTGTCCAAAAAGGCACATTTGGCTGTGCATAGAGGGGTGTTAGTGCCAACCCTTATGTAAGGTAATGAAAGTTGGGTATGGCAGAAGAGACTTGAAAGAAGAATAAATGCTGTAGAAAAGAGAGCACTGAGAAGTATGTGTGGTGTATCTTTGACCGACAGAGTAAAAAATAGTGTGATAAGAGAGTGGTGTGGGGTAAAAGAAGATGTAGTGACAAGCATTGAGAAAGGCATGTTAAGATGGTTTGGGTACACAGAGAGGATGGATGACGAAATACTGACAAAGAAGATATATAAGGCTAATGTGAATGGGACAGGACGAAGGGGAAAACCTAGGCGGACATTCTCTGACCAGATTGGAGACATCCTAATAAAAGGACAGGTCAGAAGTACCCTAAACAAAAGAGCATGCATGAGAAACTGGATGGAAGTGAATGAAACAAGAGAGGTATGTCAGGATCATTGCAAATGGCGTTCCGTAGTCTCTGCCTACCCCTCCGGGAAACAGGCGTGAGTCTATGTATATATGTATGTATGTATGATCTTATTGTTGTCAATAATTATTTAAGAATCCTTACGATCAGTATGGATAGTATACTGTCAATACAACAGTAGGTACAAAGTGCCATGTTATATCTGCATCAGTCGCTTATCGCGTAAAAGCGCACATGTTTTGGAGACATTATCATTCCACATGTGTAATAATTTTATCATATCAAATGTTTTTGATTATTTGGCATGCGTCAGAGACGAATTAATTGATAAATTTCACTAATACGATTACAATAAACAAAGTGCAAACTTAATCAATGTTCAGTTGTTCACGGTGAACACTGATTAATTTTATAAGTAGTTAATTCGTCGCTTCGATAGGTATATCGCACGTCAAGCAGTAGTGATAAAATTTCATTCTACGTTATAATAACAGGCTGTGCGTCGTTTTAGATGGTAAATATTTATACAACGGATACAAAAGCCGTCTAAAACGTCCATAAAGTCCATAAACTATGGAAAGATTTGGAGAAGGCCCTTGTCCAGTAGTGGGAGAGCGTGTGGTTTTGGAAAAATTAATGGCAATGTAATGTGTCACTCGCCCGATCATTTCTTCGATAGACTGCAGGTACGGCGGAGTGGTTTTAGCGGCAGCCCGCCTTTTAACACAGAGCTGAGTGTTTGGAACGCCATTCCGCCACAAACGCTTTCTTAGTGTCCGTTTAAGTTAAAGTCAAGGAAATTAATATGTTTGTCAAATATTTTGAATATATGCTACGAACTATATCCTACCTGCCCAAATGACTGATATCAAATTAAAAATTTTATATTCTGAGTATAATTGTATAATTATCGTCAAAGTTTTGAATCGCATTCTGCATTATATTTCACCTTATTCGCTTCAGTTGTCTGTCCGATTCCTATTGCAAAGCATGCTAGATTCTATTGCCACTTGCTTAATCTTAGAGCAATAATTAAGATTAATCACACGAATCCAGCATTAATTTATAAACTAATACCAACATGAGACTTCGACGGTTGATGTCTACCAATTAAGACACTTTCATAAATACCAACTTTAAAAATTTAATCTCAATAAAACATTTGATCAAAGTATTTCAAATAAAACATTAACTGCCATGAATAACGTAATTCGGCGCCATAACGTGAAGATTCAAGAAATATGTTGCTTTTCCTTTTATGTTTTATTCAAATTAGATTTTTACCTTCCGTCTACGCTTATCGTAAAATAAATCTACATACACAGATAAAATAATAACAAGTACCTACATTCTACGTAAATTTATTATACCTACTACAATAAACAACAAAAGCTATTATCATAGAAATTGTCGAAAAAAATAATTTATTGAAATCAAACTAAGTATAATCCACCCTTGTTTTAATTATCATCAACACTCCCACTCGAAACTATTTTTGTTCGTCTAGCCAATTATCATATGAACGAATCAAATCAAGGTGTGTGAATGTGTATGTGTGTTTGTGTGCGGGCGCGTTGAGGGGTTGAAGCCAGATAATCAGGAGCTCCGGCGGTTCAATTTTGTTTATTTGAATGTTCGCACAGATTTAGTGCAGAGGAGCGCTCAACGACCGAATCGGAGGGGGCAACCAACTGAGGCAACTGCCAAAGACTCCTCTAATAACTTTATCTAAAAAAATTATCACACGTTTTTTTAGAGTCATGTTATTCAAAAACAAGGTTTGCAGTCTTAATTCAAACTGTGCCCAACCATAAATATGTCTGTAGGACAGGTCGGTCGAACGGGAAGTGTACCTAAACACAAAGAAAATAAATATTGAACTTTTGCACGTTCCGTTAACAAACCTTTAACCCATACCTCGTAACTCTTAACTAGAGTCCTTATAAACATGTCTGAAAGTTTGTTCAATGATGACACGAGTAAGAATTGGAAGATTTTGAACAATTTTTTACCGCTAATGAAGGCAAATTGGTTCAAACGAAAACTTCACCACAAAGATAAGATATACTGTGAAAAGGATCACTGTTTACTTACTTACTGATATTTCTGTAACAGAGTACATTTTTTATACTTTGCCTTTTTTATGATTTATACTAGACAGACAGTCAAGCACTGGGCTATGTGGTGACGGATTTCATTGCGTGGGTATCGTAAGAGGCAAAAAAAGGAAAATACACGAAGCAAATTACTATTTGCTTCATCAGGTCTTTCGAACACTCATTTGTTCTGTGACATGACTAGATAGATAAGGATACTTCCTTGAGACGAAAAACTCAACATTTAACCCTGTACCGACCAGTCTAGTCATGTCACAGAACAAATGAGTGTTCGATAGACCAGCCTGTTTAGCACAGTAGGTTAAATCCTTCTTTTGACTCACAGTGCTGCTACGAAGTTAATTAGGACAGGTCAAAGTCCTGCAATGGACTGCCAAAGATTCTTGAGACAAGAACTTTAAAACCTAGTACTACCTAGTCTGTTGCATCTTTTAATGGTTGACAATTGTAAATAAGTAAAGGCCAAAGGAATTTTGTAGTTATAATAACTTGTATCATCTCCCTCGTCTTATAAATAATATGCTCTGCAAGCACTGACGCGTATTGTCAAAAGCAAGTCTGCACTTATTTTATTTTATTTATTAGGGAAAATAAACAGTATACACACATTATATGTTATATGAAATTAAAACTTTAAATAAATTGTGTAAATTGCCACAAATTACAATTTAAAATACTTATAATATTCATCGTACGTTATACAATTTTATTCTATATCTCTTATATCTCTTATCTAGTGATCAGAATGACAAAATAGAAAAAAGAGCATGCAAGACTTGATAGTCTTTACTTTGATAAGTACTTTTAACCTTAAAGGAATCTTAAAACCTTAATACATACAATGTAAACCAAAAAAAGAAAAAGAAAATAAACTTATACAAAAATTTTACAATTTCCTAACATTAATAAATATCGAAAGTTCTGTATCAGGTGAAATGTAACAACAGTATTAAACACTATCAGAGCTATTAAGACATAGAAGAATATTTTGCTTAAATTGGACTTTGACTTGGACTAAGTGCAAATATATAGATATTATGGAAATATTTATTATAGTTATTTGTAATTCGGCGCAGTGGAGCTCGCAAGCCCGCGTTAGTACGAGAAGTGGAAACAGCGAACAGGTCGTGTGTACGAACTCCACGCCTTATTGTGGTTCTAGGCACTATATAACTTATCTTATTACGAATGTCTATAAAATCATATATATTGCTTCATAAATGGAATAAAAACATTGTGTCCAAAAGAATACGCCTAGACTTAAGATCTAATATTTTATACAAATTAAGAAGAGTGATGACGCAGAATTATAGCAACGGTAATGCATTGATTTTGAGAACTTATTTTGGACTTTTTCAATCAAATCTGAGCATTTACTGTAGTAGGGATTCCACACCGGCACCGCATTTTCTAGCTGTGATCTAACCAAGGCTTTGTAGAGATATAGATATGTTGTCGGACGCACAAACTGTTTTGCGGATCGCATCACAAACCCAAACATACGGTAAGCGTTACTTACAATTTTGTTTATGTGAATATCAAGATGAAGCTTGTCGTCGAGATGAATGCCGAGATCATGAATAAGGGACACTCTGGATAAAGTTCTATTATCTATTGCATATTTAATATCCTTTTTATTTTTGGTATAGCTGATACAACAACACTTCGAAATATTCAATTGGAGCTTGTTTAGCTAGCAATATTCAATCAAGCGATCTAAATCCCTCTGCAGTAGCATACATTCTTGTGTATTTCTGATAGGTCTGTAAATTTTAAGATCATCTGCGTAAAGCAATATTTTTGAGTAGTGTATACAGGAGTCAATGTCATTGATAAAAATAATGAACAACAATGGCCCCAGAATCGATCCTTGAGGCACTCCAAAAGTTACACAGATATCGGCTGAGAAGAAACCATTGATTACAACTCTTTGGGAGCGATTGTAGATAAATGAAGCAAACCATCTCAACAAGTCACCGCGTATTCCATTAAATGAAATTTTATTTAAAAGTGATTCGTGATCCACCTTGTCGAACGCTTTACGAAAGTCAGTATAAACAGCATCTACTTGAAGGCGTTTATCCATATTATTGAACAAATAGTCCACAAATGTCACAGGATTGGTTATAATAGATCTTTTTCTAACCATGTTGTTGTTGGATTAAACTATTGTGTAGTGCCGGGTAGATTTTACTGAAAAATCGCTGGTAGGCCATCTGGTCCAGGACCCTTTGAGAAATCCGACGATTTCAGTGCCTTCACAACTTCATCAACGCTAAATCGAACATCGCTAAGAATAGAACAGCTATCAGAGTAATCCTCGCTCAAACAATCTATATTTTTATAAGTTGAAGGTTCGTAAACCGAATTAAAAAAATCAGAGAATAGGTTACATATTTCTATAGGGTCACTAGCAGAACTATCTTTATATTTCATATTGGCGGGAAAGCCCGGAGAAGACTTACGATTAGAAATATATCTCCAAAACTGTTTAATATTATTGCAAATACCATCTTCAACTGATTTCATATACCTATTGAAGCAGTTCTTGCATTCTATATGGAATCTGTGCCTGAATAAAGAGAACTGTTCATAATCAGACGTATTATGATACATCTTCCATTTTATCCATACTTTAGTCTTATTCTTATGTATGCGTATTAGTGCTGGTGAAAACCAAATAGGATATCTTGAGGATCTCAATTTTACTAAAGGAACGTGTGATTTTATTATACTAAAAATAATGTTATAAAATATATCAACCGATGTGTCAACAGACTGCTCTATACCTATTTGATCAGCCCAATTTACGGCACTCAATTCTTTGTTAATTTCATCGTAGTTCGCTTTAAAATAATTATATTTTATAACAATCTTTCATATTCGTAAAGTGCAAATTAAGAGGCATTAAAACACATATTGTAATAGATGATCGGTAGAAGAGAAATCTGAGCAGTCAGTATTACTAATAACTACGTCTAACAAATTGTGACTCTGATTTTTAATATTATTGTATTGAAAAGCATTGAAGTATGACATACAACTACTTAAGTTTTCACAAATACAAGCACTACCGTGACAATTGTACCTAGGTGGCGAAGAAACTCTACTATCAGGCATCCAGTAAATATCAGGTAAGTTAAGATCACCTAACAAGTAAAATTGTTCAACGTTGCAGTCGCCAATGTCATGTTCTAAAATGGAACATCTGGGTGAACAGCGTCGTTTAACTTTTGATCCCGTGAGATCATTTTATGACCTAACTAATGAATTATAACAATTTGGCACCGACAATTGTCAAAAGTGTGTTAAATATCTAACAATTCTAACCCTGCTTTGTATTACCTTATTTATTTGTTAATGACATACTATCACAATGTACATAACTTTCAAAATAATAAATATTATTATTTCGTATGATTAAAAAAATTGACTTGGATAGAAACCTACTAACAGAATCGAAGACAAACTAACTTCACTACCAAAAAGGTTATCAAATGAAACAGTATGACGATATTTATAAACAAGATTTCAGAAACCTTGTAGTTATTATTATAAAATAGTCTAAAAATAAAATTTATTTCTGTAATATAATTTTATTCAAACGGCCGTAAACGATACTAGAATCTACTTAATTAGCTTACATAATGAACTTTTACACGGTGAAGGAAAAATTAAACTCATTTTTTCACCTAATACCACTGCTATAAAACAGCAATTTCATTATGAAACTAAAAAAAAACAAGTTTATTACATTCTCCAGGCTTTACTTGCATACAAAACTTATATATGTTACCCTGTTTTGTTGCCTAAAAGCGAGCAAATGCAAATTACGAAACGGTGCAGTAATATTTTTTAGGCTCAATTTTGTATAAATTTCCGTGGAGTTAATGCAGCCGGGTATTCTTCATAGCACTTTGAGGGTCTGTTTTAAAATATGCAGTGTATCTTTAACATATTATTATGTACCTAATGGCGCTTGTGAAATTGTTTGACCTCTATAATGACGATGTGTTCAGACGCCTGTCACTCTATCTTAGAGCTGATATTAAGGTTGGTTAGATCACTAAGTGAACCCTGGCTCCAAGACGTGTAGGTTTTGTCTGTAATCGGGTTAGTGCTAGAACGATACGTATGATAATGATCATTTGTGTCCTCCAAAGCATAGTTGTATTTGGGATCGCCTAACCCCTGTCAGTAAGTGAGAATCACGCAACGCTCAGTTGTATGGCTTTTTCAAAAGGCACAATACTTTCTGCGATCCACGAATTTCCAGAGTCTGGGTGTCTGTCGTAGCTGCTAATTCTAGCACGAAAGTCATCGGATATGGAGAATAATACCATCTGAATATATGCTAATACTGCATAAACACACACACTATCAACAGATTGGCACATGGCTATTAGAAGTCCTAGTCACAGTCGAATTAAGCCCAATGTCCCATTCAGTACATTAACGGTGGCGTTGCTTATGGTTAAGGCATCACATAAAGCCAATAGGCATATAACTATTATATAGTCAGCCTCACTTGACATGCGGTGAGTGGTATTGAACATGTTGCATGTATATACATAATACAGACATATGTGGTCAAACAGATTAGAATATGCTATTTACCTACATGTCACGAGATGCCTCCGCTGTGACTGCGTCGGTGTCAACTGTCGCCACAAAAGGTAGCCTATGTCTTATTCTGATAGCTAAGTACCTACCTATATTACTCGAAGACTTATACAATTTTGTTTGGGAGTTTTAGAGAGAAGGAAAGAGAACTATACTTTCGCATCTATAATATTAGTATAGATTAGTGTGGATACGCGTGAAGAGAAAAGCCTATTTTGTTTAAGGTGGAGTGTGAAACATACAAAACCAATGATATGTGTAAAATTTGCAACAATAATAATAATACTAGCATTGTATAAAACTCCCCCTTCTGGGCGCCCCTCGCCTTTTCCTATGGAAAGGGCTAGTCCTTAGTTCACCACCACTAAAATACTTGCATCACTGCCTGCGTTTTAAAAGTATTTTAATTAGTAGATAGCTTGTCTGCACGCCAAAGGTCTCCCCATTCTCTTTCTATCTATTTCTAATTTCAGTCTCTTGGGATCAGTCCCTGTTAAAAGAGTCAAGCTCGACCTACCATCTTCTTTTAGGCTTCCCGCTATGACATTTGCTATTCGAAGGGTCTCCCTTCGTTGATTATTGAAAAGAATTATACAAAACTAGAGCCTTTTTATCATTTAATAGTTTCTTCCGCATCCCGTTAGCATTCCCTCCAATCCCTTCTTAGTGGACCCCTGCGATACCTAACGTACACGCTTGCCAAATTTCAGCTTCTTGGGCCCGGTAGTTACGACTGTGGCTTAAGTCTGTCAGTCAGTCAGTCACGCAAGGATTTCATATATACAGATAATGCTAAAGAACTTTTATTTGTGAACATGCATGTGTCTAAATAATGCACTACTACATAATATATGTCTTGCACATGGATGGAAATTACTATTTACGATAAGTTAATAGCATACAACAACTATCCGTAGTTTCTTGTCTGCAGTTTCTTTGCGTTTAGTTTCTTCTTTTCCAAAGTTAAATTGGTTGAGTAGTACCCACAGACAACTTTCGTACTAGCAAGAATACAACTATATCCTACAACGCCTCTGGGTATATGACTGCACTACTTTTACCAACAAACCAAGCAAGTAGTATTGTTATAGAAAGTTTTCTTTTGAATTAAAACTATACAATGGTAAGACTTACATGTGTAATAATATGTGCGATAACATAAAGTTGCACAAGTTTAATACCTAACTTGAAATTGAATTGTAAACATTGATTAAATACACAGATTGAGGGCGGTTCAGATTAGCGTTTTATACGCGCGTATAAGCTCGTTTTTGGAAGCGCATGTAGGCGTATAGGCGCGCCTTTTGGCAAACGCGCAACTAGTCCGAGCGTTGACGTGCTTCTACGCTCGTATAAGTGCCAGCCGTCAGAATCCATGTTGACACTGACAAGATGTCACTACTGTTTCGAGCGATAACGCCGCCATATGCCTGTCTGGTTTTTTGAAGCGCGTAATGTAGCGCGCGTGTAAGCGCGTATTCTAAAGCGACCGTATACGCGCAGAAAAATACGCTAATCCGAAACCGCCCTAAAAGGAACAGGCAATACTTGATACACTCTTATGACACGATTTGAGTGGGTAATGTGTGTTAAAAAGGTTATTTGAGAGTTCAGAAGTTGTTACACTATTGCTCGCAGTTTTCGTCCGTGAGATTCGTGTTCTTGATAACGATGATAAACTGTTACAGTTTAAACATTTTATATTGTTTCGTAATTTGGTCTTATTGACCTCAATCAGCTATTTTATAATAGCTAATAAATACATACCATGCTTTTCAGAAAATAAAGGATAGTTCTCCATGTTCTCCTCTAATAGAATGATTTATAATATTGTTACGGACGGGGGTAACGGGATTGGAAGAAAACACCGAGTAGCACTGATGACACTTTATTCGACTTGACACACGACACGCCGTTTAATTCCGACGCAGACAGCACCAACACTAGCGTCTTTTGCACTGCACTTTTCACTGCACTTTACTGCACTTTACTGCACTATACTTTCACTTCAATTTTTTACTACTTCTTCTTTCTTTCTTTACTTCTTCCTTTTCTTCTTCACTTTACCACTTTTCAACTTAAACTGGCGCTCAGCGCGTGTACACCGCCTTATATACCCCTAGGAATGTTCTAGATTCACTAATTTCGATCGTCATTTCATAATTCAATTGTTTTTCTATCTCCTATCTCTTTTTAACCTTTCCATTCCTTCCTGAAGTTTCTAGAATTTTCTAATCATTATTCGAAATATTGAATTTTGTTTTTCCATCTCCTGTCTCTTTTTAACCTTTCCATTCCTTCCTGAAGTTTCTAGAATTTTCTAATTTTTACTCGAAATATTTAAATAATCTTTTTTTTTAATATTTGCCAAATATTCATAAACATTTTCCAAATTTCATAAAAAACATAATCCACATAACTGTTATGACTGGGATTTGAACCCACGCCTTCAGAACGTGAACGGAATGTGTTATCCGTACGGCCATCGCCTTGTTGTCAATGACTGGTGAATTTGGCGAACACTTGACAGAGTGTATACGTCATCGAACTAAAAACTCATTTCCAAATAATAAAATAGTCTTCAAACCTCTTTGCTAATAAATTATTGTGTTTGGTGACGACGGTTTGACATGACACCGGCCGTCACACTACCCCCCTCTAAGACATGCGCGTCCCGCGCATCCTTAGACCCATAATACACCGCTCTCCTATCGACATGGACCAAATGATTAAACTTCGTAGCTATAGAAGCCTGTGATCTATGTGTAAATTTGCTTTCTTTGAGGCACAAAACTTTCCCCATGCTACCACCTTTCATTGGAATTTCCACATCTCCACTCTTAAGTATACCACCTTTAATGTCTAATCTGCACTGATGATCTCTAAAGAAATCCAGCCAACAATACAATCGTCTACGATGTCTGCAATCACCGCTCGTTGCCAGTATAGGTTGTCACCGATTTTTATAGCCACCATCTGTTCGCCTTTAACTGGGATATACTGGCCGGTAGCCGTTGTCAATCGAAGTGTAGTTGACGGTGTTAGAATTTTGCCGTTCTTTCTTACCAAACGAGTTCCTATAACCGTTCGTGTCGCACCGGTGTCCAGGGTCAGCAAACAGGTAACGCCATTGACTGTTCCATCGATAGTTAAACCGTTTCCATCCGTGCGTTGTCGAATACGAACTTTCGGAGCTTTCCGTCTTCTGATCAGCGCTTGCATCGTAGTCCTGGATGTAATCGCTTCCTGATCATCTTTCAACACTTGAACACTAGCGTCAATCTGACGCCTTTCTGCTACATGTTTCGGACAACTACGCCTTAAATTTCCGGGCTCTCTACAGTTATAACACTTTAGGACAAAAGATCATCGACCAGTTCTTTCTTGTGCTGCAATAACTCTATCTCGATCACTCGTCACTTCTTGTTGAACAGCCTCGACTTCTAAAGCATGTGCTAATGCGTCTTTAATGTTGCTGTGGTGTTTCAAGCGCACAGCAGCTCTGACCTCATCGTCATAAATTCCGTCGATAAACGCCTGGAGTCGCATGCTTTGAACTTGTTCCGCGGGTGCCGACTGATAAGCTTTTCGTACCATCTTCGTCACTTCCATCGCCCACTGCTGCAAGGATTCGTTCGGATACTGACGGCGGTTGCGTAACTTGGCTCGGAACACATATTCTAAGTGCTAGTCTCCAAATCTGGATTCTAGAGCCTCAAACAGCTGTACGTAAGTAGCGACCTTTCCCACGGCCGCAAGCACCGACAATGCTTCTCCACGCAACGCCAGGATGAGTGCAAACTTGGCCTGGTCGACATCCCAACCGTTGCTTAAAGAGGCGGCTTCGAACTGTATTCTGTAGGCCTCCCAGGAAGTGTTTCCATCGAATAATGGTACTTTTAAATAACCACTAGAACTTGATGAGTTGATAGAAACCGAAGGGCTGTTGGACTTCATCTTCTTTAACTCCTCCTCTATCGTAGCTATGCGAGTGTGAATCTCTTCTGATACTGACGCCATGTACCTCTTCCTCTATAGTAACCACGCGAGATTGCACTCCACCGATACGCAACTCCATCTCGGCGATCTTACGTTCGTTCTCGGATATATAACGGCGAATCTCAACCTGGCTCTCCATTATCTCGCCGAGTTGCTGCGAGTTTTGCTCGAGTCGAGATTCAAGCTGCGATTGTAGCTGCTGCGAGTTTTGCTCGAGTCGAGATTCAAGCTGCTGCGAGTTTTGCTGGAGTTCGGATTTAAGCTGCTGCGAGTTTTCCTTAAGTGATTGTTGGAATAGTGCTGCGAGGTCTGCGAGAGATAGCGGGTTAGCCGCGCTTGCGGACGTTGATACCCCCCCTTCAGATCCACTTCCTTGTGAAGGAGCATCCCTGCTCACAACTTCCTGGCTAGAGTCACCTTGCTCTTGAGCGGCAGCCCTTGCACGTGTCGTAGGCCCTTCCCTTGGCATGACTGGCATCATTGATCCTTCCAATCCCACTTCTGACACCAATTGTTAATACCTACTTCGACACATATATATTTATGTTTAAATCACACTCGACCTAATGCTTATTTTTTACCTAGGTACCATTCAGTTACTGGTATTTGCCACGTATATGTTTAAATCACAATTACAGTGGCACCTACTATTACAATGTCCTTATTTTATTCAACATCTATCCGTTACTCATGCACATATAATTAACATTCAGGTCATTCACTTGAAATAAAAGGCATAAATGACTTGCAAATACTTGAGATTCAGAGTAGACAATTCCAATTCAAAAGGCGCTTTAAAATACTTTATTGAAACAACAAATGTAAAACTTTACACTATTTACCTTCGAAAAAAAGTATTCAAGTTGTTGAGTACTCTGGATTTATTTAGTATCCGAAAGCTGCTTAGTGTTTGCTGGAGGCCCTTGAACAGATAATTTACTCAGCATTTACTCGTTTAAAGCAACCGTTATGTCTTTCATAATTTATCCTGACTAAATGTTAATGACTCGTCGGAAAAATATTAACCTCGTTTCTGGGCTAAGTTTATTTCACTTTGGAGTGAAGTTTGCAAATGGCTACATGATTTTATTTTGCAACTGTTAACTCAAGACGTCTTGCGAGTAAGGCTCCGTGGAAATGAAATTGTAAAAATATTTAATGCTTGTTATAATAGTGCTTGCTTCAAAATATTTACGGGATTGAGATAAATTACTAAGATAAATATTCTTCTATCTTATACAAAAATGTTCGATCTATTTAAAAAAAAAACATGTCTTGGAATCTATACTATCGTAAAATCTTTTCCCTAAAGAAAACTTACCAATGGGTTACTATAGCTCATTGGCAAGTTTTTTTACTGTTCATAATGTCCAAATAAATACCAAATTGATTTGAGAAAAAAATATAGTTCGATATTTTTTTTTATGGTTATAGGCGGCAAACGAGCAGACGGATTGCCTGATGGTAAGCAATTACCGCCGCCCATGGACACAAGCAACACCACAGGAGTCACAAGTGCGTTGACGCCCCATTGGGTTGGGAAAAGGGATAGGATGAGGAGTGGGATGAGGGAGAAGGAATAGGGGATAGGGCCTCCGGCACTCTCACTCACCGAACGAAACGCAACAGTTTAGGTACTGTTACTTTACGTCGATTTTCTGTGAGAGGGTAGTACTTCCCCGGTCGAGCCGGCCCATTCATGCTGAAATCTCAAGCAAGGCTCTACTACCTGGAATATTTAATATTTTGTCATAAAGTTATGTCAGTGTCTCAGCCTCTTAAGTAACTAGGTACAACCAGTACCTTGGAATCCCCGGTAACTGCTTTGGCTCATGATACTGAATGTATACATTTCATTGTAAAAATACGTACCTCTATTTACTGATTTTACTGACTTTACTGAATGCAAAAATATGGTCACACATTAAATAATTTTATTATGTTGATCCATGCAAAATATAATGTGTATTTTGGATACAATTACATTTTTTCAGTTCAAACGGAAATTTCCTACAATCCTGGTAAACTGCAGTGGTTAGCTACTAGCAGACCGCAGTTATCATCATTCAAGCATCCAACCACTACAATGCCGGAACAAGGCACGCAAGACGTATTCAGACAGGTGTTGGGTTACATTTGCGGTTGCTGAGCGATGCATGTGTCGACCACACGGCTTGCCCGGCCGCGTGCCACCGCGACGCACCCTGCATCAATGTCATTGCTACATTCACACCGCATTACTCCACGATTGGAATTGTCGACGTGATTTTCGATTGGTCAGTAAATAAGGTAGCCGCTGGTTTGATCACAACAGTAAGGATTACTCTAAAAAAATAGAAACTGTGTGTGAATTTCATTTCATGTTCGAAAAATCCCACACCGTACAGAATCACTAGTACCTATTTTTTGTGTGTGCTAGGTGCCTTATAAAAGCATAACATTTTCTATGAACGAGGTAATCGTAGCTAAGGGTATTATAATTTTATCTGTTATTTCACTAATGGAAAAAAATACTAAGAAGTATAAAGATATTATGAAAGCCATGCACTAGGATCATCAAGAATTTTAAATTCGTAAGCCCAACCACTGTCGGCCTGCTATGATTTTCACCTACCGTCCCGTCATAATATAGCACGTAAATAGGTGTTTTCTCTCCACAATTTGGCAACGCGTAAAATGTTATATATACGAAATATATACCAGTTTTTTCATATTCTCATGGTTCAAAAGTGTAATTTTTCTCCTAAAAACGCTTAGCTCGATATTTTTTTATTTGTTTTGTATTTTTCGTCTTTTAATCCAATGGTTGTTGTCATAAGTATAAATGAGTGGATATCAGAACAATGTAATAGCAGGCCTCCTTCACTCGGCCGTACCTACAGCGATAAGTGCCTACACTTTGGCGCGGCTTCCACGCCGCGTCGTCACCTCTCGCGCGCAGGGCTAGCTAATAACGTGAATTTTAATAGTGAACAACAAAAATGTTCACATCACAAGTCTGGTGCGAAGTATTGCTCATTTAACGGATGTGTGTCGGAAGCAACTTGAAATTTTGATTTTATTTATTTTACGAGAGCAACTTGAAAATTGTACTTTTTATTTGTTGAGCTATCTCAACGATTATGGTGTCAAATTAAAGGTCTAGTTCAAAAACCATTTTATCTGTTTGAGTCATGTAAATCGGTCTACGCGTTTAGGAAATAACTAAGAATTAGTATAGTGAAAATGTAAACCACCAGAATTTTTGTGGTTTTCGTTCTACGATCTCAAATAGTGGGATAGGATACTTATAGTATAAATATTTATTATTAGGTACGTGGTCAAGTAGGTAGATAGACGATGAATAAATATTATAGTAGCAGCGGCAAGTCGACAACCCTAGCGCACCGCTCCGCGCCAGACAGCGACAGCGTTACGTGTTAGAAAAGAGCGGGAACAGTTAGGTCAATATCGCGTTAGGTACTGAATGCTCATGCGAGCTGAATTGCACTTTCTTGCTTAGTAGCAAGAGTCGCCATTTCTTTAAATTGGTTTGCGAAGTGGTGCTTCTGTTCGTAAGAACTATCTATTCTGTGGTAATAGTATAGCATAAATATAAACCAAAATCTATGCCATGATATTATTTTGGATACAAACTGATACTATTGTATAAATGAACTGATTTTGTAACAAGTTGAGCCGTAATGAGCATCGCTGGATACAGTTTTGGGAGAATTTAGTAGCGTTTGGTTATAAAATCGTGTTGAGCTCTGTAATAAATCGATTGCATAATCTACACATTATGAACTTGCACAGGTGGTAATAATAATAATAATAATAATAATAATCTTTATTATACACCAAATGAATTTAACACAGAAATTACAATAGATAAATATATGTTGCACAAACGGCGGCCTTATCGCTACAAAGCAATCTCTTACAGGCAACCCTTATGGAAAAAGAGAAGTAAGGAGCCAGACATAGGTATTAAGATACAATGCGACTCCCTCATGAACTTGTAGATAACTTAAATAAACTGCAATCTAGAAATATGCACGAAGATAAAGCGAAACAAATTACTTTAAATTATCCAAGCGTGGCAGCCAAAGGATTCCGAGACACTTACTGCGAAGATAGATATCGTTTTGTTTTCTAAGTTAACTGTTTGCATACTAGATTATTCAGACATTCTATCATCCTTTAACTTTAGAAGCTTTGAGAGATTCTGAGTTATTGGTTTCTGTGTCTTCAGTCTTTTCAGACTAAATAATACAGGATTGTCTAAAACAAATACTCTCTAAAACGTTTTACATGGAGTTGCATATTAATGTCATAAAGTATAAAAATAAGTAAAGTAATATGTTTATTTATCAGCATAGATAGTAAGATGTTTAGCGATGAGTTTACAGTCGCCGAACATTCGTATACCATACATTCATACGATAAATTCAGTGTTTAACTGTTGTAACACTATTGTATTTGCATAATCTCGCAACCAAAGGAGATTAAGGACACCACGGTATTTTTAGTGCATAGTTTGAATATTTCGGGGGTCACACATATGTACTCGGGTTTCAAATAAACTGATACAACAAATTAAAACACGGTGAAGAGACACGCGCAGACCAGGGTTTTCCACCGCGACACAAAATAATGATTAACGTCGTCCTTCAAAGTTGTTTTTACTTTAAGTCCGAGTTGTGTCGTTTAATTCAAAAAGTAGGTCAAAATAATATAAAATAGTGAGTGAAACTTAAAGACAAAGTGCCTTCAAATCTTCATTTTGAATCTTAGCATTTAGTCTGGCTTGATGCCAACGTACTAAACAAGTACTTCAAAATTATAAAACGAATTTATGTCCCTATCTAGCAGACATGCCAAGTTAAAATTAAATTAAGGAAAGTTTTAACCTAAACCAACTCAAAACCATATAGGGATACTTGTACTGTCTACATTTGCATTTTTCTTCCACAAGCCTTTGCTTTGGCTCCGTGATACATACTCATCAAGCTAGTAGGATAAAATAAACGATTACGAACAAAACCAACATTGCAAAGCCATCAAAAACAAGCCGCACCTCTCGTCGTATTCTATTTGCATGCCATATATCATTGTACGGGGCTAAAAGCCTCCATACATAATCTGTTAAGATATTCTGAGTGCGGTATTAAAAAGCATTTGGAAATGTTTGCTAATTCCTCGCCAGAAAAGAACTATCGCAGCGCGTGAGTGCTATGTGTTGTGCATTACCCCAAGAGGCGGCACAAATTATAGGCGGATATTTTATAAATTTCTCAAAGTATTAACGAATTCGATTCTTAATAAATTTCTCTAAGATTACAAGCATTCTCCATACATTTCATGTAAATATTAGCAGAACTGATTCTTCGTAGTGTGTTTTTATATTTGTAATTTAAAACCTTTTTACCAATTCACCCTCGCTAACAGCTGTTGTTGTGGGGTTTAAAATGTATGTAAAACTACATCTCTGTGTTGTATGCCTCACAGTTGTGTGCAATAGTAATGGCTCTAACCACGCATCGGATTAAACAAATAATAGCCATCGGACTGCACCGATACCGCAATGATTAGTCTCGTCGCTACGCACGTGTGCTAAGCCAAAACTGAGTGTCTGTAGATTAAATTCGCCAGAAAAACCAAATGTGTTAAGTTTGCTTTGCCCAACGTCAGAAACCTTGGTCCTAACATAGTTTTGAATGGTGATGTACTGGAAACAACTGAATCTACATTGTTTCTAGGAATAACACTTGATTCGAAGTTACAATGGGGCGCACACATTACATATCTGTCAGCGAAACTTAGTTCGGCTGCTTATGCCATTAAGAAGGTGCGCAATTTAACAGATGTCGATACGGCTAGATTGGTATATTTTGGCTATTTTCATAGTGTTATGTCTTATAGCATATTACTTTGGGGTAGAGCTGCTGATATCGAAAGTATTTTTATATTGCAAAAAAGGGCAGTTCGGGCCATTTACCAATTACGGACAAGAGTTTCGCTCAAAGAAAGATTCAAGGAAATCGGTATTCTAACAGTAGCGTCTCAGTATATTTATGCTAGTGTTATGCATGTACGTAAAAATATAAATTCATATTCAAAGAATAGTGATATACACTCTATAAATACAAGAAATAGACATAAATTATGTGTTCCGTATTTTCGTTTGTGCAAAACTCATAGTTCTTTTATAGGACTTAGTATACGTATCTACAACAAGATACCGATAAGTATTTTGGACCTGCCTTTTAACGCATTTCAGATAAAGATTAAAAATGATCTAATGCAAAAGGCATATTATAATTTAAATGAATATCTGAATGACAAATGCGCTTGGAAATAATGTTTCATAATTCATATATTATACAGTAAATAGGTAGATGATAAGTTTCTTGACATGTAATTAAATATTATTCCATTCCAATTAAAATCATGTAAATGATAGTTTTTGGAATCGCCACCACATTACTAAATGTCACTCATCTCGTTAGATACTTTTATTTGTTATTTTTTTTATAATGTATTATAATCGTGTAGCCAATCAGTTCGATCGGTGGTTATATTTCAAAAAGTATCATGTCAATCAATCAAATATAGGTACTACATTTGCATTTTGCACGCGTTCCACATATTTATGATAATATTAACGATCTGGAAAATGCAGGTAATTCGTGTTCATGGTCAGTATACCAACAGATTGTTAATTACTGCCGGTTCGTGTACCGTTGTCGTCATGCTCACTAAAATGTCATTTCTTGTGGTGGCGTCGTGTGTCGGGTCATCCCTGTCCCTCTGATATGGCGAGAGGGATGATGGCTGGCCCATGCGTCATACTCGTGAACGGGTGCTACTTGCGATGACTGGTCGATGTCGGTCTTACGGGCTGGTATTACATTTTTAATATTAAACTGTATCATTTATATCATGGTTCTGAACATTTGCGCGGATTGCCTGCATTGTTAGGTACTTAATGTAAGTGGATGCTCCTGTTTCACCATGTCAATTCTCAGGAGGCTAATTAAATGAACATCAAAATTTTACTACATTATGCTTGAGTATTAAGTAGAGTAAATATATACAAATGACATAGAAGGTGAAACAGTTGCAGCACCTTACAAAATTTAAATTTGTATGTATTATGCAAAACCTGGCGATGAAAAAGAGTGACCTTGAGTTTTATTGCCCGTTCTTTCTCATGGTTCTACCTATTGCTTTGCGAACGTGGCAGTAAATGTAAATGTAGAAGCTTTAAGTAATTATTTTTTTAAATTGACGTTCATAAGTGTCACTTTGTGATTTAAATGAATAAAGGATTTTGACTTTGACTTTGACTTGACATTAAATGTTTGTAAAAACCTTCGCGTCTTAGGAAATTATCGTAGTTCAAAAGTGGTCGACTACAGCAATCACGGCTACTAAATTTAAAACACTGGCAGAGCTTTTGCAACCAAGTTAAGACTCATAACGTTATGCAAAAATAATATTTAATCATATAGAAAAAGAGATAGACGAAGTATAATTATTTGCAAATATATATAAAATACATATTTGCAGGGATTTTTTTATAAGTTTAGAGTAGAGTGTTACTCGAGTTCGAAACATAGTCACTATTCTGTGTGAGGTTAGATTAAGCTTCCGAAGCCTTTTGTAATTTTGTGATTATACATAATGGTGTGACATTTATTTCCATAAAACTACTATACTATCGTCCTTCCATATATAAAGTACTATATAAAGGCAGCGATAGCCTAGCGAAGAGACTGACAGACTGCTACGCATAGGATCTCAGGTTTGGATCCTCGGCGCGTATCAATGGCTTTTCGAAGCTACGGGCGTATTAAACTGTTAATTATGGCTTGATTTACTGTGAAAGAAAACAACGTCCGTGTCTGTCAGTTCTTCATAACGTTCTGACAAGACAGGTAAAGTTCTGGTGAACTTCACATGTCTTGTGAGTAAGGCCATAGTTCACCACGCTGACCAGTGCTGGTTGGTACCACTACTAGTCAGCGTGGCGAACTATATAGCCTTATTTTTCTCAAAGAGAAGAGGTCCGTGCCCAGCAGTGGGACGTTTTATATATAGAACTGTTAACGATGACTATGTACTATTATAAAATTGTACTAGCAGTATAGTGAACATAAGTTGTGTTTGTAGGTCCTAGCTCTCAACGTCTACTAAACGCATTTTCAGATTCAGTAGGTACTAGTAAATAAAATTACATCCCATTAAAATCTAATTACTGCTTGCCTGTGCACCAAGCGAGCCTTTAAGTCTCAATTCAAACTTTTTTCAAAGAATAATATTGATGTATTACAAAGAAAACGATATAGTCGCCGATTCAAATTAAGCTTCATGGTATATAACTGTGTATATAACTATTCTCCTTTGCAGTACTACATGCACCTATATAACCATGTTTTATCTTTTTTATTTAAAAAGCTAATTCGCCTGTAACTTATAACAAACACCACATGCAATTGAAGCAGTAGAGATTAGAGAGTATAGACTAGTACACCAACATGAGGCGGGATTTTCACTACAGCTTTGTACATTAACTTCCTTTATACTCGTGCATTTAAAGACAATGGATTGTTTTATTTATTTTCACTCAACGAATATTGCGGTGTATGCCAGAAAGCTACGTGTTTTGAAAACTATTCTCTGAAGTAGTTTAGATTAAAAAATAATTGTTGTAAGCTGATTATATTTTATATCTACTTTTCCTTGCGTGCATTGAGAATTGAGCACTTATGAACTGCGAAGGTATTATTATTTGTACTAAATTAAACAAATATATTTTGCACTACACTTTGTAACCATAAGGAGCATAGTACTAAATAGGTACATTATATCTTCTTGGGTTTACGCGAGGTACAGTATTTTAATTTTAGTATACTATTATATACATGAATATACGTCCCTTATATAGACTCAGTTTAACTTTCAATTCATCAATCTGTTCTTCCACCTGCACGACTGCAACATACATACTATAACCTACATACATACATAGACTCACGCCTGTTTCCCGGAGGGGCAGGCAGAGACTACGGAACGCCATTTGCAACGATCCTGACATATCTCTCTTGCTTCATTCACTCCCATCAGATTCAACAACGACTGCAACACCTTAATTATTCTGCGACATATCTTGTTGAGCTTTCGAATTATAACTTCAACCATTAAGAAGAAAAACACGCGTATGTATTCCCGTGTTCTACTATAGTATACTTATGGTCGTGAAAATCTTACTGACTTTCTTCAGTAAGATTGTTGGAATCATTGGTTTAAATCAGGAGGATCGGCTAAAGAATCGCGGTAAATGACAAGAGATGACATCTTTTCATTTACTACCTTTCTGTGCTGTAGTACATATTTTTTTGAATAAACTCATTTTAATTTTCAGAAAATCATCCACAAATATAAAATATCGTCAATTTGGACCCTTTATTTCTAAAATCTAGAGATATTTTAACCAATTTTTTGTAAAGCCTTATTAAACCTTAACAAGCTTTCCAAAAAGTAACAATATAGAGGAAAAAAGTGAATAGTTTTTTTATGTCGATTTTTTTGATGACAAGGCGGATTTTTTTAAATGTTTGGAGCTTGATATCTCAGAAACCGCTAGTTTTGGACCTCTAGTTGATAGAGGTCAATTTGTTGCAAATGACCTCAAATATAATCTCCTTCAAAGTATATGTTGAAGGAGATTATCGTCATATACATACATGTATTTTGGTAATATTATTAATTCGGAATTGATTTTATTTCTTGCATTCGCTTTCTTACGGTGTTACGATGCTAAAAACCGTGTTGAAATGAAAGGGAATCCTGTTAACCAATCCACGACCACGTGGCTTCCACGCCTAGTATGATTAATTCTTGTGCTACTACTCACAACTATTTGATATAAATTATGGATCGTTCAATTTGTCTCTATGTCTGGGCCGAAGTGTAAACTATATGATTTTAATTGTAATATTTGGGGCGCTGGGACAGGTAAGGCGTTCTTGTTAACAAATACTAATACTAACTTCCTGGTGGAAGTTGCATGCGATCACACAAGAGCATAACGTTTATGCCATCAAAGGGTTACCAAAGAGAACCAAAGATATCTCGTCCACGAACAAGAACTCAACATTTTGCCACTGTTGACGTATTACCCTTATGTTCTTGTTATCCTGATAGAAGAGGCGTTAAAAAGTCGGTGAATGCTGTCTCTCCTCGCTGCTGGCGCATGTTTTGTATGAGTTCGACAAACTGGTACTTTGAACAGACTGTTTAATGAAGAGCCACCTACTAGTCGTGCTGCAACCCCAGTTAGAGAGCCAATCTGTGTAACTTGCTTGCCGTAACATCTGTTCACTTGATTTTTCAACAAGTAAAACAAGAACGTCTTTCCTGTTCCAGCGTCCCACGCTTTTACAATCAAATATTACAATGTAAAGCACATAATATAATATTCTACCACATTCACACAACACTATCTAGTCCCAAACTCAGCTGAGCTTGTACTATGGGTACTAGACAATGGATAAACATACATATATACTTTTTTTTTGTAAATACATACATATTATACATAGAAACACCCAGACCAAGACAAACATCCATGTTCATGCACACAAATGTTTGACTTGAGCAGGAATCGAACCCGCGACCTTTGGCGTAGCAGTCGCTTACACTCCCGCTACGCCAACCGGTCGTCACACTTCAGCCCATAAATATACTATAATATATAGTATAAAAAACAATATTTTAACCAAAATCTTCAAAAATCACTTGAACAGTGACTTAAGCCACTAGGTAAGAAGAAAAAACACGTGTATGTATTCCCGTGTTCTATTCTAGTACTATCATAAAAACCAATATAGTAATAGCGTATCGATCGATAGCTACGTATCAACATCTTAGTGTCGACATTTCCGTAAGATATCCATCTATGGCAAATCACCGCGGGCATCCCTTAGTAAAACCGCCCTATCTGCGGGTGCCCATCTGACTAAGCGTCACCGTGCATGTTTACAATGCAAGATAAGCGTGACCGATCTGTGGACACCCTTGTGCAGGAAGTGACGCACTGGGCAGCTGTGGAGTCTGTGTTGAGATATTTCATATTTATTACAAGAAGCTGTGTACTTACACTTCGCCCTTAATTATGTGGAAAATAGCCCGTTTAAATTATTTTATAATAATGATGAACATAGACCAAAATTAAATTATAATTTAAATATTCGTGCGTTTTTACACAAACATACATAGTGATTAAATAGTAGGTATCTCAATTAGAAAGCGTCTTACAAAAAATAGCAATTTCTTATGTTCTCTTCTACTAACTATTTTGATAGTCTAATCTATTTTCATCATTCAGAAATATCCGTACTGGCCATTTCTAAATTCTAGAACCACAACTGACACATATGTATTTGCAAAATTACAGCAATAGGGACACATCAACCCATTCATTACATTTGGATTTACATCTGGATAACAACATGCCAGCTTGTAAACTAGCCACAAAAGAAATGACCCACAAGTGTTATGTCAGTATAACACTATAAAACAGTCAAACTTTTTGTGCACATGGAAACCAGTGCAGCAAAAGCTGTCTTATCAGTGGACATCCGGAATCATAGCGGCTCCATAGCATCGTTGTTCGTGACGGAAGCGACTCCACCGGCCAGTAATGCGTTGACCTAGGTCGACCTCCTTACTGCAACCATTACTCATTGAAAATTATACGAGACTAAGTGGTGTTTCGGGTATAGCCGGTCATGCGAGCACCCTGTTTGTGAACAGCGAATAACGACGTGACTCCAATGAGGTTTGCGTGTATCGATTGTACTCTGGTCTCTGTGCCTGTGACGATTTATTGTGCGGAGTTTTACGTTGATGCATTTGCTGGCGTCTACGTGTGGCGGGTGGCTTTGGTGTGTATTTCGGATTGGTGGCAAAAAGCTCTTGTAATTATTTTTAAGTTTTAGAAGTAGCTTTTGTGCGCATTATCTTTTTATAATGCGTTATGTGATTAAAATAAAAAGAAATGCCGTTAAAAGTTTTTATTTCGTTGTTCAATTTCCTATGTAGATATTTTTTATGTCTAACGTTGTGTCTAATGTTCATTAAATATTTAAGTTACTTTTATGAAAAAAAAAATTATTTCTGAATTTCTATATATTTTTATAAAATAATAAAAAAACAGTCACTGCCTTTTTTCAATTTAAGATTATATTAAATGAATGTCTATAAAGTTTCCTATCATGTATAATAGCGACAAGACAATCACAACTCACCTAAAAACTCTTATTTTCTCTCGTAAATGTAATGAAAAAGTATAAGAGCCAGAATTTATAATAATTCCAACCTCATTCGCTCTCCTAATTCACCTGTGTAACCTTGTTCAACACCAGACAGTTTTGTTGAAGACGACGAGTTTTGACACTCATGATGTCCCGAGGGAAAGTTTAATTGTCTAGGAACCCGCAACGAATTTAATTAGAAGTAACTATGTATCTTGGAGGTGTTGGAAAATGTATTAATCGTTAGGGCAGCGGAAAGCAAGAAATAAATATATGTAAATGACGAGATAAATAAAACAGTCATGAATATAAAAAGGGTACACTGTGAACAATAATGACTGCCAGTAATGTTAACTGATTTTCGGAAATACCCAATCGCACGATAAATCATCCAACATGACAAATTAAATCCGTATATTTTACTGCTACAGAATCTCTTTATATAAGCTGAAATTTGGCATGTATGTTCCTTGGGGACCGTAGGGGTGCACTAAGAAGGGATTTCCCGAAATTACCACGGGATCGGCCAAAACGGGTAAATTAAAAAAAAAATGCAGGCGTAGCTGCTGGTGTCCTCTAGTATTCGTATAATCGTTATACGCAGTGTGAATAAAGTTAACTTTATATATGAATTTAGTCTGTTAAATTAAAATGTAAGAAACTAAATCGCCGTAGAATAAGCAGATTTTTCATAATTTTTGCCTCATATTGAGTAAAATCATAGTGGCGAATCAAATGCTCGAAACCAGTACAACATGCCATTAAAGTGACTTTGACTTGTAAGTTTAGCAATACAGTGATCCACATAATATAAGCTCCTTGCCAGTCGATCTCGGCTGCATAGAAAAACTAGTTTTGTTACCTATATGTTATCGCACTAAGTAGCGCTCATAGTGTGACTATTTCTTTTTAAAGACAACTCCCGCATTAAGTATGAATCCTGTGTCGCGGGGGACTTTACAAACATACAACCAACGGGCACAATGAACACCCAGACTCGAAACAACAATTTATGGATCACACAATGAGTGTTGTCTCGTGTGGGAATCGAACCCACAACACTCGGCGCAGCGTCAAGCGGCGAGGCGGCCGCTTAAACCACTACGCCAACCGTTCAAGCTTGATTTTCTGTTGAAAATATAGCAAAGTTAAGCACCGCTTGCACAAGTCACAGCTTAGACGGGTGACCTCTCGTTGTGGCAATCATCGAGGCGTACGGAGGGCACATAAAATCGTCGGTTTAATTATTGTCTCAAGAATCGTTAGGCGATGTCGGGCGGTCTTGAAAACTCCGACACAGGAGTTGGCTGCACATTGACACTAAAAAGAAAAAAGCGCACAACGGCAAGAAAATACGTAAGAATAAAATCAGCTACGTACGTATTAATACAACAAAGAACTCTAAACGTAATACCATAATGATTCTCTATTAACCCTTCAGTGGCTATCTGCCAGAAATATTTATCACCATTCATTAGAACACTCCTGATGGCCAGATTACCGAAGGGTTAACTTCAAGGGTCTAAGGCGATCTTTGGTGTTCGAATTATCTGTTCTTATAGTACGGGGGAAATGTGTCCGCAGCATTATTAATTTATATGTTCTTAAAGTTTGACATATTGGAGTTGTGAAGTTAGTTTGCAAATTTTGTTCGAGAGCTTATTTGTATTGTCTGTTTTGTGTCTTCTTAGTATTTGAACACACATAGTTCATATTAGACTCTTACTTAGAACGTTATGTAAAATATATTTTTCTTAGAAATGTTAATTATCGGTCGCTTAATAATGTGCCCGGTAGATGGCAATATGCTCGCCCCCTATTACGTGGGGAGCAAAACTCCGAAACACATACAAACTGGCGAAGCGTGGGTGTGTAATACACCTCTGCCTACCCCTTTGGGGATAAAGGCGTGACATTGTGTAAATGAATTAGCTAAGTTTATAATCGGTGCCACTACTGGACAAAGGCCTCTTCTTATTATGAGACACGCCATAGTCCACCACGCTGGCCAAGTGCGAGTTAGCAGACATCTCATGTTTTAAAAAAATCATAGACAACTTTGAGTTGTGGGGTGCACTGTGCACCGTGGATAAAGAGCTCAGATATTTACATAGAGGCGCATTTCTTATGAGCGCTCGGAAGACAAACTTTCTGCGGCCCAAATTGCCGCTTGGCGGCGTGGCAGCCGCACTGGAGCAGCTGTCTCTTTCCTACAGTGTATCTTAACTACGAGAGCGAGAAAGACGGAGAATGACGCCAGCGCAGCGCCGCCAACGGCGCCAACCACGAACTAAACTGGTTCCAGACCCCACTTGGAATCGGCACATGAAATCCTTCAGGATTGCGATTCTATGTATAAATCTGTATTCATTGCCGTGGTTTTGAACCGGAGACTCGCAATCTGTCAGTCTCTCCAATAGGCTACCACAGCTTATTAAATAAAAACAAAATAACGTTACATTTCTTACTTTTGTAAATTAAATGTTCGCAGACTTTCAAATTGTGACAATATTAATTTATTTTTGCAGGAGTGTTTTATTGGAAAATACTTAGTGCGAGTACAACAAGAAATTATTCTGTAAATTTAGAAGTTTTAAGGACATTGTAATAAATTAAGTTCAGGAACGATTCGTTAAATATTTTGTAATTTATTTCTCTTATTTTATTTTTATTTTGTACTTCAAATTGAGTTTATGCCTTACTTCGGCATACTTAATATATGTACTTATATTATTTGCAGGATAAATAATATGTATAGGGAGTTGATAAAGGTAATGTATACTATTTCGTATTGAACATTAAAGTAGGTACATGTACTTAATACGCGTTTTCAACACAAGGGGTATTTATAAAACAACTTTAATATGTTTCAAAAATGTTTTATATCTTCCTGTTAATGTCATATTTACTTGCCTGTATACAAATCTATATTCACCGAAATGTTTGTATGCTCATAACATTTCAAACGACTGTACCAAGTTGGATAAATCTCTTAATTTTCTCGTTAGTGTCAGGAGAAGAATTTACAACATATTTTATACGAAGCATTTCTTGTGAATTCGCTTAGAGGTTAATTAAATCTGTATATATAAAATCCTTGCATTACTGACTGACTGACAGACAAGCTACAGCCAAAACTACTGGGTGAAAGAACCTGAAATTTGGCATGTATATTTTTCGAAGACCGTAGAGGTGCACTAAGAAGGGATTTCTCGAAATTCCAACGGGATCGGGCAAAACGGCTAAAAGTCAAAATATATGCAGTTGTAGCCGCTAGCATCCTCTAGTACTCGTATATCCATATAACTGCCTCTGTGGTCCTGTGGATAGCGGGTTCCTGAGTCGGGCTAAAGTGTTACTGAGTTTTTCCACAGAGCTGTCTGACTTCCACGACCAATATTATAAATGCATAATTATAGGTATAATAATACCAGTACATTTGCACTTTACCAAAAAAAATATAGAGTAAATGACAAATAAATCAGTAACCGCTGAACGTTGATCGATGTTTGTCTCTGAAAACTCTTATTTATTACTAGCTGACCCGGCAAACGTTGTTTTGCAAAATTTTTTTTTGTTTTGAAAAATAGATGTTGGCCGATTCTCATAGATACCGGATAAGCACAAAAAATTTCATCAAAATCGGTCAAGCCGTTTCGGAGGAGTATGGGAACGAAAACTGTGACACGAGAATTTTATATATTAGATAGACAAGCTGTCATCTAGCGCATATCAGGCGTAGAAGAAAATAATTACGGAAAAGGCTACTTGACTTATCCTGTTATTGTACATAGTCAAAACTCCTATTCAAAAAGTATTATCCTGTATTGACCGCTGCGACATCAAGTTAAGTTCTAACTGACTGTAGCATGTTTTAAAATCTAAGATAAAATACATAGAGACATTACTAATGACACTATTTTGATACTGATGTAAATGTACTATAGATTAGTAAAATATACATTAACTAGACGACGCCAGCAGCTACGCCTGCAATTTTTTTTAATTTACGCGTTTTGGCCGATCACGTGAGAATTTCGAGAAATCCCTTCTTAGTGCACCCCTACGGTCCCCAAGGAACATACATGCCAAATTTCAGCTTCCTGCGCCCAATAGTTTCGGCTGTAGCGTGTCTGTCAGTCAGTCAGTAACGCAAGGATTTTATATATTAAGATTTAATTTTGTTATATATAATAAATTTAAATATTCAATAAAAATGTACTAGATATGTTAAAACAAAGTTTAAAATATTAATGACCTACATGTACCTACTTATCTTGTAGTTTTGATCATTTTCCCAAGGGTGATTTGTGGAAAGACGGCAAACCGCGCATTTAGCTCCGCTAATGGCTCGGACAATGCCTTCGAACTATGAAACGAAACGTATAAGAGCTTTGCTTACCCGAGGGACTTTTGATCTGGGGAAGAATAACCGGAGGATTACTGTCTATCCTTTGATGCAGAGTTATTAAGATACGACTCCATATTGAAAAGTAAAGTGATATTAAATGAACCAGTCTGCTTTATTTTTGTTGATATAAAATAAACATTTATATTTCAATTTTCACAAGCTTTGGTAGAAACTGTATGTATACAGCATATCAGATCATACAATCGGAAAATTTACGATAGACGCTGATAAGCGCTTATGAAAATTTCATAAAATAAAAATCTAATACCCACCTCCTTATATGATCCAAAAATGAATTTAGAGATATATACCTATATTTAAACTAAAATATTGATTGCAGCCACCTGCAAATGAATGCTACCATTACCTAAGTAAACATCTCGCTTTACTTCGCTATAATCTCATCAAATCATACTTACGAACAGTACGAACAGTTTCAAAAGAGCATAGGATATTCACACATGTATTAAATTCAATCGGTACTACACGAACAAGTAACAAAATAGAGTAAACGTCAATTAAGTCGCGCAATATTCTCACCGCGCCATCGCCATCGTCCATCTAAGTCGAGCAAATTGTTTACGACAACACAGTTTTAAGGGGAAACTATTAAATTCAGTTACCGTTCCATCCCTGGAAGTCGGAAGTAAGTTGTCGGGACAAGTGGAGGCACTCACTACTGATGCCCCACTCAAGGCCTGAATACTACTTGTTATGTATTAAAATTTATATATAGTACACGTGGAAAAATATTAATATGTCTGCGGTCTTTAGTTAATCGTCTAATACTTCTAATATTGAGAAAAGACTTATCCCCAATCGTGAGAAATCCTATATCAATGCATATGATGATCTATTAGACTTTTAAGCTTATTTTCTGCTTCATAGACACGAATACACACCTAGACTCAAAACAGCAATATTTGCACACACAAAAGGTTGTTGTATTTAAGATCGAACTCACAACATTTACCGGAGAGTAAATCGGTGAGGCGGCCGCATAAACCTCTACGCCAAATATTAATTGAAAAAAAAAACCACGATAATTTTTCGAATTGTGTAAGCCCGCTAAAAGCTCAAAACATAAAAACATGATTACTTCACATTCGTATGTATATTTAATTTTGTTCATGTAGATACTCAAAATTTGCTAAAACTACTAATTGCATTCCCAGCGTTACAAGTTACAAATACATCACCACTAAATTAATCTGTGCCGCACAACATTTCCAAAGAGGGGTTCATACTTAAAACTTTAGAGGAACACTTTAAAGTTTTTGGGTGGAAGCAATTTCATAAGCAAACCTCGAATTGTAATTTTTATCTTGCAGCTCTAAAAGTGCAACTGTGCATTTCCGAATATAATTTCTGAAAACAAATACATACATACATACATACATAGACTCACGCCTGTTTCCCCGAAAGGGTAGGCAGAGGCATATTAAACGCCCACTTTTCGCCAGTGTTTTGATCCCACGTAATAGGTGGCGAGCCTATTGCCGCTTATCGGGATATTTTGTTTGCCAGAGCCTCGTCCGTTGATCGGCAGGTGCACCACTTGCAGGTGAGGTTGGCTTGGGACCCTAAGTTCTTGGTGGGAACCCTATGCACAAAAAAAACAAATTTTAGTGTTTTATCTAAATCTGGTAACACTAATTACATTCCCTCAAGATGGCTTCAGACTGCCGACAGAAAACTGTGTATCTTCTGCAAAAAACTTTTAAGAAGGGGTTCCTTCATGAAAATATTAAAGAACGTTTATTTCTCGCAAGAATAGGACACAATGTACTATACCTAGTTGAGTGCTTCTCATGGCTACCCACCCGTTGAACCTACTTTTTCCAGAAACGGAGATTCAGCTACGCTTAGAAATTTGGTGAACACGTTGTATAAAAACGAAATCGCAGCAAAATACAACAATAAACCATATCCTAAAATGAGACTGAGACAGACTATTTTGCAGGGATCGCGGCAAGCTAATTGACGCGGGTGGCTCAAGTTTGATCGGTCCATGTAGAGAGCCTTGGAGCAGACCTATGACCAGCGATGGATGTCTGACAGCTGACATAATAGAAAGTTACTATCACTCCTGAAAATAATAAAAAAACAGCATAATATAAAACTATACATCATCATCGTATCATGCAAGTATACAAAGCCTTTTAAATAATTGCCCACTGAGTGACTCATTTATTCGCTGTCAATTTAAAGTATTTATCAGCGGATGGGTATCAATTTGGCATTGCCGTGAAACACTATCCGAGGTTCGGCATACATTTTTAAAATATCCCGCGCAAAGCCCTGTATTGAATATGTACTTAAATATTATTGACGAGTATTATCCTCTTTTCGTAGGTACAGGTACTGTAAAGTATTATATTTATCTATGGTACAGGTATGAAATCAATAGTAGTTTTTTAATACTCATTGTCTAGAATTCTAGAATGAATTTTTACTAAAGCAACCATTTATTAAATACTCAACAATGTTATCACTCGTCCAATCGATGTAATTCTTGAAATAAAACGATCGAAGCCGCTTTCTACTAATAACAATGTATTATTATTCTTTTATTAAAATGTTAATCAATATTCTTAATATCACGTTAAATTAATAATGTATTGTGTTTTAATAATTAATTTGAGTAAATCTTAAGCGAATCTATTGTTTCTGGAGGAAGACATGCAGGTTTATTCCATATCAATGTCAACCAACAAGTCTCAAAATAAACTTAAAACAATTTAAGTGTGAATAGTTACAGACCAAAATACGTGACATGTCTTTGTAAATTTATACTCTATCATCAAAATGCTCTCTGACGCGTGTTCAAAAACGCACCTAATTAAAATACTATAAAAAATAAATAAAAAAGTGACTCGCCGTCTGGCTGATTGATGTTTTATGGCCTGTCGCGCGTCAAATCCGGATGAAAACTTTAAAACGGTCGGTCGGACATTTTAACCGGCCGAGCGTAATTGCAGTAACAAGGGTGCTCTAACGTTATTTAGTCCGGTAGCATTAACGTCCCGCTCCTGTCACGTTCCGAACACACTTCGCTTTTAATTATATTTATTTAGCAATACAAGCGGTTGTCACTTTCGTAGTCCGCGGAGTAATGTGATGAGGCGCTAACGACATTAAATTTTATTGTCACGTTGCGCTATCGTTTGTTTTTAGGAAGATGTGAAATATGATCCAATTGGTGGAATGCTTGCAGGGAAATTTGTTTCTAAAGTATAGACCATTTTATGGATTTCAAATGAAGTTGCTTTTGTAATAAAATCTAGTGTTTATTACTGTATGATTGTTGCTGAACATACTGTAGCTGTTTTCAACCTGCCTTTTAAATCGACAACTACTTATACTGTGTATATAGAATTTTTTTGTACAATTAATACAATTATCTGTGGAAAATATTAATGTTATCGTTTCTTTATGTTTTTCACGAATCTAGAAAACAAGCTAAAATATCGATGGTGATTGCATTTTGTGATAAATATAATATTTTACCACTACTGATGCTTTATGCTTTGGTCGAGTATTCCGTAGAGTTTCTAGTTATGCTGGGTATCAAAAATTCTTGAATCAGATATGATATTATAAAGTTTCTTCATTAAGCCATTCTTAGAATCAGGCTAGTTTCTGGCAATGACAGTAGCTTCAACTCTATTAAGGCAACATAGACACAGTACATCGTATCTTTTAATTCACTGTTGTTATAATAAAAAATCTTGATTCAGATATGGTATCAGCTGTTGTCGTTGAAGAATCAATGTTGCTTCTTAAAAATATGAGACTAACGTTCTTGCGTTAGTGACTGACTGATAGACAAGGCACAGCAAAAATGATTGGGCGCAAATATTTGAAAGGACAATGGCAGATCTCCATACATCAAAATGTCTGAAATTAAATTGAAGCGAACAGTAATAAAAAATATATCAAAAAATTTGGCGTAAGTAACAGAGTCTATAAATGATTTTATTTTCACTCAGTAAAGGTGGAATAAGAAGATATCGGTGTTTGAAGTTTTAGTTAAGAATTAACAATGTAGGTACACGGAAAGTTATAGTATGAAAGTTAAACAATGTAGGTAGGTACGTTTGAATTATCAAATGACATATGCCAGATTGACATCAAAACGCGGAAGTATTTTGTAGCATCTAACTGTCACAGCCAAAGACAAAAGCAGAGATGCACATTTTAAATCGATTTTATGTAAAATCGATACAAGTTTAAAACGATTCTGTGACGTTTTTATTTGATTTAAACGTTGTTTTGCTTCAAAAATATTAGCTTATTGATATAATGTTGATTAAATATTAAATAACTGCATTTTAAACCAAACCAACTCTATAAAGGTCGATCGTATCAATTACTTATTTAATAATCGATACGGATATAGCACTCACGTCTATTCCTGTCACACCATTGTCTATGGCAACAATCAAATAAAAAAGTATTCGTAATCAATTGGAATGCTTTTTATCATCATAAAATACTCCAGCTTTAACGAGACAAAGTGAAAATATTAAAAATCGTAGAAAAAAAAAAACAATTTGCTTTGTTCATATGAAGTTTAAGGTCGCCACAACAAACCCAGACCAAATTCTGCCATTGTCCTTTGGCATGTATGGTCCTTGGGGACTGTAGGGATGAACTAAGAAGGATTTTTTTGTAATTCCACGAACACGGAAAGAAACGGTTAAATTAAAAAATAATGTGCCATTTTTTAATTGCTACGCCAGGTAGCAGCGGACGTACTCTAGTAAAGTATAGGATTAAAAGTTGTGTCTCCTCTATCCTCTAGGAAAGCTTAGAAGAGTAATCATTTTGGTTTTATGTACCTACAAATTTATTCATGAATATCTATTATATCTATCTGTTTTTGTCAAGTAGTAACCGATGTAAACAGTTTGCGTATAGATAGTAAGCATCTACAAACATTGCTTTGAAGCCTTTGAAGGTGACGTAAACGTACAATCAAACAAGTTCGTGGTCGATCAGTTTTAAAAAATACCCTTTGGCTCGCTCATAGAGCCGAGGCACGCACACATTAATACAAATCCACTCCCCCCTATTACGTTTGACTAGGGAACTGGACGCGACCATGTCTTGCTGAGCGATTTTCGCCTTTACGGTGTACTAGCGTCAAGTTTGGCCATTGTACAAACATATCGTTCTAGCTTCAGTTTAAGATTCAGATAATGTTAAGGCTTATTAATAATTGTTCTAATTAATTCACATTACCAAGTCATCTACCTTCCACATTCAGCCGAAGGTATAACGTTTATCTAATTATATTTATAAGACTATGTGCAGTCTCCGCATTGTCGTTGGTATTGCGACATGTCGCACTGTCAATCAGACAAGATCGATTAGCTAGTTACGTGCAAACTGATGTTAAGCTTCGGCTTAGCGCACCGCTATAATCTGTCCACTGACAACACTAGCACGCGCTTTCTATGCAGATACATCCGAAATTTTATTCAATTAGAATTTATCATGATGACATCTGTTTGAATTTTAGTCCAACTACAACATAAATATAAATTGTGTGCATCTTTGAATAGACTACTAAATTATATTTCTTAATATAAAATAGGATGTAGTCTGGATAAAGACGTTTTACTAAAATATCTGGTCAGAAGAGAACTTGGAGCCCGAGGAACATAAATACATAGACTCACGCCTGTTTCCCGAAGGGGTAGGCAGAGGCTACGGAACGCCATTTGCAACGAGCCTGACATAATTATGTCTCTTGCTTCATTCACTCCCATCAAGTTTCTTATGCATGCTCTTCTGTTTAGGGTACTTCTGACCTGTCCTTTTTTTAGGATGTCTCCAATCTGGTCAGAGAACGTCCGCCTAGCTCTTTCCCTTTGTCCTGTCCCATTCCCAGCCCGAGGTGATGGGCGAAAAGCGAAAGTCTTAGTAAGTACAATCCAGGCAACGTGATGATGATGACTGATGAAAACATGTATTTATCTAGTATCTGTAGGTTAAAATTAATGCTACTTTTAATAGTAAAGTACATATTACAATGTTTCTTGCATAATGCAATAATTGACAGTGAAACGTTTGCATATGGCGTTCTGACTAAAATTGTATAATTCATGGAGAGTTTTCCGTGGCTGGACTATATTTGCGTCACGCCGTTTGTGATTGTCCGTCCATTGTTACAAAATGATAAGTTACGAATTAAGTATAGTGCGTGACTATCATATAATAATGAAAAGAATTAGTCAATATAACCATTTTAGGTTGTTTGGTTGTTACAGTCACCAAGAGGCAAAGGTCATCTAATAAGAATTGTAACCAAAACATTGACTCACTAATTGAAATCGATGCAGACACTCACAGTCTTTCTTTATATATTTTTGTCCGTCAAGTGGTATGCCTACGTTGTGTTTTGACTGACGGGTGAAACCATCCTGTACGCTATCTTCTTTTCCTTTTCTATAGGCTTAGGAAAGAAAGAATTAGACGAGCCATAGGGATGGATGGAAAGGCCGTGAGTAAGATTCACGTTCTTTCTTTCGCTAAAGTTGGGAGAGTCAAAATCAATAAAGTGTTGTCTTGTGTGGGAATCCAACACTTGGCGCAGTGTAAAGCGGCAAGGCGGCCGCTTAAACCACTACGACAACCGTGCAGTCAAACTTGATTTTCTGTTGAAAACATATCAGCAAAGTTAAGCACCGCTTGCACAAGTCACAGCATAGACGGGTAACCTCTCGTTGTGGCAATCATCAAGGCGTACGGAGGGCACATAAAATCGTCGGTCTTAATTATTGTCTCAAGAATCGTTAGGCGACGTCAGGCGGTCTTCAAAACTCCGACACAGGGGTTGGCTACACATTGACACAAAAAAGAAAAAAAAATAGCACAACGGCGAGAAAATACGTAAAAATAAAAGCAGATACGTACGTATTAATACAACAAAGAACTAATAACCATAATGATTCTCTATTAACCCTTCAGTGGCTATCTGCCAGAACTATTTATCATCATTCATTAGAACACTCCTGATGGATTAAGAACGCGTCGTCTCTTGTGGCCAGATTACCGAAGGGTTAACTTCAAGGGTCTAAGGCGAACTTTGGTGTTCGAATTATCTGTTCTTATAGTATGGGGGAAATATGTCCGCAGCATTATTAATTTATATGTTCTTAAAGTTTGACATATTGGAGTTGAGAAGTTAGTTTGTAAATTTTGTTCGAGAGCTTATGTGTATTGTCTGTTTTGTATTTTATTAGTATTTGAACACACATAGTTCATATTAGACTCTTACTTAGAGCGTTATGTAAAATATGAACGAATCAGATTATATTTAAAAAGTTTACTATCGCTCGCTTAATAAATAAATGTGATCGGTAGATGGCAATAAACTAAGCCCCCTATTACATTGGGACCGAAACATACACACAAACTGGTGAAGTGAGGACGTGTAATACACCTCTGCCCACCCCTTCGGGGATAAAGGCGTGAAATGACGTAAATGAATTAGCTAAGCTTATAATCGGTTCCACTACTGGACACAAGCCTCTTCTCATTATGAGAGAGACCATGGTCCACCAGGCGGGTCAAGTGCGAGTTAGCAGACATCACATGTTTTTCGAGAAATCATAGACAACTTTGAGTTGTGGTGTGCACTGTGCACCGTGGACAAAGAGCTCAGATATTTACATAGAGGCGCATGTCTTATGAGCGCTCTGAAGACAAACTTTCTGCGACCCAAATTGCCGTTTGGCGGCGTGGCAGCCGCACTGGGGCAGCTGTCTCTCTTTCCTACAGTGTATCTTAACTACGAGAGCGAGAAAAACGGAGAACGACGCCAGCGCCGCCAACGGCGCCAACCACGAACTAAACTGGGGCCAGACCCCACTTGGAATCGGCACATGAAATCCTTAAGGATTGCGGTTCTATGTATAAATCTGTATTAATTGCCGTGGTTTTGAACCGGAGACTCACCACGCAGTCTGTCAGTCTCTTCAATAGGCTACCACTGCTTATTAAATACATACATAGACTCACGCCTGTTTCCCCGAAGGGGAAGGCAGAGGCAAACGCCCACTTTTCGCCAGTGTTTTGATCCCACGTAATAGGTGGCCAGCCTATTGCCGCTTATCGGGATATCATGTTTGCCAGAGCACCGTCCGTTGATCGGCAGGTGCACCACTTGCAGGTGAAGTTGGCTTGGGACCCTAAGTTCTTGGTGGGAACCCTATGCACCCATTAAATAAAAACAAAATAACATTACATTACTTACTTTTGTAAATGAAATGTTCGCAGACTTTCAAACTGGGACAATATTAATTTATTTTGCGGGAGTGTTTTATAAACAAACACTTAGTACGAGTACAACAAGAAATTATTCTGTAAATTTAGAAGTTTTAAGGACATTGTAATAAATTAAGTTTAGGAACGATTCGTTAAATATTTTGCAATTTATTTTCTCTTATTTTATTACTTTGTACTTCAAATTGAGTTTATACCTTACTTCGACATAGTTAATATATATTATTTGCAGGATAAATATGTATAGGGATTTGGTATAATGTGTACTATTTCCTATTGAATATTAAAGTAGATGTAAATAGCGTTTTCAGTTGCTAGCTTCAACACAAAGGGATTTACAAAACACACTTTAATATCTTTCAAAAAATGTTTTATATCTTCCTGTTAATGTTAAAGTTTACTGGCCTGTAAATCTATATTGACCAAAATGTTTGTACGCACATAACTTTCAAACGACTGCACCAAGTTGGATAAACCTCTTCCTTTATGTTCTCGTTACTGTCAGGAGAAGATTTGTATGAAAAAGAAATCAAAAATAATCGCAAACGTTAAAAAAATGGCTTAACAAAGTTCGCCGGCTAGGTAGTTGAATATAATTTCTCACTTACAACATATTTTATACAAAGCATTTCTTGTGAATTCACTTAGAGGTCAATAAAATATATCCATATAACTACCTCCGTGGTCCTGTGGATAGCGGGTTCCTGGGTCGGGCAAGAGTGTTACTGAGTTTTTCCCAATTCTCAGTAGCAGCACGGAGTCTGGCAATGTAAGCGGTAACGGCATTAAGCTAGCCCTCTATTACGTGGAACTTAAATTCATTACATTACAAAATGTGGCTGTAATATTATAGTACATACAGGTTAGACAAAATATTAGTTTTTCCACAGAGCTGTCTGAATTCCACGACCAATATTATAAATGCATAATTATAGGTATAATAATACCAGTACGTTTACACTTTACCCAAATAAAAATAGAGTAAATGACAAATAAATCAGTAACCACTGAACGTTCATCGATGTTTGTCTTTGAAAACTCTTATTTATTATAGACAAGCTGTCATCCAGCGCATATCTGGCGTAGAACAAAATAATATTGGAAATGGCTACTTGAGAGATCCTGTTATTTGTACAGAGTCAAAACTACTATTCAAAAAGAATTATCCTGTATTGACCGCTGCGACATCGACATCAAGTTAAGTTCTAACTGATCGTAGCATGTTTTCAATTCTAAGATAAAATACATAGAGACATTCATCATCATCATCATCAGCCCTATTTATAAACTGTCCCACTGGTGGGCACGGGCCTCTTCTCACTATGAGAAGGGTAAGGCCATAATCCACCACGCTGGCCTAGAGCGGATTGGTAGACTTCACATGTCTTTCGAGAACATTATGGAGAACTCTCAGATATGCAAGTTTCCTCACGATGTTGTCCTTCACCGTTTAGCAAGCGATATTAACAATTTAATACGCACATAACACCGAAAAGTCATTGGTGCGTACCGTGGATTCGAACCCGGACCTGCTGCCTGATCTGCGTAGCAGTCTGTCGGTCTCTCCACTAAGCTGTCGCTGCTGTTAGAGACATTACTAATGTCACTATTTTGTCACCGATATAAATATATTAGATAGATTAATAAAATATACATTAATTTAATTTTGTTATATAATAATATAAGAAATTTAAATATTCAATAAAAATGTACTAGATAGATTAAAATCAAACTAAAATATTAATGACCTACATGTACCTACTTATCTTGTAGTTTTGATCATTTTCCCAAGGGTGATTTGTGGAAAGACGGCAAACCGCGCATTTAGCTCCGCTAATGGCTCGGACAATGCCTTCGAACTATGAAACGAAACGTATAAGAGCTTTGCTTACCCGAGGGACTTTTGATCTGGGGAAGAATAACCGGAGGATTACTGTCTATCCTTTGATGCAGAGTTATTAAGATACGACTCCATATTGGAAAGTAAAGTGATATTAAATGATCCAGTCTGCTTTATTTTTGTTGACATAAAATAAACATTTATATTTCAATTATTACAAGATTTGGCAGAAACTGTATGTATATACAGAATATCAGATCATACAATCGGAAAATTTACGATAGACGCTGATAAGTACTTATGAAAATATCATAAAATAAAAATCTAATACCTACCACCTCTTTATATGATCCAAAAATGAATTTTGAGATATATACCTATGTTAGGTAATAGTAAAACTAAAAATATTGATTGCAACCTGCAAATGAATGCTACCATTACCTAAGTAAACATCTCGCCTTCCTTCGCTATAATCTCATCAAATCATATTATAAACAATATACCTACGAACAGTACGAACAGTTTCAACAAGAGCATAGGATACTCACACATGTATTATATTCAATCGGAACTACACGAACAAGTAACAAAATAGAGTAAACGTCAATTAAGTCGCGCAATATTCTCACCGCGCCATCGCCATCGTCCATCTAAGTCGAGCAAATTGTTTACGACAACCCAGTTTTAAGGGGAAACTATTAAATTCAGTTACCGTTCCATCCCTGAAAGTCGGAAGTAAGTTGGCGGGACAAGTGGAGGCACTCACTACTGATGCCCCACTCAAGGCCTAAATACTACTTGTTATGTATTATAATTTATAGATAGTACACGTGGAAACATTAATATGTCTGCGGCCTTTAGTCAATCGTCTAATACTTCTCATAATGAGAAATGACTTATCCTCAATCTTGAGAAATCCTATATCAAGGCATATGATGTTAGCGATTAGATATTGAAGCTTATTTTCTGCTTCTGCGCTAATGCCTTCAAGTCATAGACACAAATACACACCTAGACTCAAAACAGCAATAGGTACTTGCAAACACAAAAGGTTGTTTTATTTAAGACTAGCTTTTGCCCGCGGCTTCGCTCACGTTAAATTCGGGGTAACACAAAACACGTTCATCGTTCGATAGTAATTTTCGTTTTAATTCTGTTCATAGGAACTAATAAGAAATAGAACCGCAAGAAGTATTTAAAACATTTTTGTAAACAGTATTTTTAGAGTTCCGTAGTCAAAAATGGCTAAACATGGAATCTAAATGGAATCCTTATTGACGCGCTATGTCTGTCAGTCTATCCGTATATCATAGCCACTTTATGCCGAAACTATTCAGTTTACACATTTGAAAATTGGTAGCTAGATGTATTCTGTGAACCGCTTTATGACGTTATAGAAAATAAAAAATATTGAATATTAAGGCTTTACATACATGGAACTGATGTAGAAAATGGGTTGTTAAAAAATATTTTGAGGTTCCTAAAACCATTGTTTCTCGAAGTCAATCGTTTGAAAGATAATACGGTTCCAAAGTGGTAAAATGGGTGTGTGTGACTAACCCCTCTAACTTTTAAAGTAAGAGAGGGACAAATATAAAAAAAATACATGCTATAGATCGTTATAAAAACCTCCAACGATTTTTTTTTATTTATAATAAATAAGCAGTTTTTGAAATAAAGCACATCTTAAAAACCGCAAATATAGCTTTATCGTTTATACAAATACTATTAATATTTAGTCGAAGATAATGGCTATGTAAGTGGATACCTCCACTACGGAAGACTTCATAGCGAATAGCTTTTATAATGTTTCCTCCTAGGTGTTACTCGTAGCCGTTTGCCATTACAAAGCTTTGGTGCATTAAGATTCCGCATTAACAGGACTGGAACACCAACGATCAGTCTCAAGTTGCGTGAAGGTACTCCATACTCCAGATAATTGTTAGGAGTTCAGAAACTCTATGGGGAACGAAGAAACTTGGCCAGTATTCATGACATTATCTACCGAAATACAGTCAAATGTCAAAGCTATGGTCCGATATATCTCTATATACACTTTCGCATTTACGAGTAGAGAATATTGGTTCAGCCGGTTTAGCGTGAAATTGGTACATTTTCGCATTTATACCTTATATTAGTAGGTATTAGCCAAGGATTTTTCAATAACTATTAGTTTATATAAGTAAGCGAACGAAGTAATGACAGTGCACCATATGACAATGTATAATGTGACAGTACTGACAGATAGCACATGCGCAATAGTCAATTAATACAGCGTATGCGTTCTTACTGTCAATAGGTAGGAGGTTTGTCCCTACAAACTTCGACCCTCTCCAAAATCCCTCCCAGATTATGTTTTGCATTTTATTGTATCCTATGTGTTTTACCTGGTTTTGAGCTAACTACCCACCAATTTTCAGCCAAATCAGTTCAGCCGTTCTTGAGTTATAAATAGTGTAACTAACACGACTTTCTTTTATATATATAGATTAGTAGGGATAGTAGGGATATCATTAGAGACTTTCTTTATACACAACATTATCTAACTGTTTTACCACCTTCATATAATAGACTGCTCACTTGTGAACATGCCACATATAACTGAAATGTGAAAAAAAGAACATGTTCGGGGGTCGATTAAAGTTCTGTTTCAAGTCTGTCCCTGCGATTTATTTAGAAAATACACACAGGTCTACGAATATCCAGCCTTGCCGAAAGTAAGATAGCCCCGTTGAGTTACTCAAGAGGTATCTGAATTCAGGCCTCAGTCTCCCACCCACGGATTCCCACGTACGTGAGGTGTTGGAATTTGGGAATAATGAGACACCTGTATAAGTACAGAACACGAACGAACGAAAGAAATCAAAGTAACACATCCAAATTCATTATTCAAAAGAAACGACTAAGACACCAATCCGACGAAAAAGAAAGAAAATTAACCGAAAACCTAATCAATCCACGGAGATTCTTAACACCGCCATTCAGAAAACGCCATCTATGTTTACACATACAAACCGACCGAGATAGAAAATAATACGGACTAATCGACAATTTATTGAAAAAAGGATCTATAGTATTTTTTTTTATCATTTAAAATAAAATTAAATGATTATATATGTACTTATATATAGGTGATTATTATATAGGTAAACATGATAATTTGAAGTAAATGAGATTGACCGTTTAAATTAAGTGGACATTGTAATAAATTTTGACACAGAGACTTTTTGTTTATGAAAGTGCCGAATATTATACTCTATTAATTTTTTAATAACAGAAAGATACTCGACACATAATTATTGTCTTTTTTGCAAGAAACATTTTTTTTGCTAGAAAATTATTTGAAAATAGTGACATCTATCGGTCGGTAAATAGCCATAAAACACTTTGAAGGTACCTATTTAGACTAACTATACTTTTACTGACAAACTTATAATGATCATAGATGGCACCACATAAATAACCAGTTTTGGATGATCCCTGTTTTGTTTGGGACTACGTACAAAGGAGAGGTCAAGCTGTACACCGAAAACCACTGAACCGATTGTGATGTAACATATATTATTTTATAGGTTTGAGTATCCTTTGTACATGAGTGTAAGTTTTATTGAAATCAAGTTCGCCATTTCAGAGATCTTTAGCAACATAGGGAAAGACGTCGGACAGACAGACAGACATAAATTAATGTACAGACTTTTTCACCTCTACAGTTTTATTATAGTATATAGATTAAACTCACAACATTCACCGGAGAGTAAATCGGTGAGGCGACCGCATACCTACACCTCTACGCCAAATATTTGTTGGAAAAAGAGCAAGATAATTTTTCGAATAGTGTAAGCCCGCTAAAAGCTCAAAACATAAAAACATGATTACTTCACATTCGTATGTATATTTAATTTTGTTCATGTAGATACTCAAAATTTGCTAAAACTACTAATTGCATTCCCAGCGTTACAAGTTACAAATACATCACCACTAAATTAATCTGAGCCGCACAAAATTTCCAAAGAGGGGTTCATACATAAAACTTTAGAGGAACACTTTAAAGTTTTTGGGTGGTAGCAATTTCATAAGCAAACCTCGAATTGTAATGTTTATCTTGCGGCTCTAAAAGTACAACTGTGCATTTCCAAAAATGATTTACGAATACAAAAAAAACGACGCATAGAGAACGCCTGGAAGAGCTATTGGTCGATGAAAAAGCATATGAAAAGATCTCTCCCATTAGCCTTGAAGAGAAAACTCATGGACATGTGCATTTTTTCCATCCTTACTAAGGATCGCAAACTTGGTCATTGACCAAAAAGCGAAGCCAGTGGGCAATGGAACGTAGATAGTATTTTGGGACTCAAGTTGCGTTGCCGCCCTTTGGGGTTGGGAAAAGGGATAGGATGAGGAGTGGGATGAGGGAGAAGGAATAGGGGATAGGGCCTCCGGCTCTCTCACTCACCGAATGAAACGCAACAGTTTAGGTACGGTTACTTTACGTCGATTTTCTGTGAGAGGGTAGTACTTTCCCGGTCGAGCCGGCCCATTCATGCTGAAATCAGCAAGGCTCTACTACCTGCGACCTCTTTATCTTGTCTTGCCTGAAAGGAGACTATTTGGCCGAGATACACATACTCATGGACATGGTCAATCCTAACATCCCCAACCATAACATTACACGCTGTATCGTTGGTCATGATTTTGGTCTTTTCCATGTTCATAGAGAGTCCTGCTTCGAGGCTAGCTTGGTTGAGTTGGTTGAGCATGAGGCCTAACTCAGCTGCCGAATTGGGAAAGATCACAATATCAATACAAGATATACAGACTATTTTGCAGGGATCGCAGCAAGCTAATTGACGCGGGTGGCTCGAGTTAGATCGGTCCATGTAAAAAGCCTTGGAGTAGACCTATGACCAGCGGTGGATGTCTTTCGGCTGACATAATAAAAAGTTACTATCACTCCTGACAATAATAAAAAATCGGCATAATATAAAACTATACATCATCATCGTATCATGCAAGTACACAAAGCCTTTTAAATAATTGCCCACTGAGTGACTCATTTATTCGCTGTCAATTTAAAGTATTTATAGGCGGATGGGCATTAATTTGGCATTGCCGGGAAACACTATCCGAGTTTCGGCATACATTTTAAAAAATATCCCGCGCAAAGCCCTTTATTGAATATGTACTTAAATATTATTGACGAGTATTATCCTCTTTTCGTAAGTACAGGTGTGAAATCAAAAGTACTTTTTTTATATAGTCTTAGTCTAGAATATATTTTTACTAAAGCAACCATTTATCAAATACTAAACAATGTTATCACTCGTCCAATCGATGTACTTCTTGAACCATAAGGATCGAACCTAGTTTCTACTTATAACAATGTATTATTATTATTATAAAATGTAGATCAATATTCGTAATATAACGTTAAATTAATAATGTTTTATATTTGAATAATCAATTTGAGTGAATCTTGAACGAATTTATTGTTTCTGGAGGAAGACATGCAGGTTTATTCCATATCAATGTCAACCAACAAGTCTCAAAATAAGCTTAAAACAATTTAAGTAGTTAGAGACCAAAATATGCGACATATCTTTGTAAAGTTACACTATATCATCAAAATGCTCTCTGACGCGTGTTCAAAAACGTACCTAATTAAAATACTATAAAAAATAAATAAAAAAGCGACTCGCCGTCTGGCTGATTGATGTATTATGGCCTGTCGCGCGTCAAATCCGGATGAAAACTTTAAAACGGTCGGACATTTTAACCGGCCGAGCGTAATTGCAGTAACAAGGGTGCTCTAACGTTATTTAGTCCGGTAGCATTAACGTCCCGCTCCTGTCACGTTCTGAACACACTTCGCTTTTAATTATATTTATTTAGCGATACATCCGGTTGTCACTTTCGTAGTCCGCGGAGTAATATGATGAGGCGCTAACGACATTTCATTGTCACGTTGCGCTATCGTTTCTTTTTAGGAAGATGTGAAATATGATTCAATTGGTAGAGTGCTTGCAGGGAAATTTGTTTCGAAAGAATAGACCATTTAACGGGCTGGAAATGAAATCGCTTTTGTTATAAGATCTGGTGTTTATTAATGTATTATTGTTGCTAGAAATACTGTAGCTGTTTTCAACCTGCCTTTTTTAGCGACAGCATCTTCTTCTTTCATACTCTACCGTGCATAAAGAAAAATGTTGTGATAATTAATGCATTTATCTTACACAGTACAATTATTTGTTGAAAGCAATCATGTAATCGTTTCTTTATGTTTTTTTCACACATCTGGAAAAGAAGCTAAAACATCGATGGTGGATTGCATTTTGTAATAAATATAATATTTTATCAGTAAAGATGCGTTTTCTTCTGTATATATAAAATTGTTGCGTTTCTGACTGACTGACTGACATACAAGGCACACCAAAAACGATTGGACGCAAATATCTGAAATTTGGCGTGTATTTTCCTTGGGAACCCTTAGGATGAATTAAGAAGAAATTTCTCGCAATTCCCACGTACTCGGGCAGAAACGGTTTCTATAATAATAATTATGTATTTCTAATATGTGAAGTTTACTAAAATCAAAACCTTTTAAAATAGGTTTTATTTTTGGTATCTTACAAATTAAAGAAAACAAGAAAGATATCTTTATTGTCACAGATCACATTACGTGGTCAAGTGGACCCACACAATATTACTATAGAGGATCAGACAAACCAGTATTTTTATTTACATTGTTTTAATCGCTATTGCTAATAGCTACTATAAAGAAACCGTTCTCTTTTTTAAAGTCATTTTGAGGGTTGTAATGTTTTTGTCGAGTAGTGATCGATGTAAACAGTTTGCGAAGGTATAGATAGTAAGCATCTAAATACATACATTCCTTTGAAGGTGCTGTCAACGTTCAAACAATTCGTTCTGACTTCGGTTTAAGATTCAGATAATGTTAAGGCTTATTAATATTATAATAATTGTTCTAATTAATTCACATCACCAAGTCATCTACTGTTCCACATTCAACCGAAGGTATAACGTTCATCTAATTATATTTACTTACTACTCTATGTGCAGTCTCCACATTGTTGTTGGTATTGCGACATGTCGCACTGTCAATCAGATAAGATCGATTAGCTAGTTACGTGCAATCTGATGTTAAGCTTCGGCTTAGCGTACGGCTATAATCTGTCCACTGACAACACTAGCACGCGCTTTCTATGCAGATACATTCGAAATTTAATTCAATTAGAATTTATAATGATGACATCTGTTTGAATTTTAGCCCAACTACAACATAAATATAAATTGTGTGCATCTTTGTATAGACTACTAAAATATATTTCTTAATATAAAATAGGATGTAGTCTGGATAAAGACGTTTTACTATAATATCTGGTCAGAAGAGAACTTGGAGCCCGAGGTACATAAATACATAGACTCACGCCTGTTTCCCGAAGGGGTAGGCTGAGGCTACGGAACGCCATTTGCAACGAGCCTGACATATGTCTCTTGCTTCATTCACTCCCATCAAGTTTCTTATGCATGCTCTTCTGTTTAGGGTACTTCTGACCTGTCCTTTTTTTAGGATGTCTCCAATCTCAGTCAAGTCAAGTCAAGTCAGAGAACGTCCGTATAGCTCTTTCCCTTTGTCCTGTCCCATTCCCAGCCCGAGGTGACGGGCGAAAAGCGAAAGTCTTAGTAAGTACAATCCAGGCAACGTGATGATGATGACTGATGAAGACATGCATTTATCTAGTATCTGTGGGTTAAAATTAATGCTACTTTTAATAGTAAAGTACATATTACAATGTTTCTTGGATGATGCAATAATTGACAGTGAAACGTTTGCATACGGCGTACCGACTAAAATTGTATGATTCATGGAGAGTTTTCCGTGGCTGGACGATATTTGCGTCACGCGGTTTGTGATTGTCCGTGATGTCCGTCCATTGTTACATAGTGATAAGTTACGAATTAAGAATAGTGCGTGACTGTCATATAGTAATGAAAAGAATTAGTCAATATAACCATTTTAGGTTGTTACAGACAGACAGTCACCAAGAGGCAAAGGTCATCTAATAAGAATTGTAACCAAAACATTGACTCACTAATTGAAATCGATGCAGACACTCACAGTCTTTGTTTATATATTTTTGTCCATCAAGTGGTATGCCAGGCACGTTGCGTTTTGACTGACGGGTGAAACCATCCTGTACGCTATCTTCTTTTCCTTTTCTATAGGCTTAGGAAAGAAAGAATTAGACGAGCCATAGGGATGGATGGAGTGGCCGTGAGTAAGATTCACGTTCTTCCTTTCGCTAAAGTTGGGAGAGTCAAAATCCATAAAGTGTTGTCTCGTGTGGGAATCGAACACTTGGCGCAGTGTCAAGCGGCAAGGCGGCCGCTTAAACCACTACGACAACCGTGCAGTCAAACTTGATTTTCTGATGAAAATATATGAGCAAAGTTAAGCACCGCTTGCACAGGTCACAGCTTAGACGGGTGACCTCTCGTTATGGCATTCATCAAGGCGTACGGAGGGCACATAAAATCGTCGGTCTTAATTATTGTCTCAAGAATCGTTAGGCGATGTCGGGCGGTCTTGAACACTCCGACACAGGAGTTGGCTGCACATTGACACTAAAAAGAAAAAACGCACAACGGCGAGAAAATACGTAAGTATAAAAGCAGCTACGTACGTATTAATACAACAAAGTACTCATAATGATTCTCTATTAACCCTTCAGTGGCTATCTGCCAGAACTATTTATCATCATTCATTAGAACACTCCTGATGGATTAAGCACGCGTCGTCTCCTGTGGCCAGATTACCGAAGGGTTAACTTCAAGGGTCTAAGGCGAACTTTGGTCTTCGAATTATCTGTTCTTATAGTACGGGGGAAATGTGTCCGCAGCATTATTAATTTATATGTTCTTAAAGTTTGACATATTGGAGTTGTGAAGTTAGTTTGTAAATTTTGTTCGAGAGCTTATTTGTATTGTCTGTTTTGTATCGTATTAGTATTTGAACACACATAGTTCATATTAAAATATGAATGTTTTTAGAAATGTTAATTATCGCTCGCTTAATAATGTGCCCGGTAGATGCCAATAGGCGCGCACCCTATGACATTCGGACCGAAACATACACACAAACTGGCGAAGTGTGGGTGTGTAATACACCTCTGCCTACCCCTTTGGGGATAAAGGCGTGACATTGTGTAAATGAATTAGCTAAGTTTATAATCGGTTCCACTACTGGAAACAGGCCTCTTCTCATTATGAGACAGGCTATAGTCCACCACGCTCGCCAAGTGCGAGTCAGCAGACATCATAATATGTCTTTCGAGAAATCATAGACAACTTTGAGTTGTGGTGTGCACCGTGGACAAAGAGCTCAAATATTTACATAGAGGCGCATTTCTTATGAGCGCTCTGAAGACAAACTTTTTGCGACCCATATTGCCGCTTGGCAGCGTGGCTGCTGCACTGGGGCAGCTGTCTCTCTTTCCTACAGTGTATCTTAACTACGAGAGCAAGAGAGACGTAGAACGACGCCAGCGCCGCCAACGTCGCCAACCACCGACCAACTAAACTGGGGCCAGACCCCACTTGGAATCGGCACATGAAATCCTTCAGGATTGCGGTTCTATGTATAAATCTGTATTCATTGCCGTGGTTTGAACCGGAGACTCACCACCCAGTCTGTCAGTCTCTCCAATAGGCTACCAGTACCACTGCTTATTAAATAAAAACAAAATAACATTACATTTCTTACTTTTGTAAATTAAATGTTCGCAGACTTTCAAATTGTGACAATATTAATTTATGTCTGCCGGAGTGTTTTATTGGAAAACACTTAGTGCGAGTACAACAAGAAATTATTATGTAAATTTAGAAGTTTTAAGGACATTGTACTAAATTAAGTTTAGGAACAATTCGGTAAATGTTTTGCGATTTATTTTCTCTTATTTTATTCTTTTGTACCTCAAATTGAGTTGACTTACATCGACATAGTTAATATTTATTATTTGCGGGATAAATATGTATATGGATTTGATATAAATAATGTATACTATTTCGTAGTGAATATTAAAGTAGATGTAATGAGCGTTTTGAGTTGCTAGCTTCAACACAAGGAGTATTTACAAAACAATTTTAATATCTTTCAAAAAATGTTTTATATCTTCCTGTAAATGTCATATTTACTTGCCTGTATACAAATTTATATTCACCCAAATGTTTGTACGCGCATAGCTTTCAAACGACTGCACCAAGTCGGATAAATCTCTTCCTTTATGTTCTCGTTACAGTCAGGAGAAGATTTGTATGAAAAAGAAATCAAAAAGCAAAAAGCTCAAAATTACTAACGGTAACAGGTAGACGCTTAAAATTTTGACAGAATATGTAGTTGTATATTACCTTTCAAAATAAATAATTAAATTAAAAAATAGTAAATAATAAAGGTGACTCCCATACAACAAACGTAATTTTTAAGCAATTTGTTACGCGATCCTAATAAACAGGTAGAAACTTGAAAAATATTTAAGTATACATACAACAAACGTGATTTTCTTTTATAGATGATGGTACGGAACCCTACGTGTGCGAGTCCGACTCGCACTTGCCCAATTTTTATTTTAGTATGTCACCAATGTGGTCAGAGAACGTCCTCCTAGCTCTTTCCCTTTGTCATGTCCCATTCCCAGCCCGAGGTGACTGGCGAATCGCGAAAGCATTTCTTGTGAATTCGTATAGAGGTCAATAAAATATATTCATATAAATGCGGTGTGGATAGCGGGTTCCTGGGTCGGGCTAAAGTGTTGCTGAGATTTTCCGAATTCTCAGTAGCAGCACGGAGTCTGGCAATGTAAGCGGTAACGGCATTAGGCTAGCCCTCTAAACTTGAATTTATTAAATGGCAAAATCTGGCTGTAATATTCAATTGTAATATTTCAAGTACATACAGGTTAGACAAAATATTAGTTTGTCCACATAACTGTCTGTCTTCCACGACCAATATTATAAATGCATAATTATATAATAAAACCAGTACGTTTGCACTTTAACCAAAAAATAGAGTAAATGACAAATAAATCAGTAACCGCTGAACGTTCATCGATGTTTGTCTTTGAAATCTTTTATTTATTATAGACAAGCTGTCATCCAGCGCATATCTGGCGTAGAAGAAAATAATTTTGGAAATGGCTACTTGACTTATCCTGTTATTGTACATAGTCAAAACTCCTATTCAAAAAGTATTATCCTGTATTGACCGCTGCGACATCAAGTTAAGTTCTAACTGACTGTAGCATGTTTTAAAATATAAGATAAAATACATAGAGACGTTACTAATGACACTATTTTGATACTGATCTAAATGTACATATATAGTCCGTGCCACGAGAACATAGACTTTTTGTTAACAAAGAATTTCTACTAAGTGACTTAGCGATAGTCCTGTCAAAAACAAATAATGCCAAATCCAATGAGCGCAACGGTACATAGATACCTGTCATTGGAAACTAATATGTCAATGGATCGCGTTTTTATCGATATTATGCGCTGTCAACGGGATCGTTTAATGTTTTGAGGTACAGACGCCTAGAATGTCAACATTTGGAGTTAGTTCATTGAAATTTAGGTTAACATGCATTTATCAGAGGACATAATTACATTTATTAGTTGTCAAGAAGGGGTAAATGTAAAGTTAAATTCAAGTTTATAGGATCGCAACGCTACTCCCGCTGCCGGCATCTCGAAAAAGCGGGTGCAGAATAGCAGATGGCAAACTATTAGTCGCGCAGAAAATTATTTGTACCTAAAAAATAAATTGCGTTTTCAGACTACCGTAACTTTTAATGGATTTTGTTTAAGTTCATTTTGGCGATTTCATTCACAAACAACGTAAAATCTCCATGCCTAGAATTTTTTGTGCAATATACTAGCTAGTTATATGTAAGTAATATTATTCATTGTTGGTCAATATTTTAATATTTTAGGATAGGTAGGCTACTTTGAGCAAATGATTTATTGTCTATGATTAAAAAAAAACATGTCAATAACAGAAGAACATGTATGTACTCTATCATAAACACACATGGTATTCTATTTTTTCTTAATTTAATTTACAGAATAAAATATGTGTAAAACGACAAAAAATCGGCAAATTTATGAACATTCTACCATTCAAACACAAAATCAAATATTTTTAATTCAGTAAAATTACATACATACATAGACTCACGCCTGTTTCCCGGAGGGGTAGGCAGAGACTACGGAACGCCATTTGCAACGATCCTGACATATCTCTCTTGCTTCATTCACTCCCATCAGATTCCTCATGCATGCTCTTCTGTTCAGGGTACTTCTCACCTGTCCTGTTTTTAGGATGTCTCCAATCTGGTCAGAGAACGTCCGCCTAGGTCTTCCCCTTCGTCCTGTCCCTTCCACACTTGCCTTATATATCTGCTTGGTCAGTCTTTCGTCATCGATCCTCTCCACGTGTCCAAACCATCTTAGCATACCTTTCTCGATGCTTGTCACTATATCTTCTTTTACGCCACAACACTCTCTTATCACACAATTATTTATTCTGTCAGTCAGAGAAACACCACACATACTTCTCAGTGCTCTCATTTCTACAGCATTTATTCTACTTTCATTACTCTTCTGCCATACCCAACTATCACTACCATACATTAAAGTAGGTACTAACACCCCTCTATGCACAGCCAAACGTGCCTTTTTGGACACATTTTGGCTATTCATAAACGCCTTCAGAGCTCCATTCACTCTATTACCTGCATTAACTCCTCTTTCAATATCTTCTACATTCTTACCATCTCTTGTTAACAGCGTACCTAAATATACAAACTCATTCACTTGCTCCACTCGCTGTCCATCGATCATAATATTACAAGCCGTAACGCATTCCTCCTTTTCAAAAACTATAACTTTCGTTTTACTTACATTCACTTTCATTCCTTTCCTCGCTAACGCACCATGCATGATTGTTACCATCTCCTGCAACACCTCCGCTGAAGACGCAAGCATAACCTGATCATCAGCATAAAGGAGGCATTTGACAAGTAACTCATTCATCCTTAATCCACAATCACTATGTTTCAAATCTTGCAAACAACTGTCCATGAAGAGGTTGAACAGCCACGGCGACGCTACACATCCCTGTCTAACACCTGTGTTGATGGTAAACCAGTCAGTTTATGCCCCGTTTATCCTCACACAAGCTCTAGAGTCCTCATAAAGGGATTTCAGAGCTCGTATGAGGCTGCTGTTCACCCCATACATCGACAGTACCGACCACATTTCATTCCTCACCACTTTATCATAAGCCTTTTCCAAATCCACGAATGCGCTGTAGACCTTTTGACCTTTGGCCAAAAATTTCTCGGCTATGCATCGCAAGGAAAAGACTTGATCCGTACACCCCATACCCTTTCGGAATCCCGCTTGTACATCCCATATTTTCTTGTCGGTTACTTTCATAACTCTTTCAATCAGTACCTTTGCATACAATTATCCAACAATGCTGAGAAGGCTAATGCCTCTATAGTTTTTGCAGTAAAATTAAACAATATAAATTAAAAAACATGGTGGCATAATTAGGCATTAAAAAAAATATTGTTCAAAAAGAATAAAATCTAAAACACGACAGTTTGAAAAAAGGTTGTGAAGCCCTGAATGTTTGTTTACAAAAAGTCTATCTTCTCGTGGCACCAACTATACATAGATTAATAAAATATAATTTAATTTTAATAAATTTAAATATTCAATAAAAATGTACCTACAAGATAGATTAAAATCAAACTTTGAAATATTAATGACCAACATGTACCTATTTATCTTGTAGTTTGATTATTTTCCCAAGGGTGATTTGTGGAAAGACGGCAAACCGCGCATTTAGCTTCGCTAATGGCTCGGACAATGCCTTCTAACTATGATACGAAACGTATAAGAGCTTTGCTTACCCGAGGGACTTTTGATCTGGGGAAGAATAAACGGAGGATTACTGTCTATCCTTTGATGCAGAGTTATTAAGAAACGACTCCATATTGAAAAGTAAAGCGATATTAAATGAACCAATGTACTTTATTTCTGTTGGTTTTAAAATAAACATTGTTACTTTAATTTTTCTTTTTATTTTGTATTGTTTAAAGAGTTTTTGTTCAAAATTGGCACATCAACTCCATTGTGCCTGATTATAGTTATCGGACAAAATGCTTGACGAACGACAATTTTTTTTTCAATTTCAATTGTCACAAGCTTTGGTAGAAACTGTAAGTATACAGAATTTCAGATGATACGATTGGCAAATTTACGACATACGCTGATAAGTAGGTATGAAAATTTGATAAAATAGAAATCTAATTCCCAACTCTTACTTCATCCGAAAATTAATCTTGAGTTAATAGCAAAACTAAGAACATTGATTGCAACCACCTGCAAATGAATGCTACCTTAACCTAAAAAAACATCTCTCCTACCTTCGCTTTAATCACATCAAATCATACCTACGAACCGTTTAAACAAGAGCATAGGATACTCACACATGTATAAAATTCAATCGGAGCTACACGAACAAGTAACAAAATAGAGTAAACGTCAATTAAGTCGCGCAATATTCTCACCGCACCATCGCCATCGTCCATCTAAGTCGAGCAAATTGTTTACGACAACCCAGTTTTAAAGGGAAACTATTAAATTCAGTTACCGTTCCATCCCCAGAAGTTGGAAGTAAGTTGTCGGGACAAGTGGAGGCACTCACTACTGATGCCCCACTCAAGGCCTGAATACTACTTGTTATAACTTGTTATGTATTATAATTTATAGATAGTACACGTGGAAAAATATTTATATGTCTGTGGCCTTTAGTCAATCGTCCAATACTTCTAATAATGAGAAAAGGCCCCAATCGTGAGAAATCCTATATCAAGACACATGATGTCAGCTATTAGATATTGAAGCTTATTTTCTGCTTCTGCGCTAATGCCTTCAAGTCATAGACACGAATACACATCTAGACTCTAAACAGCATTACTTGCATACACAAAAGGTTGTTTTATTTAAGATACTCACAACATTCACCGGAGAGTAAATCGGCGAGGCGGCCGCATAAACCTCTACGCCAAATATTTGTTGAAAAAGAGTAAGATAATTTTTCGAATAATGTAAGCCCGCTTAACGCTCGAAAAATAAAAACATGATTACTTCACATTTATGTATATTTTATTTTGTTCGCGTAGATAAGCAAAATTTGTTAAAACTACTAATTGCATTTCCAGCGTTACAAGTTACAAATACATCACCACTAAATTATTCTGTGCCGCACAACATTTCCAAAGAGGGGTTCATACTTAAAACTTTAGAGGAACACTTTAAAGTTTTTGGATGGTAGCAATTTCATAAGCAAACCTCGAATTGTAAGTTTTATCTTGCGGCTCTAAAAGTACAACTGTGCATTTCCGAATAATATGATTTCTGAAAACAAATTTATGTGTATTATGTAAATCTGGTAACACTATATAGGAATGTAAACTTTCGTGGTCACTATAATTACTTTGTACTGTTCCTACGGGATATTTACCCGTACCGAAATAACGGTTACTCAAAACAAAGGTACGTGGTATAAGTATATCCCGTAGGAACAGTACTGGTAACACTACATTCCGTCATTATAATGGCTTCAGGCTGCCGACAGAAAACTGTGTATGTTCTACGCAAAACTTTTAAAAGAAGGGGTTCCTTCATGAAAAGATTAAAGAACGTTTATTTCTCGCAAGAGTAGGACATATCAATGCTATATATATAGCCATGAGAAGCATTTAACTATACCTAGTTGAGTGCTTCTCATGGCTAGCTACCCGTAGAACCTACTTTTACTAGAAACGGAGATTCAGCTACGCTCAGAAAGTTGGTGAACACGTTGTATAAAAACGAAATCGTAGCAAAATACATATATGAACCATATCCCAAAATGAGCTTATCTTGTTGTGATAATTTATCAATTTATTTATTAGTAAAATATACTAAACGTGCGCCGGATACCGTCTGGTATCCGGCGCACGTTTAGTATATTTTACTAATAAACTAAATAAACTAACTGCAGCAAAGGTCATACATCCCGCAAGATTATTATTATTAACAATTGATACCTGTACTTACGAAAAGAGGATAATACTCGTCAATAATATTTAAGTACATATTCATATCAGGGCTTTGCGCGGGATATTTTAAAAATGTATGCCGATACTCGGATAGTATTTCTCGGCAATGCCAAATTAATGCCCATCCGCCTATAAATACTTTAAACTGACAGCGAATAAATGAGTCACTCAGTGGGCAATTATTTAAAAGGCTTTGTGTACTTGCATGATACGATGATGATGTATAGTTTTATATTATGCCGATTTTTTATTATTGTCAGGAGTGATAGTAACTTTTTATTATGTCAGCCGAAAGACATCCACCGCTGGTCATAGGTCTACTCCAAGGCTTTTTACATGGACCGATCTAACTCGAGCCACCCGCGTCAATTAGCTTGCTGCGATCCCTGCAAAATAGTCTGTATATCTTGTATTGATATTGTGATCTTTTCCAATTCGGCAGCTGAGTTAGGCCTCATGCTCAACCAACTCAACCAAGCTAGCCTCGAAGCAGGAATCTCTATAAACATGGAAAAGACTAACATCATGACCAATGATACTGCGTGTAATGTTATGGTTGGGGATGTTAGGATTGACCATTTCCACTATACCTAGTTGAGTGCTTCTCATGGCTAGCTACCCGTAGAACCTACTTTTACTAGAAACGGAGATTCAGCTACGCTCAGAAAGTTAGTGAACACGTTGTATAAAAACGAAATCGTAGCAAAATACATCTATGAACCATATCCCAAAATGAGCTTATCTTGTTGTGATAAATTATCAATTTATTTATTAGTAAAATATACTAAACATGCGCCGGATACCGTCTGGTATCCGGCGCACGTTTAGTATATTTTACTAATAAACTAAATAAACTAACTGCAGCAAAGGTCATACATCCCGCAAGATTATTATATTAATAGCCTAATTTATGTCCCACTGCAGGGCAAAGGCCTACCCTTCCATCTTCCAATTTTGCGCGATCACACGCGAGTTCTTGCCAATCCTTACGAAAGACGTCTAATTTGTCCCGCCATCTCCTCCTAGGCCTTCCCCGTTGCAGTTTCCTGCTATTTGGCATCCACCTTGTGGTTGTGTCCGCCCATAGTGGTTCTGGCATACGGCTAACGTGGCTTGCTCAGTTTTATTTCAATTTGGCAGCTGAGTGGTCTACAATTTTTGTTTTGGAACGTAGTATTGAGTTTTTGATGCGGTCTGTAAGCTTGACTTGATTGCCCTCTGGCAAACCCGAGAGCAGACTTTCGCTTTTTGGTCAATGACCAAGTTTGCGATCCGTAGTAAGGGTGGGAAAAATGCACATGTCCATGACTTTTCTCTTCAAGGCTAATGGGAGAGATCTTTTCATATGCGTTTTCATCGACCAATAAGCTTTTCCAGATGTTATCTGTGCGTCGTGCGACCTCTTTATCTTGTCTTGCCTGAAAGGATACTTAACTGTTTGGCCGAGATATGCATACTCATGGAAATGGTCAATCCTAACATCCCCATCCATAACATTACACACTGTATCGTTGGTCATGATTTTGGTCTTTTCCATGTTCAGGGAAAGTCCTGCTTCGAGGCTAGCTTGGTTGAGCTGGTTGAGCAGGAGGCCTATCTAAACTACCGAATTGGAAAAGATCACAATATCAATACAAGATAGACAGACTATTTTGCAGGGATCGCGGCAAGCTAATTGATGCGGGTGGCTCAAGTTAGATCGGTCCATGTAGAGAGCCTTGGAGTAGACCTATGACCAGCGGTGGATGTCTGTCAGCTGATATAATAGAAAGTTACTATCACTGCTGGAAATAACACATCAGCATAATATAAAACTATACATCATCATCGTATCATGCAAGTACACAAAGCCTTTTAAATAATTGCCCACTGAGTGACTCATTTATTCGCTGTCAATTTAAAGTATTTATAGGCGGATGGGCATTAATTTGGCATTGCCGTGAAACACTATCCGAGGTTCGGCATACATTTTTAAAATATCCCGCGCAAAGCCCTGTATTGAATATGTACTTAAATATTATTGACGAGTATTATCCTCTTTTCGTAAGTACAGGTATGAAATAAATTGTATTTTTTTAATAGTCATTGTGTAGAATATATTTTACTAAAGCAACTCTTTATCAAATACTCACTCGTCCAATCGATGTACTTCTTGAACCACAAGGATCGAACCTAGTTTCTACTTATAACAATGTATTATTATTATTATAATAAAATGTAGATCAAAGAGTGCCTTTTAAATCGACAACTACTTACACTGTGTATATAGTTTTTTTTTTGTAATATAATGCATTTGTCTTACACAATACAATTATTCGTGGAAAATATTAATGTTATCGTTTCTTTATGTTTTTCACGAATCTAGAAAACAAGCTAAAACATCGATGGTGATTGCATTTTGTGATAAATATAATATTTTACCAGTACAGATGCTTTATCCTTTGGTTGAGTATTCCGTAGAGTTTCTCGTTATGCTGGGTATCAAAAATTCTTGTATCAGATATGGTATTATAAAGTTTCTTCATAAAGCCATTCTCAGAATCAGAGTAGTTTCTGGCAATGTATCCAAAAGATAACGGTAGCTTCAACTTTATTAAAGCTACATGGACACAGTACCTCTTGCTAAACGTTCGGCTATACACATATACTATTCTATCGTTTAATCCACTGCTGAAATAATAAAAATTCTTAAATTAGATAGGGTATCCACTGTTGTCGTTGAAGAATCAATGTTGCTTCTTAAAATATGATACTAAGAGGCGTCTGCGTTCTGTATTCTTCTGTATAATTATATAACATTCTTGCGTTAATGACTGACTGATAGGCAAGGTTCAGCAAAAATTATTGGGCGCAAATATCTGAAATTTGGCATGTATGTTCCTTGGGGATCGTAGAGATGAACTAAGTAGGAATTTTTCGTAATTCCCATGAACGAAAGAAACGGTTAAATTCAAAAATAATGTGCCATCTTTTAATTGCTACGCCAGGTAGCAGCGGACATACTGTAGTAAAGTATAAGATTAAAAGTTGTGTCTCCTCTATCCTCTAGTAAAGATTAGAAGAGTCGTCATTTTGGTTTTATGTACAAATTTATTCATGAATATCTATTATCTATCTGTTTTTGTCTAGTAGTGCTAGTGACCAATGTCAACAGTTTGCGTATAGATAGTAAGCATCTACAAACATTGCTTTGCATTGCTTTGAAGTTGCCGTAAACGTACAAATAACGTTCTTGCTTCGGTTTAAGATTCAGATAATGTTAAGGCTTATTAATATATTAATAATTGTTCTAATTAATTCACATCACCAAGTCATCGACCTTCCACATTCAGCCGAAGGTATAACGTTCATTTAATTATATTTATAAGACTATGTGCAGTCTCCGCATTGTTGTTGGTATTGCGACATGTCGCACTGTCAATCAGACAAGATCGATTAGCTAGTTACGTGCAAACTGATGTTAAGCTTCGGCTTAGCGCACCGTTATAATCTGTCCACTGACAACATTAGCACGCCCAGACACGCTCTGGCATCCGTTCCGTGCAGACGCACTCGCGCTCACGCTCGCCCGCTACCGCTGTCGTCCTACATACGTTAAACGTTTACACGTTTATTCGTATTCAATAACAATTGCTGTGGCAATTCACACGGTCCTTTTTAGGATAGTGTAATTGACATAACAGGCGTTATAAGTCGTGTTTCTACGAACATTCAAACAAAAGTCCTACTGTTTCTGTAAACATTATAACAAAAGTCTTGGCCCCTTCAGGGATAAAACCAGTGGTGTGCCTGGTCGCCCGGTTGATACCTAACGGTGTTAACGAAGCCGGGTGGGTGTAGACCCGACACACCTGCGGAGCCCCTTCAGGGCTACGTAAAAGTCGGCTGGGGTTGGATCATTCGGCCTTGGGGTGTCTCCTAGTCGAACCCAACCATCTCCTTCCCACCTACCTAATTCCTCATCCTATTCTTTGGTGTGCAGTTTGGGTGTGCCGGCCTACTCAGGCCCATACCACCCCGGCACCAAGGCAGTTAGGAACCCTTTTGCACATTAAGATTGGCGAAGGGAATACAAGCTTAGGGCTCACTAATTAAGTACACATCCCCCCCTGACCATCCCCGGGTCGGGAGGGACATTCACAACCACACCTCGGGCTATTCCCGCTCGAGACCAGATAGGGAAACAAGTTAGGTATACAACGCGTTCACAGCGCGCTGTTGTGTGTTTCGCGCCAAAACCGGCGACCGTTAGGAAGTTAGCGCGTTCGGCCCGCGCTAATAATAGTAGGTATTGTTATTACTTGTCTGTTCCGTTGTAAGTTAGGCATAGTTCTCGCGACGCGTGTCGCTTATAATAAGTCAGCCGACACTTTATTTATATTTAGGATTATAGTGCGCTTAGCGACTATATAGATATTGTAGTGTAGTTAATAAGTTAGTAAACTTACACTCCGGTCACGATGGCCGGAGTGTTAAGTTTGGAGATGATCCTCGCTGAGCCTAGGGCCGTATCCTTCCTCAAGGAGTTATTTGGGGATGTCATACAGGCGCCCGTAGGACCGCAGCCGCGTATCAGCGCGGCCCGCCCGCCTTCGCCGACTTCATCGGCTAGATCGCGCTCTCGCAGCCCGCTGCCGAGTATGCGCGCTACCGACTCCGAAGCCACCACCAGCCGCCCGTCTAGCGCTCAGAGCGAGATGGACGTGACGGTGTGTGGCTCGGACGAGGAAGAAGAGGAGTCTGGTAGCGAGTCGACAGACTCGTCAGACTTAACCTCGGTCCCAGAAGAGGACTTCACCCTCGTAGAGGGCAAAAAGCGTCGTCGAGCGGCCAAGTCAAAGCCGAGCAAGGCGGCTAAGCCGGCCAAGACGGCTAAGACTTTGGCGCCTACGCCATCAAGCTCGCGGCCAGGACACAGCCGTCCAGCCACACCAAGACCCAAGACCCCCCAGCCCCCATCAGGGGCCCCCCCGACAAAGCCCCCAATGCCTCCACCCCTGTTCATACAGGACAAGGCAAAGTGGCTGGCAGTGTCCACCTGGTGCAATGAGCACCAAGTCAACTACACCAGCGCCAGATCCACCCAACAGGGGATCAAGGTACAGGTGGCCACGTCCCAGGACCACCGCGCGCTGACCAGGGTGTTGAAGGAGAGGCAGATCTCCTTCCACACTTATACCCTCCCCGAAGAGCGGCTCCTCCGAGCCGTTATTAGGGGAGTACCGAAGGAGCTGACGACCGAAGAGGTCAAGGCTTCCTTGCTCCAGGAGCAACTGCCTGTGCACGAAGTGCACCGCATGACAAAGGCGAGGACGCGTGAGCCATACGACATGGTTCTCGTCGTGCTCGACAAATCAGAGGCGGGGAAAGCCATCTTTAGGCTGACCTCGATATGCCACCTGTCTGGCATTAAGGTCGAGCCTCCCCGCCGCAACAGCACTATAAGTCAGTGCCACCGATGCCAGCTGTATGGGCACTCGGCGCGTAACTGTTTCGCGCGGCCTAGGTGCGTCAAGTGCCTAGAGGACCACGCAACCGCCGACTGCAAGCGCCCCAGGGACAAGGCGCTTTGCGAGGACCCTCCCGCATGCGTATTGTGCGGGCAGCTGGGTCACCCCGCGAACTACCGCGGGTGTCCCAAGGCACCGCGTGCCACTCGACCCGCGGCGAAGGCGCCTCAAACGCCCGCACGCAAAGTCCTCCCGGGGCCCACGGCCCCAGCCCCCGCCCGGCCCTCTGGCCCGTCTCAGCCTTCAGCTCAGCCTTCAGCTTGGAACACGCCTTTAGCGTTCCCGTCGTTGCCATCTCGCCCGCATGCTCCCCTCGCGCAAACAGCTAGGCCCGCTACAATCCAAACCCCTACACCCGCGTTAAAGGTGGCCCAGCCCACCACTAACCCGCGCCCGGCGACGGTACCGGTACTCGTTGCCAGCCCCAACTCCCCCCAGGTTGAAGACGACTTCAGCCTGGTAGCTAGATTCGCAGCGCTCGCGAGCAACGCTGATATTAGCGCCATCGCGGCGGAGCTTAGGCGCGCTCAAGGCAACTTAAACGCCATGTTAGAAATACGTTTCAGGTACGCGTACGTATTTCAGTCATTCGAAAACTTTAGGGCTTAGTAATGGATAGGCACACTATAGGCAGAGTCAAACCACGATCACTCAAGGTAGGGTTTTTCAATGCTAATAGCATTGCATCGCAACGCGATGAAATAGGCACGTTCCTTAGGGACCATCAGACAGATATACTACTCGTGCAAGAGACTTTCTTAAAGCCAGCACACAGAAACCCTAACATTGCAAACTATTGTTTAGTGCGTAATGATAGGCTGAACTCGCCCGGTGGGGGCACTCTGATATACTTTAAGAAGTCTCTGCATTGTATACCTATGGATCCGCCAACCTTGGAGTACATTGAGGCCTCGGTCTGTCAACTCGCCATGACAGGGCACCCATCTATTACCCTGGTATCTGCTTACCTCCCACCATCGTCTAGCACTTCACACAACCCTAAGAGGCTCCTGAAAAAAGACCTTCAGGCCCTCCTGGGGCTAGGCGACTCGGTAATCGTGGCGGGCGATCTGAACGCCAAGAACGCCCGCTGGGGGTGTCAAGTGACTAACCCACGCGGCACGATACTCGAGTCACTCTCTGAGTCGCTTAACTATGACATTATAACGCCGCTCGAGGCGACACATTATCCTGATAACGTGACGCACAGACCTGACATACTAGACGTGGCCCTTTTAAAGAACATAAGTTTACGCTTGTGTTCGGTAGAAGTGTTACACGAGTTAGACTCCGACCATAGACCGGTCCTGTTAGACTTTGCACCGAGAATAGGGCCCATAGACACAGGGCACAGGCCGACTAAACTGGTCACTGACTGGGCACGACTCGGGAAAGAACTCGTGTCGTCCTCGCCAGTGCTCAGAGAGCAGATACCACTAGGCGCCAATCAAATGGGGGTCAATGACACACTACAAGCGGTCGATAGCTTCACGAGTCACGTGCAATCGTTAATTAACGATTGCTCACGGCAGGTACCCGAGACGGGCGACCGTCGATGGAGCCTGCCCGCTGATGTACGTGACTTGTTGCGGCGTAAGAACGCAGCGATTCGTGCCTACGACCGATACCCGACTGAGTCCAATCGTTTCACTATGCGCTCTCTACAGCGTGACGTCAAGTCGCGTATTAAAGAGATGCGTAACTCTCGATGGGAAACTACACTTAGCGAGCTAGAACCCACTCACCTCGCCTTCTGGCAGCTATCTCGTTCGCTCTCTAAAGATGTCACCAAGACCTGTTTACCACCTCTAAACAGGCCTAATGGTCCACCGGCTTTCGAGGACGGGGACAAGACAGAATGCCTGGCAGACAGCCTGGAGCAACAATGTACGCCGAGCACGTCACACATAGACACAGACCACCTAATAGAGGTAGATAACGAGGTGGAGCGTCGAGCCTCTCTCACGTCGCCGCCTCGTCCCCTGACAGACAGACATGACGTAATAGGAGACGACGATGACGAGCAACACATACCCCTAGCCACCCCCGATGAGGTTAGGATGATCATTAAGGGTTTACACCCCCGTAAAGCTCCCGGCTCGGACGGCATAACAAACAGGGTCATTAAAATGTTCCCCTTAGCTTTCATAGTCATTTTGACTACTATATATAACGCCGCAATTAACAACAATATATTTCCACATCAGTGGAAAGAAGCCGTGGTAATAGGAATCCACAAACCCGGCAAGCCTAGGTCCGAGCCTAGTAGTTATCGTCCTATCAGTCTGCTTAAAGGTTTAGGGAAAGTTTACGAGCGGCTTTTATATGTTAGGCTGAAAGCATACGCTGATGCATCGCTCTTGGTCCCTCACGAACAGTTTGGGTTCCGAACCCGCCACTCGTGCGTACAACAGGTTCACCGTATCGTTGAGTATATCAGCGTGCGGTTGCAGCGAAATTTATTCACCGGCGTTGTTTTCTTCGACGTAGCGAAAGCTTTCGACAAAGTGTGGCACAACGGCTTGATTTACAAGCTTTTCACTATGGGAGTGCCTCACAAGCTCGTGCTCATCATACGAGACTATCTGTCGGATAGAAGCTTTCGGTACCGCGTTGAAGGCACGCTCTCTTCGAGTCACGCCATCCGCGCCGGTGTCCCTCAGGGGTCAGTGCTCTCGCCTCTCTTGTATTCATTGTTTACCGCTGATATACCGATGCATCGGCTAGTGCAGACAGCACTTTTTGCAGACGACACAGCCATCTATTACGCAGGCGCAGACCCTGGCGCAGTCAGTAGGAAGCTCCAATCCGCAGCCAACGCCCTAGGCGCGTGGTTCCGGAGATGGCGGATAGAGGTCAATCCCGAGAAGAGTCAGGCGGTGCTTTTCCATCGGAGAGCCCCTCACCTGTACCCTCCGGGTGCGACCCCACAAATAAGGATGTTTGGGTCCCCTATTCAATGGACTAGGGAAGCCAAATATCTAGGTGTGATTCTTGATGATCAACTATCGTTCCGCTCACACATTACGAAGGCTCGCAATAGAGCCTCCTTTGTGCTTGGGCGCTTACATAGCTTAGTCAACCCTAAATCTAAACTATCGCTTAAGAACAAGATTAGGTTATACACATCGTGTATTAGGCCTATAATGACATACGCTAGTGTAGTTTTCGCACACACTAGGCCACACAGGATCCATAGGCTACAAACACTTCAGAATAAGTTCATGCGGCGAGCTACGGGCGCACCGTGGTACGTACGTAACGAGGAGTTACATGTAGACTTACAACTGCCGACCATCAGGCAATTCATGAAACAGTGCTCCCGTAGCTACTTTGACTCTGCTTCGACACACCCCAACCCACTATTGGTTGCGGCGTTAAACTATACACCATCTAGGATTTCTAAGATTAGGAGACCTAGGCACGTATTAGACGAACCTGACGATAACACTACACTTGCTCAAATCAGAGCACACACGGCTCGCGCAGCCATACAACTTCGACCGCGGTTCCGTACTCGCCGACGAGGACGGAATACGCGACGCGTTAACGTTAATACCGCGGGACACCTTAGTCCCGCATTGCCGGCAGCGCCCCAAGCCGAGGTCCGTGGGAGTCCACCCTTGGGGAGTCAAAACGCTGTCTAGTATACTTTAACGGGTTGGGAGCCTTCTGCGCTCACCCATAGTCCGCGTAAAGTTGTCAAGGCCATCAGCGGCCAACAACTAGTCCACACACACAAAAAAAAAAAAACATTAGCACGCGCTTTCTATGCAGATACATTCGAAATTTAATTCAATTAGAATTTATAATGATGACATCTGTTTGAATTTTAGTCCAACTACAACATAAATATAAATTGTGTGCATCTTTGAATTGACTACTAAATTATATTTCTTAATATAAAATAGGATGTAGTCTGGATAAAGACGTTTTACTATAATATCTGGTCAAAAGAGAACTTGGAGCCCGAGGTACATAAATACATAGACTCACGCCTGTTTCCCGAAGGGGTAGGCAGAGGCTACGGAACGCCATTTGCAACGAGCCTGACATATGTCTATTGATTCATTCACTCCCATCAAGTTTCTTATGCATGCTCTTCTGTTTAGGCAATGAATACAAATTTTACACTAATAGAAGCGTATTTCTTAAGGATGTCGTGTGCCGATTAAAGTTGGCGTATTGATGGTTGTCAGTGTAGTACGTAGTTGGCGGCGCTGGCGTCGTTCTCCGTCTTTCTTGCTCTCGTAGTAAAGTGACACTGGAGAAACTTTCGTCTCTCTTGCACTCGTAGAGTCAGCTGTCACAGCGCGACTGCCACGCCGCCAAGCGGCAATATGGGTCACACTGGTCACAGAAAGTTTGTCTTAAAAGCGCCAATAAGAAAAACATCTCTATAAATAAATATCTATGCTCTATGGTTTTGGGTACTTCTGACCTGTCCTTTTGACTGAATGACTGATGAAGACATGCATTTATCTAGTAGGGTTAAAATTAATGCTACTTTTAATAGTAAAGTACATATTACAATGTTTCTTGGATGATGCAATAATTGACAGTGAAACGTTTGCATACGGCGTACTGACTAAAATTGTATGATTCATGGAGAGTTTTCCGTGGCTGGGCGATATTTGCGTCACGCGGTTTGTGATTGTCCGTCCATTGTTACATAGTGATAAGTTACGAATTAAGTATAGTGCGTGACTATCATATAATACTGAAAAGAACTAGTTAATATAACCATTTTAGGTTGTTACAGTCACCAAGAGGCAAAGGTCATCTAATAAGAATTGTAACCAAAACATTGACTCACTAATTGAAATCGATGCAGACACTCACAGTCTTTCTTTATATATTTTTGTCCGTCAAGTGGTATGCCTACGTTGTGTTTTGACTGACGGGTGAAACCATCCTGTACGCTATATTCTTTTCCTTTTCTATAGGCTTAGGAAAGAAAGAATTAGACGAGCCATAGGGATGGATGGAGTGGCCGTGAGTAAGATTCACGTTCTTCCTTTCGCTAAAGTTGGGAGAGTCAAAATCCATAAAGTGTTGTCTCGTGTGGGAATCGAACACTTGGCGCAGTGTAAAGCGGCAAGGCGGCCGCTTAAACCAATACGACAACCGACACAACCGTGCAGTCAAACTTGATTTTCTGTTGAAAACATATCAGCAAAGTTAAGCACCGCTTGCACAAGTCACAGCTTAGACGGGTGACCTCTCGTTATGGCATTCATCAAGGCGTACGGAGGGCCCATAAAGTCGTCGGTCTTAATTATTGTCTCAAGAATCGTTAGGCGATGTCGGGCGGTCTGGAAAACTCCGACACAGGAGTTGGCAACACATTGACACTTAAAAAAAAAAGTCGCACAACGGCGATAAAATACGTAAGAATAAAAGCAGCTACGTACGTATTAATACAACAAAGAACTAATAACCATAATGATTCTCTATTAACCCTTCAGTGGCTATCTGCCAGAACTATTTATCATCATTCATTAGAACACTCCTGATGGATTAAGCACGCGTCGTCTCCTGTGGCCAGATTACCGAAGGGTTAACTTCAAGGGTCTAAGGCTTAAACTTTGGTGTTCGAATTATCTGTTCTTATAGTACGGGGGAAATGTGTCCACAGCATTATTAATTTATATGTTCTTAAAGTTTGACATATTGGAGTTGTGAAGTTAGTTTGTACAATTTGTTCGAGAGCTTACTTGTATTGTCTGTTTTGTATCGTATTAGTATTTGAACACACATAGTTCATATTAAAATATGAATGTTTTTAGAAATGTTAATTATCGCTCGCTTAATAATGTGACCGGTAGATGCCAATAGGCGCGCACCCTATGACATTGGGACCGAAACATACACACAAACTGGCGAAGCGTGGGTGTGTTATACACCTCTGCCTACCCCTTTGGGGATAAAGGCGTGACATTGTGTAAATGAATTAGCTAAGTTTATAATCGGTGCCACTACTGGACAAAGGCCTCTTCTTATTATGAGACACGCCATAGTCCACCACGCTGGCCAAGTGCGAGTTAGCAGACATCACATGTTTTTCAAAAAATCATAGACAACTTTGAGTTGTGGGGTGCACTGTGCACCGTGGATAAAGAGCTCAGATATTTACATAGAGGCGCATTTCTTATGAGCGCTCTGAAGACAAACTTTCTGCGACCCAAATTGCCGCTTGGCGGCGTGGCAGCCGCACTGGGGCAGCTGTCTCTCTTTCCTACAGTGTATCTTAACTACGAGAGCAAGAGAGACGGAGAACGACGCCAGCGCCGCCAACGTCGCCAACCACGAACTAAACTGGGGCCAGACCCCACTTGGAATCGTCACATGAAATCCTTCAGGATTGCGGTTCTATGTATAAATCTGTATTCATTGCCGTGGTTTTGAACCTCACCACGGAGACTGTCAGTCTCTCCAATAGGCTACCACTGCTTATTAAATAAAAACAAAATAATATTACATTTCTTACTTTTGTAAATTAAATGTTCGCAGACTTTCAAATTGTGACAATACTAATTTATTTTTGAAGGAGTGTTTTATTGGAAAACACTTAGTGCGAGTACAACAAGAAATTATTCTGTAAATTTAGAAGTTTTAAAGACATTGTAATAAATTAAGTTTAGGAACGATTCGTTAAATGTTTTGCGATTTATTTTCTCTTATTTTATTCTTTTGTACCTCATATTGAGTTGACTTACTTCGACATCGTTAATATATATTATTTGCAGGATAAATATGTATAGGGATTTGGCATAATGTATACTATTTCGTATTGAATATTAAAGTAGATGTAATTAGCGTTTTCAGTTGCTAGCTTCAACGCAAAGGGATTTACAAAACACAACTTTAATATCTTTCAAAAAATGTTTTATATCTTCCTGTTAATGTCATATTTACTTGCCTGTATACAAATCTATATTCACCGAAATGTTTGTACGCGCGTAACTTTCAAACGACTGCACCAAGTCGGATAAATCTCTTCCTTTATGTTCTCGTTACTGTCAGGAGAATATTTGTATGAAAAAGAAATCAAAAATAATCGCAAACGTTAAAAAAATGGCTTAACAAAGTTCGTCGGCTAGGTACAAAGCATTTCTTGTGAATTCGTATAGAGGTCAATAAAATATATTCATATAAATGCGGTGTGGATATTGGGTTCCTGGGTCGGGCTAAAGTGTTACTGAGATTTTCCGAATTCTCAGTAGCAGCACGGAGTCTGGCAATGTAAGCGGTAACGGCATTAGGCTAGCCCTCTAAACTTTAATTTATTAAATGGCAAAATCTGGCTGTAATATTCAATTGTAATATTTCAAGTACATACAGGTTAGACAAAATATTAGTTTGTCCACATAACTGTCTGTCTTCCACGACCAATATTATAAATGCATAATTATATAATAAAACCAGTACGTTTGCACTTTAACCAAAAAATAGAGTAAATGACAAATAAATCAGTAACCGCTGAACGTTCATCGATGTTTGTCTTTGAAATCTTTTATTTATTATAGACAAGCTGTCATCCAGCGCATATCTGGCGTAGAAGAAAATAATTTTGGAAATGGCTACTTGAGTTATCCTGTTATTTGTACATAGTCAAAACTCCTATTCAAAAAGTATTATCCTGTATTGACCGCTGCGACATCAAGTTAAGTTCTAACTGACTGTAGCATGTTTTAAAATATAAGATAAAATACATAGAGACGTTACTAATGACACTATTTTGATACTGATCTAAATGTACTATAGTCCGTGCCACGAGAACATAGACTTTTTGTTAACAAAGAATTTCTACTAAGTGACTTAGCGATAGTCCTGTCAAAAACAAATAATGCCAAATCCAATGAGCGCAACGGTACATAGATACCTGTCATTGGAAACTAATATGTCAATGGATCGCGTTTTTATCGATATTATGCGCTGTCAACGGGATCGTTTAATGTTTTGAGGTACAGACGCCTAGAATGTCAACATTTGGAGTTAGTTCATTGAAATTTAGGTTAACATGCATTTATCAGAGGACATAATTACATTTATTAGTTGTCAAGAAGGGGTAAATGTAAAGTTAAATTCAAGTTTATAGGATCGCAACGCTACTCCCGCTGCCGGCATCTCGAAAAAGCGGGTGCAGAATAGCAGATGGCAAACTATTAGTCGCGCAGTAAATTATTTGTACCTAAAAAATAAATTGCGTTTTCAGACTACCGTAACTTTTAATGGATTTTGTTTAAGTTCATTTTGGCGATTTCATTCACAAACAACGTAAAATCTCCATGCCTAGAATTTTTTGTGCAATATACTAGCTAGTTATATGTAAGTAATATTATTCATTGTTGGTCAATATTTTAATATTTTAGGATAGGTAGGCTACTTTGAGCAAATGATTTATTGTCTATGATTAAAAAAAAATCATGTCAATAACAGAAGAACATGTATGTACTCTATCATAAACACACATGGTATTCTATTTTTTCTTAATTTAATTTACAGAATAAAATATGTGTAAAACGACAAAAAATCGGCAAATTTATGAACATTCTACCATTCAAACACAAAATCAAATATTTTTAATTCAGTAAAATTACATACATACATAGACTCACGCCTGTTTCCCGGAGGGGTAGGCAGAGACTACGGAACGCCATTTGCAACGATCCTGACATATCTCTCTTGCTTCATTCACTCCCATCAGATTCCTCATGCATGCTCTTCTGTTCAGGGTACTTCTCACCTGTCCTGTTTTTAGGCCTGTCTCCAATCTGGTCAGAGAACGTCCGCCTAGGTCTTCCCCTTCGTCCTGTCCCTTCCACACTTGCCTTATATATCTGCTTGGTCAGTCTTTCGTCATCGATCCTCTCCACGTGTCCAAACCATCTTAGCATACCTTTCTCGATGCTTGTCACTATATCTTCTTTTACGCCACAACACTCTCTTATCACACAATTATTTATTCTGTCAGTCAGAGAAACACCACACATACTTCTCAGTGCTCTCATTTCTACAGCATTTATTCTACTTTCATTACTCTTCTGCCATACCCAACTATCACTACCATACATTAAAGTAGGTACTAACACCCCTCTATGCACAGCCAAACGTGCCTTTTTGGACACATTTTGGCTATTCATAAACGCCTTCTGAGCTCCATTCACTCTATTACCTGCATTAACTCCTCTTTCAATATCTTCTACATTCTTACCATCTCTTGTTAACAGCGTACCTAAATATACAAACTCATTCACTTGCTCCACTCGCTGTCCATCGATCATAATATTACAAGCCGTAACGCATTCCTCCTTTTCAAAAACTATAACTTTCGTTTTACTTACATTCACTTTCATTCCTTTCCTCGCTAACGCACCATGCATGATTGTTACCATCTCCTGCAACACCTCCGCTGAAGACGCAAGCATAACCTGATCATCAGCATAAAGGAGGCATTTGACAAGTAACTCATTCATCCTTAATCCACAATCACTATGTTTCAAATCTTGCAAACAACTGTCCATGAAGAGGTTGAACAGCCACGGCGACGCTACACATCCCTGTCTAACACCTGTGTTGATGGTAAACCAGTCAGTTTATGCCCCGTTTATCCTCACACAAGCTCTAGAGTCCTCATAAAGGGATTTCAGAGCTCGTATGAGGCTGCTGTTCACCCCATACATCGACAGTACCGACCACATTTCATTCCTCACCACTTTATCATAAGCCTTTTCCAAATCCACGAATGCGCTGTAGACCTTTTGACCTTTGGCCAAAAATTTCTCGGCTATGCATCGCAAGGAAAAGACTTGATCCGTACACCCCATACCCTTTCGGAATCCCGCTTGTACATCCCATATTTTCTTGTCGGTTACTTTCATAACTCTTTCAATCAGTACCTTTGCATACAATTATCCAACAATGCTGAGAAGGCTAATGCCTCTATAGTTTTTGCAGTAAAATTAAACAATATAAATTAAAAAACATGGTGGCATAATTAGGCATTAAAAAAAATATTGTTCAAAAAGAATAAAATCTAAAACACGACAGTTTGAAAAAAGGTTGTGAAGCCCTGAATGTTTGTTTACAAAAAGTCTATCTTCTCGTGGCACCAACTATACATAGATTAATAAAATATAATTTAATTTTAATAAATTTAAATATTCAATAAAAATGTACCTACAAGATAGATTAAAATCAAACTTTGAAATATTAATGACCAACATGTACCTATTTATCTTGTAGTTTGATTATTTTCCCAAGGGTGATTTGTGGAAAGACGGCAAACCGCGCATTTAGCTTCGCTAATGGCTCGGACAATGCCTTCTAACTATGATACGAAACGTATAAGAGCTTTGCTTACCCGAGGGACTTTTGATCTGGGGAAGAATAAACGGAGGATTACTGTCTATCCTTTGATGCAGAGTTATTAAGAAACGACTCCATATTGAAAAGTAAAGCGATATTAAATGAACCAATGTACTTTATTTCTGTTGGTTTTAAAATAAACATTGTTACTTTAATTTTTCTTTTTATTTTGTATTGTTTAAAGAGTTTTTGTTCAAAATTGGCACATCAACTCCATTGTGCCTGATTATAGTTATCGGACAAAATGCTTGACGAACGACAATTTTTTTTTCAATTTCAATTGTCACAAGCTTTGGTAGAAACTGTAAGTATACAGAATTTCAGATGATACGATTGGCAAATTTACGACATACGCTGATAAGTAGGTATGAAAATTTGATAAAATAGAAATCTAATTCCCAACTCTTACTTCATCCGAAAATTAATCTTGAGTTAATAGCAAAACTAAGAACATTGATTGCAACCACCTGCAAATGAATGCTACCTTAACCTAAAAAAACATCTCTCCTACCTTCGCTTTAATCACATCAAATCATACCTACGAACCGTTTAAACAAGAGCATAGGATACTCACACATGTATAAAATTCAATCGGAGCTACACGAACAAGTAACAAAATAGAGTAAACGTCAATTAAGTCGCGCAATATTCTCACCGCACCATCGCCATCGTCCATCTAAGTCGAGCAAATTGTTTACGACAACCCAGTTTTAAAGGGAAACTATTAAATTCAGTTACCGTTCCATCCCCAGAAGTTGGAAGTAAGTTGTCGGGACAAGTGGAGGCACTCACTACTGATGCCCCACTCAAGGCCTGAATACTACTTGTTATAACTTGTTATGTATTATAATTTTTAGATAGTACACGTGGAAAAATATTTATATGTCTATGGCCTTTAATCAATCGTCTAATACTTCTAATAGTGAGAAAAGGACCCAATCTTGAGAAATCCTATATCAAGGCACATGATGTCAGCTATTAGATATTGAAGCTTATTTTCTGCTTCTGCGCTAATATCTTCAAGTCATAGACACGAATACACACCTACACTCAAAACAGCAATATTTGCACACACAAAAGGTTGTTGTATTTAGGATCGAACTCACAACATTCACCGGAGAGTAAATCGGTGAAGCGGCCGCATAAACCTCTACGCCAAATATTTGTTAAAAAAAAGAGCAAGATCATTTTTCGAATAGTGTAAGCCCGCTAAACGCTGATAACATGATTACTTCACATTCGTATGTATATTTTATTTTGTTCGTGTAGATAAGCAAAGTTTGATAAAACTACTATGTAATTGCATTCCCAGCGTTACAAGTTACAAATACATCACCACTAAATTAATCTGTGCCGCACAAAATTTCCAAAGAGGCGTTCATACTTAAAACTTTGGAGGAACATTTTAAAGTTTATGGGTGGTAGCAATTTCATAAGCAAACCTCGAATTGTAATGTTTATCTTGCAGCTCTAAAAGTACAACTGTGCATTTCCGAATATGGTTTCTGAAAACAAATATTTAGTGTTTTATGTAAATCTGGTAAAACTTATTACATTCCGTCATTAGAATGGCTTCAGGCTGCCGACAGAAAACTGTGTATCTTCTGCACAAAACTATTAAGGAGAGGTTCCTTCATGAAAAGATTAAAGAACGTTAATTTCTCGCAAGAATAACACACAATGTACCTAGTTGAGTGCTTCTCATGGCTAGCCACCCGTTGAACCTACTTTTACCAAAAACGGAGATTCAACTACGCTCAGAAATTTGGTGAACACGTTGTATAAAAACGAAATCGGAGCAAAATACAACTATAAACCATATCCCAAAATGAGCTTATCTCGTTGTGATAATTTATGTATTTATTCATTAGTGAAATATACTAAAGATGCGCCGGATACCAGACACTGCAGCAAAGGTCAGACATTCCGCAAGATTATTATTATTAATAGCCTAATTTATGTCCCACTGCTGGGCAAATGCTTTCCCTTCCATCTTCCACTTTTCGCGATCACACGCGAGTTCTTGCCAATCCTTACGAAACACGTCTAATTCGTCCTGCCATCTCCTCCTAGCCGGCCTTCCGCCTTGCAGTTGCCTGCTATTTGGCATCCACCTAGTGGTTGTGTCCACCCATAGCGGTTCTGGCATACGGCTAACGTGGCTTGCCCAGTTCCATTTCAATTTGGCAGCTGAGTGGCCTACGTCGACAATTTGTGTTTTGGAACGTAGTATTGAGTTTTCGATGCGGTCTGTAAGCTTGACTCCCAAAATACTTTGTTCCATTGCCCTCTGGCAAACCCCGAGAGCAGACTTTCGCCTTTTGGTCAATGACCAAGTTTGCGATCCGTAGGTAAGGGTGGGAAAAATGCACATGTCCATGAGTTATCTCTTCAAGGCTAAGGGAAGAGATCCTTTCATATGCGTTTTCATCGACCAATAGCTCTTCCAGGCGTTCTCTGTGCGTCGTGCGACTTCTTTATCTTGTCTTGCCTGAAAGGGGACTATTTGGCATTATACTATTATTATACATACTCATGGACATGGTCAATCCTAACATCCCCAACACACTGTATCGTTGGTCATGATTTTGGTCTTTTCCATGTTCATGGAGAGTCCTGCTTCGAGGCTTGCTTGGTTGAGTTGGTTGAGCATGAGGCCTAACTCAGCTCCGAATTGGAAAAGATCACAACATCAATACAAGCTATATTTTGCAGGGATTGCGGCAAGCTAATTAATGCGGGTGGCTCAAGTTAGATCGGAGGGTCTAGTACGAGTTTGCACTCGATCGCCACGTTGGACGATAGCCTAGTCGACGGGAACAATTGCCATACATTTTGTAAAAGCGCCCCTAACGGAGAGTAGCGATCGATAGAGACCGCTAGGGGGCGCATTTAGAAAATGTATGGAAATTGTTCCCGTCGACTAGGCTATCGTCCACCGTGCCGATCGAGTGCAAACTCGTACTAGACCCTCTGTCCATGTCGAGAGCCTTGAAGTAGACCTATGACCAGTGCAGCGGTGGATGTCTGTCGGCTGACATAATAAAAAGTTACTATCACTCCTAAAAATAATAAAAAATCGGCATAATATAAAAACTATACATCATCATTGTATTATGCAAGTACACAAAGCCTTTTAAATAATTGCCCACTGAGTGACTCATTTATTCGCTGTCAATTTAAAGTATTTATCGGCGGATGGGTATTAATTTGTCATTGCCGTGAAACACTATCCGAGTTTCGGCATACATTTTTAAAATATCCCGCGCAAAGCCCTGTATTGAATATGTACTTAAATATTATTGACGAGTATTATCCTCTTTTCGTAAGTACAGGTGTGAAATCAAAAGTACTTTTTTTATATAGTCTTAGTCTAGAACATATTTTTACTAAAGCAACCATTTATCAAATACTAAACAATGTTATCACTCGTCCAATCGATGTACTTCTTGAACCATAAGGATCGAACCTAGTTTCTACTTATAACAATGTATTATTATTATAATAAAATGTAGATCAATATTCGTAATATAACGTTAAATTAATAATGTTTTATATTTGAATAATCAATTTGAGTGAATCTTGAACGATTTAATAGTTTTTGGAGGAATACATGCAAGTTTATTACATAGGTATCAATGTCAACCAACAATTCTCAAAATAAGTTTAAAAGCATTTAAAATGTGAATAGTTAAAAACCAAAATATGTGACATATCTTTGTAAATTTATACTCTATCATCAAAATGCTGTCTGACGCGTGTTCAAAAACGTACCTAATTAAAATACTATAAAAAATAAATAAAAAAGCGACTCGCCGTCTGGCTGATTGATGTTTTATGGCCTGTCGCGCGTCAAATCCGGATGAAAACTTTAAAACGGTCGGACATTTTAACCGGCCGAGCGTAATTGCAGTAACAAGGGTGCTCTAACGTTATTTAGTCCGGTAGCATTAACGTCCCGCTGCTGTCACGTTCCGAACACACTTCGCTTTTAATTATATTTATTTAGCAATACAAGCGGTTGTCACTTTCGTAGTCCGCGGAGTAATGTGATGAGGCGCTAACGACATTTTATTGTCACGTTTCGCTATCGTTTGTTTTTAGGAAGATGTGAAATATGATTCAATTGGTAGAGTGCTTGCAGGGAAATTTGTTTCTAAAGTATAGACCATTTTATGGATTTCAAATGAAGTTGCTTTTGTAATAAAATCTAGTGTTTGTTACTGTATTATTGTTGCTAGAAATACTGTAGCTGTTTTCAACCTGCCTTTTTTAGCGACAGCATCTTCTTCTTTCATACTCTACCGTGCATAAAGAAAAATGTTGTGATAATTAATGCATTTGTCTTACACAGTACAATTATTTGATGAAAGCAGTCATGTAATCGTTTCTTTATGTTTTTTCACGAATCTGGAAAAGAAGCTAAAACATCGGTGGTGGATTGCATTTTGTAATAAATTAATATTTTACCAGTAAAGATGCGTTTTCCTTTGATCCCAGTATTCCATGAAACTAAGCATTTTTGTGGAGTTTGTCGTTATGCTAGGTAATAAAAAATCTTGAATGAGATATGGTATTATTAAGTTTGTTAATTAAGCCATTCTCAGAATCAGAGTAGTTTTTGGCAATATAAGTATCCAATAGATATTAATAACTTCGACTCACACAGTACCTCTTGCTGAACCTTCGGCTATACACAGATACTATTCCATCTTTTAATCCACTGGTGTATCTTTTAAAGAATCAATGTTGCTTCTTAAGCGTCTGTGTTCTGTCTTCTTCTGTATATATAAAATTCTTGCGTTTCTAACTGACTGACAGACATGGCACACCAAAAACGATTGGGCGTAAATATCTGAAATTTGGCGTGCATGTTCCTTGGGAACCCTAAGGATGAATTAAGAAGGAATTTCTCGTAATTCCCACGTACTCGGGCGGAAACGGTTAAACTACAAAATAATCTCCTGGTATAGCTGCGGATATTCTCTAGTAAAGTATAAGATTAAAAATTTTGTCTCTCCACCAAAATGACGACTCCTCTAATCTTTGCTAGAGGATAGCCTCTAGTAAGGCTTAGTAAAGTCGTCATTTTGGTGTTATTATATAGATGAATTCATGAATATCGCACGCAGCAATATTATATTGTTCATATGTCTAAAAAGGTCAACCGTGTGAAAGTAGATAGTTTTGTCAGAACACGCATAACATGTTGTTCTAGCATTGACTCTATAATTATTATTATGTATTTCTAATCTGTGAAGTTTCCTATAATCGAAATTTTTGAAAATTTGAGTTTATTTTTGGTATCTTACAAATTAAAGAAAGTGAGAAAGAAAAAATTACGTGGTCATGTGGACCCACACAATATTACTATAGAGGATCATACAAAATCACTTACAGATATATATATAATAAAAAAGAAACCGTTCTCTTATGTAAAGTCGTTTTGAGGGTTGTTAATGTTTTTGTCGAGTAGTGATCGATGTAAACAGTTTGCGTAGGTAGTACTAGATAGTAATCATCTACATACATTTCTTTGTAGGTGCCGTAAACCTTCAAACATATCGTTCTGGCTTCGGTTAAAGATTCAGATAATGTTTAGGCTTATTAATATATTAATAATTGTTCTAATTAATTCACATCACCAAGTCACCGACCTTCCACATTCAGCCGAAGGTATAACGTTCATCTAATTATATTTATAAGACTATGTACAGTCTCCGCATTGTTGTTGGTATTGCGACATGTCGCACTGTCAATCAGACAAGATCGATTGGCTAGTTACGTGCAAACTGATGTTAAGCTTCGGCTTAGCGCACCGCTATAATCTGTCCACTGACAACACTAGCACGCGCTTTCTATGCAGATACATCCGAAATTTAATTCAATTAGAATTTATCATGATGACATCTGTTTGTTTTTTAGTCCAACTACAACATAAATATAAATTGTGTGCAACTTTGAATAGACTACTAAATTATATTTCTTAATATAAAATAGGATGTAGTCTGGATAAAGACGTTTTACTATAATATCTGGTCAAAAGAGAACTTGGAGCCCGAGGTACATAAATACATAGACTCACTTCCCAGGTTAGGTTAGGTAGGCAGAGGCTACGGAACGCCATTTGCAACGAGCCTGACATAATTATGTATCTTGCTTCATTCACTTCCATCAAGTTTCTTATACATGCTCTTCTGTTTAGGGTACTTCTGACCTGTCATTTTTAGGGTTCCGTACCTAAAAGGTAAAAAACGGGACCCTATTACTAAGCCTCCGCTGTCTGTCTGTCTGTCTGTCACCAGGCTGTATCTCATAAACCGTGATAGCTAGAAAGCTGAAATTTGTCACAATTTGTGTATTTCGGTTGCCGCTATAACAACAAATACTAAAATTAAAAAAATTAAAAATATTGAGGGGGTCCCATACAATAAACGTGTTTTTTTCGTATTTTTTGCTCAAAATTACTGACGGTAACAGGTAGACGCTTAAAATTTTCACAGAATATGTAGTTGTATATTACCTTTTAAAATAAATACTTATTAAGAAAAAGTAAATAATGAGGGGGGGGGGCTCCCATACAACAAACGTAATTTTTAAGCAATTTGTTACTCGATCTTAATAAACAGGTAGAAACTTAAAAAATATTTAAGTATACATACAACAAACGTGATTTTCTTTTATAGATGATGGTACGGAACCCTACGTGCACGAGTCCGACTCGCACTTGCCCAATTTTTATTTTAGGATGTCACCAATCTGGTCAGAGAACGTCCGCCTAGCTCTTTCCCTTTGTCCCGCCCCACAGCTCGAGGTGACGGGCGAAAAGCGAAAGTCTTAGTAAGTACAATCCAGGCAACGTGATGATGATGACTGATAAAGACATGTATTTATCTAGTATCTGTAGGTTAAAATTAATGCTACTGTTAATAGTAGAGTACATATTACAATGTTTCTTGGATGATGTAATAAATGAAACGTTTGCATATGGCATACTGACTTAAATTGTATGATTCATGGAGAGTTTTCCGTGGCTGGACGATATTTGCGTCACGCGGTTTGTGATTGTCCGTCCATTGTTACATAGAGATAAGTTACGAATTAAGTATAGTGCGTGACTATCATATAATAATGAAAAGAATTAGTCAATATAACCATTTTAGGTTGTTACAGTCACCAAGAGGCAAAGGTCATCTAGTAAGAATTGTAACCAAAACATTGACTCACTCATTGAAATCTATGCAGAAACTCAGTCTTTGTATATATATTTTTGTCCGTCAAGTGGTATGCCTACGTTGCGTTTTGACTGACGGGTGAAACCATCCTGTACGCTATCTTCTTTTCCTTTTCTATAGGCTTAGGAAAGAAAGAATTAGACGAGCCATAGGGATGGATGGAGAGGCCGTGAGTAAGATTCACGTTCTTCCTTTCGCTAAAGTTGGGAGAGTCAAAATCAATACAGTGTTGTCTCGTGTGGGAATCCAACACTTGGCGCAGTGTAAAGCGGCAAGGCGGCCGCTTAAACCACTACGACAACCGTGCAGTCAAACTTTATTTTCTGTTGAAAACATATCAGCAAAGTTAAGCACCGCTTGCACAGGTCACAGCATAGACGGGTGACCTCTCGTTGTGGCATTCATCAAGGCGTACGGAGGGCACATAAAATCGTCGGTCTTAATTATTGTCTAAAGAATCGTTAGGCTATGTCGGGCGGTCTTGAAAACTCCGACACAGGAGTTGGCTGCACATTGACACTAAAAAGAAAAAAAACGCACAACGGCGAGAAAATACGATAAAGCAGATACTTACGTATTAATACAACAAAGAACTCTAAACGTAATACCATAATGATTCTATATTAACCCTTCAGTGGCTATCTGCCAGAACCATTTATCATCATACATTAGAACACTCCTGATGGATTAAGCACGCGTGTCGTCTCTTGTGGCCAGATTACCGAAGGGTTAACTTCAAGGGTCTAAGGCGAACTTTGGTGTTCGAATTATCTGTTCTTATAGTACGGGGGAAATGAGTCCACAGCATTATTAATTTATATGTTCTTAAAGTTTGACATATTGGAGTTGTGAAGTTAGTTTGTACAATTTGTTCGAGAGCTTATTTGTATTGTCTGTTTTGTATCGTATTAGTATTTGAACACACATAGTTCATATTAAAATATGAATGTTTTTAGAAATGTTAATTATCGCTCGCTTAATAATGTGACCGGTAGATGCCAATAGGCGCGCACCCTATGACATTGGGACCGAAACATACACACAAACTGGCGAAGCGTGGGTGTCTTATACACCTCTGCCTACCCCTTTGGGGAAAAAGGCGTGACATTGTGTAAATGAATTAGCTAAGTTTATAATCGGTGCCACTACTGGCCAAAGGCCCCTTCTTATTATGAGACCCGCCATAGTCCACCACGCTGGCCAAGTGCGAGTTAGCAGACATCACATGTTTTTCGAGAAATCATAGACAACTTTGAGTTGTGATGTGCACTGTGCACCGTGGACAAAGAGCTCAGATATTTACATAGAGGCGTATTTCTTATGAGCGCTCTGAAGACAAACTTTCTGCGACCCAAATTGCCGGCGTGGCAGCCGCACTGGGGCAGCTGTCTCTCTTTCCTACAGTGTACCTTAATTACGAGAGCGAGAAAGACGGAGAACGACGCCAGCGCCGCCAACGGCGCCAACCACGAACTAAACTGGGGCGAGACCCCACTTGGAATCGGCACATGAAATCCTTCAGGATTGCGGTTCTATGTATAAATCTGTATTCATTGCCGTGGTTTTGAACCGGAGACTCACCACGCAGTCTGTCAGTCTCTCCAATAGGCTACCACTGCTTATCAAATAAAAACAAAATAATATTACATTTCTTACTTTTGTAAATTAAATGTTCGCAGACTTTCAAATTGTGACAATATTAATTTATTTTTGAAGGAGTGTTTTATTGGAAAACACTTAGTGCGAGTACAACAAGAAATTATTCTGTAAATTTAGAAGTTTTAAAGACATTGTAATAAATTAAGTTTAGGAACGATTCGTTAAATATTTTGCAATTTATTTTCTCTTATTTTATTATTTTGTACTTCAAATTGAGTTTATGCCTTAATTCGACATAGTTAATATATATTATTTGCAGGATAAATATGTATTGGGATTTGGTATAATGTATACCTACTATTTCGTATTGAATATTAAAGTAGATGTAATTAGCGTTTTCAGTTGCTAGCTTCAACGCAAAGGGATTTACAAAACACAACTTTAATATCTTTCAAAAAATGTTTTATATCTTCCTGTTAATGTCATATTTACTTGCCTGTATACAAATCTATATTCACCGAAATGTTTGTACGCGCGTAACTTTCAAACGACTGCACCAAGTCGGATAAATCTCTTCCTTTATGTTCTCGTTACTGTCAGGAGAATATTTGTATGAAAAAGAAATCAAAAATAATCGCAAACGTTAAAAAAATGGCTTAACAAAGTTCGTCGGCTAGGTACAAAGCATTTCTTGTGAATTCGTATAGAGGTCAATAAAATATATTCATATAAATGCGGTGTGGGGTTATATATAATAAAGAGTCCGTGTGGTGACGGATTAAGAATACGGATTGTCACCACCCCATATCATCCCATGGGAGTCGTAAGAGCCGACAGAGGAAGCATATTATGCAGAGAACAGCACTGTAAGATAAGGAAAACTTGATACAAACCCTATACCAACCCGTTTGGCCAGCGTGGTATAGTAGGCCAATTCCTCCTTTCAAAGGAGAGGCCTAGTCCAGCAGTGGACTGTTAAAGGCTGATGATGATGAATAAATTTTAATATTCAATAAAAATTTACTAGATTGATTAAAAACAAAGTTTAAAATATTAATGACCTACATGTACCTACTTATCTTGTAGTTTTGATCATTTTCCCAAGGGTGATTTGTGGAAAGACGGCAAACCGCGCATTTAGCTCCGCTAATGGCTCGGACAATGCCTTCGAACTATGAAACGAAACGTATAAGAGCTTTGCTTACCCGAGGGACTTTTGATCTGGGGAAGAATAACCGGAGGATTACTGTCTATCCTTTGATGCAGAGTTATTAAGATACGACTCCATATTGGAAAGTAAAGTGATATTAAATGATCCAGTCTGCTTTATTTTTGTTGACATAAAATAAACATTTATATTTCAATTATTACAAGATTTGGCAGAAACTGTATGTATACAGAATATCAGATCATACAATCGGAAAATTTACGATAGACGCTGATAAGTACTTATGAAAATATCATAAAATAAAAATCTAATACCTACCACCTCTTTATATGATCCAAAAATGAATTTTGAGATATATACCTATGTTAGGTAATAGTAAAACTAAAAATATTGATTGCAACCTGCAAATGAATGCTACCATTACCTAAGTAAACATCTCGCCTTCCTTCGCTATAATCTCATCAAATCATATTATAAACAATATACCTACGAACAGTACGAACAGTTTCAACAAGAGCATAGGATACTCACACATGTATTATATTCAATCGGAACTACACGAACAAGTAACAAAATAGAGTAAACGTCAATTAAGTCGCGCAATATTCTCACCGCGCCATCGCCATCGTCCATCTAAGTCGAGCAAATTGTTTACGACAACCCAGTTTTAAGGGGAAACTATTAAATTCAGTTACCGTTCCATCCCTGGAAGTCGGAAGTAAGTTGTCGGGACAAGTGGAGGCACTTACTACTGATGCCCCACTCAAGGCCTGAATACTACTTGTTATAACTTTTTATGTATTAAAATTTATAGATAATACACGTGGAAAAATATTAATATGTCTGCGGCCTTTAGTCAATCGTCTAATACTTCTAATAATGAGAAAAGGCCCCAATCGTGAGAAATCCTATATCAAGGCACATGATGTCAGCTATTAGATATTGAAGCTTATTTTCTGCTTCTGCGCTAATGCCTTCAAGTCATAGACACGAATACACACCTAGACTCAAAACAGCAATATTTGCACACACAAAAGGTTGTTGTATTTAAGATCGAACTCACAACATTTACCGGAGAGTAAATCGGTGAGGCGACCGCATAAACCTCTACGCCAAATATTAATTGAAAAAAAAAACACGATAATTTTTCGAATAGTGTAAACCCGCTAAACGCTCAAAACATAAAAATATGATTACTTCACATTCGTATGTATATTTTATTTTGTTCGTGTAGATACGCAAAATTTGCTTAAACTACTAATTTCATTCCCAGCGTTACAAGTTACAAATACCTACATCACCACTAAATTAATCTGAGCCGCACAAAATTTACAAAGAGGGGATCACACTTAAAACTTTAGAGGAACACTTTAAAGTTTTTGGGTGGTAGCAATTTCATAAGCAAACCTCGAATTGTAAGTTTTATCTTGCCACTCTAAAAGTACAACTGTACATTTCCGAATATGATTTCTGAAAACAAATTTTAGTATATGTAAATCTGGTAACACTAATTACATTCCGTCATTAAGATGGCTTCAGGCTGCCGACAGAAAACTGTGTATCTTCTGCTAAAAACTTTTAAGAAGGGGTTACTTCATGAAAAGATGAAAGAACGTTTATTTCTCGCAATAATAGGACACAATGTACTATACCTAGTTGAGTGCTTCTCATGGCTAGCCACCCGTTGAACTTACTTTTACCAGAAACGGAGATTCAGCTACGCTCAGAAATTTGGTGAACACGAAAACGTAGCGAAATACAACTATAAACCATATCATTATCTCGTTGTGATAATTTATCTATTTATTTATTAGTAAAATATACTAAAGATGCGCCGGATAGCAGACACTGCAGCAAAGGTCAGACATCCCGCAAGATTATTATTATTAATAGCCTAATTTATGTCCTACTGCTGGGCAAAGGCCTCCCCTTCTATCTTCCATTTTTCGCGATCACACGCGAGTTAAATAATAAATAATAATAATATTCTACCACATACACACATCACCATCTAGTCCCAAGCTAAGCAGAGCTTGTGTTATGGGTACTAGATAATGGATAAACATACATATATACTTTTTTTTTGTAAATACATACATATTATACATAGAAACACCCAGACCAAGACAAACATCCATGTTCAGTTCTTGCCAATCCTTACGAAACACGTCTAATTCGTCCCGCCACTTCCTCCTAGGCCTTCCCCGTTGCAGATTCCTGCTATTTGGCATCCACCTTGTGGTTGTGTCCGCCCATAGCGGTTCTGGCATACGGCTAACGTGGCAGGCCCAGTTCCGTTTCAATTTGGCAGTTGAGTGGCCTACATCGACAATTTGTGATCATGATCATGTCATGTCATGGACATGGTTAATCCTAACATCCCCAACCATAACATTACACGCTGTATCGTTGGTCATGATTTTGGTCTTTTCCATGTTCATAGAGAGTCCTGCTTCGAGGCTAGCTTGGTTGAGTTGGTTGCCGAATCAGAAAAGATCACAATATCAATACAAGATATACAGACTATTTTGCAGGGATCGCGGCAAGCTAATTGACGTGGGTGGCTCAAGTTAGATCGGTCCATGTAAAGAGCCTTGGAGCAGACCTATGACCAGCGGTGAATGTCTGACGGCTGACATAATAAAAAGTTACTATCACTCCTGACAATAATAATAAATCGGCATAATATAAAACTAGGTATATATCATCATCGTATCATGCAAGTACACAAAGCCTTTTAAATAATTGCCCACTGAGTGACTCATTTATTCGCTGTCAATTTAAAGTATTTATAGGCGGATGGGCATTAATTTGGCATTGCCGTGAAACACTATCCGAGGTTCGGCATACATTTTTAAAATATCCCGCGCAAAGCCCTGTATTGAATATGTACTTAAATATTATTGACGAGTATTATCCTCTTTTCGTAAGTACAGGTATGAAATAAATTGTATTTTTTTAATAGTCATTGTGTAGAATATATTTTACTAAAGCAACTCTTTATCAAATACTCACTCGTCCAATCGATGTACTTCTTGAAGCACAAGGATCGAACCTAGTTTCTACTTATAACAATGTATTATTATTATTATAATAAAATGTAGATCAATATTCGTAATATAACGTTAAATTAATAATGTTTTATATTTGAATAATCAATTTGAGTGAATCTTGAACGATTTAATAGTTTTTGGAGGAATACATGCAAGTTTATTACATAGGTATCAATGTCAACCAACAATTCTCAAAATAAGTTTAAAAGCATTTAAAATGTGAATAGTTAAAAACCAAAATATGTGACATATCTTTGTAAATTTATACTCTATCATCAAAATGCTGTCTGACGCGTGTTCAAAAACGTACCTAATTAAAATACTATAAAAAATAAATAAAAAAGCGACTCGCCGTCTGGCTGATTGATGCTTTATGGCCTGTCGCGCGTCAAATCCGGATGAAAACTTTAAAACGGTCGGACATTTTAACCGGCCGAGCGTAATTGCAGTAACAAGGGTGCTCTAACGTTATTTAGTCCGGTAGCATTAACGTCCCGCTCCTGTCACGTTCCGAACACACTTCGCTTTTAATTATATTTATTTAGCAATACAAGCGGTTGTCACTTTCGTAGTCCGCGGAGTAATGTGATGAGGCGCTAACGACATTTTACTGTCACGTTCTGCTATCGTTTGTTTTTAGGAAGATGTGAAATATGATTCAATTGGTGGAGTGCTTGCAGGGAAATTTGTTTCGAAAGAATAGACCATTTAACGGGCTGAAAATGAAATCGCTTTTGTTATAAGATCTAGTGTTTATTACTGTATTATTGTTGCTAGAAATACTGTAGCTGTTTTCAACCTGCCTTTTTTAGCGACAGCATCTTCTTCTTTCATACTCTACCGTGCATAAAGAAAAATGTTGTGATAATTAATGCATTTGTCTTACACAGTACAATTATTTGTTGAAAGCAATCATGTAATCGTTTCTTTATGTTTTTTTCACACATCTGGAAAAGAAGCTAAAACATCGATGGTGGATTGCATTTTGTAATAAATATAATATTTTATCAGTAAATATGCGTTTTCCTTTGATCGGAGTATTCCATGAAACTAAGCATTTTTTGTGGAGTTTGTCGTTATGCTAGGTAATAAAAAATCTTGAATGAGATATGGTATTATTAAGTTTGTTAATTAAGCCATTCTCAGAATCAGAGTAGTTTTTGGCAATATATCCAATAGATATTAGAAGCTTCGACTCACACAGTACCTCATGCTGAACCTTCGGCTATACACAGATACTATTCCATCTTTTAATCCACTGGTGTATCTTTTAAAGAATCAATGTTGCTTCTTAAGGCGACGGCGTCTGCGTTCTGTCTTCTTCTGTATATATAAAATTGTTGCGTTTCTGACTGACTGACTGACAGACAAGGCACACCAAAAACGATTGGACGCAAATATCTGAAATTTGGCGTGTATTTGCCTTGGGAACCCTTAGGATGTATTAAGAAGAAATTTCTCGCAATTCCCACGTACTCGGGCAGAAACGGTTTCTATAATAATAATTATGTATTTCTAATATGTGAAGTTTACTAAAATCAAAATCTTTGAAAATTGGAGTTTATTTTTGGTATCTTACAAATTAAAGAAAACAAGAAAGATATCTTTATTGTCACAGATCACATTACGTGGTCAAGTGGACCCACACAATATTACTATAGAGGATCAGACAAACCAGTATTTTTATTTACATTGTTTTAATCGCTATTGCTAATAGCTACTATAAAGAAACCGTTCTCTTTTTTAAAGTCATTTTGAGGTTTGTAATGTTTTTGTCGAGTAGTGATCGATGTAAACAGTTTGCGTATAAATAGTAAGCATCTACAAACATTGCTTTGAAGATGCCATAAACGTTCGAACATTTCATTCTGGCTTCGGTTTAAGATTCAGATAATGTTTAGGCTTATTAATATATTAATAATTTTACTAAATAATTCACATCACCAAGTCATCCACATTCGGCCGAAGGTATACAATTCATCTAATTATATTTATAAGACTATGTGCAGTCTCCGCATTGTTGTTGGTATTGCGACATGTCGCACTGTCAATCAGACAAGATCGATTAGCTAGTTACGTGCAAACTGATGTTAAGCTTCGGCTTAGCGCACCGCTATAATCTGTCCACTGACAACACTAGCACGCGCATTCTATGCAGATACATTCGAAATTTAATTCAATTAGAATTTATAATGATGACATTTGTTTGAATTTTAGTCCAACTACAACATAAATATAAATTGTGTGCATCTTTGAATAGACTACTAAATTATATTTCTAATTATAAAATAGGATGTAGTCTGGATAAAGACGTTTTACTATAATATCTGGTCAGAAGAAAACTTGGAGCCCGAGGTACATAAATACATAGACTCACGCCTGTTTCCCGAATGGGTAGGCAGAGGCTACGGATCGCCATTTGCAACGAGCCTGACATATGTCTCTTGCTTCATTCACTCCCATCAAGTTTCTCATGCATGCTCTTCTGTTCTTGTACTTCTGACCTGTCCTTTTTTTAGGATGTCTCCAATCTGGTCAGAGAACGTCCGCCTAGCTCTTTCCCTTTGTCCTGTCCCATTCCCAGCCCAAGGTGACGGGCGAAAAGCGAAAGTCTTAGTACTTACTATGACGTTTCATCACGTTTGCCTCGATTGTACTTACAATCCAGGCAAACGTGATGATGATGACTAATGAAAACATGTATTTATCTAGTATCTGTGGGTTAAAAATAATGCTACTTTTAATAGTAGAGTACATATTACAATGTTTCTTGATGATGCAATAAATGAAACGTTTGCATATGGCGTACTGACTAAAATTGTATGATTCATGGAGAGTTTTCCGTGGCTGGACGATATTTGCGTCACGCGGTTTGTGATTGTGTCCGTCCATTGTTACATACTCGTAGAGATAAATTACGAATTAAGTATAGTGGGTGACTATCATATAATAATGAAAAGAATTAGTCAATATAACCATTTTAGGTTGTTACAGTCACCAAGAGGCAAAGGTCATCTAATAAGAATTGTAACCAAAACATTGACTCACTAATTGAAATAGATGCAGACACTCACAGTCTTTGTTTATAAATTTTTGTCCGTCAAGTGGTAGGCTACGGCTACGGTGGGTATATATGACTGAGCGTAGTCAATCTGTACAATACCACACTCTGATTTTCAAAGTGCCCACTAACACTATACTTGCGTTTTGACCGACGGGTGAAACCTCCTGGACGCTATATTCTTTTCCTTTTCCATAGCAAAGAAAGAATTAGAGGAGCCATAGGAATGGATAGTGGTCATGAGTAAGATTCACGTTCTTCCTTTCGCTAAATTTGGAAGAGTCAAAATCATTTATTAACTTTGGTCACGATGATTATGGAGTACGCAGTAAAAAAAACCGGCCAAGTGCGTGTCGGGCCACGCGCAATGTAGGGTTCCGTAGTTGCCCATAATGGCCATTATTGATAATAACATTAATAACTTCTATTTCACATGGGACTAAAAACGGGCATCTTTAAGATTAAGCCAGCGCTCCCAATGTAAACTCACAGAAATAGGTATTTATAAGTTAACCGACGATTACTCGTAAACTGGTGATATCAACTTAACCGTGATAGTTTTCCTTTTAAATTCGTTATATGTACTACTTTTGTGATTTTTTTCACCTCTTCCAAATTAATAGTTTAGCCGGCAGAGGGGGGGGACACTTGAGTCTAACAATTTTTTCCACTTCAAAGCTTGATATTTGACAAACCAATCACTTGATCGAAAAATTATGTGAGCAAACTAATAATATTTTTTTTAAACCTATCCAATGATACCCCACACAATGGGGTACTCAACAAAAAAAAAATTTAACCCAACTATATATGTAGGGGAGATACCCTTAAAAAAAATATTTTCCAAAATGTTATTCTACAGTTTTGTTGCAATATTATATGTCTATATTCATGTCAAATATTAGCTTTCTAGCACCAGGCGTCTTTGAGCTAGGCTGCGGACGGACAGACGGACGGACATGACGAAACTATAAGGGTTCCTTGTGGACTACGGAACCCTAAAAACCGGCCAAGTGCGTGTCGGGCCACGCGCAATGTAGGGTTCCGTAGTTGCCCATAATGACTTGCTGCAGAGGGTATTAATGTACAACAAATCCGACTGTTTATTTTGCTAAAAAAAATATTTTAATTAAATTAAACACTATTATAAGAACCTAAGTTTTGTTTAGAAAAATACTAGGTATGTATCCAGTTATGTATTGTTAACATAAAATGTGGTTTCCAAGATATACTACTACTATACATACGTAATACATTACATACCAAAGTACAGCGCACCCAATGTAAACTCACAGAAATAGGTATTTATAAGTTAACCGACGATTACACGTAAACTAGTAAAATCTACTTAGCCGTGATAGTTTTCCTTTTAAATTCGGTATATGTACTACATTAGTGATTTTTTTCACCTCTTCCAAATTAATAGTTTAGCCGGCAGAGGGGGAGGACACTTGAGTCTAACAAATTTTTTCCACTTCAAAGCTTGATATTTGACAAACCAATCACTTGATCGAAAAATTATGTGAGCAAACTAATAATATTTTTTTAAAACCTATCCAATGATACCCCACACAATGGGGTACTCAACCAAAAAAAAAATTCAATCCCACTATATATGTAGGGGAGAAACCCTTAAATAAATATTTTCCTAAATGTTATTCTACAATTTTGTTGCAATATCTTATGTCTATATTATGTCAAATATCAGCTTTCTAGCACCAGGCGTCTTTGAGCTAGGCTGCGGACGGACAGACGAACGGACATGACGAAACTATAAGGGTTCCTTGTGGACTACGGAACCCTAAAATAATCAAAAAACTTAAATCCGCTTCAAATCTTTCGGCTGGAAGGAAATACATATAATAATATGTGAAAAGCGTACACACACAATGTTAAATTTCTTTCTTTCTTATCGTGTGTACCCACACTGGCTGCCGTCGAATTCAAAAATAGTTTTTGATAAGCATATTATTTTTCAATTTTTATTAGAGGGACTATTTTTGATATTAGAAATTATTGATAGACAGAGACGGCAGAGCCACTGGGCCATCTGATGGTCTCATCCCCTAACCGCAGTGGTTCAATATCATTAGCTGTATTGTGAAGCACAACCAAGCTGCTGCTTTTTTTATATAGTAATAGGCGGCAAACGAGCAGACGGATTGCCTGATGGTAAGCAATTACCGCCACCCATGGACACAAGTACGTTGCTGCCCCTTGGGGTTGGGAAAGGGGATAGGATGAGGAGTGGGATGAGGGAGAAGGAATAGGGGATAGGGCCTCCGGCGCTCTCACTCACCGAACGAAACGCAACAGTTCATAGTCCGTGCCAAGAGAACATAGACTTTTTGTAAACTAAGAATTTCTACTAAGTAACTTAGCGACAGTTCTGTCAAAAACAAATAATGTCAAATCCAAAAACGGTACATAGATATGTGTCACTGGAAACTAATATGTCAATTGATCAGGTATTTATCGATATATGCGCTATCGTGCGTGTGTTGTCGTACTGGAAGATGTCAGATGCCTGGAACGTCAACATTTTGCTTTAATCCATTGAACTGTTAATTTTTTGGCTTAGCGGGCATTTATCAGAGGATACAGCAATATTTTTAGATGACAAAGAAGAGGTAATTCTAAAGTTAAATGCAAGTTTATGGTGTCGCAACGCTTGTTCTGCGGCCGGTATCTGGGAAGAGCGGGTGTAGAATTACAGATGGCAAAATATTAGTCGCACGGAATAATGTTTACACCTAATCAAAATAAATAGCGTCTTCTGACGAAGGTTACCCAAAATGTTATTTTAACGTAACTTTTTAATGGATTTTGTTTAAGTTTATTCTGACTTTTTCATCCATACACAACGTAAAATCACCATGTTTAGAATTTTTAATGCGATGTACTAGCTAGTTGTGTGTTATAATATTCGTTTGCGGTCAAAATCTTAATATTTTAGGATAGCTTAGCTATATTTAGCAAATTATTTATACACTATGATTGAAAAATTCAAGTCAGTAGTAGAGTACCATGTTTGTACTCTATCATTGACATACATACAATGTTACTCTATTATTAAAATCCATTTACAGAATAACTAAACTTGAACTTACGTGTAAAAAAAAATAAAAAGATCGGCAAATTCATGAAAATTCTTCCGAAAAATTCGACCACTCAAACACAAAATCAGATATGTTTATTTTCGTAAAAATATTTATTTTTTGAACATTTGGAAAGTCATAGATAATAATAGGATATTGAAAATATAAATTAAAATACATAGTAGCATAAATGAGCATTGAACAAATTACCGTTCAAAAATTATGAAAGTTTTATAAAATCTAAAACACATAACTGGTTAAAACAAAGGTTTTGAAGCCCTCTTAGGGTGTTTACAAATATTCTAGCTTCTCGTGGCACCAACTTTAGGTACTGTTACTTTACGTCATTTTTCTGTGAGAGGGTAGTACTTCCAAGGTCAAGCCGGCCCATTTATGCTGAAATCAGCAAGGCTCTACCTACCATCAAATATCATATCGCGAGAATGAGAAAAGGAATAGGAAAAAAGCGGGTTGAGGGAGAAGAAAAAGGGCATCAGGCCACTGCCACTTTCACTCACCAAACAAAACCCTATTGATACTGTTACTTTACGTCGATATTTTGACGACGCGGTGGCGTAGCGGGAGTGTAAACGACTGCCACGCCGAAGGTCGCGGGTTCGATACCCACTCAAGTCAAACATTTGTGTATGAACATGGATGTTTGTCTTGGTCTGGGTGTTTCTATGCATAATATGTACTCGTATGTATTTACAAGGGGTGTATAGGGTTCCCACCAAGAACATAGGGTCCCAAGCCAACCTCACCTGCAAGTGGTGCACCTGCCGATCAACGGACGAGGCTCTGGCAAACAAAATATCCCGATAAGTGGCAATAGGCTCGCCACCTATTACGTGGGATCAAAACACTGGCGAAAAGTGGGCGTTTAATATGCCTCTGCCTACCCCTTCGGGGAAACAGGCGTGAGTCTATGTATATAAGTATGTTTATCCATTGTCTAGTGCCCATAGTACAGGCTTCTGCTTAGTTTGGGACTAGATGGTGTTGTGTGAATGTGGTAGAATATTATTATTAGAATATTATTTTGTCAGACTACTGTACAGTCCCGATCAAAGCGGCCCATTTCATACTTACCTAAGTCATCTACGGGTGATTATTATATCATTTCCATATATCAAGTATGTTTTTGGTTTGTCAGATTTCTTATTTCAGCTGAGACATTATTTCTTTCCAATACGTGGAATCAATAACATTTTAAGCTTGTAAAAAAATCAATGTAAAGTACGCCATTTCAACAAAAATCGTTAAATTTCATTATTCATCGAATTTATTTGTTAACGTGTTCACCATATTTTGATACTATGTCCTTCGTCGATAGTAGCTTACCGTTTTATGAAGCTGGGTGTGTGTTGCCATCAAAAATGAAGAATTATATTTAATGCATACACAAAAAAGACTTTCTTACTTTCGATGAATCTGTGCGTGAGCATATATTGACTTACAGTCTCCTTTTTTGAGTGCACTCGTTAAGCTTTACGAAGATGATTTCCTCACGCAGCTATTTCATCCACCTTTGCAAGACGTATAGTCTAAGGAAACTTCTCAGCAACTTGTCCAAACTACTTACTACAAACACATTTACTACGTGTAAATTAAAACTGCAGATTTTATTCGCCGACTCTTGAAGTGTTCATCAAACGCGAGGTTACAAGCGTTACCATAAGAGCCCTGTGGTTAAAAAGGTCAGCTATGTTTAGACGGAACTTTTCTTCGTAATGTCAGACGGTAGACAGAGTGTAATTATGAAATATATATCCAGCAAAAGAGCCTTTGCTTGGGATATTGCTATGTGAAGTAACATAGTATATATTTTGCACCAAAGCTTTGTAATGGCAAACGGCTACAAGTAACACCTAGGACGAAACATTATAAAAGCTATTCGCGATGAAGGGTTCCGTAGTGGAGGTATCCACTTACCGTAGCCATTATCTTCGACTAACTATTAGATATAATAGTATTTGTATAAACGATTAAGCTTTATTTGCGGTTTTTAAGATGTGCTTTATTTCAAAAACTGCTGACTACATATCGTTCAAACGAATTTTTGTTGGCAGTTTTTATAACGATCTACTGTATATATATTTTTTTAGATTTGTCACTCTCTTACTTTAAAAGTTACAAGGACACACACACTCATTTTACCACTCTGGAACCGTATATCTTTCAAACGATTGACTTTGAGAAACAATGGTTTTAGGAACCTCAAAGTAATTTTTAACAACCCATTTTCCACATCAGTTCCATGTATGAAGAGCCCCCCTTAATATTTATTATTTTTTATTTTCTATAACGTCGTAAAACGGTTCACAGAACACATGTACTCCTACCAATTTTCAAATGTGTAAACTGAATAGTTTCGCCATAAAGTGGCTTTTATATATGGATAGACTGACAGACATAGCGCATTTTTGACTACGGAACTCTAAGAATCTGCCTATCAATTGTGGCCATTTGATCGGTGACTGTACATACCTACACTTCGCAGCAATACTTTAAACTAATATCACCGTATATTCCTACGGAATGAATTATATGGCATAGTAATAGAATGGTGCCTTCTAAGAAGTACCTACATCTACAGGATAGCAATCACATCTCAACTAACTGAACCTCAATATGCACCGAAAATTAAGTAAGTGCTTTACCCGTGTGCCAACCACAGTGAATCGTATTGCACTGATCCTCAGTTACGACCCCTTGATATCCTGCAATCACTCGTAGCAGACATCTCGAGTCGATATCGTATATCGAACACTTGAATGCAAGTATCGAGTGAGACTCGAGAGGTCTCGTAATGTGAACTAACGTACACTTGATCGTCCGCCAGGCGAAGACCGAAATTCGATTAATGTTTGAGCCCACCACTACTCTCTCCGTTTCAAGTTCGCTACGACTAATCGAATCTCAATTCCACATGCAGTCGCTACGTAACCCCGGAGTTTCTATCAAGCATTTGCCATGCACCTGCAACAAAGGTTATATAAAAAAAATCTCTTAAAAGAAATTGTTTCGATAGCATTTCTTTGAAAATCATATCTGCCATTCGAAAGTGAAGAACGCTTGTTACAATCTCCGACGTTGAAGCGATAACAATGCGGCCAATTATTCTCCTCTATTGTCATACAAATAATCCTCAACCTTTACCAAAACGAAAGATAACCAAACTGACACGAGTATGCGAATTGAATCTGAATACAATGTCAGCATAACTAAAGAGTTTGACTTTAGACTAAACAGACAGTCCAGTGTAGCTTGCACTCCCGCGCCCTTCATACAGGGTAAGTTAACGAGTAGCAAAGGGTTAAAGGTAAGCAAGTCAGGGGTCAGGACTAAATGGGCGGCTAATATCATTGGGTTGTTCCGCGCGAGCGCTTGAGTGACAGTCCCCTGTGCAAGGCAGAGACTGAAATTGTTTGTAGAAGCGCATTGCGGGCGAGCCGGCCCATCAACTAAAACCGTATACACATAGCTTTTCTGAGCATCCCTTGCAAATGTGATTTAAACTTTTTTCGGTGAGCGTTATATCAGAATTGCTTTTAGTAACATTATAACGTTTTAACGTTGTAAAAGTACTTTCCCATAAGGCCTGTTCATGAAGTTACTCTAGGAATTAAGTCAAATAGTAGATTGCAATTCTTTGTTATTACTTATATCTCAGGCTCTTCATAATCATATCTCATCTTAAAAAGGCTATCGATGTATATAGTATATACCTACAGTCATGTATAATAATGTTTACTTTCATTGAGAAATTTTTCTTTATGTTAAACAGATCGTTTTTAGAAAAGGCCAGTACCGTTCTAGGAATCAATCCTGTGTCACGGCCTGCCTTACAAACATTTAACCAACGGATGAATGTTGTACCAAATGTTGTGTGGGGATCGAACCCATACCACTCGGCGCAGCATTAAACGACGAGGCGGACGCTTAAACCACTACGCCATCCGTGCAGTAAACCTAAAAAGATCATACGATTACGTCTAGTAGGAGAGCTGACATTATTTCATTTTCTTTGGCCCCGTTCTCGCCAGCCAGCTCTGCAGTTCCGTGTTGAAATGAAATGAAATGAAATACTTCTTTATTTCGTATAAACTTTGCAAGTACTTACGAAACGTCATTAAAAAAAAACAATTTCATACAATCATTTTTGTGTGTCGAATTAGCACAGCTCAATCCCAAGCGTTTTGGTCGTCTTTATATTCAGATATTTTATAGTATGCTTTTGAACATAATTTCGCTTTAACAATAATTTTGAACTTATTTATAGATAAGTTTCTTAAATTATTAGGGAGCTTGTTATAAAAGCGTATACATTGCCCCATAAAACAGCTACTTATTTTGTGGAGACGAGTGCTATGAACTACCAGATTATTCTTGTGTCTTGTATTTACAGAATGTATATCACATTTTTTACTAAATTTGTCAATATTTTTATGTACATATAACAGATTTTCATAAATATATTGTGATACAACAGTTAGAATGTTTATTTCTTTGAATTTTTCTCTTAGACTAACTCTTGGACCGAGGTTATAAATTCCCCTTACAGCTCTTTTCTGTAGAACGAATATTGTATTAAGGTCTGCAGCACTCCCCCAGAGAAGAATCCGATACGACATTAAGCTATGAAAATAACTGAAATAAACCATTCTAGCTGTTTCTAAATCTGTAAGGCGTCTAATTGTCTTAACTGCATAAGCTGCAGAACTGAGTTTGCCCGATAGCCTTTCAATAGGTGGACCCCATTGCAGTTTGGTGTCGAGCATAATACCTAGAAACAGGGTTGACTCGACGGGCTCAATCCTAGATTCATTAAGTTGCACATTGGTTTCCATTTGTTTAACATTAGGCATAGAGAATTTTAAAAGTTTTGTTTTCTTATTATTAAGTAATAGGTTATTTACATTAAACCAATTAACAACTTTAGAGAGTGCATTGTTTACTTCGTCAAAATTGACCTGTTGTCGTTTAATGTTAAAAATCAAAGATGTATCATCCGCGAACAACACAATCTCATGATTGTCCTTTACATAATTAGGTAAATCGTTAATATATATCAAGAATAGAAATGGACCTAGAATTGAACCCTGCGGGACACCCATTTTTAAAGCTGAACCTGGAGATGTCTTACCATTAACTTCGACCTTCTGGATTCTGTTGCCCAAGTAAGAAGTCAGGAGATCGAGAGCTTTGTTCCTAATGCCGTAGTGATATAATTTCCTGATAAGAGTATCATGATGTACACAATCAAAGGCTTTTGATAAGTCGCAAAAAATACCTAACGCATCTTGCGACTTCTCCCAAGCCGCAAAAATACTTTTCAGTAACTCAACTGCTGCGTCAGTAGTTGAACAACCCCTCGTAAATCCGAACTGTTTCTTGTGAAGAAGATTATGTCTATTAAAATGATTAAGCAATTGATTAAGTATTAACTTTTCAAAAATTTTACTAAGAGTTGGCAATACAGAAATAGGTCGAAAATTTGAGGGGTCTGATGTGTCACCAGATTTAAATAAGGGTGTAATTTTACTATATTTCATTAAATCAGGAAATGTTCCAGAAGCGACACAGCCATTGAACACTGTGGCTAGATGTGGAGCAATTAAAGTAATAATATATGAAACAGTCTTAACTGACAATCCCCATAAATCCATTGTCTTTTTCATATTAATAGTTTTAAATTGTTTAAGAATATCTTCAGTAGTAACAGCAGTAAATTCAAAGGCTGTGACACATTCTGGTACGCAGTCCTTAAGTAGTATTTCAGCAGACGTGGAAGATGACTTGAGTGACTCTGTAGTTAAAATGGGTATATTAGCAAAAAAATTTTCAAATTCTGTCGCTACTTCCAAGTCCTCTGCAACACTCACATTATTGATCTTTAGTAGGTAGTCGCGACTGCGTGCTTTGGCTCTACCAGTTTCGTTATTGATGACATTCCAGGTTGCTTTTATGGTATTTTCAGCGCATTTTATTTTATTCTTCAAATAAATTGATTTTGCAGCATAACAAGCTTGTCTGAATGTTTTTGAATATTTTTTTACATAATTAATAAAGGCTGGACTATTATTAAAAGTTTTTTCATTGTAAAGTTCATATAACCTAATCCGACTTTTATGAATGCCTTCAGTTGCCCAATCACTAAACGTCAGAAGGTCAGTTACATTTATTTTTTTGGGTTTAAATACAACAGAAAATTCATCATTAATCAATTTAAATAATGAGTTATATAGCTGATCCGGACGGTCATGAGTAGGCAACCAACGCATTTTACTACATAAATTATTTTTAAAAACTTCCATTCGGTTTTCATTTATAGGTATAAAATTTATAATTTTACTCTGAACCTTAAGGTTTTTTCTTGGACAACAGACTAACTGCCCACTGTGATCAGACTGTAGCATATTAATTAAGGATTTATGTAAAGGTTTAGTGTTAATAAATATATTATCAATACAGGTGGCATTTGTGGCAGTCACTCTAGTTGGTTCTAAAAAAGTATGACTTAAATTGTAAGATTTAAAAAGATTTAAGAAATTAATTGATGAAGAACATTTCTCTAAAATGTTAATATTAAAGTCACCACAAACAGCAACCGTTTTATGGCAATTATTAACTTTGCTTAGGGCATCCTCCATAATTACTATAAAACTTTCAAAAGGCGCACATGGAGGCTTGTATACACTCATAACAATGAACTGCTCAAATTCGACACATGATATCTCTATAACTCGCTCAACAGAAAGGCTCACAATATCAGATCTTTCCTTAAATTTTAAAAGTTTATTTATTATAATTAACGAGCCGCCTCGAATAAAGTTTTCTCTGCTGAATGAGCTTGCAACCTGGTGGTTATTGAAATTGAATATGAACTGGTGGCTTTTTAGCCAATGTTCTGTAATACATAAGATGTCAATATTGTTACAGTTCATAAACAATTCCAATTCTAATTCCTTACTCATCAACCCTTGTATATTCTGATGCACCAGGTTGATACAATTCTTTAAATTATTTTTTTTACAATATGTGGTTGATGAAAGTGTGTTTTTCTTACTTACAATAGGTGTGGTATTAAAAAAGGTAACTAATGTCTTATCAAGGTTATTGCCAGAGATTGACTCTATTGTCTCATTACTTAATTTAAAGAATTTGGAACGGATTCCAAGCTAATATTAAATGTCAAATTAGACTGCTCAATAAAAGCAGAGTTATTAGCCAAATTTTTGGCTGTGTTATTAATAAAATATGCTAGCAATGATGCTATTTGTCTTTGATTATATTGAGATAGATAACAACTATCACATGTCAAATAAAAGTTTCTAATGAAAGCATTAGAGTCAATTATGTCAATAAAATCATTGTAAAATGTCAGTGTATGTAATTTGCTATTTAACTTATGTCTAAAGTCATTTTCGACCTGTGGCAACAACTTACTGTAGGGAAATGCGACTAAAATAATTTTTCTAACTTTTATGTTTAACAATTGATTGAAATATCTTTTTATAGTATTTAAATTTGCATTACCCCTTCTCCCAATAAAAATGATTATTGTTGATTCTGGACAGTATGTTTTACTCAAAATCCTTTGTACGATATGTGTAAAACTTGCTCCGGGCATACAAAAGTTGGTTACTGTTTGACCTGTCCTTTGTCTCAACAATTGGCTCATGTTCCTACCTATCTCATCACTAAACATTACTAAATTGTTGGTGTTCGTATTTGTATTCAGATGTGAGAGGGAAGTGCTAGCATTCATGAAGCTGTTACTCATCACCGATGACTGAGATGACATAGCGGAACTATCTTTCAAGTTGGTAGGCTGTGAAAAACTTTGTGGTGTCAGGCTAGGTTCATTGGCCTGATTATTATTAGTTAATGACATGAGTCTTTGCTCATTGTATTTACACAAATCCACTAAGTCGTCCATGGCCAAGATATGTTCATTAATTTGATTTTGAGATAATTGATATTTCTTTGTCATGTTACATAGGGAATCTTGTAAGCGGTCAATCTCTGTCTGCAGACAATGGATATCAGCATCATACTTTATAAGATTATTATCTAGTTTAGTCATACAAATAGACAAATCTTCCTTTAGAGCTACATACTTTCGGCAATAATTGACATTTGACTTTGAATTTCTAAATTTTCTTAATAACTTTTCCTTTTTCTTAATTTGTTTATTCAACTTAACATACCTTTTCAGTTTATTTGCTGAGTTTATGGTTTTACTTGCTTGAACAATTGAATTGTCTTTAGTTAAGTCAATTGTAATAACTTCTTCTATGTTTGAGTTGGCAGAAACCATTGATGGAGCACTACCAACCAGCTCATCAAACAGTGATTGTGTAGTGGCTGATTTGATGGACCGGTCTACACACTCCAATCTATTAATATGATTGTTAGCCTCACTTAGGAGGCCCTCTAATTGGGTGATGCGCTTGAGTGCGGACTCAAACTCATTACTACAACTGTCAAAATTGTTTACAATTGATTGTAATTTATCGCGTTCATCTAAAGATGTAATTAAATGAGAATGAATTTCTGCCATCTCAGTTCTTAGTTGAGAATTTTTCTCTAAAATCTGTAGCATCTCCCTCTCATTGTCATCATGCTCACTTTGTAGTGTCTCACACAAATCCTTGTATTTCTTAAGTTCTTTAAGCGTTCATTGTAATTTTTCCTCCTCTAGACGCGCCTTCCTGGTCATCATCTTGTTAATATATTAAAAATAATTGGATCGCAAGTAACTTAAGAACAAAAGACAAAAATAATAAAGTACTTAATGTATGACGCTTAGGTTTGGGTAAGTCACCAACCAAAATGAGCCGGCTAATCGAGATATGTTCACTAGGTGTTTATTACTTGTGCAAGATTGTTTAAATGTACAATATATCGTAAACTTACCTCAACTGCTCGTATATTAGAAAAAGTAATGCAAAGTATTTTAAATTAAACAGTTCGTTTGACAGATGACTTTGCAAAACTTTTACTATGTGTTATTCACCAACTTCACTTCTAATTATGATATTAAACAGTTAATTACCATTATAACACACTAATACGCACTTAACATACAAATAAAAACCTAATAAAATGAATTAAATCAAATAAAATAAAATTATTATTGGGAGAAGCACAGTTTTACGTCTTACTACCAGTGTTGCCAGAGACCAAAAACCGTTATATTAGGAGAGGCATGAGACAAATCTTCAGCTTGCCTCAAATACCTACCTAAAATTGATGTCAGCTCTCGGAGTAGTATGAATTTATTGAATGACGCTCTTTATGTAGACGATAGCTTGTTATAGTTACTCACGGGAAACTTCGTATGACGTACACGTTCCATAATATGTTCGAATAATAGTGACCAACAAAGTTAATTGTACGATTTTTAATACAGTCATAATTTTAAAGCGTAAGTGATATACGCAGGTACGTACTTTAAGACAAACACTATGCGGTTGCTATATGCGTCATATATTTATAAATGATTATATCAGGCAAAATTACATTCATTCCCTTTTTACGTTAATGACTCATATTATTAGTTTGGTTTTGAATTTTCTTCCGAGATATATACTACGTACCTACCCGAAATTTTGGCAATGTTGCAAGTGTACTATTTCTTGTGGATCGATTTCAGTAGATACATGATGCAGCGATTACCTGGTGGAGATACCAACAGACTGACATGCCATGTATCAGGTTCAAATCCAGATCGCGCACCAATTACTTTTCCAAGTTAAGTGCCTATTAAATTGTTAATAATCGCTTACCCCGTGCCTCGGAGAGCACGTTAAACCGTCGGTCCCGGCAGTCATGAAGATCTTTGACAGTCGTTACGGATAGTCAGTATCCTCAAATAAACTGATACTGGTCTAAACCATGGAATATTTCTATCCCTTTGGGTTGTGAAGCTCAGATGACAGTCGCTCTGTGGAAAAGTCGATATTCTGTCATATCTTGTTAGAATAGTAAGCGGATCTTGGGCACCAGGGCTTGTAGGTCTTGGATGCAACTGGGATAACGCTAGGGCGATGATGATGATATGATGCACGATATCAAAAGGTCTCAATTTAATCTGATTAGACCAGAATGCGAACGACAAGCTCCGAAGATACTCGATGCGTAGGATCATGATGATGATGTTCAATATTAGTTTTCGCATCGTATTTTTTTTTGTGGACTCACAGTCATCTGATAAAATATTATAAAAAAATATAAATTATAAAATATAAATATCTCTAATAATATATATACTTACCAAATACAGGCAAATTACACCTTGAAAGGGTACATGATTTGACCTGGGTGAAAATCGAATCCATGACCACCGGCGCAGCGGCAAGGAACCGTTAACCCCTAGACCAGCAGGCCAAATTACAGATGCTAATAATTGAAAAGATTATATGAAATCAACTTATTGATACCATGGTTATTTTACAGCTATGTAACCTATTTCAGTAATTTATACTAATATTATAAACCTGAACTGTTTGTTTGTTTAGAAGACCTCGCTAATCGCAGGAGCTACTGGTACGATTAAAATAATTTTTCTTGTGTTGGATAAGAATGAAGACGATATTGAAAGAAGGGTTAATGCAGGTAATAGAGTGAACGGAGCTCTAAAGGCGTTTATGATCAGCCAAAACGTGTCTAAAAAGACGCGTTTGGTATACATAAGGGTACATAAGGATAGGCCCTAATACCCCTCTATGCACAGTCATAGAGGGGTATTAGTGCCTACCCTTATTGGTAGTGAAAGTTGGGTATGACAGAAGAAACTTGAAAGTAGAATACATGCTGTAGAAATGAGAGCACTGAGAAGTATGTGTGGTGTATCTTTGACAGACAGAATAAAGAACTGTGTGATAAGAGTGTGATAAGAGAGTGTTTTGGGGTAAAAGAAGATGTAGTGATAAGCATCGAGAAAGGCATGTTAATCCTAACATGCCTTTCTCGATGCTTGCCCAAATCATCTGGTTGGGCACATGGAGAGGATGGATGACGAAAGACTGACAAAGAAAATATATAAGGCAAGTGTGAATGGGACAGGGCGAAGGGGAAGACCTAGGCGGACGTTCTCTGACCAGATTGGAGACTACTAAAAATAGGACAGTTCAGAAGTACCCTAAACAGAAGAGCATGTATGAGAAAGTTGATGGGAGTGAATGAAGCAAAAGAGATATGTCAGGATCGTTGCAAATGGCGTTGCGTAGTCTCTGCCTGCTCCTCCGGGAAACAGGCGTTAGTCTATGTATGCATGTATTTATGTATGTGTTGGATAGCCCAATTATAGAGGCAATATATCAAATATAATAACGCTATTGGCTATGTAACATTACGCTAGGGGTACATGTGCGAATCGATAGCCCTAAATGACACTAGAGGAACCACGGCCTTAGCTAGTTTATAATATTCTATCTATCTATCTATCTATATCGTCACGCCTGTCTCCCATTGGGGTAGGCAGAGACTATGGAACGCCACATGCTTCGAATCAAACATACCTCTTTCGCTTCCTCGACATTCATTAACCTCATCATGCATGCGCGTCGGTTATGGGTACTTTTGATTTGGCCCTTTTTCAATACGTCACCTATTTGGTCGGCGTACGTTCGCCTAGGGCGACCCCTACCGACATTTCCATTCATTCTCGCACGATACACTCCTTTCGTATTTCTTCTTTCATCCATCCGTTCCAAATGTCCAAACCAACGCAACATTCCTTTTTCAATCTTTGTCACTACATCTTCTTTTAGACCACACTTCTCTCGTATCACACTGTTTTTCACTTTATCTATCAGCCTTATTCCGCACATACTCCTCAAAGCTCTCATCTCCACAGCATTGATTCTACTTTCATGTTTCTTCTGCCATACCCATGATTCCCAAAAACTCCCTGCAGTATAGCAAGGCGAGCTTGCCTTGATATAATACCATTGCTGATGATGGACTGTAAGGCGCCATTCACAATATTTCCTGCTTTCACTCTCCTTTCAATATCTCCCCCACATTTTCCATCTCTCGTAAACAAAGACCCTAAATACATAAACTCGTTCACTGGTTCCATTTTTCATCTTCTATCATTACGTCACATTCAGTTACACTATCGTCCCTCTCTATGACCATGACTTTGGTTTTGTTTACATTCACTTTCATACCTTTCTTCTTATACGCCTCATTCATCGTGGTGACCATCTGCTGCAATTCCGACGCTGACGATGCAAATAGAACCTGATCGTCAGCGTATAGCAGGGTCTTAAACACTGACTCACTCATTCTTAATCCACATTCAGAATCTTTCAAATCGGCCAAACAACTGTCCATGAACAGATTGAACAGCCAAGGAGACGCTATACATCCCTGTCTAACACCACGATCAATGTTGAACCAGTCCATATAGGCCCCGTTTATTCTGACACAGGCACTTGAATCCCTATATAAGGATTCAAGTGCCCGTATCAGACTGCTGCTCACTCCATACGCAAAAAGTGTTGACCAAAGTTCATCCCTCACCACTCGATCGTAAGCCTTTTCCAGGTCAATAAAGGCGCAGAAAACCTTCTGGTGTTTGCTTAAGACTTTCTCTGCAATGCACCTTAAGGAAAATACTATAATATTCAGTAAACAAAATACACATTATTACTATTATTTAATGCAATCACCGCTCTTGGGCAACATTATTTATCAAAAAGATACCCGAAAATGTAATCACTTCAAATCACGATAACATAATATAATCCTAGACAACAAAAATATTTAATCTGTTGAAGAAAGCAACTTTAAATACTACGTCTCATTAGATAGCAATGCAGTATTGTTCCGACTTCTCAAAATGCAGCTCTTTGTTGGTTTATTAATATTCGGAAGTTTGGTGTATGCAGAAATTGTGCAACAACTTCCCGAATTCAACCCTGCTTATGGATACATAAAGAATATTGGCATTCCGTCTGCGGAGAGAATTCGCAAGGCGGAGGAACATTCAGCCTCAAGAATCGTTGGAGGCGTACCCGCTTCACTCGGACAATACCCTTTTATGGTATGTTCTACATGTATTTCCTATTCTTTGTTATTTCTATTGTATTGTGTTACGTAGGTAATAATAGTGTATTCCAGTTTAATACAATCATTATTTTCCTTGACATTGTGTCCAATATACCTATCAAAGAATATACAGCATATTTGTACCTATTTGTATTACTTTGAAGATGTTTTATAAAACCATTGTATTAATTGATCACCTTAATTTTTGTTAGTTATCTACTTTGTATCATGCAGAGCAAACTTATACCAAACATTGTAATCGTATTAAGTTACTAGCTAAAGAAAATATAAGACGACCTGGTAGCATAGCCGGTGTGTAAACGATTGCCACGCCGAAGGTCGTGGGTTCGAATCCCGATCAAGTCAAACATTTGTGTGCATGAACATGGATGTTTGTCTAGGTCTGGGTGTTTCTATGAATAATATGTACGTATTTACAAAAAAGAAGCATATAAGTATGTTTATCCATTATCTAGTACCCATAGTACAAGCTTCTGCTCAGTTTGGGACTAGATGGTGTTGTGTGAATGTGGTAGAATATTATATTATTATTAGGTATATTATATAAATATTGAGAGTTAAAAAAAATTTATAGTTGAAGAAGCAATTAATTCAATACATAATTTGAAATGAAACATTCGAAAATAAACACAATTTCTCTTTTTTTTACGGCTCTAAATTTAAGTCTTGTTTCGATGGAGGGGTAACTTTACATCCAATGAACGAACGAAAAGTATAGCTAGCCTCTAACAACAAATTGTAAATCACACGAAGTGTTGTCTCGTGTGGGGATCGAACTCACAAATCTCAGCACAGTGCTATATGGTGAAGTAACCGCTTAAACCACTACGCCATATGTGCAGACAATATTGTAAAATATAGGAATTTAAACTTTCGTGGTCACTAACATTACTATTTACTATTCCTACGGGATATATACCAGTACATCCGTGAACATAGCGCTTGCAACAGGGCCGCAATATCGGTTACTCCAAACAAAGGTACTTGGTATAAAGCCCATAGGAATAGAAAAAGTAATATTGTTAAAGCTACATTTGCTATTCACAGGCTGGTCTGTTAGGTGACGTGGTTGGTCTGAATGGTGTCAGCGTTTGTGGTGGCTCTCTCATCAGCAGTAATCGTGTCCTGACTGCGGCGCACTGTTGGTCTGACGGCGTTCACCAAATCTGGAGGTTCACTGTAGTACTTGGTTCCGTAACAATCTTCCAAGGAGGCACCAGAATTCAGACTAGTGCGGTTGCTACTCACCCCACTTGGATCCCTGCTCTGGTCCGTAACGATATTGCTGTGGTATATTTGCCAACTGCGGTAACCACATCAGGTAATTTACTTCATTAGAGTTATATCATTTAATTAAAATAACTACTTTATTGCATTTACAGACCTACTTTATGATATATAATAACTACTTTATTGCATTTACAGACCCCATTTTCCAATAATAATACAAGTACTCGCGTATGTAAATCTGACCCATCGATTCATTAGTGGATTTATCGAAAATATGGTTCAAAATTAAATATTAGCCGCAAAAGGAACGACACTTTAACCACACGCCATCAAGCCAATTCAGTTGCCAATCCAATTGGTGTGCGAATTAAAAAAGAGAATGATGTGATCATTTTTTTCGTATACAAATTGTAGTGACTAAACTATTAAAAGTAAAAGTACAGACTAGAATTTACATTCATCACCTTTAATTGGTATTTGGGTATAAATACCCTAAACAAAATTGTTGACAGGCACCTTATAGAGTACTATTAGGCTTTTCGATTTTCGTATCAAACAATGGTAATACAATTATAACAAAATATGCTATTTTCAGCCAACATTGCAACTGTATCTCTACCAACTGGAAGTGAACTCAATGAGGATTTCGCCGGGGGCCGTGCTATTGCAGTTGGCTTCGGTTTGACTAGTAGCAGTAAGTTATATTTTTCTCAAACACGGTACTGATTAAACGTTTGTAAACATATTTAACTCGTTATCGCAATATCATTGTGAAAACCATCAATTCACATAATGATTTAAGAATGATGTGACTACGAGACTAGAAGCTTTTTGCTTTCGACAATTGGTCAATGGGCTGCGATTAAATAGTCTTAAGAATCCCTGCAAAACATACATACATATCGTCACGCCTTTTATCCCCGAAGGGGTAAGCAGAGGTGTATTTCTACACCCACTTTTCGCCAGATATACTTTAGTCCCACGTAATAAGGGGGCGAGCCTATTGCCGTACCGGGCACATTTCCTGCAAAAGTTAGCCAAAATTTCACTATTCGCATTGTCATTTCGCAAACACATACAAACATAGCAATGAGTTTCTCACACTCAATAATTTTAAAAAAAATCTCAAAAGAAAAACCAAAAAAGTATAAATACACTTCAAAATATCTCAAATCTTCAAATATACCAACAATTCCACCGTTATAATATTTTACACATCAATGCACTGATTTAAATTTATGATTATCTTTACATCAACATCCTTTAACAATCTTATGACGTGTTTATAATCCAATTATTTTTCAACGCTTTATCGAATCAGCTTGTTGACATGCTACTTATTTTTTATTCCAGATGGCGACATGACGACTGCACAATCCCTGAGCCATGTAAACTTGAATGTGATTACGAACTCAGCGTGCTCTATAAGCTTCCCATTAATTATCCAAGCTACACATTTATGCACTAGTGGTATTGGTGGCGTTGGAACTTGTCATGGCGATTCTGGTGGTCCTTTAGTCGTTAGTAGAAATAACAGACAGGTTCAGGTATGTATTATAATTCAAATACTATTTTTGTCCAGCAGTGGACGTCTTTCGGCTGATATGATGATGACTATTTCTGTCGGAGATAATTTTTTTGGGAAAATTGATAATAGTTAGGTGCAACTATTTTCTACGAGTCTCTTGTTTTCTTACAAACCTACTAGTTAAGTCTTAACTGAAATGTTTAATAATAAAGGACATTTTCAGATAATACACACAATTAACTTGTATCTTTAATAATCAAAAATCTTCGTGACACGAAATAAATTTAGTATTTTCTTGTGTGTATGCGAAAGTTTTAGACTGAAATTAAACTACAGCTGTTTACGGATACGAATATAGAAGATATTCAAGCTTCAGGACAAAGACAAATGTCACTTCAGTGGCCACGATTCCTGGAAAGTAATCGAAAGATCGCATTATAATAAAAAAATTAGTTTCAGTAAAACCAATATAATATCGCAAGAAAAGCCGTAAACCGTAGGTTAATTTCAATACAAATTCAATGTGTTCCTAAACTTTCCAATTAGGTTTATCTAATTTTTTAATCAGAATATAATCTGTCTAAGATTCAATTATTTTTAGTTTTTGTGAATAAGATTCTGACCATAATCTGGCCTTACTCAAATTACGCATTTGCAAATAAACAACAGTTCATATTGACATTACCTTACAGATTGGCGTGACATCCTTTGGATCAGCTTTTGGCTGCGAGAGCGGTTTACCGGCAGTATACGCAAGAGTAACATCGTACATAAGTTTTATCAACCAACACTTGTAATTAGAATCAGATACATACATAAAAAATAACAAATAAATCCGTGCATAAGGCTTATAAACTAGTTAAGATCGCATTTAATACATCAGTGAATTGTATTTATAAATAAATTAAAAAATATCCAATATGGTTTTACTGATTACAACGTTATCACTGTAGATATAATACGCTTAGTAATTCGGTAGCCAAATTATTATCATTGACGTGCCCTCTGTTTTTCTGCGATGTTTCAACCGTCTTTCAATGGTCGTAGTTTCTAAGGGACTGATGTCAGCTTAGCGAAGCCCTTGTGATCACAATGCTTGCCGCCCTTCCGAGCTTCTTTGTGGGTTTGATTCCTATTCAAGACAACACATTCCGTAATTAACAAATTGTTGTTATCAGCTTTTTTTTTGTTTTTGTCCGTTGGTCGATTTTGTAATATCCCATTAAACAGGCCTTCTGGTACGCGTCGTCTCTGTATTTTGTTCAAACGCAAATACAGTCACCTGCCTCAATTTTTTTATGACTGAGTGTAAATTTTGATAGTCAGTTGGTCAGATGGCTAAATACAGAATATACCTTTATGTCCCATGGGTGCAGGATACCGACTGACATAGAAAACTTGAAAGCACAGCCTGACTGTTAGGTCTATACGAGCCAACCTATAGTGAACCCTGATAAAATTGAAAGCTGTAGAAATTGATACATACATACATAGACTCACACCTGTTTCCCGGAGGGGTAGGCAGAGACTACGGAACGCCATTTGCAACGATCCTGACATATCTCGCTTGCTTCATTCACTCCCATCAAATTTCTCATGCATGCTCTTCGGTTAAGGGTAGGTACTCCTAACCTGTCCTTTTTTTAGGATGTCTCCAATCTGTTCAGAGAACGTCCGTGTAGGTCTTCCCCTTCCTCCTCCCCTCTCCCATTCACACTTGACTCATATAACTTCTTGTCCAGTCTTTCGTCAATGCTGATCTTAACCGGTATAAATATATCTGAACTTGTTTCTGCTATATTTTCGCATAATATTAAGATTTGCTAAGTTATTGTTGTACGTGGTATAATGAAATAAAATGTAAAACTAACGTTATTGACCACGAAAGTTTCAATTCCTATATCAAATATTCTTAAAGTACAGTATTTTAAAGTGTGCAAACAATGATAACCGTGCGGGTGGCGTGATAGCTGTTATTGTCCCCTGGTCATTACGGCACATAAAGAGTTGTTGGAATTCCTCTACAGCCTTTCTCAGTCCACTTCTAGACTTAAGTCTCTTTTAATTCTCCTCTTTTAATTGATAATCATCAGTCTCTCTGCGACCACGATCGGTGCAAAACGATTGAAACGTCGCAAACAAATAGGTATTTATACTTAAATAAGTTTAATTGTAAATAAAAAAATGCGAGTAAGCTAAATTATTTGTATGACTTGCTCTTCTTTTGCTTCACAGAAGCACTGTTTCAATAGAAAGATTTGGCCTACTATACCAGGCTGGTCCGACGGGTTGGCACAGGGTGCCGAGATTTCCGTCTCTGCGCAAATTTGCTATTCGTGTATAATTTTCCTTAGCCACAATGTAATGGGTTAGTGAATTTTGTATTTTTAGTTCGTCACCTCACGGAAAACCCAGTTATTGGAATTATAAATTAAATAAGTTATAGCTACATTAATTTGTTGGGCGCAGCAGAGGTGCATTGCGTCCACTGTGACGTGTTTTACCAGAAAACCCAGAAACAGTTCGAAGAATACCGATTTAAATAATTTTATTACACATTGAGTATTTAAATTTATTTGCTGTTACTAATGCAGTGCTATAACTGTCATGATGACTTACAATTATTAAATTTTCAGAGACAACAAATTTTGTCTGCGCAGTCGTAAAATATCTGAAAAAGCAAGTTTACATCGTATTTTATTACTTATGGGCACCCGTGTGTAACAATTTACCCCCTTAGACTAGGAATTGCCAAAAATCCTCTATTAGTGCTATTCTACTCTCTCCAGAGAACATACATCCAAATTTCAGCTTCTTGCACCTATTAGTTTCGTCATTCAGTCAGTCAGTAATGTAAGATATTTTATGTATTGATATATAAAATTTCAAGTAATAGCGATAGCCTTGTGGATACTCTAACGGACCTCTACGCAGGATGTCTCGCGTACAAACCCACGATGTACACCGCTTAATTTTTTTCGGTGGAGTAGGGTAGTTTTTTTAGGTGTAGTATATTTCGGCGCCTGGGCACCCTCACTCGTCAGGACACCCCAGGAATCCTAAATGAAACTAGTTAAATTCACTGTTAACTGCAATATATTTCTTGAACTTCACGAAATCACGATGCGAATGTCCGAACCAAAAGTGTCATGGCCGCCCGCCGTCGCATCAACATAACATAATATCAAAACATATTCAATAATACATAATATTTAAATTATCGTATGTATGAGCTTTCAATTAATCTTTATAACTAAGTAACAATATAGAATTACAGTTCCTTTAGCTAAAGCGTCGAAATACGTCTTGATTAATTTAATTAGTTATAAAATTACAAAAATGTGTTGGCGGGCAACAAAGCTAGCCAAACTTTTAAAGACGATATCAACCAATACTGCGTTAAGAAATATATGTAAATACAGAAATATAACACAATTTATATAATATTAATTACAAGCAAATGCAATTAATATTTTACTGGTTATTTAGTTAAAATTACATTAAAATAATATTAACTTCCGGTTTAGTTATCATTTAGTCATCTAGTTGGCTCTGCTCTACGTTTATGCTTAGATCCACAATAAAACAAACCATCTCCAGTGCGCCCATATATACATAGTGACTCACATCAATAAATAAATGCGTAAATATACTCATTGAATCGTCAAAGTAAAAAGTTCAACTACTTTACCTTTCTATATAAAATATTGATAATTACTACTAAGTACTCAAAATTAAACTGGGTTTACACGGTGCTTAGTTTTGACATCACCTTTTGTACTGCACAAATGCAATTACTATTTAAAATGACAAGCATTACTTTACTTCTAAGGACGACCGGTTGACGCAGCGGGAGTGTAGGCGACTGCTACGCCGAAGGTCGCGGGTTCGATTCCCGCTCAAGTCAAACATTTGTGAGCATGAACATGGATGTTTGTCTTGGTCTGGGTGGTTCTATGTATAATATGTATGAATTAAAAAAGAAGTGTATATGTTTATCCATTATCTAGTACCTATAGTACAAGCTCTGCTTAATTTGGGCCTAGATGGTGATGTGTGTATGTGGTAGAATATTAATAATAATAATAATGATTAGCTGTGAATGCTTTAATAGTCAGAACCAGCAACCATATTGAAACAGTATTCTGAAAGAAACGATAAAAATGTTCTATAAACAGGTTGTACACGGGAAGGGGTGATATTGATGTCCAAGGTGTGGAGGATACCACCCGGAAAGGAAACAGGCTAGAACAGCCTGACTAGAGGGCCTAGCCAAATGGCATTCGTTTTGTTTTCCTCTTTCGCTAACGTTTGGTTGCGATGGCAGCATAAGAATTTTCTTTTTCGTTGACCATGTGACATATCGCAAGCTTATGTCAGTTACATACATTTATTTTTTTTATTTATTTATAGTCTCATGCCTGTATCCCCGAAGGGGTAGGCAGAGGAGTAAATATTACACCCATATTTCGCCATGAATTTTTAGGTCCCACGTAATAGAGGGCGAGCCTATTGCCATTACCGGGCACATCACCAGCCTCCGGGCTGCTACTGAGTATTCGGAAAAACCCAGTAACACTTTTGCCCGACCCGGGAATCGAACCCGGGACCTCCGATCAGCAGTCGCATACGCTATCCACTGGACCACGGAGGCAGCCTTTTACATACATTTTTGTACTAAAAATTAGCGATATTGGTAATGGAATGCCGTTTAGCTACAGGGCTAGGTCTATGTTTCAACCGCCGGTAAGTAAACATTGCTTAATGTAAAAAAACAGCATATTTCATGTCGAGCCACGCACAATGTAGGGTTGTAGTACCCTTTACCTAGTGACCTACGAATAGTATGACTCGAGCACTTTAGTAATTTTAATGCTCGCGAGTACAAGTTTAAGTTAATTGTCTATTACTCATTAATTAGTAATATGTCACTATTTAACATAGTTTACACATACCCACTTCGCAATTGGTGGGTTTTCCTAAATATTTTGCAAACGGATACAGTCTCATAGTGTTTATGATAAACGAAACTCTATAAAATCGCTTTCTCGTTCAAGTTTATAAGAGCCACTTTTTTTGCTTTTGTTTTTTATAATTTTATCGTACAGTTTTCCTTGTGTCGTTACAATTTAAAACTAAACCTAAAAAAATCTGTAATCATCATCATCAGCCCTGTATATATACTTTCCCACTGCTGGGCACGGGCCTCATCTCACTATGAGAAGGGTTAGGCCATAGTCCGCCACGCTGGCCAAGTGCGGATTGGCAGACTTCACATGTCTTTCGAGAACATTATGGAGAACTCTCAAACATGCAGGTTTCCTCACGATGTTTTCCTTCACCGATAAGCAAGCGATAATTAACAATTTAATACGCACTTAACTTCGAAAAGTCATTGGTGCGTGCCGTGGATTCGAACCCGAGACTCTCTGCGTACCAGTCTGTCGGTCTCTCCACTCGGCTATCGCTACTCCTCTAAGATTTCAGTATTAGCGGTTATAGTAGCCGCGTAAAACCGCGGACTGACATAACAAAACTATATGGGTTCCTAGTAGTTAACTACGGGAAAAAGAATTCACAAATATCAGCTGAATCTTGCCAACGTGCATAAATTGGTACCTACCAAGCATGAATTCTTTTTCCCGTGAATTCTTTGTCCTCCATACCTATTGAGGACACCTCTGGGATGCCGTTAATCTACCGCTACCCCTGTAACGCCTTCTAAATATATATAGGTACTAAATGTCCAAACCTATATAGATTGCTCATTTCAGACTTTGAGCATTCATCAATTCATAAAATGGACACAAAATTACTCATATTCTAAAATCCATCCAGTCAATTTCCTGACTTTAATGAATTAAAGCATAATAACATTACACACCCCAGGGAAGAAAATGATCTAATACTTAAATAATTATTAAAATATTAGGTCATTTTGATTCCTGACTTAAGTAATAATGGCCTCCTAGAAAGAAAAGGCTATCATAGCAAATACCATTTACTGATAAGTTGTTCTATGACATGCATGCCTTTTAATGATTTTCCTGCTTTGTATGATCCAATTGAAGCTTAATATCGGCCACCATTCATCCAATACTTTGCTTTTTGAAGCATTATCTATTACAGACACCAACATTTTACCCAATATTTTACCTTCCGAGGCAGCAATTATAACAGCGCCTTTATCGCCGTATTTTCGCTACCAAAGCGATATTTTGCTCAAACACAATTTATCCAATATTCTACCTTCTTGAGCAGTACCTTTCGCAGCCATCGTGTAATCGTGGTTCTGTTTTAGGAAGCAGCATCTATTGCAGTTATCAGATTCCGGCATTTTGCTTTCGAAAGCAATATCTATCTCAGTTACTTATCCAGTACTGTGCCTTTGGAAGCATCATTTATACCAACGACAATATTAAGAAATTCGTGCCTTGTTATATCATAGGTGCATGAGCATGTGGTATCTCTGTTTCATTATTCAGAAGTTTATGTGTTTGTAAGTAAGTAGTTTTGCAAAAAAATATGTACGTAAGTTACACAGATTAATAATTTAATATTAATTAGTCACTGTAAACTGTACAAATATCATGTTTAGCGATAATATAAACGTACCTACGACAGCAATTACTAATCTCATTATCATGTTGATAATGTATAATTATTTATTAATTACTGATTGCTCAAACAGCTTATCTATTTTCATAAATGGGTATATAAATTTTACAATTCGTGTTTTGCTCAGTTTTGTCCGGATCTAGCTCAAGATGAAGATATTCGTAGCTTCTTTGTTGGCACTGGTGGCTTTCGCTTGCGCAGAATATGGCAACGAAGTGCCTGTGACGAACACAGCATATGGCTACCTGGTGAATATCGGTATCCCTGAAGGGGAACGTATCCGTAAAGCCGAAGAAGCATACGAACGCCAGCAGAGAATCGTCGGTGGTCTTCCTGCTGGTCTCGGACAATACCCGTATCAGGTACGGTAATATGACTGGACAAAAAGTTGACAAATATAAAAGTTCACTCTTAAACTAATTACGAATCGAGAAACAAGTTCAAATTCCTTTCTTAAATGCTTTTTTTTATTACAGGCTGGACTTTTATCGTCTATCATAGGCTTTGAAGGCAGTGGTATTTGCGGTGGTTCACTAATCAGCAGCAACAGAGTCTTAACCGCGGCCCACTGTTGGTTTGATGGTCTCCATCAGGCATGGAGGGTGACCGTCGTCCTTGGCTCTGTCATGCTCTTCTCAGGAGGCACTAGAATCGACAGCAGCGTAGTGGCTATGCACCCAAACTGGACTCCAGCGCTAGTTCGTAACGATGTCGCTATAATCTACCTACCCAACCTTGTCCCGACAAGTGGTAAGTTCAATTAAATATACGATAATAAGAATTATATAGCCATTCCGTATGACGCCTCTGTTTGCTTTTCTCACTACCCTTGAAAATACTATTGATTTCTTTTCTGTTACAGCCAATATTGCGCCAATTATTCTGCCCTCCGGTTCGGAACTGACTGAACTATTTGTTGGTGAAAGTGCTATTGCCACTGGTTTCGGCCTTACTAGTGACGGTAAGTAAAACATACTTTTTTATCATAAATTATTATTTTAAATGCCTACAATAATTAGTGCAGTAGTCAAATTATTGATATAACAATGTTACTCTTTTTTTAACTAAGAAAAATCCTTTTGATAAAATGTGTATGTCTAGAATATTTAAAGCCTTAAAGTATTTTGATAAGATTAATAATCTGAAGAAACTTAATAAACCATTATATACATATAAAATACTAGAGAATGTCAGCAGGCTACGCCCGCACATTTTTTGTAAGTTAACGGTTTTGCCCCTTCCGTGTATTTTTTTGGAAATCCCTTCTTAGTACACCACTACGGTCCCCAAGGAACATTCGTGCTAAATTTCCTAGGCGCAGGTAGCTGAAAGTAGTAGCTTTGGCTGTGTTTCGGCTTGTCTGTCAGTCAGTCAGTAACGCAAGGATTTTATATTGTAGTGACAGATTAAAAATTCAAAGTGACACTACACTATTTCATTCCATGGGTGTCGTAAGAGACGGCTTCGGAAAATACCCGAATCAAACAGTATTATTGTGAAGAGACAGAACACTCGACATCAAAAAAGAGTAGGAAAGGCAATCAATCACTACATAGTATAAAACAAAGTCTGTCTTCTGTCTGTCTGTCCCTATGTATGCTTAAATCTTAAAAACTACGCCACGGATTTTAATGCTTTTCTTTAATAGATAGAATGATTTAAGAGGAAGGTTAATATGTATAATTGACGCGGGCGAAGCCGCTGGCGACGTCTAGTATTTAATACATCAACATTATATAAAAAATTCTGTCACTGACTGACTGACAGTCCACACTCAGCCAAAGCTATTAGACGCAAGATGCTGACATTTGGCATGTACGTCCTTTAAAGAGTCCAAGGCATACTAAGAGATAATTTTAGGGAATTCCCCCTACGAGAATTAAAAAGACCACGCGAGCGGAGCTGCGGTGGAACTCTAAATATATATATTATATACACTTGAGGATGCCCGCGGTAACACCCGCGTTATTTAAGGCTACTGCTCCGCTCCCGTCGCTCATAGCGCGATATTGTATAGCGTATAGCCTTTCTCGATAAATGGGCTATGTAACACTGAAAGAATTTTTCAAATCGGACCGGTAGGTAGTTCCTGAGATTAGCGCGTTAAAACAAACAAAGAAACAAACTCTTCAGCTTTATATATTAGTATATAAGAAGTATAAGAAATATGATGCAGATATAATATCTGTCTTATAATATTGTCCAAGTTATGTAAGGAATATTCCACAAGCTCATATTTATTTTATAGGTGGGCAAATCACACTGGCGCAGTCCCTGAGCCAGGTCCGTCTGAACGTGTTGGCCAATAACTTGTGCTCCTACGCCTTTCCTTTGATCCTGCATAGTACTAACATTTGCACCAGTGGAGTTGGCGGTGCTGGTACGTGCCAAGGTGACTCCGGTGGTCCTCTAACCGTCAGCAGAAACGGAAGGTCCCTTTTGGTAAGTCTTCGTAGTACATAAATTGCATTCTATTATGAAATGAAATATTATTTTATTTAGAATACATACATTACACACATTATGACAAGCAATATTACCCAAAACAATATCAAGTGAAAACTATTTATATAATAAAAAAAAAGAAACCAAAAGAGAAAAAGTGTGTAGTCAAAATATTATGAGTGTTAGACTTTGATCTGGACATTGCTCAAGAAAACTTGCTTTACGATAGCGGATTAAATAATCCCAAATCAACTACTTATGACTATAAATCCTTAGGTTTTATCTTGTTTATCTGCTATGTTTCCTACTTCGTTTACTGATAATGTTATTAAAACATAATCAATAACGTAATCTGTACAAATAAGTGATAAATATTTTCAAATCTCTGTTATAAAAAAAACTAGGAATTCCGATGATAACGTTATTTTGATTTTTATTGATTACTAGAGGTTGCCCGCGGTTACACCCGTGTTATTTAAGGCTTACTGCTCCGCTCCCGTCACTCATAGCGTTATGTTATATAGTCTATAGCCTTCCTCCATAAGGGGGCTATCTAACACTGAAAGAATTTTTCTAATCGTAACAGTAGTTCCTGAGGTGAGCGCGTTCAACCAAACATACCCTTCAGCTTTATATATTAGTATAAGATTGCGTACGTAAAATCGTGTTTAAAGGGTTTTCTGTCGAAGTTCAGCTGGCATTTTTATTATTAAAGTACCTACTCTTCATATCAATAACACTGGCAGAATAAACAGTTTTATTTGCAAAACAATCTTGTAAAAGCTTTTTTAAAAATACTTTATTTTTGTTTTATAGGTACTCTGTCCTTATTTAGCTATACGATTTACCTTTTACATTTTCTTACTAGAAATAATACCTAGTTTCAGAATAGATTTCTCAAAGAAATATGAAGTATATGGGTGTTAATTGTCCTCGTTAGATGTATGTTTGCAAGTCTTTTTAATAAATAAATAAAAAAAACTATAATGTGCTTGTATTCATAAATATTGTGTTTCTTTTTCCAGATCGGTGTAACTTCCTTCGGCTCGCCTTTGGGATGTGAATCTGCCATGCCTGCTGCATACGCTCGAGTTACCTCCTTTATACCATTCATCAATCAGCACCTGTAAAAATAAGATTGGCCGATATCTACTTCTTTAAGCTAAATATCCCTTTTGACTACGTGACATAATTAATAGATATTTCTAGACATAATAAAATCTTACCATTGAGCGGCAGAATATTTTGGAACTGTATGTGAATGTAAATAAAGGCACCTTCGTATATTTGTGTTTCATTTTTGTGCTGTTGTAATCGAAATACAATTCATACGCAAGAAAGCTAAATGACATCCGTTCACAATACAATTTTTCATTTTTCATTAGAGTGATTAATACGCAATCGGCATGTAATATGTAAAATAAAGGGCCTTATAATAAAAGAGAACTTAAATATATTAGGGTGCATTTAAATAAATATATAAACGTTGAGCTAATTATTTGATTTCCTTAAAATAAGCTTTTCTAGTTAGTTAATTTAGAATTTATTTGTCATAAAAAGATAGACAAATAAACGAGACCCATACCTATGAGATTATAAGCAGATGATCCAGGAATATACAGAACTCTATTCTCTTAGCATTATCTTATGGCGTTGATACACCTGAGCATTCATTTGTAACATAATAGCGAGCATTCACCGTTATGTGTTTTGTCAAACTGAACAACGAACAGAGCCGAACATTTCTAGCCAACGCTCGTATCAGCAAAAAGGTCGGAGAAACTGTACATTCACTAGAATGTTCGCCAGAACGCTAGATAGAAAGCTCGCTAAAATACTCTCATTTGTTTTTCTGTTATGTAACATTCCCAAGAATGCTCGTTGCAGTTAAATGCTGAAGCGTATCAGGCTTTAGAAATTTCTAAGAGGCACACAGAACTACTAATAAGGAAACCTTTATGGCAGTACTGAAAGGACGTACTATTGACCAAGGGAAAGCAGTCTATCAAGGAAAAATAACATTTATTGAGCGTCACAAAATTCTACGTCATAATATTTTGTCTATCCCAGCACCTACGGTACGAATAATTATGTCGTCACGTTTAATGACACATTTAGTTACGATCAAATTTTACGGAGTTTTTGTTTGCGGTATTATGGCAGGACACAATGAATTAGTGTAGGTACACTAAGAAATATGAAATGCCTATACGTGTTTAATGCGAAAATTTGAAGGTGAATCACGAAACAATCATAGCTACATAGGAGGTAAGTATATGAGTATAAATATGCGTTGAAACGCTAACCCATGTCAGAATTCATTACGATCAGCCAGCATGAAGTTACTTGTTCTGGTTCTGTCTGCAGTGGCCCTCGTGGCTTCGAAAACTGTAACCACCCAGGATGCAATCGACTTGGAAAATAATACAGCCTACGACTATTTGGAGAAAGTGGGTCTGCCGCTGGCAAATAAAATACGTGAGGCCGAAGCACTATCTGCTACTGTCAAAAGAGTACCACCGGTTTTTAGGAACGCTGTAGACCCTTCTAACAAAATCGTCGATGGCAATGTGGCTCGTCTTGGTGACATCCCATATCAGGTATTTACAGTTGTATACCCATGTATTGTTTAAATATTGCCATCTCAATAAAATAATACAGTATGTCTCATTACTAAAGCCGTGCTTTTCAGATTGTCAAAATAATATTATTATGCAATAGTTTATAAAAGCCTAACACTTCAATTGTACAGTCATTTAATTGAGCACCATAACATTCTCAATCTAGCTGAACTGTATGGTTTTTCTCGCAGGCTGGTATAATTGCTTTAAAACAATCAAATTTATTTAAAGTGAGAGCGTAATCTTCTGGCCCCTATCTGTCTAAAAAATCTTTGTCAAAAAAATGATTTTGTTTTTAATACCACGTTTTCTACTTATTCTTGCAGGCTGGTCTGATTGCTGATTTCAGAGGTGGTCAAAGTGTGTGTGGCGGTTCATTGATTAGTGACAAGAGGGTAGTTACAGCTGCTCATTGCTGGCAGGATGGCAAAAATCAAGCTGTGAAGTTTACTGTTGTTCTTGGATCGGTGAAATTGTTCAGTGGTGGTACCAGAATTAAAACTTCTCAAGTAACCACGCACAGCAAATGGAATCCTAGGATTTTACGTGACGATATTGCAATGGTTTATTTGCCAACCGCAGTCAAATTATCAAGTAAGTTTATTGGTGCTAATGATGAATGTAATGTGCTGTGAAGTTTCAATAGTAAATACTAGATGAGCCCGCGTTGCACCCGTTATTAAGGGCTACTGCTCTGCACTCATTTTCATTTAAGTTTATAGATTATATCCTGATATACCCTATTTAAAAACTGGAACATTATTTATTTCTCTGCAGATATTATACAACCCATCGCTCTACCGTCTGGCGCTGATCTGCAGCAGAGCTTTGTCGGGAAATCTGTCGTTGCTTCTGGTTTTGGCCGAACCGGAGATGGTAAATTATTAAATCAAAAACTTATCATATAATTAAATGTATAATTTGGTTTACATAATAATAAAATTTAAAATATATTTTTAACCCTGCTTTTACCATCCAGGGAGCGCCGATGGTATCACCCAATATACGGGTCTGAATTACGTGAAGCTGCAAGTGATCAACAATGAGCAATGTAATCGCGTCTACGGCAGCATCATTCCTTCCATCATTTGCACTAAAGGCGAAAATATCAAGAGCATTTGTGGTGGTGACTCCGGTGGTCCTCTCGCTTTGATCCGAAATGACAAGCGCATCTTGGTATGTTTGTTATTTTGCAATCTTATTTCATAAGGAAAATTGAGTTATTATTGCTTCAGAGGTAACCTAGATTTGAACAATTTGTGGATCGATAATTCTTTTGTCATACATGAGCATGAGCATATTGTGTCTTCAACACAAGGCCCAGTAAGATGACAAACGCCCTAACTAAAATTTCATCCTTGCACTCAATCACTCGCTCACTTAACTCACTCAAACTATTACATTTCCAAGCAGCTTCTCCGTATTTACATTCTGTGTATCTTGTCCAACAGATCGGCATTACATCATTTGGTCCCGAAAGCTGCGAAAAGGGTCTGCCTGCTGGTTTCACCCGTGTCACATATTTCATCGACTGGATCAAGAAACTTCTATAACTAATTAATATCATTATTTATGCAGGGCTCAATTACGTACTGACACGAAATATAATACTCAGATAAAGTGTTCAAAAAAATTATTTTACATTTTGTAATAAACTTGATTCATCCAATAAATTGAATTTTAATCGATTAATATATATTTTGTTGCCGAACGATCCCTTTTGCCTTAATTAATTATTTTTTTTTTTTTTTATTAATATTCTACCACATTCACACAACACCATCTAGTCCCAAACTAAGCAGAGCTTGTACTATGGGTACTAGACAATGGATAAACATACATATATACTTTTTTTTTTTATAAATATATACATATTATACATAGAAACACCCAGACCAAGACAAACATCCATGTTCACGCACACAAATGTTTGACTTGAGCGGGAATCGAACCCGCGACCTTCGGCGTGGCAGTCGCTTACACTCCCGCTGCGCCAACCGGTTTTTACTTTCTTATAATATCAGAATCATACAATTTATAATAATCATTTTATCGCCTTGTAACTAATAATTAAAGTATTTTACAAATACATACATCTCAAGCAACACACCAATCTGATCGGATTGAACAACCAATTAGATAAACAGCATAATTTTATGCCGAAGAATACAAAGGTACCTTATCTAGTCATGCGTGTTAACAAAATGGTCAGACTGAACACAAAGAATATCCAACTGAAGCATCTTGACCATGAAAAGGCACTTGACCACATAAATGTGTGACGAACTGTCAGTTAAATTGGAACTGCTTGAAAAACGTAACAACGTTATTTGTTGTACTGGCGACTTCTTTACAAATAGAGTACTTTACATTCGAATTGGTGATAAACAATCAGTTGCACACCTAAAACATATCAGTGTACCACAAGGATCGATATACGAGCCATTGATCCATTTAGGGATAAAACGAATTTCATTAGACGTTTTACATATGTAGAGGAATACTGAACTACTTAGTATGATAAGAATAAATATAAGTAAATATCCATGCATGTATCACTGTTTTAAACATCAGTTAAAAATTGACAAGGTGAATTCAAATTTAAAAATATATTTATCGCAAAAATGTGTTTTGAAACACGATCACCTTTCAACAAGCAGAATCTGAATGCCTCTTGCAAGCTTGCCCTAATGCAATATTTAAAACTAAATTATTTCCTCCGACACCAAATAGAGCAAACGGAGGCAAATTTGCAGTATAAATAAATATTCAAATGAAATAAAAATAATGTCAAGGACTTCTATACATTTCGAAGCACAAATAAACTTAATAAAGTACTGAAGTGATTGTTAATTACTTAGTAGATATTATTCTATATTTGATACAGAATCTGCAGTCAGACTGCCTCCGTGGTCCAGTGGATAGCGTATGCGACTGCTGATCGGAGGTCCCGGGTTCGATTCCCGGATCGGGCAAAAGTGTTAATGGGTTTTCCGAATACTCAGTAGCAGCCCGGAGTCTGGTGATGTGCCCGGTAACGGCAATAGGCTCGTCCGCTATTACGTGGGACCTAAAAATTCATGGCGAAATAAGGGTGTAATATTTACACCTCCGCCTACCCCTTCGGGGATACAGGCGTGAGACTATAAAAAAAAGTGATACAAAATCGACTGCAGCCTTCAAACTCAAAAATCGTTAATAACTACCAGTGGTAGGGCCTGTTAACGAGATCGGTCTAAGCGGCGCGCGTCGCGGCGGGCGGCGCGGCAGAGCGTCGTGCACGCCACGACCCTACAGCAGCGGTAAACGCAGCGGCAAATGTGGACGTATTTGGGCCGACGGAGTTACCCATAAATATGGCGATAACCAAAATATCTTTGTGTAACTATACGGTATACCTACAAAATTGTCGACATTGGATCTTCATTTCTTACAAGTATTTTATATCAAAGGAATAATACATATTCGCAATTAATGAGGCGTTGAATAGGTACCTACACAACGTAGATTACGTTAAGTAGGTAGGTAAATCACCTTTTAACTTTCATAGTAGCTGTGTCTGTACCTAAATAGGTACATATGTACATTACTCAATGTTTTAATGTTTGCGATTTATATTAAAACCTACCATTACATTCTGTAAAACATTGTTTCATTACATCTCGCAACGTTTTATTAACATTTTTGTATTTATACAGCGGATGTGTTGCTATCCACACACGCGACCGTTTAAAAATTTCGACTTTAAATGTCTCCGTATTCATTACCGCCACAAAATATTTAACAAATAGTTTAACCGCCTAGTTCGTCCCTCGCGTAACGCTGTCTGTGCCGCTCGGAGTCGTGGCGTCGGACTCGGTCGCAGTACATTTGTTCCCGCCGCTCGCCGCACCGCACGCCGCGCCGCACGCCGCGCAGCCAATCGCGCCAAAAAAAACGCGCGCGTTATCGCTGTGCGCGGCGGCTCGTGGCGTGCTTCGAACGTCTTCATACATTTGATCTTGCCGCTAGCCGCCCCGCGCTAAGCCGCCGCTCAGAGCGGCAAGGTCGTGACAGGGCCGTTATTGTCAAAAGTGACGTTGAGCGCCCTGGGAAGCGCGCGTAGACCGCCGCCTCTATGGCCTATTACCGTTTTGATAGTCTGCGAGTGGCTGTGCATGGACTATAGTAACATTCAATTATTAAGAAGTAACGGTTACATCCGATACGACGCCCAAAAAACTTATTTTGATTATTTTATTTTACTTGTATTAAAACAGCACTATTTTTATTTTATAGAGTTCTTTTTAAATTCTGCAATTGCGATAGCGATTCTATATTGGTTTATAAATCAATTATTAATATCCGCATGGCATTTATTGCATCATATATTAAGCTTGCCCATTTTCCTATAAGGATAATGTTTTATTATACATATAACTTCGGTATTTACTAAGGAGTGAAGGAATTCGAGAAATTAAGTACTACCTAGTAGTATTTTCCCAGGAGAATCCCTCTATGGTTATACAATTTTATAAGATAATATTGTTTGGCTTAACGTTTTTTACTAACTCTTAGTAGGAAAATAAAACTTTCGTCTTATGGCGCTACCTTGAAAATGTATGCCATATTTGCTTACAGATTTTGAAAAAGTAAAACACACTAGCCTAGTTAAAATTTTATACATCATTAATGATTATTCTTTCTCTAGTAAAACTTAATATATTATCAGACGATTTTGACTCGAATTTTGGTTTGAAAAACATGCTTTAATTAAATCTTAATCTGGTATTTCAAATAGTACTTAACTTTTTGCCTTGAAATTAATAGTCATCGAAAGAAGAGCTAGTTTACTATTAAACGTAAAGAACAATTGTTTCTATAACGATTATTACTTGAGTTATGAACAAAATAAGATTTCAGACATGGTCGGGCTCTCACGCAATCACAGAAATCACGCGATATTCAAATTTATAGCCAACGTTTAAGCAATGACCTCAGAAGATTTTAAGATTTTTGAGGTAGCCTCTTGAGATACTTTTAGTTGGGTTAGGTTGGTATTCGTTTTATAATCATGAGCCATCATTTTATTCCGCTTAGTATTTTTAAGCATATTTTTGTGTAATGTTGTATATCAATAGGTGCGGCAGTGCTAAAACACCAATAGGTTTTATATGTATGTAATAAATTTACAACAAAAAAATAAGTTTAAAAACTATAAACTGTCTACGTAAAAAGGGGGTATGAGACGGACAAAACAAGAAAATAGCTCATTCAGATATAAAACCAGAAAAGTTTAAGTACAGAAATGCTTAAGCTAGAGCCTTGGTCGCACCTATTATATACCTATCTAATGTGGGTGCCAGGAATACTTAACCTGTATTAAACAAATTTGGCAGATAACTAAATGTACAATAGTATCTTCGCGAGTTCCACAACTAATATGGAACATCTTTATTTCTTTGGGTTGTGGAGGATGGACGAAAGTTGCTCTGTAAAAAGCTAACATTTTGTCAAATCTGGTTACATTAGAATGTGGACAGCACGCGCAAAGGTCAAAGGAAGGCTTGGATACATCGGCATCGTGAATACTGCTAGGACATTGCATAAATTGAATTAGTCTAATCGTCTTCGATTCTTGCTCTAAGCAACGCATTTAGCTTTTACTTGTAGAGATAAAAAGATAAAGAAAATATAAATATATAACAATAAATTCAGCTTATTGGTTTTATATTCGATAAAAACCGAGGGTTGTTCTTAAAAAGAGAATGCACTGAATACGGTTACACCACTTATTATGTAACACCTCCGATTAAACATCAGGGACAAAGAAAGTAGGTAGGTAGTGAAAACAAGTATCTAAGTTAAAACAACATGACTACAGTCAACTCCATCAACGTTTGTTGGCTAAACCACACAAACATCATAAACAAAGGCTAGAAAAAGAAGCAGATTCTAGTTGAGTTATTAAGAGCGATAAGAATGGCATGTGTTATGAATCATAATTATTGACGTGCATATGAAGCTATATATGAATATGACGAAACTGATTGAGTATTTAAGGACATCGAACAGGAATAAGTTATTTAATCTCTCAACTCGTCAACATGAAGTTCCTTCTTGTGATATTAGTAGCATTATTGACTTTTGTAGCTACAAAAAGTATTTTAGAAAAAAATCAACTCGAATCAGATTATGATAGTCCGTATGGATATCTACGTCGAGTAGGTATGCCATTGGCAAATCATATCTTAGAAGCCGAGACACAGGCAGCTATGGGCAACAAAAGTAAAAATGTAATGTTCGAAAGAATAGTCGACGGCAGTGGAGCTCATCTAGGAGAAATCCCTTACCAGGTATTTTATTGATAATATTGGTAACCTTTGCATATTTGGACAGTTTGTAATTTGGACAGTCATCTTCATCCAGATCACCCTATAATTATGAATGAATAAGCTTTTTATGTACCTACACTTACACATTTTACTGCGATTCATTTGCACGAATTATTTATCTGTCATAATCTTTGTGGTTTTATAGGCTGGTCTAATTGTGTATGTCGGGGACGAAAAAAGTATATGTGGTGGTTCTTTACTAAATGCAAGGAGGGTACTTACTGCTGCCCACTGTTGGTGGGACGGGAAAGATCAAGCTGACAGTTTGACAGTAGTCCTTGGTTCAGTTAAGCTGTACAGCGGAGGAACTAGATTACGAACCTCTAAAGTCATCGTGCACGGCCAATATGACCCTCGCGATACACCATACGATATCGCCATGATTTATTTGCCGCGGGCTGTCAAATTCTCAAGTAAGTTTATTTAATTGTTCGTAAAACTATTTCGGAAAACAAACTTTTGTTTCATATTAACTTTATTTAAATACAATTTTTTATAATACAGTATATCCTTACACGTGTGTTTAATATAACAAATAAAAACTAGACGAATAAAAGTTTAGGTCATAAATCTAAATAGGTTAATTTTGTTGTCACACAGACACCATCCATCCCATTGCTTTGCCATCTGGTCCTGATACGCGAAGAACATTTGCTGGTCAAACAGCCATCGCCTCTGGTTATGGATGTACCAGAAAAGGTAAGATTACTATTAATGACCTTTTAGAAAAAGTTTATTCTCCTTAGTGTGACTCTTGCATATCATTTTGTATTGCTTACAGGTTTTGGTAATTCAAGACTTTACCACGTGAAATTGCAAGTCATTTCCAATAGGCAATGTGCGAGATACTACGAAGTTATAAGGCCTGTTGAAATATGCACAGACAGCATAGACTTTGAAAACATTTGTGATGGTGACTCTGGCGGCCCTCTTGCTCTTATTAGGGGTAAAAAACGTATTTTGGTAAGTCTACAAATTATATTTGTATCTACATATAAAAATAGTTAATCTCGTAAATGGTGGGATCAAGCTGAATTGCTTTTTGAATTATGTTTTTACCAATCTAGTGGTTTGTATGATAATGCTCAAAGGAACGGCCAAAGACTGGCTAGATTATAATTGGTAATTGTATAAGGATTACTACTACGGGTAACTTGTAATAAAAAAGCCTATTTTATGCAATACCAATGAGCTCGCGGTAACACGCGGTTTATTGAGGGCTGCTGCTCTGTTCCCGTGGCTCATAGCGTAATTTTATTTTGCCTTCCTCAATAAATGTGCAATCCAACACCAAAAGAATAATTCAAATAATTTATATTCAACCAAAAAAAAATCCATAGCTTTATTATATTCGTATAGATAAATTTGTTTTCTGTTCTAAAAGATCGGTGTTGTCACGTTTGGGATGACCGATTCCTTGGACGGCAGTCCCAGTGGTTACACCAGAGTCACTGCCTTCATCAAATGGATAAAGAGATTTCTATAAAAATTAACGACCTATTTTCATTTGTAAATAAAATTTGATCTCTTGAAGAAACGTAACTAAGTTAACAAATTGTTTTTTTATTAAAGTTTATAAGGATATCTGGACCACATGTGTTTTTTTATAATTATATCGCTATGCAAATACATGGCAAATCGTATGCTTACTGCGATTCATGTGACCCCACCAGACTACACGGGGCGTTGAGAACAGCGTGGTGATTTTAGATAATAGGCACTGAACGCCTTTAGAGAAGAGTCTCACTCACCTCTCCGGCTAGCCTCCAACTCTGTTGATTACACTATACAGCCAAGTGGCGGGGTCGAGCCGGTGCGAAAAGTGTCTCGACCACCTCATCCAAAAAATACAAAAATGTCGTAGAAACATGAGACCAATGCAATATGCCTAATATTGCCTAAGTCTCTTACTTGGCTCGTTGTTCGTAACTACAAACGTAACTACTTCTGTACACTATTATTAACCAAACAAAGGTATGCCTATGTGATCAGAGGCTGCCAGGTCACGATTGACCGGGTCAATGGCATAAGATGATTATCGACGCTAGATTGTGAATATTACTGCAAGTCGTCAGGATACAGTTAATAGGCACACCTAGACACTGTGAGACGCCAGAGCCTATGACGCACCAAGATGAAAAGGTTTCATTAATGCGGACCACCAGCCGTCGTACACAGATAAGAGGAAATCCAAGCCAGTATATCAAGTTAGATCATAAAGCGGGAAAGAATATATTACAGGCGATTAGCATGACTGACTGATGTTAAAGGCGTTTGTAAAATCAAATGAAACTGGTACAGATGCCTTGGCGACCGTAACGACCGTTTTTACATCGGCAGGTACTTTTAGGAGTGCCGAGGTAGTGCTGTGAGTAGTGCATCATAAGATAGTAAACTCACCAGAATCAAAAGTAATAATTGGGGATACCGATACATGAGACAATATGGTAAAAATACTATCATAATCACAAGAATATCTCAGCGTAATGGCTTTTCCGTTGTCAGCACTATAATTACATATTCGTGACGCTCTTCTGTAGAGTTATTAGAATTGACGGACATGACATGCATAATTGCGCTACATGCCATTATGAACGGCCAGAATGTGCCAAAACAGGCGCGACTGGCAGTTCATAATGGAGTGCTTGAGCATACGTTGGTGTACGGTAGTGAGTGTTGGGTGTGGCAGAAAAAGCATGAAAGCAGAATTAACGCAATTGAGATGCGTTCACTGCGTAGTCTGTGTGGGGTAAGACTGACTGATAGAATTCCGAAAGAAAGGAAAGCTGAAATGGTTTGGGCACGTGGAGCGAATGAGTGAAGAAAGAGTGACGCATCAAATTTATGAGGCAAACGTGTGTGGGCAAGTCGGTCGCGGCAGACGTCGTCGGACATTCGTCGATCAGATTTGGGACATTTTAAAAAATGGCAAGGTCCGAAGCATCCGCAACCGGCGAGCCTGTATGAAGAGAGTAATGAATGTAGAGGAAACGCGTGAGGTTTGTAAGGATAGATGCAAGTGGCATTCCGTTGTTTCTCTCCGACGGGAAAAGGGCGTGAGTATATGTATGTATGTATGACATGTATAAAATAACGGCAACATCACGGTTTACATCTAGTCGTAGATTAAAGGTTGCGAGCCCATACGCCCCTTGAAATCCGCCCCGTGTATAAAAGTTGCAAATTTGCCTCATTTTGGAGAGCTGTGCGAAATATTTTTGAAGGCCCCATATAATCTATGTTTTGGATATTTTACTAACAGTTTCACTAACTAAAATTAAAACGAATCATGTGGTCCCTCAGTCCACACACACACGAAGTTGTCTGTTTTTTCATTTAGGTACACATAATTATTATTTATTTATGTTTGTATATATAATATGTTTGTGTACGTAAGTATATGTATTTATATATTATTATTATTAAATTTTATGTAATGTATGCATTTATCATATCTATTAATTTCTATTAAATATATAAGTCTAACTTCATTTCTAAAAAACACCTACCATTAATCTCTGCACCACTCTAAGGTAGACTGGCAGAAAATGCCTAAGGCATTAAGTCCACCTTTATACCTTTATGTGTATATCTTACTTCTTACTAATATTATAAATGTGAAAGTTTGTGAAGATGTATGTATAGATGGATGGATGGATGGATGGATGGATGTTTGTTACTCTTTCACGCAAAAACTACTGAACGGATTTGGATGAAACTTTACAGTAATATAGTTTATACATCAGAATAACACATAGGCTACAATTTAAAACATTTTTGGATAATGTTGCCATAATATAAGGAAAAGTATCAACTAAGTCGGCAAAAATCCTGAGCTCTGAAAGCTATTAATTGGAATTTTACCCCCTTCCTGATGACAGATTGATCTGATTTTTGGTATACACTCATATTGTCATTAAGATTTAAAAGAATTTAAATGATTGTATATTCAAGATGGCCGCCGATACAAAATGGCAGATTACATATTACTTCACAACAACCTCAATATGGGTATCAAATGAAAGGGCTTGATTGGTAGAAAAGAGCTCACTATGAAAAATCCAAGATGGCCGCCGCCACAAAATGGCGGATTACTAATTTCCCACAAATACCTTAATGTGGGTATCAAACGAAAGTGCTTGATTCGTAGAAAAGCACAATATCTTTCTATGAAAAATCCAAGATGGCTGTCGCCGCAAAATGGCGTATTACATATTTTCCACAAATACCTCAATATGGGTATCAAATAAAAGGACTTGATTCGTAGAATAGAGCTCACTATGAAAAATCCAAGATGGCTGCCGCCAAAAAATGGCGGATTACTTATTTTCCATATAAATACCTTAATATGGGTATCAAATAAAAAGGCCTGATTCGTAGAATAGAGCTCACTATGAAAAATCCAAGATGGCTGTCGCCACAAAATGGCGATTACCTATTTTCTACAAATATCTCAATATGGGTATCAAATGAAAGGGCTTAATTCATAGAATAGAGCTCACTATGAAAAATCCAAGATGTCTGTCGCCGCAAAATGGTGGATTACATATTTTCCACAAATACCTCAATATGGGTATCGAATGAAAGGGCTTGATTGGTAGAATAGGGCTTACTATGCAAAATCTAAGATGGCTGCTGCCAAAAAATGGCGGATTACTTATTTGCCACAAATACCACAATATGGGAATCAAATAAAAGGGCTTGATTCGTAGAATAAAGCTCACTATGAAAAATCCAAGATGGCTGTCGCCACAAAATTCCGGATTACATATTTTCCACGAATACCTCAATATGGGTATCAATTGAAAGGTCTTGATTGGTACAATAGAGCTCACTATGAAAAATTCAAGATGGCCGCCGCCACAAAATGGCGGATTACTTATTTGCCACAAATACCTCAATATGGGTATCGAATGACAGGGTTTGATTGGTAGAAAAGGGCTTACTATGAAAATAGAATGAGAAGTATCAACACTATCAACTAACAACAACACTAAAAACTTGAAAATAAAATTAAGTAAAAATAAATTATTTTGGGCGTAGGGTATCCAGAGTAAACATTATGATAGAAATTTCACTTGCCCAACGATTTTATATTTGTCTGATCAATACCCCAGATTGATGAGAAGATTGGTGTGATCGGGTAGCTAGAACTTACCGTATTAATTTTTAGCTTTTAGTACATAATCTAACTAGGTACATCATTTTTTGTTGTAATAAAACAGTATATCTAACATAAAAAAATATATATGTATTTTACAATGCTCATTCTAGAGAAGTTATTAAATTGTTTTCAGAATTGATAGATTTATTGCCTTCAAGTATTTAATGTAAGTAGATTAACTTTGCCTTTTACAGTCAGATATCTGACGCGCTTTCTACGAGTTAGTGCGCTTAAGCACAGCGAGGCGGAGGGACGGTCTGATTGTCTGATATGTACTTTGTGGTACCTTTGTGGTAATGCTTTCAGATTTTATGTTTTGTTGCTGTTATATTCGGTACGTAAACAAGCTCTTCATAACTTCAATGATATACTTATTTACTAATCTTTACCTGAAGTTCAACGATTATGAAAACAAAAGTAATTTTCAGTATTATCTGTTTATATGTATGCTACACGGCTAATCTACAGAGCCGTTTGTGATGAAATTTGACATGGATAGTCTGAAACCCGGGGAACATAGGCCACTCTTTATTAAAATATCATGCTGGCGAAGCCGCGGGCGAAAGCTAGTAAAGATAATAAATAAATAAATAATTTACTACTTTTAAAATTGTAATGAGTTTAGCATATTATTAGGAGCCTTTTAGCGCCTAATTTCTGGTTGTTAACTTTAATACCAGATTTCTATAAGCCACTACCGTTCGTTTATGTTGCCCTGGTACTTTTCAAAACAATTCATACTTCGTATTAATAAAAAATAAAAACGTCTATCAATGATAGTACCTAAGTAATCCTTTATGAATCTATCATGCGCCTACACTTCACGAGTTTGCGTTTAGTGGAATAATTAAGTTGCAGTTTGTGGCTGCTTCGAGGAATGCCCCGTTTAAGTTTTTAATTATTATAGGGTAAGAAATATGAAACGTATTTAAAAACATTTTTATTGGATACTGCACCCAGTAACAGTTCTGACTCAGTTTTTATTGGATATTTGACTACAGAATACATTACTGCGCGGTGGTAAAAGAGGACCTACATAATTAGATCGATGATATAACTAGATCTGTTTTAGTAAAGATTTGTTATCTTTACTATCTGTGATTTTGTTTATATTTACAAAACCAACCTTTACTTTGTTAATTACTTAATTTAATATAAAAACAATGTTGCTTATATTATTTGGCGACTGTACTTTTACGAGCATAAGTAGTTGTTTTCCAATAGGTAGTAGCACATACGTCAGTAAATATGATTGTTATATTATAACTGTAATGATACCATTAGCTATTTTTCACTTTGAAGTATGATTTAGTTCATTTATATAATCAAACAGCAGCAGAGCGTTGCTGATTTCAACATGAAAAAGGTGTCCCTACGAGAAAGTACTACACTCTCACACAGATTACCGACCTATAAAACAATAAGTGAAAGTACCTATCTATATCTTCGCGTTTCTTACGTGTGTGAGAGTGCTTAAGGCCTTATTTTCCTTCTCTCTCATCCCACTCCTTTTTCTATTCCATTTTCTATTTCAAAGACCGGCCTGTGGCCATGGGCTGGGCAGCGGTAACAACTTACCAACAGGCGATCCGTCTGCTCGTTTGCCGCCTTTTATACGAAAAAGACCCTGGCTTCTTGGTTATAAGTTGCTATCTAGGAACTTTAGAATCTAGTCATAATATAGTATATATAGAATTCAATTAATAAATAAATACATAAATATATTAAAAATATATAAATACTGGGCAGTCATTTCTGAATTACGTATTCCCAAAAAAAAGGATAAATACATAAATATAATAAAAATATATAAATACTGGGCAGTCATTTCTGAATTACGTATTCCCAAAAAGATGGAAAAATAGCAGTAAGAAGAAACTTATGGCAGAATAAAAATAACGTTCTAATGAGCCAGTATATACGGCCTATTAATGGTTAAGCCCATTTAATTAGCGTCACCATAATGCATTTGTCCTCATGTTTATTGACATATTTGGTAACGTTTACTTCGTTTACGTAGACATTGTCCTCTTAATGTTGTGTTTACTATGAGATATGAAATACCTATTTCATTGTTTCATTCAAAATACTAGAAGGTGTGCTTCACGGGGCTATTGTAGCTACACAGTAGGTAAATAAATTAGTATAAATATGCGGCAAATTGCTAACCTTAGTCAGATTTCATTACGATCAGCCAGCATGAAGTTACTTGTTCTGGTTCTGTCTACAGTAGCCCTCGTGGCGTCGAAAACTGTAACCACCCAGGTTGCAATCGACTTGGAAAATAATACAGCCTACGACTATCTGGAGAAAGTGGGTCTGCCGCTGGCAAATAAAATACGTGAGGACGAAGCACTATCTGCCACTGTCAAAAGAAATGTACCGGTTTTTAGGAACGCTGTAGACCCTTCTTACAAAATCATCGATGGCAATGTGGCTCGCCTTGGTGACATCCCATATCAGGTATTTACAGTTGTATACCCATATATTGTTTAAATATTGCCATCTCAATTAAATAATACAGTATGTATCATTGCTAAAGTCTCTCGTGCTTTCTAGATTGTCAAAATACTATAATTATGCAATAATAGTTTGAGACTGCCTCGTTGGTCTCGCGGCATAAATGTGCGCGTGGGATTGGGAGGTCTCGGGTTCGATTCCCGGGTCGGGCAAAGTGTTATTGGGATTTTCTGTTAGGAAATTCTCAGTAGCAGCACGGAGTCTGGTAATGTGCCCGGTACGGCAATAGGCTCGACCCCTATTACGTGGGACCTAAAAAATGCATGGCGAAATGTGGGTGTAATATTACACCTCTGCCTACCCCTTCGGAGATACAGGCGTGCGACTATAAATATAAATAAATAAATAATAGTTTATAAAACTCAAAAATTTCAATTGTTCAGTCATTTAATTGAGCATCATAACATTCTCAACCTAGCTGAACTGTATCGTTTTTCTTGCAGGCTGGTATAATTGCTGACTTCAGAGGTGGTCAAAGTGTGTGTGGCGGTTCATTGATTAGTGACAAGAGGGTAGTTACAGCTGCTCATTGCTGGCAGGATGGCAAAAATCAAGCTGTGAAGTTTACTGTTATTCTCGGATCGGTAAAATTGTACAGTGGTGGTACCAGACTTGAAACCTCACAAGTAACCACGCACAGCAACTGGAATCCTCGGATTTTACAGAACGATATTGCAATGGTTTATTTGCCAGCCGCAGTCAAATTCTCAAGTAAGTTTATTGGTGCTTACGATGAATGTAATGTGTTATGAAGTTTAGTCATCCTCCTAGCGTTATCCTAGTTTCAACCCGGGGTCCTGAATCCTGAATATTAGCTTTTCCAAGGAGTGACTTCCTGTCTGACCTCCGCAATCCGAAAGGATAGCATTGGTGCGCGCCCTGGTTTCGAACCCGATACCTTCTGCATGGCAGTCCGTTGGTATCTCCACTAGGCTATCGCTGCCTTATATATAATATAGTTTATAATACCCTATATCAGATACCCTATTTGAGAACTAATGCAGCATCATAACTATTTCTGTAGATATTATACAACCCATCGCTCTACCGTCTGGCGCTGACCTGCAGCAGAGCTTTGTCGGGGAATCTGTCGTTGCTTCTGGTTTTGGCCGAACTGGAGATGGTAAATTATTAAATCAAGAACTTATCATATAATTAAACGTATAATTTGTTTGATATTTAATAATAAAATGTAAAATATTTATTTTTTGACGATGTTGTTGCCATCATTTTAATAAATCTAAAATTTCAACAATCCAGGTGGCGCCGGTAATATCACCCTATATCAGGGTCTGAACTACGCGAAGCTGCAAGTGATCACCAACGAGCAGTGCAATCCTGTCTACGGAAATATCATTCCTTCCATCATTTGCACGAAAGGCGCGAACATCAAGAGCACTTGTTTTGGTGACTCCGGTGGCCCTCTCGCTTTGACCCGAAATGACAAGCGCATCTTGGTATGTTTGTTATTTAATTTAATTTGCAGAATATTCAGATTTAGAGTTATCATTGTTAGTAACAAAGATCACCTAAGTTAAGAACAACAATTTGTGGATCGATAATTCTTTTGACATAATATTATATGGACATCATGCCCACATCACAAGGCGCCGACAGTGGGATACAAAACACCGTGACTTATATTTTATCCTTGCTGTCAATTAACTATTACATTACCAACTTCCCCGTTTTTATATCCTGTATATCTTGTCCAACAGATCGGCATTACATCATTTGTACCCAAAATCGGCTGCGAAAAGGGTCTGCCTACCGGTTACACCCGTGTCACTTATTTCATCGACTGGATCAAGAAACTTCTGTAACCAATTGATATATTTTTTATACAGGGCTTAATAACGTACTGATACGAAATATAATTCTCAGATATAACGTTCACAATTAAAATTGTATAATTTCTAATAAATTTTATGGTCCTAATAAATTAAATTTTAATAGATTAATTAATGTATCTTTTGTTTCTGTACGATCCGTTTTGCCTTGTTTTTACTTTAATATAATATCAGTATCATATGATTTATAATAATTATTTTACTTATTAAGGCAATAAGTAAAATAATAATAACTAAAGTATTCTACGAATACGTACACCTCAAGCAACACACCAATCTGATCGGATTGAACAACATGATTAAAATAAAACGTTCAAAATAAAAAACTGTATATTTTCGTACGTAATAACGTACTTTATATATCCAATAAATTAAATTTCAATTGTTTACCATATCTTTCATTTCTGTTCGATCCCTTTTTCCTTCATTGTTTTTACTTTCTTATAATCTCATAACCATATGATTCATCATAAATATTACATTTATCGTCTTGTAACTAATACTAATTAAAGTAAATTTACGAATACATACATCTCAAACAACACACCAATCTGATCTAATTAAACAATAGATTAGATAATCAATATAGTTTTATCCAGAAAAATACAGGCGTATTTTATCTACTCATGTAAGTTAACAAATAAGGAAGACTGAACACAAAGAATATCCAACTGAAGCATCTTGATCATGAAAAGGCATTTAACCACGTAACTGTGTGATGAACTGTCACTTAAATTGGAACTGCTTGGAAAACGTAATAAAATTATTAGTTATACTGGCGACTTCTTCACAGATAGAGTATTTTACATTCCGATTGGTGATATACGATCAGTTGTACACCTTAAACATAGTAGTGTACCACAAGGGTCGATGCTCGACCCATTGATCTCCAGGCTCTATCCAACAGTATAACATATTGCGACTTTTTACCGTTTATTGATGACAAGAATTTCATTACGCTCTTTAAATGAGGAGAGGAGTACTTGGCTACTAAGTAATATAAGAAAATCAATAATAAAAGTACGGAAATCAACAGTTACTATATTTACATGTATCACTGATTTCAATATTGGCATAATTTTGACCAGGTATATTCGAATTTATATACATATCGTAATTTTTCATTAAGAACACGGTCACTTATAAAAAGCAGAATATTTTGCTTGCCCTAATAATATACAGTAACAAAATACTCTTAACAAAAACATTTTTAAAATTGAAAACTAAAATCACGAAAGTATTTTCTACCAAAAACTTGACAAATCACCATATTTTATCTCTTTTGAATACAGATACGACCTCCACTCTACGTTTTGCCAAAACCAGAAGCAATGACAATGGCTCCTACTAAACTTTGCTGCAGGTCTCCACCAGAAGGCATGGCTTTATTATCTTAATAGATAAAATCCTTGCGTTACTGACTGACTGACAGACACGCTACAGCCGAAACTATTGGGCGCAGGAAACTGAAATTTGGCATGTATGTTCCTTGGGGACCGTAGGGGTGCACTAAGAAGGCATTTCCCGAAATTCCCACGGGATCGGCCAAAACGTGTAAATTTAAAAAAATGCAGGTGTAGCTGCTGGCGTCCTCTAGTCAGCAAATAAATGTTTAATTTAATATTATAACGTACCAAGGTCTCATGAGTATTAAGGTAATCAGTATTTTAAATGGTGTATCAGTAGCTTATTTAAAAATTGCACTGATCTTGGCAAAAAGAACATATTGATGTCATCACGCAAGTTCTTAGGGTTCAGTTACTATGAATTAACATTTTTTTTGTTTACGGATCCCCCGTTTGCAAAATATTTGAAAATCCACCAAATATAAAAATAACCGTCCCTGTATATGTCCTGTACGTCTCCTACAAGCTGTTTTCAAGGATCATCACGAATCATCTCACTTGCAATTTAGACGACTTCCTCCCGAACAAGCCGGTTTACGAAAATGCTATAGTACCATAGACCACATACATACGCTGCGGTAGGTTATACAGAAGTCCGATGATTATAACCAGCCCCTATGCTTGGCGTTTGTGGACTATGAGAAAGCCTTCGATTCGATCGAAACTTGGGCAGTGCTGCAGTCTCTCCAATGGTGCCAGATCGACTATCGATACGTCAAAGTGCTGAAGTGTTTGTACGAAAACGTCACCATGTCAGTCCACCTCCAGGACTAGAGCTCGAAACCTATTCGAATTCAGCGAGGAGGCAGGGAGATGTTATATCCCCGAAAATGTTTACCGCTGCGCTGGAAGATGTCTTCAGGCTTCTGGACTGGGAGGAACTCGCACTCAACATCACAACGGCGAGTGCATCACTCACCTTCGATTCGCTGACGATATCGTAGTCATGGCTGATACCATGGAAGACCTCGGCACGATGCTCAGTGACCTCTATAGAGTCTCTCAACAATTAAGTCTTAAGATTAACATGGACAAGACGAAAATCATGTCTAACGTCCATTTCGTACCTACCTGCTCCTTATCAGGTTGGGAATTCTACCCGCGAAGTTGTTGACAAGTATACAGTGTCACAAAATCTATCACCAAGTCGAGTTGGGCTCGTTTTGGACATCATGCCAAGTCATTCTAAGCAAAAAAGAATGCCTGGGCAACGATTTTTTTAAGTAGATAAATTTTTTGAAGCCTCCATTAAACATACGCGCATGGAATGCTCGAAATACCTACTTATCCATGGGTGCATAGGACATCTATAGAATAAATTGGCGAATGGAATGATTTTTACCTAATTAGAAAAATTGTATGGTGACGTTGAGCCTCAATATCTCCTGAACCAGTAATTTCCCATGTATGGTGAAAAAAATGTTCGTAATGATTGACAATACGGGAGTTCTGTTTTCGTTAAGGGTCTTTTTACATCCCGTATATACCTGGGGCAAATTAATGATCCAGTTAGTTAGCTCCTACGTCGAGAAAGAGGTCAATCGTCGAAAACAACTCGGCTGGGCAGCGTTTGGGAAATTGCGGCATATCTTCACGTCCGTTATCCCGCAGTGTCTTAAGACGAACGTCTTTCACCATTGTTTGTTGCCAGTGTTGACTTACACCGGAATTCAATATTCGAAATTTAGATAGATCTGTAGATTTTAGATTCGTTTTTGACAGATTTTGACATGAGCTCCATACAAAATATGTCAAACACGAGGCTGAGATCTGCAGATCTATCTATAGTTCGAATATTGAAAATGGCCGTTATAGAACGGAGACTTGCTCGGAGTTTCACTAAACCCCTCTTGACATAAATTTATGTCAGAATTCAATAAAAACATTATAAACACATGCAACTCTTGTGATGTGTTAGTGTCTAGATAAAGTAGGTATCGTACGAGATTATTCCTGATAGGACGATGAGAATCAATAGGGCACTGTAAAAAACTATATCACAAATTTTCAAACAAATGGATGAAAAAAAATATTCCGACTACGATGAAATCAGAGCCAGGAACATAAAATGTGTTTCGGATAAATAAGTTCCAGTTATTCCGCACTTAATTAATTGTTGTTTGCAAACTAATATATATCCCGACTTGATGAAAATAGGAATTATACGTCCAGTACACAAGAAGGGTAAACGTCATGACATTAATAATTACCGCCCCATTACTATATTGTCATGTATAGATAAAATAAGTTGTCATGAAGATCTTTGACAGTCGTTACAGGGCGTCAGTACCTTCTAAATAAACTGACACTAGTCTAAACCATGGAATATCGCTATCCTTTCGGGTTGCGGAGGTCAGACAGGCAGTCGCTCTGTGGAAAAGCTAATATTCAGCCAAATCCGGTTAGACTAGTAAGCGGACCCCAGATTGAAACTGGGATAACGCTAAGGGTGCTTGTACACGGCGCATGTAGCTTGAGCATGTTGAGGCACTTGCGCGGGTTATATGCACCGTAAAACATATCGTTTAAAACAATGCGGGTCCAGCGACTCGAGCATGTACCAAAGCGAGCCACCCGCGCAAGTAATTCGCGTGCTCTGCGACGCGCGCGGATCACTCGCGCATGTTATCTGTTAAAATTACATTTTTAACATATGATTTTAAAAAAATTTTCGTTCGTCGAGACATTTGACGTGATTCAAGTCATAAAGCTACCGCGCGAATAGCATGCACATGTAGCTCTTGACCACGAACAAATAACTTGTACATAGGTACAGCTTGCGCAAGTAGCCCGCGTCTTTACTTGCTCCAGTTATTTGCACCATGTACAAGTACAAGCGAGTAACTTGATCAAGTAGCTTGCGCATATTACCCACGCGTGTGACCCGCACCTTTACTTGCTCCAGCTACATGCACCGTGTAGAAGCACCCTAAGAGAAAGAAGAAGATAAAATAATAGAACCTTACCTAGGCAATGAGATAAACAACTTTCTACAAAAAAATCAAATAATTAATACAAAACAATATGGATTCCAGAAACACAAGGGTACAACACAATTATTGTGTGAGTTTACGGATGAGGTGAATGGATATCTGAATGATAAGATGCATGTTTTGGCTATATTTATTGATTTTAGCAAGGCGTTTGATATGCTACGTTATGATGTGCTTTATGACAAGTTAGCAAGAAATGGCTTACAGGGACCACTTCTAGAACTTCTAAAAAACTATCATAGTAACCGGCAGACCACTGTAAAAATTTGCAACGAGTATAGTGACAAAAATATTACAACTCAAGGAACAGCACAAGGTTCAATTATCGGACCGTCTGAGTATCTTCTGTACGTTAACGATATGAGTAATATCATAGTCACTGGATCAGTATATCAATTTGCTGATGACACGTGTATTCTTGTAGCTAACAAAAACGTTTGTGAGGCGCAGAAAGCTCTGCAAATAGAATACAACCAACTATGTAAATGGGCTCATGACGTTGGGCTGGTGATTAACGCATCTAAAACAAAAGTAGTTCACATACGTTCATCTCACAATAAAAGTTGTACTGTACCAGCCGTTAAAGCTCATGAACATTCTTATCTACATAATAGCTCATTTATTAGTTGCCAATGTCCAGTACTAGAGGTGGTCGACAATTATATGTACCTAGGGTTAATAATTGATAGCGGATTCTGCTGGAGCCCACATAAGGATTAGATTTGTAACAAATTAAGGTCTATCATTGAAAAAATGAGCGTATTGAAATACAAATTACCCTTCAAAGTACTTAGAATGCTATATATGGCACTGGCAGACTCGATTATTAACTATGGGTTCAGCAGTTACGGCAGAACTTATCAAACATACCTATCTGATATTTACATGTTACAATTAAAAATACTGAAAATAATTGTACCCAAACAAATATAAAGATAATTATGACGAATTATTCAAATATTGTAACGTGATGAACGTCTATAACAATAGTTATTTGTGCAACAAGAGAGCAAAGTTGTTTTTTGTTTCGAGTGCTGATATTGAGTCCCGACCAAGCGAAGGATTCTATGAATCAAAGTTAGAATCCTGAGCGTAGCACCCTCAGGACTCAACAGCATGAGATGCAAAAAACTTTGCTCACGTGTAGCACACATAACTTTTCACCTCAGCAGTGAGAACACATATTACGTCTTAGGAGACATAGAAATGAACAGGAATAGATTGAAAACTTAATTCTGCATTAATCACTTGTTGTTTTAACTCTTCGACAGTCATCATCGCAAGTTTCGCTCATCTTTTTAGATTATTTTATATATTAATATAATTTAACACGTTACACTATACGCTATCAGCATCAGCGAAATTTTTATTCCCGCTATTTTTGTAAATCGCGTTTTGATGCGCGCCTCGCGTCCCTGATGTTTATTTTTTAAATTTATCATTATTGAAAATCGAAATAAAAATGTATTGGTTAAATATCAATTTTATACTATGAATTAGACTTATTTTTATTAAAATCCAATAATAAATTAGACATATAAACAATAACACAAAAAAAACTTAATTTCTTTATTACAAATATCTTTAAATTTTAAAGTATTACGCGTTTCCGAACATGTTTTCTTTGAGGTCGAATTCCAAAATCGAATTTTGAAGGCTTTTGTTTTTTTCACTCGCTTTTTTATTATGCATGTGAAAGAGACAGAGCACAGTAAAATTCGAATGTTTTCAAATTTATGGCTGAACAATGTCAATTCGTGGCACAGAAGATTGAAAAATTAAAAAGCTACTACTCACGCTCGAATCAAAATCGCGTTTTGTGCACTCTTGACTCGCAGCAAAAGTGACATGTTTGAGCTGCTGAGGTAAAAAAATATTTTTTTTACACTTGTAGAAACTAGGAAACCAGATATCCTAATAGAAAACACAAGGTCAAAATTTTTAAGATGTATATCATATCAAAATAATTACCAACTACCAAAATATAATAATGTATACGGAACGAGATTTGCAAATTATATTATTCCATACCATTTAAACAAAATTTCAACTGAATTACAAAATATTTATAAAACAAACTCGAAAAGTTTTAAGTATAAATTGAAGAAATTTTATTTGGCGCAAAATGTATAAAGGTGTAGTTTGTTATAATATCTTACGAATGTGTATGTAACACGACTCGCCGTTTCACATTATAAGCCCCGAGAGGTTTGAGTGAATGGCTATGGAGCAAGACATTGTCATTGTGTATTGTGGAAAATAAATTAAAAAAAAAAACAAAAAACATATTTTAAATAAAATTGCGTCCTCTGTCAAATGCACGCTAAACCCAAAAAAAAATAACATTTCAATGAACCATAAACCGTAGTATTTAGGTATGTGAAAACTACGCTAAATTGTAACGCTTATAATGAACTTCCAATAAAAATTATAACGGCTAATTATTTTTTAATAACTTATGAGTAATAGACAATTAACTTAAACTTCTACTTGCGAGCGTTAAATTAATAGGTAGTGCACTTGAGTTCTACTATCCGTAGGTCACTGGGTAAGGGGTACTACGAAAACCTACATTGCGCCACTAGGTCGTTTTTTTAGGGTTCCGTAGTCCACAAGGAACCCTTATAGTTTCGTCATGTCCGTCCGTCCGCAGCCTAGCTCAAAGACGACTGGTGCTAGAAAGCTGATATTTGACATGAATATAGACATAAGATATTGCAACAAAACTGTAGAATAAAATTTAGGAAAATATTTTTTTTAAGGGTATCTCCCCTACATATATAGTGGGGTCGAATTTATTTTTGATTGAGTACCCCATCATGTGGGGTATCATTGGATAGGTTTTAAAAAAATATTATTAGTTTGCTCAAATCATTTTTCGATCAAGTGATTGGTTTGTCAAATATCAAGCTTTAAAGTGAAAAAAATTGTTAGACCCAAGTGTCCCCCCCGCTCTGCCGGCTAAACTATTAATTTGGATGAGGTGAAAAAAATCCATAATACATATAACGAATTTAAAAGGAAAACTATCACGGCTTAGTAGATATCACTAGTTTACGAGTAATCGTCGGTTAACTTATAAATACCTATTTCTGTGAGTTTACATTGGGCGCACTGGCTTAATCTTAAAGATATACGTACTTTGGTATGTAATGTACTACGGTACTACGTATGTATAGTAGTAGTATATCTTGGAAACCACATTTTATGTTTACAATACATAACTGGATACATACCTAGTATTTTTCTAAACAAAACTTAGGTTCTTATAATAGTGTTATTAAAATAATTTTTTCAGCAAAATAAACAGTTGGATTTGTTGTACATTAATACCCTTTGCAGCAAGTCATTATGGGCAACTACAGAACCCTACATTGCGCGTGGCCCGACAAGCACGTGGCCGGTTTTTTTTCATTCAATCTATCCATATCGGTACGTTACTGGCTATCGGACCTAGCCTTGATATTTTTTAATCCCATACAGAATATTATAAATGGTTTTTTTCATTTGTGACACATAAGCCAATATACACTACGTAAGCATTTAACGTCACGTATAATCGTAACCAAGTTAAACTCATTGTTCGGACATTCCGAAATTTATAATTGCCTATTTAATTGTTTCATTGCGACAAAGTGTAGCTATGAATCATGGAGAAATCCTTCATAGGTAAATAAATTAGTATATATACGCGTTGAATCGCTACCGTATGTCAGATTTCATTACGATCAGCCAACATGAAGTTACTTGTTCTAGTTCTGTCTGTAGTGGCCCTCGTGGCGTCAAAAACTATAACAACCCAGGATGCGATCGACTTGGAAAATAATACAACTTACGACTATTTGGAGAAAGTGGGTCTGCCACTGGCAAATAAAATACGAGAGGCCGAAGCACTATCTACCACCGTCAATGAAGCAGTACCACAGTTGGGTAACGCTGTAGAGCCTGATAACAAAATCGTCCGCGGTAATGTGGCTCGTCTTGGAGATATCCCTTATCAGGTACTCTTCATTTCTTATTTTATAATCATCATCATCATCAGCTCTTTACTGTCCCACTGCTGGGCACGGGCCTTTTCTCAGTGAGAAGGGTAAGGCCATAGTCCACCACGCTGGCCAAGTGCGGGTTGACAGACTTCACAAGTCTTTCGAGAACATTATGGAGACCCCTCAGACATGCAGGTTTCCTCACGATGTTTTCCTTCACCGATTAGCAAGCGATAATTAACAATTTAATACGCACTTAACTACGAATAGTCATTGGTGCGTGCCGTGGATTCGAACCCGAGACCCTCTGCGTAGCAGTCTGTCGGTCTCTCCACTCAGCTATCGCTGCTTTTTTTATAACTTCAAAAAATTACTACTATATGGCTCTATGTCCATGAGAAAAGATAAAATAGTAGTCGTGCCAATAAAATCCTAGAAGTCGCCGCTTGTAGATAATTTCCTTGGAGACCGCAATTCTATTAGTCATACTATTGCAAAACTACACTCTTCTTTGCCGCTGTGTTGAGAACCCTAGCAAGCGTGGTTTAATGAGCATATCGCATAACCAAACTGTTAAATAAAATACAGGCTATTTGTCGTTTGATACATTTTAAAACAATCAAATTTATATAAAGTGAGAGCGTAATCTTCTGGCCACTATCTTTCTAAAAAACCTTTGTCAATAAATTGATTTTGTTTTTAATACCACGTTTTCTACTTATTCTTGCAGGCTGGTCTGATTGCTGACTTCAGAGGAGGTCAAAGTGTGTGCGGTGGTTCACTGATTAGTGACAAGCGGGTAGTTACAGCCGCTCATTGTTGGTGGGATGGCAGGAATCAAGTTGTAAAATTTACTGTTGTCCTTGGCTCAGTGAAATTGTTCAGCGGAGGCACTAGACTTCAAACCTCCCAAGTAACCACTCACACTAACTGGAACCCTAGGAACTTGCGTGATGACATCGCTATGGTCTATTTGCCAAGATCAGTGCAATTTTCGAGTAAGCTACTGATACACCATTTAAAATTCTGAATACCTTTATAGTCATGAATCCTTGGTAGGTTATAATATTAAATTAAACATTTATTTGCAGATATCATCAAACCCATTGCGTTGCCGTCTGGTGGAGACCTGCAGCAGAGCTTTGTGGGCGCCACTGTTATTGCTTCTGGTTTTGGCAAAACAAGAGATTGTAAGTTTATTCAAAAGAGATAAAACATGGTGGTATGGTCAAGGGTCAAGTTATGACAAAATCTAAGTATAACAAATTTGCGACGGCCATTACATATTTTGTCAAATTTTATAGAAGCATAGGTATAACACTACAATTAATACTTTGTTTTCTGTCTATGTGGACAGAAGAATACAATTTGTAAAGAAGAAAGATTATATATATTTGAAGATTTAGATGTTCAATTTATACGGGAAGCCAATGCTAGTAGAGGTAAAACAGTTGTTTAAACAAATATTTACTATTTTCAGATGACGCAATCAACCGCAACACGGGTCTGAACTACGCGGAACAGCAAGTGATCGCAAATCAACAGTGCGGCCGTGTCTATGGAAACGTATTTCCCTCCACCATATGCACTGTGGGCGCTAACTACAAAAGCACTTGTTCTGGTGACTCTGGTGGCCCTATCGCTTTAATCCGGAATAACAGGCCAACATTGGTATGATTATTCTACAATACTATTGATTATTTTTATAAAAAGAGACATGACAACAAAACTTATTCTTGTGTCGTTGGTACCTAATAATGTAGGTAGCAAATGAAGACATGTATGAAGATTCCGGTCTCAAAATCTTCTCAAAATAACTATTTATAGACGGAAATATTTCGACACATTTAAAGAACCCAGGACACGGGTACATTTGCGAAGAGGCCATCGTAGTGACAAATTCAAACAACCATATTTCATTCTGAATCCTTTTTTATCAGACAACGAATATGATGAATAGGTACACGACTTTTATAAATAATATTTTTCCCAAAACACTGCGGTGCAGTAATTCTAAATGTCATAATAATAATTGTATGTGTTTTTTACAGATCGGCATTACTTCATTTGGACCAGAAAGCTGTGAAATGGGCCTGCCTACTGGTTTTACTCGTGTTACATATTACATCAACTGGATCAGCCAACTGTTATAACCAAGTTATATAGTGATCAAGGTGTTGCAATGTATTGTATAATTAATATGAAATAAAATATGAGATATGAAAAAAGGGAACAAGTATTTTCTGACCTTTCATATTATTAGAAGTATAAATGTCGTCCAAGTCCTGTGAATTTGGAAAAACACATATGTGCCAGAAATATCTGCAATAATGTGTGTAGGAAAGCACAGCGCCAGCATATTCACAACTCGGTTGAAAATGTAGATCCAGTTAAAATCTGGATTTTTTTTAAAACACTGGGAGTTGGTGAGTCACGCAATGACGCAATCCCCAAAGATATAAATATAGATCCACTTAACGCACATTTCACTGCTTCATCCAACTTTGATGGGACTACAAAAACAAACACGTTACAAGATTTTTCACGTATCTCAACTCCCAAATATTTGCCTTTTGTTTTCGAGCAATTTTCCGGTTCCTTATCTTTCAGTCCTTTGTCATATTCTGAGCTACTCAGTTACCAGCGGCGTCTTTCCATCAGCGTGGAAAGATTAGCTATGTATATACATTTAAGTGATTTATACCAGATTGTACCAACAGTGTATTTGCACAATAAAGAATTATCTATCTATTTCTTAATCTTAATGCACTTCTTTTGTACGTTAAAAACTTTACACGCTGGCATTTAATGATACAATTATTTGTATGGCTTATATCCCTGGATGGTTTGAATAAGTATCGTGTGCTAGTTAGGCTAGAACAACATCTAATGGCCCTGCATGTGTCATATTGTATGGCTAAAATTGGTAACTACTTAACTTGTAAATAAAGTAAAACCAAAATTAATTGTGTTCATTTCTTATTTCCGTTTCCCCTTAATTTGTTTGTACGGTTACGGCTCAATCAATATCATGATCAAATATTCACTTTACTTTTTTAAATTGTTTCTGTTCTAAGTTTTATTTTTTTATTTTACCAAATCTTCTGTCTATTACAGAGAGGATGAGAGGGGCTACATTACAGCAATATAACATAATTATTAATTTACTAAATTTAAAACCTTCGATTCTGCATTATTGCTACCCCCTAGCTGGCTGTGGTTTACTTATTGATAGACAAAAATTATGGTCCATTACACGCTTACAACATACAACCCTATGCAAGGGAGTAATGCCATGACAAATCACCAAAACTGCTGGCCACCCCAAAGAAGTAGTCACAGTAGAGTCAGAGAGTAGAGATTTTTTATAAATCAAGATGGTGGTTGGAAGCAAATTATCGGACCCTTACTTAAGGAACTAAACGTAGCTGCTGGTGTAGATATTGCTATGCAGCTATCCCGAAGATCATCATATATTCTTTCGCTGTCGTTTGCTGGACGTAGGCCTCTCCCAATTTGAGTCACAATAATATGGCGAGGAAATATGATTGTGATATTATGATAAGGTCTTATATACCACGCTGACCAAAAGGTTTGTATAGCGTTTGATGTCAAGTTTCTTCTTAACAAAGAAAATATTTGCTTCATGGGTATATGTTTTACATAGCCGCTTCCTTACGCCACACGAAGTTAAATGAAATTGAACCTTGTGCGGTTCCTTGAGTTGTAATATTTTTGTCACTATCGTTGCAAATTTTTATAGTAGTCTTCCGATTACTATGATAGTTTTTTAGTAGTTATAGAAGTGGTCACTTTTAGTCATTTCTTGCTAACCTGTTATAAAGCACATCATAACGTAGCATATCAAACGCCTTGCTAAAATCAATAAATAAAGCCAAAACATGCATCTTATCATTCTTTTTTGCTTAGAGATTTTTATGAACAGTCAAAATGTGTCCAAAAAGGCATTTTTGGCTGTGCATAGAGGGGTTTTAGAACCTTCACTTATGTTTGGTCGTGAAAGTTGGGTATGGCAGAATAGACATGAAAGTAGAATAAATGCTGTAGAAATGAGAGCACTGAAAAGTATGTGTGGTGTGTCTTTGACTGACAGAATAAAGAATTGTGTGATAAGAGAGTGTTGTGGGGTAAAAGAAGCTGTAGTGACAAGCATCGAGAAAGGAATGCTAAGGTGGTTTGGGCACGTGGAGAGGATGGATGACGAAAGGCTAACCAAGCAGATATATAAGGCAAGTGTCGATGGGACAGGACGAAGGGGAAGACCTAGGCGGACGTTCTCTGATTTGAGAATTCAATCTCCAGATTGGAAACATCCTTAAAACAGGACAGGTTAGAAGTACCCTGAACAGAAGAGCATGCATGAGGAATCTGGTGGGAGTGAATGAAGTAAGAGACATAATATGTCAGGATTGTTGCAAATGGCGTTCCGTAGTCTCTGCTTACCCCTCCGGGAAACAGGCGTAAGTCTATGTATGTATGTACATCTCAAACAATACACCAATCTGATGTAATTGAAGAATCAATTAGATAAACATTATAGTTTTATCCAGAAAAATACAAACGTCTCTTATCTACTCATGCATGTTAACAAATAGGTGAGACTGAACACAAAGAATATCTAACTGAAGCATCTTGATTATGAAAAGGCACTTGACTACGTAACTGTATAACTAACTGCCACTTAAATTGGAACTGCTTGAAAAACGTAATAAAATTATTAGTTTTACTGGCGAATTTTTCACAGATAGAGTATTTTACATTTCAATTGGTGATATACAATCAGTTGTACACCTTAAAAATAGTAGTGTACCACAAGGGTCGATGCTCGACCCTTTGATCTTCAGGCTCTATCCAACAGTATAACATACTGCGACTTTCTTACTGTTTATTGATGACAAGAATTTCATTACGCTCTTTAAATGAGGAGAGGAGTACTTGGCTACTAAGTATTATAAGAAAATCAATGATTAAAGTACAGAAATCAACAGTTACTATATTTACATGTATCACTGATTTCAATATTGGCAAAATGTTGACCAGGTATATTCGAATTTATATACATATATTTAGTATTTTTTTAATAATTTTTCATTAAGAACTTACTTACATGAACAAGCAGAATATTTTGTATTAAAGAATGACTTTTGCAAGCTTCCCTAATGTGCTCTTAACAAAAATGTTTTTAATAAAGAAAACTAAATTTCCGAAAGTATTTTCTACCAAAACTTGACAAATCACCATATATTTTTTCTCTGCTGAATAAACCTACGATCATTTGTTTAGCCAAAACCAGAAGCAATAACAGTGGCGCCCGCAAAGCTCTGCCGCAGGTCTCCACCAGAAAGAAGGCAACGCGACGGCTTTATTATCAGCAAATAAATGTTTAATTTAATATTATAACGTACCAAGGACTCATAAGTATTAAGGTATTCAGTATTTTAAATGGTATATTAGTAACTTATTTAAAAATTGCACTGATCTTGGCAAAAAGAACATATTGATGTCATCACGCAAGCTCTTAGGGTTCCAGTTAATATGACTTAAAACATTTTTTGTTTAGGGATACGTTTGCAAAATATTTGAAAAATCCACCAATTATAAAAATATGCCCTGTATATCTCCTACGAGCTGTTTTCAAGGATCATGACGAATCATCTCACTTGCAATTTAGACGACTTTCAGCCTTCCCGAACATGCAGGTTTCCGAAAACGCTATAGTACGATAGACCACATACATACGCTGCGGCAGGTAATACAGAAGTCCGAGGATTATAACCAGCCTCTATGCTTGGCGTTTGTGAACTATGAGAAAGCCTTCGATTCGATCGAAACTTGGGCAGTGCTGCAGTCTCTCCAACGGTGCCAGATCGACTATCTATACGTCAAAGTGCTGAAACTTGTACGACAACGTCACCATGTCAGTCCGTCTCCAGGACTGGAGCTCGAAACCTATTCGAATTCAGCGAAGAGGAAGGGAGATGTTATATCCCTGAAACTGTTTACCGCTGCGCTGGAAGACGTCTTCAAGCTTCTGGACTGGGAGGGACTCGCACTCAACATCACAACGGCGAGTTCATCCAACTTCGATTCGCTGACGATATCGTAGTCATGGCTGATACCATGGAAGACCTCGGCACGATGCTCAGTGGCCTCTATAGAGTCTCTCAACAAGTAGGTCTTAAGATGAACATGGACAAGACGAAAGCTCGAGCTCCTTATCAGGTTGGGAATTCTACCCGCGAAGTTGACGACAAGAATACAGTGTCACAAAACACATCACCAAGTCGAGTTGGGTTCGTTTTGGACATCATGCCAAGTCACACGAAGCAAAAAAGAATGATAAGATGCATGTTTTGGCTTTATTTATTGATTTTAGCAAGGCGTTTGATATGCTACGTTATGATGTGCTTTATAACAGGTTAGCAAGAAATGGCTTACAGTGACCACTTCTATAACTACTAAAAAACTATCATAGTAATCGGCAGACTACTGTAAAAATTTGCAACGATAGTGACAAAAATATTACAACACAAGTAACCGCACGAGGTTCAATTATCGGACCGACTGAGTATCTTCTGTACGTTAACGATATGAGTAATATCATAGTCACTGGATCAGTATATCAATTTGCTGATGACACATGTATTCTTGTAGCTAACAAAAACTTTTGTGAGGCGCAGAAAGCTCTGCAAATAGAATACAACCAACTATGTAAATGGGCTCATGACGTTGGGCTGGTGATTAATGCATCTAAAACAACGCACATACGCTCATCTCACAATAAAAGTTGTACTGTACCAGCCGTTAAAGCTCATGAACATTCTTGTCTACATAAGAGCTCATTTATTAGTTGCCAATATCCAGTACTAGAGGTGGTCGGCAATCATATGTACTTAGGGTTAATAATTGATAGTGGACTCTGCTGGGGCCCACATAAGGATTACATTTGTAACAAATTAAGGTCTATCATTGGAAAAATGAGCGTATTGAAATACAAATTACCCTTCAAAGTACTTACAATGCTATATATGGCACTGGCAGACTCCATTATTAACTATGGGTTAAGCAGTTATGGCAGAACTTATCAAACATACCTATCTGATATTTACATGTTACAATTAAAAATACTGAAAATAATTGTACCCAAACACATAAAAAACAAATATAAAGATAATTATGACGAATTATTCAAATATTGTAACGTGATGAACGTCTATAACAAAATATTTTTTGTACACTTGTAGAAACTAGGAAACTAGATATCCTAATAGAAAACACAAGGTCAAGCTTTTTAAGATAATATATATCATATCAAAATAATTACCAACTACCAAAATATAATAATGTATACGGAACAAGAGTAGCAAATTATATTATTCCATACCATCTAAACAAAATTTCAACTGAATTACAAAATAATTATAAAACAAACTCGAAAAGTTTTAAGTATAAATTGAAGAAATTTTATTTGGCGCAAAATGTATAAAGGTATAGTTAGTTATAATATCTTACGAATGTGTATGAATACGACTAGCACATGGGCCCCGAGAGGTTTGAGTGAATGGCTATGGAGCAAGACATTGTCATTGTGTATTGTGGAAAATAAATTAAAAAAAACATATTTTAAGTAAAATTGCGTCCTCTGACAAATGCAAAAAAAAAAAAAAAAAAATTCAATGAACGATAAACCGTAGTATTAAAGTATACCGTAGTATTAAACTGCGCTAAATTGTGACGCTTATAATGAACTTTGAATAAAAAATATAACTAATTAATTTTTAATCATTTACGAGTAATAGACAATTAACTTAAACATCTACTTGCGAGCTTTAAATTAATAGGTAGTGCACTTGAGTTCTACTATCCGTAGGTCACTGGGTAAGAGATACTACGAAAACCTACATTGCGCCACTACTCCGTTTCTTTTTCATTAAATCTATCCATATCGGTACGTTACTGGCTATCGTACCTAGCCTTTGATATTTTTAATCCCATACAAAATTTTATAAATGGTTTATTTCATTTGAGACATATAAGCCAATATACACTACGTAAGCATTTGACGTCACGTATAATCGTAACCAAGTTAAACTCATTGTTCGGACATTCCGAAATTTATAATTGCCTATTTAATTGTTTCATTGCGACAAAGTGTAGCTATGAATCATGGAGAAATCCTTCATAGGTAAATAAATTAGTATATATACGCGTTGAATCGCTACCGTATGTCAGATTTCATTACGATCAGCCAACATGAAGTTACTTGTTCTACTTCTGTCTGTAGTGGCCCTCGTGGCGTCGAAAACTATAACAACCCAGGATGCGATCGACTTGGAAAATAATACAACTTACGACTATTTGGCGAAAGTGGGTCTGCCACTGGCAAATAAAATACGAGAGGCCGAAGCACTATCTACCACCGTCAATGAAGCAGTACCACAGTTGGGTAACGCAGTAGAGCCTGCTAACAAAATCGTCCGCGGTAATGTGGCTCGTCTGGGAGATATCCCTTATCAGGTACTCTTCATTTCTTATTTTATAATCAACATCATCATCAGCCCTTTACTGTCCCACTGCTGGGCACGGGCCTCTTCTCAGTGAGAAGGGTAAGGCCATAGTCCACCACGCTGGCCAAGTGCGGGTTGGCAGACTTCACATGTCTTTCGAGAACATTATGGAGACCTCTCAGACATGCAGGTTTCCTCACGATGTTTTCCTTCACCGATTAGCAAGCGATAATTAACAATTTAATACGCACTTAACTACGAAAAGTCATTGGTGCGTGCCGTGGATTCGAACCCGAGACCCTCTGCGTAGCAGTCTGTCGGTCTCTCCACTCAGCTATCGCTGCTTTTTTTATAATTTCAAAAAATTACTACTATATGGTTCTATGTCCATAAGAAAAGATAAAATAGCAGTCGTGCCAATAAAATCCTAGAAGTCACCGCTTGTAAATAATTTCCTTGGAGACCGCAATTCTATTAGTCATACTATTGCAAAACTCCACTCTTCTTTGCCGCTGTCGTGGTTTAATTATTAGCATATCGCATAACCAAACTGTTAAATAAAAAGCAGGCTATTTGTCGTTCGATACATTTTAAAACAATCAAATTTATTGTGAGAGCGTAATCTTCTGGCCCCTATCTATCTAAAAAATCTTTGTCAAAAAAAATATTTTGTTTTTAATACCACGTTTTCTACTTATTCTTACAGGCTGGTCTGATTGCTGACTTCAGAGGAGGTCAAAGTGTGTGCGGTGGTTCACTGATTAGTGACAAGCGGGTAGTAACTGCCGCTCATTGTTGGTGGGATGGCAGGAATCAAGTTGTAAAATTTACTGTTGTCCTTGGCTCAGTGAAATTGTTCAGCGGAGGCACTAGACTTCAAACCTCCCAAGTAACCACTCACACTAACTGGAACCCTAGGAACTTGCGTGATGACATCGCTATGGTCTATTTGCCAAGATCAGTGCAATTTTCGAGTAAGCTACTGATACACTATTTAAAATTCTGAATACCTTCATAGTCATGAATCCTTGATAGGTTATAATATTAAATTAAACATTTGTTTGCAGATATCATCAAACCCATTGCGTTGCCGTCTGGTGGAGACCTGCAGCAGAGCTTTGCGGGCGCCACTGTTATTGCTTCTGGTTTTGGCAAAACAAGAGATTGTAAGTTTATTCAAAAGATAAAACATGGTGGTATGGTCAAGTTATGACAAAATCAAAGTACAAAAAATTCGCCACGGCCATTACATATTTTGTCAAATTTTATAGGAGCATAGTATAACACTATATTTAATACTATGTTTTCTGTCTATGTGGACAGAAGAATAAAATGTGTAAGGAAGATTAAGATGTTCAATTTATACCAATACGGGAAGCCAATGCTAGTGGAGGTAAACCAGTTGTTTAAACAAATATTTACTATTTTCAGATGACGCAATTGACCGCAACACGGGTCTGAACTACGCGGAACAGCAAGTGATCGCAAACCAGCAGTGCAGCCGCGTCTATGGAAACGTATTTCCCTCCACCATATGCACTGTGGGCGCTAACTACAAAAGCACTTGTTCTGGTGACTCCGGTGGCCCTATCGCTTTAATCCGAAATAACAGGCCGACATTGGTATGATTATTCTACAATACTATTGATTATTTTTATAAAAAGAGATATGACAACAAAACTTATTCTTGTGTCGTTGGTACCTAATAATGTAGGTAGCAAATGAAGATATGTATGAAGATTCCGGTCTCAAAATCTTCTCAAAATAACTATTTATAGACGGAAAAATTTTGACACATTTAAAGAACCCAGGACACGGGTAAACTTGCGAAGAGGCCATCGTAGTGACAAATTCAAACAACCATATTTCATTTTGAATCCTTTATTATCAGACAACGAATATGATGAATAGGTACACGACTTTTATAAATAATATTTTCCCCAAAACACTGCGGTGCAGTAATTCTAAATGTCATAATAATAATTGTATGTATTTTTTACAGATCGGCATTACTTCATTTGGACCAGAAAGCTGTGAAATGGGCCTGCCTACTGGTTTTACTCGTGTTACATATTACATCAACTGGATCAGCCAACTGCTATAACCAAGTTATATAGTGATCAAGGTGTTGCAATGTATTGTATAATTAATATGAAATAAAATATGAGATATGAAAAAAGGGAACAAGTATTTTCTGACCTTTCATATTATTAGAAGTATAAATGTCGTCCAAGTCCTGTGAATTTGGAAAAACACATATGTGCCAGAAATATCTGCAATAATGTGTGTAGGAAAGCACAGCGCCAGCATATTCACAACTCGGTTGAAAATGTAGATCCAGTTAAAATCTGGAATTTTTTTAGAACACTGGGAGTTGGTGAGTGACGCAATCCCCAAAGATATAAATATAGATCCACTTAACGCACATTTCACTGCTTCATCCAACTTTGATGGGACTACAAAAACAAACATGTTACAAGATCTTTCACGTATCTCAACGCCCAAATATTTGCCTTTTGTTTTCGAGCAATTTTCCGGTTCCTCATCTTTCAGTCCTTTGTCGTATCCTGAGCTACTCAGTTACCAGCAGCGTCTTTCCATCAGCGTGGCAAGATTAGCTATGATTTATATCAGATTTGTACCAACAGTGTATTTGCACAATAAAGAATTATCTATCTATCTATTAACCTTAATGCACTTCTTTAATATTTTGTACGTTACTAAACTCCTATACGCTGGCATGTAGTAATACAATTATTTACATGGCTTATATCCCTGTATGGTTTGAATATACCTAAGTATTGAGTGCTAATTAGGCTTGGACAACATCTGTTGCGACTGCATGTGTCATATTATATGCCAAAAATTGATAACTACTTAACTTGTAAATAAAGTTAAACCAAAATTAATTGTGTTCATTTCTTATTTCCGTTTCCCCTTAATTTGTTTTTACGGTTACGGCTCAATCAATATCATGATCAAATATTCACTTTACTTTTTTAAATTGTTTCTGTTCTAAGTTTTATTTTTTTATGTTACCAAATCTTCTGTCTATTACAGAGAGGATGAGAGGGCCTACATTACAGCAATATGATGACATAATTATTAAATTACTAAATTTAAAACCTTTAATTCTGCATTATTGCTACCCCCTAGCTGGCTGCGGTTTTCTTAGTGATAGAAAAAAAATATGATCCATTACACGCACACAACATACAACCCTATGCAAGGGAGTAATGCCATGACAAATCACAAAACTGCTGGCCACCCAAAAGAAGTAGTCAAAGTAGAGTCAGAGAGAGGAGATTTTTTGTAAATCAAGATGGTGCAATGGTGGTTGGAAGCAAATTATCGGACCCTTACTTAAGGAACCAAACGTAACTGCTGGTGTAGATATTGCTATGCAGCTTTTTTTATAGTAATATTTTATATGTAGCTAATATTTTATAGTAAAAAGTTTCTTCTTAACAAAGAAAATATTTGCTTCATGGGTATATGTTTTACTTAGCCGCTTCCTTACGCCACACACGAATTTAAATGATTTATTTTATTTTATTTTCAGCCTATAGCATCCCAATGCAGGGCAAAGGCTTCCCTCTCCTTTTTCCACAGATATCTACTTTGTGCTAGCACAGGCCAGTCCTTATTATACGCGCCCAGTTTGCCCCGCCATCGTCGTCTCGGCCTTCCACGTACCTTTAAAACCATTAGAAAGAATGTTAGTCAATTAGAAACTCAACAATCGCTTCAGCTGATAATCAGCGCTGCTATCACTAGCGGGTAACGCCATATGCTTTTTAGGTAGCGCAAATGAAATAGTGTATAAAATCAATCAAAACATTATATTTTTGTACCAACCTATTTGTGATAATAATTATGAATCCAATAAATGTATTTTCTTTCTTTCTTTTTTCTTTATATACTTAATTTTATAAATTACTAGACTTGCCCTATAGGAATTTAAACTTTCGTGGTAATTTAAACTCATGTACTTCACATACATTACATCCCTGAACACGGCGCTTGCAACAGTGGCGAAATATCGGTTACTCCAAACAAAGGTACGTGGTACATATATATATCCCGAAAGACAAATTAAAATAAGTTAAGTTAAGTAGACTTGTCCTTTTTTTCCTCGCTGTGGAAATGCATTTACGCATATCCCCCGCAAGATGAAAAGCAGGGGAATGTGGGACTCGACGGAGTGCAAAGCCGTAATACCCACTTAAACCACAGCGCATACTGCCACGCCATTTTGGGGGCTTCACAAAAGTAGGAAGAGATTGTATGACCTATATGATGAGAGAAACTTTAATTTAAATTAACAATTCCAGAATTATGTTAGAAACTATACTAAGATATTTAAGAAAGCTAAGTCTCTTTACCTGAGTTCAAGGATTAGGAGTAGTGACAATAAAATGAAAATGACATGGAACATTATAAACAGCGAGACTGGGTAAAATAAAAGTAATAGTTCTAAATTTAGTTTGAACATTGACAACGACACTATTACATCAGACTCAAAAGTTGCGGTTGAAAGGTTTTTTACTGATATCCCCGTTATTACTACTAGATCTTTGGACTTACCAACCAATGCAGCGGAATCTCTCTTAAAAGAAAACATGAGTGCAATTCACAGTAACTTCTCATTTCAGTATATAAATTCAAATGATGTTATAAAAGCTTTTAGTACTATAAATATAAAAAGACTACAGACTTGTAGAGTAATTCCGTCACTATTACCAAGTCCGTTATTGCTTTGGCTGCTAACACATTAGCTTTAATAATTATTTAATAAGTGTAGTATTGACTGTGGTGTATTTCCTGATCTTATGAAAGATAGCAAGGCAATATCTTTGTACAAAGCAAGTAGCACATCATACCCCACCAACTATAGACCAATTTATGTGCTGCCCACATTCATTTTTTTTTTTAAATTTGGTTTTAGGCCAACTGCAAAGTTATTTTAATAAAAATGAGCTTCTACACTCGGCGCTCCACGACCGATGCCGGTGTTGAGCTTGTAAAACATATTTTTGATGCCTGGGAGGATTCAATGATGCTTAAGGTGTCTTCTGTGATTTGTCCAAGGACTTTGATTGTGTAGAACATGATGAGTTGATCAGGTAGTTCTGCTCTGCATCTTCTTACTTCATATTTGTGTAATAGGATTCAGAGAGTTGATGTCAACGGAACGCGTTCTCATGGTTCTGTAGTCAAAATGGGCGTCCCACGGGGTTCAATCCTCAGTCCTTTTTCATTTTTTGTGTATATTAATGACTTACCTACTACATACGATACTACTACACCTCGTAAATGATATGTGCCAGATAGCCATGTTTGCTGATGATACCTCACTATTATTTAAATTAAACCGCCAAGAAATTGCTATGGACGATGTAAACATTGCTATATCAAAGGTGGTTCGCTGGTTGAAGTTAACAACCTGCTTTTAAATAGACTAAAAACTAAATGTACTTATTCGATTTTTGATGCCTAACGTCGAACAAGTGAATACCTCAGTAAAATATAAGGATGATGTGTTGGATCTTTTGGGTACCTAACACCCGATTTTTAGGCATTACACTCTAATGGCGCTGATACACTTGAGTATTCACCTGTAATGAGCATTCGTGCGAATGTTACAAAACAGAGAAATAAACGAGTGTGATTTAGCGAGCATAAACCCAATAAACGTATTTACTTCACTTTGATTTTCATTTAATGTAAGGGAAAGATAAATATATAAATTTCGTTTTGAATCTTCGTACTAATTTTAACTTGATTAGTGATGAGCTTACTCAGAATGAATATCGATAAAATATCGATTATGTTTACAATAAATCCGTTGAATGTTGATTAATCCTCAGATTAAGAACATAAGCGTAAAAAAAACAAACTTGAACACCAATAGATAAATTACGTTTAAATTTAATTTTTATTTATCTTTTAGATGAATAAAGGAATTGATATTTACTAAATAAATCTCTTATAAGCACTATATGCAATGAAAGTGATTAGTGACAAGATCATTTTCACATAATGGCTTTTGAATTCAACACCAGGGTAGGCATCTCTGACTTTTGGACGTATTATTAAGATAATTTATTTGAAAGAACGGCGATAGAGACACTGATAGCTGAAATGAATGGTAATGATAGCAACGATGAAAGCGTTATTGGTGTGGATGAGATCGTGAAGGCACTGTGAAGTATGAAAGTAGGTAAGGCTGCAGGATGTGATAGGATCACAGTCGAAATGCTGAAGGCTGGACAGGGCATCATAGTTAGTCAGTTACAGCGGATATATAACTTGTTCTGGAGCACCGGCCGAGTACCTAATAACTGGGCCACAGCTGTGGTTGTGCCTCTTTATAAAGGAAAAGGCTCGCAACAAGACTGCAAAAACTATAGAGGCATTAGCCTTCTCAGCATTGTTGGCAAATTGTATGCAAAGGTACTGATTGAAAGAGTTATGGAAGTAACCGACAAGAAAATATGGGATGTACGAGCGGGATGTACGGATCAGGTTTTTTCCTTGCGAAGCATTGCCGAAAAGTTTTTGGCCAAAGGTCAAAATGTCTATTGCACATTCGTGGATTTGGAAAAAGCTTACGATAGAGTGGTGAGAGATGAAATGTGGTCGGTGCCGTCAATGAATGGAGTGGACAGCAGCGATTCATTCGAGCTCTGAAATCCCTTTATGAGGATTCTAGAGCTTGTGTGAGGATAAACGGGGCATACACTGACTGGTTAACCATTGAGACAGGTGTTAGACAGGGATGTGTAGCGTCGCCGTGTCTGTTTAACCATTCATGGACAGTTGTTTGCTAGATCTATAACATAGTGACTGTGGATTAAGGATGAATGGGTTACTTGTCAAATGCCTCCTTTATGCTGATGATCAGGTAATACTTGCGTCTTCAGCGGAGGAATTGCAGAAGATGGTAACAATCATGCATGGTGCGTTAGAGAGGAAAGGAATGAAAGTGAATGTAAGTAAAACGAAAGTTGTGGTTTTTGAAAAGGAGGAATGCGTTACGGCTTGATAAGTTTTGATCGATGGACAACGAGTGGAGCAAGTGAATGAGTTTGTATACTTAGGTACGTTGTTTACAAGAGATGGTAAGAATGAAGAAGATATTGAAAGAAGATTTAATGCAGGTAATGGAGTAAATGGAGCTCTGAAGGCGTTTATGAATAGCCAAAACGTGTCCAAAAAGGCACGTTTGGCTGTGCATAGAGGGGTATTAGTGCCTACCCTTACGTATGGTAGTGAAAGTTGGGTATGGCAGAAGAGAATTGAAAGTAGAATAAATGCTGTAGAAATGGGAGCACTGAGAAGTATGTGTGGCGTATCTTTGACCGACAGAGCAAAGAATTGTGTGATAAGAGAATGTTGTGGGGTAAAAGAAGATGTAGTGACAAGCATTGAGAAAGGCATGTTAAGATGGTTTGGGCACATGAAGAGGATGAATGACAATAGACTGACAAAGAAGATATATAAGGCAACTGTGAATGGGAGAGGATAAAGGGGAAGACCTAGACGGACTTTATCTGACTAGGATGGAGACATCCTAAAAAAAGGACAGGTCAGAAGTACCCTTAACAGAAGAGCTTGCATGAGAAACTTGATGGGAGTGAATGAAGCAAGAGAGGTATGTCAGGATCGTTGCAAATAGCGTTCCGTAGTCTCTGCCTACTCCTCCGGGAAACAGGCGTGAGTCTATGTATGTATGTATTAAGATAATTATCGCTTGCTACGCGACGATCGTCAAAAATGTTGGTCTAAAACAAAATTAGCTATATGCAGAATTTGTTCCAGACCTGGTTACATTATCATCAGCCTTTGATAGTCCACTGCTGGACTAGGCCTCTCCTTTGAAAGGAGGAATTGGCCTACTATACCACGCTAGGTATAGGTTTGTATCAAGTTTTCCAAGTAAATTAAAAAATATTGCGGGCATAGCCGTGGGCTGCCTCTAGTACAGTCCACAGCGTTTTCACGTATTTCAATACAGTGTACAGCGATACAAACAACATAGGTACATGTTCTTGTATTTTTTTTTATAAATTATATTACTTAATATCCACTCATCCGGTACGACTAGGGAATGCAATACCGGGATCCCGCATACCTTGTGCAGGATTAATCCTGCTTGTGAAAATTGAAATGAACGGGATCTCGCGCCGGATTAGCGGGATTGAAGAGTCGAGATATTCATGAGTTAGCATAGCGAACAGCTTCACGCCAACTGACGAATTAAGGTGCAAGTCCAGGATGGGCTGCAGACAGCAAACTGCAACCGCAACTGCAAGCGACACCACTAGTTTCTATAAATCACTATGAAATTGCGCAATACGATAGTGAACTGCCGCTAGCTGCAATGATGCCTGCGGTTGCAGTCTGCAGCCTAAATCGGACCTGTACCTTGTCGATCACTTTGATTACTTGCACTCGAAAACAACAAACACTCGGGACACCAAAACGAAGTATTTTTGTTGACGATTTTTGTTAGTTTTACAGTGATGACGCAAACGCATCGCAATAAATTATTTGTCAAGTATTAAATAGATAAATAGCTTCAGTCAAAACTGAAATATTCTGTTATTCCAGCTTATTCTATTCAAATTAATAGTGATAAAAAGATATGTCGGAAACTGTATATAAAGATTTTTGTAGTACTGTCGCTGTGTGGAGGTATTATTGCAAGGTGGAAGATGTTTAGAAATTTTAGTTATCTAGTTTGTCAATTATTTTAAATAACTTAGTTAATCATTAAACATCTTGATTATGAAACTTTGATTTATTTTATTTGAGTGCCGTCAGAAGTTATACATTGTTTGCGAGGTTTTATTAATCATGCGGAATCCCGCAAATACCGCGATCCTGTGGGATTGAAAATGTCCAGTCACGCAATTAATGACGCACGGGATTGAGAATTTCCTGCGGGATTGCATGCCCTAGGTACGACAGATGCAAATATAATATAGGTAACTTATTTTCTGATGATGACCACTTATGAAAATACAGTTAAAAGAAAAAGAATAATAATAATCACAATAACTACAACAACCATCTTAGAGTGTGATAATTTTGAGAATATAATACAATTATTATGTTTATTGATCAGATTGAAAAATATCAATTACTTCCCTTCTGAAATTCGTGCGGTTTAAGACAAATATATCTGTGAGAAGTGCCTGTTATACGTCTTAATAATTCTATTTAGAGGCGCCCGCTGACCTGCGTTCGTACGACTAGTTCTTGTAGCAAAAATGGGATAAGCACGCGTCTGATGCCTAACTATTAAAATCAGTTCCGGACAGTCAATCGTGTCATGAATGAGTCCATTTAGCAACGTGGCATATAGAAATAAACGTCTAGACTGTAAATTAGTAATTTGAATTTTTGCAGTGATTCAATGAAAGAGGAATGTTGTATTCGAGACTTATAATGCAAGCTTCTTAAGTATCTACGTTGAACCCTTTCGATAACGTTGCTGTATTTATCATAGTGCGGATGCGTCATCACGCTAGCATATTCTACCTGTGGGAGGATTAAAGAGTTAAAAAGTTGGAGGAATGTAGCAGACCGCTAGGTTAGTTGGTTGACTAGGACAACCTAGTCAACCAACCAACCAATAACATTACATAGGTTAAGGTGTTCTTTAAGGTACAACAAAACACGAAGATCATCAATGCAAGTCTCCAAAATGTCCAGTATACTTCTCTCCTGATTTATGAATAATAAGTTTCCTAAGTAACCAAACTTAACTTAATTTTCTTGAAAATTGTATCTAACGTGGTGTATCATCACGCTATGTAATAGCCGAATGAACTAAAAACTCAGGAAGCTAGTTTCAAAATTGTTATCAACTATGTTTTCTCTACCCTGATGACTACCAATATAAATATAGATTGTTCAAATTATCTCATTTTTGAATTCACTAGAAATTCCCAATATTTTCAAAGTCCCCATAACGTCATATTCGCAGAATGACATTCTGCGAATATGACGTTAGACGTTGGGCATGTCCAAAATTGTTAAATAGTATGCAAAAAACTGAACTATTTATTAAAGTTAATATTTTGAGTGCCAATTAGTGATTAATGGTAAAATAACGTTATGAAGGATATTGGACATTTTTACGGATTGCACATTTCGAGAATTGATTCGCGACATTCTGCGAATTTGGGCACTTTGCGAATTGGACATTTTGGAAATTGCAAATGTTGCGACTAAACGTTTTCGTAAGTCAAGATATATTTAACTAGAGGACACCCGCAGCTACGACTGCACATTCTACTACGCAACAGTTTCTGCGTATCCCGTGGAAATTTCGAGAAATCCGTTTTTAGTGCACCCCTACAGTCAATAAACATACACACTAAATGTCTGCTTCCTACGGCCAAAAGTTTTAGCTATGCGTTGTCAATCAGTCAGTCATTAACGCAGGATTTTTATTAATACAGAAAATAATTTGATTGTAGTGATTGTAGTGCGGTCTAGCGTATTTTTAACCTTCACCAATATTACTCGAGGAGGTATAATAACAACGATTCAATACACCGGCACGCAGTGTATCGGCGATTCGCGCCCAGTTATTTTGCTGTTCGACGCTAGGTGCCGTCATCACCCGGGCTCCGCTTTCTAGTCTAAACATATTCGACAGAATATCAGCTTTCCGTGATAGGGATATCCCGTAGCTGAGAAAAGAGTCAGTTTATTCGACGCCTGTGACGACTGTCAAAGACGTTGGGACCGACGCCTTAACGTGTTCTCCGAGTGATCATTTACAATTGAATACACACATAACTTGCAAAAGTCAGTAGTGGGTCGTTACGTGGTAGTATGTTGGTATCCCCCTTAGTAGTCCCCAACTTTCAAAAGTTTTCATTAGTTGTAACCTGCAACATTTCACATAAAAAGTGACGTTTAACAATGATTCGCTCTACCTACCCTGACCTCATTACTAAGGTATTCCCAAAAAAATTACTGCAGTTATCAGTACTAATTAATTGTTTTATTGTACGTTGGTTAAGTTATGAATCATCTACTAGACATGACTACCCGATGAAATAGTATATATACATTCAACAACGAACCAATTACTACAGACCATCAGCATGAGCTTTACAGTGGTGCCTTTTTCGGTTCTAATAGCCCTCGTGGGCTCAATGACCGTATCGGTGAAAGATACAATCAACCTAGAGTATAATATTGCCTACGGGTACCTTACCAAAGTGGGTCTACCTCTAGCAATTAAAATTCGTGAATATGAGACACGATCTAACACATACAATATACCAGATCTGGAGACGCATGAAGCAATAGCACCTGCTATAAGAATCGTCGATGGTACAGTCGCTCGTCTTGGAGATATCCCATATCAGGTAATTTAGACAGCATTTGCAAAATACGCGTTTAATATTTTAGCTTCTAATACCTGTTTAGAAGTGTGTAGATCATTTACTGAAAAAAGATAAAGCGCATATCTTGTTTCAGTAAACGATTTACACACTTATTGACGAAAACCATGATGTGATCCGAACTTATAACGTTAGTACTCTAATAATTTAGGTATTTAACTGTAAACTATCCGAACCAATAGATATAAAGCATGTTTATGCGTAGTAATTAGAAATTATTCCAACTAGGAATAAGAAGTCAAACTGAAAATATGTATCTGAAATCTCTAAATCCATGTATAGATCGAATATTGAAACCGGCCATAAGACCATACTTAACAAGTTTGCTGATATTTTGGATACCGAATCAAATGCCTGTTCTTGCCTCGTTTGTAATGTTTTATCTGTTTTGTCGCAGGCTGGTATACTCGTTGACTACGAGAAAGGGCACAGTGTTTGTGGGGGATCGCTAATCAACAGTAAGATGGTGCTCAGTGCTGCACATTGCTGGTGGGATGGAGAACATCAAGCGAAGAGTTTGACAATTGTCCTCGGTTCAGTGAAATTATATGAAGGTGGCTTAAGACTTGATACCACTAAGGTGACCGCCCACAGCCAGTATGACCCAAAAAAATATCGTAATGATATCGCCATGATACACTTGCCAGAAGCTGTGAAATTTTCAGGTAAGTCCTACGGTACTTTCTCTCCTTTCTCTCGCTCTCTCTCTCTCTCTCTCTTTATCTCTCCGCCCCCATTTTCCAATTTATATCCGGTCTGCTTTCTAATCAAGTAATATTTTGCTGGTATAGGTATACAGGGTGTTGGTGTGCATTTGTAAAATATTTTCAGGGGTGAATATACTACTATAATTGATTACAAATACATGAAAAAATAACTCACAATTTTTCTTTCCTAGTCATGAATTTAGTCGCTCAGCTGATCACCGGGTGCTCGCATTGTTACCAGTTACCTAACACACATATATAAATACACGTACCAACCATGCAGTAATATTCTGCACCTTTCAACAATTTATTCTGTTTTACTATCGAACTAAAATTTAATGAATATAGGGTACTAGAGGACGCCAGCAGCTACGCCTGCATTTTTTTAAAATTTACCCGTTTTGGCCGATCCCGTGGGAATTTCGAGAAATCCCTTCTTAGTGCACCCCCACGGTCCCCAAGGAACATACATACCAAATTTCAGCTTCCTGCGCCCAATAGTTTCGGCTGTAGCGTATCTGTCAGTCAGTCAGTAACGCAAGGATTTTATATATTAAGATTTTATAGGGTATTATATTATCACACTGTTTGAAATAATTCTAGGTAAATAAGTGTGATGTCTATAGAGTATTACTAAAATATTTTGCAAATGCATATCAATAAGTACTATAATATAATCGATTTAATATACAGGGTATATTAAATCGATTATATTGTAGCACTTGCAAAATAAAACAAATAGGTATTTTTCTTTAATTTACAGATACCGTCAAACCTATTGCTTTGCCGAGTGGAAATATGTTGCGGCAGAGCTTTAGCGGTGAAACTGTTATTGCTTCTGGCTTCGGATACACTAAAGATGGTAAGGTTATACAAAAACGTTAAAGATGTATTTAAAATAAAAATGAAATATTTCCTATTTCAACATAGAGGTTATACTTAAATCTGATATATTTATACGTATATAATAGCTTAAAGTAACATCATCATGATCATCAGTACCTAACAATGCAAACTTTTACACGCTAACACTTTAAATGAAAAGTAGCCGTATGATAACGAACATTGCTAAACCCAAACTGTTGTTGAAAATGTTCTAATGCTAGTAAATGTGTTCATCATTATAGGCGATGTGCTCGATTATAGTACCTCTCTGAGCCACGTCAAGCTACAAGTGATCAAAAAGTCAGTATGCAGACGCACCTACCTAACCGTATCGCCCTCTATCATCTGCACTAAAGGTGTCAACCCTAAGAATATTTGCGGCGGTGACTCCGGCGGCCCTTTGACTATCACTCGGAATGACACGCGTATCTTGGTAGGTCTTTTAACTAATCTTCGACCTTATTTTTAGGTGCTGCATAAAATGTGTACATAAGTACGTAGGATTGCACAGTTGGCGTAGTGGTTTAAGCGGCCGCCTCTCCGCTTGTTACTACGCCGTGCGTTGTGGGTTCGATTCCCACAGGAGACAACACTTTGTGTGATCCATAAATTGTTTTTTCGAGTCTGGGTGTTCGTTTTGTCCGTTGATTGCATGTTTGTAAAGTCCCCGCGACACAAGATTTATTCCTAAGGCGGGAGTTATTTTCTTCAGGGGAAAAACAAAGAAAACGAAAAAAAAAACATCTACGATTTCTCTTCCAAAATTCCTTCGTCCATTCTAGCAATTGGTATCCATGTGTCATTATGTCGCATGAATTCGATTTTACACGTAACGTCGATTTTGTCTTTTCAATTTTTATTGGGCATGTAAAGTCGTAGCATGATGTTACATATCTTATATCTCTTCTCATGATGGAGATGATAGCCACTATCATAATGTAGAAAAATATTTTTTAACCCGACTGGTAGTTGCAGAGATCAGTGAGTTCAAACAAACTCTTCTGTTATATTATATAAGTATTGAATTAATGTTACTTTATCTCGTCCTCAACAGGTCGGTATTACCGCCTTTGGATCAAACAGAAGCTGTGAAGATGGCGCACCCGCTGCTTTCACTCGAGTTACTTATTTCATGGACTGGATCAATGATCTATTATGATTGTCTGCATGTGCTAGTTCGAGCCTAACAAGTACCTTTAATAAATATGTTTTTACATTAATTTGGTCTTTTTTTCGCAAACTGTTATACCTTTACAACGTAATGAAACATTTAATGATGGATATTAATTTATTTTCCATATACTTGCTTTATACATTTTATAGCATTTCTATATATATTCTCAAAGGTTATTCACAGAATTCTCTATATGTGGACAAAAACGATTAATATACATTCACTTGAATGTTCTATGAAGATTATAGATAAATCGTGAACAAAAGATCTTCTTTAAATTTTTTAGACTGCCTCCATAGTCTAGTGGATAGCGTATGCGATGGGTCGGGCAAAAGTGTTACATGGTTTTTCCGAATTCTCAGTAGCAGCAGGGAGTCTGGTGATGTGCCCGGTAACGGCAATAGGCCAAATATTACGTGGGACCAAAAATTCATGGCGAAATGTGGGTGTAATGTGACTAATGTCACACCTCTGCCTACCCCTTGGGGGATACAGGCGTGAGTCTATAAAAAAATATTTTTTTAGTATACTGTCTTTGAAGGTGGTCCTGATGGTCAATATATTTGTTGCTCAGTTGTCGTAGCGACCGCCTGACCGCCCAACTTAGCGCCGAGAGTTGTGGGTTCGATCCCCATACGAGATAATACTTGGGTGTGATAACTGATAATCGACAAATTGTTATTCCGAGTCTGTGTATTTTTTGTCCATTGATTGTATGCTTGTAAATTCCCCATCGGCACAGGATTTCTTATCTTTAGAAAAGAAAAAATAAAGAATGTCTTTATATTACCGTTATTATAAATACATTCATTATTTTTTCGACTGCACAGTTAGCGCAGTGGTTTAAGCGGCCGCCTCGCCACTTGACACTGCGCCGAGTGTCATGGGTTCGATTCCCACACGAGACAACACTTTGTGTGATGCATAAATTGTTGTTTCGATTCTGGGTGTTCTGTCTGTTGGTTGTAGGTTTGTCAAGTCTCCCGCGACACAGAATTTATTCTTAGTGCGGGAGTTGTCTTTTTCATGAAAAGCAAAAGAAATATAACCTAATTTATAAACATGATAAATATTCTAAAAACAGATTCCGTTAATAGTAAGGGTGCTGCCACATATCGCTAAATATTTATGAATCATATTGCAATGCCGAAACTGCAGTTATGGGTTCTGTTGTCGTAATGAGAACCATAATTTACGAACAGTAAAACCCTGACCACTAAACTCACTGAATGACGCAAAATACATAATTACCCGAAGGTAAATTAATTGTAGCGCTAGGGAAACATATCAGGAAATTAATTTACACAATAAAATTACGCAAATCAAATTTGAAAAGTTTTAACCATATTGTGGTAAATGATTTTCCTGTTCGTCTTGTGGTTAGTGAGTCTATCTGCTAAAGCGGTGAATGTCAGTTCGATTTACACCTTGAAGAATATCTTAGTATGAAGAAGTGGTTCTACGCCCTTGCTTTGCGAACGTGGCAGTAAATGTAAATGTAGAAGCTTTAAATAATTATTTTTTAAATCTGACGTTCATAAGTGTCACTTTGTGATTTAAATGAATAAAGGGTTTTGACTTTGAAGGTGCTGATGTGTTTTGTATCTGAGTGTAATTTATCTAAATCTTATATAGGTATTTATTTAAATAACAAAATAAATTAATATTAGGATAACACAATTAATTATAACTACTTAAATACTACAACTAAAATTAAATTAAATATTAAAGTACAATCCAAATTAATAAAAAAATGCATATTCAAAGGGCGTCGTGAAAGTCCTCCACATCGCCGTCTATTGGGAATGTGCCCAGAAGACTGGCAGCATTGCCACGCTGTATGGCAATGCTAATTTTTTGTGCTAGATACATGCCAGCCTTCTGGTCACGCGAGGCGTCGACAAGTCTCTTCGCAAGCTCTCTATAGAGAGATCTAGCACTTGGACCCCATGACCCCAACGTTTCGACTCCAAACGGCTCAAATACATAATCCCCTACGAGATTTACATATTTGCGCCGTTTCAGAGTCTCCGCTGTGGCAGCAGCAGCGCCCGCACAACCCGCTGTGCTAGAAAGATGAGATGGCGCAAGGGTATCGACACACGTTGCGTCCCATACCAAAGGCCTACCCAACTTCCAAGGCAGTAGAGACATTCCATCTGGTCTTTTACCATCGTTGCGTGCCAAACCCTGAGGTTCAAGTTGGGCTGGAACGCCAGCGGTGACAAGAGCCCGGCGGAGAATGTCATTCAGGTTGCTATGTCGTGAAATACGACCTGCGCTCCTGCTGCATGATAGGCCATGGTGACCAAGGCTGTCGACCGCCTCCCCACAGTGACAACGATGTGGAGCGACACACGGCGCACCTAAACGGAGGCAAGAAGCGAGGCGGAAGGTCGTATCATCCAACATGGTACCTATGTTGGACGATGGCAGTGCTTGAAGCCAGAGCCCCGACTCCCACTCTCCCACAGCCAGCAAACGAGCACGCTCTGCAGCATTGTACGATGTGCTAAGGAGATTTTCTCGTACTGCGCTGCAAAGCGGCCCGTCCCACTGCCTCTGAGAGGATAAATTTCGGGGCAACTCAGTGCTTGGACAAGCCATTTTCCAAGCATTAATGGCATCGATCTTACACGGCACCTCAGAATCGACCAGTGTGGGTGCTAAGATTTTCCTGGTCAATTCTGCAGTGCTGTGGACCGATGACAGAAATGCTGGTAAGCTCACGTCGGAAATTTTGCGTACGCCAAGCCCACCCAGGCGAACAGGTAATGTCGCCTGTAGCCATGCTCGGTCGTTCAGAGCCACATTTAAAATGTTGCTTAGGGTGTTTTGTAAAATTTTGTCAATATTGACTAGTGGGCTTGGGTTTTTCCAAAAAGGCGATGAACGTAAAGCGTGTGTGAACTTAGGCACAAAAAGACAGTATCGAATAATAGTGAAAGCCGAATGTATATTAATTTTGAGCAGGCGGTCCGAAATTTCACTAAAATTTTGAATTTTTTCATGAATAAAAGAATCAAAACCTTCTTCAAATATTGGGGACCCAAGAAGGCGAAGAGAACTTTTTTTAATATGCGTTATACTGGGTGCCAGGGTTTGAAATTGGGAAAGTATTGCGGATTGGTCTAAAGTATCGTTGATAAAAATTTCACACTTACTTGGATTAAGGTCTAGGCCGATGGATGAAAATTTGGTCTTCAGAAGTGCCAGGTCCTGATAGACAGTGTGTACGTCGCCTCCTAGGGTTCCGTCATCTAGGTACCAGATGTTTAATTTAGAATTTAGCTGGCTAATAACTGGATGAATGGCTAAGCTAAAAATGAGTGGTCCAAGAGGGTCGCCTTGTTGACAGCCAACGGCGGACTCCAAAAGATGTTCCTTGTATATTAATTTTGATGGGTGCCTGTAGCACTGCCAAAGGTAGTTGTAAATTTGGGGGGTTTCTAATTTAACTTGCGTCAACAAGGTGTCCCTGTTCACTGAGTTAAAAGCATTCTTTAAGTCAATCTTCAAGATAACATCACCCCCATTACAGCCAAGGTACGTTGACAGGGCATGTATGGCGGCCTCACAGCCACCCTTAGAGCCAAATCCAAGTTGTAGTGGCTGTAATTTGCTGCCTAACATGGAGTTATAATGCCGACAGCAAATCTTGGCCGCCATACGCCTGTACGTACACCCAACGGCAATGGGACGAATACCACCGTCTCGCTTTCGTAAAGCGCATAGATTTGCGCCATACAAAACGTCAACGATGGCATCGTTCACATTGCCGGAGAGCATAAGATTGACTAGAGCCGTTAGCTCCGCCAAAAGCGCGTCCCCGGCCGCCCCGGCGCTTGAACACACAAGATCTTTTAAGTGTTGGGGTGTTAAGCCGTCGAGACCACCAGCAGACCCGCTTTGGAAGGAGCTAACGGCAGTCAGGACGTCCTTGGCTGTAATCCTGAGGCAATCTGAGTTAGTGTCAGGTGGGTCAGGAAAGAAGAGGCTATCTCCTGGCGCTGGATGCTTGCTCTGCAGACTTGCGAGTGTGTCGGCACAGCAAGGCGCCACCACATCGCTACTGAATAAGATTCTGGATGCTCCCCTGATATCACCTTCCCTTAGCTTGGACTCTACATGGTGGTACATGGTGCTATTGCGATGTGTTTTTGGATATTTGTAATTTAGATTGGAGGCCGAAATATTACAATTTTCTTTAATTTTGGCTGTTAAGGTTTTTTTTGTTTGCCGGTCTTCCTGTGCATGTAGAATTCTGTAAGGGAAAGTGAGTAGTTGTTCCCAAGCCGTTACTGAATTCTCCCGTACCACGAGGCCTATGCACTGGGTTAGATTTTGGGCTACTGAAGGCCTTGCGCCACGGGGAATTCGTTTCAGGATGGGAATGGAATTTTTTAATTTGCTTATAAGCTGCCAAAAAGGGATATCAGAAGGGGTTGTCTGCTCATTAATTGAATTGTGATGTGTGGATGTGTTGGGGCCAGAAAGTACATTTTGGTTTTTGTGGATTTTACCAAAATGTACTTTTAGGCCCCGCTCACCTTTAAAATAACGTGCCTGGGAACAAACAGGGCAGCGCACCAGAGCAGGCGATGTGCAAGATTGACTCGCACCTACTTCCTCATCACTTTTGCCACCGTTAAAGAACATATATGACGATAAAAACTTCAATACACTTAAAAGTAAATACTATAAAATAAACACAAATTAATGACGTTTGTCATTGCGTAAAATTATTTTTCTGTCCGTGGCGGCGGCGGCTCGTGAGTGCCAGTACGCTAGCCGAGTCCGGCGGCATTGAGATCGTAGATCCATCGCAAACTAGCCACCACCTCACGCCACTCAACGTGAACTCCTTACAAAGCTGCTATATTAAATCACATCATACAGGAACCGACATTGATTTCTTGATGATAATAAAAATTAAATTACATTCTTTTTCACGGACGTGAATTGGTGCTTAACATTGAATTTTTTGACATCTGATATACTTCAATAATTTTGTAGGCTCTTGTGATACTTTCTTCTAATAATATTAGTTTTTAGGTTTTTAGTAATAGTTAGGCCTTGACGGTTGCTTTTATTTCTCTAAAAATAACATATTATAAATATTCAGGACACAGATTCAGGACTAGAAATATATTTTTCGTATGATCCGACAGATCCGGTTGTCAAATATGTTGTATTCCTACAGCGATCTTATTCCACACGAGCGGCTGATAACAAGCGACACAGCGTCCACTCACGACGGCGGCCGAGCGCAGACTCTACTACTATAAACTAGCTACTAATGTATAAAGCTGAAGAGTTTGTTTGTTTGTTTGGTTGAACGCCCTAATCTTAGGAACTACTGGACCGATTTCAAAAGTTCTTTCAGTGTTAGATAGACCATTTATCGAGGAGGAGGCTATAGGCTATATAACATAAAGCTATGAGCAACGTGAGCGGAGCAGGAGCTTTAAATAACGTGGGTGTAACCGCGGGCTCATCTAGTAAGTATATTATAATATGAAGTCCTCTTTCCTTCGTGCACGTCTTTAGAAACACGATTAAATCAAAAACTATCGAAAAGATTTTTGTTCGGCTTTCACCAATAATAGGAGTGTAGATAGTGTGATTCCCGGGGAAGGTTTAGGTGTAGGTACAATTTACACGGGTGGAGCCAGGGACAAAGTCAAACTTATAATATTTTTGTATTTTATTTGTTAATTATCGCTCGCTTAACAATGTGCCCGGTAGATGCCAATAGGCTCGCCCCCTATTACATTGGGACCGAAACGTAAGTGTGAAAAGTGGGTGTGTAATACACCTCTACCTACCCCTTCGGCGATAAAAGGCGAGAAGTTATGTTATGTATTTAAGAATACAGTATATTTTTCAGTAGTCTGGTTGCCATTATACAGGTCCTGCCTAGTTTGGAATCAGTTCGCTTTGTGTGAATTTTACTCGCTATACCTACTATAATTATTTTGAGAGTTTATTCATTACATAAAAGTGAGTTCTGGAGATGTTTTTGATGTTTCAAATTAGGTATTATCATTTTAGCACTATCCCAGTAAGTTGCTTCCTGGACTATCGATATATATACCTAAGAGCCCTAGGTTCGTTTTCTTAGTCTAGCCAGATATGACAGAAAATTTGCTTTTTCAGAGTGCGATTTCTGTCTGACCACTGCAACCCAGAGGGATAGCGATATTCCATGGTTTAGACCAGTATCAGTTAAACAGTACTACAAACTTTCAATAAAGACTGTCAAAGTTATTCATGTCAATCGCGACCGCTACGCGCTTTCCTTGAAAAATAGGTTATAATTATTATTTTATTTTACTTATGCAATTTTATAAATTATTGTTTATTTTGTATTGTTTCCTTCTACCGTAAAGTAACGATTATAATACAAGGATAAATCTTCAGAACTTTAATTTAATGGTATTGTTGATACCTATTCTTACAGTTTTGCCACAGTCAAATAATCCATACAGTCGTTCGACGAACGCGTCTAGACGGGTCAATCGTGCGGGGGCCAAGAGGTGAGACGCGGGAAGTGCGGTACCTAGTTACGTATATCGCCTTAGTTCGTAAGTAGGTACATGTTTTTGGGGGCTGGCACGTGCTTGTTTTTTGTTCGTTACTTATTTATTTGCTTATGAATATTAATTAAGATGGTGCATAGGACTTGTGCTGTGAGACATTGAAATTCTTTATGCTTTTTAAAGATTTAAATAAATAAGGATTTAAAAAATCTGCGATTTCATCAATTTACTTATACAAAAAAAGAAATTTTCATCAATTATAATTATTTATATTATTTTGAAATGTATGTACCTATAACCACTTAAAATAATGTGCACATTCCTACTAATCTACTAACTTTTTACAATATCTCATGTCTGGCCAAATCACAGAATAAAGTAGCAATTATTGTACGTAAACAACATGGCAGACGTAAGAAAATATGCGTTGTAAGGTAATATTCGATTCTGGTGTGATTTTAATTTCATTCAATAAGTACCTAGTACCTTCACATTAGGTAAGTACCTATCACATATTATTATGTATCTTGGTAACGGCGCATCCTAGCTCAAAAATAACCATATTTTTAGCCCCCTTTTATAAACCCCACACATGTTCTCCGTAATCTCATAGACCGGTCAGCCATCCATAAAATGACCGTGATGTCTATTGCTTTACCTTAACGTAGTTTGCACGAAAAAATCTGCAAAATACTTCATATCGATAACATAGGCTCTGCGAGCTGATCCCAAGGTTACCCATCCATTAAACCATTGCTATGTCAATCGCTTTATTTTAACTTGGTTTGTACGAAAAATGCTTTATATTCTTAACCGCCACCCACGACACCTCCGGTATGAAATAGGTGCTGACTGACACTTTGTATGCAAATCTGTCACCGCACGAAAAATGCAACGTGTTTTATAATAATTATTTATCGTTAATTATTGTAATATAATAAACTAGCTGTTTCCCACGGTTTCACCCGCGTCCTGAGGGAACTTATTCGCGTACCCGGTTAATTTTTAGCTTAAGTTACTCCTTGGTACATCAGGCCAGTGAGGGTCCCGTCAGAATAGGTCAAGCCGTTCCAGAGATTAGCGAGAACAAACAGACAGACAGACAAAAATTGTAAAAAATGTAATTTCGGTGTATGTACCGTGTATACGTCCATATGCATTAAGTAAAAAGCGGTTATTTTAATATTACAAACAGATACTCCAATTTTATTTATATGTATAGATAAGTGATTTACACTATAATATTCATGTAGCGTAGCAATTGTAATATTTTTCTAAAATAAATAGACGTTATTTGAATAAGTAGGTATTGTTTACATGTGGCAGCCCTAGCCTACTTACCCTTGTCTAGACGTTGTCGGCTTTTTCTACGAGATCAAAGGCGTCAAACTAATGTATGTCTTTATACTGTGGTTTTGCTATAGTTTTGCAGAACGCCAAACTGTTGTGGAAACAGCTCCGAATGTTTGTAATGAACACAATACTAACTAACATAAATGCCTTTATGCTTCTCTATTTTCCTATAGGGATAACTTTTGGGACTTACTTAGAAAGTTAGGTATTTACTTAGATCTTTGGGAATTTAAGATTTGCTAGTACTAGTAGTACGTATTCTGTCATTATGTTATACTTGTAAAAACACGAAGGCAAAACACTAATCTTTATTGTTGAAAGTCCTAATAGCCAGATGACAACGTATACGAACAAATTAAAACCAAATAACGTATGAAGTTTAGCAGTCTTTGGGTTGTCTCCTTTATTCCTAATGTAACAACTGGGTTGCTGCGTATAAACGAGTATGATGATACCTACTAGTCATGTTTACCTATTTGTTAAATAAATGAATCTTACAACAAACTAACCGACTATCTTACAGAAAATTGCGGTTGGTATTAAGATGATTATTTAAAACGAACAGAGTTTATTAAACGTCAAACGGCTTCAAAACTGCAAGGCATTGCCAAAACGTCGGCAAATTATGACGAATTTACCGAGACCAAGAATCAAAATTTGATATTGAAGAGTTGGTTACGGAAAAATAACCAATAATCGAAGTTTATTTCCTTTATGATTATATTATTGAACCTGAGAGATAGTAAAGATATGAATTGAAAGGACGTATCCAGTTTCTTGTACTTACTCTAATATTCATTGAAATCCGAAGCTGGTTCTTAATCATCATTTTCAGTCGATAAAGGTCCGTTGTTGGACATAAGCCTGAAGATGCTTCTTAAAACGACAAATTTTCTCGACAAAAGCCTATAAACCACTTTCAATATGTTTAAATATCACGGGCAAAAATGTAGGTTTTGGTAAGTAGGATAACAGGATTTTACTGCACATCATACACAATTAACAAGGGTAAGAAAGAGAAAGAAGATTTGGTCTCATTATTAAGTGTGAAATGAGGAGAATATATTATGAATCATATTTGCCACACATACCTATTACGCAACTAAGTTGGTATATAAGGACATTGAACGCGAAATAAGTTATTTATTTCACATGTGGTCAACATGAAGTTGCTTGTAGTGACATGTTTATTCGTGACTATTGCCGCCACAAAGAATGTTTCGGAAGAAATTAAAATCGACTTAGATGATGGTATTCCCTATGGGTATCTTACTCGAATTGGTGTGCCATTGGCCAAACAAGTCTTAAAAGCGGAGACGCAGTCAGCTGTGAGGAAGATACGTAAAATTGTAAAGTTCGAGAGAATAGTCGACGGGAGTGGCGCTCATCTAGGAGAGTTTCCTTACCAGGTATGTATGCTTTTGTTGAAAATGGTGATTTAACCTTATCTGCATTGTACGTCATTTCGTAATATTCCATGATTGTGTAATTATTTTTATATCTAGGCAAATGTCGGCAAGCCGAGATGAAATTTGGAACATATCAGCCTGGAGTTTTAAATACATACCAAATATACATATATACATACATAGACTCACGCCTGTTACCCGGAGGGGTAGGCAGAGACTACGGAACGTCATTTGCAACGATCCTGATATATCTCTCTTGCTTCATTCACTCCCATCAAATTCCTCATGCATGCTCTTCTGTTTAGGGTACCTCTAACCTTTCCTGTTTTAAGGATGTCTCCGATCTGGGGGGCGATTCAGAATCTTTCGATATCTCATTTGACATTCGATTCCGATAATTGTCAAACGGGCTACCTCATTTTTTGTCATAACTATCGCATTTCCTATAAATTTTATGCATTCAGTATGAAGTAAATTAATAAATAAACCGAATTCAACGAATATTCGTTCAAAATATCTCTGATAGGCGGCTAAAAGACGAGGACAATAATTTGACATATCGTACGATTACTTGTCGTGACATTCTGAATCGGCCTGCTGGTCAGAAAACGTCCGTCTTGGTTTTCCCTTCCCTACCCTTCGTGCTGACTCATTCACACTTTTCTTATATATCTGCTTGGTCACTCTTTCGTCATCCATCCTCTCCATGTGCCTAAACCACCTTAGCATTCCTTTCTGGATGCTTGTCAGTACACCTTCTTTTACCCCACATCACTCTCTTATCACACCATTCTTTACTCTGTCATTCAAAGACACATCACACATACTTCTCAGTGCTCTCATTTCTACAGCATTTATTCTACTTTCGAGTCTCTTCTGCCATACCCAACTTTCACTACCGTACCAAATAAAAACTAATACATAATATAATAAATTAATAGGTATAATTATATTTTGATCAGCGTTGCCATACAATGTGGCAACGCTGCCAGCATTCTGGGCTCGCTTCCAATCGACGGCGACGTGGAGGATTTTCATGACGTCCTTTAAATTTTTCTTTTAGTTTTTTTATGTTTTGCATTTATTTAATAGCCATTTACCTATATTGATTATCGTAGTATTGAATATGTATACAGTAATGTTATTTTTTTAAAATAAAGTTCACAGCTCTATACCAGGTATATTTCAGTCTAAGATTTACGGTTCGTCGACATTTCCCAATTGTACTTTGTTTTATTTTTATTACGACTTTTTCTAATTTGATATCTTCTGGTGTTTTACAGGCTGGTATAATTTCTGAATTTAGGGGTATGCAAGGTATATGTGGTGGTTCTTTACTTAATAGAGAAAGGGTACTTACTGCTGCCCATTGTTGGTGGGATGGGAAAGATCAAGCTGACAGTTTGACAGTAGTCCTTGGTTCAGTTAAGCTGTACACCGGAGGAACTAGACTACGAACCTCTAAAGTCACCATGCACGGCAAATACGACCCTTGGCTTAGGCCCTACGATATCGCTATGATTTACTTGCCGCAAGCTGTCAAATTCTCAAGTAAGTGTTTTAATTCAAATTAAACTTCCATAATACACAATTTATTTTCCCTGAGAATAGGGTAAATACAAACTTGTAATTAGTCATATTCACGCAATAATGTTTCTGTACAACATATCCCTACAAGTATGTGTAATTTTTACTTAAGTATATATTAAATAATTTTGTAACGTAATAATTTTCCTGTTCACATTGATATACAAAATACATTTTGTTCATTAATCATTAATTATTTTCCCGCAGATACTATACAACCCATTGCTTTACCATACGGTCCTGATGCGAGGTCAACGTTTGCTGATCAAAAAGCTGTTGTTTCTGGCTTTGGATGCACCAGAAATGGTAAGATTGCACGACATATTGACCAGTAAAACAGATATCAACAAACACGTATAATCTTAATATATAAAATCCTTGCGTTACTGACTGACTGACAGACACGCTACAGCCGAAACCACTCGGCGCAAGAAGCTGAAATTTGGCATGTATGTTCCTTGGGGACCACAGCACTAAGAAGGGATTTCCCGAAATTACCACGGGATCGGCCAAAACGGGTAAATTTAAAAAAAATGCAGGCGTAGCTGCTGGCGTCCTCTAGTAATACAATAAGTGACTAGCTTGACGAGCCAGTGTGGGACTACACGGCGCAAGCTCGACAGTGTCTTTGACCTACGTGCCGTTCTGTTTGTTTTGTTTTTCGTGTGAGTGTGGCCAACTCTGGTGTCGAAGTTTTCAGGCCGCGCGAAGGCCTCCGGCATGGCCTAACGATCCTTATCCTTAGACAAGAACCGGGACCGACGGCTTTACGTGCCCCCCGAAGCACGGTAGCGCTCAGTTATAATGCCACACATGGTCACCCATCCAAGTGGTGACCTGTGCAAGCGTTGCTTAACTTTACCGATCTGTTACGAACGACAAGCTAAGTCTCGCTATGAACGCGTGCCGTTTTTATGGCGTAGGAAATAAGTATTAAATCGTACTGCAACTATATAGCTTGACTTGTTGCTGTGTGTACTATAAGTAATTCTTGCAAACTTCATAACATTTTTTTCTGCAGTTTACAGTAATACGAACCTTTACCACGTCAAATTGCAAGTGATCTCCAATGAGCAATGCGGGTTTCACTACAATAATGTAAGACCTGTTGAAATGTGCACAAGGGGCGCGAATTTCGAGAATGTTTGCAATGGTGACTCCGGTGGTCCCCTTGCTCTTATAAAAGGTGACAAACGTATCTTGGTAAGTTATTTGTCATCAAACTATCTTCATCGACCTAGCGTTATCCCAGTTGCATCCATGACTTAGATCACGGGGTCCGCTTTATAATCTAACCAGATTTGACAGAAACCAGTTGTTCTCGGGGCGACTGACCGGCGTCTGGCCTTTGTAATCCAATGGGCTAGCGGTATTACATTGGTTTAACTGGAGGCAATAAATGAAAGTGACGATATTTTGACAGACGGGGCCGTAGCCTTAACGTGCTCGGTGCTCATGAAGGCACGGGACACGTGATAATAATATTATATATTATATGTCATCATCAGCCTTTAACAGTCCACTGCTGGACTAGGCCTCTCCTTTGAAAGGAGGGATTGGCCTACTATACCACGCTGGCCAAACGGGTTGGTATGGGGTTTGTATCAAGTTTTCCTTCTCTTAGTGCTGTTCTCTGCATAATATATTCCCTTTGTCGGCTCTTACGACACCCATGGGATGATATAGGGTGGTGACATTCCGTATTCTTAATCCGTCACCACACGGAACTTGTGTATTATTTTGTGTAATAATATTATGTATATAATATTATTTATGTATACAGGGTGTCACAAGACCAATGACCAAGCCGAAGTCTACTCGTTTTGGACATCATGCCAAGTAAAAAAGACCCTTAACGAAAAATGTGTTCTCATGTGTCAATATGTTCTTTAGATGACCCCATGGAAAAGTAGGTATTTCGAACATTGCACGTGCGCGATTTTAATTGCGGTTTAAAAATGTGAACACTTCGTTTTCCAGGTATTATTTTTGGTTAGTATGACTTGGTATGATGTCCACAACGAGTAGACTTCGGCTTGGTGATGGGTCTTGTGACACCCTGTATATATTTCTATCTCACCAAAAACTGATGGTTCAAAAAATCATATTGAACGTTGACGTAGTATACATACACCAAAATATTTTTTTTGTGTTTTCTAACAGATCGGTGTCGTCGCTTTCGGGAAGTCCGACTCCTTGGACGGCAGTCCCAGTGGTTTTACCAGAGTCAGTGCCTTCATCAACTGGATTAAAACGTTTTTATAAAAATTCTACTTTCATTTGTAAATAAATATAATTTTGTAAATTATAGTAACTGAGTATGAACTTTTGTTTTATTAGATTTGGTTTGCAATCGCGCGGTTTTTGTTTAAACATGAGTTTAAAAAATACACTACACCCTGACAGAATACATGAAGACATGCGTCGAGCAACATGCAGATTCCGTTTGAGAGTTAATCTAGAATGTGATGGGACTATTATTGATGGGCTTCCATAGATTTTATATTAGGTATGAAGGAGGCATTATTGTTACTATTATCATGACAAACTTATGATGAAAATAGTTTGGCAAATTTTATAAAAAAAACTAGAGGACGCCAGCAGCTACGCCTGCATTTTTTTTAATTTACCCGTTTTGGCCGATCCCGTGGGAATTTCGGGAAATCCCTTCTTAGTGCACCCCTACGGTCCCCAAGGAACATACATGCCAAATTTCAGCTTCCTGCGCCCAATAGTTTCGGCTGTAGCGTGTCTGTCAGTCAGTCAGTAACGCAAGGATTTTATATATTAAGATGTTCATCATCATCAGCCTTTAACAGTCCACTGCTGGACTAGGCCTCTCCTTTGAAAGGAGGAATTGGCCTACTATACCACGCTGGCCAAACGGGTTGGTATAGGGTTTGTATCAAGTTTTCCTTCTCTTACAGTGCTGTTCTATGCATAATATGCTCCCTCTGTCGGCTCTTACGACACCCACGGGATGATATGGGGTGGTGACATTCCGTATTCTTAATCCGTCACCACACGGACACAAAAAAATGTTCAGGATGGTTAAAATTAGAAAGAATCAGAATCATTTATTTGCACGAAATATGGTATATAAAATAAGTGGTGCATAAAATAAATGTGCTTAGCATATTTCACCCTTTGGGCATGCAAATTTTATAAATAGACTAGTCTATTATAAACCTTTAACTTATATTAATTTACATAATCAATAACAAAAGTTATTATAAATAGCAACAGTTATAATTTAACATTTTAGGTAATATCATAAACTATTTAAACTTACAGATAGGTAGTTATTACTTACATATATTTGTAATCATCATTAAAATTAGTCCCATGAGGACTTTTCAAGTATTCCTGAATGGTATAAAATCATTTTTCAACTAGCCATTTATACAGTTTAGTTTTGAATTGAGACAGTGGCAGGTCTCGTATGTTATTTGGTATTTTGTAAAATATTTTAATTTTCATAGGGTAACAGTTGATATTATAATATTTGGTCTTTATATTTTGCAGCCGAAGCCTGGATGGATACCTGGTATTAAATTTACAATTTTTACCAAAAGCTTTATACAATTGTGGATGTTTTTGACAAATAAACTACATTCAAATATGTACATACAAGGCACAGTTAAGATTTTAAGTTTGGTAAAGAGAGGTTTACACGAGGATAATGGTTCAGCATTACACATAGCACGTGTAATGCTGAACCATTAAATGTAACCTTCAACAATAAACCTCTAACTGAAGCTAAAAGTGTAAGATTTTTAGGACCTAATGTTGATAATCAATGTACATGGAATTTCCACATAGATAATATCTGCACTAAAATCAATAGATTCTCATATGCACTTTGGCGCCTCACAAAGATATGTAATATTAAGATTGCACTACAGGCATATCATGGATATGTGGCCTCGAACCTTAGATATTGTATACCTCTATGAGGAAATTCTGTTTACATAAGTAGAGTATACATTGTTAAAAATAATGGAAATTCCATGTACATTGATTATCAACATTAAGTCCTAAAAATCTTACACTATTAGCTTCAGTTAGAGGTTTATTGTTGAAGATTACATTTAAGTTATCAAGTAATTTGTGTCGGTTGTAATATTGTATGTATTTAGTTTTTTCTATATCGCTCTTAAATTATTAATGCCCATCCAATCTATTACTTTGGAAATAGTAAGGTTAATTTCCTCATTGAAAGAAAGTGTGTTATCTGCTGAAATCACTAAAGCTATATCATCAGCAAATAAACTACATGGATGATTTAAACTATTGGGGAGGTCATTTATATAAATAATAAAGAGAAGTGGCCCTAAAATGCTTCCTTGTGGAACGCCTACCTTATTATATTCTAATGAAGATCTGACTGTTATTTCTTCATTTTTATCATCAATTTCCTTAATTTCTACATATTGCTGTCTATTGTTAAGGTAACTGGGTGTATGTAACCATTTTTCAGCTAATCCTTGTATGCCATATTGATTAAATTTTTGACGCAACGTGTTATGTTCCACGAAATCGAATGCCCTGGACATATCAAAGAACACTCCTAATGTTGGTATTTTCCAGTCTACCTTTTCTGTTATGGTACTGATAAGTTTAAAGGCGGCTAAGGTGGTGGATTTACCTTTTTGGAAACCATGTTGCTCTGGTTTTATAACATTGAATTTATCTAGAAAATTAAAGTATACTTTACTTAAACTACTTTTTAACTAAAGTATTTTTCTAAAAAATTAAAGTATAATTTAAGTATAAATTTTTATAGACTCACGCCTGTATCCCCGAAGGGGTAGGCAGAGGTGTAATATTACACACCCACATTCCGCCATGAATTTTTGGGTCCCACGTAATAGGGGGCGAGGCCATTGCCGTTACCGGGCACATCACTAGACTCCGTGCTGCTGCTGAGAATTCTGAAAAACCCAGTAACACGTTCGCCCGACCCGAGAATCGAACCCGGGACCGCCGATCAGCAGTCGCATACGCTACCCACTAGACCACGGAGGCAGTCAATTAATTCATTGAGTATACTTTAATATATGTTGTTATTATTTACAATACTATCTCAAATTTTGACAGATAAGAGAAGCAAAGAAGCACATAGAAGTCAATAACAGCCAATACCGACATCTTAATCTAATAATCTAATCTAAACGTGAAAGTAGTAAGAAACTGTGAACAGTTCAATTCGCACATAAGATAAAAATAATGTTATTCCAATACTAGGTTTTTTAAAAATCTATATCTTCAAAACCCTTTTTTTAATGGTAAATTCTTGCAGTTGAAACTAATTTTTAAAACGACTAGTCTGGTGTTAAGTATATCGTAAATGACCCAACACTTATCTCTGTCAAGCACATCATACGAGCCTATTCCTAATAATTTAGATTTTGCAATTTGCCTAAAAAGAGGTCCATCGACTTTCCACACAAAGTCCAAAGATTTTCGTGATCTTGGGCCATCTATGCTATGCAATTATACGTTTTTTTCTTATAAAATCGATACCTATTTTATCTGGTTACGTTAAGAGTTTTTTTTTTGGTTATTGCAGCAAAATAGCGTATACGTGCATTTTGTGTAATCATTCTGGATATTTAATATGATATGCTACTATATTCAGAGATAAGTACTTACCTACTAAGAAACAAGATTATTTTATATAATCATACGATTAACGTTTTACGTAAGTTTATATCAAAGAATAAAAGATAAGCTTTGACTATAAATTTACCAGGAATGAATTGATTAATTACACTCTGTCCGTCAAAATGAAGTCGGTAGTACTATTCTTGGCGTTAGTGGCTGCCGTTGCGTCAAAAAACATCAATTACGATGATGTAATTGATTTGGACGATAATACAGCATATGGATACCTGACAAAAATTGGTCTGCCTTTGGCCAACGAACTTCGTGAAGTTGAGTCAAGAATCGTCGGTGGCCAAGTCGCTTCCCAGGGACAATTCCCCTACCAGGTAATTAATTATGCATTACCTTTAGTATCGTATCTTTTAAATATCCTTCACATTTATGAAGGATGGGCAACCAATCTGAATTTCGTTAATACATTAGTCAATGACATAATTTTGAAACAAATTGAAGTAAATAAAGCACTCCTTGCTGAATTAGCCTTAACCATACGCTACAGTAAACATACGTAGAAACATTTAATCATCGCTTTATGTATTAAAGGCTTTTTTATATTAACATACAAAAATATCATCCCATATTATGCCATGGGTGTCATAAGAGCCGACACAGAGAGCATATTATGCAGAAAACAGCACTGTAAGAGAAGGAAAACTTGATAAAAACCCTATAAACTTAACTGGTAAAATTATTTCATCATCATCATCAGCCTTTAACAGTCCATTGCTGGACTAGGCCTCTCCTTTGAAAGGAGGAATTGGCCTACTATACCACGCTGGCCAAACGGGTTGCCCGTTTGGCCAGCAGTGGACTGTTAAAGGCTGATGATGATGCAAAAATATCTCAAGTACCCACACTCTTTTATTTTGCCCACAATTTCAAACATTATATTTTCGTAGGCTGGTCTTCTCGCCGACTTCTCACAGGGCCAGGGTGTGTGTGGAGGTGTTATAGTAAGCGCAACGCGAGTACTCACAGCTGCCCACTGCTGGTTTGATGGCCAAAATCAGGCCCAGCTATTTACTGTGGTGCTTGGATCAAACCGTCTCTTTAGTGGCGGCACTAGGCTTCCAACCGCCAATGTTGTAATGCACGGGAGCTGGAATCCTAACCTAATTCGCAATGACATTGCAATGATCCGTTTACCTTCAAATGTTGGTACCTCAAGTAAGTAAGCTCGTTATTAAATGAAACCTATGGTTAGTAAATGTTTTTGATATTTATAAATAATATTTATAATTTCTGCACAGGTGTCATTGGTTACGCTATGCTACCCAGCGGAAGTCAGCTCAACGAAGATTTTGCTAACCAGATAGCAACTGCTAGTGGTTTCGGTTTGACAAGCGATTGTAAGTAAATATTCAATCGAATTACCTATATGAATAAATTAATTTTCTATTTATAATTGTTTACTGCATAATATATGTTTGTTCGTAGCTGGACAGATTACCACCAACCAGGTGCTAAGTTTCGTGAACTTGCCTGTCATCACCAACAGTGCCTGCTGGTCTTCTTTCCCTCTGATTCTGCAGTCCTCTAACCTTTGCACGAGCGGCGCAAACGGCATGAGCACTTGCCGCGGTGACTCCGGCGGTCCTCTAGTCGTACAAAGAAACGGACCACTTTTGGTATGTAACATTACAATATTTTAATATTATTACAATTATTTCTTGGTTTCAAAGCGTCCAAACAGTACCACTATCTTTGACAGCCCTTTATCGGTTTACATTACGTCGGCATTTGCGACACTTTTTGTGGTGCACTTCTTTATTCAGTTCTGGTTGTTCGTTGGTTAAAGATTAATTGAATTTTATATTAACAGTGCTCATAATAATAGGACCTAAAACTTCATTTCATGTGTGTTAGATTTTTTGCCTACAGTTTACATTACCATTTGTTATATAATCTAAGATTTTATCCTCTAGCACTTAATTTCGTATTGCATATATGTAATTGTTTCATTTTTCAGATCGGTTTGACTTCTTTTGGCTCCGCTCGCGGTTGCCAAGTTGGTTCCCCTGCTGCCTTCGTCAGAGTAACCTCATACGATTCTTGGATCCGGAGCAATTTGTAAATTGGTCTATTTATAAGAATTTCGTTATATAAAAAATATACATTTTAAGTTATACTAATACCTGGTTTCATTAATATTATATTATATCCATGTAGTCCATCAATGAATTATTATTTATAAATTATTACATCGTACATTCTTTCACATGCCACTGCTGGATATAGGCCTATCCTAATATGCGTCGCAATAACAGGAGAAAATTAATAGGAGGGTTTGTAGTATTGTCGAGTTTTCCGTCCCTTCTTCAAGATATGTACTTATTTGGTTAGTGTATTATCTTTTTTTCGCAGTCCAGCATTAAGGCTCTCCTAATTTGCTTGACAGCATCACTGTGAGTGAAGAGGAGGACAGGGATTTATGTCGAGTTTTCCGACTCTTCGCAAAGACTCTTCATCTAGACGAAGCAAATAATTGCTTCGACTATTTTCAACAACCACGGATGTATTTTCAGACTGAAATGGGATTGGGGAATGGCATTTTGTATTCTTAATCCGTCACCACACGGGTTCAACAATCGCCCTAATGTTATCGGGGTTGTATCTAGAACTTTCTTCTTCATGACAGTCAGAACAGAGGACTTAACGTGCTCTCAAGGGCACGGGTCAAGCGATACTCAAATTTTTAATATAGGTTAATATTCAGGTAAGTTCTTTTTTATCTTTATTAATTTATTAAGGGTTTTTTTTCCACATGGATACGTCTATCCCATTGTACCTTATGCACTAATACACACATAATCTTAACATTAAAATAAAAAGAGATTCTTTGGCCATTTTTAATTAAATCACATATTATCCGGTTTGTTATCTCTGACCTAGGATATGCCAAAATAGTTTGCATAAGTCCTACATCCCACAAATTAAACTCTTTAATCAATGATTTAGATAAGTTAATATACAGGTCTCCCAAAGTGATAATGCGCATAGAAATCTTCGTCACTGTTCGGCAACGGTCGTATTCCCCGAGCGTCGCAAGACGATATGTATATAGAGTTGTTAAGTGCATAATTTAGTAAAATTATGTTTTTTGTGCTAAAAAAGTAAATATTGATTTATCAGTAAAGAAATTTGATTCGATAGTTCCATATAAGTAAATAGTGAAGAAAACCACACGATAGCGAATATGCTACAATTTTTGTTGAATTCATTTACTTCGATTATAATACTTTTTAAGTGTCTTGCTGTAGCTGGTGTAATGATGGAAGAAAAGAAGGTTTAAGTAATACAAGATTTATATTAGAAGAAGAAAAATTGTTTTCAAACACGGGTTACATTCAAATCTTAGAAATCTAATCATAACATCTCAGTTCAAAAGTATTTACAGCAGTGATCATTCCAGAATAATATTACAATTACAAAAAAAATAATCAGAATCAGGGAGGATCTCTATTCCTGACATCGTAGATTCATCAGAACTTTCATTATGCTCTTGTTCATTGACACTTTCCTCACTGCTATCACCTGTGTAAATAATCATTTCATCAGAAAAACTATCGATTCTTGGGTCAAATTTTCTATATTCATCTTCGCATTTAACAGCATGATCACAAACTTTTTTCCATTCTGTATATTTCTCTTTATGTCTTTTTATAATTTCATACAAATCGGGATTCAGTTTATTTAGGTCATGCGGAATGTTGTGTTGTTGTAACCAAACTATCATTAAATTTGTGGTTTAGGTGTGTTTGAGTTTGGTGTTTTCACAGATAGCTTATTATGATATGGGGCGTTGTCAATTACCAACACACTATTAGGAGGCAAGTTAGGAATCAATTGATTGCGTAGCCAAGCTTGATAACGTTCCGCGTTTATTTCTTTATGATAATCACCTTCTGAGTCGACACATTTATGTAACATTAGAGCCACTGGGACGAAGCCTTTTTCATTGCCTGCGTGTACAATAATTATTCTCTCTCCTTTGGAAATGGGTTGTTTGATACCTTTTTTGCTGCTATCTTGCCAAGTTTTACCCTACCCTAGTATGTGATGTATGCACGTATGACTCGTCCATAAACACTATATTTCTACCAGAATTCCTCAGCTGTTGTATTTCTCTGAGATATTTGATCCTTTTTATACGTATATCATGCTTTTCCATAAGTAACCGTCTGTTATTATCAGTTTTCAGAAACCTAAACCCCATTTCTTTCAAGATCAGCCTTAAAGTCTCTGCACAGCCTTTGAAATTAATAGCTTCGATCAACTTTTTTCTCAAATTATTTACAGTTGGGAGTTCTTTGAGCGTCAAGTGAAAATTGTATATCATATTACGAATAACACAGTAGTCGAAATCATCAAGTCCCAGCCGAAATCTACTCGTCGTGAAATTCCTGTAGCTTTTGTAACACGGTCCTGAATTTTCTTTAAATAACCATCATGGTCTTTTTTGAAAATATTGGCTTCATTTAAGAAATAAAGGTACACATTAAATAGCATTTGCCGTGCTTGTGACTTAAGTGGTTTTCCACGTTTAAATTTATCCATTCTGGAAGAATACGTCTGAAAGAAAATGGTATGGGCAGAGTTAGACATACTTTTATTTATTTGTTGTATTATTGCATTATGTACTAATATACTTTATAATATTATTTATTCCTATATCTATTTGTTTATTGTGTGTATCTTTTTAAAATGTTTTTTCTAGTACTTAATATGTATTTAAAGTAGGTATTTTAAATTTTTTAATATTAACAAGCCGTGAAAAATGTTAGTATATTTACCTATTTTACAAAATAAACTATTTAAATTTGAATAACTTAATTAAATTCACCTTTGAAAACAAAACCAAGAAGGGTGTGTAATAGCAGCTCTATATAATTCCACAAAGAGAGAACACGTGGAGTCACCACCATTATATAAAGACGACTGACGGACCTTTGACGGACCGGCGACCGCCGGCGACCGCCCGAATTGTTTTCGATTGTGTACACATAATATTCACTCCTATTTCTTTCGAACAAGGTGCAAAATGCAAGTGCATTGTTTAGGGCACTTACAATTCAATGATTCGGGTGTTTCCGAGAATACGACAATTAACGAAGATCTGCATGCGCATTATTAATTTGGGAGTACCATGTACAGATATTCTGCAGTGCTTGTATCCGTCAGTCATGTTGTGAAACAAAGAAATTGCTTGGCTCGCTCGAGGCGCGACATGACGGACCAGCCATTGTTAACGTCCTCTAACTGAATAATAAGTATATGTATGTATATCTCGAGAGATGTACGTATGCCTATCTCGACAATACTCATGCGTAACGTTTCTACTACTATGCACTAGTCATGTTACAAATTTTGAATTGAAAAAACGCGAATGCTAATGAGAATATTTGATGTTTTCTATATGGACCCTGATTTCATCTGTGAGAGTGAAACCGCTTCAGCGGCTAGTCGCAAAGCGCTAGTGCGTGCATACTCTAAAACTCGACGCTACTCTGTCCTATGCGTATTGTTACTAATGGATTCAAAAAGTGCACATTTAATGCATTGAGTGCCCAATTCAAAGATGGTATACAAAATATTTTCGAGATAAACAGTATAAATTACTCCTCTCAGCGTCACTTGGTCATCGTTTAATAGTGAAAATCGTTTCAGCTGTATTACCTCGCACAAGCGGTATAGTTAAAAAATAACAGCTTAACCTGACTCTTATTTATTTATTTATTTATTTTTACACTTCTGCAATTTAAATACAAAGGCGGACTTAATGCTATATTAGCATTTTCTGCCAGTCAACCTTAGGGTGGTGCAGAGATGATTGTGGCAGGTGTATAAACTGCAAAGATTGAAATAATTAATATGTAATCCAACATTATACTACTTTTTATACATAACATATAAATATTATGATAATACATACATATATAAATAATACATACTTATAAATACTATATCAAATAAATATATATGTACATATACATACGTATATTTAATACACAGTGTAACAAATGTAGGAGATGATGTTTCTATGGTCTTTCAAGTGACAGTTTGATGTAATACAGGCGCACCTTAGCTCTAAACGTGAAACGATTCGTCGCCATTCTAATCTCGAGAGAGAGCGCATTCCAGAGAAGTACTGATTGTACAATGAAAGAAGAATGTACAAGACTTGAGCTATGAGAAGGACACGAGAGAAGAGAATTATTAGAAGACCGAAGATTTCTGTCATGGTTGGAACAGCGGTATTGAAAGTAAGGAGCTAGGTAGCTGGGACTATTATATGAATGGAGAAAAGTGAAAAGAGTAGTCAACGTGCGCATATTACGACGCTGACGTATAGGTAACCATGACAGCTGTTTACGATATGTGGACACATGGTCATATTTACGGAGATTGAAAATGAACCGAATGCAATTGTTGAGAAGTCGGTCAAGTTTATTGAGTAGATCTGCATTCAGGTCGAGATAACACACATCACCATAGTCGATTATAGGAAAAACCAAGGACTGCACAAGCATTGTCTTTGTCTTGACAGGAAGGAAATTCTTCAGGCGATAGAGAGAACGCAGAATCTGGGATTGCCAGCTAAGTGTAGCGTCAATGTGTAAACCGAGATCTTTAACGGAAGGACTCAGAGGTATATTGGTTCCATTAAATATTACCGGTGGAAGCGATGCCAAGTCCAGCCTGTTTATAATTCTGGAGTTTCCAATGATGATAGCTTGGCATTTCACAGGATTGACGCATAAGCCGTACCTCTCAGACCAATCCCGAATCCTTGCCAAGTCCCGGTTCACTTCATCGATCGCATCCGGCAGATCCTCAATTTTAACAACACCGATGATCAAGGGTAATGATATTTATAAACAGAGAAAATAAAAGACGAGAGAGTATGCCACCTTGTGCAACACCAGCCTCAAGGTCTCGCCAACTCGATGAAGCCTCATCGACTCTGACGGACTGCTGATGTCCACGAAGATATGAAGAGAACCATTCCAGTGCTTCGGAGGAGATCATGAGATAGGATAGGATGGATAGTAGGATATCGTGACTGACGGTGTTGAAGGCGTTTGAGAAGTCAACCAGGGCCAGCACAGTGATCCTAGTGTCCTCCACAATCGCCCTCACATCGCCAGTCACTTTGAGCATAGCTGAGACTGTGCTATGCTCGGGTCTAAAGCCGGACTGGTAGGGACTGATCACATTGTGTTCATACACAAACTGGGACAGTTGCTTATGAACACAAGCCTCAAGGACTTTGGAAAGGAAAGGGAGGATGGAAATGAGCCGGAAGTGACTAGGAGTGACAGGATTAGTGACTTTAGGCAGTGGCCGAACATATGCTATACGCCAAATTTCAGAGAATTGCCCAAAGTCAAGGGAATGGTTTATTATGTGGGTAATAGCTGGAAGGAGGTGATCCAGGATGGTGATAATCATAAAACGGCTGACCTCATCGCAACCAACCGCTTTAGATTTGATTGAAAGGATAATCTTTTCGATCTCAGCCTCAGCAACTGGAGAAAAGCGAAAAGGATTTATGTTTGGTCGAGCTAAGCGGAGAAAAGCGAAAAGGATTTATGTTTGGCCGTTCGACTCATAGTCTGACGATTAAACTTTGGAGTGGAGACAAAATAAATGTTAATATCGTCAAGACTAAGCGCCGGCGGAGGATCCACACGGCTAGCCCTACCGATACCCAGAGTTCTTAGGAACTTCCAGATATCAGCAGGGAAAGAGGAGGAAATGTTGTTGAGAATGTGGCTTCGTTTAGCATTTCGTATTATTTGATTACAACGATTCCTAGCAACTTTGTAGAGAACCCAATTTTCATAACAACGATCCCGCTTGAACTTACGAAAAGCTCGGTCCCTGCGCCTCATCGCCATCTGAATCCCACGTGTCAACAAGGGTGCGGGCGGTCGTTTCAATTTGATTCGCCTTACTGGGGCATGAACATCGTATAAGTTGATTACGATACCGTTGAACACTTTCAATTTTATATCAACTGTAGCAGCTACCTCTAGAGGTGCCCAATCAATTTTTGACGCATCCGCATGCAGATTGTCGGTGTTCATACGTGCAAAGCAACGCCTGTACAGTACTTTGGGTTGAGGTTTAGGAGGCTTGAGGACATGATGGGAGAAACCAGGAGCAGGATGTTGACCGTGAGAGGAAACGAGGGAAAGAGCCGAGGTGAGAATTAAATCCAACCATGTGTCTTCACTGTTGGTATTATGATGTGTTGCATTCAGAGGTAAAATGTGAAGACCAACAGATTCGACAATGGAGTGGAGTTTTCGGGAACGATGGGAGTTTGGGAGCAGGAGATCGGTATTTAAATCACCCATGATGATATGATGCTCGTACTCAGACCCTAAAGATTCTAGAACCAATTCCATATCGGTGAAATAATCGACATTAGGGGGACAGTAAATTACGCCAAGAACGGTCCGCGCTCCTTTGACACAAACCTCAAGGAAAAGAAATTCAGTAGCGATAGAAGAAGAAGAAGCTATAATTTTATAAGGGAAGTCACTGCGTAAGTAAATAGCGACACCACCACCCCTGTTTTCAGTGCGATCATTTCGGATTAGAATGTACCCAGAAAGTAAGTTGTGGAAAGAAGTTGAGGTTTGAGCCAACTCTCAGAGACCAGAACGGCATGAACGTTTGACTGTGTAAACGCCTCCACAAGATCACTGTAATGACTTGGCAGACTTTGAGCGTTAATGTGGCAAACATTTAACAAATTACGATGTTGAAGACTAATAAAAGTTGCACGAATGAAATCGCTAAGTGTGCCTGTCACAGAACAAAAATTGTCGTCGTCAGACAAAGCAGAAGAATTATTTGCCGAGTGGAAAGATGACTCATCAGCAGATGCCATATAAATAATTCAAGTGTATAAAATATAATAATATATAACAATAAAATTATTAATAATATACTATATAAAAAAAAAGTTAAAGGACATATATAGCCGGTGCAAAAAACACATTTCTGCACCACCCGCCAGATGACACCAACACATTACCTATACAAGACAATAATACACAAATTACACATGAAATATTTTAACAGTTATAAAAAAAAAGTTAAGAGCGAAAACATGACTCTTGGTATTTAAAATGAATGAATTTAAAATATTTGTACCGACTTGAAAAACGGGTATTTTGTCGATTCGCACCACATGCTGTTCGAACCACGTGGTTCGTCTAGAACATGCTAGCTGGACAAAATTATTTATTGAGGTTTTTTAGTTCGTACGGCTTTATTATGATATTCTAATGGGGTATTAGCCCATATAGCACCAAAAAACAGGAGGAAGGGTCACGTGTGCCAACAAAAAAAAAATATAATAGCGATTAATCTTTTATTGTCAGACAGGTAAAAAATAACAATGAAAAAAAATAACAATAGTCATAAAATATTGTGCTACTAAGGACTTGGCTTCTAATTACATAATATTATTATTATATAATGGCATTATTACTACCTACTCAATAACAATACTTTTTACTTAAAAAATATGCAGTTAAAAAACAATATGTGGACAACTAATAATAAAGTTAGATAAGGTACACAGCTTAAAAAAACATTAGTAAAATATTATTTACAACTTCTATTTATTCTGCATCACTAAATTCTTCTTCTGAAGAATCATCTACCATATAATCTGACATATTTTGATGAGAACTACAATGACTTACACTAGACCTTACATTTTTTTTTTTTTTTTTTTATTTATTTATATATAAATGGTATTGTACATATTTAACAATATTAATTTTACTCGCCAAGCTCATTCGCTTGTTGGCGAGATACGCTCTTGTTATCTACTTATAAATACGAATACCACATAACATGTAACATAATATTATAGTAAAAAAGAAAACAACAAAGAAATGAAAAAAAAACAAGATTCTAACTTAAAGATAATATGAATATGGAGCTTAGAAATTGATTGCTCGAGAGTTTTGGTGAGCCTCAGCAATCGCGAGGTCTCCTTCACCGAGCAATAAATCCCTAAGCTTATTTTTTAACACATACTTGCTATATTTTGGTTCTTCTCTTAATATATTTATTCCATTAAATATTTTTGGGACTAGATATTCAGTCATTCTCTCTCCGTAATAGTTTTTAGGCTTTGGTTTCACCAATTTACTTTCCCTTGCACTTCTAGTATTGTAACAGTTTTCTATTCTATTTTTAAATTTATCATTATAATAGTTCTCTAGGGATATTAAGAAGTTAACTTTTAAATCTATAGGTAATATCTTACATACATTATACAATTTTTCATACTCTTTATTGCACATATCTTTAACTTTCTTTTCAGGAGGGGGTATAACTAATTCTAAAACCTCAGAAGGAAGTTTACTCGTCGGTATTTTCGGCACTTCCCTAAGGCCATTTATTACGGGATCAGATGTAATTAGCAACATATTAAGTAAATCCCTATTCGTGGCAATACGTGAATATTTTCGAGTATTGTGCTCCCGGAACCTCCTATAATCCTTATTACGCGCTTCCTGAGCTTCTTCAGAAAGCTGCCCAATAGGTAAAAGAGCCGATCTCATAATTTCTACACTGTGCACAAGAATTTTGTGCACAGTAACAGGCATTTTATACCACGAATAGAGACTAAGGTACATTTTTTTTGTGTCCTGTGTAAAAGAATTAAATTTAACAACATCAATATCGTAACCCGAAGCTAAAGTTCTAAGGATAGTGCCAAAGTTCTTAATTAGTGTCACATCTACACCTGTAATATCTGAAGCCTGTTCAGGATTCTCAAAAAACCGACGAGCAGTATTCCCATCATTTGTATTACCAAATCCTGGTTTTGGTTTATCTACAATTAAACCCATTTCAACCTTAAACCTTTCTTGGATACGAGCCGAACGTTGCTTCACATTTTCTTTGTCACTGTGACCTCGAAGTTGCCATTTCTTAACTTCAAGACGATAGCTTATGTGAAGCAAACATTCAAAAGACCGGATCCAAGCGTGAAGGGGAGATATACCAAAACCAAGAGTTTCCTTATTTACAACAAATGCCCTAGACTCATCATTCATAAATTTAGGAGTAGCTCCACAAATGTAACATTTAAGTGCTGACGAAGTTTCAGTCATAGCGTTGCACACTTTACCATCAATCATCGTGAACAGTAATTCGTGTTTGACCGATATCTCTTTACCATCTATATTACCTATTGTTGGCACCAATTGGTTTATTTCCTCCAAAATCTTATTGGTTTCTATTACAGTAAAATCTGTTGTTTCTTTGGAGAAAATAAACTTAATCGGTCGACAATACATGGTAGAAGATGGTCGAGGATTCTGCCAAGCAACTCTACCACTATTGTCACGTAACTGAAGTGGCACGAATGAGAACATAAACAAAAACTCATCTGTGTCTTCACTGTTTGAGAATTTTTGTTTGTAAGTGCTATGACCGGAACTTCCATCACACCCCCACTTGCTAACAAGGGAGAGTGATGAGCCAGAATCTACAGATTTTAAAACTTCACGCTGTGCACAAATTAGACGTTCAGCTGTTTTATTTAAAACCGCCTGAAGTTTAATTTCTGCACGCGTTTCGCTTATAAAAATCTGTTCCTCGGGAGGGTAGCATTCAATTTTTGCCTGCCTAACACTATTAAATGATGGGAATACCTGGTGTCCTGCCTTGATGCTCCATTTCCTCGTTTATTTATAAGAGTGGCTCGTGGATTTGGCATCCACATAATATGCCAAAGCCTCCTCTTTGGACAAACATTTTGGTTGTTCGCGTACCTTTTCATCCACATATCTTTTCATTTCTTGGCACTTTTCCGGACTATGGCTTGCTTCTTTAATCACAGTAGCCAAATGCCGATGTCCGGATAATCGTGCCGATATTTCAGCAGCGGCTACTAGCTGGTTTACATCTCGCGTGTGTAGTAGGTCCTCCACGCGTCTCCTTTTCGTTTTTTCACTTGCTTCAGGAAAATCTATTGATGGACGTCCACGAATCGAACTCTTACTTGATGATGATGGTGTTGAGAGGTGGACAGATGCTTTGAATGTAAAATCCCCAGACAACCACTCAGAATTCTTAGTCAGGAAGCGATTACGGCATTTCCCACATTTTTTCCATTTTTCTGTGTATTTGGATGACAATCTTCCAATTGTCATTTTAATTTCCCGCTCAAATGCTTCCGTGATATTAAAAAGATCATGTTTCATCACTATAAACTCATACAGTCTACTGTTGCGGTTCTCTTTAGCATGTTTCTGCCATTCATCAAAAAACTCCATTTTCGAGACTGAGAATTCGTATTCTAGAAAACAGACAAAATGACAAAGTTGTCATCAAGTGTGCAGGCTAAGATGACTAAAATTTAAAAGCTAACAGATATGGCTATGCTATATATAAAATCTAGCCCGGGTACAAGAGGGTACAAGTAGTTTCTAGTCCAATGAATTCAGAAAATCATCAAAATTTGACAAACTTCTTTAAACTCGAGCTATTTAAAAAAAATGGGGAAATGTAAACCTATTTTCTTATTAGAAATAAAAAGAACATACCTTTAACTTGAAGATCCATCACTAACACTTTTGAAAAAACTTAAACTCACTGACATAGGATGTTACTTCCGTACACGCAAAAATGCAATTAATAAGTGGTTTTCTTACCCTTTCTTATATACTAACCTCATTACCTTATCAGTAGTTGACACGTGTCCAAAACAATTCTCAGAATTGGGGCACCTGGGTATCTGGTAAAAGGCTCAGGTAATAAATTTCAGGTAATTAGGCAATGACTTTTGTCCAGCTAGCATGTTCTAGACGAAACACAGTGCCACGGTGTGAATCACCGAATGTGTCTTCCTATGCTATAAAACAGAAAGAAAAAGGTTCCACTTTAAATTCTATTTTTGACTTCGTCGATTTAAGCCATCGCTATTTTTATATTTTACACGATTTGGTAAAAATGAAGGTAAATAGCATCAACTTGAGTAGTCCTGATCAGATTCTCTTTCTTCGACAAATCTTAGAGAAAGCCAAAGAATTTAACATTTCTTTTTACATCAGCTGCAAATTGGCCACGCATCGTTATACTTGCATATAAGAAATCTGTATTCATAAACATACAATCAACGGACACAAAGCATCCGACTTGAAACAACAATTTGTGGATTATACAAAAGTATTATACACCTACTCTAATAATGAACATGTTACTTGAGATAGTGTGCTGTATTCTTTCGACAAAATGTATGCCACTGTGTGCGGTAGCTACCTTTTACAATCTTAAGGCGCTGTTCTAAGCGACTGTTTTGGTAAATGAGGGGGTGAAGCAGAGGAGGTGAAGGGAGCTTAGCTCCGTCTACTGCGGGGCGCTCCCCTTCATTCTCGTCGCGTGCGGCCATATTCTGGCGACATCCGTATTCCAATATTTCAAAATCGCAAGCAAAACGTTTTAGCATATTGAATTGAGATACTGATATTAAAATTTATATTACATACATCAATCTGTTTGTATATATAGGCATAGCGCAATTTTTGTTCTCAGTGCAGCCATGAGCAAAACTGGTTTACATTAGACGTTATAGGTATAAAATGTTGACGAAAGTAGGTAAATACCTACGTGACGTAAGATGATAAAAATAATTAAGTCAGTTCCATGTATGGAGAGGCCATTATTATGTTTGTTTTGTTTTTGTATAAAAATAGTGAAGCAGTTCATAGAATACCTACATCTAATTCCATTCCTGCCAGTTTTCAAATCTGTTTTGCAATAAATTGGCTGTGACATACGGGCGGACAGACAGACAGACATTGCGAATCTATAAGGGTTCCGTTTTTACAATGTTTGGCTACGGTACCCTAAAAAACACAATACTGCTCTACTAAGCGCAAAAGCCGTATCTCAACTAAAGCGAGTTACGAGATAATTGAAGTTTAGTAAAAGTTGATTTCTTTTATTTATTTATGGATGTTTATTATTATTATAGGTATAATTATTATGGCAAAGGTTTCGAAATACGTCGCCGTTTTTAGGGGTTGTGAGTGATTGGAGAGGGAGCAGGGGAGGTCTTGAAACCCCCCTCACCATTTTCACTTGCCGGAAATACCTGGTTTCCTCTGAAAAAAAAATCTCCAAACATCGGTGTGTCACTGCCAACTTCCACATTCATCACACTAGTTTAATAAACTAAGGTTGTCGGAGCCCTGCGAAGGGCTCCTATTTTCAGATTAAGGGTCAAAAGAGAACCTAACATAACCTATTTATTTACTTATTACAGTCGCACCTAACCCAAGGCACTCGCAAGCAATGACGCACAAATTTGACATTAGCTGTCAATATGATCATTCCAAGATGGCAGTTTTGCGTTTCGTTTCACGTTTTTCACCTAAAACCTAAAAATTACATTTGTAAAACTGTACTAAAGTATAAAAACTATGTTCCGTTTTGCATAATTGCCGAAGTATTTATGAAATTTTGGAAATTGTTTATTCAGGCGACTCGTTCCGAAACCCAACCCACTATTATTTTTCAAAATAGATGAAACATCAAAAATATATGTGGATATACCTTATTCATGAGATACTGCTATGTCGCTTAGAAAATTATAGAATTAGAATTTGAGTTACTGCTTTTTCGTTAGCTCTCGTCATACATGTTTGTATGGAAAAATATAAAAAAAATCTTTCGCTTCAAATATGTGTTGTTTCAAAGAAAATAAATATTAAAAGATATTTATTCATATTCATTTATAATTTATTAACGAAATACAGAGTTTACAGCTCATCAAAAGTTAGCTGTCTGCTACAACCCGGCAGGTTTTCTTTATTCTCATCGAATGTTAAAGGCAGTGTGTGAGGTGATAAGACTTATTATTTGCTGTTGTTCATGAGGCACAGTTTCATTTACTTTCCTTTTACGGCTTGGTATTGTAGAAATTTCAAGCACTGATGAAACATTTTCCTCTCCGTGATCTCGCAATGCCATCCCTTGAGCTTGACGAGAATCAACAATTTCAGGCAACTGCCAATTCATATAAAACGCCACAGGTTTCTCCCAGAAAACATCATCTCTTTCTATAATTTATATTTTTAGTGATATACTTTCGCCACTCCTCACAGCAAATAAACACTTTTGTTTGCGTGTAACGTGGCGTTGCCCCTGAATTTGGTAATAACAATTACAATATTTGTTTAGACTAGTCAGTTCACTTTTTATCATGTTTCCATATTTGTATTTTATTTGCTCTTATACTATTCTCCAGGCCATTCTTATAGGCAACTTTAGAACATTAAATTTCCACAATCGTGTTTGGACCTATTAATCCATCTGGCGTGGCACCAATAATCGAATAATCCACAAGGCTCGATTGTTACATTATCTTGCTTCGCCAGTTGTTGCAAAGCCAGTTGTTCATTTTAGATTCCATGCGCAACCAATTTTACATTGCAAATATTTTATTTGTACAAAAATATTTTTTACTAAGTTGTCTTAACTGCTGTTATCTCTTCTTTTTACCACTATATAAAAAATTCAATCTGTCAACATATTCTTACGCAATTCGAACCAGTCACTGCTATCCTTCTTGTAATTTTTGCTTATCAGTACGGAATTCGAGTCAAATTTGTTAAAAAAATTGTTTGGCATTTCTTGGCTGGCTCTTGAACAGATCGTGTTAGGAATGACTGAAGTCAAATGTGTGTAAGACTTTGCAGAACTGTTATCTTTAACTTCACTGTAATTACAATAATGATAATTAGTTACGTACTTTATTATTAAAAAAATACTATATCTTGTGTTATAGCAAACAGAGAAGTCACCTTCTTACTTATAAATGATTGATTTTAGAAATTAAAAAGATATTAGATGTACTGAGACATACCTTTTAGTGACACCATGTTATGAAGGGACTTTTTTTTTTCTTTTCTTATTTCATGTGAAAAAAAAAAGTATCAACTTTTTTTTTTTTTTTTCTTCTCTCTTTTTTTTTCTTTCTTGTGTGAGGCTATCCTCACACAAGAAAGAAAAAAAAAAGATATAGGTACAGTTTTATTAGCACGTCGTAGTTTTTAGTATTTCAAAATTTCTTACATTTTTTGTGAATAACGTGGTTGGATATACAATTGTCAGTTTCTTATTGTAATTTCTGATATAATATTGTATTGTATATCTGTTTGTTGTTCTTAATAAAAAAAAAAAACCTAATAGTTTATGAATAATCAAAGTTTTACCCGATGTACTTAAAAAGGTTTATGTTCAAAACACAATAATACAACATTCGTTACCGCTTGTATGCGGATTGCGGAGCGACATATTAGCGCTGTCATCATTATTGTTCGCCGTGGCAGCATCTTAGCGCTCCAGGCGCTCTGACAAGCTAATGAATTTGAAATTTAGGTACATAAAATGATTCGATTTTATGTTATTACTCTTTCAAAAATTGAAAACTGTGGCAGCTATGTATTGTGAGAATAATTTATATAATTATATTATGCATAATCGATAATATATAAGTAACATAGTTAGTCATAAAAGACTCTTATGAAAATAATTTGTGTAAAAATGTTACATATTTCATAATCACTTGGCCATGGATGAATTTCTATTTTATTACGACGCTTTCTTGTACAAATCCTTCGTAGAACTTCATTTCTCTAATTGTCCATATTTTATTCTTCTAATTATATATTTATAAGCACAGAAACAATAACACATTAAACGCAACAAGAGTATAAACTTAGGTCCTAATTATATGTGCCCATAGTTACATGAAAAGCCTATTTGATTCAAAGTATTCAGTCTATAACATAAAACATGAAATTACGAACTCAAATCGGCGTATTATAATAACAAACAGGTTTACGTAAAATTTCGTGCAGCGGAGACGCAAGCGACATGACCTATCTCGCACAGGGCTCATAGCCGAATGATGAGGTCTGGGCGGGGCGTAAACTAGCAACTGACACTCAGTACACCGCTTATGCTAATAAGGTTTAAATTGCTGAAGCGTTTGATATTGATGGGATCTACCGAGCGTCAAAATCATAGACATTTGGCAGATTTTATTTAATTTTACAAAATATACACGTATAATATGAAAATAAATTAGGTAATTCTTTAGTTCATTAGATTTCCTACAATATTATCAAAAAAAATATGACAGCTTACGATCAAAATATTGCAAACAGTGAGACGAAAGATTATTTTCTGCCTCGATTTTGTGATTTTTTTACCGTGATTCTATTTTACGTACATGAAAAATTCTTTCAAAAGTCTTTTGTTCAGACTTTTGACTTTAAGCTCTAATTTTTGCTAGTTTGTACCGTTATGGCTAGATGCGCGACGAAAAATTAGGTGTTTCACGGCTTCTGAGGTATAACAGCGCCTTAATATATAAAATCCTTGCGTTACTGACTGACTGACAGACACGCTACAGCCGAAACTATTGGGCGCAGGAAGCTGAAATTTGGCATGTATGTTCCTTGGGGACCGTAGGGGTGCACTAAGAAGGGATTTCCCGAAATTCCCACGGGATCGGCCAAAACGCGTAAATTAAAAAAATGCAGGCGTAGCTGCTGGCGTCCTCTAGTAATTGTATAAATATTCGGTAGTGAATTGCATTTACAAATAAAATTAATGTAATATATAATCATAGTATTACGATAACATAATCCGTGGTAATATCTTCGTGGCGGGACGATAAGTATTAATGATCGATGATTTTTAATGAACACCCTACTAATCCTATGTAGGTACTTATTATATTATCAGTATAAATGAACAGTAGCAAATAAATGGAATTGTAGCTAGCGTTCCAGTGATACTCGAATTATGACGTATCGACCATTGAGTGGATAGTCGTGTACTTGCAATTTTCGACGCAGCACTTTCATTTACGCATATAAAATTCATTTCAACTATACAAATTTAATGTATCTTGCACTCTGACTGCTTTCGTCGATCTCATCGCAGTATATCGGTTAATTATCCTTTTATTTAATTAATCATCTTTTTTATGGCTGTCAAAAGAGATGGCAATAAAAAGATGTAATATCTACCGACTTTTCGAATAAGTGTTATCATCATCATCATCAGCCCTTTATACTTTCCCACTGCTGGGCACGGGCCTCTTCTCACTATGAGAAGGGTAGGCCATAGTCCACGCTGGCCAAGTGCGGGTTGGCAGACTTCACATGTCATTCGAGAACATTATGGAGAACTCTCAGATATGCAGGTTTCCTCACGATGTTTTCCTTCACCGATAAGCAAGCGATAATTAACAATTTAGTACGCACTTAACTTCGGAAAGTCATCGGTGCGTGCCGTGGATTCGAACCCGAGACCCTCTGCGTAGCAGTCCGTCGGTCTCTCCGCTCGGCTATCGCTGCTTAGCTGCAAATTATAAGTGTTAGGTATAATTTGAGGTATTTTTTTTATATTCTTTTTAAATTCTCACGCCTGTATCCCCAAGAGGTGGGCAGAGGTTTAATATTACACCCACATTTCGGCATGAATTTTTAGGTCCAACGTTATAGGGGGCGAGTCTATTGCCGTTACCGTGCACATCACCAGACTCCGTAACTTCTACTGAGTATTCAGAAATAATTGTAATTCTTCTTCTTTCTCTTAGCGTTATCCCAGTTTCAATCTGGGGTCCGCTTACTAGTCTAACCGGATTTGGCTGAATATTAGCTTTTCCACAGAGCGACTGCCTGTCTGACCTCCGCAACCCGAAGGGATAGCGATATTCCATGGTTTAGACTAGTGTCAGTTTATTTAGAAGGTACTGACGCCCTGTAACGACTGTCAAAGATCTTCATGGCAACCGGGACCGACAGCTTAACGTGCTCTCCGAGGCACGGGACAAGCGATAATTAACAATTCAATACGCACATAACTCCGAAAAGTTATTGGTGCGCGCCGTGGATTCGAACCCGACACCCTCTGTATGGCAGTCTGTTGGTATATCCACTCGGCTATCGCTGCCTTGTAAATAATTGTAATTATTCAGAACTAATAATTAAAAAATCAAACTCACTAACACTTTTGCCTGACCTGGGAATCGAGCCCGGGATCCCCTATCAGCAGGCGCATACGTTATCCACCAGACCACGGAGGCAGGCAATTTGAGGTAAACTTAGTGAATATGATCAGTCGTCATTGAAAAGTGTTCTAATCAAATAAAATAAAATGTATCATAATTTATAACCAACTGGAATGGTAATCGCATATTATGGCATTGTCATCAGAGTGCTACGACTGTGCTTCGAAGGACCCACAAATACTTTGATTCCGGTTATGTTAGTAAAACTTAGAACCAATTTTGCGAGGCTTTCAGGCGGAAAAACAGCTTTTATCATTTCTTTTTAATCTCAAAGTTAAACTTGATCTGAGCCGTGAAACTTAAGTATATTGTTCGATTGTCCTATAGTCAATCACACTTTCCAAGCGACCTCACAAAAGATAATGTAATAATATATTGAACACAGACACTAACAAGTTACACCATGTCACGATATTTACACAATAGTAAAGTAAGAAAAGAAACGTCGGCTTACAATATTTAGGAGCACTTCCCTATCGATAACCGATTTATATAATGGAAAAGCGTATTGTATGATTGAGTTACCCTAACGTCGAAACGATAAAGACATTACAAAAATGTATAAGAAAACAACATAATTCTATTACATATAAACGATATTACCCACCCCCGTCTCGGATAGGCAATACGGACAATTTAATAAGTACATTATTAAATATTGTTAGAGGAAATCTGGAGTGCGTCTATTTCAGTCGCACTTATTGAAATTCCGTATTGTTTCATCTCAATTTTCTAGTGAACGGCAACGGGGCCGCATGTTACTGACGTTTAATAAACTTGCACGCCGGATTATAGAGTTTACGGTGATACGTTTTTGAAGACTGCGAGCGAACAATCGAGGTACTTGCGTGTTATGATTGCGAGTTCAACTTCTGTGTATGGTATTTTATGTATGTGAGTGGGACATATTTAATACCTATTTTCTTTTTTGAAGACGATGAAATTCATATTTGTTATCCTATCTGCAATAGTTTAACCGCAGTACTTGCATAATATAAGTGTATAATACAAGTTTTAGTAAATATATTTTACAGGACTGCTTTGAAGATTGCATCACGGCTTTCCATTACGGCATTGATTGAAAACAAATCTTAAAGAACTATAACTGACTTTTGGGTCATTAAAAATCTTTGACAGGATTTAATTGTCGCCAGATTTAAAAAGTAATGTTTAAACCGATCATTTTAACGAAGTTGTTAATGACTGATAAATATACACATTAGTCACAAGCAGTACCCATCATTTGTCCACCAACGTATGTTTCTGTTTTGAATCTTACAGTTAAAGAATTCTTTATCTGCACGCTAGTGTCAAAGAATATTGGCGCAGTATACGAAATGACGAGGATACGTCAAGTTCACGGGCGGTTGTAGAGTCGTAGAGACTCTCGATGTCTGCGGAGCTGTCGACTACGAACTTCTTACCTCCCTGCTGCTACGAAGTGCTACGCAGTACAGGCGTGTTTCACTTTACTGATATGGAAAACAATATTTTGTTAGTCGTACGAATAAAGGCGAAAAATATCTTTGTTTGGTAGTAGTAAAACAATGTGTCAGACAGGATATGGGTTAGGTAACATCACGCTAAAAGCCTAACGAGCTGATCAAAATGACACTATTTATTTGCAAAGAAAATTTACACATAAAATAAAACAATAATTTCTATACTAAGTATATAATATAATTTTAATAATATTTTTATGACTTTAGGGGAAGTTCTTTTTGGTAATGTGCCCGGCACGGCAATAGGCTCGCCCCCTATGTAGCGTATGACCGGTACCTACCGAGTGTACGTCATAATACCGTCCATACGCTCGGCCAATCAGGGAAGGCCATCGTCCGCGCTCGTAAATTTTGCCCTTATTAGGTAATGCGCCGACACCAACGCTGATGAAGGGCCGGTATATAAAGGGGCCGACAGAGAGGCCGTCACCGCTACTCTACACTAACCTACTACCGTTACTCTATTTTGTACCGCTATATCTTTATACATTCTACGTGTATCCTGATCCCAGCTGTGGGTAAGTTACTACATTTACTGCGTTAGCGTACTGCCCATCTCTCTACCTGCTAGCTGAGGCCGGCTGACGCCGCCTGCCTGACTCTATTGGTTGTGGCTTTCCTAATGCTGTTTCCCTTCAGGTTCCAGGTTTACCTTAAGCTCCGGGCTACACGTCTTACGACGTGAACCTAGCTAGGAGGTCTACCGCACTGCACAACCACATATTCCACAGTCTCCGTAGGATGGAACGTCCTACGGCGTATTCAAAACAGATTACCGAATTGTGCAGCCGGTTCGACAAGCTCTCGGCGGAGCTGTCCACCATTGAGCAATCAGCTGTTCGCTCAGCTGATGCTGTGGCTGAGGCCCGACCTGCGCCGTCTACCTCGACGCAGGCAGGGTTAGCCCTAGTATTGCATTGCGAGCATTTGAGAGTTAGCGAACTGTCTAAGCTAAAATACGACGGTACGGGATGCGTCCGAGCGTTCCTACAACGCGTAACCGAATTCCAAACCGCGCGTAATCTACCTTCCACTAAAATTTTATCATATGCCTCCGAAATTTTCACCGGTAACGCACTTCACTGGTACCGCGGCCTAAAAGAATATTTCAATACATGGGAAGAACCTCACCACTAATTTAAAAGACGATTTCACACCGTACGATTATGACTACCGGTTATTAAATGAAATCCGCCGACGTACTCAAGGTGCTACCGAAACTATAATAATTTATCTCTCGATAATGAATCAGCTGTTTGCTAGGCTGTCACCGTCAAAGCGATTGTCCGAACGCGAAAAGTTAGACATCCTATTGCATAACATACGTCCATGCTACTCACTAGTGCTAGCTCCGTCAATATCTTCAATAGACAGTATAGCAACACTGCAGACGTTATGTTTAAACTACGAACGGATGAAATGTTTGAACTCTCAATTCCGCGAACCGTATTATAATAACGACACGTTGGCACCAGACGTAGCTTACAGTCACAAACCTAATAACCGAGCGCGTAATAATTCCTACAATAATTATCCCGTTGCTACTATAGAGGATACGTCCGAATACACTGAGAACAACGAACCTAGCAAACCTAAGTCTAAACCTAGCTCTGTCGCTCTAGTCATGTCCAAGTACTGCCCGCGCTGCCGCATCAATGATCACAGTTTGAATGAATGCAAACGCGATCGGTTCGCAATTTGCTTCAAGTGCGGCCGTAGGGATGTGACATATTTCTCTAGTTATTCCGTCGCCTCGATCCTGGATAATAAACCTAAAAATGACCTACGGCCCTATGTTAATGTAACGATTAACAGTTTACCTATTTGTGGATTGCTCAATTCCGGTTTAACCATTACAATTCTAGGTAACAACTCCCATCTGGAGGTAATTACTAAAACCGGGTTAGAAATACAGCAGTGTCACAAAACTAATTCCATTCGGACCGCGAATGGAAATATCTTGTTGCCGCGCGGTTTTATCAACTTACCCACTACTTTTAATAATCAAACCCACTTATTGAAAGCTTATATTATTCCAGAAGTTACAAGTAATTTAATTTTAGGCATCGATTTCTGGAAACTATTTAAATTACTGCCTAACCATATCGCATCCGTATGCATGTCTAAAACATTGCCGTGTAGTGTGGTAAGTGAAAATAAGCCGAGTAATACGAACGTATTGCAATCTTTTAGTGAGTTGAGTTAGTCACAACAAAGAACGGCTAAGTTAATTATAAAGCAATACGAGTCGATTTCTACTGAAAAAACCGGTTTAAGCTGCGCGTCCACCGGATCGGAATCGGAGCGTACGGAGCGGACGGAGCGTCGTCATTTACAAAATGCCGAAGGGGTGCGTCCACTGCATTCGGATTCAGCATCGGCATTTTAGGTATTTTTAAAGCAGGAGGACAGTGACGAGGATATTGTTGTAATTAGATTAATTTTCGGAGAATATCATACATTATATTCTGATTTATTAAAAGATGAAAATAGATTTTATTTGCCCAATTTCGTCCCAAATATTGTCTCTCCTAAGGTGATTATGTTAATGTTCATGTTTTAGACCTTTACTGCGGATGACGTCATCAGCACAAATACCGGATCGGAATCGGAGCGTACGGAGCGGAAGGATTTGTTGCTTTGTATTAATTTCTATGAAACTGCGTGCACTGGATCGGCATTTCTGCGCCTGAGACCGGTATTTGTGCTGATGACGTCATCCGCAGTGAACGCATCATACGGATTCCGAGCGTTTCGAGTTCTGACGTGTTTGCGACGTTAAACTGTAGGCAAAAATACTTATTCACGATGAACGACGATGTTTTAATTATGTTAGTGGAAAGGTATGAAGAGCTTTATAATCTAAAACATGAACATTAACATAATCAACTTAGGAGAGACAATATTTGGGACGAAATTGGGCAAATAAAATCTATTTTCATCTTCTAATAAATCAGAATATAATGTATGATATTCTCCGAAAATTAATCTCATTACAACAATATCCTCGTCACTTTCCTCCTGCTTTAAAAATACCTAAATTGCCGATGCTGAATCCGAATGCAGTGGACGCACCCCATCGGCATTTTGTAAATGACGACGCTCCGTCCGCTCCGTACGCTCCGATTCCGATCCTGTGGACGCGAGCTCTAGGACGAACTCACTTAATAGAACATGCAATAGACACTGGCGATTCTGCGCCGATCGCCAAAGATATTATAGGTTACCGCCGGCGAAATTAAAAATAATTATTGACGAATTAGACGAAATGCTTGCATTGGGAGTGGTAGAAAAATGCGAAAGTCCGTGGTCGTCACCGATTTTACTAACGGCTAAGAAAGACGGTAAACTAAGGTTTTGTTTAGATAGTCGGAAACTTAATTCTATTACTAAAAAAGACGCGTACAAACTACCTTACGTATCCGACATTTTAGACAACCTTAGGAACGCTAGATATCTAAGTAGTATAGACTTATCTAAGTCCTTTTGGCAGACGCCTCTTCGCGAATGTGATCGTGATAAGACTGCGTTCTATGTGCCTACTAGAGGAACATTTAGATTTGTGACTATGCCGTTTGGTTTAACGAATGCGCCTGTGACACAACAGCGTTTGGTGGATCACTTGTTTACGAACAGTCCTGAGTTCGAAAACTCTGTATTCGTTTTTAGGGTTCCGTAGTCCACAAGGAACCCTTATAGTTTCGTCATGTCCGTCCGTCTGTCCGTCCGCAGCCTAGCTCAAAGACGCCTGGTGCTAGAAAGCTGATATTTGACATGAATATAGAAACAAGATATTGCAACAAAACTGTAGAATAAAATTTAGGAAAATATTTTTTTTAAGGGTATCTCCCCTACATATATAGTGGGGATGAATTTTTTTTTGGTTGAGTACCCCATCATGTGGGGTATCATTGGATAGGTTTTAAAAAAATTAGTTTGCTCAAATCATTTTTCGAGCAAGTGATTCGTTTGTCAAATATCAAGCTTTGAAGTGAAAAAAATTGTTAGAGTCAAGTGCCGGCTAAACTATTAATTTGGAAGAGGTGAAAAAAATCACGAATGTAGTACATATAACGAATTTAAAAGGAAAACTATCACGGCTAAGTAGATATCACTAGTTTACGAGTAATCGTCGGTTAACTTATAAATACCTATTTCTGTGAGTTTACATTGGGCGCGCTGGCTTAATCTTAAAGATATACGTACTTTGGTATGTAATGTACTACGTTACTACGTATGTATACACATACATACATATCGTCACGCCTTTTATCCCCGAAGGGGTAGGCAGAGGTGTATTTCTATACCCACTTTTCGCCAGATATACTTTAGTCCCACGTAATATGGGGCGAGTCTATTGCCGTACCGGGCACATTTCCAGACTCCGTGCTGCTACTGAGAATTTCGTGACAGAAAAACCCAATAACACTGCCCGACCCAGGAATCGAACCCGGGACCTCCCGATCCCACGTGCACATTTATGCCGCGAGACCAACGAGGCAGTCGTATAGGGTTTGATGTCGAGTTTTCTGTCTCTACGCAAAGATGGTATTTGTATCGTGTTATCCCTTAGTCGCCTCTTACGACTCCCACGGGAAGATAGGGGGTGGTGACACTTGTATTCTATGCCGTCAACCACACGGCATACGTATGTATAGTAGTAGTATATCTTGGAAACCACATTTTATGTTTACAATACATAACTGGATACATACCTAGTATTTTTCTAAACAAAACTTAGGTTCTTATAATATTGTTATTAAAATTATTTTTTCAGCAAAATAAACAGTCGGCTTTTTTGTACATTAATACCCTTTGCAGCAAGTCATTATGGGAAACTACGGAACCCTACATTGCGCGTGGCCCGACACGCACTTGGCCGGTTTTTTTAGATGATATCGTGCTTATATCGCCATCCTTTAATGCTCATGTGTCACTATTAAATAAAGTATACGAAAAATTAAAATCGGCCAACCTTACCATTAACTTGGAAAAATCTAAATTCTTCCGTGATGAAGTGCAGTACTTGGGCTACGTAGTAAATTCTAAAGGATTACAAGTAGACCCATGTAAGGTGGAAGCCATTCTTCAATATGCTACGCCTAAGAATAAAAAAGAAGTCAAAAGGTTCTTATCAAAGGGTCATGGTATCGGCGATTTATACCTAATTTTAGTACTATTGCCGGTCCTTTGAACAAACTTACCTCTACCGGTAAGAAATCCGCACCATTTCAGTGGTCGGTGGAAGCTGATGACTCGTTTTGTAAACTAAAACAATTGTTAAGCTCCGCACCAATATTATCGTGTCCCGATTACGAGAAACCTTTTCAAGTTCACACAGATGCGAGTGCGAGCGGCATCGGTGGGCTACTTACACAAGAAATAGATGGCGTGGAACTACCTATCGCTTACATGAGTAGGTCACTAAATGCACAGGAACAAAACTACAGTATAACAGAACGGGAGACATTAGCAGTTCTAACAGCCCTCGAATATTGGCGCTGTTATTTAGATAACGGGTTAAAGTTTGTTGTGTATAAAAAAGCTGGCAACCCTAGCAACGTAAACACGTCTACACACGATTAAAATTGATTAAAATTAATAAAGTATTAGATAATTGTTAAATAAGGTGCTACAAGTGTATAAAACTAACAACATAACCTCGAAGTGGTGTGTGCGAATTGAACGCGTTCATTTCCTGGACAAAACTGTGAGTTATAACACAAACACTTTTGCTTACGACCGTTGTATAACATTTTGAAAACCACTCACACAAACACATCCAGCTGTTTTTGGAAGAATTTTGGAATCATCAACACACTCACTCATACGCACAAACATAAACATCCCGTTTTTACTTTGACAGCTAGATACAGTGCTACCAACAAAAAGTGATAAAGAACACTGATATTCTCGATTGACCACAGACAAACCTGATCTCATAATCGACTAACGGATGATATTCTCGACAAAGAGTATAGCTCACATTAATTCTGGCTGATATTCTCGCCCAAAAATATTACAGCATATTATAAAATGGAAGACTTTGACAATATCACTCATAGACAACCCTTAAAAAAATGCAAGTCCTTAGAAAATATAGACATGAGTATTTCAATAAACTCATCTTATTCAGATGAATTCCTGAGTAGGAGACTAGACGTATCCACACATATTACTGCATTATGCCGAGATGAGATGAACGCCGAAATAAATAAATTAAGGACAGACCTACAATCCACGCAAAATGAATTAGAAAATGTCATTCTTGAAAATGTTGCTCTGAAAACTCAAATTGGTCAGCTGTCCCAGGAAATAGAAATATTAAAGAATATATGTAGAAGTCCTTTATCAACTCTTCGTCAACCATCTACGCAGAAACGTAATGTCAAACGTCGACTTACTGATTCCTTTAAAGACTCCCCACTCATAACACAAAACCAACCAAATCCACAAGAACACAATGAACAGGTGCCGAATCAAAAAGAAGATATTCAAAAAACACATTCAACGGATACACTCATTGAGCAATCAGTCAACAACACTCAAGAGAACCCTTGTGCCCAACCGACACATGTAGCGTTATCAAATGACATCAATGAACATTTACAAACTACTAAAAATGACAAGAACACCCGAGAGCCGAACATTTTTATTTTAGGTGACCAGCAAGTACGCGGTTTGGCAAAAGAAATTAAGACTCAGAGAGGTAGAAACAAATGGAATAACATATATTCTGTAACAGGCTTGTCAAAACCATGGGCAACCAGTACACAAATACTATGTGATATCGACCATTACACAAAAACATTACACAGCGATGACATAATTGTATTAGGCATAGGAAGTAATGAAAAGAATCCGTACTTGTTTTTATCAGAGTTGAGTGCCGCACTTCATAAATTAAAAAAATGTCGAGTGTTTGTATTAAACATAATAAACAACAAGTATTTGAATGTTGACAAATTAAACACTAAAATAAAGCTCTTTGTAAATAACTTTTCAAACTGTAAGTTCATAGATACAACTGAGAATATATATAGAGGCCAAAATTATAATTTTATATCTAAAAGATTCATCTCTTTCAAATTAAATATAGAAATAGATAATATTAACTACCAAAAAAAAATAGACTCAGCACTTAAGCTCAGACGCACTCGCACTTTAACAAATACTGAAAGTTCAATTATGTATGAAAAGAAAAAAGGAACGATTCCGTATTATTTCGATATTCAAAAAAAAAATAATGACCCGTGCCCTATAATAAACGAGGAACCTAAGTTTTTTCGAACCGAGCCGTAAATGCACTTTACTGCATCAAAATATTGCCGGTATACTAAATAAAACGGATTTACTAGAAATAACCTTACTAGAGCTAGACACAAAAGGAACAAAGGTGGATATACTGTGTTTCTGTGAAACTTTTATACGGCAAGGAACAGAATGTAATCTTAAATTGAACAATTATAAGCTGGTGTCCTCTTTCTCAAGGCCACACCAACGTAGAGGTGGAACCTGTATAATGGTTAAAAAAGATCTAGAATGTAACCCAATCCTCAACTTACCTAAGCCATTGCTGAACCATTTCGAATACTGTGCCGTTGAAATTGTCACACTTAGAGTATTTGTAGTATGTATATATCGTACACCAAATTCAGACGTAAGCTTGTTTTTAAAAAACTTAGAGAACCTATTAAGGAAAATAACCAAACGAAATAAGAACCACATTATAGTATGTGGAGATTGGAACCTCGACATGATGAAGGTAAGTAAAAATGTCAAAGAACTAGAATATATTTTGCAAAACTATGATATCCATAATCATATTACTAAACCTACTAGAAAATTATCTTGTATCGATCTTATAGCAAGCAACATACGTGATGTTCAGCCCCAAATACATATTCTTGCATTATCTGATCACGAGACTGGTCAATCAATTTGTTTCAATTCTTATGTCGATACTACAAAATGCAAAAAGCAATTTTCATTCGAAAAAAGGAGAGATCTAAGCCAAGAAAATATTAAAAAGTTTGTATCTTGTATATCAGCGCTCTCCTTTTCAGAAATATATGAGACAGATGACACTAACGTAGCCTTCGATCACTTTCATAGCATACTATCCCTTTTTTACAATTTGTGCTTTCCCGTCCTGAAAATTAAAGTAACAAATAAACCTTTAAAATGTAAATGGATTACAAAAGGTATAAAAAGATGTTGCATTAAAAAACGAAGCTTATACTTAAAATATAGATTTAATAATTCTAATAAAAATCAACATTTAAATAATTATACCAATTACGCTAAAATTTTAAGACGATGCATTATTCACGCCCATAAAATTAATAATACACGTTACATAATTCAATCCAATAATAAATGTAAAGCTGCATGGAATATTATTAAAAAGAATAGCATAGAAAAAGATAATGTACCAGAAATTACTTCGATTACAATTGACCAGTGCAAATACACGCATGCTGATACAATAGCTGACAAATTTAATGACTTTTTTATTAATTTGACCAATAAATCTACTGACTGCAATACAAAAACTAACATTAACTATAAACACACTATTGATGACGTTTCTAATAGCATTTTCTTGACCCCTACGAATGACCATACAGTATGTAAAATTATCAACTCTTTAAAATCCACTAACTCAACCGGATATGATGATATTAATACAAAGGTACTTAAACGCTGTTCAGATATTTTGGCCCTTCCAATTAGTCACATAATTAATTTATCATTTACTCAAGGTATATTCCCCACAAAACTAAAATTTTCTATTGTCAAACCTCTGTACAAACAAGGAGATAAAAGTGATATGAATAATTATCGCCCAATAACTCTCATTCCCGTAATTGCTAAAATTTTTGAAAGAGTCATGTATGATAAGCTGTACTCCTTTGTGACAAGTAATAAAATATTAAAAGAGGAACAGTTTGGTTTCAGAAAAAATAGAACAACAACTCTTGCATGTTTTTCGCTTATTAGACTGATTACTTCAAGTCTTAATGAAAAAAAGCCTATATTATCTATATTTCTCGACATGTCAAAGGCATTTGACTTTGTGAACCACAAACTTCTGATTTACAAATTGAATCGTTACGGAATAAGAGAAAATGCGTTAAATTGGCTGGAAAGCTACCTAAAAAATCGCGAACAATGCGTGGAGATTTCGAGACATACGGTATCTGAAAAAATGGTGCATAGATCCTCCTACCGCCGAAATACCAATGGTGTCCCTCAAGGCAGCATATTAGGCCCGTTTTTGTTCCTGCTATATATTAACGACTTGCCTAACGTTACCACACATGACTGCATACTATATGCCGACGATACCACCCTTAATATTAAATCTACAGGTAACAATATTGATGAATTCCAGAACGAAATAAACAACACATTAAATAACATAATACGATGGTTACAAGATAATAATTTACACGTCAATTTAAAAAAAACAAAGATGATACAATTTCAACCTTATAACAACAAACGTCCACAATTACAAGTCAGATACACAAATGATACCATTGAGGAAGTTGAAACTGCTAAATTCTTGGGCATAACAATTGACAAAAATTGTAATTGGAAAGCGCACATTGATGAATTGTGTGCTAAGATACAAAGGTTTGTGTACGTGCTCAGCAGAATAACCCGCGTGGCTGGTATCGATGCAGCCTTATATGCATACCATGGTTACGTTTCCTCAATTCTGCGCTATGGGATTATAATATGGGGCAATTCCGTTGATATTAGCAAGGCATTTCGAGCCCAAAAGAAATGTATGCGGGTGATAAATAAAGCACACCCGTTAGATAGCTGTGTTCCTTTATTTAAAAAGTTTAAAATATTGCCTCTGCCAGCCTTATATATATTTGAAATTTGTATCTTTGTACATAAACACATAAATTTATTTGAAATGCATAACGATGTTGTAATTAGGAAAAGTCGGCAAACTCATAAGCTAAATGTACCCCAACAAAGGATTTCATTATTTTCAAATAATGTATTTTGTATGGCAATACGCATTTATAATAAATTACCCAATGCGTTTAAAACATTGAATTTTATAACATTTAAAAATACATTATTGAAGTATCTATTAGAGAAATGTTATTACACAACCAATGACTTTTTGAATGAAAAATTTGACATAAATATCAAACTGGACATTTAACATTACATAATTGACATTGTTTTTAGTTTTTGTATTTATAATTAATGAATATTTTATCTGCAGTACTATTATTATGATTATTTCACCATTAACTCCTGTGTTCTGTATGCATTTGTACGCTGGAAACAGCAGAATATTATGGACATCATTGTTTTTGTAACACCTATTGTAACAATATTCTGACAAATAAACGTATGATTATGATTATGATTATACTGACCATTCTGCACTGAAATGGTTCCTAAACTTGAGCAACCCGACTGGTAGATTAGCTCGGTGGTCGGTTCGTCTATCAGCCTTTAACTTCGAAATAAAGCATCGGCGCGGCGCGGATAATATTATAGCCGATGCGTTATCACGATCCCTACCTGTAAATATAATTAACGCGAATAATAATAACGTGAATGACCCTAATGTTGACACTGATCAATGGTATTCAGCCACCTACAATGGTTGTTTATCTTCGCCTAATGACTATCCAGACTATTCTATTAAAAATAATAAATTGTATCGTTTGATTAAATCCAGGTGTATGCTACGTAAGGAGTTCGAATGGAAAGAAGTACTACCTTCTTCTGATCGAAATAATGCCATATTAGAGAACCATGTCGAACCCACTTCGGGGCATTTCGGTATATTTAAGACTTACAAGCGCTTAGCACTGCGTTACTATTGGCCCAAAATGCGCGATGACGTAGTTAAGTTCATAAATTCTTGCGACACTTGTATCGCGCACAAACATCAGAACCATGCACCATTGGGAACCATGGGACGACCCAAAGTGTGTTCACGACCCTTCCAAACCATTAGTGTAGATTTGGTGGGGCCATTACCCGTCACAAGAAAACAAAACGCCTACATCTTTGTTGTAACTTGTTGTTTTAGTAAATACTGTCTACTTTTTCCTATCAGGCGCGCAACTGCTGAAATAATAACTAATATTTTAGAAGAAAAAATATTTTTGGTTCATGGTATACCATCTACAATTATATTGGACAATGGTAAACAGTTTGTCAGTGCTACTTTAAAAGCTATGTTGCGCAAGTACAAAATCCCTAATCTTCATTATACTCCTAAATATTCCCCACATGTGAATACAGTCGAACGCTATAATAAAACCATTGGTTCTACCTTAGCGGCGTTTGTAGGAAATGACCAGAGATTATGGGACACTCTCCTAACTAAGGTGCAGTTTGCATTAAATACTGCAGTTAATGAAGTCACGGGCTATACACCTAGTTTTTTAGTCTATGGACGTGAACTAGTTCCATGCGGCTCACACTATGTCGACACGGACGCTGATGATATAGCATACATACCTAGGGACGATTACGCAGAAAACATAGGTCACTTATCAGGCATATTTGACAAAGTTCAGGCACTCCTCATTCAAGCTCATGCTAGGAATTCCCAAACGTATAATTTACGCCGTAAACCAGCTGAGTTTAATGTGGGAGACACTGTGTGGAAACGGACTTTTTATCAGAGCGACAAGGATAACTCCTTTTGTAAGAAACTAGCCCCTAAATTCGTGAAGTGCACACTGATTAATAAAAAGTCGCCTCTCGTTTACGAGTTGTCGGACGCGTCTGGAAATTCTATTGGGTTTTGGCACATTAAGGACCTAAAACTTATACACTATGGTGCCTAACTATTTGTTACAAACCGTAGAAGACTTTCCCTTCCTTCTCTCTATATGCCGTCTTAGCTTGGACAGTAGCGGACTCATAGACCTAACGCAGCTAGTCGGATTTTCCTTGTTAGCCACGTAAAATCCTCTCCTAAGGCGGGCGGTATTGTAGCGTATGACCGGTACCTACCGAGTGTACGTCATAATACCGTCCATACGCTCGGCCAATCAGGGAAGGCCATCGTCCGCGCTCGTAAGTTTTGCCCTTATTAGGTAATGCGCCGACACCAACGCTGATGGAGGGCCGGTATATAAAGGGGCCGACAGAGAGGCCGTCACCGCTACTCTACACTAACCTACTACGGTTACTCTATTTTGTACCGCTATATCTTTATACATTCTACGTGTATCCTGATCCCAGCTGTGGGTAAGTTACTACATTTACTGCGTTAACGTACTGCCCATCTCTCTACCTGCTAGCTGAGGCCGGCTGACGCCGCCTGCCTGACTCTATTGGTTGTGGCTTTCCTAATGCTGTTTCCCTTCAGGTTCCAGGGTTACCTTAAGCTCCGGGCTACACTACCTAGACCGCTACACCTGCTGCATCGCCTTCGGCGTCACCTCTGCCTAAGAGTCTGGCCTGCCCCGCTCATCGCACACACACCGCCGGCACCTGCCAGCTGAGCCAACGGCCTGCGAGGATCTGCCGCTACGCGCAGCCCTTCGAGCAACCTGCCCTGCACACTACCGGAGGGAACAGCGTGGGAGACTGCAGCCCTTAGTGTTCAGGCCAGTGTCGTGTTGTTGGTCGGTCATACTCGTGGCAAGGGAAGTGAGACAATACTAGGCAAATAAACGCATAGAACCTCGTACTGCGTTTTACTACCAGAACGCGCTACACCTATTACGTGGGACCTAAAAATTCATGGCGAAATGTGGGTGTAATATTACACCTCTGCCTACCCCTTCGGGGATACAGGCGTGAGTCTATAAATAAAAAAATAAAATCATATAATTTCTATATCTATAATAAGTAACAAATAAAATCAATCTATAAAAAATGAAAAAAAAATTTAAAGGGCGTTATAGCAATCCTCCACATCGCCATCAAACTCAAACTCAAACTCAAAATCATTTATTCATTTAGGCCACAAAGTGACGCTTATGAACGTCAAAAGTTAAAGTTAATTACTAGATGATTCTACATTTACATTTACTGCCACGTTCGCAATGCAATAGGTAGAACCACGAGAAAGAACGGGCAATAAAACTCGTGGCCACTCTTTTTAACTGCCAGTATAATGGTTTTACATGTTATATTTGTAAGGAGCTGCAACTGTTTCACATTGTGAGTTATCTACTTTTGCAAAAGTTAATAGTTATTGATATCATACTCAAGCAATAAATTATGTTCATTTATTAAGCCTCCCAAAGTGAATATGGTGAAACAGGAGCATCCACTTACGTCTTTTGATGTAAGCAACTCGCGAACATGACTGTTCTGATCTATGGTGGAACAGTATGTTCCGAAAAGTAATGCAGCAATTTACAATCTATTAGTTAGCAGTTCATGACCACGAGTTACCCTCACCTTACAAATCCAATAAATTATAATAAAAAGAGTAGAACAAGAATGCAAATGTAGCATAAAAAGAGAATACGGTAATTAACTACACTATAAAACTGCCTATTGACCTAATAATAAAAATAAATTGACCTAATAAAAGAATATTTATTTCCAAGCGTACTTGTCGTCAAAATACTCATTTAAACTATAATATGCCTTTAGTAAAAGATTATTTTTAACAATTGTCTGAAACGACCTTAAAGGCAAGTCTAAAATATTACTCGGTATTTATTATAGATTCTTATACTAAGCCCAATAAAAGAGCTATGCGTTTTGTGTAAACGGAAATATGAAACACATAATTTGTGCCTGTTCCTAGTATTAATATTGTGTATGTCACTATTCATTTTGTAAGAATTTATATGTAGTCGTACATGCATAACACTGGCATAAATATATTGTGATGCTACAGTAAGAATACCAATAGTTTTAAATTTTTCTTTAAGTGAGACTCTTGTCTTTAACTGGTAAATGGCCCTAACTGCTCGTTTTTGTAATATAAAAATATTTTCGATGTCAGCGGCCCTACCCCATAATAATATGCCATATGACATAACACTATGAAAATAGCTAAAATAAACCAATCTAGCCGTATCGACATCAGTCAACCTACGAACCTTCTTAATGGCATAAGCAGCTGAGCTAAGTTTCCCTGAGAGATATGTAACGTGCGCACCCCACTGTAATTTCGAATCAAGTGTTATTCCTAGAAATAATGTAGATTGAGATGTTTCGAGAACATCGTCATTTAGAGCTATACTAGGACCAAGGTTTCTGACATTAGGCAGAGCAAACTTAATACATTTTGTTTTTTTGGCGTTCAGTACCAGATTGTTTACATTAAACCATTTAGTTACTTGAATGAGCGCACTGTTTATTTCGTTAAAATGTTCCTTATTTCTATCTACTTTGAATATCAAAGAAGTATCGTCAGCAAACAGTACAACGTCACAAATGTTTTTCAAGTAAAAAGGTAAATCGTTTATGTAAACAAGAAACAGGAAAGGCCCTAGGATGCTGCCTTGCGGCCCTCCCAAATCAACAGGTAAGCCACTGGATTTTGAGCCGTTTATTTCAACACATTGGATTCTGTGACTTAAGTATGACTTAATGACTTCCAATGCTTTAGTCTGTACGCCGTAATGTCTAAGTTTGCATAAGAGCGTTTCATGGCAGACACAATCGAATGCTTTCGAAAGGTCGCAAAACACACCAATAGCATTTTGGGCATTCTCCCATGCACTGAATATGTGTTTAAGTAACGCTACTCCTGCATCTGTTGTCGAGTGACCCTTGGTAAATCCATATTGCTCACTATGAAGGAGGCTGTTTAGATTAAAATGTCTAAGTAATTGCTTGAGTATGATCTTTTCAAAAATCTTACTAAAGGCAGGTAGTATCGATACATACATACATACATATCGTCACGCCTTTTATCCCCGAAGAGGTAGGCAGAGGTGTATTTCTACACCCACTTTTCGCCAGATATACTTTAGTCCCTAGTAATAAGGGGCGAGCCTATTGCCGTACCGGGCACATTTCCAGACTCCGTGCTGCTACTGAGAATTTCGTGGCAGAAAAACCCAATAACATTGCCCGACCCAGGAATCGAACCCGGGACCTCCCGATCCCACGCGCACATTTATGCCGCGAGACCAACGAGGCAGTCGTTTTGGGTTTGATGTCGAGTTTTCCGTCTCTAGGCAAAGATGGTATTTGCATCGTGTTATCCCTTAGTCGCCTCTTACGACACCCACGGGAAGATATGGGGTGGTGACACTTGTATTCTATGCCGTCAACCACACGGCATAGAATACAAGTGTCGGGGTAGTATCGATATTGGCCTATAATTACTAGGATCAGTCTTACTGCCGGATTTGAAAAGAGGTATTATCCTACTGTGTTTCATAAGATCGGGAAAAACACCTGATTCAATACACTTATTAAATAAGTTGCTTAAATAAGGAGCTACTACATCAATTATACTTTTTAAAACCTTAACAGAAATGCCCCAGAGATCACCTGTATTCTTAGACTCTAGAGATTGAAAAGTACTTATAATGTCGGTAGAATTAATACAATCGAACTTAAATAATACATCACATTTTCCTACACTAGATTCTAATAGGTTTTCTGAGACTATAGCTGATGATTTTAATTCTCTAGTAGTAGTAATCGGTATGCTAGCAAAGAATTTATTAAATGTGTGTGCGACTTCTTTGTCATTATGAATAAATTTGTCACTATCAAATAAACTAAAACTATTACCTCTAAGTGTTGTCTTACCTGTTGCTTCATTAATAGCTCGCCAGGTTGCCTTAATTTTATTCGAGGATTGTTCAATTTTATTCCTAACGAATAATGCCTTAGCTGTATTGCACACTCTTTTAAATATCTTGGAATAATTCCTAACATACTCAGTGAAGTTCGAATCAGAATTGTATCTCTTCATACCGTACAACTCGTACATCTTTGCTCTGCTTTTGTAAATACCTGCAGTAGCCCACTCACTAAAAGCTCGAGATTCCTTAACTACTTTCTCCTTAGTCCTAAAAGTATTCTGAAATTCCTTGTTAACTACATTAAATAAATTATTGAAATTTTCATTTGGCGAATCAATCTCCATTAAATCAGGACTCATAGCATTCATTCCAATCAAAATTTTATTCCGGAATTCATTAAACTTATGCCTAGGTAATGGCCTAACTAACACTTTCTGTATAATGCTATCACTATAATACGGAAACCTTGCTAATTGACCACAGTGATCCGAAGTTAATTCAGAACTAACTAATTTATTCAAAACTGTACAATTACTAAATATATTGTCAAGACAGGTGGATGAAGTTACTGTAATCCTAGTTGGTTCGAGGAACAAAGTTTTTAAATTAAATGATTTAAATAGATTTAAAAATCTACTAGTCATTACTGAATGATCAAGAATATTTACATTAAAATCACCACAAACTATAATACCTTTCTTATTGCTCCTAATTTTAGTAATTGCATCTTCAATAACTGATTCAAACAAGCTAAAGTTACTTAACGGTGGACGATATACACATATGATAATATGCTGCTCAAGTTCTACACATGACAGTTCCACGGTGCGTTCTATAGACAAACTTGCTATGTCTTTCCGTTCTTTACATGTTAAGCTATTTGAAACAATAATCAAGGATCCACCATGAATAGCGTGTTTCCTAGAGAAGGCACTGTGTACCGTGTATTGCGAGTTATTTAAGAATCTAATTTGGTACTCTTTTAGCCAGTGTTCTGTAATACACATAACTTGTATACTGTGATTTTCTAAATATAAACTTAATTCTAAATCCTTGCCAGATAGACCTTGTATGTTTTGATGTGCTACATTCAGTTGAATTTGTCTACCCTTTGTCCTAGTCTTAAGTTTAAAGAACTTGTGTCAGTATATTCAATAGAAGAACTATAAAGATAGGAACTATTTACAGAAGCTAAATTCTTGGATACCCTACATGTACCTGTGTCATTTTGTAAATTAAATGCTAGTAATTTAGCAACTTGTCTTCTATAAAATAGTGGCAGATACATAGTATCTTTGGTCAATGTAAAATTACTAATAAAATTATTTATGTCAAATAATAAAATAAAATCTTTATATTGCCATGTCAAATTGTATAAGCACAAGTTGAGTTCATGAATATAACTATTCATTGTTTCATTTAAGCTATAAGAATAAGGCAAAGCAAGAGTTATAAATTTGCATTCAAATTTCCTGTGAAGCGATAACATAACTTCTGTCAAATTAAATATATCCTTTTTAGTCACCGTTGGGCTATCACCATATGTGATAATTATTGTAGACTGCCTATCAAATATTGTTGTATTTAATGTATTAATTAGATATGTAAACGAAGACCCTGGATAACAATAATTGATAGTATTGTGTTGTGTCAGCTCACAATTTATTAAACTACCTAAACCTATACCAAGCCTATCTGAGAACATATAAACTTTATTTGTGCCAGAATTCTTACCTAAAGAAGACTTACCTGTTCTATTATTCACTGAACAAGTACTTTTATCACTATCGCAAATAATCTGGGACTCACAAGTGGGTAATTTTGGTTTTATGATATTCAAACAACTATTGGTATTTGTTAAGGCCTTTACATATTCTAAATTTTGCCTCCCCACTTGTGCAATCTCATCATATTTCATAATATACTCCTGAACCTGATTTTCATATTGCGTGTTCATTCTACTTATTTGAGATTGTAAGGAAGTAATTTGACTTTTAAGATCCCTAGTATGTTTGTCGTATAACATTTTGCCATTAATCAACTCTGCATTGTAATTGTCTAACTCCATTAACAAATCTGAACGCTCAGAAACTAAACATTTATATTGCTGAGATGTTATCTTAGTTTTCCTATATTGCTTTAGACTAAGAATGAGTTTCCTAATATGTTTATTTAATTTATTATACTTTCAATGCCGTTTCAGACAATTAATGTTTATTTTTAATTGTTTTGAATCTAAGCCTAATCTATTACCTACAACCTCTGAGTAAAGGTTCTGAGTTTTATTACTGTTTAATATCTCTACAGTTTGTTCTAGTGATTTAATCTTAGTAAATGATTGTTCTAAACAGCATTCTAGTTCCCTAATGCGACTCATAGACCATGAATGGGCATCATTGTTAGCGGTCAACAAATGGATTTCTTCCTGTAACCTATCTCGCTGGGCCAGTGTGTCCATATACTCAATATGGAGTTCTGCGAGTTGAGCCTTCAGGTTGGAAACCCTATTGTTGACAATCCTGATGTCCTCTTCACAGTCTGCACGCTCCCTCAGTAGATGGTTATTCTCCTCCTGGCACTTCTTTAATTCCACCAAGGTTACTCTCAGCTTGTTTTCTAGATCCTTCGCTGTGGCCTTCCTGGTCATCATAGTGCTCATTGTGGAATGGCTCATAGCCAAGGATATGCCAAACACCTATGGACAGAAAAATAATCAAGATGTTAGAGAAGAGATAAAACAGTAATGAGTAGAAGTTTATAGATAATAAGTAAATAAATATATATAAAATTAATTATACTGTAGCTAGAAGGACAGTAGATAAACAACAGAAAGGGAAAATATATATAAAAATTAAAGGTGTTATTCTTTTTTTTAATGATGCAAAGTATGTAGTACACAGTAAGTAGAAAAAATATATAATCTTGTGAAATTTACTAATTTATATAATTTTTTTACTAACTTATATATGGGCCTTGTCAAAGATATAAACACTTAAATTAATGTGAAGTGTTAAGTGTTAAGTGTAGTAGGTGTTTGTATGGGGCGTTTGTTCAGTCTTCGATTTTGCTTCCACGTTTTGTCAAGCAAAAGGAGACAGAAACTATGCCAGTGTGTGATGGACGAAGCTCACGTTGGTGTGAGCCGAGTAAATGTGTGATGATCATCAATTGGAAGCGTGCTCGTAATGCTGGCAGCATTGCCACATTGTATGGCTGAACAAAATATTGATTATTGATTGTAATTAAGTCGAGTAGATTAAATATACCTATTCAAGATTAAATAAAGATTATAAAGCCATGATAATACTTTTTCCCTAACGCTAACGCTAGACAGCACACTCACCTTCAAAATAAAAATAATCTTCAAGCCGCTGCCAGTCGGCTGCCAGAAGGCCAATTCTTGTATTTTATCTGTCATTGACACTGTATTTTAAACTAAAGTCTTAAAGTTTTTGAATTGACTCACAATTGGTATTCTACTAACTTAATGTCTTTTTGTTTTTTTTTTATGGTTAAATTGGCTCGATCATCGGTGGCAAATTTAATGTCATTACCGTTTAATTTAGTACATACCTATGTATAGCTGGGCGTTGACACATAGTATGATACTTTGTTCAATTTAATATCTAGTTGCGATATCATTAAAGTATCAACTAAATTAGGAGAATACCATTTATGACACACCTTTGTATAACACTGACACTAGATCGATACTGCATGTTGATCAAATATAAATATGGGGGTTGGCCCTTAGTTGGTATGCGGAGCGTACGAGAACGTAAACGCGCGTGAAAGAAAAAGCACTCAACCTATCTTAATTCTTTCATCGCTATTAATTAGTCAAGTCTCAGGCTTTTCTTCGACATGCACACGTTAACGAACCAACATTAGTCGACAAACCGGCCGCTGCCAAACGGCAATTATCACGCTAATTAAATTTACGCTATGTTATGACTAATTTATTCCATAACAACAACTCTCGACTTGAAATCTAGAGTCAGGTGTTAAAAAACCGCCAACGCTATTTCGATCGAATTTCAATATAATTTTAATGTGATTTTTGGAAAGTTTTTTTATATTACTAACTGTCGAATTGACAGCATGATGTTAGTTAAGAAAGCGGTGACAGGCCTCAATTTGGTTAATCAAATAATTGAAATATATGATATCAATGTCTGGATGGTGTGGCAACATGTTCCTCTTTGTATCGTTACTCCTAAACCACCCGCCTAATTTTACAATACCGTCAGTATACCGTCATTATACGTCAATACCACGTGGCAGGTAGTATCGTTAAGATAGAGTAGGCAAGTATCGACTTATCAGTTTAAAAAAATATTTGTTTTGTTTTGTATAGCTAAGAGCTAATTTAAAGAAGACCGCATTATAAATAAGTCAAGAACATAACAATCCAATTATTTTCTTTTTACCTTTCTGGCTGACTTACAGACATCGCAGATCCCAAACAAGAAGAAGAAAAATCATCGCAAGAAGCTAAAATTTAACATGTATGTTCCTTGGGGACCATAAGTAGATGCTCCATTCCCAAGCAATCGGGCAGAAAGAATTAAAATAAAATATGGATATTAAAATAAAATGTGGGGATGACGCTGCAGGCATCGTCTAGTATAGATATAAAACGTTGATTTTTTTTAGAAATCTCGGAGATTGTTGACATCAAAACAAATGACAAAGGTGTAAGTTTTGAGCTTTGTACTATATAATAATTATGATATAAGTTTTATCGGGGAATAGATAAAATAAAATATCTTTGAAGCGTATGAAAATAAGCCACAATTGGCACTTCTAAAACAATGTGACGTCTATCTCGAGTTACACTGACTGAAATCAATCACGGTTCTTTCTCCATAAATAAAAAAAAAACATTTTATCCAATTTAGTGCCAGCCAGTAAATTCGAAATTCATAAAAAGGGTGTCATTTTAGCGGCGCCGGATTTATGACGTAGCAATGATGACGTCGCGTTATTCGCTGATTCTAATTGGCGTCGGTGTTCGATGGCGTCGGGCCGTGCGACGCCGACTTAACGTAAGCGGGTGCTAAGTGCTAACGTATGCACTCACGAGTATTTTGTTTACGACCCCTGGCCGTGTAACTTCAATCAAATTATTTCATATTTTTTTAATTTTAGATTGACTTTTCAGAAGGCCAATTTTTGTTACCTTTTTGGTTTTATACAGCTGTTAGTAGCTGGGTCGGGCAAAAACGATTAGATAAAAAAGTTAAGTTTTTTTTATTCTGTTTATCTGTAAGTATATAGAAAATTCTTGCGTTACTCACTGACTGACAGACGACGCACGGCTAAAACTACTGGGCGCAAGAAGTTGAAATTTTGCTTTATATGTTCCTTGGGCGGTATTAGGAGGAGAATTCCCGGAAAAACCCAAGGGATCGGGCACAATAGGTAAAATTAAAAAAATCTGAGTATCTTCGGGCATTATCGGATACCTAAACGATAAAAAAAACCTATAAAAAATTATATATTTGGATTGCTGGGTTTTACCTAATACGCTGCTTTAATTATTGTTATCACATCTTAATACTTTTAATAATGTATATCCTACTTATGATAATGCTGCACGCTACATAAGTATGTCATGAATATCGTGATTGATGACATATTCGTACATTATATACATAGTATAAATATAATAGTATAAATCGTCACATAGTGTTTTTATACAAACCCTTGTATAGTCCAAACTAACAGTACTTTTATCTCTACTGACAGACTGCTATAAGTAACTACTAACTACTATAAACATTCTTGCCGTATTCCCTGGTTCGTCAAACTTCATCATCATCATCATCGCCCTAACGTTATTCCGGTTGCTTCCAATATTACACGCCTTGAAGCCCAGGGTCCGCTTACTAGTCTAACCAGATCATCATCTTCTTGCCCTGGTCCCATTTGGGGTCGACGCAGTACGTCCCTCGCTTCCATGCTTCTCTGTGGCCCGTCATCTGATAATTTACCCGTTTCTCTTTCATATCCATCCACACACAGTCCATCCATCTTTTCCTAGGCGTCCCTCTCCCTTTCCATCCTCTCTACCTTCATATTCATCACTTGCTTACCTACATACATAGGTATCATCCCTTCGCATAATATTTCCATACCAAGCTAAACGACTTCCTTTCACTTTCTCATCTATAGGCGCCACTTTCACACTAGTCTAGCTTTTCTACAGAGCGATTTCCGTCTGACATCCGCAACCCAAAGTGATAGCGATATTCTATGGTTTATACCATAATCAGTTTATTTGAGGATACTGATTCTCCGTAACGACTGTCAAAGATCTTTATTACAGCTGGGACCGACGACTTAACGTGCTCCCCGAGGCACGGGGTAAGAGATAGTTAGCAATCGAATACGTACACAACTTCGAAAAGTCAGTGGTGCGTGACGTGGATTCGAACCCGATACCCTCTGCATGGCAGTTTGTTGGTATCTGCAATCGGCTATCGCCGCAAACCGCCCTGGTTTATCAAACTTATTCAGGGCTGCTATACATGCCCTTTCCACGTACCTTGGAAGTGGTGATGGAGAGGTCATTTTGAAGGTTGACTTGAAAAACGCCTTCAATTCAGTGAATAGGGACACTTTGTTGACACAAGCAAAATTAGAAACCCCCAAAATTTTTAAATTTCTTTGGCAATGTTACAGGTATCCCACAAAATTACTATATCAGGACAATCTTTTGGAATCTGCAGTTGGATGCCAACAAGGTGACCCTCTTGGACCAGTCATTTTTAGTTTAGCTATACAACCCATTATTCGGCAAATAAATTCTAAATTTAATGCATGGTTTTTAGATGATGGGACCCTAGGGGGCGCTGCAGACATTGTATTACAAGATTTAGCTTTTATTAAAAATAAATTCGCATCTATTGGCTTGGAACTAAATTCTAGTAAGTGTGAATTATTTATAAATACAACAGACTCAACAAAAAAACATTTGATAATATCAAAATTTAATAATTTGGCATCAAACATCAAAATTATTGATAAGACTTCTCTTCGCCTCCTAGGTTCACCAGTATTTGAAGAATCTTTCGGTTCTTTCTTAGACGAAAAGATACAAAATTTTTGTGAAATTTCAGATCGCCTATTCAAAATTAATATTCATTCGGCCTATACTATTATTCTTCATTTCACACATGCCTTAAGATCTTCCCAACTTTGGAAAAAAAAATCACTTTTAGAACAAATCGACCAAATTATCCTAATTACTTTAAAGAGAATTTTAAATGTGGACTTGGACGACCGAGCCTGGCTACAAGCGTCTTTGCCCATACGTTTGGGTGGGCTCGGCGTTCGCAAAATTTCCAGTCTTAGTTTACCGGCGTTTCTGTCTTCGGTTCACAGCACGGAAGAGTTAACTAGGAAAATTTTATCACCTACACTAGTTAACTCAGAAGTGTTGTGCAAAACCGAAGCTATAAACGCCTGGAAAATGGCTTGTCCAAGCACTGATTTGCCTACCAACCTATTCTCCCAAAGACTGTGGGACGCGCCGCTTTGTAACATAGTAAGAAAAAATCCTTTGGATACTTCTTTAAATGTTGCAGAGCGTGCTCGCTTACTGGCTGTGGGAGAATGGGAATCCGGTCTATGGCTTCAGGCACTACCATCGTCCAACACTGGAACCATGCTGGACAATGAGACATTCCGTATTGCCATTTGTCTTCGTTTAGGTGCTCCGTGTGTTTCTCCGCATCGATGTCATTGTGGAGAAGACGTCGATAGCCTCGGCCACCATGGGCTATCTTGCAGCAGAAGCGCTGGTAGAATTCCTCGTCATGCCCATCTGAATGATATAATCCGTCGTGCTCTTGTCGCGTCTGGCGTACCAGCTGTACTTGAACCAAATGGTTTGGTACGCGACGACGGTAAGAGACCTGATGGTATGTCATTGTTGCCTTGGAACATGGGTAGGCCTTTGGTGTGGGACGCAACCTGCGTAGACACCCTCGCGCCATCACACGTTCCAAGCACGGGAGGCCATGCTGGCGCTGCTGCTGCAACTGCAGAAACCCTCAAACGGCGCAAATACAGTAATTTAGTAAGTAATTACGTGTTTGAGCCGTTTGGGGTGGAAACGCTAGGCTCATGGGGTCCGAGCGCTCGTTCTCTATTCCGGGAAATTTCGAAACGGTTAATCGACGTCTCACGTGACCAGAAGGCTGGTTTATTCTTTGCTCAGAGAATCAGCATTGCCATCCAGCGTGGCAATGCTGCCAGCCTTCTGGGCACGTTACCCGATGACATTGATGCGGAGGCATTTTACAACGCCTAAACCATGTAAATATTTTCAGTTTCTAAATTTGTTTTTAAGGTTTTTGTATTAGATTAGATTATATTAAGCTTCTTATAAATTATGTTACTTAATACAAAATGAAGTAAATATATATCCTCCTTGGTATATCTAGACTCGCCTTGGCAAATCACAGGTTTCTTTATTTCTAAAAAGTACATAGAACGCTAGCCTAGTGAATACGAATAGACTGCTAGGATCGCGGGTTCGACATCTAGACGCGCACTAATGACTTCAATAAATGATGTGCATATCAAACTGTTAATTATTTATCGCTTGCTAAACAGTGAACGCTTGCGTAACATAAGCAACCTGTATGTTTGATAGTTTTCTCGAATGGTTTCGTAAGTCGTGTGAAGTCTAGCAACCTGCACTTGGCAGGCGTGGTGGACTATGGCCTTACCCTTCGCATGGTTAGAAAAGCTATACATATAATCTTAGCACTGCAGTGGGACATTACGCTGATGATTATGGCGAAAACATGCTTTAATAATTACAATACATAGGTACGTTAAAACGCCTTTGCGTAAATTCAGACAGACGTCAACACGCGAGAAGCAAATTAGTTTTATAATACCTAAAGGTAGGTATTTAATCTTTAAATGATAATTTAAACTAAAAAAGCCTACTGTAACTTTTACTATTCAATATTGAATAGTTACAAACTGGTATATTGTTCCAAAGAGTTTCTATTTTATTTTTATCGGGTACCAAACATAAAAAAATACAACGGAATGAAAATTATCCTCCTTTTTCTTCTGAAGTCTGTTATAATTCAAGTGGCTACGAGAGCACTTTATGACCAGTAGTAATTTTATTTATTACTAAAAGGTGATTCCATAATTCAGACATGCAAAAAAATATTTTTATTTGTCACTAAATTAATTTACTTAACTCGTGGCGGCACTGAAAATTTCGGGAATCAAGGAAGTGACACAACATTACTATTTAAAAATGTATTTATTGCTTTTCGAAGTATTCTCCGCGAAATTTGACACATTTTTCCATACGATGGAACCAATCATTGAAGCAACCATTCCATTCGGAAGTTGGAGTCTCCAAAATGGCCGTTTTGTAGGCGTCCACAGCTTCTTCAGGTGATGAAAATCTCTGTCCACGCAATTCATTCTTTATTTTAGGGAAAGTATAGAAATCATTAGGGCTTAGGTCGGGGCTGTACGGCGGATGGTCTAATAATTCTATGTTTGCTTGCTCTAAAAACTGTTTTGTTCTGTGCGCGGTGTGAGAACTCGCATTGTCGTGATGGAGGATGATGCGGCGGTTGCAGTTCTCTTCACGGAGTTCAGAAACGACTTTTTGTGTTAACTCGTTTTTGTGTTAAACCACTTCGAAAGTCATAATAAATCATCGCTCTTGAATTTTCTCGAGTCAATTCCATTTTCTCAACGACTAAACAAGTTTGACAAAACCTTGTGACAAGACCGAGAATCTTTTTTTAAATAAATAAATGGTATTCGATTTTTAAAATCAAGGAGTTTTCAATTAAAAAGATTTTAATATGACAGGAACATTGCAAATATTCCATTCCCGATACTTTTAGTGCAGCCTATGTATACGATAGCCAATGCCAGTGATGCGCATGAATACTTTGACGCGTAAAGCGTAAAGGCTTCCAGCCTTGTAAATAATTGAACTTATATATGTATATATTTTTTTTGTGACAAAACATTCTGACCTAAGTATTATTGAGATAAAAGCATGCAAACGTAAAGTGAATTATAAAATTTGAATTGGAAGGATGAGACGGGGGTCTCAGGTAGGATGTCGGCGTTCGATAGAAACACTGCTAGACTATACTATACAGTATGACCGAACTAGGTAAGCACTGGCCTGAAGCCTGGAATGTAGACTCCTGCTGCTCTCCAACGCTCGCAGGGTAGCTGCTCACAGGGTCGCCGGGGAGCTGACCGAAGTGCACGCTGATATTAGTGCACGCTGAGATATTATAACGCAATACATAGGATTACGTTACGAAGATTATAACTAATCTGTATTTATAAAATTCTTGCGTTACTGACTGACTGCCTCCTTGGTCTCGCGGCATAAATGTGCGCTTGGGATTGGGAGGTCTTGGGTTCAATTCCCGGGTCGGGCAAAGTGTTATTGGGTTTTTCCGTTAGAAAATTCTCAGTAGCAACACAAACAATAGGCTCGCCCCCTATTACATGGGACCTAAAAATTCCTGGCGAAATGTGGGTGGAATATTTCACCTCTGCCTACCCCTTCGGGGATACAGGCGTGAGTCTATAAAAAATACTGACTGACTGACAGACAAGCTACAGCCAAAACTATTAGATGCAAGAAGCTGAAATTTGGCGTGTATGATCCTTGGGGACCGTAGGGGTGCACTAAGAAGGGATTTCCCGAAATTCTCACGGAACGGGCATAAATTAAAAAAAAGTGTGGGCGTAGCCGTGGACTTCCTCTAGTATGTTATAATTTGTTTTACGAGACCGATGTTTTACTTTTCACGTCACCATTAACATTTGTACGCCATATAATGATAGAATATGGCTAGCACTATAATATGTACACTCAGATCTTTTGTTATACCCTTATTCTGACAAATAAATGTTTTTAGTATTATTATGTATTATTATTATTTTAATTGTAAATAAGTTAAGACTAATAATTATAACAAATTGAAAAGGTTAACTGGCTATAAAGGTTCGTCAAATATAGCCACTGCCAATAACTATCTTTTTATTTATATCTACGTCATCAATCAACTGTCAACAAGAAGCAATATGGCCGCCAATTCCAATCAGAACCAACTGTAACATTGTATCAGTGCTGATAGCACTAATTATAAACATGAAGTGCAATTAGAGATTATTTTCATCGATCATTTATATTTTTTGAGCCCGAATATTTTTGCGGAAGAATTATTGTCTGAAATTACAACCTGGTTTTCCATAAAATAAAATCTACTCAAATATGACGTATTTTAATAACTAGCAGTTGTGACGGTTTTACGCGCGTAATTCCTGCTTTAATTACTAAGATCTTCCTCAAAATTGCTCTGTCTATTAGTGAAAACCCTCATGAAAACCCATAGAGACAGACGTCTGTAAGTCTATATAATTTTATTATGGTACTAGAGGACGCCAGCAGCTACGCCTGCATTTTTTTTTAATTTACCCGTTTTGGCCGATCCCGTGGGCATTTCGGGACATCCCTTCTTAGTGCACCCCTACGGTCCTCAAGGAACATACATGCCAAATTTCAGCTTCCTGCGCCCAATAGTTTCGGCTGTAGCGTGTCTGTCAGTCAGTCAGTAACGCAAGGATTTTATATATTAAGATGATTCTTTACGTCAGTCAGTATAATTCGAAATTCCGTCTTGTCAGCGTGGTACAGTAGAGCGAATTCTCCTCATGATTTAAGGCTATATAAACAGTAGAGACATAGTGTCAGTAGGTAGTTACTGTGTCTATATTATGATCGTTTAGTTTAGTACTTTTATATTATTACTAGAATATGCACGCAGCCACGCCCGCACATTTCTTTTTAATTTAACCGTTTCTGTCGGATCCTATGGGAATTTAATTGAAATCCCGTCTTAATCCACCCTTACGGGCCCCAAGGAACATACATGCCAAATTTCAGCTTCCTGCGCCTAATAGTTTTGGCTGTAGCTTGTCTGTCAGTTTAACTAAGGATAAATAAAAAAAGGAGCAATAACACAAGGATTTTATATATACAGATTAAAATAACCATATCATATGACGACAACATTTGAAAAAAAAATGCAATTTACTTACTTAGTTGCATTATTAGACTGTTAAAGAGTGGCCCTGAGTTTCATGCCTGATTCTGCTCATGAAGACTCTACTTTCTAAAATAACATTATTTTATTAATATTATCAATGACTTTCTGACGCATTCAAAAAAAAAAATTTATTGACATATATATATTTGAGTGTTAGTTTAGCTGCTTAACGGGCGTAGACATAAGTATTGGCTAGATATATATTCAGTTAGTGATGGACGTTAACAACGGGCGGTCTGTGGTGTCGCGCCCCGAGCGAGCCAATCAAACCTCATTGTTCCACGACATGACTGACGGAGTCTGAACGTAAATACACGCTCAGATCATCAACAAACAACATATGGCTATTATAAGCTAGCTGCTGCTAGCTGTTTCACCCGCGTTATATTCGGTATCTCAAGGGTCAAATTATAGTCTACATCGTACAATATTATTAAGCGGGTCTTAGTCGCGATAATTTACTTATTTAAAATAAATGCCTCTGTTATTCTCCTGCGTTTCTACCGGCTTGCAACAGTTGTGGTCGCGGAGGGACTATTTTATAGTCTATAGAAAGTCCTTTGTTTTCCAGTAAAATTCTTATATAAATCGCCTCAGCCTTTTCAGAAACTACGCGAGATAAACAGGAAAACAGTCAGACATGCAAAATGTATAAAATAGGTTTTAAGAATACTTGTAACTATAAGTACTAGAGGTCTGAACTTTAGTAAATTTGAACAGTGTGCTTACCCAGAGAAAACTGCACTATAAAGTCCTGAAAAATAAATGGGTAGCTCCCACACACGTGAATACAAACGTTTTCTGGCAGACGCTTTTTCACATTTTCTAAATCGTAGTTTTAAGGTATGTATATACCTTAAAATTAACGGATTTTAGCCTATGCTAAATAATTGCATACATTATGAACTTTCAATTAAAATTGTAACGGCTTATTAAACTCTACAAATTAACGAGTAATGATCGATAAATCTAAACTCAAATTTGCAAGCGCTAAAATTAGTGACCGAAAGTGTGACCGGATCGACTGAGTCCTTAACATTAAGTAAGCAACTTGACATTAAGTTAGCAAGCACGGCACCCTATATTTTGGGTGGCTCAACATACACTTGGCCGGTTTTAAATAGTAATGTTTATTTAACGGGTTCTCATCATCATCAGCCTTTAACAGTCCACTGCTGGACTAGGCCTCTCCTTTGAAAGGAGGAATTAGCCTACTATACCACGCTGGCCAAACGGGTTGGTATAGGATTTGTATCAAGTTTTCCTTCTCTTACAGTGCTGTTCTCTGCATAATATACTCCCTCTGTCGGCTCTTACGACACCCATGGGATGATATGGTGGTGACATTCCGTATTCTTAATCCGTCACCACACGGACAACGGGTTCTATACGCGTAATTATTTTTTTAATGTGTAGGTAAGTAATTATCTTATTTTCTTTTCCTCGATTTTATGGCATCAGTTACACCAGTGAATGGCGACGAGTCGCGAGGGGTTACCGCGTAAAACTGCAGACGGACTCTATCTCATCTTTATATACTTATATGTATTGTATAGATGCACTTTCTTTGTCAGACCAAATGTAGCCTAATAGTGGTCTGTTATTCTGCGAGAAGAGCGTTTTCCTTAGCATAGGGCAAGAGCCAATTCAAAAGCTGAATTTATTTTCTTGATCTCAACTCAAATATAATACCTATTAGTTATTCAAATGCCGCTGTAAACGAAATGTAATGTTAGTTATTAAATATTCACATTACTTTAACGCAACATAAATATCAAATGGTTGTAAAGAATAATAAATAGTGACATTGAACTTGGACATTATTGAATGTGTATTTAGACAGGTATAAAGTATAAAACTGTCAGGCATATAATATCTTAATTATGTTACTACGCCTTGAAGTCTAAAATAGCAGCAGGTCAGTATAAAAAATACGTATCATACTACTTTACAGACATAGGGGTATATATTGGGATTCAATTTATTATGGTCTCGTAGTATATTTGCACATAGATCGATCTTAGCGATAATGTTCTCAAAGAAAATGTGCATGCTGACCCGCACTGGTTTATGGTCTAGTTTCGTGTTCCCAAAAAGTTCTTTAATAGAATACCACAATAACATTACAGATGATTAATTATAACTATATACATTGCTATTTTAAACAATCATAATTTCTAAGAATATATATGTACATTAATCTAAGAATAAAAAGTGAAAATATTATGTACAGGTGTGTTTAGGCGTCGTAGAATGCCGCCGCATCGATATCATCGGGTAGGTAACGTTCCCAGAAGGCTGGCAGCATTGCCACGTTGGATGGCAATGCTGATTCTTTGAGCAAAGAATAAACCAGCCTTCTGGTCACGTGAGACGTCGATTAACCGTTTATTCCTTTTTTTTATTTTACATTGTGAGTAGCCTGTTCCAAAGATTCCGTATATCCCAGTTATTCAAGCTTTGTTATACAATATTATTGCCAATTTTGCTTCATTACTTCAACAACTGCTATGTAGCAGTTGTTGAATCACTACATAGTATAAAACAAAGTCTGTCTTCTGTCTGTCTGTCCCTATGTATGCTTAAATCTTAAAAATTACGCAAAGGATTTTAATGCGATTTTTTTATAGATAGAATGATTCAAGAGGAAGGTTTATATGTGTGTATAAATGACGCGGGCGAAGCCGCTGGCGACGTCTAGTAATGAATAATTCAGAGAAAATAAATTTTTTTTTTGATCAGCCATTCTGATATCAGAATAAATGCTTTCCACCATTTATCCTAATGTCAATGATGACGATGAAGATGTAATCTTGTAAATCTTGTTCAGAACGAAGAATGCAGAACTTCTCAAAGTTTTTTGTTTGTTGTTACCTATCTTTGATATTTGCAAGTACATTAAATAGGGGTAGGCAGAGGTGTAATATTACATCCACATTTCACCATGAACTTTTAAGTCCCACGTAATAGGGGGCGTGCCGTACCAGGCACATTACCAGACTCCGTGCTGCTACTGAAAATAAATCGGTTGATAGTTTTAATAAATTAAAAAAATATCCTTGTTTTGATAACAAGCTTTTGATATGCTCTAAATATATAGGATAATAAAAACGATAGTATAGACATAGTACTCGTCAATACGAATCAAACCAGCCCGAACTCGATGGGCTTTGTCGTTTTATTGCAGTGTTCCCACAGTGTGTTCCTATGGCAACCTTCTAGCTCCAGCATCAGTGATCGTCTCCATGCCATCATAACTTAGCATTGTCACGTAATATACCGTCACATACATCCATTTCAGCTCAATAAAAAACCAGGAAGTTTTGTGGGACTTTATATTTCAAGATTTCATTACAGACACCGAGACAGATGCAAGTAAATAAAAGCTTGTAAAAACTAGAGCCACCTTCACCTCTGTTGTTGTTATTTCTATGTAGGTATTCAAAATTAGTTATTATGTCATACTTAAATATTACTATCTGACTAAATAATTGAAGTAATCTGTTTACACAAAATTCTTGCGTTACTAACTGACTGACAGAAAGGATTAGATGCAAGAAGCTGAAATTATGCGGGCGTAGCTGCGGGCAACCTCTAGTATTCTATAATGTTTCGTGTTCCGCAGGCTGCAGTCGCAGCATATATTATTATTTATTTCATTATTATCTTCTTGCCCTGGTCCCAATTACCTCTTTCTCTTTCATATCCATCGTCACACAGTCCATCCATCTTTTCCTTGGCCTCGCTCTCCCTTTCCATCCTTCTACCTTCATATTCATCACTCGCTTACCTACGTACATACCATCTCTCCGCATAATACTCGTACCTATGTCCATACCAAGCCAAATTCATTCCTGGTCTTATCCATTCTCATTTTCGTTTTATCGTTTTGTCACTTACTTATAAAGTGACAAAATTGATCGCGTAGACTAGTGATACAGAACAAAATAATATATATATCATATTATAAACGTCGAAAGAAAAACAATTATAGTCCGTTATAAATTAAATTATATTTAAATTAAATTAAATAATTAGGCGATATGCTGATTGAAGAAATTGACGAATGAGGTAACTCGAGCGAAGACAGCGGGGAAGCCGATGTCACAACCGAAAGCAGATCCGAAAGATGTCACGCCAATCTGAAAACAAATAATAGGATAATAATGGTAATTAAATATAATTGACTGCCTCGTTGGTCTCGCGGCATAAATGTGCGCGTGGGATTGGGAGGATTCGGGTTCGATTCCCGGGTCGGACAAAGTGTTATTGGGTTTTTCCGTTAGGAAATTCTCAGTAGCAGCACGTAGTCTGGTAATGTGCCCGGTAACGGCAATAGGCTCGCCCCCTATTACGTTGGATCTAAAAATTCCCGTCGAAATGTGGGTGTAATATTACACCTCTGCCTACCCCTTCGGGGATACAGGCGTGAGTCTATAAATAAAAATAAAAAGAATAAAAAAAATTATAGATAATTTTATGACAATCTCTTGCAATATTGCCTCTAGGCCTCTTTATAGAAATATATTAACCTTATATAGCTATTACAAGTGACTTTGAAGCTATAGAACTAAAGCTTGAGCTAGACGCATGAAATTTCGACAGCACGTCATCGCACTAAAGGAGGTTTTTAATATTAATAAGGGTTAACAGTTTGTTTCGAAATCCGCTGTTTAATGTTACCAGCATAAAGAAAACCAATGATCGCTACATAATGCCCGACGAGTGGCGAGTAGCAAAGTCAGACTTAGGGTCAGCGCGTTTTTGGTAAAGAAATAATTAAAATTGGGCAAGTGCGAGTCAGACTCGCGCACAAAGGGTTCCGTACCATCATCTATAAAAGAAAATCACGTTCGTTGTATGTACATTTAAATACTTTATAAGTTTCTACCTGTTTATTAAGATCGAGTAACAAATTGCTTAAAAATTACGTTTGTTGTATGGTAGCCCCCCTTTATTATTTACTTTTTTAAATTTAACTATTTATTTTGAAAGGTAATATACAACTACATATTCTGTAAAAATTTAAAGCGTCTACCTGTAACAGTTAGTAATTTTGAGCAAAAAATACGAAAAATACACGTTTTTTGTATGGGACCCCCCCTTATTTTTTTATTTTTTTTTATTTTTAGTATTTGTTGTTATAGCGGCAACCGAAATACATAATTTGTAAAAAAATCAGCTTTCTAGCTATCATGGTTTATGAGATACAGCCTGGTGACAGACAGACGGACAGACAGACAGACAGACAGCGGAGGATTAGTAATAGGGTTCCGTTTTTTACCTTTTAGGTACGGAACCCTAATAACGACGCACAGTATGGGAATTTTGCAATCTAGGGGGATTTAAATCAAAATAATATTTTTTTTTATTAAATGTTAATATAGTTATAACCTATTTATACTTACCTAGGCTAAGACCCTATTTAACACAGCTACGTATTAGAAATTCTTATAGGTATGTTAAAAAAATTAAAATAAAATGTTGAAGTGGGTAGATAATAATCGTTGAACCCTTACGGTACAAACAACAATATTAAAGTGTCATCTTCACTTGTGATTACTGACCAAATTAACGTATAGTCTTGTTTATTGGTTTATTATTATATTGTGTATATCTTTCAAGGTAAGTTAGAGTGTATTTTTTTTAAGTAATAGTTAAACATTGATCTAATAACATCATTTGAAAGCACAGATAAATTAAGCATTTTCTAGAGACGATTTGCAAAACAAAAAGGTGTATAAAAAAATTATCTGAATATCCCGGTGCTGTTATTGTTTTAATTTATAGTTTAGAGTCTTAACTTTTGAGAACAATTGTTAAAACTTGCGATTTTGTGCGACCGTCATACATTTTTTTTTTTGGTTTTCAGAATGACGACCGAAATTACAAAAAAACAAATTTTTAATATTTGGACCTCAAATGCTAAAAAGGAACGAATTGATGCTATTTTTGCTTTTGTAATGGGTAATTACCCTCATGTACAATTTTCGGAAGGTGCTATAAATGAAATTAAGTTCTTTTTAAGGAGGTTATGTAACAAATTTAACGAAAAATGGACAGCTAGCGGTAGACATCGTGAACGCTTTTTATGCAAGAATATGACTTGGTTGAATGAATGCATTACATTACCAGAAAATGTTTTAAATGAAATACCATCTACATCTGGCCATTCACCAGGAAGACCACACAAAAGTTTTGTAGAATGTTGTGATAAAACCAAAAAACGTAAAGTTCAGAATCTAGTAGCGTCTACTAGCCCTGAAGAAATAACGGTTGCACATGAGTATAACCTTCGCAAAGCAGGTAAAAAGGACTCTGCAGATATCGTAAGAGAACTTTCTAATGGTTCACCAAAGAGAGGTTCCATCATGAAAAGCGTACGTAGAATGATTAGCGAAAGCGTTCAAGTGACTGTGTCGGCCGATGAAGCATTAAGCATGATGGTGGATGCTGATTTATCAACACATATATATGAGATAATACGGCAAAGGATAAATAAATTGGTAAAAACTTATTGCCATCTCATGACCGAATAAAAGAGGCTAAGAAGAAATGTTATCCTTCCCTTAAAACCGTAACAGAATCAACTGCAACGTGTAGCCTGCAATCATTAGTTGACCACAGTATCGAACGACTTTGTTTATCTCAGAAAGAGGTTCTTGGGTCAATTAAGGACTTGTGGAGTAAAGGAACTGTCACTTTTAATTAAGTGGGGTTGGGTGGAGCACAACAAAAATCATATAAACAAAAATTTGTTCAGAAAATAAATTTGATGAGAACCTTTTTAGCATATCCATGGTACCTATACAGTTAAGGTTGAATGTTGAAGAGCATAATACTATAGTATGGCAAAATCCAGCCCCTTCTTCAACAAGGTACTGTCGACCAATTAGACTTAATTTTGCAAAAGAGACTACTTCATTAATTAAAGAAGAGGTTGACACGATACAACAGCAAATCGATATGTTGTCGGCCGTCGAAGTAAGTCTAGATAACTTTAAGATTTTAGTGAAACCAATTTTTATGCTGACTATGATAGACGGCAAAATATGTAGTGCTCTATCTGAAGTTTCGTCCTCATCTCAAACTTGCTATATATGTGGAGCAAAGCCTTCAGAGATGAATAATCCATCTCTTATTATGATGAAACCTCTCGACCAAGCTGCATTGTCTTTCGGGCTTTCTCCTTTGCATTCCTGGATTAGGTTTATGGAATGTATACTTCATATCGCCTACAGACTTGATATAAAAATGTGGCAAGCTAGAGGTCAAGAAAATAAAAATAAGGTTAAGGCAAGGAAGATACACATACAAACACGGTTCAGAAATGAATTAGGTTTATTAGTGGATTTACCGACTCAGCAAGCTGGTAATACCAATGATGGCAACACAGCACGCCGATTTTTCAGAGGTGCTACAATAACTGCTAATATTACCGGAATAAATTTAGAATTAATAACGAGGTTTCATTTCATTTTAGAAACTCTTGGGTCTGGTTTTACAGTCGATTTAGATCCCTTCAATAGTTACACAGAAGAAACCAGAAACCTGTATCTTAGGGAATACTAATGGTATTACATGCCAGTTAGTGTGCACAAAGTTTTATTTCATGGCCGCGATGTCATAGCTTCGTGTATTTTACCGAGTGGCCAGTTATCGAAGGAGGCACAAGAGGCTAGAAACAAAGATAACTGAAGATATAGGGAATTCTTTACTAGAAAAACGTCACGAATAGACACCAACACCGACCTACTTAATAGGCTTCTTATATCATCAGACCCTTTCATATCCAGCTTAAGGCTTATAAGGAAGAGAAAACGGAGTCCTCTAGATCCTGATGTCCTAAAATTGCTTTCCGCACCCACCATAAATGAGGTCGAAAGTAGAGTTAGTGACTAAAATAAGAAAATTTATTAATATCGCATTTTTTTAATACAACTTTTTTTGTATCATTATTTAAGTATTTTTATTTATTTCAATACCAATCAATATTATTTTTCGACTTGTATCTTTTATTTAAATCAATTTGGAATTAAATCCCCCTAGATTGCGAGATTCTCACACTGTCCGACGGCGAGTGACTCAAAGCGCGGTCGGTCTACTAAAAATAGGTCGTATTTTAAGGCATTTGAGTCGAATTTAAATTGTTTCTGATTTAGTCTCTTCGCCGCACTCCGTTGGTGAGCGCTGACCCTTATGCTGCTTTGGCATTTAGGCTTTATATAGCCGGACTATTCGTTATGTACCTATACCTGCAAATGGTTATAAATATCCAAAACATTGAGAAATGCAAGTGAAATAATAGTAAAATCAATCGCTAAACATGATACAGCTCACCTCCCATCAAATAAAATTACTATGACGCTATGTCACAAAAAAGCTTGTGTATTTCAGAGTTAAACTGACTAAAAGGTCTAGTGGACTTACCAGAACACGTCTACCGTTGAGGTTAACGGTGAGCGGACCGCCTGAGTCTCCCTGGCAAGTGCTGACAGAGCCGACACCACTGGTGCAAACGTTCGACGACTGGATCACCAATGGGAACGCGTATCTGCACACGTTGTTGGTGATCACGTTTAGAGTCACGTGGCTCAGGAATTGGTTCTGAGAGATGTTGCCATCTGGAAAACAAGAAGTAAATATTAATATATGTAGGTATGTTAGAAGATTCACTTAAAGGATTAAGGCGTTAGGGATGCGTCTTCTTCAGTAAAAGTTTTATCACAACGATGTAATATATCTTTTCATTATTTATATTTTGATTTGCCTTTTTCTGTACACATTTACATAACTATTCACTTTTAAATACTTTTTGGACAAAATGTGGCGGTGGTAATTATTTCAAGTCGAAGTCAGAATTATTTATTCATCTAAGTCACAATGTGACGCTTATAAATTCAATGTATAAAGTTACTAACTTAATAAATCTAATGTATTAATGTTATGTAGTGTATGTCCAAATCAGTAGGTACACTTACTACTTTCAGTTAATCCAAATCCAGAAGCGATTGCGCTGGCTCCAGCAAAGTCCAGATTCAGTTCGCTGCCAGAAGGCAAGGCAACGGGAGATATTGTAGCTGTGAACAAAATTGAATTTTTTAGTATACTAGCGACCCGACCCGCAATGCTTATAGGCCTGGCCCCCGGCCCCGTCGCAACTTCTATGTCCCTGCATTTTATATCTGTAATATCTTCGAAAATACTCATTTTTATTACATGCTGTAAAGGGCCATATTGATCTACATTACATGCCCAATGTATTTAAGGTACCTAATCGGATAAAGATTAATGTTATATTGCATAAAATCGCTTCGTAAATAGGTCATCATTCCTCGTAAAAAGTAAAAAATAAAACATGTTTACTGTGGGTTATCCGTTACACTATAGGCAAATACCATCGCTGACGTTTTTGTAAACTTTTTAAGGTGTTCAATAATGTAGTACATTATTTTGATCTATCTCGTAGGGTTCAGTTCAGTTTGTAATTTAAGCGCAAAAAATGTTTGTGTTTATTTACGACATCACATTAGAAATCTCTAAAACTATCAGTGTTTCTCTACTATATTATGCATGTATTATACATAAACCATCCTCTTGAATCACTCTATCTAGTAAAAAAAAATCGCTTCGAAATCCGTTGCGTCGTTTTATACTACATATGTATAGTGATGATTATCAGCCGTTTACTTTTTTAAAAGACATTCTTTTGTCTTAATACTCGTTCTAGGCTTATGTATTTTGTGTGTAATAGACTTAAAAATCTCTATCTATGTATATATGTTTATCATGTTATTATTTCATGATTACATGCATATAAGAATTTTTAAGGTTAAACAGCCTTTCAAGAACTTTTCTACACAGCATGTTAAAGATATCTTTGACAGCTTGACTTTATACAACCAGATAAGAACATCGAAGATAAAAAGTATTTCTAAGGGTCTTGTAATATAACCAATTATATTTCTAACGAATGTTTGTCAAATAAGCTAATGCTCATATCGCCATTGATTCTTGTGCTCGGTTATAGTACGACATGACATTAAGTACCTACAAAATTATTCCGGCAGGCAAAACCTAATTCGCACAATAAAAAATTGTACTCGCCGAGTGTGTCTTTTACTTTTTTTTAGGGCTGTGACCGAATAGTCAGACTGGGAACCTTTGATTCATTAGCGGAAAAATCAGACTCTCGGCACAGTGTCGGCTCGAAAATCTACTATTACGCCATTTTTGTTGTTAAATAGATTTAATTACATTGGGTGGGAACCCTATGTAATTAAATCAATTTTGAGGTTGGCTTGGGACCCTTAGTTCTTGGTGGGAACCAAGAACTTAGGGTCCCAAGCCAACTTCGCCTGCAAGTGGTACATCTGCCGATCAACGGACGAGGCTCTGGCAAACAAAATATCCCGATAAGTGGCAATAGGCTCGCCACCTATTACGTAGGATCAAAACACTGGCGAAAAGTGGGCGTTTAATATGCCTCTGCCTACCCCTTCGGGGAAACAGGCGTGAGTCTATGTAAGTATGTTAATTTAATTACATAAGAAACTAACCTGAGGTAGCAACAGGGTTCGGCAAGTAAATCACAGCAACATCATTGCGGATGAGGGCTGGCGTCCACTGTGGGTGAGTGACAACAGCGCTAGTGGCTAGTCTGGTGCCTCCAGAGAAGAGAGTGACGGAGCCAAGCACGACGGTGAAGACCCACGCTTGATGGGTGCCGTCGAACCAGCAGTGAGCAGCGGTGATGACTCTGCTTGAACTGACCAAGGATCCGCCGCAGACACCAGTGCCGTTGAGGCCCACGAAGTTAGCCAGGAGACCAGCCTGAAATGAGGGAATGAAAATTATGTTTTATTTATTGACTTTATATAGCCTGTATCGAGCATTATCCGCCGTGTTATGTCAAGCTTGGATGATATTGACATGACATTTCAAATCTGAATACAGATGTCGATTCAAGCAATCTTGTTTTACCGCTTCGAATTTATACAATCACCATCCTTCTAACTTATGCCAGTTGCAACACGCGGTCCGCTTACTAGTCTTTAACTGGATTTGACTGAATATTAGCCCCACACTGTATTTTCCACAGAACGTCAGCCTGTATGCCCTCCGCAATCCAAAGGGATAGCGATACTCTATAGTTTAAACTAACGTCAATTTATTCAAAGGTACTGACTCGCTAGAACGGCTGCCAAAGATCTTCATGACAGTTGGAACCGACGGCTTAACGTCCTCTCCGAGGCAAGGGGCAAGCGATAATTAACGAACGAAGATCTTTGACAGTAGCTACGGGGTGACTCCCCGTAACGACTGTCAAAGTTCCCTGAAGTAAATTGACGCTGGCCTAAACCATGGAATATCGCTATCCCCTTGGTTTGCGTAGGTCAGACAGTAGTAGTAGTTCTGTGCAAAAGCTAATATATTAAATCTGGTCTATCTATTGTGTTGTGTCAAATTTGGTTGGACTAGTAAGCGGACCCAGGGATCCAAGGCGAAATGTCTTGGATGTAACTGGGATAACGCTACCACGATGATGATGATGACATAGATGTATGTATAATACAACTGGCTGTCGACAAGATGCTAGCATGCTCTTAGAAAGTGTGTTTGAATATCTATCTAGGCGATCCAACTTCTATTTACTCCACATTGCTTTTTATTTAAAATGACGTTCTTAATCCCAGCTTATCTAAGTGTTTTTTTTTGCTGGGTTATTAACTATATTATCTTTTTCTAATAGCATATGTGATTTTAATGTCTTTAATAATACAAAGACTTGCAAATGTTAGCATTTTTATTTACCTCTCAGCCAAGGTTTGTAAGAAATGCATTAATTTCATTAGAACAGACCTCAGTGATTAGAGTACCGCAGTTTCATATAATCATAATTACAAATGAAGGAAGTAAGAACATACCTGGAACGGGAATTCACCGAGTTGAGAAGGCAAACCACCAATAATCCTGTCCTGAGCCATTTGTTCCTCCGCTTGGCGGATTTTCTCACCTAGGGGAATCACATGGTTCTCGATTATACTGAACGGAGCTTTTCCAGTAGCTGCAGGTGCAATTTCGGAGTAGGCAGCAGCCACCAAAGCAAGAAATATCAGCACCCTCATGATGTCAAGTTAAGTCGTCGAGTCCTTAATCTACTTACAACATTCATATTTATATCGAAATCTTAAAGATTGCGCACGCTAATTAATGCTTAATCAATAGATAATTTTACATATGTCATCGGATTTATCGTCCAGATAGTTACAGATTATAGTAGTGACTACCATACTATCGATATCGTTGTTTGGTTTTTTCCTAATCGCTGATTTCGTCAGAAAAAGACCTTCTCTTAATATATTGAGTCATCATGTTTTAGATAGGTTGCTAGGTAAACTTTCTGTGGGAACTTTCAAAAAGGTATACCTTCTTGTTAGTAATTTGTAATCTTTGAAAAAAATACTGGTGGTCCTTTCTGAATATAATCTTAACATCGCACTTGCTAACCCCGACTTGGCCAGCTTTGATATTGAGACACGTTGGAGTGTCTCCAACTCTGACACACTATAGAGTATCTCCATGTCATCCTCCGTTTTGTGCATTATTGAAAATCTTCCTCCATCGCTGAAATGAGTAGATACCTTTTCGATCTGTGTCCCTACAAAATCCAGTAGGTCTCTACGCCGCTCGGTGAATCCCGAGTTGGCATCATGGGCTTCCCTACCGTTACTTACTTACTTATTTCATTGACTTTTGCAACCTTATGGCTTTCAAACCGTTTTTCTTTATATTTTAAGTCAAGAGCATAATTTCCTTCTAATAATTTAACATTTCTCACGAACTTATATTTTCTTACTAGGTCTAAGAAACACACCTAAGTCACTAGCTGTGCACTGCGTAATGCCTCGAATTACTTGGATCTTACAGTCTTTTGTAATCAACTGCTGACATAGACCTCTGCTAACGTGTATCACAATATAACAATAGCATTTTAAGGCAATATGAGGATTAGTCCTACTATACCACACTGATCAGATGGGTTAGCTTAGGGTTAGATGTCGAGATGGCCGTCTCTCCCGCAATCGTTTTCACAATTTTTCAATTTTCGCCCTTAGATTGATGACACACTACATTTTAGGTATTTACGTATAGGTACTATAGGGTTTTAACATGAATTAAAAATGACCCTCGGCTTATCATAATTAAAATGTTTTTAATTTGCTGATAATAAGTCTTGAGTTAATCATTCAATCTAGCACGCATAGTATGTCTTCACAATTGTGTGAACGACAAAGATAAAACCACGTTTAGCAATACACATTATAGTATTGCATTAACTGTTCTGCATTAATTAAAGTCAATTGTGTAATTGTATATAAATATTTAAGTAATTACTGTAAAACGCACATTTATTGCACAAAGCAATTTTATGTGAATACGTAAAGAGAGCTAAACATCATTTTAGAGTCGAAATGAAAAAAACGGAACCCTTATAGGATCACTTTGTTGTCCGTCCGTCTGTCAAGACCCTTTTTCTCAGAAACGCGTGGAGGTATCAAACTGAAATTTATATCAAATAGTCAAATCTACTGTCCCATGAAGCTGTGAAAAAATCAAACTTCTAAGCCAACGCAATCACAAGATACAGCCGTTTATGCTGCAAATTTCCGCAGTTTTCAAAACTCGCAAGGGAACCGAAATCTACAGGGTACTTCTCGTGAACTCAGAATCTTGAAATTTGGTACGAAGCCATGTCTTATAGCACTGATAAAGGAAAAATTGCGAATACCGTATATTTTTGGTAACATCAAATCATAAAAACATTTTTAATAATTTACTACCCCTTTCCTCATGAACCCGTAGAAGTATAAAATTGAAATTCAAATCAAATGCTCAAGTCAAAACTAAACGGTGCCAGTAGATCTAGAATCTTGAAATTTGGCATGAAGCAACGTTTTATAGCACATAGGAAAAATGACGAAAACCTTAAATTTTTAGTTACATCACATATTTTTTTAAATAATTATAATATATACCTACAGGTTTGTACGGAACCCTCGGTGCGCGAGTCCGACTCGCACTTGACCAGTTTATTTTCTGATGAATGGCTGTAAACGTCTTGAAGTTGTTAACATTTTTAATGAATAAGTAGGTTGACTGGTTTGCTAACAGTGTTATTTACAAACTAAGTAAGTACTCATTTTAGGTATAGCTTTTAGCATGCTAGTTTTAAGAGTGACACAACATTACTGCAAATTGTAGAGACACAACATTGCTGCAAATTATACAGATACTTCGATAACTAATTTAATTCGCAACGTATATTAAATTAATCAATGGCCTAAAAATGTAAGAGCATTGTAAAGATTCTTTAGACCATCGATTTATTTATATAACGTGAGCGCCATATTAATTCTTTTTTGTTCGTCAAGCATACAGACAATTGGCGAAGCATAATGAGTACGAGCCAAATGCTCGAAGAGCGCTTGTGTCGTAATTCTGTCCATATCACACGAATGTGGGCCGCTCATGCTCGGCATGTGTAGCGTGCATGCAGCTTAATATTGTATGTGGCTTCCATCATTTAAGATGAAGGAAGAAGGATCCTTGCAAAAAACAACCCATGAAATTATTCTAAAACTGGAGGACGCCAGCAGCTACGCCTGCATTTTTTTTAAATTTACCTGTTTTGGCCGATCCCGTGGGAATTTCGGGAAATCCCTTCTTAGTGCACCCCTACGGTTCCCAAGAAACATACATGCCAAATTTCAGCTTCCTGCACCCAATAGTTTCGGCTGTAGCGTGTCTGTCAGTCAGTAACGCAAGGATTTTATATATTAAGATAAGCGATTCATGTGGGACTTGTATTTGAGTAGATGTCTGGGGGCCTAGTCTGAGTTTGAACCCGATTGGAACGGCTTCAAGTCGATCGTCCATGGAGACATGTCTCCATACATTCAAAAGCACCCCTAAGCGGCCTCTATTGACCACTATCTCGTAAAAAGTAAAGGTCAGTAGTCCGGATAGTATCCACATGGTTTCACGGTGCCTTTGTGCCAATTGCTGTTTATTCTCCGCTTCTGTATGATTTGAGCTTGGCTCAGGAGGAGAAGTAGTGTGTAACATCTCATACTCACTATGACCACTGCTGACTTCTAATCGCGGCTAGCATGCTTTGATTTAACTCCGCCAATTTGCCCATCCACCTCCACGCCATATTACCTTACATACTTATTGGCTTTTTTTATTCAACAAATTAACCCACCCGACTGTCGATGTCGTAAGGACACCCTTGTGTTTGAGCCACGCTTCGCTTTCTCAAACACACCTTGGTTCGGCCGGCAGTAAGAAGGCGACACGATCAGGCACTAAAAATATGAAATACCTAGTTACTTAGTATGGAGATATCCAATTGCTTTGACTTCTATGGCTACATAAAATATATAATACTGTCAAGGTCACATTATTTTTATCTAAAAGCTTAAATGCTGCATTTGCGCTATTTAAAAACGGTCCAAATTGCCATCTAAGTTGGACTAAAATTATCTGCTGACGAAAAAACTCATGGTGATATTATAGACAACTATTTTAAAGGACATTCCTCGACAAAATTGGAGACATCCTAAGAAACGGAAAGGTCCGAAGTACCCAAAACCGGCGAGCATGTATGAAAAGAGTGTAGAGGAAATGCGTGAGGATTGTAAGCCTAGTAGCAAGTGGCATTCTGTTGTCTCTGCCTACCCCGACGGGAAAAAGGCGTGACTATATGTATGTATTTTAAAGGTGAGGTCAACGCCGATCTCAGTAACAAGGAACTAAAAATACATAGGTAATTATCAAATGCGTTTGACGAATCCTATGTGTTCACATCAATGTATTAATCTCTAATTTGATAGAATACATAATATAAGATGTTTTTTGGGCCAATTTAGATAGTTAAGCTCAACAGAATCACCAATTCACCAAGAATATATATTTATTTAAACTTGACTTGTCGAACTCAATACACACTTAAGAATTTTTAAATACCTAATACCTTTATAATTTCTGGTTCTATCAAGTCAATTTATTGTAGATAAGCACAGCAGAATCGCCATTTTATTATCTATTATTGACTTATTAGAGTATTGTACTTAGGAAGTAAAAAAAAACAGCAAATTATTGTCAGTAATGGCAACGTTTTATTCAAATTGCTTTGAAATAGCCGCGTCTTTATCTAAATTAGCTCCACGAAGCATCCATCCATAACCAGGCTGCTGCTTTTGATCGCCTATCGGCTTGTCATCGGCTGCGTGGCATTGGGCGAGGAACATGCGCCTTGGACGGTCGGAGTTGTTCAAAGAGCTACCGTGTACCAAAAGATACGAGAAAATGACGACGTCACCTCGCTCGGCGATAACTGGGGTTGCCTTCTCGAGAGGAAACTTTTTCTGTAACGAATAAAAAATAGTTACAAATTGACTTAAGTGCCGTGTGGTTGACGGCATAGAATACAAGTGTCACCACCCCCTATCTTCCCGTGGGTGTCGTAAGAGGCGACTAAGGGATAGCACGATGCAAATACCATCTTTGCGTAGAGACGGAAAACTCGACATGAAACCCTATACGACTGCCTCGTTGGTCTCGCGGCATAAATATGCGCGTGGGATGGGGAGGTCCCGGGTTCGATTCCTGGGTCGGGCAGTGTTATTGGGTTTTTCTGTCACGAAATTCTCAGTAGCAGCACGGAGTCTGGAAATGTGCCCGGTACGCCAATAGGCTCGCCCCTTATTACGTGGGACTAAAGTACATCTGGCGAAAAGTGGGTGTAGAAATACACCTCTGCCTACCCCTTCGGGGATAAAAGGCGTGACGATATGTATATGTATGTATGACTTAAGTAGCGCTCACTTGGCATTCCGTAATAAGTCGGAGGCCTTTGAGCGATCTAAAATCTTCGACACCAAAGTTGATCACACAGTCACAGACAAGAAGAAAAGACTGTCTTAGGTAAGTCATTGAATGGAACAAAGATCACATTTCAACTGCTTGCATGTATGTATTAGTTTAATTGTTATGTTTCTTTAGGTTTCTTTTTATTGCTTTCTTCAGCGGCAAAACCAGTAAAGTCTCTCCGACGCTCTCACTCACTGGATGAAACGCAATGTAAGCTCAAGGCCCATGAATTTCTTCCCATTCTATCTTTCACGTAAAGTAAAATTGAATTAAGACTAAGATAAAAAAGAAAGGATGAGCAAACTAGAACCAGGAGCAAACTTCTAGGGGAGTGTGTTTTGGTGAAAGAGGGCGAGAATAAGTTTGGCTTCTGTCTCTTTCTGGGCTTGGTGTTACTTGGCAATGCCCATGTGTTGGCTCTTCCGAGTCACTAGTATGCATTTGTGTTAGCCCGCTTACTACCAGTTGAGGTGTATTTATAACGATAAAATTATGGATGTTAAAGAGCTTCTACAATTTAAAATATTATGTAGGTAAACGCTGATGCCACAGAGAAACTGGTAGCAGCAAGAAAAATGCTATCAGATATTGAGCACTTCAGGTTAAATGAGAATAACATGATAAAATAAATTACCTGGTCAACATAGTGGAAGTTGCTTTCCTTAGCACCGATATCTTCCAGAGGTCCAAGTTTATGAGATCCTGGGAAGACGAATAATCCACCATTTTCTGGGTTCGCGGCATCCAAATGGACAAATACTGCCACCATTGAGTCTTTTTCATATGGAAAGTATTGGTAATCCTAAAACAGAAATATAATAATAATAATATAATAATTTAATTTTACTTATTTATTTGGAAAATATCATATTATCAGCGAAATCGCTTTAATGGAAAGATACATAAGTATAAACACGTTTTTGCAACTGGAGATGAAACTGAAACAGGTTTTTTGTTCCATAATTTAGGAAATATAGCAACCCAATAATGTTCATTATAATTAGGTATTACTATCATTACAAATCCACAAGCTTTTTCTCACAAATATATGTACATTCATAGATATATAACCCAGAGCTTAGGATTTTGTAAGGATAGAAGCAAGTGGCGTACAGTTGCCTCTACCTACCCCGACGGGAAAAGGCGTGAGCATATTATGTATGTACGTACATATATATATAACCTAGATGTATTTGCTAGAATTATAGTCAAAGGTACCTGATGCATGGGGTACGCAGCTCCTTTTTCTGGTGGTTTGAAATGAGCTTTCGTGTGGTGCAACATAATATTTTCAGTTTCCATAACGTCTTCTAAGGCGTCTAAGATGTTGTCGTTGTATAAAAGTTTTCCAAATACTGCGTGATGGTGTTGCAAGTTGTGGACTCCTTTGACCTGTGGAAATAATTCGATAATATATTATAAAATTATGTTGTACCTAAATATCGTATTGTGAGCTTTTCTTCTTTATTTTGCGTTCATAAGGATAGCTAAGTTCTCTAACTGTGCAAGTAAACGAACGTTCATGCTACATAACAATGTCTATTTTGTTGCCTATGTAAAGTATGACTGAGTTATTGCAGTTGATGTATGGTTGCTCAAAACTGCAACAACAATGATCACTTATTCTGTAGATTTACTTTGTAATAAATTTCCTTTAAATAATAAAATAAAATGTTACTGAAGTCTTTTGTACTCTCGTGGTGGAACTCTTTTCGTATTCGTCGCCAGTGACATAAAAAATGGATTATGTAGAACACTAATCTAGTAGCTGGGACAGCATGTGATTATTTAACAACCGAACTGCTAACAGTCTGGTTCTATGTTATCAATATATCTTTATAAATAGAATGCATCCGTTACTAACAGGCTGACAGATAACGTACAGCCAAAATATTGAACGAAAGAAGTTGGCATGTATGTTCCCTTAGGACCGTAGTACACGGGTACACTAAGATAGGATTTCCGAAGAAATGATTAGGTACATTAAAATAAATATGCTACGGGCATCATACAATTTAATGCCTACTTGTATAGCTACAGCATCCGACGAGTTATACAATTTGCACGTTGGCGATTGATAAAATCGGTAGTAGAAGAAGCGGTTAGACCGTAACGAGAAAGAATACGTAATGGTCTGCTGACTGTATAGAGAACATTTTCTGTTAACTAAAATAATTCGTAAGGTTCCAACGAATTAGCCAAGATTTTAGCAAACTTTGCTAATTTATGTATGTTTGACGGGTTACAAAACTTGCCGGAATTACAATATGCTACTTCCTACTAATTCTAATTTCAAAAGGGATTTAATTATATATCCCCGAGCTAGAAAAGTCATTATCATTGCAAGATATTGATTTGATTTTGATTTTGAATGTCTTTATTAATCATTTATTGTTACAAAAATTGTTTACAAACGATCTTATTCTATTTGTACACAAAAACAATATACGTAACTGTTCAACAGACTAATCGCCTTTTAAAACATTATGCACATGAGTAGCTAATTATTATTTATTTAACAGAAAGATATAATTATAAACTTACCCGGATACAGAAGCTAATGTCAATCTTAGCAGGGAATAACATTATCATCACAGAAATATAGATATAACTTACACAACAAGAATACACAGTTTATTTAGCAACATAAAAAGACTTTTGTTATTTGCATTAATACTTAAATACTAATAAAAGTGATATTTTACGTTAGATATATAATATATAATAATTCTTAAAAGGTATTAAACTAGCTAATGATAAGGGTCCTAGCTAAATAGAACCCCCAGATTTTGCAGTAAACTAAACTTATTTCAGGCAGGACTTTACTGTGTTAGATTCATTGCGTTGCAGTACAGTTTTAACTTTGAATATATATATAGATATATATAGATTGAATATATATATATATATATATATATATATATATATATATATATATATATATATAGATACTTTGTAAATCGTCCACTACTCTACACCAACCATACATGAATAAATTAATATAAATTTATACTCACAGTATAAGGACTGTCGGTCTTTCGGTTGTTCTTAGTGTCTCCCACCCAGGAATTCTCCATCGTCTCTTGATTTTTCCTCTTGAACAACTTGTCATATTCATCTATTACTCTTGATAGCTCTTCTTCGGAGATCAAATTTTTAAGTAAGATGTATCCATTGTCTTTATAAAATTGTTTCTGTTCTTCTGTTAAATGCACCATTTTTTACTTTTTCGATCTGTCACCGACGGGAATCTCAACTAAAATGACTGCTACAGTATGTGTTCCTATTTATAACTAATAAAATATGTCTCGGAGACGATCAGAGGTCACAGATTATTTAATAAACTAAATATTATTATGGCAAGTTATTATCAATCTGGTCAATAATATTTAACTTTAGTTATAATTTTATGATGAAAACAATAATAAGCAGTAGCGATAATATAATACAGTTTTATCTATAGTGTTATCGTACCATTGATTTGCGAAATAAATTATCTTTTTTTTTTTCAAATCTAGTTGTATCACCATCATCATCATCATCCTAGCCTCATTATCCTCTAAATGGGTCGGCATTGTAATTTTAATTAAGGAACACTAGCAAGTAGTGGAATGATTGGACAGCCGAGCCAAGTCACGATTTCTCAAAACTCAAAACATGGTGATGCCTAAAAGTCTTAAATGTATGATAATTATGTTGTGTTGACTGATATCTGAAGCTTGTCAACATATCAGCGTTGTATATATAAGGGTTCCGTAGTACAGGTATCCACTTAACGTACCCGTTATCTCCACTCACTACTTCGGGATCGTCTATGTTTCAAACTATTGACTTTGAGAGAAAACGTCTTATATCCTGCATCTATGTATATGACAGCTGAAAAAAACAATTCATTTCCATGTAGCTATAGAGAATAGAGTCCTCCTAAACTACTTTCAAATTTTCAAATGTGTAGTGGCTGCGAAATATGCGAAGGACGTACATACACACACATATCACAATGTGAATTTATAAGGCTTCCGGTTTTTGCCATTTTTCCCTACAGAATCCTAAAAAGCTGCAACGTTTAACACGACATGGTGTCGTGGCAAACGAGAAAATTCCATTACAAAAACCATTTTGAAGACAAAGGTTATCACAATTAACGTCATAACACCATATTGTAGATATTATATCTTGACATAATTAAATTGTTTAAATCACCGGATAGTGTGGTGTTTTTATATTAAACTGTATCAAGTTATATGGGTATACCTATTTGCATGTGTTATGTAGTGAATAATTATCGCTTGCCCCGTGCCTCGGAGAGCATGTTAAGCTGTCGGTCCCGGCTGTCATGAAGATCTTTGAAAAAGAAGAACTATCGTTATAGGGAATCAGTACCTTTGAATAACCTGACACTAGTCTAAATCATGGCAGATAGTTATCCCTTTGGGTTGCGGAAGTCAGACAGGCAGTTGCTCTGAGGAAAAGCTAATATTCAGTCAAATCCAGATAGACTAGAAAACGGACCCCAGGTTCTAACAGGGATAAGGCTAGGAGGATGATGATGTAGCGCATTACTCCAGCGTGGGGACTTATCAAAGTGGGTAGGTCTTGGTCATGGTGAGGAGCCCGCCATAGGTGCCACTGCACGCCTTGCGGAACGCCATTTAGAATAATTATGTGAATGTGAAAGTACCAGTATCGGCTGTTGTCATGAGTCGCTAAATCACTTGTTTATATTTATTTACTAGAGGATGCCCACAGCTACGCTCGCACTTTAGAAATTTCACGAAGTCCTTCAGGAACATTTATGCCCAATTTCAGCTTCCTGCACCCAACAATTTTGTCAGTCAGTAACGCAAGAATTTTATATAAAAGTTACAGCTTTATATTGTATTGTACCATTTGTACCTATTCGTTGACAACCCAACTTCTTGCTCAAACAGCAACTTGAGGTCTTCTAAAATAATCAAACATGAACCATATTTGAAAATCTCCAGTATAAGTTGTTTGCCATTGTAATAAATTGATAGTTCAAGAGATTACTGCTTATATCACAGGCAGTAGAGCCTTGTTGATTTCAGCATGAATGGGCCAGCTTGACCGGGGAAGTACTACCCTCTCGCAGAAAATTGACGTAAAGTAACAGTACCTAAACTGTTGCGTTTCGTTCGGTGAGTGAGAGTGCCGGCGGTCCTATCCCCTATTCCTTCTTCCTCATCCCACTCCTCATTCTATCCTTTTTCCCAACCCCAAAGGGCGGCAACGCACTTGTGACTCCTGTGGTTTTGCTTGTGTCCATGAGCGGCGGTAATTGCTTGCCATCAGGCGATCCGTCTGTTCGTTTGCCGCCGATTACTATAAAAAAAAATAACAATAACACCTTCATATCGACATTCTACGTTCATATAGCTGAGAAGAACTATTGCATAAACACACCATTCGGTCAGGCAGGTATTTCCCCTTCCCTCCCCCCGTGGGATCTTCACCTTGTCGTGGTGGGGGGGGCTCAGTAACCGTGGATTGGACACCCGCGGTGAAGCTAAGAGAGATCTCGGGAGTGGACGCTCCGCGTGGGCTTAGAGGGGCCTACGCAGGATGCGTCCAACGATGCGAGGGACAGTTCTGTCTGTCCCTCGCAGTCGGGCGCGGTTGCAGGAGGAGAGGCGTGTCGGTGTTGCGTTGCCGCGCGCCGCGCACCCTATCTCCCGCGACCAAATGGGGGCGCACCATTCGTTGCGTCGCGGTGGGGCCGCAGAGGAAGAGGAGACGCAGTGTTGCGTTGCCGCCCTCCCTATCCTCTGCGGCCGCTGGCAGTTTTGGCGGCGGAGCCCAACACCTTAATCCGCCGCCAAGGGTGTTTTGTTCGGGGCCCGCCTGACCATCTGGCGGGCCAATACCCGTTGGGGGGTAGCGATGAATGCTTCGGCGATACCCTACCCTCCGACACACGGGTACATGAGAAAGTCGAGGTGGTTTTTAGTGGTAACACCACATTCTTCTTTTCTTCAGGCTCTCATTTCCCCAAGAGTCGGAGATTAGAAAGGATTTTCCACCTCGTAAAAAGAATTGGTATTTCCCCTTTATATAAAATAATTACCCAATATCATCATCATCATCATCGACCTACTGCTGTAACTGTTACATTCAAGAGTTTGCCTTGAAGCCTGAGGTCCGTTCACTAGCCCAACCATAGTTAACAGAATATTAGCTTTTTAAAAATAATAACGCAAGCGATATCGGAGTCATTCAGTGGTTCGGCCCACGAGACATTCGTCCCAATGGGACGAATCACTGAAATTTAAAATGTATATTTTTTTCGTTCAGTGTTTCGTCCCATTGACTAATTTACGTTATTTTAAACAAAAAACTGTGTGAAGTAATATCAGCAGAAAAAGTATTTCTAAAATATTTATTTTTAAATTTTATCAGTATTGGTAGTAGGGATTCGGGGAGACCTTTGCCCTGCTGAGCAAAGGTTTGTGTCATTAAGTTACCCTGATGGGGGTTTTTAATAGCAGCACTGAGTCTGGATAGTGCTCAGTACTGTAATAGGCTCGCCCCCCATAACCTGAGACTAAAATAAATCTGATGAAAAGTGAGTGTAGCATACACCTATCCCCAGATACAGGCATGCTATTATGTATGTAAGATTTTATTTGTATAGTAACAAAATTGTAACTTATAGCGGCAGCACAGCATATTAAAACATACTATGTAAAGAGTTGATCTATTGAGTTGTTTGCAGCAATTTACGCTCATAGATTGGTCAGACTACCTGACAATAAACATGATTATGAAGTAGCTGCGATGCAAGCAATAGAAACTGTCTTTCTAGAAACACTAATCAATGGATGTAATTTCCATTTTTCTAAAAGTTTATGGAGTCTGGAGTAAAGCCAAGGTTAGGTAGGTAGGTAGGTAGGTAGGTAGTATGACAAAATTAACTTTAAATAGAAAACACATCAAAAGATACACTGCCTTGGCACATGTACCACCACAGGCAACTGATGATGGCTGGCTGTATGTAATGTCTCGATCTCCAAAAGGTAAAAAATAAACCTTTTTAATGATTATCTTGTCGACACCTGGCTCAATGAAAATACATACCTAGCAAACAAATGGTGTTGTTATAATAGACAGCACAGGACTACAAACATGTTGGAAAATTGGCATTCAATTATAAATAAAAAAATCTAATGTTAACCAATTAGTATCACTCACTTTTTAACAATTTAAAAAGTATATTTTTTTCGTTCAGTGTTTCGTCCCATTGCAATTTTTTATACGAAATTCATTTTCTTAGTACAGTCGACAACAAAATCTTAGGGAGAATCAAGGATTTAATGATAAAACGGAATCTAGTTCTGTATAAAATATATTTTCCCTGAATAAAAACTAAGACGGTTTATTACAATCTAGTATTTATATAACTCTCTTTTACTCAACAATTAAACAACCAATCACAGTGATAATCACATAATCACATATTTAACAGTCTTACGAAAACATTAGTAATTATCTTAAAATCTAGCTTAAACGAATAATACAACAGTAATTACAGACTAATAAAATAGAACAATCATGAACATTTGTTAATATACATGACACATGCCAATCTCTGATCACCAAACAATTTCCGATGTTTTTTCTGTCCCATCTAATAAACTGGAACGTACCACATACAGTTGATTCCAGCTTAAAAGATTGGACAGTACGGAACGGTGCTGTTAGATAGAACATAAAGTGAGGTCAATTAGTAAATTATAAAATGTTCATGAATGTTTGATAGACACATAAAATCTTTTATATACAATCTCACAGTTTGGAATCACATAATTAAGTTATTAACTATCATTTTAAAATCTGTCTTACGAATAATAATTTGCTTATAGAACTAACAATTCCAAGCATAGAACAATGGTGATTTCACCATTCAATAATTGTTCTATGACATGATTTACGTATTCCCTGATTTGACAAGTATCTTCTGTCCTTTCAATTATATTTCTTCTGCTTAAAATCAGACATTTATATGTTGAGTAAAAGAGAGTTATATAAATACTAGATTGTTATAAACCGTCTTAGTTTTTACATACATAAACTCACGCCTGTTTCCCCGAAGGGGTAGGCAGAGGCATATTAAACGCCCACTTTTCGCCAGTGTTTTGATCCCACGTAATAGGTGGCGAGCCTATTGCCGCTTGTCGGGATATTTTGTTTGCCAGAGCCTCGTCCGTTGATCAGCAGGTGCACCACTTGCAGGTGAGGTGGGCTTGGGACCCTATGTTCTTGGTGAGAACCCTATGCACCCTCTTAGTTTTTATTCAGAGAAAATATATTTTATACAGAACTAGATTCCGTTTTATCATTAAATCCTTGATTCTCCCTAAGATTGTGTTGTCGACTGTACAAAGAAAATGAATTTCGTATAAAAAATAGCAATGGGACGAAACACTGAACGAAAAAAATATACTTTTTAAACTTCAGTGATTCGTCCCATTGGGACGAATGGCTCGTGGGGCGAACCACTGAACGACTCATAAACCGCATACATAAATATAGATAGGCATGTGTAGGTCAAGTCGCGATTTCGCTAAAACTAACTAGTTATGACTAAACGGCAAATTTTGATGTACCGTCTCAGTTACGTTAACGAGTACCTTCTACTCATGTGACCTAAGGTCGATTGCTTGTTGTTAGTAACTACGTAGAAGGTCCAAATAACATATATCATTAGATTTAAAGAAGTTATATACAGGCTCGGAGTACACTAATGGACTATCTGCGTAAATCGTATGAGATGGATAAAATTAATTCTTTCGCGCAAAAAGTACTGAACTAATTTTGATGAAACTTTGCAGTAATATAGTTTAGGGGAAGTCCAGGCAAAATGGATAACAACCTAAAAACTGATAGCCTGTTTTTTCGGCTTCCTATATCAGATGGCGCTACAACTCTTAGTCACATTGGCGCGTGACCTCTTCGCCGACGCCATGACAGTTCAAACAAACTATATATATTCAAAGTTCAATCAATATGTACAACAAACACATGTGGTTTGTCGTGGTATCACATTAAAAGTTTTAAGTGTTTATCTTTTGGTTTTTGATCAGGTTTGTGTTCCTTTCTTTTGTATTTATTATAAACTAATAGGCTAGTGTTGGTTTATCGCGGTAAGCATATTTTATATCTTTGATTAAAATATCGTTTTATAATGACCCGGTAATTTAGAAGAGATTCAAGGTCATATCAGTTGATATTATGAGTTACTCCGCGAGATATTTAGCTCAGTAGCTGAGGCAGTCAATTCTATTCCTTAATAATTTATGGTCCTTAGAGATAAAAATTATCACCCTTTGGTTTTCGAGTATAACCGGTAAAAAAAAGGAAGGCCGTCAAGGTAGGTACTTCCGCATTTGCTTTTTTTTGATCACAGCTATGTATGTTGTGATAGTAATTTAGTTTAACGCGTAATAAACCGCTGGGTTTTAGCAGCTGCCTCACCGTTTAACCTCGTGCTGACTATTGTGCGTTCGATCCCCATACGGAACACCTTGTATGATCGACGAATCCTTGCTTAAAATGATGGATTAGAAAACATGAGATTAAATGCTTGTCATCTACGCATTATCGACCAAATTTCTCACTGTTGAATATATGCCAGTATCAGAACTGTTAGCCCATAGTCCAGCATGCTGGTTTGGAATGGCCGACTTAAAATCGCTTTGAACAATACATTATTAAATTTATAGAGTCAGACTGAAGTAGCGATAGTCTAGCGAAAACCAAATGACTATCAGGCAGTGCTCACAGAAAAAACTCGTGACTACAGGACCTGATCCGAGGCATGCACTCGGGAACTAATTCCAAATTTTTTGTAGTTAGTATCTAACGAAAAGTACAAAACTAAAGGTGGCGCTTTTAAAAATGTGTAGGAATTGTTACCATCGAATACAAAATCGCGCTAGGTCCTGCAGTGGAGGTTCAAGACTTGGTGGGACTGTCATTCGGTTATCGTTATCATTATGATGTCTTTTAAGACTTGTTTAGTAAGTAGTCTTAAAATAAATTTGGCAATTTAATTTGCAAAAGGGTATGCCGATAACGCCAAAAATAAAGCTACCATAAGTATTATATTATCATTGCTTCATATTATGACACACATAATAAAATAAATAGGTATAATACTAAAATATTATAAATAGGAACTTATTCTACAGTTATTTCAGACAAGATTCCCTTCGGTGAAATATTGTACGTAAGTATAAAATGGTGCGTCTAACAGAAGAACAGAAACAGTTCTACAAAGATAATGGATACATTTTGCTTAAAAAATTGATTTCCGAAGAAGAGCTATCAAGAGTAATAGATGAATATGACAAGTTGTTCAAGAGGAAAAATCAAGAGACCATGGAGAATTCCTGGGTTGGAGACAACAAGAATAACCGAAAGACCGACAGTCCTTACACAGTAAGTATTTATTTATATTATTTTATTGTCCCTACTCTTGCACTGCCAGCACTAAATGTAGAGTCAAGGTAGACGGACAAGAGAAATATTTCCTACGTCGATAAGTCCATGCAATTAGGCCAGCTACTTTCTTTCGAAAACAGGCTGAAAAGGGAAATCGGATCGAAGAATAAAGAACACCTATAGAAGTTTCTGGTTCAAGAAGACACTAATGATGAGTGATCTATCGATTTCCCTGAAGCTAAAACTCTCAGCTATGTGTATTCTGCCTATTCTAGTTATTGTCAATTTTCGCTTGATAAAACATGGGGATGAAATCGGCATCGCTAGTAATCGCTGCTTTATCATGTTATCGAAAAAAACATCTTATTCGTCAGATAATTTGCTCTAAAACAGCCTCGCCTTTAGCGATGAGAAGTATTTATACCTACATACATATTTAGGTACTGCTTCTCATAATTAAGGATGATGCTTCATCTTTTCACCAGTGCTCCCATACTCTTTCTCCTTACTGCTAAACCACTGTTTACTGTTTCTAATTAATCGGAAACTCGTGAAGAGAATAATCTAGCTTGTACCTAACGACTGTAAACAGAATTATTTACCACGGCTAGCATTTTAGTTGTGAAATTACCGTGTACGATTGCTGCTCAGGCAATTACTATCACGTCACATTACTAATGTCTATACTTAAATGCGTGATTTGCACCTACATGCACGGTAATCACCACTAGAGTATAATAAACGTAGTCGTTTCCAACATAATAAAACGGAAATACTGAATTTATCTATGTCAGTTTACGCTATTTAGGTACGCCATATATATCACGTGTTTTTCTCGTGCAAATACATAGAACGAAAGTTAAGTCACATTAATAATCAGGTAGTAAGTACGTTTAATATCTTCATCGTCCTAGGGCTATCCTGGTTAAATGCAAGATTTTTGCCTTGGAGCCCAGGACACGCTTTACTAGTCTAACCAGATTTGATAGAATAATACTAGCTTTTCCACAGAGTGACTGCCGTCAGACTTCTGCAACCCAAAGAGAAAGCAAAATTCCATGGCTTAAATCAGTGCAGTGTATTCAAAGATACTGACTACCCGTAACGTAACGATTGTCAAAGATTACTGTGCTCTTTGGGGCATGTTACATTGTCAATAATATCACGATACCGTGGTAATATTGATGGTGTAATAGGCTGTATCGCGGTATCGTGATAATATCACAAATTATTCAAACATCTTGAAATCCGCGATACTCAGGGGGCGGGGCTTCAATATTATTGAAATGTAAGCGCATCGAGATATTTTTCTGTCAGTATGCGTTCGCAGCAATGGCGAAACGACGTCAAAGTTGTGACGATTCTTATGTCCTTTGTCAAAGTGACGATTATGAATTACGCTCCATCGTTGATGCAGGAGGTAAATATGGTCTGGAGGAATTACCTAATTCTTCTTCATGAAACATGCCCGTCCTTGTGGAACCCAAAAGATAAAAATTAATTAAATAAAATTAATAAAAATGAAGACTTCGGCAAGTTGTTGATGTTGTTTCTGAATGTTAGTATACATACATATTACAAAGTCTCACGCCTATAACCTCGAAGAGGTAGGCAAAGGTGTATTTTTACACCCACTTCGCCAGATATACTTTAGTCCCACGTAATAAGTGGCGAGCCTATTGCCGTACCGGGCACATTTCCAGACTCCGTGCTGCTACTGAGAATTTCGTTACAGAAAAACCCAATAACACTGCCCGACCCAGGAATCGAACCCGGGAACTCCCGATCCCACGCGCACATTTATGCCGCGAGACCAACCAGGCAGTCGTATAGGGTTTGATGTCGAGTTTTCCGTCTCTACGCAAAGATAGTATTTGCATCGTGTTATCCCTTAGTCGCCTCTTACGACACCCACGGAAAAATAGGGGGTGGTGAGTTGGTGACAATTGTATTCTATGCCGTCAATCACACGGTTAACTGTAGTAAGTATGTTAGTAAATGTGTATATTGATTTCGTTTTGAAATCCAGTCTTTTACCCACAGACCGTGCTTTTACCCAAAACTTCCTCTTTTTGCGCTTAGTTTTTAATGCGCATGCGCGTATTATTGCTATAGCGGCTTCCCTTTACAATCCATGTTCTTTTTAAAATTTGTTCAAATTTAATCTTGCACTAAACACTACTTTCTCTAGTAGTTTCAAACGCGTACTGATGGTGATATTATTGATAATGTAATAGCCCATATCAATACTTGTGGTATCGCGATACTAGGATCATGATAATATTGACAAGTGTAACATGCCCCTTTGAGGCACGTAGCAATATATTATAGGGCAGCCATTCTCAAAGTGTGCTCCGCGGAGCTCCAGGGTTCCACGAAGCATCTCTAAGGGTCCCACGACGATGTACCTCAGTAAAATAAATGATTTTAAAGTGCACATAGGAATCGGCTTTGTTTTATTTTAGGGCTTCGCCAAATACCTATTTGGTTACCCAAAAGGGTTTCATTCCTGAAAAAGTTTGAGGACCACTGTTGTAGGGCATAATTATTATCTTATTCATCATGATCAAAAAGTCAGTGGTGCGCGCCGTGGGTTTGAACCGATACCCTCTGCATGGCAGTCTGTTGGTATCTCCACTAGGCTATGCCTGAATAACTCATCAAAATCCTTTCCAATAACGGGTTAAAGTGTGATTATAATCCGGTTATTTTCGCAGGTCAAAGGTGTCCACAACTTGCAACACCATCACGCAGTATTCGGAAAACTTTTATACAACGATAACATCTTAGACGCCTTAGAAGACGTAATGGAAACTGAGAATATTATGTTGCACCACACAAAAGCTCATTTCAAACCACCAGAAAAAGGAGCTGCCTATCCTATGCACCAGGTAATCTACTTAGGTTGTTTTTGACCTCTCCTCATAATCATGACCAAGTTATTGATCTGGGTATGGCAATGAGAGTACTTACCTAACTATTGGGATGCCAAATCTTCTATGAAATCTGTATCTTTATATATATACTAGCCGTTTCCCGCGGTTTCACCCGCGTACCCAAAAAACCCAAATAACTTATGGACCGCTCATAGCGAGACTTAGCTTGCCGTTCGTAACAGATCGGCAAAGTTAAGCAACGCTTGCACAGGTTACCAGTTGGATGGGTGAACGTGTGTGGCATTTTCATCTGAGCGCTACCGTGCTTCGGAGGGCACGTAAAGCTGTCGGTCCCGGCTCTTGTCTATGGATAAGGGTCGTTAGGCCATGTCGGAGGCCTTTGGGCGGTCTGAAAACTCCGACACCAGAGTTGGCCACACACTCACACGAAAAACAAAACAAAACTTATGAACCCCTATTTTGCGAAAATAAAATATAGCCTATGTTACTCGCAGATAATGTAGCTTTCTAATGGTGAAAGAATTTTTTAAATCGGTCCAGTAGTTTTTGAGTTTATCCATCACAAACAAAAATACAAATTTTTCCTCTTTATAATATTAGTGTAGATTTCTTGTGTGCGTGCGTATGTCACTGAACTCCTCCTAAACGACTAGACTGACTTTGATGATTTTTTTTGTGTGTGTTCAAGGGGACTTGAGAATGGTTTAGATTCACAATTTAGTCCACTGGAAAATATTTTTTTAAGTTAATTTTTAATTTATAAGTAGGTAGTTATTGATTTCGGAATGTTTCACATTGGAACCGACTGACTGCGCTACCATCGCAGTGTCAAATCTATATTAATAATTTCGTCAAGGGGTACGGACACGGTAGACTCGATCGAAACCTTACCTGAATAATAAAACATTAAAAAATAAAGATTTCGAATCGACAACATATATACCGAAAATTCGGATTGTCAAATATTTTGTTAAATTTTAATGGTTCTGACAGACAAATCGCAGTCGCCATATTGGCCACTCTAGCGAAACGTCACTGATACCGGATAACATTTTGAGTATAACTACTAAAGTTTGTATGTGTAAATACTTTTTGCAGACCCTTAATTTGGCACCAAGAAAAAGAATCAAAATTGATAAATCTAATTATTGTGAGGTTTTTGGATCATTTTAGGAAGTCCTAAAAAAATATTAATAAAAACTTTTAATAGCCCACTGCTGGGAAAAGTAATGTCCGTCACAACGGACGTTGCCAAATACTTGGCAGTGAATTCACGTCCGCTGCAGCGGACATTTCCAAATTACGGCAAAATTTAAATAAACATAATTTTCATGCTTTTTATTCATAAAATAATACAAAAATAAAAATGAGCAATATAAATATATATACATTATATTTAATGTCCATCCATATTATTAATAACAAAATGTTATGTCATATCTGCTGATATCTTTGCAGATACATTATTTGTGCAACTTTTGCATACCTGAATTTATCTGACCAATAGTCCAGGTATTACTACAATACTTATAATTACGTGGATAGCTAATAAATCCTGAAATTCTTCTTTTGTAAGTCTTACTGACTTGCCGGGTTTTGAACAGAATATAAATTTGTTTGTTCCACTATATTGTCAATGACATTCATCTTGACGACCGGTTGGCGCCGCGGGAGTGTAAGCGACTGCAACGCCGAAGGTCGCGGGTTCCATTCCCGCTCAAGTCAAACATTTGTGTGCATGAACATGGATGTTTGTCTTGGTCTGGGTGTTTCTATGTATAATATGTATATATGTATTTACAAAAGAAAAGTATATATGTATGTTTATCCATTATCTAGTACCCATAGTACAAGCTTCTGCTTAGTTTGGGACTAGATGGTGTTGTGTGAATGTGGTAGAATTTTATTATTATTATTATTATTGAGAATTTAAAAGTTGAAGTGATCGTGACGCGTGAACTGTACGATGCTTCGTAGCGCACTGAGACGAGTTTGTATTCGCTTTTCAATTTTGTATTTGCTTTAGTGGCCGCACGCAACTGTGCCGCGCGTTACATCTGATACTTCTCATATCTGTGAGTATTTAAATCAGTGGCTAGGTATTTAATTGATCGGCTGATTAAACTTGTTTTCTGTGTCAAATATATTTCTATACATTTTATAAAATAAAGTTCACGCTGGCTGAGCCGGGGTCAAAGCACCTGAGTAGATAAACGGAACAGAGACCACGCTTAATACAACAGCGAGAATCGGTTGCACTACTACAAGCACGCGGCGCATGTGTGCGTGACCACTGGCCGCATGTCGTGTACGCGGCGATACTGGAAAAATCTGGTTTACGTAGGCACAGGCAGTTGACAATCTCAGGGTTATTACGACGCACGTTTTGTACGTTGCAAGTTTTAATATTTTTATGTAAAAACGTGGTATTTTATTATTAATAATGGTTGTTTCAAACCAACACGTTTGGCCAGCGTGGTATAGTAGGCCAATTCCTCCTTTCAAAGGAGAGGCCTAGTCCAGCAGTGGACTGTTAAAGGCTGATGATGATGATGATGATGATTGTACTGTGTGTATGAATAATACTAGATGAAATAGTTCAGTTATTATTAAGTTTTTAACGATGGTAACGTACAATTGGGATTTTTAATTATACCTCCTGATAATTTTATCGCATTTGTTTAATATCTCGAGCAAAAGTTTCGCGAATATTTCAATCTTGAAATAAATATTGTCAATGTTGGCAACGTAATACTTAACGTGTTTGCATGTTGTCCACCAGGATCTTCTAGCCCGCTCCCCCAAGGGAGAGCCACATGAACTCATTAGTTGTGAAATTGTGTAAAAGCAATTAACGTTTACAAAACCAATGACTATCAGAAAGTGATCGGTCATCGATAGGGCTTACAATAAACAGGTGCATGCGATTTTCGACCTTATTGACGTAACTCAGAATTTATAATTTTATTAACGTATCAATGTCAGCAAGCAAGAAAATACCAAGAAAATGTCTGTCATGAATTGTCAATAAGGTCAAAAATCGCATGCGCCTGTTTTTTGTAAGCGGTATCGATGGTTGATCACTTTATATTTTATTGTTTTGTAGACGTTCATTTGTTTTACACAATTTCTGTTTAAACTTATTTTAGGTACCTATCCCCGTGGTAAAACTAGTGGCACATAATAGCTAAAGGAGATTCCTAATTAGCAAAATAGATCATATTACCAGAAAAATATTCAACACTATTAGTGGTATCGTTGGGAATGTCAAATAAATCACGTTGTCACGTCGTGTCGTTGGTAACAAATGTATTTTTTTTTTATTCCGTGCTTTTAAAAGTTTCGGGTCCATGCCTTTTTTGGTTCCACTCGCTATTTTATTTACAACTGTACGTCTGCCGTATAGAGAATCGGTTGAGTCCAAGAATCTGCCCAATCCACGAATCTGTCGAGTTGGGAATCTGCCGAATCACGAATCTGTCCAATCCAGAATCAGTCGTATACCGAACAAGCGATTTGTCTTAACCTATTGTGACAACCCTACCAAAATAGGTAACAAATTTACAAGCTCTTAAGAAGCTGTCTCTCTGTTCGGTTTATTTACTCATGTGGTCAAAGTGTGGTACTTAGGTACATCCCTACTAATATAATTATAGTAACAGTAAATATTTAAATCAGATATGATATAATCACCAATAACACATACTTGTCAAAATAAATGATTTATTACTATTCCATTCTGTGAATTAAAAATAAACAATAGCCTAATAAGGTAACACGCTTTACGTTTCATAATTTTCCCGCAAAGCAGGTGAACTGTTCTTGAGGTGGCAACACTGGCGAGTGTGGGGAAGTGACGCTGAAGGACGCTGTGTCCAGGTCATGAAATAAATTATGGGGAAGTGACGTCTGCATACCCAATGACATTTGACCAGCTACACTCCGCGTCGAACAAATATGACAGATGACTCCATTCAAATCTGTGGTTACATATACATTTAGTCAATTATCAATTGATGAATATCAAATAAAAAACTAACATGATTTCTTTTAAATGTATGTCCGCCACGCCGGACTGTATCAAATTAAGGGTTAAATTTCTTAAACAGTTAAAACGACAATTATAGAAGTATCCGCCCAATAAAGGCGATTTGTGTCACCCCGAACATAAGTAGATGATATACTATAAACTAGAGAGCCCCGAATTTACGCGAGCGAAGCCGCAGGCAAAAGCATACACACGCACATATGAAGTATCTTTATATTTCATGTGTGCGTGTGTATGTCACTGAACTCCTCTTAAACGACTGGACCGATTTTGATGTTTTTTTTTGTGTGTAAGGGGACTTGAGAATGGTTTAAATTCCCAATTTAGTCAAAAAAAAAATACTAAAAATCGAGAAAAATAAAATATGGTGGTACGAAGTTCGCCGGGTCAGCTAGTCATTAATATATATATAAAATTCTTGCGTTAACGACTGGCTGGCAGACAAAGGCACAGCCAAAACTATTGGACAAAAAAAGCTGAAATTAGGCATGATTGTTCCTTGGCGCTCGTAGGTGTAAAGCGCTTTCACTGGTTTGATATTTCTTGCTATTTGTAATCTTTTAATAGAGAATACTGCACGGCTGGCGTAGTGGTTTAAGCGGCCGCCTCGCCGCTTGACACTGCGCCGAGTGTTCTGGGTTCGATTCCCACACGAGACAACACTTTGTGTGATCCATAAATTGTTGTTTCGAGTCTGACCGTTGGTTGTATTTATGTAAAGTCCCCCGCGACACAGGATTTATTCCTAGTAGTGCGGGAGTTGACTTTTTAAAGAAAAAAATCACATAGAATAAGTAAATAGGTATATTGATTATAATTATGTTTGATTTTAGGATTACCCATACTTTCCATATGAGAAGGACTCAATGGTGGCAGTATTTGTTCATTTGGATGCCGCGAACCCGGAAAATGGTGGATTATTCGTCTTCCCAGGATCTCATAAACTTGGACCTCTGGAAGATTTCGGTGCTAAGGAAAGCAACTTCAGCTATGTTGACCAGGTAGGTCGTTCATTAAATCATTGTCACTTGGCACACAGCACAGTGATCACTTTCGCGTTGCCTCACACAGCAAGATAAAGATGGGGTATCTTTGTTGATGGGGAATTCTTGTTCTCATTCTGTTTTCCTATAAGTATATGGGTACGAATAGACGTTCTGGAGCCTCGAGCCGACGTTGGGTTACTTTTGTCACCAAACTCCACCTTTCTCCTTCTCTTCCTCTTCCAATAGATAAGACTCAGACAATTATGTTTCTTTAGCATTTAATCTGTAGGTGTTCCTCAAAAGCTCAGGCAATCAGCAACGCTTATCATTTACCATCAGTTAGTGAGCCAGTAACTGATAGTATTCCATGATCAAGGTTATATATTTTTTATTGCTTAAGCCATCAAAAATATTTAATCTTAATCAATAATTGACTGCACGGTTGGCGTATTGGTTTAAGCGGTCGCCTCACCGCTTTGGTACTGCGCCGTGTGTCGTAGGTTCGATTCCCCCACGAGACAACACTTTGTGTGATCTACTAACTATTGATGTCTTGTGTCTTGAGTCTGGCCGTTCTTTGTGTGCGTTGACTGAAGTATGAATGTTTGGAAAAGTCCCCCGCGACATAGGAATTTGTGGCGTTGTCTTTGAAAAAAATCATAAAATAATGTAGGTACTACCTATTAGTAGTTGAGTATTGTTTTTGTAGTTACCACTACAATGACATAACTTACACAATTTATTATTCGTTACAGAAAAAGTTTCCTCTCGAGAAGGCGACCGCGGTTATCGCCGAGCGAGGTGACGTCGTCATTTTCTCGTATCTTCTGGTTCACGGTAGCTCTTTGAACAACTCCGACCGTCCAAGGCGCATGTTCCTCGCCCAATTCCACGCAGCCGATGACAAGCCGATAGGCGATCAAAAGCAGCAGCCTGGTTATGGATGGATGCTTCGTGGAGCTAATTTCGATAAGGACGCGGCTATTTCAAAGCAGTATGAATGAGATACCTATTAAAATAACTAAGAATAATTTGCCTTTTTACCTTCTACCATTCCAACTTTTTTACAGCCATGGAATATCGCTATCCTAGCTATTCGACATCGTTATCGCGGACCTGGTTGAAAATCGGCGCCAGGCAATTGCTAAGCATATGCCGAAGTAGATCCTTTTTTTGGCTGCATGCAAACTTTTGTACTTATCTACTCTCTTGCCTATTTTGTTTTCTTATGTATTTTTTGTGTAAAATGTGTACATATTACCTATGTATGTTGTAAATAAATAATTTATATTTCTTAATCTTTTATCTTTATGTACTACCTATATCTTCGTGCTGCGAAGATCAGACAGCGGTCGTTTTATGTCAAAGTTGATATACTTAAGTACTAGAAACTGGACTCCGGGCTCCGAGGCGAGAGTTGAGCGAGAGACGATGATGATAGTTTTTAGACGATTTATGCGTATTCAATGATGAACCAATAGGATAGACGGGTCTTGGGCGAGGTAGCTAAATATGAAGCCTTTTAATAGAAAACAAAAGGCGAGCCATATTTTGGAGTTGGTAGGTACCTACCTATCTAAGTAGTAGGTAACTTACCTGCTCCAAAATATTTTTAACACGCTTTTATTAGGTCAACATGTATGTAACTAACTATGTAATGGAATCTAAGCTAACTAATTTAATCATCTTCTAACCCTTTTTATGGCAGTGGCCACTATATTGCCACCAATATTAGAATTTTTTTTCGGGAAACTTTTTATCTTTCTGGTGCTTATTTTTTACTTACTAGCAAGCTTGAGATGTCCTGTCAACGTATATTTTTTGTTGTGTGGAAATTGTCAAATTCAATTGACACTTTTCAAACTTTGAAGGGTAAAAACCGGTGATTTTGTGTAACGTGTAACAAATCTAGCTCAATCTATAAAATTTTGTGGGAAACTGGTAAGAGTTGCATTTATTTCAATAATAACGTTTGCTACTTGTACGATCGAGCAGTATTTTGTAAAATTACGTTTATTATTTTGATACAATTTTGTATTAACTGGTGGCAATATAACTGCCACTGCCCGTGTGGATAATAATATTACAATGTTTACTGCAGGTGAAAATGCCGAAAATATTGTCTGCTGACGACAAAGAAAATGCACTGGACGAGTTATTTAGCTTACCCGACGACCCCCGACATTTTGGAGGACAAACAGAAATAAAAAGTTGCATTAAGAATAAACCTCATTTTATTTTCATAGTCTTTTACAGGCAGTGGCAGCTATATTGCCACCAAATTTCCCAAAATGTTCTCGTCGATTTTCACGAACAAAAAAATACATAAGGCATTCATAACATATTGGCTTACAAAATCCGTTTAGTTCAAATTTGTAACTACCCTAGTTCCCTCGGCCTTATAAAGGGCTAAGGGTCGTAGCGTAATGAAAGTTGGCAGCTGTATGTAGTTCTGATGACAATACAATAATATGGTACTGTCGAACTGATCTGATGATGGAGTCGGAAGATATGAACTGGAACTCTACATGTATGTAACTATGTAATGGAATCTAAGGTAACTAATTTAACCATCTTCCAAGGGTCGTAGCGTAAGGAAAATTGGCAGCTGTATGTAGTTCTGATGAAGTAACTATACAATAATAGGGTACTGTCAAACTGATCTGATGATGGAGGTGGTAGATATGAACTGGAACTCTACATGTATGTAACTATGTAATGGAATCTAAGGTAACTAATTTAACCATCTTCCAAGGGTCGTAGCGTAAGGAAAATTGGCAGCTGTATGTAGTTCTGATGAAGTAACTATACAATAATATGGTACTGTCAAACTGATCTGATGATGGAGGTGGTAGATATGAACTGGAACTCTACATGTATGTAACTATGTAATGGAATCTAAGGTAACTAATTTAACCATATTCCAAGGGTCGTAGCGTAAGGAAAATTGGCAGCTGTATGTAGTTCTGATGAAGTAACTATACAATAATATGGTAGTGTCAAACTGATCTGATGATGGAGGTGGTAGATATGAACTGGAACTCTACATGTATGTAACTATGTAATGGAATCTAAGGTAACTAATTTAACCATCTTCCAAGGGTCGTAGCGTAAGGAAAATTGGCAGCTGTATGTAGTTCTGATGAAGTGACTATACAATAATATGGTACTGTCAAACTGATCTGATGATGGAGCCGGTAGATATGAACTGGAACTTCATGATAGAAAATCGTATCATAGCTGTTTTGGATTTCTTATAAGTCTTATAATGAACTTTGACTGGCATTCCATGATGGAATATCGTATCATAGTCGTGTTTGCACTTGTGTGAAAGGCCACGTAACGGACTTTGAACACGATCAGGTTTCAAGGTTATAACAAACTAATTATATATTGTAGACCACGCAGCGGCTGGACAGGCGTATGTGGCCCTAAGAAGAGTAAAATCACGTGGTCTCCAGATTGAAGAGCTAGATTGTTTTAAGCTGACAGATAAAACACCATGCAATATCTACAGACACACTGGCGTAGATGTAGGATGCGGGCTCATTCGCCTACTTAAAATAAATGTATAAATGTTAAAAATATTTTGTCATCAAAGACCAAAAAGTATAAAATAAATTAATAGTTTAAGAAAGGGTCTTGACAGACGGACGGACAACAAAGTGATCCTATAAGGGTTCCGTTTTTTCCTTTCAAGGTACGGAACCCTAAAAACATTAGAAAAACACACTTTTATAAATGCGCGTAAAAACTAAAAATAAATTAAGGATCGTTCAAGTTGTCTCTATTTCTGGGCTGAAGTGTAAACTATTTAGTAGGTAGTAGTAGTAGTAGTATATCATCTTTATTGTACAAATGCCAAAGAAACTACAATATTGAATTTTAACAAAAAGAAAATAACGGATAGTACAATAGGCGGCCTTATCACTATTAAGCAATCTCTTACAGGCAACCTTTGGAAGGATAAGAATAACACGGATTCAGAAAAAGGATAGTTTGGTGATCTTTACCGATATAGATTTGTATTAAATACATACATTAACATAACTATATACTTAGATAAACAACTATAATACACACATACATAACTATATACATACATAAATAATTATAAAATACATAAATATTTATAATTGATACATAAATTAGTGATAAATATATGAAAGGAAAAATAGAAAAATAAGAATTACAAGAGTAGTAAGATTAAAGAGACAAGTAGTATTCTTTGAGTAACTTTTTAAACGATGTTGCTGATTGAGCTTGTTTTATTGACATCGGCAATGCATTCCACAAGCGTGCAGCTTGGACAGTAAAGGATTTATCGTAAAATCTACTGGAATGCATTGGTATAGCCAGTCTCAGATTCACCGATGACCTCAGAGATCTAGAATGCGTGTCAGAAAGAAACTCGAAGCGTTTTTTTACCCGACTGCGCGACGCAAAGGAGGGTAATGTGTTTATCAGTCTATGTATGTATGTATGTATGTATGTATGTATGTATGTATGTTTGTTTCTATGTGGCGTTCCAGAGACCAAATGCGTAGGCCGATTTTGATGATTCTTACGTCAATCGATTCGTCTTAACCTTGCGAGTGTCACTAAAGACATGGCAGTTATCAAAGTTCACCACAGCGTCAACCAGACGCCATATTGTCAAAATGAAAAAAAAATATGTCGATGAACTATGTCATGTGGGGTGTCGTTGAATAGGTATTTTAAAATCATGTTTAGGTTTCTTTTACCATTTTTCATTTAAAATAACAGTTTAGGAGATATAACGATGTAAAGTTGTTTAACAAAAAAAAATCTCGCTAATTTTCTTACTTATTGATTTAAGTTTTTATTTCAAGTATAAACGATATACAAACACTTGATTGCAAAATTTACCATCTTATAACGAAGTCAATGAATCGCAACTAAAAAGTATAAAATAAAAAAAAATATTTAAAGAAAAACAAAAAACCCGACTGCATAAAAACTAAAAAGAAAGAAACAAGCCCAGTAGTTTAGAATTCTGTTAAGTAATATGCAGAACAGAATGACCCACAGTCGGGGCACATTCAAATCTTCCCAAGGGGCCCCGACTGTGGGTCATTCTGTTCTGCATATTACTTAACAGAATTCTAAACTACTGGGCTTGTTTCTTTCTTTTTAGTTTTTATGCAGTCGGGTTTTTTAAGTAATGGGGAGTAGAAGGATTAAAGAGAATGTTATAAAGTAAAGAAAGTATGTGAGTATTGCGTCGAAGGCGAATTGGGAGCCACTTGAGCGAATTGCGGAAATTGGCAACATGATCATATTTGCGCAATCCAAATATGAATCTTATACATACATTTTGAAGGCGCTCAAGCTTGTCAAGTTGCTCCTCCGTGAGATCTAGATAGCTGACATCAGCATAGTCAAGGATAGGTAGAAGAAAAGAATTAGCAAGCGCAATCTTAGTGGCAGTCGGCAGAAAGTTTCGCAGTCTTCGCAACGTCCCAGCCGCAGAAAACAATTTTCTACTGACCTCCCTAATTTGGGGGCCCCAGGATAACGTTTTATCAATGTAAACTCCAAATTTTTTACGCAATCGATTATGGGTAAAGGAATACCATTAAAATTAATTTGGGGCAAACAAGTCCGGTCAACATGCGCAAGCAACCTGGGACTACCGACAACAATAATTTGCGTTTTCGTAGGGTTGATTTGGAGACCAAATCTGAGGCTCCATGCAGCTATACGATCTAAATCCGAATTGATGATACTAATTGCTTCAGACAACTCATGTTCAGGAGCTTGGGTGTAAATTTGGAGATCATCTGCATAAAGGTGGAAGGATGACTGATGTTGATAAGAGATAGAATTTATAAAAATTGAGAAAAGTTAGGGAGATAGAACGCTACCCTGTGGAACGCCGACTGTAGACATACACCAAAATGACAAAGAGTCTTCAATCCGTATACGCTGTCGAAGACCAAACAGGTAACTGTGAAACCAGTCAATCACTGGTGGAGATATGTTAATAGAGCGCAATATGCCAAGCAGAATATGGAAGTCAACTGTAATGAAGGTATTACTAAAATCAAGTAGGCAGAGAACAGTCAAGTTGCCATTTTCCATACCGAGCCTGATGTCGTCGGTAATTTTGATCAGTGCCGTAAGCGTGCTGTGACCTGGACGGAAACCGGATTGGAGTGGATTGAAAAGAAGGTTTTTATTGAGGAATGCGGTAAGTTGGGCATGGACAATGCGTTCGAGTACTTCCCCCCCGCGGGATCTCCACCTTGTCGTGGTGGGGGGGCTCAGTTACCGTGGCTTGGAACCCCGCGGTGAAGCTAAGAGGGATCCAGGAGCTCCGCGTGGGCTTGACGGGGCCTGCGCAGGATGCGTCCAACGGTGCGGGTGCGGGGGACTCAAATGGGGGCGCACCATTCGATGCGTCGCGGTGGGGCCGCAGAGGAAGAGGAGATGCGGTGTTGCGTTGCCGTCCTCCCTATCCTCTGCGGCCGCTAAGTGTTTTGGCGGCGGAGCCCAACACCTTAATCCGCCGCCAAGGGGGTTTTGTGCGGGGCCCGCCTGACCATCTGGTGGGCCAATACCCGTTGGGGGGTAGCGATGAATGCTTATGCGAATCCCTACCCTCCGACACACGGGTACATGAGGAACACGGTTTGGTTTTTAGTCAGTAAGAGTCTGACAGTCCCCTTCGTCCGTCCCCCGGGGCGGAGGGACTCCATGAGGATTTTCCAACCCAACACCAAAAAAAAAAAAAAAAAGGCGTTCGAGTACTTTAGAAAGGAATGGTAGGACGGCGATTGGACGGTATTCAGAAAAGGAAGACGGATTGGGTTTTTTAGGTAAAGGAATAATTTGGGCGTCTTTCCATAGGGTGGGAAAAACGCCCCCAGATAAGGAATAATTAAAAATATGACACAGGATGGGAAGGATTTCATCTAATATGGGAAGGATCATTTTCCAACTGATACAATCATTACCGACTGCGTTAGATGCAATGGATAATACGCTCTTTTTAACATCACACTCAGATAGTTGATTAAAAACGAAAGGAGCAGGATAATTTGGGGTTGGAAGCAATGAAATATCATGCAAAGTGTGAGCTTTGGTTATATATATATCTATTTTATCAGAAACGAGGTCATGAGAAGATTTACCAACTCCTAAAGTTTTAAGAAATTTCCAGACCTTAGCTGGATCTTCATTCTCAACGGAGCTATGGATGTATTGGCGTTGTGCTTTCCTACACACCTTTTTACAGTGATTTCTGATAGCAATGTAGTTGTCCCAGTTGCTAGAAGTAGGTCGACATTTGAATTTATTTTTAGCTATCGCTTTCTTAGACAACAGAACTATTTATGTGCTTTTAATTATAATATTTGATTATAAAAGCGTGGGGCGCTGGAACACGAAAGACGTTCTTGTTTAACTTGTTGAAAAATTAAGTGAACAGATTTAACGGGAAGCAGGTTACACAGATTGGCGCTCTAACTGGAGTTGCAGCACGACTAGTAGGAGGCTCTACATTATACAGTCTGTGTAAAGTACCAGTTTGTCGAATTCAGACAAAAGATGCGCCAGCAGCGAAGAGAGACGACATTCACCGACATTTTTAACGCCTCTTGTTTCTGGAAATTAAGTACATAAGGGTAATGCGCCAACAGTGGCAAAATGTAGAGTTCTTGTTGGTGGACGAGATATCTTTGGTTCCCTTTGCTAACCCTTTGCCTTCTCAACAAAGTCTTTCCTGTTCCAGCGCCTCATGCTTTTACAATCAAATGTTATAGGTAATTAAAAGCACATAGTTTACACTTCAGCCCAGAAATAGAGACAACTTAAGCGATCCATAATTTATTTTTAGTTTTTACGCGCATTTATAAAAGCGTGTTTTCCAGTGTTTTTTAAACTATTAATTTATTTTAGTAAGGTAGTCTATTCATTATTCACTCTTTTCTTGTCGCCATGATGATTTTCAGGCTAGGGTTACAACAAAACATGCTAGCTGCGATACGAGAATTATAACATTGTGGTTATAGTGTGTGAGCATTTAGGCTTATAAGGCAGATGCCGGCCCAACTCGAATCACAGAGTGGCGTTATGATGAGTTCGCAATAGGCACTGCGAAACCAAAAAATATACCTACCAGTGTTATTAATTCCATAGTATAGATACCTACCTAAGTAGGTACATACCTACTTACCTACTCAAGTATCTCGATAAAAGCACCACTTCACATCAAAGGTAAAAATACTTTCGTTCTCTATTTCGTAAATTACAAGGCCTTCCCAAAAATATTCCACGCGAACCCTTGCAAGACTCTACCGAGTCTACATCCTGGATGGATCTCAATCCTAATGTCTGAGTCTGAGTCCCTTATCTTTACATATTATTAAATCATCATCGCCCTAGCGTTTGCGGTTTCATCCTGGTTGCATCTAAGACTTTACACGCCATGCCCGAGGCAATGAATACAGATTTAATAACTACATAGAACTGCAGTCCTTCAGGATCTCGTGTGCCAATTCCAAGTAGGTTCTGGCCCCGGTTTAGTTCGTAGTTGGCGGCGCTAGCGTCGTCCTCTGTATCTCTTGCTCTCGTGGTTAAGATACACCGACTCTCTTGTTCTTACGCTGGGAGAACGTCTGTCACGCTGCCAAGCGGCAATTTGGGTCGCAGAAAGTTTGTCTTCAGAGCGCCCATAGGAAATGCGCCTCTATGTAGATATCTGAGCTCTTTGCCCGAGGTCCGCTTGCTGGTCTAACCAGATATGACAGAATAAGTATCAACTTTTGTGCAGAGCTACTGCCGTCTAACCGCCGCAACCCAAAGGGATAGCGTTATTCCGCAGTTTATACCAGTATCAGTATATTTTGAGGTTACTGACTTCCCGTAACGACTATCAAAGATCACCATGACTGGATGATTGGATGATCAGATCAAGTCCGCCCGATTGCTCAAAGGGACAAAACTCCCTGTTTTTTCAATATGTCCCGATTGCTCAAATCTGAGATTGGATGCGCGATGCTAAAAAATTGGACGAAGTAAAAGAGGTTAAAAAAGAGGACAGCAGATGTATCTAATATTTTATGCTTTAGATCAGGGCCATACTGCTGAATGGAACTTTCAAAATGGCGTCACAATTTTGACATTGACAATAGTCTTGGGCGTAATAGTTCGCGACTGAGATCGAACGATCTAGTTCGCCGCTCCTAAACGAACTAGTTCGCTCTTTTAGTTCGTTAGTTCGTGATTCGTTCCCAGCTCTTCACTCTTCGCAGCAGGAGCAGTTTTAAAACGAGCGAACGATCTGCCTTAAACTGAACTATTTTAAGAAGTGCGTTCGCTCTGTCTTATATTAATTATTTAAACCCGTTCGTTCGCTCGTTTTTAAAATCTGCTGCTGCTGCGATGTGATGATTGAACATTGCACAATTACTAATAAAATTTTGGAGACAAAAGTATGTATAATGATCCCCTTTTAACGAGACCTTTACTCGTTCTGTCACGAACGACTGAACTATGGAGCGGGCTATTTGGGGAACTAGTTCGCGTAGTTCATCTGTGGGAGTCACTCTTTCGAACTAGTTCGTTCGCGAACTACACAAGACTAATTGACAAATCACACACATCAAAAACAAGCATCTATTTTCTGGATTTTTCCGTTTTTGTAAATAATGAACGACAACGACGATGAGCTCACTACATTTTGTGATTCAGCGGTAATTCTTTCATATATTACAAACACAAAATGGTCAAAAAATAATTTGGTCAAAATTGTTAATTCTTGGAATTGTGATATCACACTTTCAGGCATCTCTTGTGGAAGGATGCCGTTTACCAGTTCGTATGCAAGGTGGAGATGACTGGCCACTGGCTGAGATCATAAGCATTAAAGAAATACGAGGTCAAAGAGGATATTATGTGCATTATGTTGACTGTGAGTATTGTTTACTAAGAGAAGACATGATAACAGATTTGTTGATCCCTGTTTTTCACCAAAACATTGATTACAATCAAAACTTACACATGTGTTAGTTATAAAGCACACCACATGAACCTTATAGTGATAAATATCAGATCAGAATATGAAATTTGCATACATTTTTGTGACAATTGTTGATTCATTTGAACCGAGATGTCCGGACAGCAGTGGGAAAGACATTTATATAAAAAATAAACATGTTATTGTTTTTTGTAGATGATGGATGTAATTTAAGACATTTTCTGGCAAAGTCTTGAAGAATTTTCATTACAAGAAGTAACATATTAAAGCAAAATACCTATTATTTGAACTATTTTATTATGATGCAAATTATATTTATTTATGACATACATCTCAATATTGAAATAAAGATCTTTTCATGCAAGTATACTGCAAACTGATAAAATTATGTAAAGTTATACTGTAGAGCAACTTGGATAAGACAGTGTGTGCCGATTTTCTGATGAGTGTACTCAATTAAACAATAATTCTATTTGGAGTAATACTTGCCAGCTGCTATTATGCCTTATAGTTTATAAAGATACATGTCACATTAGCCTTATTATTTAAATACTGAAGGCCCATTCTTCTATGTTTAACAGACTCCAAATCTGTATATTGAATGAACTACTATGTTCAATATTTGATCTGGTTGCGATACCATTCTAGTTTCACTTTCAGGTAATTTACGAAAATGCCATTTATGACACTGAGTCTGAATCGTTGCATGGTAAATTTATTTTAAAAATCATCATAATCCTAATTTTGTCCTGGTTGAGACGCTGCCATAATTGAGTGATTGTCCAAATATTACTTGAGTTTCCCTTGGAACAACTACAATATGTCCTTCTGCAACCGAATGACAGATAATAATGTCAGCTTCTGTATATTGTTATTAAAAAAGGGGTCAGTTGCGTTGCATTGTATGTTTTTTATTCATGTTTTAGTCAATAAACGTCTGGACGAGTGGGTCGGTGAATCATGGTTGGACACAAGAAAAGTCCAATTCCCACAGAGGGATGGCGTTGCAACTGGAGGTACAACTACACCGAAGAAATCTCACATTGGATCAGGAGGTGGCGTCATGCCTAATTTTATTAGTATGTGTTTTTGGTTCTTTAGATCTAGAATTTTCTAGAACCATTTATTTCATTCACCATTTTCATTTATACATTGATAGTAGAATGGTTCTGCAGATTATTTTATGTGTGTGTAATTTATTATTTTCATTTAATTTTTTTTTTATTTAATGTAGATTTGTAGATGTTGTTTTTCTGTAGTACTATCCTCCATGTTTGTTTAAAAGGACTAATATGGCATTTAAAACAAACATTAGCATAATCTGTGGAACTACTTTAGTACTTAAATAACCATTGAAATTTCTTTAAATACATAATCATTACTGTTTTGAGTTTGAGTAATAAGATTATTTTTATTTTGGGAATATAAAAAACAATTTAAAATAAGACTTATACCAAGAAGAAAAGGGATTTTAGGGCCTGAGCAAACCACGTTTTTTAAACGCGCCGTCGACGCGCGTTTTAAAAACGCGCGTCGACGGCGCGTATTTATCCTACGGAGCAGTTTGTTGTCGTTTGTATCGATACAAACGCGCGGCACCGGTGTGTCTGTATCGCTACACACGCGCGTTTGCATCGCGTCTGTATAGCTACACGCGCGCGTATGTATCGATTCAAACGCGTATTTGAATTTATACAGGTGTGCAAAGGTCTACAGGCTGCGTCTGACTTGCGTGCGTATCGCGTCTGCATCGCTACAAACGCGCATCAACGGCGCTTTTAAAAAACGTGGTGTGCATAGGCCCTTACTTGCATTATTTCTTTCATAAATAATGCAAGGAGTATTGGAATGCTATAATTTTAGGCTAGCCTTTTGACAATTGGCTTACATTTTCAAAAATCACTTAGTTTATGATGGTAGATTGAAACCATGATCTACCACACTTCAAAAAAACAATATTTAAACTTTCTGCATGTTATGCTTTTTAAATAATATTACTATTCTAGACTAATCTTCTAAAACCCTCATTAGTTTCGTTTGCTGACTAACAATTCAATTTACCATCATAATCACCACATAAACTCATTGTTATGATGATTGGCCATTAAAAGGAAATATTTTGTCTGCAGATGATACCGTCTGCAATGAAAGTCAGAAGTCTAGTAGCAATACAAGTAGACCAGTCATAGCGCCCCAACCAACTCCGACTATTCAGCCAACCCCACCCAAAATACATGAAAAGACACATTTCAATGCACTCAATGGTTCTGCACCAAAAAATGCACTTGGTACGTTGAAATTTGTACGTATTGTGTATGTGCTTTGCGATATCATAATAAATATTTTTACAGATTTAGCATATTATACCACATTTATATTCAAGAGCAGACTATGCACGATCAGGTTGTGAATAGTTATTCCAGCTTCACCAATTTGCTTCCAGCTGGAATTAGAATTTGTTTTGAAAGTCTTTTATACAACTAGACTAGTCTTGTTTACTGCATGCTGCTTGTGTGATTATTTAGTCCATTTTGCATATTTTATATATTGTGTGAAATTTCAGATTGAACAAAATTTATTGATTAATTTTATAAAGCAGCTCTTGAAGTACATGTATACCTACTTCAGAAAAAATAATTACAATGGTATTAGTCATTTAATTAAAAATGTTAAAAATAGTTTGCTTTTTTCTCATCAAGCAATTTTTGAACACTTTCTGATTTCTTATTGTATTATTGTCTTATAAATTGTGTGTATATACTGTAAATGTCCTAAAAGGTAATTTCATATGCTCAACATTATTGTGAATTATAGTTGGTCATATGGGGCATATATCTATCTTTAGTAAATACAATCACTAAATCAATTAATTTATGATATTTTCTTGCTTGTATGTAGTTGCATACAAATAAAAGAAAACACGAAATTTTGGCGGAATTCATTTGTTGATGTGATGTGAAAACAGCATGCTTATACCTATATAAGTATGAATATAGCACTTTGTAGGTATATAATTAAAATATTATTATCTTATCTTATTGGCTTCACGCTGCTTGATGGTAAGCAATCAGTACAATCCAAGACGGGTTAACGGGTCGCTCAACTGCTGACCAAAAGAACTGGCACTCATGAGAGGCGAAGGCGAAAGACTTTCGCAATTAATGTATCTAATAGCGTTATTGCCTTTCGCACATCGAGATAAAGCAGAGCGCATCTTGATGCTCTTGGGCTTCGACTTTGTGTAGCCTAAGTAGCAAAGATATTGCCAACCACTCTTAGGCCGTCCTCACAATTGGCGTGCGCGTTCTTCGAGCGGGCACCTGGCGTGTGCCCGGCGTGCGTTCGGCGCTCACTCTGTAGTACAAAGTGAACGCCGGGCTCACGCCGAATGGACGCTGAGCCGACGCCATACGCACGCTCGAGAAACGCGCATGCCCAATTTGAGGGAGGCCATACTCCATATTTCCATTCTGTAATATGTTCTACTTCATGTAAGGTGTTATAGCGGGGGAGCCCAGACAGCTGGTCTCAAGGCCGGCGAGCCCGACGCTCGGAAATGACTCGTCATCACTCGTAAATGGGGGCGCTGTTCTCGCCGCCGCGTTACAGAAGAGGATAAACAGAAAACGAAAAGCACCCTCTATAGACAATGAGGTAAATATTTAGTTTTATCAGCCGTCGCAAAAAAATATGCCTGTTATACGTTAGAAATGTGTCTGTGTATCTGCATGTTTGTCTGTGGCATCGTAACTACTAGACCAGTGGCTCTCAAACTTTTTTAGGGATGGAACCCTTTTGCGCTGCCAAATTTTTGGCGGAGCTCTAAAATAAAACAAAAGTCTTACGTGCACTTTAAAACCATTTATTTTACTTACACACATCTTCGTGGAGTCCCTAGAGATGCTTCGTGGTGCCCTAGGGCTCCGCGGAGCACACTTTGAGAATGACTGTCCTAGACGAATAGACCGATTATGATACGGTTTTTTTCCTTTAACGTTATTGAAACGGATCTGAACTACAATTTACAAACCGACTTTTGAAGATGTAGGGGTACGTTTTGATTTTGTATTATACAGGGTGTTGCTATGCATTTGCAAAATATTTATAAGTATAATGAAATATAGACAGTATACTTATTCACTTAAAATTATTTAAAACAGTGTGCGATAATATAAGACTCTATTTTCATTAAATGTTACTTAGTAAATCAGAGTAAAACGTTTCCTGGTGCAGAATAAGACTGCACCGTAGGTATATGTGCTTGTATGTGTTAGGTACCTCCCGTGCGAGCCCGATCAGCTGAGCGGTGGCGGCGGTCAATACACCGAGCTGTTTTCCAAAATGTATAATAACGAGAAAAAGAAATAGTTTTACTGGTAGGTATAATAATATGGTAGAATATTCACCCCTGAAAATATTTTGCAAATGCGTATCAACACCCTATTATTCATAAAGCCAACGATTATAACATCTTCACAAAATGGAGCATGCTGTAGTAATGTAGAGACAAAGCAATTTGGAATGCTGTCTCTTGTCCTTTTATATATTTCGTATGAACAGGCCCTTATCCAACAAAATATAGGAACTTTAACACCATAAGCCGCCGTATTTTCCAGGAGCCCAAACAAAACTCGAAAACATTTCAATCGGAACCCGTACCCTCAATGGAGACGGAGAGCAGTGAGACCACAATGAGTGGTACTGCCACTCCGACCACTAGACCGCGACAGTCTGGCAGTATGGTGGCCCATGGACACGACGACCTTGTGACACGGATGAAGAATATTGAGATGATTGAATTGGGAAGGAATAGGATACGGCCGTGGTATTTCGCGCCGTATCCACAGGTAAAAATAGCACTACTTTTACTGTGATATTCTAATACGAATGCATTATGTCAATCTACGATATATCATACACCCATCAATCATATCAAACTATATACATTCAGACCAAGGAGAATAGTAGAACGGCGCGACCATTATGAGCGGCATATATTGCGAGTGAAGCCAAAAAAGGAAGACTTCAAGTAAATTCTCACGTTCATACCTCAGATTGATCAAAATAGCGAGATAGATTATATTATGTAGGTATAATTAAATAAAGAATAAGCCGTACCTTTTGTGTTGGCCAAGTGTATTTTGCGGCTAGGCACCTTTCTCCTTTGGGTTCAGTTGTAATAAAGGCCGTGACATCTGTCTCTTCATTTGATCTAAGGTACAGCGGTTCCTCCTTTGGTATTTGTAGTAGTAATATAAAGTGGTCAACTCAATTGACTTTATTTTAACATTCGATGTTTTTCAGGAAATGGTGAATCTACCTTGTATCTACATCTGTGAATTCTGTTTGAAATATAGAAAAAGTAAAAAGTGCCTAGAAAGACATTTGGTAAGTCATTTAGTAATTATTAATTTTTTGGTTGATTTCAATGTTAATTATTATTTATATTCTATTATAGGTAAAGCTTTATAACAATCATAACTCTACTTCAATTTTTAGGGTACCGTTGGCAAAAATGGCAAAAAACGGAACCTTTATAGATTCGCCATGTCTGTCTGTCTATATGTCTGTCTGTATGGTTCAGCCATTTTAATGCCGAAAGTATTAGGACTACAGCTTTTTGGTAGGTTATATTGGTAGATGTATTCTATGAACGGCTTGCCGATTTTTATAAAAACAAAAAAGTAGGTAAAGAAAATTAAGGGAGGCTCTTCATACATGGAACTGACGTGAAAAACATTTTTCTATCAGTCATATACATGCGCGGTATCTACAGAGAAATCTTTTAAAAAAATTGTGGTTCCTAATACCATAATTATTATTTTCGGCAGAGTCAGATAATGCGGACTTAATCTTACAAATACCTGAATATTGCCCGTGGCGAAGGCACGAGCAACCTTTAAAAAGTATTGCCAGTGGTTTATTTTTTATGCTGCTTATTCTGGGTTGAAATAGGGATCTTAAAAAAAATCTATTTTCATATTTAAATAAATAACGAAATCAGAATGTTTATTATAACGAGTTAAATATGCAGTCAAAGCACTACAAATACTTTAAACGATTTAAAACCTTCACGATTTGTCTAAATCATACAAAATAATTTAGCAGGTCTTAATCGCGTGAGGTTAACTTATTTAACGTACAAATACCATTTTTTTTTCTGACGTTTCGATCGTCTTGTCCTGATCGTGGTCGCAGAGCGACCCTCATTAAGTTTTACGCGATTAAGTCAACCGAAAGATGGCGGTCAAATCATCCAAAGTAAGGCGGAAGTAAATGTAAAGATACGAGACGGGCAGCAGCGTCTAGTATCAAAAACTTCCGCCACTGCGATCGCCAAGACGTCTACCAAGCGTGGCGATTAAGGCAAAATCCTCCCAATATGAGACACACACCTAAAGATGGCCTCTAGTCCCCGGCGGCCCCGCTAGTCCTGGTTATGGTAGCGGCCATGGTAACGGCAGGGCAAGGGGTGCGAACAATCTCCGGAAGAGATCAGGCTACCACCACCAACGACAATTGGCCCTGGCAACACTGAACACGCGCACACTGCGGACCAACGAGATTGTCGAGCTGGAAGAAGAATTGAGCAAGTTGTGATGGGATATCATAGGCCTATCTGAAGTCCGAAGACAGGGGAAGGACTCGATAGTTCTCAATTCCGGTAACTTGCTCTTCTACCGGGAGGGCGACCAACAGTCCCAAGGTGTCAGATTCATCGTCCACAAATCTCTCGTGACCAACGTGGTAAATATCGGGAGTGTGTCGAGCAGGGTAGCGTACCTTATACTCAGAATATCCAAGCGGTATTCGCTAAGGGTCATACAGGTATACGCTCCGACCTCGACGCACCCCGATGAGGAGGTGGAAGCCATGTACGAGGACATATCTCGGGCTATACATGGCTTCAAAACCCATTACACCGTGGTCATGGGAGATGTTAACGCGAAACTGGGCAAACGCGACGGTGATGAGCTGATAGTGGGGCAATTTGGATATGGGCATCGGAATTCCTGGGGTCACTTGCTGGCTAGCTTTATGGAGAAGAAAGGACTCTATATGATGAATTCCTTCTTCAAGAAGCGAGAATGCCGCAAGTGGACCTGGGTAAGTCCAGACGGTGCCACCAAAAATGAGATTAACTTTATCATGTCGACAAAGAGGCAGATATTCAATGATGTCTCCGTGATCAATTCGCTTAAAGTGGGGAGCGATCACCGAATGGTAAGAGGCACATTAAATATCTGTACAAGCCTCTAACTGTCGAGGTTGATAAAGTCCACGCTCCAACCGGCACCGATTCATATCCAAAACCCCGAGAGCTTTCAGCTCGAACTCAAGAACCGTTTCGAATGCCTGGGCGAATGCGTAGATGTGGACGAGTACAGTAACGGGTTCGTGGATGCTGTCCATATAACAGAGGCTAAATTCTTTAAGCCCCAGAAAAGCAAGAGAACCAGCAAGATCTCGGGTCCGACCCTCGAGCTGTTAAAGGAAAGGCGCAAGATGATTCTGCTATCCTCCGACGACATGCCGAAATATCGGCACCTCAACAGACAGATCTCTAAGTCTCTGACTCGCGATCTCCGCCAATACAACACAAAATGAGTTCGTGAGGCGATCGAGCAGAATAAGGGATCCAAAGTGTTCCAGAGGGATCTGTCTGTTGGGCAGAGTCAGCTGACAAAGCTGAAGACGGTAGATGGCAGAATCGTATCGTCTAAGCCTGAGCTCTTGGAGGAGATCGAAAGGTTCTATGGACAGCTATACACGACAACGCAACAACCCGCAAGTACTCCAGCTTCAGACCCTAGAGCTGGATTGACCCGACACTATACCGAAGATATCCCGGACGTCAGCGTGCACGAGACTAGTGTGGCTCTCAAACAGCTCATAAACAACAAGGGGTGATGACGGAATTACGAGCGAGCTTGTGAAGGCCGGCGGCACACCCGCTGTAGAAGCCCTTCGGAAGCTATTTAATTCCGTCATTCTCGAGGGTAAAACGCCACAGGCGTGGCATAGAGGTGTGGTGGTGCTTTTTTTAAGAAAGGGGATAAACCCCTCTTAAAGAACTACAGACCCATCACACTTCTGAGCCACGTCTACAAGCTGTTTTCGAGGGTCATCACGAATCGTCTCGAGAGCAAGCTAGAAGACTTACAGCCTCCCGAACAAGCCGGTTTCCGTAAAGGCTATAGTACCATAGACTACATACATACGCTGCGGCAGGTTATACAGAAGTCCGAGCAGTATAACCAGCCTCTATGCTTGGCGTTTGTGGACTATGAGAAAGCCTTCGATTCGATCGAAACCTGGGCGATACTACAGTCTCTCCAACGGTGCCGGATTGACTACCGATATATCAAAGAACTGACGTGTTTGGATGAAAACGCCACTATGTCAGCCCGCCTCCAGGACCAGAGTTCGAAACCTATTCAACTCCAGCGTGGGGTGAGACAGGGGGATGTCATATCCCCGAAACTGTCCCGAACGTCCATGTTGTACCTGCTCCTATTCAGGTTGGGAACTCTACGCTCAAAGTTGTTGACAAGTATATCTACCTGGGACAAGTAGTCCAATTAGGTAGGTCCAACTTCGAGAAGGAGGTCAATCGTCGAATCCAACTCGGTTGGGCAGCGTTTGGGAAGCTACGACATATCTTCTCGTCCGATATCCCGCAGTGTCTCAAGACGTAAGTCTTTAACGCAGGCCACACATAAATGGCGTCGGGCGCGGACACGGCGTGTGGCCTGCGCCTTTGACCAGTGTGTGTTGCCAGTGATGACTTACGGATCATAGACGTGGTCGCTCACTATGGGCCTTATCAGAAGGCTCAAGGTCACTCAGAGGGCGATGGAGAGAGCTATGCTTGGAGTTTCACTGTGAGATCGAGTCAGAAATGAGGAGATCCGCAGTAGAACCAAAGTCGCCGACATAGCTCTCCGGATAGCCAAGCTGAAGTGGCAGTGGGCAGGGCACATAGCTCGAAGAACCGATGGCCGTTGGGGCAGAAAGGTTCTGGAGTGGCGACCACGTACCGGACGACGCAGCAGAGGTAGGCCCCCCGCAAGGTGGACCGACGATCTAGTCAAGATCGCGGGAGGCGGTTGGATGCGGGCGGCTCAAGACCGGTCTGTGTGGAGAACCTTGGGGGAGGCCTATGTCCAGCAGTGGACGTCGTTTGGCTGATATGATGAAGACCCGCTTAATTATTTTGTATGCTATAAATACTATATTATACTACTATATAATACTATAATATACTTACTTCATAATATTTTTTATTTCAGATAAAATGCAAACTAAAACACCCCCCTGGCAACGAAATATACCGTAAAGGCAGCATATCGTTCTTCGAGATCGACGGTCGTAAGAACAAGTGCTACGCTCAAAACCTCTGCTTGCTCGCCAAACTGTTTTTGGACCACAAGACTTTGTACTACGACACTGACCCCTTCTTGTTCTATGTTATGACTGAATTTGACGCCAGAGGTGAGGTTATATTTATATTACGATATTTCATTCTGAATCGTGGGAGGCGCAGTTATCGTAGCCTGCACCTTCGATAAAGGTAGTCCGTTGTCAAGCCAAGCCGCTAACCTTGACACACTTACGTCGCAGGTGCAGGCTACGATAATTGCGCCTCCCACGATTCAGAATGAAATATCGCATTGCAAGGGTTCCGTAGATATTAAAATACATTCGCGTTTTGATAGAGATATTAATTTTAACATTTCTTCGCTTATCGTGGAGCGTATTACGGACACATTGCCAAACGCTAATGTGGACGTATCGCTACTCACACACCTCGAGTCATTGCCGCTGGCAGACTTGGAGTTTGCGAATCCGGCAGACATTGATGTTTTGATCGGAGCTGCAATATTCCCGCACTTGCTACTAACTAAAGTGGTACGTAGTGAGCAACATAACTTACCGCCCGCTATTGAGACCGTATTTGGGTATGTGATTATGGGTACCGTACTTACGTTACATACTTCTCAATACATTACGTCTTGCTGTTGTTCTGTTCTTCAAGAAAATAATATTGATTCTCTTCTCAAGCGATTTTGGGAGCTTGAAGAGGTTACCGCACCGCCCTCGATGAGCCGTAAGGATCTCGAGTGTGAAGAACATTTCCGTGCTACCACTGTTCGTGACGACAGTGGCAGATACGTTGTGGCGTTGCCATTCTATGGTGACCCTTATTCGTTAGGCGACTCGTACGCTGCTGCGCTTAGACGTTTTCATTGTTTGGAACGTAAACTTGATGCATCACTTAAGTTACGCAGCGCCTATAATGACGTCATTCGTGACTACATAGATAAAGGTTTTTTGAGTGTAGTTGTAAAAAACGAGGGCAACTCTCTTCCCTCATATTATATCCCGCATCACGGCGTAGTTCGCGAAGATAAAACCTCTACTAACCTTCGTGTGGTTTTAGATGCTAGTTGCAAGACTACATCGGGTCAGTCGATTAATGACATTTTGCATGCCGGCCCTAATCTACAGGGTGATTAATTTAACATCATAATAAAAATTCGTCTTTTCCAAATCGCTCTGTCAGCTGATTGCCGCCAAATGTTCCTCAATATCGGCGTTTGCGAATCTGACCGTAGATTTCAACGGATTTTTTATCGTTTTAACAATAAGGAACCTTTATCTGTGTATCAGTTCAATCGTGTTTGTTTTGGACTCAAGTCTAGCCCATATCACGCGTTACGAGTTGTTCGCCAGTTGATCGCTGATGAAGGCGATCACTTTCCCGCCGCAGCAGCTGTTGCTACTTCCGCTTTGTATATGGATGACATTGCCTGTAGTGTCATATCCGCTCCGCTAGCAATTTCGCTTTGTGAAGAGCTTATTCAGCTTTTCAAGCGAGGCCAGTTTGATCTTGTCAAATGGACAAGCAGCTCTAAGGAGGTTCTCGCACGCATACCAGATTCTCATAAAGCTTCTCCAGGCATTGAGTTTTATAAGTCTGTACCGCATAAGGTTCTCGGTTTACGCTGGGACAAATCCTGTGATAGTTTTCGGTTTGACTTCTCACCGCCAGATGATAAGTGCACCAAACGCACTATGCTGTCCACAGTGGCTCGACTATGGGACATAATGGGTTTTGTGGCTCCCACAATTTTGTACGCCAAGCTCTTGATCAAAGAGCTTTGGCTATCAAAGTGTGAGTGGGATGAAACACCCCCTGACCATATTGTCGCCGCTTGGGGTCAGTTTTGTATTGAGCTTACCGCGCTCAATCAAATTACTATTCCGCGTCATCTTGGGTTGGTAGATGGATGTACCATTAACTTAATAGGTTTCGCTGACGCCAGCGAGCGTGCTTACGGCGGAGTCGTATATCTGCAAGTCCGCATTGGTTCTAACTACTCGGTGCAGTTAGTTTCTGCCAAGTCTAAGGTCTCGCCTGTTAAAACCATTTCGGTTGCGAGACTGGAGTAATATAAATATAACTAAGGTAACTTTATGTTCTAGATATTTTTTCGATCAAGCAAAACTCCCTTTAACTTAGTAGCACAATGACTCCTTTTGTCCCTATTATGAATTATTGGTAAAGACCTTATAAATAATAATTTCAACGTTTCGGCATGGGTCAGCCGTGGTCCCGAAATGATTGATGTCCTGCAGTGCCCTTTCCGTGTAGTGCGGGTTTTCCCAGCTACTCTCACTTTTCAATTTTCTTCACCTTACATGAATATTACTATATAATTACATACTATGTAACTGACGGCCTCGTTGGTCTCGAGGCATAAATGTGCGCGTGGGATTGGGAGGTGTCGGGTTCGATATGACGAGTCTGGTAATGTGCCCGGTACCGCAATAGGCTCGCCCCCTTTTACGTGGGACCTAAAAATTCATGGCGAAATGTGGGTATAATATTACACCACTGCCTCCCCCTTCGGGGATACAGGCGTCTATAAAAAAATACTATGTTTTCGCACTAATTGACAGATTGAGAACTTACGAATATTTTGTCAGATAACAGAAAAATACGTTTTTTTTTTCTGAAACTTTATTAATACAACATTCATACATCGTTCTTTTCCTTTCGTGTGAGTGTCTGGCCAACTCTAGTTTCGGAGGTACTAGGCCTTCCAAAGGCCTTCGATATGGCCTATTGATCCGTCTTGATTGACAAGAAGTGATACCAACGTCATGACCTGCAAATCACGGTAGCGTTCTGATGTAAATGTCACATCAAGCGATCACCCATCTAAGTAGTGACCTGTGGCAGCGTTGCTTTATTTTGCCGATCTTTTAACGGCAAATCAAGTCAATCTAAGACCACTACTAGTTTTCGCGTTTAGAGTTTAGCGCGACTTAATTTTGCAGGAATTGCGTCCTGAATGTGTAAATATTTGTAATATTGGCGGTAATTTTAGTATTACCTAATTTCGTAGTAATTCTAATAAGCTTTGGCCGAAGCTTTCTAGTCAAAAACTTGCAAAAATCTCATCGGATTTCACGTTTTGACAAGATAACCGACAAGCACGCGGGAGAATCTAGTGTTTAATTAAATGTCTGATTGTGCCATAATAGCTCCATTTTATCACAAAAATATCACTATAATTTCTGTTTTCAGGATTTCACATAGTAGGATACTTTTCAAAAGAAAAAGAGAGCACAGAAGACTACAATGTTGCATGTATATTGACTCTACCTCCATACCAAAGAAAGGGTTATGGAAAACTTCTCATAGAATTTAGTAAGTTAATTTTCTTATTGCTATTAAGCCCACGTTTAACGTTGTTGTTTTTCACTTTAGTTTCGATTCAGAGAGGAAGAATGAGAAAATTCAGAGATTTAAGACTAAAATTGGTTCAAATTGACATCAAACTAATAATGTATTGACTAGTTAGATGTATAGAATTATGCATATCAGGGTCTTGAAATAGTGTTCAAAACCCTTCATTGCTATGCCTACCTAATCTACCAGGGTGGCTACCAATATGTAAACAGTTATTTCTGTGTGTAAATTGCAGAAGCCAAAGGTATCCGACTTACCACTACTACTATCACTTCTATGCATTCATTGCATTTATTATTTGCATGTCATTATATATGACAAACATGTTGAACCGTACCGCGTACTTTTGTAACATCCCGCATGTAATTTTATTTTATTTTATGTGTTATGGAAAACATATATTTTGTATTACTTATGGCATAAAAATAACATTAAAATTTAAACTCACACTTTTATCTAATCAGGTTACGAATTATCAAAGTTTGAAGGCAAAACAGGGTCCCCAGAAAAACCGCTCTCGGATCTTGGTTTGTTATCATACCGGAGTTACTGGGCGCAGACTATATTGGATATTCTCACGCACATCAAGCCCGTGGGTGACAACGAGAAACCTATCATCACCATCAAGTAAGTGACAGTGGCTATGGTGAAAAATTATTCATCATCATCGTATTAGCTTATAGACTGTACGTCTATAAGTCCTATATAGCTGCAGGACATAGGCATCCCACAAGGTTCTACACTAAGACTGATCTGTATAAGACCCATCTTGAGCCGCCTGTATCATAGTAAAAACAGAATAGTAGGATAGCTTCATACAAATCGGCCGCCGCGCCGCCGCGCTGGTTTGAATGTACGCGTGAGTCGCCGGGGCGGCGTGTACGCACGCACTTTTCACGCACACAATCTCACGAGCGCGGCAAGCTCGGCGCGGATTCAGTACGGGATGCGCCGCGCGTCTGATCGAGCGCATTCATGTAGGTACTTCACTGCTCGCCCGCTTGAATTGTTTATATACATTCAGTTTTGTAATAAACGTTATTAATAATTACAATGTGTTAAACGACAGTAAATTTAACTTGTTAGTTTTTCTCATTAAAAAAGGCATTTAGATAGTTATATAACGCTTAGGTAGTCAGTAGGTATTTGAAAAAAAAAATCATTCAAATTCAATAAATTGTGAAGTATTCAGCGCGATCACTTAAAAAAGCGGCGAATAAGCGCGAGCGCCGACAAAGCCGGCGCCGCGGTGTAAACAAGTGACAACCCGTGCGCCAACGCAAGAGTAGGCAATTAACTCGCCGAGCGGCCTTAGCTAACCTACTATTCTGTTTTTACTATGCCTGTATCCAACCGTTGCTTCGGCTTAAATACTTGTTGGCGAGTCGGTGGATACTTGCCCGTTTCTCAGATATTTCACACACTGGCATGCGCAATGCATTGAATACACACTTTATACGATGCACTAAGTTTGATGTAAACACCAGTTATTCTCTTCATGTTTCTAGTCTAACAATATCACTTTTTTCCTTTTTCCTTTGCAACTTGTAACCACACTTCGAATCAGTTTCGCGAGACAACTGTACTAACCTTCACGACTCTGTAAATGTGCGCCATCCCACCATTGTGCAAGAATATTCCACCTGGCTGCTTCAAATTGGCAACATTCAATTCCTTTCATTCCTGTTATACTTATAACCGGATCCGACGTACTTATACGTGTTCTCATCGCATGATATTGTGTTATGTTTTTATAGCTTATAAACGCAGTATCTTTCCAAAACAGCCAAATCTTATACTATGACAAATAAAGTAGATACAGCGCGGCTTACGTACGAGTGAAGCCAAAATAAGAAAGACCCACAGCCCACAGATCAAATAAAAACGTAGAAGACACACTGAAAAGAAAATTGTGAAGCAACTTGGTTTAGTGACGTTGTCTTTCAACTTTATTTATCATCTTTTCTTTCTTTCTTCCTTTTTAAAAAGACGACTCCCGCATTAGGACTAAATCCTGTGTCGCGGGGGACTTTACAAACATATAAGTAACGGACACAATGAACACCCAGACTTGAAACAATATTTTATGAATCACACAAAGTGTTGTCTCCTGTGGGAATCGAACCCACAACACTCGGTACACTGTCAAGCAGCGAGGCGGCTGCTTAAACCACTACGCCAACCGTGCAGTCAGTAATAATCAATTTTCATATCTGATGTCTATTTCTGACTTTAAGTAGCATGACATTAAAAATAAAAAAACATAATAATGTAGGTAGGTAGGTAGTTGAGTAGGTAAATGACGTGGCCCGAATTCGGCTGAACTATTATATATAAAATATTTATTAAATTGTTTTCGGTTTCAGTGAAATTTGCGAGTTGACCAGTATAAAGAAAGAAGACGTCATAAGCACACTACAGAACTTAAACTTAATCAACTACTACAAGGGACAGTACATTATATCCGTAAATGAGGTGAAATATTTTACCATTCCGCTTAGTTTAAGAACAAAATGTTGGCCCCAATGATTTGATATGCCTCTATTGATTATAGGAAATTTTGCAGCAACACGAAAAAGCAATGGAAGCTAGGACATTACGCATCGATCCCAAATGTTTGCATTGGACGCCGAAAGATTGGTCCAAACGTGCTAAATGGTAAGCCAACCAACATTTATTAATATCATAATATATCATTTTCTAATCATATCATCTTTTCAATAACTCAGGTTAATCAATCGCCAAGAGTAAAAACTAAAAATTTCACTAAGATAAAGTTTAAAGATTTTTATTGACAGACTGTGAAGTAAATATTTTTCTTTTGTCACCAGCGTTTGAAGTCATAGAGTAACGAAGATGCGAGCTATCTAACTCTGGCTTCCGAAACGTACGCAGTTTGTTCATTTTGTCTCTAACATTTTTTATATTACGTTATTCGCATATATCATTCAAATCATCCATATAATCATCGCTAACTGGCTTTGGGTTTATCATCTTCCATTAATTATAGTGATTAATCATACTTATTCTATAGTCACCATGTAATAGTTAAATAACATAACTGCATGTAGTTGCATCACTATTACGTAAGATTGACTCCTTATGTAAAAAGGATTTATATTTGTCATCTAATAATGGTGCTTGTGCTGACTAATATGAGTATTTTTACATTTTTATTACTCAAATATAAGTGTTGATGAAATAATTCAAAACCTGGGAATAGTTTTTACAGAACCGGAGTAGATATTATTTTCCCACCTGCACGCAAAATACACGCCAAGACGTGGAGTTGCGGAAACAGCCCGTGCCATCAAGTATCAAGTATCAAGATATTATTTTTTTAAATTTTATTTTAACAGACTACTCCCACACTAGGAATCAATCCTGTGTCTAGGGGATCTAATTCGAAACAACAATCTATGGGTAACACAAAGTATTGTCTTGTGTCAGAATAGAATCCACTACACTCGATGCACCACGCGGACCGTGCAGTCAAATAATATACCTATAGTAGTAACTATGACTAACTCGTAACCAGGTGCGACAGCATACATACATACATACAGCTACTTTGCCACCGATAAAATCATTCTAATAAAGTAGAGGCATCCCGGGTCGGGCAAAATTGTTACTGGGTTTTTCCGAATTCTCAGTAGCAGCACGGAGTCAGGTGATGTGATATGTGGGACCTAAATATTCATAGCGAAATGTGTATGTAATATTCATACACCTCTGCCTACCCCTTCGGGGATAAAGGCGTGAGTCTAATTAAAAAATAAAAAAATAAATAGAGGCATAATTTAAATAGCTTATAATTTTATGAATTAGTTATTTTTCAAGGCTATTTTTTTATTGCAATGTCATCTGTATCTGTTCAAGGTTTTGGATTATTTCATTAACACTATATAAACATTTTAGCCTATACTGATATGAGAGATTGATTGTGTGTCTTGGCAATTTACCTTTCGATGTATTATTCATTTATTTCTCATGTTCCGTTATAATTTCAATCACAATATCATGCTAATCATCGCGAAATATGGTCCACATGCCATGAGAAACATAATCATTCTTACGATTCCCGCATTCTATGATGGATGGGCTGACGCTAGTCACTATAAGCTGTGCAATGCACGCTTTAGGAACTCTTTAGTCAATGAGTACTGTACTGTACATGCGAAAACTTATCATAGTGACTAACTTGAAACCACCCAACATAGAATACGCTTGTACCTTTACACCTCGGTCACATTAAAAACTCTTTTAAAATCTTGCAATTCAGGTTTGCTAACTGTATACCTACATATTGTATAGCCATTTCCACGACACCAATGCTTTGCCGTCCATATAATACAAGGCTTGATGCGACGTAAGCTTCCTACAGCAATGTAAATATGCACAGATGGGATTAGGATATCGATTTATTAGTGGTCGAAATTTCTTTAGATATAGTTAATAAAGTGAAAATATTATGGTCTTGAATATATAGCTGTACCTACTACAAATGATGTAAATTCGATATATTTGGACTAGTGCAGTTCTAATACGTATGTCCTTAGAATATAACTGTTATTTTCTATAATGTAATATATATTATTTATAATATACACTACCGCTCATAAGTTTTTGCCCACCTTGATCTGAGGATGTTTGAAGAAAATTATTTTCTTCTAATTTTACTATGACAATTCATTGCCATATGTTATTAAATCTAATAAAGACAGTTTTCCTATTATGATTTTACTAAAAAAACTTCAATAACCAAAAAGCAGGCAACGATAGCCTAGTGGCCTCGGCGAGCATGTTAAACCATCACTCTTAGGGTACTGACTCCCGTAGCGACTGTCAACAACTGTTCGCGAGAGCCAAGAGTGATCGTTTAACATGCTCGCCGGGGCACGAGGCGAGCGATAATTAACAATTAAATACCACATAACTTCGAAAAGTCGGTGGTGCGCGCCGTGGATTCGAACTACCCGCACGGCAGACTGTTGATATATCCACTAGGCTATCTTTGCCTGCTTTTTGGTTATTTAAGTTTTTTTAGTTAAATCAAAATAGGGAAACTGTCTTTATTAGATTTAATAACATACGGCAATGAATTGTCATAATAAAATTAGTAAAATTAGAAGAAAATAATTTTCTTCAAACATCCTCAGATCAAGGTGGGCAAATACTTATGAGCGGTAGTGTATGTACACGTCCGAAAGAGGTAGATAGATTACGTAGACTATAGGATACTTAAGTGAACAACTATAATATATTCAGTAGAAATTGAAACCTGTTAGCAAAGTATGAAACTTAGCTATAAAACTTAGCTAGCCTTGATAGTTGGTTTTTATATTCTGCCATTTTATGTTTACGATATCAAACTTTCTCCGTGAAGATTATGCACCGCCGCCGCCGTTAACATGGAGGCTAAATCATCTGCTACTTGTACAGACAGATTTTTTGTCAAATGCCTCGAATACTATTTAGGGCACTCCTTGTAAACTAAGTAACGTCCCAGTAAAGTCAGCTACTAACTATTAAATTTCATATTGAATGTTTTCCTTCTGACTATTTGAAATCTTCTTATGAAATTGCTTTCCGCTTCCAAAGGAATTTATAATCATGTCATAGGTTTTTTATTGATTGGAACCATTGATTTAAAAGCAACAAAAGCTATTCTTAGTTTCTGAACCTTAGTGCAAAACCTATTTTATTTTGCCTTCTAGCTAAATGCCTCCACGGACGCACAACTTGTGTGGCATTCCTCAATATCTAATTTGCCATTTATACCCAACAGCAGGTACCAGTAAGTTCCCAAAGCAGCCGGCTTAGATTTTCCCAGATTAGACTTAGCCTTTTAAATGCACAACAGCACTAGCCTACATTAAAATATTAATTTATATTCAGCATGTGTCTGACGATTGCAATATCGCACACCAATAGTGCAAGTATATGGTTAAGCGGGACTTGTCGGCTCTTTAATATGCCTTACTGAATTGTACGTGCGAGGCTACTTTGTAATACGGTTCCAATCCCATCTGTATTGCTTCCACACTTTCCGTAACACACACTTGGCTCTTTTCCTGTCAAGCAAGTATGTTTTGACGCCGGTGCACCGGTGAGTAAGGTGTGGGTAAATAATTATATGTATAAGGAAACGGGCGGTTTAGTACGAGTTCAGCTTATGCCACGCCTCTATTGGCATGCGATGTACTGATTGGCCGGCTTCAATGTTGAAACGTTTCAGAATTTGAAGTGAGCCAATCGGTGCACGAAACGCCAAGAGTATCGCCGTGAGACGTCGTGTAGCTGAACTCGTACTAAACCAGTACCAGTACTAAGTTTTTTAGGCAATTGGCATTAAGTTTAGTTCTAAAGACACTAGTCATATAAATACTTACGAAAATTTATTCTAATAATTGCGATAAAAATATTCATAAAAGTGTTTGTCAGTTTACCCGCACTCGTCCAAGAACGTGGTCTAGGCTTTCAAAAATCTTTTTCTATTTTTCCCCGAAATGATTGAATGAGCTTTCATGAAGACTGTATGCCGCCTGCCACTATATTATAAAGCAACTACAAACATGCTTATCACACATAAACTCCGTATATTCCAAAGATAATACACAATTTTAATACTTGTAAACTTCTAGGTAACTGCCGATCCGTTCACAACCATCGAAGACCGCCGCTCAACGTATTGTATACGCTGATTCTACAATGTACCCTGTAGTTTCTTGTAAGGTAATAATTTGGCATTTCTCAAAGAGTGTAGTTAGTTACTATCCCATAATAATAGGTAGTACAAAATGTATTGAAAGTATTGTGTATTCTACCTCGTACGTAGTATTAACTGCTTATAATCTACATATATTTATCAGGGTATTTGTAAATTTCATTTTTATTCCTTTTCCCACAGTCTAGTTAGATTTATCATAGTAATTATCGTGTACAATGCTAAACTTTGTCGAGCATAGACTAAGCTCATAGTTATAGTCTAGCGATACTAGATGGCGGTACTATCGAACTGTAATGGCCGCCTTGAAGTTTAACTTGTGTTTTAAGTTCATATGTGTCGTAAATAATTACTATAGATGAAATAGCCGTTTTGTAAGATTTTATAATTTAAAACGTTCGAAGACAATCTTCATGATTACTTATTTGTAATTTTTAGTAGGTATATGTCATGTTCTATGGGAGAACACTTTTTGAGAATTGCAATTATTAAAAGATTTTCTAGTCTCAGTTTGACCGATTCATGTAACTGTTGATGACAAAATGGTTGTTTGTATTGTACGAATGAAACTTTAATTAATAATGCTCGCTATATTAGCCTAGTAAGATATTCAATACATTTTTAAATGTAAGCCTTTTGTGATATTAAATAATATCATTGTTTTAGAACTTGTTTATTTTTCATGACCTCCCCTTTAGATGATATTTTCTAAGTTCTATTGGTCTTCAAACCATTGAGTTTTCCGGGTTAGGTAGTAATGAAATCAAACATATTTTCTATGCAATATAATGATTTATTCTTCAATATATAAGCGCAATAATTTTGCTTTGACTGTCAAATATTTATATTTATGAAGCAGGTACAAGTGATGTTTACAACACTTACAAAACCTAATACGAATTATTATTTTTGATATAACAAACAATCTTCTTAAAGTTGAATATGGTATAATATGATTACATTTTAATCACTTTGTGACATTACAATTTTTTTTTTGAAGTACTTACATGAGTGATCAAATTATATGTAGGTAAATTTATAGAAAATTGAATAAAATTTGAATATCAAAGCATTAGTAAATAGAGGACTTAAATAGCGAGAGATATAACAACATATATAAAAGTCGATTCGAATACAAATATATAAGTATAAATTATAGAGTTAAATCTTAATTTGTAACAACAATAAATCGTTAAACAAAGTGTAATACGTTTTGTAACTTGCAACCGAATGTTATGCAATAGTACCTAATGTACTATCACAACTGCGCACTCGCGTGGCAGTGCTTACACTGACAAATTATTGACACTGTTGGTTTTGAAACGTCATGGATTGATCAAGTAATATAATTACATGGAAAAGTTGAAAGTAGAAGAGAGACCAAAGTAACGAAAGTAATAGTTGTAAGATTGGTACCTATCAATCTTACCTAATCTATCAGACACTATGATTGATCGGAATGGAAATATCTTACTCTTGCTCATTGAAAAGTTGTATTTTAAAAATAATTATTACCAAATGCGATTTTTATTATATGAGTAAGCTTGCTTAAAGGTCGTATGAATGAGTGTTTTTTGGCAAGCTTATGTTAGTTTGGTCATTTCTACATAAAGCGATGGAAGTCATTTTACAGATCGTTAAACATTTTGGCGCGAAAGTTGAGACACATTGGACGCCACGCGCCATCTTGTTTCATCTGTCACATGTCAGATGTAATTATTTATTGATCTACCCAGACGTAATAAAATAACAAACATATTAAGACCTTTCAGAAACTCTAAACTATACCTTCTAAAGTTAATCTTACGCACAAGATTACTATGACGGTACATTCACACTACAAAAGCGAAATACAAAATACTACGAGTTTCAAACAATAGAAATTGATAATTTAACATTGACCGAATATAATGTAAGAATAGAAAAGCTACAAGTCTAAAGGGTCCAGCGAGGATGGATAAAAATTGAGGTTTACTATTGATATTTAATAAAGATAGGTAGGTATATTATGTACATAGATATTATGTTTTTTTCATTTAGTTGGCACTATTTTATAAAACTGACAAAGTGACGATAATGATCTAAAGCCACCGGAGCCATATCATATACCTTTGCGATCAAAGCAAGATAATGTCTTCAAAACACAATTTTATTATTTTTGAACTTGGAGATTTGCTTCTTAGCTTGTAACTTGTAACCTGCTACAACTATCGATTTAAACTACAAACAAAAATGTAACAAAACCCTTCAATAATAAATTCTACCGTAATAGAAATAAAGTTTAAAATATTATGCGACATTGAACTTTAAATAAACATTCCTCAGCCTAACGTAATTCTAACTTGATACTTATCAATTCTCGCTGGACATACTAAGGGAAGTTCATTACATTTAGCGTAATGACGGCATTCCTACAAACTACAATGGAGACTTGAAATTCTTGTTAAACAAGATATAACAATGAACGTTTAGTTCAAATTGTGCTCTGTGTTAATAAATAGTTTTTTCTCTTTCTATCACATTACCAACAATATAAAAATAAATGCTCGCGCGACTGACTGCATGGTTGGCAGCCAAATAGACTAGGATCACTGGTATGCAGAAGGCACTGTCTTTGAATGGGTCTGCACGCATAACTGGGCATCGTAAAAAGCTTCGAAATGTATGTACAATTGTCTTTTGCGTAACAGTACAACTCCAGTTATTATGCAAAATAACAATTTTTACTCTTAGCTTCCAAGTTTTCTTGCCTTTTCAATATTATACGCCAAAGTACGACACCCAGACGTTTACTTCTACCGTAACTTACTAACCTCATATAAAAATATTAACAGAACAACAAAATCGCTTTAGTTTGAAATTAAAATACAGAGGCACTTTACAGTGGTGTTTTTGTAGACGCTCGTGAAGCGATATAACGTACACATAATACGTCGAGCCATTTGTCAAAGTCACATGACCTCATTATTTTTATTTTTGTCTTTGTGTAATCCCAACAAGGTTCTTATTCGCTTGACACGTGAATTTGACTAATGGTCCACCGCGCCATGTTGCTTTGTGTGCACATTACAATTCGCTACATGCACGTACTTAATTATAGACATGTCAAAATCTTAAAATTAATAGATTATCGTTCGTAACATGTAATGCTTTTTGCACTTAACAATAATATTAGGTATATCACGACTTACTCTGAGTTAAAGCACCTTAAAACTAATATTACCTTACACGAATTGTAACACATGTATATGTGGAATATATCTCTTAATAATCTGTGAATATACTTCTGTAACAAAAAATATAATTTTGGAATTTCAACAGGAGGTACTGTTTTCACTATATCTATCATTGTACTGGAAGTTATCGGCTATGTGATGTTTTTGGGACTTGAATTGGGTATTTTGGAGTCACAGACTTAGACTAGACACCAATGGTAATACCGAAGAATTTTTCAACATTGCACCGTCAAAATCAGATCTTATTTCTTAAATAAATATTATAAACAGATCAAAGCAAAATTATAGAACTTAAAAAAATAAAACGAATGGTAATTGTTAGAATTAGACACTTAGATAAAATAAAATATTATGTGAAATACCTACCTAGAGAATGAACTGTTTCACAGTTTCTGATTTTTGTTAACGTAGTAATTACAATCGAATTGGGACTTAAATTCACAACACTTGAAGAAAATGTAACATATACAAACATGATTGAAATGTAAGGGACTCTTTGAAAATGGGCATTTTGTGTGTTTTAGGACTGTTTTCCAAACGTGACAATATTACTCTTTACAATTTTCGAATGTTACATTCCATCTCTTATACATACATACTAGCTACGTTATACAGGCACCGAACTATCTCTACGTTGTTGTTCTACACAGTAGACATATGATTTCGTTTCGAAATAAATTTCCCCGCCCTTTTGTCGTTTTCTGGCACTTTTACAAGCTATTTTATGATAGGTACAAAAAAAGATTTTTAACGTTTTATCACATCTGTAGGTATCATTTTTGTTTAATTTACAGAAGATGATTCAGAAAAGTTTTGAACTTGTTATTTATTTGTAATTCATTCTAATTACAAGTTTCTATACATTGCCACCGAACCAAAAAGTAAAAATAAGTAGTTATGTAACAAATAAAAGGAAGAAATTCATGTAGTATGATCGCTGTTGGAAGGATGGTATGGAATTATTTTACAACGGTGACTCTATTTCGAATTTTAATAACTCCAATGCTTAAATTATACGTATACATGTCGAAAATAAATTTGGACCCGACGTAAAATGGTTACTGATAGTTGATGTCGTAAACTAAACAAGGCATCCGTCATTAAGGCCGTTGTTGAGTTTGTTTTGGCCGTCGGTGACCGTGCCGGGGTATGTGTGGCACTGTTGTGTACCGCCCAAGTTGTAGTTTACTTCTGGGTCGTAATACTCTGGCTCGGAGTCGACTGGGACGAGAAGAGTCGTAGATTTTGGGAGGTAACCGTCGGTAGTTAAATACGTATGCTCCGCTGTTGGAGGAAGACTGAGAACACTATCTGGTCGATTGTATTCTGGGTCTGCGAGCTGTGGTGGTACGTAAATTGTGTCGAGGGACGATATTGTCGAGTCTATGGAAGAGTCTCCGTTTAGAGGAGTGACGCACGTGTAGCTGGACGCGAGTATGTTGGCCGACTCTGGTCTAATGTACGGCGAGGGCGAATTGTCCGTCTGCCTGTATTCGTATGTCCCTGGGAATGTATTCGTGGATTCGAACGACCTAATATTGATGTAAGGTGTGGTTGGAGACGTCCGTGTGTTGTTTGACTTCACGCAAGACGGTGCATGCATGTTCAGCATGTCCATCAATCGGCGTTTCTGAAGCTCCAAATCCTGTAAAGAATAGAAGAAACATTTTTAGATTTTATAATTGGTTTCTCTTGTGTAGGTGTGTGCCTGTTATCTGTCGACGCTACAATTAACACTAATAAGTGGTTGACTCCATTTGTTATCTTCCGTTAAATGTCATAACTGATAGTGTTATCCTTTCGTTAAAATTTCTTTTACAAACTATGTATGTAAAAGAAACATCACGCTTAACTTCACGCTTTTTAACCCTAAAGTAGGCAAAGGTACACCCACACTTCGCCAGTTGACACTAATAAGTGGTTGACTCCATTTGTTATCTTCCGTTAAATGTCATAACTGATAGTGTTATCCTTTCGTTAAAATTTCTTTTACAAACTATGTATGTAAAAGAAACATCACCTTAGTGTTAACTGTTGTTAACTTCAGTTCGAGAACATTATAGTAGAGTTGCATAATATATGGCTCTATAGCTGTAGGCCTACTGAACTCTTAATTGAAATTGAGATTTGATATTGAACCAGCTGAGTGATTTAATGGAGGCTTGTATTGATGAGTCACTAAGCAACTTAAAACAGTTCCTTGTCACTAGGCGTAAATTTTACTTAATAATATGTCTTGTCTCGACGACAAGGCGTCGATGGCGCCTTGATTTGATCCGGTCGATAATTAAATTAGATACTCACAGCTAGATACGAACCTCTTGGAATAAGTGGGTAGGTACATAAAACTGCAGTTGCGATTCATTATAAAATAAGACCATAGACGGATGTTCGTTGATAGTTTATAATCAATCGAATACGACTTACTGTGATACAATTATGCTAGATTTCTTGAGAAAAATAATATTCTTCCAGTAATCTTCCAATGATTGTCAAAATAAGTGTAAGGTAAAACTAGTACCCACCTTAAGTTGTGCTTTAAGATCCACATTCTGATTCTCCAAGACCTCACTCTCTGTGACCAAGTTGGTGGTTCGTTCACGTTTCTTCATCCGACATTTCGTGGCCGCTATTTTATTCCTTTCTCTCCTGCGCCTCCTTCGTTCTTCATCCTCTGGTGTCAACTGTAATTCAGAATTTTGGTCAATATTTGTACCGCTAAAAAAAGGCAAGAAATTGTTCTGCCTATATAATAAGCCGGTAGGTAGGTATTCACCATTGCTGAAACAACGTTAAGTTAACTTCTTCCTGATATTTGAATGTGTTATTCTATTCGGATCGCTGCATTTATTGACCACTATCCGCCGCAAAAATTAGCATTATACAAAGACAAAAGAGCCAATCAAATCCTGTTCAATCTATAGGCACCTGATACGCCGATCATTTCTCATTGCCATACGGCTGCCTTTCAAAATCAGGAAGTGAAGTCACGACGGCTGCCACATTGGCGATGCCTTCTTCGTAAGCTCGTAAAACTTCAATGATGCCGTTGAATTACAATGCTGCGCCGCGCGCTATAAAACTTCGTTTAGATACGATTTGCAATCTTCCGCGCTCATATTTATTTGTTGGTAGCGCTTCTTAGATGCAATCGAAACTCGTAAAACGGCACACCTGACAATGTATGATCTATAAAGTTTGAAATCTTGTTGTTTGTGATACTATAACTAGAAGTGATACTTTGTTGCTGAATTCAATGATTATTGATAAATAAGAATAATTAATTTCGACATAATATGGCTACTGGGATACTGGTCCTTGCTATTCGATACCTCCGTGGGGCAAAACTGAAATCTCCGAAATCTTTGCTCCAAAAATGGGTGTTCTCCGCTCACCGTATTTAACATTCAAAATATTTAAAAGGCCTACTGCGTGCTGTGCCCTTTATAGTAAATCCTCGAGTAAAAGATACAGTTACAATAATATCCTACAAACACGAGATTTCGATATTGGTTACGTCTGGTTTCTAGCATTTAAGATGAGATAGTTGTGCTTCATTCAAATTACATCACTTGCAAGTAATACTCTGGATCGAACACCTACATTGGATAGGAGATAAACGGTTACGTAAATTAGGTATTAAGCCGGTAATATAAATCTAGTAATCTGTCGCCAAAAAACTCTATAAAACTCTATAAAACGGAACAAAGCACCTGACAGGTGCTTTGTTCCGTTTTATAGAGTTTTAATTCGGCTGCGGAGTCTTTTCAAAAGTCGTTTATTCAACAGCTTGTTGATCGAAAGACCGTAGAAAATGTTATGGGAGAATTTTGCCGTATGCAATTTTTTTGGACTTCACGCATCTTAAAAGATTTAATGCATATTTTCCGAAAAGATAGATAGAGCTCGTTACAAATCTTCTAGACTTGTTCGTCAGATGATATTATAATTGTCATTTTGAAAACCAGTGCTAAGTATGTACGGTTCGCACGCCTTTTGGAAAATGCGATCGAGTCTCTTAGTGCGTTTCAAAATAAATTGAATTTAATTAGAGTTTAACGGTACAACACGACTATTAATCATTACAATAATTTCATTGCCGATACTCAACGTATATAACAAGTAACACCAAGTACCTTGATTAATTCCTCGAAGTGAATATCATAATCGTAGAACAATTTAAGGTGTGGTTTTAATGATTGTCTTGTAATTCTTAAAGCTCATGTAGCCATGCGGTAATTTAAACATTGTGCGTGTAGATATATTGTTGTACCACAGCGGGACACCACGGAAACAAACATGTTCAATGTACTATCTACAAGCAAAAACTACCTTTAATCAAGTCATTGTATTCCTCATTTAATGTTTTCCTTACAGAACGCCTACGTGACTAAATATTACCAACCTATTTGCTTAGGATCCGACTTATTTTTGCGGTTAAAATGATGCAATAGCTAGTGCTATTGGTTAGAAGATCTAAAAACTCATCTTGCTGAAACGTGACGCCGTTATACCCGTTTTTGTTAGTTTTCACGAAGAAATTATTATCAATTTACACGGGCGAGGTGTTACATCATTTTGTAATGTTATCTGCTATTTACATCGTTTAAAAAAGTTTGTTGCAATAAATGAGTTTGGAGGCAACATTTTTAAGGTATTGGGACTGTTCGGTGACATTATTTTGGTGCAATATTTTATTACTTTCGAGATAATAAATACCACAATTAAGTATATTTCCATCAAGAAAATACAAAATTTTTGTTTTTGCTCTATCGTAAAGACGGTAAAATCATGGGGTAAAGTAGTACCTAATACACATCAAGCTCCAAATTCAGAATAATTTGCTATAAATACGCAGGTATGCATATTCTAAAAAAGAAAATGTCAGAAATCTGGCCATGCATTTTCGCGCGAATGCAAATGCATTTTCTACTGGCTGGCAGACTTGTTTAAGAAGATAAAGCTACTTACCCCTTCAGATTTCGTATGTGTAGTATGACTGCTGTCGTATTCATCGTCGCTCTCCTCCTTCTTGAGTCGTTTGAAGCTGACGTCCGTATCGCTGCCGGACATCTTGCGCTTCGACTCTATCGACAACTTCAGACCAGCCTTTATTAGTTCCGAACACGTCTGTAAACAAATAATCAATCTTAAATTTAAATTGATACATTTGGAATTTAACTCCTTTATCTCTACCTCGTCCTGGTTGTGGAAGACAGTACTGCTACCAATAAATCTACCCAGTAGATATGCAGCATTTTCTGAGCAGGAAGTTAAAAAAAAACAGTCAATCAGATATAGCATCGCCACAAGTCACAAGAACAATATTACAGTGTTTGAGTAATGAATGGCAACAAAGATCAGAATTGCCTAAACGCTATATAATTAAGCATGTGCTTTTACTCACAACTTTTGCCGGTTTAAAATTTACTATATAGGTAGGTACTACACTTATAAGCGTCATAGAGTAGGTATGATGTTTCTCTCTTCACCTTGGCACTGTCAGATACGTCGATAAAAGCGTCATTTCTATCGACTTTTGCTTTTAAACCTACCTACTAGATCTAAATCATGTCATAAATCTCGCTATATGAAATCGGAGGAAATACTTTAATTTTATTGCCAAGATAAAATATAGTTTATATCCGTTTAAATCGGCTAAACATAGCTGGTTTTAATGTAAATACCACGTACCACGTTCAAGATTTTTAATATTTACTAATTTGTCAGAGCCATACCTATTTATTCATTAACAGAAAAACAATTATTTTACATACAATTTGTACGATGTTACCTCATCTAAATAATAAATAGGTACAAAACATTAATTAACTTATACATTATTAAGAAAATAACTAGCAATGAATTTATCGAACATTCTTCAAAACCATGTAGATCTTTATCATATAATTTTTATTTCAAAGTACACATTCGTAATTAGAAGAGAATAGGTACCTACACGTTTTGTATTGCGTTAATTATAATAGTAATATATAACATGATAAATTCGTTACTACGTTATCTAATGCTACATCAAGATGCTATCGCATTCAAGCTTCTCAGCAAAGGCACTGGGCATTTGAATACATAATCACGATAGTTCAAGAGAGGGTCTTCAACGTAGAGACCAATTTGTCCAAACTAATTTAGAAACGCGGCCTTAACGAACTCATCAACTCAATCAAACTTAAGCTTTTAAACTTCTTAAGTAAATTGTTGCTATTACATTATGTAAGAAATTCTAACACATCCGTTTTTTTCACGTGAATCACAACACTGCCTTGTTTGTGAAGGTCTTTAATAAAGATGTATTTCTCATGCATTCAGCATATAAGTATTGCGAGTATGCAATTACGATTTTATACGATTGTGCGATTCCAATTGTAGGGTTAGAAAAAAACGTACGATTGATATTACAATTAATAATTATCAAGGTGGTTTGTTTTTCTCACATTTTCAACGTCCGCCCATTGTCTAGACTCTATCGTCTTTGGAACTGTGCCTACATAAATTACCCAAGAAAAACTGGTCGATTCATTCAATAGCCACTAATAATGTTAATTTGAATACGAGGTCAAAGGAAATCTACGAATAATGCATCTTTAAACTTGCGTAGGTACTTGGTTGTTTTGATAGGAAGAAACAATTTATAAACGATTATTCTAGTAGGAAGATATTTTATCCAAAATAGATGACCGTTCGCAGTTCAATAGAAGTTTAAAATATATTTTTTTGTGCCGCAAGGCTGATGTGTAAGTATTAGGCTTAAACCACTTTTTATACTAAATACTACAAAAACATCTTTTAAAATGCATGTACAAATTATAAATACATACCTATGTGTAAACACTTTAGTGATCATAAAGGCTTTTTGCTTGATTTTCGATGCTTTAAACGTAAATTAATAAGAATCGTGAGAGTTTTAAGAAAATATGAATCTGAGATGAGATGCAATTACTGTTTTTATATAAATACTTATCTCAGCAGGATGTAGAAGTAATTACAAAGAGCAATAAGTTACATGTTTACGTATATTCATAATCTGTTTTAATACGTATTTTACTTCAATATATGAATGCCGATATACTTGAAATAGTGTAAATATTTTGTCTCTATATCCCTAGATTTATGGGTTTACAACAATCTTATACTTTAGTCATTTAACATATCAAAGAAATAAGAGAACTGAATCAGGAGCTCAATAAACAATGTATTCAGTTTAGCGTATTTCAAATCCTCAGTATCGATCTTTGAATTGATAGTCGTCATATCCAACGCTATAAAAGCAGTCTAACAGTATTCAAAAAAATAAATTAAAAAGCAAATTACCTTTTGTATGCTGGGTGGAGTGCTAGAGGCTGGCGATGTGGCCGATGACCCATTAGACATGGAGGAGTTGGAGTCATTACCGCTTCCGGGCTGAAACGACACAGGGAAATGAAACCTCACATCATACGACTAAAGGAACGTTTTCCACATCAATGCCCATTGTCTGCCGCGCGTTATAATATATGGGACAGTTTGCACGCGAACGATATTTGTGCACGCGATTCACAGAAGCTCTTGATAGTCTTGATGGCCATGCCGATTTGCTGATTAGCTGAATCTATACGGCCTTAATAGATTCCAATATTGATCATTATATTTTCAGACTAGTTGTTGTCCGTATTTTCGTATTGTTGACTTGAAAATTTGCGGCTCTTCAAACTAATTTCCAATCCCTATTTTAACACCGTACGAGTGGCATATTAAAAAAAGCTTTGCTTAGTGAACGCCTACGTCATAGAATACGTAGACATACAGGGTGTAAAAAGACCCTTAACGAAAACTGAAATCCCATATTGTACCGATCATTACGAACATTTTTTTAGTTTGGCACCTTACCTGGGAAATTACTAGTTCAGAAGATATTGAGGCTCAAAGTTACAGAAATTATTTATGGTAACGTGCGAACGCGGCGTGTGAACGTACAATGCGCCTGCAATCGGTACTAGGAATTTCTGGATTATAATTATTGAATTATGTTGAATTTTGTCACGTTGACATTCGTCTAGTTGGCTTGGTCGAGTAGTACCTATGCAATTTTTGTAATTTGTTCTATGTATGTATACACCCATGGATAAGTAGGTATTTCGAAAATTGCACGCGCATAGTTTTCATTGCGGCTTAAAAAATATGATTATTTGAAAAAAAACATCATTTCCCAGGTTTTATTTTTGCTTAGTATGACTTGGCATGATGTCTTGTGATACCCTGTATAATACAAATTTCATGTTTCTAGATTCAGCAGTTTGGGCTGTACATTGATATGACGGTCAGGACATTTCTTAATTGATTTGTAACTAGTTTAACATTAAAAATAGTATCAAGTATAAATATATTATAATAGTAATAAAGTTATAAGTGACCATCGGATACTATTAAAATCGGTGTACCCCTGGCCTGTAGGTACCTACAGAGAATATACACGTAGGTACCTAATGTAATTAAGACAGTATGAAGATTAATATCTTATCGTTGACGCAAATTAACATAATCTATGCAAGATATTTTGTATTGTTTAACGTAATTTACGCATATCTCTATTAGCTGATATTTTGGTTACAATTTAGTCTCGATAATATCCATAATCCTCATAACGAGCAGACTGAGATATCATCTATAGACTATTCATACATATATCTTGAAGGCTAAATTACCATTTTCTTAATAGCACCCCGTATATTTTATTTATAAGATTACAACACTATGTCACAAAAACAAAATAAACCGAAATGTGCGCCCTTTTAATACGCTTTATGCAGACTTTAAATTACAGCTAGGAAACACCTAAGCGAGAAATCTAAAAATATCCTACCTACCTATAATTTACATATTCAATTTACTTATTGCTTCCATTTGGCATTACCTTATTTAGGACAGTTAATTAACCACAAATCGCATTAGAATGTTGCAGTCTTTATAAACTATTAGCTCTACTTATTATTAATTATACATAGGTATGTACATTCATATACTTACATACAAGTGCACAAAATACTCTTGGTCCCTAAAGATCAATCCCTTACTATGATAAAATATAGTTCGTTTTAGTATTTTCCTCTTGAATCGCAATGCAATGCAAGCTGTCATGAACTAAAAGGTGTATTTATAAATAGCGCGTTCCATATCATACGCGATCTTTTTCGGCTTCTGTTTAATAGGTACATCAAAATCCGGAAGCTTTAAAACATATATAGGTATCTGAAGTTACAAACTTCTTAAAACAATATTTCCAAATGAAACGTTACGTTGGTTGCTTATTTCCTTCTTAATCTGTTAAGTACACAAGCAACTACATTTTTTGTTCAAACTTGTATTACCGAGCAATATTTGTTTACCTTGGTGCTGCCAATTACAGCAATTGAGCATCAATGTTCATTTGCTTATTCAGACAATGTTTGTATTATATTAACATCTTTTAGATTGTAAACAAGATATATCAAAAACAGTTTTGCGATTTCTAGGAATGCCCTGTAGCTGTTATAATTTATAAAGTAGTGCGAAACCGCTGACCGTGGTTTTCTTGCCAGAAATCTAAGAGCTAGTCTTTTCGTACTAGATATAACTTTTTTTGCCAGCACTCCTACTTCATTCTGTAAAATGACCACTTCGTTTCGTGCACCTATTGGTTATAATACTACAGGAAGTGACCTTGTAGTTTTTCACGATTATATAGGTAGCACGTTATTTTAATTTTCATTCGACATAAGTAACTTCTCATCATCATCATCATCAGCCTTTAACAGTCCACTGCTGGACTAGGCCTCTCCTTTGAAAGGAGGGTTTGTATCAAGTTTTCCATGTCTTACAGTGCTGTTCTATGCATAATATGCTGCCTGTGTCGGCTCTTACGACACCCATGGGATGATATGGGGTGGTGACAATCCGTATTTTTAATCCGCCACCACACGGACAATTAGAAGTATTCATAGCTAAAAAGAATAGAAATGTTAATGTGTCCGTTTGCTGTTTCTATCATGAGCTTTTTTTTAACTTTATGATAGGCTATAGTTTTTGTAACTAAATTAATCATGGATATATTTTGAATAGTAGATCTATATAAACAGTCCATTCTTATGTGTATATTAGTGCGGTAAAAGGATTCCCAATTTAGCTTCTTTAGTTTTTTGCAAGCCAATGTAGTCTGCTCTTGTTTTACAAGAGCCGTGTCCAAAATTCGAAACTTTTTGATGTATATACCTATAGGATATTCCGAGCATAAAACCGTTAAAAATAAACTCAATGTCAACACAAATGCGGATGGCATCAACACTGTTGTATCAAATGGGTCATCAAATAAATTAATTGTGTGTCCGTCATTGTTTTTACGCTCTGAATTGTCCGCCATTCACATTTCAGTGTGATGAAACTCATTCATGAAGCGGCGGCGCACGATTCAAGATAATGAGATAATCGACACAACAAATACAGCATATCTAACTATACGATAACTAAATATAGATAACCTGATATCAAGTGTAAATGGCGCCATTGAGTCTACTTCTGATTCATGTACCAACGGTTATAGCCATATCTTGTGACGTAATGAACTGGTGCAACGTCTCAGTAGCCCTCACGGGGCTACTGAGACGTGACTACGGTGACGTATTGGTGTATGCAACCCATATTTTATCAGTAGGGTAAGCTGCAGTTTAGTTTATGCCTGGTTTTGGTAAAAAGGACTAAAATAGTTTCAAACTGAGCTATCACAGAATCTGTTTATCGATCTACCATGCTGGCAGGGCCATCGGCGGAAGCTAGTATTATAATATAAAACAGCCACATTTTATGTTTATATGACGCGAGCATCCATAAACCTGAACAAATAAATAAACACACTCATACAAATTCTTCTGATCAAAGTTTCAGCAAGCTATTTCGATACTTTAATGACTCTTTAAAAATAAATGACACTGATGTATTTCGCAATGAACCAAATAAACAATAACATGAACCTAAACATAGTAAATATGATATACCTACGTAAGGTGCATGACCTCATGCCATTGCATGCTGCGTTATCCAATGTTTATAATAGGGGAGTGATGACAATCACGTGACCGCGCGAGTTACGTGCCATCCAACACTTGGCAACCGTTCAAAATACTTGTAACACTTATTTTACATTCTAACGAGTGTGCATGGATGTGACCTAAGTACTGGAAGGATCCTACGTGCATTGTGATCGACCGGCTCTGTGAAAGCACGAATAGTAATGAGAGCTTCAAGTACAGTGTATCAAATGCTACTCGATATTCGAGTCGCCGATGCCGATCTATCACTGACTAACGTGGCGGCTAGGTGCGGCTGAAATGAATAAGCCAACCTACAGTGCTTGCATGTCTACTAAACGGCCGGCAGAGATGTACTTAAAGTGCATACCAGCAACTTTGTTTTGGAGTCACGTAAAACTTGCCTGGTCCGTCTTCTAGACAAAAGGGTAGTTTCCAGGGTCAAAATAATTACATTTTATTTAGTCCGTATTTTAGATTATAAAAAATTATTGGACACGTATTTTTTCTTTTTTCGATTAAATAAAAAATAACAAAGATATAGCCCATTAAAGTTACGTGTGACGTCATCTAGTGCGAAAAAATGCAGCACGGTGTGACGTTATACGTAAATTTAATGAGCTATATCTTGGTCGTTTTTGGTTTAATTTACAAATAAAAAATACGTATCGGTTATTTTTGAATAATCTAAAGGACGGACTTATAAATTTTTTTTTGTCAACTAGCTTCAGTTCGTAATAATTTAAAGATAAGAAGCCAATAAGCGTGCCTGCCTGCCTAATAAAAGCCAAAACTTAAGCTACGGGATCATTGATACTTAATTTAAACCAGAATTCCCAAATTATTTTTAATTTTATATTACCTTTTCGTCTTTTCCATTTGATATGAGGATGTTAATTTGACATACGGATTAAAATGAACTCTATTAGAAACGTGATATATCTACTTAGAATTTCATCACGTATGTCGTGTCCGCTTGAAAATTAGACAATGGCCAGTTGTACCTTTATGTTGCCATCTTTACTGATATTTGCCTGCTAGTGACAAGCTTCTTATGTTTGGCTGATACAGAGTCTAAATATGAGACGGAAAACTTTTCCCACTAACCTAGCACTGGAATTTTGTCCAAACATTTGTATTACTAATAACTTCGTTCATAATTTTTCCTTCTGTAATTTTGACGTTGTAGCGTGACGTTCCACTTACATAACTTTATTATTCTAATGAAATTCAATTACTCATCTCATTGTTTAATGGTATTAATTTACTTATACTCGCACCGTCATTTTCGTTTGAAGTTGCTAACAAAAACGCGACCCACCTAACACATCACGAACGCAACAAAAAAAGAGAAAAAGAAACAGTTGCTCACCTTGAAACTGGAATTTTTCTCGTAATTGTACTGGTCCAAGGGGTTGGTCATGGTGATGACGTCGTTGACGATTTCGGGCGTTCGTAACGTGGTGGGTGCGGCGGACTCGGCAGTCAGCATGTTGATCATGGCAGCGCTCAGATTGACGTTGACACTGAGGTTGTAGCTGTCGCCGTCCGTGCCCACGGCCGCCGCCGGCGACGGCGACGTATCCTCGCACTTGATAGTCGGCACCGCGGAGCTCATGCTCGACGAATTCATGATATCCTTGTAGGGAGCCAGTTTCGTATCTTTTTGGTAACGTTTTTGCACTAAATATTTACCGACAACGGTTAGCACCTATACTATAATTTAATATGACTATATCACGGTTACACACTATCACTAACATATAACTAAATATCACTGTGTGTGGTAAACTTGTTACGAATGGCACTTAAAGTCTTCTTCAACGAGAAGTCTTCACGGGTAACGTTCGTTTCACTCTTGTGACAATCTGTAAAGAAAAAATAAAACTATTAATAATCTCATATGTATGCAATAGTTTAAAATGGCCTAAAGATAAAGCGCTTAAACCGGATCTTGAACCGTGACCTCTTGGTAAATACTCTATCATTATAATAAAAGGGGTCATTAAAGAAATTAAATTGCCAACAAATTGTTTCTTGGTTAAGACAATAATTAGGCATATGTCTCGAGATATTTGTCGTTGTGTAAGTCTTAAGCGAAATACCTAGGACCTGTAAATCCTGTTATAAAAATGTGGTCAGTAAACTTCTGAAGGGCAATTTAGCAATTCGCGATTCAGTAGAGGCCCGCTTTCACAAGAGTGCACGCGTCGTGTTTTTAATTAGACCTATCTGAACATCGCGACCTCGCAGTCAGGATGCGACTCCAATAAAACGCGTTTTTACAGGCCCCAATTGAACGCCAGCCGTAAATTTAAACTACGCGCTCTTTTTACGACGCATTTTTAACGCTCTTCCGCGTGTCGTCTCATCTATTGTTCGTTCCGTGGCGCGGCATAATACGCGCGGTATCAGCGGGGATTAATGCCTAATGCAAGGACATCCGTAGATTAAGCAATTAACGAGACCACGTTAGATGCTATCGCGTCTGCATTATGTGGAAATTAGGGTGTCCTGCATAATTAGAACACGCATCGTGACAAACCCATTCGTTCAATTCAGCAGGAGCTAAATACGATAGTCCATATATAGCTAGCCGGCTCGAAAGCTGTTTGGCGCCTTGACCTGGCCTGTATCTGTATATCTCATATCTGTGGCACGTAAACACAATAAAGCACGGAGTCTGTGTAACCTAGTTGCGGCGGTTTTGCTTATTCCACTCGCGGAGGAAAATATGCCACGACGCCAGAAATATGGTAGTACCAGATATGGACAGGCATTCCCAAGGTCGCCGGTATTCTCGGAAAATAACGTGTCTGTTGCCAGATATCTGTGACCGCAGCTTGTATTGTTTTCGGTCACAATTAGGTTTCCATTTGTATTCTGTTTATTTTGTACGTTTATTATCCTATTGCTGATGAATCATTAGAATAGGTGGTACATTGTGCACTAAAGCTGACAGATTTAATTCTAAGCACGCGCCTATAACCGAGTTTTTGGCACCATATCGTATTCAACATATCGATTTGATAATAACTTATACTCTTATCTGTTTTAATACATATCTACCATCGCACATTGAATACAATGAATGATAGGTATACCTTAAGAAAAACACAAATTGTGCAATACGTATGCATGCAACGTTTTATGTCACTGCAACTTAACATCACCTAAACCTTCAACGTAGTTACTTTGCTACATAACAGGTGCAATACAAACACTTGCACGTCTATTTGTAATGATGCAAAAACTGGTACGGCTTACAAAATATTAAAATCTTTCAACTATTAGTAGGTAGCCAGTAGCTAGTATGTTTGCTGAGTAAACCAAATACATCTGTACAAACATGAGCTCGGTAGTTGGCAAAGATTTTACGCCCGTATAATAAACATACGAATCTAATGGTGAAAGTGACAACACAGAGTTGAAGGAAATCTTTACGAGAGAAATTGCAATTGGTATGTAAAACGCGCTCTTTACAAATGGTACCTACACCCAGGTCTTGAGTGCATAACATCAAGCGAGGCTAGGCAGCGTGGGTTTCAATAACTGCCTTAAAGCGAATATGCAAATTATATTGGGTAGGTAGTAGGACGTCCGTACCCGAAAAGGGGAAAAGAAATATATAAATGTATCCGCTCAGGCCTGCGTAGGTTTCAAGTCAGCTTGTTGTAATATATCGGAGTACAAACGGGATCGTTTTTGTGTTTTATCATAACTGCGTATATATAATCAAATTCTTTTGTTATTACATCTTACGTTCCTTTGTTTTATTCAATATAAAAGTACATATCAACACGTTTCACGGTAATAATTTTTATCGAGTTTTTATAGTTTATATGCATACCTAAAGATGAAATAACTGCGCAAATTCAGCCCCATTTAACGCGATACCGTCTCGAAAGTTTTATATGAGGGCACTTAAATGCTCACTCTTTCTTGTATCTCGGTTAATAAATATGGGTGAAGGAGAGCGGAGATGGGATTGCCATGAGTTTGCAAAGGGGTCGAGTTCTATATGTTTAAAACGTCATGGAGTGCAATAAAACCGAGGTTGTTACGACTCTTTGTCCCCGAGGCGCTACCGACTTAACGAGAAATGGGTAACCTAGTTTAGGCCGCACCCGCTGCGTACTACGTTAATGCTTGTCAACTTAATTGCATTTCTCTGAGTAGGCACACTCTTAATTAGTACTGTTTTAGCATTTAAAATATTCATGTGCTTGGCAAATTGAATTATAACTGCAAGAAGAACGTCACAAGCTTAGAACTATTCAATGTACAGTCAAGCGTAGTGTAACATTTTGTTTTGTACGCACCGTTCAATAAAGCTTTTGTTGCAATTGCTGCAGTTATTTTTGGCCAAAAGTAGCTCTATCCTCTTTGGACTATTTGCGGATCTAAGGATGTCCAAGGATAAGTGAATAACCGGACGAAACTTATACAAGCGTAGTTATCTTGGCGTAGGCGGAGAGCTAGTGGCCCGTAAGTTTTATGATATACCATTTTCAATTCACCCACATTTATTTGGAACGTGACTTTACGTCAGAAAATTACTACGGGGGTGTGTGTGTGGTACTTATTAAATATGTTCCGTTTTCCTGAACGTTTCAATACTGACGTCTTTCTGATCAGACTTAATGCAATTAATTCTGTTTGCTTCGTGTGTGGTTTGATTTGTTATTTTAATGTTATTTAGTTTATTATTACTTATTCGTGTTGTATGTTTGGACGAGTCGTTGCTTATGTATCTTACATAGTATAGGCTATAAATAATACGTAACTAAGTGAACTGTCTTAAACGTAGGTAATGTTATCGCGGTTCACTGTTGCATGTCAAAATATTTGATTATATACATTGTTATAAACATAAATTTTCTGTATCTGTGTATTATTGTGTTTATATTGTACAACAACGATGCTGTTATCTTTATCATTCTTTTCGGAATTATCGCGGGGTATAAACTGGAAATTTTCGGTTGTACCACAGACACAAAAACGATTTTAAAAATGTGTGGGACTCCTCAGATTGTAAAGAGATTAATTACGTGTTTATTGTGCAGAATTAGTACATTTTTTTTTGCAAAATTATACCTTAACCGGCTATGAAGTTTCAAATACATAGGTATCTACTTATATTATTATGTCTTCATTTGCCTTGCTCGGCTTAATTACAATAATGTTATCCTTGTACTCTTAGTAGATGTCTTCTTCAATTCCTTTGCATAAATAACGACGATATTTTTTACATTTGGTATTCTAACAATGTAATGTGCAAAATGAATTTGCATACAAAATTCATCATTCCATGTCTAAAAGATATCACAATAGCGTGTAAAAACACTAGACAACAAAAAATCTCAACAACGAATAGGAAATACTTTAACAACACAATTTGGACAAGCGTAACTGATGGTTGTACTTTACTATAAATTAATGAAATAAATCTGTATGCAGTATTTGGGTTCATTGTTATTCACGGGCAAAGGACGCCATTTTTAACATCGAGGTACAAAACAATGCAAACAACCATTTATTGTGGAACGGAAACAACAAATTTTAACGAATCAAATTTAGTTGATAAGGAATTAACTTTATTTTGAAACAGGTTCTGCCCATATTATTTTTGTCGTTTTCTTTCATTATTTGCCTTTATCGCATAGGGTATAAAAAGTGTGTTTTTCATGTAATTTACTGAGACGAAATTAAGCTCAATTTTAATATCAAACCGCGGTCACGTGAAACATGTGATTGGATATAAATATAATTATTATTAGCTTAGGTTATATTACAGGCAAATACTAACAATCGTAATAATACTATACATATTGAAGTAAGTTATGTACAATAATAATTAGCGCTACAGAAATGCAGACTCGATTGCCCTATATACCTACTGCATGTGATTGACACATATTATGCCCGTGTAAACTTGAAAGGAAAATGTTACTGAAACTCAATGTCAATGACAAATTATGTATACATATAACAATTTCATGTGCTCCCTGTATTTCACTGCAACTTGCCATTGAGGTTTTATTACTTAATATATTAACAAAATTAAAGCTATCGTCTTATTATTATTTCTGCAATAAGTTTTATTCTACTGCCAGCAGAACATAATAAATATTATTCTAACTTTCGGCTGCTCTTCGAATATAAATCGTACATACCCATAGCTCGAACTACAAATACTTAAACAGCGACGCCTCCGAGCCGCGCGATCGCTCGAATATATTCATATAGTTGAATACCCACTATAAAAGTACTGCGATATGTAGGTATGTAGTTAACATTAACACGACGTATGTAGTATGGCAAAGTGCAAAAACAAACTAAATGGCTATGTCATCTCTCCCATGTAACCAATCTCTCCAGACCATGTTCGTTACGTACAGTCGAACAACTTCCCGCTAGACCACCATAAGGGCGAGATTCGCTCAGCAAGACAGCGTCGCTTCCAGTGCTACTTTACACGCACATTGACACAAGTATACAAAACCAGTTTCTAGTGTGCTTCGACTCTATGAGCGAGCCAACGGATTTTTTTTCAAACTGATCCACTGCCGACTTGTTTGATTGTACAATCTCATAAAATTTCATAAAATAGCCGCGCCGCTTTGTCGCTAAGACGGAAAGAAATATTACCATAATATGTACCGCTTAATCAACCAAAGAACATACGACTTCGTATGTTCTTTGGTTGATTAATGCATGCGGTTTCGTAACTTATTTTTTTTTCTGTATAGAGCCTTTGCATACGGCTTCATAACTTAACATAAAACCCTTTTAATTTATGGAATATGGATATAATGCATACGGCTTCCGTTGAACCCTAAAACGAAACAAGTGGCGCCATTGTTCCCAGCTACAGCGATTAGTTGGACAATGTTGGCTGTGAAGGCGACTGAGCGATCATCAATTAAACTGTCAAACAGCACACGACCCCAACGAGCCTTTGTCAATACTGATATCTATTGTATGTAATTATTACGATCTATATGTGGATGACGATTAATGATATACAGTTGATAATGTTGTAAAATGTAGAGTACACTTTTCTTTTCGTGTCCACTAGGTGATATTGATATCTACTTTTTTATATCTACGTTGTAAACAATATTTTTCGGCATCATTAATAACTTCACCAAAATTCACTGCTACTATAGCATTACTTTGCACTTTATACTAACTAATTTTATTGATGGCACATAATGTTGGATTATAGAGTCATCGTATTTTGTAAACATAAAGTGTTCTACGGGTATGTAGGTTTCAAATATCAATAATCCTTTTCATCTTAAACTCTTTCCACTACACCAAACTTCATCTTAACTAAAGTTAAGATGAAGTTTGGTGTAGTGGAATAAAAGGGAAGTACGGATAGGATGGTATAAGAGGATTTGGGGTAAACCCCAAATCCTCTTATACCATCCTATCCGTACTTCCCTTGCGCAAGCTAACTATAATATATTATGTTTTTATTCAATCTTCGCGCTTTACCAATAACTTATTGAATTTTCTTCATCATTAAAGTATAATGCTTGCTCAGTAAGTTAATAAGGATAATTTTATTCCATGGAATTTATTAGATCTGCATGTAGGTTAAGGACTTTTGTAGACGCCAATGAATGATATTATCTTGCGGCTTCATCAAAAATGTCCTACCTACGAAATCGCGGATGTTTATCAAAGTTAGTCATGCAAAACTATCTTGTTTATCAAACTAAATGTGTACATTGTTCGAGTTTACAAAGATTTTTCTAAAGTTTACGAATATATAATTTGTTAATACATAGGTATCACGCGAAACGCATCGCATAAGGATCGCTTCGAACAGATTCTGATAATTCTAAATATTGATCCATCCTTTGGTTCTAAAATTATATGAACTGAGTTTAATATTACCTACTATTGATTTGGTTACTGAACAGAATTTTTTTAAGTAAGTATTTATGTAATTTCAGTTGCGTCATTTGCACTTGAATAATTTTGTGATTGTAGCAGATTGATTGGCAGTATCTTAAATCCTATTCACTTGCACTTGAATGGCAACATTTGAATAATACATTTCATAAAAGATAATCCCTTTAATACGTTGGCGTGCGAAACGTATTATCTGGTTTATGATGACGCTTGTCATACAATTTCAGTGAGAGTGTTGTTGATTATATTGATTTATGACGAAACAACATCTCGAACATTATAATTGAATGTGGTGTAAACTTACTGTACCTACTGACTACACATCATAATTTCTTGTCAGTATTGTATAATGTGATGTTATTTATGATGCAATGTTCATTCATTTATCATTGCGATATCGACTAAGTGCTCACTGGCCGACTTGCGTGCGAGCTTGATCAAAAGCTTGTTGTTGAAAAGCTGTTCATTTTACTGTACTCAATATTTTCTCGGGCAAATTAGTTGCATTACTTTTTAACATTCATAAATGGGTTGATCCAACCCAGTCACTTAACGTATTCATTAGTACCTACTTGCTGTTGCAAAAAAGTTTTCATCCAATATCTTCTATCGATATAGGTATGTCTGATTCAATGCGTTGCGGGTTCCAAGACACTTTAACTTTCATGTATTTCATAAGCTTCTGATTCCATGTCTTTTGTGGTTACAGCTAAACCTCGCTACACAAGTTATTCAGTACTACAAATCAGGGTGAGACTAATCAATATTAATGAATAAGTCGCTTGGTCTGTAACTATACAATATCGTTCTGCACATCATAGGTATACCAGAGCAATTTGCCAGATTTTTCGAGAAAATGTGTCGATCTCTTCGGACTCTAGCGTATTCATCATCATCAGCCTTTAATAGTCCACTGCTGGACTAGGCCTCTCCTCTGAAAGGAGGAATTGGCCTACTATACCACGCTAGCCAAGCGGGTTGGTATAGGGCTTGTATCAAGTTTTCCTTCTCTTACAGTGCTGTTCTTTGCATAATATGCTCCCTCTGTCGGCTCTTACGACACCCATGGGATGATATGGGGTGGTGACAATTCGTATTCTTAATCCGTCACCACACGGATCGGACGGAGCGTATTATTCAGGATCAATTATTGTCCTTCGACCGGTGCATACATTTATTTCTCTGTGCCAAAGAGGCATCGGCAATTCACATGAATAGTTATAATGAGTAAGGATGTTGAATTATAACAGCTCGCTGTGACTGTGTTAGTCACAGAGGAAATAGAGTTACCTATTATTTATCTAGACATACATAGAAACGTGCACAATTATAAATACTATTAAATACAAATATGTGTTTGTTTGTTCCATGAGTGTATTGTCGTGTGTAATTACAGGAAGGCTTCTATCTCTATCTATGCATCTTTTTGGACTTAATGTGCTACCTGAGAAATCACTGGGTACAAAATATCCCGATATTCCATAAACCGAAGTAATATATGAATAAAGTGAAGTACACAACTGTATATTGAAAGACTGAGCTAGTATTCATTGTATCTCAAGACTAAACCTATACAAGGATAACGAATATAGATCCTAGTGAAATAGTATACTACTACAGACTTACGTAATTTAATACAAACAAATTAATATGTTGGATTTTGTTCTAAGGGACTACTTCTAGCTGATAGTAATCACCCATTCGGTAACATTAACATACTTAACACATGTCAATGTTTTAACCGGTCTTACACAATATAACTCCAATAAAACTAAATCACTTAGTTAATTTTATTAACCTCAGTCTCTTATCAACGGATATCGATTCAATAATGGATAAGAAACCAGCCAATTAAGAAACCAAACAGCTATACAGAGCTGTCTATTAAATAAAAAAAATACGAAAGTATAACAGGCGATTAAAGATTTGCTATGGCGATTCAGAATTGAATAAATTGAATTCGGTTTCAATTCCTTTTAAGGTTTAATTGCCAATGGTACCTAAAGGATTGAACAGACAATTTAACTTGATTAAGGTCATTGGCACTCATGTTCATTATCTTCCAATTAATAGAATTCGTAAGCTGAAATTAAAATTCATTCAACGAATTTTAATATTAGGTACGTATTTCGATAAATGCTGTTATTTTATTGACTTTACTTGTCATTGATGAAGGCGCCATTGGGATATCATTGCTATGTATCGCGTGTAGTAAGAATATGTTGACATTGTTTTTATATGTGCAGAAGCCGAGTTCCCCGTAACTAAGATTAGGATAAGTGAAACTGCTTTTTATAAACGAGATATAGTAGTTGCCAGAAGGTTGCGATAATGCGAAGGTTTTAGTCGCGAAACTAAACTTATGGATGTATTTAAAACATCATTTAAAAGATTTCGTTGCTCTCAGTGTACAAATCTTTGTAAAAAAATTTAAATACCCGTACTAAACTCGGCACTACCTACCTAAGTCGTTTACCTCTTTCCTCGTGAAGGTATTTTTATTAAAAACATATGGAGATGCATATTCAAATTTGAATACTACGAGTAGTAGAGTATTAAAATGAAAACTCTACAAGTAGCAATAATACTTTAAATGTGTATATCCAATAGATGTACCTACTTTGTGATATTTCAAATAACAAATAACATCGCACCGACTTTGTTAGGCAAGTGTAAAACCGGTTCAAGTTAACTATGACGAGCAAGAAAGTAGCAAGTAAAAACAATTTAATTTACTTAGTACCTAACAGAGTAAATAAAATAATAAAACTGAAACACCAAGTTATAATTAATTATGCAACACAACCAAAGACAAAAAAAAGAAAACAATTTCTAATTTTAAATCTGGAAGAGCGAACGAACACTGAATATTGTGGTGTGAATCACACGGACCATCAAAACCCTGGCGAACTTAAAATGCAAATTGTGTTTCTTTTTCTTGCAAAGTCAAATCCAAAGTCAGTGGAAACGTGTTCGTCGGTATCGTGTAGCAACAGAAGTTCGTCCTTGACACTCGGCTGCGGACAAAAACTATCGGTCGTAATTTCGGCGCGTCGGTCGGTGGGTGTGTTCCGTCCGAACTAACGCACACAACGCTAACATAATCCCATACCATAGATTATAATTGTACGATGCGCCTTTTTTTAACTAGGCAGCATTTGTCTGTTTTAAATTTAGAGCGCTGTTTTATCTGTGAATACTTTTTGTTATTTTATTAAATATTTTTGTTTTTTACATTCTGTGCAGAACCATAATGAGTACAAACGAATATATTAGGGAAAATAAGGATTTTCCCTAATATATAACCTAACTTTCAAAGTGCAGATCCAATTAGAAAATGTAAGGTACATTTTCTAATTGGATCTGCACTTTGAAAGTTAAAGGAAAGAATAGCTGACACCATATCTTAGATAGATTATTTTAAATGATAGCCTATTAAACCTACTTAAAAATGTTTCTACTTCACCTCTACGTCTACTACATAGGTACTAAATTAATGTGAGTGATATAATTATCAGTAATTGATGACTTTGCAATAAATAGTATGTAATTGTCAAAAATGAAAATCTTTGTAACTATTGCTCATAATTTTCGAGGTGTGTGTATCGTTTATCATCTACCACTTCCAAATTACTAATAAAAGTTGTTAACTGTACCTACAACGATCCTTGATTATAATTATTCTAATCTTAATAAATAAACTCGCCCGATTTGTGATGTAATGATATATAATCGTTTCAAGTGTTTATAAACTTTCGGTCCTGTTATACGGCGTATTATGATTGCAATACAATTTTATTATTCTGTCAATTGCTGGCAACTAAATTGGTGTTATAACACTAATAAAACGAATTACATATTATACGCTCATCGCTAAATTACAGTATTTTATATTGCATATGTATATGAATATTATGAATGTACTATTGCTTGTAAAAATCCTTCACGGTTGATTTGAAAGTCACGCTAAACTGCGAATTACAAATATTGATTTAGAACAGCTGTTTGCTTGACGTATAGACAGGATTCTATACGACCGGTAATTCACACAATAAAATGTTAATTGAATAAATGCTGATGGTTACTGGTGGTTTTGAAGCGGTCGAAATTTGGCAATATTCCTTTTTAAAACGAAATTAGGCAGGTACTCTTTCTCGACTCTACTTTCTCTATTCCGAAGCTTCGTGCGCACGATGTGGTATAAACCTACACGAAGCCTTGTCTTCATAACGTAAAAAAATACCTTACTTTTTTGTTAGATTTGTGTTACCAGAATTTTGCGGTTATGTGCTGTCGCTTTTCCACTGACCAAAAAAAACGGCTGCCTGCAGTTCCATCGCAACCTAATAGTGCCTTATTTTTTTGTAATTCTTTTTAAAATGTTCGTACTATGATTTCTAATATAATTACAAGCAATTTTACCCGCATTATTTTCTACATCTTGACCATAGCTACTTTCATATAAAGGAGTAGAATGTAGTCTGCGAATTCGCCCACGTGGGTATCGGTTATCGCGACAAAAGGTACTCAATGTGCTATCCTCAAGTAACTATATGCTACACTACTGCAAAGTTTCACCAAAATCCAATAGTTTTTGCGTGAATAATCCACAGAATCTTTTGCATTTATTATTGTAGCAAGATATTAGGCAGGCCGTAGGTATTGAAAGTGAGACATGTCGGTTCTGAGAGCATGCGCTATCACTTACTACATCGGCTCTTCGTTATTTACCCGTGTTGTATGTGTATTCACGTATAAGGAACAAAGGAAGTTTGGCAACGTATTGTTCGTACACTCAACTTTTCGAGTCTCGCGGGCTGTAGACGAAAATTTGCAATTCAAACATATGTACGAATTTGACGCCCACATGTTATAATGGTCGTAAAATAAAAATTCAACGCTGTAATACTTCCTTCGCTATTGCTTTTTGAATGCGTATTGATTCGCCCATTCTAATCCCGTATTGATTATCATGTGTTCGTAAGTGAGTTAATTTATTATTATTCTTATTGTAGAGTGTAATCCTAACTGATATTTATAAGTGTGAAGTGATACTATTTTCTTAATATAGATGGAAATATGGCTGTGTGCCTATGTACATTTATTTTATTGTGACTATGCAAGATTTCATCGAGTTTCTTTTTCGTGCATTCTTACAGTCCTCGAGAACATAGGTACAGTAGCCTTTCAGCTCCTTGTGCCCAATAGTTTTGACTGGGTGTTGTCTGTCAGTAACGCAAGAATTTTATATAGGTATACAGATTTGCATTGCGTTATCTAATGAATAAATTATTATCAACAGTATTTACACGTTTAGTTAGAACCATAACATGTTCTAATAAGATGCAATCGTAAAATAATTTAATACCTACATTGCTCGAATTTATATTCAAATGTGTCCTAGTAACATATAAAATCATTTTACAGCAAATAACATAGGTAAATCAATAGGTACTTAAAAGTTATGGGATTTACTGGTAGTCTTGCATGCGTGAGGTTATGAATAAAATTACCTGTATTTATACCTCTAAGTTCCTATACCTTTATTATATTCATGAGACTATATAGTTATTTGTGCAACAAGAGAGCAAAGTTGTTTTTTGTTTCGAGTGCTGATTTTGAGTCCCGAGCAAGCGAAGGATTCTATGATTGATTCACGAGCGTAGCGAGTGAATCAAAGTTAGAATCCTGAGCGTGGTGAGGGACTCAACAGCACGAGATACAAAAAACTTTGCTCTCGTGTAGCACACATAACTTTTCACCACAGCAGTGAGAACACATATACTTAGGAGACATAGAAATGAACAGGAATAGATTGAATTCTGCATAATCACTTGTTGATTTCACTTTTCTGGTGTTAAAGTACAGTCATCATCGCTAGTTTCACTCATCTTTTTATATTATTTTATATATTAATATAAATTTAACGCGTTACGCTATACCTACTGTATCAGCATCAGCGAAATTTTTATTCCCGCTACTTTTTTAAATCGCGTTTTAATACCGCGTCCCTGACGTTTATTTTTCAAATGTATCATTGTTGTAATTCTAAATAAAAATGTATTGGTTAAATACTAATTTTATACTATTAATTAGATTTATTTTTGTTAAAATCCAATAATAAATTAAACATGTAAACAATAACATATAAAAAAAGTAATTTCTTTATTACAAATATCTTTTTTTTTTTGCGTTGCCTTAGGTCTTTTCTTTGAGGTCGAATTCCAAAATCGAATTTCGAATTCGAAGGGGTTTGTTTTTTCACTCACTTTTTATATGCATGTGAAAGAGACAGAGCACAGTAAAATTTGAATGTTTCAAATTTATGGCTGAACAATGTCAATTCGTGGCACTGAAGATTGAAAAATTAAAAAGCTACTTTGCCTCACGCTCGAATCAAAATCGCGTTTTGTTCACTGTTGTCTCGCAGCAAAAGCGGCATGTTTGAGCTGCTGTGGTGAAAAATATTTTGTCTCATACCTAATATATTTATCTCATAAATATAATATAGGGACCTAAGTGCAAATAAACATAGGCTAGTAAAATAAAACTCTATCAACAGTTGGAGCATTGTTGCTGATATGCTATGATACGAAATTGTAATTAATAAAATAACTTTACAATTATTTCAGACGTGTAAGCTGATCTTAAAAAAGTATTGAAATTTCCTATTAAAGCAGTTGGATATACTTATTTGTATTTTATATTTTTAATAAAGCAAATGCAAGCAATATTTAGTATTAAAATATTTGACAGAAACTTTCAAATATTTGCGATATGTACACATACTTATGTTTATATGACCAGGGCTGTCATACCGTGACCTAGATAGAGTAACTAGTGTAAACCATGCTGAAACGACGGATCAAATAGAAGCAATCTCACCTTTATTTTCAAATAATTGTGTGATTGAGATCGGCCACATACATGAAAATAAACAATTAATAGTTAGGTACTAGGTTCGCTTACACTAAAAACATATAACTAGAACATAGACTAGTGCGAATTGTAGACGCCAACTGAGGGAAATTGTTAATTGTAGTGATTGTTGGTGAGCTGTTTAGTTGGCACTGCTTCTACTTTGTTTTGATCTTTGAACCCAGTACATGGACGCTTTGCGTGAAAACATTTATATCTTATTTCTAGTTCTTGAAGTAAAAGTGGCTGTGCCATCATTTTGGCCAATGGCCCAACACATAGCCAATGTTGACTCTACGAATCGTCTCGGATTATTGCTTTTCTTTCGTAGAAATTCTAAACGTCCAAATCGCTGCTTTCTTTTGACTGTAAATACTGCTAGGCTGTTTATTAAATTTCTATAAGGCTAGGTAATCAGTCAATATTATTTTCTAAAATATTTAGGTACCTACTAGGTTATATTTTAGCCATGTTCAGACGTTATTAAGTACATCGTCCTCGTTTATTTATATGTAAAAGCAATACTATTCATATTGTGCATACTTACAATATAGGCTGTACAAAGCTTGAATAAAGCTAAGTACCTAAAACATAATAATATGACATGTGTAAGGCAGACCTTTAAACCTGGACCATTTAAAGACAAGATAGATTAAAAAAAAATACGGAACATTAAAAGGAATATTAAATTATACAGGGTGTAAAAGACCCTTAACGAAAACTGAAATCCCATGTTGTACCATTCACTACGAACATTTTTAACTTCGGCACCATACCTGGGAAATTACTGGTTCAGGAGATATCGAGGCTCAAAGTTAGTATGGATTTTTTCTAATTAGGTACATAATCGATGCATTTACCGCAAATATGTTCTTTAGATGCCCTATAACCACATGGATAAGTTGGTATTTCGAGCATACCACGCGCGCGCTTTTAATTGAGGCTTAAAAAATGTGAAAACTTAAAAAAAAAATCGTTTCCCAGGTATTATTTTTGGTTAGTATGACTTGGCATGATGTCCACAACGATTAAACTTCGGCTTGGTGATGGGTCTTGTGACATCCTGTATATTTCAATCCTACGATTATAACGTAAACGTATACAGAATGTCAAGTGTCTAACCTATGGTCTGTCCTATCTCAACATCAAAAGCAAATGCTAATTATAATCGCCGTCAGACAAAAGTAACGCAATAAATAACAACATAAAACCCTAGCGTTGAGCTTAAATATTTTCCTCATTAATTATTCAAGAAGTCATCCATCTCCGTGCAGATACATAGATATCCAACAATGCAACCTTCACCGACATATATGTATAATTTTATATACCACACATATATCTACGGCATTATTAACATTTTATGCGCGCACTTTGCTAACTCACGTTTTATATGTTTATTTAATTTGATATACTATAATTTTATTTATGTACGTATTATTAAATACTTAAAATTAGAGGATTTTTATTCAGAAATGTATTTTTTAACAATCGTTGTCACCCATTCATAGAGCTAAACATGAATAACGTATTACATAAGCGCGATGGAGGCTCGACAGACTAACGCCATAGACAATGAATTATTACATCAAATTCCAAAGTTATTTTAAAAATGATCGTTTCGAATTTTGTGAAATCGATTTGGTAAAACATTATAGGACGCCAAACTTCGAAATAAAAACTAAACTAAACAAGGCACAAATAAAGTTATTAAAACGATTAAGCAATTTGAACCGTTAGACATTGTAAAAAATATAAGCTATAAATATAATTGATATCGAAAAGCAATCTTAATACGGAAGGTCTTCCTAGTAATGTGTTACTCCCGCGCACGTATAAATGCGGAAAACTGCAACTATTGATCACGATGGGTTGCACTTTGTTAGGCGACCTCGAACATTTTACGACAGGAAACCAATAAAACGATAATACCTGGACACTGACAAAGCGCTAGGTTAATTATGTTCTAACATTCGCCACGTTTTCATGAACTCGACGGACAAGCTTAAAATGTACTTATTTAAATTGTAGTTTATTATTCAGCTTCGGACAAAACGAATAACAATACATCTATCGCATGAAAGAGCTAACATTGCCTTCCCTACTTAAGCAAGTTGATTTTCGTTTACTATAAATTCTGTCGTACCTATCATATTTTAGTTGCTCAAAATTCATTGACGCACATAATTTAAACTCCGACACATATTTAGGTCATCGAAACCTTCGTTAATCATAATCCTGGGCCTGTGCCAACAGTTTTATATTTTTTCAATCAACTAAAACAAACTCTAAATTCGAGACTGGAACATACCGACGTTGGAACTAGGACCAGTCCGATTTAATTTAAATAGTTGGGCACTATACATCAGTACTATCAAACTGTGACCATCAATTGCATAGGTAGTATAGGTACTTGTATTGTCAGCTCACAACTAAACTTAATCATCATCATCTTGTGAAGGCCGCACGACTAGGCTATTTAAATCAGTTTTATTTATGTTTTATAGAAACCCGTTACCGGTTGCCTCTTGAAACTTAAACACTTGTTTTAATTATTCTGAGTCTGCCGTCCATCACATTGCAATGTAGATGTTTGATTACATCTTGTTTCTCAGAAGGCTGACTTTAAAGCAATGCAAGGTTATTTATTCTGTACATGTCTTACGTGGACCCACTAAGTCTGGCTGTACACTATGTAAACTCCGTAGAAAAGTTGGTGTTTGTAGACTAAGAAACAGTCGGTATGATTAACGTGCGAACAGGCGTATTGTTTACACGAAACGTGCACAGCGTTTTCCACAACCGAGTGGCGAGCCACGAATGATTTATTACGGTGCTTTCTTTTAGAACTTTCTTGGGTATCGTCAATCATATCAAAACAAAAAGGAGTATCTACAGTTGTGCAAACAAACTACAACATAAATTTTCAAATTCATGAAGTTTGAAGACATCAAACAACACTCAAGGCAATACGAAACGAAATTCGTCTAGACAGGTAAACAAGTTCTAAATATGTGAATTGTAAGAGGCGGTGCATAATGTTCTAACGGGATGGACTTGTAAGGCACTAAAAAGTAGGACATTAAGCCGCGCAGGAGTCTTATTATACCAAGTTGACTTTGCTGCAATTATTTCCAAAGCATTTTTGGTTGTGTCCCGTTTCAATCGCCAAAGATATACAAACAAGAAATAATTTAGACTGACACCGGAAAATGTAATATAATAAACCTTTTTCACGCGTTGTGTGTCACAATTTATGACTACCTTATATGCGTGGGATTTAAGCGAAATGTCGAAATGTAAAAGAATTTGCAAAGGAACTTTTTTGTACAAGAACCGATGGCAATATCGCTACTTAGAAAATTGGATCTTGAGACATTTTTATTGTACTTTGTTTGACCACCAAAATGCTTTTGTACTGAAATGCCATAAGGATGTCGGATTTTTATTTTTAAACACATTGTAGGTTTTAAGGAAAATGCAATCACCTAAGCTCCTATAAATAGTTAATTTCAAGAATTTTACTTTATACTAAAACTCAATGGTTATACTAACCGCAGATTGACTAGGTCACGACATGTGTAACCACAGAACTGCACTTAAAAATGAACCAACCGCAGCTTTTTTAAAACACGACAGCACTAATATGCCGTGCAATTAATAAGATCATTAAAAAACAAAATCTTTTCTAGAATATTGACTTCAAAAGAATCCGGAAGACGGGAGTGTCAAATATCTGAATAGCATTGTCATCCAATGTAAATATTAATTTGAAATAAATCTGTTCAGAAATTATATTAATATTACGCAATCAAGATGCCGTCTACTTTCAACATAATTATTATAACGGAAGAAGGATACACACGTTATATACTTCTGATTTACGATCTGCACAAATCAGGCTTTAAGAGGAAACCTGATCCTAATCGCCATGATTTAATAAGATACCTGATGTAGACGAAAATATGAGAAGCTCCAAACTTTCGCGAATGTGGCTTCATGGACCGAGAATTTGTGGGTGTGGAACCTGTTTTTGATGTCACAAAAGACTTGTGATGCGAAAAAATAAAACTGAAGAAACGTGAACAACAAAAAGCCGTTTCGATATCATGTCGCACGATATTTTAAGATTCATATAATGTAAATATTGCTTTAAGCGTATGATTTATGGATTATTTAACTTGTAATGTTTGCCCGAACACCCGGTTTCAACACTATATACCGAAATATTGATACGATAATTATGAAATTGACCCATATTCACTCCAAGTGCAAGGGTTCAATGAAGTAAACATTGCATGGAATAACGCAACAATGGAGAGTTTTAATATTGTTTGAGTTAACGGGTATTTACCGATTACAGAAAAGCTGGTAGGTAAAGGAACTAAATGTAAAACTATTGATCTCATATTGTTTGATTAAACTAGAAATAGAAAAAATGAGTAAGGTCTGACAAAAGTTTCCCAAATTAACTGCGTAGTTTTAACTCACACGTCTATATGTGTCAACTAAGATGCGACGCAAAAATCGACGTTCGGCGTTGTACGAAAGTATAAGATTTAATGTAATACTCGCAGCTATAAAATGTCGTCTAGCCTTTTCTCACATCGAGTGTGAGTAAAAGACAACAATAGACTAATTTTATTTAGTGAGTAAAACAAAAGAATTAGCCTCAATATGCTCCATAACATATACTGGCCGACAAAACAATAGGTATTGCCATATTCACGTATAGTCACTAAAACAGTGACCCATATCGAACGCGTCCTAATCTATGCTACCCACGGCGTTCGTGCTTCAATGTCTCTCTGATAACTCGAGGAAGAATATATAACACGTACAATTTTATATGGGTCATTGAATTTTCTCATTCTACGTTGTTTAATACACGTACGTGTTTATGTCTCACTACAAATTATTTATCAACCTTATTGCCAAGTAGGAAAGTCGACATAGTTTCCTTTTCATCTTCCTTTTGTAGACTTTGCTTATTTCAGATTTTATGGTCAGATAATTATAATAATGTACTGTTTGCATTGGTTTCTCACGGTTGATTGAAAAGGTTTAAATAAATTGTAAGAGCTATTAGACAACATAATAATATGTGCTAGTAATTCTTACCACGGCACTAACTGGTGAACATGGCTTTGAATTGTGCCAAAGCAATTAGTATCGGTAGTGTTCTAAGTCATGATCTTCAAGGGAAGAATCGTGACAGATAAAGTATTTGAGAGTAATATATTACAATACACTATTATTATTATTATCTTTAAACATGTACCTACTCTTTATCTCTGATTGTAATATCTTGATTGACCAGCAAAACATTTTCTACCTTGACCATAAAAATAATGTCCTCGCCAAATCTTCTAAAATCGATTTTGCACCATTTGAGCACAGTTTTTTGTAACATATATGTATACTCCATCAAACCTACACACGGCAAAATACGACTGTAACAAAACGGCTGCTACGGTTATTCACACATCCTAAAACCCTACATTTTCTGCTAAATTGGCTCTGTGGTAAAAAATACATAGTCACAGAATCTGCTCCAGAAAATATCCAATTCTTGCTTCAAAGCTATACCTACTGCAGACTACACAAAAGACGATAATTTCCATCCAGAATAATCTGGTTCACAGCGAAAATCTGTTTAAGCTATAAACTATCATCAAGCTTTGGAGGTCGTCGCCGTATATTGTATTAACAAACTAGGATATTTACAGTATAAAGTGGCCTTGGTGAAGACACAGTAATTGCGAGAGACCCGATTAAGACTCTTTACGACGTCGGCACTCCGTCGCTAAGATTTATAGACCACAACACTCGAAGTATTAAGTTCCGCAGTCGTTCTACGCCTCGTTGGGCAACTTAATCTGCTTTTGGATGTTAATAACGATTTTATATGAGATTCCTTGAGAAATGGTGTGGTATTACGGCAGTTTGGAGGATTTTGGGAAAGAGAATTATGGATTCAAATTTTTATACTCAGCTCCTGGAAAGATGTTGTTATCATATAAAATGTGAATCTGTAAGCTGCTGAATTCACTTTTATCTCAGTCTTTTGTAAAATTTTAAACAAGGTACCAAAGAACGCACTTTTAGGCGAGTTTTGTGGAACATTAAAATATTATCTTTTGATAATAAAATTTGGTCAACATTCTTGTTGACTCGCTTGCAGTTCTTATCCATTATGTTGACTATGCACACTTGACTTTTTTGGTCTATGAAGAAATGTGTATGTATGTTTGCATGTGCACAAAAACATCTTAACAATTTAAATACCTATGTTTATTTTTGGACGCTTTCCTATGAAATGTCTTTGTAGTCTGAATTGTGATCAGATTAATGTGACATTATGGTATGCAATTACTACAATAAAACCGTCGGCAATGTATGTACATACTTTGTTATCTTGAGTAGGTACCTATTTACCATGATCATGATTAAATTTTAAATGCAGATGGAAATTCCCTAATACCACATCAGAAACCGCATGATGAATTAATCGAATCAATCTTAGGCGTACACGATTTAAGGTTATTTTCAAATCAGGTCTGCAACTTTGTGTCCAGTTTTTATGATTCAATTATGTGTGTATACATAGACGTATATGAAGCAGTAAATAACTTGATAAGTATATAGTTAACAATTTATTAGCGTGAAATCGAATGCAGGACTGTAAAACTTTAGCAACATTGTATGTTTGTTACTATAGTTTAGGTACGTTGTTCGCGACGCCGTAAACAAACAGCGTTATTGCCGATACTTGGGTTACATTACAAAGTGCTACATTTACATTTTAATACTCTACCCTGTCTTCGATAACACATTTTCACTGCAATAGCGTCAAAATGGCATTCCAATTTGTTTTTAAAACAAATGAACGGATGTGATAAAATGTTAAGCGCTTTTGTTCGTTAGGTACTGCATTGTGACCAACTATAATAGATGCGAACAAAAATGACCATACAAATTTTAATAATAAATCCACCATATGGAAGCGTAGCAGTGTAGGAGTGAAACGACATAATTTTTTATATACATACTTTGTCATTGTCCCTTTTTATGAGAAAATTATTATCCATGAATCCGTAATATTTGCTTATTGTAATGGAAATCCATTAAGGTTGACGCCCGCGTCCAGTGCCACGGTGTGTCTACACTCTACGGAGAGATTTATATAGGGCGTTACAGCGGCGCCGGATGTGGGTCACTCGCTCTCATTATGTAACTTGACGATCGCGATTCATGCACGTACTTTGTGCGTACAATCAATTAAGCTCACATGATTTTATACCCAGACAGCTTCTTGCAAGTATCGCGTGTTTTTCGCACGTGCCGTTTTATTTCGGCAAGATAAAAGATTTACGCGAGCGATGTATTAGAAGTAACATAGTAGTGAATATATAAACATTAAACGTAATAAAACGTTGTTTAAGCGAACCAAGTATCCGAAATAGATAAGGATATCACACATTATACAAGTTTTTGCTTATCCTGAGTCTGGCTCGATCCGACACGCTCTACGGAACGTAGTTGCGCTACTAGAAAAGATAAAACAACCCGCCAGTGCAGGAAATCAACATGTTTTACGCTCTGAGAACACCACGCTGTCTATAATTTGATTACTATTCATTCCATCTCACGCGATCACAGATAAAATAATAATCAACAAGGTCACTACGAAGTCACCTTGCATGATATTGATTAATGGGAAGTGCTTAATATATTGCTCACGACTGTGAATCTTCGTTGAAAAAGAAATCCGTTGTATATTATTTTCGACATTAATTAATAGGCCCAGCGATAAAACCTTCTGGAAGGACCTTTAGAGTTGTTCAATTAAATGTTAAGCGCGTGGCTTTGAGTAAAGTTGTTTACGTAGAATTCGCGGGCGTGTGTGAAAATCGAATCCGCTTTGATGCGATGTGAGTCGTGACGGTTGATGTAGCGGCGAAGCGCGGTGCACAGACGCATAGATATTTAGTTACGTAATGAGCGTGCCGGCATAGGTTTAGATCGTTACCTCTAAACGTGTGGTTGTCTGCGGCCGTGGTCAGTGCACATCGGTGTAGGCGTGGCCTCGGTTCGCGAACTCGCACTCTGATTGGCGGAACATAAAAGGCAGTTGCATTTCACTTCGTACTTGTGCTGAATGCTAATTAAAAGGCTAATTTTTCGAATTACGCGTAGCTAGTTAAACCGTGCGTTTTGCGCTAGTGTTAACATATTTAGCGTATTTGTGCTCGCAATTATTGCGAAAAGTACTTCTTGTAAATTTTATTGTTGTTATGTAGGCGGTGAAACAAAAGATTCGTTCACCTCGCATAACCGGCATTCCGATGCAAAATAGCAACCGTGCTTTGCTGAATAGAAGTTATTTACAAAAATCTAATCCATGTCTGTAGCCTCCCGTAGATTTTACACAAAACACAAACGAATATTGTTGAGTAACTAATTGTTCGATAATTTTCAGACTATGCAAAACAATACGATACAATATTTTGACTTCATGTGTGGCGTAGTAATTAACTTCTGGCTGGCTTCGCTGTCCAGTCTATACCTATGCATCGCGGGTTTGATCCTCACGCGTAACATCACTTAGAGTGACATAAGATGATATGCCGAGTAAAAGTGCATTTGTTTTCACTGTTTAAATGTTTGTGAAGTCCACTGCGACACGGAATTTATACTTAGTGCAGGAGACGATTAAAAAAAAGAAAAACGAATCTATCAATCGTTAGACGGAAACATGACTTAATATTAGACTATCATATTTTGTTTAAAGATTTAGACGTTGCGCAATAGCAAAACAGGAATATGCCATTAAGAAATAGACCAATATAATACATTACAGCAATAAAAATAAACTATGCGGTCTATCTCTTTGATTTTTTACGTTAAACTCACAAAACTTTTGTAACATTCAGTTCACGCATCATTATCATTATCTAAATCACTTTAATAGATAGTAGGTACTACACACGTTGTACTAAATTACATAAACAGACTCAAAATACAGCCTAAGAAATAAAAACAATATAGACATATCTTTCCATCCACTTAAAATACTTACTTCATGAAGCTCGTAATATGATAAGAAAAGATAATAAAATTATCTGCTCAAAACGTATCAGTAGCAACAACAACTTTTCACATATTATTAAACTCGTTATACATACCTACATATATAAATAGGTGGATATGCAATACTAAAAAGTATACCATGCTGTCAAAGTCAATTTGTCGTGATAAAAAATTGACGTTCTCTTTCCTTTCTTACAAAAGCACATCAGGTTCATCACATCACAGACCAGTCAAAATCTGTAGGTACAGTAGACCTATGCTATAGATTCTGACACCTTACATAGCAAAAAACCGCACACACAATCTTCCTATATAACCAGCTGATAATTCTGTGAATACAGGCAAAATCTGTTCTAATCAGGTAAAATAAAACCCGATCCCACACCTAATTTTCCTTCCTCTAAGTACAGGATAATTATTTATTTTACCATGTTATTAATATTAAAATTATTCGATCTTCCTGCTCAATACATGATAACGGCATCAGAAATGATAGGATTTCATTACAGTCCCCGTTATCTAAAATATTATATAGGGTATGCTTATGTTATTTAAATGTTCCCTACTAATATTATAAATTTGAAAGTGTGTATGTATGTATGTTCCGTTTTTACGCTAAAACGGCTGAACCGATTTTGTTGAAATTCAATATAGAGATATATTGGACCATGGAGACGGACATAGGCTACCATAAGTAGCAAAAATTTAACTGGGAGAGATTGTAGGGAGGGTAGAAGTTTGTACGGCACAATTAATTTACCTCTTGGGAGTAAGAACGCATGCGCTAATAATTGAGTGCTGCGCATGTGCTATCGCATCTGTCAGTACTGTCACGTTATACATAATGTCATATTGTGCACGTAATTAAATTGTTCGCATTATATAAACTAAATAGAGGACGCCAGCAGCTACGCCTGCATTTTTTTTAATTTACCCGTTTTGGCCGATCCCGTGGGAATTTCGGGAAATCCCTTCTTAGTGCACCCCTACGGTCCTCAAAGAACATACATGCCAAATTTCAGCTTCCTGCGCCCAATAGTTTCGGCTGTAGCGTGTCTGTCAGTCAGTCAGTAACGCAAGGATTTTATATATTAAGAAAAATAAATAATAAGCTTAAACGGCTGAAACGATTTTCCCTACTAATATTAAAAATGCGAAAATGTTTATAGAGATATATTGAACATGTATTAGAACATAGCTTTGACATTTGACTGTATGCAAGGTGGTGTTATTATGTACATACCTTTGGTGGATAACGATAGATAATGTCATGGATACTGACCGAGTTACTTTGTACCCTATAGAGTTAATGAAGTCTTTAGAATAATCAGGAGTGTCTTCACACAACTTGAGACTGAAAGTAGATTTGTGTTACCCCGAATTTAACGCGCGCGAAGCGGCGTGTAAAAGCTAGTGTTGAAATATATCTTGTTTGATTTACCTACATCATGAGGGACATGGTATTGGATATTTTATTTGTATTACTTTATTTATATTTCTAAACTGTCCAGTCTATAGCAGACAGCGAAGACAGAAATAAGAGCATAAACAAAAATCACAATTGATACCATGATTGTAAATGTAAAACAGACATTTCACTGCTCAAGGAAAGCAGATCTGAAACGTTTGATGAAATAATTTGCCTTTACATTTGATATAACTAACCAAAATAACAACAAACAGGTACGTTCGAGCCGCGACAAAAATACAAGAGCAATGTTTTCGGTTGACAATGAGACAAATCATAGACAAACGAATGGAACAAAGGGTTTCAATAGATAATAGGATAGAATAAATTCAAAACAAACACGCTATGCATATTTTCAGACTTGTCTAAACAACGAGCTCTTGCGATTGACAAGCAGTCAGTCTATAGGTAGAATATTAGAATAATGTTATTTTAAAACAACTACCCTTTTACAGGACTAGAACGTTGCCGTATTACTTTTCTGTTCAAATACGCTAACATGTTTCAATGTTTGAGCTATTGTTCAATCACTTATATTAATTACCCAGCAAAAAATTATGTTAACTTCAACGGCTGATCACTTGATGGGAAATTTTATGAGCCGACATACATATCTAATGCAAACTTGCTAAAACTCATACATATAAGTGAACTAGAGGACGCCAGCAGCTACGCCTACATTTTTTTTTTTAATTTACCCGTTTTGGCCGATCCCGTGGGAATTTCGGGAAATCCCTTCTTAGTGCACCCCTACGGTCCCCAAGGAACATACATGCCAAATTTCAGCTTCCTGCGCCCAATAGTTTCGGCTGTAGCGTGTCTGTCAGTCAGTCAGTTTCGCAAGGATTTTATATATTAAGATGATACAGCTTGATCAGCTTGTTAAATGACTATGCTATACATTAGAGAGCTCATGAAAAATGGTTACCTCAGACGTTAAAAACAATTTTGCTATTTGCACGCAGATTTCTTGCAATGTAGGCAAACCCTAAGGTCTTTTCGAAATTCCATCTCTGAGAATCTTCTCCGAGATGGAATGGAAGGAATTAAGGATTCAAAGTTTGTATCCAGTAAATATAGTATGCATGCTATAGCCCACGCGGAAGGAATATAAATATATGTTATTATTTTGTTTACGATAATTCGAAACAAACAAAAGATGTTTACACAAAATAAACGTCACAAGTCGACATTTTCAAAGTCCACATCATTTATAACTCGTAAGCCATTAGACGTGAATATGGTATTATTTTATTTAACATTTAACTTCTTTTCAGTGTCTCAGTGGCTAGTTATGGACAAATCCGCATTCAAGGTGATGAGTATAAGATGGTCTTCATACATGTTACTTTACGATAAAAGGCAATGTCATTTATTAAATAAGTTTAGTAAGCCTTCTTAACGTCTCTTACTATCAAAAAGAAAATGTCCATAATTATGCTTGAACGTTGCCTACAGTATGTAAAAACCATGAATTTGTATTATAATGGCACTGCAGACAACAAATCGATATGCAATCGTGCACAATGGCGAAGTAATGGCGAATTGATGGAAGGTCGAGCTAATTACTAAACAATTTTGTTTGATATGCACGGTCATTTCTTTAATACGTATTTAATTCGACGAAGCATCACGTTTCGCCCTTGGTGCTGAGGAATCAAAGCAAAACGTGACCAATGATTGGGAATTGGTTGGAGGCTCGATCAAATTTCGTTTGAAATGAACCCGTAGAAGATGAAAGGTTTTTAAATTACATTGTAGTTATAGTTAGGTGTAGATATAATTATCTACTTGTGTCTGCGGGTAACATAAATTGACTCCGTCTTTTAGGTTTTCGAGGGCAACCTTTTAATTTCGCTATTACGTTTGTTTGAAGTTTCGCTCAGGGACTAAAACCTACCTACTAATCTTTCTACAATATTTTAGTATAACGCCTACAAAAATACAGTACCTAAAATACACATTTTGGTAGTTTATAATCTTCTTCTGCCTGGCGATTATTAATCCCGGTCTATACCAGGGTCCGCCTTCCTACTCAAATCTCTCCATTTTGCCCGGTCTTTTACATCCTCCAAAGTCAATCCGTTGGCACTCATGTCACTTCTCACGATGTCGATCCAGCGCTTCTTGGGGCGTCCTCGATGCCGATTTCCGGGTACTTCCCACTCTAGACATTTTCGACCTATGTACTCCTCCGGCCTGCGCATTAGATGGCCATACCCTCTCAGGCGGTTCTCCTGGAGCTTATCCGCCACGTCATTTTGGTAGTTTATAATACGAATATTTAAAGTTTTCAAATCCTTGTGAGGACAATCAAAGCATCAGACATTGTGTCCCAGAGATGCAATGGCTCAGTATATTTTTGTGAAAAGCTTTATTTTATGCCTTTTATACAATTGTGATGACAAACAAGCTTGCGGACCATCTGACAGGAAGCAATAAAGCACATAATATAAGGCGACGACATTATTATGAGATTTTTATAAGCACCAAAATACGCATATGGTGTGGTGTACTTAATAAATGTTATCACATACCTAACCTGCTCTCCACATCAAGCTCTGGATATTGTATGTCTTTGGCCTATGACAAATTAGAAGTATATTCTTACTAAACTACAACTTGAGCGAAATCTTAAAACAAAAACCCACAGATGCCAAACACGAAAAATATCTCGATATGCTTAAGCTAGCCAACTGCCTGTGTCAGTGTTTTATTGGAACTAATGGGTTTTATGTGAAAAGCCAATTTTGCTGTCTCTGGTATAACTAAAAGCTGACCTAAATATGCTACGGACTAGTGGGGCTAGTAAAATTCGCTTTTGTTACTCTCAGCAAATGGCCATTGCAAGAGGCGGACCCCTCGTAAAATTTATATCACAGTAATTTTCCGTGTGGTGACGGATTAAGAATACGGAATGTCACCACCCCATATCATCCCATGGGTGTCGTAAGAGCCGACAGAGGGAGCATATTAGGCAGAGAACAGCACTGTAAGAGAAGGGAAACTTGATACAAACCCTACACCAACCCGTTTGGCCAGCGTGGTATAGTAGGCCAATTCCTCCTTTCAATGGAGAGGTCTAGCCCAGCAGTGGACTGTTAAAGGCGGATGATGAGAATTGGAGTATTTTTCCGTCGTCAACCGACCAACACCAGACCACTGTTTATCTTCGCTCAAATATTAATTATTGTCTAAACATGTTTGTCACCATATTCTCCTTCACCTTTTGCCCTGTCGTCTCTAAATTATGCATTTACGTTTAAAAACATGCGGATGTACGTCTAAGCTGACAATGACAGTTTTCGGTACCTATTAACCAACAAGGGTAACCACTTAACAACAGAACAAATGTATTCGGAAATGAGCAGTTGATGTAGCAAATTCTTTAGTTACTCGAAGCTTTGTTGTGAAGAAATATGAGATCGTTTACAAATCTAAACATGCTCGATCCACAGCTGCATATGGATGCGTTCTCAAGATATGAGTACCTGAGATGCAAACAGAACAAAATTATGTTGTGATTAGTCGACAGGGCATTCCCCTTTCTAAGTTTATACAAGATCTTTCCATATAAGACTAGGTGACAACTTGTTGCATTGTGTCAATTGTGTTTCTTTGTATAAGATTTGATGATTTCTAATCTTTTTAGTAATAAGTTGAGAAGAAATTATTCGACGGAAAACAAATATTATACAAATGTGATCATTGATTTATTTGTGATCCGTGAAGTTAAGACCTAAGGCTTAACTAAAGCTAATCTAATCGCAGACGGAGCCAAGTAGCAGCAAAAACAACAAAACGTTGCCGTTATTTTCTTCAAGCCAAGTAAAATGTATGCACAAATGTTTACGTATGTGTGCATGAAATGGAGTCTGATTTTAAAACTATAATATATTCTTGTCTAATTACAATTCGATATGCAATCAAAATTTCAATAAATTACGCCCTCAGCCCGTATTGTATCTATGCGAATGCACTAGTAATTTTATTGGATAAACAGGTTATGTTGATAGGAAGGAAGCTATAAAACTTTTAAAATGATAAAGGAATTGAAATAAAATTAATTTACGATGGGGAGATTGAAATATACACTCTAAAATAAAGTAGTAGATCTCTGACTACATGTTTTATATAAAATATGGAGAATGTTTTATAAGGATAACATTCTGATGATTATCTATTTCTAAAATGTAGAGTCTGGGCTAAATCACAAAATCATGTGCTCCAATTTCTGATCGCGTTTTGGTTTGGTAATTCAATTCAGAATTTTAGTTCTATTCATCGCCAAATTAAATAAGGTAGCAAAATTGCCGAGAATAATTGACCTGCTGTAATTAGAAATTCAATACCAAGTTCATGTTAACATGTAAACATAGTAACGTGAACTATATGGGAAGCCATAAGGCAATAACTCTTTGTATATGCTCCAATTAACCCATAGCACTCATGTATTTACCCGTACCATAAAATATATTAAATGATGCATATTGTGCTAAGAAAACAAAAAACAGAAAAGTAAATAAAAGCAAAGTCAGCGTTAACAGCAATATTTTACCATTTATTTGTAGTATTCGCGGCTGGCAACATGCCCACGTACCTATTATGTTTTCAAAGGAACACAAAATCTGCTTCTTGTTAATATATTGCAAGAAAACTAATTTGATAATTACATATGTCATAATATTCAACGACATCTGTGTTTGAGACTCTATCAACTAAGCTGGTAGGTAACATTAGGATGTGTATTTCCTCGTACAAATAATATTAAAACAATTCTAATCACTCACAATTTTCCTTAATATGTTTATATGAGTCCTTAATAACCCAGTCTTCGCCAATCAAATCCCGAACGAGAGGCTATTAATAACAACTTGGTGCTTAATAAAATCAGAACAGAACATTGACCTACTTATTTTACTGGAAATCCATTTTTATGAAATTGGTTTATACAGTTTTCAGGATGATGACAGTCTTGACCAATGTAATGTAATATATGCATTTCCAAACTTCAACCTCAGTAAACCCGAACCTTGGTTTATTATTGTTCTTTTCACTTTGATTTTATTGTTCCTTTGTAGTTATTGCAATATCGCTGTCGTTCACGAAACTATCTTTATTCTCAGAATATCAGCTTCGTCTGTTATACTCTGACCTAATTTACTTCATCCTCTATTTTTCATTCTTCACTTGCTTAGCTTTTGGATCCAAAAATATATTAAATTAGTTTTATGGGTACTTTGTCCTTTGCAACACATTGACTTTGCTGAATCTTGACGCATCGTTTCTATTTTTCATGTCTCATTCAAGAGCATAGAATTGTATAACCTCAGATGCACCCTCATCTTGTCCGTAATCCATCTCTGTCACTTTGTCCATTTCTCATTCATCTAGCGACTCTTGAATAATACCAATGTGTCCAGTTGGCGTCTCAATTCTTCATATCCAAATTCTATGCTCATTCGCACTTTAACTAATTGGAGGAACGCCAAACAGGACCACCCATACTACCTGACGCTTTATGATTATTGAACTGCTAATATTACACTAATATACGTTACATGTATGGTTGGTTTATGAAATTTGGGCTATTCTTGACTATAATTTTCCAGCGAGTTCAAATATATTGTAATTATATTCGGTTTTTTAACGTTACGATGTTGTATATGGGACATTGCCAAAAGCTCATAATTTATGATCGGATGTATCTGTACATGATACGAAAATCTTAACGAAATACGCTATTTAACTGATTTTATTGGATACTTGATCCATACTACCGTGCATACGTCAAACTAAAATTGTGTATAACAATATACTTATATATTCTTATTATAACAGTTTGTACATGTTATGTTAAAAATTACGAATAAAGTATTCGAGATATTAAAATAATAAATAATTGGAAGGCATGTTCGTATCAGTTATTGGCATAATAAAACAAACTAAGACGGTGTTGGCACTGGCAGTTCCACATATAATATGCCATGTATATGCTTAAAATATGCTTAATCTTAGTAACTTCAAACCAACGTGTCACTGTGTTAAACTAACGTCACTTTTTAACACCTTGTCAGACTGATAGACAGTGTGATGTTGCAGACAACCAGGGTTAAGTAATATTTTCGAAAGTATGTTTAACATTACACCTCGGCTGGACATCCTTATCACGATATTTAGATTGATAATCTTAAACGATGAACTCACCACAGTTGTAGAGAACCAATAGAAAGCTATAATCATTATTTTAGATATACAACGTGGCGTTTGTTTACGTTATAACGACATAACTAAGTTATTTATACGATCGTATATATCTTATAATTAAAATACCTCTAAACTTTGTATAAAAGATACCAATAAACTAGGAGATAGCAAGTATTTGGCGTACAATTCGTTCAGAATTTATTAAGACAGTTATGGGATTCTGTAGCTATTGTGTAAATATTTAGATATCGTTTTATAAATATTTGAGCCTAAAACAAATCAAAGCCTTTATAAATTTAAGCGATTTTCAAAAGTATTTAGTCTTAGACTAGTGAAGCACCATAATTAAGAGAATTATTCGAGAAAATACATACATCTAAGCTATCGGGATTGGGGAACATTTCAAGTTATTAATAGATAAAGACGGATCGGACAGATACATTACGAGTGTGTAACACGGTCCTTGGGACGAGTGTGTCCCAAGGTTCTCATTTAGGGCTTATCCTTCAGCATATAAGTTATATCATCCATGATGTTACCATTAATTTCAAAATCTTATTTTAGTTTCAATGTTTGTCAGTAAATAGTTACGCATCATTAAGTCATAGTATCTTGATATAGGGTTATATATCGTTACTTCTGTTGACAATCTGATTACATAAATACTCTCCTACAGCTAGTAGAGCCTTGCTGATTTCAGCATGAATGGGCCGGCTCGACCGCGGAATTACTACCCTCTCACAGAAAATCGACGTAATGTAACAGTACCTAAACTGTTACGTATCGTTCGGTGAGTGAGAGATCCGGATGCCCTATCCCCTATTCCTTCTCCCTCATCCCACTCCTCATCCTATCCCTTTTCTCAATCTCAAGGGGCGGCAACGCACTTGTGACTCCTGTGGTGTTGCTTGTGTCCATGGGCGGCAGTAATTGCTTACCATCAGGCGATCCGTCTGCTCGTTTGCCGCCCGCCTATTACTATAAAAAAAGGCTCTACCAGTCACCTAACTTAACTTGGCTACGCGTTCATTAACGTTACTTTGCGTTGGAGGAAATAGGTATATTTGAATCACTCAAAATGATGTTAGAGTAATATTATTACAGAAAGAGTAATGTCTATTTTTAAATCATATATCCAACCGTTATACGTGGCTATGTACACGTCAAAAGATACGAAGCAAAAATTAAAGTCGGTTTTGTATTGTCTACATGAAAATAAACAAACCAAGCTGTATAAATTACGTGTATTACATTATACACGAGTATATATTTTTTAAATCAACCTGTGCCTGACACTTGGCGTTTCGCCAAGAGCCAATGTTTTGGTAGGCAAGAAAGTACAACATATCGAAAATGGGGGGATTACTCAGTACAATGATTTAGAAAATAATGAATTAGCTGAGGCAGGATGAAAAATAGGTTTTTAACGTTGTTATGTAAACAGACACGCTACGACATAAAGTCGGGAAGGTTGATAAAATCAAACAAAGTTAATGTTAGCAGAGCTTACCGATGAAGTAATATACGATGCGATAATACAAATGGATGACTATGAACAATATTTAGTGTTGCTGAGACCAAAGTGTTTTGTTTTGCATTTATTTTTAGGCGTGCTTAAGTAGTACTGGCAGCATACATTTTAGCAAAATTTTCGTTATTATTGGGAACATGAGCGGTAGATTACGCTGCACGTGCGTGACACTAGTTACGTTCACACCCAATATACACATTAAAATTAAATAATAGCTCAAGGCCTGCTGTTATTTTCGTTTTAATACAACAGTGGCTTTCCGCTGCGCGCGTTGATCGCGATTTTTATTCACACCAACTTATGGTTGTCATCCGTTTATTTTGAAGCTTCTATTTTTCACGAATCTGTTTTTAAATGTTATTTATCGAAATGTTTACCTCTATAACTTGTAGAAATGTTTAGTTTTCTATTTATCGATGCAATTAGTAAGAAGCGATAATTTGAGCGACCACTTAGTTTATAGTGTCAGCCCTAATCAACTAGTTGGCACATCTCGTACGTATCGTATCTTGAGATTATAAGTTCTCAAATTAATCGTACAGACGTATTATTTGATTATGTATATAAATAAATTATTAAATTGATATTGATTGATTTACTAATTATAAAATCTAAAAAGGCGAAGTAATTAGTAAACATCAGCTTGTCTTGGCTGCGTACGGCCCCGGCCCTTCGACATCCGACACATTAATAAATATTTGTTCCTCATTTATAATCGTTTGCCTTCGTGTTCCAGCGATATTCAGTTTATAACTTGGATTGTCTTCTACACGTGTATTATTTCACACACATAGCTTTTTACAGACGGTCGTTATAGGTCGGACCAATAAAACGTGCACAAAATAAATAGAAACTCTAATCATTGGAACGAAAATAAATTTAAATTGGATCCACTGTTTTCTTTTGCCCAAGATTTTTAATGTGCAGTGTAAATTTCTTTGCGTAGGCACATGGTGACATGTTATGACAATTTCGAACCATGCAATAATTTACGAACGCACCAATTTGAATTCATTCATTGAAACATTTATTCTATTGAAGTTTTTCAGAACGTGTTGTGGGCGGTCTATGATTACGTAACATTTAGTTAATGAGTTCAACGTTTCGGAACATGTAATTTGGAGCAATAAAATCTGTGTACTAGTATTGCTGTTGTGCTTTATGGTGTATTTGGTTGGTTCCACGAAGTGTCGCACAACAGACGACACTAAACCGTGACATACATGGATAATAATAATGTAACCAATAATAACCCAAATATTCTGATGCCAAAACATATCGACTTACATTCATATTTCACTGGTTTATGCGTTAGTCACTGTCAATGAACTAAATATGACGGTAACTCCCATAGCTTGGGATCTTGCGCAACGGTGTCTGCATAGCGTTTATGAAATAGTGGGTAGTCTTAGCAAGAAGATTCCAATTTACTTATGAAAATTAAGTACACAAGAGCTTTTGGTAATAATTTGTTGCTGAACAGAGTAGGTATTGCATAAGCAAGCAAGCAAGCAACATATGTACAGCAATTTATTAATTTTTAACTGGTAAAATTATTTCATATATATTTTAATTGGTATCATTGAATATATTTTAACGTTTTTGTGTAACTATATGCAAACAATTAACACGCTACCCGCTTGAAAGAACAACAAATAAAACATTACAGTGACTGTCCAATAAAATACGCATATACGCTAGAATGTGCATGTAACGTAGCATTATGTTAACTCTCTTTAAAACAAAACATACATTTTCGTTCAAAATACATGAACATAATATATTTACTGGCATCGTAACTAAAAAATATTGTGTACTTACCTTTTTGATATACTCTCTCTATTGTAAAAGAATTATTGTCTACGCTTTTATAAATGTAACCTTAAGCCGGCTATTTGAAAACAGCCCATCCTAACTCAGAAAATAAATTGATATTAATAATAAGTAATTAATTTAGCAAATAATAGCGTGTTTGTGTATACTTATTTGCGTAGCCGACGAGGCGGCTCTCCCTTGAGACCACCTTAGTTAATAAATTGACTTCGTTATTCTCATAACTAGGTTCAAAATATAAATCGACCTAAATATTTTTATCGTAAATTGTTAAATAAATATCCACCCATTCATCATTTAGTTTTTATAAAAAATTTGTAAAAACGTGTTGAAGGAACTTTCCGTTTAGTCAAACACCCACTGCATCGCCGATTGTTAAAAAACCTGTCACACACAAAACAACGAAACTAGAAAGTGACGACTCTGTTATTCTTTTGACATTATCAGTTTAAAAAAAGTTAGTTTTATGAATCAAAACTCGAACAATTTACAACTGTTGACACATATGCCTTTGGAGTATTAGATTGCTCTTGACACTACTAAAATCGCTTTCGTCGATTTTCCCTTGTGTTCAAAGACTATTTTAAAAGTTTTCTTGTAGGAATGGATGATACTAGAATAGTACAACATGTTTTTGAGCTTGAATTCACCCCCAAGTTTGAAAATGTTTTACCATTCTGCGATGCAAACTATAACGAAGCTTTTTTTTTTTATGTAATCTTGTCCTACCCCTGTTTTATTATTAAGCTATTTTTCAATCCGGGGACATGAGGCGTAAGAGCCGTGGCAAATATTATTCATACCGTTTCATATATCTAAATAAATTCTGATAAATTGAAATTTATTTTTTTGAATTAATTTACGTTTTATACGCGTCATATTTTACATCGGCACCGCTCAATAAACACCAAGTAATTTACATATTTATGTTTATATACTCCATAAGAATAATTTAGCTCTCAAATACCCACATAATGGTCATTATTGTCATCCTAACAACATACATATATAACATTTCGGATAAATATAGCATATAACCATTTCCACCAAAGGTGTGGCTTATTTTATTACTTACATATTGTATATATCCCAGGTTTTTGTAATAAAATAATTTATCAATCAATTTCGTCATTTTCAATCATCATTCACAAATGACAGTTCATTTTGTTGATGTATTTTACGACTAAATAGGCAAAGACATTATTGTCATGATCCGCGGATTTACACAGTCAAGAAAATATTAAATATAGTCAAATTAGCCATAAATTTTGATTAAATTATATTACAATATATTTTATTAGTTAAGTGAGGTATTAAGTAAGTACTTCTAAATAGAATTGATAAAATCTTAATTATGGTAATGTTCGCTCACATTAAAGTGACAATACCTACTTCTCGAAAGTTATTGCGAGCTGGACGCAATTTATATAAATTGATCTTGATTAATCAGTTTGAACCATACCGATGGCAAGATTAGTAACTTAAACGTTTGAAAATTAACAAAGTAATTAATTTTAAGATTCCATTGCGATTATAGTTCCTTATTAGTTATTGTGTAAGTATATATATACAGGTTCGATTCCCGTGTTGGGCAAAAGGATTACTGGGTTTTTTAGAATTATCAGTAGCAGCACGGAGTCTGGTGATGTGCCCAGTAACGTGGGATCTAAAAATTTATGGCGAAATGTGGGTGTAATATTACACCTCTGCCTACTCCCTCGGGGATTACAGGCGTGAGTCTATAAATAAATAAAAAATATATAGTTTGCTAGACCTCGGCCGCGGATCCGTCTGCCTGAATTATACCCTTACACCAAGCTCAGGAAACACACTAAGTATCCATTGGTGTAAACTGTGCTAAAATACTTCGGTAGTTTTTGAGTTTATCCTGTTCATTTCATAGTACATTGTTATTAGTAAACTATGGATGACAATTGATCAAACTATCAACCTTGACATTCATTTTTTTTTGTATTATATCTAAATTTTAATTGAATATGATTGTTATGCTTTTCGTTTCCGGATAAATCCCGATAACGCTCTCCTGACCTGACATTTTGACCTATCGAAAAATAACTAGTATTACGTAATATCTACTTCCGTCTTGATGCTCATTAGTAAATGACATATAAATGTTTTTAAAGGTTTTATAACCATGCTGATCGGTTCGCGGAATCTCCAAGAGAGTCTTTAATCGCAACTAGCACAGCGCTACGATAATAATTTCCATGCTGATCATTCTCAGGGTAACGTATGTAAAAGCGAATATCAATTTAATTATTTGCGAGCTGAAAAACATCTCTGTTACCTGATATTCTTGCCAAACTCACAATAACACACTAAAGCATTTGAAACATAATATTGTCGTAAAGTAAAAACAAACAACGAAGTAAAATTTGTGCTCATAAAGTTATAAAAACAATATCTACCCACCCACACGCAACCTTCGAGTCTTTAATAGCTAGGTCTAGCTCAAATACTTTCAAACATAATACAAACGTGCTTGTAACAACCTTCGTAAATCAGCTGGGAGTGAAATGAAACGCATGTCAAAATATATCAGACAGGTGATATGTAATACATGTGCTCGTGTAAAGGCGTGGAACTAAGGGCGCAATCACATGGAAACCTTACAAGAAAATCTCGCAATATTCACGTTATTTTCTGACATGTTTGTTAGATTTCATAGAATCGATGCATTATGAAAATAAAAAGCATGTATAGTGTCTAAGTGATATGAATAAAAAAGGAGTGAATAATCAGATGACGTCTGATAGGAGATTCTCTCCTATCAGACGAAGCGAAGACATTCTGCGCCGGCCCTAAGTAGGTAATATGGCCTATTCCCATATACATGCAGGCAAAAGAAAAAGAAGAAGAAAAAGTATAGTGTATAAGTTGTATAACTATAATTATTGAATTCAATGGTTTGCCACGTCTTTAACTATAATAAACTATGCTACTGACTACGGATAGAGCTCTTAAAAATTGTTAGACAATGAAAACTAATAATGAATACATACCATAGACACGTTAATTTGAGAAACTTAGTGCGAGATTATATACTCGTATGACAAGCGACAAAGAAATATATTTATGGCAATTTGTTAAGCTTATAAAAATATTTGCCACAAAAATTATGAATTTTAAATATGAAAATCGTTACGGGTGATGCATGTCATCATCAGCCTTTAATAGTCCACTGCTGGACTAGGCCTCTCCTTTGAAAGGAGGAATTGGCCTACAATACCACGCTGGCCAAACGGGTTGGTATAGGGTTTGTATCAAGTTTTCCTTCTCTTACAGTGCTATTCTCTGCATAATAATTATGCTCCCTCTGTCGGCTCTTACGACACCCATGGGATGATATGGGGTGGTGACATTCCGTATTCTTCATCCGTCACCACACGGACATGCATGTAAAGTTACAAAATTAATAAAGTGACGCGTTTTCCTTGTATTCAATGTGTTCTTTTACCCAATTTGGACAATGTGCGATTGTCCAAATTGGGTAGACAGTTCAAAGAAAATTGAAAAATCAGTATTTAGTATTAATAATTGTATGAAGGCAAATTTCGTTCCAACATGCCTGAATTTCCAATGCTCGTTAGTCACATGAATTGTGGAATTGTAATCTAAAAAAAAGTTGTTACACTAGTACCTAGTAATTACCGGTCTCTTATTCATTAATTATTTTCTGTTCAGAGCAGTTCATAATATGGCGATCAAAAAGTTCAAAGTCAAAATTACTTCTAATTATTTTCGATGTTTGATACACCTCCTCGCGCTTTTGTGTTAGCCGGTAGGTACACTGCTACATGTTAATTAACTAAGAATGTTAAAGAGCCAGCTGAATAAATTATATTCATAAGAAGAGACCAAAGATGTTTGAAAAATATGATATTCGTATTGATGTAGGTAAGTTAGTAAATAAAGCGTTTCATATAGCTAGTATAAGCAGTAATGCGCGTGTGTGTAACCTAACAAATGAGGCCAAGCTCGTGATTGGCCACACCTGCAAGAGGTTGAGGACACCACTCGAAGTTTTTATATGAATATTCCTAATTTATGAGCCTCTCATTTTTATATTACTAAATAATTCACTAAATAGTTATCAATCAGTTGAAGATGTCCGACCTCACACGTTTTGAGGTTAAGCAGTCAATCCAAGTGTGAACTTGAAATAATCTCTAACATATTTTTTACATAACTCCTTAACGAATGACGCCTATTGTCAGCTCCAACATAATTCCGTGCTAATGATCGTTTCCAACAATGGATAAATGGTGTTCGCTGTTGAGCATTTGCTACGCTTAACATTACATTACTCCTTCAAGCCGTTTATAAATGAAATATTTTTATGACTCCGACTGAAACTCAAACGCGTATTAAAATTCTTGAGACGGTAAATTCCTACATTATGTACAATTCAAATTGCCATGTTGATTTGCAATGACTATAAATTTTTGTAGTCATTTGTAGCTACGTACATAGGAAATCAATCTTCTATTTTTTGTATCTACTTATTTCTGGACTCACCGAAGTGTTAATAGACAAGTATACAACAACAGCTTTTAGCATAGAACTAACACTTCCTCTATTACGTGTCGGTCCGAAACAACGCAAAAACGCTTTTCGTATTACTTCATAAACGTAGCATCCCGACAAATCGCATCCAAAACGCTGGTTCAGACAATTTCCTTCGAACAGTGTTCATTTGCGAACGTCGTTATCACTAACAGACACATACCACGTCCGACGACAAATTGTTATTGAGCTGTACTCACGATACCGCTATATCAACCTCACGAACAAAACAAGGAGCTTTCTTATCACCTAAACTCACTTTCCAATTAAAAGCCATTTGACGCTCAAAGTCAACACAAAGCGTAATGGACTCGCTTGCTTTGGTAAAACAATGGAAGGCTTGATGTTGCTTCCACTGACCTACATTTCACGCCATCATGTTTTACGTCTGTTATACGGCGACGTGAAACCTACCCATATTAAACGCTCAGAAATATGTCTTTAAAAGTGACATTGAGTAATCTCATTGTTGAAATTATCAGAGAGAGTAAAAATACAATAAAATTACTGATATGAGAACAGAAAAACAGTTCAATAATGTCATGTACCCCCTTGGTCTCTACCTACTTTTAAAGTAAAAACAGTTGTGTTCAGTTGCAGGTGATAATCTGTTCTATGTAGTACACTATTATATTATATTCACCTCATTAGCATCGTTCCTCAACGGTCTATACAAATTTGTCGTGGCGTCGCTCGGCGCGTTTGATGTGCAGACGGCGCGATAATTACAGAATTAATGGCCTGATACAGAGAAGCAGTTTTTATCGCAATTAAGAGTGCGCTATCGATCGACCCAGTTGCGTTGGATATTGCACTAATTCACAAGTTCCCGGCCTTGGCAATATTGAAGTTTCTCGTTCTTGGTTTTAGCGAGTAAACTAGACCACGGTTTGAACATTTTGCTCCACAGAAATTCTGCCCCTAAAACAATCTCACATTTAATTACTTCGAGTTTTAATAGGATCTCTGGTGTCCGTTCCAGTTATCCATAAGCGGTATTAATCACTCTAATTGGGAATCGCCCTCTTTTTATTTACACGAACGTTGCAAATATCCACTTAGCAAATAGAGCCTCGTTTTTCATTAGAAATAGTTGGATATAATCTGTGAGGCGAAAATGGAACGCCTAAATAGCACGCAAGGTTAATGTGTTGAGTGTTGCAGTATAGAGGCGTCAATAAGTAGTCATTCCCGTCTCGACCTGTAACCTTATTACAACGTCTCGGGTCGCGTGGCAATGACACTCCTTTCTTTATCTGCGCGGTATCTTTGATGATGTTTTCTCGGTGAGTTTGAGTGCAAACAATGCCTAGAAGATACAGATTTTGGCCTTGCAGTGCTAAATCATTTTAATGATAAAGGATAAAACCGTTTACAGAACAGTCTAAATTTAGAAATTTAAAACTGAAATGATAACGTAAAATTACTGGAGTTGTAACAGAAACTATGGTTTTATGAAATTAAGCAATTGCCTGCTGCAGAAAACCATGCAAGTTTTCACATCGATGGCAGACATAAAGTGGTTCTGTTTGTTTGTGCCAGTCTCATCTGCCGACGAACCAGAATCATCGCAAGCGGTAATGTGCGCCGTAATGGTCGAAGTAACGTACGCGCGGTTGTAAACGTAAATAATGATTAATGAAGTACGGGGGTATTTTACTTCGGTTTGGGGCAACTGTCTTGTATTTTATAAACCCGCTGAATGATTCTGAGGAGTATTATCATTTCAACAAATTGTATTTACCCTTAGTCACTGAATCATCACTTGCGTACGAATCGTAAATATCTGTAATTATTATTTGACCATTAGACAGATTCACTGTGATGTTTTGCAAATGATAAAACGGACAGCAACTTATCTAAACTATATGTCATGCGTATAATTACAACTCATCAAACTGCTGTATTCCTATCCACTTATCTGCAACCAAGTGTTATTAAAATTCGAAGCTCCGCCCTCATTATAGAATGGCATTAATAAAGCGTTTGATTTTCAAATCAGTTTACTAATATTGCTACACCTTTGTAATCTAAAGTACTTATGTATAAAACCTTCAGCTTTATGCCTCGCCCAATGCGTCTAATTTATTGGTTGTATCTTTATCACTTAATCTTATTTAAGCTTTGCTAGATAATTTTTATCTTGGAAAATTTGCAAATGGCCGTCCTGGCCGTCTCCGCCTGACCCGTTTGTGAGATCTTAAATATTTGCCGTGAGCAAACAATCTTATCCGCAAGTCCGTTTACTCCGCTCCACATATAGGATACGTATGCCATTATCTACTTATTGGATGCTCATTAGTAAATAGTCTTTAGTATAATGTGAACAGTAATGAATTTAGTATGATATGCAACTAAAGTTTCAACGAATGGCAGCGCTGAGTTGTGGAGTGTTTAATATTGCAAAACTTTCCAGTCTTGCTTGCCCTTTAAATTTTTGGATTACAATTTTGATTCGATTGGACGGAGAAAAAATGTTCTTAACCCTTTCCCCTCGGCGTAGTGATTTTTAACGAATTTCCGCTTTTGAACTTTATTTTCATAATATGGTAGGTAAAAGGAAACACACAGATTTTTTTTAGATTTTTATTATACCTAGAAGTACTATTTCCATGACCTAGACTTAAAAGTACCGTCAGGAACTTCGTGTTATCACAATGTTAGGAACTTGGATATAAACTACAAAAGTAATGAGATCCAATATTGACTTAGTAATAGTTATATTAATAGGCTTTTAATTATAGATTACCATCATGGTATTCAACAAAACAATTTTTCTTTTCATTTACACATAAAAACACGTTGCAATGCGAACATTTTCTATGGGGTTTCGACTGAATCTTCTTCAAACTACAACCCTCACACCTTCCCCTGTTCTCTACGAACGTTGGCCAATGGATGCCTCTGTTACCCAAGCGTACGTCTTTTATAGTGCAATAGTCAGATTTGCGCCTTTTGGAAGGGCCGGTTTTCGCAATATTATCAGTAGAAGTCTTTCTTTTCTGACTAGAATCTTTCATTGGCCTCAGGCCTTGTGTAACAGAGCGTCGAAAATCTTTTACGGTAGTTTGTTCCATTATAAGTCCATGAATGACATATGCATTGACAAATGCGATGTCCAGGAGGCCCCAGAACAACATTGCAATGCAGATGAGATAAAATAAGAGCGAATCTGTCTCTTGGCATTGTTTTGCAAATAAGTGCATTGTTGAGATCAGGTGCCGAAGAGTAGTGGTCTCTCAACGCCGGACGAGTATTGTAACTCTTAAAAAAATTCATACCTATAAATGTTAGGAGTTCCTCCTTTTTTAGGTTCAATACCTTGCTTTTCTGAGTAGCATAATGGTTACTTTGGTATACAATATTGTCAATAATATCTCCAATCAATACTAAAAATATATCAGTTGGTGTGTTACAGTAGGCAAAATAATCTTCTACTACTCCAGTATCTGTAAGGTATTCCGGTAAAATTGTATCTAGGTCCCTCTTTTTCCATTTACGGTTTGGTTCGGGTAATCGCTGGTTAATTCTGGGTGAAGACGTATTTGCAGACGGTAGATCAGTCTGAACACTAGATCCAGGTATAGGAGATGTGGGTACCTGATTTATAGGGCACTCCAATACATCTTCATTTGACGGCGATGGCGGAACTTCGGCAAAAACACTGTCTAGAGCTCTTTCAAAAATCTCATCGAAGCCTCTTGGAGAAGGAAGTTGAAGATTTTCCACTTCATCATCGGATACTCCTGCATCAGACTCTTCGTCGCAGTCCGGAAGCTCTTCTAGTAACAGGGCCTCAATTAGAGCAGTATTGTTTGTAATATCCATCACAAAGGCTAAAACAATAAGAAAATAGTTCAGACCAATAATAAAAATAAAAAACATTCGTTTATGATAAAACAAAATACCCACATAATTGACGATGTTTATTGTATAAACCCATAATTGTTTAGACTAAAATCACCTGACGGTACTTATAAGTCCGAATCAGTTTTTATCAAATATTCATATAAAATAAAGTGATGATACATTATAAAAGCTTTTAGAAATGTAGTCAATGATATAAACAATGTAAATAGTAAAAAAAAATAGCACTCACCTGTGATAATTCTATTTAAAAAACATTTCCGATCACACCTGCACAGCGAAGTGACAAAATGTTCGACAGGTTGTAATTCGATGTTCAAATTCTTAGGCAAAATTACGCGGTAATTCAAAAAACGCGCTGTGATTGGCTTAAGGAAACGGTACTCTAAAGGATCGTCAGTTGTAGTTATCATATAGTGTTTTCGTACTTAAGTTATTAGACGAAAAATGTGGAGGTACTTCTAAGTACCGTAAGGAGGGAAAGGGTTAACCTTAATAATAAAGGCAGAAAAATAAATTAATTTTTGCTTTTGTTGTAAGATATTTGTGGTTGAATCGCTGATGAATCCTAATATGCCTTGGTTTAGTTTAATATGCTTTGAATATTTTGAAAATGATAACAGACAATATTAAAATTGTTACAAAAAGTATATTTTAAAGAACAGTAGGCACAGAGAAAGGAGTCCTTTTAGTGTTCATTACTATAAAGATTTAAACTTCTTCTCAAATTAAATCAGTTTTATGAGAACATAGTTTGAAAGAAGCAAATACTTTGAATGAAACGTGCTCATCAATAAAAATTAAATCATGTCCCTTTAAATCGACAGTTTCTATTCAATCAGTTTCCTACGCCTATAATAGAAATTTCCATTTCCATGCCCACGCCAATCAATTTATTCAAAGTAATTTGTTTAATTTATTCTTATGGCTCCTTGACTATAAATCGTTCTTCTGCAAGGAAAATAAAATATTAATTATTTACTTTGTATGTATATGAATCACAAAATTGTTTATTAATTTTGCCAATTACTCAATGAATTTAATGCCATAATAAATACATTGACATACATACATTTGAACGTTATTAATTTTTCCATTTTGAATTTAAGTTTTGATGGATCTCATAGATCGTCAAACGACATGTTGCCATCCCGTTCAGATTCAAAACATAGACTGACTAAACTATAATTGATTAAGAGCCATATTATTTTGTGTGCATTATGCACCAAAAAGCTGAAATAATTATCTAATATAATATGTAAAAGATAATCAGTTCAATTAAGTTTGGGCAGTATACAGACATCATACAAAATATTTTTTGGGTCTTAATAGCGTAAAAATAACTTATTAATATTATGTCTCTCCACGACTACGATCGGTGCAAGACGACCGAAACGTCGGAAACAATTACCTTAAATAAGTTTATTACCTTAAATAAGTTAATTTTACGAGATTATTTTATACGATGTATACAAATCGCGAAAGTTTAAAATCCAGTATACGGACATCTTAAAGGAGTATTGTGTACCTGATAAGGTTTAGTTACTACACAGATTAGTTATTAAAGAATCTCGGTACAAAAAACCTTTTGTAGTACCTTTATGAATAATGTAACATGTTTTATAATTGCCGTAGTAAATACTGCACATATTATTGTCAATTCCACACAGTCATTAAATTCCCACAGCACATCTACGTTTATTGTTATTGTTTTACATTACCTGTATTTATTAATCGTTATTAATGATTGCTATTTTTGTGTAGGGCCAGACGTTTCAATCAACAATATGATTTGTTGTTGATGTATTAATATGCGTAGGCGACGACATACGTCCTTCGGTACCCACTTGAAGTCATCGACGTCCACTCGAAAATTACCGAATACACAGAACAAACAAACATACTTCCAAGGTGGATACGTTAAAGTTATAATGCGTGTCGCAACGTTGCTCCTCCCAAATGTAGCACTCAAATTGACCTTCCGTCAAGGGCACCACATATTATAGAAACATTGAATTGAAACATCCAAAAGCGTTAATTTGTTATTTCTGTAAACTCATGACTTCCGCCCTTCTGAGCTGTAGGAAGTGATTAGTACTGTTTCAATATATGAAATAACAAAAGTTTGAACACACTATTATTCTCACGATCAACCAACGCCTACAAAATATTCATGTGCGAAGGTTTATATGTGTTGATCAACATTACTTGCACTGAGCTATGAATTTTCCAGATTGTTTACTTTACTACAGATGTAGACGTGCGGGTACTCGCGTGGTAGCAGTTATCACCTGACATTTTAAATCTGTTTACATAAATTATATTTAAATGTGTTTGTTTAGTTTGTTTATCTTTTTTTCCAATCGGCAACAGTTCTTAAATGCGAAGGTTCATTATACATGGTGCGAGTACAGGCGCTTGTCTGTGTGCGTGCGCTAGTGTGTGCATACATGTGAATGTTGAAGTGTTAAAACAAACGTACTAATTAACATCCATTCAGATGTGTGGAGGCCAAGTTGATTCATGTGTGCTGCTTGAACGTTCTTATCACGGATGTGTGCACTCTTAGCGTTAAATGCAATATGGTATTCAAGTCAACGTATTGCTGCTTAGAAATAACTTTTAACGTCGAATATTTTACCATTATAAGTATTTGGTCCCTGTTGTTCCGAAATTGTGACACACAAAGCCGCATAATGTTTGAATTTAGGTTTCAGTCTTGGTATAAGAATGAGATAATATTTGGCAGGCTACGCAAAATGATTAATAATCTAGGCATCTGTTGTCGAACTGGGTTATATGATCCGACATATCCGGACAGTTTCTCATTAGAAATGAATGTACAATCAAATAGTAGATAATAAAGATCTGACCTCTATTTCGAAGCTGGGAGCGCACTGGTAAAACGATTATTGTCGATGTACGGTTGCTATAAAAAATCTTTGCGTGGGCGAGAGGACCATTCATGTTCACAAGTGTCCAGTTTTGTAATACCACTTATCTACCTATACTTTGTTTGTATAGCCACAAGTTGTGGTACGGCAGATAATGAAATTACATTGTGTGGTTCAATACAATCTTGAAATTACATAACGTGGGCAATTCTTGTTGGATATAATATGTTTAATGTTCTTGAAAATGAAGACTTGCAACTTAAGATGTAAGCGCCAGATATATTCACAAGTACTCTGCAACTGTTTTTGGTTCATTTTAGATAAAACTAATTGGTAGGTACCTTAATGCCATAGCCACTGCGCTGGTTAATCTTGTAGAGTAGTTATAACATACTTGCAAGAACGTAGACGCTTTGAATAAGCATCTAAGTATAGCTGAATATTTGAAAGAACTGATTTATCTATAGATGAATGGATAAAACCTTCGGCACCGTTATCTATGTACAATTTATATGTTTCAAATTGTCGTGAAATTTTCTTCTAATGTGCTACGCCATTTCTTAATTCACTTTTGTTTTATATTTAAGAGAGTGCTTTATCTTTTTTAGCCATATCCATTTCGCCTTTTTCTTAATTTTAAAACTAGCGGCAACGTTAAGAATTTTTCGGTGTATTTGCTTGCAGTTAGTAATCGGACCAAATATTTTTTCTCCAGAAATGGCTTGCTTTATAAAATACGTAATACTTTTTTCTAGTGAACCGTTATTATTTCCTTATGGGTATTTAATCTAATGCCGACGGACTCAGTCGTCCATATTTGAAAAATAGATAATTCTTCAGTTAAATGCGCCCATCCGTCTCTTATTTATATGGTAGTCTTTATTGGATGCCATCTTTGGAAAACATTATAATTATAAGTTCACCTACGTACAACATTTTTGCTGCGTTTTCTTCACCAATGACAATATCCTTCGCAAGTTTATATTAATTTATTTACTTATTATGTAACAGCCTCTTTAAAGGGACATAAAATACTTGTATATATGACGTTCCAGATCTTTTCATGTTCATTCATGTCCAATATAACCTTCGGTGCCGAAAATATAAATGTCCAATTTTGTAATGCTGGGCCATTAAATGCAGAATTAATTATTTATGATACTGTACTTCATAATGTTATTATTTTTATGATATTCTTCAATCACATTTATCTCCATTAATTTCGAATTTATCCATTTTGCTACAGTTTCGCGTCGGCAAGTAAATATCCATTCAAAATAATAAGAATAACAGCCACCTATCCATATAAATACTCCGTTTTAATTATTAATATACCAATTTAACTATCAGCCAAATTAATCACGCAAATTACATAATCTAGAAATATGATTACCTACCTAAAAGTTGAAATAAATTTGCTTGCCAAGGAGTTCTATTACTTTTGCACCCGAAATACACTGTGCGATATTCATCAATACATTGTATTATATAATCTTGTTCAAAATTCGTTAATTCCTTGTTGCTCTGTGGCATATTGTTTGACGGCGGGACGCTGGCGCCAGAAAGTGTGTCGGGCGACGCAACTTGATATTCTACTAACTTAACATAACGATTGCCGATAAATAAACAAAGTTCAAGATCGCCAAACCTTTGGTAAGTACGTTAAGAATTGAGAAAACATTCAAGCTTTTATTATCCATCTGTATATTTTTAACCTTTTTTGTATTAAATTGCGAGCTTTTAAGCACTTGGTGCTTATCAAGTGGCACATTATTTTCAATACAATGTACATTACGAAACAAATTGGCTACATTTATAATAACCTGTTCAAGATTTCTATCTTGTTGAATCTTAATATTTTTACTTTCGTTTCAATCATATTTCATTATTGTAATCCGCTTACCATATTATTATGTTAAAGAGTAAATGTTAAGTTTACTATAATTCGACATTTCATTATCTGAATGATCTTAAGCTTATTTTTTGCAAGCATTATTGTCTTTAGTAAATCGTTCATTTCACTTGGATCTTGTTCCATGTGTAAGTTAAGTTTATTGCGTATTCAGCTTTTATATTTTGCAATATTTGAGGGCCTATATAGTAATTTAAAATTGTTATGCTGCCAATAATATGTTTAAAAAAATATGAATAAATTTAATAGAAAATCAAGATGATTTTATATTGCCAGGCGTGTACCGAAAAATGTGTTATACATGTGCCTATGAAGGAAAATGGAGTCTAGAAAATAGGGAGACTAATTTTCTTGGAAACGTGACTCTTATTGATCTAAGTAAATAATTGAACTCTCATTTGTCGCACGCATAATATAAATTGAATAAGTCTACTACTTACCTATTTGCGAAGTTTACAATACTACAAATCTGCGTCACGCATGTGGTTTTTCATTGTGACAATGATTTTTATTGCTTTTACTGCTTTTACTACTTGAGGATTACGATGAAATTTTAATATCTCGTGTTTATTTTACTTAATCAAAACCATATAAACAGGTAGCGATTGTTTTTGATAATCATAATTCACAGTTGTGGTTACAAGACGTTTTTAGTTGTGAGGTTTATTTTCTTTTGATAGCGCTTTTCATTGTTTTGTTTTATTGAAAAATTCTTTAATTTATCGCCAATGCATGTTTTCAATATTATCATTCGCCGACGGCAAAAATGCGAGAATGTTTATTTTACATAAATACGTTAAAACACGTAGACACACCTATATTGCTATGGGAAGTAATAGGTATATAGATAGTCGAACAATGTTTATCAGGTGAATAGATAATAAACATGCCCTATTAAAAGTAAATAAGAATAGTTCAATTACATTGTTTTGATATAAAAACGTGTTGTTCAATGCGGTCCTCGAATGCCTTTTGATGTCAATGCGTCCGTCAATATGTCAGGAATGTTTGTTATCATCATACTTGTATTTACAGCGTTTATTTTCCGATTTGAGATGCGCGTGAGAAAACTAGATAAGTTGAGTCTAGCGCAGGCTGCGCAGGTGCCTGAAGATTTGTTTAGGCAAGTGAAAAATATTGGTTGGTTGAGTTTCTTATAATATGACGTTTGTGGGTTTGTATATCAGGATGTTATGTTCTATGAGATAACGTGTAAACATGTGAAAATTATGAAACAAATCAAAATCACGTGTCACTAAGAAACATCTTGTGTTTGAATTTATAACATGAATATTTTAAGAATAAACAAATATAAACGTTTAGCAGCACTGTGTGAAGAAACATATTCGTGAACATCTACTGCGGTGCTAATTAGAAAAGAGTAGCGATATAACGAACAGAAAAAAATATAATGCAAGGAGATAAATTTGTAAATGAACATCTGGCTCTTGGGCCACTTTATAGCGAAGCGAAAAAGCCAAGGTCACGCGTAATGGCATCGCCTACCTCAGCACGTGCCGGCTGCTGTGTGCCGGGTGTCCGACAACACTCTCTGGAGATTCCTGGCGAAGCTGTCCTCCACGCCGAGGGCTCGCACCGAGAACAGGTTGCAGCACAGCCTCAGTTTCACTGAGATCAGGATTAGCAGCGCGAGACGTATCGCGTCCTCACCGCCCGGCACATCCACTACACGCCGACCGATCAAAACATAGCTCTCACGAACCTTTTCGACACACAGACTTGATTTGCAAAATTTATTCATCGCATCCGCCGAAAACACGTATATTTTTATGAGCTGCACTAAATGTACGCTCCGAACTGGGTGTCGACTGGGTACCCGAATGTTTTCGTTACGTCCGACATGTATTTACACCAACAAACAGTGAGGAAAACACCATCAAAGCTAATGCAGCTCCGCAGCCGCCGGAAAACTCGATTTCGCACGAAACACAGAGTCGAATGCGTGCGCTCGCCGGCCGCAGCACCGCGCTGTAAACAGAGAGCGCGCTCAACAACACACGCACACATCGATACCACACGTATCGCGCGCACACATGCGCACTCGCTACGGCGCGCGCATTCTAGCTTGCGACCAAAATAGATATCGCGTCAACTCGGACCAATCACAGCGGCGCTCCATCACGCCACAACGACTTCTGATCGGTTGAGGCTCCATTGATAGATTGGCTACCACAAGGCGTTTCAATTCGCGATTAACTGAAAGTTTTTGATAAAACTTAACTGATATGAAATCTTAACGGTTGAAAACATTCATTTTATCTTTGGAATCGTGAAGAATGTGATGGACTCAATACTTTGCACTTTACAGTAGAGATCAGAGAGAGCACCTGCTCAAATACTCAACGCAATAAAGTTTGGCGCGAATTCTAATCAAAGCGATCATTAACCGATTGTCTTGTCTTACATTACTGACTGGACACTCTGATGGAAAAAAAAATGGCATCGATGTGTGCAGTGTCGTAACAGACGATAATAATTTACATTGCAGTGACTATTTCTAGTGCCAGGAAGCTCAATAAAATATCAGATGCTCTACATTTTCAAGTTCACGCAAATAAACTTTTGCGCTAATATCTTAATAACAAACATTCAATAAAAGTTAATGATATGAGATTTTAGTATTGAAATATTGTTTAAAATCGAGTTTCGAATAATACACACGTAGAAACAGTGTTTTGCTTGTATATTGAAATCAGGGGTCACGATCACCGGTCCTTACATAACATTGTCAGACAGAAACTAACTCTATCTCTTGGTGCTAAAGTTGAAATTATAAAAACTGAGTACGAGAAAAAATCTTATGTAATGGTGCGGCTAATAGATTATTATGATGATTGTGTGTGTGTGCGTGTGCGCAGCTTTAAAATGTTGAAGGACTATTAACTCTATGTAGGAAGGTTCCGCGAGCTTTTATAACTAGTTATTATAATTCTCTGATGGAACGAATTTTATATACTTAGCGGAACAATCGAAGTCTTTTTTTGGACTGTTGTAAATAACAGTAGTAGTCTAAGACTTTTTAATGTTTACGACGGATTATTTTTAAGCTTAGGAAAGATTATTTATAAGTTTATTTTATTAGATTCGTCTGCAATAATTATTATTATCGTCCTAGCGTTGTCCTGATAGTGATTCTAGGACTTTCACCGTAGAGCCCGGAAACCGCTGCTTTGCCTTCTAATTATAGATAAGTAGGTACTTAAGTAGGTACATACCTAGTATAGTACATTTTGTGTGGTAGGGACATACTAATCTGCCAGTATTATTTGAAATGATTTATGATTGTTTGTTAGTTAATGGAATTGCTCTCACTGCTGCGTAGACTGCAGTCTTTGTAAAGCGCTTTGTCGCGTTCAAGCTATCATTTCTTAGAGAAGAATGTTTTCTATTCTTGATGTATCTAATATCTATTTGTTTTGCCATTCATATGTTTACTGTGTGGCCTTAATTAATACATTATTTAGAATGTGAAAAACAATTAAATTTGAATATTTATGATGGCCTTAGTATAATGTAGAGTTGTAGCAAAAGATGACAAGTTTCTAAGCCATGAAATCTCTTCGGGTAGTGAAGTTCAGACGACAAAATTGCTCTATGGTAGTCTTTTATGGTATATATCCCGCGTTAAAATTCTAAACTCTTGCATGCAAATGATGTTATGAGAGAAATTTTTTAAATTGCTAATATTTCTGAATTCTCTGAAAATTTTCTATAATCCAATTCATAGCTATTTAATTGCACTGTATTCTCGTTTTTATTATGTCTTCAAACTGTGTTTAGTGTAGTTTATTTTTTAAAATTTAATATATGGCTGCTGGCTGCTATATATCTTATCTAACTTGTACAATACTCAATTTTTAAAAGAACGTAGTGAGTTTATTGCTACAGACGTTTTACTCGTAGGCGTAGAGACGATTTACTTTGCTCAACCTTGACATTTAAACATCACATAGGTACATAGCGACCTATTTCAAAAATGTTGGGCGTTTCTCTGCCGGACCGATAGGCCCTCTTACTGAAATTGACTCCTTAACCATCTAACAAGGGTCTTAACTATCTAAATGGTATCATATATATATCACTTACGTTGGGCACCTTATCAGGGAATGATGTCCTTACTTACAGTGTAAAAAATCATTATTTAATTTCCGTTTAACACTAATCTGCCATTATTAATGTATATGCTAATACTATTATAAACGCGACAGTTTGTGGGGATATATGGATGTTCGATACTGTTTCATCCAAAACAAATACACAGATTTTTATGAAACTGCACCTTAATTGTCGCGATAATCGATACGTGGGCACACGGGTAGAGTCGCGGGCAGCAACTTATTTAAGTATAAAGTATTGTTAGTAGGTTATGATTAACCCATAGTAGGTACTCACCGTATAGATAGGTACTTATTTTCGTTAGTATTTTCCGGTACAGAATTCCATAGAGCTCACGATTTCATAGTCACGTGTAACCACGTAGAGGTGTGATAACTAATGGTCACGCCTAATTAATCTTCGAGGCAGGTAATCCCTCCTACTGGCAGGTCTCTACCTACTCAGAGGTAGCGAGATATTGATTTCATGAAGAAAATCCTTTGTGCGTTTAGATATTAGAAATATACAGTTATAACTTCTTAACAACTGAACTTCTTGCAATCTGCTGTTAAGACAAATTGGAGCCTTATAGTGAAAGCCATATTTTTTTATAGAGTCACGTCTGTATCCCCGAAGGTGTAGGCAGAGGAGTAATATATTACACCCACATTTTGCCAAGAATTTTTAGGCCTCACGTAATAGGGGGCGAGCCTATTGCCGATGCCAGACACATCACCAGACTCCGTGCTGCTACTGAGAATTCGGAAAAATCCAGTAACACTTTTGCCCGACCCGGGAATCGAACCCGGGATCTCCGATCGGCAGACAATTGAAAGCCATCATCCTATTAACTTGTACCTGTGTAAAGCATTTCATGATGGCCCTCACCTTAACAGCCTATAGTAGAGCTTTTCCAATCCTAGCTTATTTATAGACTTATTGTATTTATAGAGATATTGAAAATGTTTGTCGTTCTAATGAAAATTAATAACACGATGAAGATAGCTAGAGCCTAAATTATTCTACAAGCTGGGTAGACAATAGTAAATTTAAGCAAATCTCTTAAAATTTTTGGCCTATTATATTGATTCAATGTCTTCTTTGCAGTCTTGTAGCAGCTCAACGTGGCTTTAATGTATTATTATTATAGCTCAATATTCAATTTAGAGTCTTCAAGGTAGGTAGCGTGTCCATTTAATAGATAGATATTTTTATTTCAGGATATATTTACTAGTAGTTTATTTATAGCCGTGTGGTTGACGGCATAGAATACAAGTGTCACCACCCCCTTATCTTCCCGTGGGTGTCGTAAGAGGCGACTAAGGGTTAACACGATGCAAATACCATCTAGAGACGGAAAACTCGACATCAAACCCTATACGACTGCCTCGTTGGTCTCGCGGCATAAATGTGCGCGTGGGATCGGGAGGTCCCGGGTTCGATTCCTGGGTCGGGCAGTGTTACTGGGTTTTTCTGTCACGAAATTCGCAGTAGCAGCACGGAGTCTGGAAATGTGCCCGGTACGGCAATAAGCTCGCCCCTTATTACGTGGGACTAAAGTATTTCTGGCGAAAAGTGGGTGTAGAAATACACTTCTGCCTACCCCTTCGGGGATAAAAGGCGTGACGATATGTATGTATGTATGTATGTAGTTTATTTATCTGTGTACTTATACAGAGTTATATTAAGTACAAATGCAATAATTATTCTACAAGATGGGTAGAGACTTTTGTTTTCAGGAAGAATACCTTTGTGGATTTTAATATAGGTATACTGTTTTCACTTTATACACGTTTCTACATTTAGAGGTTTAATATCTTGTGGAAATGCCGTAATTATTCTACAAAATGGAAAAGGTAGAGACTCTTGTTTTCCGGAAGATAAACTTTATAGGTACATGAGTACACATGTCCTCTACATGTGTACTCATGTACCTATAAAGTTTATAAACTCTAGTAAAATGCCTAAAGGGTTCTTCGATCACCGAAATGGATAGAAAGTCTTGTTTTCAGGAAGAATACCTCTTTGGGTTTATAATATATACTATTATCACATTATTTACTCGGGTACAGGCGTAAAGGTATAATATCCGGAGCAAATCCCTAAAGTGGTGTACATAATGAGTAGAGATTCTTGTTTTCAGGAAGAGAACCTTTGTGGTGATTATGCTGTTTTCACTCGTACTCGTACACACGTGCTCTTGTAGAGGTATAATATTATCTAGTGGTGATGCCTAGCGGCTGGACACGAAAAGCCGAAAATCGGGCTCAGTGGCGTGCCATTGGAGAGGCATATATCCAGCAGTGGACTATGGCAGGCTGATGATGATGCCTAAATGATTCTACAAAATAGGTGGACTCTTGATTTTAGAAAGAAAAGCCTTGGATTTAAATTGTATACTATTTTTAATTTGATTTATTTACAGGGGTCCGCGTGTGGAAAATGACACCTAGCGGTAATGCCTAAATACATATTCTACTAGAAATGTAGACAAATGTAACCCAAGAGTTGAAGCAAAATGTTACTTTTATTTTTTGACTTTATTGACTAAAAATGTTATTCGAGGAACTTGTAGTGGCTTTGTACAATTTTATTAGTTAATAAAATTCCTTTCCTGCGAAACGGTACTACCGGATTTAATTATCGTTTACCGTTATAATATAATTATTTCATTTCAACAAATAACAATTTAAAATTACAAAATTATATTGATTTGGGATACAGTTGACAGGTATGGGCAAAATTGTAATTTGTGGGAGCTTGGAGTGGGTCTTGCCTTGTTTGACCGAAAGGAACTTGACAAATTTTGACTTCCCAAAAATTTTTTCGCAAAATTTCATTTGCAAAATTATTACTTAGCAAAAAATCTATTCACAAAAACTTGTAACGCAAACCTAATGTTTGGAAAATGAACGTTTAAACTATAACTTGTTTACCAATTAGTACTTTTAACATTTTTTATTTAGTCAAATATTTCAGTTGGAATAACAGTTTTTACGCAAAATCAATACTTATCCTAATCTAAATAGTTCAGTTACGGCTAACCTACTAAAAGCAATCTCTTTTTTCTATTAATGCAAGTCGTTTCTGGCGTTTCGTAGGGTACGTGCGTCACAGTACTAACCTAACCTAACCATTTTTTTAATAATTAACCTACTCCAACTACTTCCATAAATAAACTAATATCACCAAACGTTTATTGTCTGAAGATTGTTTTCTGTAATAAATCATTTGATTTAAGACCAAACTTGGTAATATTTTGCCAAGTAAAAATTTGACCACCCCCCCTTGGGATCTCCACCTTGTCGTGGTGGGGGGGCTTAGTAACCGTGGATTGGTCACCCGCGGTGAAGCTAAGAGGGATCCAGGAGGGGACGCTCCGCGTGGGCTTGACGGAGGCCTGCGCAGGATGCGTCCAAAGGGGCGGGTGCGAGGGACAGTTCTTCTGTCCCTCGCAGTCGGGTGCGGTCGCGGGAGGAGAGGCGTGTCGGTGTTGCGTTGCCGCGCGCCCTATCTCCCGCGACCAAATGGAGGCGCACCATCGTTGCGTCGCGGTGGGGCCGCAGAGGAAGAGGAGATGCGGTGTTGCGTTGCCGTCCTCCCTATCCTCTGCGGCCGCTGAGTGTTTTGGCGGCGGAGCCCAACACCTTTATCCGCCGCCAAGGGGGTTTTGTTCGGGGCCTGCCTGACCATCTGGCGGGCCAATGCCCGTCGGGGGGTAGCGAGGAATGCTTCAGTGATACCCGACCCTCCGACATACGGTTACGTGAGGAATACGGGTTGGTTTTTAGTCAGTAAGAGTCTGACAGTCCCCTTCGCCCTTCCCCAAGGGCGGAGGGACTCCATGAGGATTTTCCAACGCGACACCAAAAAAAAAAAAAAAAAAGTATAAATTTGACCAAATAAAAATATGCGTACTAAAATCATTCGAAATATTGCAATGGTATAAAAAAAGGTTGCTAAAATTTGTTTGGGTAATGAAATTTTGTCAAAATCTTTTCGGCAAAACGGCAGGATCCCGCTTGGAGTCTAAACTAAGACCAGGCCTGTATTTGAGAAAAATACCCATCTCCCGTAATTTTTTCTGTTTGTTCAGCTTTCAAAGACGGTGCATACCCAAGACTTTTCAAGTTCAATTGAATTATTCATATTCGTTTTCCCGCGCCTCGAGGAGCACGAGTTTTTGATTAGTTATGACTTTCATAAAGATCTACGACGGTCATTAAGGGGAGTCAGTAGCCACTCTTGACTAAACTGACACTCACATTGGTATGCAGACAGCAGTCGCTTTGTGAAAAAGTTAAGAACAAAGGCGAAAATATTTTATACAACCAAGATGATGCTCGGACTATATATATGATAATAAAACTTAACACCATCTATGTCGTCTACGAGCTTTGACAACCTTGAAATCTAATCAGATAATTCAAAAGAACGGAAATTAAAAGAGCATCTGAAGGAAAATATAAAGAATTTTGTTGACTGACTACAAAGATTTCGACGAGTGTCCGTTTGTTGGCATTTTACCGACGCCCTCGTTCCCACTATCTTTGTAAGTATTCCCAGTACTCGCGAATTAGATTTAGAGGTTTCTTCGAAGTATATATTTCATCCATTCGAAATGGTGTCAAAACTGAATAATAGCAATTAACGATGTTCCACTTTACGACTAATAAATGTAGCTGTTACTTCGACAAATTAAATGGCAATGCGCTCAATATTTTAGTACTCACATACAATGAGGTCGTAACTCATAAGCTCCCAATTGAGAATTCCTTACCATTGTTACTTCTAAGCTTGGTATTGGAGTCTTCAAGGGCACAATCGAGTTATGACATTCACAAAGTATGTATGTTTTACTGTGTATTATTGTGTTGTGCAACTTGTTTTAAAGAATCTCGTCATGAATTCTTACATTTTCTACGTCAAAACTAACCCTTATACTTCTATGCACTTACATAACAATGTCTGCTCGTACTGAAAGTGTCAATGTCCATGTTCTTAAGAACACTCTCAATAGTTGTCAATATTCTACGGATAAGGTATATCATGTCATTTAATGCGTCGATCTTGTAGTGCGAAGGTTTCAAAATTGTCCTTAAGAAACCTGTACTTTAGCAAAAACATGGCTTTTGTTATAGGTACCAAATTTATTTTTATCAGAGGTGTTCGATAGAAATGTAACTACTTTTGCCAAAAAACGGCTTTGGCATTCGGTAATTTAAATGAAGGCAGCTCTGATATATATACCTATATGTATGTATAGAAAGATAAACTTTTAAAGGTAAAACTTTGACAAAACTTCAGTGGAAAATATGTGGACGTTTTTGATAACTCTGAAATATTAGCAAGCAACCCCACGATCACATATAGATAAGTGCCTATAACTTGATAATATTTATTTAATTAAAAGCAAGAATATAAAGAAACATACTCTTATATTGGAAATTTGGCTGGGATAAATGTTTATAAATCTCTGAAAAAAAATACTATGCGTAGGTATATTTTGGTGATGAAATTTATGTGGTAAGAATATAATTATGATGAACTTCAAATGTGCTTGGTTTTTATGACCAAGGTCGTATAATAACTTAGAGGTTTGAATTTGTAACTATTCAATATAGAAATTACGTATATCCTTAAAAATCTTTTAACCACGATCAGATGATCGATGAGATGTATAGAGTTCCGTTTTTTTACGCGTGTTTTTGTTTTATTCGTCACGGTTGTCTTGCGTAACTAAACTACTATACTAATGTGGTTGAATACCTACAAAGGTAACTAATTATATGAAATCAAATAAAATAACATTTGCTTCGACAGTTAGGTAAGTGGCAATTACAACTTTCAGCCTGCATTTGCCGGTAGACATGATTGTAGTCTAGATTTTCATGAATATTATAGTATCTAAATGATTTCTTGTAAAGCTTTCGAGTTCATTTCTGTAAAGGTAACATTTTTATTTTTCAAGTTACAAGTTGCCGAAATCAGCTCTACCAAAGTACTTCCTCACAATATCTACTGAATTTACATTACAAAATTTAATGTATTAGCATTTCATTAAAAACATAATTAACGTGACTCGAGCTGCATCTAGAACTAACCATTATATAATCAATATACATAATTAACCTACCTAATATTCTACTAATTAGTTACCTAGTGCTTATCCCAGATTGTAATTTGAAGATACTGGCTGTCCTTTTCAATTTCTTAACATGTAAGTGGCATTTCCAACCAATCACTCAACAACTTACAAATCTTGAGGAATATGAGTGTAAATAATATTCTGCTTCAACACATGTCATCGACCCTTCAATCGATCTGTCGCCGCCTCACGGGAGTCTCGTTCTATCGTAATAAGATCTTGTTCTCGCGATTCGCTTGCCTTTGTCAATTTCATGAATAAATTGATTTTAATAGCTTTTGATACCTGAATTCTTATTACTAAGGGTCATTGTAATTCTTGTTGTTAGTGTGATTTACATGGGTACAATATTAATGTGGATTGCATTAATGTGATTTGTTGTGTTAAATTATGCTCTGTCTCCGGTGGTGGACTATTCAAGAAAACTCTGAACAGCAGAATGTGGTCAACTTATTATACCTACTTTTCTAAACGCCAATCATAAAATGTCAAAAAGTACCTAATGCTTATTATTATTGTCATCACATCTATATTAAACTATCATTTTTAAGCTATTCCTTTTGACGCTATTTATTTTTTATTTCTCTTTTCCGCAGGTATTATCCTAACTTTGTCATTAGTACAATATCCGGCCTTTTGGAAGGCTTACACGGGAACATGGGTCCAACTCACAGATAGTTAATCCTTAGAGAGTTTTAATCTAAATTGGATGTGTGTGATGTGACAAATGCCACTAGCCTCCACAACCGTACTATTAAGTGTAGGAAGTACTCTTACAATAAATCTCAGCTAAAATCCACTTGAATACTCAATAGCATTCTGTAGTCTTAATAGTGTCTAAGTAATGTTATTATGTGGTTATTTGAAGACAACTTAATAAGTACTCATTACGTTATACTAAACGTGTTTTACTCGAAATGAGTTGCGCTTACGTGCTTCTTATCGACTGCTTAGTACCTAATCACTAGTATATGCCACTTAATTATATCTTAAAATACAATACAATTTTGATATTACATCATTGTTTTTTTTACAAATTAAATAGCTTTGTGAATTTGTTATTTGAACATCTATTTATAAGTTTAAGTTGTAATGTACTTAGCGGTTATTGTAATTGTACTGTTAAGCTCATTAAATCATGATTTAGTACGCTGTAAATATTACGCTATGTAGGTTTGAGTAGTATAAAGGATTGCATGTAATTTTTTCTCATGTCATAGTTACCTGCACTGTAATGTGGTGTTTTTGTGTCATTCAGATATTGATTGGTTTTTGGTTAGTTTTGTCAGTAAGCTTTTAATGTTGGACAAGAATTATATCTAATAGTAGGTAATTCAATTATTATACATTTAACTCGTACATGTTTTCCACTATAACAGTTTTGTAATGATTTTAGTTATTTATGGAGATGCCAGTGACATCGTCAGATTGACGTAACTTTAAACTGGCATCCCAAATATTTTCTTGCCAGGAATCGGACGCGTTCCCTTAGATACCACCAAACATTAAGCAGGCTTCCTACGGTGAGTGGGTACACCGCGAGTCGGCTAATTTTGTGCCACGCCTGTCCGTGCACAAAACCACCAACGTGGGAAACAGGCCTTAGGCGACAGTGCTTAACCCATTGAAATTGCTAATTAGTGTCAAATTACATGTGTACTTTGAGACCTTTGATGAGTTAAGTTGATTGGATTCGGAATTCTTTGTTGAAGACTAAATAGTCGGTATGACACCTAGTAGAAGTTTTATTTACGAAATGTTTTGCTGGTTCTAATAGGGGCTTTACGTTGTACATACATACACACATAGTCTCACGCCTATAAGCCAGAAGAGGTAGGCAGAGGTGTATTTCTACACCCACTTTCCGCCAGATATACTTTAGTCCCACGTAATAAGGGGCGAGCCCGCGAGCCTATTGCCGTACCGGGCACATTTCCAGACTCCGTGCTGCTACTGAGAATTTCGTGACAGAAAAACCCAATAACACTGCCCGACCCAGGAATCGAACCCGGGGCCTCCCGATACCACGCGCACATTTATGCCGCGAGACCAACGAGGCAGTCGTATAGGGTTTGATGTCGAGTTTTCCGTCTCTACGCAAAGATGGTGTTTGCATTGTGTTATCCCTTAGTCGCCTCTTACGACACCCACGGTAAGATAGGCGGTGGTGACACTTGTATTCTATGCCGTCAACCACACGGCGTTGTATTGTACAAAATCTTTTTTTTTTCATGTAGGTAGGTACCATTCATAAGTGCTTAATAAAATTATCCTCTTGGATTATTCTAAACAGGAAATATGATTTCAACTAAAGTAAATTTAATGGTAAAATCTAAGATTTACGGGCTTTTACAGTAACTTATACAAATATAATGCATGTAATCCATAGAAAATGTTTGCACACAGGCTAGAAAGCAAACATGAAATAACAAACAAGTGATTAATAAATATCACGTTATATTCTTTAGGTATATTGCGAGAAATAAATATAATATTAAAATAAATAAATTCACATGTGTAACTGTAAACATCATCGTGTTATTTTAAAAACATTGTAGTAACCGCAAGTTAATTCATTGAATAACAAATCTTAGGTACTTACGTTCAATTAAAATAACCATTGAATTGTTTTTTCTTTTAGGGTAAGTAAACAAGCCCGTTCATCTTTACTTTGTATTTATACCTACCTACTAGTGTTACCAAGTTCATGTTGTTGTTTTTCAGGACATTTCTAACAGTTATTTTATTCGATGATATTCTCATTATTATTATTCATATAAAATTACTTGTCTACACAGCAGAGTCTAAATTACTCAAGCAAGAAACGTAAAAAAAATTGGGCAAGTGCGAGTCGGACTCGCGCACGAAGGGTTCCGTACCATCATCTACAAAAGAAAAGCACGTTTGTTTGTTGTATGTGTACTTTAATATCTTTTAAGTTTCTACCTGTTTCTTAAGATCGAGTAACAAATTGCTTAAAAATTACGTTTGTTGTATGGGAGCACCATTTTAATATTTACTATCTTTTTTTATTTAATCGTTTTTTAAAGGTAATATACAACTACTTATTCTGTGAAAATTTTATGCGTCTACCAGTTACCGTTAGTAATCATCATCAGCCTTTAACAGTCCGCTGCTGGACTAGGCCTCTCCTTTGAAAAGAGGAATTGGCCTAGGTACCACGCTGGCCAGGTATAGGGTTTGTATTCAGTTCTCCTTCTTTTACAGTGCTTACCCCTAGTAATACTGAGCAAAAGAATAGGAAAAAAAAATCACGTTTATTGTATGGGACCCCCCATTAATATGTTTTATTTTTTATTTTGTATTTGTTGTTATAGCGGCAACGGTAATACATAATTTTTGAAAATTTCAACTTTCTAGCTATCACGGTTTATGAGATACAGCCTGGTGACACATAGACAGATAGACTTGAGGCTCCCGTTTTTACCTTTTAGGTACGGAACCCTAAAAATAGACAGTGGGTTCCTTTTATAATGCAGGTAAATACTGCAGATGGATTTTACAACCATTTATCTCCTCAGGCGGACTCACAAGCAAAGAATTTGTTTCAAAATCAAGAAATGAACAATGTTTTAAAATGATATACCCACATGCTCCGATTAGCTTTTCCAGCGAATTCATATCCTGACCTTTGATGACCCGTAACACAAGCCGGTTTCCTTTAATTGAAATCCATACAGCCGTTGAAAGCTTGATTGTGACTCTAAATTTGTAATAAACGTCTTTATCATAGACTACTTTTGTTATCCCATATATCATATCCTATCACCCACTGTACCTATCACCTCTGTGATAATGTGCCGGGTTTAAGACACTGGAGAAGATACAGATACCGTGTAAGTTGAGACTTTAGATTGAGTGTAAGGCTGGACGGTTGGGGAAGTGGTTTAAGCGGCCACCTCGCCGCTTGACACCGCGCCGAGTGTTCTGGATTCGATTCCCACACGAGGCAACACTTTGTGTGATCCATGAAATGTTGTTTCGAGTCTGGGTGTTCATTGTGTCCGTTAGTTGTATGTTTGTAAAGTCCCCCGCGACACAGGATTTATTCCTAGTGCGGGAGATGTCTTTAAAAAATAAATACCATAGCGTGGACTCGCCTTTAGTAATAAATCGGCAAAGTTAAGCAACGTTCACATAGGTGACCTATTAGGATGGTTGCCCGCTTGTGAGGCATTTACATTAGACCGCTAACATGCATCGAGGAGTACGTAAAATCGTCGGTCCCGGTACTAATCTCGGGGATTGGTCTAGAAACCTCGACTCGACGACAGACTAGGCTACTACTCACTTGTACGAATAAGTAAGCAAGACCGATTTCAGAGACTTGTGAAGTTCTGAATAAAGTTAAACTCCTTCGGAACCAATCTTACGAAGTGGGTATAATTGCAGGATTTGGAAAATAAATAATGAATTTAGTTGGTATATGTAGATTGTAGGTGTACCTATTCTTTTTGGCATACTTTCACTTAAGACGTAGTTATATTAAGTCATAACGCTTCATCATAACGATCATTATCATAATAATATTATTATGTTTTTATATAATTTAATCATAATAAAATTAGTTTTTAATAGGTTCTTAACTGAGAGCTTTCCTCGCACGTAATTTATGAATATAATTGATTGATTGCCGATTACTTCATTATAAAGTAGGTATTAATGATTTGTTGTTAATATGGTAACGTGATTATGATAATTTGGTTTGAACCACCAGATTCCAACCACTAGATATTTTTTTACTGTACCTTATATGCGGCAAACGAGCAGACAGATTGCCTGATGGTAAGGCTGATTTTAGTCTCACGCTCACCGTCAGCGCTCATAGCTCAGTGCGTAGTTAGTCAGCGCTGAGGCTCAGCGTGGCTCGTTTTAATATTGTACTGACCGCCTTACTGTACAGTCGATGATCAAAATGCGGAGTGTATTAATTATTGCTGCTTTGTACTATCTATCCCAAAAAAAATAAAAATCGGCGTCGATGAAGACTCCATGTTCATCCATTGATTGAGCAGAGAGCCATTGCAGGAGAATTTGTCTTGTTATATGGCACTTTGAGGGCTGACAAAAGTAAATTCTTTAATTACTTTCGAATGTCAAAAAGAACTTTTGAGGAATTACTGGCAAAGATACAGGATAAACTGGTCCATTGCAGCCTACGAATCATGCCTATACCACCGATTGAACGACTCATCGATAACTCGACCTGTATCCACTTCGCGATTCGCCATGACTGTACGCGCTGATGACATCCGCTCCGCTCGACACTAAAACGCTCACTGAAAGCAGAGGCGCTTGAGCGATCGTCAACGCTGACAGCTACGCGGGGCCGACGCGCGACGCGTACGTCTGCGTAGCTATCAGCGCTGACCACTGTGCGCGCTGATAGCTACGCGTCATTCAAAAACGCTTCCTAGAAGTTCATATATCTCGGCCATCAGCGCTCACGGTGCGCGTGCCATCAGCGTAAGACTAAAACCAGCCTTAGCAATTACCGCCGCCCATGGACACAAGCGACACCACAGGACTCACAAGTGCGTTGCCGCTCCTTGGGGGCTGGGAAAAAGGTTAGGATGAGGAGTGGGATGAGAGAGAAGGAATAGGGGATAGGGCCTCCAGCACTCTCACTCACCGAACGAAACGCAACAGTTTAGGTACTGTTACTTTACGTCGATTTTCCGTGAGAGGGTAGTACTTCCCTGGTCGAGCCGGCCATTCATGCTGAAATCAACAAGGCTCTGCTATCTGTGACTTTGCCCACGGCTCCGCTCGGGTGGGACTATACAACCAATAGTGCGGGAATTCCCAAAAGAAGACGGATCACAATCCATACAAAATTACCCCACGTCCTATGACAAAGTGACGTATCTCAAAAAAAGATAAAAATGTATAAAAAATATGGCATACTTACTAAGTTCAGTTTTTTACACCTTCATATGAAAAAATTGGTATGAAAATTGTTCAGGCGCTGTTATGAAAAATGCGTTCGTATGAGTATTTATGGACGATTTTAAAAAATCTTTTTTTGGTTGAAAGGGTATGTTCATGGTAGTCTCACTGCCATAAACTCAGGTCTCCGGTCTCTAGTATCCTGGAGAAATAAAAAAAAATCGGGCAAGTGCGAGTCTGACCCGCGCACCGTACGCATTGCATCGTGTATCACTATCAAGACGAATTTTGCCCTTTCTTTATGTCTAGTGCCGTTATAGAATATTGCTAAAATAAGTATTAGAAAAGTTTTTCTACTGTTAACATGAATGACCTCCTTAACTTGAGCAGTAATCGCGATAATATTTAAGTACATTCCTATCTACAAAACCGTTCTTGGAGTTATTCTTGTCTTCATACTGTAAGACCTTGCTTCTTGCAAAATTAGAGTACTCTAAGTCCACATTGGTGCTAATTACGTTAGTCCTCTAAATCTGTATGTCCATACAACTTAGAGGACTATCTTAAATGGAGTCTACTATGTATGTATGGGGACACCCTTAAATTTTCCATTTTTTTATTTTTTGTAATCGCTCCTTTATTTGTGCTGTAAGACCCTGCTTTTGGCCAAATTTCGTGATTCTAGTTCAACGGGAACTACCAAAGGGAAAAACCAAGGTCTTACAGCACACGTAAAGGAAAAATTCCGAAAATTAAAAAAAAGTTGAAAATTAAGGTTAATTTTGGTACTTACAAGTTTCCGCAAAAATCTAATTTTGACCATATCTTTTTATCGGCATGACCCAGGACCCTGATTTTTATACACCTAATAGGAACCATAGACTTCAGTATCTGGTATAAATTTCAATTTGCTAGATCCACCCGTTCCTGAGAAAATTGGTGGTGACACACGGACAGACAGACAGACGGACAAGAAAGTGATCTTATAAGGGCTCCTTTTTTTACCTTGTGAGGTACGGAACCCTAAAAATGTGAAATCACCTTCAATATTTCGCCAGTGATAGTCAGCCGCTTTGTTGCTCTATCAAATTTACTATTAGCAAAATAAGATGCACTAATAGAGTTACGTGGTGTTCAATTACCTATTTCATAACTTAAGACGTCTATAAGCCTGACATTAAAGTTGAATTAATTATCACCGTTGAGTATAACATTTAATTAAAACTGCCAATAGCAATTATTACTATATAGCATGCCTATTAATTCATGTTCATCTATAATTTCCATTTAACTTTGTTTATACTTACTGGCAAGCTCCCGTAATAGGGAAACCTGTGTCGTGGTCAAGTTTATTTAAAATATAAAATCGCGGCATCCATAGATTTAAAAAGTTAAGCACGTTTGTCACCGGCTAACTAATGGATGGGTGACCGATAAAAAAATAGGTAATAAGTAGGTTTTTGGCGCGGGACGCAACGTGTATAGACAACCTCGCAGCATGCTGACGCAGCTGCTGAAACCCGTATAAACGCCCATCCACACGGCACAATTTTACCACAGATGAAATTTTCAATCGAATTGGCTTTGAATCTACACGACACAATCAAACAGGGCCGAACCGTCCCTATGTGCAATGTGTGCGGCGCACACAGGCGCCAGGGTGACAGGGGCGCCGCGCGCCGAGATATGCGTTAATTATACCAGTTATTTTCGAAAAAGGATGGCAAAAAAGGCGCTTCACAGACTTCGCACACAGGCGCAGTGGTGCCCGGAATTGTTAGGTATCGACTAAAAAAAAAAGTCATCCGCCAACTTTCGGTGCCACAGGCGCTTCATAGATTTCGCACACAGGCGCTGGATTAGGTCGGCACGGTCCTGCAATCAAATCACTGATTTTCATTCCGTCCACCCGATTGGTTAAAATCTGGTGGTACCGATGAGCTTGAGTTGGACGACTGGCGTCTACACGTCACGATTTCATCAAGTGATTTAGTCAAGTTTGCGAACTTTGGAATGGAAATACTGAGCTCATACCAAGCGCTCGTACTTTATATCGAGACATCACCAAATTCCTTATCGACATCGCAAGTGAACTTGCGACTCTCTGGGCAAAGTATAGAATTTGCCCAGATAACCAGCATTGCCATCAAGCGTGGCAATTATGCCGACATTTGGGCACTATCCGACTCTACTATCGATACAATGATCGCGGAGTTCACATCCCTTTAGCTGTGTAATAATAATAACAAGAAGAAACCCCTCTGGGGCAGACGTTAACTTATCATGAGACTAATGCAATCTCAGAGGGCAGAGTAACAGCTTTTAAACATCACCTTCATCTACCGATATAAACAAAAATATTTATTACCGAATGCTTCAGAGAGTCGGTCAGGGCCTCGTCTCCGGCTTGCCTTTATTGGCTGGTTGGAGTGGATGTCCAAGAGCGCTCGCAGGACTCTCAACTCTGGCTTGCCTTGGTCGGCCGGCCAGAGGTAAGCCGCAAGAGCTACTAGCTCGGGTCTCCGTTGTCACGAGGCCCGCGATGGCGAAACCGGTGCCGCACCGCTCGAAACCCGTAGCCACTTGCACCGGTGTTGCCCTCTGGCAGCCTTTATGGCATGATTTGACTTGCCTTGGTGGCTATTAAGAGAGGTCCCATCCAGTGAGTTGGTCAGTCACCACCTGCCATGCAGACGGATACTGTTAGAGTATTACTGGCAGGTGCCGTTTGTTATCCATAGCATCATTATTACCAGTCTATTTAACACCCATCCCCATAACCCAATTAAATTAGACTCCACATAGCAATAGTCTATAGCTGGTCTCTGTAATGCAGTTGTGGCCGCAGCATGTGTCCCATCTCATTTTAGATTAAAACTCTCTAAGGGCCTCTGCACGTTGGACCTGTGTCTCCGTGTAAGCCTTCCAAAGGGCCGGGTATTGTTCTCACGCAAAAGTTAAAACAACACCCGTGACAAAGAGAAACATAATAATATTCTATCACATACACAAATCACCATCTAGTCCCAAGCTAATCAGAGCTTGTGTTATGTATGGGTACTAGATAATGCGTGATAATGAATAAACATACATTATATACTGTTTTTCGAGCCCTAACCACCAGTAGCTTGAACCCTGTTCCCGATACTGGTGGGTTTCCATAGCATATTTTCAAATGTTTTTTTTTATAATTTATTTAATAATAAACCGGTTAAGTGCGAGTCGAACTCGCGCACCGAGGGTTTCGTACAAACCTGTAGCTATATATAATTATTTTTAAACCTATGTGATGTAATTCAAAATTTAAGGTTTTCGAAATTTTCTCTATGTGCTGTAAAACGTTGCTTTATGCCAAATTTCAAGATTCTAGATCGACTGGAAGTACACCTTAATTTTGACTTGAGCATTTGATATGAATTTCAATTTTATATCTCTACAGGTTCATGAGGAACGGGGTAGTACCTTTAAAATTATTAAAAATATTTTAATTATATGATGTAACTAAAAATTTACCCTGTAGGTTTTGATTTGAGTTGTGAGAAAATATGCGGCTTAAATTGCTGTTTCTTTATATTGCGTTGACATAGAAGTTTGATTTTGTTACAGCTTAAAATTATTATACACCTGAGTATTTGATATGAATTTGAATTTAATACGCGTTCATGAGAAAATGGTAATAACTTTAAAATTACTAAAAATATTTTTATGATATGATGTAACCAAAAATTTACGGTTTTTTCCTTTATCTGTGCTAAAACACATTGCTTCGTACCAAATTTCAAGATTCTGAGTTTACGGGCAGTACCCTGTAGGTTTTGATTACCTTGCGAGTTTCGAAAATTTGCGGGCAGCATCAACGCAGTTTGATACCTTCACGTGGTTCGAAGAAAAAGGATCTTGACAGACGGACGGAAAACAAAGAGATCCTATAAGGGTTTCGTTTTTTCGAGGTACGGAGCCCTAAAAATGTGTCAATATGATGTGAAATAAGTACTATGAAATAAAAGTGATAATAATATTAATACTCTGCCACATACACACATCACTATCTAGTCCCAAGCTAAGCAGAGCTTGTGTTATGGGTACTAGATAATTGATAAACATACATGCAGGGTGTCACAAGACCCTATCACCAAGCCGATCTACTCGTTTTTTACAGTATACCCAGTCATACTAAGCAGTGGCGTAGCGTGGGTTTCTGCCGCCCGGGGCCATTCGGCAATTCGCCGCCCCCTTTTTACCCTAATGTTTATGCAAAAGTATAACGTTTTTCGGGTGTATTATGTTTGTATGTTTATAAGTATGTCCTTTAGTTTGGCTTTACGCGCTGAACGGCTTAAAGGATTAAAAAAGAAATCATCATCATCAGCCTTTACCAGTCCACTGCTGGACTAGGCCTCTCCTTTGAAAGGAGGAATTGGCCTACTATTTCACGCTGGCCAAACGGGTTGGTATAGGGTTTGTATCAAGTTTTCCTTCTCTTACAGTGTTGTTCTATGCATAATGTGCTCCCTCTGTCGGCTCTTACGACACCCATGGGATGATATGGGGTGGTGACAATCCGTATTCTTAATCCGTCACCACACGGACAACCGAAAAACCAAAAAAGAAATGTTGTCATTTTATTCGTCTCACTTGCTCAAATATCATAGAGCATACGGTATAATAATTTTACGGCAAAATGTGGCACATCTCAGCGGCGTTAGTGGTCGCGTTAGGAGTTGTCTCCCAGAGCTCAGACACATTGCAGGTGCTCGGGCAAGAAGGGTACATCAGCAAGTGATCCATTGTCTGCTCCAGCTCACCACATTCACATTGGGCAAGGTCAATTCAAGTGGCCGAATATTATGCAGGTCTCAATGCACAATGCTGAAACCATCGACACGAAGAAGAAGAATGGGTCGCGCACGGCAGCGCGGCGGCCGTTTCTCTGCTGCAATATATGTATAACTTAATCGAAGCCTAGACGGCTTAAAGGATTTTAATAAGTTAAATGTCGATGAATTTCCGTCATCACTAGAATGCTTTGTTGTTTTTAAGAGCCGACCACACCTCACTCTGTTCGACATTCGGTACGGCTTCGGTGTAGTTGTGCGTCAGTAGGGCACTGTGGTCGTCGGTCTGCCCGCGAGGTAAACAAGTGTCAATAAAACCTTTCAAAACCTTTCTTTTTGAGTTCACGATGCGGCCATCCGCGATTGTAGTGTCGTTTCATTATGTCACCTCAACTGCAGAGCGAAGACTTATGATCCTCGGGGTTTGCTCGATCGCAGCCTCAATGGCCCGAGATTAATGCGTCGTAGGCCTCGTTGCGTAAGATTTCGTATTTGTCGTTTTACGGGCAGTCCTTCCGGCTAAGACAGTCGACAAGATGGCATCTCGCGTCTTTTCCTCATCAGTTCGAGATTCTCGGCTGGCAGTTTAGACTACTTGTTTTTTTCTCTATGCGGAGCAGATCTTTCGAGACGAATCTCCTAGTACCGTGACTAATGTGCCGTCTTCTGCTTAATGCTGTCAGTGGGAGGAGCAATGTATGTCTGAGAGTTGGCTTCATTGACCGGGGATTTTCAATTCTGAGGTTTGTATTAAGAGTCTCGTACTCGTCCGTGATCGCTTCAGGTGTTAATCATATTGATCACCGTCTTTAAATATGTGGTTTCGGTCCGTCTTGATGTAGCCTTTCACCTTGCTTGTCACATTATCGCGGTTTGGCCACCGTCTTGTAGTCCACTGCCTGTGTGTGAGGCTTCTTCTTACAAAAGGAGTTCATTAATATGAAGAGGCCCTCTACTACGAAGTAGTTAACTAGCATTCGCCCATATGATTCTCGTGCCACACGCGTGAATTTTATTTCGCCGCGTTCTTATACTTCCACTTTCGCGTTGAAGTACTGAGCTTTGGTCTTACTAGGTATTGCCTTAACCCTCTGTGGCGCGTTGTAATATATCTGTGACAAAGTGATTCTCTGCATACCAAAATTCAAATATTTTTCAATAATGTCCTGGTACATGGCCTCAGCCATCTCGTAAGGGTGAGTTGAGTTGAGCGCATATACTTGAATCATCACCTTTAGACCGCCCCTATTGGTGTGTACGAGGTTCGCTACCTGGGTCGACACACTACCGACTTCCACAAACTGTTCCTCCTGACCAGCAAACCGACGCCACCCCAAGAGTAGGTCGCCTTCTCGATGGTAGCAAAAGACACCTGACTCTAGAGTTAACATGTCCTCCCCCTGTCATCGGACTTCTGACAACCGTAGTATGTGCCACGTTATGTGACTTAATTCTACCTTGAGCTCGGCGAGGTGTTCTTTTACCGTAGATTATGTTCGTTGTAAGACGCAAGGTATACTGTATAATTAATTTTGGTAGCCTGCCGTTGCCCGATAGTCTCACAGAACACATGCACTGCCGTGCCCGCCACCACGTCCTTGGCCCGGAATAACGAAGCTCGCAGGAATTGGGGCTGTTGCGTCCAAAAATTAGCAGAAGGCGTTTGTAGTACCTATGTGAAATAATCGGCTGATTTTAACGCAAATATCATCAATATTGGAGTCAAAGTTCAAATAGCGTATAGTTAAACCGCAGGTGTGGTGTGTGTGGTGTTATTGCCTTCGTGGCTGTGTGCGCCAGTTGCGCCATGACAATAGGGGCGGCACACATCGCACACAGGGGCGACTTGGCCGTGATATATGGATTTATTAATTACTCATAACAGGCTTGCAGATCACCGGAATATTGCAACCTATCCAAGAATTAATAAACGGACACAAGTCAAGTCTTCACGTAGGTAATGCTAATCATGATGATATTGTTTTCGATTATTGTTCTTTCTACTGCGCCCGCGCCGCCGCACTGTCCTACTGGGATCGTGTCCTTGCGCGCGCCAAGTATAAAATTTTTATTTTCGCGGCGTCTTTTGCCGCCCCCTTAAATGTGCCGCCCGGGGCCATGGCCCCCTCGGCCCCCCCCCACGCTACGCCACTGATACTAAGGAAAAATAATACCTGGGCAAAGATTTTTTTTTTAGTTCGGCACATTTTTTAAACCCCAATTAAAAGTGCACGCGTGGAATTTTCGAAATACCTACTTATCCATTGGCGCATAGGACATCTATAGAACAGGTTGGTGAGATAAATGCATCGATTTTGTACCTACCCAATTACAAAAATTGTAACGTAACTTTGAACCTTAATATTTCCTGAACCAGTAATTTCCCAGGTATGGTGCCGAAGTAAAAAATGTTCGCAGTGATTTGTACAATATAGGGTTTCAGTTTTCGTCAAGGGTCTTTTTACACCCTGTATATACTTTTTTTGTTAATACATACATACATATTATACATAGAAACACCCAGACCAAGACAAACATCCATGCACACAAATGTTTGACTTAAGCGGGAATCGAATCACGTCGATTCCAAATATTATTAAATTATACTATGCACAGTACCTATGAACAATAACAACAAAATTCTTTCCACTAATTATGTATACCTGCGCTTTATATTCTGACTAGTATAGACCTTTTACGGATGTATAAAGTGTACTAAAGTCGTGTTTCCATTACTTTCCTTACGCAAAAGAGTTACGTGTAAAAGTAGTTTCTAGTACATTTGAAGTGAGTCATTTACAACTATTATATGTGGTGACATGAAATACTTAGTCCTAAAAGGATATGAAGAAAATCCCCTGAAATTGGCCTATACATACCTACTATATATCAAAAACTAAATGATAAGAATCGTTTTTATTAGCAGTTGGATACGTGATTTTTGGGGCTTATACATACTAATAAATTCTCATCTTCTTCCATTTAAGAGCTAGGTAGCTCTTGTTGGTGGAGCAATTGCCATTGGCTTCGGTTTTCTGCCTTTTCTTTGACCTCTTGATAGGACTAGAACTAATAAATTAGTTTATTTAAATTGTAAGCGTTTATTTAGATAACAGTTTTATTGTAAACAAGTGCCAGAGTCACGTGTTTCTATTTCTAAGAAACTGCACTACTCGTCAGCTAGAATGATTTATTCAAAGTTTTTGTCATGAGTGCTAACTGCATTAGATGATTCATTGCGTCCACAGTACCTACAATAAATTTGTGTAACCTTCCATTACAGCTTTAGAGAACAAACTTTATTCTGACGACGGAAATGTCACGTATGGTATCATGATAATGTCATGAAATTAATCTAAGACAAGCGATTAACTGATCTTTTGCATACGGACGTACGTTTTTTACTTGGTTTGATTTTAAGTGTTATGTGTGTTTGAGATACAATAAATTTACCTCCCTAATACAATAAACACTATCCTATATATTTTTCTGAAATTGATTTAAGGTAAATAAGATTTTTCATTTAAGATCAACAATACTATCATATTGTAGAGTAAAATCATAGACTCCTAATATTTACTCATCTATCGTAAAAACGAAATTCTGATTATCACTCACCGAAGATTTTTGTCAATATCTGGTGAGTCTCTGAGGATCTCCTATTTCTAGGGTCACACGAAACTAACTACTTTGAAAACCTTTTTTTTTATATAAAGACTCACGCCTGTATCTCTGAAGGGGTATGCACAGGTGTAATATTACACCCACATTTCGCCATGAATTTTTAGGTCCCACGTAATAGGGGGCGAGCCTATTACCGTTACCGGGCACATCACCAGACTCCGTGCTGCTACTGAGAATTCGGAATAACCCAGTAACACGGGAATCGAACCCGGGACCTCCAACCTGCAGTCGCATACGCAATCCACTGGACCACGGGGGCAGCCTTGGAGCAGAGAAGATTTTTGACAATATCTGGTGAGTCTCTGAGGATCTCCTATTTCTATTTCTAGAGTCACACGAAACTAATTACTTACTTTAAAAATCTGGAATGCTGGTAACCCTAGATCACTAACCTTATTTTTCGACACTTATTACTAACCTTCGTACTTTCGACTACGGTATTTAATCAAGGGGATAATGGGTTTTATTTGAATTAAACATGCATATTTTTTATTTTTATTATAAATTTATTATATTCTTCTTATTAATTAATAAATTTACATAAACCAAAACGGCATATTTATCAAAAAATCTGCCTTATAAATGAGATCGTAGGTTTTATGGCAAATTAACAATGGTAACATTTTAAAAGATTTTTTAAAAGTATTATTTTAAAGTAAATGTGAAAAATGATTTTCAAATATTAGAAATAACGAATGAAATAAAGTAATGAAACAAAAATTTTCGTAAAAATCTATCAAATTATACATTTGTGACAAACGTCAAATTTGTGCTCCCCGCACAACGATTTATTGCTCTGGGTGCAACTACTTTTAGTCATCCTTCGCTTTGCGGAGGGACACAAGGCTTATATTTTCCTATTTTAGGTAGGAGGTACATCAGCCGCATTATTTTCGCAAATAAAATAAATAAACAAAACAAAAAAAACGCAAAAGTTCACCAACTAAATAAGACAAAATGTTACGTTAATACTACCTTCGTCGATGTGACGAGCCATGGTTGCTGGAACGGCGCTCACGGTGCCCCTCATTCAAAACACTACCGTCAGTCGGGGGGGCAACGGGTCGACTGAGATTATGGATTAGCTAAAGTGTGGAAGCAGTGCGATCGCGCGCGCAAAAGTTAGCACGATTGAAACAAACCCGCGTAGTTGAATCGACGAAGGTTAGTAATCTAGGGTTAATTCAGTTTTGAGGATATGTTTAGGTATATCTTTACACTATATTACAGCGATACAGGCATGAAAAGAAAATTTCAGTCCAAGACATATTTTCGTAAAATAAAAGTCGAAGATTTACGATAAAAAACGTGTCTACAAAAAGTCTTGTACCTACCCAATTAAAGTTACAACAACAAATAACCTCTTACAGAAACAAAGCCGCGTCACCAATATTTTTTGTTGCACAATTAAAGCTCAAAGTAAAAGGAATTATTATGTCAGCACCAGGAAAAGTGAGGAGGCCCACACTTGACATATTGACGGGACAAAGAGATCGTACGTCCATAATTTATTTGCCGAGACGAGACACGACATGAGAATAGTGTAGCTATTCTTCCGTATTTAATACAAGTGTGGGAGGATGAATGGATGCGTGTATGGAAATTATACAAGGTATTGTAGTTTAATAGGTTGTTCCATAAAATGTATACTGGTGAAATTATGTATGAAACTTTCGCCCTTGAATGCGTAATGAATAGTCAATACTTATAATTTGTCATTATCGTAAAATATATACTATGCATTAGCGTGGTCTATACTTGATTATTCGCAGTCACTACAGACGTTTTATTGAAGTAGGAGTGTAGATTCCTTGGCAAGGAGACAGCAGACAAAATTTGTGATCTCTAGAACCAACGATGTTACAAAGTAAAAATAAGTAGATATATTATAGGCGTACCAAAAGCAGGACGCTAAACATAAGCCAGTTGGCAAGTCTGACATGTGTGTGCGACGTCGCGAGCCGGCGTCAAAGTGAAACTGACACATCTTGTCAACCGAAATTAAAATAAAATACTAGTCGACCAAGCCAACTAGACGAATGTCAACGTGACAAAATTCAACATAATTCAACAATTATAATCCAGAAATTATTTATCGTAACGTGCGAACGCGGCGTGTGAACGTACAATGCGCCTGCAATCGGTACTAGGAATTTCTGGATTATAATTATTGAATTATGTTGAATTTTGTCACGTTGACATTCGTCTAGTTGGCTTGGTCGACTAGTATGGAGTTATCGATATGTGCGTTAGTGCAAAAAACAAAAACAAAAGTGTACCGTATGTACCTATTTCTTGTAATATCATTGTCTAGAACTATAGAAATGTCATAGATGAAAAACGAATGGTCTATGATTTGGAAAGCATTAATCAATTTTTCTTTCGATACTCTTATCTGCGAAACTAAAGATGATAAATACCATTTAAGAGATAAATCGATGATGATAATAGTTACTCATGGGCCTACATGGGAAAGACCAAATTTTTCTGTCGTGTCATTTTGATAACCTCATTGATAAAGCATATTATTTACTCACATCTGACCATGCCAATCTAGGTGATAACAAATCAAAATTACGATGACTTAGTTGTTACTTTTAAACAAGTTATTGATCAATCGTAAGAGGATTTGAAGTAGCTTACACTCCAAAAGCCCGCCTCCAATTCAAAGCTGTAACACAGTAACACACGCTCGAATTTGGTTGGAACAGACCACGAATTTGGTTCGCATCCGTTCGAACTAAATCTGACCGTCTGTCCGTCCTGCGAACATAATTATTATTAATTGGGTCCGCCTTGGTCCGCTAGTTTGCACATCGGTTATGGTCTGCTTCGTACCGAATCCGGACATGTGAGAGATTGGGTCGAACAAACTACGACTAGTCAAGTTCGGAACGCCAAGAAGGATGAGAGAATGAGCGCAAGTGGCGGCCGCGCGTGCGCTCATTTTACATTATGGAGGAAATGGTTACCGAACGCAATGTATTCATTGAAGTTCTTCAATTTATTCAAAGATTGTAATACATAAATTTAATACATTTTCAAAGGTTTCGCGGTTCATTCGCAGATCTATTTTAAAATCATCTTCATCTAAAATTCTTATCAATTTTATGTGACTTAATTCGTCACGTGCTCTTAAATACTGTTTCGCCCATTCTCTTCTTCTTTTCTTTCTTTCTTTCTGTGCACTTGAAGGCGTTGGTGCGTGAAGCAACTGTCCGATTCGATCGTCTGTAGCGAGAACGGATTTAGTAGGCGGATTTGGTCCGCCGGACCAAATTCGAGCGTGTGTTACAAGCTTTCATTCATATTGAAGCACGGAAGCCTGACTATAATAGACGCAATATACTATGCCCATACGTCGATATGAAATGATAAATAATAATTTCGACACTTACACAGTTGCTAACTGATTATCTGAATCACTATACGTAACGAAATAAGTTAATTTTATCTCTAGTGTGTAATTTAAATGAATTATCTTTGATGTTTCATAATTCGAGGTGCGTATTTAGATAATGCGTAACGCGTATGAGTTTTTTTTTTAATAGACTCACTGAACACATCTGTGATGCTTGAAATTGAAAATTAAAATGTACTGCGTGTTATTCGCATGTAGTAAATTACGAATAAAAATATTAAGTTTCTTGAATAGCTTGAACCAATGCTCGGTTTGTACTGGCTTATATTATAAGTAACTTGGTGTTATCTCTAATGAAATGTTTTTCTATGATGGTGAGAGGATATGGGTGAAAGAAATAGGAATAATCATTTAATGAATTTTTGTAGTTTACTTATTGCATTATTATTGCAGCAAATGGTCTTTCTGCAGGTATATGGCCTAAATGCGGTTGTGCACAGTTTATTATATCGTTGATAAGAAGTAACATAAATTAAATAATGTAGAAAGTGAGGTTCGTAGAATTCACAATTTCCCGGCAACCTGTGCGGCAACCCAATCGTGAATTCAACGCACGGCTATTTTGTATAAAACATGAATGACATCAGGTAGGCTAGTTGGCTGTCTTTCTAATGATTGTTCCTTCTTGGGTAGTCTCAGTGCTACTGTAAGCCTTTTGAATTGTGTTTTTTTTGTCATTAGAAATGTTTAGAAGGCCTCCGCGGTGTCATCGACTTCCCTTAATGGCAACGACACACCGACCTACTACAGTGCTGTTTGGCACCCGTTGGGTTGGGTTACGGTTGGCATAAGAGGACATTGTCAAAAATTCAAGTTCTGAAAGGCGTAGGTGGTACTGCACCGCCTCCATTTAGACATTACGAACAGGCTTTTACTAGAAGATACATAAGTAGCAATACGTTAGTGGTATAAACTTACGATCACAATTTACCTTTTAAACTTGTCCTTAATAAAATAATGGATTATTGGAAACGTTATTCACCTTTTAGTGAATGTTCAATATGTTGGAGTTGTACAAGCGTATTAAGTAAATCCTATGCATCCTATCCTAAACCTATAAATGAAAATAACGTTTAGGTAAATTTAATTATAGAAGACGGAATAAATACAAACTTTCCGTTTTAATATTTGTTTGTTTGCTTAGTTAATCATTATGTGTCAGTTGAGGAAAAACGGATCATAGAACGCGTGTGTAACCATGTAGGAATTTCTGAAGTACTAGATGCATCTGTACCTGTGCCATGTTAGTATTGTTAGTTTATTTTTGAACTTACTTCAAACCACATTTGGTGGTCAGTGGCGAGCTGTCTCTATCCTGTCTATAAATAACGTGTTTTTCTATATCAGGGGTAAATTTCAGTTTCAATTAAAATAATGCCTATGGCACTTTCAGGACTAACAATCATTTCTTCTGCCATTTACGAGCTAGGTAGTTCTTGTCGGTGGAGCAATTGGCTTCGGTTTTCTGCCCTTTCTTTGACCTCTTGATACGACCCGATTCCAACTTTTTCCTTCAGCTGTGTCACATAGTTACGTCGAGGCCGTTCTCTTCCTCTTCTACCTCCAATTTGCCTTCCAATATTATTTTGAAGAGGTTGTCGTGTCGTATCAAGTGGCCAATCATCTTCCCTCTCCGATTTCTATTATTTTTAACAACCGTCTCGCTTCGTCAGCCATTCGCAGAACATCTTCGTTTGTGACCTATTCTGTCCAGCTTACAATCATTTATAGAAAAAGATATTTCCAAAATTCTCCCTTGCCTTTATTAAATACTTAAATTGTTAATTTGGTCCCTAAATATTTTATTATTGATAACGATTCATTATAATTATGCTTTCAGGTTTTTGTGTCATCTGTTAATCACATTTGGTAAATAGGTGTATGATAATGACACGAATGACAAATTTATTTAATGGCTTAATGTTTAACTTACCGCCAGATATAGTAATATATAACAGACAAAAAAAGTAAATGATCACCAAAATGAAACCCGCATTTTAATGTAAAATTATAACCAAAGTTTTAACATTTCGCTATCCTATTTAAGCAAAATGACTCCAAGTAAATCATTGAAGTAGTAAATGATCACCAAAATTAAACCAGAATTTTAATGTAAAATTATAATCAAAGTTTTTTTGTTAGTTGTATGAAATTCCAACACATAAATTGGATTTGGATACACCACCTACTTTAATAAACTAAGTTGACGGAGCCCTGCCAAGCAGGGCTCCTTTTTTTTAATTAAGGGTCACAAGAGAACCCAACATAACCCATTTACTTAGTGATCATTTACTAAATGTGGTGTTCGTATACAATTTGAAGTGTAGTCGTGACTAAAATAGCTAGTAGATACTATTGTAATTTTAGACTTTATTTTTCTGGTGTTAAGTATATATTTTTGGTTAAAGGACTAAGGGTATCAAAGCATTTTATGGTGGTCGTTATATTTAACCCCTTATTTAATTCAGTATTCTAAGCGGGTATGTGTAATAAATAGCAGTTTGTGTAGGTGACATCACTAATTATTAGAAATAATTTAATGTTACATCTAACCACGACCGAAATAATAATAGTTTTGCTATTTTACTCTACGGCGCGCGGCGTATCCATACTATTTCAGTGGCATAGCGGCTCACCCACAAAGAACACATCATTCGTGCCCCATAGTTCACATGTCACTGCAAGAATTGATGTCCTTTGTTCTAAGTTGTAAATCTGGCGCAGACGGAGGGTTACCCACCGTTAATAACATGTCGGGAATTTCTCACTGGAAACAGAAAGTATGGTAACACGTGCGACGTATGATAATGGGAAGACATTAAGATTATTTGGTGTTTGAAAATATTAATGAGACACTGCCATCTTAGAGTAACGATGTTACCAAAACTGTGAGAGTTATAAATGATTTTTGTAATGAAGTTTTGAAGAAACAATCGTGTGGAACGTTCTATTAATTTTAAGTGATAGATGAAGTGCTTTCAGGAAATCAATGTGTCAAGTGAGTCAACTGAATTTGTAGCTCAAAATATTATTTTGAGCGTGGAAATCAGTTTTCGAGTTATTATTTGAAAGTCTAGTCTCAGTACCGGCTTATCTAAGCGAAATGCCTAAAGTAAAATTAAAGCAGTTGTAGGTAAATGGCAAATATCGAAAATAAAACTACGGTATGGAATAATGTGTGTTTTAAGTGGAAATCGAGCATCTACCACTTGTTGTGTAGATGCTGAAGTAATTTAACTATATGCCTATCACAACATCAAACTCAACAAAATAATCCCTGTAGGTATACCGAAAATATACCATGTAGGTATCTGTACCGTGAACTTACTGCCTACCTAACCATCATCAGATTTTCTTTTTTTAGCATTCATTAGAAAGCTTATTTTATTTAACAAACTTATTTACATAATAAAATATAACCCCGTCTAATGGAAGCAGATGTCTCTACAAAATGATTGTATTTAAATTACTAATATTTCAAACACATTCACCTGTTTCTACACCTGCAAGGTGATGCGGTTTGTAACGGAAATGAATTATTTAACACTTTTTTAATATAAAAACGCGACTGCGCTGCGAAAACTCAGCATTTAAATAATTTCTTATTGAATATTTAAAAGCTACAAATGTCACTTGAGCCCGGTATAAAAGAATAAAAGAGTAGCTTGTGATGACAACAAGATTCAAACAATACGACACCTATACATCCAATTCCAGGCATTTAGAAACTACGGTAGAGTAAAGGCGTCTTCTTCTATTGTATCTTCAAAAAAAATACTTAACTTGTCAATTACAAAAGTCTATGTCCCGTACATAAATATTTCTGAAAAGTAATTTCAGAAATATTTTGTCTTTATTACTTCAAACTATTCCGTGTGGTAACGGATTAAGAATACGGAATGTCACCAACCCATATCATCCCATGGGTGTCGTAAGAGCCGACAGAGGGAGCATATTATGCAGATAACAGCACTGTAAGAGAAGGAAAACTTGATACAAACCCTATACCAACCCGTTTGGCCAGCGTGGTGTAGTAGGTCAATTCCTCCTTTCAAAGGAGAGGCCTAGTCCAGCAGTGGACTGTTGAAGGCTGATGATGATGATGACTTCAAACTAAAAAAGAGAGTATTTAAAAACAAATTGCAGTGTCAATATAAATACCTACGCAGAAAGTTTTATGTAATTGTAGGTATGTTAAGCTTAATACATAAATTAGGTATTGTGTTTAAGAGAAGTAGACCGCAACGAACTTAATTAAGAAGAAGAGGGCGTCTGTACTTCGTCTTATACAAGAGGGGTCGAATACGTGATATTTAGTGCGAGAAAATACCACTAAAATAATGCATTACCGTTACTTACTAGAAATAATGAGCTTATAGGTACGACAGGAAACTACCAAAGCTCCTTCATTATTTCACCGATAGATGGTTATGGGCCAAATGATTTAAGTAATAATTGTTTTACATCATATTACTTTTAAACCAAGCTGGTCTCTAATGATATTGCAAATTAACTTACATATTTTTATCGTTGATGAGGCGAAAATTAGTTTATAAGTTTGCTGTCACATACATAAAAAGGCAGCTTTCTGTCAAGTAAGTAGGTACCTACCTACTCTCTCTTTCGGATTGGCTCTTGACCGGCTTTTTAAGTTTCAGATAAATATTTCCAGCAGAAGCTCATTGAGAATTTGTTTATTTACGTTGACAGTGTCAAGAGTACTCGAGAGTGAACTTGCATAATAATCTTAATAATATAAAATCCTTGCGTTACTTACTGACTGACAGACACGCTACAGCCGAAACTACTGGGCGCAGGAAGCTGAAATTTGGCATGTATGTGCCTTGGGCGATTGTAGGGGTGCGCTAAGAAGGGATTTCCCGAAATTCCCACGGTATCGGCCAAAACGGGTTAATTTTAAATAATTGCAGGCGTTGCTGCTGGCGTCCTCTAGTATACAATAAGAGACAAGATATAATATGATTAGATGTGTGTACCTATAAACCTACACAATACATACCTTCCTACCCTTTCAGAAATACATAATTATATTCAATAAACTATTTAATTACATAGCTTATAGTTATGCAAGTATATAATTAAGTAGGTACGTTGCACAATAAATTGACATGTTTGAGATAGAAGTTCTACGATAACATAATGATTCATTTATACATGAATCAATAGCTGTATTTTTCCGATAACTCTAAAATATGTGGTATTATTTTTCATAGGTACGCTACATTTGAGATGGATTACACATCAAGAGTGAATAATTAAGAAGTTTGATAGGAAGATGCGAGAAAACTTGTTACCGTCTTTAATTTTTTTTTGTAAAATGTAAATGGAAATTTGCTACATATAGTAACATGAAAGATGTTACCATCGCGGCATCGTACTATCAATGACAACTTATGGCTAAAGCGTGCGTATAAAGTAAAAGCTACAGGCATATCAGGACTGATGCTAAAGCGTAATTGTGTGTACATAATTTACTACATACTATCGCAGTAGTATGTATGGTAGGTACTCTATAAGTTAACAGACTCTTGGTTCGAAAAAAGCAGGTAGTTTAATAACAACCTATTACTCGTGATCTCACTTTAAATACATATAAACCTCTCTTCTCATAATTATGACATGGTCTAAATATAGCTCTAGATTCTTAATCCTGAAATGATGTGTATAAAAGCTAGTATAAAATATGTAAGTTATGAAATCTGAGTATGCCATTTTTTTTTTATAATTTATTGTTTTCCTACATGTTTTGATAGGAGAAAATATTATAAAAGGATTCAGTGTTACTTTTAATATTTGTTTTGTAAGAGGACTGTAACGTCTATTTAACGCAATTCCTGACATTGTGAAGTCTGAGAAATTTGCCTGGTCAGCCTTGAAAACCAAATAACAGTGCTCCGTTTGGTAATTAAACTCGAGATGGAGCGATAATTGCTAAAGTGAACGCTTGTGACGATAAGGCAGCTAAAGCACAAATTAGTTATACCTGCTGATAATCGTATTGTTCAATATAGACGAAACTTTGATAAGGTTTTAATAACTGTAAAGTGCTATAATGGAGGTCACTTGAAGTTTAATATCTTTTGAAGTATCTGTAGGTACGGTCAGGTACATAATTAAGTCCATAAACATTTACCTACGTGATTTAAGATTAAGTATATCATCGTAACTAATCATTATTTTTAATATGTTTTAGGAATTTCAGCCGTAACAATACTACCAAAATCATAATTTATAAATTAAGAATATTAATCGAGGATTTTTCATTTATAAAAGTCTCGGCGACAAAGGGCTTGTAGTGTGTAGCGACTTTTGTAGTTGACTGTACTTACTCGTATCGCAGTGCTACAGTCGTTAATATAAATCGACGCGATGTTTTCAGCAACTACTAGTCTGATCTACAACTAGATTTATACAGATTAAGCAAAATTAAAAAAAAAAAAACTAAACCTCGTTAACTATTTGATATTATGCTTGTAGCAAAGGTATAAGAATCAGTAATTTTACCTATATGTTAGCAAATTCGACTACGGATCTAAAACCCGTACGCATATTTATTAATTTTTATTTATTTGTTTCGCACAATATGAAACGTTATATATGCGGACTTTATGCCAATAGCGTTCTCTCAGTCAACCAAAAGTAATTTAAAGATATCAGGTGTTGACTTTTGTTGTACCTACCAAATGTAAAGATAACTTAATGAAATTCGTAGTAGTTCTTAATGATACTTATTTACAGTACGTTTGACTTAACAGTAAATTTACATTAAGGAATGTAACTAATCATTACGCCCAACACATTGATTATTCCGCTATTTGTTAATCGGTATAACGTTGACAAATCGTATCCGTTTGATCAAAACCTTCGTAACTGAAGGTGTTAATTCTTTATCTGTTTACCAAGGTTCTGTCTATTTGATTAATGTTGAGGTACTGCTAAGAAATTTGTTTTCGTTAATGTTAACTAATTAACACTTAGTTGATAGAGTAATTCAGTTACGACACCGCTTGCTTCTGACCTTTATGGAACTACCAAGTAGTTTATGGCGAGTACAATTTTATGATGATTAATTATTATGCAAATCTTATATAGAAAGGCTTGATTGAGTTGCTGTGACGCCTAATGTAGATAATGTCTCGCATCGGTAAAACGTGTAAGACGATGGTGTAAGTAGATATTCCGTGCTAGTAAAATCAACTCTGCAATATGTTGTAAAAAATTGGTTTGTACCTTCATACCAATTGATTTAATGTTACAATAATGTGTGCGTAATATGCTTTTATGTGTTTAGTTCTCCTTAACTTAGCGTATTTTAAATTGCCCTCTTCTATTGGTCAATATTGATATGTGGTATATCCATGGTTTATTGGTCCAGAAAGCATATTTTGCGTTGAATCAAAAGCCAGGTGCATGCATGAAAAGAAATAAATAGGTACATTAAAATGTGTGTGTGCCTGTTCTTGGTTGTTGTTATTTCTACCTTTCCAGTAGGTAGGTAGGCAAGTAAGAATTCATTTAATTGGTTTTATTCATTGTGTATCCTCTGTGGCTATACGACGAATAAAGAAAAATACTATGCTAATACCATGCTGATATTAACTATATAATACCTATAAAAGAGCAATTCATGTATAAATGTACCTACATACATAGGTACATATAATCTGAAACTCGGAAACGGCTCCAACGATTTTTAAGACATTTAGTACCTACGCACGAGGTTTTAGAAGGCAATAATAGGATCTAGCCAAGATGCATATTTCGATGACAGGAGTACCCAATAAAAAAAAAAAAAAAAATACAGTAGCGCTCATAGAGTGACTTGGTTTGCCGTTCTTAATAAGTCGGCAAAGGGTAAAAACGTTTGCACACCGAGTGTAGCATTTACATCAGACCGATGCCGTGCTTCGGAGGGCATGTAAAGCTGTCGGTCCTGGTTCTTGTCTCAGGACTAGAGGGTGTAGCAGCAAAATTTAGAGAGAGAGCACGCTCACCTTGTTCTAAAAACTGACTGACGTCCACAATGCCTTACTTATTTGAAAGAGAGTATCATTTTTAGGGTTCCGTAGTACACAAGGAACCCTTATAGTTTCGTCATGTCTGTCCGTCTGTCCGTCCGCAGCCTAGCTCAAAGACGCCTAGTGCTAGAAACCTGATATTTGACATGAATATAGACATACAATATTATAACAAAACTGTAGAATAAAATTTAGGAAAATATTTTTTTTAAGGGTACCTCCCCTACATATATACTTAGTGGAGTTGAATGTTTTTTGGTTGAGTACCCCATTATGTGGGGTATCATTGGATAGGTTTTAAAAAATATTATTAGTTTGCTCAAATCATTTTTCGATCAAGTTATTGGTTTGTCAAATATCAAGCTTTGAAGTGAAAAAAAATGTTAGACTCATGTGTCCTCCCCCTCTGCCGGCTAAACTATTAATTGGGAAGAGGTGAAAAACTTCACAAATGCAGTACATATAACAAATTTAAAAGGAAAACTATCACGGCTAAGTATAAATCACTAGTTTACGAGTAATCGTCGGTTAACTTATAAATACCTATATGTGTGAGTTAACATTAGGAGCGCTCTGGCTTAATCTTAAAATACGTACATTGGTATGTACCTACTACGGTACTCCGCACTACGTATGTATAGTAGTAGTATATCTTGGAAACCACATTTTATGTTTACAATACATAACTGGATTCATACCTAGTATTTTTCTAAACAAAACTTAGGTTCTTATAATAGTGTTATTATAATTATTTATTCAGCTAAATAAACAGTCGGATTTTCCGTTTTTAGTCCCATGTGAAACAGATGTTATTATCAATAATGGCCATTATGGGCAACTACGGAACCCTACATTGCGCGTGGCCCGACACGCACTTGGCCGGTTTTTATTGTAATTTGCTCATATTTTAAAATAGCCATTGGTGCATTTATTGTAAAATGGCGAAAAGCCTAGCCTCTAGTCTAAAAGGTTTTTTGTTGAATCATTGATGAGTAATATTCAATCAATGGTTAAAGACAAATTTGATATATGTGACTGAGTAAATAAATATAATTATTTATATTTATGCAGAATTATGTCACTAGTAAAATTGTAACCATTAACAGAACTGCTAAAAGATATAAATTACTCGAATTGTGGGTTTGAGTGTTTAGCTACAGGTAGGTACAATTGCTAGTACTTTTTTTCTTTTTTTTATAATAATCGGGGCCCAACGAGCAGACGGATCGCCTGTTGGTAAGCAATTACCGCCACCCATGGACACAAGCAACACGACAGGAGTCACAAGTGCGTTGCCGCCCCTTGGGGTTGGGAAAAGGGATTGGATCAGGAGTAGGATGAGGGAGAAGGAATAGAGGATAGAGCCTCCGGCACTCTCACTCACTGAACGAAACGCAACAGTGTAGGTACTGTTACTTTACTTCGATTTTCTGTGAGAGGGTAGTAGTAGTAGTAGTTCCCCGGTCGAGCCGGCCCATTCATGCTGAAATCAGCAAGGCTCTACCACCGTAAACTGCAGCATAACTAAATGCTTGTGTTGGAACAGTTTTCATGTTTTGATTGTCAGTTTTCACTCATAGAGCTGGCATATTTAACATACCCAGGAGCAGCACACCCGCGTTTCCTGTGTCCCATTCTTTTGAGCGCTGAGGCGGCTATCGTGGTGGTTTTAGTCGGTAAACCCGGGTTCTGTCCCGGGGAGTCCGACATACCCTCTCTGCCCGCCCCGTGGAGAGGCACTCGCAAAAGAGTTTCCCCACGTAAAAAAGGCATATTGAACATATTTTGTGTGTCAAACATGTATCTATAGAAGAACATATCCTAGGATAGATCAGATATTAGGACCAGCCGTAAAAGAAGTTTGTTAGATTTCTGGATCAGTGGTAGGTTATATCGTCACAAGACTCAGGAAATTATCATGTTATAAAGATTTAAAACCAAAGTATGAAGATGTAGTGAAGATGTAGTGGTCTTATCAATAAAAGGCTCAGTGAATATCTCTATCTGTCATGTCTAAACTGAAACAGAAGCTGGTAGGAGAAGGAGGTAAGACGGGGCAGCGGGTAAGACGGGGTACCCAGCTAAATTCATAGTTCAAACTGACCTATCACGCGCGTTCATTCATCGTTCGATGCGCCACAACGGTACTTGTCAGTCATCCGGTGGTTAATGGTACGCAAGTGCACACATGTCGAAAAAATTCAAAATAAGTGTTTTACTGCAAGTTGTTTCTCACATTTTCTTCTAGTTTGACACGTGATTGCCGTTTGTTAAATAACGCTAACTGGTGAGGTGCTTCTGTAATTGACGCTTAAACTAACCTGTAATAAGGTAAGCATTTTGTTTCCAGATTGTTAAATGTTTTTTTTGTTTAGTTTTTATTGCTAGAAAATGGCTCTGCAGGCAAGATGGGGTAACCGGTAGTCCTTCTTGCCTCCCAATGAGGAAAAATTTGTTTTTGCTTGATTTTCGTAAAAATTGATTTTTTTTCGTTTGTTTTTGTGTGCTTATTACAGTTTTTCTTTTTAGAATGGTTCGTGACTACAAACGCACCACCAACAGGGACACGCCATGTATGTTTTGTCAGGAAGTATATTCCGTTTCCATTGAAGGGTATATCATGCTCACTATGTGGAAGATGGTCTCATAATAGTTGCGCGGGAATAGATGATGATGATGATGACGCAGTCCATCCATATCTGCGAGTTCTGCCGGCCCAAATAATCATCTTTTTCTGTAATCATTCTCATCACCCCATCTTACCTCAGGGGGGTGCCCCATCTTACCACCACCATGGGGCCAGACGGGGCAAAATACCTTTTTTTATTTTTTTTCTCTTAAATGTGTAACTAAAATTGCCTAATGACACCAAATATTAGAAAAGTAATAATAAGTTGTTGGTAAAAAAATAAAAATAATTGTTTAGCTATGTAATTTTTTATATTATAAATATTGTATACCTTTAAAGCTTAAGTACCCCATCTTGCCACCCTCTCCCCTAGACTTAGCCCAAGCCTGCAACATGTCAGCCTAAAGACTTCCATAGCTGGACATACGTCTCCGTCCATTTTAAGCCGCCCGCATCCAACGGAGGCCTATCCCTACTGCTTCGTCCAGTACGTGGTCGCCACTCCAGAACTTTCCAGCCCCGACAGCCATCGGTTCTTCGAGCTATGTACCCAAGCTTTAGCAAATATAAAACATACATAAAACAGATTGGTAAGTAGGTATACTTAAAAATGTAAATATAATCTCTTTAGATTAATCGTCCAATCATACGCTTATAGATAATATATTTTAAGACCCTTCGAACCTTGCCCCAAGTTTGTATGACCATTTTATTTATCGACAAAAAACCGCTATCTCAAACATTCAAGTAATAAAAGCTTTTCTATCATACAACAATAAAATATAATGCGGGCTTATGTCATCGTCATTATCAATCCATTATTTGCAAAATATTTATACGTGTATGTCTTCATTTTGATTCAGATTATCTAACGGTTAACTTGACAGGGTATTATTTGGATGACGTTAGCTTTATTTTACGTGTGACAAACAAATGGTTATTTGAAAAAATATACTAGCATTTGTGTCAAAGAAAATGTCACATCCAATTGTGGGAGATCGTACATTCGAGAGTTCATTTATTCGTCGTCAGTATTGATTATTGACCAGTGTGCGGAGTGTGTATTTTATTGTTAATTATCGCTTGCCCGTGCATCGGAGAGCACGTTAAGCAGTTGGTCCCAGCTGCCATGAAGATCTTTGACAATCGTTATACCATTGAATAAACTGACACTAGTCTAAACCTTGCAATATCGCTATCCTTTCGGATTACGGAGGTCAGACAGGCGGTCGGTCTGTGAAAAAAGCTAATATTCAGCCAAATCTGGATAGACTAGTAAACGGACCCAGGGTTAAAATTGAAATAACGCTAGGAGGATAACTATTCACCGGACATCACAACTGGTAGGCATCCTGCAATGTGGAACGACGATTTGTTTGGGCTCCCGGGCAGCTGAAATTAAAATGAAATTAAAATATTAATGGAAGCGAGTGGCTCAAGATCAGTCTATGTAGGACGCCTTGAAGGGAGCTTATGTCCACCAGTGGACGTCTATTGGCTGACATGATAATATTTTGTTGGATAAAGTGCTTTAATATCGCTTGTCCCGTGCCTTAGGCTAGTAAGCGGACCCCAGATTGAAACTGGGATAACGCTAAGAGGAAGATGATAAAGTGCTTTAATAGAACAAATTAGAAGCACACCAGTAACATTCAATTGGGATTAGAACCATATGTTACCTTTGTTAACCATCGCACTTTTAAGAGTCGTAGGTACCTATCCAATTTGTCATAGGTAATAGGTAAGTAAGAAGTTGTATTCATGAAGAAAAATTTGCGCTTAAGTTAAGGGAAAACTGTTCCAATTTCAGTCACTATAGGACTATTAGTAGGTATATATTTTATCGGGCAGGATGCTAGAGTATTTTAAACATGTAGCACTAAGAAACGAATGGTCTGGAACGAATCATCCTTTTCGGGCAAGATGAAAGCACAAAAGTGTTTGATCGTATGCCAGTACCGTGACTCGCCCAAAACTCTAGAATTGTCGATACACAAACAAATCAGACTTGTTCTACAATAGATATTCATATATATAACTTTTAACAGAATACAGTTCAAAGGGTTTATTACTTTACAGAGATACCTAGTCAATGATGTTATAACTAAGATTGGCAATAGTTGTATAATTGAAGAAGGGATTTAAATTAAACATCTATTTATTACTCAAGTTCCATAGCCAAGGAAAAATAAAAATATTATCATAAAATCAACATAAATAAAAATAATATGTACTATTATTTAACTGATTTTAACGCAATGTCGATTAGTTATAAGCGCAATGGCATTGAATCATTTATAATAATATAGATGTACCTAATATGATAAACATTGCCAACCACTAACAAGGAATTGTTGATAAGGGTCTTTAATAAGATAACTTGTGCTAAATATGCTTAGATACGGCCAAGCTTTAATGTACCCATATATGTAATATGACGTCAATGTGATGACGGATTAAGAATACGGAATGTCACCACCCCATATCATCCCATGGGTGTCGTAATAGCCGACAGAGGGAGCATATTATGCAGAGAACAGCACTGTAAGAGAAGGAAAACTTGATACAAACCCTATACCAACCCGTTTGGCCAGCGTGATATAGTAGGCCAGTTCCTGTCTGTTAAAGGCTGATGATGATATAATATGACGCAATGATACAACCTCAAAAAAATAGTCTCATATTCTAGGCAGCAGCTCTAGCCAAATGGTGATACCAACAGACTGCTATGCAGAGGGTATCGGATTACCACGGCAGGTACCAATTACTTTTATAAAATATGTGCGTATTAAATTCCCTTGTGCCTCGGAAGGCATGCTAGACTGTCCCCGATAAGGTGTCATGATCTTTGTTTGACAATCGTAACGGGGAGTCAGTACTTTCATATTAGCGGATACGTGTCTACGCCATAGAATATTGCTATCTTTTTGGATTGAAGAAGTCAGACGACAGCTTCTCTGTGGAAAACCTGATATTCAAGAAGAGTTAAGACTGAGCATTACTTTCAGATTTTGGGCATTAAACCATATTAAATTTATATAACCTGATTACTACGAAACTTTCCTCACTGCCAAGAAGTAACGCACTACCTCCATTATATGTTATCTCTCCGTAAACTGGAAATACGTATGATAAATTGGATAGCCTAGAATGTCTAGATTTTGGCTGTGACGTCACATCGCGCTCCTGCGCCGCGAGCCTCGCTACGAGTGACGCACAGCAATGGGCCGTTCCCTCGCGCCCCTCCGCGCCGGCCCTATAAATACAGCGGACACGAGGCTTCGTCCCTTTTCCTCCGGCCAGCACCGCCAGTTGAGTACTACCATCATCCGAAGACCTGTGAAGTGCCAACGTCGCCCACGCCCTGGATAATTGTCTCATCTGTTAATCTTAATTGTCAGTTTTTTTTGTATAACTAAAGCCATCGAATAACTGGAATTATAACGCGAGTTTAAACTTTCCTGGTGATATTTTTTATTTATTTCCCGTAAGTCAACCTAATTATCTCTCTTTAATTGCTCGGCGAGTGATCGATCCCGGCTACCCCGTGGAAATCAATCACTCGTGAGACATTGGCGCCCAATAGAACTTTTAATTATATTATATATATAATTTTTAAAACGTAAGTTGGCACTTTACAGGTGAGTGAAATAATTTCTTTTTCTCTTGTATATTTTTCTCCTGTGTGTGCATATATTCTGGTGTGGTGAATTGCGTACAGGTACAGTTTCTATCTATTTTTGTTGGCCATAAGCAATTTAACTGTGTAAATAACATAACGGTGATTTAATTAACGTCTGTCTAAAATCACGTTTCCACCGCGGGCAGCGTGTTGAGCCGCCAACCGGTTCTAACCGCTTAGCCGTTGAACTAACGAGCCACGTATTCGCGAAAAAATATTGTGATTCAACCTTTGAGTGACCTTAAAGAAATTTTTTCTTCCTTGACCAATCATCACACCATTGTATAATTTAGTGTACTTCAGCTTTTTTTAGCACGGTATTCGATTTTCTGGCGATATTTAATTTTTTTTTCTAGTGCCGGCGTAAATACTTAGATTTTTTATTATTGTTTTGTAATAATGGCTTACATTATAAATTTCTCATTATTAACTAAAGCGGAATTAGAATATGAGACCACAATACGCGGCGATTCAAAGCCTGACGATCCCCGCAAACAAATCGCCAAACTTTCAGTTAAAACTCCCTCAGAGGATATATTATCTTCACCCTTCCCACCAGAGGAGGATGTGGCAGAAGTGGAAAAGTCGCTATTAAGATCAACTAAACACTTATCTATGTTGGAAGCAAACTATACTTCCGAGCTTCAACAGAAGGTCGAAACCGTGCTGCACCATTGTTTTCATCGACTGAATAGGGTGAATACCGGCAGTCTTGATATTAAAAAAATTGAGTCTGTGTGTTATAAATTTAATGACTTATATGCGAAATTACAAATAATCACGAGACGTAATTCGCGGTCGGATTGCTCAGTGGCAGAGGGAAACACTTCCTATAATTACGACCGTAAGCTTTTTTCGGAATTAGGTAAATTCAAATTTAACGGTAAATCATGTGTAAGATCCTTTATTGAAAAAATTGATGAATTTATGTCCTGTAGATCTATTCCTCACGACAAGATGTTGTCTTTCGCTTTTGAAATATTTTCGGGTGACGCATTAGTTTGGAATCGTTCTGTTAAAAATAATGTAAAGACTTGGTTAGAACTTTGCGAACTTTTGAAACGAGATTTTAGTCCGCATAACTACGATTATCGGCTTATGACGGAGATTCGTCAGCGCTCACAGGGCGAAAACGAATCAATAACTATTTACGTGGCAAAAATGCACGGTCTGTTTTCGCGACTTAGTTCTCCTATCGCTGATTCGGAGAAGTTAGAAATTTTGCTAAATAATATTAGACCTTGTTACACTAATTGTCTGCTCACTGCAAAGGTTGTTGATGTTGATAGTCTGGTCGAAGTTTGTCGTCTTTTCGAAAATTACCAAAGTCGCAGTAAGCAATTTTCTGAACCCCCTAAAGTTTCAAAGAATACTGTAGCACCTGATCTAGCGTATAATTATCCGTTTTCTAATTTTTCTTCAAACAAAAATGTTTACAATCATAATCACTTCAATAAATATAACTCTGCCGCTGATACATCGAGATACAAGTCTGTACCACAAGTTAACGCCGTATCGAGTACTTCCAATATAAATATTTTTTTTGCGTGCGTTGTAGATGCAATTCGCACTCATTACGTAATTGCCGTCAACCACACTACTAGTCGACCAAGCCAACTAGACGAATGTCAACGTGACAAAATTCAACATAATTCAATAATTATAATCCAGAAATTCCTAGTACCGATTGCAGGCGCATTGTACGTTCACACGCCGCGTTCGTACGTTACGTTAAATAATTTCTGGATTATAATTGTTGAAATATGTTGAATTTTGTCACGTTGACATTCGTCTAGTTGGCTTGGTCGACTAGTACCTAATCTATTTTAAGTGCGGTACAAAGGGTTTCAAGGTGTCAGACTGCCCCAATTGTAAATCTAAGTCGACCCCTACAGTTTCAAAAAACTAGTTAACAAGGATTGTGGAAAATCAAATTATACAACTAATTGTAATAAAACAGAGTAGAATAATTGGTTGGACTTTTAAAAAAAATTCTTTAGTAGCTATCATATATCCTCAATCCGTAATTCTAAAGTAGAATATTTACCTTACGTTACTCTAAACTTAAACGGAATACCTACCACTGGTCTTTTAGATTCTGGATCTTGCGTTACAATTTTAGGTAATAATTTGCATAACTTATTTTTGAAAGACGATGTTTTGGATAAATCGAAACCTTTAAGGTTAATAACAGCTGGCGGCGAACGATTTGAGTCTTTGGGATCGGTGTTTCTACCCTTTGAGTTTCAGGATAAATTGATTAACTTAGAAGTTCATGTTGTACCTGGGATTCAAAATTCCCTTATCCTTGGCATGGATTTTTGGCGAAGCTTTGGCCTATTTCCTAACAAATTAGAGTCTGTTTTGATTGTGAACAAGTCTGACGCTCAAGTAATGGAGTTGCAGGCAGTTCCCCCTACACATCTTGTTTCTTATGATCATCTTACAGTCGACCAGAGAGCTACCGCTGACAACATTATTTCTAAATTTACCGATATTTCATACGAGAAGCGGGGTCTCGGTTGCACAAATATTATTTCTCATTCAATTGATACAGGTGATTGCCCCCCTATTCGGCAAAGATTTTATCGCATGTCTCCCGATAAACAAAGAATTTTAATAAAGCATCTTGACGACATGCTCTCAGAGGATGTTGTTGAACGATCTGAAAGCCCGTGGTCAAACCCTAAGAAGAATGGTGAACTGCGTTTCTGTTTGGACAGTCGTAAATTAAATTCCGTTACAAAAAAAGATGCTTATAGCTTGCCTTATATTTCGGAAATTTTAGATAATCTGAGAGACGCTAAATACTTGTCTAGTTTAGATTTGTCTAAATCTTTTTGGCAAACATTAATTAAAGAAGAGGACCGTTGCAAAACAGCCTTTTATATTCCTACGCGTGGCACATTTCAATTCAAAAGAATGCCCTTCGGTCTTACGAATGCGCCAGCTACTCAACAACGATTAGTTGATATTTTATTTTATGGTCCAGAATTTGAAAATAAGGTTTTCTGTTTTATCGATGACATAATCTGTATCACTTTCAGTTTCAACGAGCATATTACTCTTTTATTACGCATTCTTGATAAACTAAAAAGCGCTAATTTAACAATTAATATATTTTTAGAGATAAACTAAAATATTTAGGCTATGTTGTCGTCTCTAGTGAATTGCATCCCGATCCGGATAAAGTAAATTCAATGAAAAATTATCCCACTCCTTCTAATAGAAAAGAAGTACGTCGTTTTTTAGGCGCAGCCTCGTGGTACAGGCGTTTTATACCGAATTTTAGCTCTATTGCTGCACCCTTAAATAAGTTAACATCTCAAAGTAAAAACGCACCTCCATTCTGTTGGACGACAGAGGCTAATGAGGCGTTTAATAACCTAAAGAATTGTTTGATTTCCTCCTCGGTGTTGGCTTGTCCTGACTACTCGCAACCTTTTGAAATACACTCAGATGCTAGCGATTTTGGACTTGGCGCGATCCTCTGTCAAAGGTTAAATGGTGAGGAAAGAGTCATAGCGTACTATAGCAAATCACTCACTAAGCAAGAAAAAAATTACAGTGCCACAGAGCGCGAAGCCCTGGCTGTTCTATCTGCTATAGAACACTGGCGTTGTTATGTTGAAAATGTTAAAAAGTTTATTGTTTACACAGATCACGCTGCTTTGAAATGGTTCTTGACCTTAAATAACCCTACTGGCCGGTAAGCCAGATGGGGAGTTCGCTTATCTTCCTATAATTTCGAAATACGTCATCGTCGGGGTTCCGATAACGTTTTACCGGATTTTCTGTCTCGCTCTTTACCTGTTTCTGCTATTGCTAATGATATAAATATAGATATTAATTCTAATCAGAATTTACCAGTTTCTACTAATGATCCTTGGTATTTAAATATCTATAAAGGCTGTTTAAGTTCTCCGACTTCCTTTGTTAACTATCAAGTAATAAACAATAAATTGTATTGTTTTAAAAAAACATTAAACCCTCTCACTAGAGAATTTCAATGGAAAGAGGTTATTCCGTCTGACCAAAGAAATGACATTCTAAGGGAGAATTATTCTTCGCCCACTGCTGGACATCTGGGTATTTTTAAGACATACAAACGTCTCGCACTTAATTACTTTTGGCCTGGTATCTACACTGATGTTGTCAAGTTCGTCAGTTCATGTGAACCTTGTATCACCCATAACACCAAAATCACCCAAATTTAGGTCTAATGGGAAACCCAAATCATGTCAAAAGCCCTTCCAGACGATTAGTATTGATTTGATTGGTCCATTGCCTCCCAGCAGGAAACAAAACACTTTTATATTTGTGGTCAGTTGTTGTTTCTCTAAATATTGTTTACTTTTCCCCATTAAACGGGCAACTGCAGAAGTGATAACAAAAATTCTTGAGTAAAATGTATTTTTGGTGCATGGAATTCCATCTACTATTGTTTTGGATAACGGTAAACAATTTATTAGCGCAACCTTTAAAAGTATGTTGTCAAAATATAAAATTCCAAATTTGCATTTTACACCGTTGTATACTCCCCACGTTAACTCAGTTGAACGTTACAACAAAACCATTATGACAGCTATTTCAACTTTCATAGAATCTGATCATCGAATCTGGGACACTCTAATCACTAAAGTTCAATTCGCCCTTAACTGCGCAGTTAGTGAGGTTACTGGTTATTCTCCTAATTTCCTTGTTTTTGGTAGGGAGGTCATAACATGTGGTTCTCAGTATATTGTAAGGAAATGGTGCTTGAACCACGGGACGGCTATGCCGAAACTTTAGGCTATTTATCTTCTATTTTCGAGAAGGTACATTCAGCTCTGTTGTCGGCCCACCAACGAAATTGTTCATCTTATAATCTTCGCCGTAAACAGGCAGAATTCAATGTCGGTGATATAGTTTGGCGCAGAACGTTTCTTCTTAGTGATAAGGATAAATACTTTAGCAAGAAATTGGCGCCTTTTCTTTTTTTTTTTTTTGTTTCAGCGCGGTCTAAAGTTCTGTAGACGCGTACAGGATTTATATAACGATTTCTAGCTTCGTTTAAAAATTAATTTAAAATATTTGTTTTCACATTCAGAAGCTGATTTTTTTTTCCTAGCAAGGTATTATATCAAATCTTATTAGAGACTATTTGTTTTTTTATTTCTTAGTGTATTTTATGTGATAAAAAATAATCCATTTAGACGTAAACTGTCAATTTAATGACATTTTACGTAACATTTTTTGGTTTATTTCTGAATGAAACCTAACATTCTGGCACAATCATACCAAGGGCCAGGATCTTGTTATGTCGTAGATGCATTTTAAAGTTAATTACTCACATTATTTTAGATGTCATGAACCATCGCGTAATGCTCATAAAATGATTTCTGAAATGTCACATCCAATTGTGGGAGATCGTACATTCGAGAGTTCATTTATTCGTCGTCAGTATTGATTATTGACCAGTGTGCGGAGTGTGTATTTTATTGTTAATTATCGCTTGCCCGTGCATCGGAGAGCACGTTAAGCAGTTGGTCCCAGCTGCCATGAAGATCTTTGACAATCGTTATACCATTGAATAAACTGACACTAGTCTAAACCTTGCAATATCGCTATCCTTTCGGATTACGGAGGTCAGACAGGCGGTCGGTCTGTGAAAAAAGCTAATATTCAGCCAAATCTGGATAGACTAGTAAACGGACCCAGGGTTAAAATTGAAATAACGCTAGGAGGATAACTATTCACCGGACATCACAACTGGTAGGCATCCTGCAATGTGGAACGACGATTTGTTTGGGCTCCCGGGCAGCTGAAATTAAAATGAAATTAAAATATTAATGGAAGCGAGTGGCTCAAGATCAGTCTATGTAGGACGCCTTGAAGGGAGCTTATGTCCACCAGTGGACGTCTATTGGCTGACATGATAATATTTTGTTGGATAAAGTGCTTTAATATCGCTTGTCCCGTGCCTTAGGCTAGTAAGCGGACCCCAGATTGAAACTGGGATAACGCTAAGAGGAAGATGATAAAGTGCTTTAATAGAACAAATTAGAACCACACCAGTAACATTCAATTGGGATTAGAACCATATGTTACCTTTGTTAACCATCGCACTTTTAAGAGTCGTAGGTACCTATCCAATTTGTCATAGGTAATAGGTAAGTAAGAAGTTGTATTCATGAAGAAAAATTTGCGCTTAAGTTAAGGGAAAACTGTTCCAATTTCAGTCACTATAGGACTATTAGTAGGTATATATTTTATCGGGCAGGATGCTAGAGTATTTTAAACATGTAGCACTAAGAAACGAATGGTCTGGAACGAATCATCCTTTTCGGGCAAGATGAAAGCACAAAAGTGTTTGATCGTATGCCAGTACCGTGACTCGCCCAAAACTCTAGAATTGTCGATACACAAACAAATCAGACTTGTTCTACAATAGATATTCATATATATAACTTTTAACAGAATACAGTTCAAAGGGTTTATTACTTTACAGAGATACCTAGTCAATGATGTTATAACTAAGATTGGCAATAGTTGTATAATTGAAGAAGGGATTTAAATTAAACATCTATTTATTACTCAAGTTCCATAGCCAAGGAAAAATAAAAATATTATCATAAAATCAACATAAATAAAAATAATATGTACTATTATTTAACTGATTTTAACGCAATGTCGATTAGTTATAAGCGCAATGGCATTGAATCATTTATAATAATATAGATGTACCTAATATGATAAACATTGCCAACCACTAACAAGGAATTGTTGATAAGGGTCTTTAATAAGATAACTTGTGCTAAATATGCTTAGATACGGCCAAGCTTTAATGTACCCATATATGTAATATGACGTCAATGTGATGACGGATTAAGAATACGGAATGTCACCACCCCATATCATCCCATGGGTGTCGTAATAGCCGACAGAGGGAGCATATTATGCAGAGAACAGCACTGTAAGAGAAGGAAAACTTGATACAAACCCTATACCAACCCGTTTGGCCAGCGTGATATAGTAGGCCAGTTCCTGTCTGTTAAAGGCTGATGATGATATAATATGACGCAATGATACAACCTCAAAAAAATAGTCTCATATTCTAGGCAGCAGCTCTAGCCAAATGGTGATACCAACAGACTGCTATGCAGAGGGTATCGGATTACCACGGCAGGTACCAATTACTTTTATAAAATATGTGCGTATTAAATTCCCTTGTGCCTCGGAAGGCATGCTAGACTGTCCCCGATAAGGTGTCATGATCTTTGTTTGACAATCGTAACGGGGAGTCAGTACTTTCATATTAGCGGATACGTGTCTACGCCATAGAATATTGCTATCTTTTTGGATTGAAGAAGTCAGACGACAGCTTCTCTGTGGAAAACCTGATATTCAAGAAGAGTTAAGACTGAGCATTACTTTCAGATTTTGGGCATTAAACCATATTAAATTTATATAACCTGATTACTACGAAACTTTCCTCACTGCCAAGAAGTAACGCACTACCTCCATTATATGTTATCTCTCCGTAAACTGGAAATACGTATGATAAATTGGATAGCCTAGAATGTCTAGATTTTGGCTGTGACGTCACATCGCGCTCCTGCGCCGCGAGCCTCGCTACGAGTGACGCACAGCAATGGGCCGTTCCCTCGCGCCCCTCCGCGCCGGCCCTATAAATACAGCGGACACGAGGCTTCGTCCCTTTTCCTCCGGCCAGCACCGCCAGTTGAGTACTACCATCATCCGAAGACCTGTGAAGTGCCAACGTCGCCCACGCCCTGGATAATTGTCTCATCTGTTAATCTTAATTGTCAGTTTTTTTTGTATAACTAAAGCCATCGAATAACTGGAATTATAACGCGAGTTTAAACTTTCCTGGTGATATTTTTTATTTATTTCCCGTAAGTCAACCTAATTATCTCTCTTTAATTGCTCGGCGAGTGATCGATCCCGGCTACCCCGTGGAAATCAATCACTCGTGAGACATTGGCGCCCAATAGAACTTTTAATTATATTATATATATAATTTTTAAAACGTAAGTTGGCACTTTACAGGTGAGTGAAATAATTTCTTTTTCTCTTGTATATTTTTCTCCTGTGTGTGCATATATTCTGGTGTGGTGAATTGCGTACAGGTACAGTTTCTATCTATTTTTGTTGGCCATAAGCAATTTAACTGTGTAAATAACATAACGGTGATTTAATTAACGTCTGTCTAAAATCACGTTTCCACCGCGGGCAGCGTGTTGAGCCGCCAACCGGTTCTAACCGCTTAGCCGTTGAACTAACGAGCCACGTATTCGCGAAAAAATATTGTGATTCAACCTTTGAGTGACCTTAAAGAAATTTTTTCTTCCTTGACCAATCATCACACCATTGTATAATTTAGTGTACTTCAGCTTTTTTTAGCACGGTATTCGATTTTCTGGCGATATTTAATTTTTTTTTCTAGTGCCGGCGTAAATACTTAGATTTTTTATTATTGTTTTGTAATAATGGCTTACATTATAAATTTCTCATTATTAACTAAAGCGGAATTAGAATATGAGACCACAATACGCGGCGATTCAAAGCCTGACGATCCCCGCAAACAAATCGCCAAACTTTCAGTTAAAACTCCCTCAGAGGATATATTATCTTCACCCTTCCCACCAGAGGAGGATGTGGCAGAAGTGGAAAAGTCGCTATTAAGATCAACTAAACACTTATCTATGTTGGAAGCAAACTATACTTCCGAGCTTCAACAGAAGGTCGAAACCGTGCTGCACCATTGTTTTCATCGACTGAATAGGGTGAATACCGGCAGTCTTGATATTAAAAAAATTGAGTCTGTGTGTTATAAATTTAATGACTTATATGCGAAATTACAAATAATCACGAGACGTAATTCGCGGTCGGATTGCTCAGTGGCAGAGGGAAACACTTCCTATAATTACGACCGTAAGCTTTTTTCGGAATTAGGTAAATTCAAATTTAACGGTAAATCATGTGTAAGATCCTTTATTGAAAAAATTGATGAATTTATGTCCTGTAGATCTATTCCTCACGACAAGATGTTGTCTTTCGCTTTTGAAATATTTTCGGGTGACGCATTAGTTTGGAATCGTTCTGTTAAAAATAATGTAAAGACTTGGTTAGAACTTTGCGAACTTTTGAAACGAGATTTTAGTCCGCATAACTACGATTATCGGCTTATGACGGAGATTCGTCAGCGCTCACAGGGCGAAAACGAATCAATAACTATTTACGTGGCAAAAATGCACGGTCTGTTTTCGCGACTTAGTTCTCCTATCGCTGATTCGGAGAAGTTAGAAATTTTGCTAAATAATATTAGACCTTGTTACACTAATTGTCTGCTCACTGCAAAGGTTGTTGATGTTGATAGTCTGGTCGAAGTTTGTCGTCTTTTCGAAAATTACCAAAGTCGCAGTAAGCAATTTTCTGAACCCCCTAAAGTTTCAAAGAATACTGTAGCACCTGATCTAGCGTATAATTATCCGTTTTCTAATTTTTCTTCAAACAAAAATGTTTACAATCATAATCACTTCAATAAATATAACTCTGCCGCTGATACATCGAGATACAAGTCTGTACCACAAGTTAACGCCGTATCGAGTACTTCCAATATAAATATTTTTTTTGCGTGCGTTGTAGATGCAATTCGCACTCATTACGTAATTGCCGTCAACCACACTACTAGTCGACCAAGCCAACTAGACGAATGTCAACGTGACAAAATTCAACATAATTCAATAATTATAATCCAGAAATTCCTAGTACCGATTGCAGGCGCATTGTACGTTCACACGCCGCGTTCGTACGTTACGTTAAATAATTTCTGGATTATAATTGTTGAAATATGTTGAATTTTGTCACGTTGACATTCGTCTAGTTGGCTTGGTCGACTAGTACCTAATCTATTTTAAGTGCGGTACAAAGGGTTTCAAGGTGTCAGACTGCCCCAATTGTAAATCTAAGTCGACCCCTACAGTTTCAAAAAACTAGTTAACAAGGATTGTGGAAAATCAAATTATACAACTAATTGTAATAAAACAGAGTAGAATAATTGGTTGGACTTTTAAAAAAAATTCTTTAGTAGCTATCATATATCCTCAATCCGTAATTCTAAAGTAGAATATTTACCTTACGTTACTCTAAACTTAAACGGAATACCTACCACTGGTCTTTTAGATTCTGGATCTTGCGTTACAATTTTAGGTAATAATTTGCATAACTTATTTTTGAAAGACGATGTTTTGGATAAATCGAAACCTTTAAGGTTAATAACAGCTGGCGGCGAACGATTTGAGTCTTTGGGATCGGTGTTTCTACCCTTTGAGTTTCAGGATAAATTGATTAACTTAGAAGTTCATGTTGTACCTGGGATTCAAAATTCCCTTATCCTTGGCATGGATTTTTGGCGAAGCTTTGGCCTATTTCCTAACAAATTAGAGTCTGTTTTGATTGTGAACAAGTCTGACGCTCAAGTAATGGAGTTGCAGGCAGTTCCCCCTACACATCTTGTTTCTTATGATCATCTTACAGTCGACCAGAGAGCTACCGCTGACAACATTATTTCTAAATTTACCGATATTTCATACGAGAAGCGGGGTCTCGGTTGCACAAATATTATTTCTCATTCAATTGATACAGGTGATTGCCCCCCTATTCGGCAAAGATTTTATCGCATGTCTCCCGATAAACAAAGAATTTTAATAAAGCATCTTGACGACATGCTCTCAGAGGATGTTGTTGAACGATCTGAAAGCCCGTGGTCAAACCCTAAGAAGAATGGTGAACTGCGTTTCTGTTTGGACAGTCGTAAATTAAATTCCGTTACAAAAAAAGATGCTTATAGCTTGCCTTATATTTCGGAAATTTTAGATAATCTGAGAGACGCTAAATACTTGTCTAGTTTAGATTTGTCTAAATCTTTTTGGCAAACATTAATTAAAGAAGAGGACCGTTGCAAAACAGCCTTTTATATTCCTACGCGTGGCACATTTCAATTCAAAAGAATGCCCTTCGGTCTTACGAATGCGCCAGCTACTCAACAACGATTAGTTGATATTTTATTTTATGGTCCAGAATTTGAAAATAAGGTTTTCTGTTTTATCGATGACATAATCTGTATCACTTTCAGTTTCAACGAGCATATTACTCTTTTATTACGCATTCTTGATAAACTAAAAAGCGCTAATTTAACAATTAATATATTTTTAGAGATAAACTAAAATATTTAGGCTATGTTGTCGTCTCTAGTGAATTGCATCCCGATCCGGATAAAGTAAATTCAATGAAAAATTATCCCACTCCTTCTAATAGAAAAGAAGTACGTCGTTTTTTAGGCGCAGCCTCGTGGTACAGGCGTTTTATACCGAATTTTAGCTCTATTGCTGCACCCTTAAATAAGTTAACATCTCAAAGTAAAAACGCACCTCCATTCTGTTGGACGACAGAGGCTAATGAGGCGTTTAATAACCTAAAGAATTGTTTGATTTCCTCCTCGGTGTTGGCTTGTCCTGACTACTCGCAACCTTTTGAAATACACTCAGATGCTAGCGATTTTGGACTTGGCGCGATCCTCTGTCAAAGGTTAAATGGTGAGGAAAGAGTCATAGCGTACTATAGCAAATCACTCACTAAGCAAGAAAAAAATTACAGTGCCACAGAGCGCGAAGCCCTGGCTGTTCTATCTGCTATAGAACACTGGCGTTGTTATGTTGAAAATGTTAAAAAGTTTATTGTTTACACAGATCACGCTGCTTTGAAATGGTTCTTGACCTTAAATAACCCTACTGGCCGGTAAGCCAGATGGGGAGTTCGCTTATCTTCCTATAATTTCGAAATACGTCATCGTCGGGGTTCCGATAACGTTTTACCGGATTTTCTGTCTCGCTCTTTACCTGTTTCTGCTATTGCTAATGATATAAATATAGATATTAATTCTAATCAGAATTTACCAGTTTCTACTAATGATCCTTGGTATTTAAATATCTATAAAGGCTGTTTAAGTTCTCCGACTTCCTTTGTTAACTATCAAGTAATAAACAATAAATTGTATTGTTTTAAAAAAACATTAAACCCTCTCACTAGAGAATTTCAATGGAAAGAGGTTATTCCGTCTGACCAAAGAAATGACATTCTAAGGGAGAATTATTCTTCGCCCACTGCTGGACATCTGGGTATTTTTAAGACATACAAACGTCTCGCACTTAATTACTTTTGGCCTGGTATCTACACTGATGTTGTCAAGTTCGTCAGTTCATGTGAACCTTGTATCACCCATAACACCAAAATCACCCAAATTTAGGTCTAATGGGAAACCCAAATCATGTCAAAAGCCCTTCCAGACGATTAGTATTGATTTGATTGGTCCATTGCCTCCCAGCAGGAAACAAAACACTTTTATATTTGTGGTCAGTTGTTGTTTCTCTAAATATTGTTTACTTTTCCCCATTAAACGGGCAACTGCAGAAGTGATAACAAAAATTCTTGAGTAAAATGTATTTTTGGTGCATGGAATTCCATCTACTATTGTTTTGGATAACGGTAAACAATTTATTAGCGCAACCTTTAAAAGTATGTTGTCAAAATATAAAATTCCAAATTTGCATTTTACACCGTTGTATACTCCCCACGTTAACTCAGTTGAACGTTACAACAAAACCATTATGACAGCTATTTCAACTTTCATAGAATCTGATCATCGAATCTGGGACACTCTAATCACTAAAGTTCAATTCGCCCTTAACTGCGCAGTTAGTGAGGTTACTGGTTATTCTCCTAATTTCCTTGTTTTTGGTAGGGAGGTCATAACATGTGGTTCTCAGTATATTGTAAGGAAATGGTGCTTGAACCACGGGACGGCTATGCCGAAACTTTAGGCTATTTATCTTCTATTTTCGAGAAGGTACATTCAGCTCTGTTGTCGGCCCACCAACGAAATTGTTCATCTTATAATCTTCGCCGTAAACAGGCAGAATTCAATGTCGGTGATATAGTTTGGCGCAGAACGTTTCTTCTTAGTGATAAGGATAAATACTTTAGCAAGAAATTGGCGCCTTTTCTTTTTTTTTTTTTTGTTTCAGCGCGGTCTAAAGTTCTGTAGACGCGTACAGGATTTATATAACGATTTCTAGCTTCGTTTAAAAATTAATTTAAAATATTTGTTTTCACATTCAGAAGCTGATTTTTTTTTCCTAGCAAGGTATTATATCAAATCTTATTAGAGACTATTTGTTTTTTTATTTCTTAGTGTATTTTATGTGATAAAAAATAATCCATTTAGACGTAAACTGTCAATTTAATGACATTTTACGTAACATTTTTTGGTTTATTTCTGAATGAAACCTAACATTCTGGCACAATCATACCAAGGGCCAGGATCTTGTTATGTCGTAGATGCATTTTAAAGTTAATTACTCACATTATTTTAGATGTCATGAACCATCGCGTAATGCTCATAAAATGATTTCTTCAAAACATGCTTTGCGGAAACTTGATTTTTCTGTTGTAGGTAATTAAACACTTATTTTTACTACAGTCATACAATAGTCAACGAAGTGATCTAATAGTATCAACGTTAATTTCTTAATTTGTTGATATATCTGAGTCACAATCACGTATCTCCCCGCGCGTTAATCGCCAAAATGGCTTAAAAAACGGGAACGACCTCTTAAGGGTCTTTTTACATCCTGTATATACTTTTTTTTTGTAAATACATACATACATATTATACATAGAAACACCCAGACCAAGACAAACATCCATGTTCATGCACACAAATGTTTGACTTAAGCGGGAATCGAATCACGTCGATTCCAAATATTATTAAATTATACTATGAACAGTACCTATGAACAATAACAACAAAATTCTTTCCACTAATTATGTATACCTGCGCTTTATATTGTGACTAGTATAGACCTTTTACGGATGTAGGTATGAAGTGTACTAAAGTCATGTGTTTCCCTTACTTTCCTTACGCAAAAGAGTTACGTGTAAAAGTAGTTTCTAGTTCATTTGAAGTGAGTCATTTACAACTATTATATGTGATGACATGAAATACTTAGTCCAAAAAGGATATGAAGAAATTCCCCTGAAATTGGCCTATGCATACCTACTATATATCAAAAACTAAATGATAAGAATCGTTTATATTAGCAGTTGGACACGTGATTTTTGGGGCTTATACATACTAATAAATTAGTTTATTTAAATTGTAAGCGTTTATTTAGATAACAGTTTTATTGTAAACAAGTGCCAGAGTCACGTGTTTCTATTTCTTAGAAACTGCACTACTCGTCAGCTAGAATGATTTATTCAAAGTTTTTGTCATGAGTGCTAACTGCATTAGATGATTCATTGCGTCCACTGTACCTACATTTCCATTACAGCTTTAGAGAACAAACTTTATTCTGACGACGGAAATGTCACGTATGGTATCATGATAATGTCATGAAATTAATCTAAGACAAGGGATTAACTGATCTTTTGCATACGGGCGTACGTTTTTACTTGGTTTGATTTTAAGTGTTATGTGTGTTTGAGGTACAATAAATTTACCTCCCTAAAGCAATAAACGCTATTCTATATATTTTTCTGAAATCGATTAAAGGTAAATCGTAAATAAGATTTTTCATTTAAGATCAACAATACTATCATATTGTAGAGTAAAATCATAGACTCCTAATACTTACTCTTCTATCGTAAAAACGAAATTCTGATTATCACTCACCGAAGATTTTTGTCAATATCTGGTGAGTCTCTGAGGATCACCTATTTCTAGGGTCAGACGAAACTGACTACTTTGAAAATCTTTTTTTTATATACCTATATAGACTCACGCCTGTATCTCTGGGGGTATGCACAGGTGTAATATTACACCCACATTTCGCCATGAATTTTCAGATCCCACGTAATAGGGGGCGAGCCTATTGCCGTTACCGGGCACATCACCAGACTCCGTGCTGCTACTGAGAATTCGAAAAAACCCAGTAACACTTTTGCCCGACCCGGGAATCGAACCCAGGACCTCCGATCAGCAGTCGCATACGCTAATCACTGGACCACTGAGGCAATCATTTTACTTAAAAATATGTCTCAATTGCGTGTATAAAATATGTCTCAGTAGCAGACTGAGAATTCGGAATAACCCAGTAACACCGGAATCGAACCCGGGACCTCCAACCAGCAGTCACATACGCTATCCACTGGACCACGGAGGCAGCCTTGGAGCAGAGGAGAAGATTTTTGACAATATCTGGTGAGTCTCTGAGGATCTGCTATTTCTATTTGTAGAGTCACACGAAACTAACTACTTACGTTAAAAATCTGGAATGCTGTTAATTCAGTTTTGAGGATATGTTTAGGTATATCTTTACACTATATTACAGCGATACAGGCATGAAAAGGAAATTTCAGTCCAAGACATATTTTCGTAAAATAAAAGTCGAAGATTTACGATAAAAAACGTGTCTACAAAAAGTCTTGTACCTACCCAATTAAAGTTACAACAACAAATAACCTCTTACAGAAACAAAGCCGCGTCACCAATATTTTTTGTTGCACAATTAAAGCTCAAAGTAAAAGGAATTATTATGTCAGCACCAGGAAAAGTGAGGAGGCCCACACTTGACATATTGACGGGACAAAGAGATCGTACGTCCATAATTTATTTGCCGAGACGAGACACGACATGAGAATAGTGTAGCTATTCTTCCGTATTTAATACAAGTGTGGGAGGATGAATGGATGCGTGTATGGAAATTATACAAGGTATTGTAGTTTAATAGGTTGTTCCATAAAATGTATACTGGTGAAATTATGTATGAAACTTTCGCCCTTGAATGCATAATGAATAGTCAATACTTATAATTTGTCATTATCGTAAAATATATACTATGCATTAGCGTGGTCTATACTTGATTATTCGCAGTCACTACAGACGTTTTATTGAAGTAGGAGTGTAGATTCCTTGGCAAGGAGACAGCAGACAAAATTTGTGATCTCTAGAACCAACGATGTTACAAAGTAAAAATAAGTAGATATATTATAGGCGTACCAAAAGCAGGACGCTAAACATAAGCCAGTTGGCAAGTCTGACATGTGTGTGCGACGTCGCGAGCCGGCGTCAAAGTGAAACTGACACATCTTGTCAACCGAAATTAAAATTTAATAAAATAGGGAGTTATCGATGTGTGCGTTAGTGCACCGTTTCTACGGATTGATTACTACGTAGGTAACGTATCTACCTTTTTCTTGTAATATTATTGTCTAGAACTATTGAAATGTCTTAGATGAAAAACGAATGGTCTATGATTTCGAAAGCATTAATCAATTTAAGTTTTTCTTTCGATAGTCTTATCTGCGAAACTAAAGCTGATAAATACCCTTTAAGAGATAAATCGATGATGATAATAGGAACTCATGGGCCTACATGGGAAAGACCAAAATATTTTGTCGTGTCATTTTGATAATCTTACTGATCTAACTCACATCTGACCATGCCAATCTAGGTTAGGTACTTTTAAACAAGTAATTGATGTGTCCTAAGACGATTTGAAGTAGCTTACACTCAAAAAGTACGTCTCCGATTCATTCATATTGAAACTCGGAAGCCGTGCCGTACTAGACGCAATATATTATGCCCGTACGTACGTCTACATGAATAGAGAAATAATAATTTCGACACTTACACAGTTGCTAACTGATTATCTGAATCACTATACGTAACGAAATAAGTTATTTTTATCTCCAGTGTGTAATTTAAATGAATTATCTTTGATGTTTCATAATTCGAGGTGTGTATTTAGGTAATGCGTAACGCGTATGAGTTTTTTTTAATAGACTGACTGAACACAGATGCTTGAACTTGAAAATTAAAATGTACTGCGTGTTATTCGCATGTAGTGAATAACGAATAAAAATATTAAGTTTAACGCTCGGTTTGTACTGGCTTATATTATAAGCAACTTGGTGTTATCTGGGAGAAAGAAATAAGAATAATAATTTAATGAATTTTAGTAGTTTACTTATTGCATTATTATTGCAGAAAATGGTCTTTCTGGCATAAATGTGGTGGTGCACAGTTTCTTATATCGTTGATAAGAAGTAACATCTATTAAATAATGTAGAAAGTGAGGTTCGTAGAATTCACAATTTCCCGGCAACCTGTGCGGCAACCCAATCGTGAATTCAACGCACGGCTACTTTGTATAAAACATGAATGACATCAGGTCGGCTAGTTGGCTGTCTTTCTAATGATTGTTCCTTCTTGGGTAGTCTCAGTGCTACTGTTAGTCTTTTGAATTGTGTTTCTTTTTCATTAGAAATGTTTAGAAGGCCTCCGCGGTGTCATCGACTTCGCTTAGTGGCAAGGACACACCGACCTGCCACGGTGCAGTATGGCATCCATGACCCCAGTGGGTTACGGTTGGCATAAGAGAACATTGTCAAAAATTCAAGTTCTGAATGGCGTAGGTGGCACTGCACCGCCTCCATTTAGACATTACAAACACAACTTTTACTAGAAGGTACATAAGTAGCAATACGTTAGTGGTATAAACTTACGATCCGAATTTACCTTTAAAACTTAACTAGCCGTGTGGTTGACGGCATAGAATACAAGTGTTACCACCCCCTATCTTCCCGTGGGTGTCGTAAGAGGAGACTAATGGATAACACGATGCAAATACCATCTTTGAGTAGAGACGGAAAACTCGACATCAAACCCTATACGACTGCCTCGTTGGTCTCGCGGCATAATGTGCGCGTGGGATCGGGAGGTCCCGGGTTCGATTCCTGGGTCGGGCAGTGTTAATGGGTTTTTCTGTCACGAAATTCTCAGTAGCAGCACGGAGTCTAGAAATGTGCCCGGTACGGCAATAGGCTCGCCCCTTATTACGTGGGACTAAAGTATATCTGGCGAAAAGTGGGTGTAGAAATATACCTCTGCCTACCTCTTCGGGGTTATAGGCGTGAGACTATGTATGTATGTATGTATGTACTTGTCCTAAATAAAATAATGGATTATAAACGTTATTCATCTTTTAGTGAATGTTCAATATATTGGAATTGTACAAGCGCATTAAGTGAATCCTATGCATCCTATCCTACTCGTAAACCCATAAATGAAAATAGCGTTTAGGTAAATTTAACTATAGAAGACTGAATAAATACAAACTTTCCATTTTAATATTTGTTTGTTTGCTTAGTTAATCATTATGTGTCAGTTGAGGAAAAACGGATCATAGAACGCGTGTGTAACCATGTAGGAATTTCTGAAGTACTAGATGCATCTGTACCTGTGCCATGTTAGTATTGTTAGTTTATTTTTGAACTTACTTCAAACCACATTTGGTGGTCAGTGGCGAGCTGTCTCTATCCTGTCTATAAATAACGTGTTTTTCTATATCAGAGGTAAATTTCAGTTTCAATTAAAATAATGCCTATGGCACTTTCAGGACATTTCCATATTAACAATCATTTCTTCTTCCATTTATGAGCTAGGTAGCTCTTATCGGTGGAGCAATTGGCTTCGGTTTTCTGCCCTTTCTTTGACCTCTTGATACGACTCGACTCCAACTTTTTCCTTCAGCTGTGTCACATAGTTACGCCGAGGCCGTCCTCTTCCTCTTCTCCCTTCTATTTTGCCTTCCAGTATTATTTAGGAGAAGTTGTCGTGTTGTATCAAGTGGCCAATCATCTTCCCTCTCCGATTTTCTATTATGTTTATCAACCGTCTCGCTTCGACAACCATTCGCAGAACCTCTTCGTTTGTGATCTTTTCTGTCCAGCTTACAATAATTTATAGAAATATATTTTTAAATTCTTCCTTGCCTATATTAAATACTTTAGTTGTTAATTTGGTCCCTAAATATTTGGTAACGATTCATAATAATTATGCTTTCAGATTTTTGTTTCATCTGTTAATCACATTTGGTAAATTGGTGTGAATGATAATGACACGAACGACAAATTTATTTAATTCAGTATTCTAAGCAATAAAGGTATGTGTAATAAATAGCCGTTTGTATAGGTGACATCACTCATTATTAGAAATAATTTAATGTTACATCTAACCACGACCGAAATAATAATAGTTTTGCTATTTTACTCCACGGCGCGCAGCGTATCCATACTATTCCAGTAGCATAGCGGCTCACCCACAAAGAACACATCATTCGTGCCCCATAGTTCACATGTCACTGCAAGAATTGATGTCCTTTGTTCTAAGTTGTAAATCTGGCGCAGACGGAGGGTTACCCTACCGTTAATAACATGTCGGGAATTTCTCACTGGAAACAGAAAGTATGGTAACACGTGCGACGTATGATAATGGGAAGACATTAAGATTATATGGTGTTTGAAAATATTAATGAGACACTGCCATCTTAGAGTAACGATGTTACCAAAACTATCAGAGTTATAAATGATTTTTGTAATGAAGTTTTGGAGAAACAATCGTGTGGAACGTTCTATTAATTTTAAGTGATAGATGAAGTGCTTTCAGGAAATCAATGTGTCAAGTGAGGCAACTGAATTTGTAGCTCAAAATATTATTTTGAGTGTGGGAATCAGTTTTCGAGTTATTATTTGAAAGTCTCGTCTCAGTACCGGCTTATCTAAGCGAAATGCCTAAAGTAAAATTAAAGCAGTTGTAGGTAAATGGCAAATATCGAAAACAAAACTACGATATGGAGTAATGTGTGTTTTAAGTGGAAATCGAGCATCTATTACTTGTTGTGTTTAGATGCTGAAATAATTTAACTATAGGTATATGCCTATCACAATATCAAACTTAACAAAAAAGAACCCTGTATACCGAAAAGATACCATGTATCTTCTTACTACCTACTTACCTAAGCATCATCAGATTTTCTGGTTTTAGCATTCATTAGAAAGCTTCTTTTATTCAAACTTATTTACATAATAAAATATAACCCCGTCTAATGGAAGCAGATGCCTAACAAAAAGATTGTATTAAAATCACTAATATTTCAAACACATTCACCTGTTTCTACACCTGCAAGGTGAAGCGGTTTGAAACGGATATTGATTATTTAACACTTTTTTTAATATAAAAACGCGACTGCGCTGCGCGGCGAAAACTCAGCATTTATGTAATTTCTTATTGAATATTTAAAAGCTACAAATGTCACTTGAGCCTGAGGTATAAAAGAATAATAGAGTGGCTTGTAATGACAACAAGATTCAAACAATACGATACACATACATCCAATTCCAGGCATTTAGAAACTACGGTAGAGTAAAGGCGTCTTCTTCTATTGTATCTTAAAAAAATATAACTTTAAGTCAATTACAAAAGTCTATGTCCCTTACATAAATATTTCTGAAAAGTACTTTCAGAAATATTTTGTCGTTATTACTTCAAACTAAAAATGAGAGTATTTAAAAAAAATTGCAGTGTCAATATAAAATACCTACGCAGAAAGTTTCATGTAATTGTAGGTATGTTAAGCTTAATACATAAATTAGGTATTGTTTTTAAGAGAAGTAGACCGCAACGAACTTAATTAAGAAGAAGAGGGCGTCTGTACGCCATCTTATAGAAGAGGGGTCGAATACGACGTGATATTTAGTGCGTGAAAATACCACTAAAGTAATGCATTATCTCTACTTGCTAGAAATAATGAGCTTATAGGTACAACATGAAACTACCAAAGCTCTTTCATTATTCCACCGATAGTTGCTTATGGGCCAAATGATTTAAGTACCTAATAATTGTTTTACATCAAATTACTTTTAAACCAAGCTGGTCTCCAATGATATTGCAAATTAACTTACATATATTTTTATCGTTGATAAGGCGAAAATCTTAATATATAAAATTCTTGCGTTACTGACTGACTGACAGACACGCTACAGCCGAAACTATTGGGCGTAGGAAGCTGAAATTTGGCATGTATGTTCTTTGGGGACCGCAAGGGTGCACTAAGAAGGGATTTCCCGAAATTCCCACGGGATCGGCCAAAACGGGTTAATTAAAAAAAAAATGCAGGCCTAGCTGCTGGTGTCCTCTAGTTAGTTTATAAGTTTGCTGTCACATACATAAAAAGGCAGCTTTCTGTCAAGTAAGTAGGTACCTACCTACTCTCTCTTTCGGACTCGCTCTTGATCGGCTTTTTAAGTTTCAGATAAATATTTCCAGCAGAAGCTCATTGAGAATTTGTTTATTTACGCGGACAGCAGTGTCAAGAGTATTCAAAAGTGAACTTGCATAATAATATACAATAAGAGACAAGATATAATATGATTAAGTAGATGTTATATACCTACACAATACATAACTTCCTACCCTTTCAGAAATACATAGTATAATTATATAGTATATCATTAATTAGGTACGTTGCATAATAAATTGACATGTTTGAGATGGCAGTTCTACGATAACATAATGATTCATTTACACATGAATCAATAGCTGTATTTTTCCGATAACTCTAAATATGTGGTATTATTTTTCATTGGTTCGCTACATTTGAGATGGATTACACATCAAGAGTAAATAATTATGCAGTCTGATAGGAAGATGCGAGAAAACTTGTTACCGTCTTTGAATTTTTTTTGTAAAATGTACCTAAATGGAAATTAGCTAGATATAGTAACATGAAAGATGTTACCATTGCGGCATCGTACTATCATTGACAACTTATGGCAAAAGCGTGCGTATAAAGTGAAGCTACAGGCATATCAGGACTTATGCTAATGCGTAATAGACACTATCGCAATAATATGTATGGTAGGTACTTTATAAGTTAACAGAATTTTGGTTCGAAAAAAAAAGGTAGTTGAATAACAACATATTCTATACTGCCTCCGTGGTCCAGTGGATAGAGTATGCGACTGCTGATCGGAGGTCCCGGGTTTGATTCCCGGGTCGGGCAACAGTGTTACTGGGTTTTTCCGAATACTCAGTAGCAGCCCGGAGTCTGGTGATGTGGCCGGTAACGGCAATAGGCTCAACCCCTATTACGTGGGACCTAAACATTCATGGCGAAATGTGGGTGTAATATTTACATCTCTGCCAACCCCTTCGGGGATACAGGCGTGAGACTATAAATAAATAAATAAAAAATCTATACTCGTGATCTCACTTTAAATACATATATACGCCTTTTCGGTCTTCTCATAATTATGACATGGTCTAAATATTGTTCCAGATTCTTAATCCTGAAATGATGTGTATAAAAGTTATTATAAAATATGCAAGTTATGAAATCTTAGTATGGCATTTTTGTATAATTTATTGTTTTCGTACATGTTTTGATAGAAGGTAAAATATTATAAAAGGACTCAGTGTTATGTTTAATACTTGTTTTGTAAAGAGGACTGTTACGTCTATTTGAAGCAATTTCTGATATTGTGAAGTCTGAGAAATTTGCCTGGTCAGCCTTGAAAGCCAAATAACAGTGCTCGGTTTGGTAATTAAACTCGAGATGGAGCGATAATTGCTAAAATGAACGCTTGTGCCGATAAGGCAGCTAAAGCACAAATTAGTTATACCTGCTGATAATCGTATTGTTCAATGTAGACGAAACTTTGATAAGGTTTTAATAACTGTAAAGTGCTATAATGGAGGTCACTTGAAGTTTAATATCTTTTGAAGTATCTGTAGGTACGGTCAGGTACATAATTAAGTCCATAAACATTTACCTACGTGATTTATGATTAAGTATATCATCGCAACTAATCATTATTTTAAATATGTTGTAGGATTTTTAGTCGAAACAATACTACCAAAATCATAATTTATAAATTAAGAATATTAATCGAGGATTTTTCACTTATAAAAGTCTCGGCGAAGGGCTTGTACTGTGTAGCGACTTTTGTAGTTGACTGTACTTACTCGTATTGCAGTGCTAAGCGATGTTTTCAGCAACTACTAGTCTGATCTCAAACTAAATTTATACAGATGAAGCAAAATAAAAAAAACCAAACCTCGTTATTTATTTGATATCATGCTTGTAGCATAGGTATAAGGATCAGTAATTTTACCTATATGTTAGCAAATCCGACTACGGATCTAAAACCCGTATGCATATTTACTAATTTTTATTTATTTGTTTCGCACAATATGAAAAGTTATATAATATGCGGACTTTACGCCAATAGCGTTCTCTCAGTCAACCAAAAGTGATATAAAGATATCCGGTGGTAACTTTTGTTGTACCTACCAAATGTAAAGATAATTTAATGAAATTCGTAGTAGGTCTTAATAATACTTATTTACCGTACGTTTGACTTTACAGTAAATTGAAATTAAGGAATGTAACTAATCATTACGCCCAACACATTGATTATTCCGCTATTTGTTAATATAACGTTGACAAATCGTATCCGTTTGATCAAAACCTTCGTAACCGAAGGTGTTAATTCTTTATCTGTTTATCAAGGTTCTGTCTATTTGATTAATGTTGAGGTACTGCTAAGAAATTTGTTTTCGTTAATGTTAACTAATTAACACTTAGTTGATAGAGTAATTCAGTTACGACACCGCTTGCTTCTGACCTTTATGGAACTACCAAGTAGTTTATGGCGAGTACAATTTTATGATGATTAATTATTATGCAAATCTTATATAGAAAGGCTTGATTGAGTTGCTGTGACGCCTAATGTAGATAATGTCTCGCATCGGTAAAACGTGTAAGACGATGGTGTAAGTAGATATTCCGTGCTAGTAAAATCAACTCTGCAATATGTTGTAAAAAATTGGTTTGTACCTTCATACCAATTGATTTAATGTTACAATAATGTGTGCGTAATATGCTTTTATGTGTTTAGTTCTCCTTAACTTAGCGTATTTTAAATTGCCCTCTTCTATTGGTCAATATTGATATGTGGTATATCCATGGTTTATTGGTCCAGAAAGCATATTTTGCGTTGAATCAAAAGCCAGGTGCATGCATGAAAAGAAATAAATAGGTACATTAAAATGTGTGTGTGCCTGTTCTTGGTTGTTGTTATTTCTACCTTTCCAGTAGGTAGGTAGGCAAGTAAGAATTCATTTAATTGGTTTTATTCATTGTGTATCCTCTGTGGCTATACGACGAATAAAGAAAAATACTATGCTAATACCATGCTGATATTAACTATATAATACCTATAAAAGAGCAATTCATGTATAAATGTACCTACATACATAGGTACATATAATCTGAAACTCGGAAACGGCTCCAACGATTTTTAAGACATTTAGTACCTACGCACGAGGTTTTAGAAGGCAATAATAGGATCTAGCCAAGATGCATATTTCGATGACAGGAGTACCCAATAAAAAAAAATAAAAAAAATACAATAGCGCTCATAGAGTGACTTGGTTTGCCGTTCTTAATAAGTCGGCAAAGGGTAAAAACGTTTGCACACCGAGTGTAGCATTTACATCAGACCGATGCCGTGCTTCGGAGGGCATGTAAAGCTGTCGGTCCTGGTTCTTGTCTCAGGACTAGAGGGTGTAGCAGCAAAATTTAGAGAGAGAGCACGCTCACCTTGTTCTAAAAACTGACTGACGTCCACAATGCCTTACTTATTTGAAAGAGAGTATCATTTTTAGGGTTCCGTAGTACACAAGGAACCCTTATAGTTTCGTCATGTCTGTCCGTCTGTCCGTCCGCAGCCTAGCTCAAAGACGCCTAGTGCTAGAAACCTGATATTTGACATGAATATAGACATACAATATTATAACAAAACTGTAGAATAAAATTTAGGAAAATATTTTTTTTAAGGGTACCTCCCCTACATATATACTTAGTGGAGTTGAATGTTTTTTTGGTTGAGTACCCCATTATGTGGGGTATCATTGGATAGGTTTTAAAAAAATATTATTAGTTTGCTCAAATCATTTTTCGATCAAGTTATTGGTTTGTCAAATATCAAGCTTTGAAGTGAAAAAAAATGTTAGACTCATGTGTCCTCCCCCTCTGCCGGCTAAACTATTAATTGGGAAGAGGTGAAAAACTTCACAAATGCAGTACATATAACAAATTTAAAAGGAAAACTATCACGGCTAAGTATACATCACTAGTTTACGAGTAATCGTCGGTTAACTTATAAATACCTATATGTGTGAGTTAACATTAGGAGCGCTCTGGCTTAATCTTAAAATACGTACATTGGTATGTACCTACTACGGTACTCCGCACTACGTATGTATAGTAGTAGTATATCTTGGAAACCACATTTTATGTTTACAATACATAACTGGATTCATACCTAGTATTTTTCTAAACAAAACTTAGGTTCTTATAATAGTGTTATTATAATTATTTATTCAGCTAAATAAACAGTCGGATTTTCCGTTTTTAGTCCCATGTGAAACAGATGTTATTATCAATAATGGCCATTATGGGCAACTACGGAACCCTACATTGCGCGTGGCCCGACACGCACTTGGCCGGTTTTTATTGTAATTTGCTCATATTTTAAAATAGCCATTGGTGCATTTATTGTAAAATGGCGAAAAGCCTAGCCTCTAGTCTAAAAGGTTTTTTGTTGAATCATTGATGAGTAATATTCAATCAATGGTTAAAGACAAATTTGATATATGTGACTGAGTAAATAAATATAATTATTTATATTTATGCAGAATTATGTCACTAGTAAAATTGTAACCATTAACAGAACTGCTAAAAGATATAAATTACTCGAATTGTGGGTTTGAGTGTTTAGCTACAGGTAGGTACAATTGCTAGTACTTTTTTTCTTTTTTTTATAATAATCGGGGCCCAACGAGCAGACGGATCGCCTGTTGGTAAGCAATTACCACCACCCATGGACACAAGCAACACGACAGGAGTCACAAGTGCGTTGCCGCCCCTTGGGGTTGGGAAAAGGGATTGGATCAGGAGTAGGATGAGGGAGAAGGAATAGAGGATAGAGCCTCCGGCACTCTCACTCACTGAACGAAACGCAACAGTGTAGGTACTGTTACTTTACTTCGATTTTCTGTGAGAGGGTAGTAGTAGTAGTAGTTCCCCGGTCGAGCCGGCCCATTCATGCTGAAATCAGCAAGGCTCTACCACCGTAAACTGCAGCATAACTAAATGCTTGTGTTGGAACAGTTTTCATGTTTTGATTGTCAGTTTTCACTCATAGAGCTGGCATATTTAACATACCCAGGAGCAGCACACCCGCGTTTCCTGTGTCCCATTCTTTTGAGCGCTGAGGCGGCTATCGTGGTGGTTTTAGTCGGTAAACCCGGGTTCTGTCCCGGGGAGTCCGACATACCCTCTCTGCCCGCCCCGTGGAGAGGCACTCGCAAAAGAGTTTCCCTACGTAAAAAAGGCATATTGAACATATTTTGTGTGTCAAACATGTATCTATAGAAGAACATATCCTAGGATAGATCAGATATTAGGACCAGCCGTAAAAGAAGTTTGTTAGATTTCTGGATCAGTGGTAGGTTATATCGTCACAAGACTCAGGAAATTATCATGTTATAAAGATTTAAAACCAAAGTATGAAGATGTAGTGAAGATGTAGTGGTCTTATCAATAAAAGGCTCAGTGAATATCTCTATCTGTCATGTCTAAACTGAAACAGAAGCTGGTAGGAGAAGGAGGTAAGACGGGGCAGCGGGTAAGACGGGGTACCCAGCTAAATTCATAGTTCAAACTGACCTATCACGCGCGTTCATTCATCGTTCGATGCGCCACAACGGTACTTGTCAGTCATCCGGTGGTTAATGGTACGCAAGTGCACACATGTCGAAAAAATTCAAAATAAGTGTTTTACTGCAAGTTGTTTCTCACATTTTCTTCTAGTTTGACACGTGATTGCCGTTTGTTAAATAACGCTAACTGGTGAGGTGCTTCTGTAATTGACGCTTAAACTAACCTGTAATAAGGTAAGCATTTTGTTTCCAGATTGTTAAATGTTTTTTTTGTTTAGTTTTTATTGCTAGAAAATGGCTCTGCAGGCAAGATGGGGTAACCGGTAGTCCTTCTTGCCTCCCAATGAGGAAAAATTTGTTTTTGCTTGATTTTCGTAAAAATTGATTTTTTTTCGTTTGTTTTTGTGTGCTTATTACAGTTTTTCTTTTTAGAATGGTTCGTGACTACAAACGCACCACAAACAGGGACACGCCATGTATGTTTTGTCAGGAAGTATATTCCGTTTCCATTGAAGGGTATATCATGCTCACTATGTGGAAGATGGTCTCATAATAGTTGCGCGGGAATAGATGATGATGATGATGACGCAGTCCATCCATATCTGCGAGTTCTGCCGGCCCAAATAATCATCTTTTTCTGTAATCATTCTCATCACCCCATCTTACCTCAGGGGGGTGCCCCATCTTACCACCACCATGGGGCAAGACGGGGCAAAATACCTTTTTTTAATTTTTTTTCTCTTAAATGTGTAACTAAAATTGCCTAATGACACCAAATATTAGAAAAGTAATAATAAGTTGTTGGTAAAAAAATAAAAATAATTGTTTAGCTATGTAATTTTTTATATTATAAATATTGTATACCTCTAAAGCTTAAGTACCCCATCTTGCCACCCTCTCCCCTAGACTTAGCCCAAGCCTGCAACATGTCAGCCTAAAGACTTCCATAGCTGGACATACGTCTCCGTCCATTTTAAGCCGCCCGCATCCAACGGAGGCCTATCCCTACTGCTTCGTCCAGTACGTGGTCGCCACTCCAGAACTTTCCAGCCCCGACAGCCATCGGTTCTTCGAGCTATGTACCCAAGCTTCAGCAAATATAAAACATTCATAAAACAGATTGATAAGTATACTTAAAAATGTAAATATAATCTCTTTAGAGTAATCATCCAATCATACGCTTATAGATAATATATATTTAAGACCCTTCGAACCTTGCCCAAAGTTTGTATGACCATTTTATTTATCGACAAAAAACCGCTATCTCAAACATTCAAGTAATAAAAGCTTTTCTATCATACAACAATAAAATATAATGCGGGCTTATGTCATCGTCATTATCAATCCATTATTTGCAAAATATTTATACGTGTATGTCTTCGTTTTGATTCAGATTATCTAACGGTTAACTTGACAGGGTATTATTTGGATGAAGTTAGCTTTATTTTACGTGTGACAAACAAATGGTTATTTGAAAAAATATACTAGCATTTGTGTCAAAGAAAATGTCACATCCAATTGTGGGAGATCGTACATTCGAGAGTTCATTTATTCGTCGTCACTATTGATTATTGACCAGTGTGTGGAGTGTGTATTTTATTGTTAATTATCGCTTGCCCGTGCATCGGAGAGCACGTTAAGCAGTTGGTCCCAGCTGCCATGAAGATCTTTGGCAATCGTTATACCATTGAATAAACTGACACTTGTCTAAACCATGCAATATCGCTATCCTTTCGGATTACGGAGGTCAGACAGGCGGTCGGTCTGTGAAAAAAGCTAATATTCAGCCAAATCCGGATAGACTAGTAAACGGACCCCGGGTTGAAATTGAAATAACGCTAGGAGGATAACTGTTCACCGGACATCACAACTGGTAGGCATCCTGCAATGTGGAACGACGATTTATTTGGGCTCCCAGGCAGCTATTGAAATGAAAATGAAATTAAAATATTAATGGAAGCGAGTGGCTCAAGATCAGTCTATGTAGGATGCCTAGAGGGAAGCTTATGTCCACCAGTGCACGTCTATTGGCTGACATGATAATATTTTGTTGTATAAAGTGCTTTAATATCGCTTGTCCCGTGCCTCTGAGAGCACGTTAAGCCGTCGATCCCGGTTGTCATGAAGATCTTTGACAATCGTTACAGGGCGTCAGTACCTTCTAAAATAAACTGACACTAGTCTAAACCATGGAATATCGCTATCCATTCGGGTTGCGGAGTTCAGACAGGCAGTCAGTCTGTGGAAAAGCTAATATTCAGCCAAATCCGGTTAGACTAGTAAGCGGACCCCAGATTGAAACTGGGATAACGCTAAGAGGAAGATAAAGTGCTTTAATAGAACAAATTAGAAGCATACCAGTAACATTCAATTGGGATTAGAACCATATGTTACCTTTGTTAACCTTCGCATGTTTAAGAGACGTAGGTATCCAGAAGTTGAAATAAAATGTATTCATGAAGAAAAATTTGCGCTTAAGTTAAGGGTAAACTGTTCCAATTTCAGTCACTATAGGACTATTAGTAGGTATGTATTTTATCGGGCAGGATGCTAGAGTATTTTAAACATGTAGCACTAAAAAACGAATGGTCTGGAACGAATCATCCTTTTCGGGCAAGATGAAAGCACAAAAGTGTTTGATCGTATGCCAGTACCGTGACTCGCTCAAAGCTCTAGAAATATCGATACACAAATAAATTAGACTTGTCCTACAATAGATATTCATATATAACTATTAACAGAATACAGTTCAAAGGGCTTATTACTCTTACAGCAATACCTAGTCAATGATGTTATAAGTAAAATTGGCAATACATAGTTGTATAATTGAAGAAGGGATTTAAATTAAACATCTATTACTCAAGTGTCATCGCCACAGAAAAATAAAAATATTACCATAAAACCAACATAAATAAAAATAATAATATTATTTAACTGATTTTAACGCAATGTCGATTAGTTATAAGCGCAATGGCATTTAATCTTAATATATAAAATCCTTGCGTTACTGACTGACTGACAGACAAGCTACAGCCAAAACTATTAGGCGTAGGAAGCTGAAATTTGGCATGTATATTCCTTGGGGACCGTAAGGGTGCACTAAGACGGGATTCCTACGGGAACGGGCAGAAACGGTTAATTTAAAAAATGTGCGGGCGTAGCTGCGGGCGTCATCTAGTCATTTATAATAATATAGATGTACCTTATATGATAAACATTGCAAACCACTAACAAGGAATTGTTGATAAGGGTCTTTAATAAGATACCTTGTGCTAAAGATGCTAAGGTATGGCCAAGTATTAATGTACACAATATATAATATGATGCAATGATATCTTCATCTTAATCTTAATATATAACATCCTTGCGTTACTGACTGTCTGACAGACACGCTACAGCCGAAACTATTGGGCGCAGGAAGCTGAAATTTGGCATGTAGGGTAAGGTGGTGTAAGAGTGCGCGGTCGATAAGAGAGTAAGTAGCATTGAGCTTTACGTCAACTCTGTGCGAGATTTGCAGCTACCTTTAGTTGTGTTTAGGTTCAACAGTGATAACGGTTGCGCTGCCGAAAAAAAATGGAATTTGGTTACAAAACGGAGAGACACCAGGAACGTCAATAGATTTTTGCTTACTTTGATCTAATTTTGTTGCGACTTGCATGGATATCTGCTCTTAAACTATTATTTGAATAAGAATATTTACTAACTAACCAAGTAACGTACCTATGTACTTGGCTAACCGATTCATTTGAAAAACTTTGCACATCTTTCAGTAGATGGGGCAGGTGGATAAATATCTTTGTGAAGGGCGAGGTGTATAAGAGTGCGCACGGTGTGTGTGTATAAGATTGCGCGCGCACTCTTATACGACATTTATTTTCCTCATGTCGGTTGTGAGTAAAATAAAGTGTAATTTTACAAACTAAATATTTTTCGTGTATTTACAGAACTCCAGTGATGCCAGTCATAAAATGCAGCCCCTTGACTATGGCACTCACACTGTCCTAAAAAATACTATGTCAATAAATGTGAAAAAAGGTTGCGTATCCATCCTGGCAGAGTACCTAGTCACTGTGTTCCAAATGATCGGAATTTTTCACCAGCATGCTTAAAACCTGCAACACTATCATGTACAGCACAAATTTTGAAAGTTACTGGCATTGAGCCTTACGAGCCCGATGTTTTTAGCGCAGCTGATTTTTTAGCAAGTTTAGTAACATCTAGTGTCGGGTGCAGCCCGTGATTTTAGAGCCAGACTCAGAGCCACAACCACCAACGAGTGGCTCAGTTGAAGTAAACGAGCCATTTATTAACACACCTACAGGATACACCTGTTGATGATGCGCGCACTCTTGTACAACCCGCCGCGCACTCTTGTATAAAAGTGCGCTATTTTAATTTTTTATATTTCTTCTATTCACCTTTTAATGAATGTCGGTACTGGAATTCGTTGTTCTATAATTTGCTAACAAATATATAGAGATTAAAAATAAATAATGTTGATTTTTCTAAATATGATATTTTATTTTTCATGGGGCCTCAAAGTTAAAATGCGCAATATTACACCACCTTACCCTATGTTCCTTGGGGACCGTAGGAGTGCACTAAGAAGGGATTGCCCGAAATTCACACGGGATCGGCCAAAACGGGTAAATTTAAAAAAAATGCAGGCGTAGCTGCTGGCATCCTCTAGTAACCTCATAAATAGTCTCATATTCTAGGCAGCAGCTCTAGCCAAGTGGTGATACCAACAGACTGCTTTGCAGAGGGTATCCGATTCGATACCACGGGCACCAATTATTTTATGTGCGTATTAAATTGCCTTGTGTTTCGGAAGGCATGCTAGACTGTCCCCGATAAGGTGATCTTGGTTTGAAAATCGTAACGGGGAGTCAATACTTTCATATTAGCGGATACGTGTCTACGCCATAGAATATTGCTATATTTTTGGATTGAAGAAGTCAGACGACAGCTTCTCTGTGGAAAACCTGATATTCAAAAAGAGTTAAGACTGAGCATTACTTTCAGATTTTGGGCATTAAATCATATGAAATTTACATAACCTGATTACTACGAAACTTTCCTCACTGCCAAGAAGTACCGCACTACCTCCATTATATGTTATCTCTCCGTAAACTCGAAATACGTATGATAAATTGGATAGCCTAGCTAGAATGTCTAGATTTTGGCTTCTGTACAAACAAGTCCTGTTTACGTAACTGTCCTCCTTTCTCTACCTATAAACCAATTCTTGTGAGATGAAACGTTACAAAAACATATTCGCAATTTTCTTTATTAAATACCTGATTGATTTTCTCCTAATACTCGTACCTACTATTCAACCATTTTAATTTTAGAATTAGTGACTACGCATTTTTATGTCTTTATCTGAAACTGAGCGGTGATTGCTTATGTTATTGATTGTTATAGAGAATATTCCGATGTCTGGCCTTTCCAAATCAACTTATTATATTAAACCCTTATAGGTGTTAAGATCACCAATCACAAAACACAAAATTTACTACAGAGGGGTAATACTAGCGGCAGTGAGCACGTAGGAACAATTCTAGCCTGTCTTTCTTGGGCATAAGAATAATTGTAGCTATCAACTAGCTGTCCTGAAAGTAACGTTGTCAAATCTGCAGACAAAGCTGGCTCAAACTAACATTGTTACTCATGAGTACACCCCAGCAAGTAGAGCATCATCCTCTTAGCGTTATCCCAGTTTCAATCTGGGGTCCGCTTACTAGCCTAACCGGATTTGGCTGAATATTAGCTTTTCCACAGAGCGACTTCCTGTCTGACCTCCACAACCCGAAGGAAAAGCGATATTCCATGGTTTAGACTAGTGTCAGTTTATTTAGAAGGTACTGACGCCCTGTAACGACTGTCAAAGATCTTCATGACAACCGGGACCAACGGCTTAACGTGCTCTCCGAGGCACGGGACGAGCGATAATTAACAATTCAATACGCACATAACTCCGAAAAGTTATTGGTGCGCGCCGTGGATTCGAACCCGATACCCTCTGCATGGCAGTCTGTTGGTATCTCCACTCGGCTATCGCTGCCAAGTAGAGCAATATGCTCTATAAGAAGAACAAAATGCTCTATAAGTAGAATAATATGCTCTATAAGTAGAGCAATAGTAAAAATATTATAACTATTTAATATTAGGTGATAGGTAGTTGTTTCGTGACTGGGTCGTTATGTCAGTTGCTTGAATGTTTGTAAAGTTCACCACGATACATGAGTGCGTTTTATTATCTTTTATTTAATAGGCGGCGACGGCAAAAATAGCAGACAAATCGCCTGACAGTAAGCGATTTCCGTCACCCATATACACAAGCAACACCAGAGGAGTCATTTGTGACTCCTCTGGTGTTACCGGATTTTGGGTTGGGAAAAGATATAGGAGGAGGAGTGGGGAAAGGGAGAAGGAATAGGGTTTGGGGCCTCCGGCACTGTCATTCAACGAACGAAAAAGTTTAATAGGAACTGTTATTCTACGTCGATTTTCTGTGAGAGAGTAGTAATTACTTCCCCGATCGAGCCGGACCATTGATGCTGAAATCAGCAAGGCGCTACTACGGATGTAGAAAAAATGCCTAATAAAATGAATATTTAGAGTTCACGTCAAACCTGGCCCAATCTGAAACTATCAAGAATACTATCTCCTATATGCATCTTTAAGTAATTACAGTATTAACCGACTATTGCACAGCGTTATAACTTTGCCAAAAATATAAAGGTTTGACTCCGTTGTTATTACAAATATACATTTACTTAGATGAAACAGAGCTGTTGCCTTACCCGTCTGTGACCATTATGATATTGAAGAGAATTTAGATCTCTACATTTATAGACAATTGTATTTTAACCTTATTTCTAAGCAAACCGTCTTGAAAAATGTCTTCATAAATAAATACATTCAGCATACAGACCACATTACGCGTGAGAACATCAATAAGTAGTAGGTACCTACGCCTAATAACAGCTAAGAGCAAGGCAATTAGTTCTGATAATAAAATCCGCACTGAATAGCCCGTTATTATAATTAATTCGAAGCACTCAGCCTTACGTAATAAAGCTAAGGCACCTTGTACTTCAAGGTAGACTTTGATTTTGTACAGGCTGTAACAAAATTAACGCTAAACCTTTGAAGTTTGTTTAGAAACAACTAGCGACCTTCTATTTTAAGCTTTTATGCGCTGAAACAGATGAGAACAACTGCAAATGCTAAATAAAAAAAGGTAATCTCCACTCTTTTTATAAGTATCTGAGGAGGCTGTGGTCAAGTGGTAAAAGCAAGAGTTGATCGATTCGCGAGTTCGTTTATCGTTCGTCGCCCAATTCTGAGGAGGGTTGGAACTAAAAGTTACTTCTCTCTGTGTCTCAGAGAACGACAAGCCGTCGAACCGGGTCTGTTATGTGGATCTTTAACTGTGCTTCCGATGAGTCAGTAGGTATCCTCAAATATCTTGACACTGATTTGAAATTAATATAAGATAATAGTAGGGGAGGCCACGATGCTAAATTGCGATTAACTCGAGCGTCATTGAGATTGGGTTGCAAAGCTAAGATGATAAAATGATAGAAATGTAAATAATGTAGGTAAACCTATTCATCGGTGGGTGGAGCAGCTATTGATTTTCAAAACCTAAAAAAAAAACTGGTGCATAGAGTTCCCACCAAGAACTTAGGGTCCCAAGCCAACCTCACCTGCAAGTGGTGCACCTGCCGATCAACGTACGAGGCTCTGGCAAACAAAATATCCCGATAAGCGGCAATAGGCTCGCCACCTATTACGTGGGATCAAAATCTGGTTAGACTAGTAAGCGGACCCCAGATTGAAACTGGGATAACACTAGGAGGATGATGATGAAAATCTTTTAAATTAAAATCCCGAAATCCATTCATGGGTTCCCCTACTATAAGGCGTATCCGTAAAGTATTGTGATTGTGAAGATCAAATAGCAGTAGGTCTATATAGTCGCTATGATGGGATTCTGTTTGCAAAGTTAAGCAGAGGATAAGGTTATTCAACGCAATAGGTCATAGACACTAAATAATTGCATCTTTGATGGATCAAGTAGGTACCTACCCTACCTACTAACACGATATTCCTTAGAAAAGTATATCCATAGCCAATTACTATTTTACTGTTATATCCGCTTACTATCGCAGTCAAAGCAACTTACTAAGCAAGACTCCTAATGTTACCTACTTTGATAGCCTAATTGACACAGTCGTGTTCTCTTACAGGAGCAATGCCAAGACAGCCAAGCATTTCATTGGTGTAGAAAGGGCATTTAGGGATATTAAAGACTCCGCTGCATGAACCGAAGAAAGAAGACAAAAATCGCCGTCGTGTTCAAAACAATGGATAAAGCCTCTTGCGCTCACACTCATGTGACAAGCAGTGGCGTAGCGTGGGGGGGGCCGGGGGGGCCATGGCCCCGGGCGGCACATTTAAGGGGGCGGCAAAAGACGCCGCGAAAAAAATAAAATTAATACTTGGGGCGCGCACAGACACGATCCCACTAGGAGCGTGCGGCGCGGCGGCGCGGGCGCGGGCGCAGTAGAAAGAACAACAGTCGAAAACAAAATCATAATGATTTTCATTACGTGAAGACTTGCTTGTGTCCGTTTATTAACTCTTGAATAGGTTGCAATATTCCAGTGATCTGCAAGCCTGTTATGAGTATTTAATAAATCCATATATCAGGGCCGAGCCGCCCCTGTGTGCGATGTGTGCCGCCCCTATTGCCATTTGCCATGGTGCAACTGGCGCACACAGGCGCCAGGGCAATAGGGGCGACGCGTGCCAGATAAAATAATACAACATAATCCTTATAGTTGAATAGAAAAAAAAACAGCCTAAGACAATAGTCACAACTGCAGTTTAACTATACGCTATTTGAACTTTGACTCCAATATTTATGATATTTGCGTTAAAATCAAAGCCGATTTTTTCACATACTACAAACGCCCTCTGCTAATTTTTGGACGCAACAGCCGGCCAGGGACGTTATACAGAATACCTTGCGTCTTACAACAAACATAACAAATCTCCGTAGATTTGTTATGTTTGTTGTAAGACGCAAAAGAACACCTCGCCGAGCTCAAGGAAGAATTAAGTCACATAACGTGGCACATACTGCGGTTATCAGAAGTCCGATGATAGGAGGAGGACATGGTAACTCAAGAGTCAGGTGGCTTTTGCTACCATCGAGAAGGCGACCTACTCTTGGGGTGGCGTCGGTTTCCTAGTCAGGAGGAACAGTTTGTAGAAGTCGGTAGTGTGTCGACCCGGGTAGCGTACCTCGTACTTAAACTCACCAATAGGGGTGGTCTAAAGGTGATGATTCAAGTATATGCGCACAACTCAACTCACCCTTACGAGATGGCTGAGGCCATGTACCAGGACACTATTAATACCTAGTAAGACCAAAGCTCAGTACTTCAACGCGAAAGTGGAAGTACAAGAACGCACGCGGCGCGCCGTGGGGCACGAGAATCATATGGCCGAATGCTAGTTAACTACCTCGTAGCAGAGGGCCTTTTCCTAATGAACTCCTTTTGTAAGAAGAAGCCTCACAGGCAGTGGACGCCAAGACGCCAGTGGTGGCCAAGCCGCGATAATGTGACAAGCAAGGTGAAAGGCAAGACGGACCGAAACCACATATTTAAAGACGGTGGTCAATACGATTAACACCTGAAGCGATCACCGACGAGTACGAGGCTCTCTTAATATAAACCTCAGAACTGAAAGCTTCCAGTCAATGAAGCCTACTCTCAGACTTACATTGCTCCTCCCACCGACAGCATTAAGTAGAAGACGGCCACAGTGGTCACGGTACTTGGAGATTCATCTCGAAAGATCTGCTCCACATAGAGAAAAAAACAAGTAGTCTAAACTGCCAGCCGAGACTCTCGCAACTGATGAGGAAAAGACGCGAGATGCCATCCTGTCACTGCCTTCGTCGGAAGGAAAGACCGTAAAACGACAAATACGAAATCTTAATTAACACTCGGTCCATCGAGGCTGCGGTCGAGATAACCCCGGGGATCAAAAGTCTTCGCTCTGCAGTTGAGGCGACACAATCAAACGACACTACAATCGCGGATGGCCGCATCGTGAATTCAAAGTCCGAGATTCTCGTAGACGTTGAAAGGTTTTATCGACGCTTGTTTACCTCGCGGGCAGACCGACGACGACCACAGTGCCTTAATGAGGCACCACTACACCGAAGCCGTCCCGAATGGCGAACAGAGTGAGGTGTGGTCGGCTCTTAAAAACAACATAGCATCTAGTGATGACGGAAATTCATCGACATTTAAGTTATTAAAATTCTTCAAGCCGTCTAGGTCTAGACTAAACTATACATAATTATATTGCAGCAGAGAAACGGCCGCCGCGCTGCCGTGCGCGACCCATTCTTCTTCTTCTTCTTCGTGTCAATGGTTTCAGCTATATGAGACCTGCAATATATTCGACCACTTGAATTGACCTTGCCCAATGTGAATGTGGAGAGCTGAAGTAGACAATGGATCATTTGCTGATATGCCCTTCTTGCCCGAGCACCTGAAAGCTGTGTCTGAGCTCAGGGAGGCCACTCCTAACGCGAGAACGCGACCCATTAACACCGCTGAGAGCTACCACATTTTGCCGTAAAATTATTATAATCTATGATATTCGAGCAAGTAAGACGAATCAAATAACATTTATTTTTTAATCCTTTAAGCCGTTCAGCGTGTAAAGCCAAACTAAAGGACATAATAATAAACATACAAACATACCAAAACCCCAAAAACGTTATACTTTTGCAGAAACATTGGGGTAAAAAGGGGGCGGCGAATTGCCGAACGGCCCCGGGCGGCAGAAACCCACGCTACGCCACTGGTGACAAGATGAAGAATATGCGATTTAATTTTCTTGGGTCTACGATGTAATTTGGCATACAATTTATACCACTCTGTATAATTGTGATATTTCTAATAAACTTTATACATTCCTTATCAACGCAAGTTGGAGATAATTCTCTTACATTACATAAAGTGCACACTCTAAGAATATTCTTATTAGATAAGTAGGTAAGTAAGAACTGGTCGCGGCAGCTTTGTATTAATACTTAAGCCGAGGAAACTATTCATTTACATACATATAAATGTGCAGTAGTTAATAGTTATGTCGGTAATTGTAGGAGGCATTAAAATGTATTTATGGCTGCATCTTCATTGCAATGGATACGTGTTTTATGAAGATTGTCGTGCAATATTATTGGATTTCAATTTGCGCGTCTACATATTTCTTAAGGTTTATAGATACATATGATTATTAGGTAGAAGCAATATTAGGTACACTAAACATTAAAATGACCTCGTAATATTAGTTCATCACATGTTTGTAGGAATTGCCCTTCTCTCACTTCCAGTAAAGGTGCAGTAACTAGTTCTTTATTTCTTTTCGGTTTGAGTGTGTGGCTAACTATGGTGTTGGTGTAGGTACAGACCGCTCGAAGTCCTCCGTCATGATTAAACGATTCCTGTCCTGAGACAGGAACCAGCACCAACGACTGAAAGTGCCCTCCAAAACACGGTACCACTCAGATGTAAATGCCAAAACAAGTGGTCACCCATCCAAATTACCTATGATCTATGCAAACGTTACTTAACTTAGCCAAGCTATTCGAATGACTGATAAGCCCTATATATAAAATTCGTGCGTTACTGACTGCCTGACAGAGAAGCTACAATCAAAACTATTGCGCGAAAGAAGCTGAAATTTGGCATGTATGTTCCTTTGTGATCGTAGGGGTGCACTAAGAAGGGATTTGCCTAAATTTGTACGTGGTCGGGCATGTGCGGGCGTGGCTGCGAGCATCTTCTAGTTTGACATAAACGACAAGTCAAGCGACGCCCACTGCACTAATCACTAGCGCAATAAGACCTACAGAGTAGAATTATTTGTTAAGATCCTGAGTAGATTTGTTCATTGCTACTCATCAGGAACAATGGCCAAAGCCTTAACAAAATAAAATAATAAACTAATTTATAGAATAAATTAGGCATATATATTATCATCAGCCCTTTATATTGTCCCACTGCTGGGCACGGGCTTCTTCTCACTATGAGAAGGGTAAGGCCCTAGTCCACCACGCTGGCCAAGTGTGGGTTGGCTGACTTCACATGTCTTTCGAGAACATTATGGAGAACTCTCAGACATGCAGATTTCCTCACGATGTTTGCCTTCACCGATTAGCAAGAGATAATTAACAATCTCAATACACACTTAACTCCGAAAAGTCATTGGTGCGTGCCGTGGATTCGAACCCGAGACCCTCTGCGTGCAAGTCTGTCGGTCTCTCCACTCAGATATCTCATTTATTTATATGCAATTAGGCATGCATATAAATAATTACGAGCAGATACATTTTTGGATAGCTTTGTTTGACTATTTCCTACTCAAGCTCGCCTTTTTCAGGCAGCTTAGCGACTCTACGCTTCAGTTGACAGACAGCCTTAGAAAGCGATAAGCTGAAGTAGACGGACTTGGCCGGATTTGGGCATACAGTGCACTAGCTCACCGAACGCTATACAGCAGTAAGAATACGGCTACTTTCGGTGGAAAAGAGGGTAAATTGTAATCCTACTGCATCCAACGCAGATTTTCGTGCAAGCTTTGCGTGAATGTTAACAATCTTTTGCTGCGTCAGCTTAAGCTGAACTGAAAAAGAGGTATGTATCTGTAGGTTATCATCATCCTCTTAGCGTTATTCCAGTTTCCATCTAGGGTCCGCTTACTGGTCTAACCGGATTTGGCTGAATATTAGCTTTTCCACAGTGCGGCTGCCTGTCTGACCTCCGCAACCCCAAGGGATAGCGATATTCCATGGTTGAGACTAGTGTCAGTTGATTAAGAAGGTACTGACGCCCTGTAACGACTGTCAAAGATCTTCATGACAACCGGGACCGACGGCTTAACGTGCTCTCTGAGGCACGGGACAAGCGATAATTAACAATTCAATACGCACATAACTCCGAAAAGTCATTGGTGCGCGCCGTGGATTCGAACCCGATACCCTCTGCATGGCAGTCTGTTGGTATATCCACTCGGCTATCGCTGCCGGTAGGTATGTATATGTAGGTAAATATTTTAATATCATCATCATCACCATCATCAGCCCTGTATATAAAATATCTCACCGCTGGGCACAGCCATCTTTATAGTAAGTAAGCAATCATCTTTGAAAAGTCAGTGGTGCGCGCCGTGGACTTATACCTATTTTTGAACGCGAGACCGGCGAGACCTTCAGCGCAGCATTATGTAAATCTCTTCACTAAGCTGTATAAAATATATTAGTGCTACCTAGCTATATGTGTAAATAGGTAATTAATTATTATACATAATTTTATTACCCCGCAATACAATAGCGCATAAAGAACTCTATATTAGGATTAAATGTTTCCATTAATATCTAATAATACATTTATTGGCACACTTATGTGCACAACATTGTTACATGCAAGTTTGGTTTTATTATTTTCATAATAGTAAATTATAAATGCTAAACTCTTTTTTTTGTTTGTTAGGTACATTATACTTTTATTATTTTACTATTTAATCGTTCGTTATGAAGTTTATCATGCTTACACGTTGTTCAAAAAAGAAAGCCGCGGGAAAATAAACAAAAACCAAACGCTGAGAAATCACTTTCCTTAAATTTATAATCATCATTCGTCCATGCCAATGATAAGTATCTTTTTTTAAAATTCTTACTTACTTACAGCCCTTGTCCGCAGTCCATGGCTGGCTAGACATAGGCCTTTCCTAACTGCATCGTGAGCCTACAGGAGGATTTCGTTTACTACGTAGGTATGCGAAAAAGGCTACTATCACCCAGGCTGAAAGGTTTTGATATTGAATTTTCCATCTCTTCCCGAAAATCTGTTTGCTTCGTGTATTTTCCTAAGCCGCCTCTTACGACACGCTCATTATGAAATTGGATAGTTACAGATAGTATCAATTCTTAGTCCCTTACCACATGTACAAAAATGCTTATATAGCTGAAATAAAATACAACATACCACATATCTAGAGGTAAATACTTTAAAACTACCGCAATTGTTCACATACTTATACTATCGTATATGTAACGGGCCCATATTTCAAATAATACGCGTTATAGAGCCTTTACTTTAATATAAGCATATCTAGACATCATCTCACATTTTACGTAATACAGTTTACCTTCCTAAGAATAACGGAGTAGAAATGCTCTGACACCGTCGGAATGCAGTCCCGCCGATATATTAATGCAATTCTAAGTGACACCGACATTCAACATCCAGTTATCACGATCCATTCAGCTAAACAAGTAGACAAGCAGATTAGATAAGTAATAGATTTACTAGTTATACCATTCAGCTGTAAATGTTTAAACGATGTATAGTATAAAACTAAACACTCTACCCACGTGAATACTTTGGCTGCCCTGCTGGACCAGTGATTGATGGGCTTTGACTGCTATACCATAGGATCTGGATTTAATAATTTTGATAAAATAATAGCATCATCATGAATCTATCCTGATTGATCTGCCAATTATGATTATGAGCCCGATTTCACTATGCCTATTCGTAATAAATCGGCACCGCTTGCACAGTAGAGTGAAGCGAAAAAAATGTTTTGTTTTTATTTTAGTTTTCCTGCAGTGTCACTTAATGACCTATAGTTGCAGAAGCATTCATGTAAAATTTCAGCTTTCTAACTTAACATCTTGAGGTGGAAACAAAACAGTGGAACACTTATGTTTTCCTGTTCATTGTCAACAATCCAGACATTATCCATAACAGTTATCGGTTTGTTGAACTACATGCGTTGTTCATTGTAACTTTCCTTTGAGTTTACTGGATTGATAGTGTCTTATATCTACCTAGTATCAATTATGGAAACCAAATTATTATAATAATGCTTTCTATGCTGCACGGAAGCTTCGTAGCGTTATTTAAAAGGCGTCAAAAAGTTTCTGTACAAAATAACTAGGTACCTGCCATCGCCGAATTTAGTAATAGTTATAAATGTAAAATATATATTTTATGTTTAGATATTAGTTTTTACTGTAAAGATAATTTAACGCCCACAAGATATATATAAAATTTCATATTCGCTTATATCATATAATATAATCATACGATAAATTGGCTACCATTCGAATTATTTCATTGGCTGAAGTATTTCCGTATCTTCTAAACATAGGTACCTCAGAAGTCAACATTAGCAGCTATAATTTAATATCTAAACATTTATTTAACTGGCAGCAATTCTCCGAAGCACTAAACACAATATCCCACACATACAGGCAATCAACAAAATGAATCGTCACGAACCAAGGAACTAAGCTTTTACTTTCAGTAACCTTACCTTGCGATTTTTCAACGTTTGACCGTGGCATTTAAAGGTGAACGAAAAGACGACACATTAGCTCCGTAGGCACGGCTTGAACAGGATTAAAGAGCTTGTATGTTAAAAGCAATTATTGTTATCCAATAAGCCGTTTAATGTTTCGAAACCTCAATAAAATCATAAATAAACATCGTAAATGTGTACAAAGCTTAAGTTTAAGCCATGTTCAGGCCAGCCGGATGTGTCTGCTAATATTTATGGCTTATTAGAAAAAGATTTAATAAATTTGTTGAATGTGAGCCGAGTTTTATGATAAAACTAGCTTTTGCCCGCGGCTTCGTGTGCGTTATATTCGGGGTTACACAAATCTCTTTCATTGTACGGATACTTTAATATTTACTTTAATAAGACAATATGTATGACGCGACAGTTCTGACAGATAGGACATGCGCAGTACTGAATTATTATAGCGCATGCGTTCTTACTTCCAACAGTTAGATTTTTGCCCTACAAACTTTGACCCTCCCTACAATCCCTCCCAGGTTATTTTTTGCAACTATTGGTAGCCTATGTCCGTCTCCATGGTCCAATATAATTATGTCTATATTAAATTTCAACAAAATTGGTTAAGCCGTTATAGCGTGAAAAAGGAACATACATACATACACACTTTTGAATTTATAATATTAGTAGGGATTAATTTACACAGCAAATAACAACAAACCGACTTGGTTTGGGCTTTATGCCGCAGCTTGGATGAGAGTTCAAAGCGTAAGTTCTTAAGGAACTAAACCTGAAAAAAAGTGTAACTGCATTTCAAACGCTACAGCGATCTAGTTGGAATTTAGTTCAGCCAGAATCAGATCTGCTACTTCTGCTAGATTTACTAGAACGCTTGAAATTCATGTTAACTATTAGGAAATTATGTTAAACGGTAGTGTAGTCACAGATGGAGCATGATGAATACTTTAATTAAGGTACATTCTCCATTTCACGTTAATACTTAAACACCTAAGTTAATTATTACGTTTTTTGAATATATAAAATATCGAATCGAAGTAGAAATCACAGTCACTTCTTTGTAAGTTACTCGACATTCGAACCGGTCGATTACAGCACTGATTGAAGTTGATTGATAGAGAAACATTGAATTGTAGTTGGTGCTGCGCAAGGATGGAATAACGACTAATGATCATTGAAAAATATTTTAACTTTATGCCTTTTAGTAGATTACCTACGACTACGACACAAATATATTATAATGTGGCCACACCTTGCTGTGTTCCAACTAGTAACATTCTTGTTAACCTTTGCAGCTGAGCTAAAAGCTCGTAGGTATTTGTAACAGTCCACTAGTACATTAGCCCACTACGACCTCTTGAAATCCAACAGCCAGGATTTCATTTTAGGTAGTAGAGCCTTGCTGATTTTAGCATGAATGGGCCGGCTCGACCGGGGAAGTACTACCCTCTCACAGAAAATCGACGTAAAGTAACAGAATCTAAACTGTTGCGTTTCGTTCGGTGAGTGAGAGTGCCGGAGGCCCTATCCCCTATTCCTTCTCCCTCATCCCACTCCTTATCCTATCCCTTTTCCCAACCCCAAGGGGCGGCAACGCACTTGTGACTCCTGTGGTGTTGCTTGTGTCCATGGGCGGCGGTAATTGCTTACCATCAGGCAATCCGTCTGCTCGTTTGCCGCCTTATGCTATAAAAAAAAGGCAACTTTTGTGCAGAAATTTATTTAATTTTATTTTTGCACCAAATAAAATATCTACACATGTGGACTTGACTCTTACATTCCTAGCAGAGATGATAGTGGGTGCGTTCCGAACTTTTGTTATAAAAAGATTTTTTTTCTCTTTGCTGTTATACATTGTAACATTAATTTCCGCAAAATATTAACGACAATTTGACCTTTACAATCCATAAACAGATGATATCATGACGATGATATCGGCGCCTTAATAACACGAAGATTAGTTATTAAAATCTGCAAACAAATACATGATATTATAAAACTATGATGTAACACGTATTTATAAAAGCCGTAAATAAAACAATATGTAAATGAATTAACATGGATGGGTAACTTTACTAGACAAATACATCAAGTTTACAAGCTTCTTGTTAAACTGTTTGACTTTGTACAAGGCTTTTTAGAACGTGGTTTTCTTGTCCACAAGTTTAAATTTTTATAGGAAAAACACTGCGGTTTTACTATTACGCAGTAATTCTTTATTAATCATCATAGGAGTTCAGAAAAATAGTAGTGCATCCAATTACAAAGGTCATTTCAAAACACGTGGACTTTATGTAGTAATAAAGACATACAAATCTTTTCGTACCTTTCACATTTATAGGTCTGACAGACTCCCACCCAATCTAGATAGTTACTGGAACTGTAACCTTTCAATATTTTATTGCTCGCGTTTTCAAAAGTTCTCGCTTATTCGTATTTAAAATTAATTTATCTTAGTGCCTTTGTCCACCAGGCCTGTGTCGGCCAGGCGTATTGTTTTCAGAATGAATTTTTAGGACCATTATTTTTTTGTAATCAATATTATTATATATATAAAATTCTTGCGTTACTGAGAGTCAACGCACAGCCGAAACTACTTATGGACTTTTGAAAATTCACACTCCATGTTTGTATAATACTAAATACGCGAGCGGAGCCGTGGGCGTAGTCTTGTAGTCTCATCTATTATCAAACTTTAACGTAAGTTCTAAATTGTAGTAGCTTATCAATTGGGGTTGAATTGGTGGTTGGACTAATAGATCTTGAAAATTTTCCCGAAGCTTTTAAAATGCGTATATCTTTCGATGCCCTTTCAAAATTTCAACTTTTTCACTTCGTAAATCTTTGCCAATCAAAGCGTCATGTTGACAAAATGATGCTTAGTAGCTGTTTTCACAATATCTCCTTGCCGACTCTTAAAGAATTTTAAGATAAAACATTTACCACGGTACGAAACATTAAGATTGATAAAATCAGATGTCAGTGCTACTAAAATAGTGACAGCGGGACTACGATGACGTAAGCACCCTAGTAGAGACAAATAAATAATAGCAATAGAATTTTATAAGACTCTATTAATGATTTACTCTCATAAAAATTATTAAATGAACAGCAAGTTAGAAGACACGCAATTGCATGCCTTAACATAATTATTCAATTATAAAATTGCTGGTCAGTCATTTAATTAATTCTTAACATGTACTCTTATTTTTATTAATCGTTTATGCATTTATTGTAAAAAATATGAAGTAGGTGCATGTAATAATGTGGCATGGAAAATGTAAAAAAATTAAGAAATACCTACAAAATAATAGGGTTTCAGAACACCTCTCAATTTTTAAACAAAATGACCGTATACCTAATTACAATATCATTGAGGTTAGACGAACCTAAATATTGAATTGATCATTTGTATACGATCAATGTTACACAATACACATTGCACATGTCCCATAAAAACTACAAAAGTTGATCGCCAGTGTGCACAATATTGACTTGGTTTCTTTACCGGTAGAAAAATAATTTTCATTGACAAGAAACTATAAAGTTCTTTACTTTATTACACAAGCTTGCCCTTCGTACAGTTAACCTTTAATTAGGCGCGCGGGGTCGCGGCGACCCCAAGTGATCTTCATGTTAAGTTATTTTTTTAGCTATTAATGCAGGCAACCCGAATTTCTTGCTAGCTTTCTAACTCTTTACTCTCTACGCGATTCAGTGTCACCCGCGCCCCGGAGTTGATCGCACGCACTGCACGGAGGGGCTTTTTCGTTTCGTGCCTGCTCAGTGCTTTGAAAAACGATTGTCAGAACCTGAAGTTGCGACTCCTTCAACGTCTAACACTGGATTGCACTCAACAAAAAAGGAAGGTGCTACATCTTTCCATGAAAAGGTGACAGGAAAACGACCGCAAACTGCAATAATTGCAATAAATTTATCCGTGGCGATCATACAAAGAAAATTTGTGATAATTGTGGAATTTTTACAGTACTTACGAAAAACATATTTTCTATTGTTGTAAACATCTTTCTAAGATTTTATTTTTATTTTTCTAAAAGATTAATAAGAAATAAGTAGAATAAAATCAATTAAAGTTGATTACTAATTAAGATGTTTCTTATTTCATACCTATCAATTTGGGGTAACTGCAGACCCCGTGCGACTAACAATGTTAGTTTATTAACGTGCCTAATTAAAGGTTAAAGAAACTCTGGTTGTACAATCTAATGAAATAGGACCGAAGGATAGGATGACTCAAGGATTACACAATATTTATTGTCCGAAATTTGGCTGCCAGAACTCTTTACTTCCGCTCCTACTGTTTCTTTTCTGTCTGTCTTTTCGTGATACGGTTTTGGTTTGTTATATTTGTATTATTAGTCTAATTACTAATACTGGCAATGTGCCATTCAATGATAGTTGGACAACCGAAGCACCTATCAACATCTGTCTCTGCAACTGTACCTTTAAGACTAGAGGTAGATACCATTAAACAGCAACATTTACTTATGTATTTTTTCGACTATAACTCCAGAATTTTGCCGTCATCATACAGCCTTTTGCAGTCTTATCTGGAAATTGGTTCCTGTTAATTTGCGTCACAACAGCGTTATGTGTCTATAGGAGGATCTGGCCTATTATACCATGCAGATCAAACGAGTTGGTGTACGGTTTCATGTTGAGTTTCCATCTCTTCCCAAAGATATTTGCTTCGTGTTTTTTCCTTAGACGTCTCTTTTGGCACCGACTAAATGGAATGGTTTAGTGTCACTTTGTATTAATTTACTTTCCTTCACCACACGGATATTCATAGGTTGTTCCATGAAGCTTGCTATATTTTTTTCTTAAATAAATACTAATGTATTTAATATTTTACTTAAAGTTTTTAGTCTCGTTCTTTCTCTCGTGGACTGCCTCCGTGGTCCAGTGGATAGCGTATGCGATTGCTGATCGGAGGTCCCCGGGTTCGATTCCCGTGGCGGGCAAAAGTGTTACTGGGTTTTTCCGAATTCTCAATAGCAGCACGTAGTCTGGTGATGTGTCCGGTAACGGCAATAGGCTCGCCCTCTATTACGCGGGACCTAACAATTAATGGCGAAATGTGGGTTTATTATACACCTCTGCCTTATACACTTCGGGGAAACCGGGGTGAGTCTATTTTTGTTTTATTTTTCTTTCTCTCGTTTTCCTTGCCTTCGTTCTTATGAATTATAAAGGACCTTTCTCAAAGTATGGAGTATATTAAATAGAAATGGACAGTTCATACCACTGCGACATCCGCGTAGTGCGTTACATAAACCATAGTCCATAAAAGTGACAAATACATTAACTTAGTTAAACATAGTATCAGCGCACAAACAATAGCATTCATCGGAATTATGGACGCAAGACACGAGTGCAGTTCAATTTTACAACATATTTATCACGTCAGAGTCTAATGGTTTGCAACTATTGCGGTCGAGAGTGAGCTGGATGTAGGTACGCGATGACTAAGGTACCAACCCACGGACAAAAGGATCAAGCTGAACAGGTCGTGACCGTGACTCAATCCTTCGATGATGTAACGCTTCGTAATTGAGCCGATGATTCGCGTCTCATAGGGATTGGAAAATTCTAAGCTTAATGGTTTATCGATAGTTTTGTGTGACTCAATGATAATACAATAGTTACGGAATAATTTGAGAAATGTTGCAAAGGAGGTGATGCTCATTTGCTTCTGTCAGCTCTCTCTTGTGTTCCTCTATCTATTCCCGACTACTAAGTGCGATTCAAGATTGATATTAATACAGACGATTTTTCTGATAGGTACACTGTAATGTTTTATTTGATCCCAACTTAGCATAATCGAAATATGCGCATAATCCTTTAGGCATTAATCGATTTTAAACTTTCGCGATTTGTATACATCATACCAAATAAATTAGCGGGTCTTAATCGCGTGTAATCTATTTGCTTCTGGCGTTTCGCTCGTCTTGCACCGAGCGTGGTGGTGAAGAGTCTCTCCGCGAGTATCGTCGCGCGAAGTGTCTAGTCTCTCTACCTTAAACAAGCCTTTAGGCATTGTTTAAATGAGGTTAGATTTTATTCTGTATTTGTAGAGTATTCATCATTATGATAAACACAAAGGCAATTAGTAGAACTCTTGCTTCCTTTTCTAAAATGGTGGGCCTATACGATCATGCATATTTACTAGTACAATATGCAAATGCATCTATTAAAGGCTTACGCGTGACTGCATGTCCATTTTATTAGTTTTTAGACCAGTTCTTTATTAATCGTCCATAAATTGAATAAATAGAAGGCACTTGCAGCTACTTGTCATTCATATAAACCTATAAATTTTTAATGGTTTTAAATTATAAATAATATACATGGTACAAAGTACAGCCGAAACAAAGTAGTTGTATTATTTGTTAATCTTTCTCGAGCACGGCAATAAAATCCACTCAACTGGCGCATGTGTTAAGTGTATAACTCGACGCATAAAACGCTACGATCATTCACAATTTACTTTACGACTTATTACTATATCTGGTTCAGTTCGTACTTTGTGCCCTTGACTTTAATATTTGCAATCTTTTGAAGTAATTATACATAATATACTTACGTACCTATATTGACAACATGGTGTCAAAAGCGTAATTTAATGAACTTAATGTTGTTGTGTTGTGGGTTCGATCCGCACACGGTACAAAACTTTGCGCCATCTAGAAATTATAAAACGCACGGACTAAAAAAATACTCAGACTTAAGGGTGGATGTTCTTCGTGACCGTTGCTTGAATATTTTAAAATTTCCTAGCGTTGTATGCGATTTAATCCCAGTTCTGGAGACTGGAAACCTCTTTACGAAAACCAAAACATTCAACGTATAAAGTTCGACAAAATGTACCCAGCCCCTTTATGACCCTCCTTAAGTTTAGATACATTTAAAATTATTAATGTAGGCTACAAAAATTTGTATACCCACAGCATTTATCTACTGAATGGTTCAGATCTGTCAACAAACGAAACAAGAACAAGGCCTGTCGCCTTTAGCAGACTGATTTGTTAACACCGACAGTCACGAACCAATTACTCGTTCTAACACTTCTAGCACACGCGCTCATACTAAAACCTTAGCAAATGTAATATGTATATCTATCACAGCTGTACCTGTACCATACGTCTGACTCAAATCATGTTAAAAAGATAGTTTGAATACTCTCTATATTTCGAGAAAACTCTGAAAAGGAAAAGCTCAAATAAATACTTATGTAACGACACACTTATGCCTCAAATTAAATGCGAAGGAAATTTTTATACAGCTTTATTTAAGTGAGTAGTGTTGGCATGACGTGCTGTTTTGGTACGTGTATACCGAAAATGAAAACTTGATGCATTTTCCTTTCACTCGTAATGTCGTGTCCACCCTTATACTTGATCTAATACGTCTAATAATATGATGTAACTGCACTGTAAAAGTCTAATGGACTACATTCCTAGTCCATAAGTCGAGCGTCTGAGATTTTAATTCAGATAACAGATAAATCAACACACCTGAAACATGAGACCTCGCGAACGCCGCTCAGAATTGGCATAAGTGATTACTAACACTAACGCCAATTACGAAGATCATAAAGTGTACTTTGTAGAGATGTTTGACTCACATATAACTACGCAATAATCGTACTACAAGCCTACACTATTAAATTCAAATCGCCAAGTTTAAGAGGCTCTCGATCTTGGCAATATTTGAAGTGACACTTAATTGAGCATAACTAGGCTGTCTGAAACATTACCTCATACAAAACGAAAAAAAAATAACACATTTAAATTTTAAGATTCGCGAATGTTCTAAACAAATATCGATATCGATGTGTCATAAATGTGTCGAACATCACTGCATCGCTAACCGCAGATAGGACGTCAGGTGTTCTACGTCACTAGTGAGGTCACAACTATTACCGAATGAAGATGACATGGAAAGTGAGATGTTAGAACAATTACGTATTTAGTGCGTAAGTTCAGTTGGTAGAAATGTATGACGAACCGTGTTTGTGAACAATCATGATTTTTGCATAGGTATTTTGCAATGTTAAAGAATGAGGAAAAAATACATTGTGAAGTATATACTGCTGATCGAGTCTTTTGCAGAATGTATTTACGCTGAAATTGCCTGTAGCGCTGCCGACTGCTTTCTCAGAGCGTTGTTACCTTCAAAACATCAAAACATGTGTGCGCCTTCCTGTATATTATGATTATGATGAATACGCCGATTTATATTGTCAAGTCTTTTATGAAGCAAAAAATGGCCTTGAGGCTGCCTGAATACTGAAGATATAAAAACACGTGTGTTCCTTTTAAATTGATGCTCATTCAATTTAAAAGGAATATATACCTAAGAGGAGAAAACTTTCTTACGGACTAGTTTTTAAACTTTCTCTATGAAACACGAAAATTCCTGACCATGTCGACATTGAATCATTTTCTTGATTTTGAGATCGTGTGAGTCAATTTTGAAGTCTGCCAAACACAACATAATATATTAATGCCAATTTACTGCGTTATACACGATGCCACGTCCATTTGAAAGTGACTAAAGATATACTCGATTATGTATAATTAAAATGAGACAGAAGGCGTATTTGTTCATTAATAGTAATATGAATTGGTAATTAATAAATGAATTAGTGATCGATTAGAGAATTGTTTATTACTTCCTTACACAGTTTATGCATAAATTGAGCATACCAAATGATGTTTGCCGTTTTGTGCTTTATGCTAAGAAGACGCGTCAATAGATTTTTAGAAGTTCCGTGTTGTATGCGTATTTGAACATAAATATTGGACTAGGGACATCTAAGTAAAATGCCAAGGTGTGCTAATTAGAAGTTAACCTTCCGAATAAGCTTAGGTTGGCATTTTAATGTAATTTGTATCTAACAGCTTTTTGAGAAAATATTTATTGAAATTATTTTAATTCGATTTTATCTGCAGAGATTTAGCAACGGTTTTGCGGTTACGCAAATGGATATTTAGTTGGTGTTCATATAAAAATATTGTTCTGGTGCTCACATATAAGTTTGCTTAAGATTTTAATATCTAATCTTTTTCTTATACAGGTATTGAAATTTTCTCATTTAGTAATAAGTATTATTTTGAAACCATAAAGAGCTGTCGTCCATGTAGATAAGTAGTATCGCATTCGAATCTCTTGTTTGCTGTTGGTCAATTCATGGTCTTTAAGAGTCGCCAAGGAGAGCCCGTATCTTAAAATTTCCTGAATTTTAGAATATTGCTTTCCCTTTCAGGTAACCACGGTCAGGCGGCAGTCGCTCCAATGAAAATCTTCTGCGAAGCCTTGCACTATTAGAATCTGGACCCTGGACTCTGAAGCGAAAGTATTGCATGTAACTGGGATAACGCTAAGATGACGATGATGATATTAAAACAGTAAAGATTCATAAAATAGTAACGTATGCAAGCCTAGCACACATATAAGGAAACCAATTAAAATCAGGCATTCATGGTTATCCTCATACATGTGTGTGTAAAAGTCAGCGGTCGTGATTGGTTGGTGCGTGAGTTTGCAAATGTTGTTACATCTCGCTCACGCGTATATTAAAGTAGTAATGTGCACATAAATTACATTATGGCTTCAATTTTGAAATTAAATTATATGAAGCGCTATAATTATGATAAGTTCTTGTTATTATTATTCTAAAGTATGTAAATGGCGTGTGCCGACATGCCATAAATATATCTATGGTAAATGTCTTAACGTCCTTATTTGACCCAGCCATCTTTGTAAAACAATTTTGGTAAGTACGTGGACAAGTTCCAGTATAAAGAAGCTTACGTTCCAAAATATTCTGCGCGCATAACAAAATGGCTATATTTCATAGCTGTAAATATATTTTTAGGTCTGATTTCATTCTGCCTTAGCATTGAAAGACGTAATATCACAGATTACTAATAAGCTGCCTATCTTCTTCGAGTGATATTTAAGACCGGAATAATCATTTTAACGTATGTAATTGTTACCTAGAAGTTCACCAGTCACTGGTAAGTTGGGACGCAGTCAAACGGGTCCTTAAAGGAAACTTGTGATTTTATCTAGCAAAATAACGTCATCGGGATATATTGATTTATTTCTCTCGTCTCTGGTGATCATCACCATCCCTAAAGCGGATAATTTTCTAACATTTGAATACTGTGTGGAATTTTCAGGCTCCCCGTTACAACTTTCAAAAATCTGCATGACAGCCGAAACCGACAGTTTAACGTGCTTTGAAATTAAACTACAGTTTACAAATTTTATCGCGATAAATTGGTTTCACTAAGTTATTACATTTAAACCGAAAGATGTAGAAAATACATTTTTTAATTATTAATAGCTGAAGTTTCTAATTCTTTACAGAATGCATGTTTAAGGTAGACTGATGTGATATTTGTATTTTTTTTAATGTATAAGTTATCTCAAACTGTTGGTGTTACTATTTACGCAGAATGAGCTCACAGTGTCCTTAGGTCTTCTGGTGACTTTGTCCTTCTTGGGTTTCATTAGCCTTATGATAGGGTCTCAAGCTGGAGGAACATTCCAACCATCTTCCCTATTGAAATTAGGGTGTTGTTTAATTTTACGTGCTCTCAGTCCGAGGCACGGCGCAAGCGATAGTTAACTTTTTAATACCTACGCACATTACTTTGAAAGATCAGTGATGCGCGCCATGGATTCTAACCTTCTGCATGTCAGTCGGTTTGTATCTCCACTAGGCTATCGCCGTCTAGACGTAGCTGCACACCATATGCAGCAAAATGCATGTCAACAAATCTGGTATCCCGGATAGAGCGTCTATAGAATGTTTCATAAATTGGATGTCTTGCTCGAACTTTTTTGTGTTGTAGGTACAGTTTGCTATTTGCATTCAAATCAGCAAAGACGCTGTAACCACGTTGCTACTGACTTTTTCATTATACAAAAATATATGTGTACCCGTACCTACATATTATTTAGGTCTCTATTAAATTTACATCTCTTCGTAGCAGATAGCAATTGATGCCAATATCGATAATTATTATTCTTGTGGCAAGTATCTAGCTCATTATTGTGGTTTTATAGCGCTCGAAATGTAGGATATGTTTAATATGGCTTCATCGTGCCAGGTAGCAAAAAAAAAAAAAAAAAAAAAAAAAAAAAAAAAAAAAAAAAAAAAATTATCCACCGTAAATTTATTGCCTGCGGACGGTGAGCGCTGGGGCTGCTCCCTGTCCGCCAAAAGGTGGGAGGCGGCGCGTGTCCTCGCCGCCTCCCAAGTAGCTTTGTGAGGTGATGGATGCCAGAAGTTTGATGTATGCAAGAAGTTTGATGGATGATTGCGAGATCATAACGAGACGGGGCCCGCCAACACCAACGGCGGGCCAATCCCGGGCGGGGTCGCGAGAAAGTATGCTAATCGCGGATCGCGTGACCCCGCCATTATACGGGACCCGTAGGGACACCGCGGTGGTTTTTAGTGGGTATGCCCCGAACGACTTTAGGGGAGAGCCTCCACATACCTCCTCCGCCAGTCCCAAGCCCAGCCGTTCTAATGGCTGGGTTGGCGGAGTTGAGATGACTCATAAGGAGAGTTTCCCACCGTAGTGAACAAAAAAAAAAAAAAAAGGTAGCAAATTATGGTACAGTCCTCTAGAAACTGTTACAGATGCCTATGATCTTGTGTAATGTCTGAAATATCATAGGAACTTATTCGGTTTGTTGCTGTCACACACAATTATATACCTTGCCTGAAGAATAGGTACTATGGAATGTTTTTGGATCTATTACCTATAGAATGCTATGAATAAACTATGCAAACTCCTGTACCTAATTGTAAAAATCTAATACTATGTAGTACAAGCTGTTGGTTGCAAGAGAGTGAAATGAAAACGAACAACGATAAAAACTAACTAAAGATAATAATGATGTGTACACACATTACCTACCTCTAAGGAAGTGGTTTTAATAAGGGTAACTTAAAATTTGGTTTGAAGAGATAATGTAATCTCGATTGTCATGGTTAATTCGAGTTAAACGGTGCACGTCCCATGGATATCAACCGACATTTTTATGGTTCTTTTGTTTCTGGCCCTAAGCTCAAAATCATAGTCTAGCTCTTAATCGTACTGCATAGGCATATATAGTAAGGGGGGGCGTGTGGACCATGACTACCCCAGTAAGGTATAGTGTAGGTACCCACCCCAGAATTGTGGTTACTGATTCGAAATTCTACGCTGGGCACCCAAGAAACTTTACACCAGTGTTTTATGAATACCCACACCCACCCTGGAAATCAACCCTTTTTTTATCGTGTGGAAAATTAGTTACCTCATGCCCATCCGACCGGGGAGCGGTCGAAGGGGGTATGTCGGACTCCCACCCCGTGGGCTGGGTTACCGACTAAAAACCCACACGGTGGCTCCGTAGCTCGACGCCTAGCAGGTACAACGGGAACTGTGGTTGTATTGCTCCGCTGTACCTGTCGCGTCCGTCCCCTTGCTTGGGACGCGTGCCTGGAAATCAACCCTAGATACGCCCATAATGTTCTGAAAGAACCACTGACATAATTGCCAGTACTACTCAACCAGAAGTACAACGACAGAGAATTAGGTACCTATCTCTTTCTCCTTAACTGCCACATCTACTCTGTGAATAAAGACTAAAATATAGTTTCTAATGCCATGCTGTAATATACGAATTTCAATTCAAATTAGTTACTATAACATTAAATTATATACAGTTACTGGTATGGATTACAGGTAAAATAAAAGACATTTCTATTCAGTTCCTGTCTTCATTTAACTAAGTAGGTAATTTAAACAACTTAAATGCTAATCCAGAAAAAACCGAGCTTCTACAACTGTTCTATAACATTAAAGTTGCACGGTAATCTGCTGACATCACTTCTAAAAATATAATATGGCACCCGGCACACCATATTGAACCGCCTCAAGCTAGCTGACAACATTCAATTTGTTACGATAATAACACAGTGATAACGTAGGCATTAAGCTTAATTGAAAATCAGGATAGTGATTATGAATTTAATAGTTAAATCGTCGCATTGAACGGTACGCACGAAGCTTTGCGCAAAGTTCAACCGGCAGTAATGTATGCCACGATCTGTGAGCTCATAGCCCCTATTAGAATTCTCAATCAACAAAATGTTTCGACTATATTATAGACTTTAGAGGAGGAGAAACTTTCGAACAGAACCTAGGGCTAGCATTGACTCTTAATGAAAGGTGTGTCGCGAAGGAATTCGACGGCTGTAAACGCTTTGATTTATTTTACATATCGATTAGAATATTGCTATTTGAATATATGAGGTAAGGACTCTATTAATAGAATAACCGTTGATTTTTAAAACCATTTGCACTTAATTAAGTTTTTTTTGTTTGACATTAGGTATAATTATCGTCATCATTGAATTTATGAATACTATAAACAGGTATATAGAAGATATTTTAAAGCAGTTGATGCTATGAAAATTTAAGTAAAGCGGCAGTGGATTTGATAGCCCAAAAAATATAATTATCACCAAAGAAGGAAATAAATCAAACCATATTTAGTATACCATTGTATCCCTGTTCTGCCATATTACGATATTTTTCCTTCATATCATGTCAATTGGGCACAACTGCCTCAAAAATGTTTTATTCACTGAAAGTAGCACACTGCCCGTCGTTAGTTCGTAACTCTATAGCTAGACTAGACAAAATGTCGTCCAAAAAGCACTTACCCTATCTGAGTAATAGAGGTATAATTTATGTTATAAACTTAGCATAATATTAGCTTAAACCAAAGCCTTAGGCTGTATTGGAACATTTATGTCCAATAAATCGAAACACATTTGTTAAATTAAATTACACTGGCATGATACCTATATAATATTTCTCAGGTAACGTCTCACGATTTTAGCCAAGCGTGATTCAATTGTAAGTCTATTTGAATGTGTGTGTCTATGACACCAGTTAGGTACTAGTGAAAATTTAAAGAAAGCTTTCGTTGTAATGAATTTTAAGTGGGTTTATAAATTATTTTAAACTTTTGCAATTTGTACACAAGTTTATTTAGTGGGTCTCACTAAGAATTTTCTAACCTCTCGACCGACTTGTGTTAGCTCAGTGCAGTCCTTGTGTAAAGCGGACTTTTGCACCTACCTTTATTTGATTTTTTTTTGCGACAACGACCGGTGCAAGTCAGTCGAAACGTCAGAAAATACTGAGGTATTATGTGTTAAATATCTTAGCTTCGCGAGTAAGCCCCGCTAAATAAACTTGTATAATATAATATAAGTAAGTGGGCTGTTTTCTAAAACTTTTGCTGTGATACAAACGAAATGCATTGAGAAAGCACTACGCCTCCACGCTTTTCTAACATCATCGCCAACACCCGATTCGAAACAACAAATAGAATATTGTAAACACCAGACTTACAAATAGGTTAGATTTATTTTGTACTAATTGACCCTGCCAATCACCTGCTACAGTGGGTATGTAATGAGAACCTAAACCCGAAGTACTTGATCTTTTGTTGGCAGTAGAATCCAACGTGTTCCACGCCTATCAACCGATTGAATACATCGGAGTAATTGGCATAGTTCCCTGCTATAATTTATTCTTTATTCATACAATCGCTTAACAGTATTAACCATCCTCCTAGTGTTATCCCAGTTAAAGCACAGGGTCCTTAAGTCTAACTGGCATTTACTGACTATTAGCTTATTCGCAAAGCGACTGTCTGTCTGCCCTTCGTGACAAAAGGGATGGCTATATTCCATGGTTTAGATAAGTGTTAGTTTATTCAGAGGTACCTACTGATACTGTCAAAGACCTTTGACGACTGTCAAAGATCTTCATGACATCTGAGACCGATGGCTTACCATGCTCTCCGAGGCACGGGGCAAGCGATAATTAACAAATTCAATACGCACATACACGAACCCGATAGCCGCTGCATGGCAGTCTGTTGATATTTCCACTAGGCTTTTCCTTCCCTTATCTTTTAATCAGTTATCAGTATTAAAATATTCAGTAATTCTTAAATCACAGTTAGTTTGAAAATTGTTTACGAGTATTTACTTTTTATTTAAATGAAAACAGGCTCCGTCCGTGAAATGTCTTTCCAATAACCATAACTAACGTCTCATCTATTAACATTTTGTTACAAACCCTTGTAACTTGATATAGACTTCTTTCCAAAGTAAAATTGCTTGGTGAACCGGCTCTGACCAGGTCTGACGAATAAAAGTCGTTTGAATTGCTCACGATATCATAACGGCGACACCAGGGTGTGGCTAACCACGCTCTCTTGAAACTGGGTGTCGACGATTTTAAGGACAATGACACGCGTTTAATAAAAAAGGTGACATGAACCGAAATGAAATGTATGTTCATATCCGCATAAACTTTCATAGTAAAACGTTATTTTGTTCTAACACCAAGGACGCTAGTACTGAGAACCGGCAAGAAGACCAACAGAAAACCATTTTTATTGATCTGTTTACTGTTTGCTATATATTAAATTAATGAAGATCTTTGACAGTCGTTAGGGAGTCAGTACCTATGAATAAACTGACACTAGTCTAAACCATGGAATATAGGTATAGGGTAACGGAGGTCAGACAGACAGACGCTCTGTGGAAAAGCCAATATTCAGTCAAATCCAGACTAGGAAGCGGATCACGGGCTCTAACTGGGATAACTCTAGGAGGATGATGATGATGGTGAGGTCTCTTTGCAGTATATTAAATGTTGTGTTCTTATGCGTTTCTTTATTACTGAAGTCATGTCTGCAAACAGTTATTTCCTCTAACAGCAGTGCTCTAAGTCTTTAGCATGCTTCAGAGCGGCCGTTGCGCTTTTACATGATCGTATCCCTTCTATATTTCCTGTGATCAAAATTAATGTTGTTATAATGTGTATTTGTTATGTACCGCACTCCTAATATATTTACGCATTATTTTCATTTATATGAGCAGAAATTAAAGCAGAAAAACGTTGTATTAGGAATTTTATTTCCTAAACCACTATCATATCGTAATACCAGTACCGTTACTGGTCTTGGCAATCAAAGTGCGTTGTCACCGTAAATAGGATATTACAATATTCGGTAAGCACCAACATATGACACGACCGTATATTATTATGCATTCAAATTAAACAGTTTCGTCGTGAGTATAGGAAGTACACGTACTTTCAATAAATCCCCACAGAATACACACAGCGCCATTATAAATGTAAATTTAGTGATCTTTAATCTGTTCTAGAGCTTACTACAATCCATTCAAGTGATCTAACTTTTGTCATATTCTTGTTATTATTTTTTGTTCGAATGTTAATGATGTAATCTTTTGTTTATTAGTCATATGAGGATTTGAACAAGTCTGTAGAGTTGCCGTGTTGAAGTACCTTGTTAAGAATAAAATAAATGTGTACTATAAAATTGTGATATTTAATGTTTTTTATTAGAAGTTCTGTAGTTAACTGTTGTCGTTGGATTGAAAAAATTTAGGTAGGTAAATGGTTTATGATCAAATAGATCGTAAACATATATTGCTAGATGGGTGGTTTGATGAAGTATATACCTACTTAGTTTCATTATTTTGCCACAAAGCGAAATGCGAATGACTTCATTGAATCAATAGCAAAAGTAGGGATAACAGATTTTATTCTTTAACAGCAACAGTCGTCACTCAACAGGGTCTGTCGACTTGTGGTCAGCTTATGCCGCCTATACATTGAAATGGCAAGATTTTTTTAACTTACCTAGCCTCAAATCGTGTCATATAAAACCCTTGATTTAAATAGGGAATAACATTTACATACCTTAACGCCATTATATATGCGGAATTCTCTGAAATGTCTAGAGATAAACCGTAAAGTAGAAATAAATTACCATTGCCAAGAATAAGGGCTTAATCAAGCAGTAACCGAGAACAGATAAGAATCTCCCTGAGGTATGTAAGTAGTAACATTACCTACCTACTGGAATGTTCATATCAAATGACAATTTGTACTTATAGTCTAAGGTGCGTAGTAGTCATTCTGATTTTATAGAAGACTAAATGGGGACAAGACAAGATTTATTAAGATTGTAGACACACTGACTCCAAAATCCTATAAATTGTTCTTAACCCAGCATGATTGACGTGAAAAAAATTACGCGGGAATGACGCTGGGTCATAGCTACCCAGATTAAAATTTCATATTGCCGCGAAATCAATTAAGTCTCCTTATTTTTTTAAACAGTTTTTTATTATAGGGTTCTTTGCGCATGTAGCAAAAACAATGCCATTATATTAAATAAATCAGACTTTAATTCGCTTGCAAAATAACATACAAAATCAACGTTGAAAATGTAACATTCATACTCTTATTCTATTTTTAACGCTTTTTGTAAACTATTCTTACAAATAAGAGGAATTAACAATCTCAGATCATAGATGAGAGATTAAAGGAACTTACTATGTAACAAAAGATAAAATATCAGTCTTCTACATCTTCATTGATAATCATAGAAGTACCTACTGCAATTATTACAGTAAGGAATGATGTGATCTAGGCGTTTCTTTGATAAACTGCTGGCATAATCGATTTTGCAAACATAAGAAATTTTCCGATGAATCTGAGTCGATATCGCTGCCGTCTTTTGCACTTTCTCTGTTGTTACTCCGTTCAGATAAGCGATCTTCATGGTCGACGTCCGAAGCAGCATCAATGTTCTCTTAGTCGGACTCGGATTCATCCATTACCGACAAAATTCGGTCTAGGTGGTTTGCCAATTACATTTTCATCGAATAACTATGAATACCAAGTAAATTAATTATAGACATTGGCTAAAACACGAGATTAACTAAAATAGGTATACCACATAAATACCACGCCAGCCATGACGCTGGGTCACACGTGCCGTGCGTGTCTCGCTGCACAGCCGGCGTCGCATCGGCCGTACCACTGGCGTATCGGTGAGGAGAAAGCCGTGCCTCCAGCTACACAAACGCTTAAAACGTTGGATAAGCGCATAAGAAAAATATTTATGCCCGTTTTAAAACTCGCTGGGTCACTATGACCCAGCGTCAATCACGCCGGGTTAAAGAACTAACAGCAAATACAAGTTGCTAGTGAATAAATTTTATTGCTTTTAAAATTTATTAAAACTTTACTATAGTATATTTACGGTCGCCGCTTCAACTAGAAAAGTTTGCGGATGATTTTCTAACACAAGAGAAAGTCCATAGGTGCAGTTGGTTGCATCCAAAACTGTTCCGCATTGGAGTCCGAGATCCACTTATTAGTCTTACCATTTTTGACGGAATTCAAACTTTCCGACAGAACGACTTACGTCCGACCACCACAATCCTTGGGGATAGCGAAGGTCCATGGTTTACACCAGTGTGCGTAGATTCTCTCATGCAGATGGGTAGATACTGACTCCCCATAATTGCTGCAGCCGGAACCGACGGCTTAGCGTGCTCTCCGAAATACGAGACAAGTCATAATCAACAATTTGCACATAAGTTACAAAAATTAGAGATGTCACTTCTTGTGAGTTAAAGCCCAATACCTCTACATAGCAATCTGTTGGTAGCTCCACTAGGCATTGTAGTACAGGAGTACCTACATTCTGTGAAATTAGACACTGGCTCTCTAGATACGAGGCAGCTCAGAGCTTATTTGGTTTGAGAGCAAGAACTTGCCATGGCGATGCGATAATAAGTACTTAGAAAAGAAGTTCATCTCCCTTTTTCCATGATAAACAAAGTATTTTAGTACCTATAGTAGTATCTAATTATCTCTACTGTTGCATTTTATTCGCTGAGTGGTACCGGAGGCCCCATCCCCTTCTCTTTCTTCCTCATACCGCTCTTTCTCCCTCATACCGCTCCTTACCTATCCAGGTCGGCAATGCACTTGTGACTCCGCTGTTGTTGTAGATTTCCCTGGGCAGCGGTAATCGCTTACCTCCAGGCGACCGTCGACACGTCATTTGCCTCATTTTATTTATAGTCTATAAAGTCTATTAGACTCACGCCTGAATCCCCGAAGGGGTAGGCAGAGGTGTAAATATTACACCCACATTTCGCCATGAAGTTTTAGGTCCCACGTAATAGGGGGCGTACCTATTGCCGTTACCGGGAACATCACCAGACTCCGTGCTGCTACTGAGAATTTGGAAAAACCCAGTAACACTTTTGCCCGACCCGGGTATCGAACCCGGGACATCCGATCAGCAGTCGCATACGCTTATCACTGGACCACGGAGGCAATCATTTTACTTAAAAATATGTCTCAATTGCGTGTAGGTAAGGCTACAAAGAGCATCTTTTACACGTTTACATTCCAACCTCTAATCCTAAATGCAAATTGTATTTAAAGTGTAACATTCTGTGTCTGTTCGTTTGAAATGGTGATGCAGCACTTACCTATTTGCATAGGTATTTTTCTCAGAGACTGCCGCACCCTGCTTTGCGCGTGAAATGGTGAATAGCAACTAGCAAGGCATCACAATAAAACATGGCTGTCCGTTAAAACTATTTAGAAGCTAGTAAAATCAAGTCCGTATGAGCTTTTGTCGCATAAAATACATAACATTGACAACGGAATTTACGTCGCATATTGGACCGTTAATAACAATTTTAAGCGAAACCGTAGTTCGATTTACATGGGCTGTAACCCAAAAGAGCCTGCATACCGTGTAAGATGCTAAAATGAAGAGGCTAATTTCGATATCCGGCGTAACAAGGCTTGATAAAATCCGCAATGAGTACGTGCGAGGAAGCCTCGGTGTACGCGACATCGCCGAAAAGATGCAGGAGCGTAGGTTGAGTTGGTATGGTCATGTGAATCTGAGGCCATCAGACTACGTCGGCAATTTGGCACTACAGCTTGATCTCCCCGGTCGGAGGCCTAGTGGACGGCCCACGACAAGGTGAAAGATGTAGTGCTAAAGAACAACAGGGAATGTAAGGTGACTGACGGTGATGTCGCAGATAGAGCGAAGTGGAGGCGAAACACATAGAAAGCTGAACCCACCTCATGTGGCATATATAGCTAGGAAGAGAGAGAGGGAGAAGTGAAACCATAATTCCACATCAGGCTATCAAACTCAGAAAGATTTTGACGATCAATCGGACCATTTATGAGATACTAAGCTTATTTACTAGACCTGCTTGCATCTTGGGATTGCAGGACTCGTGAGCTTTCTATGTGCTGTTTTATGCTACTAAAACATACATACTTATAGATATTTATTTTTCACATTTTCTATAACAGCCAATACCAATTATCAAATCTTACTGCAAAGTCACTTCTATAATTTCTGTTGTGAAAAGGAGGCAAAGATTTCTTTAATTATAATTATTGTCTAGAGTGTAGATTATTCTTAACAATTGTAAAATTGCCGTGCATTTTGAGATGATCACATTTACAAAATTGCACAAGAGCCAGCTTTGTACGCTGATCTTTCATCGCTCATAATAGGAACAGATAAGATTGTGACTAAGACTACTAACGTAAAAAAAACAAATGCGTATTATCTTGTTCTTATATATATATGTTACTACTATTCTCAGATAATGACGTAATCAAATATATTTATAAGCCTACATATTATTAACCAGATAATTATAATAGTTAATGTATCATATGATTCATATTCATCAATGAAGACGAACAAAAATATACCTATTTATATTATCATACATATTGTATGTTATACATACATGTCATGCGAGTCATTTACACACAAACATTTATGATAAATTAATGATAATAATGGCCAATGTAAATTATAAATTGCTATCGTGTATTTTTATACCTTGACCTAAAGAAACTGGCCTAGCTTAGCAAGCGGATGTATGATAAATGATAACAGCACGAGACTTATGGTCTTAGTACAAGTTTAGCAAACTCAAGTCGCACCTGGGTTCGATCGACGGTTAGCGCGCTGGAGCCATATAACAAATTCCGAGTTTGGGTAAGAACGGGTCGCATTCGTGTGTTGCCTAAGATACATTTTCTTGTCCCTTGATGCCTATCTAGGTTCTAGGCCCAAGTAGGGTCGATCCATACTATAACATCGATCGCAGTTCGTTCGTGGTCAGGTCTTGGTTTGATCTAATATATTCTGTCAAATCTGGTTGGGCTAGGATGTGGACATCAGGCTCTAAGGCGAAAGTCTTCTTGGATGTAACTATGATAATATAATATTCTATTCTACCACATACACACATCACCATCTAGTCCCAAGCTAAGCAGAGCTTGTGTTATGGGTACTAGATAATGGATAAACATACATATTATTATATACTTTTTTTGTAAATACATACATATTATACATAGAAACACCCAGACCAAGACAAACATCCATGTTCATGCACACAAATGTTTGACTTGAGCGGGAATCGAACCCGCGACCTTCGGCGTAGCAGTCGCTTACACTCCCGCTGCGCCGACCGATCGTGCTAAGACGATGATGAATGTTTGAGAGCAACTTCTTCTCCTTACTACTAAACTGGTATAGATATATTATAATCCAATGTATGAGGACTGCTTCAATTACTGCAGCCCTCATTTGATGTTGATGCTTACGCAGCTAGAATGTCCAGTCCAATTTTTCCTCCCACCCGTAGGAAACTAGTAGTCTAGTAAGTATCTAAGAATCTAAGTATCATTCTCGGTGCTCATTTCATTTTCTCTCATCACATTCTTTGTATACAGTTGTCGCCGTGTCGGCTATCTAGCTGTCGGCTTAGAGTACCTATTCATAAACTGGCCTTTCGCAAGAAGATCCGTCTTTCGTCTTTGATGTGGTAAAGTTACGAGACAAATTAATAGTAGCTGCATTTTCAGAAAACCCCAATATTTCAACTGCAACACGACAGATGGCGTTACGTAGGTATCACAGAATCATCTGTTAACATATTTCACAGTTACTGTTATTTATTTAATAATTTACTGCATCTATGCCGCATTCTGAGATGCAATTAATTCACAGAACAATTCTTTCTTTGGCCCAAAAACTGGGACGATTTCAAATAACTTTTCTGAGAACTGTGTGCGGCCGTGCCAAGTGCCCGCTGTACCACTGTCATTGCCAGACACTAGTTTTGTTATCAATGCCTAATATACCGTGGCGTTATATTAAACAAAACTTTATTTGTTTATTTATTTTCCGTTGGCATCTTAACTTTGTAAATAAAGTTTAAGGGATATGAGCCGTGAAGACATATCCGTTAAATATGTTTAGTCGGTTTTGTTTGTTTATTTATTATAAAATTAAGAACACATTGGATTGTACAAGTTCGTTTTGAAAGTCAAATGTTTGGTGCCACAACTTTTTTGCAGCATATGATTTTGTCAGCACGTACCTTCCTACTAAGTAGGGTAGACTGGGTACGGTTGAAACAAAGGACGGTTGAAACAGAGCAAATATCTCGTAAACGGTTACGCGGGGAGTGATGGGTATAAGGGGAAAACGAAACAGACGACAGGTCTGAACACGAATTCAGTGCCGCGCTGCTTCCCGAGCGTTGTAGTTGTGTGCTGGCTACCGTCATCATCATCATCCTAGCGCTGTCCCGGTTGCGCTCCAAAACCCACGCCTTGGAGCCCTGGGTCCGCTTTCCGGCTATGTCTCCTCCACTTCGCACGGTCTTCAGCATCCCTGGTGGTTAGTTGGTTGGCACGCATATCATCCCTTACGACGTCAAGCCAGCATTTTTTTGGCCTTCCCCGTTTACTGGGGCCCGGTGGAGGTAGCATGGCAAGACATTTGTTACCCACGTAAGATGCCGGTTGACGTAAGACGTGTCCATACCAGCGTAGACGACACTCCTGCAGTTTGTCAGCAATGTCACGGACATGAAGGCTACCCCGGATGCGGGAGTTCCTAATGCGGTCCTTCCGCGTGACACCACACATCCAGCGCAGCATGTTCATCTCCGTGACACGCAGACTCTGCTTGTGTCGCTCAAGCACAGGCCACGTCTCACTGCCATATAACTGGACAGGTCTAATGATGGATTTATAGACCTGTCCTTTGAGCTTAACCGGCATTTTGGGGTCACAAATGACACCGCTCACCTCACGCCATTTGGCCCAGGCTGCCGAAATGCGTGCCTTGACGTCGCAATCGATGTCACCAGACGCGTGCAGTACTGATCCCAGGTACTTGACCAGGTCCTTTCGCTGGGCAATGTCTCCGCCTATACGAATTGACGCGGGATCAGTACTGTTGCAGGCCAAGTACTCGGTCTTCGCCACGTTTATTTTCAGACCGCCGTTCTCAAGCGACTCCTTCCACGCATTCACACGCCGCACCAAGCGTCCCCTGTCCGCATCCGCCAGCGCGATATCATCAGCATACATGAGCAGCCACGGGGGCTGCTCATGTGAGTCTCTGATGCTGTCCGACAGTACGTCTAATATGACTCTGAATAGGTACGGACTAAGGACGGAACCCTGGTGGACCCCGACAGTGATGGGAAAGGTTCTTGTGTCGCCAACAGCAGTCCGAACTACGAAATCGGAATTGGAGTACATGTCTCGGATGATGTCAATATATGCTTCTGGTACACCTTTGGATCTTAGCGCCCACCAGATCATCTGTCTCGGCACACAGTCGAAGGCCTTCTGCATGTCTAGAAACAGAAGATGCAGAGGCGTGTTCTTCGACCTGTACCGCTCTATGACGATCCTGAGGGCGAAACTTGGGTCCATGGTGCCGTGACCAGGGCGAAACCCATATTGACACTCCGAGACTGTGGTCTCCTGTCGGATCCGGGAGTCGATGATTCGCTCAAAGAGCTTAAGGGTATGGGACATCACCTTAATACCGCGATAGCTACTGCACTCCTGTACCGATCCCTTGCCTTTGAAGACTGGAGTGATGATACTCAGTCTCCATTGGTTCGGGATTTTTCCGGTTAGGAGTATGCGGTTAAATAGATTAGTAAGGGTGCCCACACCCCGCAGGCCCATTGCCTTCCAGGCCTCAATGGGGACTCCATCAGTTCCGACAGCTTTCCGATTCTTCATGTGGCGAAGGGCCCTCTGGACTTCTTCAGGCGTTACCAGCGGCACTAGTCCTTGGTTCGGAGGGAGTTCCGGTGGCTGCACCTCTTTATGCTGCTTGTTAAGCAGCTCGTGGAAGTACGAGCGCCATCTCTCCTTCACCGCGCTTGACGCGCATAATAGGTTGCCCTCAGGGTCTTTAACACAGCGACACTTAGTAATGTCCTGTGCCGCTTTGACCCTGGAGCGTGCCAACTTGTATAAGAGCTTCTGCCCCTCAGACGATTCCAGCTTGGTATAAAGCGGTTTCAAGTGGTCTCGTCTGGCTCTGGCTACAGCCCTCTTAGTGGCACGTTTGGCAGCCCTGTATGCGTCGCGGTCTTCAGGAGATTTGGACGCTTGCCACGCTTTAAAGAGGGCTTTCTTCACCCTTGTCTCCCTCTGGACTGTGTCGTTCCACCACCAAGTCTCCTTGTCACACTTGCGTCCGCCCTTAGACATACCCAGCACTGCCTTCGCCGCTCCAGTGATGACCGCCTGGATTCTATCCCACTGGTTCGCCTTCAGTAGCAGCGCACTTGTCACCGATAGCTGAGGCGAACTCCAGGGATTTGGCATCCTTGAGTAGCCACCACCGAATTTGACGTTGACAGCGGTCGGCGTGCTTGCCTTTGGGCTTCACGCGGAGGTCCATGACAAGGAGGCGGTGTTGTGCCGTGAGACTCTCACCGGGTATGACCTTGCAGTTGGCTACTTTGCTGATATGGTGTCTCCTGGTAAGTAGGAAATCAATCTGGGTCGCGTGCCTCCCGCTCTTGTAGGTGACAAGGTGTTCGGCTTTCTTTTTGAAGTACGTGTTCACAATGGCAAGGTCGGCAGCCGCACAAGTTCGGAGGATACACTCCCCTCCCTCATTACGGCCACCGTAGCCAAAGCCACCGTGAACACGCTCAAATTCCTCACACCCCTAACCCACATGACCGTTCAGATCACCACCCAGAATGATTCCCTGTGAGAGCGGGATTTCACGAAGAACTTCGCCGAGTTGATCCCAGAACGACATCTTGACGGCGTCGCTGCAACCTGCCTGTGGTGCATAGGCGCTTATCAAATGGGTCACAACCCCTTCAATAAGCACCCCCAAGGCCATAAGCCGGTCGCTGTAACGCTTCACCTCCAAGATCCCGTCCTGAAACTCCTCGGCGAGCACAACCGCTACCCCGCTCTCCCCGCCAGTTCCACCCGTGTAGATCAGCTTGTAGCCACTCCCAATGGACCGGGATCTGCTGCCTTTCCACCGAGTCTCCTGCAGGAACGCTACGGCCACCCTCCGCCTGGAGAGTACATCGGCCAGCTCTCTCACGCGTCCGGTTAGCGTGCCAATGTTCCAAGATGCGAAGCGGATCTTCCGGGTTGGGGCTAACTTCTTTGGCCGTGTCCACCCCCGACACGGTAGCCCTTGCCCACTTGCCACAAGAGTCGGGCGAGGCTCCTGCGCACCGTTTTGCGGCGGTGCCCTACCCGAAACACTGTTACCAATCCTGTTGCTTTCCATTCTTGATTTGACTGTTTTGCCTTTACGGGAGCGACTGCCGTCTGACCTCCCAACCCCTAGGGAAGGCTTGCGCCAGAGCCTCGTCCGTCATTCAGCAGGTGCACCGACTCGCAGGGGAGGTTGGCTTGGGCCCCGAAGAACTTGGTAGGGCCCCGTGCACCCACCCGTGTGTGCTGGCTACCGTATTGTGCTTTATTACCCAAAAGTAAGTATTTTTCCTCTGACATTAACGCTTATATTATCTGTTCTTTTTAAGTAAATAAATTGAGGATTTGTTTGTGATTATTATGAAGCTTGTAGAATAAGAGATAGTGACTATTTTTAATGTGTTATTATTCCTGTCGTAACTATAAAGTATATTTTACCAAAAGTGGGGTTGGGGACGGTTGAAACATTTTTTGTGGGTACGGTTGAAACAGAAAATATATTAATGTTTATTTTTTGTAGATGCCGAGAGTTCAGGTGAGGAAGACTTTTAGAGGTGAAATTGACTTGTGGAGCTGTAGTAATGCATATGAGGTGGTAAAAGCTGGAGATTCACTACGGAAAGCGGCGGACAAGCATGTATAAATCATTGTTCCCTGTTAAGATACATTCGAAAGCGAGATGCGTCCGGTAAAGATGATGAAGGTATGGTAATATAAAGCACACAATGGTGTTTTTAATGAAGATCAAGAGAAATAATTGTCAAAATATTTGATTCGATGTGCTGATATATATTTCGGGCTATCTAAGAAAGAGGTGAGAAAATTAGCATACGAACTTACCAATAAACATAATTTACAACGACCTCGAACTTGGGAAGAGAACGGAATGGCTGGTGAGTTCGGATGTTTCTGAGAAGAAACCCTGAACTATCCGTACGTGCTGCACAAGCCACAAGCTTGTCAAGGGCGACGAGCGTTAATAAAGCAAACGTAGACGTTTTCTATGATAATCTGTCCATTATCATGGACTGTTATAAATTGGAGCCCCAAGATATAAATCACGTAGATGAAACCGACTGGTGGTATAACTACGGTGCAAAAGCCTGACAGAGTTATAGCCAGAAGTGGTGCTCGCCAAGTTGGTTCAGTAACGAGAGACTGAGCAGTCGTTGCCCATCGCTCCTGAGGATACCTCGTTCAGAGGCGAAACACGAGTCGAAAAATAGTCGGCGCATACAGCGGGATACTGCAAGTCAGCTACCTGGAACCCATACCATTCCTATATCCCTTATCCTTTTAGAGCATTTCGGTATTGTCAACCTTTTTCTATTGCAATAGTTGGGGTGGTAAATCCGAGGGTGCGTGGTGGGTTCCTCTTTCCTTCCATTAGACTTTAGAAGTATTAAAATCTTGAAGACTGATTACTGACTGAGACTGATGTTGTCATGTGGTGCCATAATTATTCGTATAAGTAAATAGTAGTAGTGATAAATAAAACATGATTCATTAATATTTATTGTATTATTTGTATGTGTTTCAACCGACCCCAATCGATGTTTCAACCGCCCCTGGCATGGGGACGGTTGAAACAAATTTATATATTTTTTTAATTTCACGTATTTCTGAAAATAGTTCACCAGGAACTATAATGAGACAGGCATATCGAAGCTAAAACTTCGCATTTGAATTTCTCGTATCATAATCATAACTTGGCTTAAAAATAATAAAATTATAAGCGATAAAAGCTAAATTGTTTCAACCGTACCCAGTCTACCCTACTTAAAAAGTATTTTTAGCAAGTAGTTAGGTTAAATTCAAATGCTACGTGCGGATAAATTGTTGCACTGTAGTCTATACATATGTAGGTTACTTATCTGCTAGATAAGATATGGTACTAGCACTTTACTCTTGACCCTAATACCAAGATCTCTGAGGCTCAAAATGAGTATCTACTATCTAGGTACTATGATCGTTCTAGCGCTATACCGGGTACATGCAAAACTTTCGCTTTAAAGCACGAGGTCCGCTTTTGAGTCTTATCAGATTCAGATTTCCACAGAACGACTGCCTGAGACCAGTGCCAGTTTATGTTCAATGCTACCTACTGATTCCTCTTAACGACTGTCAAAGGTCTTCGTAACGCGTGATAGCCGTAGGCCAATTCCTCCTTTCAAAGGAGAGGCCTAGTCCTGCAGTGGACTGTTAAAGGCTGATGATGATGAATACTGGTAATAATATAACGATATTTATAGTGCAAGAGAACATAGCAGCTGCAATAAAAATACCTACGTGGGACACTCAGAAAGTTTTGCGACACTAAAAAAAATTTCTATAAGTAAATATATTTTTATAACATCTTTTCAAACTGCCTCCGTGATCTAGTGGATAGCGTATGCGACTGCTGATCGGAGGTCCCGGGTTCGATTCTCGGGTGGGGCATAAGTGTTACTGGGTTTTTCCGTATTCTCAGTAGCAGCACGGAGTCTGGTGATGTGCCCGGTAACGGCAATAGGCTCGCACCTTATTACGTGGGACCTAAAAATTCATGGCGAAATGTGGGTGTAATGTTACACCTCTGCCTATGGATACAGGCGTGAGTCTATAAATAAAAAAAAACTTTTAAAGTAGTCTTTTAAAGTAGTCTCCACCAGCCTCTATACAAAGTTTCATGCGTCTGAACTAGTTTTCGAAACACTTTTTCCAGTTCGCCGCAGACACCTCGTTTACAGCCTGCTCGAACGCTGAGAGCGCATCATCCGGCGACGAAAATTGTATCCCTTTGAGCAGATTTTTTATTTTTGGGAATAAGAAGAAGTCACACGGTGCTAGGTCAGGGCTGTAAGGAGGGTGACCCAGGAGTTTGACCGGTGTGCTGTCTAGGAAGTCCCTCGTTTGTATTGCGGTGTGGGCGGGCGCATTATCGTGGTGGAGCAGTAGCCCGCGGAGCCCTGTTTGGTCGCCTGTTGCTAACAACAGAGAAAACTTCTGCCAAGCATTTGGTAGTATACCATTCGGCGTTAATGCTTCTTTGGTTTCGTGAAGGAATTGACACCGTTAAATTGAAAAAACTTGCGATCTAAATCTTCCCCCCGCTTCTAGGTCGCTTTACTTTGGTAGGCGTTGATTCGTTTTGAAACACCCAAACCGTCGACTGGCGCTTTGTTTCTGATATCGTATTGATAAATCCAGTATTCATCACCTGTAACGATGTCGTAAGCACGCCGAGACGAGCCTGCTTCAAATTTGTCTATCATATCATAGCACCATTCCACCCTTGCCTGCTTCTGAATATCGGTGAGGTTGTGCGGCACCCAGCGTGAAACTATCCTCCGCACCCGTAGATGCACGTGTCGACCGCGATTAAATTCATTATACCAACAATACACGGTTGCCTTAGAAGGGCCTTCATCCATGAATGCCATTTGAAGTCTATGGTAAGATTCGTCCGGTTTCAAGCGACACTTAAAATCGTAAAAAATCAAAGCGCGCGAAAATGTTCTCGACGCAAATCCAGCGTCGAGAACATTTTCGCGCGCTTTTTCAATGAGATACGGTAATTTTAATTAGCTCTCAAAAAATGTGGAGGGAAGTTTTGAATTTAGAACGTAACCTATTTTTACTTATAATTAATCATATTAAATTATAACTGGCCAGTCTCACAAACATAAAAACTTTTTCTCGCAATACTTTCTGAGTGACCTGAGGTGGCTGGTATTTTATTTGTGGATGCGTCGCGGAGAAACCGGATATTACGAAGCTTTACAAATAAAATTTTTACAAACCTTTGATAGGCCATGATAAAGAAACACTATAATTGACGGGCCGGGACATACCAAAGTTTGGACAACCCTCTGATAGAGCATCAGCTTTCCTGCTGCATGTATGGCTTGACTATGAATGACATGCTTGTCATCCATAGTCAAGCTACTGTACTGCTGTACAGTCACATGGTTGTAGCGAAACACAAGAGCGGAATGTACAGGCAAAGGCAAAGTTAATATCACCCAACTTTATGTTTAGGTACATACCTAAGTATAAGGTTCTAAGGGAAGGCTCAAGTAGTTAAGAAAGCATTTTTTCTTCCAAACACTTATACTTTATGGTGTTTCTCGTTATAACACCTGCCTTTACTGGGTTTATACTTACCTTCAAAATCAAAATCCCGTCACTCATTTTATGGTAGTACCTACCTAGTATCTGAAGACTGAAAATCTTAGGTTTTAGCAAAATCAAAAAAATCTTAGGTATGTAGCGGTTGCTACATACTACTGAGGGCATCTATCCATTGCATCTATCGTATACTTAATGGCGAAAGCATACAAACACTGGTGACATCTAATGGACACGACGGTGTAACATTCTGCATCACGCAAATATAGTTCTCGCAAGCAATTACTATAGTAAATAATTATTGTCCACTTCGTTGCTCATTTCATGAAATAATCGAGATTTTTTAAAAAGTGTTAGGTATTATTCATTGGCCATTTTAAAACGTAGGTCCTGTACTGTTGACCATCAATGAGTGTGATCCACAAACGCGCGTAAATTTCATGAAAAGGACAATCTTATTAGGTAGATCAAATAGGTTTTTATTTTATGGTTTCTTATACTAGTAATTATATCCTTATTAATATTATGTACCTACCTAGGTACTTATTTATATTATACGTAAAGCTAAAGAGTTTGATTGTCTGGTTGAATGTAGGTATCCTAAGAAACTTCTCTGGATTGATTTGAATAATTATTTTTATGTTGGATAAACCACTTAGCGAGGAAGGCTATATGGCCTAGGTATATGCTATGACTCTATGAGCCACGGGTTTTTTTTTTCTGTCAAACAAATTGAGTTCATGCTGCCTGATATTAAACAGTCAGTCAAGTCCTATAGTGATGGCCATCATCCCAGCAGCCAGCATGGCATTATGGCATGATGGCCCTCACCTTGACGACCTTGAAAATAGCTTTTTCACTACCTGCTTAAAGGACCCAGGATCATAAGTGGAGGGAAACACGTGGGCTGGTAATGCGTTCCACATCTTAATGGTACGGCAGAGATAAGAGGCGCCGAACCGGTTGGTGCGTGACTGTATCTGTTCTACTGTGTAAGAGTGGCACCTTATTCCAGCACGTGTCGTTCGGGATAGGAAAGGAGAGGGTGGGATTAGTTGAAAGAGCTCTTCGGAGCACTCACCGTAATAAATGCGATAGAAGACAGCCATTGAGGCCACGTCTCTGCGTAATTGCAGTGACTCAAGAGTCTTAGTGGCCTCTGGATCCCCAATGATACGGACAGCACGCCGCTGCAACCTATCGAGGGCGTCCAATAAGTACTAAGCGGAGCCATTCCAAAGGTGAGAGCAGTATTCCACGCAGGAGCTAACCTGGGTCTTGTATAACAGACACAACTGCTCCGACGTGAAAAACCTCCTCACCTCGTTCAGGACGCTGAGTTTCCGAGATGCGGATTTGATGACACCCTCGATGTAGTTTTTCTGGTTGAGATTTCTGCGTATGTCCATACCCAGGGTATTGAGGCTGTCTTGAATCGGTAGTGGAGTGTCCAGAAGAGAGGGATGGGGAAGGAATGGAGATACCTTAGCTGAGAATGCGCACACCTGTGTTTTCTTGGCGTTGAACTTGACCAGGTTCTCATCACCCCAATGCGAGATGCAATTCAGAACGCAGTCAAGCTCAGCAACAAGTGTTCCCCTATACTCCTCAATATCGGCTTGCTAAGTCGCAGGGTGTCCGAGATATCGCCCATGTACAGTACTGTCATCTGCATAGCAATGTATGCCCCCAAAAGTGAGCATTGATATGCAGAAGAAGTAGCGTGGGTGATAACACGGACCCCTGAGGCACACCAGCATTCATCTGGAGAAAAATTTCGATGACCCACCGCCACAAAGAACTCGGATACGGCGCTCATGCAGGAAGCTGGCAACCCAATTGCACAATCGAGGCGGCAAGCCGTAGGCTGGAAGCTTGGAAAGAAGCGCACGATGCCAGACTCTATCGAAGGCTTTGGAGATGTCGAGACTAATAGCCAACGACTCCCCATGCCTGTCCATCGCCTCACCCCAAAGGTGAGTGACATGATACGCTAGAAGATCACCCGTTGATCGTTTCGGTCTGAAGCCATACTGACGATCACTGATGAGAGAGTGATCTTCTAGGTAGCGAACGAGTTGGTTGTTAATTATTCGTTCAACACCTTGCAGGGAATAGGGGTGATAGCAATGAGTCGATAGTTGCCCGGATCAGAACGATCCCCTTTTTTGAGAATCGGTTGTACGTTCGCCTCTTTCCAAGTCTGCGGTACTACGCCAGAGGCATATGATAAGCGATACAGGCGTGTAAGTATCGAAGACAACTCGGCTGCGCATTTCCTAAGCACAACCGCTGGAATTCCGTCAGGTCCACTGGCTTTCCGGACATCGAGAGATCGCAGTGTCGCGCCAACATCTTATTGCCTGATTTTAATATCAGGCATGGAGTGGCCGCAGTAGGCAACCGAAGGCGGCTGCGCACTACGATCATCGATTCGGGAGTTGGCCGTAAAGAGTTTGACAAGCAGGTCAGCTTTCTCTTGCCGCCCATGGGCCAGTGATCCATCAGGGCATCGCAACGGCGGCAGTGAAGGTTGGCAGAAATTAGATTGCACGGCTTTGGCCAATCGCCAGTATCCCCGGCTGCCATTGGGCTGCGACAAGAGTTCTTGAACAATCCGTGCAATGTGCTGGGCATCCGCTCTTATGTATGCCCTTTTGCAGACCTTGGTGCCTCTATTATAGGCTGCCTTGATGAGGTGGACATTCAGATCACGACGGGACCGAGCCCTGATCCAAGCGCGGTAAGCCGACTGTTTTTGTTTAACAGCATCGGCGCACTCGCGATCGAACCAGGGCCGTACTCCGCTGCTGCTGGAGACGTCAGTGGATGGAATATAATATTCCATACCCAACATGATTTCCCCAGCAACAGCAGACGCTCTCTCCGACAGATCCCTCCCACCAAAGCAGCGTTAAGACCACGGGATGGACGCATAATAGTCTCGCAGACCATCCCAATCTGCTGACGAGTAGTGCCACAAGCGTCGCTTTGCCGTCACTGGTTGTGCAGGTGAAGCGAATGGCACTGTAGTGCGAACCAGACAGTGGTCGGAGGAACCCAAAGGGGCTTGTACTGACACACTGTACTGGGCCGGGTTAGGTACTCATTATCAGCACAAGGTCTAACAACGAGGGCGCCTGACCCGATATGTCTGGTATCTGTTGGGCTGGAGCACCAGCCCACCAGGATACCAGACATATCGGGTACCAGTTAGGTCAGGTCTTGCGTGTGAGCGAATGCGTGAGCAGATCGTCCCGCGTGGTCCTTTTGGAAAAGCCTAGCCAGGTCTCAAGGTGGGCATTGAAATCTCCCAAACTCGGCGGTCGGGAACTGCTCCTGCGCATGATCTACTGCCTGACTTAAGTAGTCAAACAGTCGAATTGTCTCAGCATCTCCGGTATGGGAACGATGGGTGCGGAGCAATAGCCCTAAAAATGCGAGTGCAACCGCGGGCTCGGTTAGTGTCAAATAAAAGAGAATCAATTAAAAGAAAATATACTTAGTGGTCAATGAAAATGGTGGTGCACAATGTATCTATACCTTTGCCTTCTGAATTTCAATCTTTGTTTTACATATTATCTGAGTTTACATGTTAAGTCTAGTTTGTAAAGGCGATTGCTGGCTGAATACGGAACGCAACTATAAAGCATGGTTTACACTGTGTACCTACTAGGTAGTTTCAGAAAGTAGATGTAGGTGTACCTATGTACCTACCTAATATATTTTAAGCATTTTATAAATAAACTGGACGACGCCAGCAGCTACACCTGCAATTTTTTTAAATTTACTCCTTTTGGCCGATCCCGTGGGAATTTCGGAAAATCCCTTCTTAGTGCACCCCTAAGGTCCCCAAGGAACAATCATGCCAAATTTCAGCTTCTTGCGTCCAATAGTTTCGGCTGTAGCGTGTCTGTCAGTCAGTCAGTAACGCAAGGATTTTATATATTAAGATGAAAAGTTAATTAGTAGGAAAATCACAGGCTCTACTCTCAGCTTGATTCGATCATTCTTAACTTTTGATAACAGTTGCACTCATGACTTCTAAGTTTAATAAATTTAATAGGAATTACATTAATCGTTAGTAAGGGAGATATATCGATATTTAATTATTATAATGAGAAACATACTAATAGCAAAACAAGTATTGAATAGGTACTTAACTATTTATTAATTATGGTATTAGTATTCATTAATTATTATCCTCTTCTATTGTGTTTACAATTGAATAATTAAACCCGTCCAATAAATTAATAGCTAAATGAGTAATTACAAGCTAGGCATTGACACTAATAATTAGTGTTCGCAGTAAACAGAATGCTAAAAAACAGTAAGAATTACAATGTAAGTATGGATAGCCGTTTTCAGAATCGTTAGAAATATTAAAAATATTCCTAAACGACAAAGCGTGAAAAGTGCTACAGATTGTAGAACGTTACAAACCATGTGTAACTCACCTAATGTCATGTCATTTCACTTTTGAGAAAGGAAAACATTTCAAAATTTTAGAGACCTATTTTTAGCTTTTATTCCCACGTTATAGATTAAGTTACTTACTTTTATAGTTTATTTTATTATCTTGATAGTACTTATAGGAAATACAAGATGGGTAGGAAATCGCAATCGAAACAGAGTACTAAGAAGAACGCAGGAAAAGAAAACAACAAGTTTATTCAGCAAAAACGAAAAGAACTCGCGATTCTGGTGGATAAAGTGTTGAGGTTGACCAGTGTATTCCAAGCTTCTACTAATGTAGCTAAAAGTTGGGAGCACCATTTAGAAATCGAGGCTTTGATCAAAGAGATAACGAATTTGGAGATCACCCAATACAAAAGCGGTCAAAATCAGCGGCAGTCGAACATTGATAAATATTTAAAGTGGTTAAGTGAAAATGAGGTTCAACTTGATGGTAAGTGTGTATATTCTCTGTGCTAAAAGTGTTCAAAGTGTTGCAAAGGTCTGTTCTTGCAGACAAAAGCACATGTTTATGCCGTGGAATTTCTCAGTGCATGAAATACTACTTGACTAAGGAAGTTTACTCTTCATTCTTTAAAATTACAGGAATTGAAATTGCTGAGTTCAAGGGCTATGAGCTCGGTTTAAAGGCAACAAAAGATTTCAAGGAAGGATCATTGATTCTCACAGTGCCATCAAAAGTGATGATGACTGAGAAAAATGCTAAAGAGTCGGATTTAGCCAGTTTCATCAATGTTGACCCGTTGCTTCAGAATATGCCAAATATAACACTAGCGTTGTTCCTGTTATTAGAAAAATATAAACCAGGTAAAAATATGATTGTTTTACTAATAAGATAATTCATTAGATGGGGTCGCTTTCTAGTCCATCTAAATTTGACAGAATTACTGTCATCTGGTAAAGGGATATTGCTATTTCTTGTCTTAGACCAGTGTCAGTACACAAGAGTGCTGACTTCCTATATCAACTGTCAAAGATCTTCATGACAACTATGTAGAATGGACAGCTTATTGTTTATTTAGAATAGGGTTATAGAACATTGAAAATGTTCATAACTTTTAAGATTTTGGTGCCATGAGTTTGCCAATACTGGAGATGCTCAATTAATAGATGCACTATAATATAAACTAATAAATAAAAATAATAAATAGTTCTGATTATCATTATCGGGGTACCAGATAGTGCCTGATGTTTAGAAATACTTAAGTAAGGTGTTCTTGATAAATAAGGCTTTAAAATTTTTATAAGACAACTCACAATGGCATTTTTTTTTTATAGATAGCAAAGTCTAGTTTTATATTTTGGTGAACCCTGTCAGATATATCACTTACAAGTCAGGGATGTATAGGCTAATGTTATAGATAAGGTCTTGTTAGGGAAGTAATATTATAATATTAGGAAATATATTATAGTAGTCAAAGGTGTCACTGAAAGTTGTCTACATTTATATTTTGTTATTTTATAACACTTAGAATATTTTAGGTTTTATAAATATATAATTTTTCTCTTACTGTTTGTCAGTATGCAAAGAAAAGTGATTGGCACAAAAAGAAAGTATTTTGTATGCAGTTTAATATTTATAATATAATATTTACATAATCTCTTTCACTATATGTAATAAAAATAACATATTAATATAAAGTAATTTCTTTTTTAACAAAAGAAAGTTAATACGAGTGGATTTGAATAAATTTCTGTTAGAATAGGCATGGCATATAAATGGTAAAGCAATAAAAACTACAGAAAGAAATATAAAAAGTGAATAATATGAATTAATTTAACGTAATTAATTCATTGTGTTTTATTCAGGTATAACAATTAATTTAACTGTGGTATATTTAAATAGAACAATAAAGTTAACAAACTTTGTTTTATATAACTTATTAGGTACTTTGGTGTAAAGCAAGTCGTAAATGCAAATTGAAACAAGTTACAAATATTGCTTATTGAAGCACCTTATTGAGATATGTCAGGATTGTTGCAAATGGCGTTCTGTAGTATCTGCCTATTCCTTCGGGAAACAGGTGTGAGTCTATGTATGTATGAAGCACCTTGTAGAATTTATTCACAAACCCATCACATATAAACAATGATGCACTTATTTATCTTAAATCTGTACCATCACTCATGTTCTGCAAAAATAAAGATTTGAATTTGAATTCAGATATAATACAAAATAGGGCTAGCAAATCAAAATGCTTTAATTTGCGTGGACTACTTTCTATGCTCTGTACTTACATAAAGTCCATGGACGTTTCTATACTAAAGTTTCATCGTAGCTAGCTAATAATTTTTTGGTTATTGTTGACCTATCTTAAAAAGAGATAGGATAAGGAAAAAAAAGGCGGCGATAGCCGAGTGGATACACCAACAGACTGCCATGCAGAGGGTATCGGGTTCGAATCCACGGCGCGCACCAATGACTTTTCGGAGTTATGTTGAATTGTTAATTATCGCTCGTCCCGTGCCTCGGAGAGCACGTTAAGCCGTCGGTCCCGGTATCTTTGACAGTCGTAACAGGGCGTCAGTACCTTCTAAATAAACTGACACTAGTCTAAACCATGGCATATCGCTATCCGTTTGGGTTGCAGAGGTCAGACAGGCAGTCGATCTGTGGAAAAGCTAATATTCAGCCAAATCTGGTAAGACTAGTAAGCGGACCCCAGATTGAAACTGGGATAACGCTAAGAGAAGGAAATTGACCTATCTTAAAAAAATCTGAAATAGGTACTAGATTATATTTATTTATGACATAGCTATTTTTACTTTTCAGAATCATTCTGGAAACCATATATTGATACACTTCCGGATAAATACTCCACTATACTTTATTTCACTGCTGAAGAACTAGCCGAATTGAAAGTAAGTTTCACTAATACCTTCAAAGTTACTCTCCATAACCAAAATATTTTGTGTCATATTTGAGACTAGAGGATGACTGTAGCTACAACCGCATATTTCATTCCTCCTGGGAATGTACCTTTCTAGTGCACCCCTATGGTCTCCAAGGAACATACATGCTAAATTTCAACTTCCTGCATCCAATAGTTTTGGCCATGAGTTGCCTGCCAGTCATCAGTAATGCAGGAATTTTATATATATACAGATATTCAACATTTGATGTAACATACTTTAAGCAAAATATACTGCAATGCTGCAAAAATAACTTCTAACTTGCTGTCCACCACTATAATTTAATTCTTTGCCAAGTACTCAGTTGTGTAATTATGATATCACTTTTTGTAATACTAACTTGAAAACTTGATTGATTTCAGCCATCACCTGTTTTCGAGTCGTCACTCAAACTGTACAGAAGTATTGCTAGGCAGTATGCCTACTTCTACAACAAAATCCACTCATTAGACATACCAGTGCTAAAGAGGCTACAAGATATATTCACTTACGAGAACTACAGGTAAAGCAAATAAAAATATTTTGTCATTATTCTTATATTTTATTTTCACAGAAAAATTATAAAAATAAGAAAACACTCAAAAATTTATTTGATATGTCACATTGCGCTGAAAGCATAATACTGCAATAAATTCAAATAAATATTGTAACATAACATTGTTAGTGACATAATCGATACATGGGCACCATAAGAACTAAGTTAAAGATTCTGTTCTTGTAATAATAAATGCCCAGTATTACTTAAAGTAAGTATAGACAAATAATAGGAATATATTTATAGTTTAACATTAAATATTGATCTATTTTATAAAAATCTTAATCAATATCAGGTCACTAGTTTAAATTAAGGCCCTTTCCACAATATTCGATTAAACATCTTAGGTTTTTATTATTGTAGAAATCTCCCATTATTCACTAATATATTACATCATTACACTAAATTATAACAAATTCTTCCTCCATTCAGTCTATAACAAGCATATGATCTATTACACCTATTCATTGAAATGGTTTCCTCAAAGAATCCCACATATAATCAGGTGATTCTTTGCCATGTTGTGAGTCTAGTGTGTTCACCGTATATATGTTCGAAGTTTGCAGCATTGGACTAATACTGCGAGAACTACTGTTATTCTTATGACCCTTTCTATTCTCGAATACTGGTGTAGGTATTCGTTCATCATTGAAGTTAGGTTTTTTCCCAATCATCGAACGTTGCTGTTTCCATTTGAAAGCCGCGTATGTCAAAAGGAATAGTATCATAGCTAGGCCAACAATACTTGCTGTGGCAACTGTTACAGATTTCGTTTGAATTGGTATTTTATCAAGAATACCTTTGCGCTGGTCAGCCTCTTTATTATTTAAGTCTGGGTCTAATTTTTCGTTGGAATCTAAAGCGATATTGTTGTCGAAATCTTTGAGATGTTGTAGATCCTCCAACACTATAAGACCGTCGCCGTCTGCGTCAACGTCTTCTTCTATTGTGATCTTTTTGTATGGCTGGTCGGAGGCCGGCTCTGAAATAGCAATAAACAACTAATTTAAGTTTTGACTCCTATACGATTTTGTGGTGACACATATTGAACTATCACAATATGTATAATTATGTTTTTTGACTGATATCATTGCAGAACCTAGACGACAGAAGCCTGATACATACAATTTGATCACATGGGTTCCTTTATGACTTAGGCATCCAATAAGGAAGTATTTTATTGTTGAAGGGATACAATAGGATTTGAAAGTTTGTTTAAATCTGCTGATTTTGGATCTAGCACCATTAAAACGCGGATCGCAACAGCTAATTATTCATAAAACTTAAGATGTGTATACCTTCAGTGCCATTGTTCTGATTTCTTCGCATCAATGAAAATATTTCGTTCCAGCTAACGACATCGTCTTCAGTTTCGTCCAATACTCGACTCTCACGGACCGTGTCATTGGCATTTATTGCATTCTGAACTATGTCTGAAACCTTTTGATCGTTTTCTTCGATGTCTGTAACTGCTTTAGTAGTATTTGCAAAATGTTTAGTGTAATTATTGAACAGTGACATTATTCCCATGTTTTCTGCATTCTCGTTTACATTATTGCGGAAATCCATTACAACGGGAATATTGAGGTTATTGTAGGCAGAAGGATCAATCGTCGTTAATTTGCCATTTGAATCATGCAAATTGGCTTCCAATATAGCCCTCAATGGATAAGTCTCTTTTGATATCGGCTCTAAAAGAGATTTAGACAAGAATGGCTCTGGCGGGTTGGGTTCTCTCGATGCGTTGTGGAATATGTCAGCCAAATGTACATGGCTGGATCCACGTTCTCGGTGTTCTACTAATTCACTAAGTGTCATGTTCCTCTCCTTCAATATTCGTGATAGTTTTGCACTTGCTGAAAATAAAAAAATGAATTAGTAAACCACAGTCAAAACGTTATATTTTAACACAGCAAATTATATTCTAAATATGTAGATATAACAAGATCGGTAAAAAAGAAGTAGGTACATACTTATAGTGTCGTTGAAAATTTCTTCAATCTCTATTTTCGCTGTGTCTTCTGTCGTGCTCTGTATTATCGATGTCGGTGTCGTAATTCTGGTATGCATTATCTTTACGTGCATCGGTCCATCCGTTTTGCTTGTGCTTTCAGTTGTCGCGAATGCGTCATCTAGTGTAGTTAGTTCATTACTTTCGTCCCTTGTAGCCCTCGGATCTTGAGTTCTTGCTATAAATTCTGAAGATGACACTAAATTGCCCATTCCGAATAAATGTTTTATGAGATCGTCTTGTGGCGGTTCCGTCGTAGAGTTCTTTTGCCTCAGACGCTTTCTTTTTAACCTGTTATTAAATGCTTGACGTCGTAGCCCTGAAGAAATAGCTGTTGGTCTTGCCATGGTGACTACGACCACAGGCTTTTCTGTTATGTTTCTAGGTATTTCTGTAGTTATCTCTGTGGTTGCTGTAGCTTCTGTTTCGTCCATATTAATGTCATCCAGTCTATTCAATTCGACTTGAGGGCGAATATCGTCGAACGAACTGTTATTAATTTCTACTTCAATAGCTATAGTTGTTGTTTCTTCTGGCATAATAGTTGCAGTTGTTGTTTCAAATGTTGTTGTGCCATTGTCTTCGGGTGCGTTATTATCATCTCGCTCATTATTTAGTCTCATAGCAGGTATAACATTCCTCCATTCTTTAGTTCTGTTTGTATTCCTCCTATGTGAGTATTTTCGAGCATTTAACGCTATTAAATCCCTGTTTAATTGCCCTTTATGTGTGTTTGTAACATTTAATACGGGTCTCATTCGCAATTTCTTGCGGAGACTTGTTGGATAACGACGTCTTGTTGACATTTTAGGATGATTTGTTGCAGGTTTCACTGTAGTTACAGATTCAGTGGTGAACTGGTTTTTATCTTCTTGGTTTATTTCCGTTGTGGTAAAGAATTCTGTTACTGGTTCGGTAGCATACTTAGTTTCTGAGTTTATTAATACTTTTTCTTCTGAATCTTCTTTAATATCTATATCTTTCTCAGGTAACTCATTTCCTACATCAGTAGGATTTTTGTTTTGACCTTCAGAGGAATCTTGTGTTTTAAATATAGATACAGCTTGTGCTTTCCCATTTAGCAAATCAGCCAGTGACAGATTGTGTTGCTGTAATATCTCGCTCAAACTGGTTCCATTCGATCGCCTCAGTATATCTTTCAGAGTTAACGGGTCCACGGACTCCTGTAAATGTATGCAAGAAGTAGTCAGAAATATATTTATACAATCATTGTTAATATTGCAAATGTCTACAAATAGTGATAGAAGACGTCACACACATACATTGAATAAATCGATACATATACTACAACTACTCTATAGGTAAGTCCATATGAAATTTAAATTTCTTGACGAACTGACGAAGTTTGGATGTCACCTTTGTCATTACAGCTAGTTGGACACTTTTAGCTTCTCATTAATGTTCATCTTAAAAGGTGATATTGTCATAATATAGTTATCGACGTCATCATCACCATCTAGAGTTATTGGGGCTTTCAAGATCTTTGCTTTGAGCTAACCAGGTTTTACAACATATTTGGCTCCTTCACAGAGTCATTGCTGTTTGACCACAGCAACTCAAAAGAATTGTGTAATTCTGTGACCTACAAGTCAGCATATTTAAAGAGACTGGCGTCCCCTTAACGATTGTACAGGATCTATAAACCTAAGCCGACGGCTTGATGTACTCGAAAAGGCATGGAAGGCTACGACTTTTGTGATTAGTCTCCGATCTCCAAACCGGACGATGACGAAGATACTTAGTCTCACTTATCGATACATTAGTATTACTTTACCACGGACGACATCATCTATTTTATTATCATCAACTAGTTTTCTATCTACTAAATAACTAAATACACACATAACAGTACCAACACAAACAATCTATTTCTACAAAATACATATTAATATTCGCGAAATCAATTGCTGTATTTACTTGTTATCTAGTCAACGCAACTAAAACAATTTTAGTTACATCTTTTTCTACTTGTATAGATACCATGATTTCGTCCTGCCAGTAATCGGCGTTTTCCAAATCATCGGCCTTCGTATTGATATGAGACAGTTGTAAAATATCGTAAAAACGAAACAAGACCTTGTCTAAAGCTTTAGATTTGACTAAAGCTGATAAAAATTCGACGTATTGCTGTAATGTTGTGTTGCGATCTGTGACTGTTAAATCAAATTTATCAGCAATTTTTATTTGTTCGGCTTTCTTAACTTGAGAAATATAACTTACTAAGTCACTGTTATTTCTGTTTTCGACGGTTACATTGCCAATACCTGGCAGGTTCCACCGTACAATAGTTTGCCCATTCTTGCGCTATAACATGATAATCGTATTAGTGATTACAATATACTGAAAACTGAGTTGAATATCTAGTCTACTGAAAATTGTGATGCAGATAATGATCGATTTTAAACTTTCGCGATTTGTATACATCATACACTATTATTTAGCGGGTCTTAGTCGCGATAATTTATTTATTTCAAGGCATAAATACCTCTGTTATTCTCCTACGTTTCTACCGGCTTGCAACGGTTGTGGTCGCGGAGGGGTAGAAACGTAGGAGAATAACAGAGGTATTTATGCCTTGAAATAAATAAATTATCGCGACTAAGACCCGCTAAATAATATTGCAGATCAGAGATGTTACGGATATGGAATTTCGGATATGGATACGGATGTGGATATGGGAAAAAAATTATATCGGTTTCGGTTTCGGATACGGATATGAAATTATTTCGGATTATCCGGTAGTTTCGGATAGTTTCGGTTACGGATATTAGATTTTTAAGGAATATCAACACTAATAAATGAATCTTTCACAACACTTATTTTTCAGTTTATCGAACTAAGGCTCTTCTCTCACGAAGCGACTCTCAAGCGATGTATGTTTCGTATGCGTATCCTACGCGTCGCTTGGGAGTAGCCACCATACATATTCAGCTAGTTTCGCACACGACAAGACGCGTCAACGACATGTTTCATATCAGTCGTTCTCTACCGTCTTGCTGGTCGCACGCTACCCGAGTCGTATACGCGTTGCATTACAAAATGGCGGCCGAACAAACTTTGAATATTAATTTTGTCCAGAAGATGGAAAATTATCCATGTTTGTATAATTATAAGCTGCCTGAGTACGTAAGAAAAATTGTTACAGAAAAGACGTGGATTACGATTGAAAAAAAAAAACAATATGATAGGTATGACATTAAATGTATACCTATAAATAATAATTAGATTGCCAAGGAAGCAAAGCATGTAGGGTTATTAGATAGTTGGCAAGATACTTACTCAGATTTTGCGGTGATGAAAGCGAGTATATCTGAAGATGCTCAGGTGGTAAACCTTCTCCTTTACGAACTTAATTGTGCAAAACACAAACAGCCTTCTTATGAACATCTTTCTTAAGAATATTCGGCGTTAACAACTGTATCAAATAATAATTATTCTTTTGAAATTCTATAAAAATGACGAAATTTTTCGTCATCCTTCCTATGTAGTTCTCTAGCAGCGAAGAATGCTCGACAATTGATATTTTTCCGATGTACGGATGCACCTAGAATCTTCTTTTATATTTGCGTTTATTCTTGTAATATAAATACAGAAGAACATAGTCTTCATCGCTAGAGTTACTAGACATCGTCGTACGAATGTTGTTCTTCAAATGTTAAAAAAAAATGTCTTATTTGCGTAGCATCGTGTGCGGAAACGAGTAGCATACCAGTAGGCGAGCATAGTTTGCATCTCAGTCCCGTAGCATTTGAATAGCTTCGTTTCGCTAAGTATTCGTAATTTCGTAATGTAATTAAATTGCTGAATAGTTATGGCTTGAACAACAAAAGAAAACAATCAATCCAAGGGACGCGCACTGCGTGTCACTGGGCCGATCAAAAACAAGTTATCGTAACGCGTCTCCTTTAGACCCCGCCCCTATCCGAAATTATCCGAATTATTTATTTCGGATTCGGTTACGGATACGGATATTTTTTTATTTCGGATATCCGATAGTTTCGGATACGGATATGGATATCCTTAACATCCCTATTGCAGATGATGATGACAGTATTAATGTTTGATTGGATGAATATTCAATAATTTTAGCGATTTAAATAAAATTCGTCTTATCGTCCTTAGAATGATTTATCGGCGCTTTATTGTCATTATTAACATCTAGTCACTTATAATTGATAAGGTGACTAGAGTGATGACAACGTTCTGTAGCATAAATTAAACTTATTTTCATCGAACACGCTCCATGTATCGACGTTTCAGAATCATAGATTTAGAATTTTCTAAATTTTTTTTGGTAGAAATGGTAAATGACGATGGCTTATAGGTAACCGACAACACACTAGCAAAGTTTAACTTGTTATTCTTTATGAAACCTGTGTAATATATCAGTCTAATTACTCCTTAGAATGTAAAAACAGGAAATCTAAAAAAAGGCAGCTCCACATTCACTTTGCTTTCAGTGGAATTAGCATAAGGCAAATCGGTGCTGAGTGGCGACTACGCGTAGGAAAGTGGTGCACAGGATAATTGTAAGTAGCTTTTTAGGCTATTGATGTTTATCCTGGACTTAGCAAAGTATCCTAGTACGGCTCGTATTCAATACAAAATAAGAGTGTATATTATTATGTAGATGAGCTCCTATGCAGTCTTGTATACATGCGTTGGTATACTTACTAGTAAAAATGATATATTCTAATGTGATTATTATGATGAAATATTTACCTGTTTATTATGTTCATTGTTAGAACTTTTGTCCCTATTTTCATCACGATCTTTAGGGTGATGGTCCTCATAAGTATTGAGTTTAGTCGCTCTTAGATCAGTGATTGACTCCAATGAAAACTCAGATAAGGATTTGTCATCTGCAAGACGAATGTTACTAATTCGCTCGGTATGTCCTTCACCTGTAGGAGCATTTGCAGAGCGATGTTCTTCTAAGTGTATTTGGGGCATCAGTTCTACTTTTTCACGACCGTTGCCATAAGCATCCTTTGTCCTAACTTCTGGTAGATTCTCTTCATGTGTGGAATCAGTCGGGATTGGATACGGTGGATCTGTTTTATCTTCTACTATTACTTCGTGATTAATATTCGGGTAATCGCTAAATTCACTTAAAGTAGGCCATTTTTCGATTGATGGCCTCTTTCTTCGTCCACCTCCTCTTTTCCGAAGTGGTCTCTCTGCAACTACGAGGTCATCGTCTGTCCAACGAATCGGTCTTTGTTCGGGCTTCTTTCGTCTTCTTTTCGGCATTTCTGTTGTTTGACGATTATTTTCAAAGTCGACATCGAAGTAGGGTCGTGGTGGTTCATCGGGGTATGCGAATCTTTCCTGAGGGATCTCTTCATCGGGTTGTGTTTGTGGGCGACGCTTTCGTTTACGGCCGGGTCTCCGGCGTTTTGGGGCCTCGTCAGGCGACGGGTCATCCCAATTGCCGGTGTGTCGTTGTTTCAATGCTGGCGTTTCCTCCATCGCTCTCCATGGCTGGAAAATAAATTTCGCATAAGTGAGCATGCATACTATTAAACAAATAGATTATTTATATTGTGCTAATCTCCTAAACGATCAAGTTTTATATAATAACTAGTCGACGCCAGCGGCTTCGCACGCACATATTTTCGAATTTCCCATTTTGCCCGATCCCGTGGGAATTTCGGGAAACCCCGTCTTAGTGCACCCCTACGGTCCCCAAGGAACATACATGCAAAATTTCAGCTTCTTGCGCCGAGTAGTTTCGGCTGTAGCTTGTCTGTCAGTCAGTCAGTAACGCAAGGATTTTATATATACAGATAGAATCGATCGAGGACACTATTCATTCCAAAAAAAGAATGAGATAGTTTTTAAGATCGGCAAAAAACACAAGTATAACGGAAATAGCCCTATCCATCGTTAGCAATATACGTTTATACTTAATTAAAACAAGTTAGAATGACTCGAAAATTTTATCACGCCACTGAAACATAATTCACGAAATAACTTTTTAATATTTATAATTGAATACAAAGCAAGTTGTTGTGTATACAATGCGCAGTGAACCGATGACTGGCGCAAAAAATACCCTCCGCGTCGTGTTTAACAAACTAAAGTATTTGTAGCATCGAGAGCGATTAGCCAGAAAGACTAAACTAGGTAAAGCCGGTAAACTAGGTAAAAACGCCGTTTTGAAGACATAACGAGATCAGACTTTGATGAGTTCAAAGAAGAAATCCGTCAAATGCTCGCTGGTGTTAAGTCAAACTACGATAAAATAGAAAATACTTTATTAAATATCGAAAAAAACATCACATTTAGAAGTCAACAACAGGATGAGATGGAAGCTAAGATAAAAGTTTTAGAACAAGAGTGTAAAACAAATCACACCAACATTCTCCTTTTACAAGAAAGAGTGGAAGATCTTCAAAGAAACGCTAAATTGGCAACTATCGAACTGAGAAATATTCCGAAAAAGGATAAGGAAAGCAAACAAGATCTTTTTACATATATCTCCAACATTTGTAAAACGCTTAATGTTGACTTACTGAATAATAATATAAGGGACATATACCGTATTCCCGGGAAAACTGACACCAAGAAACCAATAATAGTACAGTTGTCAGATTTATATTTGAAAAATACCATTATTGGCGCCGTGAAATCGTTCAACAAAGCTCATACAACAAATAAACTGAATCTGAGTCACGCGGGCCTGATAGGCAGTGACCCTATTTATCTGGCTGAAAACCTCACTGCTAACGCACGGAAGCTTTTTTATCATGCTAGAGAACTAAGAAAATGTAACAAGATTAAATATTGTTGGATTTCGGACGGAAAGGTTTTAATTAAAAAGGCAGATGGTGAATCAGCAATTGTATTAAAAACGACATCCCAACTGGAGCAATTTAATATCAAGGATTGACTATTCTACTCATCAATCAACTTACTTACCGGTACTCACTTTTATTGCATGTTTTTATTTTGTTATCCTAACCACACTTTTCGTAATTTACTACTCGTGATATCCAATATTGTCATTTGTATTTTTAAATGGTATCAAACTGTTATAATCCCTGAGATATTTCTGTTGCATAAAGGTTCTTTCACAATAAGGAATCGAATCCATGTGTATATGCAAAAACCCACAAACTCTACTCAATTACTACATAATATACATCAGTACACACATTTTACACACACATTCATCCCCACATGTACAAACACTTACACTCGAAACATAATTTGCCTGTCCCACTGGGCTTTTTTTGTTCTCATAACTGCTACTTCTGCTTATTGTTGCTTACAAATTATATATGTTGTTGTGATAACTATTAATATGATGACTGCTTGCAAGCTTAAAATTCGATAATTTCTTTGACATCAATTATAACCTGGATCAGTTTTCTGTATCCCTTAACCAAACTTGCAGCCCCGATGATTGTAAAGTAACTATTAAAAACCCCAAGGAAAATTTTAAAATTATAACCCAAAATATAAGGTCCATACAGTGCAATTTTCATAACTTTGCCACCCTTTTACATCGAATCAATATAGATTGTGAGATAATTGTTTTGACGGAATGTTGGCTTAAGAATATGGTAACTATCCCTACATTAGAATCATACATATCGTGCCATACAAAAAAACATAGAAACCAGAATGATGGTATAGTTGTTTATCTTAAAGATCATCTTAGATATTCAGTTTCAGAAATCGATTTCATGGACGGCACATGTATGCTATTGAAAATAGGCACTGATATAGCGATCATCTGCATATACCGTTCTCCCTCGTACACCAATACTTCTAATTTCCTAGCTTCCTTGGAAGCAGTACTCACTTCAGTGTCCTCTTTTAAGAACATCGCAATAATTGGTGACATTAATATTGACATTGGCAATACTCCATGTGATTCCCATGCTGCAGAATATCTCAACTTGTCGGCCTGTCATGGTTTATTGCCTGCGCATACTCTGCCTACACGCGGTTTTCATTGTTTGGACCATGTTATGCTCAAAACGAAGTACGAAGCACTCACAATAGTCATCGATTCATCTGTTACAGACCATAACAGTGTTTTACTCTGCCTAAAATTGAAGGGTGGATACTTTAAAGCCAAAAATCATTCTGTAACTAATAAAATAAACTATGCCACCCTAGACCAAAAGTTTAACACTATTAATTTCGAAATAATTTACCATATAGTTGACGCAAATCGGGCTACAAACCAGTTAGTAAACACCCTTATGAGCGCCATAGAAGCAAATAAATCCTTAGTTAAGTCACCAAATCGCAAACGTATACTTAAACCGTGGATTACCCCCGGCTTGCTTCGTTGTATGAGAAACCGAGACGCCATGCATAGGAATGTTAAGTTGAATCCTGATAATGAAACACTGAAACTAACATATGTGAGGTACAGAAACTTTTGCAACAAACTACTAAAAAAAGTCAAAAGAATCTATGACAGAAACGAGCTAGCTGAAGCTGGTTCGGATGGCAAGCGAATATGGCAAGTCATAAAGAGAATTACAAACTATGTTAAACCTAAAACCTCCTCCAGTGACCTACTCCAAACTTCTACATCACCACAGCACTCAGTAAACGAAGCTAATTCTTATTTCGCAAGCATCGGTAAAAATCTCGCAGCCAAAATACAGGTTCCTAGCCTTCTTTCACAAGCACAAGTACTTTTTTCCTCTAACACTCCATCCGACTCATTTGTCATGCTATCCACGGACTGTACTGAGGTTGAGTCGATCCTGATGTCACTTAGAAGTGACTGTGCCGCTGGATGGGATAATATTCCTACAGCCCTACTCAAGCGATATAAAGCCCTTCTTGTTCCCATTTTAACACATATATTTAATCTCTGTCTTGAGTCTGGCATATTCCCCGCCTACTTCAAGAGGTCATTAATTTATCCTATATATAAGAGTGGGAGTGAAGACTGTGTCGCCAACTATCGTCCAATAGCTGTTCTAACTATCCTATCTAAAATATTAGAACGTATAATTAATAACCGACTGATAAAGTATTTGGAAGATAAGAACATTTTATCTCCAAACCAATATGGATTTAGGCGGAATAAATCTACTACAAAAGCAGTGTTAGACATCACCAATCACATAGTCAAGCATCTTGATGCTAAGAAGAAGGTGCTTACTATCTTTTTAGATCTTGCCAAGGCGTTTGACACAGTCTTCACTCCTCTGTTGCTGCAAAAATTGGAAAAAATGGGTATTAGGGGTAAATCACTTGCTTTACTGAGTAACTACTTGAGTGATAGAACTCAAAAGGTTAAAGTGGATGGTTTTGTCAGTGACGAGCTCCCCATAACTTTTGGTGTCCCGCAGGGAAGCGTGATCGGGCCGACTCTGTTCCTTGTGTACGTAAACGAACTCTGTCAAATGAAATTAGAAGATGCCAAGATAACAGCTTTTGCCGATGATACAGCACTTACGTTCATTGGAGACACATGGCCAGAGGTTTTTTGTAAGGCCCAGCACGGGTTCAATGTTGTTCAAGGTTGGTTAGCCAGGAACTCATTGACCCTCAACACTGACAAAACCAACTACATGACGTTCACTCTCCGTCAGTCAACACAACCTTCACCAGCGCTATCCCTAGTGGCCCATAACTGCTCCCAATCTCTACGTCAGACCTGCAACTGTCCCCAACTAAAACGTGTAACTGCCACAAAATATCTTGGCATAACACTTGACAACAGTCTCTCCTTCTCACCCCACATAGAGCTGTTGCAAAGTAGAGTCAGAAAACTAATCTATATATTCAAAACTCTTCGCCATGTAGCTGATTTTAGGATAATTAAACAAGTTTATTTTGCGTTATGTCAATCTCTTTTAAATTATTGCATATCATCTTGGGGCGGTGCACCAAAAACACAGCTCATAAAGATAGAAAGAGCTCAAAGGGCTATCCTAAAAGTGGGCACCTTTAAAAACTACACCTTCCCAACTACCGAACTCTATAAAAGTTGGGAAGTTCTGACGGTTAGACAACTTTTTGTTCTAGATACCATCCTTATCCAACATGCTGCGACCCCCTACAAAAGTATAACTAAAAGGCGTAAAGATAGAATTTGTGAAATACAAAAAAGTAGTTTCACTCACTCTAAAAGATTTAATCACTTCTTGGGACCAACTTTGTACAATAACGTGAATAAAGAAGTTCCTATTTACCATCTTCCCAGTCGTGCCTGTAAAAAAACCATAAGTAAGTGGCTTCTAAGTCTAGATTACCAAGAGACTGAAAATTTAATAAGTCCAATGATGTAATCCTTACACACTGACACGAATGCAAATATTCACCAACCCACACACCTATACCCACATACACACACACACCCACCCACAGTCACACAAACACACACACCCACACACATACACACACCCACACACACACAATGGATATCTCGCTCTTTTTAATTTTATAGCTTTCTTTTTATTCTCTTTCTCTTTTTATTTATATAATATCTTGTATAAAGAATTTTTTTTTTGTTCCAATTTCAATAAACTTTTTTGGACAAAATACATTTACCACCAAAAACTTAATTCATAAGTAACTGATTGCTTTGATGTTTGTATTGAGGGAAAGGGACTGGTATCCTTAACACAGGTTACCCTGTAACCTAGCTAGGATGCCAGTTGCGATCCGTAACACAAAAAATTAATGTTGCTATGCCTGTATTTTGTAATCCTATCGTTTTGTATTTTTTTTTTTTTTTATATGTATGTGTGTCAATAAAGAATTATTATTATTATTATTATTATTATTATTATTATTAAAGGTAATTATTTATTCACATTTTTGGTTTGTATTACCTAACTGTCGTTCGATAAAAGAAAATTATGATTATTCGTTATCTAAGATTTTTTTCTTAGTCAATCAATCCTAAACGAGCTACGTATGGTATTTCGAAATACCGCTCACCGAAAGGACGGTTTTCCGATAACACTCTACTCCGACGGTTAGTTGAACGAAAATATAATTGGCCGATGAAACGTTTCGCCGAAAATATTATTTATCGACGGTTGGTAGTCCGAATGAATCCTTCGCCGATGTAACGGTTCGCCGAAAACACTCTTCAACGATGATTGGTTAAACGAACGAATCTTTCGCCGATAGTACTCGTTGTAAGGGAATTCTTTTGCCAAATGGATAGTTTTTCTTTCACCTTGACAACACCCTTAGGTCTTGTAGAAGTCATGTTAAAAATACAGGTAATAATAAAATAATACATGGAAGTGTGGCTATAGAAAAAAAACAAAGTTTTTATTTAAAAATAAGAAAATTAATCAAAAAGGCAAATTTATATTGTTTTTTACAATAAAGAATATGATTATAATTATTATGATTTCTCTATTGGAACTGTGACAATAGAAAAAAATTAAATAAACTGTGCGAACAAAGCAAAAAACAAATAAAAGTAACTCAACGTGTTAAATTTTTGAAGTTATAGTAAATAGTGATTTATTATTATTATTTGTACTTATAATTATTTTAATTCTTTTTTGATATGTTTAACCAATCATCGTTGAAGAGTGTTTTCGGCGAACCGTTACATCGGCGAAGGATTCATTCGGACTACCAACCGTCGATAAATAATATTTTCGGCGAAACGTTTCATCGGCCAATTATATTTTCGTTCAACTAACCGTCGGAGTAGAGTGTTATCGGAAAACCGTCCTTTCGGTGAGCGGTATTTCGAAATACCATACGTAGCTCATCCTAAACTAAAACCTAAAACTAATCGCGTGGTTTCGCCGCTGCGGAAAATCAACGAATACCACGGTGGTTTTATTTGGTATAATAAAAATACATAGGACACGAGTATGAGTCCGTGATTTGGGTTTCGCTAACGTATAGTCATCGATCTCTCGAATCTCTTAGGTAATCAAGCATCTGCTGAACGAGATCAGAAATATTTCTCAATGAGTTACAGGTAGATATGTATTTATAACTTAAAAATCATCTTTTATAATAATTTATTTATCACCCGGCGATTTATTTCTCATTTTAATTTGACCGTTAAATCCTATGATATATTTAAGAACGTAAATATAAAAAAATCAGGAGCGGGCTTACCGCTACCAACTTCTAGTTTTAGGTAGTGGACTGCACGCTGGAATCATGTGAACGCCGTGCTTACAGCCCCCGAGCGAATAAAAACCTTCCATCTCGCGAACCCCAAAGAACCCGTCTGGCCAGAGCGGTATAGTTGGCCAAATCCTACTCATCATCAGCATTTAACAGTCCACTGCTGGACTAGGCCTCTCCTTTGAAAAGAGGAATTGGCCTATTACACCACGCTGGCCAAACGGGTTGGTATAGGGCTTGTAATAAGTTTTCCTTCTCTTACGCTGCTGTTCTCTGCATAATATGCTCCCTCTGTCGGCTCTTACGACACCCATGGGATGATACGGGGTGGTGACATTCCGTATTCTTAATCCGTCACCATACGGACAAATCCTACTATTCGCTTATATAATGTTTTTGTGCCGTTTTACAAATCGCTCAGTCGTCGACATTAGGCCTACTGCCTACAAATTCGAATGCGTTCATTTTTTTATTTGTTTATTGATACTCAATTGACCATGTATTGAATTAATAATGAGTGTAATTTTGTCATAACTGTATTTAAGTTGTTTTTGTTTGCACAATTTCAGTAACATTATTGATGAATGTAGCAGTTGCATCGTATAGAAGAGCGCACCCGCTTGTACTAATAAATGAATTTGTTGCAGGAACGTAAATTATTGAAGTTATTACCTCAATATTTTTGTTATAGTATTAGAGCATATCCTGATCCATAAAACAAACTGGCATATGAACCAACGTATAATTTACCTATGTGCCTATGTATAACATTTTTTCGGTATTGGCTGACTGACATACAACGTACCTACAGCCAAAACATTAGGCGCAAGCTGAAGCCCGGCAGGACCGCCGATTCTCCCTCGGCGTTCCGACCCATTTGTCTGCTGGACGAGGTGGGCAAGCTCTTTGAGCACATTATTGCTGCCCGCCTCCAGGACCACCTGTCGAATGTGGGCCCCGATTTGTCTGAGTGCCAGTTCGGCTTCCGGCAGGGGCGTTCGACTATAGACGCAGTCCGTCGCGTCCGCTCCCTGTCGGAGCCGGTGCTCAGGGAGGGAGGCGCTGCGTTAGCGGTCAGTCTTGACATTGCCAATGCCTTTAACTCCCTCCCCTGGCAGTCAATTAGGAGTGCTCTGATTTATCATAACGTGCCCTCCTATCTGCGTGATATTATCGGGTCGTACCTAAATGGGAGGTCCATTAGGATAAAAGGTCGGAACGGAGCTCTGCTCATGAGGGAGCTCTCAAATGGAGTTCCACAGGGGTCCGTGTTAGGACACCTTCTGTGGAACATCACGTTCGATGCGGTCCTGCGTATCGGTCTCCCCTCTAATGTCAGCGTCGTCTGCTATGCGGACGACACGTTGGTGCTGGCGCGGGGGACAACCGGCTTCCGCAGTGTCGTGGCTCTCGCCAATCTTGGCGTGGCACTGGTCGTCTCGGGGATCAGCCAGCTGGGCCTTCGAGTGGCGCCTCACAAATCTGAGGCGCTATGGTTCCATGCCCTTCCTCGGGGCCGGGCACCACCCAGCTCGGTGGTTTCGATTTGTGGTGCACAAGTCCGGGTGGGGCGTACTATTAAGTACCTTGGCCTCACTTTGGACTCTCGCTGGGCGTTCGAAGACCCACCGTGGGATCTCCTGTCGTGGGTGAATGCCCGTCTTTATGACGAGGTTCGCCTTCGTCGGCTAGGCGGGGAGGCGCCGAGTGAAATGCTCGAAGAGTACCGGTGAAATGCGCACCGAAGCGCGTATGAGGAGTGGCGCGTGCGGCTGCCTCTACCGCGTTCCACTCGCCAACGCATCTTCGGTGCGATTTTGCCGATATTTGACGCCTGGCTCGAGACGAAGGAGTGCACTACTTTCCGGCTGACTCAGATACTTACCGGGCATGGTTGCTTCGGTGACTATCTGAGTCGGATCGGACGTGAGGAGACGACACAGTGTCACCACTGCGATGACGACCTGGACTCCGCCCAACACACACTAGAGGTGTGCCCCGCGTGGGCGGACGAGCGGAGTACCCTAGTAGCCACCATCGGGAGGAATTTGTCCCTACCACCCGTAGTAGCGGCAATGGTGGAGGACACCCACAATTGGCATGCAGTAGTCTCCTTCTGTGAAGCTGTAATGCTCCAGAAGGAGGCCGCCGAGCGGGAGCGTGAACGACGCAACCCCACTCGCAGGTGAAGGCGGCGTCGAGGCGGCGGCAGCGGCCGTTGAACCCGACTCGTCCTCAGGTCTGCGGGCGTTGGAGGGGGAGCCTCTAACGACCCACCATAAGCGGATCCGAGAAGGCAGCGGACTGTGTGGCGCAGTCTGCTGTGGAAGGCATTGCACACCACGCCTTTCCCTGGGCACGCGTCCCAAGCAAGGGGACGTACGCGACAGGTACAGCGGAGCAATACAACCACAGTTCCCGTTGTACCTGCAAGGCGTCGAGCTACGGAGCCACCGTGTGGTTTTTAGTCGGTAACCCAGCCCACGGGGTGGGAGTCCGACATACCCCCTTCGACCGCTCCCCGGTCGGAGAGGCATGAGGTAACTCATTTTCCACACGATAAAAAAAAAGGCACAAGAAGCTGAAGGCATAAATGTCCCTTAGAAACCCGAAAATCCCACGGAATTTTGCAGAAAAGTTTAAACAAAAAAAGGGGTATCCTGCATTGCTTTTCATACAGACATGCATGACTTTAATTTTGCCAATAAATAAAATGTTTTATTGATGGACACAGGTGGATTGACATTTGGGACTTATGCCTTGTAAATTATAGACGACGCAATGTGCGTACAACCGTTCGAGTATTCGTGCTTTAGAGCGGAGACCGTGCCTTAGCAAAAGTAGTGTAGGGTGCTATTCGGCTAGGATTGTTGTTGTTGACGATATGTATTTTGCAAAATGGCTGGCAGCGGCTCGACACGAGGGGTCGAAAATGCCATCGGAGAGGTCTTTATCAGTGAACGACGGCGGACGATGATGATCATATATGATATGATATGATATGCCTTTTAGGCATCAAAAATAATAATGGTACTTTGTATTTAGGTTACTTACGATATGTAAACCGCATAAAATTTCCTATTCTATTTCTTAAAGGTCCATACTGTTTTGCAGTTCGCCGTTTCAACGTTTTACCGATTCCAATATGAGAACTCATTTATAAATGTTATTAAAAGCTTTGAATAGATAAACCAAAGAATATTGTAAATGCTACAACAGTGAATGGGTTTCTACTAGCAAATACATTGTTTGACTGAGTATCTTACAATATACTATCTGAATGCCATTTTAAAATTGGCAACGTCATGCCAATATAGTTTCTGTTGCGTGTTCGTTGCTAGTGAAAGGTCAGTGGTGAGGTTAACGACTTCGTAATCTTTACATCCATTCAATTATGATAGTTCGCTATCGAATGTTTGATCTGGCTTCCGAATTATCACAATCGCGTTGCACGCTGGCACTTTCTTGTGGTCAAAATTATTGTGGTTTTGCTTAATCTGAATTTGGTGAGATTGCGAATCTAAAAGTTTTGTCAATTAACAAAACTAGGTTTTATTTAAATAGGCTTGTATCCACTAAGAATAAATCGGTTTCATTGTACCATCTATAGATTCATGATGATTTTAAGATATCAATAAAGTTTATTATTTATTATATAAAGGTAAGATTAATATTATTTTTAAGTTTCTAAAAGTAAAAATAATGAATTTATTCTTGTGACAGTGAACACCAATCAGAGAGCATTAGGTACATCTAACAATGCGTCCGCCATTCATGTTGTTGACGTTTTGGTAGTAAATACAACTAGAACGTCAAACTTTGTACCTGTCAAATCGAATTTATCAAAATAAAACTGGGTACACCCAGGTACACCAGACCAGACTTCATTCACGGTTTGTTTTATTTTGCACTTTGTGATATCACTCAACCGCCATGATGGTTTACAGCGTTTTCGTGTCAAATTCAATAAAAATTGGGCAAGTGCGAGTCGGACTCGCGCACGAAGGGTTCCGTACCATCATCTATAAAAGAAAATCACGTTCGTTGTATGTATACTTAAATACTTTTTAAGTTTCTACCTGTTTATTAAGATCGAGTAACAAATTGCTTAAAAATTACGTTTGTTGTATGAGATTAGATTATTTACTTCTTTTTAATTTAATTATTTATTTTAAAAGGTAATATACAACTACATATTCTGTGAAAATTTAAAGCGTCTACCTATTACAGTTAGTAATTTTGAGCAAAACATAAGAAAAAAACACGTTTTATGTATGGGACCCCCCCTTAATATTTTATTTTTTTTATTTTTAGTATTTGTTGTTATAGCGGCAACCAAAATACATAATTTGTGAAAATTTCAGCTTTCTAGCTATCACGGTTTATGAGATACAGCCTGGTGACAGACAAACAGACAGACGGATAGACAGACAGCGGAGGCTTAGTAATAGGGTCCCGTTTTTTACCTTTTAGGTACGGAACCCTATAAAGTTTCTGAAAAAGCCATAATTATAATAATAATAATAATATTTTACCACATACACACATAACCATCTAGTCCCAAACTAAGCAGAGCTTGTACTATGGGTACTAGATAATGGATAAACATACATATATACTTCTTTTTTTGTAAATACATACATATTATACATAGAAACACCCAGACCAAGACAAACATCCATGTTCATGTACACAAATGTTTGACTTGAGCGGGAATCGAACCCGCGACCTTCGGCGTAGCAGTCGCATACACTCCCGCTGCGCCAATCGGTCGTCAATTAATAATTAGTAATGTTGCTGATCGATTTTTGAAGAAAAATCAGTTATTTCAGTTTAACATCTAATAAAGGAACGAATAGAAGAAAGAAAGAAAGAAAAAAATGTTTATTTTCCCATTTATATGAGACACAGGTACACAAAATATGGTTCACAATAAAAGCAAAGTGAACAGCAAAATACACAAAAAATAGCAATACAGAAAAAAAACCACAAACGTCTATAGGTAGATAACGTGTCTCATACTTAACAAGAAAAATAGGGACCAGTTCAGCATATGCCTGACGGGTGTCAAACGCTGGTTTTCAACTAGGCCCTAGTGACGTCTAAACTAAAACCAGCAAACAATAAAAATAATAATAAATAATATAATATTTGTGAATTAAAGTACAACAGAAGGGGACAACACGGGTACATACATACAGACACGTATATTAAACACAAATAGAAATCAATCGCTAATTAAATTTTAGGACACAAGCCTATTGTAACAGTAGTTTTAAGCGTTCAGGGGCAAAATGTCCAACTCTCAAAATGTCCAACGGTGTCAAAATGTCCAAAGCCCAAAATGTCCAAAACCCAAAACATCCAAGTCCCAAAATGTCCAATTCTCAAAACGTCCAATTCCCAAAATGTCTAAATCTCAAAATGTCCGATTCTCAAAATGTCCAACTCCCACAATGTCCAATCTTTGAAAATGTAGTAAATTTTTGTTCAATAACTCATCAAAGCGCTTTTTTAATACTTTCGACTAGTTTCGACAAACAATAAATATAAAATAATAAAAGAATCAAAATATGTTTTATTTATAAGCAACAAATTAAGACCAGTAGGTACAATGATCAAAATCATAACTTTCATAATTATAAATTGAAACAAATGTTAAACACAGTTTTAAGTATATAACAAAAGTAAGACATAAAAAATATTTTATTCCTTACTTTGCTTTATTTTAAAATTACAAATTAAGTCCAGAAAGGACCACAACATATATTCGAAATCACATTTTTTTATAATGTAATATAAAAAACAAAAAATATTTTTTTATTATTAATACATAAATCATTAAAATAATTAAGTTGATTACTAACATATTAATAAAAAAAAAATATTCGTTATAAATAAAAATTATGTTGATTATTACTTGCTTAAGTAAGCAAGGTAAGATAGATATAAAGTATTTTTACGTCTTACCTAGGTCATATAAAACTATGTTTAATGTTTGTTTCAATTTATAATAATAAAAATGATGCTATTTATTTTATTCTTTTTATTTCAGTTTAACATCTAATAGAGGAACGAATAGAAGAAAGAAAGAAAGAAAAAAATGTTTATTTTCCCATTTATATGAGGCACAGGTACACAAAATATGGTTCACAATAAAAGCAAAGTGAACAGCAAAAATACTTTTTATTTAAAAATTTACTACATTTTCAAAGATTGGACACTTTGGGAGTTAGATATTTTGAGATTTGGACATTTTGGGAATTGGACATTTTGGGACTTGGACGTTTTGGGTTTTGGACATTTTGGGCTTTGGATATTTTGAGAATTGGACATTTTGCCCCTGAACGGTTTTAAGATAGACCTATCTCACAATACCCCATACTACGAATGTAATGTATGTAATTTATACATGATAAAAATTAAAACGCGTTTTTATATGAATTTCACTGATAAATTTTTGATTTCTGAGGATGGTTCGTATAATTCGCGCAGGTGGCGGCGCGGAAGAAGTCTTGTAGACGAGTAAAACATTTTTGCATTAACGTGTATGGAAGCTATTTTTACCTTTCTCATAATTTCAGTAGTTTTCTAGACAATTGGTTAGAAAACGTAACCTGTCCAAGTGTCAGATTTTTTATTGTTATCTATTGTCAAGAGATAGACCTCAAAGGGTCTGACGTACAAATCTAGCGAATAATGTACATAAATTTTTCGTCATTATTTATCTTATCTGCGAGCGAAATTCCTTAGTTTACTACGAAACCATAAAACCATTATTAACCATCTTATTTCTCAAACCATAAGATTACAAACCCACCATTATGCCGGCTAGTGGTTCACATTTCAGCTTGCGGTTACAATATGTAGGTTTAATATTAAAATAATATCTTACTTATATGTCAACATAAACATAGTTTATACGCGTTGTACGCAACAGCTTGATGATACTACTGGTTGTTAAACATTTAAAATTATACTAACAGTTTCTTAAATAATTATACTGCTTATAACATTGTAGTAAACGAGCGTGAAGTCATATTCTCTAAGGTTTAAACATTTTTTATGGTGCGTGCGTATCAAGTATTTCTATTGTCTCAATTTGCCTCATAATATTGTCGCAAGTTTATGCGAATGCTGTTGCAATCTCGCAAAATATCATATCTTCAATTTCATAAGAGCGCTAACAAGCTCTTCATCAATGCAATCGCAGATTTTGATAAGCTTGCACAGCTGTTTGGAAGTGGTTTAGAGTTTGCCTGATATTCTGCAGCTCAAGGTATTGCGAAATACTATTGCTTTAGATTTAACCGTACTCGTATCATAAAATTTTCGATATTTGACACTGCATTGTGGCCCTGTAATTAATTATAAGACATTTTGGTACTACCAGTTGTGTTTCTAAGTCGAAATTTTAGAGTGACTGTTACTTCTATTTTATTCACATAATTTTCTACTCGAGCCTCGAGGTTGTGCACCCTGCGCTGTACAAATACCGTTGATAAATTTGTACGTGAAAATACGAACGCATTTCTAAGGTCTGATACCTACTGTTCGCTATTTCAAATGACTTGCTGATCCATCCAAACCCGCGAGCCAAGAGTCGAACTGCGAACCACGCCACACGTGAATTATTTCGCGGACCTCTTGCTAACTACAATTCTTGCTCATAAATCCGACGGCTAAATAATAAGTTTATCAAAATGATGTCTAAATTAGACTTTTTGAAGTATTCGTGTGCTTAAACAGAATTCCGAAGTCAATACGCTCTAAACACGGCTAAACACGAGTTCTTTAAATGGGTAATAACAATCTCAAATCATACATAAGCATTAAATGCCAAGTCGTTAACACGATACAATTAAGGTACGGTTTTTTGTAACACTTATGTCAATAACCACATTTCATACCAAGAATTTCTCTAAAAAATTACAGTATTTTACTTAAGAATACTTTACGTCTATTGTCCTAATTTATCTTACATCACTTACGAAGCAAAAAATGCGCCAAACATCTATGTTAGAGACTCAATTATTTACATTGTTTATAACGCGTCTTCTTGCACCAAGTACTTGTATTACGTAAAATTAGACTCCGCTCTCCGTGCTCTACATACGACTTATTGTTTGATAATCATGGAAGATCGGACGAATTCCCGACGAGACTTGTGTGAGAATGTATACACAATAAAGTACAAAACATACATGTTGTGCAATTGCGAAAATTTGTAATTGATTGGACAATTGAACCGTGTTGCGTGCGCGCCTCGTACTCAGCGAAAGTGTCTTTGATTATAACGCCTTGATAGATGAGTTCACTCAGATAATGTTTACCCGAGACATCGATTTACTTAAGAAAGCTATTTTCCACATCGTTAACCGCCTGTCTTGGTTCTCAAACAAACTTATCTCGTAAACTGTTGCATGCACGGATACAGATTGGACAGCTTGCGATTTGTAGGTATAGCTAAGTGTTATTGAACCGTAGTAGTTTTTCATAATATAAACTGTCTATAAACTGCCCCACTGCTCGCAACGGCTATCTATACTAAAAGTAGGTCATAGTTTAACACGCTAGTTAACTGTGGGCTGGCAGACTTTACGTGCCTTTAGAAAACACTATGGAAAACGCTCAAACATGCTATCTTCCTCGTGATGTTTTCCTTCATCGCAGTGGTATGTACGTCTTAATTGGTACAGTGGAACTATATTTTTACTAAACTGAGATGTTTAGTGGTAAATAAATAAATAAATATTATAGTTTTCATTTCAGGAAACATGTCCATAATTTGGGACGTAAAAAAGAATTTATTTTAAACTCTTTGTACTCTTTGTTTATTATTTTATTAGAAACGCTATTTACTCATGTACCTATTGGTAAAAGTGTTATTCATTTTGTAAGGAATAAGTGAAAGTCTCCCTCTATGTAATAGGTATTGTAACCTATGTGTAACCTAAGTTCTAAAATGTATTAAGGGACGTCTAAAAATAAATCTATTTCTTGAGCTGCTCTATCCTTTGACCATTGGAATCAATATACTGATTTAGTACCTAGCTGCCTGCTACCTACCTTTAGAACAATTGATCGAGTAAAGCGGTTACCAAACATATGCTTGTTGTGGACTTTTACAAAGATATGCCGATTGTTCTATGTTTACATAACAAGTATATTCTTCGCAGGAGAAAGAACAACGGATTAGATGCCTTGAATGCCAAAGGCAGGAATTTGTATTCACTATTTGCTAACTATAGCAATTGTTCGTGTACGACAAATAGCCATTTGTTACATATTATAATTGATTTGTTGTATTCTATGACACGGAATAGCTATGTATAATTGTATATTGAAATAAATACCATATCTCTGGATAGATGAACCGAACGAGCTGGTGTTAAGAAATACGTATTGATAAAATTGTAAATGCCATTATTACTGTAATTATCGGTTTTATACAATTGATATTTGTGTGCGTGCGTGCAAATTTCATGTTTTGTTATATAAAAATATTCAATTGCGAGACAATATAAAAAATGCTTCTAAAAAGCTAATTTTATGTGTCAGATTCGGATGTTATGTCAATATTATTATTCACGCTTAAAGTCGCATAAGCGAGATATAAAGGAATTTGTAATTCATTCACTTTATACTAATAGGTTTTTTGAAGTTACGCAGTGTTTCGGACTGAAAATGTAATAAAATGACAAATATCCACATCGGACATGATCTATATGAATTCCCTATGAAAACGACTTCAAATTACCACCATCGCTTACATCCATGTAGGTACTATTAGTTCAAAGTAAAACTCTTAAAATTATAAGTACTTAAGCACAAGCATTACTTAATAGGATAATCAGGTATATTAACTCCACATTTAATTCAATTATACCGCAACATACCCATAATAGAAAACCAGTCTAGAATGTTGACCATAATGCGCTTAATCATTAGAAGAGATGTAGTTTTAAAACAGGCAATATCAGTCTGTAGTATCCACCGATCTAAACCACGAAATATCACTATCTCTTTATAGTCCGGGATCCCAGGCCAATTTTTAGTTACGAGGTGCTAAAGGTCCACGGGAACAATTATTAAAAATTGGCCCACGATCCAAGCAAACAAGTATATGTACACTATGACACATACTAACACTACATTATTTTATAAATTTAGTTTTTTGAGAAAATAAGTAAGGTCTGGCGGCCCTGGTATTTCGGACGGTTGCGGCGGACGGCAGTCGCTCAGTGGAAAAACCAATTTCCTCTCAAGTCAAGTGCTTAGCTAAGATTGGTATTAGTAAAAAAACATTTTTTTTACTGCCACACAGGCTAGAGAAGAAAACGAACTATGTAAGCTATTTTTCCGGTTTCCCAGCCACGTAGCGAAGAAATGAAAACGATTTAATGTCGAGGAGAAAAATAGAGCGCGAGATGAGAAAATAAATATTGTTCCTAATGTGTTTATTACATTTTATTTTACAAACAACTTAGTTTTTATTCATGACTTTATTAGTGCAGGTATTTCGTTTTTACATTGCCATGAATAGAAAATTTGCTCACTATCTATACAGTAAACAAGATATCAAATCACTAGAGATGCACTGACTATGACTTTGGTTAACTAGCCGATTAACCGGTTCGAAGCCGGGCGACTAATCGGCCGACTAGACAGCCAGACCGATCACGGTTTCGGAAATGTTCGTTTTTCCGTGAGGCCTCATTTGTGACCAAGTCTTAACAGCCGCCGGCGAACGTTTCGGAAAACGTTTTTTGAGCACGCATTGTTTTGATTGTTTGGGGAGTTGTAGGGTTCTCATCATCATCCTAGCGCTGTCCTGGTTGCGCTCCAAAACCCACGCCTTGGAGCCCGGGGTCCGCTTTCCGGCTACGTCTCCTCCACTTCGCACGGTCTTCAGCATCCCTGGTGGTTAGTTGGTTGGCATGCATATCATCCCTTACGACGTCAAGCCAGCATTTGGCCTTCCTCATTTACCGGGGCGGAGGTAGTATGGCAAGACATTTGTTACCCACGTAAGATGCCGGTTGACGTAAGACGTGGTGAGTTGTAGGGTTCTGTCTTCTTCTTTCTCTTAGCGTTATCCCAGTTTCAATCTGGGGTCCGCTTTCTAGTCTAACCGGATTTGACTGAATATTAGCTTTTCCACGGAGCGACTGCCTGTCTGACCTCCGCAACCCGAAGGGATAGCGATATTCCATGGTTTAGACTAGTGTCAGTTTTATTTAGAAGGTACTGACGCCCTGTAACGATTGTCAAAGATCTTCATGACAACCGGGACCGACGGCTTAACGTGCTCTCCGAGGCACGGGACAAGCGATAATTAACAATTCAATACGCACATAACTCCGAAAAGTCATTGGTGCGCGCCGTGGATTCGAACCCGATACCCTCTGCATGGCAGTCTGTTGGTATACCCACTCGGCTATCGCCGCCTTAAAACTCTAAAAAAAAACAAATGGAATCCTAAAGATTTAAAACTCTTCCGTTATGGACCGACTGACAAACAACGCACAGCTAAAACTACCCGGCGCTAGAAGTTAAAACTCGGCAAGTCTGCTCCTTTCAGTACATACATACATAGTCTCACGCCTATATTCCCCAAGAGGTAGGCAGAGGTATATTACTACACCCACTTTTCGCCAGATTTATTTTAGTCTCACGTAATAGCCATATAACACGCAATAACGTTATACCCGTAAACAAAGACCTACCGTCGTTGGCACAAATTAAAATAGCATGTAACATTCCTAACCGTTGTTAATTGCGAATGTTAAAACGACACGGCACGCAAAATATCCCGTTTATTCTTAGAACTGACAGGTACCGTTTTTACTGTAAACTGAAATCGTACAAGCAATATGGCACTAGAAAGCTCAAATAACTCGCCATATAGACAAACTAGACGTCGCCAGCGGCTTCGCCCGCGTCAATTATACACATAAACCTTCCTCTTGAACCAAACTTATCTATTAATAAAACCGCATTAAAATCCGTTGCGTAGTTTTTAAGATTTAAGCTGTCTGTCTGTCTGTCCCTACGTATATAGGGACAGACAGACAGAAGACATACTTTGTTTTATACTATGTATAGTGATTAGTGATGACGAAGGCTTAGCTTTATGCCGTTTATCAAAAGACTAGAGGACGCCAGCAGCTACGCCTGCATTTTTTTTAATTTACCCGTTTTGGCCGATCCCGTGGGAATTTCGGAAAAATCCTTTTTAGTGCACCCCTACAGTCCCCAAGGAACAAACATGCCGAATTTCAGCTTCCTGCGCCCAATAGTTTCGGCTGTAGCGTGTCTGTCAGTCAGTTAGTAACGCAAGGATTTTATATATTAAGGTGTCTTGTCACTGTGAGACTATGAGCTGACTGATTGCATTTTCTAGTTGCTTTTTATTGGAAGCAGTGGAGTCAGTTTGGAGGATAGGGAATCTAAAATAGATCGTTCGTTTTTGACGTCCCTTGCCGTATTTGTGTTAGAAGAGAACGATAATTAGAATTATACTGCTTTTTGTTCTACTATTAATGAAAGGATTAAATTCAAGTTAAACAAAGTTATACATATACAAGGTATTTGATGTGATAGGTGTAAGCAAAATAATATTTCGAGCGCGTTGATGTCTTTAGCAGTAGGTAGTCTAGCCATGCAGAGAGTAATTTACATATTAGTTAGGTTGTAGTATAAGTTTCATAAAGTAAAATGTAAACCTTGTATCATAAATTTAACTTTAAATTTATCTTATATCTATATCTTTCTTGAGATCTTTAATTTGTTCACACCTATGCTGCTTGCGAATAGAAAATTGGGGTAAATGATTTGTAGTTTTTATTTTATATCTATCGTTTTATTTGTGTCAATGTATCTGGGACACATGTCAAAGAGGGATATATATAATCTGGCTGTGTTATAAAAGTCAACGACATAATTTACGATGTTATAATCCTAGATCTAATTATATGCGGACAAGAATAATAGTTACGTTAGATATTAAAGCTAGATATTATATCAACAATCGATACGAAAGGTCACCTCAAGTCACAAGTCACGTAATACCAACAGCAATAATTTCTGAAATTGGAGCGATATCGCTTCAAACTTTTTGCAACACATAACTCACAAATCCGAACATTGAAAAACTATATACTACTTAGCACAAGCAGATCACACACTATGTTCAAATATTATTTAGTTAGCTCATCGTTAAGTAATGAAAGTTGTAACACCGATGTTAACGCAGCAAATGTGTTAAAACGACTGCCTCCGTGGTCCAGTGGATAGCGTATGCGAGTGCTGATCGGTGGTCCCGGGTTCGATTCGAAGTCGGGCAAAAGTGTTACTGGGTTTTTCGGAATACTCAGTAGCAGCACGGAGTCTGGTGATGTACCCGGTAACGGCAATAGGCTCGCCCCCTATTACGTGGGACCTAAAATTTCATAGCGAAATGTGGGTATTTACACCCCTGCCTACCCCTTCGGGGATACAGGCGTGTTACTATAAATAAAAATAAATAAATAAAATGTGTTACAATTCATACTTCACCTAACTACGACGCAAAATAAATAGTATCTTCGCGAAGAGATGGCAAATTCGACATCAAACCCTATACAAACCCGTCTGGTCAGTTTGATATAATAGCCAATACCTCCTATTGAAGCGCAGTGCTGCTAAATGTGAAGCAAATTAGCAAGAGCTTAAGTCCAGCTGCAGTGGATTTCTAAAGGCGGTAAAGAACCGCGGTTATATAGGCAGACCGAACGTTTACATGCACCATCAAAGCGTTATTCCACATATTTTACCCAATTTTGATTAACATAGAAAAAACATGGCGCTTGCAACAGTGCCGAAATATCGGTTACTCCAAACAAAGGTACGTGTCCCGAAAGACAATTTAAAATAAGTTTAAATAACCACGAAAGTTAAAATTCCTAAATAGAAAAACCAATTCCATATATCAAATCTTTATAATAAGTACAATATGATGTTCAAACAATTGTTTGGTTTCTTCTTCTTTTCCATACTTCATTTTCAAGCATGCAATCCATCATATCTTAATATATAAAATCCTTGCGTTACTGACTGACTGACAGACACGCTACAGCCGAAACTATTGGGCGCAGGAAGCTGAAATTTTGCATGTATGTTCCTTGGGGACCGTAGGGGTGCACTAAGAAGGGATTTCCCAAAATTCCTACGGGATCAGTCAAAACGAATAAATTAAAAAAAAATGCAGGCGTAGCTGCTGGCGTCCTCTAGTCTACAAATAAACTCCTTAGCAAAAAAGTTGCAGATCACAGACGCTGTTCAAATATAATTTAGTTATCTCATCGTTAAATAAAGAAAGTTACAACACTGATGTTATGGCATCGCATCGCCAAGGAAAGTTGAAAGCCGGGTTTGTACCGGTGCGCGAACTTGAATCATCGTCCACGGAGCCATATGACTTATGCTAATGGAGGTCGTTAATACGTAACATATTATATATTTTGGAAATATTTATATATCTTCGTAAATAATTAGCTAGAAAGTCGTGTTTAAAGGATTATGGCACGAGTGTGCGATGTTGTGTAACGGTTTTGGATTGCAAATTTTCTTCTTGATATTTACTACTTTAATTTTGCGATTTTATATTTGAGACGCCATATATTGCAATGTAAAGTACGTATGCTTGGGATATTTATTTTTATAGTACAAGTGTCTTAGGGCGGTTTGTGCTCAAGCTAATCACAGTAAAATAATCATGTCCAGAACTATGCCAGGCATTCGTCGTTTATACAATAACAGAACCTGCTAGTTACACCTGTTTTCTTTTTTTTTTGAGAATATAATGTGTTTAATTAATCTTGATAATCAACAGAAGCACGATGCCTAGGAATACATCGTAAAAACTATACCTACTTATCTTGCGCTTATCACCAAATCCTTTTCGGAGCTAAACATGCGTATATTGTTGTATGTGTATATAATGTTTATCAATGCAATATGCAATTGACGTGCGTGTGCTTCAGATTTTACTATTGTTTAATGATATTTTCACGAGTTCTGCCCACGCAAAATTGGCGTGCAAATATATCTTGATAGCTGTATCATTTTCATTACTATCAAGTTGCGTACAATTTATTCGAGTAACAGTATTTTGCTTACAGCCATTGTTTTAACTATCTTTGTGTTGACCTTAATCTTTTTATGATTGATTTGTGAATGTTTTTAATATGTCACTTGGCTGGAATGTCAAATTAAGTCATGGAATATTTAATTTTAAGAGTTAATCGTGATTAGATCACGATTTAGTGTGCAAAAGCAATTGAAAAGATAGTCTCGTCTACAATAGAGTGAGATTGAAGAAAATGGTAAGAATTTAAACAAATACCTAGTTTTGCGAGATCTTAAAAAGTAAATTATCTATTTAAAAATAATATCAGCTAATAACATCAGCAATGGTACCGTCGCGGTCGGTCATGAAATGTCAGATGACAACAAATGCTTGTAAATAGCTTATTTATTTCTAGTCATCTATCTAAAATGGTGTAAATTTATAGACAAGCGCCGTAGCATATTTATTGGCAAAGTGATTTGGTTTCATCTGTCGCACAAAAGGTATATAATTAGGTGCACACCAGTTATTACATTTTAAACCCGATCTACAGAATCTCAGCACGTACGACTTATTATTTTTTATATTGAACTGGACTATATAGTCCTACTTAATACATAAAAACTGTAAACCGCGTATATTTTATATGAATAATTGATTGATAACTAAAAGCATTAAAAAGTTACGCTTAATAAGTTCATGGGAACTGACACTAGCTGATTCCAACAATTATCTAGTCATGATGCTGCCGCCGCACCGTCTCATAAAGTACACCTATCCACAGAGTTTTAACGTCATCAAACTATTGTTACTTGCTCTGTCTGTAATTAATTCTATTAATTGCGGCAGCCATATTGATGTAGTCCGTGCCGCGCGTTAAAAACGTAGAATTTTAATTATTATCGCATAATATCACGGGCTGATGCGTACATAACCCAGTGGAGCAACTAAAAAGATAACAAAAAGAACGCTGACCATTGACTTCGGTTTCTCTCTACATCTTTTCGTACGTATTTTACTCTTTGTTGGATTCCATTTTTGATGTATTACTATCTATTTGATGTATTACTTTGTAACCATAAATAATCGCACGAGATCTCACAGTAATATTTCTAAACTCATATGCTATTTAATAAATATACCTAATTTTATAGCTTTTATTAAATCTAATACGGACCAAGGTTGCTTGTGAGAATATGGCCGCTAGTAAAAAAACTCGATAAGTCAGACGAAGATAAATTATGGTGTAGGAGTGCGTATTACATTTGTCATGAGCAATCATCATTCTCCTAGCGTTATCCAAGTTTACACCCTGAGGTTTATTTTTCTACAGAACGACTGCTTGTTCGACCAAAGCAACCCAAATGGATAGCGATATTCCATGGTTTAAAGTAGTACTAGTTTATTCAGAATAACGACTGTCAAAGATCTTCATAACAGCCGCGGCCGACATCTTCACGTGCTTATGAATATATATCTATACGGGAATTAACGCGAACATGCATTAGGTATTTACATACCTCATGCTTGCGACCACGGGACGTGCAACCGTCTCGAAACGTCAAGCAAAAATAAGGTATGTAAATACCTAATGCATGTTCGCGTTAATTCCCGTATAGATATATATTCTTAAACATGCAACGCGAGTGTTTAAAAGTTTCTATCTTCACGTGCTCTCCGAGGCAAGGGCCAAGCGATGATAACAATTCCACATTTGTCATGACCAATGTTGTAGCGGGTTGCCCTTACGCGGTCGGGGAATTGTTAAGTTGGTCTTCATAGTTCTACTTATATTTTGAAACTCTAACGTAGCTAGTGAACTTTACGGTAGCTTATCAAACGTACATTGCATGATTTTCCGCTAAGATTGTAATTCTTGTGCCTTGTTCAAAAACATCCCTAATGAATAAAATCTTAAAAACCATGCAGTCATTATAATATGTATAACTAAAATAGTGTTATGATTTTATCAGATGAATAACATTTTTATAATCATAACATAACATGTTATTAAATTGATTAAATTGTTTTATATTAAAAAAGAAATTATATTTGGAATGTGCGCTTTAGATTTTAATCTTATTCATTACAATATACCTGCATTTTAATCGATATTTTGCTGCACATGCGATATTCCGTGATTGAATAAACATATAAAAAAACGAAATAAGTATATTAAGTTTGTATGTTACAGAATGGATAGGTCTGAATCGCAGTTCCATTTTGAAAGCGGTGCCGGTGTTTTCAACCTGTGGAACTTAAAGAAAGCCTACCTATCACGGTTAAACCACTATACGATATTTTTAACGGGTCTCAGATACGTAGATGTTTATTTTATAATATATTTTTTGGGACAGCACTTTAAATCAAATAGTCAAAGCCATTGTCTTACGGAACGCACAGCCTTACATATGAAACTTAGGCTAGTCCATTCCATTTTTTCATTCGTCGTGTCGCTGACTCGAAACTTGTACAAGAAAGTGTATTCGCACCAGCACCAACTCGCCACATCAATTGTCTAATTGATGTGCGAATTGACCACGCTCCACTTATCCAGGCTACTCCCCCAGATTTCTAGACCAGTTTCTAGACTTGTCTACTGTATCTAGCCTACGAGCGAAGCCTTCCGGTCCCTTCTTTGTGATTCGATTTCACTTCATTATTATAGATGATTTTGAATTACCAGCTGTCTAGCGAATTACGGAATATTTTTTTTTATAATAGACTGACAGTGCTTTCTTATTAACTTCTTTACTACTTGAAATGCAATTTCTTAGATATGTATGCAAATTTCATATTAGCATCGCAATGGAATATTGCATTTGATTCTAATACTAGCTCTAATTCTATGGTTTAATTATACTAGCGTGAGATTGGCTTTTGCAAATGCAATTTCTAAAGCTTCAATCTTTAACGAAACATTGTCCAACGCTGACCTACGAATAAACGCCGATCACAATACAAATTACTCTCAAATCGTTTAGTCGGTAGAATTTTCGCAAACAATACCGGCACGCGTTTGTTGACAAAATGTTTGCGTACTAACAAACCGAATACCATTCGCAATATGCCTGTACGTTTACCAAAAGATAACATTTTGTTTATAGGTGGTTTGTTTTCAAGAGCTTTACATATGGAGTCATGGAATACTATTTTTTCTCTGATTAATACTATGCTTTATAATCTAAATAAAAATATACATAATATTTTTGTACTTGGGACGGAAACAAATTTTTACTAAAACTAACAACAAAGCTCTTACTAACTTTATTACAAGTTTATTGTTTCCCCTTCTTAGGAAGTCCTTTTAAGTAATTCCTGTATTATTATTACGTCCGCAACTACATCCGTGGCAAAATAAATGTTGTGTAGAGCTTCATATAAACGTAAACAAATATCGATCAGACTTTCGTGTTCCGAACCGGTTTGGTACGTCAATAACTTTCATTGATCATATGTCTGCTCATATAGCCCATTCTTATATCGTAATGTTATTAGGTCTAGAGATGAGAAAGACTCGATGATAAAACGCTAGTTATTAATAGTAGAGCTATAATTAAGTTGGCCATATAGAGCTATTTTGAAGGTTAAGTACCTTCCTCTATTGTAGGATCGGAGGATAATTTTTAAAGTATAGAACTTTAAAAATTATACATAAACCATTCCTCTATTATGCATGCATGCAATGGCAGCGATAGTTGAGTGGAGACACCGACGGACTGCTATGCAGAGGGTCTCGGGTTCGAATCCACGGCACGCACCAATGACTTTTCGGTGTTAAGTGCGTATTAAATTGTTAATTATCGCTTGCTAATCGGTGAAGGAAAACATCGTGAGGAATTCTGCATGTCTGAGAGTTCTCCATAATGTTCTCGAAAGACATGTGAAGTCTACCAACCCGCACTTGGCCAGCTTGGTGGACTATGACCATAATGAGACCCTTCTCATAATGAGAAGACGCCCGTGCCCAGCAGTGGGACAGTATAAAGGGATGATGATGATTCCTCTATTTATTTAAAAATAAATTATGGGTAGGTACTGGTAATTATGGGTACTGGAGTATCTACATCACTGTAGTAGTAAGTTATGATGAACTAAAAATCGATTTTTTTAATTCTGTGTTTAATCTGAAACAAACTACCTATCTAATTTACCAAAACTGTTGCTATCGATCTAAAAATTACACCTATCATATTAAATAACTATAAGACTATGATACTCAAACTCTTTTCTCCTGTAAGTACTCTTTTATTAGTTGCTTAAAATCATTTATAATATGTAAATTTTACGCATAAAAGCGAAATTCACACAAAAATAAAAAATCGCAAATGAAAACAACAGTTCCATTGTCATGGTGCCAACAGTAAAAAGAATACGTCGTTTGTAAACTAGACAATTTCCTGACATTCACTCTTTACTCCTGAATTGACGATGCTTTGAGAAAAACAGATTTCCGTGAAATGAACGTTGTGATTGAATGTCAGCCCGTATGTCAATTCTTATGAATCAGTCTGATTGTTTCCATTTTAAAACAGTTTTAGTATTCATCTTTTCTTTATCCTATTTAATCAATAGGATAAAGGAAAGACGCGCCCACAAAATCACGGATTACAGCTCAGAATTCTATAAAGAATCTTATCCTAAATTCTTGTATGCATAATGCGTCACTTTTTGGACAAGATTTTCAAGAACTTTTTTGTCTCAAAAAAAAGCTATACAATTTCGTAAAATGTTACTCATCCTGTTTTTAGAGTTAGTGAAGTATTATTACAATCTTTCGGTGTAAAGACTTACTGACCTGTACCTCTAATGTCATAAAAAATGCCGCACTTGTGCACAGGGGCCTACTTATATAATTAAGATATCCGATGGTTCGTCTAGGTTAAAACCGGCTACACTAGTTTTGATCAAGCCGGGTAATTAGAACATGTGGTACGATATGATACTACAATAACTTATTAATTTACTCCGTTTGATTTGCAATTTTAACTTTACGCTATTATTGCCCTTCTTAATTTTATTACTCTTTACATAACCTTTTATTTTGTTATTATCATTATAATAAAATTGCACTTCTCTAAAATAATGTCCTTAAAATTCTTAACAAATGCCTTCTAACTTATTTTGGATTCACTGGTTTTAGCTTTTATACTGAGTAGGTATGTATTTACCGCAATCAGTCAAGCAATCATGTTTTTATACCTCCTCCCTTAATATTTCAGGTTACGCTTACTCGTCCGCTTATAACACCATTTAAAGCTTTCAAGCGATAGTTAAAATCTAAGAAATATATAAAATATTTTTTAAGAAATGGAAATAAAATTAAAGATTTCATTTACCTGATCATTGCTATGTGTGCCTGTGTCCAATATCCTGGGCCGGAGATCGTGTCGGTAATCAGATTCCAAATCCTCTTCGACACAATGTACAATAATTACCAAAGCAGCCAACGTAGTCAGTAACGGCATTGCGGATCTCCAAATCATAATCATATTATATCAACTTGAAAACTTCCAATCTGTTCAGAACGCACTCAGTCAGTACGTCCACACGTCTTGATGCACAATTCTAACACTGCACTTCTAATACGTTTCAATATCGTCCAATAATTCACGCAATTTTACCAGCACTATTGATAACCGAATGAAACGCAGTTCTCAGTAACCGTAGGGGACGAAAGAATCATAGATAAGGAAGGAGAAATAGGGGAAAAAGAAGTCCGCGAAATTCACGTGCGGGTGTCGTCGATTTTTTTAAACGTGCACTATACTTCGGCGATTTTATGTTCGATTTTATGTTATTTTCACATCATGATTCTTTATTAGTAAACAATTCGATATCGCGCCAGTATTTCTTGAGCGATTATAATACTGATGGGTATTATTTATGAAAAATGTTGATTTCTCAAGCAGGTTCCCGCGTTTTTTTATAATCGGAACGTGAAAGTGATGGCGTTCGCGGCACACGTTTGCGCGCGGCGACTCAGCGCGTTCAAGTGGTAACTCAACTAAAGCGCTAATGTACAGCAGCCATAGCTCTGCGCTTCCATAATTTTTACTTTTCTTTTGTATTTCAATAACAACTACATTCTTTGTTTATTCAACATTGTTCAGTAACGTTTGAAATGTGCGATTAAACATCGATAAAAGTCAGTGAAGCACAGCGCCGTTATTTTCGCCATGATGCTGTGAAGCTGTCTTCTCGAAAATGCATATGCATATTGCATAAGATTGATATGGAATAGACTTCTCTTAGCATAGATCAATGAATAGTATACAAGTATCCTATTTCAAAAGGATTTATTACTAGTTAGCAATTATCAAATTGATTTATGGTCTGTCTATTATCAAAGCCAGCGTACGAATTATGAGTGCATTTGGTTGCACAAATTTGCCGTTGTTTTGATATATTATCTACCCTAATGAATTTTATGCGTGGTCAGAAAATGGCATCTGCAGCTATGCTCCAGATTCTTCAAATTTCTAAAACAATTTTTTTTTTCGCGCTTATTATATTCACCTGAGTAAAAAGGTGGAAGTTGAGTTTATCTTAGTTCTTATTGACGTCACGATGTTTGGTTTCCGAAACTGCCTTTAAAAGCATCATTAAGGGGCGAAGAATTGCTTGGTTACTTTTGAACGTACCGCCAATCAGTGATCTACTCAAGCATGGTGCTCATGGCTTGGATATCAGTGGAGTTTAACGAGCTGTATCCATACTACCCATGTTATGCTGCCAATCAACCATGACACCCTGTATCATTATCCATCGCTTTACATAGCTCAAGTATGACGGCTATTGACAAGCATGGTTAGTGTGCTCAACGCCATAAGGAAATACTGCCTTAATACGATCACCCCGGTAGTCTCAGCTCTTAGCGACTGTTGTTTATGTTTAAGATGGCGTCTGAAAGCCTGCTTAATAACAAACACCGTTCATTGAGATTGCAGATAACTGAATTGATATCTACCTACCCCTTCGGGGATATAGGCGTGAGTCTATAAATAAATAAAAATATCTCCATTCTTCGCCCTTACTTATATTCATTTTAATCGATAGTGAATTGCATTTTTTTCCTTCTAGATTGAATACTTCTAGTATTGCTAGGACTAATTCGAAAGATCCTCTTTTAGTTCTCATCTACAATCTCTAAGGAATATACATTTCAAATTTCAGCCTATTGCGTCTTGTAGTTTTGACTGAGCCTTGTCAGATAGTCGGTAGTCCGTCGGTCAGTAGCGGTAGCGGTTTCATTAATACTGATAACCTTTTATACAATGCAATAAAAATACACAAAACAATCTAATAGATTCCAAACCCCTTGATTTCCATCTTGTGAGATGGTAGAAGTTAGTATTATGTGAAACGGAATGTGTGCACGCGCCGCGCCGTCTCCCCGGCGGTATGTCAGCCAGCCCGTGACGATCACATGCGCGCATTACACACGATTATTCATCAATTACCTGAACATCTAATAATATCTTCATAGTGTACGTAGATGATGTTATAATTCTCGGAAATAACATAAAACGAGGGTCAAACTGAAAGTTCTAAGAAAATCTAAAACTGATTACATTAGCCAGTTATTAGTTTTATTATATCTTTTCAAAATATTGTCAATTGACGTCAATACACCGCTGCATGCGATGGAACCACTGAGAAAAGCACTTTGCCCACTCGTCCTTAGGGGTCTCTTCAATGGCATCGCGATACGCAGCCACCGCTTCTTCAGCATTCATAAACCGCTTTCCTTTAAGTTTTTCTTTAATTTTTGGAAATAAATAAAAATCACAAGGCGCGAGGTCGGGGCTATACGGCGGGTGACCCAGTAATTCAACGTTTGATGTCGCCAAATAGTCGATCGTTCGCTTGGCGGTGTGCGACGAGGCGTTGTCGTGGTGAAGGAGGATCCTACTGCGAGGTCGTTTCTCTCGAACTTTTTCCAAGACAAGTGGCAAACAATTGGTAGTGTACCATTCTGCAGAAACTGTTTTTTGATCCTCTAACACAATTGTTGCGAAATGACCTATCCTTCCAAAGAACGAGGCCACCATTTTTTTTCCCGCACTTCGATCTCTCTTCACTTTAGTTGGCAACTCCTCGAAAGGAAACACCCACTGAGCAGATTGTCTTTTGGTTTCAGGATCATAACAGTAAATCCAGCTTTCGTCACCTGTTAGTATGTCGAACACAGCATTTGAGTCACCTCCGTTAAATCTTTCAATCATTTTACGGCACCAATCCACACGATGGAGTTTTTGAGCCTTAGTCAAATTATGAGGTATCCACCGGGCGCAAAGCTTCCTGACCGCTAAATGTTCGTGGAGGATTTTGTGCACTTGACTCATACCGATGCCTAAGCTTGTCCGAATCTGCTGATAGGTCACTCTTTTGTCAGTCTCTATCATACGCCGCACAACACAGATGTTATTTTCAGTCGTCGCCGTAGAAGGCCGTCCCTCACGTACATCATCAGTGAGATTAGTGCGACCACGTTTAAACTCATTAAACCAGTTGTAAACAGTCGCACGAGATGGGGCTTCATCGTGAAAGGCCAATCGTAGTCTATCATAACTTTCTTGTTGACTTAAATGACATCGAAAGTCATAAAAAATCATTGCACGAAAATTTTCTCGTGTTAAATTCATGTTGACGTGACACAGACAATTTTCAATTTGCCGCCAAATCGTAAAACAAATGACAAATGAATGAAATATATACTCAGTAATATTGGCAAAGACTTCTTTTTTCAAATTTTAGAATATTTTTTTATTATATTGTTTATAAGTGGCCAGTTCTAAGAACTTTCAGTTTGACCCTCGTATTTGGTCTATTTGGAAGACATCTTTGTTTCAATTTGGTTTTAATTTGGAATATGTAAAGAATTTATGAGGTCGTTTTGTTAGGATTAACCTAGGTTAATAGCAGTATTGTACTGGAGACTGATAGGTGATACCATCAGACTGCCATTCAGAAGGTATCTTTTTCGGAGTTAGTGCGTATTGAATTGTTAAATAGGGCTTGGTCCGTGCCTCGGGGAGCACGCGGTGGTTAGAGGAATCACCTCTGAGTAAAACTGACCCTAATCTTAACCATGGAATATCCTTTGGGTTGCGAAGGTCAGACAGGCAGTTACTCTGTGGAAAACCTAATATTCATCCAAATCCGGTCAAACGGACTCCGATACTGCTATTAAATAGCTTGTTTAAAGCGAACTTTAGGCCTACTGAAATTATGAAAAGAGCAATTCAAAGACCCCTGATTTAGGTGTAAATATGAGTTGCGTGTGATTCGTGGCCATAAATAAATGGCTTTGGCCTACAAGAACCAAAAGTTCCGTCTAAAATGTCTAAAGTAAGGTAATATAGGTTCAACAATTTACTTATAATCAAATTAATTTTAGATATTTTGTTTATTTTGCAGCAGACGGAATTATATACTACTAGTGATAGTTATGCATTATTCATAAATGCATGATATCATATAATAGTAAAATGTAATTGCAATTTCAAGCTAAATTACAGTTTCTTGATAGATTGGTAAGATGTAATTATGCACTAAGTTTTTATGCATCAGAGGAAAGTTATAAATGAGATGCTAACTTGTTCTAACCAATTGATTTACCGAGATTTTTTTCTAGATATGTCTATTGATATTAATTTGTTACATAGTGTGTCTGTATCGGTTACTTAATATTCTTCGATTATTTTAGCTTTTAACCTGTAATTTGGCTTGCATGTCTCATTGAGTGCGTAGGTGTACCTACTAAGAAGGGATTGCCTGAATTCCCGCGTTATTACATAAAACAATACATGTGCCCGCTATAAAATTCTAATGAGTGCGGATCTTTATTATTATATGATTAGACCCAACTTGTTCTGCCCAACAGATGCGCATATTGAAAGTACCGATACAAACATGTTTCGTAGTTACATAAATCACAGGTGTAATATTTAATTCCGCCTTCAACGCTTGTTTGATACGCACATCAAATTTACAGCGTGTATTTATCATACACCCGCTTCGTAAACGGTTTTATTTGTTTTTATGACCACTGACAACAATTTCGTCGGTCTACCGATAATTTATTTTCTTTGCAATTGAAATCACACTTCCGCAGTTGACAAATGTCTTTTTATGTTCCTATTTCGTTAATCGTTTTCTAGTAATCAGTATGTACTAAATAGTTCCGCGTTACTTCGTGACAAAGTGAGAACTTGAATTTTCACGCCTACTTGCCCGCCGCCATTTCTCTCCGTCGGTTTTCTAGCGTTAATCTGCTAAACTTGGTTGTGTAACAAACAGAAGATGTTGGATTACTTAACTTACGTAAACCGACTAGTTACCGGTAAGTTAAGATCACACTGGTTTGTATGGTTTTTAGAGCTTTGAGTATGCGTGAAGTATCGTTGTTATGTGGTCATAAATAGAAAGGCGTGACTAACTTTGTAGTTTATTTGTAAGTAGAATAAATGCTGTAGAAATAAGAGCACTGAGAAGTATGTGTGGTGTCTCTCTGACTGACAGAGTAAAGAATTGTGTGATAACAGAGTGTTGTGGGGTAAAAGAAGATGTAGTGACAAGCATCGAGAAAGGATGGTTTGGGCACGTGGAGAGGATGGATGACGAAAGACTGACCAAGCAGATATATAAGGCAAGTGTGGAAGGAACAGGACGAAGGGGAAGACCTAGGCGGACGTTCTCTGACCAGATTGGAGACATCCTAAAAACAGGACAGGTGAGAAGTACCCAGAACAGAAGAGCATGCATGAGGAATCTGATGGGAGTGAATGAAGCAAGAGAGATATATCAGGATCGTTGCAAATGGCGTTAGTCTCTGCCTACCCCTCCGGGAAACGGGCGTGAGTCTATGTGTGTATGTTGAAATATATAATTCTTCGGGGAAACAGGCGTGATTATATGTATGGATGTATGTGATGTAATTATTATACGGAAAACACAAGAACTTAGCTAGCGTTTGCCGAGTATTTTCTTTATTTTTCATTTTTATAAAATTATTTGTTGTACCTAATAATGAAGACCGCGTTTCTCAGTAAAGTGATAAAGACTCATTCAGACATCTCGTAAATCCCGAAACACAACTTGTAAGTAACCTAAGGGACATTGTTAACAGTCTGCACTGCACCATATAAACTGTATGATTATATAAGACAGGATCTTAACATAATACTAACGTCTAATGACCATCTACGTTAATTACTCGCCTTTTGTTACAATTTTGTGCCGATATTTACGTGCGGTAATAAAACCGCAAAATAATTAAAAAACATAATTCTCTTTCACGGTTTTGCGGTCATTTCAATTATTTTACTAAAATTAAGGGGAAAATTGCGTTTATGATAATGTGCGTGCGTAATCAAATCTGTCTGGCAATCAAAATACAGAAATTAGTTATTATTTACATATTATAGAAGGTTTGCATCAAGATCTATTATTTAATTCTCATAATCAACGTTACTACATTTAAGTTTTATTCAATATTATTAATTAATAATGTTTTATGGAACTGAGTGCACATGGCAACAATATTAACTTATTACAAAAAACTAATCTATGAAAAAACGTATGGACTTGAAAATCTTGCAGTGGAATCCGGTGTCGCGAAGAACTTTTCATCAAAGCTCACAAATGCTCAGAATTGAAATAAATAATCGGATGCATTTAAGACAGGCTATCTTGTGTATTTAGATCGGTGCATTTAAGTAGTACCTACTCAGGGTCGTAGCACACATATCAACTCGGAAAAGGATCGTCACCGTATCGCCTTTCGCCTCGCCGTCAAACAGGCTTCAACCTGACGTAACCACGTAACGTAAGCGGATCAGAAGCTCCGGCACGTCGACTCGGCTACAGCTAGGCGACGCCGTACTTACGGCTCGCTGCCCGCTGGTTGACGGCTAGGCGGCACTACTTCAAACATTTTTAATCCGAATGCAGACCGCGGGAGGGGCGTGGATGAAGAGACGTAAGCTAGGCTACGGAGAGCCGTAAGCTAGGTTACGCAGAACCGTAACTGCAAGTCGACCACGCACCGCACGGCGCACCGCGGTTCGTGAGCTTGTCCCGAGGCGAGGCGATTACGTTACGATTCCGATTAGTGTGCGTTGCAGTAGGGAGTTCCATACAAATAATACTGAACGGCTCCAGTTGATACGGTGCCGATCCCTTTCCGAGTTGATACGTGTGCTGCGACCCTAAGACGTATTTCCTTTTACAGAAATTGTAATGCAATAAAAACTTAACGGCTCACATAAAGTGCTGTCCCGTCTGGATATACAATTGACATTCCTACCATTAATACCAACCAAACCGACAGTACTAAACTAAACCTGCCAAATTGACCTCAAATAACTTTATCTATTCAATCGTCGAAACACATCTGCGGTAGCACCACACTTACGCCGATTCATCTCATCTCCATACAAGAGACACTTAAAGTTCTTAACAGCTTGATAGATAACACCAGTCATACGTACATAATCTCGACTGCTTGTATAGGTCATTGTTAGTGTCATCGCTTCACACGCCCGACTCTTACTTTCTTATAAGTGTCAGCGCGCACAGTAATCAACTGGTTGTAATATTTGCTACGTATACCCGTTATGTTTAAATAGAATATCTACACTGCTCATAGCGAGACTTAGCTTGCCGTTCGTAACATATCGGCAAAGTTAAGCAACGCTTGTACAGGTCGCTATTTGGATGGGTGACCACGTGTGGCATTTACATCTGAGCGCTACCGTGCTTCGGAGGGCACGTAAAGCTGTCGGTCCCGGTTCTTGTCTAAGAATAAGAATCTTTAGGCCATGTGGGAGGCCTTCGGACGACGGTCTGAACAACTCCGACACCAGAGTTGGCTACACAATCACACGAAGAAGAAGAAGATTTCTCTTCATCTTCATTATTCTTTGGTATGGCACGTGGTATTGGTATATCAAGAATATAATTATGTTAAGAAGGACTAAAACCGTTTAAGAAAGAAAGCACTCTAGAAACGCAAAGCTACTCCACGTCTTAATTAAGTTACAGTTTTAGATGATAAACGAAAAATAATTTATTCTCTATCTCAATCGTGAAGCAGCCTGTAGTCGTTAGCCTGTATTAGAAATAGACGTTTTCGAATTTCAAATATAATTGAATCCAATGAATTTTGTCTCTACCAATTTTAATTAAGTTTGATATAACACCGTTTCATTGGTTTTGTGTTTCAACTGTAGGCCGATAGAACGATCCTAATGCGCGCTAGCTCTTACAGAACTCGAATAATAATGCAGTTGGTTTGTGAGATCGTCTCGTTGACAAAAAGCTCGTTATAGAAACAATAAGCTATCTGCACATACGAACTAAAGACGTTCTAGTTATTTGATCGAGATTATAAAATTGCGCTCAATCATGCATTGACAATGACGAATGGAATATGTATACTGATGAATGTGTGTTCTGATCTCTATTTTGTATTGTAACGAAAGCGCAGCATCAAATGTTTTTGCGAAATCTGTTCTCGTATAGATTATTTAAACCATAAATTGTGATTTACGATGCATTTTTCTCTCAGATAAGTCTAGATAAGATAATCTCTAGATAAGTAAAAGTAGTCGAAAGAAATGTCAATCTGACTTTTACTACGGCGATGCTGGGACAATTCTATCCCAATCCGCGAATTCTATCCTAAATATATTATATAAATAATGTTTAATATTCACATCGTGTACGTATTTTTTTTCACAACTAGGCAAAATTTATTTCTAAATAAATTATATGCCTTGTTCTTCTCTTGTGCATGTAACTGTGGGGCACGTATATTATGAAATAAAATGGGGAAACGTATTCTAAAATAAAAAATGTTTACCAACTTCGTTCTTACCACATTAATATTGACTATAAGATAAGAATTAATTATAGTTTTCTAATCATTTAAATCTGGAAAGCACAGATACGTAGGTACGTTTAATCATGACTTGAGAGCAATATCTGTAACTGTGTCAATTTTACTTGACATACTTTCAGAACACCAATTTAGATGATGTAATTGCTTTGAAGATGACATGTACATTTTTAAGTACAAGCCCATTAGTCCGAACATCGCTCATACATTACTTATACTTCTTATATTCAGAGTATGTCACATATTTGACATTTATAAAAACTACCGAGGTTGTGGCGTAATATAAAAAGTGCTACAAATGTTTAAGTAGGTACTTACTTATATGTATTAAGTGTTAAAGCTGTTTATAGCTTGTTTTATAACTACACGTCGTTATAATAAATACAACATAACATATCAAGTATTGCCTGCTTTCTCTAAACAGTTTAACTTAATAAGTAGAAAATAAACATTATTATAGTATGGTCAAGTAGATTATATTTAAGTCGTCTCAAAGAGTTTTGTTATAAGGAAAAGAAGAAAGAAGAAACCAGGACCTGTGCTGAGAAAAGTAGATAATTGTGTGTTTGTCTTTGACTTTTTGCAGCCAATCGATCAGTGCTTGTTCTTGGTGAAACTTATGAATTAAATGTGTTATAGATAAATACTAGAAATGAGTATATTAGGGGAAGTTTGAAAGTTGCACCGGTGCAAAAACAGCTGAAACGATATCGTCTAGCGTGGCATTGGCATGTAATGAGGAGGGATGAAAAGCATGTGACTAGGAAGGTGATGAATATAAGAGTTGAGGGATATAAGGCAAGAGGAAGACTAAAGAAAAGATGGATGGATTGTGTGAAGGATGACATGAATGATAAGGGAGTGAATAATCAGATGACGGCTGATAGGAGAGAATGGAAGCGAAAGACATTCTGCGCCAACCCCAAGTAATATGGGAACAGGGCAGGCAAAAGAAGAAGATAGATAAATACTACAACACAACCTCTGGCATAACAGTTGGGGGTCGCTAAGTACTAGATCAATAACCTGGTATACTTACTTATAGTACCTACCTAATAATTATATAATTAAAACAAACTTGGTAAAACTTAACAGTTTTCGAATCGCTAGTGTTAAATTGTAAGAATTAAAGCATTACGCGTGTAACATTTTAATAAATCTATATAAATAATAATTAATCACATAAATGTTTGTAATCGTATAACTTCCAAACGACTGCACCAAATTGGATAAGTATTTTTATGTGGTCGTTATTGTCAGGAGTAGTTTTGTATGAAAAATATTTAAAAAATTAAATATGGCGGTACGAAGTTCGCCGGGTCAGCTGGTTAATTATGAAGGTGTGATTAAAGGTGGCGGTCAACCGTAGTCGCTCTTTGCACGGCTTTACGCAGATAAATAAATGAGCACTTCTTTCTAACATTCTACGTATTTGAGCAGATTTTTAATATTCTTTTGTACGCCGACGGAAACATCTAGGCCCAATAGCTAACAGCGATTTCTAGCTACGTTTAGATGAAATTATTAGTAGAGAGTAAAGGTTACTTAAAAAACTGTAATTATCCTAAAAACGTTTACATACTACAACAAGATTGTAAAAAAAAATCGGTAAAAGTCAATTGTCAGTACTTACAAAAATTGTTTACCAATAACTCATAGACAATTACATCTGTTGGTAATATCTTTGATATTTTACCCACAAATTGACGCTTATGCAATAAATATAATAGCTACGTTACAAGATAACTTGGCAGACGACACTTTCGTTTTGTACGTTTTCCTATTATTATCAAACCGCGTATTAGTTGTCTTTAAGAATATTACGTTTCCACATAATAGGAAAGTCGACGAAACATCTACAACAGTAATTATTGATCATCTGTCATATTGTGCAACAAAAATGCACGTAACCATTATATTAATTTTGCCTTTTAAGCTTATGTTTATGTTGTTCGTAACCGATCAGTAAAATTAAGCTACGTTTTCAGTGGTCTTCATTTGAATGGGTGACCGTTTGTGTGAAATTTACACCAGGATACGAAATATTAGGCCATGTCGCAGGCCATCGGATGGTCTATAAAATAAACTCCGACCCCACAGTTAGCCCCACAATCGAAATAGAAAAGGAGTGTTTTCCACTAATATAAATAAAAATAGAAAATGAAATTTTGGTGTATTTTATTTTACAAATGATGATTATGATTAGGTACTCCAAATCACTAGACTTTAACAAAGAAATGAGCGAGAGAGAGCTTCAAACAGCAATTTCCAAAGAACACTAGATAATGTATGTGTAGACCAGGGTTTTACGCCAAGCTTTGGACACCTTCACCCTTATTAATAAACTAGGGTTAGCGTCAACAACAACTTTACTCCAAAAAATACGCAAAGATTTATGTCCAAAGGTTTTACAATGTCGTGTATTCATGGAATCAATTTTGCCAAATAAACTGCCTCCTCTTGATAGCGAACCGAGTAGGCTTGGTCTTCGAGAGAAGACTTTTTCACTTCGCTCGGTCTTGCGTGCCAACCGCAAATTATAATTAACTAGTTTATTTCGCTATTGTAATATCATTAACAGTATCACGTTGATATTGTAAGATTTACAATACAAGAATATAAATAAAGTTCTTAAAAATTGTATAGGTAGTTGGGATAAATACAGTTAACATTTTTAGGTTAGCTTTTTATCACGTATTTGCCCTACGTGGTTTTAGTTTTATTACTATACATTCATTTCTTTTCACATTGTTACAAAAATTAGAGTAGATTGTTAAAAGGGCTCATTACACAGACTTTTGTAGGGAAAATCTTCTGCTCAGAATCCACAGAATTCTGATAAAATCTGTAAAATGCCGTATTGTGTCTTTTATCAGCGTTTTCCACATTGTTAGGTTCATTTTGCACGTATTTGTAAATACGTTCCTAACAATGTGCATAGCTTTGTGAAAGTGGCGTCTATTCGTCCGCTAGTAAAACCGCTTTAAACATGGAAACACGTCTCAGGCTTAATGAAGTAAAAGATCATATTAGATAACAGGCGGTCGTTCTCATAGAGACAATGGATAAGCAGATATAAGAGAAATATAATTATACGAAAGTAAAAGTCCGATTGAGCACCTATTGTTTCCAGTTATGCTGCACTTAAACATGCATATGGGCGTATTATTTCCACTAATTTATTAGACAACGAGAGTAATTTTCTGAAGTTATCGGCATTTTAAAAGTAAATGCCGGAATTAGTGATCGAAAAGTTATTAATATATGTATAATATTGTTGCTAACGCTCTCTTAAAGCTTGTGGTTTTGCGATTAACATTTCTGTTTCAAATCTTATTAGTAGTGCAGTACTCTTAGGAATGCCTTACCCTCACTTTAAAGCATCTTGTTTATTAATTGAGATTCTTTCTCAATGTTATTTAAAGCCCGATGTTAGTTAAATCTCAGAAAATGTAGAGTGTCCCACACTTAAAAAAAATGGATTTTCCACAATTACAATAGATGGACAAGCAGTTATCACTAAAAGTAAAACCGCACATTATTTTAACAAATAGTAAAATTTTATAAATTCGCGAGAAGAAGTTATTGTAAGTGTAGTGGGAGGACCGACAGACTGCTACGCAGAGCATCTCAGGTTAAAAACCCGCTGCACGCACCATTTCCTTTACCAATTGCGTATTAAATTGTTAATTTATCGCTTGCTAGACAGTGAAGGAAAAAATCGTGAGAAAACTAGAATGTGTGGCAGTTCTCCAAAGATAGAGATGTCTGACCTCCGCAACCCAAATGGTTAGCGATATTCCATGATTTAGACTAGTATCACTTTATTTCAGGGTACTGACGCCCCGTAACGACTGTCAAAGATCTTCATGACAGTCTGGACCAACCGTTTTACGTGCTCTCCGAGGCATGAATCAAGCGATAATTAACAATTTAATACACACATAACTTCGGAAAGTCATTGATACGCGCCGTGGATTCGAACCCGGTACCCTCTGCATGGCAGTCCGCTAGTTTCTCCACTAGGCTACCGCTGCCTCTTCAATTCTATTATATATATTGTTAAAGTAATGTACTATTTAGTACTGCGTCAGCGTGGTGGTCTCAAACCTCACCAATCCCATATTAAGAAAAGTGTTTGTACTTGCCTGACTAATAAACATGGCCTTTTTTATGTTAATAGGCGGCAAACGAGCAGACGATTGCCTGATGGTAAGCAAATACCACTGCCCATGGACACAAGTGACACCACAGGAGTCACAAGTGCGTTGCCGCCCCTTGGGGTTGGGAATGCGGATAGGATGAGGAGTGGCATGAGCGAGAAGGAATAGGGGATAGGGCCTCCGGCACTCACTCACCGAACGATACGCAACAGTTTAGGTACCGTTACTTTACGTCGATTTTCTGTGAGAGGGTAGTACTTCCTCGGTCGAGCCGGCCCATTCATGCTGAAATCAGCAAGGCTCTACTACCTGTCCAAGTAAAGCTTGGTCCAGACAGACTTATTAATTTTGAGACAAATTTTGAAATAATGTTTGTTTTCAGATGGGCGGTGTCGACAGTGATGACTCGACAGAACAACATACAACTGGCAGACGCTGACGTCACAGCGTTTATTCCACTGTGGGATATGTGCAATCATGAACATGGCAAGGTAATTACATTTTGGCCTATTTATTTTAGTCTTAACAACTGGCAGACGCAGACGTCACAGCGTTTATTCCACTGTGGGATATGTGCAATCATGAACATGGCAAGGTAATTACATTTTGGCCTATTTATTTTAGTCTTAACAACTGGCCGACGCAGACGTCACAGCGTTTATTCCACTGTGGGATATGTGCAATCATGAACGTGGCAAAGTAATTACCTTTTGGCCTATTTATTTTAGTCTTAACAACTGGCCAACGCAGACGTCACAGCGTTTATTCCACTGTGAGATATGTGCAATCATGAACATGGCAAGGTAATTACATTTTGGCCTATTTATTTTAGTCTTAACAACTGGCCGACGCAGACGTCACAGCGTTTATTCCACTGTGGGATATGTGCAATCATGAACATGGCAAGGTAATTACATTTTTGCCTATTAATTTTAGTCTTAAGCTTAGTCCATTACTCGATGTCTTGATACTAAGCTGATGATAGCCAGATTAGTCCATTGAAAAAATGGGGGTTGCATTTTTCAGAGGACGCAATTTTATTTTACAGTTGTGTAGGGACTGCTAGTGTAAAGCTTGATCCAAATTTGTGGGGTCATACCTCTTGTCCCTCGGTCGCCATCTTGGAAAGAATGCAGGCGCTGATGGTTTTTCTTATTTATCTGGAAAACTATTGATCTCACAGAGATCTTGTTCAAGCATTTTTTGCTGCAAATTAAATTCTCTACAACTTTGGTTCTGATACTTTTTGTCGTAAAACCATAAATAATAAAGTTTATCTATGATATTGTTTTCTTTAGGTTATTATAAAGTTTCTTCATGATTACTGTGTCTTTAGTGTTTTTATGAGCCAGGCTGATGCTTATGATCTAATAGAGCATTATCATTTAATTATTGATGAAAAACTATAGAAAATCTACATTTTATCGGTAAATCATAATTGTCATTGATTCTTCCAATTATTTTGCTACATCTCTCCCCAGAACATTGAGGTGCTGCAGAGCATTGCAGTTTCCTTTGCATGGGCGGAACATTCACTTCAGAAGACCACAGAGTGCCGTAGTTTTAGAGTTTTGTTTCATGGTCGTTGTAATGAGTAAAAATTGGACCTTATGGTAGTCTTGGAGGCTGCGGAGTCTCAAGTTGGAGGATTGGCTCTTGTTTTGGAGGCAGTAGAGACAAATTAAAAGTATTTTTTGTTACTGAGGGCGAAAAAACTACAACACATTGAAAATAAAATTTATTGCAAATTGCATTCAATGTTCGTTTGTAACTTTGTTATTTTTGTTTTTACGACTAAATACTACGGGACCAAAGTTGTAGAAAATTTAATTTGCAACTCATCATGTTTTGATTTTTTTCTGTGCGGCCAATAGTTTGCCAGATATACTAGAAAACCCATTTGTACCACTTTTATCTTTTCAAGATGGCAGCCGCAGGACAAGGGCTGCAACTATCACAAACTTGGATTTAATTTTACACTAACCCCCTCTTGACATCTATAAAATAAAATTGCGTCCTCTGACAAATGCACGCTAAGCCCAAAAAAAATTAACATTTCAATGGACTAGATGGTTTCATTCATAACGTCTTAGAATGATTAGATAAGAATAAATTATTATGACGTACCTATACACATCGGGAAGGTCTGATTATACGCTCAGATCAACAATACATTGTGAATACATTACAACATAAGATTGTCGATGACTTTAAGGACAGAACAAATTAGTTAACTCTTACTTCGTTTCTGGAAACTAAGACCTGAATACATCTGAGCATGATTTTATAGATAAAATGTTCACCAATTTCAAAATATATCATTTACATGTCGAACATTTTAGCCTACTTCTCATTGAATAAAATACGAGCGTAATAATGAGCCCTTAAATTAATAGACGAATGGATAATCGTGCCGTTTCAATGGCCATAAAGAAATTGCCGTGGTTTTTTAAAAGATAGGGTAATAAATATAAACTTTTATTGAATGTAAGTAAGTTTATTGGTACCTTCACTGCAGTGCCGTAACATTTTCCATCTTATAAAACAAACAGCGTGTCGGCAATCGCAATCTTGTAATAATTGAAGTATATATTGGTTTAAGTTTTTTTTATATATTTCGTCGACTTTCTATTCTTATAGACTTATAAACTTTACTATGTTGTAGAAAGCTTTTTTGTAGCGTTGTTGTTAGATAGAATGTTTTCTTTTTAAATTACTGGGCTTTAAAAGACTTTAACACGTCTCAAGGTAGGCAGCGGTCGGCGGTTGCCGCTTACCATAAATTGGTTTCCTAGGAAAGCGGTGCCGTCATATAGCGGCCGTAATACAGCGGTGAATGACGTCACTAGAACGTTGTATATGTAAACAAAATGGCGCGGTTTTCTAGAGAGCGGTAACTGGCACCGTAACGTCAAAAAGCGGTGCCGCCATTTGCATGACGGCCGTCTTGTCGGTGTCAGATGATTTCGTGAACGTTTCATTGATAGCGGTGAAGCTATTTTTAATACGTATTTGTATTTTTTTACCGGAACATCGTACAAAATATAATACAAAGTTGTATTCTTTTCTCAGTAAACGGAGACGTACTATATGCACCTTCAGAACCACGAGATTTGAATAAATCGTCTTCCGCCATACGACTATTTTCCTTTTCTGATGATAGTTCATCCTCCAAGTACATCAAGGTCGTCGATTTTCTATCTTGGATACTTTTCGTTTGACGTTTGTTTTAAAAAATGAATGACGGTGTGTTAAAACGGCCGTGGAACTTTCCACATGTCGTCACCGTAAAGACGGCCGCCTTTTTGCGTCCGTAATCTTACGGCCGCTATATGACGGCACCGCTTTCCTAGGAAACCAAAGCTTTATTGCAACAAATAAAACATATTATGTCATGTACACCATACCTTTGTTAGGTATAACCCGGGCACTGCATTTTGATGTAATATCTCTACGGGGTACCGGTTTTTAAATAAGAGCTCTCTGCGTCTTTCTCATTTTATGTTCTTTGAACACGTATTATAATGTTCCTAACTCGAGAGTAGTCTATTATCAAATGAAATATCGAGCTAAGTCTGAAAAGTTGGCATTTTGAGAATTTGGAATTTTGCGAGCAGTTTTCATTTTGAGATTGTACATTTAATTCATCCATCTTTTTGTATTATATTATACCTTTAATGACCAATATTGTTTCAGATAACGACCGATTATAACAAGGAACTAAATCGAGGCGAGTGCTTCGCCCTGCGTGACTTCGAGCCTGGCGAGCAGATCTTCATATTCTACGGCGCGAGACCTAACGCTGACTTGTTCCTACACAACGGGTAAATGCAAACACCATTATTATTAAGAAAACCGTAAAGGCGACTTTGCTGCTAGTGTGTTATAGACTGCGTAACGCGAAAAGCCGAAATTCGGGCTCAGTGACGGAGGATTAGAGAGGCATATAACCAGCAATGGGTGATGGCAGGCTGATGATGATGATGATGAACGCGATAAAGAAAATCCGCTATATTGTAGCAAGCTTAAACTAAATGTATTTAAAACGACTCATATTGTTCCTACACATACATACATACTCCGGGAAACAGGCGTGAGTCTATGTATGTATGTATAAAATAAACCATAGCACGTGATTATTTATATCGAAAATTTCTATTCCATTTATTCATCGTTTTCAAATTATTCACGAACACTAGAAGAATATTTAAAAATATTGTAATAGTAGGGCGAGCCCAAGAAGGGATTTCGGGATTTACTCGAGCGCGTCAGATATTGATAACCTCCATGTCCTACGTATTAATCTGGGGCCCAATTCTCCTAAATTAATATAGTTTCGATATCATGTCAGTGTCATACTTACGGGGTAGGTGTAAATTACCTGATAATTGAACGAAGTTGTAACGAGATCGTAAATTGAAACAAGTGTCAAAATATGTGTCAGCGACGAACTGTTTATTTCAAATTATACGATAATGACATTAGGTTATCAGAACACCGCTTCTGAGTCAATTCAAAATATAATATCAATGTCATATAAATATAGGAGAATTAGCCCCCTGATCGTTGCATAATGGAGGTGGTCGTACGTAAGAGTTGAAAATACAAAAAAAGAAAATTAATCGAGCGTGTCAGATGTGGGATGTTAAGTGAACCTAAAAAAAGGCTCTCATTGAATAATCAAACGGTTTTGGTGTGACGTTAACTCGTGGCCATTATCAGGCAATGCAAAAACAATTCACCATTTAGAAATACTCTAGCGCGTCAGATTATGATAAAAATGTTTCATCCTAACGTCCTAGACGTGCTTTCTCATATATCTCATATATCTGATGATTATCTGCAGGGATTCATTCAAAAGTTCTTTTTTACATTTTTGAAAATATAAAGCTGCTCCCCCCACCGATGAAAAGGTATACATTATTTACATTTTTATCTTTTTATTATCTAAGCTTTGCAACCCAATAGGTCTCTATGACACTCGGGTAAATCCCAATTTAGCATCGTGGGCTTCCCTACTATAATGAGCTAAATTGATTTACCCAGCAGGCTCTAGAAAATAACTTTTTACTGGGATAATGTTAGTTTGCACTTAAGTGTTCGCGACATTCATACACTATGTGTTCGAAGACACCCAAGAGGTTAAACAAATAGTACAAATTATATAATTATGATAGCATTATACAATGATATTATTGTGTAACACAATAATATCACTAAATACATATGCATCATTCTTATCTATTCATACTTTTATGCAAGCTAATTTAAATTTCAATGTTATAACTTGTAAAACATAACAGAAAGTCATTCGCTAAAGTGAGCCAGTTAGCTGTTGGTTATTATGTGATAAAATCGCTACGGCAGTTACGAAATGAAATGAGCTTCACACGAGTATAATGTTGTTAGACAGCTCTCGGGTTTTTACTATCACACCGTTGACTTTTCGAATTATGTATGTCATATGTACAGAAATATTGTTAGAAGCAGCGATAGCTGAGTGGTCATACCAACAGACTGCCATGCAGAGGGCTTCGTGTTCGAACTGACATCGCTGCCTTTGCGAAGTTATAAGCGTCGTTAATTATTGCCTGTTCTAAGCCTTCTAGAGCATGTTAAGCTGTCGGTCCCGGCTGTCATGATGCCTTTGGGTTGCGGATAGAGCATATTAAGCTGTCGGTCCCGGCTGTCATGATGCCTTTGGGTTGCGGATAGAGCACGCTAAGCTGTCGGTCCCGGCTGTCATGATGCCTTTGGGTTGCGGATAGAGCATGTTAAGCTGTCGGTCCCGGTTATCATGATGCCTTTGGGTTGCGGATAGAGCATGTTAAGCTGTCGGTCCCGGCTGTCATGATGCCTTTGGGTTGCGGATAGAGCATGTTAAGCTGTCGGTCCCGGCTGTCATGATGCCTATGGGTTGCGGATAGTGCATGTTAAGCTGTCGGTCCCAGTTGTCATGATGCCTTTGGGTTGCGGATAGAGCATGTTAAGCTGTCGGTCCCGGCTGTCATGATGCCTTTGGGTTGCGGATAGAGCATGTAAAGCTGTCGGTCCCGGCTGTCATGATGCCTTTGGGTTGCGGACGTCAGACGGTAGTCGCTCAGTGGAAAAACTGATATTCTAACTAATCTGGCTAGTCTACTAAGCAGTCTCCAAGACAAAAGTCTCAGATGCAATCGAGAACTATGATGATGCCATCAAGACAAACGCTTCTTACTGATGTCAAATGCAAAACGTTTACGAATTACAAAAACAATTTATCTGTAGTCACTTACATGACCACACACGTTATTATTGCTTGAGGATTCGCTCGTTTAATGTAAATGTGTACGATAAGATAATACACATTACGTCGTACAATAGTAAAACGTACGTATACGTGCGCGTTCATAACTGCGTATACGTACTTTGCTGACGTAACTGAATGATTATTATACTAGCATCTGATTTGCTCGACTTGTTTTAGCCCTTTGTATATCGGCACACAGATCCACATGAAAGACAATAGCTTTTTAATTGTGACTGGTATTCAGAGGAGGTTTCTTTGTCGAGTTACATACAAAAGGGTTGTTGTGAGATTATTTATATAAAGCCTCATCTTCAGTTATTACAAAATGATGTATTGTTAGAAAACTTTAATGTATTTTTTTGAAAAGTCACTTATAAGACGTAGTTGCAAAATTTAAACCAGGTATGCAATGATTCAAAATGCAGAAATTTTGCACTGTGAGGTAACGATAGAAATGGTTTACATTCATGACTACTGAATATCGGTCAGGAATAATGTGAAAACGAATTAGCTTTCAAATTCACATATTATGTACCTAATCGGCCAACATTTCGAAAATAAATAAATATTTTAATTTATGTAGACTGCCTCCGTGGTCCAGTGGATAGCGTATGCTACTGCTGATAGGAGGTCCCGGGTTCGATTCCCGGGTCGGGCTAAAGTGTTACTGGGTTTTTCCGAATACTCAGTAGCAGACTGGACTCTGACGATGTGCCTGGTAACGGCAATAGGCTCGCCCCCTATTACGTGGGACTTAAAATGCATGGCGAAATGTGGGTGTAATATTTACGCCTACCCCTTCGGGGATACAGGCGTGAGACTATAAATAAAATAAATAAAACGTTGTGGAGAACAACCTTAATGTAGCCTCATGGAGAGATTGACAGTCTGCTAGGCAGAGGAGTAGAGACTGGTGCTAAGCAGAGTGTCAAGTTGGAGTTTACGGAGCGCACCCATAACTTTTCTAAAATTAAATATTAAAGTGTTAATAATCGCTTGCTTAGCGATAGTGGAAAACATCGTGAGAAAACCTGCATGTCTGAGATTTCTCCATAATGCTCTCGAAAGACACGTGAAGTCTACCAAGCTGCACATAGCCAGCTTGGTTGACTAGGGCTCTTCTCATAGTGAGAAGAGACTCGTGCCCAGCAGTGGGACAGTTTATATACAGGACTGATGACGATGATGTAAAAACAGTACCATCGGTGTAAAATAGTCATACTTACGATTGATTTAAAAGAGATCACACATCGGCATGCAATATTACGTTCCTAGTTCGTAACAGTTGATGTAACAATTCTTTGCACTAGTTATATCACTCAGAGCCGGTATATCATGTGAACTATACCACTGTTCAGTGTTCACGTAATTTATATTTTATAATGTATGTTTACGTCATGCTTTATAGTTCATACTTGTAAATGTTAATAAAATAGCATCACCGTAGAGCTTACCGACCACTGCTCGACATTGGCCTATTCTAATTTGAGGCAAAATGGCATTCTGAGTAGAACGATTCCGCCTACTATATCCCACAAGCCAGACGGGTTGATATAGGGCTTCATGTCGAGTATTTCGTCTTTTACTTAATATATTATTGGGTTCATGTATTTTTCATAGTCGTCTCTTACGACACGGAGTGGGGTGGTGACACTTCATTTATTAATTCATTCATCCGTGGTGGCGCAGCGACCCAAAGTGAGTCTTGGCTTTTGACCCGAGATCTCTCCATCTTTTCCTGTCATGGATGCACTCCTTCCCAGTTTGTTTTACGAAGTCCTGCTAGATCTTTTAGGACTTCGTCATTCCAGCGATATCTGAGAGTAACCACCGGGCGTCGATCGCTAGGTCGTCCCAGATACGCTCTTTTTGTAGCACGATTCTCTTCCATCCTCATCACGTGAACAAACCAGCGACACATTGTATTTTTAATCCGTCACCACACGGAAGACAGAATACCCGTTCAGATATCACTATTAATCATATCAATTAAAGTAATATTGAACTTAAAAACAGCGTTGAAAACATTATAGCGACAGCGTAGTGGGGATACCAACAGACTGCCATGCAAAGATTATCGGATTCGAATACACGGCGCGCACCACTGACTTTTCGCCAGTCGGCAGTCGTTATAGGGAGTCAGTACCTCTGAATGAACTGATACAATTCTTAACCGTATAAAGCTAGGAGGATGATGATGATGACACCGTTTGTAACATTCTCATTTTTTTTTATTCCAGTTTCGTATACCCCAACAACCAGCACGACAGTCTATCCCTCTCGCTGGGCGTTTCTTCAAGCGATCCCCTCCGTGAGACGAAGTTGGCGCTGCTGAATAAATTGGGCTTAGCAGGCGTCACACACTTCAACCTGTATACTGGAGAGAACCCCATCAGTGCGGAACTGCTGGCCTTCATCAGGATATTTAATATGAATCAAGGTAAAAGAATTTATTTAATTTTAGCATTGTAAGTATGAGTTCCCTACTGTTAGAGGTTATGGACTAAAAGAGAAATACTTTTATAAATAATCACTTTATATTTATTCACTTTGAATATCACTAGGAAGTGTATAAATGTCCGTTTACTTTGAGAGCGTTTAACAGAGTGAGCAATCATTATAATAATGATACCCTATTTATAAAAAATCTAACTGTCAAATGTTGCCATACTATTAGTATTGTTTTACACTGAAATATACAATTAATAATTTAATTTTTGCATACACAATAAAATACAATCTAACACGCCCCCTCAAAAATTAAAATTATACAATTCAAACAACAGATCATATATATCACTTCCAAGTGTTTGCTGGGAGTACATATGTGTAAACATGGTCCAACATTTGTTGCTAGGATTAGGGAAAACCCAGAAAAACCTAATCAGACCATTTCAATCATTTGTTAATGATTATGACATTAACTTAACAGCCGAATCTATGTGGCACAACAATCAACAATATATTTATTGTGCAATATAATATGGTTAATCAAAAATCAAACTATACAACAATAATAATACTTATTCTAAACCCATTTTATATCTGAGGTTTTGAAAAGAACTCGCTGGTAACGGCTTAGTCAAAACATCAGCTAGTTGGTTACCTGTTGGAATATAATTTAATTATATTTCTCTCAACTTGTTCCCTTGAGAAATTATGTTTAATATCAATATGTTTTGACCTTTTATGGTTAGATGGATTATTAGCAATGCTAATGCAACCGTTTTTATCTTCAAATATAAAAATAGGTTTATTTATTTGCATATTAATACTTTCTGCTAGAGACTTGAGCCATAAGGCTTCTTTCACGGCCTCGTATAGGGCCATATATTCAGCTTCAGTAGACGAAGCTGCCACTGAAGTTTGTCTCTTTGTACACCAAGTTATAGTACATTGTTCAAACAATTTAAATAAATAACCGGTAGTACCTTTTCTATCAGAATAGTCATGACCACCCCAATCAGAATCAACATATCCACATAATACATTGTCATAGTTATTCCTTTTACAGGTTAACTTTAAATTCATAGTACCTTTAAGATATCTTAATACACGTTTTAAGCAATGCCATAGTTCCTTATTATTATTTTGTGTATAACGGCTTAATATATATTGACCGATGTACTTAAATCAGGGCGAGTACACAACATAACATACATTAAACACCCTATAAGGTTACGACATGGTGCATCATATTTATCTTTCAAATTTGACGAATCATAATTCAACTTAGCTTCAGTAGGGGTACTAACAGGGTTGCAATCGATCATATTAAACTTATTCAAAATCGTTTGAATATAAGCACTTTGATCTAATGTAATTTTATCAGAATACCTTGTTACTTTGATACCAAGAAAAAACTTTATATTATGCAAATCAGTCATATTAAATTTAGTCATTAAATAACCTTTGAATTCATTCAAATAAAATGATTCAATTTCGATCCTTTTAAATAAAATGGAGGCAATAGGAATAAGAGGTGTCACTTTGGAATTATTTAAAGATTATCTCAAAAACAGGTCTCAGAGGGTTATTATAGAAGGTACTGTTAGTGATGAAGCATTTATTAAGTATGGTGTACCCCAAGGAAGCGTCCTTGGACCGACGTTATTCCTAATTTTTATTAATGGTCTTTGCAAACTACAATTAGAAAATTGCAAATTATTCACCTATGCCGATGACACGGCTATCATATTTCACGGGAAGTCTTGGGAGGACGCCAAACATTATGCAGAAATAGGATTGCGTATAATAGCAAACTGGTTATGTAAAAACTTGCTCACGTTAAATATATCCAAAACTAAATTTATTACTTTTGCGAGCACAGAACGTACACTTGCAGAAGTACAAAACTTTAAACTTCAAGTACATTATTATTGTCAATTAAATAATTCTAATACTTGCGATTGCAGTTATTTAGAAAGGACAAAGACTATAAAGTATCTAGGAATCTTACTAGATGAAAAACTGACTTGGTGTCCACATATAAATCAACTAGAATGAGGAGGCTCATCTACATATTTAAGAAATTGAGACATGTTGCCGATTTCGCTCTTCTTAAAACAGTATATTATGCACTGGCGCAATCGATCTTATCCTACTGTATTACATCATGGGGTGGCGCACATAAAATACACATGCTGAAACTAGAACGCGCACAGCGGGCGGTATTAAAGGTTATGACTTTTAAACCATTTCGGTATCCCACAGTTAGCCTGTACCGCGAATGTGACGTACTAACAGTGAGACAACTTTTTATCAAAGAAACCATTATGTGTCAGCATCAGAAACTTAATTTCAATAACCAAACAACTCAAATCAGACGCAAAGACAAAGTTTGCCCCACAATCATCACTAACACATTTTTTTCAAACAAATTTCAGTTTTATATCGGACCATTTCTATACAATAAATTAAATAAAATTCTTAAAATATATGAACTCAATACTCACGAATGTAAGAAAATTCTAACTGTTTGGCTTAAAACTCAAAATTACGATGACATAGAAAACATATTTGTAATTCCAAAATAAAACACGCACAAACTCACATACATACCTGCAACTGCGCATTCACCACCATACTTCACACACATATACATATACCTAAATCCACGCATAATAATAATCTACCATTAATAACACAATTACGTAAACATATAAATACTGTATTATAAATTAAAAAAAAAAAATGCTTATGTTCACACTTTTTGTAGTTGTTGTACAATGCTATTTTAATTTTGTTAAATGACGGTATCTGTAAAATAATTATTCACTCGCTGTTGCCTATTACAGTCGATCATTTGTTACGAAAAATGTAATGTGTAATGTGATGTTTTGTAATAGGTACCTATCAAATACATACCGTGTTATTAAAGTGAAAAATATGTTCACAAGTGTGGCAAACCAATATTAAAATAAATAGTGTTATTATCATGAACTTAACGGGAAGAAACTAACGTCTAAGACACAGGCTAGGCCTAGTTTAGACGTTAGTGTCCCTATGGATTTGTCTGTATAATTGTAAGTACATAGTTTTAAGTTATCTTTGTATACTTGATTATGGTCTCATTAAAGATTTTATTTATTAAAGATTTTAGTTATTTATTATTTATTATTTATTGTATGAATGTCAGCACATGTGATAACCAAATCATCGAAATACAACACAACATATATGTTTTTCTTGATATTTCCTTTATCTAACATATATATACACCTATCAACTGATGAATTTCGAAAACCTTTATCTTTAAGAGAACGTTCGAATATCTCAAACCAACACCGTGCAGCTTGTTTCAATCCATATAATGCTTTATTTAATTTACATACATAATTATTAAATTTACATATAACGCCTTCAGGAATTTTCATATATATTTCTTCCTTTAAGACGCCATTTAAAAATGCAGTTTTAATATCCTTATGGTGAATTAATAAGTTATGTTGGTTTGCAAAACTAATTATAAATCGAATGCTAGCTATTCTAGCGACAGTCGCAAATGTTTCATTGTAATCAGTAAGATATTGTTGACTGAAACATCTAGCGACAAGACGAGCTTTATATCTTAAAGGTTTTCCAAATACATCATTTTTAATACTAAAACCCATTTACAATCTTTTATATTTTTACTGTCTGGTCTTGGCACCAGAGTCCATGTATTATTTATTCTATGGGATTCTAGCTCATCTTCGATAGCTTTCTCCCAATAAGACCCACTATCAAGTGACTTTATATCATGAAATTATTTAGGTATAATACATGCAAATGATTGTGCACCAAATAAGCAATCATCGTCACCATTACTTTCCTTATAACAAATAGGGGGTCGACCTTTGAGCCTATCACTCCTAGGTAAATCAAACTTTTCGCTTACAGGTAAGGAATCGTTTTCGATCACAGGTTCACATGGAATCTCATTTAGCACGTTGCGAATTTCGCTATGACTTGCTAGTTCATCAGATTTCGAATTATCTGTTTTAGGTATACTGGTATCTTGAGAGTCTTGAGACTCAATACAGATATCACTTTTGTGATGAGAATATTTCACATTATTCCCTTCAGGCTTTATTGTAGGCCTGGATACCAGAAAATTTACCTCGTCGACTATAACATCTCTAACAGTCATATACCTTTCGCATTCTGTGTTCCATACCTTGTAACCATTTGGACAATAGCCCACCAGTATGCCTTTTCCATGACTTGTCGTCAAATTTACATTTACTGGTTTTATTATGGACATACACAGTTGAACCAAAAATCCTAAGGGTTTTAATATTCGGTTTCCTATCATGCCACATCTCATATGGTGTTTTATAAACATTTAAGGCTTTTGTTGGCGAAATATTTATTAAGTAAACAGCAGTTAACACTGCTTCTGCCCAAAATCGCTTATCCAGCTTTGCACCTGTTAACATTGAACGAGCCTTTTCGGTTATGGTTCGCACCATACGTTCAGCTACACCATTTAATTGTGGCGTTCTAGGAACCGTTAAGTGATAACTAATACCCTTTGATTTACAGTAATCTTTCATTTCGGTTGATAAATATTCGCCACCGTTATCACTATACAAATTAACTAATTTAGAATTAAACTTTGACTCACTTTTCGCAACGAAATCTTTGAATGCCGAAAACACATCTGACTTATAAGTCAAAGGGTAAACCACACAATAATGGGTGAACTGATCGACAAACAAAACAAAATAATTTTTATATCATTTTATATCAATCAAACGTTGAAGGAGTGATAGGTCCACATACATCTGAATGTACAACATATAGAGGTCGCTTTATATATTCCTTATCCTTTATTTTATTTAAAGGTAGTCTAGCCTGTTTACCATTTATGCAAGCTTCACATAAACTATTGGTAGGTAATATGGATTCAATTTGACTTACATCTTCAATCAAATTATTACGTTTTAATTCTATAAATTTAGTATTACTAATATGAGCCAGGCGTTGATGCCATAAATCACAATTATTTATATTATCCTGGCATAATTGGTAAACCGAATGACCCCACTTCACATTACTAAAAGGTATCACAAAATCTAAAGTAATTAAATTATTTAAAACATTACCTGTCATAATTATTTTACCATCCTTCAAAATGAGTGTCCCATTCCGATCAAAAATGATGTCCAGTCCAGCTTTCTGCACCCTTGAAACTGACAATAAATTATACGGCACTTCAGGGCAGTAAAGGACATTCTCCAGACCACCTGGAACACTGTTGTTGCTTATAACATTGATTGAACCTCTTGACGAATGCGAGGGTTAGGTTATCTTCGGTTAATGTTTCTATAGCCGTGATGACCCCATCATAGGTATTGGGTAGTGTTAGCAACAAATGAGCAACTTTGTCGGTTTCTTCTAATTTTGCGCCAGTTACGGTTACAGCACTTTTTATTCCACACGACAGAATATCGATTTAAACACTATAGACTGTCGGTAGTTGTAACAATTTCTTTTTACTGAATTTAGAAACGCGGCACTGGGCCCATAACCTGTTAGAGGTTATGGACTAAAAGAGAAATACTTTTATAAATAATCACTTTATATTTATTCACTTTGAATATCACTAGGAAGTGTATAAATGTCCGTTTACTTTGAGAGCGTTTAACAGAGTGAGCAATCATTATAATAATGATACCCTATTTATAAAAAATCTAACTGTCAAATGTTGCCATACTATTTGTATTGTTTTACACTGAAATATACAATTAATAATTTAATTTTTGCATACACAATAAAATACAATCTAACACCTACTTCAAATACTTTTGAGCGGTAGCGTACGTGTATTGAAAAACACAAGCCACAACCGACGCTTAAAACGACACCAGGAAGTGTGAGTGCACCCTAACACGAAAACTTAGAGCAAAGTAACATGTAAGTAGGGCTGTCAACTATACTGTTAAAAACAGTATTATACTGTTTTTCACTAGATTATACTTTTGAATATACATACAATTGTTGATCAAAAATAAAGTATACAAAATACTGTTTTCAGCATGAAAATGATTAACACTACAAGCGTTAGACTTAGACACATAGACACTTACACAAATTAAAGTGCAGCGCAGCCACATAAATAAACATAATACTGTTAATTTTTCTAAAATACTGTTTAATATTCTTCTCAAACCTAAAATACTTTATTTCTGGTAAAAAAAAGTTGGCAACCTTACATGTAAGTGAAATTAGCAGATCATTGTCCAGCAGATTCTGCTTCTTTTCTTTGCTCAACAGTGCTAGGAAAATAAGTTATTTATTGCAAAGGAATACATACCACCCAGGATCTAAAAATCTGTTCTTGTATTAAGGATATTATGGTTTCAAGATTGAACGCAAATGTCTGTATTAGTGGCATATTTCACCTACACAGATCCCAAAATTGCGATAAATTTCGTTCCACGAAATACTTTCTAGCTTTACGCACCAACGTGACAATATGTTGTGACCAGGGGCGGCTGTACCTTAAGTGCGCTCGTGCGCTGAACTACCAGTTTTTAAAAGGTCTATGAACAAACAAAATACATAGGTATTATGTATAAGTACTAATATCTGATTAGTGATCTATTATACAACATAAACAAAATAACGACAAAACAATTTAAACTCTTTGCCAATGTATTTCAGACATGTTTTACAGCGTCACAAATGGTCCCCGTGCACTCGACGTAGCGCAAGGGCATGCTCTTCCAACTTATATGAGATTCGGGCGAAACAGACAAACAACAACACCATAGGCTTCTGTTATTGTTTTTTCTACAACATTAGATTAAATATGAAACTACTTTTCACTTTTCCATTCGCATTTTGAGGAAACTCATTAGTATACATATCGCCGTCTCATTCCCATCGTATGAAACTATGTCATTCACATAATCACTTACGGAAGAGTTTTAAAGCATAAAATGCATATGGCAAAAAAATGTGTACGATTTAATTCCGTGGGAAAGATTCGATTTAAGACGACTAAGGATTTTATTTTATTTAGAATTTTTCGGTAAAGACTCAAAACTACTGAACTCAATATCAACCCTTACGACTCATTGGGCCGACGTGGTATAGTAGGCCAAATTCTCATGTTAACTCACAATTTTACTGTTAAGTCCTGCAGGGGATTGCATTACATATTTATTTATTTATTTTCTTTCTTTTAAAAGACGAGAACAAAGGCAGTCCCCTCACAAAATCAATCCTTAGTACGGGATACTAAGGATTGATTTTGTGAGGGGACTGCCTCAGTGGTCCAGTGGATAGCGTATGCGACTGCTGATCGGAGGTCCCGGGTTCGATTTCCGGGTCGGGCAAAAGTGTTAGTAGGTTTTTCCAAATTCTCAGTAGCAGCACGGAGTCTGGTGATGTGCCCGATAATGGCAATAGGCTCGCCCCCTGTTACATGGGACCTAAAACTTCATGTCGAAATGTGTGTGTAGTAGGTATCACACCACAGTATCTCACTTTTGACAATCCCTTCGGGGATACAGGCGTGAGTCTATAAAAAAACTGTCATACGTGTTGTCAATTGATGTAATACGTGGGTAAAACGAAAAAAAAAAAACAAATCTTTGTATCTATTTCAGAGGAGCTTACAAAATGGTCAGAGCAAGGCTTGCCGGGTGATCTCGTGTCGTCAGACGCGTCGAGTGCCGAGACCGTCGGCGCTGAGATCGATCGACGCGCGTACACGTATCTTTTGACCAGGTGCAAACTCATCGCCGCTGCGTATAAGAAGAACAGTGATAATGTTGATTCTTTACATAGGTGAGTTGTGTTTCTTTCTTCTATGTCTTGAGGCAAAAGAGTAGACGGATCGCCTGATGTTTGTTTGTTTTTCGTGTGAGTGTGTGGCCAACTCTGGTGTCGGAGTTTTCGGACCGCACGTAGGCTTCCGACATGGCCCAACGATCCTTATTCTCAGACAAGAACCGGGACCGACAGCTTTACGTGCCCTCCGAAGCACGGCAGCGCTCAGATGTAAATGCCACACACGGTCACCCATCCAAATGGCGACCTGTGCAAGCGTTGCTTAACTTAGGATCGCCTGATGGTAAGCGATTACTGCCGCCCATGGATACCCGCGACCTTTGAGGAGTCCCAAATGCGTTGCTGACCTGGATGGGAAAATAAAAGGAACAGGATGGCGCCTCAGGCACTAATAGGCAATGTCGACAATATGTAGTGATCAGAGAAGTAGCTTAAAGTAAGCCACAAGACGGTAAAGTGGTTCAAACAAATGAAAACTAGGCCTAAGAGTTATTATCCCCGACTTTTTTCTGGCTTTTCAACGACTAAAAGAACATGCGTATTCACCAAAATATATTTTATGCGCGACACCAATAAAATAATATATTTTTTAGGTATATATTGCTCTATAATATTATATATTTATTCCTACCAAGAACTTAGGGTCCCAAGCCAACCTCACCTGCAAGTGGTGCACCTGCCGATCAACGCACGAGGCTCTGGCAAACAAAATATCCCGATAAGCGGCAATAGGCTCGCCACCTATTACGTGGGATCAAAACACTGGCGAAAAGTGGACGTTTAATATGCCTCTGCCTACCCCTTCGGGGAAACAGGTGTGAGTCTATGTATGTATGTGTGTATGTATGTGTATATTGCTCTACATAGTAGCAATTCAGCAGTGCAGTGGGCCAATCTCTCCGTACTGTAGAACCTTTAAAAAGTCACCTTTAACCTTTATTTTCAGGCAAAACATAAAGATGCTAAAGGAATGCGAAGTACAAATCTTAGAAGGTGCCATCAAGCATTTAGAAGAAACTTTACGTAAACTACCCACCGCGGAAGAGAAAACTAAATAAATAATTATTTATACATATTTATTTATTAAGTATCTCTGGACTCTTATGAAATAAATAATTATTTATATTTATTTATTAAGTATCTGTAGACTCTTATGAACCATAATGAACAAATCATGACAGTATTTTTGTTTTTAAAATTACAAATCATTTTATACCTTTAATTTACTTAATTAAGTATATTTTTACAACGAATTTCTATTACTGGGATTTTTTGTTATAACATAGCGTGTTTATTGTTGTTTTCTAGTTTGTACTTATGTTTTGTGTGCAATTATTTAATATACTTAATGTGTTCTAAATTCTTGTTTTATTACTTCGTGACATTGATTGATCTAGCAGTGGGACAGCTTACAAGCAGAGTTGACGAAGATGATAGGTTTGTGAGCCATTTTGAAACGCCCTTTTTAGCTGCTTTTAAAAAAAGATTACCTTAATTCACAGCTTAATAATTTCTTATTTATTTTCCTCTGTTGTTTCTCAATATTAAATAAGCGCCTGATTTTTAAAACTTAGCAATCCACTGAGTAAATACTATCGTTTAATCTACTACCTAAACCTTTTACAGGAGTCACAACTCACAAGTGCGTTGCCGCCCCTTTGGGTTGGGAAAAGGGATACGATGAGGAGTGGGATGAGTGAGAAGGAATAGGGGATAGGGCCACCGGCACTCTCACTCACCGAACGAAACGCAACAGTTTAGGTACTGTTACTTTTCGTCGATTTTCTGTGAGAGGGTAGTACTTCCCCGGTCGAGCCGGCCCGTTCACGCTGAAATCAGCAAGGCTCTATTACCTAGAAAACTGCTCGTATGACACAGTGGTTTAAGCAGCAGCCTCGACCGGATTGTTGTAGGTTCGATCCCCACACTAGTCAACACTGTGTGATCTGGATGTTCTGTGTCCATTGGTTGCATATTCCTACACTCCTTCGATTTTTCCAGAAGAGGAGTACTTTAAAAAGCAGTGTTTAATGCCTTGGTTGTCAAAAAGCTGAAATAGTAACGTAAGTCTTATATGAGGTGGTTACCAAAAAAGTCTCACCGAAGTGAATACTGATCCACATTACAGTAGATTTGATCATACACAGCTCACACAAATAAATTTATATTCTGTTGAATAACACTGCATTTTAAAATTCTTGTGGGGTAAAAGAAGATGTAGTGACAAGCATCGAGAAAGGCATGTTAAGATGGTTTGGGCACATGGAGAAGATGGATGACGAAAGACTGACAAAGAAGATATATAAGGCACGTGTGAATGGGACAGGACGAAGGGGAAGACCTAGGCGGACGTTCTCTGATCAGCCTAAACAGAAGAGCATGAGAAACTTGATGGGAGTGAATGAAGCAATAGAGGTATGTCAGGATCGTTGCAAATGGCGTTCCGTAGTCTCTGCCTACCCCTCCGGGAAACAGGCGTGAGTCTATGTATGTATGTATGTAAATAATGGCACTTTACTAACCCCTAAACTATCTTATGCATCAAATTTTTGTCACACGATCACACTTGTAACACGATCTGGTTATATCATTCGATTTATCGATTTCCGCTAGACCAATTTTTTTTTAACTAGAAACGCACTTTGGCCTTGATGAAGGGCATCGGGCTAGAGGTTAAATTGTTAATTAGCCCTTGCATCGTGTCTCGGAGGGCACGTTGAGTTGAGAGGTACAGTCAACAGCAAAAGTAGATGATCAAAATCAGAAATTCAATACTAATGAACGGAGTTCGCGTCAGAACTGTGTGGCGTAGAAGTGATTTAAAAGTATGTGATTGTAAATTATACCAATAATTAACTACTAGTACAGCTGCCATAAATTCGTGATCAGTTTTGACTCCAAAAGTTATAAACTCAATTCGCATCAGAACTAAGAAGTGAAGAAAATTTCAAAACTAGTGAACAGTTAAAATCAAATATAAATGATGAAACTGAGGCCACGTAATCATGAGGCAAATAATTTATTCATACTTATTTTTGAAGTACCCCAGTAATTTAATTTGTTATGTTTTACGGAAAAGCAGATGAATTGCTACCGGGCACATCACCAGACTCCGTGCTGCTACTGAGAGTTTGGAAAAAACCCAGTAACACTTTTGCCCGACCCGGGAATCTAACCCGAGACTTCCGATCAGCAGACGCATACGCTATCCACCCGACCACGGAGGCAGTCACTGGTCCACAGAGGCAGTCTTTGTATATTCAATATAATTTTACCAAATTTCATCTCTCATGTATTTTCTTTTTTGTAACTTCTGTCAAATGTTCAAAACTACTATCTTTGCATGTTTGTGCATTTATGTAAATGTTCAAAAGTAACTGATGTGATACAAAACCATAATTCAATAAATATTACTATCTTTGCATGTTTGTGCATTTATGTCAATGTTCAAAAGTAACTGATGTGATACAAAACCATAATTCAATAAATATTACTATCTTTGCATGTTTGTGCATTTTTGTCAATGTTCATAAGTAGCTGATGCGATACAAAATTATAAGTATTATAACTCAATGATTGCTTTTGCCTAGTCGGCTACAATATATCTGTCACAGTACACAGTGTATCTATCTGTCACAGACTAATGCCACAGTATAAAGATATTATTACACTGTGCTAATGCTATGCCTTGCGTTTTGTTTCTTTTTTTATGTTGTACTTTTTCTGATAAAATTATGGTGATTATGGTTATTATGGTGCATAGGGTTCCCACCAAGAACTTAGGGTCCCAAGCCAACCTCACCTGCAAGTGGTGCACCTGCCGATCAACAGACGAGGCTCTGGCAAACCAAATATCCCGATAAGCGGCAATAGGCTCGCCACCTATTACGTGGGATCAAAATACTGGCGAAAAGTGGGCGTTTAGTATGCCTCTGCCTACCCCTCCGGGGAAACAGGCGTGAGTCTATGTATGTATGTATGCATTATTTATATTTACTTCGCGCTTTTGTCACACTGTTAGCAAGAGTTCCAAAGAAATATAACCTTATTAGTCCAACCTCTCTGAAGAGTTCTGTTGGAATAGTGCAAAAATCCAAGTATCGAAACTCTTTAATGTCAATCTGTAATTCGGATGTCATGTACAATAATATAAATTTGCATTTCGAATACAATATTGATGAATTTTACTGATCACGAATATATGACAGCTGTACTAGTAGCAAATGATTGGTATAATTTACAATCACATACTTTTGATTTACTTTGACGTCATATAGTTCTGACGCGAACTCCGTTCATTAATATTTGATTTCTGATTTTGATCATCTACTTTTGCTGTTGACTGTACCTAGGTCGGTCCTGGCTGTCATGAAGATGTTGGCAGTCGTTACATCGTACGGGAGTAACTAACGGGTTGCTCCGACAAAACTGGGTAGATTGGAAAGCGTCATCGCCCAAGACGAAAATCTTGGGCGATGACAGCTTTTTTTAACTAAGGGTCCTTTTGCCATACTCGGGTCTCATCAATAAGAGTGCATTAGAAAACAGGGAATTCGATAGTTTGTTTAAGTATCTTGATAAATGAATAAATATGTTTGTTTCTTAATAAATAATATTACGTTTTCTTATTAAAATTGTTTATTTTCTTTTCAAATAATACATACTGATTATGTAGGTATGTTCTATTCGCTTAAAACTACCTAGTAAATGTTATAAAAAATAAATCTTATTTCAATATAAAATAAGCCTTATATTAATATTTACAGGTTACAAATTATAGAATGAAATATAAATAAATTTATTAAAACATTTCACAATTGATTGTCATGGGCCAAAGGCGTTGGAAATGGTATGTACTTAATGAGATAAAATATAAATTGACCATTCTTCCGCTGTCAGTACAGATTTCATACAATCAGACGAACGTGGGCTTTAAATAATTGTTTAGCATGTAACGTAAAATACCATAAATATGACCTATCAATTTAAAACAAACTTATATTTGCCACACACAGTTACGAGTAAAATCACTTCTAAGACAAATATCTTTAATAATCTAAATACTTGCTAATGAACCACAGTTTTAGTTCCACTCATTAACACAGTAAAAAAGTTGGCAGCACACAACAAGTATTGCTATCTTAAAAATTAAAAAGCAAAGTTCGTTGTATTACACTATGTTTAATTATTCTATTTAATACTTATTTTATCACAACTTTGAGAACTGCTTGTATAAATAGTGTTTGACAAACGGAGGAGGTAAATTTTAATTTCAAAATTATAGATCCTCTCAATTTGTCGGAATATTATAATAATCATAAATTAAAAAGTTATTATTCTAATATTAAATGTCTAATTTTTAATACAAGTCTTACTGATTAGTTATTTTGTATCAAAACTACATTCAGTAATCTCTTAGGAAGGCACCATTCGTCAGTTGAAGTCTATCTACGTATTTTAAACTAAAAATGCTGGTCTATTGAAGCATTGCTGCTTATCCGTAATTCACTCCATTAAGGCCTGCTACAGGCTCGTAAAATCAGGTCTTCAAAACTTCAATAATTCACACGCCGCGCCGTAGGTAGATGTTCACGGGGTCAACTGCTAGCCAGCAAGTTGTAGTATAATAAAAAGCCTCCTCAAATAGTTACGATAATGGTACATCAAGTAAATAGAGGTCTGGGCTTAATTTTCATCGCGAGATAGAAATGGAAATAGGATAACGAGGTAGAGCAAATACCAAGCTTAGCAAGCAACATTACAGTCAGGAATAATACATACCTAATATAATATTTATAAAAGTATGAGCAATCAGGGTTTAGAACCTTGACGAACATGATTTTATTAGTTATTCACCTCGAACTCACACCGCTGCACGCTGCTATCAAAAGCTTGCTACGTTTGCACGCTAATCTGAACGTAAAATTATACTAGAAAGTGCTACGAGATTATCAACATACCCAGCTGTATGTAATGGTTTGTCAACTGTAGTAACAACTAGGTATAATTTTCGTACATATCGTTAGACCACTGGTCGGTATGTAAATAGTCGCCTAGCAGGCTATTCAAACAGGCTAGTTTTTATAGATTCACTGACAATGACGAACACTCGCTAAACAGTTCATCTAAAGCGACGGGATACATATCCCATCATATATGGAGTTACAATAATCTTAAGCTGTTTATTTGATGCGTCCCTTATGCGGGACGTACGCATGATGCGGAGACCTGCCCTCCCGACGGCATCCCCTTGCAGCCGCTAGAACACCCCCACATAACGCGGCGATCAACACTCCACACGACGCCATCATTGCCGACAGCGCTGACGTCTTCATACATGTTTGACCTTCGGGAGCCGCTGGAAAATGGTAACTACAGTTAAAATAATGGAACGCATACCAAATGCAGCCTTTGATTTGGTGCCACATCGAAGATAGGCACAATAAATTGATTACCTACATGATTAACTTAGCTCTTTTGGATGAGATATGGCACGTCAACCAACTACGGAATCCTTAAAAAGGCAGGTATTCGAAGAAAATGAGATGCTGGGTTTGGATCTTCACTTTACAGGGGTAGGTATAGGTACTAGGAGTAACCTGTTGATATCTTTAAAAGAATAGACTTGAATGGCTTACGACAGAAGTCAAACCTTGGTAGGGTAATTGATTTGCCGACACCTCCAGCAAAATATAATTTTGTTTGTAGATACACCGAACTACTAACTAAAGTACTAAACGAAGCAGCATTTTGGATAGCCAGTTAGGCAGCAAAAACGATCCAAAAGATTTAACTCGACGGCAGTAACGCCACTTCGTTCCCTGGCATATTCCTTACAAAAACAAATCGTTCAGTAAATCACCTGTACTAGCAGCGAGCTCGGAGTCCTCCTCCCCCTCCTGCAGCACCCTGAGCGACTGGAACAGCGAGATGTTCTCAGAGAGGCGCGGCGCAACACTCGCAGCCGGGTCTACTCCTGATAGAGGCGCTTCGATAGAACGACGCTTTACACTCTTCATGTTGCGCCAGTGGCAGGGCTGCGACTGGAAATAAAAAGTTGAGTATAAGTTTCGAATCTTATTAACCTACCTACTTATATATGATAAGATTATGTATTTTGGCAAAGAGGTTAAGGCACAGGGGTGTGGTGTCGCTTTTCTTTAAGAAAGGGGATAAAACCCTCTTAAAGAACTACAGACACATCACACTTCTGAGCCACGTCTACAAGCTGTTTTCGAGGGTAATCACGAATCGTCTCGAGAGCAAGCTAGACGACTTCCAGCCTCCCGAACAAGCCGGTTTCCGTAAAGGCTGTAGTACCATAGACCATATATACATACGCTGCGGCAGGTTATACAGAAGTCGGAGGAGTATAACCAGCCCCTATGCTTGGCGTTTGCAGACTATGAGAAAGCCTTCGATTCGATCGAAACCTGGGCGGTGCTACAGTCTCTCCAACGGTGCCGGATTGATTACCGATATATCGAAGTGCTGAAGTGTTTGTATGAAAACGCCACTATGTCAGTCCGCCTCCAGGACCAGAGTTCGAAACCTATTTAACTCCAGCGAGGGGTGAGACAGGGGGATGTCATATCCCCGAAACTGTTTACCACTGCGCTGGAGGATGTTTTCAAGCTTTTGAACTGGAATGGACTCGGCATCAACATCAACGGCGAGTACCTACATCACTCACCTTCGATTCGCAGACGATATCGTAGTCATGGCTGAGACCATGGAAGACCTAGGCACAATGCTCGATGGCCTCTGTAGAGTCTCCCAACAAGTAGGTCTTAAGATGAACATGGACAAGACGAAAATCATGTCGAACGTCCATGTTGTACCTGCTCCTATTCAGGTTGGGAACTCTAAGCTCGAAGTTGTCTACCTGGGACAAGTAGTCCAATTAGGTAGGTTCAACTTCGAGAAGGAGGTCAATCGTCGAATCCAACTCGGTTGGGCAGCGTTCGGGAAGCTACGACATATCTTCTCGTCCGATATCCCGCAGTGTCTCAAGACGAAAGTCTTTGACCAGTGTGTGTTGCCAGTGATGTCTTACGGATCAGAGACGTGGTCGCTCACTATGGGCCTTATCAGAAGGCTCAAGGTCATTCAGAGGGCGATGGAGAGAGCTATGCTTGGAGTTTCCCTAAGAGATCGAATCAGAAATGAGGAGATCCGCAGTAGAACCAAAGTCGCCGACATAGCTCTCCGGATAGCCAAGCTGAAGTGGCAGTGGGCAGGGCACATAGCTCGAAGAACCGATTGCCGTTGGGGCAGAAAGGTTCTGGAGTGGCGGCCACGTACCGGACGACGCAGCAGAGGTAGGCCCCCCGCAAGGTGGACCGACGATCTCGTCAAGATCGCGGGAGGCGGTTGGATGCGGGCGGCTCAAAACCGGTCTGTGTGGAGAACCTTCGGGGAGGCCTATGTCCAGCAGTGGACGTCGTTTGGCTGATATGATAATGATGATATGTATTTTGTAATCTCTTATAGAAACGATGAACTTAATTGCGGTTATGAGTTGTAGACGCTACAATGTACATTGAATCTATTACGTCACTTCTGATAGGAGCTTAGATAGACTAAGGCACAGTTTTCCCTCGGATATATTATCTGACAAATTAATTTAACAAGAATTTATGAGACTTAATTGAACAGGATCTTATCAGACAGCGGTGAAACTGGTCCGCGAATGCAGAAACTACTGTTTTACGTTGATTTTTAAGGGTGTAATATGAAGTCGGTTTTCCGTTAAAATTGTATTTGATCAAATTCTTACTTGTACTACTTCCTACTGCTTGTTAAAAGTAAATGGGTTCAATTGACTTGTGGTAGAAGTATAAAAACCGAAAGATTCAACTAACTATAAATGTGAAGAGCCTTGGTAGAGGCCTATGTCGAGTAATGGACGTGTATTGTCTCAAATGATGAAGGTTAACTATAGTGACTCACAGGACATCTTCCATGGCACATCCGTACATCGCACTCTATATAAAGCGCAGGCGATCCGGTGAAGCGGAAGGTCTTCATGTAGGCGTACACCTGCGTCTCGAACACGCCTGACTCCGACCACGAGCCGCGAAAACGAGAGATCAGCTTGTCGTCTACTGGGCAACTGGGGAAGAGAAATTGTTGTAAGTATTCAGTAGATATTATTTTTATAGACTCACGCCTGTATCCCCGAAGGGGTAAGCAGAGGTGTAATATTACATCCACATTTCACCATGAATTTTTAGGTCCCACGTAATAGGGGGCGAGCCTATTGCCGTTACCGGGCACATCACCAGACTACGTGCTGCTACTGAGAATTCGGAAAAACCCAGTAACACTTTTGCTCGACCCAGGAATCGAACCTGGGACCTCCGATCAGCAGTCGCATACGCTATCCACTGGACCACGGAGGAAATTCAGTATCAATAGAAATAAAACTTAAACACTGAAATGTTTGAATGCACATAAATTCCAAACAACTACCCCAAATTGAATAGATACCTCAATCTTTTTTTAGGAGAACATTTTTTTCAGGAGCATATTCGTATTAAAGAAAAAAGGAAAATACATATGGCGCTACGAAGTTCACCGGGTCAACTATTTTAATACTTAAAAGTACCTATATCTATAATTTTACAGACAATAGGAATGCCTTATTTTTTTTATACAATTTTAAATGCTAATGCAATATTTAGAATCATTGCAATAACGTAACGTAGGTACTCAAAGAGCTCACATAACTACTACCTGCTTCCTAGAAAATTTCTTGTTTTAGCCAACACCTACTAGGAATCCTGTGTCGCGTTGGAGTCTACAAACATTCAACCAAAGAACACCTAGACCTGTCACCACAATTCGTGGATCACACTAAGTGAAGTCCCGGGTGGGAATCGAACCCACGGCAGCCGCTATTCGTGTGTGTATAGAACGGACAGCACTGTGGTATTAAAATAGCGAAACATCCATTTCAGCTTCAACCCATGACCCAAGTAAATATAGGTATTTATTGGGTCATGCATCAACCCATCTGTCATCTTTGCAGTCAGTGCAGTGGCATAACTACAGGATGGCTAAACAGGCAGAAAGCCACGGGTCTCTAGCTTAAGAAGGCCCCTCTTAGTAGCCCGATCCTTACGGTCGCGACTGCCGGTCAAAATTCAAATACCTTTGGACGGTCGCTTAACATCAAGTAAGCAGGCAGATTTATGAGACCATGAATTAGTCATAGACCCACCATAGCGTAGATACGCCACTGCTTGCAATCTTTCTGAAAGCTGTAGTGTACCTGCCTTGTCATGCCCCATAGTCGTTCAAACTGTCTTTTTTTTATGAATTTTTAAGTACATAGGTACATGCATAGCTTTCGAATTACAAAAGCCTGTACCTATTTAGTGTTTACTAGTTACGTACTTATGCAAGAGTGACTTACCCGTATTCATCTATAAGTTGTATCCGCTTTGTTGCACCGTTATGAGCGAAGCAGTCGTTTACAACGATATCAAACCCGTCTGAAAATAGAAATATAGGAATATTATTATTAAAATATTTATTATACCTAATATTTATTTATCCTTATCGGTCACCTTGTTAGTTGTATACTTGTTAGAAAAAGTAATTTTAGTTTTTAGGAATTTTAAGCAGCTGTCAAAATAAAAGAGACTTACTATGGTGACCTACCGTACGTTTACCGTAGATAATTACATAAAGTAGAGAAATACTCCATTTATAGATGAATTTTCATATGACTACTAGAAATGATTGATGATCTCTCTCTCGAGACTTATAGGTAACAGTAAATATCGTGCTTCAAAAGTTTCGCGTGATAAGTTCAAATGTAGAGAGTTTAAGGTAACGGACAACTTATATGTAAGATACTAGCTAGCTTTAAGTGATTAGCTATTTAGTGATACGTAAATTCCTTATGATCCTTATTCTATAGCCGATTCCTTCTATTGACTCATAGTGCAACTGCGAAACAAATTAGGAGAGGCTGGAGTCCACCAGTGGATTGACATTCCTTATGAAATTCGATGAACTCTGCCTCCGTGGTCCAGTGGATTCGATTCCCGGGTCGGGCAAAAGTGTTACTGGATTCTTCCGAATACTCAGTAGCAGCCCGGAGTCTGGTGATGTGCCCGGTAACGGCAATACGCTCGCTCCCTATTAAGTGGGACCTAAAAAATCATAGCGAAATGTGGGTGTAATATTGACACCTCTGCCTACTCCTTCGGGGATACAGGCGTGAGACTATAAATAAAAAATAAAATAAAAATGAAATTCGATGAAACTTGAAGATCTAAAAGAGTTACTTATAATATTACGTCTTTTATAATTGCATGGATGCATTGATAGGCATACCTACTCGTATTCTTGGGGTATTCCTAAAAGCGCAACTAAAAACGATGAACAAAGGTTAGAAGTGTTTATAGAAGAATCTGACCGTAACAAAGTTATCAATCAGTAAAATGTTTTGAAAAGTACCAGGGTAACATAAATGAACAGAAGTTAGTAGCCTAATAAAAAGCCTGGTTTTAGGGTCATGAATCAGAAATAAGGCACTGCATGGTATAGGTAAAACTCAGGCGCACAGCAACAGCTCTGCCCTGTGGTCACTGCTCCCCGCACCGCACCCTGCTCGCCGCTGCATTGTATTATTTTTATATACATCAAATGTCAGAAAGTATACTAAAATGTCCTGTCTTATCAACTATCGATATTTTCGGTTTGTTATTATAACCAGCACTATTGCACCTTGATATTTAGGGCGTTTTTAGTGTTATGCGGATTTGCTCACGCACGCGGGATTGGCCCGCCTGCGTAGTATTTATTGTAATGCGTGGAATACGCACGCGGGACGCGTGACCCGCGTGCATATTCCACGCATTACAATAAATACTTGTATGAAAATGACATTTGCGGGGTTTACGCAGGCGGACCAATCCCGCGTGCGTGAGCAAATCCGCAGTACACTAAAAACGCCCTTACTTGCGCTTTGTGGAATAAAGTAGGTACTAGTTGCGCTTTTTTAGTTGCGCTTCTTAGGAATACCCCGCATTCTTTCTGCACAACAAATGAATAAATTTCGTTTCTAATCGTTCCTGTTCGTAAATATATTACCGAAATGCGAGCAGTAGGTACTTTATCATATTTACATCGCTTTTTACTTTAATTGCTCCCATACCGTTCCAATTAATGAATTACGAATACGCGAGTGATCTTGATTGGCATAGCTCGAAGTATTTCTGGATCCACATTGCATTCAAACATGCAATCTTAACAATAAAACCGTTAAACCTTGCCCTTATAGTTACGGTATTTAATTGTTATCGGAATATTTGGTTCACTCGGACTATACGGTAAAAATGTCTAGTAATTATTTTATAATCACGAAAACCGGCTGGTTTCCTTGAGAGACGATTATTTTAACCGGCTTTATTGAACCGTAAATGTTATTTCCACCACATACGTGGGTTTGGTAATTCGCAAACACATGCCTATTATCTGGAACTAATGGAGAATTTTGCAGAGGCACCTGCTTGCTATGGGTTGGTATGCTATGGATGTTTTCAAAGGTTTCGGTATATCACTTTTGAAGATAGATGATGAGTCTTATTCGTACATACTTATATGGGTTTTATAGGATAACGCCTTTTTAATTGTTAATACAAAAATCAACTATAGTGGAATGGGTGACGGTTTGGAGGAATAGGTATAGATACATATTTTCTAATATACTTAAAATAATTTAAATCTATGCTAGCTACCAACATCAAATCTATGCAAAGTCACGTCAAGATGACTACGTTACCGTTCATTCGGCTTTGCTATTTTGCTTAATAGTATAAATTTAATTTAATTTTAATGGTATGGCAAAAAAAGACTAGTCGCCTGCCAAGATTTTGAGAAACCACTTTATTTACTGCTACATGTCATGTAAAATAGCAAAGGTAAAAATGTTACTTTGTATATAACATAATATATGCTTACCGTAAGCACTCCTCATATAAATGAGCAGTGTAAGCGGATCTCCCACTCGCACGGGACCAGATACCCGAGCTCCGTTCGCGCCGTACCCTGAGCGAATCTCCATGTAGCATTCTGGAGGTTGCAGAGTAAACACCACTGGGTTGCCCGTCGCCACTCTGTGTAAACAAGATAAAGATAATGTTACAAGACTGTTCAATTTTGTTCTGGACGTTAGTGGTCCCCAAATCCTCGTATGAAACGAATATTAAATTTGGTCTGCATCTGGGTGTATGTAATGTAAGCTTTAAGCAAATGATAAGTATGATTAGAAGTTGGCTGGTGGATATAGTACAACCATGACTTAATTTGGGATCAGGCGACGCCGACGGTGTGTTAGATGTCCAAGGATAAAAAATTACTAAGAGTACCTAAACTGTTAATAACTCTCACGGTTTTAAGTAACGGTACATGTTAGTTCGTCTCGTAGGTGCAAACTTCAAAAATGATCTTTTAGGTTGGTATTAGCACATCATCAAATTTTCATTACTGACTGCTAATGATAGAGGTATTGAATAGTGAAGTAAGTTGGTAATAACGTAGCAGATAATGAACCGCTGTACCGCAGATGTGAGAATCTCTATTGGTCCTCAGGCATTTCTCAGACCATACAAAACAGTGCTAGGTACCTATAGACATCTCTCATATTCTTAGACTTTGTAGCAAAGTCAGTTCAAGCTATGTATTTAAACCTTTCGAGGTCCCTCGTTAGTTTTATATTGTATTTCGAAATTTATATTAGTTACCGTACGTTGAAGTTTTCCATGAAATACAGCTCATACAGTTCACACCATCATATTATGTCAATGGTTCACATCTAAATGGGTGTGAACTATATGACACCAGCATATTGCTCAGCTACTTTAAAGAAAATATACAACTCATGCTTATTAGTAAGTCAGGTCTACTTCATGTAATATTATTTTTAGTTCTCAGCATCCAAATCTGTATTCATTGATCGATTACTCTCAGTCGGTATCTGTGTCAACAAAATCATGCGTGCGCAACGACTTGACTACCAGTGCTACTGATCTGCTATGGTTTGTCGGCACTTTGTAGTTTCTAACTAAAACAAAATAAACACCTACTACTTATTTAGTTTAACTTTTTCCTTGGGAAAAGAAAATTAGGTTCTACAATTGAAGATGCGTACCTACTACATGGAAAATCATAACGTACTTACCTATTTGAAGACTGCTGTACAATAAAATTACCAAGTCTCAAGACATAGGGAATCAATTTGTCATTGCAGTTTGCACGACAGCAACTAATAACCTTTCGCTGCCATGCGTGTTTTAAGAACATAGTTTAATTTTCTCGGCTACCACGCATCAAAACTTCACCAGGCACATTACGTTCGCTACTATACATTTGGTAGTCCTCATTTTCATCCAAGCTTTGTCGCCAGTTTTACGTGATCCAAGATCTTTGACCTAGCGTCCTGCATCCGCTACCTAGATTAACCTGATCTACATCTACACTAATATTATAAAGAGGTAAAATTTGTTTTTTTGTTAATTTGTAATGGATTAACTCATAAACTACTGGACCGATTTTAAAAATTCTTTCACCATTAGAAAGCTACATTATCTGCGAGTAACATAGGCTATATTTTATTTTAGAAAAAATATGGGTCCGTAAGATATTAGGGTTTATCAAGAACGTGAAGTAGTTCCCTCAGGACGCGGGTAAAACCGGCTAGTTAATTAATATAGATATACTTAGTAAAAATTGTATTTTACGACTTACCACAAAGAAAAGTGCACCCGAGCTCCAAAAGGAGGGATCACAACTGGGACAACGCTAAGATAATAATTATGTTTTTTTTTCGGTAGCAATGTTGCTTTATTTTTAAATATTTCGCGATTAAGACCCGTTACATAAATAAAAGACCATCGTCCCCAAGTTATTCCGGTAGCATCCAAAACTTTTCGCCCGGAGTTGGGTTCCTAGCCTCACCAAATTCGACAGAATATAATCTTTGCCGCTACACAAGTATTTAATTATGTACTCACTCGACATCCAAGAATGGGAATGTGACGGTCTTCCAGAAGTCGTAGCCGTACTCGCAGGTGACCTTGAAGTGCTCGTCCAGCTCCTCCTCGATCAGCGGGTTGTACTGCACCGTGATCGTGTTCCACATCAGGTTCTTCTGTCGCACATAATATACAGTTTTAATATTTTTTTAAAAGAATATTAAAGTTATATTAAATTTATAGATTTCAAACGTGTTCTGATGTAGGTATATATCCGCGTGTTTTTAGGTAAGCGACTGTTATAGCCGAATCAGATTCTACATTGAGTTGATGATCTGACTACTGCCTTTAGTAACTTATCAATTGTGATTTCATTTTCTTATAAATATTGCACCTCTTTGAGGAAGGACTCCGTTAAAATGCTTAATTGGAAGGGATGACATTCGCCAAAATCGGTTTTTGAGGACTGTCGTGGTTAAAAGCTAACACAGCAAAAAGCCCTTAGATCATAATACCTAAATGCGTAGTCTTAAATAACATAGTTTTCGTGCAGCAAGCTATCGTGTTTGGAAGTACAGTCACAAGTCAACATTTTAATTATATCGACTTATCGAGTAAGTATGTTAGATATCTCTTTCTATGTACATAGTTTGTCTGATGTCTCACTATACCTTAAAAATAAATATGAGATGATAAAATTTACAGACATACAGACACAACAATTGTTAAAACGAGGTAACCTTATTTCATTTCGGTATAGGTACTCTAATTCTAAAAAAAATCTCTGTTCACTTTTCTGAAGTGTAGCTAAATTATCTATTACGTTAATTACTGTGATCACGACTAACTCTAGAAAAGATTAAGGCCAAGTAACGCCTAAATCAATTGATAATACTTAACCAGTCAACTGTTATGCTTATCATCCATAACGAACGTAAAACAATTTAAGCAAACATTCTGTAATCTTAATATATAAAATCCTTGCGTTACTGACTGACTGACAGACACGCTACAGCCGAAACTATTGGGCGCAGGAAGTTGAAATTTGGCATGTAGGTTCCTTGGGGACCGTAGGGGTGCACTAAGAAAGGATTGCCCGAAATTTCCACGGGATCGGCCAAAACGGGTAAATTTAAAAAAAATGCAGGCGTAGCTGCTGGCGTCCTCTAGTACTATATAAGAGACATATTAGTAAACTATTTATGAAATAACTAATTATTTTTGTGATAAAGAAGGCTGTGGAAGCCTATTAATTAGTATCGAGTATCAAGAATGATGTAGGAATCATATTTTACTCAAAGTTTAGTGTTATCATGGTTTTGAATGCAAAATAAGTAACCATCTCACGGTGCCACGGTAGTTCGCTGATTGCTACAATTAGGCATTATGCAAACTTATAGTTCTGTGCTGTAAGTAGGAAGTAAGTATTGCCATGTATCATCATCTAATTTATGGAGGTAGCGATCCAATGCTACTCTTAAACAGGTATACTTCTTTATTTTCTTTTTCTTAGATTTCCTTCTTACCTTCTAGAAGAAATATTTTATGCAGCAACCTAACAATATATACTTATGCAAGTAATATGAGCAAAGCTTAACTTATACTATATACGGAAATAAGGCTTACTGCCTTGTCGAAATTAATAATAATACCTTAACAATTAAAATCTTTTAATTATCATATGCTAGTAAATAAATAAAGTGTTTTGCTGAGTCCTCACAAATAGCAAAATCGGCTGCCATATTCCCAGCCTTTATCTCTCCAAATTGGAATTTATAACATCGTTTGCTACGCAGCTAAGCGGCAGAAAAACGTACCTTATCGCATTAGCGCATTGCACGTGAACGTATCTGTGTACCTTAACGGTAGCGCCATGTTTCCAATAAAAAGGTGGTAAGTGTAAAATAACAAGGGCGTGAAGTAAACAACAAGTATTTGGATAGAGCATTAGTGTCTAAACCTAAACACACCAGCCCGAAATACCACGACTGAAGATACGCAGCAAATTTTACGTTCCGTATTCGGCTGATAACAGAAGCGCCAAAATTACGACATGCAAGTCCGGTTGTGCAATGTTATGTGAATCTAATGTCCCGAGTGCTTTACCAGCAACTGAACCGAACTTCTGTCGCATATGACGTGGTATTACCTACATAATTATACAAAACTTACGCCCGACCGAAGTCCGATTGCAAGCCAAAATGTGACGCAACTTCAGCAATTGTTGTTCCAATTTGAAAACGCAGAACTTCTGCGTTTTGCAGTTGCAGTCGCGAAACTTCGGCACAGTGTGTTTAAAGGCTTAAAGATCAAAAAGTGTCTCACAGTGGGATGCTTCCTGCTGTCGTCGTGTTGTCCGTTCCGTCCCAGCGTGCCGCATCTGTTCAGCTGGATGTAGAACTCGTAGTAGTCGCGGCCCGTGCCGTTTATGTACATGCAGTCCGGATCGTATGAGTAGCCTGGCAAATAAACATCATTTACTATATCTGTATATTATATTTCTTGCGTTACTCACTGACTGACAGACAACGCCCACCTGAAACTCCTGGGCGTAAGAAGCTGAAATTTGGTAGGTATGTATGTTCTTTGGAAGTGTAGAGAATGACTACAAAAGGATTTTTGGAAATTCTAACGGAACTCTTCTTGTCAAGGAACATACTTTTATTTTATGTCCTCGATTTTAGATGGTATCAAGACTCGGTCTATAAGTAACATCACTACTTTTATATGATACAATTATAATTACTCCATATTATAATTATTTTAATTGTATCCCAATATCTGACTTTTTAATCGGTGCTGTATACGCACCATCAAACAGAAATCCAAATTAGGCTATCGCTTATCGACTTACAGCTCTGTTAGATAGCGACAGAACTATCAGCTGATGCTGAACTATCGATAGGCCACTCGTGTAAAGTAACACGATCGACTGAGAAACATCTGATCGCAAAACAATGTCACGACGAACTAAAACATCAGTGCAATTTATCTCGCCACATGTAATTCACAAAATTGACGCCGCGCCGCAGCCGTTACCACCGAAGAAAGTGTTTAGAGACCGAAACCGACTAAACCAGTACGTTTACGTTATTTAGGTAAAAAGGTTATAAACTATACTAAACCCGGTCAAAACTAACAACTAATTGCTCTTTTACTGCGTGTTTATTTAATATGGCGGCAATTTGCTACAACGGTACAGCGAATTAAATGTTTGTCTCACGTATGGCTAAACAATGATGAATTTAATCTCACAGTAATAAGGTAATACTAGTAAATTATATACACTTATAATACTGTACGTTTAATACCTGGTAATCTACTGTTGGCATCTTACTAGGGCGAGCTTGTATCTAAAAGCACTCTCTGGATCATTTTGCACTATGATTTCAATCAATTCGTATCATTTTCTCATCCACACAATAATTTTATTGCACAGCACTGTAATATTTTGAAAGGTCTTTGGTTGTAAAGTATAGACTCTACCAACGAGTAAGTTTAAGTATCTTGCTAACCTAACCTATATAATGTTTTAAAACACTTTTAAAAGCCACGTAGATACTTTACGTGCATAATATGAGTAGCTTATAATTTACCAACGCGGCAATTTATTTGATTATATGACAAGGCATATGGCGCTCTGATGGTTAAATGTTGTCGAAAGGAGTGCTGGAATAAGAAGGTATGTAGAAGCTGCGCATAAACAAATGAATTCCTCGCAATCAACAAAAATAATCTGCGAGATAGCTCGCTAAATGCCCCTTTAAATTCACAAAGTAGCTCCAAGTCATCAAAGGGTATGAGAACTACGCACATCACGTCGCAATTATCAAATCGTAACATCCAACATGCTCACGCCCTTGTGAACTGTGATACGCGATCAAAGCTGTGTCATACAGAATGAGCACACACGATCACACACACACACTCACACACACACAAATATCCATGCGTCTATATATCCATAAAAATGAATATCCACATACAATGTGGAAGTTGCGCAGGCTAGACGTTTGAACAATAACGGTGAAATGACACTTGTCTAGTCTCGCGGCTTAATTGTTCCACATATCTTCACAACGCTAGGGCTTATGATGACCGATAACATGCTCCCTTGGCTACTGTTTAATGTAACGGTTGGGTGTGACTTCCTTGTGCTCAACACGACCGGGTTGTTGGGCTTACGTAGGTAGGTGAGAACGACGTCGTGACTGGTGATAGCGCGGTGTCTGCGCTACAAGTGAATTTGAATATTCCGGCTTCCTAGTTAAGATTGACGCCAGGGCTAAGTTAAATTTAGTTTATATTGAGCTAGCTGTATATAGGTACATGTGAAGGTACTGTTAGTGACCAAAACATACGTCGATTACATTCCTTGTTCTTAGAGGAGAACTTAAAAAGGTCAAGTTATTAAAAAATCGGTCAAATTTCTGGTCAAAATTATTGGCCACACATTTTTCCTATCATCTACACTATCAGATAAAAAAGTTGTAAAACAAATTGATAAGTATGTATGTGATTTGGTTTACCTGCTGAGTAGACCAATCCCGCAAAGGACCCGTTGAAGCCGACCCTTATCTTCATGAAATCGTCTTGACACTCCGCTTCAATATCTGTTAACAATTACTAGTATTTCACATCATATGTATAGGAATTCTTAAAACTAAGGCACTCTGTCATACACGAACAATGATATCAGAAAGATCGTAACCATTATAATGCTACCAGTTTGAATGGTTCAATAAAAACTTGTAAAAAGGGAAACAAAGGGTTACGCAAGTGCGGCGCCACACGCCTTCGATAACATCTCAATTTGTCCGGTTGCACAATGCTTGTTGGACATGTAAATGATTATCGGATTATATTATCATAAATTAATAGAACGTTTATTAAATGCAGAGATAGCCTCATGGAGATACCAACAGACTGCCATGCAGAGGGTATCAGGTTCGATTCACGGCGTGCACAACTTTCTCTTTGAAGAAGCATGTTAAGTTGTCGGTCCCGGCTATTCTGGACAGTCGTTATAGGGAGTCGGTACCTCTGAATCAAGTGACACTAGTCACAACCATGGAATATATCTAGCTGTCCCTTTGGCTTGCGGAGGTCAGACAGGCAATCGCTCTCAAAGCAAATTATTCAGTAAAATCCGGTTAGACTAGTAAGCGGACCCCGGGTTGCATCTGGGATAACGCTAGGAGGATGATATGATCTTCTTCTTCATCTTTTTGGGAACCAAAACTCTGAACCATTGGTTCAGATGGTCGGTCCCCAAAACTTTCCACAAACTACGGCGTCAGCAAGCATTGTCTAAGCGCACTTTAGAAGGTCGCGTTTGTTGCAGGGTGATGTGCAAATGTATGGTAATGTATGGTACTGATATGATGGCTGGTACTCAAACTGCACTCGAATGCCGTTGGTCCGATACTGGCTTTATGCTCACCGGGATGTAGGTGTTGTTGTCTGATAGGAACTATTGGCACCTGTCCTCTACTAATGTGATGGTACTCACACTGCACTCGACTGCCGTTGGTCCGATACTGGCTTTATGCTCACCGGGATGTAGGTGTTGTTGTTGTCTGATAGGAACTACTAGCACCTGTCCTCTACTAATGTGATGGTACTCACACTGCACTCGACTGCCGTTGGTCCGATACTGGCTTTATGCTCACCGGGATGTAGGTGTTGTTGTTGTCTGATAGGAACTATTGGCACCTGTCCTCTACTAATGTGATGGTACTCACACTGCACTCGACTGCCGTTGGTCCGATACTGGCTTTATGCTCACCGGGATGTAGGTGTTGTTGTTGTCTGATAGGAACTACTAGCACCTGTCCTCTACTAATGTGATGGTACTCACACTGCACTCGACTGCCGTTGGTCCGATACTGGCTTTATGCTCACCGGGATGTAGGTGTTGTTGTTGTCTGATAGGAACTACTAGCACCTGTCCTCTACTAATGTGATGGTACTCACACTGCACTCGACTGCCGTTGGTCCGATACTGGCTTTATGCTCACCGGGATGTAGGTGTTGTTGTTGTCTGATAGGAACTACTAGCACCTGTCCTCTACTAATGTGATGGTACTCACACTGCACTCGACTGCCGTTGGTCCGATACTGGCTTTATGCTCACCGGGATGTAGGTGTTGTTGTTGTCTGATAGGAACTACTAGCACCTGTCCTCTACTAATGTGATGGTACTCACACTGCACTCGACTGCCGTTGGTCCGATACTGGCTTTATGCTCACCGGGATGTAGGTGTTGTTGTTGTCTGATAGGAACTACTAGCACCTGTCCTCTACTAATGTGATGGTACTCACACTGCACTCGACTGCCGTTGGTCCGATACTGGCTTTATGCTCACCGGGATGTAGGTGTTGTTGTTGTCTGATAGGAACTATTGGCACCTGTCCTCTACTAATGTGATGGTACTCACACTGCACTCGACTGCCGTTGGTCCGGTGTCTCCTGTACTCGCGCTCCCAGGCGGGCGGCTCGCGCCACGCCGTGTCCACCTGCGGCGAGCGCGGCTTTATGCTCACCGGGATGTAGCTGTTCTTGTCTGATAAGAACTATTGGCACCTGTCCTCTACTAATGTGATGGTACTCACACTGCACTCGACTGCCGTTGGTCCGGTGTCTCCTGTACTCGCGCTCCCAGGCGGGCGGCTCGCGCCACGCCGTGTCCACCTGCGGCGAGCGCGGCTTTATGCTCACCGGGATGTAGCTGTTCTTGTCTGATAAGAACTATTGGCACCTGTCCTCTACTAATGTGATGGTACTCACACTGCACTCGACTGCCGTTGGTCCGGTGTCTCCTGTACTCGCGCTCCCAGGCGGGCGGCTCGCGCCACGCCGTGTCCACCTGCGGCGAGCGCGGCTTTATGCTCACCGGGATGTAGCTGTTCTTGTCTGATAAGAACTATTGGCACCTGTCCTCTACTAATGTGATGGTACTCACACTGCACTCGACTGCCGTTGGTCCGGTGTCTCCTGTACTCGCGCTCCCAGGCGGGCGGCTCGCGCCACGCCGTGTCCACCTGCGGCGAGCGCGGCTTTATGCTCACCGGGATGTAGCTGTTCTTGTCTGATAAGAACTATTGGCACCTGTCCTCTACTAATGTGATGGTACTCACACTGCACTCGACTGCCGTTGGTCCGGTGTCTCCTGTACTCGCGCTCCCAGGCGGGCGGCTCGCGCCACGCCGTGTCCACCTGCGGCGAGCGCGGCTTTATGCTCACCGGGATGTAGCTGTTCTTGTCTGATAGGAACACCACCTGTGCCAACATTTGAAATCATATTTTAAAAGGGGGTCTATTTATTGGGCCTTTTTGAATGGGTACATGACATATTCACTCCCATCGAATCCCTCATGCATGCTCTTCTGTTTTGGGCACTTCTAACCTATCTTGTTTTTAGGGTGTATCCAAGAACATCCGCCTAGGTCTTCACCTTCGTCCTATCCCATTCACAGTTGCCTTATATATCTGCTTGGTCAGTCTTTCGTCGTCCAGTCTCTCCATCAGCCCAAACCACCTTAGCATATCTTTCTCGATGCTTGTCACTACATCTTCTTTTACCTCACAACACTCTCTTATCACTTATCACACAATTCTTTACTCTATCAGTCAAAGACACACCACACATATTTCTCAGTGCGCTCATATTTCTTCAGCATTTATTATACTTTCAAGTCTCTTCTGCCATACCCAACTTTCACTACCATACATAAGTGTAGGTACTAACACCCCTCTATGCACAGCTAAACGTGTCTTTTTGGACACGTTTTGACTGTTCATAAACGCCTTCAGAGCTCCATTCCCTCTATTACCAGCATTAACTCTTCTTTCAATATCTTCTTAATTCTTACCATTTCTTGTAAACAGCGTACCTAATTATTCAAACTCATTCACTTGCTCCACTCGTTGCCCATCGATCATAACATTACAAGCCGTAACGCATTACTCCTTTTCAAAAACCATCTTTCGTTTTACTTACATTCACTTTCATTCATTTCCTCTCTAACGCACCATGCATGATTGTTACCATCTCCTACAATTCCACTGAAGACGCAACGAAGATTTCAAATCTTGAAATCTTCGTTCTTCTCGGCTGTGCATCGCAAGGAAAAGACTTGATCCGTACACCCCATACCCTTTTGGAATTCCGCCTGTACATCCCATTTTTCTTATCGGTTACTTTCGTAACTCTTTCAATTTGTACCTTCGCATACAATTTGCCAACAAAGCTGAGAAGGCTCAATGCCTCTATAGTTTTTGCAGACTTGTTGCGAGCCTTTTCCTTTATAAAGAGGCACAACTACTGCTGTGACCCAGTACAATAGATAGGAATTTTTTAAAGATTATAATTTTATCAATCAAAATACATATATAACAAAAAATTACTTCAAATTTCATTTCACAGATTCAATTGCGACTAAACGAGAAGTATCGATACCTTATAATATAAATAAAACACAACTGAATTGAAAACCGCCTCTGTTTCAAGACGTTTGAAAAATATTACATGTACCTACAAGTGTTACAAAAAGTAGAGCATCTAATAATATTAATTTTATATGCCAGAAAGAAGAAATATTAATTAGGTACAGAATAATGGTGCTCTACTCTAATGTTAATTCTATAAAACAAGCAACGTAATGTAATAATGCAGGGAACACTGATTAGAGGTAAGATAGCTCGAAATTAAAAGTAGGTACAATGAAGGTCATATTTTAATAGGTCAAGGTTACGACAGGTCTGGTACTGCTTATGAATGTATGTAGAGACACAAATGTTTTTAATCATAACATCAACATCACTGCTGAAGTAGTGATAAATTCAGAAGAAATGTAAATCGAAATATCATTATACATATACCTATATTATAAAGGTAAAACTTAAAACGTTCGTTTTGAAAATAACACAACTACATAAGTACAAAATAAATTATTGTGATATATCATACGTAATCCGGATTCATACATGAGAAATTAGCCCTCACAACAATTAAATCAGAGCGGCACAACACATACGATATTAAAACTAAATGAGTCACTTTGTACAAACATTCCATGAACGAGGAGCTCAGTGGTAGCGGAGGTGGCGCAACAACAGATAGCCCTGAGATAAAATAAACCTAACCACCAAGTTCCGGCACACGCGACTTTTGACTGCCTTCAAAGCATTTTACAACCTCCGCTAATTAACCACATAAACGACTACAAAGTATTAACTAACAAAACAAATAAAAATCCCGAAAGTAAAACCGTTACCTCGTTATTGTACTAAGGCCTTTATTTACTAGGCGCCAACAAAAACATTCAAAACAAACTATCGAATTACGACGGTAATGCACCATTTCACAGTCACGACCCCATGAAACTTTTGCATAAAAAACTCTATGGCAGTAAGTGTGTCAGGGCGGTTCGCACGCAGCTTCACCACCTACCTACGTATTATCCATCTGGGCCAGTAGAGTGTTGAGCGGCGCCACTAAACCTCCGCGCCGACCACGACACCACATCACTTCGACAAATTGATTCCAATAAAACAACAAATTAAAGAAGGCCACATCACATAGTGACACTCGTTTATCCGTAGAAATAGAAATTACACAAATTGGAGCACTTCACTTTTAAAACCAATAAAGTGACGTAGAGCTTTCCATGTCAGTTATTTACGCCTAAGCTGTCGTGTGATTTTACTGTATTCCAAAAATTTGTTATACTCGTACAATGATTTGAACGTAAAATTATTTTATAAGTAACAAATTGAAATAAGTTAAGAATCGAACTGGAACATCTCGGTATTTCACGGCACGTCTACAATTCAACAATATTTTTTTCTATTGTCATAGGTACTCGGATTATATCTGTGCAAAAGATCACGATCATTCGAATTATTCAATAATCATACAGTTTTCGCTACGCAAATATTAATTCTGCCTTACCGACGCTTATCCGGTCCTACGATCTTAAGATCATCTGCTACAGTCATCAAATCCTAATTCGAGCAAAATATTTTTTGTCAAAATGAGTTTATTAGCTCGCACCTCTCTTTACAAATCAAGAAGATCTAACACGGTAGTTCTTAGTTTTCTAGCAATAAGTATGCCCGTCTAAAGACGTGCTTTAAAAATATGTTAAAGCAGAAAAACTAAACTTTATATCGATATTTTTCTATTTTCGGCACAACTCGTAGGTAATAAAATGAACGATATTTAATGTTATTTGAACACTTTTATACGTTGGAGATGCCAATGATAAACATATCAATTGATACACTTTGCATCATTTTCTTCGTCAAACTCATGACAGTCGATTCATTAAAATGATGACTCAGACCTTGCAGCTTAACTGGTCCACACCACATAGTATCATGCACTTCAACAATATCATAAATTGCCAAGGGAAATCTAATGTGGGACACTCAGTTCACCGTTGTTCATGGTTTAAATGCAATGTGACACGACTAACTGGTATTTCGCTACTGGCTCACAGATGGATATCTGAAACACTTGACTCTTGGAAACACTGCAGTAACACTAATGACTCATTCTCACGATGTCATTTGATTACGCTAATTTCTTAAGTAAGCCAGACATAGTTCAGCCATAATCATAACTTATGGTTTACGAGCCCATTTGATTTTGGATTGTCATTTTCTTCTTCAAAAACCTACCCTTTCTAGGGGTAGTAATGCACCATAGGACTTCAAAATGTACCTACATACTTAATGTTAATTAGTCTTAATAAATATCCTGTTGAAAGCAGTGCCTAATTAATGCAGCTATAAACAAAGAAATCATAAAGTTATTGATAAGTAGACTACCACGTGGATCTAGCGCATTAAAACTAGAACGGAACTACAGATGATAACCTAATCAGATTAGAGAAGCCCTTCGCAACTTCAATATTGTATTGCACAAGCCCTCCGTGAGGCTGTGGTGTGGCCTCCTCCATTCAGACCGACACTGCACTACAAACGGGTTAAGCAACCTGCTACCGAGCCTCCGTGTGCGTACCACCCAAGGGTACTCACGCGTGTTAAACAAATAATAGCCTTTTTACGCACTATATTCGATATTTCAATCTTTGATTACAGAAATCAACAAAACGATCATTTCACGCATTACTACCGAATTGATTCCACAATTTCTCCAAAAAAGATCACTGTGAAATAACTCAAATTGAATTCTAAAATTCGCAAACTTTACACGTGCATTGTTGGATGTTAATTGCACTACTTAAAAGTAGGTCCGATTACATGTCAAACAAAACATCATACCATTCGCGTTCAATAGAAATTGACCATAAAACCAATGTCACAAATAAGTGCAGCAATCCCGCAAAACGAAAGGAAAAGATAGAGTGCGGCGAATCGTGTATTCTTAGAAGAATTCTTTCAATCAGACTATCAATAGTGGTACAAATGGGTGTAGATTGGTCTATTATGTTGTACCTTTCACCCATTTTGTATTTAAACCCGTTGGTAATTGCGCGAACACGGTGACGATTATTTGAACAGTCACTTTTTATTTTGTGGCCCAAAATAAGGCACTTTGTAGTAAATTTATTATCATGTTTGCTTCTAAAGTGAAAATAATTAATTGAGTAGATCGTTTTGGCTTTCAGGCTTTTGTATTTAGTTGTAGAACGTGTATGTTTACCTAACTCTGTCAACATAGAAGTCTATTAATACTTTCCCCAGACAGCGAACGTAATTTGAATCTATTAACTTTACTATGCAAAGTTTATTAGTAAAATTGGTTATGTATGTGTTAGTGGTGGCCCTATTCGCAAACAACAACAATAGTTACCGATTGTCCACACAAAGTCGGCTACACAAAGAATCTGGCAATCTAAAAATCTCGCAAATAATTGAGTTATAAATTCGGTGTGGTTAACAAATGCGTCTATTTTCGGAGCCATTAAGCACCATGAAAGAGACAGGCGTGAGCGGTGGCTTATTCTTTTATATCTAGAGATGGCTCATTGTTCGTATGGGTTACATTAGCCGGCGCTATTTACAGTACGTATCTACAGACTGTTTCAAGGCCGCTCTGTGAATGCAAGAAAGTGAAAACGACGTACAAACATGTGTTTCGTCTTCGCTTTCTTTGGGTCGAGCTTTCCGTTACAAGTTGATGTAATGGATAGCCATGAAAATGATAATCACTATGTCATCATCATCCTCTTAGGGTTTCAATTTGTGTCAGTTTATTAGAAGGTTCTGACGCCCTGTAACGATTGTCAAAGGTCTTCATGACAACCGACGGCTTAACGCGCTCTCGAGGCACGGGACAAGCGATAATCACTATGTAACCTTTGAATATTATTACATTTAACAGTAATAAGATCTTTAAATACGTAATCAGCCCTGTTCACAAAATATACTACTTCTGGACACGGATTTATTTTCATTATCTATGACATCTAGTCACCTATGTAGATTAGTTTGAAGGTGTGCTCACTGATAGACACCTTACACACAAAACATTATAAAGTAGGTAGATACGCTCAGAAATGTTGTCTATATCAGACCGTGTTTTTATTCTGAACCCAAGCAAATTAAATATTTAACTTTGAAATACATCAATCATGCCTTGGGTTACTTGGGTACGTAGACCTCTGCGTTAATATACAAAGGTCGCTCTATGCTCTATTAGGTTATCATTGCCTTATTCATAAACTTAGCACTCTAAAGGATAGCAAATGCCTACAGGCGTCATTAAATTAAACTTTGTGTTTCGTTTACTTATTACCTTCAAAGGGTTAAGTGAATTTCGTTTATTATCCTTCAAAGGGAAGACAATTTCGTGACTTGAAAATATTACACTCGGCGTAAACGCCAGCAATAACTTTGATACTATAACAAATCAAATCACTGGTACAAGAAAGATTTATCAGGATAGACAGGAGAAATAGCTGAAGCAATGACGTCATCACTCATTAGACACATTCTATGAAAGTTGTAGAACCAACATTAGCGTTCCGCATTGCATCGCCACGGTGCGAATGTGCCATGTCTACGTTTTCACACCGACAATTTTAAAATCATGCTGTGGAATGCGTGCAAAACATGCAAATAAACGCATGCGTGTAAAATGAAAATGGTCGTATTTAAGGGTCGTGTAGCGATTGTTTAAAGGGAAAGAGGCAAATTCTATATCATGGTGAGATGTTTTTTTAACATTACCACGAAAAGTTATAGAAAATACAGATATTATAGACTTCTAGAGCCAATTGTGTCATGAAATAACCAATCGAGGTCTTAGTGTCATGATATTTTTTAAAGTATTATCTTTTTCATTATCATATTTGTTCAAAATTTTCTTTATATAGACTCACGTCTGTAACCCCGAAGGGGTAGGCAGAGGTGTTATATTACACCCAAATTTTGCCATGAATTTTTAGGTTTTACTTAGGTAATAGAGGGCGAGCCTGTTGCCCTTACCGGGCACATCACCAGACTCCTGAGAATTGGGAAATTTCAGCAACACTTTTGCCCGACCCGGGAATCGAACCCGGGATCTCCGATTAGCAGTTGCATACGCTATCCACTGGACGACGGAGGCAGTCTTTATTTTTTATATGTAATTCTTAAAAACTTAGGTCATGTCATTTTGTTGTCCTGTCGCTGTAGGTACCTACGTTTAGGCACTTCTACATTATATTAGAATCTCTGTCTACGTTAAAATAACCTCAAGCTCAATACGTTGAAGCTATTAGCGATATTTGTGAGAACAATGAAAAGTTAACTCACCGGATCTTGTTCACTGCCATCAGATTTGAGAGCTTCCCGTGTTTCGTTCTGCAAAATAAAAATACGTTTTGATTGGATATTCTTACGCATTTCAAAGTTAAAATCCTTTACTGAGTTAGGTCACAATGTGACGTTTATGAATATTAAATAAAAAAAAAATAGTTGCAGATGCTACATTTAATTAGGTGCATTAAGTGAAAAAAGCATGCACGGAAAAAGCTAATAACACTTTGCCCGACCCGGGAATCGAACCCGAGACCTCCTAATCCCACGCGCACATGTATGCCGCGAGAACAACGAGGCAGAGGCAACTTTAATAAATGTGATTTCTTAAATAATATAATTTCAGACTCCTACGTGTAGCAAAGTAGGTTCTCTACCTTGTAGGTACACACGGCGCCAAGTCAAGCTAAACAGTTGCAGTACGATTTTAATACGTATTTTCTACGCCATAAGAAATATACAAAGGTCAAAGTGTCTAACTTGACGTGTAGCCATGTCTACTTGTGCCACTAATAAAGAGAGAAGAAGTAACCAAAAATATATTATAAAAGCTATAAGGTACTTTACCTTAGCACTAGAAGACGATGGGTCAGGCGGGTCATCGCCCGACCCCTCGTGTATCTCCACCGACGCTGACGAAGAGCTTGCAGACGACACGACCGATATCTCCGTAGAATCTGAATACTCCGCCGAGTCTATGTGCTGAGACGCCGACTCTGCATACTGCAGGTATGAAATATCACTTATAAAGCTTTGTATCCAATAGGGACAGCCTCGGTCAAAGCGGCTGATTTGACTCCCGACCGAGGAAAAGGAGATGTTGCCTCAACCTCAGGCCACGCCGTGCCACAGGTTAAAGCAGGTCTGCTCTTGCGCTGCCGCGAGACGAAGCAGCCACTCGAACAAAGGCTACCTCTAGTGGATACACAGCTTAATACAGGCACAAAAACTAATTAAAATTTTACTCCTCAACACTTGAATGGAACTAAACGCCAATATGTACCTTTCCAAAAAAACTGTTTAATAAATGAGAGAGAGGTAAAAAACATAAAAAATATCGACCAAATTGAGAACATCCTCCTTGTTTAGAATTTGCTTGAAAATCGACCGTATAAAGTAGGCGATTAACTGTAGACTGTCTATTCTATAGTAAATCACCTACTTTACACATAATTACTATAATTATCTTATAGGCTTATGATCGAGATTGGACTCTTGGAAATTGGAGCCTCATTTAAATAAAGTCAAGGGCATTTTATTAGATTTATATAAAAAAACTCTGGTTCTTTATATAGTTGGCGTAAACTTAAGTTAAAAGGCAGGCTACACGTAATTATGTTTACTCCACGAATGTTTGACACGAAAAAACATTAATATACAATCAATATTTTTGCTATCTTGCCAAGAAAAGAATTCCTGTTAAGAGATAAAGAATATTCCGATGCCAATCGACTACGGTTTAATAGAATCATGTAATACCAAATCCATTCAATCTTGAGCGTCTTCTCAGAAACGTAATACGGTCAACGATTTTTCTAATCTATTACCCTGACCCTACCTACAGAACGGCTTTACAAAAATACTTACTCTCGACAAAATAAGATAACTGCACACGATGATACATCTGAAACAATAAAATGATACCTTACAACCCTTGTATTAAATAAATTATTCGTGCACACATATTACCATAGATTATCAACCGCAGATAAAATAAATTTATACAATAACATGTTTTGCGGGCGGACGAAATTGAATCGTGATACATTCTAATGATTACTTATATCGGCAAACAAATGTAAGTAAACGTGGTTAAATTTCATCGTGGGTTTGTGCGGCTGCGTGGAATCATTGTTCTCGTAAAGCTTCCATCTAATGACGGGTCAAAAGACACGGCGGGCTAATGACAGGCCACGGGATTGGATTGATCCCAGAGAATCAATATCAATCAAAGTACGTACAGATCGTTGAATGTCGAATCACGTGCGTAACATAAATACGATATTGCACAATTTCGATTGATATTTGGCCCGTTCTATTTGTGATGAGATCGGGCAGATGTTAAAGGTGAACGAATCTTGCGTGTCGTGTAATGAACTTTATGCATAAAAAGTCAATGACGTCGTTTTGTAGAGTTTACGTAGGCAATGAAATTTTGCTTCTTCAATGTAAGTTAATTTATTATGCTTCAGTAGACACAAATTTACGTGCAACTTGGTTTGTGGGGACTATAGACCAATAAAAAACTGTACCATGAGACCGTACCTACCCTAGGCGTCCCTAGGTACTTTAGGGTAATTTGGTAAAGTACCTATCTAGATTTCTGTTAAGTCTATTGGCGTAGCTACTATTTTTATTTTAAACATTTTAGTCCGTATACTACACAATTTTTTAAGGGTTCCGTGGGAGGCTTCAAATGTTGAAAAGCCACTGCAATCGCATATAATTGATTCCGCTGTTATTACATGCTGCGATTCGTACATATTTCCTCTGAAAATAACGGACTGGCTTTGCATTACAAAAAATACCTAAGTAATTCATTTATTATACGTTTTTGCTGACATTACGCAACAGGAACAGAGAAGTAATGCATGGATCACCCAGTTAAACAAAATATGTCAGATTTTAAAGAACTTTTCTGAATGGATCTGATGATTTAGCTTTTTTCTTTCTAAGTTAAATGTGACAAATTGAAAAAAGTAAACAAATTAATTGTAGTATTAGTACAATTAATTTGTTTTGGGTGCATAGGGTTCCCACCAAGAACTTAGGGTCCCAAGCCAACCTCACCTGCAAGTGGTGCACCTGCCGATCAACGGACGAGGCTCTGACAAACAAAATATCCCGATAAATAGCAATAGGCTCGCCACCTATTACGTGGGATCAAAACACTGGCGAGAAGTGGGCGTCTAATATGCCTCTACCTACCCCTTCGAGGAAACAAGCGTGAGTCTATGTATGTATTAATTGTAGTATTAGTACATATAAACCATGTGGTGACGGATGAAGAATACAAAGTGTATTTTTTTCGTGGACATCTCTTAAACAGCGACAACGGCAAAGACACGGAGACAATAGTATCTCTAGGAAGAGTATCTTTTTCAAATTCTTTAGAAACACGTCTGGCTAAAATATTTTTATTTATTTATAGTCTCACGCCTGTATCCCTGAAGGGGTAGACAGAGGTGTAAATATATATTACACCCACATCTTGCCATGAATTTTTAGGTCCCACGTAATAGGGGCGAGCCTATTGCCGTTACCGGGCACATCAACAGACTCCGAGGCGCTACTGAGTATTCGGAAAAACCCAGTAACACTTTTGCACGACCCGGGAATCGAACCCGGGACCTCCGATCAGCAGTCGCATACGCTATTCACTGGACCACGGAGGCAGTCATCTGCTAGAGCTAAAATATTTATATTTAGGGGAATAGGCTTTTAAATATAAATCTAGTAAAGTTCAGCATTATAATCTCTCGGTGACAATGGCGAGACGAGAACCCGTCAATGACTAATGCTATTCAAACACATTACTTACTGTACACAAATTGTAAGTCACGAGCAACTCATTTAATTTAATCGCCAACTATCACTTCATTTTTTATTGGTCTGGAAGAATATAAATTTACACATTCCGTGTGGTGATGTATTAAGGAATATAATGTAATACTGCCCTATTTCGTTCCGTGGGTGTCGTAAGAGAAAATACCCGAACCAAATTGTTTAGGACAGGGGTTGGCAATCTGCGGCTCGCGAGCCTCTTTGGATGTGAAGCTGCGGCTTATTAGAACCGTAGGCAAATTTTACCTATGCACCTATTGACATTAAAATTACTGCAGCACAGTATTTCAACAAATAAAGTTGAATTAGAAGAAGATTTAGACAGTTCAAAACCAATAAAATCACTTTAGCATACATACAAATAGTAACTAAATGCACATAACGTCGTTTAGAGTTAATACTGGACCTCTATAAATACAATCATAGATTTAAAAAGTAAAGCTTTGTAAAGTGGAAAATTTACAGAGTTGATAAGCAAGTTAGCAAGTTATAGGAAGATCTAGTAATGTACTTCTGTACGTGACGCACCAAGAGAGGACAGCTTTAAAAGAAGTGCACTTATATTCGTCGCATGGAATAGCCTCTTCAGCACGTTTCAGAACGCGCTTCGAACATCCTCGAGTAACAGGACGTAATCCGAGCAACGGGAATCACTACCCGCCGCGATACGAAAGTTGCTCGAGGAAAAGCGCAACGCCAAGATGACCTGGATGAGAACTCAACCCATGGGGCATAAGCGGGTATTACCGCTTCACCAACGCATTTAAGGCCGCCTTGCTACAGGGAAATGCTATTCAAATTGAAAAAATTATCCTACATTGAGGTCAACCAATCCTCGCAATCGCGCTTCTATAGACAGTTGTCGGAGGACCCCAACCCGACGTGCCCCTAGCTCGGACATACCACGTGGCCGTCGAGGACGTCGCGTCAGGGAAGAGGACCATCAAGGCCGGAGTTCCACAGGGGAGTTGGCTTTCTCCTGCTTTGTACGCCGACTACACAGATGACATCCCTGTAGTGGGCGATAAAACTGGCGCTGTTCGCTGACGACGCCGCTTACCTGTTCAGCTTACGGAACGCGCGGCACGGAAGCTGAGCCCGACACTTGAAGCGCTCTCGGGCTGGCTGAAGAAGTGGAGGCTCAAGTGTAACGTTTCCAAGAGACAGACTTAGGTGACTGGACGGGTGCAACACCCACCATGCCTGAAGCTGATGGGGGAGGAAATCCATTGGTCGTCGCCGGTCGAGTACCTGGGCGTTACCGACAGAAACTTGACGATAGCCCAGTATATCCGGTAACGAAGGCGAAGCTACAATCGCTGCTGATGCTGAGAGCCGCTCTGCTGGCTCTCTAAGACGAGTCCAGGTACCTCAAAACGCAACTATCGATATGAGAGATTTGTGAGCGGGCTGGCCTGGGGAATGTTCGAGTGAGCAGATCTCTCAGAACACCCACCTCGTCAACATCGTTTCCCTCCGCCATCCAGGTACCACGACGCTGATCCGGACCGGAGGAGACTGAAGCGCCCCGCTTGGGAACTAATCCCCGAATCAAATCACCGATTGGCCGAGACCGATGAGCCACCGTCCTCTCGTCGGCGAGACCACCTAAATGAAAAAAATCCAATAAGTTGCCCCACACCAGAGGTGAGAAGACGATAACGCTGGAATAAATTTCCAGATTGCAGCGAAGTGAAGAAGTTGGCATTTGGAGTGCAGACTAACAATTTATTGTTACACGAAAAAAAAATGTGGCTTTTTAAAAACTTAGAATTTTTTTATTTTGGCTATTCCGACTCAAAAGGTTGCCGAACCCTGGTATAGGACTATAGGTAATTAGAAAGAGACGGTAAACTCGACATCCTTCGGGCCAGCGTGGTAGCGTGTAGTAGGCCAAATCCACCCACTGACTCAACATGATATTGTGACACTTTTAGGGACTGGAAAATTCAAGAGCTTGTTAGTAGATAGGTAAGATTTAACCGACTCCACTTATTTTTCTGCTACTCCTCTTATATATTTATGCTTATCAATATCCCAGTTACTGATTAATATCTATGTTCTTTATCTAAAGTCTTATATGACAAAAAGTTTAAAACAATTAATACAACAAAAATCTAGTGGACAAACCAGGGTTCAGCGATAGAAAACTTCTTGAATATCGGTATGGCGCAAGGGTAAAGAAGTCAAATACCTATAACAGATTCTATTCGTAAAAACCACGTCCACAATCAAATTGAATACCATTTCATTTCAATAATCCGGTACATATTTTATTTCACTCATCTTTTGCGATGGCCGGTAATGTTCATTGTTTCTTTCGATAGTTCTATTTCTAATAATGTTTGGTGGTCCCTTGGTCAGTGACCCCACAGTCAGTCCGTGACCCCAGTATCCTTCAGCTAATAACGACTGATCGAACCGAAACCGGAAAATAATTGCGAAACATGCCATCTTAAGAAAAAAACATGGCGAATTTGACAAGCTTAATTTAATCTAGAACTTACATCTGTTTTCAGATCAGTTATGTCTTATTTTTACAGATCATATAACTCAATAACTAGAGACTTCAAATCAATTGACTTGTAATCAAAGAACTTCAGATAGAAATCTTTATGATTGACGCCAAATACTTCAATCAATATTTGAAGGCAGACCGTTATTTCTACAGAAGAAAGTTAAACAAAAAATAAATATTGTCCAAAACGCATCCAGACTTCAATCATGAAAATGAACAAAAAGCAAGTTAAATAAGTAGATCACCCTGCTGCATCTTAGATGATAATCCTGTTAAGATTGATAACTCAAGTTTCTAATGCAGTCTGATGGTTATATTTGAGTAACGGGTCAATGTCGCGCAATTATTTCATGATAAATCTGAAGTACCTTCTACTTGTCCCATTTATTCGGCATGACTTACAGTGACCGTGGTCACGAGATGATATAATAATACATACATACATAGACTCATGCCTGTTTCCCCGAAGGGGTAGGCAGAGGCATACTAAACGCCCACTTTTCAACAGTGTTTTAATCCCACGTAATAGGGTGGCGAGCCCATTGCCGCTTATCGTGATATTATGTTTGCCAGAGCCTCGTCCGTTGATCGACAGGTGCACTACTTGCAGGTGAGGTTGGCTTGGGACCCTAAGTTCTTGGTGGGAACCCTATGCACCCATAATAATAACTTGTATTAACTTGTGTACAAAGTTTTGAAGGTATGCATTTAAGTCTCTACATGCGCTATGTATCATTTCTGTGCTTCATCTTTTGCAAAACATGCCTGTGTGTTCAGGGCCGGTCGCAACAATCTGCGCAATGGTGTAATGTGTAAAAATTGAGACTAAAATTATTTACTTACTAATCACACTACTAGACAAACTTCTATAGTTCATAATTTCTTATTTTCTTATCACTCTACTGTCTATACAAATAAAACACTATGCCATTGCTTGTAACACAAAATCCATCATAAGACACCTTGACACCTTGAAATAAGGACTTTATTTCACGTAAATTCTTCTTCAACTCTTACAGTTTAGCATTTTTGCAACAAAAAGAAAGATATTAAATTACGTCACAATTTTAATCAGACAGCAATGTTCGTGATCGGGAACGCAATTAGTGTCTGATCATTCGATCATCGTTCGAGTTATAATCGTTATTCGTTTCGTGAGCGGCCGACTGCCCGTTATTCGTGTGTCCAGGGGGCGACATGCCGTAATACTTATAAAGCTTAGTACTGAATAGACTGTAGCTTCTAAATACGTTACAAGTCATATAGAATAATTTTAATTGTTTTATGTGATAGGAGCAAACCATTGCGGCTGCGGATTAACACATGCAACTGGTGGCAAGTCAAAAGGAACCTGAAGAGGACGAGGAGGTGAAGAGGGATGAAGTAGAAGGAAAATGGAATGGGCCTCCGGCAATGTGATACGTTGTCTGTATTTTCTTGGGTAGTTGGGCATTACTGTATCAGATTCACATTGGGCTGGTAATGTTTAAATGCCAGGATAATAAGATTCACGACACCTAAGTATCTTGAAAAATCGTATTGGTTCTCCCATTATAAAATACTTGTAGTCAACAGTGATAAATATAGTTTTTTTATTTTGCACGTGAATTTTGAAAACTAATTATTATGTAGCCCGTAAATTTCATATTTTGACATTGCGACTTTTGCTAAAGAACTCTAACTAAAAATCTATAAAGAGATATACCTACATAATATTTTTTTGCAATACAGCTCACCTTAGTAAAGTATTTTTTATAGAATGAAGATTACCTTTAATTTACTAAAATACCTATGCTTCTTATCTTAATATATAAAATCCTTGCGTTACTGACTGACTGACAGACACGCTACAGCCGAAACTATTGGGCGCAGGAAGCTGAAATTTGGCATGTGTATTCCTTGGGGACCGTAGGGGTGCACTAAGTAGGGATTTCCCGAAATTCCCACGGGATCGGCCAAAATGGGTAAATAAAAAAAAAATGCAGGCGTAGCTGCTGGCGTCCTCTAGTCTAATCTAATTTCTAAAGTAATGTTGAAGTAGATACAAGGCTTTATGCGGGTAATGTTACGTTTTGCAAAAGCCCGCGGGAGGTTTCGAGATAACTTAAGTGCACGATAGGACTGTGATTAAGTAGCGGCTCGGCTTGGCATATATATTGGATTATTAAGGGTTCTGTTTGTGGTACAACTAGTATGGCAAATAAACGAGGTGATAAGCGTGTAAGTGCCAGTTGACAAAATTCAAATGTCTTTCGAAGACAATATGGAGAACTCAGGTTTTCTCACGATATTTTATTTCAGTATTTAGCAAGGAATAATTAACCATTGCCAGGGAGATGTTATATCTCCGAAACACTTCACCGCTGCGCTGGAAGACGTTTTCAAGCTTCCGGACTGGGAAGGACTCGGCATCAATATCAACGGCGAGTACATCACTCACCTTCGATTTGCTGTTGATATCGTAGTCATGGCTGAGACCATGGAAGACCTCAGCGCAATGCTCGATGGCCTCTGTAGAGTCTCCCAACAAGTAGGTCTTAAGATGAACATGGACAAGACGAAGATCATGTCTAACGTCCATGTCGTACCTGCTCCTATCCAGGTTGGAAACTCTACACTCGAAGTTGTCGGCAAGTACGTCTTCCTGGGACAAATGATCCAATTGAGTAGGTCCAACTTCGAGAAAGAGGTCATTCGGCGAATCCAACTCGGTTGGGCATCGTTCGGGAAGTTACGGCATATCTTTAAGTCTGATATCCCGCAGTGTCTCAAGACGAAACTCTTTGACCAGGGTGTGTTGCCAGTGATGATCTACGGAGCTTAGACGTGGTCGCTAACTATGGGCCTTATCCGAAAACTCAGGGTCACTCAGAGGGCGATGGAGAGAGCTATGCTCGGAGTTTCCCTGCGAGATCGAATAAAAAATGAGGCGATCCGCAGGAGAACCAAAGTCACTGACATAGCTCTCCGAATAGCCAGGCTGAACTGGCAATGGGCAGGGCACTTAGCGCGAAGAACCGATGGCCGTTGGGGCAGGCGGGTTCAGGAGTGGCGACCACGTACCGGACGACGCAGCAGGGGTAGGCCTCCCGCAAGGTGGACCGACGATCTGGTTAAGATCGCGGGAAGCGGTTGGATGCGGGTGGCTAACAAGCAAAATCGGTATGTATGGAGAACCTTGGATGAGGCCTATGTCCAGCAGTGGACGTCTCTAGGCTGAAATGATAATGAATTAACCATTTAATACGCACATAACTTCGAAATGTCAGTGATGCGTCCTATGGCTTTGAACCCTAGACATTGGTTAGCAGTGTATTGGCCTCTCCATTAGGCTATCTCTGCTTATAACAGATATATTATGTACTTACATAAAAACATACACAGAATAATAGTAACTCTTCTTTCTCTTAGCGTTATCCCAGTTTCAATCTGGGGTCCGCTTACTAGTCTAACCGGATTTGGCTGAATATTAGCTTTTCCACAGAGCGACTGCCTGTCTGACCTCCGCAACCCGAAGGGATAGCGATATTATAATAGTAACTATATTGTTATTATTGCAAGGAAGAGGTGTGTTACTGTAATATACATAGGAAACTCTTAAATTAACATATTTTGAGGTAATGACATGTAAAATTAGATACTTAGCGATATTTCCTCAAACTCTGAGCTAAGCATGGGTTAGCTCAAGTTCATGGGAAATCAATTCTCAGAAAAGTTTTCACTAAAGAAGTTGTCATTATCGTTTAGAGATTTTCCACCATTAAGTTCTTCGACACGCACGGGGAAAAGAGGTTAACGTTCAAAGAGGCTTAGGTCGCTGATTATCGTCAAACATTTAGTTGGCAACACAGTGGTTTAATATTTACTTAAAGTAAGATAATATAAATTCTAAGAATATTTATTTAAACAGGTTGACAATTAGTTAGTAATTCGTAGAAAATAACACAACGAGCGATCGCGTTTATGTCTTTCGTTCATACCTACTTCGATAGATATAACATCTGGTGAGGTAGCACCTAAGTGTCACCTAAGCATATAGGTACATAGATACTTTTATGTAATTGGGGAAAATTCAGACAATACGTGGCATTGTATAGATATTCCTTCATGATGATTTTCTTCACCGTTTACAAGCGATAATTCATAATTTTGTACGCACTTATCTTCGAAAAGTCATTGGCGGCGTGCCATGACCCGTATCCACCGCATTTTGAACTCGAGACCGTCTGTGTTGCAGTCTGTTAGAAAATAACTTCCAAAATAATAACAGCCATTATTTAAACTACACGAATATGTCTAATAATAATAAATCATTGTTCGTTCACGCTCTAGTCGACTTACGTTACAAACTTACAACTAAGGTGACGGTCAAATTGCACCAACGGAAGCTTGTTATATCATACGAAACAGTTCCTCTACCTATCAAATTAATTTTATAATATTGCATAATATTTTACTTAGTGGATCTCCCAGTCATGTTCGGGGGTCTTCGGTAATGGTCGGAAACGCTCGGCCTTCCGGCGTTTCCTACATCTCGCATCGCACGGCCTCATTACCACTTCCTCACAAACATTCTACGTGCATGCTCACTTAATTCGATATAACTAGGTCATAATACACGCTCAAGGACGTTCATCCCGTTTTAAAGAAAGATATTAGAAGAAAGAAAGTGCCTGTAGAAAAAATGGGTAGAAATGTTTTAAGGTTCGCTAACTTCACGATGGCAATATGTGGTATTCAGTATTCAGTAATCTTTATTTGCATTCCACAATGTGAGCTTAGATGTAACTTAAGAACTATGAGACCATCATGGACCCTGCCGAAAAGAGCATAATAATTCGTTACTTATCAATTTAATGGATAATTTTTCTTTTAATAAATATGTCATTATTATATTATAATTATATGTATCATGTTATTTTGTTTAAGCTTAATTATAGTTAGTAGGTGTTCAAATAATAAATGTAGTATTAATTTAAAATGTAGATCGTTAAGGTACTCATTCATACTATAATAACATTTACTTAAAAGTAATAATCTTACTTTCTTTATAAATCGGTTAAATTTTGTTTCTTCCTTTATTGTATCAGGTAATTTATTATAGAGTTTTATGGACATTGCATATGTACTTGTTGAATGGAGGTTTAAGTTAGAGCTGGGAAGGTTAAGCCTATTTTTATGTCGTAGTGTTTTCTGTTTTAGTGAAGAATTCTTTGTGTTTTCGCACAAATTTGCAGATTTCTAATATATAGTAATATATATTTTCCAGGTAGTAGAGCCTTGCTGATTTCAGCATGCCGGCTCGACCGGAGAAGTACTACCCTCTTACAGAAAATCGACGTAAAGTAACAGTACCTAAACTGTTGCGTTTCGTTCGGTGAGTGAGAGTGCCGGAGGCCCTATCCCCTATTCCTTCTCCCTCATCCCACTCCTCATTCTATCCCTTTTCCCAACCCTAAGGGGCGGCAAAGCACTTGTGACTCCTGTGGTGCTGCTTGTGTCCATGGGCGGTGGTAATTGCTTACCATCAGGCAATCCGTCTGCTCGTTTGCCGCCTATTACCATAAAAAATATATATATATATTGAGGGCAGAGTTAAAATCTCGTGTTCTTTGAAATGAGGTTTACAAGTTACAAGTGTCGGTTTCGTCTATATTTACTAAAATCCTGATATTTTTTTTTGTAGTGTAAAGAGTGTTGGCGCGTTTGTACTATTGCCCCACAGAATAATGCCATAGCTGAACCATGCGTAGGCGTATGCATAGTAAGTCGCTAGAGCAGTTTACAGATTGGTCGTCTTTTTGACTTCGCGGAAAGCGTATGGTGTTATGGTTAAAGTCATTGTCACTATGCTTCGAGAAGTTTTTATGGTTTCAATCCAATATGTTGTCTAGATTGATTTTTTAACGTTTCTAAACTGCCTTCAAGACAGAATAGCTTTATTAAGAAAAAATGTGTGGAAGTGGTGTGTCGGTATGTGAGACCCCCTAGACATGTTCTAGCTTACTTAATAGAAACACTGCAGTGTTCCTCTAACAAGCTATTGTAAATGACGGGGTCGTCGACTATGTTATTGCAAGATATTCGTGACTTATCGGCCATAACCACTTACTATCAGGAGGGTCACAGGTCATTTTCTGCCAGTGTTGTTTATATTTTTTTAACTATACCTGTGCCACATTCTGCTTTCAACACACGTCGTATTTTATATTATTGTATTTAGCCATCCGTGTGGTGACGGATTAAGAATACGGATTGTCACCACCCCATATCATCTCATGGATGTCGCAAGAGCGGACATAGGGAGCATATTATGCATAGAAGAGCACTCTAAGAGAAGGAAAATTCGATACAAACCCTATACCATCCCGTTTGGCCAGCGTGGTATAGTAGGCCAATTCCTCCTTTCCAAGGAGAGGCCTAGTCCAGCAGTGGATTGTTAAAGGCTGATGACGATGATGATTTAGCCATTCAGTTATTTATTCATCGTGTAACAAATAAAAAAGTATCAAAAAGCATATTTTCTCCCATTCTTTTCAAAATATTGAGCTTGTACTTCTCTGAGGAATTCTTGGAGGTTAATTTATTTGCATCGATTCCTCTTAAACGTTAACGTTAAGGCAGCGATAGCCTAGTCACCTAGTGGAGATAACAACGGACTGCCATGCAGGGTATCGGGTTCGAATCCACGGCGCGCACCACTGACTTTTCGGAGTTATGTGCGTATTGAATTGTTAATTATCGCTTGTCCCGTGCCTCGGAGCACATTAAGCCGCCGCTGGTCCCGGTAGTCGTGAAGATCTTTGACAGTCGTTATAGGGCGTCAGTACCTCTAAAACAAACTGACACTAGTCTAAACCATGGAATATCGCTATCCCTTCGGGTTGCAGAGGTCAGCCAGTCCATTTGTGGAAAAGCTAATATTCAGCCAAATCCGGGGAGCGATTCAGAATCGTTCGATATCTCATTTGACATTCGATTCCGTTAATTGTCAAACGGGCTACCTCATTTTTTGTCAAAACTATTGCATTTCCTATCAATTTTATGCATTCATTATGAAGTAAATTAATAAATAAACCGAATTCAATTAATATTTGTTCAAAATATCTCTGATAGGCGGCTAAAAGACGAGGACAATAATTTGACATATCGTACGATTACTTGTCGTGACATTCTGAATTGGCCTGCATAAGCGGACCCCAGATTGAAAATGGGTTAACGCTAGGAGGATGATGATTCCTCTTAAACATTGTTATGCAGTACGCAGTATTGCTTGCCATTCAGTATCCTTCTTCTACGATATCTTGTTAGAATACACATATCCTCTCATATAGAGAAGATAAATAAGTACAACGTTTACGAAGTAACTATTTAGTAATCTGTGACAACGTTCTGTAGATTATATTTAATCAGTTTATATTTGGACGAAATAGGAGCGAAATTAATAAAAGAAGCTATAATTTTTACTCGGTACTAATTTATGAAAATTAACTTCATAGCCACCTACCTACTCTCTATATATTAAACTAGTAAACGCCAGCGGCTTCGCACGCACATATTTTCGAATTATCGTTTTGCCAGATCCCGAGGGAATTTCTGGAAATCCCCTCTTATTGCACCCCTACGGTCCCCAAGGAACATACATGCTAAATATCAGCTTCTTGCGCCGAGTTTTGGCTGTAGCTTGTCTGTCAGTCAGTCAGTAACGCAAGGATTTTATATATGCAAATTTGTCTGCACGGACGTATATCGCAGCGGATTAATCCTTCAGCATTGTGTCACATGATGGGGATTCTGTAGCCACATGGGACAAAACTTTAGGTTGTTGTGATGTACCTACAAGTTGTTTTTCCGTGTCTAGGTGTACTTTGTGTCCTATGATTACCTTCTTTATGTTTATAGAGTCTTCGGCAAGGTAAAGCGGGAAGTAGTATTTAAATATACTTATATAAAATATAAAAATAAAGTTGAGGTATGATTTGCTGCCTCTCGCAACATCTAAATAACCTCGCTTTTTACTACCGTCTAAAGACTATCTCAACGAATTACGAACGATTAGTACGTACTTACACGTTCGTCGTAACGTGATAGCATATTGAAGGTAGATAAAACACGCCCTAAACTGCAAGTAAGTAGAGAGTGCAGAAAACATAGGCGCCAACACGACATAGTACGCCAATACTTCAAGTACTTACATACCTAACTATCATCAATGCACATAAAGGTCTTCTAGTACTGATATCCTGACGAACAACGCACAGCCTAAGTAACATTTGCCATGTATGTTCCTTGGGGAGCGTAGCGCGTAGGTAAGAATGGATTTTTCGTCATTCTCACGGGATTGCACAAATTTTACAGTCAGACTACGCAAAATAAAAGAAATAGTTTGCGGTCGCAGCTGCGAGCATGCATACTTGCAGAAAAATTGCTTCTGTTTTTCTTGATCTAATGTATAAGTGTGTGTATTTTGTATTAGGTATATAATGTTACAGATCCTTCATTAAAGTTATATAGGTGCTTAAAACTTCCTGTTTTGCTTTTGTAGGTACCTGTCTACCTCTTTTTAGATGACCTCAATACCTATGTAATTTTTCACATAAAAACCGAAGAAAGAGATTTAGTTTTAGAAATAACGTTGTCTGATTCGACTAATTAAAAACATCCCTATGCATTAGGTAAAGATATGTTTTTACGCTCAATATTCGTAATCTCCTTTCTGTGAAACACAAAGAATGATTATGGTATTGCTTATTGTATTGTTATCTACCCAAATCCAAGACGAAATAAAACAATGCTTGATTGTGGCACAATAAGTTCGGTACCTACTGATAATGAACCTTACACTTAGTCACTTGATAATTCACCTTATAAAGTGACTTATTTAGGCCCAGTTTCACACCTGAATAGGATTGCCTGCCTAATTAATTCATAATAACAACGGTTATCTGCCAGATATTTTGACCGCAACTTACCAGACAGTGGAAAAGCTGGGCCTAGGTATACAGTGTATTAATTTGGCTGCTGCCTTATAAAATGACATTTGAGTCAAAGAAGGTACTTATTTGACTGCACGGATAGCGCAGGTACCGGTTTAAGCGCCCTCTCATCGTTTGACCACATGGATTAGGTATTTGACTGTGGTTTGACACTGCGTTTTGGGTTCGGGCCCCGCAACGCAAAGGACAACACTCTGACGGATCTGCTAAGTGTTGTTTTGAATTTTAGTGCTCGTTTTGTACGATAAGATGGTTGTACATACTTAAGTAGAATCATCCGCGACACGGGATTTAAACCTGAGTCGAGACTTTTCTTTTCTTTTTCAACAAATAAAGATAGAATAAAATTAAAATATCATAGAATATAATCTAAAATTAATTTATTTATTTACAGCATGAATTACGAGGTAGTTCGAACCTTTGGCACACATATTGTTACAATGACATATACCTAGGCAAACATTACAATTGTATGTCGTCGATAAAAGAAATTTAGGCCTTTCCTCTGATTCAGTCATTCTCAAAGTGTGTTGCGAAGCATCTCTAGGGGCTCCACGAAGATGTATGGCAGTAAAATAAATGGTTTTAAAATACACGTAGGACTCGGCTTCGTTTTATGTTAGGGCTCCGCCAAATATTTGATTACCGAAAAGGGTTTCATCTCAAAAAAAGTTTGAGAACCACAGCTCTAATTCTATTAAAATGATTAGCAACGACATGGTGTTTCTATCGCTTTATTGCGTGTGATTTTGAAATACATACTGGTAAAGGACCAACTACAAATATATATTACCGACTCGCCTGTTGGTCTAGTGATAAGTGACCCCGACTGCCTTACCGGCGCTCGTAAGTTTGATTCCCACCCAAGACAAATCTTTATGTGATGAGCACGATTATTTGTTCTGTATCTGGGTCCTGGGTGTAATTAATCTATGTATAATATTATGTAACTAAGAATGTTAAAAAACCTTTATAATGATTGCCGTGCGTGAGTGAATTACCACTGACAACGTCGAATGTCGACATCCGTAGGTATCTACCTACCTAATTAAAAATAGACGTCAATATTTCGTTGAAGACTATGGTTACTCATACATATTTCCTCTTATATTCTCTCGCTCATCTTTCTCTTCTACTTGAAGGTAAGCCGGCTAATTCGCCATCAGTTGACAAACAAACCGCACGTACCGTAGTAACATTGAACCAGTGGCAGCGGCCTCTTAACCGGAGATGCTCAGTGAGCAGGCATTAACTCTCACATGTGTCACGTAGGGTAGTCCCAAGATTTAACACATTGTGGAGTTAAGTGGCGGCGGCGGGCGGAACGCACCGTTACTACACGGGTGGCGTGACAAGCGGCTCACACCTCCACACCACGCCAATAAGACTACGTATTTACCAGAGATGAGATAGGAAACATCGAAACTGAGCGGAGCGAGGAAAACATCCGCCTATCGCGGCTTTTCATTTCCCTAGCTTCGTTCAGTACGATTCTAAGCAGCTTTTCTCGCGAACTCATCTGCCTCGCACATCTGTGGTCGGTATGCAGCCTTGTGACCTGTCGACTGACGTCAGCAAACATCACGACCACCTCTATCTGAGAACACCTATCTCGTCTTTGACGTGGTATCACGATTCTCAGAAGTCAAGTTGTCATTTCAGAATCTTGGTTCTTAACCGATTTAGAAAAGTCTGAATGCGGAATAGTGCTGAAGAACAGTCGGAAAAGCGTGTTAGATATATATAGGCATGTAGAGCGGGCCATATGTAAGTATTGTATCAATTTGGTTTCACAAACAGTACAGTAAAGAAACTGATTCAAAACTATATCCGAAATTTTATGAAATATTCATAGCAGTTAGACTTCTATTGAATCTTAGTAGAGCTTGGTATAGGAAAATGATTCATTTAAACGGCTCATTTAGCCACAATCGCAGCGAGAGTCAGACGTCTATCGAACCATGGTTCCTCAGTTCCATAACCAAGACATTCTGCAATATCGACCACGAAATGGCTAATGATTCGTTACATTGAGAAAAGTAACACAGGCCCTGAATAAATACACTATAGCTATGAGAAATGAGAACAAAAGCACAATAAATTATCTAGCGGTAAACTGTCAAATCTATTGACGAAGAATATCGATCTCGAACCTGTGCAGCTGCTCAAATTGTTGCTTTTGCAGGCATCGATGCAAATAAGCCATGGATTTTATTCCGTTCAAGCGTAGCGGGGTCACAGAACTAGTACAAATATAATTTTGTTGTAGCGTCGCGAATTTACTTATTTATTTGTTCAACTGTACATTGTTGCGCAATGAAATTGATTGTGTAGGGTGAAGAGCAAATTAACATGATACACTTACTTCGTGAAGTACCTACTTAGCTTTAGTTATAGTTCAACGATAGACCGGTAGGTTGAATTAATGTTCTACAGATATTTCGTATGCGAATGATATTACAATAGATACTAATCGATTTTAACTTTCGCGACTTGTATACATCATACAATTTTATTTAAACGGGTCTTATTCGCGATATTTAATTAATTTAAGGTATAAATACCGACGTTTCGGCTCTTACAACAGCCGTGGTAATATAAATATAGCCGTGGTAAAATATCGCGAATAAGACCCGTTTTAATAAAATTGTATGACAATAGATACCTACTATTGAGCTTTGTGATATATTTAAATACTTACATATGTATTTATATTATTTTTGTGATATATTTAAATACATATGTATTTATATTCTTTAATTGAACCATTACCTATGTTAAAAATTACCGCATATAGCGAATCCGCTAGCGGATCGGACTGCCGACCGAAAGGTCACGAATAAAAATTCAATAGTTATATTCCTCGACGCATGATGGAAGATACCATGAGCATTAATTTATTGCCCAATATCAACGAAAATTTTATATAGAATTTAATTTAATTTGTTTATATTTTTGACTTAATGTAAAAGGAGAATTATGTATGTTTGCCGATCTAAGTTAAGAACATTTTAACGCAATTACTTAACCCTACAAACACATTAAAACATAACATCCAAAGTAATTTCACGCACCACATTTCCATACTCTACTTACCTCATAGTTAGCACCATTTTGCACTGAGCGAACCACAGTAACACTGGCTCATTCGATAACACTGCCACTACAATACTACAATATATTTGTGATCACCATACGCGTGATTTGATATGAGCGTACGAAAGTTCGCGAGGGTTTTCTGTTGGTGTTTTTGACGCGCGCGTTTCTCGCGGCGTCTTACAATCAAGTGTTGCTTAGTGGTCGATGCAGCCTCCACTGTGCCCCCTCATCCGCGTAATAGTTTGCCCGTCGAGGGGGGCTAATCACTTCCAAAACCATTTGAAAGAAACAAAGTCCAGGTGCGCTTTGACCGGCGTTACGCTCAATCCGTTGCAACTAATGACAGCAGAGCAATTAGCCTGGTAATGAATCACGGGCTGGCTGGTAAAAGCTCGCTCTTTACTTACTTTTGAATTATTTTTATGAATAGTGGCCGTGTTCTTTCTTATATTAATATAGATCTTTACGAATGGCGCAATATTAAAGGCGGTCGCCTTGAGATCATGCGGCGCAGTAGTTTAGGTTCAATCTTCACATGGAATATTGGAGAGCATGCGTAGCGTGCGTTCTCGGGTCGTGTGTTCGATTCCCAACGTGGACAACACTTTGTTGTAGTCTTCAAATTGACGTTTACCGTTGCCATAGTTTGCATGTTTGTAGATTGCCCAGTGACACAGGATTTATTAGATGAACAGATATAAATTGAACTCTGCACAAATAGGCAGCCTAATCTAAATAAAGCTACTAGATTAGAAAAATATTTGTAAACTAGGTGTACCTACGTAACAGAAGACTACAATTAAATAAGATATCATGAATAAAGTATTTAAAAAAATCGTAGTGGTGGACAACCTTACTACCTTAACTACCTATTACGCACAGAAACAAAATTTGCACAAAGAAACAGCATTTTGCAAGAAAACACATTGCATTTTGTCGAGGTTAAATAGAGTTCAATTTTGCACGGAACAGTTGATTTTGCAGTGTCTCAAACCAATATTGTTCATAATAACAAGTGACCCTGACATATTATAAGGATATTATTATTAAGGCAGCGCTAGCCTTGTGGAAATACAGACAGGCTGTCATGCAGAGGGTGTCGATTTTGAATCCACGCAGCACTCTCTTTGACTTGACCGCGCACATTTGACCTGACCGTGTCTCAGAGAGCACGTTAAGCCGTCGCGCGTCGGTCACAGCTTTCATAAAGTCGATACGGGGAGTCAGTACCCTCAAAAAATCAGATGCTGATCTAAATCATAGCATCGCTATCCCAGTGGGTTACAGAAGTTAGACGGCAGTTGTTCTGTGAAAAAGCTTAGGTTAGACTAGTAAGCGGACTCTGCTATTGTGTTGCTGACCAATATTGCAAACTACAGGTTATATACAATATTTAAGATATTGTAACTACCTTTAAATTCATCATACGACAGGTCACTCTTTTGCCTGAAAACGATTTCGGCAAACTATACAAAAATATTTAAAGAAAACCACCCACTTCACGTCTTTAACAAAACTTTATTGCATTCACAATGCAGTTATATTTAATTTGACTTACATAATTTCTCATTTCAAAAAACTGGCACATACATCGACTTTATTTAGCTGCGTTCAGTTTAATCACATTGCTATTCTTTACGTAAAGTCTCATATATTTTACGTCCAAGAGAATGTACCAACTATGTGAGTATAGTCCGTGCCACGAGAACATAGACTTTTTGTAAACAAAGAATTTCTACTAAGTGACATAGTAATAGTTCTGTCAAAAACAATTAATGTCAAATCCAATGAGCGCAACGGTACATAGATACGTGTCATTGGAAATTAATATGTCAATGGATCGGGTTTTTATCGATATAATGCGCTGTCAACAGAATCTTCTAATGTTTTGAGGTACTGACGTCTAGAATGTCAACATTTGGCGTTACTTCAAAATAAATTAAAATATATATATATATATATATTTTTTATTATCAAGAAGGGGTAAATGTAAAGTTAAATATAAGTTTATAGGATCGCAACGCTCTTCCCCCTGCCGGCATCTCAAAAAAGCTGGTGCAGAATAGCAGATTGCAAACTATTAGTCGCGCGAAAAATTATTTATACCTACTCACCTAAAAAGAAATTGCGTTTTCTGACTACCGTAACTTTTAATTGATTTTTATGTTCATTCTGATGATTTCATTCACAGACAACGTAAAATCTCCATGCTTAGAAATTTTTATGCAAGGTACTAGCTAGTTATCTGTAATATTATTTGTCAATAATTTTGGTCAATAATTTTATATTTTAGGATAGGTAGGCTACTTTGAGCAAATGATTGATTGTCTATGATTTAAAAAAAATCATGTCAATAATAGAATAACATGCATGTACTTTATCATTAGCATACATGGTACTCTATTTTTCCTTAATTTACAGAATAAATTACGTGTAAAACGACAAAAAAATCGGCAAATTTATGATCATTCGACCATTCAAACACAAAATCAAATATTTTTGTTTCGGTAAAATGTAACAATATAAAAAACATAGTGGCATAATTAGGCATTGAAAAAAAGACTGTTCAAAAAGTATAAAATCTAAAACACAACTGTTTGAAAAAAAGTTGTGAAGCCCTGAATGTTTGTTTACAAAAAGTCTATCTTCTCGTGGCTCCAACTATAGCTGGTATATTTTGTATGTTTTCATTAGCGTAGTCCGATGACTCTCTCCATACGCATCAGTAGGTTCATCCCAACTATGATTGATGTCAGTGTTACAATGGCGATCGTTATTTTCATGGGCCTGCAAAGAAAGAACTCATTATTTTCAGAAATAAGTCAATATCTTCTTTAATCGGCTATATGAACAAGATATAAATATTATCAAAGAATATTATTAAAAAGGACAGGTTAGAAGTACCCTAACCGAAGAGCAAATTTGATGGGAGTGAATGAAGCAAGAGAGATATTTCAGGATCGATCGTTGCAAATGGCGTTCCGTAGTCTCTGCCTACCCCTCCGGGAAACAGGCGTGAGTCTATGTATTTATGTATATAAATATTATACGTGCTCGTTTTGACTGGGCAGAATAATACTTCTTTAGTTTCAAACTTTAAAGCTGTTAGTTCATCTACGCCTACGCGTTCGTATGCGAAACTTTTGCGGAACTATTGCGGCGACGAAACATGTGCGAAACTGTCAAAACAACAAGAAAAACTTGACGCATGTTCTGTCAAAACGTCTGCGTCAGGTGTAACATCAATTTTGCAGTTATCTGCGGAACAGTAGTGACAAGGATGCAACTTATTAATATTGCTGTGTAATAGAGTGAGACATAGCATATACGAAACTGACAGATATTTCGTAGTTTCGTTGACGCATGCGATTGCGTAAGTGTATTAACAAAGTAAGTAAGTACCTACAGCAAATTTAATTCAGTATTTACGTTAATTAATTGCCAATCTTATTTAATTATGTCATACGTTTATTTGCATTCATCCACTACCATTTCGCTCAAATCAAGTTAGTTAGAATATAATCAGTTATCAATATCAACACCTGCGCGACCTAAGTGGCCACGAAGATTTGCCTACAGCCAACTCCAGGTAGACGCGTTACAATCACATACAATTATTAACTACTGCAGTTTCTGCACATCTCTATGGAATGGGCAACAAACTATCTGCAGCGGTATTTCAAACCAGTTCGACATTGGAACCTATAAGATGCGTGTGTGTGTGCAACGCACTTGAGGTCCTTCGGGCATCGCAGTTGTCTATGGTCGGCGGTGATTAGGTACTTACCATTAGGCCCAGCTTGCTCGTTTGTCTCCCTAGCACTAAAAAGAAAAAAAATATCCCTGTCTATCAGCAGGTACTCACACATCAGCATTATGAAAATAGAGAGCGCTTCTTAGAGTGTAGTAGACGAGCTGCATGTAGCAGTAGATGATGTAGTACAGAGCCAGCGCCGTGGCAGTCACTGACAACTGCACCAGCTGCACTGCCTCCGCGACTATCTGCCAGAACGAGCCGCCTATCTGTAAGTAAAATGGTAAAATTAATTAATTTTAGAGACCCTTTCCCTCTTCATTCTCCCCCGCTTGATCCTCTGCGACTATCTGCCAGAATGTGCCGCCTATCTGCAAGCGAAATAGCCAAATTGATGAGTGTCGGAGAACCCATCCCTTTTCCCTCTCCCTCATCCCGCACCGCCACCACTATCTGCCAGAACGTGTCGCCTATTTGCAAGCGAAATTGCAAGGTTGCTGAGTGTCGCAGGCACCATCTGCTTTTCCATCTCCCTCGTCTTGCTCTTCCTCCTATTCCCTCTCCCATCCAGATCGACTACACACTTGTGACTGTTCAGAGGGTCTAGTACGAGTTTTACACACGATTGTCACGGTGACGATAGGCTAGTCGACGGGAACAATTTCCATACATTGACTATTTGACTCATCAACGGAGAGTAGCGATCGATAGAGACCGCTAGGGGGCGCATTTAGAAAATGTATGAAAATTGTTCCCGTCGATTAGGCTATCGTCCACCGTGACAATCGTGTGCAAACTCGTACTAGACCCTCTGAACAGTCACAAGGGTGTTGCGGGTGTCCATGATGAGGATTCCTTGGCAGGTTTGCGTCCCATCAAATGAAAAAAGAAACTTTGACAAGCCATAGATATTTTATCACATTCACGTAGTTTGGGACTTATTGGTTTCGATTCGATCAAGCCAAAGGTACAGTCGAACAACTTCCCGCTAGACCACCATAAGGGTGAGAATCGCTCAGCAAGACATCGTCGCTTCTAGCGCTACTTTACGCAAACATTGACATTCGTATACAAACCAGTTTCAAGTGTACCTTCGACTCTATGAGCGAGCCAAGGGATTTTTTTTCAAACTGTTCCACCGCCGACTTGTTTGATTGTACCTAAGACCTACACAGAATATCCACAAATACTTATGATACGTGTAGTCTATAAAACTTACTAATTGTGCCGTTAACAAGATAAATATTTATTCAAATCAATTTACTGGCAGCTGAGATCGACCTGATCAAACACAAAAGCTCTTCTGCTTTTTATTTTAGGTTAGATTATGACAGTTATGTCCGTGTGGCGACGGATTAAGAATACGAAATATCACCACCCCATATCATACCATGGGTGTCGTAAGAGCCGACAGAGGGAGCATATTATGCAGAGAACACCACTGTAAGAAAATGAAAACTTGATACAAACCCTATACCAACCCGTTTGGACAGCGTGGTATAGTAGGCCAATTCCTCCTTTCGAAGGAGAGGCCTAGTCCAGCAGTGGACTGTTAAAGGCTGATGATGATATGACAGTTAATAAACTTCGCATAAAATAATCTTACCTAACCCAACACTCTTTAAACTACAGTCAGAGCACTTTCTCAGTGCCCTCCACGCAGACATTTTCCTTCTTAGCGGTTATTTATTTATACGCTATATCTGCTTTCGCGCGTGCAGAAATAGACAACAATATGACATTGATCGCGTTAAATTGCCAAACATTTCATTTTCAATCTATCCACAATGTAATCTGCAGCTAGGCGGATAAAAAAAACAAGTATAACGCTACATTCGTCTCTAACCGTCCCTAAGCATCTTATTGTGACATTGTTAGCTGTAAATTTCAGACCAAGAGATTAGCCACAGCACCGATATGCCAATTTTTTAGTCTTTTTAAAATATCTAGAACTTAAATTGACAACACCTTTTTAAAATATACATTGTTATTGCAAATATAAAAGCTCCATGACTCGCTACCGTTGATAAAAGTTAAACATTCAATGCTGTAATACAAAGAAGTGAAATTATCAACACGAAAATATTTTTTAAATTTCTCGGTCATTGTTAGGATGTTAATAAGTATGTGCTTTGTATTATATGAATAGAAAAAACCGGCCAAGTGCGTGTCAGGCCACGCGCAATGTAGGGTTCCGTAGTTGCCCCTAATGACTTGCTGCAAAGGGTATTAATGTACAACAAATCCGACTGTTTATTTTGCTGAAAAAATAAATTTAATAACACTATAATAAGAACCTAAGTTTTGTTTAGAAAAATACTAGGTATGTATCCAGTTATGTATTGTAAACATAAAATGTGGTTTCCAAGATATACTACTACTATACATACGTAGTACCGTAGTAGGTACATTACATACCAAAGTACGTATATCTTTAAGATTAAGCCAGCGCGCCCAATGTAAACTCACAGTATTTCTGTTTCGGTATTTATAAGTTAACTGACTATTACTCGTAAACTAGTGATATCTACTTAGCCGTGATAGTTTTCCTTTTAAATTCGTTATATGTAGTACATTTGTGATTTTTTTCACCTCTTCCAAATTAATAGTTTAGCCGGCAGAGGGGGGGGACATTTGAGTCTAACAATTTTTATCACTTCAAAGCTTGATATTTGACAAACCAATCACTTGATCGAAAAATGATTTTAGCAAACTTAGAATTTTTTTTTTAAAACCTATCCAATGATACCCCACATGATGGGGTACTCAACCAAAAAAAAATTTAACCGCACTATATATGTAGGGGAGATACCCTTAAAAAAAATATTTTCCTAAATTTTATTCTACAGTTTTCTTGCAATATCTTATGTCTATATTCATGTCAAATAACAGCTTTCTAGCACCAGGCGTCTTTGAGCTAGGCTGCGGACGGACAGACGGATGGACATGACGAAACTATAAGGGTTCCTTGTGGACTACGGAACCCTAAAAAAGCGACTAATATAATAACTAATTCGCTACACTGGGTGGTGTGATCACCCAGTCACCACTGGCCATAAAAATTTTAGCATTTAATTTTATTTTATTCTATTAACATTCCGTAAAAAATATTTTTGGCATGCAGCTCTTTTCTCTACAGATATATAGGTATTGTCAAAATTTATATCATCATCATCATCATGAGCCTTTACCAGTCCACTGCTGGACTAGGCCTCTCCTTTGAAATGAGGAATTGGCCTACTATACCACGCTGGCCAAACGGGTTGGTATAGGGTTTGTATCAAGTTTTCCTTCTCTTGCAGTGTTGTTCTCTGCATAATATGGTCCCTCTGTCGGCTCTTACGACACCTATGGGATGACATGGGGTGGTGACATTTCGTATGACGGACCAAAGTAAATTTATATCATCTTTGACGAATACTTTTCACCGTACCACCATAAAACAAGTCGGCGACTCAAGGAAATCCAGCTATCATGGACGAAGTTCTGGCTGACAGACGAATAACTCTACCTTTGGTCTTGGGGCGTTAATATAGGTACATATATATATATATATACATATACATATATATATATATATATATATATATATATATATTTATGATATCTTGTTATCACTGCTAAGCCGAGTTGGCTTAGGTACAATTCGTCACGGTGGACTAATATGAGAAACCTTGGAACCTTGGCCCATCAAAGGACAAATTGAACTAGCCCAAAAAACATTCATGAGCGCATCTTTTTTATTATTCCAAGAATTTTCATGTACCAACATAGTTACAAATTACCCTTGAGTTACAAATTACCCAAGATCAAAAGTGGACTAGGCTAGTCAGATCACTTTTATTGAGAAAACCATTACGGTTAATCCAATAATAAAAGTATTTTACTGTACTTTTCATCGAGATATCATTTGAGAAATTTAAATTGAATTGAATTGAATTTGCTCACAACAGTGAATGTAAGTACATACAATGTTTATCTTTTCCATTATATTTATGTCTCGAGTACTTTTCAGCCATCAAAGAGACTCGTATAAAATGCAATTTTATTTTATTTAGGTACATTCAAAGTCTGAGGCAAGTATTATTCAGACTATTCTTCAGGAAGAGGGAGGAGTGTCTGAACATCTAAGGTTATTTACCTGCACTCATGAATAGATCCAAGATAAAAATACAATTGACGCTCTTCTAAAGCAAATGTTGCCATTCAAGGAACCCATCTGCACTACGAATGAATGACCGGCACACTATAATTTAGCGGTCGGTAGAAATATATCGTATTTACTGTACTTGGTCTTAACCTAGAGAGATCTGTATCTAGTTGCTTTAATTACACATTAACAAACATTAGGTACGCGTAACCTCAATTGAGTTCATCTAACAAGGTTTCGTTTAGTAAATAAACTATTTAATAACAACATACTTCCTTTTTCCCCTTTCCATTTGTATCGTGTATATAGTGAGTTGCCGAAATTATTTATACATACATACATACATAGACTCACGCCTGTTTCCCCGAAAGGGTAGGCAGAGGCATATTAAACGCCCACTTTTCGCCAGTGTTTTGATCCCACGTAATAGGTGGCGAGCCTATTGCCGCTTATTGGGACATTTTGTTTGCCAGAGCCTCGTCCGTTGATCGGCAGGTGCACCACTTGCAGGTAAGGTTGGCTTGGGTTGGGACCCTAAGTTCTTGGTGCAAACCCTATGCACCTATATATATATATATATATATATATATATATATATATGAATTATTTATTTTTTACAATAAAATAGTAGGCCTGTATATTAATAAAAACAAGCAATCAAATATTTTATGATCTTTGAAATAAAATACTAACAATTTCAATATTTCGCATTATTATATAACACTGCTCCATATTTCTGTGAATAAAATTTAACTTTATAAGAATTACGTCCTAATAGAGTCTTGATCCGTATTGCTGCCGCAATCATTATAATCATGCTCTTGTATGGATTACCTCTTTACCAGTTGCATAAGCTGTATATGTTTCTGCGTTACTTTGAAACCCAGTTGGACTGATCAGCTTGTGACATAGAACGTACTCCGTAATAGTAATTAGTATTACAGTATTAAGCGACTCAAAATAACGTTTGAGTTTTCCCCTGAATAAAAGCCGCCTCCGCCAGGTTCAAGTCAAAATAAGTCAATGCCCTCTAAATCAACTGCTGGATCTGCCACTGTAGCAAAATTTCTTGAATTTGTTAGACATTCCATTTAAGGCAAAGGGAACAACCGCTAGGAATTTGCGATTTATCGCAGTATTACAAAACCATTTTTGTCAAGAGTTAGGCGACTTGACAAACCCTATAAAAAATCGGATACACTTTGCCGAGAGCCGCGAGAACGCAGCGACCAACATCAGTTAGGTTTAGCAGTTACAGCAGTCACGCATGCTAACACTTCTACACAAACAAGGCAATGAGGAATAAGATGCATTTCTATAATAAAGATAAAGTAAACAAAGATAAAGTTTAATTTAATTTACTACTTACAAATAATTATAAAAAATCCTTCGCTCCATCCGCAGTACCATCCGGTAAATTCTTATCGGTCTCGCGTAACAATTGTTTTATAACTATAGTTAATACTTATGTTAGTTATTTAAAAACAAAACGTGTCTTTGAATTCATTTCATACTTTTTACGTCATACGACCGTCAAGGGTTTAAACATTGGGCAAATTATTACCGACTTAATAATTATTCATTTAGGGTAGGCTGTGTTCTTCTGCTGATAAACTGTGGCTTCGAATGGATTTTAAATACGTTCAAATCCAACTAGACAACGCCAGCAGCTACGCCTGCATTTTTTTTTTAATTTACCCGTTTTGGCCGATCCCGGGGGAATTTCGGGAAATCCCTTCTTAGTGCACCCCTACGGTCCCCAAGGAACATACATACCAAATTTCAGCTTCCTGCGCCCAATAGTTTCGGCTGTAGCGTGTCTGTCAGTCAGTCAGTAACGCAAAGATTTCATATATTAAGATATTCAAAATATGGGTCTACCTATATTCGTTTTAGCTGACACTCGATAAGTCCTGACTAGCTTGACAGATTTTGTAAGCATAAACGGTCTAATTATTATGTTTTAAAAACCTTTATCTACAAATAAACAAGTCTGAGCATTTAATTTGTCACCGTCCATATCAAATGAAAACTCTATTGTCCTTTACTTCCGAAATGAAAGGTCATAAAACTTTCTATTACGTAAGCATTTAAAGTAAGAATGGCGATGGTCGGGCGCGGCCGGGTCACGATCCTAGTCTCGATGCTATCGCACTTCACGAGCATCCATTACCTAAGCCTCACTCCTACGCCTCGGAGTCCTAAATCGCCACGTTTACTTACATTATCGCTGTAATGCCCACTTTACGATAATTCATATAGTTTTACTTGATTTTCTTTTTAAGAATTTAAGTATTTTTTTCCCTAGTATCTTCGCGTTTCAGTACTAATATTATATTTCCCCTTTTTTCACGCCACAACGGAGCGTGGCTATGGTATGCTTTTTATGTCTGGAGCACAGAATAATTAATAGTACTAACGTACAGAAGCTTCACTTTTCAAACCAATTTATTGAAATTACGACTCTTAGTACTAAGCAATAAAGTTCAATTCAGCTCGCATAAGCACTCAGTGCCTAATGCGATATTAACCTAACAGTTCCCGTTCTTTTCTAACACATAACGCTGTCGCTGTCTGGCGCGGAGTGGCGCGCTAGGGTTGTCGACTTGGCGCTGCTACTATATTTATTCATCGTCTATCTACCTACTTGACCACGTACCTAATGATAAATAATTATCCTATAAGTATCCTATCCCACTATTGGAGCTAGTAGAACAAAAGCACAAAAATTCTGGTCGTTTACATTTTTACTATACAAATTCTTAGTTATTTTCTAAACGCGTGGACCGATTTACATGATTCAAACGGATAAAATGGTTTTTGAACTAAATCTCTACTTTGACACCATAATCGTTGAGATATCTCAACAAACAAAAAATCAAATTTTCAAGTTGCTCTCGTAATATAAATAAAATCAAATTTTCAAGACACAGTTAATTAAGCAATACTTTGCATTAGACTTGTGATGATACATTTTTGTTGTTAAAGGCGTTTAAGTTTATAATTTGAACAGTGTATGAAACACGGCGCGTCAGAATACGGAGCGGTCGCACTCGTTGTGTGACGTCTAATGTGAGCAGCGCGCGGCAACCTACTAAATCCAACCACGTCGACGTGGTCGGCCGAGGTACTTGTAAGTTTGTACCTAAAATGCGAAGTGCGCCCGGCCTGTCTGGAGATATGATTTTTAGGACGGAGGCTAAAGAGTCTTGATTGAAATTTAAATATAATCACAATATTCCCAAATAAGCAATAATTATGCATGATACTTAAATAATAAAAATTAGTCACTTAATATTAAGTACTTTAACAGATATAGGTAAAGTTACCTGGGTTGAATTAATTACTATTTGAAAATGTGCATTAGTCAGTCAACATTCTGAACCTATGTAGGTACTGTATACGTTGCGTTGTTTAATTTTTAAGAATTTGGACAATTATCCAACCACAACTACCCAATTATCCAACTAACGTGTATTGCCCGCAATCTCTAACCGTAAATTCATTGTTTAAAAGAACAGCAATATCATTAAAATGTTTTAAGATAAAGGAGCTGCCAGTTCCTGGTTCCTGGCATCAAAGGGCGGGTCACCGCGTGTCTCGAACATTGTTACAAGACTAAGCCGGGACGCGGGCGAGATTCCTGAGGGTCTACCACGAGTCTTGCACTCGATCGTCACGGTGACGATAGGCTAGTCGACGGGCACAATTTCCATACATTTTCTAAAAGCGCCCCTTTCGGAGAGTAGCGATAAATAGAGTCCGCTAGGGGGCGCATTTAGGAAATGTATGGAAATTGTTCCCGTCGAGTCTATAGTGACTCCTATATAATACCTAAATATTCTATGTTGATTACATTAATCGATTATATCTGTAAAACAGCTATAATCGATAAATCATTGTAAAGTAGCTAAGTTAATATATGTAATTTTATATGTATCTATTTGTAAAAGTGGTTTCAATAAGTACCTATGTATTTTACGTAGGAACTTGGTTACATTTACGTAACTTTACAACTAGGTAGTTATAGTGTCTAGTGTTTACTTATCTTATTGCTTATGTGTTATATACAAAATCTATAAATGATAAAGTTTGCTGTTGATCGTAAAGACAAAGGGACTTCTTGACAAATTTATTTATGCGCAGACATTCTTAATTTCCAAAATGCGCGGGAATCACGTAAGGTTAGTTATAAAGTTGAGACTTTTGAGATAAATATTTATTTTAATATCTAATAAACGCCATAGCACTACTCACCCTCTTTTCCTCTCTTTTTCCATAATTATAATTATTGGCAAATGTGCTGCTTGGTGGTGGGCACAAGTAACATGGCGGCGCACGATATTGTTTATTCTGAAAAATCAAACTTCATATTAGATATTTGTAAGGCAAATAACTAACGGGTTTCACTAGCAGGTACAGCAATATATATTTATCGATTATCCGCCATTTTATGATGTGAAAATATCCACGAAACAAACAATATATTTTTGAAGAGACAGGAAATTAGCCGTGTGGTTGACGGCATAGAATACAAGTGTCACCACACCCATCTTCCCGTGGGTGTCGTAAGAGGCGACTAAGGGATAACACGATGCAAATACCATCTTTGCGTAGAGACGGAAAACTCGACATCAAACCCTACGACTGCCTCGTTGGTCTCGCGGCATAAATGTGCGCGCGGGATCGGGAGGTCCCGGGTTCGATTCCTGGGTCGGGCAGTGTTATTGGGTTTTTCTGTCACGAAATTCTGAGTAGCAGCACGGAGTCTGGAAATGTGCCCGGTACGGCAATAGGCTCGCCCCTTATTACGTGGGACTAAAGTATATCTGGCGAAAAGTGGGCGTAGAAATACACCTCTGCCTACCTCTTCGGGGTTATAGGCGTGAGACTATGTATGTATGTAGACAGGAAATTCGATATCATACCCTATAGGTGTAGGTCACCTCCGATTGTTGTTATATACTCAATGTTATCATGATAAATTAAAAGAGAGGCTTACGTCCAGCGATATGATGATCTATTTTCGTATCAAAGGCGGCGAAGTTTAGTCCACCAAAAAATTACCATTCACAGAAAACTGAATTTTCGAAGTCATGCGCCTATTCAATTGTAAATAATAATCGCCTGCGCAACGCCTCAGAGAGCACATTAAGATCTCGGTCCCGGTTGTCATGAAAATCTTATACAATCCCTAGGGGAGTCGGTAGGTAGACTTGTAGTTTGTACCTACCTAATATATTATGTACCTACTGACGCTAGTCTAAACCATAAAATATCGCTATCTCGGTAGGTTGCGGAGGTCAGAAAGTCCTGTAGTCACTCCGTGCAAAAGCTAAATATTCTGTCAAATTTGGTTTGTCAAATGTGCCCGGTGACGACAATAGCCTCGCCCCCTATTACTTGGGACCTGGAAATTCATGGCGAAATGTGGGTGTAATATTACACCTCTGCCTACCCCTTCGGGGATACAAGTGTGAGTCTATAAATAAAAAAAATGGTTAAACTAATAGCGGACTCTGGGATCGAAGGCGAAAAGACTTGGTCCAACTGTGATAACGCTTGACAAAACCATTTTAACTTACACTTAGGAGTAAGGGTCATACAGTATGTCTGTGTATAACATTTCAATCATATTTGTATCTAAATTAACAGTTATTAGGATTCAGAGTACACTACATAAAATAAACTGCCTCATAGAAGATAAGATGACGAAATCTATCGAAAATGTAAGTATTGCTACAGCTACGTACTTGACAGCAACCTGACCGTCCCTTTTCTTTTTCAATTGAAGGATGGCATTTAAAATTAGGTAAAGGGGTAGGTGGGGGTGGCGCAGGGAACTTATCGAGCAGTTGCCTCAATTTCTGGCTGGTCTTGAGACAACCACACTTTCGCCTCCAATCGTGGACGTCCGTTGCCAAATTCTTTTCGCCATTATTGGCGGTTTCTGGCACGGACATGTGATTGCAACTTGTTTTGTGGGATCTGTAAATATTTCATCATGAGGTTGAAGTTGCAGTTCAGATTCCCTGAATAAGGAAAAAACATTCGTTGATGTCTTGCCACTGGAGCCTGGTGCCACCACAACTTTATTTACACTAGATTTATACCAGTTTTAAACATTGTTACAATAGCATGTATCTGATAGCTGGCATTGCAGCGATGTTTCGTAAGTAGGTACAGAACTAAATGACATAAACTTGCAATATTACTGTATGATTAATAGTACCACTTATTTACTTAGACTTAGTGAAAATATATTGATAATATTGCCGTTTAGAAAATTCTGCACTTTGGCAAATAAGCCATATCAGTGGTTTCAGTGTTGCTGCTGGTTTTATCTTGGCACGGGTCCAAAATCTGTACGCTGCATCTGTTGCAATGCATGGACAGACAGCTAGTTTGTAAAATTCAGAGTGAGATGTAAAGTTGAAGAATGAATTATTCAACATTCTACAACATGTATCTTTGATTTATGAATTATAATCCATTACTTGCTTGCCGTAACGCCGCTACCTTGAATTTCTATTTTAAATGTAGATATTTATCATTCACACTTTATTTAATTAGAACACGAATATGTACCTACCTGAAATTTAAGTATTGTTTCGGTTCAATGTACCAATTAGTTAATAAAACAAAGAATTTTTGCAAAAAAATACAAGATAGGTACAAATTACATGTACCTATCTCTGTGGTATTATTACAATCACGAACGCTTGTGACAGATCTTTTGTCAAACTTAGGCAATCAAAGAAATATAACCTTGTCTAAACCTATATAGTCCAACCTCTCTGTAGGCCAACTGTAGGCAATCATTGCCATAGTGATGCTTTTATTGATTATCGCGATAGGTAAGTACGTCGTATATAGAACCTCATTCCAGTTTTCTTTTTGTCAACGGGCTGAGGTAGGTACTCGAGGCTTATATATCTTTAAAGCCTGCAATACATGTTGGTCAAGCTTAGGCCAACGCGAGCGTAGGCAAATTATTACAAGTGTTACTGCCTACACGTTCGGCAAGTATATCGAAAACCAATGCAAATGGCCAACACAGACGTATTTTGAAGAGATGCCCATACGTTGGGCTCCGTCAGTTTGTATTGTGAATTGAAACAAGATGGATGACGACGACGTAGAAGTTATTGCAGCTGCTGCTTTTATATAATGAGCGCTTATAATTATTATGTCAGTGTATACCGCACTAAAGTTGAGAAGAAGAAAAGATGAAAAAGAAGGTGGTGGATGTAGAGTATTCACAAAAATAGAACAAGGGCGTAATGGCGCGCTAACAAACATGTGGTCACTATTGGCATAGTAAAAACAGAATAGTAGGATAGCTTCATACAAATCGGCCGCCGCCGCCGCGCTGGTTTGAATGTATGCGTCAGTCGCCGGGGCGCCGTGTACGCACGCACTTTTCACGCACACAATCTCACGAGCGCGGCAAGCTCGGCGCGGATTCAGTTCGGGATGTGCCGATGCGTCTGATCGCGCGCATTCATGTAGGTACTACACTGCTCGCCCGCTCGAATTGTTTATGTACATTCAGTTTTGTAATAAACGTTATTACCTAATATTATTCAATGTGTTAAACGACAGTAAATTAAACTTGTTACATTTTTCTCGCTATAAAGGGCATTTAGATAGTTATATAATGCTTAGCTAGTCAGTAGGTATTTGAAAAAAAATATATGCAAGCTTAAATTCTGTAGTATTCAGCGCAATCACTTAAAAAAAAACGGCGAAAAAGCGCGCGCACCGACAAAGTCGGCGCCGCGGTGTAAACACGCGACAACCCGTGCGTCATCGCAAGAGTAGGCAATTAACTCGCCGAGCGGCCTTAGCTAACCTACTATTCTGTTTTTACTATGCTATTGGCCGAGTGCGCGCGAGCGCCTTTGATTTGTGCAGAAAAACCGACAGCGCTCCGAAGTGAGGCAAGTGGTCGCGCGCGACCGCAAGTTGTGACAAGCTATGCCAAATGAGTTCTATGCACGTTGGCGCTTGACTTCTCGGCTAACTAGGCGAGCAACACCGAGCGATGGCAAGACTATGCAAATATACTGTCTATACGTTGGTATTGGCGTTCACTCGGCGACGCTCGGCCAACATGTGTTCCAGGCTTAAGACTCAGGAGCAAATATATGTGTATGGGGAGAACATTCCAAAAAGAGTAGAAATCGTATAACGACTGTGAAATGGCAACAAGTCCTATCTCATTTTTTTGCAGATTTCACTTTTTAATGCCAATTTATACCATTTAATGCTCCACATCGTTGCAAGAAAGCCTTACTTAAATACATTTCAATTTAGCGCCAGAATTCGCTTCATGCAACTTGAACGCGATTTCGCGCACTCTTAAAACAAATAACTGTTTTATGTGGATTCATTAGGTTTCGGTGCCCTAAGTTATAAAGAGATATTATTGAAGACTTCCAGAAGCTAAAATGGTAGGTTTTGTTATAAATTTATTATTAATGTTTAAGATTCCTACATTAATAATCTGTAAATCGAAATAGTACATCTGTTCAAACTTTTGGCAGATTGGAATTATTCAGAGATAGTACTTCTTGGTTCTATTCAACTAAGTATAACATCAACCGAGAATACCTTTCATTAGGTTTATCAATACATATACCTACGATGAAATACATGCTTTTCAGTTGCACGATTCCACTATAAGTTGTTATTGACGTATTATTCATGTGTTATCCGCATTTAATAATGTGCCCGGTAGATGGCAATGGGCTCGCCAACTATTACATTGCGACCAAAACATAACTGGCGAAAAGTGGGCGTGTAATAAGTACACCTCTGCCTACCCCTTCGGGGATAAAAGGCTCACGTCTTTTACCCCCTTTAGTTATGTTATCAGCATTTACGGCTTGATGTTCTAGTCCATCGAGTCACACAGGCTTGCTTCTTAGAGATTGCAGGACTATGTTCTAACTACCTACCTACCTACTGGAAAGTTATACACGACCCCACGACCACGCGCGACCCTAGAGCTAGATCGACCCGACACCATACCGAAGACAACCCGGACGTCAGCATGCACGAGATTAGTGTGGCCCTACAACAGCTCATAAACAACAAGGCACCGGGTGATGACAGAATTACGACAGAGCTTTTGAAAGCTGGCGGCATACCCTCTTTGGAAATGTTTCGTAAGCTTTTTAATGCCGTCATACACGAGGGTAAAGCGCCACAAGAGTGGCTCAGAAGTGTGGTGGTACCGTTGTTCAAAAAGGTCGACAAAATCCTTTTAAAAATTGCAGACCCATCTCACTTCTGAGCCACGTCTATAACCTGTTGTCAAGGTTCATCACGAATCGTCTCGCTTGCAAGCTACAGACTTCCAGCCTTCCGAATTAGCCAGTTTCCGAAAAGGCTAATAGTACTATAGACCACATACTGAACACATATAGAAGCCCGAGGAGTATAACCAGCCTCTATGCTTGGCGTTTGTAGACTATGAGCCTTCGATTCGATCGAAATCTGGGTAGTGCTGCAGTCTCTCAGACGGTGCCAGATCGACTATCGATACATCGAAGTGCTGAAGTGTTTGTACGAAAACTCCACCATGTCAGTCCGCTTCCAGGACCAGAGCTCGAAACCTATTCGACTACAGCGAGGGGTGAGGCAGGGAGATGTTATATCTCCGAAACAATTCACCGCTGCGCTTGAAGAAGTCTTCATGCTTCTGGACTGGGAAGGACTCGGTATCATCATCAACGGCTAGTACTGTATCACTCACCTTCGACTCGCTGACAATATCGTAGTCATGGTTGAGACCATGGAAGACCAAGGCACAATACTCGGTGGCGTCTGTAGAGTCTCCCAACAAGTAGGTCGAACTAGACGAAAATCATGTATAATGTCCATGTCGTACCTGCTCCTATAGATATCTTCACGTCTAATATCCCGCAGTGTCTCAAGACGAAAGCCTTGACCAGTGTGTGTAGCCAGTGTTGTCACTCAAAGGGCGATGGAAAGAGCTATGCTCGGAGTTTCCCTGCGAGATCGAATCAGAAATGAGATCCTCAGGCGAACCAAAGTCACCGACATAATTCTCCGAATAGTCAGGCTGAAGCTGCAGTGGCAGGATACATAGCCAGAAGAACCGATGTCCGTTGGAGCAGAAAGGTTCTGGAGTGGCGACCACGCACCGGACGTCATAACAGAGCTAGGCCTCCTGCAAGGTGGAATAATTGTTGTTGGGATCGCCCATAACATTCCAAGTAAAATGTCCTATGTTTGTTCTTGTGTTGATTTATATTGTCCTATCTCGATTTTATATTGGAAGGAAGCATATAATGTTATTTTTGTTTTTAAATACATGTGCAATGAGAAAAAATATTAACTATGTATTTTTTTAACATACGTAATGTTGTATATATGATGCAAACATGTTTTTTCTTCCTCCTCTAAAGTTGTCAAAATTGAGATATTACCGGTTGCCAGTTCACAGTCTATATCAAAGAAATATAACCTGTCGATATGCATCTCTATTCTCTCTAATTACAGAACTGCATATGTTCGAGTGTGATAGCCATAGAGCTTATAAACATGTTTTATACAGCCTTAAATGCATACCTATGCCAAAAAAAATGTTAGGTACAACACAAAGGTACAACAGGTACAACATGTCGATGTTCATCCAGCTGGAGTGAAAGCCGTGTCGAAGATAAACTGCAATTTTATTTGCTACAAAATATTATTATTGTGAATATTATTACTTTTAGACATCAAATAATGACAATAGTTTGTAGTGCCGTCGGATGTAAAAGCCGAATTGGAGGGACTATTGACCGAAAATGGTCAAAAAATATATTTCCACCGGTAAGTCATAATAAGTAAATATCTTAAATTGTAGATATCTGCCGTAATAATTCTACAATGATATTTTTAAGCTTATATAAGCTTATATCGACTTAAAGATAAAGATAATGACCACCGTTGACACATATTTTTATCCAATTAGTCACAATGAAATAAATATAATAGAAATATTTCGATAAAAATATGAGGATAGTGATGTAATACAATTGTCAGTTAGAAAACAAGTTTCTGAATGATTATGATTTGAATAATTGGTTATTCATTGTAATTTTTTGTGGATTTCTAAAGAATGAAGATTTGAAACTAAATTGGGTCCGAAATATGAGAAAGGGAGAATGGCAACCGTCCAATTCTTCAAAACTTTGTGAAAAATGAAGCGTCATTTTGTGTCTGCTTGTTATCAAGAAGGATTTCAAAGAAAAGTCCAAATCAACCCTTTTTAAATTTTTGTCCGTCTGTCTGTCTGTCTTTCTGTTTGTCCGGGGTACTCTCTGGAACGGCTGAACCGCTTCAAATGAGACTTTCACTGCAAGGTAGAGGACCTTATAGCGCTAAATATAGGCTACTAAAATTGGAGTCTGTCTGTGATTTCAAAATAACTATGTTTTTTCAAGTGCATATAGTTAGGTACACGATTCTAAGTCCAAAACAACCCTTTTTAACATTTTTGTTTGTCTGTCTGTCTGTCTTTCTGTTTGTCCGGGGTAATCTCTGGAATAGCTAAATCGATTAAAATGAGACTTTAACTGGAAGGTAGAGGACTTTATAGCGCTACATATAGACTACAATTTGACCCGGTAGGTAGCGCTGTTGTCATGAAACTTATTTTTGTATAATTATATTTAAAAGCAAAGGGTCAGTCATCTTGAAATCTGGAAAATCGCCGGCTGTATAGATTAGATTTGGCAGAGAACTTAAGAGGCCGTTCCCGTTTTTTGAGCCATTTTGGCGATTAACACGCACGGAGATACGTGATTGTCACTCAGATATATCAACAAATTAAGAAATTAATGATATGACTGTAGTAAAAATAAGTGTTTAATTACCTACAACAGAAAAATCAAGTTTCCGCAAAGCATGTTTTGAAGAAATCATTTTATGAGCATTACGCGATGGTCCATGACATCGAAAATAATGTGAGTAATTAACTTTTAAATGCATCTACAACATAACAACATCCTGTCCCTTTGTATGATTGTGCCAGAATGTTAGGTTTCATTCAGAAATAAACCAAAAAATGTTACGTAAAATGTCAGTTTACGTCTAAATGGATTATTTTTTATCACATAAAATACACTAAGAAATAAAAAAAACAAATAGTCTCTAATAAGATTTGATATAATACCTTGCTGGAAAAAAAATCAGCTTCTAAATGTGATTACAAATATTTTAAATTAATTTTTAAACGAAGCTAGAAATCGTTATATAAATCCTGTACGCGTCTACAAAACTTTAGACCGCGCTGAGCGCTCATCCAGGTAGGACGTGTGCCGATGCCGTTGTCACTGCGTCTGTGTGCGTGCCTTGTAAACACCACTGTATTTACAGCGCGACCAACCCTTCTTGATGTGAGGCATTATTGTTGAATATGTATAATAAAATAATGGTAACGAATCGATGCTCTTATAAAATAAATACCGCAAAATTCAAAAATACTATATTCACTTAGGTCACAAGGTGACTCTTATGAATGTCAGAATTGTATCTAAAAATATATATAAAACTCAAAGGTCAACGCACAGCCCAAACCACTGAAGGGATCGGACTGAAATTTGGCATGCAGGTAAATGTTATGACGTAGACATCCGCTAAGAAAGGAATTTGATAAATTCTACCCCCAAGGGGATAAAATAGGGGATGAAAGTTTGTATGAAACTTTGTCAATTTTAAACCGATCGGGTTGAGACTTTGCATGCATATAGCTACTATGACGTAGGCATCCCCTAAGAAAGGATTTTGATAAATTCCACCCCTAAGGGGATAAAATAGGGGATGAAAGTTTGTATAAATTTTCATAGATTTTCGACTGATTGAACTGAAATTAAAGATTGGAGCTACTATGATGAATTTTGATAAATTCAACCCCCATGGGGATAAACTAAGGGATGATGGATGATGTAAAAGTATTAGTTTGGAACTATCAGTACCTACCTAATGGAACGAATAAATTAAGACGAGCAAAATAATTTTAGTTATAAATGTTGACAATAGATAGCGTTGTGCAGTTACGTCATTTTTTTAATCGAGGTGTTAAAAGTTATGACACGGAAACCCTTCCGTCACCCCACAACACAACTATACCATGAATGCAGGGTCTTAACAGTTCGCCAACTTTATGTTCTTCGATGTGTTTCGAGAAAACATATTAGTGTCACCCTACCAAATCCTCATAAACGTACAAATCTAGTCGTTAGCTCACATCATAACACCACTTTTGCACAACATCAATATTATAAAGGCTAAAGAAAATCTGAACGTTAATGGAGAAGTTGAAGAATGTACTGTCGTCCCTATTGTTGGTGACGGTGCATGTTTGTTTCGTGCCCTCTCTTATACGGAACACAAGATAGAGCGATGGTGCGTTCAGACATTGTCAGATATGTGGTTAATGACTGGAGCAAGTTTTGCAATTACGACCCACGACAGGCTATTCACCCAATAGCTTGATAGTTTTGGCGCCTCGCCTTATGACAGATTTGTTAAGAATATTGTGTAATCACAAAGCCGAAGTCTATTGGTTGTGTACATGACTGCCAAGTCATACTTACCAAGAATGATACCAGGGAAACGAATATTTTTAAGTTTTTACATTTTCTAAACCGTAATTAAAAGCGCGTGCGTGCTATGCTCGAAATATCTACTTATCCATGGGGTCATAGGGCGTCTAAAGAACATATTGGTGGAGTAAATGCATCGATTTTGTACCTAATTAGAAAAATTCCATACTAACTTTGAGTCTCAATATCTCCTGAACCAGTAATTTCCCAGGTATGGTGCCGAAGTAAAAATAAAGTTCCAGCTAAAATGTTGTTTTTAATAATGACTCAATCACCGTCTAAGAGGTTTGTACTATAAGGTTTGATTATTACATACTTCCTGCAAAAATGTTGGTTCGTATATGATTTATGTGTTATAAATGGTGACAGCATGGTATTGAAAACAAAACATGAAGACGTTACTTTTACTTATTCATTTTAGCAATCAGTACATAGCGGCGATGATGGCTATCAGTTGATTTGTAATTGTACAATAAATGAGGAGATGGATACCCCAGAAAAAGATTCGGCTACTATTTCAGCTTATGTAAAATCTCATTTATATTGTATACTAGCTTTTACCCGCGGCTTCGCGCGCGTTAAATTCGGGATAAGCCATATCTACTTTCAGTCCCAAGTTGTGTGAAAACACTCCTGATTATTCTAAAGAGTCAGAAGTCTCTTTAAGGTACAAAGTAACTCGATCAGTATCCATGACAAATGTCAAAGCCATGTTTCAATACATGTCCAATTATTATATCTATAAAATAAACACTTTTGCATTTATAATTTTAGTGGGTAGAGAAAATCGTTTCAGCCGTTTGAGCGTAGGTAGTATATAATTATTAGTTTAGATATGCGAACAATGGAATCACCGTGCACAATATGAAAATATGTATGATGTGACATTACTGACAGATAGCACATGCGCAGCACTCAATTATTCGTGCATGCGTTCTTACTTCCAAGAGGAAAATTTCTGCCGTACAAACTTCTATCCTCCCTACAATCCCTCCCAGTTTAATTTTTGCAACTTATGATAGCCTATGTCCGTCTCCATGGTCCAATAACTCTCTATATTAAATTTCAAAAAAATCGGTTCAGCCGTTTTCGCGTGAAAATGGAACATACATACATACATACACACTTTCGAATTTATAATATTAGTAGGGATTAATATTTTCACCACAGCAGCTCAAACATGCCGCTTTTGCTGCGAGACAACAGTGAACAAAACGCGATTTTAATTCGAGCGTGAGTAAAAGTAGCTTTTTAATTTTTCAATCTTCAGCGTCACGAATTGACATTGTTCAGCCATAAATTTGAAACATTCGAATTTTACTGTGCTCTGTCTCTTTCACATGCATATAAAAAGTGAGTGAAAAAACAAACCCCTTCGAATTCGAAATTCGATTTTGGAAGTCGACCTCAAAGAAAACACCTGCGGAAACGCAAATAAAAAAAGTCATTTTTAATAAAGAAATTACTTTTTTTATATGTTATTGTTTATATGTTTAATTTATTATTGGATTTTAATAAAAATAAGTCTAATTAATAGTATAAAATTGGTATTTAACCAATGCATTTTTATTTGGAATTACAACAATGATACATTTGAAAAATAAACATCAGGGACGCGGTATTAAAACGCGATTTAAAAAAGTAGCGGGAATAAAAATTTCGCTGATGCTGATACAGTATAGCGTAACCTGTTATATTATATTAATATATAAAATAATCTAAAAAGATGAGTGAAACTAGCGATGATGATGTACTTTAACACCAGAAGAATTAAATCAACAAGTGATTAATGCAGATTTCAATCTATTCCTGTTCATTTCTGTATCCTAAGTAATATATATGTTCTCACTGCTGTGGTGAAAAGTTATGTGTGCTATACGAGAGCAAAGTTTTTTGGATCTCGTGCTGTTGAGTCCCTCACTACGCTCAGGATTCTAACTTTGATTCACTCGCTACGCTCGTGAATCAATCATAGAATCCTTCGCTTGCTCGGGACTCAAAATCAGCACTCGAAACAAAAAACAACTTTGCTCTCTTGTTGCACAAATAACTATTTCAACCGACTTCAAAACGGAGGCGGTTCACAATTCGGTTGGATTATTTTTCATACTTCTTCATGTTTGTTACCTCACTAATGCATCATTTATGGACCAATTTGGATTTATTTTATTTCATAGGATAGGATATAATGATATTACTTCCAGCTTGGTCCCATAGAAAGTTTTCCGAAATCGGTTCTGTATTTTGGATTTTATCACAGAATAACTAGAATTAGTATTTATTGTAATCTAAGTCAGTTTATTGTAATCTAAGTCAGTTTATTGTAATCTAAGTCATTTATTGTAATCTCTGGTAAACAAAATATCCCGATAAGCGGCAATAGGCTCGCCACCTGATACGTGGGATCAAGACACTGGCGAAAAGTGGGCGTTCAATATGCAGAGGCATATTACTATGCATGTGCCTACCCCTTCGGGGAAGCAGGCGTGAGTCTATGTATGTATGTGTAATCTAAGTAAATGAGATTGCATGTTTCTACGACTGTTTGAAGTCGGATTTTTTTAACAACAACAATGGAATCTACCTGGAGTTATTACATTTAAACATCAAAATACCTTAGCCAAAATAATTCTGTATTTCGATCATAAATTTTATTGGTCAAAGTATCAATTTGTTTTGTCTCAGTGAGTTCACTGCAAGGTAGATTTTGTTGGGCTACACAGACGCACACATTGACAACTTGATCGCGTTGCCCGCGCGCTTGGCGTAAAATACCTATTCACGCAGTCCGTGAATTTTGGAGCGGCCTCTTAATTCGTACCTTTTTTCCGCGTGCGAAACCGCGGGTACCAGCTAGTTTGTAATAAACTGTTAACTTATTCAAGTAATGATTTTGTGAATTATCTTCATTTTTATTGATATTGTGACAGATTATCTTAGGGCGGTTTCAGATTAGCGTATTTTTCTGCGCGTATACGGTCGTTTCAGCATACGCGCTTACACGCGCGCTACATTACACTGGCACTTATACGAGCTTAGAAGCGCGTCAACGCTCGTACGAGTTGCACGTTTGCCAAAAGGCGCGCCTATACGCGCCTATGCGCGCTTCCAAAAACGATCTTATACTCGCGTATAAAACGCTAATCTGAAACCGCCCTTAGCTATTTGAATTCAAGGATGATGTAGGTACTTCTAAAAATGTTGAAGGATGATAATAGTGATGAAGAAGATGATTTACACCTTGATGAAAAAGGTCAAAGGAGTTTGATACAGGATGGGGTTTCTGATGTTTCTGATGATGAAATTGAAGATGTGCCTGTTCAATTTCAGGAATCAATAAGTCTGGCACTTGTACCATCGACGTCTACAACTCTTTTAGTGAAATATAATGGCTGCGAAGTACAGATTTTTCAAATAGTTGATGCTGATGTATTGACTCTCTTTAGCATGCGGAATCGTTCAAACAAATTGAAAACATCTTCCGAAAACAGCATTGACATAAGGAGAGTGACATGTACACCACAAATTTTGAGGCATATCGTGCGTAAAGTTGATGGAAAATAAAGGAATATACGTACTTATTGATCAACTTTCTGAAACCTTTAGACATAGACACTGGAAGACGACGCAAACCTGAATCAGCGACAAAAAGTGAAATGCCCTAAAATTGTATCTCATATAACAAAAATATGGTAGTAGCAAATTATATACGTGTTGATCTCATTGTGTTATGAAATATATTGCTGATTGAAAATAAAATACTATCTTCGATAATTTTTTGATCTCTTAGATATCTCAGTGAATAATGCGCATACTGTCTACTCAAAGCTTCACGATGAAATCAAAACTAGCCTGCAGTTCAGACAAGTTCAAGATGGAAAAACGGTTTCTCTGTCAGGCAGCATGACGTTCCTACTTCAAAATCAAGTTCAGTTCGCAGATCTGCCAGACGAAGACAGTTTCCAACGCACCCCATTGATAACCAAACTTCTGGAAGAGATGTGTTAGTTTAATCAATGTATAATAGAAATCTGAAAAAAAAATAATTGTGTTGCAAAGTACACCTTTTCTAGACTAATGAATGGAAATGTTTCACTGAATTCTACTAGCTTATTACTTTAAATTGTATACCTACCGATAAACAAACAATTTTTCTGTAATAAATCTAATAATAATAACAATATTCTACCACTTACACACATCACCATCTAGTCCCAAGCTAAGCAGAGCTTGTGTTATGGGTACCTACTAGATAATGGATACATATATACTTTCTTTTTGTAAATACATACACATTATACATAGAACCAGCCAGACCAAGATAAAGATCCATGTTCATGGACACAAATATTTGACTTGAGTGGGAATCGAACCCGCGACCTTCGGCGAGGCAGTCGCTTACACTCCCGCTGCGCCAACCGTCTGCATATATAATTTTGTATATACGATACCTCAAAAACTGATAAAATCTTTAAAAGGTATAATATAATTTACTAGAACAAAAGGTACCACCAACGACCATAGGGACTAGTGATGTAACGAATATTCGCATTCGCATTCGCGATTATTCGCATATTTTTGCATATTCGCATTCGCATTCGGATCCGCGAAATTACTGCGAATGTTTTGCGAATATAAAAAGAAGTTTTATTATCCCACTGTTTCGTAATATCGACACATTCTTGAAGCGATATCTGTTTCATGTCATAGAAGATGATGCCAGTTCAACCGTTTTAGACGCATCGTGTTTTCGTTTTTCACATTACAGTGTCCTTCTTTTACTTTAATACTCCTTATTACAAAGCCGCTATTTAGCTCGTTCAGCATCGGAATATTATGTAAAATAAGTCTATATTTCACTGGTATTTAATTTACTCATGTTAATAATCACTATTTAAGTTTACTTTAAAGGCAAGGGATCGGTACAGGAGTGTAGTAGCTACCGCGGTATTAAGGTGATGTCCCATACCCTAAAGTGCTTTGAGCGAATAATCGACTCCCAGATCCAACAGAAGACCACAGTCTCGGAATGTCAATATGGGTTTCACCTTGGTCACGGAACCATGGACCCAATTTTCACCCTCAGGATCGTCATGGAGCGTTACAGGTCGAAGAACATGCCTCTGCATCTTCTGTTTCTAGACATGCAGAAGGCCTTCGACTGTGTGCCGCGACAGATGATCTGGTGGGCTTTAAGATCCACAGATGTACCGGAAGCATATCTTGATATCATCCGAGACATGTACTCAAGTTCCGATTCCGTAGCTCGGACTGCTATTGGCGACACAAAAACCTTTCCCATCACCGTCGGGTTCCACCAGGGTTTCGTCCTCAGTCCGTACCTATTCAGTGTGATATTAGACGAACTGTCAGACAGCATCAGAGTCTCACATGAGCAGCCCCCGTGGCTGCTCATGTATGCTGATGATATCGCGCTGGCGGATGCGGTCAGGGGACGCTTGGTACAGCGTGTGAATGCGTGGAAGAAGTCGAGAAAGAGTCGAGAGTTGAGAAAGGCGGTCTGAAAATAAACGTGGCGAAGACCGAGTACTTGGCCTGCGTACAGATCCCGCGTCAATTCGCATAGGTGGAGACATTGCCGAGCGAAAAGACCTGGTCAAATAGGTACCTGGGATCAGTACTCCACGCGTCTGGTGACATCGATTGCAACGTCAAGGCACGCATTTCGGCAGCCTGGGCCAAAAAGCGTGAGGTGAACGGTGTCATTTGTGACCCCAGAATGCCGGTTAAGCTCAAAGGATAGGTCTATAAATCCATCATTAGACCTGTTCAGTTATATGGCAGTGAGACGTGGCCTGTGCTTGAGCGACACAAGTAGAGTCTATGTGTCACGGAGATGAAGCTGCGCTGGATGTGTGGAATCACGCAGAAGGACCGCATTAGGAACTCCCGCATCCCGGGTAGTCTTCATGTCCTTAACATTGCTGACAAACTGCACGAGTGCTACGCTGGTGTGGCCACGTCTTACGTCAACCGGCATCTTACGTGGATAACAAAGGTCTTGCCATGCTACCTCCGCCGGAACCCGATAAACGGGGAAGGCCAAAGAAATGCTGGCTTGACGTCGTAAGGGATGATATGCATGCCAATCAACTAACCACCAGGGATGCTGAAGACCGTGCGAAGTGGAGGAGACACAGCCGGAAAGCGGACCCCGGGCTCCAAGGTGTAGGTTTTGGAATGCACCCGGGACAGCACTAGGATGATGATGAATAATCACTATTTACACTCTAACCTCAAAATTCCGGCGCGAGCGGAATCAGGGTTGCCAGAATATTTTTTTCGAATCGCCTGGCTGAAGCGGGCGTGTAGCCCCGAGATTGCTTAACCTGTAGCCAACGGATAATACCTATATATTATCGCCTCCCGGTACGGGTTGAGATGTAAGTGCGGTATTATACCATTTGTACTGAAATGTATAAAACGAAAAATACCGTATAATACGGTAGAATTGCACAGGAATAAAGCAAGAAATTATATTTTAAGTTTGTATTATTAATAATTACGGTTAAGGTATCGAAATACGTCGCCGTTTTTAGGGGTTGTGAGTGATTGGAGGGGGAGGGGGGGAGGTCTCGTAACCACCCCTCACCATTTTCACTTGCCGGAAATACTTGGTTTCCTCTGGAAAAAAAAACTCCAGACATCGGTGTGTATGGCATTGCCAACTTCCACATTCATCACAATAGTTTAATAAACTAAGGTTGGAGGAGCCCTGCTTCGCTGCTTCGCAGGGCTCCTATTTTCGGATTAAGGGTCAAAAGAGAACCTAACATAACCTATTTAGTTACTTATTACAGTCGCACCTAACCCTAGGTACTCGAAAGCAATGAGGCACAAATTTGACATTAGCTGTCAATATAATTCATACAAGATGGCGGTTGCGTTTCGTTTCACGTTTTTCACATAAAACCTAAATATCGCTTTTATTGATTCCACTAGTTTAATAAGGGTCAAAATAGAACCTAACACAACCTATTTAGTTACTTTCACATAAAACCTAAAATTACGTTCCATTTTTCATATTTGAATGAAGAGTTTTTGGAAATTGTTTAAAAATATTTAGACGCAACTCCGGCAGCCAAAATTACTTTAAGGGGATTAAAACTAACTCCCTTAAGCCCCCTACACCACCAATACCCTCAAATTCGGGCGGCGTGTTTCGAAACCCGTCCCATAATTACTATTAGCTGCCTACAACAATATTACCATAAAAAAAAGATCAAAATATGATTTAAAGAAAAACACGTAACATTTTAAGGTACGTTAGAGCAAAGGGGTCCATAGAGTTGTTTAAATCATCTCTCTATTTATTCTAAATTACATTATATTCCTCTCTGCGTGGAGACACGTAAAGCCCGAACCTTAATACAAGATCCATAAGAAAAGCAAAGACGTGGCCCACGCCTTTTGTCTTCCTAGTTCGAAAACCCGAGATTTAGAGGATCTTCTACCTCCATATCTAAATCCTCTTGTGTTTGCTACGTTCTCGGTAGATGACGACGCAGTAATGCATTCTAGCAACATACTTTCAGCTAAATCATCTTCATCACCACTTTCTTTAACTTCGAATGTGCTGTCAGGAACACCAAGATTTGTGTAAATCGAGACCAATTTAGAAACACGTGATTTATCTACGTGTTTCGACGATACGAATTTCGGGCTTTGCAATGAATTTTTCCAAAAGTTAAAATTCCAAGATTATTAATTAGTAATTCTAAAACAAAGAATACAATCGAAACTATTTATATATATATTTAATGTTTTAAACTAGAACTCGTCGCAATATCGCAGGGTCTTATAAACTGAATCAGAATATAAAATACATAAAATACCAATAATACCGTAAGTTATAATAAAATACCGGTTTAATACATAGCCTTTTGGTATTATACGGTATTTTTACAACACTAGGTAAGGGAGAGCCCCATTGGCGCTACATAGCCAATCTGCAAGTACAATACTAAGCGGAATGACACTTCAGTTGGATGCCTTCGTATCAACTCGGCTATTCTCGAAAAAAGAAAACAATCGGAATACACTTCGTTCGTACGGGACTGCCACCAAGGTCATCAAGCCAAGACAAATGGCGCCAAATTTTAACAAAAACTGAATATTAGCATTCGCATTCGCGAATGTTGGCAGCTGATATTCGCATTCGCATTCGTTACATTACTAATAGGGGGGACATATGTGTCCCAAAGAATTCCAAAAAATCCAAATTATTTTATTATATTTTTAAGTTAAAATTGTGTCTTATTTGATGCCTAATTAACTGTTTCGTATAGTTTTTATCATAATATAATATATTATAGTCCCATGTCCTTATGGTCCTGAAAGGGCAGTTTTGACTCCTTCAAAGTTTTTATTAATGTTTCAGTATTGTCAATTTAACAGGAATTTGAGGTAATTATTTTCTGTCGGATTATAAGAATATTGTCAAATTGTGATATCGAGTAATGCTAAACTGTGCTGTATACTGTTCCTATATACCTAGGTCTGGAGGATTCGTTTACTAATAACAAGTAACCTACTTATAGTACCAAATGTTCGGTTAAGACAAAACTTCATTTTATTGTAATGCAAGTAGGTACTTTATGTTATTTGGAAATTTCTGTACTTAATGCGAATCATCATAGAGGTAAAGTATACTCTGACCACCAGTTCGAGGTGGATACTTGAATTCCTCCTGTAAATAAGCGGTAGGAGAGAAGCACCGCGAAGGACAATGTCAATTCGATTTCCGACTTCGTAATTATATGTGAAAATTAAATTTACCATTAATATTGCATTATTATTTCAGCCAAAATGCATCCTTTGCTGGACATAAGTCAAGCCTCCTCAAGATAGTAATCATATCTTATTATTACCTCTCTCTTTTAAACTCTAAATAAAAGCTCGTAAATTATTATATACAACTGGTATGTTATTTAATCAAATGCTTATCTTGTCTCTAAATACCGAATTAAATACCAATACCAATCAAAGATTAATACATGAGTAGGTACATCACTACCTATTGACAGTCATTTCTTTATGTATTTCAAGAGGTTATAAATACAATACATCTGTCTCGGTTACACATATGACATTTTATACAAGTACCAAAGAGATTGGATAATATACACAAGTACCTAGGTAAAAAGAAATAACGATAAGTTTATTGTTTATGCTTAAAGCTATCTCTCCATATAATAATTGCTCCTTGGAGGTACTATTGCGCGTGGTTATCATAAATAATCAAATAATCATCGTCCAAGCTTTATCCATGTTGCATCCATAACTTTCACCTTGGAGACCAGGGTCCGCATTGAAGCCCGCTTTGAAGCAGATATAACAGAATATTAGCTTTTCCACAGAACGGCTGTCGTCTGACCTCCGCGACCCAAAGGGATAGCGATATTTCCTGGCCTAGACCAGTATCAGTATATTCAAGAGTAAGTACTGACTCCCCATAACTATGGTCAAGGATATTCATGACAACCGACGGATTAATTAAAGTTTTTATTGAAAATCAAAACGTAAGTATTTATGCCGAGGAATCTTGTTCACGTCTAGGTAAAATTTATTACAATTGCCCATTTACTAGAAAAAACTATTGTATAAGCTATGATTTCAAATGTTAAATGTACTAATCTCATGCTAATGCTAAATATTTGACATGGATATTATTACACTAATTTCCGTGTATAGTGACGACCGGTTGGCGCAGCGGGAGTGTAAGCGACTGCTACGCCGAAGGTCGCGGGTTCGATTCCCGCTCAAGTCAAACATTTGTGTGCATGAACATGGATGTCTGTCTTGGTCTGGGTGTTTCTATGTATAATATGTATGTATTTACAAAAAAAAAAGTATATATGTATGTTTATCCATTGTCTAGTACCCATAGTACAAGCCATAGATTATACAGATATACTGGTAGTACAAGCTCTGCTTAGTTTGGGACTAGATAGTGTTGTGTGAATGTGGTAGAATATTATTATTATTTCCACCGCTTTTCTGGGTCATAAGTTGTCATAACTCATAATCTTAGGTGTATAACATACCATACATTGCCACGGTTTGCTAAAAAGACATCTTGGATCTGATGTAGGTATATTATTCTATACACTGCCAACTAAAGAGTGATGATGATGTCAGTACTTTTTACTTTGATCGTTTTAGGTTTGCGGTGTTTTTCGCTTTCATGCTTGTTTTTAACAACATTGTTCCGGCCTTTTTTTTTTGTTGTTTTACGAGGTGGAAAATCCCTTCGGATTTCCGACTCTTGGGGAAATGAGAGCCGGAGTATGTGCTGTTACCACTAAAAACCACCTCGACTTTCTCATGTACCCGTGTGTCGGAGGGTCGGGTATCGCCGAAGCATTCGTCGCAACGGGCCCGCCAGATGGTCAGGCGGGCCCCGAACAAAACCCCCTTGGCGACGGATGAAGGTGTTGGGCTCCGCCGCCAAAACACCCAGCGGCCGCAGAAGATAGGGAGGACGGCAACGCAACACCACATCTCCTCTTCCTCTGCAGCCCAACCGCGACGCAACAATGATGCGCCCCCACCCCTATTTGGTCGTGGGAGATAGGCCGCGCGGCAACGCAACACCGACACGCCTCTCCTCCCGCGACCGCACCCGACTGCGAGGGACAGACAGAACAGTCCCCCGCACCCGCACTTTGGACGCAACCTATGCAGGCCTCACCCAAGTCCACGTGGAGCGTCCCCTCCCGGGCTCCCGCTTAGCTTCACCGTGGATGTACCTACCTCAAACCCACATTTACTGAGCCCCCCCACCACGACAAGGTGGAGATCCCACGGGGGGGGGACTTTGTTCTAGCCTGGCGATCGATTTAAACGCATGCTAGCACTTACTCTTTAATTCAATGCTTCTTCCAATGTCAGTGATGCCACAAGCAATGAAGCAGAACTGCAGAAGTTAACAGTCGTGACTTATCCCCTTCGAATGTACTCCTCCGTCGATAAATTCATCGTTAGAAATTTTTAGTAGCGATAATTCTTATAAAGATGAAGATTCTCTTTCGATTCACCCACCGTACTTGGAGACCATAGATTCTCAAAGCTTTGACACTGTCACCACTCACACGCGTTCTTTCGACAATATTGCCTTCAGATACGCAAAGCTTTTTCCACATTCACACAGTCCCAAACTAAGCAGAATCAGTCCCAAAAAAATAATCAAAGTTAGAATCCTGAGCGTAGTGAGGGACTCAACAGCACCAGATACAAAAAGCTTTGCTCTCGTGTAGCACACATAACTTTTCACCCAGTGGCGGCGCTAGGCGTCGGCGACGTCGGCGACCGCCGACGGCCTCGCGCCTGAGGGGGCCTCGCAAAAAGTTTTACAAGGTACATACTTAATTTCGTTTCGCCAATCATCCTGACTTAGGTAGCCGACACCGAAAAATTCGGGAAAAAGCTAAGCAGATGGTAATAACTTTAATTTCTTCGAACACGTGCGTGACAAGATCTGTGTTGGGTGAAAATTTTCGAATTGTCATTTATTTATAATTTGGCTCACTTAAATTAAACGGTTTTTTTTACTACGAAGTAAAGCCTTGTTGGCCTCGCCATCGATTTAAAGGGCCTCGCGAACTTGATGTCGCCGACGTCCACATGTGGTCTAGCTCCGCCACTGTTTTCACCACAGCAGTGAGAACACATATTACTTCGGAGATATAGAAATGAACAGGAATAGATTGAACTATGGGTACTCGACAATGGATAAACATACATATACTTATACTTTTTTTTGTACATACATACATATTATACCTACATAGAAACACCCAGACCAAGACAAACATCCATGTTCACGCACACAATTGAGCGGGAATCGAACCCGCGACCTTCGGCGTCGCAGTCGCTTACACTCCCGCTGCGCCAACCGGTCGTCAATTATAATACTATTTCTTCTATAGCATCATTTTCCTTGAGCGTGTCAGAGCCCAATGTCTGTCCGTTGGAAAGGAGAATGTTTTCTCAGCATAGATGAAATGATCAGTCCGTACATGGGCAAAAAATCAGGTTCTCGATGAATATAACCCAAACAAACCAGGTAGGGATTTCTGGCATCGTATACGATTTTATGTTGCATGCAGGCGACGATACCTTGGGCATTCAGATTAAACCTCATGAAGATTATCTTGGTACTGGAGCAGAAACAGTGTTGGCTGTAAGACCATAAAAACCGAGCTTGTATCGTCTATTTGTACAATTAGTTTACGTCTCTCGAATTCATATTGGTAGCGCCATCTACCTTTCCATCGAAACTAATCACATCAACTTCAATGGTTCGTCGCTGCTTGGCCAATGCGAGCGATGCCTTTTGTTTCTATCTCTGTCTATCCCATTCCCTGGAAGGAGCACGCCTTTCGCGGATTGGTCGCCGCGATCATCGACGCGAGAGACAGTCCAGAACATTCGAGAAGCTCAAAAAGCGTGTCAGCATACCGCACCGCGCCGCTTCCGCACCGCTATAATTATTACCGCTTATACAGAACCGCTCGCGAGTGAAAGTGATTTGTGTAGTGGAGTGAATCAAGCAGCTACATCTCGAAAACACCAGGAGGCTGCCATTTGCAAGGAAAGAGGACTGACGACCAAGGTAGGTGCCCCTCATCCTTCAGAATAATAAATATCCTATACCCACTCACAATCCTCTTCCCCAATCCAATCCTAGGCGACCCAGAACTCGCCATCCTCTAGATACAGTCCATTTTCCTTCTCCAAGTCGCCTAGAACCTACGGTTTCGGTGTAACGCCGAACCATTTTTTTGGTCCTTCGAGCCGGATTCATTTACGTTTTTATACGTTATATCGCTATACCCAGGCAGTTATAGCACCTAGCTATACTCCTAGTCTATTCACATAACCGTCACATGGTTGTTTCCGCCCGCTTCAGTAGGTAATATACTTTTATGTAGCTACCTACTTACTCAATTATTATTTCTGGAACTATCATAGTTGTCTTGTAAATCTCATATTTCGAGCAACTTTTAATTCCACAGCTCTAAAGTGTTGCCTACTTAGCCTACTTAGGTAAAATAATAGGTACATTAGATATTCTCATTTTGTTTCGGTTTCATTAGCTTATACTTACGAAAGCATGTCACAACAAAAGAAGTCACGCGTGTCGGAAGACAAAGAGTTGACAATCTTAGAAGCAAAACGCAATATTTTATTTGAGCGCATTCAAAACATTTACGAGCGGTCAAAGACCGCAGCCGCGTCTGACAGTAATAGCGAAGCATTTCTCAGTTATTGTATGACAGTAGATAGTATTTGAACAGATTTTCATAAGTTGTTAGACGATCATAACGCAAGATTGCTTTCTGCTTATCCTGATGAAAAACCGAATTATCAGGCGTACACCTCATTCGAAGATCTTTATTGTATTATTAAGCGTATACAATCGCAATTGGAGGGTAAATGTTCGGCGCAGCCCGTTGCCGCGGCCCGCAAGCCGAAATTACCGCCAATCGAGATTATGTCGTTTGACGGAGATATACGAAATTGGCCGTTATTCTATGCGAGTTTTAAGTCTACAGTGCACGATAATGGTTCTCTAACAGATGCTGACAGGTTGTACTATTTAATAGGTAAACTGTCACCGAAGGCCCAGTCCGTATTTGCAGGTGCCACACCTAGTGCTGAGAATTATCAGGTCATATTTCAGTCACTACTTGATAGATATCAAGACACGCGCGTCCTAGCGTCTACCTACTTTGACCAAGCTTTAAATCTTAAACTGTCCGGTGCCGCATCTGTCTCGAATTTCCAGCTGTTTATTGATAACTTCGTAACCGCGGTTAATTCTCTTAGGAACTTAAAATTAGAAGATCTTTCCGACTTTATGTTGCTTCAACTCGCTTTAAAAAAGTTTGACACTGATACAATTCGTGCTTTCGAGATGACGGAACGCAATAATAAAATACCTACACTAGATAGTTTTATTTCGTTCATCAAAGATCAGTGTCGATTATTTCATAATACACAGTCTAGTTCACCTAGCCCGTCTAACACTAACAGCAACAAACAAAGGTTGAATAAATCGCGAAATAGTAATAATAACTCGGTCCCTAATCCACAATCTTACGTAACATGCTCGGAATCTAATAGTAATAATTCACAGAAGTGTCTGTGCAGTAATATAGTGCACGACCATTTCTATAAGTGTCCCGCCTTCAATAGTCTAAATCCGACTGCTCGTTTCAAGTGCGTAAAAGATAACAAAGCTTGCATTAATTGCTTAAGCATAAAACATAAAACAAGTAATTGTTCTACTAAGACAAAGTGTCGCTCATGTAATCAAAAACATCATTCATTGCTACATTTCGATAAAGGTAACCCGTTGTCAAGCCAAGTCGCTAACCTTGACACACTTACGTCGCAGGTGCAGGCTACGATAACTGCGCCTGCCACGATTCAGAATGAAATATCGTTGTGTACGACATCCATTGCGCGGGCGGCAATCACGCGCGGACGGCCTTCGCGCGTTTGTAGTGATCAGAGCAGTGCTAAGCCGCGATGTATGGCGTCTAAGACTGTTCTGTTAGCGACAGCGCAAGTTATCGTTTATGATGTTAATGGGTCGCCGCACATGGTACGTTGTCTACTAGATAGCGGGTCTCAGACCAATTTAATAACGTTTGAGTTGTTCAAACGCCTCGGATTGTGGAATAACTTTAAAAATACGAACTCAATAGTCAGAGGGATCGGCGGTTCAGAAAAACATTGCAAGGGTTCCGTAGATATTAAAATACATTCGCGTTTTGATGGAGACATTAATTTTAACATTTCTTCGCTTATCGTGGAGCGTATTACGGACGCATTGCCGAACGCTAATGTAGACGTAGCATCACTCACTCACCTCGAGTCATTGCCGCTGGCAGACGCGGAGTTTGTGAATCCGGCAGGCATTGATCTTTTGATCGGAGCTTCAATATTTCCGCACTTGCTACTAACTAAAATAGTATGTAGTGAGCGATATGATTTACCGCCCGCTATTGAGACGGTATTTGGGTATGTGATTATGGGTACCGTACCTACGTTACATACTTCTCATTGTATTACGTCTTGTTGTTGTTCTGCTCTTCAAGAGATCAAGGTGGGTGCTAAAACTGTGTATAAGATAAAGCACTAATTAGCTATGCTATGCTATGCTATGCTACACTATGCTATGCTATGCTACGCTATGCTACACTATACTATACTACACTTCCGCTTTGTACATGGATGACATTGCCTGTAGTGTCATATCCGCTCCGCTAGCAATTTCGCTTTGTGAAGAGCTTATTCAGCTTTTCAAGCGAGGCCAGTTTGATCTTGTCAAATGGACAAGCAACTCTAAGGAGGTTCTCGCACGCATACCAGATTCTCATAAGGCTTCTCCAGACATTGAGTTTGAGAAGTCTGTACCGCATAAGGTTCTCGGTTTACGCTGGGACAAATCCTGCGATAGTTTTCGGTTTGATGTCTCACCACCAGATGATAAGTGCACCAAACGCACTATGCTGTCCACAGTGGCTCGACTATGGGACATAATGGGTTTTGTGGCTCCCACAATTTTGTACGCCAAGCTCTTGATCAAAGAGCTTTGGCTATCATAGTGTGAGTGGGATGAAACACCCCCCGACCATATTGTCGCCGTTTGGGACCAGTTTTGTATTGAGCTTACCGCGCTCAATCAAATTACTATTCCGCGTCATCTTGGGTTGGTAGATGGATGTCCCATCAACTTAATAGGTTTCGCTGACGCCAGCGAGCGTGCTTACGGCGGAGTCGTATATCTACAAGTCCGCATTGGTTCTAACTACTCGGTGCAGTTAGTTTGTGCCAAGTCTAAGGTCTCGCCTGTTAAAACCATTTCGGTTGCGAGACTGGAGTTGTGCGCGGCCCTTCTGCTGTCTCAGTTGCTCCGCAAGGTTCAAGACACAGTTTTGCCCCACTACCCCATTAATAAAATATACGCATTTTCCGACTCCAAAGTAGTGCTCGCTAGGATTCATTCTTCTCCTCATCGCTGGCAGACTTTTGTCGCCAACCGCGTGAGCAAATTGATTGAACTGGTTCCTGCTACTTGTTTCAATCACGTCGCGGGTTTTGAGAACCCCGCAGATTGCTTGTCTCGTGGTGTCACTCCACTTAATCTTCTGCATCATCCATTGTGGCATCATGGACCTTCTTGGATTTCCCATGATCCGTCAGAATGGCCCATGCAACCCTTTGACCACAGTGCAGAAGACGAAGATGTACCCGAACGGAAGTCTGTTTCTTATCCCGTGATTGCTGAGGTTGCGGAGTCTCCCATCTATGCACTCGCACTACGCATGTCATCGTGGTCTAAGTTACTCCGCGCCATCGTTTATGTCTATAGGTTTCTTAAGCACCTACCTAATGAGAGTTTTGTATCAAGTACTGATATCAAATTCGCAGAATGTAAGTTACTACGAGCTGTACAGGCTGTTCATTTTAGTAACGACATTCAAAATTTGAAAGACAATGTACCTTGTTCTCCCGCTATCCTTAGACTCAAGCCGTTTCTCGATGAACACGGCGTCATACGCGATGAGGGTCGTCTGTCAAATTCGGATGAACCTTATAACTACAAGCATCCTTGTATTCTGCCGCGACATGATCATGTTGTCGACCTTCTTGTTGATTTTTATCACAAGAAACACTTCCATGCCGGTCCAGAGTTGCTTATGTCCTTACTTAGGCATAAGTATTGGATTTTAGCCGCTCGACGAATAATTCGTCACAGAATACATAAATGTAACGTCTGTTTCAAATTTCGTCCGCGTCCGACTTTCCCTCGCATGGCCGATCTCCCTAGCCAGCGCGTCAACCAGGTTGCTAAAGCGTTTTCACACACCGGTTGTGATTACGCAGGACCACTGCAGTATACGCCAGTGCGTGGTCGAGGTGTTAAAAGCCGTAAAGCCTGGCTATGTATTTTTACATGCTTAACGACGCGCGCTACGCAGATTGAAGTTGCGACAGATTTAAGCACGGTGTCATTCCTGGCAGCCCTTAAACGATTTCTCTCACGGCGCGGCCCTATACAGTGTTTGTACACGGATAACGGCACTTGTTTTGTGGGCGCAAGCTCTTATTTACGCGACCTTTATAAGTTTCTCAGGGAAGAATATCGTACTCGTCTTCAGGAAGAACTTTCCATAAATCATAATGACTGGAAGTTTATTCCACCAGCATCACCACATTTCGGTGGATGTTGGGAAAGCATGGTCAAAGTAATTAAAACGCATCTCTTCAAAGTTATAGGCCAACAGATCCTCTCTTACGAAGAGCTTTTAACTGTCCTTGCACAAGTCGAGGCACTGATCAACTCGCGTCCGCTCACGGCATTGAGTAGTGACCCTGCAGAACCATCCGCGTTAAGCCCTGCACATTTTCTGAACACCGTGCCATTATCGTCATTTCCGGCTCCTGAAGCAGACTCTTCAAGCTTGCTCCAGAGACATACTCTGCTGGATAAGCTCGTGCAGTCGTTCTGGCGGCGCTGGCGTGCGGAATATCTACACCAGCTTCAGGCTAGATCCAAGTGGAATAGTCCTGCATCCCCCATACAGGAGGGTATGTTGGTCGTCATAATACACGATAATGCTCCGCCGCTTTCATAGCCGTTAGCCATCGTTGAGAAACTGCATACTTCCAAGGACGGTACAACCCGCGTTGTTACCGTGAAAACCGCTAAGGGGAGCTACGTGCGCCCTGTTGTACGTCTCTGTCCGCTTCCAACTCAGTGAGATCTAGCCTGAAGTTGGATCTACCTCTTAGTTTAAGTATTTAGTTAGTAGTTTTCGCTGTTATTGCGTTTGTAGTTTTCGCTAAAGTTAATTTAGATTAATTTTATTATCATATCGCTGTCTTAGCCTATTGATGGGTTATGCGGTAGTACACCCAACATAGCTAAGTTCAATTCTATTTCTTTTAAAGGCAACCCTTTAGGGCCGAGGGGATATGGTAACGCCATCTACCTTTCCATCGAAAACTAATCACATCAACGTCAATGGTTCGTCGCTGCTTGGCCAATGCGAGCGATGCCTTTTGTTTCTATCCCTGTCTATCCCATTCTCTGGAAGGGGCACGCCTTTCGCGGATTGGTCGCCGCGATCATCGACGCGAGAGACAGTCCAGAACATTCGAGAAGCTCAAAAAGCGTATCAGCATACCGCACCGCGCCGCTTCCGCACCGCTATAATTATTACCGCTTATACAGAACCGCTCGCGAGTGAAAGTGATTTGTGTAGTGGAGTGAATCAAGCAGCTTTATCTCGAAAACACCAGGAGGCTGCCATTTGCAAGGAAAGAGGACTGACGACCAAGGTAGGTGCCCCTCATCCTTCAGAATAATAAATATCCTATACCCACTCACAATCCTCTTCCCCATTCCAATCCTAGGCGAACCAGAACTCGCCATCCTCTAGATACAGTCCATTTTCCTTCTCCAAGTCGCCTAGAACCTACGGTTTCGGTGTAACGCCGAACCACATATATACGTGTTATTGAGAAATAATTATGGCGTGTTTAGCTTAGGCACTGTCAGAAAAAATAGGCTTCAATGCAATATTGTTATCAAACAAAGCTCTGCAGAACAGGGAACAACGAGCTTATTGTCAAGTAATTTGCAATAAAAATGAAATTACAATCGTGATATGGTGTGATACTATCCCCTTCGACAAAGTAAAGAGACCTATCATGTCCACAAATAATGAAACACTATATTAGGCATATGTGTGGAGATGATCTGGCTGATATGCTTGTTGTCTTATACCGAACTAGCATGAAGACCCAACGTTGGCACCTAAACATATTTTCTCAAATATTGGACATAGGTACATATCCAATCCATACTTACCAAGAAAAAGATGACCATCTCAAGTTGTTTCGATATGAGGTGTTTGCTGGTCTTATAAAAAGCAACCTGAAAAGTATCTGAAAATAAGAAAAATAATAAACCTGCAACTGAAAGGCCCATAGATGCCATGAGATATGACGCTGTTGACCATTGGCCGGAACATACCAGAGTATCAGAGGGCAAGAGAGAAAAAGGGCCAAGCAAGTACTCGATGTACCGAGTGCAATGTACATCTGTGTTAAGGGGTTAAAATAAAATGTTTTGATTCCTGTCATAAGCATTGAAGTTATTATTTTTATTATACTTCGAAGCATATTTTGTCGTTGTATCTAGCTATGTCAAAAGTGCATCCTATTACACGATACACCACTTACAGATGTAAATTGCTCGCGTTGGCAGCAATGTATAATATAATATACATTAATTATCTCAGCTTATCAGCTAATTAGTTTATTTTTTCTATTTTTCCTACCTTCATTATAGATCTAATAATCATAATTAGGTATCATTTTGATGTTTTATTTCGATGAACAGTCGTGCCATCTTAAGGGTTAACAACATTTTTACCAAATTAGACCCATACAACAAGTAAATATAAGGCAGCAGAGGGAATGGGGTTCGCATCCGCACCGGGCACCACTGACTTTTCAGAGTTAGGTATGTGGGTATTATGTGAGTGTGTATTCGGAAAACGTAGAAGAAGTCGGCTGTACGATGCAAATGAAACTTTGACCAAAATATATGTAACAGCTAAGTTCATTTTTCGCGATTAAGGCAACGTCTCATAATTATGCAATAGCTAATTTTATAACATTTGTATTTATCAAAAAATGAAATCACCCCTAAGATGTCAGCACTAAACTAAAAATATCACCGTACCTATACAAAAAATGAAGCCTAGTCAGAAATTTCCAGTCTATTTACGCTATCTAAAAGTGGGGTGCACGGCAGTAGCACTGCTGGCCCGGTAACCGCCGGTGACAGAGCACGTACGCGCGGGTCACCGTGCGAAACAACGTCGTCCGCACTTCACACTACTCACTGCTAATTGGGAATATTGGGACGAATAATCTTTATGAAATCATACGCAACTTATGCACGCTGAATAAGAGGCCTGGATAGAAACTGTCCCACTGCGTAGGCATTAACCCCTTCTCCCTATGAGAAGGGTTGCTGCTTAATTGGCGGTTGGCACAGTTCACACGCCTTTAGGGAACTTCATGGAGACCTCTCAGATATGCAGCTTTCTTCATGATGTTTTCCGTCACAGTTTAGCAAGCTATAATTTACAGTTTCTCTGACGGTCTCTCCATTAGGCAAGCGCTGCTTTTCGGACACATATCCAATCAATCGTTATGTCAAATGCAACTTAGCACGACAAATACTACTTACATAATAAAGACATGCAGTCTTTACTGAAGTAATGTACTAAAAATGCTTTGTCTTTTCAGCTCGGACTCTTGGCCGATTCATCTACCTACGTAGTAGAGCCGAAGCAAATTGCAATATGATTTGAATATTTTGATATTAGGTAAGTAGGTATCGCAGTTTTTAATGCGCCAGTGATTTTTATTTTGAGGACGGTCCAAAATAAATAAGTTTTTGAATAGACAGGTCGTTTATCTGTTCATTCGTAGCAGGTCGCCTGCGCTCTGGGCTCTACCCCACAGCTCTACCCTTTATACGTCAGTGGCTCCTTACGTACTAAACCCAAGTAATTGATTGATTGATTGATGTGTGGTGCATAGGGTTCCCACCAAGAACTTAGGGTCCCAAGCCAACCTCACCTGCAAGTGGTGCACCTGCCGATCAACGGACAAGGCTCTGGCAAAAACAAAATATCCCGATAAGCGGCAATAGGCTCGCCACCTATTACGTGGGATCAAAACACTGGCGAAAAGTGGCCGTTTAATATGCCTCTGCCTACCCCTTCGGGGAAACGCTTCGCGTGAGTCTATGTATGTATGTATGATTGATGTATTCTTTATTGCACACCAAAGTAAATTACATTTATACAGTGACTTAAAGCTAAGTTTCATGTGGCGGCCTTATCGCCAGAGGGCGATCTCTGCCAGGCAACCTTGGGATAGACAGGAATGATTAAAGCATTTTGTGGGCATGGTGTAGCTTTAAAGTGAAATTATCAATAAGATTATCCTAAATTAAATACACATACTTATATAGTACCTAATGTTCACATTTTTAAATCATTGACTCTGTATGTGGTTAAAGACTTTAACTAAGTCTGTGACATACAATTCTGTGGTCTGTGAGTCATAAATTTCAGAAGCTCGCATGGATATCTTCATTCTACAAAGATCCTCAGTAGGTAATCAGGTAGCCAGGTACCCAGGTAGTTATACTGGGTCAAGTCATCTAGAGCCACAAGTACTTAACTATCAATAGAAAAGTAGTAAAAAATGCATAAGTAGATTTAGATAATTACTGCGTCGCCAACTAACAATTGCGGTTTAGACTCCCACTAACATTACATTCTATCTACGAACTCGTCACCTCAATGCTTTTCCAAACGTCCTAATGTGTTTAAATTATAGCTTAATTTGTTTGGGAGATAATCGTTATGTCAAATGGCCCTAATTTACTGCGCTGTGCTATACCGTTCCGCTATTGTGGCAGGAGCTCTTACGGATCTTAGGTACATGTGGCGTGCCTCTTTGAATAGCGCGTTTTCATTGTATCGTCACGTCTACCGTTAAGAAACCATGTTACCTACCTATGGACCTTTTTACCTACCGATTTTCTCGTCGAGGGATACCTATTACTTTTAATTTTTATTATAAATCTAAAATAATCCAAAAGCATTGAGGTTACCGATCAATGTCTAAAAGCATCAAAATCGAATCAAAACGTAAGACAAATATTTTCATTCAACAATTCCAGCAATACCTAGTTGAAGGATAAAAATAAATAAATACCAATATTTACCTAGATTCGAATTGTGGGTAGTAATTTGCACTTTGCTGAAATAAAAATAGTTAAAGGATTTATTAGAACGAATCGTTAAAACGTGAAACGACTTGCCTACTTTCATTTCTCGCAATACACGCGACGAATTTCAGTTCTCAGTGAATTAGATCAGTGATCTGAGAAATAAGGAATTAGGTACTTTAACTGTTAAGCAAAGTAGGAATCTACCCGTGGTACCTGTACCTATGTAATTGTGTATCATGTGCTTTGAGTGCATGGCTAGTTCCCGGCAGATATGAAATATATTACGTGATTTAGGTGCCTCCGGCAAAAAGCTTTTCTAGGTATTTTTATTTCTGGCAATGAACAGTTGCGATTGCATGCACGTATTGGTATTTTTAAGATGCTAACAACCACAACAATGCCAAAAAGCCCTCGTAACGTGTCTGACAATGGACGCAAATCCATATGTTATGAGCCGATTATCATTTGCGCCGCGTGCGTGTTTTCGACAATGTGAACTCGACTAATTCATATTACCACGGTAGACGGTTACCTTCGGGTAACGGTGAATGGAAATTCTATACTTTACCGCATTGTCACTGACTACGTAATCCGGTCCACATAAAGCTGAGCAAATTTAACGTCACTTGACTTTTAGTTGACTACGTGCAAAGTTCAACGGATCTTTTTCATAACTGACATAACGTTATAACTGTATGGAGCATAACGAGCCTCGCGAATTGGACTCATGCGAAAAGTCATGCAACAATGTGTAATACGTCGGTATGAGGCTAATAACACGGTTAGGTTTTTAGAATTGCAGGTGGTCGATCTGGCGAGTAATAGTAGTGAAAGGAAATGAAGGGAACTTCAAGTTCAAGGGGAGCCGGGAGAGTGTCGACAGATAAGGTGTTATTAGGTATTGAAAAATCGTTATCTAATATCATTATATCATTCTGTATGGAATTTAGTAAGTTAGAGTCGTCAGAAGTGGTTTCAGTAGCGATATTTATTTGGCCACGGTCCTGCCTTCCTTAGAGCCTTGGCAAACTCGACTTTTTGTAGAGCTCTATGCAGTATCATAATGAATGCAAGGCGAAACGGCAGCGATGGTAACAGTAGCGATCCTATAGCTGGCAGTGTATCCTTGCAAATATCCACGTTACCTACTGTATCGCTACAAACAAACGTGATGCTGTCGCGCTTCAGTAGCAATATTGACAGGACGCAAACACGGGGCTGCGCGACATTAGTTTGATTCAAAAATATATAGATGAAAGTTGCTGATTAGTTGCTGAAAAGACTGTGAGTCTTTTAAAAAATTAGGCAATGTCTTACAATTATGCAATGATGTCTACCTCTACTTATACTCTTGCACATTGGTAAAGCTCCCGACTCGCGTTGCAAACGCGACTTTACGCGTCTGATGCGTAGATGCAAGGTAATACAGGAGCGCGATCGAAAGATGCGTTTCAGCATCATCGTGGCAAAATCATCCAACCGCCCCTAGTAGGTAAAGCTAGATGAAACCTTACCTTGCCAGGCCTTAAATTCTAGGGTATATGCTTGGGATTTCCAATACATTCTACTTACTTTCTATAACTCGCGTAAGTAGGTAGGTAGGTACCTATTTATGGTGCGTAAGGTAAGTACCTACCTAAATTTGGACCTTTTTCACGAGATTTAACATTTAGGTATAATGTATTACTGCTAAAGTAATTTTATATCTGTGAATCTACATTGCCTACATCCTAATCTTAGGATCATCTTACATTCGAAAATTAACCTTATTGTGCTTACGTCTAAAAAAATACAAATTCCGTGAACACTCGACAGTAAACATTTATTGCGCTTCAATAAGAATCGTATCGTGTATCCGTGAAATTTATGGCTTATTGATTGTGAAACAGTTGTACAGTAGACGCTCAAGCGGTTCTAAACAAAAACATGGATTATCCGCCTACTGCCGACATTTGTTACAGTTTTTGTTTTAAAACAAATTGGTTTCAATATGACCTCAGAGATCAGAAGGGCAAATTCCTTTAGTTCACGATAGAAATATATCCATCAAGTAATAGAATATCGTTCGTGAAGTCTTTTACAGTAAAGCAAGTTGTTATCTGCATGCAGATACTCAGGCATTTCTCGATTTATGCTCTATTTTCTCGCGACGTTTATTATATATTCATTCGTACCGATTGAATGTCAAATTTACAATTATGCGGTAGTTAGGTATAATACTGTGAGCACGCCAAACATTTTGGTAAGTAGGTAAGAACCTACCTAAGTAGGTAGATAAGATACCTAGGACCCAATTCTAATGCCGCATTTACACATTCGTGCGAATAACGAGGCGAATGACGAGGCGAATAACGAACACGCATGTGTAAACACTGCATTCGCTATTCGCCTCGTGATTCGATTCGTGATTCGCGTGTTCGCGTTGAGAGCGGTTTTTTGGACGCGAATCAAAGGGCACGAATGGCGAACACGAACTTACTGTTTACACATTCGTCTGCATTCAGTTGACAGCTAGCGCCCGACCCAACCGGACTTTTGTCAAAATGGAGTGGAGTGAAGCGCGAGTTATAGAATTCCTTGAACTATTTCAAAAAGAAGAGCTCATTTGGAACCCAAAACATCAGAAAGATAAACGGTGCTTGGAACCGTATGTCTGCTAGTAATGGGTTGCCATTAAGCACATTAAACAGAAAAAAATCATACTTTGGCTAAAACAAAATTGATTATCAACAAACATAGTAAAAGATATGACTCCCTCGTTGGTCTCGCGGCATAAATGTGCGCGTGGGATTGGAGGTCTCGGGTTCGATTCCCGGGTCTGGCAAAGTGTTATTGGGTTTTTCCGTTAGGAAATTCTCAGTAGCAGCACGGAGTCTGGTAATGTGTCCGGTACGGCAATAGGCTCGCCCCCTATTACGTGGGACCTAAAAATTCATGGCGAAATGTGGGTGTAATATTTACACCTCTGCCTACCCCTTCGGGGATACAGGCGTGAGTCTATAAATAAAAATAAAAAATTAATTATTTATATGAGTAATTCTAAAAGTAATTTAATAATTTACATGCTCAAAAAAGAAATCGTCTGTGACGATGGCTTTTTTTACTTTTTTACGCAGGATATCTAAATAATTATATAATTTTATTAAATGTAGCGCGCACGCTGCGATTATTTTCACGTCCTCCATGTTCGTGTGCGAATTTCAAATGATTCCCTCCACGAATGTGTGAACAGTAGTTCGCGACAGCATTCGTATACGAATGTTTCGACGAATATTCGTGGAGTGTCGAGGCGAATGACGAACACGCAATTAAATTGGCAAGTTACCTATTCAGTCCCTATATCAAGATGTTTATAGGTAAACATTTATCTGATATTGTTAAATTACAACCCTGTTACCGACCGACAAACATCCAACTATCTATCTGTATCCCTAAGATTGCAACGTCATTCATCATAATCAATCAACGGTTCAGGAAGCGAAACACAAAGAAGGTATCCAGGGATTTTATCTTATGGTTTTCATTGTAGTGGCATGCTTCCCTCCAAATTAGGAGGGACCGCCTGGCGCGTGTCGCGAATCGCACGGTCCTTCACTCACTATGCTATTACCACTACCGTCAGTGGCGTAGCTAGCTTGGGTGGCACCCGGGGCGGATTTTAGTGGTGTCACCCCATCGCGGGTGTATTTCGGTTCATTGCCCAAAGCATCTGAGTCCTCCCATGGCTTTTGAATGATTATCTTTATAAATCCCACGATAATCAGGGTCAAGGTAGCGTTCCAGGGTCGAGCCGACCCTAGACAACGCTTGTGAGCGAAATCTATGAAGCGCCTTTTTTGACAATATTTTTGTAGGTATTAAACTGTTGACTGAAAATATTCCTCAGCTTTATATAGTACCTTATTTCCTAATTATGTAGAAATAATCCGCTTGCGATTAGCAATCACGACTAATAAAAAAGATGCCCAATTATTAAAGAAAAGAAACATAGTTACGTAATTCATCATCATCCTAAATCCTTTTTTAGTCAGTTTTGATGCAACCCGATGTGATGTGACACACGTTGTGTATGGGTTCAGTCCCATTTTTTTATTTTTGCGAGTGAGAAATTTAATACTTGTTGTTTTGGCTTCCTCCGGGGAACAAAACAAAACATTTAAAGATGTGGGTGCAAGGTTCACCCTAAAATGCCAAATATCGGTGACGAGCAGCAACGTCACTGGTGCGAAAGCTACGCCTGACATATTTTGGGATTATGTGAAGTTCGCAGCGTGGCGTAGAATACCATTACCCTAGATTCTAGCCATCCTATGTACTTAGAGAGGGACACCAGCTATCCCAAGGCGGAACAGGATTCTTGGTATATAAAGTCTTCTCTGGCAACGATATAGCAGTTTCCAGTGTATCAGCAAGAGTATGAACTTGAAAATTTTCCAAATATATGCACCTACTTTGATATACTCGAATGGTGAAGTGGAGGAAATTTATTTTGACATTTCTAGAGTCTTACATAACACCCAAAAGGCCCACTTCAATGTTGTCATGGAGAACTACAACGCCAAAGTGGGAGTGCTTATCTACCAATTTTAGTAGGAACGCACGGATTTGGTAGCAGAAGTTGACCACATCTGATGGAAATTCGTCACTTCTAGGTCCGGAATTCATGAAGTTCAGAGCATTTACAGTGATCTCTATGTCAGCAGCGTGCTGTCCTCATCTCTACTAGGAGGATCCCCGAACTACCTTAACGGAACTTCACGGAAGAGTTACCAGAAGTCAGCCAAGAGCTTAAACGTGGAAAATCCCCTGTAGAAGTCGAAACAATGTGCAGCTCTAATGAATATTTAAATCTAGCCTCTTTTCGTGGAGTGGCGGACAAAACCCTTTTTAAGTGCTATCGACACAAAACTCTTGAGCAACGTATTTAAGCCGTTTTCCAGTTTCATCAGTCACCACCAACCGTTTCGCGTCTCGCTTGACGAGTTTTAGACCTCCAAATAGTCCGGTTCTCGAGGTTGAGGTGGCACCAAAGATGACATTAACATTACTGCAGATTATATATGAGACAGAAGAGTATAATCATTCCCTGTGCTTAAAGCATTTATTTGGCATTAATGGACTATGAAAAAGCCTTTGACTTTTTTGCAACCTACTCTCTTCTGGAGTCCGTGTAACGGTACCGTTTGCTCAGAGGTAGGTATGTCAAATTTCTGCGTCGGGCAAAAGTTGCAGTTGGGTAGAGACAATTTCGAGAAGGCTCGCAAAAGAATACAGCTTAACTGGGCAGCGTATAGGAAATCACGTCGCTTTTCGTCACGCTTACCGCAAAGACTTAAGACAAAGTGTGTTCTACCCGTGACTTACAGAACGTGGACACTGACGGTAAGACTGGTCCACCAATTTGAGCTCGCTTAACAAGCTATGGAGAGGGCTACGCTTGGAGTTTCTCTGAAGAATCGAATTCTAAATGAAGTCATCTGCCAGAGAATCAAAGTAATTGTCCCTAAAATCAAAATAAAACAGATTAAAACGAAGAAATTATCTGATTAGATATCAGTAGTGGACTGCGAAAGGCTGAAGATGATGATAAATTATATTTATATTCTTTAACAATTAATGATTTTTGTACAAAATGGTATAGATTAAGAAAGTCAGCTATGTTAAATATAGTAGGTAAGTATTTACAAATATTAATTGTGCTTAATTTTTGCAGTAATTCCCAACTGGTAGCAAACTTCACGTAATTAGGTAAATAGCCTCTAGGCTATTTACCTAATTACGTGAAGTTGAATGAAGGTGAATTATGTTCTCCAGTTTTATATACTTAGTATCTATACTAAGTATATAAAACTGGAGAACATAATTATTTCAGACAAATATAATAAAATATAATGTCAAAATAGAACGACAAAAAGCGCTTCATAGGTTTCGCACACAGGCGCTGTCTTGAATCGGCGCTGCTCTGATACCTACACATTATAATGAAATAAAGTGCCCTTTTCGTTCTGTAACTCATAAACAACAAAACGGATTTTGGTACGCTTCTCACCAATAAATAATTAGTGTGATTCCTAAGGAACGTTAAGGTGTACGTATAATTCACGCGGACGGGACGAACGCTTATATTTACTAGATACTAGAGGCTACGTCCAGCGATTTTATTTTAACTGAATCGTTTATCCCGTGAGAATTTCTTGAAATCTGTTTTTAGTGCACCCTTACGGTCCTCAAGGGACGTGCAAAATTTCAGCTTCTTGTCTCAAATGGTTTTGGCTGTGCGTTGTCTGTCAGTCAGCCAGTAACGCATTTTTTTCTATATTCATCTGTAACATTACACTTCTGTGTAATGTGCCCGGGTGTCACCCCAAAAATGGTGTCACCCGGGGCGGACCGCCCCCACCGCCCCCCCCTTGCTACGCCACTGACTACCGTCCCTACCGTGTAATACGGTGTGGCAGGCTCTATATTAAATAGTAATGACTTGCCTTGACTCACTTAGGTACTGTTTAAAGGATAGAAATGAAGACTTTTGATAGATAGAGATATATGCCTAACTTCTCTTTGAAGTTGGAAACATTACAGCAGTAGGTGCCTGGGAGGAGTTTTAAATAGCTGAAATAAGTAACGATCCTAGTCGAAATCTGTGAGGCTACGCACACTGTGGGGGTCCATAATTAAATTAAAAACGGGTGATGAAATAGTTATTTGTGCAACAAGAGAGCAAAGTTGTTTTTTGTTTCGAGTGCTGATTTTGAGTCCCGAGCAAGCGTAGGATTCTATGATTGATTCACGAGCGTAGCTCGTGAATCAAAGTTAGAATCCTGAGCGTGGTGAGGGACTCAACAGCACGAGATACAAAAAACTTTGCTCTCGTGTAGCACACATAACTTTTCACCACAGCAGTGAGAACACATACCTATTACTTAGGAGACATAGAAATGAACAGGAATAGATTGAATTCTGCATAATCACTTGTTGATTTAACTCTTCTGGTGTTAAAGTACAGTCATCATCGCTAGTTTCACTCATCTTTTTAGATTATTTTATATATTAATATAATTTAACACGTTACGCTATAGGTACCTACGTATCAGCATCAGCGAAATTTTTGTTCACGCTACTTTTTTAAATCGCGTTTTTACCGCGTCCCTGATGTTTATTTTTCAAATGTATCATTGTTGTAATTCTAAATAAAAATGTATTGGTTAAATACTAATTTTATACTATTAATTAGACTTATTTTAATTAAAATCCAATAATAAATTAAACATGTAAACAATAACATATAAAAAAAGTAATTTCTTTGTTACAAATATTTTTTTTTTTAAGGCGGCGATAGCCGAGGGCGTATACCAACAGACTGCCATGCAGAGGGTATCGGGTTCGAATCCACGGCGCGCACCAATGACTATGTTAATTATCGCTTGTCCCGTGCCTCGGAGAGCACGTTAAGCCGTCGGTCCCGGTTGTCATGAAGATCTTTGATAGTCGTTACAGGTCGTCAGTACCTTCTAAATAAACTGACACTAGTCTAAACCATGGAATATCGCTATCCCTACGGGTTGCGGAGGTCAGACAGGCAGTCGCTCTGTGGAAAAGCTAATATTCAGCCAAATCCGGTTAGACTAGAAAGCGGACCCCAGATTGAAACTGGGATAACGCTAAGAGGATGATGAAATATCTTTTTTTTTTGCGTTGCCGTAGGTGTTTTCTTTGAGGTCGAATACCAAAATCGAATTTCGAATTCGAAGGGGTTTGTTTTTTCACTCACTTTTTATATGCATGTGAAAGAGACAGAGCACAGTAAAATTCGAATGTTTCAAATTTGTGGCTGAACAATGTCAATTCGTGGCAATGAAGATTGAAAAATTAAAAAGCTACTTTTACTCACGCTCGAATCAAAATCGCGTTTTGTTCACTGTTGTCTCGCAGCAAAAGCGGCATGTTTGAGCTGCTGTAGTGAAAAGAATATTTCCATTAGGTACCTACCTACAAAAATAAGTCTGAGTTAGTCGACTAACTCAAACTTATTAAGTAGGTACCTACCAATCTAACCAGGTAGGTACTCATGAACTTGTAAAGAAGAGCTCTGATAATTTTCCAATTTCAATTGGTTTTTTTTTTGCAATTTCATTATATTAGAATAAGTGCACTGTCGCACCCAAATAGATAAGTAGTTTGGTTGTTAGAGATTGCTAACAGGATATAGGTACACATTTGAATTTGATGACTGATACCTATTTACTTCCAATTTTCTAACAGATTCGTACTCAAGGCATAGAGAGGCCGGTTAGGCCGTGTCCACCCCAGTATGGTCTACCCCATATCTAATTTTAGTTACCGATTTGAAATTCTAGGCTGGACACCTAAGAAACTCCACACCATTATTTTATGAGCACCCAACACCCACAAAAAATATCAATTTTCGAAAAAACTTAGCATTGATAGGCAAACCAAAATCCCTTAAAAGTATCAAAGCAAACCTCTAGATAGGTATTTTTTTTCAAAGACCTGTCGAAGAACAACCCACTGAATCGAGTCTATGACATCGCGCGTTAGAAAACTATCTTGGATTTAAAAAACTTAGGTTTGTTGCCGACTTTCAGCTAGGTACCTACTGCGTACGGTATCTACGCACTAGCCCAATCCATTCTTGCATACTGTATTCAAATATGGAGTGGTGCCTGCAAGTCGTACATGATTCAACTCGAGAGAGCACAGAGATGCATTCTAAAGGTCATGATATGTAAACCATATCGATATACTACTAGCTCTCTGTATAAAGAATGCCAAGTTTTATCTGTCAGGCAGCTATATATTTTTCACCACAGCAGCTCAAACATGCCGCTTTTGCTGCGAGACAACAGTGAACAAAACGCGATTTTGATTCGAGCGTGAGGCAAAGTAGCTTTTTAATTTTTCAATCTTCAGTGTCACGAATTGACATTGTTCAGCCTTAAATTTAAAAACATTCGAATATTACTGTGCTCCGTCTCTTTCATATGCCTATAAAAAGTGAGTGAAAAACAAACCCCTTCGAATTCGAAATTCGATTTTGGAATTCGACCTCAAAGAAAACACCTTCGTAAACGCAAATAAAAAAAGATACTTTTTTATATATGTTATTGTTTATATGTTTAATTTATTATTGGATTTTAATAAAAATATGTCTAATTAATAGTATAAAATTAGTATTTAACCCATACATTTTTATTTGGAATTACAACAATGATACATTTGAAAAATAAACATCAGGGACGCGGTATTAAAAAGTATTTAAAAAAGTAGCTGGAATAAAATTTCGCTGATACAGCATAGCGTAACGTGTTAAATTATATTAATATATAAAATAATCTAAAAAGATGAGTGAAACTAGCGATGATGACTGTACTTTAACACCAGAAGAGTTAAAACAACAAGTGATTAACGCAGAATTCAATCTATTCCTGTTTTCATTTCTATGTCTCCTAAGTAATATGTGTTCTCACTGCTGAGGTGAAAAGTAATGTGTGCTACACGAGAGCAAAGCTTTTTGTATCTCGTGCTGTTGAGTCCCTCACTACGCTCAGGATTCTAACTTTGATTCACTCGCTACGCTCGTGAATCAATCATAGAATCCTTCGCTTGCTCGGGACTCAAAATCAGCAATCGAAACAAAAAACAACTTTGCTCTCTTGTTGCACAAATAACTATTTCAGCTCGTTGCTAAACACCTTAAACCCGACACTGACAGATATCGCACTGCATCTGCAAGACGCCAACAAATGTATATGGTGGCCCCTCGTCTCTACAATAAGATAAACAAAAGAATTAACTTTTACCATCTAAAATACCAGGAAAAGTCTAAATTTAAGAACTGGCTGTTAAGTTTAGATTACGATGAAACAGAATGTTTGCTAGAATATAGTTTATAGTAATGATAGTTACCTTTATGAAGTGCATGTGTATTTTAATTTAGCAATTGCTTTGTATTATAAGTGTACTGCTATCATAAAATATTTCTTGTGTCCTTACCTACATGTGAGAAGGCACTGACTTCTGTAACACAGGTAGCCAATACCTAGCTCAGAAATCAGAGGCTTCATATATTTTTGATGTAAACATTTTCTGCAAGCAAAGATTTATTATTATAGGTATATTACTGAAGATAACAAACGAATTTTAATAATGGCTACTTCTCATTCACATGTGGAGCAAGAGCAGGGAATAAGTAGGTAAGTGCAGCCACCCTAAAACCCATTTCCAATATTTTATTTTACAGTAAGATTCAGATTAAGAACAGTATGGCCATAATATACATACATACATACATATCGTCACGCCTTTTATCCCCGAAGGGTTAGGCAGAGGTGTATTTCTACACCCACTTTTCGCCAGATATACTTTAGTCCCACGTAATAAGGGGCGAGCCTATTGCCGTACCGGGCACATTTCCAGACTCCGTGCTGCTACTGAGAATTTCGTGACAGAAAAACCCAATAACACTGCCCGACCCAGGAATCGAACCCGGGACCTCCCGATCCCACGCGCACATTTATGCCACGAGACCAACGAGGCAGTCGTATAGGGTTTGATGTCGAGTTTTCCGTCTCTACGCCAAGATGATATTTGCATCGTGTTATCCCTTAGTCGCCTCTTACGACACCCACGGGAAGATAGGGGGTGGTGACACTTGTATTCTATGCCGTCAACCACACGGCCATAATATCTCAGTTCATTATTAAGAAAATGGTAAGAGGTAAATCACCTGGTCATGACAGCCTCAGCATTGAGCATCTGCAACACGCGGGCCTATATACAAAGGTACTCTGTGCATGCGGGCTGTCACTTGCCGAGGGTATTGGCAATGTTTTTTAACCTTTGTGTTAGTCATTCATACCTACCTGAAGATTTAATGTACACCGTTGTCGTACCGATAGTTAAAAATAAGACTGGAGACACTTCCGACTTGTCAAATATATATATAGACCATCCTATAGACCCCTATAGACCGATCTCAATAGCTACCATTGTGGCCAAAATATTGGACAGTCTGCTTGATCAACATCTGGGCACCTATAATAAATTATGGGAGAAGCTTATTAATGAGTCGGATTGCAGCCCGGAGGTTGTATCTATTTTTAAGTATTGGTACAATAACGAAAAGAATAGTGTACGATGGGCAGGCTCTTTTTCGGATATGTATCTACAGGTTGCAGTGCGGAGTGAGGCAAGGTGGTCTGACATCGCCTAAGCTCTTCAACCTACCTATAAATAAACTTATCGGTGAACTCAGAAGTGCCAATGTCGGGTGCCACATAGACGGAGTCTGTGTCAATAACATAAGCTACGCAGATGACAAGGTACTGCTGAGTCCATCGATAGGAGCTTTACGGAAGCTGTTGAAAATGTGTGAGTGTTACGCGGAGGCTCACGGGTTCAGATACAATGCAAAGAAAAGCGAATTATTAGTATTTAAAGCGAGGGGCAAAACTTACACCACAGTACCTTCACTTAGTTTAGCTGGTAGCACTATTAACAAAGTCGCTCATTTCAAGTATCTGGGCCACTGGGTCTCTGAGGACCTTAAAGATAGTAGGGACATAGAGAGGGCACGTAGGGCGCTAGCCGTCCGGTGTAATATGTTGGCCCGCACGTTCGCACACTGCAGTAATGCAGTAAAAGTAACACTTTCTAAATCCTATTGCCAAGCCTTGTACACATGCCGCCTGTGAGTTACCTAACTATACATTGGGAGTGTACAACGCCTTACGTGTCCAATATAACAACGCGTTTAGTGCTATTGGGGCTGCCGCGATTTTGTAGCGCGTCGAGCATGTTTGCGGCAGCTCACACAGATGGTTTTCATGCCGTTATAAGAAAGCAATGCGCATCACTGTTAAATCGTGTCAGGTCCAGCCACAATGGCGTGCTAAGCGTGTTCGTGGATAGGTGGGACTCTCCACTACTGCGCCACTGGATACGTCTGAACACTGACCTTTGATAAGTGGGCAGCTTTTTCTCATTGTCCTACAAATTTCAAATTTTAAATGTTTTCTTTTATCTGTGTTTGTTCTTTTTAATCTTCTAAAGTTGGCTTGTGTAAAATCAGAAAATGTATAAGTATGGTTGTTGCTTGTAATTTTAAATTGTGTTAACCTTTGGACTAATGTCTGAAATAAATGTTTATTATTATTATTTTATTAAGTCTTTGGCGTCCAACGAGTGAAGCTGCGAACGAACGGACAGAAATGCCGAAACCGAAGTAAAATTGCCTCGTAGTTTACAATGGCACTCTAAAAACGCCATTATTTTTCTTTACACCTAAGTTCTATTATTACTTTGCATATCGTATAAAACCAAATTACCTAATCACGTAGGTCAACGGCAAAACAACAATCCTCAGTAGGTAATTGCTTTACAAGAATGCGGGTTTACTTAACGATTGTAACAATTCCCTACCAACCGATACGCAAACGATCGATTTCGCTAGGAATGCGTCGCTGTTTATGACTATTACATAATAAAAATTTGTCCTTCAACAATGTCGCACATCGTATTGCACAACTGTTTCAGTTGTAAAATGAACCCACGCTATATCTCAAATCTCTATCAGTCACGTCTCTATTTCGATACGTCTGACACTAAAACAAAAACGCTATATAAATTGGCACTAAACTGGGTCGCTTACATAAACATTAAAGACAAACATCCTCAGAGATAAAACACACAATTACACCTTTAATCATCCAAGGTGAAATTTTATGTTAAAGCGAAAATTGAAGACGCTACGATGAACAATGGCTTAAGCTGTGTACAAGGTCGACAATACAATGGACTTGCTCGTAGTATTTTGGAAATGCGAAGGTCAGCCGTGTCGTGATCCGTGATAAGCCCTTCCTTCTTGTTAGCAACGGTAACCTATTTCACGCTACTGTGAACACGCACAACCCCATGTTTATTACGGCGGGAAAACTGTCTACACATTTTTCTTGTTAATATGTTTTGATATTGTTGTTTTGTCGGTCTTGGTACTCTTGGTTTCATTGGACGGCTAAAAGCGCAGATTAGTGGAGACGCAGTACCTACCTATTTTGTCTTTTGCCAAAAGCGTAGTACGGAAATATTGCAAGGAGACCTATTTACCCAGGTCATTTAAATTCAAAAATAGTTTTGGGAACCGAAAGGAAAGGTAGGTAGAAAATAGTACGAAAATTTAAATGAAAGTCTTGTATGTTCACCATATTGTTTAATAAATAAACACATATTACATTTACGCCGCTGAAGCTAGTCAGTGGGAGCAGCCCTAGCATTCAGTGAATATTCCTTGGAAAGCATATTTATGTATATCTAACTTAACTCTAGGGGCACCAACAAGCTTCATAAATAATGGAGTATCAAACAAATTACTTGATTACAATCAAAGGAATGAGACCATCGAATAAATAATAAAAAGTAATCTGAAGTGTCAATATTGACTCCAGAATGATCTTATCTCTTATATTTGTTTGTAGAAGCAGTGGTTTGTGAATAAAATGTTTATTGTATAAGCTAAAACACTGTTGTACTCAAAAGTGACACTCCTGATCGTTTTATAATCGCAAAAAATCACAGATCAACATTTTCAAGACTAAATGCAAAATGTAAATAAATACATGGGTATAAATATAAGCCACACCTACATGTATAGGGTACACGCACGACGAATGCTCTCGTAGCCGGGGTTTGGTTGACACAATCACTAACACATGACAACACTAAATTGTGCTCAATACGCTAAACATTTTAAATTATCCATCTCTGTGGCCACGTACGCTTCTAACATTTCATCTCCTAACTACTGTATACAGATCACATAACTAATTTAAAAATATAATTTCCATTGATATAGGAAAATATGCGCAAAAGACACCCATTCTGATATAACATATATTCTTATATAAAAACTTGTACATGTGTAAGCAGAGGCAAGATAATACATTGTGTATGAAGTAGTATCTGGGCAAGGATTACATTTCCAATCATTTATACAAAATATTGATAATTTTATCCTTGAAATATATTTGAATAACTATCGATATTTGATTAGTTATAATAATATGGTATATGAGGGAATAAATTATCGCGAAAGGGATGTAATTGTTTTATCAGTCTACTACAAAAATCAAAATATGGTGGTACGAAGAAAAGGTGCTGTGGAATGTGCTGTTTTAGAATAATATTGTTACATTATAATATGTAGTTATAATATAAAAGTAGGTACTTTTCTGTGTGACTTGTTCATTTCATGCTTGATCAAATGTTTTATCGATAAAATATACTTTCTGTACCATCCTTGACTTTTGTAACACATTCAACAATATTTGTCGTCTAACAGTAATTTACAAAAGAAGTCAGTTAATTAATACAACGGCAATATCACATACACACACGTTTTTACTTTTAACAGAAAATACATAATTAAAGAAAACAATTAAACTTTTAAATTCAACCAACCAACTTTAAAGGTTTCATGAAAGAAAATGGACGACATTTACCTAGACACAAACAGTTGCAAGTGTTGCAAATCTAAATAAAGTAAATATAATTTGTCTTACGAATTTAGAAACGACACCTATATAGTCATAAAGTTCTGGTAACATCAATGAGTCATAAGAAAATAATTTATGCGCCAATAATTTTAGTCATAGTATTAAGTAAATCCACTGCAAGAATATTTTGTACGTGAGGCGAGTTAACCACTATTATATAATTTGCATTTATCACATTTATTTGAAAGCGTACTAATATTGTTATAGATAATCTGAGATGCCAATACAAAAGTAGAACACTACAACGACACACGGTAAACAAACAGTCATGTCGAGTGAAGTATGGCCGGGCGCTAAATGATGCTAAACGTTTACAAATAGCTCTTATTACTCGTATTATTACTTTAATCTTGGCGATGCTTTATTCCTAAACTAAGCTATTCTAGCAAACGACAGCCTTGTTTGTAATCAGTATCGATCTTCAAACGACTAACACTCATGTGGACTACCTTACACCAAAAAATTCGAAATTACAAAGCTCTGAAATCAAAATTTGTGCTCACCGTCAACTTTTTATACATCCACTCCATTCTCGTGTTCATTTAATCATTCTCCAAACTCGTTCCGTACAAGTGTATAAATAAAATAAATGCCTTACAAAACACGAAAATCTACAGTGTAAACCTTATATTAAAATCTTTTATGCGTAATAATCAAACACACGTACGAAAGACTAGTTTAAATAATCAATTAATATGAGCAGTAAATTATCTTCAGAATGTTTAACACATCGAAGAAACGAGAAATATCTACACTTAGGAACATGTTACGAAACATAATATATACTACTGTAGTAAGTAATGAAAAATAATAGTTTAGATTTCATAAAAATCTAAACTCAATTTTCTTAGACTTATGCTGCAAAATAAATAAAAGAGCACGACTACCATACCATGTATTCAACCTATGCTTGAAATGGAATGCAACTTGTTTCAACTATCGTAGCTATCTACTGTGGAATTAAACATCAGTCTCAGTTTTACTGCTTGTGCGCCGACTTCTTCCTACCGAGCCCGGGTTCACCCAGTGTGGTCCACTCAACAAAAACTTCTTTACATTATATTCCATTCGCGCCAAATCTTCAGGCGTTATCTCTTTGTCAGATTTAGCTCTGAGACTTTCAGCGACGCTGTATTCCTCGACATTGGCCCTACTCTTTGGATTGTCGGTTATTTCAGTAACAGTCGCATCGCCACATTCTACAGGGAATATTGTTTCTTTGATTACGTGGCTGGCGAGTTTCGGCATCGATATGTTCTGCTTTACTATCTTATCTTGACTTTGCGTCGTTACATTATTGTGCACTATCGCATTTTGGCCATCCCTGCCATATGACTTGGAATATTTGCTGACAGGATGGGGCATATTAAGAGCCAGTTCATTTAGAGTCTCCGTAAGCCGGGACAGCTTGCTATCTCTTCTCAAAGCTCTGTTAGCGAAATTGACATCCTCATCTAAGGGGTCGTTGTAATTGTTTTGTTGTTCCAAGTTTTTCTCCACCCATTCCGCCACTCTGAGCAATTGTTGTTTCTGCAATAAAGCTGCACTGTCGTCACTCGATAATGAACTTGTGCTCTGCTCGTTGGTAAATACTTTAGTGGTTTCATTTACTTTTAAATGCGTTTGAGTAAGATTGGGATAAACGTTTACTATGGGCGGCAAAGGTGGTTTTGTTATTTCTGTCTTTTTCTCCAAATTTGGCAAATCACCTTGAGGTGGCAAGTCTTTTGAGATTTTCGTGTTTTCAAGAGAATGCAGTTGCGACATGTCAATTTTCCTTAGAGGCTTATTGAACTGATTAGATAATTTGTTTTGTTCATAGCGATCAAAGTTAAATATTTTCACATCATGATTATCGGTGGGAGTAACAACGTCAAGTTTTGGACGAGTTGAATCATCATTCGGTGCATTGTTATTATTTTGCACATTATTAACATCCGCGTTAAAATCATTTAACAAATTATCAATCTCAGATGTGTTCTGCTGACTTTCAATGCTTTGGGACTTGTTGTTATTATTTTCAGAGCTGTTGGAAAATGTATGGGTTTTTAACGGTTGTAACGGAGAAGACGAGACATTCAATAAAACAGGATTTATAGATGTACTTTTGGTGGTGACACTAATATCTTTGATATTATTATCAACATGGACGTCGATCAGTGTAGTCTCTACAACGACATTATCATTTTTAATATCTTCTTTACCAGTATCATCATCAGTTTTATCTAGGTCAATAAAATTATCGACATCATCATTGAGGTCTTTAAATATTGAGTTTTCATTGCATTTGCTTTGACGGCGGTACAAGACAGGGGGTACGTCTGGTTCGGCATTATCGAGGAGGATATTTTTCGAACCAGCCTGCATACGCAAATGGCAAAACCTAGGACCTGGCCCGACTTGTGTATTAGATTTATGAGTGCTTACCGTTGACTTGGCTATTGATGATGTCCTGCTAACCGCACCCATTGAGCTATGAGAGTTCTTCCTTAGACTGATGGTGTCAGCCGGCTTTTCGGTTATTGTTGCGATATCTTTGTTGTTCGGCAACATATCTTTGGCGAGAAGCAAATCTTCATTCCCCGCACTATGTACACTACTCTTTTTACTAGAAATTGAACTTTTTGTTCGATCACAAAGTTTGTGATGGACTGCCGGTTCCATAGTCACACTATTAGTCTTCCTGAACTGCTTCAAGTCTTCCACTTTAGACGGAGCTTCTTTTTGTACCATTGTTTCCAATACATTTTTTTCACTTACTTTTATTTTATCGACTATTATCCCATTATTCTTGAGTTTGTCAATAATTGCAGTTTGAGCGTCTTTGACAGGTTCAGGATTCTGAGGCAATATGTACAACGGACTGACGACACCATGACTAACACCTTTTTCGTTAATAAGTTTAACGGCATGCGGTGAGCTACTTCTAATACTGAGATTGGAATGAATCGACTTTATGTCTGCGTTGCAATTCAGACAGAGGGAATTTTTCATTTCACCGCCCAGGACTGTTTGAGTCGCAACAGAATAATAGCTTTCATTATAACAGAAAGGCTTGTTTTGTGATTTATTGCAGGTGCATGTGTCACAATGCTTGGTCACAGTGTCTTGTATGCTGTCTTCCAGAATCTTCGACATTAATGAAGCAGAGATGTTGAACTCGTATTCACTAGCATCGAATGTATCAATTTCATTGCCATTTTTGGGCTGAGCTGATGAACTAGATGGCTTGGACGTTTTCGACATGACATACTGTGAAACACGAGCTTGGGTATCCACAGGAAGCTGCGAACAAAACAAGATGTTTATCCGACGTGTAAACTGATAGATATATCAACGAAAATATGTATAAAATGTTTACGTATAAATAAACTGATTAGTCACACAGATAAGTCACTGATTCGGTGATTACTTACGTTATCCAATTTTTGGGACACAAAATTATCTGGCTTGCACTGCAACAATTGAATCGCCAAATTCATGTCATTCTTGTATCTTTCCTGAAAGTAAATAAACGGAAATTACAACTTTGAATTTTATGTAAATCATATACATTTTATTGGTAATACAAAAGAAACATACGTTTTCTTTCTGCAGCATACTATAGTTATGTTTCGACTCGGCTAATCTTACTGATAAAGTGGCAATGTCCTTGGTCAGTTGACTCTTTTCCCCTTTCATCTTGTCAACCATCTGCAATAACTTGTCTTCAAGCACTTGATTCAGTTTTTGTACTCTTTTGTGGGAGTCATATAATCTGTAAAGAGATAAAATAAATAAAATAAAAATAAATCTATAGTAATATAATCAAGCTGAAGAGTTTGTTTCTTTTGTTTGAACGCGCTTATTTCAGCGCTGGTCCGATTTGAATAATTATTTTCGTGTTGGATAGACCATTTTTTTTTACAGTAATAGGCGGCAAACGAGCAGACGGATCGCCTGATGGTAAGCAATTACTGCCGCCCATGGACACAAGCAACACCACAGGAGTCACAAGTGCGTTACCGCCCGTTGGGGTTGGGAAAAGGGATAGGATGAGGAGTGGGATGAGGGAGAAGGAATAGGGGATAGGGCCTCCGGCACTCTCACTCACCGGACGAAACGCAACAGTTTAAGTACTGTTACTTTACGTCGATTTTCTGTGAGAGGGTAGTACTTCCCCGGTCAAGCCGGCCCATTCATGCTGAAATCAGCAAGGCTCTACTACCTGCTAGGAGCCTTGGTTTTATAACATCACGCTAGAAGCCACGGGTGCAGAGCAGTAGCATAAAATAGCGCGGGTGTAACTGCGGGCTCATCTAGTTATCTATTAGATGTCGATAATTCATTTTGAAGTATGATTTAACGTCGGACGGGTTGAATAGCTCGGATTACCCAGGCTTTCCAAGCCGTTGCTTCGAGTTCATTTTCGCTTAATCTGATTTTCCTCTACCGGTAAAGTTGTTGGGCATAATGAATAGACATATTAATGTTAGATTCGTGGCACACGAATTGCGACACCTGCGAAACAAGTTAAAAAAGTCCTATCGCTAAAACGATACAAAACTATTAGCAATCATCACCTTGAATAATATTTCGAAAGTTCATTCATTCATCATCAGTGTGATTGAGAAACCGTCGAAAATAATCGACGGTTTCTCAATCACACTGATAACTATTGAATTGATTTGATAATTCAGATCCAAGACTTGTAATATAATTAAGTAGGTACTTTACTAAGAAATTTTCTCTGGTCAAAGTACGAATTGGATTGCTTGACTGCAGCAGTGTCGCATAAAGTCGGATACTAGTGGCGGTATTCCTAGTTGCGTCTCGTTCACTGAGTGCAATATCTCGTCCTATCTTCTCTTTCTATCATTAAGGAGATATATGGAAGAAGAGAAAGGAGGATAAGCATACTAAATTGTCAGTTCTACTTAGAAAACGTTTAGGTACTGTAATGTTGCTAACATACGAATAATCCTGATATGGGCAGAATACAGAACAAGAAATTAGCTAATGTTGGCCTCTTACGGAGCAAGCTTTGCACATTACCAGACTCCGTGCTCTTACTGAGAATTTCCTAACGGAAAAACCCAATAACACTTTGCTCGACCCGGGAATCGAACCCGAGACCTCCCAATCTCACACGCAGATTTATGCCGCGAGACCAACGAGGCAATCGTCGAGCCATTTTTATTCATACTGTAAATAATATAACACATACAATCCACAGCCTCAAAATAAAGAATTCTTAGAAATTACTTTATTTTTTATTGAATCTTCCTGTTCTGTTTTTACATCAACAAGTCAATGGAAATTCTAAGACTTGAATTTCGTTTTCCTCATATCATAATTATATTGCTAATGTTTAACTTTACTGTACTACAAGTTGACAACTAATACATGGTTGTGTTACCATGTGTATCGCAACAAACTTAATTTTATTATTTTTTTATATTGTGCCATCTGTTGTGTTTCTTTTGTAATTGTGATGTTGTGTGCACATGTTTTGGATTTCATCTCAAACTTAATGTTTTGCTAGATATGTTTTGACAGTACACTGGTTTATGCGCCAATTAAAAATAAAATCAACAACTTTCACATAGTCACTGTGGAAAAGATGATATCTAGTTGGACTATTAAGCGGACCTGGGGCTCCAAGGCGTGTAAGTCTTGGATGCAACCAGGATAATGCAAGGACAAAGAACAACTGTCACATAAAACATAACAAAAGAATCATACCTTTCATATTTCTCCCTCCAAGTGCTAAGCTGCTCTTCAAGATCGTTGGCTCTGGTGGTACACTTGATGAACTCTCCCTCTAGAGCGACGATGTGCGAGTCTCTCTCCGCTAGATGCTGCCTCAGATGCTCCACTTCAGCATGCAACTGCAGCTCCTCCGCACCATCACACTCCTAGCAAGTTTGTGCAACATCAAAAAAAACAAGCGAGTGTGGACGTATCATTCCAAATTTAAATAGTGTTTTAAATTTAGAGGAACATAAATTGTAGGTAACCTAGTTTGGATTGACCCAAGTGTAGGGGAAATATATTTTGAACAAAATAAAAAAATATGTTGCACTATTTTTATGTAAAATTCTGTCAATAATTTTAAAAGATGGATTAGAATATTATGAAAATTGTATTATTTATAGGTTAATGTAAATAACGAATTTCTATAGGATGAAACGATGATAATGTAAATAAAGGTTAGTAATTAACCCTATGTTTGCCTGCATTGCTCAAGTAAGATATATTTATAATACAAATTAAAAATTTCTACACACAACTAATTTCATACATATTATGATGGTACTAAGTATCTGAGACACCAAAATATGATAGTTGTGGTTATTTCCTTGCATTCACTTATTCAAATTTCCAACAAAACTAGCACACAAGATTTTGTAAATAAGGTTGGCCCAGGTAATTGGATTTTTTAAAGTGCAGAATAGCTATAAAAATAGAATATTACAATGATAATGACTGCTGTGATCTGAATGTTGATATCTCTACTATATAGATACACAATAAAATCTTATATAAAAGAATAATTTTAATGTACTTATGTGTAGACAAAAATATGAAATAATTTGCACCCTATAGGTGCATTGAAGAAATGACTGTGTTACACATTTATGTTCCTCTAAACACACATAGAAAAACATTGAATAAATTTTTAAACTACTAGTCAAAACTAGAAATGTTAAATTAGTGAAAATATTAATTTTTACTGTGTGATAAATGCAAATTAAGAAAGAGAAGCAATGTGCATTCTATCTTTAATACTTGATTTCCTTTTTGTATTTATTGTCTGATGATATAATATTCATTATCATAAAGAAACTTTTACCACTTTGCATTCACAAACTGGAATTGCAATGTATCGCCATTCTAAAGCAAATAAATTCCAACTGTTATATAAAATAGTTTGAATTAATAATATCTTGATGGTTTTACTTCAAACCATAATATACACACATATCAGAATAAAACAATGATTAAAAAGACTTAATTGTATAGCCATTATCACAATCTAAAACAACTGTATGCACTAATGGCATAACTAATCAAAGCAAAATGAATTAATACTCAATTATTAACAATAAGAAAAGTCAGCTTAGATCTTTCTACAATCAGAAGAGGACTAAACAGCAAAACATTGGTAAATTTTACCTTACAAGGGTAATTCTTAGTACTTTCATCCATCGCTCAACAAGCGTTAATTCTACTTCACATTTCAGATTATTGTATGTCCAATTTGTCGAATAAATTGAACGATGTCACACACAAAGTGATTTTATTAGCTATTGTACCAATAAGCCACTGTTAAAACAAAATAAAATAAAATCAATCTTGACACACAACGTGAAATATTTACTTAATTTTTACGCTATTGCCAGCTGCCAATGTTAAGTGACTCATATAAACGAAGCTAATATCAACACAAAACTGGAAATGTATTATTATACATCTATATAGGTTTCAAAATTGGATTTTCCCAAAAGAAAATTCGCACTGTGATGTGAATTTCGATTATGTGGCTGATAACCAACTGACGTTTGACAACGACAACTCGTTATTTTACATTATCTACAGGAAAACAAGGTTTGAAACCATGGCTTTTAGCCGGCGACTTTGGTATATTTATTATATCGCAGTTGAAGTAAAAATAAATGTCTGTGAAAAATAATGATTGTATGTATAGAATATTTTTTATGAGTTGTGTCGTAGTTTACCAGATTACTTCAAAGCCAAACTCTTGTTTGGCTAAAAACTATCTTTAGTTTGCTTTTTACGAGGTGGAAATTTGTAACGTGGCTTTTCGACTCCACGACTCGGTAATATTTATGAGCCCCAAGGATAGCAGAGATGTCATTGTGCGAGACTCTCCTAAAGGCATTCGGGCACAGGCTCACGGCGTTCCGGACATAAGTACTTACTAAAACCATTGCCGAGCCCCGACTATAGGAATTACTCATAAAATGCTACTTGTGGATGCGCATGTCGCCACGGCACCTCCTCCTCAGTCTTTGTATCGGTCGGGGAGCGACCCAAAAACCCAGCGACCACAGTGCTTGGAAGGCATCACGTGCTGAACGACGTCTTCGACGCCCAGAACTAAGGTTGCAACATGGCGGTGACCACCCCCCTCCGTCCCACCATCTGCTTGATTAGCGTGCTTCACACAATGAGACCGATGAGACGGCGGCGTTCCAAGACTTCTCGTTCCGGACCATGGATAGAACCAGGGTCGGGTTCGAGGCGGTGACCGTACCGCGACTAAGTAAAAAAAGGACATAGACTTTTTCCATAGTGGCGGCATCCAAAAATTAAGCATACCAACTTGTTTAACAGGTATGCAAGATAAGATATTTTTTATAGGTAGCACTTAGTCCTGGTAGCCCGAATATACCTTGTTTAATAATACGACGATTGATAGGGGAGTTATATCAATACTAAGGTATTGGTATAACAACTGTGTAAGGTGGGCAGGCTCGTTATCGGACGCGTATAGGTTGGAGTGCGGGGTGAGACAGGGCGGCCTGACCTCTCCTCGTCTCTTCAATATATGTACGTAAACTCGTTGATCGTTGAGCTCAGCAGCACATATACTGGTTGTTATGTAGACGGAGTATGTGTTAACAACATTAGTTACGCTGATCCCGTGGCCTGCTGAGCCCGTCGATTAGCTCAATGACGGGCCTGCTCACATATTATGTGAGAGGTAGGTACGCGGAGGCTCATGGGCTCAGATAGAATGTTAAGAAGAGTGAAGTTATGGTATTCAAGGCTGGCACTAAAACCTACCCGATAGCAGCACAACTGGCTCTTTACGGCAGCCCCTTGAACCAAGTCACCTCTTTCAAGTATCTGGGTCACTGGGTTTCCGAAGACCTAAAGGATAGCCTGGACATTGAGCGCGAGCGCAGAGCGTTGGCTGTCCGCTGCAATATATTGGCTCGCAGATTTGCGAGATGCTCGGCTGACGTAAACGTTAAGCTGTTTTCAGCGTATTGTCAGTCCTTCTATACATGCAGTCTGCGGGTCAAGTACACGCAGAGGGCATACAGCGCTATGCACGTTCAATATAAAAATGCATTCAGGGTGCTGCTCGGGTTGCCGCGCTACTGCAGTGCCTCTGGCATGTTTGCACAAGCGGGCATAGATGGTTTTCACGCCGTCATACATAAACGATGCGCCTCCATCATGCGCATCATGCGCAGGGTACGCGTCAGCCCCAACAGCATCCTGAGTACCGTAGCGGACAGGAGGTCGGACAGCCCCATACTGGAGGATTGGATACGCCTCACTTACAAAATTTGTAATAGGTACGCCTACATGCTACCACAGTCAAATATTTATATACTGTGATGCTACTGTGGCGTATAGTAATTCCAATAATTATTAAATTATTATTGGAAATAATATACGCCACAGTAGCATGTAGGCGTACCTATTACAAATTTTGTAATGGTAGTTGTAAGTACTAACTCAAGTTTATAAGATATTTTTAAGATTTTTGTATAGGTACTTACCAAATGGATTTTATGTCTGAAATAAAAGAATTTTAATTTAATTCATATTGGATATAATACTGTGACGTTTTGGCAATAACAGATGTTTTTCTTTCAGATCAGATTGCTATATTAGCGTGTACCTATACGCTATTATATATTATTCTAGTAAAGCCAGCCGTTGCCACTTGCCTTCAGTTTCGCCTGCATGCCCAGCAGTGGGACGGTTTATATGCGTGGGTCTACCGCGAGTTTTACACACGATTGTCACGGTGACGATAGCCTAGTCGACGGGAACAATTATTACCATACTTTTTCTTATAGCGCCCCTAACGGACAGTAGCGATGGATAGAGTCTGCCAGGGGGTGTATTTAGAAAATGTATGAAAATTGTTCCCGTCGCCCGTCGTCATAGTCTATCGTCACTGTGTAAAATCGTACTAGACTCTCAGGTCTGTTAAAGATGATGAAAGTTTCGTCTTCTGTTTTTCCTGTTCGGTGCGATATTTAAAAAGTTTCCTTAATGGCTACCTACAATTATGTTGTTACTCTAAGGAAATAGCAATCAATATGTACAAAATTAAAATAATTAGTGTGAAAATAAAAACTAAGTAAAAAGAAACATGCATTCATTTATAATTACTTTTACATCTCGGAGCCTCTAAGCAAATGTACCTACCTCTTCTGGCTGATTCGGACTCGGAAAAGCGCAACCCTGCCTTGATAAGACATGAACATTGTCTCGTTATTCTAAGTGAGGATAGTGTCTATGCCTAATTGCTCGGAGCAGTGCCATTCATGCTAAAACTGAGGTTCTACAGGTTCCATACCCGAGGCTACTACTGACGGGACCCTTTTATTAAGGCTGTCTATCCACTCGAGCGGAGCTGTGTCAATACAACCAATAAAAGTTCATGAAACGAAGGTATGGCTACATGTCTAGTGCCAGACAAGACACGTAGGCAAACATATGTACATTCTTATACCGTACGGCCTATGAGGTAATGATCCAAAGGAAGAGGTCACACTCATCAGTCATTAACTACGCTTCCGTTCACTTACCACACATGAAATTGATCTTCACTAATCATAAATCAGAGCAATAGGTACATAGAGAATTAAAACCGTGGCTATTAGCACAGAATATATACAAGTACTAAACTATTAGTAGCACGATTGTAGGCACTGGGTAACCAGTGTGCAACTATGCAGTAGGTACCTAGTGCTGTGCCAACTAAGCATCGTTCGAGTACCTAGCGTTTTACGTTAGCAATACTTGGTAAAGAGAGAAGCGATTCCTTTTCTGCTGAAACCATTTCCCTCTCTCATTTTGATCTGACTATTTCTCCTTTTAAGGACAGCTCCATACTAGGAATAAATCCTGTCATCATCAGCCCTTTATACTGTCCCACTGCTGGGCACGGGCCTCTTCTCACTATGAGAAGGGTAAGGCCATAGTCCACCACGCTGGCCAAGAGCGGGTTGGCAGACTGCGCATATCTTTCGAGAACTTTATGGAGAACTCTCAGACATGCAGGTTTCCTCACGATGTTTTCCATCACCGTTTAGCAAGCGATAATTAACTATTTAATACGCACTTAACTCCGAAAAGTCATTGGTGCGTGCCGTGGATTCGAATCCGAGACCCTCTGCGTAGCAGTCTGTCAGTCTCTCCACTCAGCTATCGCTGCTAAATCCTGTAGGTACTGTTTACAAAATTGCAACCGACAGACACAATACACCCCGACTCAACCACAGAGACAACAATTTATGGATCAAACAGTGTTGTCTCGTGTGAGAATTGAACCCACAACACTCTTGGGTTGGCGCAGTGTCAAGTAACGAGAGTGGCCATTTCAACCACTAAGTAGGTAATCCAACCGTACATTTAACTATGAGTTACTTTTATGAGGCATATCTGTTTATGAGGCAGCGATAGCCTAGTGGAGATACCAACAGACTGCCATGCAGAGGGTATCGGGTTCGAATCCTAGGCGCGCACCAATGAGTTTTCGGAGTTATGTGCGTATTGAATTATTAATTATCGCTAGTCCCGTGCCTCGGAGAGCACGTTAAGCCGTCGGTCCCGGTTGTCATGAAGATCTTTGACAGTCGTTATAGGGAGTCAGTACCTAACTCTGAATAATCTGACACTAGTCTAAACCATGGAATATCGCTATCCCTTTAAGTTGCGGAGGTCAGACAGGCAGTCCCTCCGTGGAAAAGTTAATATTCAGTCGAATCCGGTTAGACTAGTAAGCGGACCCCGGGTTGAAACTGGGATAACGCTAGGAGAAAGACTTTTAATGTTTCGAAACTCACTTGGTTTATGGATTAGGCAGGGCCGTTCCGTCCCAATGCAGCGCCTGTGTGTGAAATCTATGAAGCGCCTATGCAGTGGCGTAGGGCGGATGACCTTTTTTTTTTTAGTCGTTACCTAACAATTCCGGCCTATTCCTGCGCCACTGCGCCTGTGTGCGAAATCTGTGAAGCGCCTTTTTTGGCATCCTTTTTCGAAAATAACTGTTATAATTAACGCATATCTCGGCGCGCGGCGCGCGGCGCCCCTGTCACCCTGGCGCCTGTGTGCGCCGCACACATTGCACATAGGGAAAGTTCGGCCCTGGGATTAGGTACAAAAGGAAACCTAACCACTGTTTTATGTCGATCTTCTGTGAAAGGGTCTGTACCTACTTACCTACCTACCTGCGTGACGTGACGTGGTGTCAGCGTGGCTTTACCACTTGAAAACATTCTAGCTAGTTTTAGCTAGCTATTTAGTTCACCAAATATAAGAAGAGATTATAATATGATGAAATCCGACGTGTAATTGATAAAAATAGCTAACATACGTAGGTAGGTACTATAGCAGAACTTTATTACGCAAAGTACCTACTTAATATTTTATTTTATGGCACATCAGTGTTGCTGGCCCTACAAATGTTGGTTAGGTTTCATTATGATGAAGTAGTACGTAAGTACTGCTTTAAAACAAATCAAAATATATGACTAACATTTTAATATAGTAATGATGCTTATTTGCCGAGAATATTCACAAAGATATTTTTAATCACATTTCGGCGTACACTTACTTACGCAAACGTAAATCGTGTTATTTCTTGCCAATTTCCTTTACCAACAATATAAGCACTTGATTAAAAAAAGCAGAAGGTAACATACTTACATACATAGACGTCTATTTCCCGAAGCGGTAGGCAGAGACTATGGACCGCAAATTGCAACGATCCTAACAAATCTCTCTTGGTTCATTCGCTCTCATAAATTTCTCATGCATGCTCTTTGGTTTAGGGTACTTCTAACCTATCCTTTTTTAGAATCTCTCCCATTTGGTCAGAGAACGGTTACTTGGGTGTTTCCATTCCTCCTGTCCCATTTACATTTGCCTTATTATCTTTTACAATGATTATGTAGGCATGCCTCATAGGTACACCATTTTCAAAAGAATTAATATGTCCATTATTTTTCTTCTATACGTACCTAAAATAGCCGCCAGGAGCGACTCCATTAAACAGATATGACAGGTACTTAAGTACATGTATTAATTGGTACACAGTAAGTGCGACTGAAAGCAAACAGGTGAAACGGCTATTCTGTAATATAAGGGTAAAAAGGAACCTAATATTTAACCAAATGTACCTAATAACAACCTTCTTGTCCGTGTGGTGACGGATTAAGAATACAAAATTCACTACCTTTTACCATTGTGTTCTCCTCTGTAAATACAAAACATATACTTAGAATCTTTGCGAAGCGATGGAAAGCACTTCATCTAACCCTATACCTAGGTACCAATTACCTTTAGTCCTCTCTTTTGACTCACAATGTAATTGTCAGGCAAATTAGTAGGCCTGTGTGATGCCGAATGAAATACCTAGATAGCAACAATAAATTACGTACCTACATAGGTACATGTGGTTCGAATTTATTCTTGAAAAGGCTGTAAAATGATAGATCACCACGTGCCACAAGTACTGCTGTTTGAATCGAATAACTACAGACGCACTTAGGTACGCAAGTCGGTACAGGGATTCAGGAAGAGTTCGGTTGAGTTTTGATTCGAAGTTTTGAAGATTGATTTGAAGTTGACTTGGAGGCGGTCTTCGAGATTTCTGACTAACTAAACCTAGTTTAACAAATTAACACCTCCAAGACTCGGGCGGGTCTTGTTTTTATTATAGAGACTACAGCCGAGACTGTCTGAAATAAATCCTTAACTTTAATTAAGCCTTAACGTGAAGCATTACTTTACGGTGAAAATGTTGCATTGCCTGTACAAAGCAGAAGTCCTATCCTGTATTGAGTGCTGCTCGCACCTGTAGAAGGCTTCTGCAAAATACCTACATAATTTTCGATGAATCTAGAGCCTCTTGTTTTGATGGAAAAGCTAGGAGAATCATCGGCGATGACTAACTGGTTGACACAAAACTTCACAGCCTGGAGCATCGTTGCATTGCAGTGTTGGATCCAGCATCGTTGCATGGCAGTTTGGCAGTGTTGTCTGTTGATGTTAAAGGTTACATTTGAGGAGTGTGTAGAAGAACTACATCATCTGTCAACTTTTTACCATCCGACGACCAGACAGACGACATGCGTCACTGACATGTAGTGGATATCCCATCCAAACGTACAAAGCACTTACTTCCTCTTTCCTTATGCGTATTGATAATAATCTGTTTGTCTAGATTTGTGTTTCTTAACTGATAGGTACAATCTGGCTGATTTCAAGTTGAGGGCGAATGTATACCTTGTAGCCAAATGTTCTCAATCGTTAACCGTATCATCGCTTAACATCAGGCGAGATCATGGCCAAACGTTAGTCAATCAAAGTTTTCTTCCAACTTCCAAAGACTTTTTATAGTGTTTCTCTTAATATAGCCTTCTTTCGCCAGGATGAAGCCACGCCCTTAAAACCCAAAATAACTCCTAATCTGTTTACCTATTACGCTAACGAGGCAACAGTATAGAGAAGGTTAGGAACGACTGTGCTTGTCCATCTCTCCCTAAACCTATTTTATTTTAGTGGTATTTAGTGTGATTAGTGATTATTTATTTGTGCAAACAAACGTATTTCAATTTCTTCACCAAGTAGTTGATACCTGCATTACATTACACTATCTGCGGTGCGTTTTAATAGAAACTATTTTTAAATGCATACTCGTGAAAACAAACATGTTTTTTTCGATTCGTTTTTGTACCTCATCGGGTGACTCAAAAAGCATTTCCCGAAACTCATCCAAGGTCAACTTTCTCCAACGTATGGTAATAAAGGCGTAAGTATACCTATTACGTATTCTGGTAGGTAGTAATGCTGGAAATACCCTGTTAAAAATAATATATTGACAGAGATTCGTCGGAAAAATCTCCGCGTACACTTACACAAGCGCACGATACGTGTGTGAGGCGAGTGTCTGGAGCTGACGAGGGATCTATTTCTGGCAACGTTTGCTTCGTCGAACATACGCGTAAGTCCAACGAGTCGACAGTCCTTTGTCTGAATAAAAACGTACCGGTCGTTACGTATAATAAAAACACAGATCCTCGAACTGTATTTGTGCGGATGAAAGTACGTCTTGTTTATAAAAGTATTCCAAAATGGGAAATTTACTCAGTAGTCCTCCAACAAGGGAAGACAACGCAGAACGCGTCAATAGTGAAAGTGAAACAATGAGCAACACAATTTACAGTGACGGCAAGATAGATGAAAACTCTAACGATGATGCTGATAACGCGACTGAAGATGAAGCTAGAGCTAAGGCTAAAGAAGAAGAAGTGAATGAATTCAAAAGGCAACTTACATTGAAACGTGAACAAAGAAGAGAAATACTGTCACGTCATAGAGCTGAAAAAGAAGAATTGGAGAGATCGTTACAGAGTGAGAAAGCTACCAAATTAGAATTGTGTGAGAAAAATAAGCAACTTTGTGAATTATTAATGAAAAATAACATTGAAGTGCCTGAAAATCTCAAGTCTGCTGAAGGAAACTCTGAGTTTACAAGGACTTTAGTACAAATGCGAGAAGAGTTTATCTTAATTAAGTCAAATAATACAAAATTAAGGAAAGATTTAGCTGAAACAAACAGTGCCTTACAAAGTGCATATTCTGATATTGCGGATCTCAATGCTCAAAACACAGAATCTATAAAACAGATTCGTGCATTAAAGGACGTAGTCTCGGTCAGCAAGACTTTAATAAGCCTTCGAGAAGAGCAATTGAATGAAGTAAGCATGAATTTTAACTCAAGCCGTTTGGCGTCAAAGTATTCTTCATAACAATTTTATAGTTATATTCGATAAACTTTGAAAATAAATAGTAAAAGAGACAAGGTTGTCCCTGAAGAAAGACAGCTTCAGCTAGAAGCGTTCAGAATTCTTTGAATAAATCTGTCTTTTACAACGTACTCTTGTCATCAATGAACGTCATGTCCTCGCCTGTAAGTGCATGCCGAGGTGAAAGATGACGCGGTTCCGATTTGTTTCTGAGATGACAATTATATGCGACAACCATTAGAAATATATTCTCTCCTATAACTATTGCACCATTATATGCAATACATTTATATCAGAACATCCAACCAGAGTAGTAGAGAGCATGAATTATTCATTATCCATGAATTTTGTTTAAGAGTTGAAACATAACTGTATTGATAAACAATTAATCATTTCCAATGTCATGTTGACGAGCCAACGACCTGGAGGCAGCAAGTCTTTACCCGGTCATGGACCGGCGGCGTGCCGCATACGCAAGCGCATCAATGTACTTTGCGTAGTCGCCCATCTTGACTTCTTGCCAAATTTACTACAAGCAGCTGCAATAAAACCTTCCTAGATAAAATGATATAGGGCCACTCATTATATTTATTGCAGATGTCGCCCATCATTCAAATTATTTTCATAACTATGTCGTCCCTTCTAAGATTTATATTGACGTGTCTGGTTTTTATCATAGATAGCATAAAGATAAACCATTTCTTTACTTTTGCAGCTAAAGAACAAATTAAATGACATAGAACGAACTCTGGCTGACAGGGAAACAAATCTACTATCTGCAGATCTCAGACAAGAATACGAGCGCCAGTTGCAGAACATTCGTACATTGCGAAGTCTTTATGAAGAGAGAGCCCGACTTGCAGAAGTTACTAGGCAAGGTTTGATTCGAGAACTGGATGAACACAAAGTATTATATCAGGCTGAAGTTAAAAAGTAAGTAGCAAAATATGTTGCAAAAAGACATTGTATTTTTATACGTTACATTGTATCGTGCACACACGCGCTATATGTATGTATTTGTCTATGTACCAACCTATCTCAATAACAATTAATAATCTTGTTTCAGATGTAAGGATCTAACTGGAAAAGTTGAAGAACTAGAAACGAAAATTGACTCATTAATTGAAACAATTGACAACAAAAATTCTCAAATAACTTTATGCCAAGAAGAAACAAATGGATTAAAAGCCGAAATGACAGTTGTAAACAAAGTAGGTAGCGACTACGCACTGTAAGTTTATTGTCTATTTTGTATTTTCGTTGTGGCATAATAATAATGATGTGCTTTTTTTCAGCTATTCTCTCAAGTGTTGCTTGGCTACAAAACAAAGCAAGATTTGGACACATTAGTTCACAGACTAGAAGAAAATCACGGTATACTTACCCAGATGGCAGAACGCGAGAATGGTTCAGAAGTGTCATCAGTATTACCCAAACTTTTGTTGGAATTAGTAAGTCAGGTTGATGAAAACAATGGGCAAAACAAAGATAGTCCAGAAACGGAGGATCAATCATCTAATGACCAATTATTAGCTGAAGCAGGCTTAGGTAAATGATACATATTTATGTACTACTTTTATTTCCTTAGCATATAAAATAGTTTACGTAGAAGATACTTTCTGGTTTTTTCGAAAACAAATCCACGAAATCCGCTCATGGAACATGGACGTAAAGTTGAGTTTTGTAAAAAGATTAGACACATATTAATCAATTTTTTCCGTCTGGTCACCATCCCGCTCTATTTTTCTCATCACGAAGGTTAGAAATTATCTTAATATCCGTGGCATTCGGTACTTTACAATGCTAATGAAACACAGCCTTATAATAAACCACCACTTACCCCCTTATCTTATGGTAAGAGGTGTATAGTGAAAAGTTTGACTCTTCCTTCTAGCCCTACTTATCAAAATAGTTATTTGAAAACTGTAGTGTAATGTTATTTAATAATTTCAGAACCTCAGAAAGCCGCTACAACTGCTGAAGACATAGTGGAGAACCTTCCAAAAGTTTGGAAAGTACTCATAGAGCTTTTGAGTCATCAAAATGCGTCTGACGTAGAGACAGAAGAAAAGGTTACAACATGTTACAAATCTGTCGAGACACCGTCAGGACCTGTATTAGTGCCAAGTGTTAGTCAGACGTACATCAGATTAAAGGTAAGTGATGAACTCATTGTAACAATTGTTGTAATCATTATTATTATGCGTCATCATTTTGTATCACGGTCAACTGACACTATTTAATAATACACTATTTCATGATCAATATTTTGCTGCAAGAAAAATGCGCATTTTTATGAATTTTGGTACAGAGCCAACCTTTAGTGTATTCTTCGAGAACAAAAAATAAGAATTAATTGTCATCCTCACTATTACGTACAATAATTACTTTATTTTATAGCTCACTGACGCCAAGTTGCTTTTCTTTCAGGATCTTATAATAGAAAAATTGGGTCTTATTAAAGAGGTCAACCGTATGAAACAACTCAACACACATTTGGAAACGCGACTAGAAGAGCAAGAACGTAGACTTTGTCTTGTGACTAGTGAGTTAAGCAAGACATGGCATGTTGTTGGACGACTGCGAAGACATCATCATCAGTTACATACACACGAGAAGATACTTAAATATGAACTTCAACAAAAAAGAAAGTTATTGAATGAACTTAAAGAGGAGCTTGAATACTGTCGGGAAAAGTGGGAACAGGCTCGCGAAAAGAACACTCAATCTGAAAAAGACTGGAGAGAGCTTCGTGCTGAGTTCTCTAGTAGAAAAAATAAGCTGGGTTCTCCATCGTTCAATAATTCTGGTGAAAGTGGATACAGTGATGAAAGACCATCAGACGAGTCATCTGAATCTAACGATGAAAGTGAATATGTTGCAGAGCCATTAATAAGATGTAAGAAAAAAGTAAAAAAGTCTTTTGAGACTATCCCGGACTCCAGCACAGATCTCAATTTGGTAGCTGAACGAGAAGACCCAGCTAGTGATATGCTAGATGTCGCTGATTTACCTTTAGATACACAAGATTGTGAAGAAAATCATGGTGCAGTATCAGAACCTAGTAAAAGCGAACACTTTTCTAGGAATGAAAAAATATGTGAGGAGACTGAAGATGAAATGGCAGACATTACTCATGACGACTCTTGTCCAGAGGAACCTTACTCTGAAGATGCATTAGACGATCAAACAACAACTATAACTAACGTTAGTAGCGAAAGCAATAATGTAATTTCTACAATTAGTTCTCCAAATCAGACTTCATTAAATGTCACTTTGATTGACCCTGCAGAAATTTTGAGAAATGTTAAACTTCAACAAGAAAGATTAGCAAATAAAGACGCAAGACTTAAACATCTGGAAAGTAGTAGTGACGCTTTAGTGCACAAAACACGAGCAACGGTTGCAGTTGTAGAACAAATAAGTAGCACATTGGATCATATTATCAATCGACCTGTAAATACGCCCAATGACAATGCAAACAACGCAAATTTTACAGAAACGGTTCATGTTAATTCACAAGGTGCAACTATCGCCGAGCCAACAGTAACTGCAGGTAATCAATCAAATGAAAGTTCCCATATGGACATTTGCGAACAGAGCAAAGAAGAAGTAAATACTGATTCCACATATACTCCAGAAACTTCGAACAGTGTACCAAGCCCAGATTTTAAAGCAATACTAGAGAATGTCAGAAAACAAAACGAAAGACTTGCAAAAAGAGATGAAAGACTGCAAAAATTGGAGGACGGATGTTCTGATGTCATAAATGATATATCAAACACTCTGGATTCAGGAGACAAATTAATTGAAAAATTGGAAAGCCTACACAGTGATAATAAAAATGCGGGTAATGAAAACGAGACAGTAAACGAAGAAAATTCGAGTGAGGATAGTTCGGAAAGAGAAGAATCAGTGCCTTCGACATCAAATGATATTGACCACGAAGCAAGGTTCGCTGCACGTGATCTACGCCTTAGAAGATTGGAAGAACAAACAAAATCACTTGTGAACAAGGTAAACAATACTACATCAAAAGGTATTAAGATACATTACAAATTGGAAGAGTTACACAACATTTACGGATCAGAGAATTCTAGAGCTGGCACACCGTCTGAAGAAAACGAGGATAAGAATAATGGTAATGACTCGCCAGAGGAGTGATCAATCCTTTACCTAAATGTCCCGCATACTAATAATTGCACCTGTTTGTAATTCGGCAATATTATTAATCAAATTCTGTATTATCTATTTAACACTGTAAAAAAATTTCAATTGAGAATAAATGTTTATTTTAGACCAATTTTATATTATTTATCACAAAAATTATTACAAATATTATACCAATTCAGGTACATTTCTTCCACGGCGTACAACATATTATTATATCACAACAATTATTATAACATTTACTATTATTATACCAAAACCTATATTCGAAAACATAATTCGAAAACAGTAACCTTAAAATTACGAGTGGCAAAAATGATCTGATCAACTAAGAAAACCGTAAATATAGTCTAAATCTAGCTAAGTATACAGCACTGGCTACTTAAATGATTTCACACTATCCAATTCCTACAATATTCGTTTCACATTATCGCTAAACTCACTGGCCCAGAACATTTTATTATTATTATTTTATTTTTTATAGACTCACGCCTGTATCCGCGAAGGGGTAGGCAGAGGTGTAACATTACACCCACATTTCGCCATGAATTATTAGGTCCCACGTAATAGGGGGCGAGCCGATTGCCGTACCGGGCACATTACCAGACTTCGTGCTGCTACTGAGAATTTCCTAACGGAAAAACCCAATAACACTTTGCCCGACCCGGGAATCGAACCCGAGACCTCCCGATCCCGCGCGCAAATTTATGCCGCGATACCAACGAGGCAGAACATTTTCTACCACAATTAGATCTATTGCCAAATCTTTTATCAATATTGTGGAGGTATTATAATTCTTGATTATGCTTAGTAGGCATGAATCGCTTCACAGTAGTCAATTTCTTTAAATACACGCCGTGCATTGTCAAAAACCAGTGCCAAAACTGGTTTATAATATTCAAATTTGATATTCCTGACAATACTTCAGTGAAAATATACTTTTATTTAGGAAAAAGGGAAATCGAATGGAATCCTTACATTGGTATGCGGCACTGCTGAAATGACAAATAATCGAAAACAGTATTTTACACACTGAGATAAAAATGTTTCGAAATTAGTTTTTTAACAGAACTTTGCAATATCAACTTTGCTTACATAGCTTTCTCACTGGGAACTATTCTTTTCTTTTCAAAAACTGAAAATATTGGATATACGATAGAAATCGGATAATGTGAAAATATCCTAATTCTTATTTATTTTTTAGTCGTCAGCACCATTATTATTATTGAACGTCTTATTATCAATGCCTTCTCGCATACTCTTCACTTCAATGGACCGAATGTTGTCGTCTAGTGTGGAAACCGACTTTTCCTTCTGAGGACTGTTCAGTTGTTTCCCTGGAGGCGTGCTGTAAAGACGCCACGCCCATATCGATAGTAGTAACATCTCTACCAGCATCAAGCAGTTCTGGACCACTGGAAAGAAAATAAGTAGCGTTTAGTAAATACCAAGTGTGTGTATCGGCTAGGTATAAAATGTAGCCTATATGATGTTATTCTGAGGGCCTAGTCAGATTTTGCCGTCAATTTAACTCGATCGTCGTCGGCAACCATTTTGCCTAGTCACGATCAGAAGGGACCGCTAGAGAAGGCGATTTAAAAAAATTTATGGAAATTGTTCCCATAAACGATCGGCTCAAATCAGGTGCAAACAAAATCCGTTCTGTTGCTTTTGCGTGAAGAAGTTGCAAAAATGCATACATCTATCCTTACAAACTAGTGTTTAAAATAATAGTAGAATATATTGTATTTTTAATGGGTTTATCAGTGATAGAAAACTAGCGGTCTTATCTGTTAGCATCCAAATCACTGCTTAGGAATCGGAATAAGATAAACATTTTGCAGGATTGATTGAGTCTTGAATGAAACCGCATTTCACCCTTTCTCAATTACGTACTAAGAATACTTACTACTAAAACTGAAGACCATGACCCACCATAATATGAATTGCAATATAGTTGACAATTACGAAATTGGCACATTATGTGAATGTTCAGCAATAAATATTAATGACGCTTTCGAATTAGGCAGTTCGTGCCGGGCTGCTAGCGGAGGCACCACTACATTTTACTTAGACTAGATTTTTGTTTGTTTTAAATTGATATCTTTCTCTTTACCCGCATGTACTAAAAGATCGGCTGAAAATCTGGATAACAATTAAAACATTAAACATATATCCTAAAGAAAATAGTATTGTATCATCCAGACTTGGGACACCTGCATATTTGTAGAAAGTGGCGGATCCATGTTTTTTGGGTCTTATTTTAGTTTAAGGGGGCTTGAACTTGGTAAAGGAAAGTTATATCCAGCGAAACACTGAAAAGTCATTGTTCTTTGGTAGAGAGCAGATAGTTTAGGGGCGGGATGCAGGGTAAAATCTCCCAGCCCGCCCCTGGATCTGCCTGACTCAAATACTCAGCTATATCTTAGCGGTGACGGGACTAAGTACCCTAGAATGGCAAAATTTTACGAAAAATACTTACTGCTAGCAAATACAACGGGATGCATCTTGACAACGCATGGTCCATGGATGATTTCTCCCAAGGTCTTCGCCAGTCCGACTTGCAGCTTTACAATGATGAGAGCCAGTTGTACGGACAAGAACCTCGGCTTTGGGTTGTGCCCTATCGATATGGCGGTGCGGACGCACATCACTACACCCCACATGCCAGAGAGAATGGACGCCGCGACGAACGGTTGGAAATATACGAAGTTGCGGCTGTAGAGATTCTGGAAATAGAAAAGGAGGTTGAGGTATTTGTATCTATATAGAAAAGATTTTAAACTTTCGCAATTAGTATACAAGGTTGAATGATCTAAAATACATTTTTTAATTATTACCGGCCATACAGTCAAATACACAAAGCTTTTATAATTATAGTATTTTTTATAGACTCACGCCTGTATCCCCGAAGGGGTAGGCAGGGGTGTAATATTACACCCACATTTCGCCATGAATTTTTAGGTCCCACGTAATAGGGGGCGAGCCTATTGCCGTACCGGGCACATTACCAGACTCGGTGCTGCTACTGAGAATTTCCTAACGGAAAAACCCAATAACACTTTGCCCGACCCAGGAATCGAACCCGAGACCTCCCAATCCCACGCGCACATTTATGCCGCGAGACCTATTTTATGCTTTGTGTTATACCTATTACCACACCTCCAAGTAACACGCTGTAACTGTTATCTTTTATTCTAATAGGTACAATTATAAAATAATACAATTACGCTAGCACGCAAACTGAGCTTTTATTGCCGTAGTAGCAATTACTACAATGAGTAGAAAAGTAAGTACTATTAAATTTGATCTGATAGTGTTCTCGTTTAATAACATTTATGAGATACCTAACTAGAGGAAGCCGGCAGCTACGCCTTCATTTTTTTTAAATTTGCCCGTTTTGGCCGATCCCGTGGGAATTTCGGGAAATCCCTTCTTAGTGCACCCCTACAGTCCCCAAGGAACATACATGCCAAATTTCAGGTTCCTGCGCCCAATAGTTTCGGCTGTAGCGTGTCTGTCAGTCAGTCAGTAACGCAAGGACTTTATATATTAAGATTACTGTAGTAGACCATTATAAAAGGTCGGATAATCATGATTGTCCTTGCGTTATCATGGTTGCATCAAAGACTTTTTGTCTTGTACCTCGTGGCTCGCTTAATAGTCTAACCAAATATGACAGAATATTGGCTTTTCCACAGAGTGACTGCCGTCTTGACCTCTGCAATCCATAGGGATACGATATTCTTTGGCTTAGGCCAGTGCCAGTTTTTTAAATGGTACTGACTTATAACATCTGTCAAAGATCTTCATAACTCTAGTCATAGAGCTCAGATATTTACATAAAGGCGCATTTCCTATGGGTGCTCTGAAGACAAACTTTCTGTGACCCAAATTGCCGCTTGGCAGCGTGGCAGTCGCGCTGTGACAGCTGTCTCTACGAGAGCAAGAGAGACGAACGTTCCTTGAATCCTATGAAAGACTTGGTGGTTTTTATCGCGATAACCGACATACACGCGGGCGGAGCCGCGGGCGACAGCTAGTAGTGAAATAAATACTTACAAAGTCTTCTGCCCAAATCGCGAGAATGAGCAGGTAAAGTACTGCTTGAATAATTGGCATCTGCAGAACCAAATAACGCAGTCCTGTCAAGCTCCGTCTGAAAAATAAACATATAAATGTTACTATAATAAAGGTAGGATTTTAATCAAATTAGTTAGGTAGGTAAGTACATCAGTTTTGTTCCCGATACGAGAAGGATTACTGGCCCTATACTTTAGTATTTGCCAACAACCGGCCAGTAATAATCAAATGCTTAAAATACATTCTATATTCTATATGTATTATAAAATGGCTATTCGAGTCTTCAAGCGCTTAATTATCATTGTAAACCATCATCACCTTCACTTAGTTCTGCAATAAACGCTTTGATTTGTTTATTCTCCGGTGGCTATTGTCATAATTTGGTAGACGTGCCTGGCAGTTGGCACTAGCTCATCTGAATTTCTTAAATTGAAAATAAAAATACATAGAAATAGGAAATAATAAATCTAGAATGATCCTTATTTTTTTAGTTTATACCCGTTTTTATCCTGAATACGTCAGAGATTAAGCTCTTAAAGCAGCTAGACCAAAATATATTTATTAATACATTAATTTGATTGTCTATTGTAGTTAAAACGCGTATTTTTAAAAGTAATAGCCCGAGACACTAATTGATGCGTATTTACAGTTCAGCTTACGGCCACCGAGATAAGTTAATTAACAAGAACAAACAATCCATTCTAATACAAACTTAAATGATCGGTCATTAAACTTTACCTGTCTAATAGACTTTTACGGCTGAACCGTTACACAGACTTATAAACTTAGAATTAAAAGCTTGTCTGAATTCTGGCATGGAACATAATATTCCCATATCTCTTTTCCATATCTTTGGTTTTAGTCAATCACGATCTGTACCTGGCATCACAATCTGGCATAGGTAGATAATCTATGTAGCATTTAGTCTTAAGAGGAAACACTACGGGCGAGAGAATTGAAAAATAGGTATTCGTAAAATCTATTGCTGTCGCGCAGCCTCAAGCCTCCCCCCGCAGAGCGCGATAGAGACAACGCTACTGCTGGACCAAAAATACCTATTAAATGTACCTACACAATATCAACGTTTCGTATTCCCCTGATTCCTACTCCAAAACTTCATCGATTTAACTAGTTTTTTCATATTAAATTAAAGAAAGGCTTTGGCCGTGTTCCTATGTTTTCCTTTTTTTAAATATTCTAGCCAAATTTGTTTTTTGGATGTTTGAACACAGCGGAAAATCTGGCCAATTTTTGAGGTATTTGAAGGTTCATATCTTTTTAATATTTAATTTATGAGAAAAAGGAAAACATAGGGACATGCCAATCGGGGCCATACATCTTTAGGAAAAAAATTATTGCTCTTCTGGCATTATCCAGGGAGAAAACAGGAGACTACGTTTGTATGTAAAAACGGCCGTTGTGTTTCCTCTTAATTAACATGATTATGTCTATTTGCCCAAAGATGATACTAGCAGGACAATAGTATGATGAAACAGTAAAAGCTTTACATACCTATATCCTTTTTTTAATGGCGACTAAGATAGGCAGAATAGTGTGAAAGAGATACACAAAATGTAGGTTTACATATTATATGCCTCCAGAAACAGCAGAGTAGCAAATAAACATAATACCAATTGGTAATACCACCATGTATGTTAAGCAATAAAGTATACATTTCCAATAGTGTGACATCAGATGCCTAGGACACCTATTGCAACTGGTCATTATACATTTTAGGATTTTCATTGTTAGTCGTAAACTCTACTAAATCTACTACTGAGTCGTTAGACCCGAGGCTTCAGTTAGAAAGTACGAGTTAAAACAATGTCTGAATGTCCATATCTTGTAACTAGGTTGCATATTTCATTATAGGTTTCCACCACAGACAATACAATACGTTTCCACAAATTGCTTATAATTTAACATTCTGACTGATATATGAATTTGAATATGAAGGACTGCCTCCGTGGTCCAGTGGATAGCGTATGCGACTGCTGACCGGAGGTCCCGGGTTCGATTCCCGAGTCGGGCAAAAGTGTTACTGGGTTTTTCCGAATTCTCAGTAGCAGCACGGAGTCTGCTGATGTGCCCGGTAACGGCAATAGCCCCCTATTACGTGGGACCTAATAATTTCTTGGCGAAAAGTGAGTGTAATATTACACCTCTGCCTACCCCTTTGGGAACACAGGCGTGAGTACATAAATAAAATAAAAAAATATGAAGGACTTTCACCATTTCATGATTCCACCAGAATTTTATTGTTAATCGAATGAAGGACTGTGTCTCCTAATTACCTTCAATTAAGTATCTACTGTAATTATACCTAAGGGCAGGACAGGTAGGGCGACACCTTTATAGTACTTTGACTTTGTTCTAATTGAATTTCTCAGAAAATTACTCTAGGAGTGTCATACATAGTACCAGAAGGTTGTTCCGTTTGTTAAAGCAATTTTCTTCCATTAAAACTCAACTCATCCATTAATTTCCAGGGTTAACTAAGTTGGCATACCTATCACTTATCAGCTATTAATCCGTTCCATTTGAAGTAATTTTTACCCAATTAACATAGGAAGGAAGTAAAATACAGGAAGAGACTGGATTTTAAATCATCATCAGCCCTTCCTTAAAATATAGTCCCACTGCTGGGCACGGGCCTCTACTCACTATGAGAAGGGTAAGGCCATACTCCACCAAGCTGGCCAAGTGCGGGTTGGCAGACTTCACATATCTTTCGAAAACATTATAGAGAACTCTCAGACATGTAGGTTTCCTTGCGATGTTTTCCTTCACTGATAAACAAGCGATAATTAACAATTTAATACGCACTTAACTTCGAAAAGTAATTGGTGCGTGCCGTGGATTCGAACCCGAGACCCTCTGCGTAGCAGTCTGTCAGTCTCTCCACTCGGCTATCGCCGCTTCTATATTTGCGTATTTTAAATACTACATTTACAGGACACATAGAATTTCATATACACTATTACAAAAGCATATACACACACAAAAAGAAAAATGCATTAAAAAGCATAAGCAACAATATAAAGTAATGGTAAATATTCAGTCTATTTAGAGCTTATAGGGCACTTAAGTGTATTTCTAGGTCAAAAGCTTGCCAATAACATGCTCTACCTGCATTACGTTGTTGATAAACGAATCTATTGTAATATTATAAAGCTGTAGAGCTTGTTTGTTTGCTTGGTTGAAAATGCTAGTCTCAGTAACTACTTGTTCGATTTGAACAAATTATTATATATATCTATATACACATAAATAAAATTGCAGTGTCTGTTTGTAATATTAATATAACCGCTTTTTACTAAATGCATATGGATGTATACACGGTACATATATACCGAAATTATTTTTTTTACAATTTTTGTCTGTCTGTCTGTTTGTTCTTGCTAATCTCTGGAACAGCTGGACCGATTTTGATGGGACTTTCACTGGCGGATAACTGATGTACCAAGGAGTAACTTAGACTATAAATTAATTAACCGGTACGCGAAGTAGTTCCCTTAGGACGCGGGTGAAACCGCGGGAAACAGCTATTCATAAATAACGTGGGTGTAACCACTGGCTCAGCTAGTAATTTTTATATAGGTACGCCATTAATGCTTTTGCATTCATAATATTGATAATACACTACTGGAAAAATTAAGGGAAAAAGAAAATCCAAATTTTTGGGCAATTTTCAACAGGCCGTAACTTCAGAAAATAAAAAAAAGGAAATTGTAGCTCCAAGAGTCTAGTTTTTGGATTAGAACTAACTAACGTTTTGGTTTTTCTACGATTACTCAAAAACCGCGAAGTTTAAAAAAAATTAAAACCAGACACTTTTCCAAAAACTAGACACTTGGAGCTACAATTTCCTTTTTCTTGATTTCCTGTATGACCATTTCTCTCGAAGTTACGGCCTGTTGAAAATTGCCCAAAAATTTTGAATGTTTTTTTGATCCCTTAATTTCTCGTTTAGTACCTATAATATAGACTAGCACCTACCTACTACTATGCTTCCATTCCCCGCATGCGTTTAAATGCAATGTCTCTCTCAGTGGTGCCATTCGGCAAGTGCTATTTGGCCATGAAAACTTAACAAATAAGTACAGTAACTGTCCACTTATTCCTACGCAATTAGGATTTTGTGAACATTACCTACCTGATATCATAACAAGTAATCAGTTAGTTACTTAGTTAGTAGGTACTTCCTTGTGCATTGTGCACAAGTGATTGTAATTACTGTTTTTAATTTAATCATAAATGTGGCTATATAAACAAAGCTATAAATAAAACACGCAGTTATTAAAGTAAATACCTACTTGTAATACATTTATCATACTACAATCACGACTTTAGGTTTCAGTTATACCTAGGAACACGTCACCTTACTTATACTTAAATGAAAAGTTGACGTTTTAATTATTGTTTGATATAATTAAAGGAATGACTGATCATCTCATGAGCACGACTGGTGTAATCTATGACGAAATGTCGGGCGAAATAATAGGTATTTCATTTTACTTTGAAATAATTTTACACGATTGAACGACGCGCATGCATGATGAGGTTAATGAATGTCGAGGAAGCGAAAGAGGTATGTTTGAACATGGTTTGAACCGAAGCATGTGGCGTTCTATCGTCTCTGCCAACCCCAATGGGAGACAGGCGTGACGATATAGATAGATAAATAGACGATTGAACCGTAACATCAATCTAAAAATCACAAAATATCTAAATGTGACAAATATTTTTATATTAGACAAGTAATGTAATGAAAGTATAACACCTATACATATAGAGTGCAGGCACCAATCGAGACTCTTAATAGAAAACCATAATTATCTAAAACCGTTTACCATTCCATTACATTAACTTGCAACATTTTTATACGAACGGCTCGGTCCGTCCTATTTGCAGAACAGATTACCGAGACGTATTAACTTAAAGTAATCATTACTATAGAAGGAAAAGCAATAAATCCGCTATAAGACGGCAAAAAAATATATTTTACCATTATTTTGCGGATTTTCTTAGCTTAGTGAATAAATGCTCGAATGCTGTTCTAATTCAAACTGTACAGGTGCTGATACGTTGGAGCATTCGATTGTAATGAGCATTCATGCGAATACATTACAGAAACACAAACGAAAGCGTTTTAAAGAGCATTCTGGCGAACACCCTTCGGAAGGACAGAACATTTGCTTTGAGCCTTTTGCCCATTACAGCCTTTGCTAGAAAGACCATGAAAATATTCGTAGCGATGTTCGTGTTCGTTGTTCAGTTCGACCAAAAAAACGGCGATGTTCAAGTCTATCAGCGCCTTACGAAATAGGCATGTGTCGTGCTCTATTAAACAATCGCGTAAATTGGTATAGGAACACGATTACTGTAAAAAAAGACTTTCACGAGCTGGCTAAAATATGAGGGTTTAAAATTAGAAAAGTATGTAACTGTAGAAATCTCGAAGATGATTTGATTTTTACTAAGTTATACATACAATCATCGGTGACAATAACCTATTCAATGTGTATTTTTAATCTCTCTTAGGGCGTTATCATACTAGCGGTTTGGGAGCGGTTACGGGGCGGGGCGGACGCGCAGCGAATGCGTCGCGAACGCGCCGCGGCTGCGCAGCGAGGACGTCGCGGACGCGTGGCAAATACGTTACGTTTTTGTCGCATGTTTGTAGCAAATTATTGAGGTACAATACATCCAGTAACAAAATGGGATTCCGACGAGGAAACACTGCTGTTGACTTTATTACTTTTACTCGTTGCGCGTCGCTTTTTACTCTTTGCGCGTCCGCAACGAATTCGTTGCGCATATGCGGCGTGTTCGTTGTGACTGTTATGAACCCGTAACGAATTCGTTGCGTGCCCGCTCCGCTTTGAGAACGTTCGCAATCCGCTAGTATGATAAGGCCCTTAGATCGGCGAGCGTATTTATAAAATGTTACTTGAGCAGAAATGTGAAAAAGAGTAAACGCATAGTCTCTATCTGCCCTTAGGAAATCGGCGCCATACGATATTTACCTAGGTACTGCCACATATTGATATCGTGTCAGCCTATAGAAGTATAGACATTCACTGCTCATAGGCCTCCCCAGGGCTCACGGCGTCTAAACTTTCTAGAACCTTCCAGCATCCAACTACTTTCCATGATGTATTCCTGGAATCAGTTGATTACTTACTTGTTTATCTTCGGTCTTGGTATGAAGCAACATGGCCAACAACAACACGGCAACACTCGCGTCTGCAGATTTGCTCCAGCAGTACTTCTGTAAATGATAAAACAGTAACAATTTTAGTATCTTTACTACTTAAGAAAAAAGACTATTTAATTCATACAAAATTTGTTTGTGAGCATTTGTTGGAGTATGGACCAAACCACTGGATAGAACTGCATCAACCACAAGTCTTAGCCACCGATCATCACTATTACTCCAGGATAGTACGTGAAGCGGTAGAAATCAAGAAACATAACAATTTCAACCGGGAGGATGGATAAAGATTATCGGCTACTTGGAATCCAGTCATCAGCAAGTGTAGACACCGCCGCAGTGATAAATCTCAACAGTGTGTAGACGTCATTAGTGTAGTGTGTCGGAGTACCGACATTGCGAACTTAAATAAAGACCAAGTGAGGGTAGGTGCCGAAACCCGCACTTCCACAAGACGGCGCTGAGCTCTCATCAGTCTCTTCGCGACCACGCTCGGTGCAAGACGAGCGAAACGTCGGAACCAAATAGGTATTTATACCTTAAATAAGTTAGTTGTACGCGATTAAGACCCGCTAATTTATTTTGTATAATTTACCCGTTTTGGCCGATCCCGTGGGAATTTCGGGAAATCCCTTCTTAGTGCACCCCTACGTTCCCAAAGGAACATACATGCCAAATTTCAGCTTCCTGCGCCCAATAGTTTTGGCTGTAGCGTGTCTGTCAGTCAGTCAGTAACGCAAGGATTTTATATATTAAGATGATGTATACAAATCGCGAAAGTTTAAAATCGACTATTTAATTATAATGCAAAAGTGTGTTTGTGTTTTTTTACGTCCCAACGCGACCACGTAGCTATTTTATGGTATTATTTTATGTGTGGTGATTATTAGGAAGCTGAAGAATGTCACAGGCTACTTTTTTTGCTTAAAAACATAGCGCGATAACCAACCCCCGCGGGCGGAACCGCGGGCGTAGTCTAGACAGAAAAGGCTAAAGAGCCATAATCGCTCTAGTTGGTATTATCCCTTTCAAGTGCTTTGGAATGTATTCAACGGTCAAGAATGCTGAATATAGAGCAGTAAAACGAACAATAAAATGAAATAGGTACAAGAGCTTAACCAGTGCAGTTGTTGAATAAATTACTCATGGCTCCAGCCATTTTTAAGGCTGCTACACACAGTGCCGGCGGCACAGGCAGCCGGCTTTTGCCGCGCGACACGTGCCGCTGGCTTTTGGCGGGTGTCGATGCCGCCGGCATCTGCCGCAGAAAGCCGCCGGGCATCATTCCAGTAGTATAGAACGACCACACACAAGTAGCAAATTGCAACCCGCGCGGCCTACCCGGGCGGCCATGCCGCCACATACATGAATCGGTTCATTGACATGAACAATAATCAAAATATTATTAAAAAATATTACGTGTAAGTATACGAATCGAATGCCAAAGAAATCTATAGAGGCGGAATGATAAAAATATGTATAGTTTGTCAAATATATAAATCTCTGCATATTTATTTTACTAAAATCAATATAAGTAGAAGCCTAAAAATAAATATAGAAACATGATAAGCATTACAGCATTGCTATCTGTACATTAAATTTGCGTACATTTCAAGTACTTATACATTTTATAAGACAAGTGTTTATCTTTGCTGATTGTTGATCTCGTGTAAGACAATACAGATCGTCTGAGTTCCTTGGTGATAGTGACAGTATCTGTTTTTGTTCTTTGTTGGAACTCCGATTCCTCTGTAGTTACTTGGTAGTTACCGTGCAACTGACGGAAGTTAATTATTTGCCCCTCTTACGCCACTGCGCCTGTGTGCGAAATCAGTGAAGCGCCTTTTTTGGCATCCTTTTTCGAAAATAAGTGTTATAATTAACGCATATCTCGGCGCGCGGCGCCCCTGTCATCCTGGCGCCTGTGTGCGCCGCACACATTGCACATAGGGAAGGTTCGGCCCTGGTGGAAGGTGATTATATGTACCCTACTCATGACTGCTCCGTCACAAGACTGCCTTGTTGTTTCTGTGAGACTTTTCCCATACAGAGTTGGCTACATTATTCTAGTAGTACAACTGACGTCAGAGATTCGTCACCGTCTTATAGGCGACATTATTGCGTTGGCGTGCATCAAATCGACACGCCGACGCATCTGCCTTCAAAAGAGCTGCCACCACTACACTTTCTTGTCTAGCCGACTAACCAATCAACCATCAATATTAATTTCCGGATGATCAGTCTATCTACGGTTACATATGTACAGTGACATAATATAATGTCGACGTGAAGCGTTTCGCACTACTGAGCAATGTCGAGATAATGCTGTAAGAAGTACTTACTGATTCTATTTACAAGTTTATTGTATTCAAGACCATTAGAATTGATATAAATTTTATCCTAAAGCTTCTTCAATTATTTATTTATGAATGTACAGTAGGAAAATGTGTGTTGTTAGGTAAGATGTTACAAAAATTAACACGGCTATGAATGAAAATCCTCGGCCTAGTAATCCAAATAAATAAACCGGTTAATTATTGCAACGTGTAAGTGATCGTACTGATTATCTTTTTGCTGGCACATGGATTTTTATGAACATATAATTATTGAGAGCATAGCTGCGTGATTATGAAATGCGATAATGTGTTTTTGCATTCATGTGTCTAACCCCGCTTGACTAAAGACAAGAGTAAATGGTGTTAGGTGTATGGACTCTTGGCCAGCGTAGTAGCCTATGACTTATCCTTCTTGCAGTGAGAAGAGACCCGTGCCCAGCAGTGGGTCAGTTTAAATACAGAGCTGATGATAAAGATTATGATAATTATACTGACTCTTCGTTCAACGTTTTCTTCCAAACATTTTCTTCCAAATTTTAAAAGATATGACTTAGCGATCTGTATTTTCAAGCATAAAATTATTAATTACCCATTTAAGAAATATGATAGAAATTCGAAGGGTATATCGGTAACCAAATATTCCCATTATTATGTCTATCTTGACCAGTCCGAAAGGTAATAACAGTTATCAATCGTACCTAATACGCCTGACTTTTTTCTTAAGTAACTATACCTAATAGTACGAATCTACAGGAACTCGTACTGTAGAACTTTACCAATTTTGCTACAGTAAGTACAGAAAGATGTATATAGAGTCGTTTGTATAGAGTACATCATTGAATAGTCAACTGCGGATAAGGACACGGACATTAAGTATGTTACGCAAATCGTAACAGTTTAGCGGAGAGAAATCGAATACCAACACTACATAACGCATTATTGACACCGTTGCGTTAGGCATTACATTGCCAGTTTATGCTGAATATTTATCTGGGGATTAACATTGGCCCTAATTTCCTATAGTTTTGTCCGCCTCTTCGTTATGACTCTACATAGTTTTATTTCCGACAGGTCAAGGTCGTACGTAGGGAGGGTTAACACGTTCACTGCGGGAGCTCAAAACCCGTCTCGAATTCGAGTGCGTTACGAGATATAGGTAATGCACCCCGTAAATTACTACTACATTGTGCGTTACGGGTATAAAAGTGCCCCGTACACCCTTATTGCTTTCTTAGTCTATAACTGACTGAAACTTTACGTTTACTTTTATTTTATTTTATAATCTGATAGATTATGAAATGAGATATGTCACAGTATTTTCGCCAGTAGATTTGGCAAAATTTGACGAAAATAAAACGAAAACAAATTGTGTGGGGTCTGGGAAACCCCGTACCGCACTTGAAATAATAAAATACGGGATTGTACTGCCCCGTAACGCACAGAACTCAATTATATCGATAAAGTTACAGTGATGGGAAATAAACGAAACGATAAATTTCTTGAATAAAAAAAATATTTCAGCTGAGGAACTTTGTTTAGGAACTTAGGTTACACATTTTACAGGTACATATGTGAATCAAAATATTTAAACTGTGGAAGTTATACAGTTTAGCTTACTAGAGAACATTATGACACTAAATTCAACATATTGGTATGTATATTAATATATTGAAACCGAATAAAGGTGTATTAAGTTTGTTTATTATTATTATAATGAAAATGTGATCTAGGCACGAACATTTTAATATTTGACAGTTCCAACATACGTCGCGATCGCTTCAGTATCGATAATTAAACACTACGTCTTGTGCTAATAACAGCATTAATGCTGATGAGCTCACGACTCCGTACGGGAACACAATAATTTATACAGGCTTTTTGAACCCCGTATCGCACTGGAAGGTATTTTTTGCTCTCTGGTCGTAACAGGGTTTATAAGACCCCGTATGTTTTTAAAATATTAACTGATTCTTTAATCGGCGTACATGAAAAATATATATTTATCTCTCTCATACAGTAATTAATTACATAGATACAGCTCCCGCACCAGCGAGTAAACCCTATTTTTTCCGTCCGCACTGAACTACAGCAGTGTACGAGGTTGAAAAAACCCCGTAACGCAGTGAACGTGTTAAAAGCGTCGGAGCGGAGACCTCCCATGACAAATGAGTTTTTAGTTCTTCCTATCCAGAATAGGATGAAGCCCGTCTGAAACAGGTGGGCCTGGATTCATGAGTTACTCAGAGCAGATTGAGTATTGGCGTTATAATGTGTTACAATGAGCTTTCTCAGCGACACGAGACAATATTTGATGTAACGATGCATGTCGTTATAAAGTAGGTATGTACCTAATAATAAGTTATCAAAAGGTATCTAAAATAGTGTCATAAAAGTAATTTACAAACATAATTTCAGTGAAAGTTTAACCTTCAGCTTTAAAGGTGACTCGTCGGCATTTCACCGAACCACTCATATTAATTTGTGCGCTGTTGTAATCCATCTACAAATCTAATCAAAATTTTTAGACTACACAAATTTCGCAAACCTGCTCTTTAAGTAAGCTTCGTAATAATAATAAATAATAATAATATAGTTGTATATAGTAATAATAATAAAGTAATCTTATATTGAACCAGTATTCCTATTATTCAGTTGTATTAATAACCGTGATTTCTGGCATTTCGACAAACATTTGTTCTCATGATTGCCAATTTAGTACGCTGACAAAAAACTAGTCACTTGTGATTATTTAGTATACATGCGGAAGTAAATTCGTAGTATCTGTTCAAATTGTTTGAAATGTTTAATTTGCTTGCAGAGATACGAAATATACAAAAACAGTTTGGGATAAATGCGATAAACATTGATTTCCGGCTAATGCCGACGCTAATAAGGTAAACCCTAGATTCAACTGTCCGAATTTAATCAGTGTATTTATAATATAAACCCATTGAATTATGTTTGCTAAACGAATTAGTAAATGCCGCCTATTATTTCAGTATGAATTAGTTGGCTTGATCGGGCCAATATATTAGGCACTTCTCCACCTGGCTTCATCACGCTATCATTCATGCCAGTACGAATCATACATTTCACACTGGTATGAAAGAGGCATTCTTGACGGTTTTTTATTGGCATTAATTCGCTAATGCCGAGCTTTACTGTTTTTGAACTAGAACTACGTCTTATTTTCATCATAACATAACTTGACGCCTTTTATCCCCGAAGGTGTATTACAGTCTTATTTTCATTGACGACAAATGTAATATAATGTTGCAGATTACGCAAGGCTTTGTTTGGTCTAGTTCCATGTCGGTGCAAACCATAACACTGGACGCAGTAGAGCTAAACGGCGAGGTGGCAGCTTAAGTTACGGTCAAATCACGCGTGCAAGTCATAGCAGAAAAGCTTCTTCAATTCTAGAATCTACTATATAGTCTTCTATAAAATTAAATTCATCATTATGTATAAACTGTCCCACTGCTGGGCACGGGCCTCTTCTCACAATGAGCAGGGTAAGGCCATAGTCCACCACGCTGGCCTAGTGCAAGTTGGCAGACTTCACATGTCTTTCGTGAACATTATGGAGAACTCTCAGACATGCAGGTTTCCTCACGATGATTTCCTTCACCGTTTAGCAAGCGATAATTAACAATTTAATACGCACATAACTCCGAAAAGTCATTGGTGCGCGCCGTGGATTCGAACTCGGACCCTCTGCGTAGTCTGTCGGTCTCTGCACTAGGCTATCGCTGCCTTCTATAAATTAGCAGCTATTAATACTGACCTAATGAGTTGTTCTTCACCACCACACTCAGCTACGACGAGGCAGAAGAAATGGTACAACGCCACAGTGACCGTCTGCTGTGCTATCGCCTCGGCTGGTAGCCGGAACCGAGGTATCACTAGTGCTATGAACGCTCCCACTGCAACGATCTAAACAATAAGAAAACAAGTTTATATCGCAGACATCGCAATCGAAACCAAATCGAACAAATAATTGGAGAATAATGACATGAAGTAAGTATTAAAAGAGCAGTGGTCGTGTACAAGGACACTCTTTCAACGCTTGGGTGTAAGTACACCTTAGACTTAGGTGTAGGAATGCTTTTAGCTTTTAGTCTGAATTCTGAATATAAATGCCGTTGAACTTTTTGCTCGGAATTTTGCTCGTGAATATAGAGCGAGTTCCTTTCTGTCTAATAGGTATATAAAAATCTCTACGGAGTATATTATTGAACTCCTCCTAGACCGCTTTATCTATTTTTTTTTATTAGGTACATTTTTGTGTATATTTGGCAGGTCTAAGAATAGGGCACAGGCTATTTAATTGTACCCTTAGGTGATAGGGGGCTGTCCAGTTGTTTACAGCTATGACTGTCTTATTATTTTGATTTATCATGAACTTCTCTATAGCCCCAAAAAAAACCTATATTGAAGAACATCCTTTCCCGAGTCGGCTAGTGACTTAATTAAATGAATATGTAGCCTATGTAGGTACAGTTGTACAACATCGCACTTCTGTCTTTTTTAATCCTAAAGATGCTGATGTTCTCTGCTCTACGACAAACTGCCTAATCATTCCAGATTCAACTCGACCATAGGTGTTGTACAGATAAGGAAGCACATGAATGGAAAAATTATACCGACTGCAAATACATTGTATCTTAGCATCATCCTTTAGGTACATAACAGTCAACAACATAATATCGAACTTTGCGCTTATATACTCTTTATGATGGATGTTGGTAATAAATAATGTGAGATATTGCTTATTTATTCCTCGTGTTATTCATATTACATTAATTATATGTTATTAAATGTGCAATTTGTTCTTCTAAATCATTTAATCTTGAAAGCAAGTTTTCTCACGAGCTTGATGATGATCAGCAGTCACGACGTAAACTTTAGTTACGGTGAAACCGCGGGTATCTAGCGTTTCACACACCCCAGTTTGAGTAACCACTGTATAGAGTACATACATTACATACATAGTCTCACGCCTATACCTATCACCGAAGAGGTAGGCAGAGGTATATTGCTACACCCACTTTTCGGCAGATTTATTTTAGTCCTAGGTAATAAGGGGCGAGCCTATTGCCGTACCGGACACATTACCAGACTCCGTCCTGCTACTGAGAATTTCCTAACGGAAAAACCCAATAACACTTTGCCCGACCCGAGGACCGAACCCGAGACCTCACAATCCCACGTGCACATTTACGCCGCGAGACCAACGAGGCAGTCTGTAATCTGTATAGAGTAATACAAAGTAAAAAGGAAAAGAAATTAAAAATGCAATGCTGAACATCTTTATTAGTAGTAGACTATTTTACTCCCTTACAGTGGAAAATTCCGAAAATCCTCTCTTATTGCACCCCTACGGAGTGTAGAGCATCGCTAAAAGAGGCTTTTCCAGGAACTTACATGCCAAATTTTAGTTTCTTGCGACCACTAGTGTCGGTTATGCATTGTATGTCAATCAATTACCTACTAACTCAAGAATTTCATATACAAAAGATTCGCTAAAACTTGTGAGAAATGACTCCACTAGACATTTATATTAAACATTTGGACACAGTAATTTTTACTTTGAAAAGAAAATAAAATGTTTGCTGATAATAATGATAATTGCATCTAAACACAATAATGCAATTAATTTGCAAATGCTTCCCACCGTCGAATGCCGTTAATGATTTAAATAGGGTCAAGTACAAAGCATTGCAGTGTTTAGTATTCAAGCCGAAGTAATAATAAATGCTGAACTCAAATTTATGGAAGTAGGTAGTAGATAACTTACATTTATTTTATATTTGATGTTAGGAAGTAACATAATTAGGTAACGATTGCTCAGTGGAGGCAACAGACCACTACTACAGCACAGGGTATCGAGTTCAAACCAACGGCGCATATTTCTCGAACACACCGTTTTACCTTGTGGTCAATGTGTGAAAACTTTAATATTTTCTACAGCCCCTGCTATGTTGGATAAGATCTCGTGTATTGGATACGAGGAAACTGTGATCATACATTTAGGTAGTGTGCCAAAAATCACATGAGATGGCCCTAAAATACAATACGAATTAATTAATTTAGTCTTACACGCAGCAAATGAGGAGATTTTTATTGGATTATCTTTAAAGCATTATTTTAAATATAGGTATCCAGAGGCTAATTCGAGAGGCTATATACCTCATAATTGCTAATTAAATTCAATATTACTTCATACATCGACTTCCAAAAAGAAAACTATGATTAAATGTAATAACAGTTAACGAACTGGTCCTAAAAGGGCTTGTAAAATAGTTATTTCCATCTGCAGAATGGAGCCCTTAAAATAAAACATTATTGTGTTTAGATGCAATTATCATTATTATCTTTTAAATTTTATTTTATATTCATAAAGATTATTGTGTCCAAGCACAATGTTTTCTATACCATCATCATCATCGCCCTAGCGTTATCCCGGTTGCATCCAAGACTTACACGCCTTGGAGCCCGGGGTGCGCTTACTGGTCTAACCAGATATGACAGAATATCAACTTTTCCACAGAGCGACTGCTGTCTGACCTCCGCAACCCAAAGGGATAGTGATATTCCATGGCTAAGACCAGTATCAGTTTATTTGAGGGTACTGACTCCCCGTAACGATTTTCCCAAGATCTTCAGCACAGCTGGGACCTCCGAGGCACAGGGCAAGTGATAATTAACAATTTAATACGCACTTAAACTTAACTTCGAAAAGTCAATGGTGCGCGCCGTGGATTCGAACCCGATACCCTCTGCATGGTAGTCCGTTGGTACCTCCACTAGGCTATCGCTGCTTTACAATGTTTTCTATACCAATTACTTTTATTTGTATGGACAAATTGATGATATGTATTCTATTGGCCTCAAATCCTTGTTGCCGAACAATACACAATTCTCTTTACGAGGGATGCCTTATGATATGAGATTACCAAACACCTAAACTTGTGATGGCTTATTGCACAATGTACCTATGTACAGATCAACAGATTTACAGAAATAAATATATATATTTTTTTTTTAGACTCACGCCTGTATCTCCGAAGGGGTAGGCAGAGGTGTAATATTACACCCACAATTCGCCATGAATTTTTCAGGTCCCACGTAATAGGGGGCGAGCCTATTGCCTATATAAATAAATATGTGCTTGTATTATATGCATGTCACACATGTTCACAAAATCGCTTGAATAATTTTATTATTATGTACATAATTAACAGCAGCAAAGTACATATACAAACTTACCTATATTCGCTTATCTGCTAATGCTTTCTCCACGAGTAGACTTTGAAAAGTGTCAAAAATACTACGTACTTATCACAAAAGATTGATTTGTTTTATGTGTAGGTAGGTACAGTACTCGCCAAACTTTATGGCCGCTCTGAATGTAGCCATCGGTACGAACTTGCGCATGGTACATTCGGGTGGACATGTCATAACCAAGAAAATATATTTGTAATTATTGAAAATTAAAATCTTCAGTTACGTTGTTAGATTAGCTATATTATATTGTTTAATTACATATTCAATCAAATTCGAGTAATGTAAATTCAGTTAGGTGAAGGGACTTTTAAGCCTAGACTTCTTTCCTTCGTCATAAACGTTACTACGTCATACACTATTTTCCGTGTTTGGCGAGGTAAAACATTAAAACGACCGCAAGGCATGATCAATGACAATGGTAACTATATCAGTACAAATAACAACAAGAAACAACGATAAACAATAAAGAAGTAACACTACGAAACTATTTTAAACGCGACGATACTGTCAGAGCTCAGCGATTATGTGAGTCGTGTACGAACGTAGCACACTCACACTAACGCGCGGGAGGCGAGGACGCTAGCGGGTGGAGGACAGCGCGCGCGGGCGTGCCCTGCCTCCACGCCCCGCGTACGTCCCGCTGACACCTGATTTTGTGTTCTGCGCAGCGCAATGCGGCTAGGTTCGGAGCGGCCATAAAGTTTGGCGAGTACTGTACCTAGATACTCTAAGGGCCGGAACATATCTGACGGAAGATCCGTCGCGTTTTATCGGTCGCGTAACGCCAATACATTCAAATGTATAGAAAAACGTTCAACCATTCACACCTGACCGATAATCCGTTAGTACGTCGAGCGTACTAACGGATTATCCGTCGACGTCGCGCGCACCACGCACCGCGTGAATTTTGACCATTGAGTAAGGAATATAAATGGAGAGGGCAAATAGTAGGTACATATAGAAAAATTACATTATTTACATATATAATTATATTTTATATTTTTATAGACTCATGGCTGTATCCCCGGAGGGGTTGGCAGAGGTGTAATATTACACCCACATTTCGCCATGATTTTTTTAATTTTTTATACACATATATACGAAATCGACATAAAGCCACCAAACATAGTGTTGTCTCGTTTTGTCTTAGGGAAATCTCTGTCAGAAAAAAGAGATAGCCATAGTTTACTGAATAAATTAATCATGACGATATTTTATTAGAAATGTAATTCGTGCCACTATCGCCATATTTTTCGCCAAGGTTTGTGATACATCTGCTGTGAAATCATTGTCTATCGAACATAATAATTTGGTTTTTGTGCATAAATATGTCTAAAAACCGATATTGGCTCTCAGAGAATATTTTGTTACATGTTTCATACAAGGGTCGTCTTTCGCTTTGCCATGTTCGCCAACATTTGCATTATGGAAAAAACTAATCTGGCAAAAGATTTAAACTAACAAACGTAACCTACTACAAAATGTATTATTCTCCTCTAACCGGCTCCATATCGATATCGATTACATTCTGGAGAACAACCCAAATGGCAGCCAGTTTATTTGCCCAACCTTTCGTAGGTGTGAACGCTAATTTCGTAGGTGTGCACGCTAAATTCGTAGGTATTGGACATACCATATCCATGTCATTCCCAGATCGGTGATTTTAATATCGTAAGATTCCAGGGCCGCCAGACCTTACTTATTTTTTCAGAAACGACATGTGTAGAATAATGTAGTGTTAGTATGTGCTATGACTGTGAGTGTACGCATATTTGCTAGCTTGGATCGAGTGCCAATTTTTGGGTATGAGGTGCTAAAGGTCCACGGGAACAATTTCCATACATACCTATATAGAAAACATTTTGTGTCTTGCTCTGCAACTGTAGTCTGTAACCCCTTCTATATAATTTTTATAAGTTTTGTGAAAAACCGTAACCAAATTGTATTATCGTCTTTTATTTTTGAACCTCCATATCTAAATAGGATATAATTATATTCAAATAACGCTTGTTGGCTACTATAAAAAATCTTCGAAGTCCGACATATTTTTAATAGTCAAACTCGAATTGCAATATAAATAACTACAGGACTTCAGTGACTACATAACATCAAGGAACACGAAAAATTATTAGGTAAAAGAATATGACAGTAAAATATTGAGCTGCTCTGAGTACGGCCCTGCACGAACAAACTTATATGTGTGCATAATAGCCACGCTTTCGGCGAACTTCGGCGAATGTGTGCAGATACGCTCGACGCATTTTCCGTCAGATGTGTACCGATTCATTTGACGGAATAGACGCGACCGAAGATACGTGCGACGCATCTTCGGTCAGATATGTTCCGCCCCTAAATTTGAAATCTTTTAAAAGGACTATAACCTGTATACCTTACAGTTTGAAGGCCTTGCCACACGGCACAATTTTACCACTGATAAAATTTTCCATCGAATTGGCTTTGCCCGTCTACACGACACAATCAAATCACTGATTTTCATTCCGTCCACCCGATTGGTTAAAATCTGGTGGTACCGCCCACCCGATGAACTTGAGTTGGACGACTGGCGTCTACACGTCACGATTTCATCAAGTGATTTAGTCAAGTTGGACGTAAAATTGTGCCGTGTGGCAAGGCCTTTAGCTGTCCACGCCTAGACAAATACCATTATCAATCGGGCCCCAACATTCGTCTATACTAAATTGTAACAGTGAGTAAGTAATAAGACAAATAAGTAAGTAATAAGTTATCGAGTTTGTTGGCACATAAAACAACAAATCATTGTCCTTTTCTGACTTGCCATTCGATCAAACAGACAATACACATTCTAGTACCAATACGTACCTAACTTATTAGTAATCTATACCGGCAGTCGAATGTAGGTACTACTCACCGAACCTACCTAACTATAAGTTGAGAACTCGAACCAAATAGTTCAATGCCTAGTTTACGTTCACACACAACGCTTATAGAATTTCTAGGTTTACTTTGGCGGGTGGATTAATTACTTTACGTCAGTCATGTCATAAATCACCCATGACAAACATTTTTGCCAGATGTTGTAGGTACCTACATGTCTGCTTTTTTTTTGTGTCGGGTTGGAAAATCCTCATGGAGTCCCTCCGCCCTGGGGGGGCAAGGGCGAAGGGGACTGTCAGACTCTTACTGGCTAAAAACCAACCCGTGCTCTTCATGTACCCATATGTCGGAGAGTAGGGTTTCACCGAAGCAGGCCTCGCTACCCCCCGACGGGTATTGGCTCGCCAGATGGTCAGACGGGCCCCGAACAACCTACATGTCTGCTGCGAGTTATTATGAAGATTGTGTGACTAAACTTTAACCTTTTCTCGGGTCAATTCTGAAAACTCAAGTTATAAACGAATTAAATTATTGTCAAAGGTAAGCTTCATACAAAATAAACAACCACAATTAACCTTTACAAAACATTTACCTTGTAATTAACTGTAGGTAAACTGAACCAATATATTTGCCAACCATGCACTGATATCAAAAAACTCTGTACCTACATCATTCCCGTAATTCCTTGCGGGATAAGTAAAGTGTTAGTTCAAGGTTGCCTCCTTGATCCCATTTTCACTCTTCTACAATCCAAAAAATACTTCAAAATACAGTCGACCTTAATTGCGTTGCATTTAAATGCAAAAAACAACTTTCTTATTTGTTCGCGTTGCCGGTCATCAAGCAGTGTCGCGAACTCGCAGTATTCGTCAGTGGATTACGCAACATTGACTTTACGCAATTATTGCCAATGAGTCGCAGACTGACAGTTGAACCCTATTTGGTGACTAGTAGCACATTTATATTCTAAACCTAACCATGAGCGTCGCCAAGGGGGAGCAGGGGGCAGCCTCCACCTCCCCCCTCTCCTCCTAAAGATTAAAAAAGCCTACTACAATTTATACTTTTCTCATTTTCCATATCAACTTGCTCACTAGGCAATCGGCTGACGTCCTTGACCCCTAGAATCTAACCGTTTGTTGAGGCGTTAGGGCCATGGGGTCCAGGTGCGAAATCGCAAAAAGACTAGTCTACGGCTCACGTGACGGGCACAAAAGATAAGCATTGCTATACACCGTGGCAATGCTACCAGTCTTCTGAACACGCTCCCAAAAGAAGGTAACTTTTATGGCGCCTCGGGACTTCTAAGTATTTTTTTATGTATTGTACCTACTATATTATATTAGAAAACTGGATAGGTAATGCTAAACCTCCTCTTTATTAATAAATTATGATATAGGACAGTTTAAATTTTCTAAAAATCCTAGAAAATATTGGGAATAATACGACATAACATTCGAAATCACATAAGTGTATACAATGAACATATTATTATTATTATTTAGCTGTAGACATACCCTTTTATAAGTAAAATATATCATTTTAATTTTTAATTACGACCCATTTTTAAGACTATTTTTGTTTCAAAAACAAATGTATAGTTTTCAGATTCTTCCTTGAATTTGTACTATAAAACGATGTTACTTGCCGAATTTCATGGTTCTAGGTCAACGGGAAGTAAGTACTCTATCAATTTTGAGTTTTTTGCTGGATAAACGGCGATATCTTAACGAGGTACGGTACGTTAGCCGGATAATTCATTACGTGATTTTAATCAGTTTACGAAACGAGTTTTTTGAGCTAACTCAATCTGAAACCTAAGACATGAACCTAATTTCCAGTTTGTTATTTTTTTGTTTTGTTTTTTCTTAAAGACAAGTACTTGGAATAAATCCTGTGTCGCGGGGGAGTTTTCAAACATACAACAAACAGACACAAAGAACACCCAGACTCAAAACAACAATTTATGAATCACACAAAGTGTTGTCTCGTGTGGGAATCGAACCCAACACTCAGCACAGTGTCAAGCGGCGTGGTGGCCGCTTAAACCACTACGCCAACCGTGCAGTAAAATTTTGTTATAGGTTTTATTCTTATGTCTAAGTAATATGGAACACAACACACCTGTCTCGCCTTCCGCCAACGAAATACGAGAGTCTGGGCTTATTAAGGTCGCCATAATAACAGAACATCACATCTGACGATGTGCCTTGTGCAAATAGAAAGGGGTGAATGTAGTGGAAGGAAGACTACGTAGCTTGCCAAATTATATATTATTATTTATTAGTCTGCCGTCACATTGGGCATCAGCGTCTACGTCGCGTCAGCCGAGCGTTCTTTTCATTCACCGCAGTGTCTACGCCTAGGTGCCGCTGCGTTAGTGCGTTGACGCTGACGCCCAATGTGAGGGCGGCCTTAGATTTCAGCCGTACGTCCATCCGCGTGTGTGCCGGCTATCATCAAAAATAATCAAATTGATATTCTGATGTACCTATAAACTATCTTCTTTGCAGTAAATCTACGGTAGTCATAAGTATTCAAACTATTTCACCCAGTCAACGTCTCGAAGTAAACCGTGAGTAATAAACTTATTACATAGCTGCTGGTCATGTTTACAGTCACTAGGTAAGATTAATAAATGACAATGCACGGACCGTTTTTTGACTTTGAGGCACAAATCGTTTCTCTAGATCAGCCATTCTCAAAGTGTGCTCCGCGGAGCCCCAGGGCTCCACGAATATGTACCTAAGTCAGTAAAAAATCAAGTAAGTCAGTAAATTTAGTAGCCCAAAATCTAACTCACTGCATAGGCCTTGTGGTACGGGAGAATTCAGTAACGGCTTGGGAACAACTACTCACTTTCCCTTACAGAATTCTACATGCACAGGAAGACCGGCAAACAAAAAAAACATTAACAGCAAAAATTAAAGAAAACTGTAATCTTTCGGCATCCAATTTAAATTACCAATATCCAAAAACACACCGCAATATAGCACCATTTACCACCATGTAGAGTCCAAGCTAAGGGAGGGTGATATCAGGGGAGCATCCAGAATCTTATTCAGTAGCGATGTGGTGGCGCCTTGCTCTGCCGACACACTCGCGAGTCTGCAGAGCAAGCATCCAGCGCCAGGAGATAACCTCTCCTTTCCTGACCCACCTGACACTAACTCAGATTGCCTCAGGATTACAGCCAAGGACAAAGCGGGTCTGCTGGTGGCCATGGCTTAACACCCCAACACTTAAAAGATCTTGTGTGTTCAAGCGCTGGGGCGGCCGGGGACGCGCTTTTGGGGGAGCTAACGGCTTTAGTTAACCTTATGCTCTCCGGCAATGTGAACGATGCCATCGTTGACATTTTGTATGGCGCAAATCTTTGCACTTTGCGAAAGCGAGACGGTGGTATTCGTCCCATTGCCGTTGGTTGTACGTACAGGCGTATGGCGGCCAAGATTTGCTGTCGGCATTATAACTCCATGTTAGGCAGCAAATTACAGCCACTACAACTTGGATTTGGCTCTAAGGGTGGCTGTGAGGCCGCCATACATGCCCTGTCAACGTACCTTGGCTGTAATGGGGGTGATGTTATCTTGAAGATTGACTTAAAGAATGCTTTTAACTCAGTGAACAGGGACACCTTGTTGACGCAAGTTAAATTAGAAACCCCCCAAATTTACAACTTCCTTTGGCAGTGCTACAGGCATCCATCAAAATTAATATACAAGGAAAATCTTTTGGAGTCTGCCGTTAGCTGTCAACAAGGCGACCCTCTTGGACCACTCATTTTTAGTTTAGCCATTCATCCAGTTATTAGCCAGCTAAATTCTAAATTTAACATCTGGTACCTAGATGACGGAACCCTAGGAGGCGACGTAGCCACTGTCTATCAGGACCTGGCACTCCTGAAGACAAAATTTTCATCTATCGACCTAGACCTTAATCCAAGTAAGTGTGAAATTATTATTCCGCAATTCTTTCCAAATTTCAAACCCTCGCACCTAGTATAACCCATATTCAAAAAAGTTCTCTTCGCCTTCTTGGGTCCCCAATACTAGACGAAGGTTTTGATTCTTTTATTCATGAAAAAATTCAAAATTTTAGTGAAATTTCGGACCGCCTGCTCAAAATTAATATACATTCGGCTTTCACTATTATTCGATACTGTCTTTTTGTGCCTAAGTTCACACACGCTTTACGTTTTTCGCCTTTTTGGAAAAACCCAAGCCCACTAGTCAATATTGACAAAATTTTACAAAACACCCTAAGCAACATTTTAAATGTGGCTCTGAACGACCGAGCATGGCTACAGGCGACATTACCTGTTCGCCTGGGTGGGCTTGGCGTACGCAAAATTTCCGACGTGAGCTTACCAGCATTTCTGTCATCGGTCCACAGCACTGCAGAATTAACCAGGAAAATCTTAGCACCCACACTGGTCGATTCTGAGGTGCCGTGTAAGATCGATGCCATTAATGCTTGGAAAATGGCTTGTCCAAGCATTGAGTTGCCCCGAAATTAATCCTCTCAGAGGCAGTGGGACGGGCCGCTTTGCAGCGCAATACGAGAAAATCTCCTCCGTACATCGTACAATGCTGCAGAGCGTGCTCGTTTGCTGGCTGTGGGAGAGTGGGAGTCGGGGCTCTGGCTTCAAGCACTGCCATCGTCCAACATAGGTACCATGTTGGACGACATGACCTTTCGCATCGCTTCTTGCCTCCGGTTAGGTGCGCCATGTGTCGTTCCACATCGTTGTCACTGTGGGGAGGCTGTCGACAGCCTTGGTCACCATGGCCTATCATGCAGCAGGAGCGCAGGTCGCATTTCACGACACAGCAACCTGAATGACATTCTCCGTCGGGCTCTTGTCACTGCTGGCGTTCCAGCCCAACTTGAACCTCAGGGTTTGGCACGCAACGATGGTAAAAGACCAGATGGAATGTCTCTACTGCCTTGGAAGTTGGGTAGGCCTTTGGTGTGGGACGCAACGTGTGTCGATACCCTTGCGCCATCTCATCTTCCTAGCACAGCGGGTTGTGCGGGCGCTGCTGCTGCCACAGCGGAGACTCTAAAACGGCGCAAATACGTAAATCTCGTAGGGGATTACGTATTTGAGCCGTTTGGAGTTGAAACGTTGGGTTCATGGGGCCCAAGTGCTAGATCTCTATATAGAGAACTTGCGAAGAGACTTGTCGACGCCTCGCGTGACCAGAAGGCTGGTATGTATCTAGCTCAAAAAATAAGCATTGCCATACAGCGTGGCAATGCTGCCAGTCTTCTGGGCACGTTCCCAATAGACGGCGATGTGGAGGACTTTCACGACGCCCTTTGATTATTTTTTTTTCTTTTTTTTTGTATTGTACCTATATTTTAATATTTTAATTTAATTTTAGTAGTAAGTAGTAAATAATTAGTCAGTAAAATAAATGGTTTTAAAGTGCACGTAGGGCTCGGCTTTGTTTTATTTTAGGGCTCCGCCAAATATTTGGTTAGATACCCAAAATGGTTCCATGATTCCATCCCTTAAAAAATTGAGAAAAAGTTCAAGAATCACTGCTCTAGATTATGTGAAGTCCAGAATGTCCTATCAAAGGCGGTTAATGGGTTTCGCGTGATAATATATCAAACAACCTGATAGACGTAATATAATATTTTTTGTCTAGGTGGGAAACCCTTATTTGCGGTCTTACTTCACCAGGCTCTTTAAACCACATAAGTTGAATTCGGAGCCCAGTGGATAGAATTTGTGCGACTCCCGAAAGATTCGGACTACATCCAAAACATACCGCGGTGTCATCCAACTCCCTTATCACGCGAATCTACTATGCGCGACACCGCCGGCATAATTACATCATATTATAATATTTATGTCACAATAAAGATAAATATTGACCGAATAACATGTTTTCTATCAAATAATTAGGTATAACAGATAATATCATTTTTGTTCATTAAAAACTGAGGCACAGGTTATCGATCCGAGCTTTATATTCAGTTTGTTTTATTTAAGATAACTTAGTCTCGATAAAACAGGTAGCCAGTACAATGTTATATAATGTACAGATATGATAATCAAACAAAGTATCGTAAACGCGTAAATACACTATAAACGATGCGCAGTTTTATAACTGTTAGCTTTTTATGTACGTTTTATTATTCAATCATCTTGATTGCGATTGTTTCAAGTTAACATCAGACGTAAACTGTATCACGACGATTACACGTACAGTGTGTGTGTATAAAATTCTTGCGATACTGACTGATTGACAGAGAACGCGAAGCCGAAACGAGAAGCAAGAAGCTGAAATTTGGCATGAATATTCCTTTGGAACCGTAGATGTGCACTAAGGGTCAGCGCAGACAGAACGGAGCGCAGCGGAGAGGATTTTATAAACGCACTGGAAATTAAACTTTAAAGTTATTAATAACTGGTGCATAAATGCTTGAACCTGATAAAAAATGCTCGCGCGTCCTCGAAGATACACGGGAATCCGTTTATGCACTTTATTGTAATAATTTTAAAGTTTATTTTCAAGTGCGTTAATAAAATCCTCTCCGCTGCGCTCCTTTCTGTCTGCGCTGACCCTAAGAAGGGATCGCCCGAAATTCAAAGGGAAACGGCTAATTTTAAAAAGTAGTTTCAAGTATCTTCTTTCTTAGGTACACAATTAATTAAAAATATAACAGATACATGCCTAACTCAATTTGTACCCTATTTTGAAAATAAATTTAACAATATATTGGAAGGCAAAACTTTACTAAATCATACATAACCTGTTAGCTTCTTTCATAGCAATTTCAACGACATAAGTTTTGTATATAGTTCCCATACAAAACTTTAGAGATATGGTCATTTGAATCATACGGGCCGATTACGCGCAGGGTACTGGAGAGTAGCGAGACAGATGCGCCTAAGTCGCGCGAAAAGTCGTTTGACAGATGAGAGGATACACTACTGCCGTCATAACGTAAAAGGGCACAACTAACATTTTGTAAATCAGGAGAAAATCGAGTTTAAAATATTTCTTAGTCTTTGTAAAAAATAAATTACGGTATCGTAGTTATAGAAAATGTATGAATGGAAATAGTAGCGTCTGTATGAATTCTATAAGATGATTTGCTTTTATTTTATTTTCACTGTATGTATTCAATAATCTACATTTTCCATTTCAACTTAACTTAAAAAAATATTGTAAAATCATTAATATTACGTATAGAAGGTATAATAATTAACCAAATGTGACTTTCCATTCTAACATTTCGGGGAGAAAACGTAAAATTATAAAATGAAAAGCCATATTAATTAAAACACATCTAACCACTTGTGACTTCTTATAAAATTATACAGAAAATATGAGCAGATAGGCCTTTTTCTCCTGATTCCAAATAATAACATGTATAACTCAATTTTGAAAAAAATGTTATTTGTGCCCTTTTCCTTATGACGGCAGACTAGATCTACTTAACAAAGTGATATACCTGTACACTTTCTTCTCAAATTGGATAGCTTAGTTGAAGAAGCATAGCTTTGGAAAAACGCAACTAAAGCCAACTTATCACAACTCTTGTGTTGTCTGTATGCTTGCGTCACTGCAGTACCGCGTAAAGTAGTCCGCGTACAATTTCTATTTTCTTTCAAACATTCCATTATTAAGCCCTGCAGGGTACCTCTACCCTTCTGGTTTATGGAAATACTCTGCGACTGATGGACCGATAAACGAACTACAAAGAAACTTGAAACGTCATCTGAGTTAATGAAGGATTTCTCAAAGAGTCGCCGCTCCTTAAAGGTATAAAACGTGTACGCTGTGTTTTATTCAGCACGTAAAAGAAGCTTTTTATTACAAGCGTCTACATCTAAAATGTTCGTCTTGGTACACCAGGAAGAAAACCAATTTAAAACATCGTCACGGTTGATTACATTTCAATTACTGCGAAAGATGGCCTGAAAGTGCGTCGACCTAGTCAGTTATCACTTTATTTAGAATATTGTGACCCTGAATCGAGTCTTGCACCTGTTCAATAAAGAACTCGCGTCAAATTGAAACTGAACTATTAAAATTAACCTAGAAGTGCATGGTGGTTTTACTTGCCTCAAGGCTAGTTTAGTGATAATTGTTTCAGTTGCTCGTCCAATTGTGTAGAACAGTGGCAGAACTACCAGTTGCACCAATATTACTAGTATTACTAGCTTTTATTCGCAACTTTATCTGCCCTTAGATTCCAGGTAGAATTATGAGAAGCAAATCCATTGTGAGATTGCAGAGTGCGAACTAGGAGAAACCTGGGTGCAATTTCCAGTTGCCTGCACAGAATACAATTCACTGTGTTCCCTGTGGGGCAATTTCTAGAGATTACTGCGTTCAAACAAACAAAAATCTCGTCAACTTTATAACATTATAGTTTGAACATTACTTAAAAGCTGACTCTATAATAGATGGTCGCCAAGGGCACCCAAGCTTGTCAACAATATTTTGCTATACTCTTGTTTCTTTTTACAGTGTGATCGAAGATACGTATGACGTGTCTATAATGAACGTTATTTTCTGTATCGGCAGATTAATCGAGGTTGATAGGTAGAAAATATAAAAATATTTTAACTTCGAAGTAAATTGCTCAGTGCCAAATTCAAGGTTACAAATCTTTCCACACGTTATATGGAATACTGCCTAAAAATCATTTTGCATGAACCGACGTTAATTCCAGCATTTAGCTTTTAAATATTTCTGTATTTCTTTATGGATATAGAATATAGATTACAGTAGAACTTAAACAGCTTATAACAAAGCAGTTCAACCAATACGGCAAGTGAGCAGAAACTTCGCATACAAGGTGTAGACTACAGGCCCATGTCAAAAAAATGTCAGGGTCATAGGTATGAACCACCAGGTGACGTATATAGGACGATATAAGAACATAAAATAATAAGATTCTGCACTATGCCGTCACTTGTAAGCTGTCCAACTGAGTGCTGGTGAGAATTCAAAAGTGCAGGTAGAGTGAGTACATTTCGGTCATATATTTTTGTACGGCATTCTTACCATCGATAGATCCATGAAAAATAATAAGGAAGCGCGCAGTGCCGTTAAAAAATGGTGCGCCACAAAGTCGGTAATTTTTTGGAAATTGTCAGAAAATCAAAACTACTCACTCAGTACCTAATTCAAATTAATTTTAGGACTACCTACAGCAAAGCAAGAGAAAGCGCCATAATATATAGTTCATTAAATCAGACATTACTTGGCGGAACTCCATTGTAACCTAATGGAAGGAAAGAGGAACCCACCACGCATCCTCGGATTGCCCACCCCAACTATTGCAATTGAAAAAGGTTGACAATACCGAACTCCTCTAAAGACAAAGGATAAGGGATATTTGGAATAATGCGGAAATGGGTTCCAGGAAAATACCTGACGTGCAGTATCCCGCTCTATGCGCCGACTATGCTTCGACACGTGTTTCGCCTCTCCACGAGGCAGGACCGATGGGCAACGACTGAGCCTAATAATATATAAAAGAATATACTCACTGGATATACACTAAGCACCACAGAGACATGGTTGATAAACTGCTTCCAGTGTCGCAACGCTGAGCGCATGGTGATCACGTACAGTGTGCATATTGTGATGACTATCGCCAGAGCGCAGCTCCATAGCACCCAGGCGTAAGGATACGTGAAAGCTGCAAACAAACAAAAAGTTATAAATCTATTGGTTTGCCAGCGTCTTTGAACGCATAAAAGGGTAACAAATCAAAGAACGAAATGGAAAATAAATGTATTTGCATCACTATCTTATTCACCGTAGCAACGATTAGCCTTCATTTGAAATTTCAACGCCTTTATGTATTTTTTTTTATAGACTCACGCCTCTGTATCCCCGTAGGCAGAGGTGTAATATTACACCCACATTTCGCCATCGCCATTTTTAGGTCCCACGTAATAGGGGGCGAGCCGATTGCCATACCGGGCACATTACCAGACTCCGTGCTGCTACTGAGAATTTCCTAACGGAAAACCCCAATAACACTTTGCCCGACCCGGGAATCGAACCCGAGACCTCTCAGTCCCACGCGCACATTTATGCCGCGACACCAACGAGGCAGTGAAACAAAAAAAAAATGTTTTATTTTGGCTCCACGCTTTAGGTAGGCCAGGCCTTAAATATGTCCGTATTGTCATGTATTATCGATTTCCAAGATGTCATCTATTAAAGTAAGTACCTAATGAAATTCATCACATTCGACGTCAAAACATACATGCGTAACATTAGCAATTATAATATTAAGATGTTATTAGGGACCCCGACAATCATTAGTCATTACATTCTCGTAGAGCATAGGCAAAACACAAGAATTTTTAATGACTTAGCTATACTGATCACTAGTAAATACAGTATAAAATTTAACAGATACAGCACTTCCAACACCAAAACTACGCATACCTATGGTAACTCGTCCGTAATAACATTTTGCATGATATGATACCGATACGATTCGACGCTATGGCATTAAAGAGATATAGATTCGCCCATCATTGTAGATTATTACTTAATCCATGTTTAGACTTTTTCGGCATAGCGGTATATTTATGTGTTTTGACAATTTTCATCAATCAATCAATCAGCCTATCGCAGTCCACTGCTGGACATAGGCCTCTCCCAACACGCGCCACAGTACACGGTCCTCAGCCTTGTGCATCCAGTCTGCCCCAGCCACCTTTTTCATTGTTTATCATAAACAATGAAAATTGACAAACAAACACCAACCAATGAAATTACGCATTGTTGCGAAATAATATTGCAGAGTATGGTTATTGTTTAACGTGTTGTAATAAAAGAGAGCAAAGAATCTTCAATTTTTTTTTGCCGAACAAATTGACTCCATGCTGCCTGATGTTAAGCAGTCAGTCAAGTCCCATAGAGATGGCCATCATCCCAGCAGAGAGCATGGCATTATGGCATGATGGCCCTCACCTTGACAGCCTTGAGAATAGCTGTTTCACGCCCCGCTTAAAGGACCAGGATCATAAGTGGAGACACGTGGGCTGGTAATGCGTTCCACATATTATTGGTACGTTTATATTTATTAGCAGAGCGTTATTTATCTTGATGCTCCGGATAATTTTCGGTATTCAAAGTCAAATAAATCACTAACGGTCGGTCCCAAAATTTAATCTATCCATGAGTTTAGCTACTAAAGATAAATATTTGACGTAAGTTCTAAACAAAATATGAGAAATTTTCATCATCACTGGTATCCAAATTTATGGATAGATCAGATATTGGAACCCGTCGTAAATTGGAAAGCGTTTAGTACGCGTAATCGCAAACAGTATCTCGTCATTCTTTTAGCGTTATCCCAGTTTCAATCTGGGGTCCGCTTACTAGTCTAACCGGATTTGGCTGAATATTTAGCTTTTCCGCAGAGCGACTGCCTGTCTGACCTCCGCAACCCGAAGGGATTTTTATTTAGAAGATACTGACACCCTGTAACGACTGTCAAAGATCTTCATGACAACCGGGACCGACGGCTTAGCGTGCTCTCCGAGGCATGGGACAAGCGATAATTAACAATTCAATACGCACGTAACTCCGAAAAGTCATTGGTGCGCGCCGTGGATTCGAACCCGATACCCTCTGCATGGCAGTCTATTGGTATCTCCACTCCATACCTAATCGCAAACAGTATCTACAGATGGGTAAATTTATCAACTTGTCGAAGATATATTATGTCTATGATGATGACTCCTTTGATACGACACGCGTGTATACTTATTTTGGCTAATTGGAAACACACGTCCATCAGTATAACTTAAACAACGAACTGATTCAGCTCTGATGACAGATAAAGTATTCGATAAGCTTTACCTGTCGTTATTGGTCATCGAAGAGATCAACATGTCGAATTGTTGATGGACTGTAGGTATAGATTTCTGCCTTAAAATGCCCGTTTATTTGTAGAGCTTGCTACTGTTTTTGGATTGACTTAACCAGGAAGCTAAATTGAGTAAATAAAGAACTGAGTAAATAAATATCTAGGCTAAATTACCAACTGTTTCGTGACACGATGCCAGAATATTACTCCAATAACAAAACATAAGCGCTTTATATTGCACTTAAAATGTACTGGTTTTACTAAACTTCATAGTGCATTTGCTCTTTAATTCAAGTGGCTTTCCGTATAGCGCGTATATACTTAAATAGATTGCCTATAATATCGACACCTTCACAAGTACCAAGAAATAATTTTAATGGATGCTGGTAATAAAGTGCTAGTACTGGGGCTAACCGTGACCACCTCTGTTCCGAAAGCTATTTATAGCTGAACTTGCTGTTTTTAAAAGCTAAAAAGACAAAAAATCTAAAGGCCACAAATCAATATACTGTCGTGCGTGCAAAATCGGCTGACAGGATATTTTTTGCTACGGTTACAATATTTACAAATCAACAAGTAACTTTACTACGATAGAATATATACACCTGTTTCAATAAAGAACAATTCGGAAATTATGTCTGAAGTGATAAATTAAACTTCACGTAGACAATCAATGAGCATCGAGTTCAAAGAGTTTATGATTCATACCTACTTCGTAAATCACTTGAATATTTTTAAGTCTAACTAAAGCGTTTTGAGTGTTTCGCTGAACAAGGAACATAATAAAGAAAATATGACTCGGAACGATCCTTTTTAGATAACTAAAATATGAATACTATAAATAGATGCAAAGACAAGGAATAAGTAGGAGGTTACTACTTTGAATGTATACTCGAAGGATCAATCAGATGTGATGGAATATTTGTCAGTTATCTTATGATCATAAAATCCATCTGTTCTTTGGCAGTAAGTTTGCAAAATTAAACGAAATATGAGGCAATTCTGCTACACACAAACTTTATTGAGATATTTTACAGTTTATTTTAACAGTATATAGTAGAAATAGGTGCCTTTTTACGATGCTTATAATTTTTGTATTAGGTAAGTAAAAGATAGTTAACATCAAAATGGGCTTGTACCTACAGGACACCTGGCTAGACGTGGTGACAGGTCGAGTATAATAGAATGACGGCCACGGATGGGGAAAAGAAGTGTCAGCCCTGCCTTAGCAAGAAGGGCCAACGCTATCATTGCAATCGCAGGTCGAACCTGGACTAGATTACCACAACATCGAGGGAAATGGCAAGAACAAAGGGGGCCTCCCTTTGTTCTTGCTATTTCTCTATCTCTATATTCAGCTGTAGCCTCGCGCGGGCTGTGGATGATGATGATGATGAAGTACTTTTACTTATACTGGCATTTAACAAACTGAAAAAACACATAACTTTTGGGCCATCTTTAAATGTTTTAATACCATGATCATATCAATGAAATGTGATTTAAAGGTTAATTTTCGTTGTTAGTACAACAACGAAAATTAACCATTAAATTGCTTTTAAGGTTCTTCACCAGACTGTCGACCCAAAGACAAAAATTATACTTCGAATAACATGACAATTAACTTTTATACATTATATTACATTTGTAACCCATTCAATTAAGGTTTTAAATTACAACCAATGCTTTTGCTTACGTATAAAAAGATAATTATGTAGCAATTAGATAATAATGTTGTTGAACATCTGTATTAAATTAGATTGCTTTGAAGACCTTATTTTTTATAATATATTATTTAGATATATAATTAAATGGATCAATTCACCGATCCAATCAGAATGATGTAGATTAAAATAAATCAATTTCGTCTTTAAATGAGACCACCCGGCGTTGGTGGCGATTTCCTGAAATTTAATAATCTAAATTTAATAATACTTATCTGATCTTTGAACGCCGTATAGACATTATTTCATGTAAAATTATTAAACAAAAAAACATTGTTGACTTTCAGATAACCGTTTTTTCCCTCGCTTTTGTAAGCTATGTTCTCCGCCTGCTATTGCAACCAAAATATGATCAATAATTACGCCATCAAGCGACAAGAATTGACAAGATATGTAAATATTGCAAAGTGAAAAATAAGGTAAGTAGCCCTTCCAAAGATATAATTTACCTTCTTGCCAAATGTCATGAAAATCTAAAACATTTTGGTCATTTAAAAAAAAGGCACGCAAACTTCGGCGTTTGTAATATACGAGTAAGTACCTATTTGGATTTGTTTTTACCCGACCACTTATTAAATCTATACTTATGCCTACGTTGGTGATAGCTTGGGCTTAATTATATCGAAAAATCTTCTATCGTAGATCCTTTAAGTAAGAGCATCATGACTTCGCATCAAAATATAATTTTCACACCATTGTAATTGTGTAATGTGTGAACTAGGTACTAATTTAATAACATAAAGTCGCAATGGCGTGCATCGAATATGAAGGCACGTCACATTAATATTTGAATAATTATGATTTCGCGTTTCCCTAAGCAGTGTAATTGGTAATGAAAATAAGTAATGGCATAACAGTGTGCTAATTCATCGCAATAACATGTAATACAACGTTTAGTGGAAATGTCGAAAATGTGCTATTAGCAAAAATACCTGTTTGCGTAAAAGTTAGGTCATAACACTCATAACTGCTACACATTTTATATTAAGCGGTAACTCTTGTGTAGAATTGGAGCTATCCTAAAATATCAACATCACAGCCTATTTTTTAGCCAGCCTTTGAAAAAAATAGGCCTGGAATACTTGCAAAGCCGTTTTTTGAAGTAAGGAATTTTCAAGGACAGTCTCTGCCTAAATATAATCAGAGATGTGCTGGACTTCTACTAGTCAAACCACCACTGTGTCCACTGTTTGCCTGCGAGAGTGCGGAGTTGATTAAGAAATAACCGCTCTTTAACGAACCAATTTGGAAACCCCGCTCATATTTCTGTTAGAGATTTTATGCAATCTTTGAAAATGAGAAGCTAATTCACCAGTGCATGAAGCAACTCGTTAATGGTCGAAAAAGAAATAAATCCTATAACATGTTGTATGAACAACACAAGTTCGTCTGAAATGATTTGCGTTGAATATCTTCATTGACGTGTTCTAATATATTATTTTGATCTCATGCCAATAAATTGATTACCATGATATAAACATTTACAATTTAGTTTACCTAATAATGAAAGCTCTCTGTTTAAGTGTCAGCAATAGTGTAGTCCTAGTGTATCCCTATACTTACAGATGTTAGATCTATTTCAGTGTTGGCAGCGTCATGGTGGCCCATACGTCTAATAATTTCTATTCCAGTCGTTTTTCAAGGAGTATCTACTGCCGCTAATTATAGTTCAATTACTTCAATAGTTTACAACTTCGCTTTTCTCTGTATGTATATGTATTTTATTTCTATTTATTAAATGTATCGCTCGATTACGGGATGACATGGCTCTATAATTATTAAAATGATCTTGTTTATAATGTACAATTAGGTTTAGGGTGGTTTTGATTATTCAACATCACCCTAACGCTAATGCTATATCGTCGATATTTGTCTATTTATATAAAATTCTTGCGTTACTGACTAACAAACGACGCAGAGCCGTAACAACTAGGCGCAAGAAGCTGAAATTTAGCATGTATGTCCATTGGCGAGCGTAGGGGTGCACTAGGAAGGGATTTCTCGCATAAACTAAGGGCTCGAGCTGTAACGGTTAAATAAATAAAAATTATGTTAGGAATTCTTAAGAAGCCGCCTTATTTAAAAATATAAGGCGGCTTCTTTAATGTTATTCTCATATTTATAGGCGCAATAACCATCCCCCCCGTGGGATCTCCACCTTGTCGTGGTGGGGGGGCTCAGTAACCGTGGATTGCTCACCCGCGGTGAAGCTAAGAGGGATCCAGGAGGGGACGCTCCGCATGGGCTTGGAGGGCCCTGCGCAAGATGCGTCCAACGGTGCGGGTGCGGGGAACAGTTCTGTCTGTCCCTTGCAGTCGGGTGCGGTCGCGGAAGGAGAGGCGTGTCGGTGTTGCGTTGCCGCGCGCCCTATCTCCCACGACCAAATGGGGGCGCACCATTAGATGCGTCGCGGTGGGGCCGCAGAGGAAGAGGAGAAGCGGTGTTGCGTTGCCGTCCTCCCTCCCTCGTCTGCGGCCGCTGGGTGGTTTGGCGGCGGAGCCCAACACCTTCATCCGCCGCCAAGGGGGTTTCGTTCGGGGCCCGCCTGACCATCTGGCGGGCCAATACCCGTCGGGGGGTAGCGAGGAATGCTTCGGTGAAACCCTACCCTCCGACACACGGGTACTTGAGAAGGTGGTTTTAGTGGAAACACCACATACTCCGGCACTCATTGCCCCCAAGATTCGGAGAGATTTTTTACGGTAGTAGAGCCTTGCTGATTTCAGCATGAATGGGCCGGCTCGACCGGGGAAGTACTACCCTCTCACAGAAAATCGACGCAAAGTAACAGTACCTAAACTGTTGCGTTTCGTTCGGTGAGTGAGAGTGCCGGAGGCCTTATCCCCTATTCCTTCTCCCTCATCCCACTCCTCATCCTATCCCTTTTCCCAACCCCAAAGGGCGACAACGCACTTGTGACTCCTGTGGTGTTGCTTGTGTCCATGGGCGGCGGTAATTGCTTACCATCAGGCAATCCGTCTGCTCGTTTGCCGCTTATTACTATAAAAAAAAGAGATCCGAAGGGATTTTCCACCTCGTAAAAAAAAAAGGTGCATTAACCGTTGTACGGATTTAAGCTACCCTTAATAAAGAAAAAGAGACCCGATAAAGAGCTTTGAATTCAATTATCAAAGAAATTATCTATATAAGATGTCCCTCATAAAATTTAATCATTATTATGAGCATTTTATCAATCAGTTGTGCGTCACAAGGGTTATGACGCATATTAAGGTTGTGATTAAGAGAAAACCCCTGTAGCACGTCTCCCTCCATCACCCGAAATTGAGTTTATCTCGAAGTTGAGTCGATCACCCGATTATGGTTCTGATTTAGGATAAACCCTTGCAGCGCATCAGTCTCAAAGTCGAGTTCACCTCAAAGTTGAGTTGGATTCAGGTGGAGAAAGTAATTGTGACACCCGGCGAAATTTGATTTGCGCAATAAAACCACCATGCTCTCTTCTATTAGTTGCAGGTTCACGGCAATCTAACACGGTGTGGTCTGTGTGATATGCCAAGCGCGACACCACCGGGTTTCCACCTGCGTAAGCGGAAACCATTGAACCTAACCAGTACCTTAAACCATCCAAGCGCGTGATCACTGAATCGGAAAATAAGATCATTATTTTAACCTATAATTATGTGTAATACTAAAACACTTCATGCTTAATAACAGGTAAATATCCAATTTACATCACACGTACAATTATATGAAATCGATGATTAATAAAATAATCAACATATTTATTATATTCCTATTACACGTAATAGAAGCTGTCACTGTATGATGTTTCAATTATAACTTCGATTAAAATAATCTGCAGTAATTACTGTCATAAATATATCAATCTGCCAGCTATATTTTCCCTACCTATTTTTTATGTTATAATAAATTTATAATTTTTATTAATGCTCTATCACTATTTATGTGTTATAATAACTTCCTGTCTTCTGAAGCCTGCTTATACCAGCCTTTTGTTTTTTTCGATCTTTTGTGGATTCATTTTCTAGTGGCTCTGGTAAAAATTGCCAAAACTTTAGGCTGATTATGAGGCATCTTTGTTGTAAAGTAAAGTTCTTGATCATAAAATATCATTGTAAAGTTTACATGTCGTTAATTACATTTTTCCCAGTGGCTACAGTCCAGCTGTAGAAAGTGCCAAACCTTTGAGCAAATTACGTAGGCATCTTAGGATTCTTAGGTGTTCGTGGAGTTCTTTTCAAGGTTATTTCGTTCTGAAGTTTGCTTTTCATAGCTGATTTTCATTAAATAAAGCTATGGCTCTAAAGCTTGCTATGCTGCCTATATGTGGATATTTTTTTTATATATATTATTTATTATTAAATATTGTTGCTATTGGTGTGTTGTATAATTGCGCTGAAAAACTTGATGAATTGTTCCCGAAAATACCATTCGAATAAAAAAACAATATAAATACACTTTAGAGAGGCAAGTTTATAATATTCACAAATACGAATGAAAAAAAGAAGCAAGTTTTACTTCCGGCGCGCAATTCCTGAAAAAATGGCTCCAAATCAAATCAACACACTATTACATCACAAAATCAATCACACGATGATGTTTCAATTATAATATAAATTAAATCAATTTCAAGAGTATTTATTTATATAAAATACATGATATCAATTTATTTTTTCTTTTTAGGTTTAGTCCAACCAATTTATTTCTTAGTTGTTTTTGTAATTATTAAAGTACTGATATCACAAGATATATCATATCAATATGACAATATTATTGATGTTATTGAATCAAGTTCTAATTCACATTAAAATAATTTTCAATAAAATATAACTACTAAAATAATTTAATATGCGATTATAATTTAAGTAATTATAATATGAATATATATACATAGGTAATTGAAATTATAACTAGAATATGGAGATAGATGTTTAATAGATAGTTTTCAAAAATGTACGACATTAAGTATTCAATCATCTAGGCGAATGTTAGAATATTAATACTGCGAAAGTTCAAAAACTGGTTAGATAGAATTACCCACCAAAAGTGGGCTAAAGAGTAGAATAATGCTGGTGTTAATAGGTAGTTCTCATCCTTCAGACGTGCTCTCACTGCTGAGCATCTTTATGTCCCCGCTCTCCATTCGTCTTTTCGTGTATTAGTAACCGCCACTATTACTGGTCACGCTCAGTCTAACACTCACTTGGTCAGACACCTGGTCTGTCCATCTTTTCCGGCTGCGCCCCCTAAATTTCTAGCCGTGCACCTTCCCAGTGACATAGAGTTTGTCCGAATTATCGCTGGGTTCTATGGCTATATGTCCAAAATACTTGAGTATTCTCTGTAGTCATAAAGTAGATAGTCTCTGTTTCACCTTCAGCTCGTTAATACCGAGACGTTGGTTATGAAAGCGAACTAGGGGACATCCAACATGCGACGCCAGCAAAATATTTCAAAAGCATCGATCCATTTCCTGTCGGATGCTTTCAGAGTCGTATTTTTGTGCACATTCCTATATCTCCATATTTTGTACAGTTGGCCCATCGCTGATTACACCATACCAATCTGTCGTCTGATCTCTTTGATCTGATTATTACAATTAGTTCCAATGAGTTCAGTCAAATTTGATCAAATATTACCTATATCGATCTTAAGCAAAGAAATGCTAGATCACATAACTAATTAAATTGTGCCGCAAGTGCACAAAGCATTCTATGCGAGCTAATTATACGTACCTAAGCTATTTTAACTTACAAATTGTTTAAACGAACTTGACGAATGTGTTAACGGCATACTGGGTTGTATTTAGTATTGATATGTATTATGTGCTAAATGCATGGATTCGAGAAATATGTTCAGATGAGGCACGTTACTAGAGAGTGCCCACAACTACGCCTTCACCTTTCTTTAATTTAACCGTTTATTCCCGATCTTCTGGGAATTTGGGGCAATCCACCCTTACGGTCACCAAGAAACACAGATGCCAAATTTCAGCATTTTGCGGCCAGTAGTTTTGGCTTTGCATTGCCTGTCCGTCGCTCAGTAACGCAAGAATTTTATAAATGTATACATATATTTATGTGTATCATACACATGCACTACACGTCGCTTCTGCTTTGGATTGGGCAGACTTTACTTATATTACGCATGAATAAAACACAAATCTATTCTTGAAGTGGAGTAGACTAAGATAATTATGTGCCTACATGCTTGTGATGTTGAAGCTTCTCTGGCGATACTATAAAGTTTATAAGAAACTAGAGGACGCCAGCAGCTACGCCTGCATTTTTTTTTAATTTACCCGTTTTGGCCGATCCCGTGGGAATTTCGGGAAATCCCTTCTTAGCACCCCTACGGTCCCCAAGGAACATACATGCCAAATTTCAGCTTCCTGCGCCCAATAGTTTCGGCTGTAGCGTGTCTGTCAGTCAGTCAGTAACGCAAGGATTTTATATATTAACACGTTCATCGCCATGGTGGGTCAAAATGACCGGCACTTGATCTAGCCATTTGGGCCATGGGGGGTCAAAATGACCGGCACGCCAGACCTACCTTTGCGAAGCCCGTTCGCGCCGCAGAATGCAAAAGCTGTGTATTCAACCATACAATGTGACCGGCGCGGCCCCAATGAACACCTGTAACTACTTGGTTTTTTGATTTTTTGATGGCATACCTGTTTTTAGGACTTAGAGAAAAAAGTTAATGAAAAAACATAGGATTTCGAATCATATATTTTTATTTCTGTTATAAGTTGCATTTATGCATAAAAATGAAAAGACAATAGAATATTATTAATTTTAGGCATGTTTTTATCAAAATTTAAGAAAAAAAGAAAGACAATGGAACAAAAAATATTAGGAACGTTTTTTATCAAACCACAATTACAAATCGTCATACGAACAACAATCAAACTAAAGATTAATTCAACTCTAAATGGATATTCAAACATTTTAGTGGCATTTGTCAAAACATTGACGACATAAATGGGGATTTCCGGGACAAATAGTGCAAAACCAAGAAACCTTCTTTGTTTTGTTCTTGGCCACATTTCTTCCATGCAACTCAACATTTGATTTGTAACAATCACGACAAAATTTTCTTGTTGATACTGCTGCACCTTCTTTTTTCTTAAGCTCGTGTTTTTGTCTTCTGGGTCGTGGTGTGGTCAATCCCGTATTTTCTTGACTACCCTCAATCAACTGCTTTGCCAACAGTCGCCTAAAATCGACGACAGATATCTTCTTCTTCGTTGTACTCTCATATAGTACTCTTGCATTTACTACAGCAGTATTGAGTAATAACTCGATACCGAGCTTCTTATACCACTTTAACGTCTTTCGCAGTGGACTCGAATAAGCACTCATTTGGTCAGATAAGTCAACGGCTGCTTTGGCTTTATTATAATCGATCACAATTTTAGGTTTAATTGTTTCAACCCCTCTTTTGTTCTTTTTTTTTGTAAAACCAATTGAATGTTTGGTTGACAACAAACACACGTCCCTCTTATCCTTCCACTTCATAACAGTGACTCCGTTTTTGTTTTCTTTTGCCATAAACTCACCCGGTTTCAGATTTCCAGTCATGACGTCCTTTGGTAAGTTCTTCCTGTTTTTTCGTAGGGTCCCTACTAAATGAGTATCTTGTTGAACTAACTTCTCAGCTAGATCTAAGCTTGTATACCAATTATCTACGAACATGGTATGACCTTTTCCAAAGTAGTTACGTGCTAAATTCAAGACAACGTTGGTTGGAGTATTATCCTGTGAATCTAATGTCTTTCCTCCATATACATCTACCTTTGTCGTATAGCCAGGAGTAGTACACAATTTAAATAGCTTGATGCCATATTTATGTCTTTTCGACTTATTATATTGGCGAAAAATGATACGCCCACGAAATGGTATCATACTTTCATCGACGCATAAACATTCATCGGGAGTATAATGAATTGAAAATGTTTGGTTCAATATTTCAACCAATCTTCGTATTTTACCCAGCCGGTCATTTTTTGGAACTTCTTCGTTGTTGGAGAAGTGGAGCATTCTAAGCAAAACTTCGAAGCGGTTGCGACTCATAGTCTTTTTTGCAAAAGATTGACCCAACATTTCATCATTAGACCAATAGTCTACGATTTTTGGTAACTTCACTATACCCATCCAAATAATCACGCCTAAAAATCGTTTCATTTCTTCTTTGTCGGTTGGCATCCAGAGCCGTAGTCTCGACTTATCTTTAATGCCACCTTTATCGATACTTTGTTGGGCAAATATATTCGTCGGATGTGCTATATTTTCAAATAACTGGTCAGTGACTAATAGGGAATAGAAATCAACAGGTGTAGCATTGGCTAGTTGATTTCGAAGTGAGTATGGTTTTAGTCCCGGTATTTCGGTAAAAGGAATTAAACGAGGCTGCTTACCACGTGGCTGGTACCACTCACATTCAGGTGTATGGCCCGATAAAGCTGGAGATAAATCACGGTCATCTTCTTCACTGTCCGACAAAATAACTCGACGTTTTCTGGTACGTGGAATATTTATCACTTCATCACCCTCACTTATGACATGGTCAGTACTACAATGTGACCTCTCTAAACTGTCAATTACATGTAATTGTTCTTGTGTAAACTCAAAGTCAAAAAAAGTGTCCATTTTAACAATAAAACTATTTTTTCTGCTAAACGAAATCTTAGTGTGCATTTGATGACCAAAACAAGTGCGAACTAACGAAAACAATCCGTGATTGGCTTGAGTCGTAGGGAGAGGTGAAAGGGGTGAAGGGAGGCGGGAACAACAACCGCACGCACGGTGTACTCCCGCGCTGGCATCCATTAGGCGCGCGGTACCCGTGCGTAATAGACGTGTCTATAACGTTTATCTATGTCTCATCGATCGAAAATTACGCGTACGTAAGTACGCTGACCGGCACGGCCTGAATGTAATAATTATTCCGTTTAGGCCGCGCCGGGTCCTAATGACCGGCACTTAAAAAAACCCTAAAATAAAGCCAAAACAAACAAATATCACTGTAAAACTTTTATATATGAACAAATAAACCTATAAATAATCATAAAAACCAATGACATTTTTTTATGATTTTGTAAAATAATAGTCGGCGATGAACGTGTTAAGATAATAAACTTCTTATAAACTATTTACACATATTTTTAATTATATTGTAGAGTGAAGATAATTGCATTTTTTTTTTTAATTCCTTGACATATGAGTAACATTTAAATACGTACGTAAATAAAAGTTGGTAGAAGGAGCCTGGTAAGTAAGTAGTAACAGGACTTTTATCAAGAAAATGTTGTAAACATGGTGAAAACCATTTTAGTAGGCACACCACCCTTTATTGAACTGACTAACAACATAGTTAAAAACTGTTACTATTGTTAATGACTCCCAATTACATGAAAATAAATAATTTCCCGACCCCAATGATCAATGAATTCTAAATAATGATACATACATACATACCTAGACCCGGTTACCTATCTTAATCCCGAACTTTAATATTCCGAATATCATAATCCCGAAAACGTTTGGACATTTTTTCATAACGGGATTATTGTTAAAATTCCGAAGTTTTGTTTGCCATATAATCGCAACTCCGAATTTCATTTGCCCATTTATTCATTTGTACGACGTTTTAAAATCCAGACGAATGAGTTCCAGAAACTAAATCGATCTAAATCACGAAAGCCAGATTTTTAAGACACATTTTTTTTAAATACAGTTAATTGATATCCAGACAAACAATATCCAGATTTATGAAACCAAGATTTCTTTTTATTCAAATAAAATATATCCAGAAAAACAGCTAATGAAATTCTTATTATTTCCATAAACTATTGTAAGAATTACAAGGTACTTAACCTTAACCTATCTGTAATGGGGAAGTAAGTGCCGGAGGCCATATCCCCTATTCCTTCTCCCTCATCAAACTCCTCATCCTATCCCTTTTCCCAACCCCAAGGGGCGGCAACGCATTTGTGACTCCTATGGTGTTGCTTGTGTCCATGGGCGGCGGTAATTGCTTACCACCAGGCAATCCATCTGCTCGTTTACCGCCTATTACCATAAAAAAAGTAAAACAATAGCGAGTCGTTTCTGGCACTGGCCGGCCGCTGCCGCGGCACGCTCGCTTTGCTCGCTCAGCTCGTCGCAGTTCTAACCTAACCTACTGTACTTGTACTTGTATGGGAACCAAATAAAAAGATTATGAAAATTTGGTAATAGTTTATTTGAAAAATGGTACGATGGAAAACAAAAAAAAAGTATTCTGAGAATCTGGTATAACTATATCTGGATTATGAGAATATGGGAAACAAAAATATACTTTTTGGAGATTTGGTTTTAGTGCACCAGGAAATTGATTCAGCTGCGAAATTAAAAAAGGAATTTTAAAAAGTTGTCATTCATTACATCTGTCTTTTAAAAATTCTACCAACCGTTTTCGAGGTTTTAAGATTCGGGTAACAGAAATTTGAGATTTCAATAGGTTACCCTCTTGCTTCATTCACTCTCATCAAATTTCTCATGCATGCTCTTCGGTACTTCTAACCTGGCCCTTTTTTAGGATGTCTCCAATCTGGTCAGAGAACGTCCGCCTAGGTCTTCCCCTTCCTCCTCTCCCATTCACACATGCCTTATATATCATCCATTCTCTCCATGTGTCCAAACCATCTTAGCATACCTTTCTCAATGGTTGTCACTATATCTTCTTTTACCCCCTTAAAGTAAGGTTATATAGTCTAAGTTTACCCCAAAACACTCTCTTATCACACAATTCTTTACTCTGTGGTTCAAAGACACACCACACATTCTTCTCACTGCTCTCATTTCTACAGCATTTATTCTACTTTCATGACTCTTCTGCCATACCCTAAATAATGACTTAATAAATATTCACTTAACGAGATTTATGATACACAATGTGTTTGCAAGTATAAAGATGTAACGAAAATGTTTAAAATAACATTCTCTAGGTACTTTTTGTCGAAGCTGAAGTTTTGGTTCCACAGTTTTGGAAAGTCAATGTAAAAGTCAAAGCGACGAAATAATAAATCAGGCACACAAACACTCAATTAATGTGACATTTATCGCCCATGGTTTTTGATCTAGAAGAAAAAAGTTCATGATGACAAAATGTACCAGAAAGTGAGTTAAGGTTTTCTTTATATACACATCTGAGAATCAGGTGACAGTCACTTATGATTGTCCATTTATGTTAGAAATTACATATACCTAGTACGTTACTATTACGTTATTTTAAATTAACCATTATTTTATTTGCACCAGTGGGGTTTTGCCCTGATATATATGTTTTTTAATTGGGACTAGTTCCACCCACATTCCCACTACCACATCATGTGCCACTACTGTGTTACCTGTGGGGCCAGCTTCAGCATCAGTGACTGACCAATGCTGACAACGAGTTTTGACAGTCGGGGGAGGAGTTCGAAAATAAATGTATTTTTAAAATGCTAAGGTTTCCACAAAGAGATTGCCGGAAGAAATTATGCCTACGTTGCGATAATGCTAATAATTGTAGCTTTGCCTTTGTTATGTATATACGTATTCCGACTATCAAAGATCTTCCCAAAGGGCTGACGGAAACTTTGCGGCATCCCTCAGTTGCACGAAATCACATTCCGATTACGTTAGACCAAGCCGCGATGACTTTGGCGGATGCCATATTGTAGTGCTTCCTATAAGTTTGACATCACGGTGTTAGATAACTAGATACGTAATAGCTGAGTAATACTAACTATTTTATAATTGATGGGAACAATACTAATTAATGTTCAGGATTACAACATATTTGCAGCTTTTCGGCTGTATTTCTATGTTTCTTGTATTGTCTAATTATATCAGCAGTCGGAAACACGTAAATAATCATGATTTTAAAGAGAAGGGTGTCCTTAGAATGTAGGTTTTAACAATTAACTAAGTACGTAGCAGGTGATTGTGTGGATAGAGACATCTGAGCACAGATAATGTAAGTAAGTACTACTTCATTAATTATATTTTTGAACACAATTCGAAGGTCATATGTGAACTTGTGTATTTTCTGTTATCTAATGACATTAATTTTATATAGACGTGTCCATGATCTATACACATAAATAAAATTGGAGTGTCTGTTTGTAATATTAAAATAACCGCTTTTTACTAAATGCATATGGATGTATACACGGTACATATACCAAAATGACATTTTATTACAATTTTTGTCTGTCTGTCTGTTTGTTCTCGCTAATCTCTGGAACGGCTGGACCGATTTTAACGGGACTTTTACTGGCGGATAGCTGATATACCAAGGAGTAACTTAGGCTATAAATTAACCGGGAACGCGAAGTAGTTCCCCAGGACGCGGCGGTTAAAGTAGAGTTAAAACCATATATATTCAATAAGATCGCAATGTGACGCTTAAGTATGAATGTCGAATGTAGAAACTAATAACTTAATAATTTTTAATGATTTTTGATAGATCGCCCAGCGTACTGCTAGCATGACTAAAGCCAGGATCAAACCAACGCGTTCAGCTCGCGTGCGCGGTGGCGTGCGCGGTGGCGATTATTGCGCGTGCAAAAGTTGTGCACACTGTCGCGTTCGTTCAGGCGTTCACCAGGCTGAAGTCGCGTCACTACAATGCTGTCTGATACAGATAGTGAAATTGAAGAAGTTTTACTTCTGTCTGCTATTATTGAAGACGAAGAGGAACAAGAAGTGAACTTGAGGTGGGTATGATAATTATACAGTGCCAGTGAAGTAAATACCTACCATCATTCGATAACACCTTAACCGGTATTTGTGGAATTAATTTATAATTTCTTCCGTTTCCACCATACTTAAAATCTACAAAAACACAGTTTCCTCAACAAATAATAGCTGCGTGCAGCGTCCTAACGCAACAAGCGCGATCTGATCGCCACCGCCGCGTGCAGACGCTGTACCAGACGCCGCTTGCAATCCGAGGACGCGTAGATGTGAACACCGCGCTATAAGTTCGTACACAACATCTGATCGCCACCGCGCACGCCACCGCGGACGCAAGCTGAACGCGTTGGTTTGATCCTGGCTTTAAAGTACTTCCGGAAGGACGCAACTCTTGTCGCACACAGTAGGTAAGTACTGTAAAAAAATATAATTCATAGTTGAAATTTATATTAAAAAAATAGAGCGATTCTTTCTCTTGCGCGGGGTAGTAGAATTAATTTTTCAACGCAGCTGGCCTTCAATTGACAAGCGATGGCGCCTGACCATACACGTGGTAAGCGCGTTCTAGAAATCCGCCAAGGAAATGCACGGGGTCAAGAACAATTTGGTCAAAATTATATAAGTGAAATATCTGGGATTGTGGTTACAATTTTGGCAAATAATAAACAGTTGCAGGTATTCCTAATTCTGAGCATTCAGCATAAAGGGAATAATTAGAAGCAGTAACATATTATGTTCCTTTAAATGTTAATAGAGGTATGAAAATAATGTAATTATAGATAATTTCAAAAATATTATGTACATACAGCATCTGCAAATGGATCTAAGCAATGTAGCCATTCAAGAAGTTGCTAATTTCTTCTTATAGACAAAATAGTAGATATCTTGCAATATATAAACGCGAAAGCTACCAAAAGTTTAGAACTTCTGTGAACGCACGCGGGTTCAAAGCCTAACATCATTGTACTGTCGAAAGGACCAGGACCTTTTTTCATACAAAATGCGTACTGCTACCAGGACTCGCGGCCGTCTTCCGGCACGACATTCGGATGTCCTACCGGAAGCGCTTCCAGCAGGACCCGACGTCGAACAATCTACGGTTTTTCACGTACATTTAGTACCACATTCTCAATGCAAGGGGAAGTACCAAGAGAAAATTTGCAATAAGACTAGGCAAGACTTCGGCAACCTAGCAGCTAAAATTCACAGGAGTAGCTACATACTTTTCTACGTTCTAATGATGTAGGCAATAAGAAGCAAAATCGGTTTCACTTGGCGCTTTGTGTACACCAATGAATATTAACTTTGAACTGATCGGCGTATAAAACTTAGCAACCAATTTTCTAACAGTTCGTTGATCTATGTGTCATTCACGTTCATGTAGGTATGTCTTCTTACGACTTACCTATTTTGTCATGACTAAAGTGCATCGAACTAATAGCTATTTAAAAGCCGCATTAACTTGCAAATTGTTTCCGGGAGCTTTTACACGATGTTTTTATAATAATGTCTTAAATAACAACCCCTTTGGTCCATTAATTATCGTATATCAAGGCTGAAAACATTAACAGAAAATAATTACAGAAAAATAGTGCCTTCATCCAAAGTAAGTATTTGACCCTTGTTGATATTCCATTAGACTTGATTACACGAATATGTACTAAGTATTTAATTTTGATAAAAGATATCGTTAGTATGAAATTATATGTAAAAGCCTGTAAGTAAAGCACTTACTTATAATAAGTTACGCATATTTCGACAGCCTATACATAATTCAGAAAATACTTAGACTGGCTTGGTACGCAGGATCTATTAGGTAATTTAGTACTTTTATTAGTAGTACGAAGGCTTAGTAACTTCGAGTATTATGAATTTAAAATCTCTACCTATGGAAAAATATCAGTATTTGTATTGTTGTATATATGTATAAAAATTGCTAAATTACAATAAATTACCTGTATCCTACATTGAAACAAACGTTGTAGCAATTTCTAAAGACTTTCACTTTTCGTTTGCTATTTATGATATTAGGTTCTATGAGTATAGCAATGTTTCCTCCTTGTCTAAATACTTGTCTTTTTATTTCCGTCTCTCTCTACCCACGCCTTACGTGATGGACTAGCAGTATTTCTCGTAACATGTGGTACGTCCTTGACACTGTTTTAGTTTCCTCTTGCGGTCATCGCGTTCCTGGAGCTATCATGTGTCAATATCTAAATAGGTAACTGTCATAATACAATATTTTAATATTATCATATGATCAATCAAATCAATCAAATGTCCGTGTGGTGACGGATTAAGAATACGGAATGTCACCACCCCATATCATCCCATGGGTGTCGTAAGAGCCGACAGAGGGAACATATTATTCAGAGAACACCACTGTAAGAGAAGGAAAACTTGATACAAACCCTATGCCAACCCGTCTGGCCAGCGTGGTATAGTAGGCCAATACCTCCTTTCAAAGGAGAGGCCTAGTCCAGCAGTGGACTGTTAAAGGCTGATGATGATGATGATGATGATATGATCAATACGCCGTGAGCTTACCGTGACTTTAATGAAAAAATACCAGTTTATGCAGATATTTGTTACAAATGTGATTTAGCTTTTAAGATAAATTTATTATCTTCTTCAAGCCATAGTTAGCGATATGTATACACATTTCTACTCAATATTAAGGAAATATATGCGTAATATTAAGTTATGCTAAATTACGCAAGTAGAGGATCTTATGTATGTCGACAAAGCGATAATGCGGTCAATTATGTGTATATCGCTTTACTTTCGTTCGTTGACGTCACGGCATTCATAGAATATGTTCTCAAAATATTTAGATGAAATTAAATAAGTCAAAAAGTCTGTGAAAAGAACTGAATATAGTCACACGGTAGTTAATAATAGAGATTACATTTTGTTGATAGAAATAAAAGCCTAGCAACATTATCACGAATTAATTATGTGTAGGTATCCTTAATAAATTATTTTGAACATAGAGTTACAAATTTTAAAAGATGGTAATTATGTGAATCGTAGGCATCACAGAAATTGATTAATTTTTGTGTATGGCTCCATAAAAATTGCTCTTTAGTAAATTAACAATCGATTACATGTGTGAAGCGAAGAATAAAAGTTACAATAGGTATACAATTTTATGAGGTTTTAAAAGAGCATAAACATACGAAATCCTGTATCTGTAGTTCTGTCGTTGCTATCTTTATAGGTAGGTATACTGCTATTATTTTAATATCAATTGGGACATACGATAATCTCCCTATGACAACGCAAACATTGTTCAACTAATGGACTGCTGATATGGGCTGGCGAAATTGTTAGTTTTGTAACCCCACACCAACCATCCCCTGTTCCGAAACATTTTTATTACTTCGACCTTGTACTGAGGTGATTACTTTAGCTGTTATTACTTATTTACGCCATGTTGCCACACGCAAGATTTGAACGTTCACGGTACCAAACTAAATCAACATACGAATGAAATAAATAAGATCGTAAGGTACAATATTCTATTTTGAGCTTTGTTACATATCGAATCGTTGGTCCTAAAGTTTAAAGTTTTGTTTGACTGTTGGCTCGGGTGCTAAGATGAAAAGACATCAACGAGTGAACTCATTTTTTTTCAATTCAGTTACAAATGATTTCCAACCTTTATTAATTGGAGAAACGTGTGAAGGAGTAGTTCAGAAGACGCCGCCTTGAATATTTATTAAAGATACGGGAACATTAGTACCTACTACCTTTAATCCAATTTAAAGCAATTGTGTGGTTCAATGTCACGACATAAAGCAATTTACTCATCATAAATTAGTCCTGTCCTGCGTCACTTTAATTGCAAATTCTTATGAGTGTATCAGTTCCTTCTAGTGATTTAATTTAATGGACTTTATTATTGAAACATCAAATGATTGATTGTGGTGTTATTACGATCATTTATTTAAAAACAAATAAAACGCTAATGGGTGGGTACTAAGTTGTTTTCGATTAATTTTGTTGTGCTACGTCAATGCTTGACAAGGGATAATTTTCTTGATTTTGTTTGTACGCAGTCTAAATAATTAACAGATATCGATCGCTTTTTACCTGACCCTCTATTTTTACCGACCTCTAAATTATTTACCCATCTTTTAATCTTTTCTTTTAGACGTTTCGGGGTTATGTGACTATTGAATTGTAAATTTTCTCTTTCCGGCTGTCATGAAGATCTTTTACAGTCGTTATAGGAAGTCAATACTTCTAAATAAACTGACTCTACCGTAAACTATGGAATATCGATATCCATTGAGTTGCGGAGTTCAGACAGGCAGTCGTTCTGGGTAATGAAGACATCATCCATCATAATCAAAAATCCTAGAATTTACCAGTAAAACCTACGATTTACCAACTCTGTGTATAGTAAAACTCAGAAACAGAACATCAAGTTTGTTAGATTTAGGATAAGAGACCGACCCGCGACGGCTCTATCGACGTTACAACAGATAACTTCTTTTTTTACATTTTGGTATTAGCTTCCAACGTCTATTTATGTTATCGTAATTTATGGATTGCACCTTATAGGTATTTATGTAGTAAACTACATAAATGAACATAGGTATACCTATACGTAGGGCAGACCGGGTATGGTTGTCACACTGGTTGGTTGTCACAGAGGCCATAACAGACAATTAAACGGCGTGGAAGGAGCGAGGGAGTAGCACATCCATTTGTAGGTACCTCATGTCAGCGTACGCCGAAATGCCGTTTAATGGACTTATTCGACCACTCGATATTCTCTATTATGACTTCTGTGACAACCAACCCGTGTGACAATCATACCCGGTCTCCCATATATACGTTGATAGCGCTCCGCTTATCATTTTTATATTACATATTTCTAGCTATAGGATGGGACTAAGCTTTAACCAAGTCCAATATACTAAGTTTGATTACAATTGCGGCAGTTTAGCATTCAGGCATTTTTATTCGGGGGGCCCACCCTCATTCTTACTACTGTAACACCTGTGTAGCCAGGTTAAGCAGCAGTGACCATAGAAGTCATCGAATTATGACACTAATTCACCCCAGAAACCGTTGAGAGTTGGTAAATCTCTTTCTTACTATAGGGAAATAAAAAGCTTTCTGTTGGCCGAGCTTTTAAATAACATACCTAATTAATTAATGAAAGTAATGCGGTGAAACACCGCAATAAAATTATGTAACATAGTGTAATTACTTCAAATCTCACATATTGTATGCGACAGTATTAGGGTAGGTGTTACATGATTAGGTACTTCCTTTTATTAAGACCTTTACTAGGTCATTAAGGGTCTATTGGTGAAGCGATGGCACAGATTGTCAACATTACCAAATCATAATAATCGTTATTGGCGCTAAAAGTGGCATAGGTGCTTAGTCAATATTAATTAGCATTAAAGCAAAAATGTTTTCTATTGTATCGAAGAGCATGCACCTATAGCAAGAGTCGTTTTAAACGCATAATTTTTGGCTGTAGTTTTAGGTATGTCCATGGCTGTGTAAATTCCCTACTGCTCATCATTTCAGCCTACACATGTCCACTGCTCATATGCCTCCCTAAGGTCCTCTAATGTGGAACCTCTTGCATCCAACTGTTTTCCGCGATCCCAATAACTTCATCGGTCTACATTGCTGAGCCCCTCTCCTATGTCTACCCCTGCTGCCTTATCCCTAGTATTTATTATTTTCGAACAACTATAATTATGGTTACTCATTAAAGACAATAGAAAGTTTCATCAAGTCATGCGGTTGCGGTTTTTAATCATTTTACTTCGGCTTCCCATACGGCTCGAATCTAAGTTACTAGAGAAGATTACTTGTAGCTTACTGGTATTAGCTAAGACTACAGAACAAAAGGCAGACGGAGCGCGCGGAACACTTGCGTGAGGCCACTAAAGTAATACAAACTCGGCTCAGTGCGCTGCTAAGCATCGCACAGTTCACACGCCACGATCAATCCAGCTTTTAAATTCATAAAATGCCGTCTTGCGTTTTTAAACATTGTAAAAGTTGTTTCCAAAAGCAAAAACGGGAAGATGGAATATATTTTTACAGATAACTATGGATTATTTGACTGTTTTATAATATTATTTCGATAAAATTCGTATTTCTGCAGAAAATATGTAGGTGTTGCCAGTTTACGTCGACACCGTTTTCCCTGAATTAGGGAAAATGCACTTGTCAATTGATTATGTAGGTAATAATTATTGTCATTTAATGAAAAATACATTAACGTATTGTAAAAGTATATTGTAGATTATCTTTTTTCTTATAAATATAGTAATAGAATTTCCATTAGTATATACATTGTTTTGAGTTCGATCCCCATATACTATACACTTTGACCTTTGTCACAGAATACATCTTTGTACCGTTCTTATGGCGTAGGGAAGAAGTATCAAAATCGTACTGCAACTGTTAGCTTGACTTGGCGCCGTGTGTACATTACGTACAGAAACAGAAATTATTGATTGCAGCCATTATTTATTTTTAGTTGCATTTTTTTTTGTTATGATTTATGAATCATAATATTCATAATTTGTTGTGTGCATGACAAAATGTTTTTAGCTAATTAATATTTAGGACGCAAGCCTATTGCAATTAACCAAACATTTCCAGATACTATATCGCCGATCTAAGATCTGAACCTCCTGATTGGTATTCCTAAATATATGTAGTTGGTATTATATAAGTATTTCTTCTGGATCGAGGCTATGAATCACAAAACATAATCTATTTATTTCTCAATTTATGAATAAAATTAGTTAAAACTTAACTCGGTACCTACATTTAAGAAATGTATTTATAAAAGCATACTTTAATGGTATCTTTTATTTGAATAATTTTCACAACAGCATTACATATTAAAAGCATTAATTAAATCCATGGTAAATTCTTCAAAACCGCAAACGAATATAAAATATTACCTATGTAATATTTTAAATTCGTTTGCAAAAACTATATGTAAAATAATGGGAGATTATTCATAATCTGGCAACTTTACACACACATAGACGCGCGTGTCCGTACAGTGCCAGTCGCCAAATGTCACGCACACATAGCTGTCAACGTGCCTCACTTAGTTGGACGAATGCGTTGTTAAATCTGTGGGTATTAGGTAGGAACACATGCTTTACGCCACATACGACAGTTTGAAATGCCACTTTGAATAACAAGCATAGGTACAACTTTATTTTCTTACAACGTAAACATGTAGTAATAATTATAGTAAGTAAACACTTACTATAATTATTCATAACTGATATGCTCTAAGTACGTATATTATGAATTGACAAATACTTTGGTATATTTACTTAGGTGGTATGTATTGGTGGATATCATTTACGCTAAATTATAAATCGGCAATTTGTCAACAAGTTTTAACTTAGATAGAACACTTCGTATCGTCCTTAGAAGATAAGTACAAGCAACGTTGTAACCATGTTCTTATATCAAAAGAATTGGCAACCCAATTTTCATCTGCAGATTCGTCATTGTGCCCACTATCTTCTCATTGCGAAGATCAAACAATGAAAATAATCCGTAAACAAAAAAAAATCGGTACAAGATAATTGACTCAATTTATTTATTGAAATCAAACTACGGATTACGGATGCTATCGTGATATTATTACCTATGTGGACAATACGATTTTCATATTAAAGTCGGCTACGATCAACTTACATTTCCATTTAGCCTTGGCTACATAAAATCTAGCCTAAGCTTTAGAACACATTGTTTTACAGTGTCAAACAAAGACCCATATAAACAAAACAACAAGAAACACACAAATATGTACAAGCAACCAGATAAATCATATTTTCGAAGCGAGTTTAATACATTGTTGTTCAGTCATTTACAGAGTTGGGTGTTACCAATAAATACCAAATATCTTTTAAATCTTTAAGGGTTATTGAATGGCCTACCTCTCTCTCCCCTATTATAATGTAAAGATATAATTAGGTGTTAGTGCACAGAATTTGATCAAGGCAACACTAAATTCAATTCAATAATAATTTTATTGTCTCATTTCAGGAAGTGTCGTAGGATTTAATTTTCCTTTGAGTCACGATTATTCACGCTCTCATATTCAAAAATTCAATTAAAGTATGATAGATTTATTTTTACGCAGTTACCCAGGTTGGGTCCGCTTCCTATTACGCCTAACCGAAGGTTTTTGACTTTCCATTCAGTGAAAATGACAGAACGTCTAAAGGATGTTCACATAACGTCGAAGCCAGCAAAATTCGGCTCCGTGTGGTTATCTTCATAATATAGGTATAATCTCAGAAGAGCGACTATTTATAGCTTCTTAAATGATGAAGATATGAATGAATGATTACAACTTCCTTTATGAAAGATGTTTCCTGTATCGTTAAAGTGCACAGGCAGTTCAAGGGAATTGACGTTCGACATTTCTCTGAAGGCGTCCGTAATTATTCCATGTACCTATGGTCCCATTAAACGTGGAATTGTCGTAAAATATACTTCAATAAAGTCAAAACTGAATATACTACACTTGAACAAAGAGTGAATTATATTCTGATAATATTTTAACTAACGTTGACACGAATTAATATGTAGGCAGTTATAGGTCGGTTCACGAAAGTTGACCATAAATGGCGGCCGTTGCGCATATGTACATTCGTGCACCAATGGCGTGGCTCCATGCGTCAAGAACAGAGCCACACCATTGGCATTTCACCCGCGCCTCACCCTGCACCTCCACGGGGACCTAAAAAAAGGATTTCTGCGCAGTGGTCATCTTTCGTGAACCGACCTATACTAGTTACTGTTTAATTTGGTAGCAAATGAATCTCTGAACTCTCCTACTGAACATGACTTTGCTTTTATCATTTTAATTTAGTGCACCTACATTAGTACCAGTTATTGTTGAGTCACTTCATAATTAAATCGCAATTCAATCAAAATAAAGTCGCAGTGTAAATTGAATCCGAGAATTGGCCTCTTGATAAATAGTCTCCAACTGCGCCCATTATGTATCTTATTTCTTGTTTATGTTTTGTCATGTCTATATATGTAGTATATTTAAAGGATCTCGAATATAAGTTATCAGTATAAAATAAAAACAAAATAAACTGACTGCCAGTATAGTCAGTATATCAGTCAGGGCAGAATTTGGTAGGATTTCTTTGTTTGCAGCGGATGCAGTAGAGCCAAAAAAATATGTAATCACTTATTACAAAATCGCAAATAAATACTAAAAACACATGCTTACAGCATATAATGCATCGTGTGGAAAACAATGTCATTTGGACCTATGTCAACTATCACCAAATATTATCAGCAACGCCGAAATTATTTATGAAACTCATAGACTCAAAACATGCAATGTCAAGGCAACGTACAAATCGCTGCTTATCGCGTGAAACGCCCATGGACTTCAATTATGCTACTGGTCTTTAATATTGACTCATATAAATAGCTCCATGAACTCGCAATCATTTATGACATTTACTGACCCAGAGCTTTAAAAGCTAGAATGTAGCATACGAAATAGCTTTGCAAAGCCTTCATGGTTCGGCCCTTTCCAGTGTTAGAAGCTGGCTGGTTAGCATTGGTTCTATTTGTCATTTAAGGAGGGTTTGTTACTTTGAAAATATTTGTGAATGGATTAAGTTTAGATCTAACTTTTTCTGTAAAAATGTTATACATAGATAGACTAAATATAAATTTGCGTAAAGCTTTTGTGTCTCCAAATTCGTTGGAACAAAATGTCGAAGTAAAAGACTATCTTCTCCAAAATGTATTTATTAAATTCAAAACTAAGTCTGGTATTATATGTAATCTTTATTTTGTAACGAACAAATATACTTCTAGATGGAATATAATGTAAGTACTCTTATGTATTTGAGGTAAAATGTAATAGAACATAACACCTTATCTTACAGCCATTATAGCATACTGTAGGTATCATCTGATGTGAAGTAAGTAATAAGCAAACATGCTGTATTTATTTTTACGCATATATTACAATATTTGCTGAATACAGAATATTTGCTCTTTGCCGTACTACTGTGTACCTAAATCAAACCATATTTGCTTTTTAGTATTTTGTCTGTCAGATAACATTAAAAGTAATAAGTAAGTAATAGCATTTTTTGTTGGTAACAGACGAAGCCTACGATATAGTAAGTGGTAATCCTACCTCAAGCAACTCATAAACGTGACAATGTTATCTTATTTACATAGAAGTCCGTGTGGTGACGGATTGTCCGTGTGGTAACGGATTAAGAATACGAAATGTCACCACCCCATATCATCCCATGGGTGTCGTAAGAGCCGACAGAGGGAGCATACATATTGTGTAGAGAACAGCACCGTAAGAGAAGGAAAACTTGATACAAACCCTATACCAACCCGTTTGGCCAGCGTGGTATAGTAGGCCAATTCCTCCTTTCAAAGGAGAGGCCTAGTCCAGCAGTGGACTGTTAAAGGCTGATGATGATGATGATGAATACATTATTATAATATTAGTTGAATACTAAGAGCAACCATTTAGTTTTGGCTGAACTTTTCATGCTTTGAGACATACGCTTGGATTGCGTTGCGTACGCTAGTTTAATAAAATAATATGAACAATAAACATACGGAGCTTAATAAGGTTCAACTTAAGAGTTAATTGAAATAGATAATATATAATTATAATTATGGATTATCAATGAAGTATAGTAAAGTCAATCCGATCAAATCAAATCCGATTATTACTAGGCTAGCGATCCTCCGATTATAATAATCGAAGCATCGATAGCTTAGTGAAGAGACCGACAGACAACTACGCAGAACGTCTTGGTTCGAGTCAAAGAGCGTATTAAATTGTTAATTATCGCTTGCTTAAAACGAGCAACGAAAACATCGTGACAAAACCTGCATGTCTGGGAGTTCTTCGTAATGTTCTCGAAAGACATATAAAGCCTACCAACTCGCACTTGGTTAACGTGGTGTGCTATGGGTCTTATCCATCTCATAGTGAAAAGGGGCCCGTGTCCAGCAGTGGGACAGGACATAAGCACGCCTGATGATAAGTACCTATGCAAGTAAATTATTATCGGGCCTGGAATTTTTCATATCGTTAAGACAGTGGTGTGCATCGTGTGCACCGTAGATTTCGGCAAGTGAGACAATCTGCGTAGCAATTTTTTCTGCTACCGTTGCCATGATCGGATCGAACAAAAGTATATTATAGTTTAACCTGATAATAAAATCATTTTCTGTATTCGTATAACAAACTTCAAAACATATAAACGTACAAACTGTGACAAATATAATATTTAAAGGATGAATTATGTTTCCGGTAGTGTTGCCCAAATTCAGTCTTGGTCTTGTTCTTGCGTTTTTGCAAGACCAAGACCAAGAACAAGACCGCGTATTTTTAGCAAGACCAAGACCAAGACTGATCGTGCAAGACTTGAGCAAGAACAAGACTAAGCCTGCAAGACTCTTGCGTCTTGCAGCTAGGACTTAGCGCTATTTCACGGAGTAGTTAGGTGTAACAGTTCGGTGTATAGGTACGCTTAGGAATTCTATGAGACGCAAAAAACTGTATCAAAGAATATGAAAAACTGGACCTATGCGCATTACGACTAATAGGTACCATAAACATACCTACATAGCGAATAAAAAAATATCCATTAAAATCAAACTGAGTGCATGCATAGTTATGTTTTAACCATCGGCACTTTGATAATGCGGCATCAAAGGTTTTGTACTTACTTCTCAAAGAAATTTGCCGCTTTTCGGAAGTACATGGTTATGATACACGCGCCGGCGGCTTCTTTTGAAATCATATACAACAATCGTTGCCGCCGCGCCGAAATCACAACATTTGACACTATTTGATTGCCGCCACAGGGCGTAGGTAGACTCATGCAAAATAATTTCGAATTTTAAGAGTACCTACAGGTGTTCCAAAGAATAAATAAGTTTCAGAGTGCTTAGAATGAAAATGAATACATTATACTGATCACGCAAGCAGTATTATGATTAGGATAAAATGGTAAGGATAGGTAGTAGATGTCATAATAATTTATTCTAGTAAGTATACAGGGTGTCCGAGTTAGGCCCAACAATATTTAAAGGTGTTTATCTATATCAAGTTTGGAATCGTATGCGTAAATGTTAATAATGAAAGCGAAACTTTTTTTCCATACAAAACTAAAAAAAAATATATTTTTGTGTTTTTTTCGACAACCCTAACAACTGATTTGTGTTGTATTTTATTTTTTATTGAAATAAATGATAAATCGTAAAACTCTTTTATTAAATTTCATATAAGTTGAGGGTTCAATCTCTTTCTAGACAGATATTGTTCTTTAAAATACAGTCAAGTTATTGTAATTAATCTGTTTTTTTTACATGTTTTAGCAAATGTAAGCTTATAAATCATAAATGTTTATTAAGAAACAGTTACTTCCATGGAAAACGACATATAGATCAGTTGATTTTTCGAATTTCGGATCAAATCTTCAGTTATTTATTAATCTGCTTGATCTTTACTATGGCTGTGTTAATTCAAGCTCACAATGTTCCAATTCTAATACGTTTTTCTAAGATTTAAAAACTTTAATAAATAGTAATAGACTGATAGGTAATTGCAAGACCTGCAAGACTCTTGCTGCAAGACCAAGACCAAGACCAAGACTGGGAGCGCAATACCAAGACCAAGACCAAGACCAGGTGTATTGGCGCAAGACCAAGACCAAGACTGGCTAAGTCTCGTCTTGCTCTTGCATTTGGGCAACACAAGTTTCCGGCCAACAGAGGCCCTGGAAAATGTTTCCATCGGGGAACGATTCGAATGCGATCCATTTGTGCTCAAACTCAGACTAGGCTTCCTATTTGTTTACAGAAGTGAGTAAAGTATATGTATTTTAAATCAACTACTTAGTGATTTCCAAATTTGAATAAGTTGTAGAAGTTAGAGAATAATTAATATTTTTTTACACAAGCTAGTCATAGATTCTACAATAAAGATAATAATCAGTTGACGAAAATGACAAAAATTTTACGTTGTAACTTTTTTAATAATCTGTGACAAATAGACCTAATTACAGGTTCTTTACCTGTTTTGTACCTCTTACGTTATATTTTAATCAATTGAAACTATCTTGGAAGACTGCAAGCCATCAAATCACGAGTCCTCTGTGTAATTAAACTTAACAATCATGTTCGACAATTGATCACGATGAATTAAATCATGATCGTGTTATGTTTATGTAAACTTGGAACTTATAACAAGATAATTAATACTTCATCATGTCAGCCTAGATACGTCCACTGGACTGGATTGGGAGAGGCCTAAGTCTAGAGGCCTTCCCCAAGGTTCTCCACACAGACCGATTTTAATAAATTGATAAATTAATACTTACGTTACATAATGAACTACTGACGTTGATATAGTGCCATAGTATAGTTCCATCTTATATTTAAGTATATCAAAAATACGTTATCAAAAGTCCTGTATCGCGTGAAACTTACAACAAAAATTCGATTAACGGGCGCAATAGAGACTCAAACTCGAAACTATTTGCAGAAAACTACTTATCTTACCAAACATCCATTTAAAAAAACATCTACTTTAAAACCCTTTTTAGTTTTTTTTTATTAGATCAATCAGTCACAATAAAAAATACTACTTAGTTTGTTTTGGCGAAATAATACTTTACAACAAAAAATATTACCTACCTACTTCCGCCTTATCTGTAGGTACCCTACCTTAAATTTACCCGAAACTACGACCGTGAACCGCCTGAAGTATCGTTTTACACGATTATAAGGTGCCATATCTGACGGCTTCCAACGGCACTCTATTATTAAACCCATCTGTCTATAAATCGATAGCTGGAAGTTTTTTTAAAGAGTACCTAGGTGTGTATATTTCCCGTATAACAAGTAACTTCTTCATAGTGTTGGTTTAGATTGAAATGGGGTAGGTAATAATAGACTCAAAAATTAACAATCACCTATTATTTCCCAACCAAATTTGCGATGATAAAATCGTGATGAAATCGGAATCCTATCAATGTGTACAGTGAAACCTTAACGTCCGTGCCATACACGACACCCAGTCCCCATACGTAGGCAGACTCACTCAAAGCGTCCTTAGCTCTATCATACATGGATTGATGAAAATATGCTCATTAGCTGCCAAGAATGTGCTAAATGTTATTTGTGTTTAATGTTCCGAAAATCCTGCACGACGCAGGGTTAGTAATTCCTTGTGCAAAAGTTGCCATTCAAATAAAAACAGGTAATCTGGAAACAATGGTAGAGCCATGTAGAGCTCGGCAAAGCATCGGTAAACGACTATAGATCTGTCACTAATGTCACCACGATAACGATCATAACAAGAATTATGATCATAACGGATGATTTGAGCATGTAATTTGAAACCATTCATAATTCATACACGTTCAATTAATACTGTTTAATAATCATTATGTTATTATAGGTACGTAAATCACGCCCATCATGATTAACCTACAATCCGCGAGTTATGTTTGCACAAAACATTTTTGCGTTAAGTATTTGATCAAATTTACCATACTTTTAGCTCAGACTGTTTAAGGGTAATATTTATATTAGTTAAAGATCAATAGCTTATGTACATTTAAAAATATACCTATAATTTTTAACTTGGCACATAATGTAAACAAAAAGTCTGCATTTATGGGGCAGTGTTTTTTTAAGTCTTCGCGTCTCGTACCCACAACACTAAGTACACGCATTGTTAACACTGCGTTTAGAGTTGTGGGTTCGATCCCACACGGAACCACATTTTGTGTTGTACAAATTGTTGTTCCGAGTCCGGAATCTGGATGTCCTTTGTATTCGTTGCTTGAATATTAATTGTAGAATTTCCCGCAATACCATGCTCAGGTCGTATTCGGTACAAGTGCAGAGTTTGAAAAAAAATTATAGCCGATGAAATTAAAAGACCCAAATATCAGACACAATAAATTGCTTTAAAAATTTAAGAAATGATTGCAGTGACAATGACCAAAATTTCTATCGCTGGAAACCGATTATTCCATGCCAACACGATGTTACGGCACTAGATATTTCACAATATTTTTAGCAATAAATAAATCATTACCTGAGTAGTAAGATGCGAAATCTGGATGATTGCTGTAGCTATGGCACAATAGCGTCGAGTTAATGTCATTATTGGTTTCGGGGAGAGTTTTGTCTGCACCTATGTGACGCGCGATGAGAACTCGCGACCCACTAGTTGCTTCACTCATTAAATCCATTTTTACTGTTAATCACACAAAATTACTACAAATGTTCACAATAACTCTACAAAAGTTTATTCTATAATCGTGCTTTTATTCATAACATGACATTTTTTCGATCAAAAATATGTGAATTGTCATTGTTTAATAAGCGCGCGTAAATTGTCTTCGTTGTGACACGACGAGTATCAAGGCGAAGGCATCTGAGCATACTGGCGAGTTGACGGCGGCGGCGTGCCGCGGTCGCCGCATATTGCGTTCACTTTCTTTCGACATTATAGTGGCCTGCCTGCGCAACGCCATTACCACTAGTGATGTACAGATGTTTCTTCTTTCAAACACTTATTATACAACTGCACGTCATGGCAAAATAGTTTGACTATATCAATACTTTGACGGTTATCGGTAAACATCTGGTCTATCTTTACATAGAATTGATAAAATTGTGATAAGAGTCCACTTGAATGGGAAGTGGATATTTATGGTTATATTGATAGTAAATATAGGTACGAAGTTACAGTTATCTTCTATGTGTCACTGATAATGTGACATTTTAAAACTAATTCTTCTCGTTTTGGCAGAAGTCTTATTTCGACTTTAGCCTTAGTCTCATTCTCATGTCACTCTAGCCTATAGGTACTCTCATTTCGACTCGATTAGTTTGGGCTTTCTCCGAGTGCTCTTTCACGATGAAAATGAACTTAAAGCTAGCCAATTATTGTAGCAAAGAGAAAATGGAACGCAAGATAAGGTAAAGGTTCATTCGCAGTATCGTATGCTAACATTTTTCTATCATCATCATACAGCATTTCGCGGTCCACTGCTCGACACAGCCTCTTCTAATTTACGTCACAAAACAAAAGCATTGTGAGTCAATCGGAAGATTTTACCTACCTACTATATCACACTGGCACTTGGCAGGTCGGTTGGTGTTAGCTTTGATGTTGAATTTTCCGTCTCTTCCCAAATATACTATTAGCTTCATGTATTTTCACCACACGGAGGATGTTTTCTACATCGAATATAATAATAGATATTCATATACTGTTGGCGTAATGGTTTAAACGGCCGCCTCGCTTGACACTGCGCCGAGTGTTGTGGGTTCGATTCGCACACGGGCAACACTTTGAGTGATTCGTAAATTGTTGTTTCGAGTCTGGGTGTTCATTGTGTCAGTTAATTGTGTGTTTGTAAAGTCCCCCGCGACATAGGATTTAGTACTAAAGCAGTTGTCTTAAAACATTGTTTATATATATGTATTAGGTATATATTATATCTTATTATATATATTTCTTGTGTGCGTGTGTATGTCACTGAACTCCTCCTAAACGACTGGACCGATCTCGATGAAATTTTGTGTGTGTGTTCAAGGGGACTTGAGAATGGTTTAGATTCACAATTTAGTCCACTGGAAAATGTTTTTTTTGTAAATTTTTAAGTAGTTGTTAATTTTGGAATGTTTCAGTTTGGAACCGACTGCGCTACCATCGCAGTGTCAAATCTATATTAATAATTTCGTCAAGGGGTACGGTAGACTCGATCGAAACCTTAACTGAATAATAAAACATTAAAAAATATAGATTTCGAGGCGACAACATATATCCGCAAAATTTGGATTGTCGAGTATTTTGTTAAATTCTAATGGTTCTGACAGACAAATCGCAGTCGCCTATTGGCCACTCTAGCTAAGTAGTTTGTATGTGTGTAAATACTTTTTGCAGTTATATTTCTTAAACAGTTAAAACGTCAATTACAGAAGTTTCCGCCCAATATAGGAGATTTGTGTTACACTGAATATAGATGATATACCTACTATAACTAGAGAACCCCGAATTTACGTGAGCAAAGCCGCGGGAAAACGCTAGTGTGTATAGAAAATAAATATGAGGTAGGTACGCTAAATAATGAAGTTCTAGCAATTAAATGTAATATTCCTATAATAAGGAAGCTCCGCTCCTCCATTTTATATTTTATCGAATAGAAAGTTCATCGATTCGGAACAACACTAGTCTACGGTGAGGTAACAGTTGGATGTTGGATCGCACCGTAGCATAAAATCTTACCTGCCGACTTCATGCATTGCCGCTTATTGTGAACATTAATATTGTAGTACACATAACACACGCTTCCAACACTTCAATCATAACATGTAAATAATCCGGTCAAGTACATTCGTATTTGGTCAGTCGCAAACACATGCATAGATAATTACTTTTATTTTTGAACAATAAAAATTCTGTCGTAATCATCTTCCTCCTAGCATTATCCCAGTTAGAACCCGGGGTCCGCCTTCTAGTCTAACAGAATTTGACTGAATATTAGCTTTTCCGCAGAGCGAATGCCTGTCTGCCCTTCGCAACCCAAAGGGATAGCTATATTCCATGGTATGATGGTATAGATTGGTGTCAGTTTATTGATAGATACCTACTGGCTCCCTGTAACAACTGTCAAACATCTTCATGACAGCCGGGCGTGCTCGCCGAGACACGGGTCAAGCGATAATTTACAATTAAATACGCACATAACTCCGAAAAGTCATGTGCGCGCCGTGGATTCGAACCCGATACCCTCTGCATGGTTATCTGTTGGTATCTCCACTAGGCTATCGCTGCCTTTTTTAAAGTTATTTTTTCCCGGACAATATAATCATTTTGTTGGTTTGTCTATATGTAGATAGATGGGTACTTTACTATGTTATTATGTAGCGCTCATAGCGAGACTTGGCTTGCCGGTCGTAACAGATCGGCAAAGTTAAGCAACGCTTGTACAGGTTACCAGTTGGATGGGTGACCGTGTGTGGCATTTTCATCTGAGCGCTACCGTGCTTCGGAGGGCACGTAAAGCTGTCGGTCCCGGTTCTTGTCTAAGGATAAGGATCGTTAGGCCATGTCGGAGGCCTTCGGGCGGTCTGAAAACTCCGACACCTGAGTTGGCCACACACTCACACGAAAAACAAACATACTGTAAGATTACAATAACAGCCTAATGGAATACCGCCCCGTGGGATCTCCACCTTGTCGTGGTGTGGGGGCTCAGTAACCGTGGATTGGACACCCGCGGTGAAGCTAAGAGAGATCCCGGGAGTGGACGCTCCGCGTGGGCTTAGAGGGGCCTGCGCAGGATGCCTCCAATGGTGCGGGTACGAGGGACAGTTCTTCTGTCCCTCGCAGTCGGGCGCGGTCGCGGGAGGAGAGGCGTGTCGGTGTTGCGTTGCCGCGCGCCCTATCTCCCGCGACCAAATGGGGGCGCACCATTGATGCGTGGCGGTGGGGCCGCAGAGGAAGAGGAGATGCGGTGTTGCGTTGCCGTCTGCCCTATCCTCTGTGGCCGCTGGGTGTTTTGGCCAGTGGCGGCGCTAGACCACATATGGACGTCGGCGACATCAAGTTCGCGAGGCCCTTTAAATCGATGGCGAGGCCCCGTTTACTTCGTAGTTAAAAAATCGTTAAAATGAAGTGAGCCAAATTATAAAATAATCTATGAATAAATAAATGACAATTCAAAAATTTTCACCCAACACAGATCTTGTCACGCACTTGTTCGTAAATAATTAAAGTCATTATCATCTGCTTAGCTTTTTCCCGAATTGTTCGGTGTCGGCTACCTAAGCCAGGATGATTGGCGAAATGAAATTAAGTATGTACCTAACTTGTAAAACTTTTTGCGAGGCCCCCTCAGGCGCGAGGCCGTCGGCGGTCGCCGACGTCGCCGACGCCTAGCGCCGCCACTGGTTTTGGCGGCGGAGCCCAACATCTTCATCCGCCGCCAAGGGGGTTTGTTCGGGCCCGCCTGACCATCTGGCGGGCCAATACTCGTCGTGGGGTAGCGAGGAATGCTTCGGTGATACCCGACTCCCCGACACACGGGTACATGAGGAACACGGGTTGGTTTTTAGTCAGTAAGAGTCTGACAGTCCCCTTCGCCCTTCCCCCAGGGCGGAGGAACTCCATAAGGATTTTCTAAACCGACACCAAAAAAAAAATAACAGCCTAATGGAATACTAGTTGCAATTCGAAATTTGGTAGATATTTGCACGTCTTATCTAGCAAACAACTCTAAATATCTATGAAAATGGCTGTTAAAATTTGACGTTCCTTTTCGCTGTGGGGTGCTGACATCTGAGATAATAATTACTATCTCATACTCGTATACGCAAGAGACATATGAGTATTTACTAGACAATAGGCACATCCTGCGCTACATAGACGGCATATAGATGCATAGGTAAAGTGTTAGATTACTTCAAGTCTTCTCTACAATGCTGTAATATGCCACCGAGTGTTCGATATCTGAAGGGAACAAATTGTGTATTCACAAATAGGTATTCCATTCCAAGTCCGAAATGTTATACCTCTGTTGTTTCAACGGTTACAAATTAAATAATAACTTAACGGTTGCAGTATTTGGTGCTGGCGCACCACGGTGCGTGGTGCGCCAGCTTAGCTATGTATATCGCTGCTTTGCGTCCAATGAACAACAATCGCCTCCACATCCTATAACATTCTTCACTTGGCCTTGTCCGAAATCAACAATCCGTAAGCGGCATGATAGGTATGAAAAATAAATCTGAATAATTCTAGGAAACTGGTAGGTACCCATGCTACGATACCTTTTTTGAACCAGTACTCGCCGTGTGCCTCGTCTGAGTATGAAATGCTACTCTACAAAGTGAGGAACAAACATAATAATAATAATAATATCATTTATTGCGAATATAGGTGTTAACAAAGGTGTAATGTAACATAATATTCAGAGCTTCTATATTCTGCTATTTAGCATGCAACAATATACTAATAAAATGTGTGTAGTATTTTACTTAAATTTATAAATTTGTAATACATCTTGAATAAAACTTTATAATAATTTCATTGTATATTGCCATTTAAAAAGGAATAATTATCTCAATGTCAAAACAAAATAGAGAAATGTCCTGTACGTATGATTAGCATTAGAGAAATGTCAAGTAAAGTTATTTTTAGTCAAAGTCTTTTATTTAGTCTAAGAAAATTAATTAGGATAATATTGTTTGTTGTTTTAATTGGACTGTAATACCACGTAATACAGTTTACACTAGTACAGCCGTCAACGGTGACCTCTTATAGTCTAACATAGTGTTTCCCAAACATTGTTCTGCCATGACCCGGTAATTTTCACATTGCTCGGATATGCCCAAAAACAAAGAATGAAACTGTCTATTCATCGCATTATCGTGTAGTCACTCAGGGCGTCCCTCAAGGGAGCGTACTAGGTCCCTTATTATTCATTATCTACATAAATGATTTGCCCAAGGCTATTAATAACAAAATAGTGTTATTTGCCGATGATAGCACGGTTTTGTTCACCAGCAAAGAAAAAACAAGTTTAGAGATTGACATGACTGTGACTCTAAAAAAGATTGTAGAATGGTTGAGGTGTAAAAATCTAATTATAAATTTAGAGAAAACGAGTTTAATGACATTTAGAAATAAGAAAAAATATTTAAATAATCTGAATACATACATACATAGACTCACGCCTGTTTCCCCGAAGGGGTAGGCAGAGGCATATTAAACGCCCACTTTTCGCCAGTGTTTTGATCCCACGTAATAGGTGGCGAGCCTATTGCCGCTTATTGGGACATTTTGTTTGCCAGAGCCTCGTCCGTTGATCGGCAGGTGCACCACTTGCAGGTGAGGTTGGCTTGGGACCCTAAGTTCTTGGTGGGAACCCTATGCACCCATATAAATAATCTGAATGTGCAATTTAATGGACAAAAAATTCATGAGGTGGAGAGCGCAAAATTTTTAGGTATTACTATTTATCTTGACTCTAATTTTAACTGGAAAATTCACGTAGAAAGTGTTTTTACTAAACTTAACAAATTCGCCTATGCACTTTATATACTGAGAAAAGTTGTAAATCAGTCTGCTGTAATCACTGCTTATTATGGGTATGTAGCGTCGATTTTGAGATTTGGTGTCATATTGTGGGGTAACTCAGTAAACAAAGAAACTGTATTTAAGGCCCAAAAAAAATGTTTGCGATCCATATGTAACATTAAGATTCCTGTAAACCCTATTTTGTAAATCTCAAAATTTTGACATTGGCGTGTATTTATATTTATGAGGTATCTGTGTTGTACACACTCATAAGGCCTTGTTTGAAAGATTAAAGAGTAAGCGACTAAATAATAAAATTTCTTATCCACAGAACAATACATCACAAATAAATAAGAGTATACTTTGCATGGCACCACGAGTTTACAATCATTTGCCAAAATATATATTGGACAGTGCTAGCACTGATATCTTTAAGTATAAATTAAAACAATTATACTATTCAAGAATATCTAAATGACAAATTTAATTAATTTGATGACTTATATAATAATTATTAACGCTAATGAATTTAAATTAAATTTACATAATTAACAAAATATTGGCATTGTATAAATTCTAATTTCACTGACTTGTTTTAATCACATAATTGCAAAAACTAAGCCTAATAATCATACAAATATAATTGCACGCTTGACAAGCTGAATATAGCCGAACCATTGTATTTTTTCCATCCATGTGCTTACCTATATTCGCAAATAAACGATTTGAGTTTGAATTTGCCCCTTAGTGACCCATTGAATACCTTAAAACCCAAGCTGGTTCCATTAAGGTTAAATAATACACATTGTAATAAAACAAATAATACATATGTATAATATTTTGGTATCGCCTATTTAGTCACTATACTATACGTCGATCGATACTAATCGATAGTAGGTATTATTTTTAAAACAAGGCGGGAATGTTGCGACCCGGTATTTTATTTTGACGGCCCGGTACCGGGTCGCGACCCGGCAAATGGGAAACGCTGGTCTAACACATTTCTATGTTATAGGTACTTATAATACTAACGTATGTAACCACATAAAATAAGAGCAATTTGTAAAGAATTCAAGAGAAAATAAACTTATTATCATTTTATTTATTTATTTATTCAGCTAGGAGGCACCTTTGAAGTTACACCCACGACTTGGATAACTTCAAAGATGCTGCAAGGGTCCGTCCGCAAAATCACATATCGTAGGGAGCGGGCTTAAACATATTAAAACAGAATTTAACGCCTTTGATTATTAAAAGATTAGGTAACGCATGTGCTGTCCTATCCGATAATAAACAAAAGTTAACGTTACAGAATCAGATACACTTCGATAGATATACGGTGAGTCAATAAAATAAATGTTGGTAAACACTCTACGATCAAAACACCTCCGATCGAATAGTGCCTTCCATGTAAACTTTAATTTGAATAGGAAATTGAGTGTTCACACATTGCAAGGTATTATTTCGTACCTGACAGCTCATGTGCTTCAGCGCTAAATGCTAAACCGAGAGCCACACCTTCTAGGCTAGCAGGGCATCGCGAAGCTAAGCTAGTGAATAAACTATTCGAATGAAATATTCTGTGCCATTAACGCTTTATGCTTCGGTTCGTCAAATTGTAGCCTGCCCACTCCCTGCTGCCGGTGTGAAGTTCGCACAACGGCAACGCCTGCCGTGAGCAGCTACTGCCTGCGTTGCAAACTGTGCAAATTGCTTAACACGCTGACGGACACGACTGCTGAGGACGTAACGACGTCCTGAATACTGTGGTACGACAGGCGGCTGTACACGTCGTTTTTTTAGGCACATTTATTTTATTTTGATCCTTATGCCAATACAAATACGAGTCCAATACGAGTCTAAGTCGTAAGAAATTATTCACATCGTAAGGCGTTTCTTTTCGTCTAAATGTCATATCGCATCAACTTCCATCCCTTTCAATGTGAGCATGTCACATGCAGACATAGACCTGCGTTGCATTTGTTCGCGTTTGTCGGGTGCTGTCACCATACGGGATACCTAAATGCGGGATCACTGGAGCCAGTATTTTCATTTTTTTTATTTCAAATAATGTTATACCTTTAGGTATATTGACTTCACAAGTATTTTAATTAGTAGATTCGAGACCAGAGAACATCTACCGCCCGGCAGTTATCTGCAGTGCCCTGTGCCCTGAATCGTTTACGAAGTCAGCTAGGCCGTTGCAGATGCAACCAAGAGAAATGAGGTATGATCGACTTGGCCTACACGCAGTGCGACTGTGGCGCTCCAAAACAGACCATGCGTTACCTACTGGAGTGCCTTAAACGTCCGCACAGATTTTCAGAGACCCAACTATGCCGAAGCACAGACAGTCAATGTCAAAGACAAAGCGTTTATTGCGAACCAAGTGTAGGGGAGACCGAGAGGATTTGAAACAAAGGTGAATTGAAACAGCGCTGATTTTTCGAAAATGTTAACCGTTAGCTAGTTGCAACAGGTAGCTCAACATACACTTTCCTGCGCCCGCTGACGTATCAGTTTGCATTAGAGTGGCCTAAGTAAGAGTTCCGGCTGCCATGTAACAAAAATCGTAAAAAGAGCCCTTCTCTCACGAAGCGACTCTCAAGCGATTTGCGTTTCGTACGCGTATCCTACGCGTCGCTTGTGAGTAGCCGCTATATCTACACATTCAGCTAGTTTCGCACACGACGAAACTCGTCGACGACGCGTTTGATAACTTTGATATCAGTCGCACGCTACCGTCTTGCTGGTCGCACGCTACCCGAGTCCTACATATACGCGTTGCGGCGTTGCATTACAAAATGGCGGCAGAACAAACTTTTAAAATTAATTTTGTCCAGGAGATGGAAATTATCCATGTTTGTATAATTATAAGCTGCCAGAGTACGTAAGAAAAGTTGTTACAGAAAAGGCGTGGATTGAGATTGGAAAAAAATCAATATGACGGGAATAACATTAGTATTTTTATTTATAGGTATACATTAAATTTATACACAATAATTAGATTGCCAAGGGAGCAGAGCATGTGGGTTATTAGATAGTTGGCAAGATAATTTCTCAGATTTTGTGGTGATGAAAGCGAGGAAATCTGAAGATTGTGCAAAACACAAACAGCCTTAACAATGTTGGCTTCTTCATCTACTGATCTACATCTTTCTTATGAATATTACAGAGTTAACAACTGTATCAAATAATAATGATTCTTTTGACATTCTATAAAAATGAGGAAATTTCTCGTCATCCTTCTCATGAAGTTCTCTAGCAGCCACGAATTCTCTACAATTGATATTTTTTTCGATGTACAGATGCAACCAGAATCTTCTTTTATATTTTTGTTTATTCTTGTAATATAAATACAGAAGAACATAGTCTTCATCGCTAGAGTCACTAGAAATCGTCGTACGAATGTTGTTCATCAAATGTAAAAAAAATTGTCTCATTTGTGTAGCACCGTGTGCAGAAACGAGTAGCATACCAGTAGGCGATCATGGTTTGCATCTCAGTCCCGTAGCATTTGAATAGCTTCGTGAGAGAAGGGCCTAAGTATTTAACGTATTTTTACGATGTCTATATTTTGATCAATATTTTGTAGCTTGGCTTAGGCTATACATGTTTCGAAAATTCATTAACTAAAGATTTATACCTATGTGGTACAATTGATTTCTATGTATTTTCTTGTTAATTGTGGATTAAATCAAAATTGTGAGCTGTTTTCTTCCCAAGGAGATATGAAACAGACTGTTTCAATTACTCTCCTCGTTTTTTCAAATTCAAATTTCTCCGGGATAGCAGTCAATAAATAATGGAAAGAAAAAAAAAACATGTTTTGTGATTTAATGTTTATTTTGTTTCAGCATGCCTTGTGATTATAAAGGAAAGACTGAAAGAGGCATGGCGAGCCGTGAAATATATGACCTTTGTATGAGACCTGTATTTACCGACTTAACTATACGGTGACAGGACGTCCACCGCCGCCCGTCAATTTTTTTTTTGTATGGAAGTTTACTGTGTCGTACCAATATTTATCTATCTATGTAGGTATGTAAGCCGAGTGTCCGTTAATGTGTTAAGGAGGAGTGTAGTCCCCCTTTTCCCGCCACTATCTGTTGCACCCGCTGTAACTAGAGAAGTACGCAGCAGTGCCGTGCCCAAGCACAGGCCTAGGAAGTCAGACCACAGTAGGTACTTGTAGGTGCGCAAAAGTGGTCTAAATGAATACATTTGGCGCAGTTATCTCGCACTGGGCGCATAGAAGTTTAGCTACATTTTTTAAAGTATGAGAATGTCTTAGGAGATACCTACGTGTATCTCCTAAGACATTCTCATCGTATTTCTATTCGAAAGAATTCCAGAAATAAGTAACTATAGGTACAGAGCGGTTCACGAAAGTTGACCACAAATGGCGGTCGTCGCGCATCTGTCCATTCGTGCACCAATGGCGTGGCTCTATTCTTGACGCATTTAGGAAATGCGTCAAGAACGGAGCTACGCCAATGAATACAGATGATTTACATTAAAGAAGCTTATTTCTTAAGGATGTCATGTGCCGATTAAAGTTGGCGATTGACGGTTGTCATTAGTGTAGTTCGTAGTAGGCGCCGTTGGCGGCGCTAGCGTCGTTCGCTATCTGTCTTGCATTGCTTTGGCGTAAAAAATAGACAGCTGTTGCACTGACACTCACGCGACTGTTACGCCGCCAAGCGGCAATTTGGGTCGCAGAAAGTTTGTCTTAAAAGCGGCAATAAGAAAAACATCTCTATTAATAAATATATATGCTCTATGGCCACGCCATTGGCATTCCACCCGCGCCTCACCCCGCACCTCCACGGGGACCTAAAAAATGATATCTGCGCAGTAGTCATCTTTCATGAACCGACCTATACTTACCCACTTAGTTTCTGAGATTCAATGTCGGTTCAAGCAAACAAACTCTTCAGTTTTATATTTATTTATTTATTAGATGCACAAGACAAGGAACAATCAAAGTAAAATTAAATATACAATATTCAATGTTCTGATTCTGGATTGCAACTTAAAAATATGTGCATACCTACAGTAAAAACAGTACTTATTATCTAAATTACATTAGGTGACTAAATACGTACGTATTGAGTATTTATACTTACAGTACAAAACCAAGAATAAATCCTTAAATGAGATATATGACATTGTAAATTGATGAGTTTAAATTAAATTAAATTAATAGGTACCTATGCCTTGACTGTCACTGTTAAGGATAGAGTATATCTTTTACGGTATTTGTGTATGAATTGAATCTTGGATTGAAGATGTCTAAGTGCAAGTTATTTGTAGCTAATTCGTTGAATTGTCGCACCATCCTGTTTGTAGTAAGATGTATTGTTTTTATAAGTTTGTAATACAAATAGATTAACGCGTTGTGCTCTACGTTTACTGTATTTAATATTTATGGAAATGTTTGCTAACAACACCGTTGAGTCTATAACAGAATGAATTATTTTGTATAAATAAACGAAATCGAAGTACCTACGTCGTATTTCCAATTATTGAACTGTAAATTTTAAGAGTCTTTGTTCGTAGCTATGGTATTTTCGACCAAATTGTTGACGGTGACATAAAATTCTCAGGCACCTTTTTTGAACCCGTTCTATATTGTTAATGTGAACTTTATAATAAGTGGACCAGACTGGAGAACCGTATTCTAAAATGCTTCGAACTAGAGAAAAATAAACAAAACATACTCTACGAGATTGTTTAAAGCCTTTGGTTATTCGCAAAACAAATCCGAGTAGGTGGTTTGCCTTAGAAATAACATGTTCGTAATGAGGCCTGAAGGAGAGCCTGTCATCGAACAAAATGCCCAAGTCTTTAGCGAGGGTGGATCGATTAAGTACCTGTCCGTTAATAGTATAATAATTAATTATTTTATCCCTTTTATTTGAAAACGTAATTATAAAACATTTGCTAATGTTTAAAGACATTTTATTTGTGTCACACCAATTAGTGAGGGCATTAAGGTCCTTTTGCAAATTTTGACAGTCTTTTATGGAAATAATATTGGTGAATATTTTTAAATCGTCGGCATATAAAAGACACTGACATGACAGGCGCTCTATCAAATCATTTATAAATAAGATAAAGAACAAGGGCCCCAAATGTGAGCCCTGAGGGACCCCAGAGGATACTAAAATAGGTGAGGAAAGATATCCTTTCAAGGCTACCAACTGACTTCGGTTGTTGAGATACGAAGATATCCAACGAAGCAAGTTACCTCTAATACCGTAGTATGCAAGTTTATTACAGAGCAGCAAATGGTCGACTTCATCAAAAGCCTTCGAAAAGTCTGTGTAGATAGTGTCTATTTGACCACCTGCTGCAAAACTTATACAAAGATAGTTTTTATATTCTAGAAGATTGATAACTGTAGATCGGTTTTTAATGAATCCGTGCTGTTTATCCGAAAGAATTGGCTTGACTTGATTATATGAATATGTATAAACTATAGTTGGTGCCACGAGAAGATAGACTTTTTGTAAACACACATTCACGGCTGCAAAATCTAAAGCACAACTGTTTGAAAAAAGGTTTTTTCAAACAGTTGTGCTTTAGATTTTATACTTTTTGAACAGTCTTTTTTTTTCAATGCCTAATTATGCCACTATGTTTTTAAATTTATGTTGTTATCTTTTACTAAAATAATTATATTTGATTTTGTGTTTAAATGGTCGAATGTTCATAAATTTCCCGATTATTTTGTCGTTTTACACATAATTTATTCTATAAATTAAGGAGAAAAAGAGTTCCATGTATGTTAATGATAGAGTACATACATGTTACTCTATTATTGACATTTTTTTTTAAATCATAGATAATAAATAATTTGCTCAAAGTAGCCTACCTATCCTAAGATATTAAATAACTAGAGGATGCCCGCGGTTACATCCGCGTTATTTAAGGTTACTGCTCCGCTCCCGTCGCTCATAGCGTGATGTTATATAGCCTATAGCCTTCCTCGATACATGGGCTATCTAACACTCAAAGAATTTTTCAAATCGGACCAGTAGTTCCTGAGATTAGCGCGTTCAACCAAACAAACAAACTCTTTAGCTTTATATATTACTAGCTGACCCAGCGAACTCCGTATCGCCTTTTTAAGAGTTTTTATTTAATTCCCTTTTTTCCAAGCCCCTTTTCCAAAGTAACCATTGACTTAGCGCTTAATCTCTTATCATTCCAGGGTCTATAAATGATGCAAAAACAAACATAGATTTTAATGTAATATTGAATTCCCCATTCCTTAAAATATCGGAGACGATACCCATATCGACTTTAAAAAAATCCCGTCCACCATCTTTGATTTCCTATCAGCCATCTTTGACCACGAAATAGATGTTGTATTTGGATTCACCATCCCTTAAATCATCAGAGACGATACCCATATTGATTTTTTAAATGTTTCCCATCCGCCATCTTTGATTTCCCATCTGCCATCTTGAATCACGAAGTAGATGTTGTATTTGGATTCCCCATCCCTTCAAACATCGGAGACGATACCCATATTGATTTTTAAAAAAATATTCCATCCGCCATCTTTGATCACGAAATAGATGGTGTTTTTTAATTCCCCATCCCTTAAAACATCGGAGACGATACCCATATCGACTTTAAAAATAAATCCCATCCGCCATCTTTGATTTCCTATCCGCCATCTTTGATCACGAAATAGATGTTGTATTTGGATTCACCATCCCTTTAAATATCGGCGACGATACCCATATCGACTTTAAAAAAAAATCCCATCCGCCATCTTTGATTTCCTATCCGCCATCTTTGATCACGAAATAGATGTTGTATTTGGATTCACCATCCCTTAAATCATCAGAGACGATACCCATATTGATTTTTAAATTTTTTCCCATCCGCCATTTTTGATTTCCCATCCGCCATCTTGAATCACGAAACAGATGTTGTATTTGGATTCCCCATCCCTTTAAACATCGGAGACAATACCAATACTGATTTTTTTAAATTTTCCCATCCGCCATCTTTGATTGCCCATCCGCCATCTTTGATCACGAAATAGATGTTGTATTTCGATTCTCCACCCCTTAAAATATCGAAGGCGATACCCATATTGATATTTAAAATTTTCTCATCCGCCATCTTTGATTTCCCGTCCGCCATCTTGGATCACTAAATAAATTTCATATTATTAATCAGCATCCCGAAAATCTCGAAAACGATACCCATATAGATTGTATCCTATTCGTTTAGCCTTTTTTTGCCTTTGACCCAACCCTCCCCCTTCTCGTTTGACCATTTTATTATTTTTGTCCGGCCCCTAAAAGTTGTGGCGTAATTTTATATAGCCAGCCATATTCCTTTCGGAATAATTGGGCTATCATAGGCAATAACAATTTTTAAAATCCGACTGCTAGTTCCTGAGATAAGCCGACATTATGTTTTAGCCTTTTTAGCCTTTCGCCCGGCCCCAAAGGGTCGAAACGTTATGTTATATAGCCTATAGCCTTCCGGAATAACTGGGCTATCGTATACAAAAAGAATTTTTCAGATCCGACCGGTAGTTCCTGAGATTAGCGCGTTCAAACAAACAAACAAACAAACTCTTCCGCTTTATTATATTAGTATAGATTATAATATTGACCAAAAAACTAATAGTTTGCCATCTGCTATTCTGCACCCGTTTTTTCGAGATGCCGGCAGCGGGAAGAGCGTTGCCATCCTATTAACTTGTATTTAACTTTATATTTACCCCTTCTTGATAACTATAAAAATAATTATGTCCTCTGTTAAATGCATGTTAAGCCCAAGAATGTAACATTTCAATGAACTAACGCCAAATGTTGACATTCTAGGCGTCAGCACCTCCCCCCCCGTGGGATCTCCACCTTGTCGTGGTGGGGGGGCTCAGTAACCGTGGATTGGTCACCCGCGGTGAAGCTAAGAGGGATCCAGGAGGGGACGCTCCGCGTGGGCTTGGAGGGGCCTGCGAAGGATGCGTCCAACGGTGCGGGTGCGGGGGACAGTTCTGTCTGTCCCTCGCAGTCGGGTGCGGTCGCGGGAGGAGAGGCGTGTCGGTGTTGCGTTGCCGCGCGCCCTATCTCCCGCGACCAAATGGGGGCGCACCATTCGATGCGTCGCGGTGGGGCCGCAGAGGAAGAGGAGATGCGGTGTTGCGTTGCCGTCCTCCCTATCCTCTGCGGCCGCTGGGCGTTTTGGCGGCGGAGTCCAACACCTTAATCCGTCGCCAAGGGGGTTTTGTTCGGGGCCCGCCTGACCATCTGGCGGGCCAATACCCGTCGGAGGGTGGCGACGAGTGCTTTGGTGATGCCCCACCCTCCGACACACGGGTACATGGCGGAAGTCGAGGTGGTTTTTAGTGGAAACACCACATACTCCGGCTCTTATTTCCCCCAAGAGTCGGAGATCCGAAGGGATTTTCCACCTCGTAAAACAAAAAAAAAAAAAAAAAAAGGCGTCAGCACCTCAAAACATTTAAAGATCCTGTTGACAGCACATAATATCGATAAAAACCCGATCCATTGACATATTAGTTTCCAATTACACGTATCTATGTACCTTTGCGCTCATTGGATTGGATTTGATATTATTTGTTTTTGACAGAACTATCGCTAAGTCACTTAGTAGAAATTCTTTGTTTACAAAAAGTCTATGTTCTCGTGGCACGGACTATAGTAATTCGAATATTTTGGCAAAACAAGAGAGAATACTAATAGGTCTATAGTTTTCACATCGTGACCTGTCTCCACCTTTGTAGATGGGAGTGATGTGCGCTATTTTTCAGCGTTGAGTTAAAACGCCACTGCTCAATGATCTATTATATATGATATAAAATATAATATATTAGATAAATACAGATTTATTGTAGTTCTTATAATTTACAACCAAAAATGGTACCTAGCTAAACCAAGGTGCAAGATCCATGAAATGCAAGATCAAGCTGTATGTCTACGTTAGGGGCGCTTTTGGAAAATGTATGGAAATTGTTCCCGTCGACTAGGTTATTGTCACCGTGACAATCGTGTGCAAACTCGTACTAGACCCTCTGTACTCGTGTTGTAGTACAACGCCATCTATACAATAGGGGGAATAACTATTTCGGGTACAAAATACGAGACTATAATTGATTGTAATCCTGTTTTATTAGTTTCGGCAGCATTTAACGCATAATTACATAGATGGCGCTTATCATCAAAAATAGGGAAGATTAATGCCAAGTTAAACCATCAGGTAGCGGTATATCACCGACTACAGTAAACAATGAATTTTGGCAAGTATGACATTTGAGTGTCAATTTGACAACTGGTTTAGACTTCAAACTTTGGATGCGCGATCTTATTAACTCATCTCAAACAAGTCCCTAAAACAGAAACATTGTACCATTTTTATTGTTATTGATAATTACATATATTATATGAGAACTATTTTGCCTATTTATATAAGTATAGATATATTGTTGTCTTGTTGATAACAGTATTTGAAAAGCGCGTTACGAAAGTTTGCTAACTGTAGTTGCTTGTGCTGTCATCTGCGTCGAGCTTTGCGTAATGTTCCTTTAGTGTACCGCAACGCTAGAAAACGCAAAGGTACCAGTATAAGTGTATAATCTATGCGCAAAGGTGCCGACTGGCAACACTGCCAACTTCCCAAAGTATTAAGGCGCGCACAAACTATCTGTCGCGACTTACTGTCGCGACAGAAGGGTATCTGGACAAGGAAAATCCATTCAAGTGTGCACACTATCGGACGTCTGTCGCGGACGTGACCTTGAGCGTTCAGACGTCCGATAGCAATCTGGGAAAATGACAGCAAACGTCCGCGGACGTTTACAAACGTCCGCGGACGTTTACTGTCATCCGTATATTGTCCATGGTACGGCCTTAATATTGATTTTATACAAAATATATTCAAAAAATGTTAAATTCACTTTCAATTCAACAGTTCTGCTTTACTTCAAGATCTACCAATAATATAATCTAATAGTGCTAACTGCTAGTGCCCTGAATTAAGAAAATAAGCTCCTACCTAGCCATAGTGTATCGCATAGACAGCATGGCGTGTCTATGGTTGTATCGGACGCGGACGCGACAGAAAGCCGCGTCCGAAAGGGTGTGCACACTATGTGTCGCGACTTACTGTCGCGACAGTAAGTCGCGTCCGAACAGTTTGCGTGCGCCTTTACATTCTACATTACTTTAATATGCTAATAACCCTCAGTAGGTACCAACCCAAACATTATGATCAATAATAAAAAATCCAAGAATAGCCCAAAGATATGGTTCGATAAGTTCGTGACAATAAGCATGTATGTGTTCCGGCTTAGCTATTAATAGCAATAAAGCACGTGTTTCTAGATTTCCACTATAATACACCTTTTACCTAAGTACTTACTTAGTTCTTTAGGTTAAAAACATGGTTATAATTATTAGCCTACTTTAAAATCTAATAATATTAGTAGCACAGACATTATAATATACTAGTGTAGGGGTATCTTTATTAATTTCGCCAACGAGTAAACATAATTTTGTTGGAGATGATAGCGCCTCCCTCTAGGGTTGAATAGTTGAACTAAATTTATTATAAGTAAAGTTTTCAACTTAGCCAATCCTCACTAGATGGCGACGTAGTGATATACACAAATGAATATGCAAATGTATTTAATTTACCTTTGCGAGATAGGTATAAAAATAAACACGAATTCTTATCTTCAATATGTATATCGGTGTAAATAATCTTGATTTACATTAAGAACGTTCTAACTGAATAATGTATAAGTCGCAAATATACATAGGAATTCAAATAGGTATATTTTAATCAAGTAAAACAAGTTCTTGCGAACAGCTGAAACGCATTAAATTCGTTACGACCACGCGATTACTAGTTTTTTAAACTAATATAATACATACCATTCATAGAAATTAAAATAGTTAAATACATATATATAGCTAGCTGTAATACCTACCTTCATAAGTAAAGTTAACCTAAACTACCTATATTTACTCTATCTATTACAGTGAATGTACATAAAATACTTGATGTTTTTACACCAAAGATTTTAATTAGGTGCATTCGATCGACACGATCCTATGATCCCGGGTCATTTAAGCAGAACGTGAAAAAGCTTTTCTCTAGCTAGCCCATCGAAGTAGGATCATTGTGCCATTATTATTAATATTTTATTGGCATGATGACTTTTGCTATGGAACTCGACGGCATGGTCATGGTCGGTCATTTTGATAGGCAATAATAAAAAAATACAAAAATATATTATATAACTAGTTATAAAAACACAAATATCGTTTAAATACACAACCGCTTTACCAACTTATTAATATGTCACGTTGTATACCAGTTTAATCTTGATTATCACAACAAAAGTGTTTAATAAATAATAATATTACCAAGTGATTGAGATGGTTGTATAAAACGTAACCTTATCTTAATTCTGTGTTTTTATTCGATACCTACGTAAATAAATATTCTTTCGAGACGCAGAAGTTGATACCACTACATAAAATGTGTATACAAACGTGAGAAATAAAAATGTGAGAGATTATTCAGATATTTTTTTTAATAATTATTAATTTAATAAATATTATAAATGGATCTTAACTTTGACAAGAAGAGACAATACGGTCAATGAATCAGTAACTATCGCCGTTATTTATGGATAAATAGGTAACGAAGCAATAACTCAAATGAAACTACTGTTTACAATAATATTATTGTTATTTATATTAGTTTCCTTGTTTTGAATAATGATGAATAAGTATTATAACAACTTAGAGGAAGGACAAATTGTTTATTATATAAAACAAAACAATATGTACTTAAACAGTTTAGGGTTTGGTTATTAAATCTAACTTGAACTAGGTAGATACCTATTTTGGCAGTATTTAACTAAGTAGTTGACTGGAAAGTTTATGTAACTAACTAGGTAAGTATATGATGTATTAAGTATGATCCAATCTTATGTTCCTGCTTGGATCACGTAACTAGTGATTATAATGTAAAATTAAACGCAGTAACGTGTGTTATCTTTAATCGAAGGTCAAAGTAGAGGAAGTTGTCGTCCAATATAACATTTACTGCAGTTATTTCAACTATATTTCTAACGCACAATACTCATTTACTTTCAAAACTGTTAAGTGTCTTTACTGTATAACTGCGCTATTCGCTCTAGTATTTCTCGCAGAATAGGTACACGGAGAAACACGTGCTCTTGAGACAGCTAAAAACGTGCAAATCTTTACCGAAATACCTATCTAATAATAGATGCAGAATTATTTTATTTTAAGGCATAACTAAACATCGCTATATATCACTCATTTGTCGTGTTCTTATTTACCAAAGCTCGTAAAAATAGTATTTACTTTACCTTACCGAATATTTGTAAAATAACACGAGAGTGGTATAAAACGTGCTCACAGAAAGCATCGCTCGCACCATTTAGGAGTCAATGACACCATGCGGTAGTTGCCATCAAATTACCTCAGTAATTATATGCCATGTGATTTTAGCAATTCATATGTCTAATGTGTTTATCGTAAATGTAGATGCAATACACTTGATCGGTTTGTTTACGTATAACGTGCGGTCATCAATGACCTAAATCTATTAGTTTAACAACGATGTCTCAATGAAAAAGATAATAGGTACATATGAAGGAGTGTACGACACAAGGCGTAATAACATTAAACGAACTCAATGTGATCATAGTCTGGAAAAACCGAGGGCATTGCCCGTTTTTAGTTTTGTTTCAACCGGCCACACGAGACACATACCTACGCATCATACAAAATATCAACGCCGCGTCACAAAAACTGTTGGATGTTTATATTATTATAATAATTAACATTGAACCTTTTAATTTTCATCATTCTGCAGCGTAAATTACAGCTAATTTACAAACGGATTCGTAGTATACAACTTAACACCCTTAGGTAATTTTTATTAGTCATCATGACAATTATTAGAGTCAAGATTGCAAATATGAGTAACATTTGGGTAGGTTAACCCTTTGACCGCCAACGACGTCTTAAAGCGTCGGAGAATCCTAAAATGATTGTATTACTGACATATTTTCAGTCAATAAATGTTAATTGTTTCTTTAAAGATAAAGAGAATTCTGAGCTTTAGGTACTGACAGTTATTATTTATTAACATTATTACTCGTGCTATTTTCCTAATAAATGTAATGTAAAGCATTTGTTTGTGTTTATACTTCCACTATCATTCAGTGCACGGCCTACCTGCTTCCTATTGTTCTATTAATTGAACCCATTTCATAATTCAACAAGCCAGTCGGTCGAATAGCTAACCCAACTAACACAGAGATAACACCGTTCACTATAAAGGCATATCGAGTCTGTCTTGTGTTTATTTACGTCCACCGTATTGTTTGTATACAGCCCGGCACGACTGCGCATCTGACTACGTCATTACCCCTCTCACTTGTACCCCCGCTGAGACCTGTCTTTCCTACGCTGGGGTCGACTGGCTCACTCGCTCATTCATTCGGCATTCGCAAACGTTGTTGCTCGCCGCCCACTGTACCGGTGAGATCTCTAGTCCCTTGCTAAATCAATTTATCAAATTTCCAAGTGTTTTACACTTCACTATGTTGAAAGAGAGGTCTAGATATGACACTCGTCATTCCTCTGAAGCTGAAGGCCGTCCGCTAGCATCCAGTAGATTGCCAGCCATTGAAGAACTCACCCTTGGCCTGAAACAAAAGCTTCACCTGCAGGCTCGAGCCCGTGCTGCACCTTACTACATTAGAAAACAAGAACCTGTCGATCTTGTGGAAAGATTGCTGGAACAACGCGCCCTTGTCGCCGAGGCTGTCCGAAGATTACAAGAAAAGAAACAACCGTGTCATGAAATCTCTGTAGATTCATAATTTATAAACAAAACATTTTAGTTGTGAAAGTGTCGAATGTGTTGTGAAATCGCTTGTGTGTAAGAAACGTGTCGGGTTACAATGGTGCTATATGCGGAGAGTGTGCGAGAAGGAGATAGCCACCAATGACGTGTCCCGCACGACACGAGTCACGAGAACGAACCAAAATGGCCGCGCGTACTCTACAATCATAATATTTATTCTTCGTTTTATAGTGACCTTAACTGATCATGATCAAAGTACTGAATGACGTAACTAGCCTTTAGTATTGTTATGCGTTCTAAAGTACCTTTTTACTTTTATAATTATTACAACTTGACTGAATGTCGCGTTTAAAGACATTTCCATCATATTAAATTAGCTAATATGAAGTATAATTCAAGAGCTTTAACTATTGTTTATGTAATTATTTAAAGTATTCGATAGTAAATGTTCGTCGTCTTTCATACCTACATAATGTTTCTATGTTTAAGTGGACTGCTTTATTAGTTTTTAATATTTCTCGATGATCTACATTACATCAGATATTTCATTAGACGTGGTTACTCACCAGCGAAATACCTAACTTATACATTTAATTGGGTCATTGTTAGTGTATAAAAACTTTCAAAAAGTGATTGTAGAGATAACAGTACATATTTACATTGTAACAAGTACAGTTACTTCCTCGCATGTAGTAGTTTAGGTAAAATCCATTTTACACGTTGTACAATGCGATTTCAGAAAGTAGGTATCTACTTGTTGCGACGGTCAAAGTGCAACCTAGGCAATTTGTAGAATATAGTTATATAAAATTCCTATCTAGCTAATACTTTATTTCATCATTGTAGTAACTATGTAAAATTGTACCAAATGTGGTATAAAAATCATTATAATATTACATGTGTGCATGTTTTAGTGCATTTTGTGATTTTTAGGTAGTTTAATTTATCGTCGATCTTGTGATTTAGATAAGGTTTATGTAATAAAAGGAATGAACTTCAAGAAATAAATTTTTTGAATAACATTCTTGAATCTAGCTGTACAAAATAATCGAAAATAGCAATCTACGCAACCTTTCAGTGTTAGATCTATTTTTCGTCTATTAAATATTTGATGATTTTATTTATTTCTTTTATTTAAACCCCTTAAGTTTTAATGTAAGTATATCTAATATCCATGTGGTAATGATGATTTGTATGGTAAAGCAAACGGTATCAACAGCTCCAAGCTTTACCAATTTACCATAGGTACCTACGTACGAAACTACGAATTATTTCGTTGTTTACAATCTTGCTATTAATAATTTATCCTCCTTTCAATAGGTTATAATGAGTCAACAGTAAAAGTACTGTAATCTCAGATCCGCAATTGCAGCAATACGTGGAATAGTCTCATAACCAGCATTAGTCATCTTTGTGTATGCGCAACACATTCAGTTTACAGCGTTGTCCTACTAGTGCAAAATAACAAAACGATATTAACGATAACAACGCTATACACCTCTACCCGTATCTTAATCAACGTTACAGTTATTTTGTTTAGGTTTTTCCTACCAGCTGACTTTGAAAACAATGAATGCTACTGCCATCTAGTGGTGAGTAGCTTGAGTAGACTTTTTACATTTTCACCTATGGCAACATCAAACATTGAATATTTTTTACAGGAGGTAATATTTTGTAATGTTATCCGCTATCTTGTCCGCAATGTTTTGTCTCCGCTAATCCGCTTCATTATTCACTAAGTTTCATGTATTAAACTGACTCCTGATAATTTTATCAACTGTTAATATTTATAATTTTAATTTTAAGATAATTCAACATTTTTGTTGACCATTGCTGACTTTTTTTTTTTTTTTTTTTTTTTTTTATTAGAAAGAACCTGTCAAATTGACTTCACGCTGCCTGATGGTAAGCTGACAGTGAAGTCCTATTGGGAAGGCCACCATCCCCAATTGCTGGTTAAGCAATGTGACATGATGGCCCTCACTTTGACGGCCTTGAGAGATGCTTTTTCACGCCCCGCTTAAAGGACCCAGGATCAAGGGAGGAAGGAAACACGTGAGCTGGCAGTGAGTTCCACATTTTTATGGTACGGCAAAGGTAAGACGTACCGAACCTTTTCGTACGTGACGGTATCTGATCTACCGTATAAGGGTGGCACCTTAACCCGGCACGTGTTGTTCGGGATAGGAAAGGAGAGGGTGGGATGAGTTGAAAGAGTTCTTCTGAACACTCACCGTGATACAATCGGTAAAAGACAGCCATTGAGGCTACGTCCCTGCGTAATTGCAGAGATTCAAGGGACTTAGTAGCCTCAAGGTCACCTATGATACGGACAGCACGCCGCTGCATCCTATCAAGGGCATCTAGCAGGTACTGAGCGGAGCCGTTCCAGAGATGAGAGCAGTATTCCACGCAGGGGCGAACCTGAGTCTTGTATAATAGACACAGCTGCTCCGGCGTGAAAAACCTCCTCACTCTGTTCAGGACTCCGAGTTTTCGAGATGCCGATTTAATGACACCCTCAATGTAGTTTCTCTGGTTGAGATTGCGGCGTATGTCCATACCAAGTATATTTAGACTGTCCTGTATCGGTAGTGGAGTGTCCAGAAGAGAAGGTTGGGGAAGGAATGGAGATAACTTAGCTGAAAATGCGCACACCTGTGTCTTCTTGGCGTTGAACTCGACCATGTTTTCAGCACCCCAATTCGAGATGCTGTTCAAAACCTGGTCAAGCTCAGCGACAAGTTTTCGCCTATTTTCCTCAATGTCGGCCTGCTTAGCCGCAGGATGGCCGAGATACCGCCCATGCACGGTACTGTCATCTGCATAGCAATGTATGCTCCCGAAAGTGAGCATATCATTGATATGCAGAAGAAAAAGTGTGGGCGATAAGACGGATCCCTGGGGCACACCAGCATTTACCTGCATAAACTTTGAATTTAAGCCTTCGCAAATAACTCGAACACGTCGTTCATGCAGGAAGCTAGCAACCCAGTTGCACAATCGAGGTGGCAAGCCGTAAGCCGGAAGCTTGGAAAGAAGCGCACGATGCCAGACTCTATCGAAGGCTTTGGAGATGTCGAGGCATCAGCCTCGACATCTCCAAAGCCTTCGATAGAGTTGGCTATCAAGCCAACGACTCCCCGTGCCTGTCCATAGCCTCACCCCAAAGGTGAGTGACATACGCTAGAAGGTCGCCCGTTGATCGTTTCGGTCTGAAGCCATATTGTCGATCATTGATAAGAGAGCGATCTTCTAGGTAGCGAACGAGTTGGGTGTTGATAATCCGTTCGAATACCTTGCAGAGAATAGGGGTTATGGCTATGGGTCGATAGTTAGCTGGATCAGAACGATCCCCCTTTTTGGGAATCGGTTGTACGTTCGCCTCCTTCCAAGCCTGCGGCACGACGCCAGAGGAGTAAGACAGGCGATACAGGCGTGTAAGCGTTGGAGACAACTCGGCTGCACATTTCTTAAGAACAACCGCTGGGATACCGTCGGGACCACTAGCTTTCCGGACATCGAGAGACCGCAGTATCGCGCGAACATCGCATTGCCTGATGCGAACATCAGGCATGGAGTGGCCGCAGTGGTTTATAGATGGCGGCTGCGAACCACGGTCATCGATTCGGGAGTTGGCCGCAAAGAGATTGACAAGCAAGTCAGCTTTCTCTTGCGGCCCATGAGCCAGTGATCCGTCAGAGCATCGCAACGGTGGCAGCGAAGACTGGCAGAAATTGGATTGCACGGCTTTGGCCAGCCGCCAATATCCACGGCTTCCCGTAGGGTGCGACAGAAGTTCTTGGCCAAACCGTGCAACGCGCTGTGCATCCGCTCTGGTGTATGCCCTCTTGCAGACCTTAGCTGCTCTGTTATAGGCCGCTTTGATGAGATGGACATTCGGATCGCGACGAGACCGAGCCCTGATCCAAGCACGGTACGCCGACTGTTTTTGTTTAACAGCATCGGCGCACTCGCGATCGAACCAGGGCCGAATTCTGCTGTTGCTGGTGACAAAAGTGGATGGAATATAATATTCCATACCTAACAGAATTTCCCCAGCAACAGCAGACGCACTCTCCGAAGGATCCCTCCCACCAAAGCAACGCTGAGACCACGGAATGGACGCGTAATAACTGCGAAGGCCATCCCAATCTGCTGACGAGTAGTGCCATAAGCGTCGCTTTACGTCCACATGTTGTGAAGGCACAGCGGTTGGCACTGAAGTGCAGACCAAACAGTGGTCGGAGGAGCCCAATGGGGCTTGAACCGACACACTGTACTGGTCTGGATGACTCGTCAGCAGAAGGTCCAGCAAAGAGGGCGCTTGACCCTGAATATCTGGTATCCTGGTGGGCTGGAGTACCAGTTGGGCCAGGTCATGCGTGAGAGCAAATGCGTGAGCAGCCCTTCCCGCGTGGTCTGTTTTGGGAGAGCCCAACCAGGTCTCATGGTGGGCATTAAAATCTCCCAAAAACACCAACTCAGCGGTCGGAAACTGTTCCTGCGCTTCATCTGCCGCCTGACTCAGGTAATCAAAAAGTCGAGTTGTCTCGGCATCTCCAGTATGGGAACGGTATAGACACACGTAAATCCGGGCTAATGAACCCAGATTTATGTGTATCCACAGGACGGAAAAGGAGGGGTCCTCTAGGCAGCGTAAACGACGACAGCAAATATCCGCCCTGACGAACAAGCATACTCCGGCTTTTGCGTAGAAATTCTCTTCAAGGGCATAGCCGGGATATTGCAGATAAGTCGTGTCGGCAGGGCGGCTTATTTGAGTCTCCGTCAGAAAAAGCATGGCCGGCCTTGCCTTCTCGAGATGGTGGTGGACGGCGTTGAGGTTTGAATGGAGTCCGCGGATGTTGGCGAACTCCACCTCAAGTAGCGTGTGGGTGGGAAAGGTTGACGCCGCTGTGTGACCGTTACCAATGCTTGCTGCCATAGTGGAGTGGAAGAAGAAAGGAGGGGCGTGAAAAGAGGTGGCAATTACCGCAGCGGCGCGTGACAAAGCGTGGAGTATTGTTTCGTCATTAGACTGTGCAGAATAGCAGTGGCCGATCCGCCGGACGGAAGGGCCCCCGTACCCTCCCGGAAGTGGTCGCCGGGTCCCACCATCCGGTCACCAACCGGCACGACGAGCCACTCCGAGATTATGCGCGGCCTGGTGGGGCAGCCTCCCGAGATGGTTAGTCCCAGTTGGGCCCCTGTACTATACCGCGGGCGGCCAGCGGCACCACCGTTTCTACGGGTCTCCCTGGCCGGCGGGTCGACCCCCACTACCCACACAATGACTCCACTAATACTTCACTGGTCCAACGTATGCTGCTGTAACCGCCCCCTCACCTAAACCTTCACACTCTCTCTGCCTCCCCCAAAGGAAAGGAAGAGAGAATGGGAAGGAGGGACTGGGCCTCCGGCGCTCTCACTCACCAAGCGAAACACAGCAGAAAAGTACTGCTACTTTACGTTGATCTTCTGTGAGAGGGTAGTACCGCCCCGGTCGAGCCGACCCATTCGTGCTGAAATCAGCATGGCCCTACTACCTACAAAGTCTCTACGATAAATGCTTAATAAGTATTACCACTTAAACATTAGGGAAGATTACTGCCAAGTTAAACCACCAGATGGCGGTATCACCGACTACAATCTGTATAATCTATGGACTACAGTAAACAATGAATTTTGGCAAGTATGACATTTGAGTGACAACTTGACAACTCGTTTAGACTTCAAACTTTGGATGCGCGATCTCATTATCTCATCTGAAACAAGTCACTAAAACAGAAACAGTGTACAATTTTTATTGTTATTGATAATTACAACTGTTGTAACTGTTATGCCTATATAAATAAGTATAGATATATTGTTGTCTTGTTGATGACAATATTTGAAAAGCGCGCTATGTAAGTTTGTTTACTGTAGTTGCTTGTCTACAGGCTGCGTCTGACTTGCGTGCGTATCGCGTCTGTATCGACGGGGCGTTTAAAAAACGTGGTTTGCATAGGCCCTAAGGTTTATGTGAATAAGTTGAGAACCGCATGCATAGGGCACAAAGAAATATAACCTTATTAAGTCAAACCTAGTCCAACCTCTCTGATAGGGCATGAGCATAGATAATACACTATATACCAGAGATAGATGCGCCACTAAGGTTTTAAATTCATTAAAATGAGTGTACCCAAGCACAGAGATGGCGCTGGCGTAGCGTTTCTCACATCTGGCCCGCTAGATGGAGCTAATTTATGTCATATTATAATATCAATATTATTATAATATAGGATAACTTTAGGATTTAAAATAAAATAACAACATTTAATTTCTTCTTTTATTATGTGAATTATAATAACTTAACGCTGGAATTTTTGTTGCATTATTATTACATATATTTGTTTTACCTTTTAGTATTCTGTTGACATTAGTGCACCAGCTGTTTATAATAATATTTATTACACTATCCATTAGAAAATTTTCTACTTCTGTTTTATGAGTTCTACAAGAGAACTGTGAAAAATTACAGAATATATTTGAAATTTGTTTTATTGTACCCTTGAGACATTTTTGATGTGGTTCCTCGTTTACTTTTATTTCAACTACCATGCAAACCTCATCTAAAAACTCGCACAATGCCTCCGATGGATAATTAAGGGATCTTTTTGTGTAATCCCTTTCTAATATATAATCATTGTTATTTGGAGGCATTGTGCTTACTAAATTCATACGACAAGTGTGGCATTTTTTTGTAAATTTCTGGCATGTTTTCTTTATTATATAGCCAGCAACATACCTTTTTGCCTCTTTACTAGTCGTATTAGTACAATATGTTTCAGAGGTTTGCATAAAGCGATTTATTATGGAGTCCACATTAACAATATTTGAATGTTATTCTGTTTCTTTGTTCTCTGTAGAATTCAATAACGCTTTCAATGGTTTTAATGCCTTGTTATCGTCTTGCTCGCAATTCGCCCCAACCGAGTGTGACGAAGTTAAATTATTTATTAGTAACGTCTTAAAAGCTCCAGTGAACTGCGAGCAAGTTGGTGATGTATTACGCACCCCATTGCTACGTATATTGCAGAAGAAATTTTCTAATGGATCTTGGTTTATATTTCTTGTCAACAGACTACTTATATTATGTATTTTGTTCAAATATGAAAACATTTCTTTATATACATCGATATTTGCGATCCAATTTTTTATTGATGGCACTTGTTCAAATTTTGTGGACGTAGTGCCATCTCGTAATTTCTTGTCTATTTTAAATCGCATTGATCTGAGGATTGGTAGTGATTCTTCCCATAGCTTGAAATGCGGCGAGTTTCTTTTCAGTGCGCACTTGTACATTTTTTCAGTTTGTTCATAGCAATGGCCATTAAATGAGTCGAAAAGCTTATCTATCAGGAGCAACAAATCTGCTGTGCCAAGACATTCCTTAGGAAGAATATCATGACCTGAAATGAAGGAAAGAATGATTACAAGTTGCAATGAAGTAATATTAGTTCTTCTAATTATAAAATCAATATCTTGAAGCCTACCAATACAATAACTGCTTACATTAAACTTTAATGTAAGCAGTAATTGTATTGGTATTCTAAAGCTTTAAGTACTTACCAGCTAAAAATCTCATTGCAGCAGACACCCTTTGACTGAAAACTTGGGCTGCATGCTTCACTTTCATTTTAGGTATTTTTTCCTTTACGACATGATTCTCTGTTAATTTATTAATAAGCCTTATGTCGTCTTCCCCTGGATCAGCATCCAGCAGCATTTGCAAGTGCTCCCATTTGGCAAATTTGACGACGCCATCCTGAATAAATCGTAAATCCTTAGTGAGCAGATTATTTCTTAACCCTTTTAGAAGGTGTGGCGGGTCAAAAAACTGGGAATATTTTGTTTTCGTTATACTCAAACGCTAAACTTTTGAATTCCTTTCCTTCTGTTAAATATTTTCTTTTTGTATCATCTACAAGACTTTTTATTGCACACATGTTTGAGGCAGATTGGTCACATACAGTGGCAACGACTATTAAGCCTGTGCTTTGAACAGCTTTTAGTACATCCAAAATCTGTTTTTTTCATTCTGCACTCTTTGTTGCGCTCTGGCAGAATGTGAAGGCAATGGGCTGCTTGTATCTTCCTTTGAGACCCTTGACCATAAATACAAGTGCATGGTCTGCAATCTTATTGGTTTTCTGAGGACCGAAATCCTCAAAACCAATTATTTCACCCCAAGTTTTGTGGTAATATAAACCAGGACTTAATGCCACTTCGTCAAATATGAGTGTACATAACTTTTTTTCTTGGGGTAATTTTTTTTACTGCCTTTTTCAGGTGTTCAATGACAACACTATTTATTCCAGGCTTAATGGTCACTTTGCTGAGAATTTTTTGGATTGTCCGTCTCGAAGGCAATGCAAACAGTCTTTGTAGTAGCTTATAGGCCTTTTGGCTTTGCTTGTATATAGTCAGGCACAAAAATTTTTCTTTATTGGTAAATCTTCGTCCTCTTGGTTTTATTGATGCCTTTCCTAATTGCATACTGGTAAATATAGCTGCAGGTTCAGGCAATTTTTCAACTACTTTTAAAAATGCTTTACTCTGTGCAATTTTTGCAGCTTATCGAACTTTTTGGTTAAGGTTCTTGCATTTCTGCCTTAATTTTAAAAGCTTGACCTTCAATTGTGCATGTGATTTCAAAAATTTATTCCGGACAGCATTAATGGTTTCAGTGCCTGAAATAATACACATGATTACTTAATATCCAAAATAAATGATTTAACAACATAAAAAGTACAGTTCCTTTTGTGTAGGCTGGTAACATTTAGATAAAAGATGACCACATTCACACAACACCCTCCAGTCCCAAACTAAGCAGAGCTTGTACTATGGTTACTAGACAATGGCTAAACATACATATATACTTTTTTTTGTAAATATATACATATTATACATAGAAACACCCAGACCAAGCCAAACATCCATTTTCACGCACACAAATGTCTGACTTGAGCGGGAATCGAACCTGCGACCCTCGACATGGCAGCCGGTTACACTACCGATACGCCAACCTGGTCGGCAATATAAATTAATTCATTCGTTGACATAAATTAATACATCCAATAATTTAAATACTAGAAGTATTAACTACACTCATCTTGGAAAACATTGAATTTTGCTGTAAAATTAAATAAAACTAAGTCAACTAAATCAGTAAAATGTAATCAGTGTTCAATGTTACCCAAGATATATTAAAACATCATCATCATCATCCTAGCGTTTTTCCCGGTTGCGTCCAAGACTTGGAGCCCGGGGTCCGCTAACTAGTCTAACCAGATGTGACTGAATATTCGCTTTTCCACAGAGCGACTGCCGTCTGACCTCCGCAACCCAAAAATCCCATGGTTGAGACTAGTGTCAGGATATTTGAGGGTACTGACTCCCCGTAACAACTGTCAAAGATCTTCATGACAGCTGGGACCCACAGCTTAACGTGCCTTCCAAAGCACGGGGCAAGCGATAATTAACTAATTAATACGCACATAACTTCAAGAAGTCCTAAGAACTTCGAAAAGTCATTGGTGCTGCCGTGGATTCTAACCCGAGACCCTCTGCAAGGCAGTTTGTTGGTCTCTCCACTAGGCTATCGCTGCCGCGCCAAGATATATTATAACATTAATACATAATCACTAGAAACCGAATTATATGCCACTTAAAAAGTTAAAAATATGTATAAAAATACCAGAATATGCAATATCATTTTAGAACGCATTAAGTATGCAAGTGCATAACATACAACATGCAAGGACATATAATACGATATCTTGAAATCACTTTTCTAAATCCTGTATATGTTTTAATTAAGAACAAAATAGATACTGACTTTTCTTGACTGAAGTATGTTTCTGGGCAATTGCTATAGGTGGATCCTCACATGGCACATTGTTCTTAGATGTTGACCCTTTAAAGAAAATAGTATGCAGTTAATACCTTAAATAGAAATATTTTTTGTAGAGTAGTATTATTATTAAGATATACATAATCCGAGCCCAGGCCCGTTCACACAACATGATTTAACGTCCAATTTGATCAAATCATGTAGTCGATATCAATTGTATTTGGTTGAGTTAAGATGCTATAATGTGTTTCTATCTCTCAAGGTTTAACACCTTGACGATTTGACCTTGAGCGCGCCAATCAGTGCAGCCAACGCCAATCGAGTCGAAATCGAGATTCGAGCTGTTGAACTTGTACTAAGACCCCAGGTAGTCGTAACGTTGATTATAATCATGTTGTAATAAGTTATTATGAAAAAAAATATCGGAATGTGACAGCCCTGTGAAAATCACGAATCGGCAGACGGGAGCGGCATTTCGCCAGACATCAAAGGAGTTGGACCACTGTATGTTCCTTATGCTGTGATACTATTGTATACATTGTAAAATATTGGTTTTAATTAGCCTCCGCTGTCTGTTTGAAGTAATGAAAAAACCAAGTGATGTATGACAGTACCGAACCCTTTGTGTACAAGTCTGACTTGCACTAGACCAATTAAATTTTCTTATTTTATTACTTTTTCTCATAGCCACAATCAAAGAATGTAATAGTAAAACATTATATATTTACCTTCACCAGAAGTGGTTTCTACATTATCAGATGGTTTATTTTGCTGAACAGAACATAAAGTCAACTGAACTTCAAAAGATTGCAAAGCAGTGGAAGCCGTTGATGTAGATGCCGAAATTAAATATAACACAAAAATCAATGATTGTAGGTCAAATCTTAAAATAATATTCATCAGAATATAGGGTGACTGATTGAATACTAATGTATTCAAACAAGTTCTATTTTTGTATAAATTTATAAAACAATGGACTATTTTGCCATTTAATAACATTGTGTAGTTACAGGTTTTCATGATTTTCAATTAAAGAAGCATGTTAATTAAGATTTTTTACGAAATCATTGACAAAACAACATAATTCAAGTACTTTTGTAATAATTCCACATATAAGCTAATTCTGATCAGAAGAAAAATCGTGTCATGTGGACGAGTATTTTCAGTTTCTGGATTGTAACTCAAAAATATGTAAACTACAATTAAACCCATCAACAAATGCACAAGTCAAACTCACACAAGGGGTTATTAACCCTATTCATTAGAGATAAGATGCTTGCTATGTTTATGCCTATGTTAGTTTGGTTCAATACACATGTGGGTCTGTACCATTGTGTACATTAAAACCCATTGTTTTTAATAAACCACCGCTGTCTGTTTGTAAAAAAACCAGTAATGTATGACAATAGCGAACCCTTTGTGTACAAGTCTGTCTCGCACTAGACCGGTTTAATTTTCTTATTTTATTAATTTTTCTCATAGGCACAATAGTAGAATGTTTTAGTGAAACATTATATATTTACCTTCACCAGAAGTGGTTTCTACATTATCAGATGGTTTATTTTGCTCAACAGAACATGATGTCAACTGAACTTCAAAAGATTGCAAAGCAGTGGAAGTTGTTGATGTAGATGCTGAAATTAAATATAACACAAACGTCAATTATTGTAGGTTAAATCTTAAGATCACTCATTAGTTTTCAAACAAGTACTATTTTTGTATAAAGCAATGGAATATCGAAATTCTACTATTTAATAACATTTGATGTATCTTTATTTTAATAGCTTTTCATAATTTTCAATGAAATATTAAATTAAGATGCATGTCAATTAAGATTTTTACAAAATCATTGGAATCCATAATTCAAGTAGGTGTTGTTGTTATAGTTCTAAATATTATAGGCTACTTACCAAGATTTAATGTTGGAACTGCATTCTTAGTGAGATGACCACTGGCTGTTTTGTAAAAGTGTTCAAAATGATGATATACGTATGTTGTTATATATGTATTGGTCACCCTTTTCTTTGTCTATTTCACTCAAAACTTTCTTCCACTCATCAAATTTTTCCGAATATGGGTATTTCGGAGGTGGGAAGTGATGGACTTTTCCTGAAAGAGAGTAAGTACAAATTTGTAGCTATTATCATAGTCATATACAAAATTCTGGGTCGAAAAGACTACTCACTGGCCAAATTTTGATATATGTGAATTATATAAACCGATTAAGCCTTACCTTTATATGGAAAACATCCAAAATAGCACTTAAAAGCCGACTTTCTAGGCATTTTAAAAGCGTCGTCAAATCCAAATCGCGAGGCAAACAAGGTCCAGTATTCACAGCGTAGGGTCAATCTTTAGTGTATCTTATCACAGGGTCCAAGGGAGAAGCAGGGTCAAAGTTGAAAAAAACACAAAATAGATCACCACGAAAGTTCACGAAACCAGAAACAGAAAAGTTTTGAACTATGACGCACCTAATGTCAGTCAATATTAACGTTTCGTTTCACATAAAAAAAAAAATAAGTGAAATAAAAATTATTTGTATAATAACGAGAATATTGTTTTAGATATTAAATAAATTATTAAATAATAAAGATAAAAAATATTATATTTAGGTAAACACCTTAATAATTTAGAGTTTTCGTGTCAACTAGTAAATTAGCGCCATCTATCAGAAGCTTTGTAAAATTATGGCCCAAGTTTGAGTACCCATCTACAAAGATGGCGCTACTTTCTTTGTATACTTTTTTGTGACGGCAGATATATGGAAGTTTCACTGGCCTGGGCATGAGGTTGAGATGCATAGAGGTTTAATCTATGCATGCGGTACTCTAAAATTCTGACAATGTCATATGTCATTATGTCATTTAAATCTACGTAAAATGTAAATATTTTTATTACAGATATATTCTAATTTAGTTTGTTTTGTAAATGTTAAGAACAAAATATTTATGTAGTATTGTCAGTAAGCAATGCTCGTTAAATAAGTTTGCACCTATCAAAGAAAACTTTTATATCGTCAATCGGAATCTCTATCAATTGCATATTTTATGCTTATCGCGTCAAAGGATTCTATGGAACCGACTGGCAACGAATTTTAGTATCGGTTTGTCAACGAAGATGGCAACTACGTGGTCTATGGGTCCTGGAACTTACGAAGTGCCGCTGTCTCTATTCGCAAAGAATAGATCTAGGCTGGCAGAAAAGTTGACCAGCGGAGAAGTGGTCGTCTTGCAAGGCGGTGAAGACATAAGCCACTACGACACCGATATTCAATATGTGTTTAGACAGGTATTTGTGATTTTATAATATACTTACTCAACTGCGGTGTTGTACAAAGCCCTAATTTTATGTACCTATACTAAGCATTCAGATAACAATAGTAAAAAGTAATATAATTTTTGCAATTTCCTTTTGATCTAATCTACTAGTTTATTTATATCATTGTAAACTATAGCACAAAACTAAATAAATAAGATAGAGTTGCAAAATTATGTCTTTTGTACTCAATAAAACATTATTTGTTTAGGAAGCGTACTTTACCTGGGTGTGTGGTGTTCGTGAACCAGGCTGTTATTTTGCCCTTGATGTGAAGAACAACAAGGGAATATTGTTTGTGCCTCGTCTCCCTGAAGAGTATGAAGTCTGGATGGGCAAGTTGTTGAGTTGTGATGACTTCAAAAACATATATGCTGTGGATGAAGTTTACTATGTTGATCAGGTAAGAAATGATTACTTTTTAATAATAGTTTAATAGCAAAAATAGAGAGGAAATTATATACTTTGTGTCCCTAAATTAGATGGACAAAAAGCTTTCCTAAAGAAATATCTGCTATGCTCTTTGCAATAAATAAATTATATTTTCAAAAATATATATGCACTAGATGATCCCCGCGGTTACACGCGCGTTATTTAAGGCTATGCTCCGCTGCCGTGGCTCATAGCGTGATGTTATATAGCCTATAACCTTCCTCGATAAATGGGCTATCTAACACTGAAAGAATTTTTCAAATCGGACCAGTAGTTCCTGAGATTAGCGCGTTCAACCAAACAAACAAACTCTTCAGCTTTATATATTAGTATAAGATTAGATACTTAAAAATCCTAAATAACGTGGATAAAAAGCACTTTAAAAAAGAAATGTCCTTTGCAAAAGAAATATATTTCAGACTATGTTTTGGATATCTTAAAGGGATTATACTTATATTTGTACAATAAATCATTACATTTTTTATCAAAATAAACATTATATTGAATATCAGTACAGTTGGTGAGGAATATGTAAGCATCAATAGTGGGTGACTTTCCTATCTGTGTTTATTTGTAATTTTATCATTTCAGCTATGTGATGTACTCAAGAAGTTAAATCCAGACAAGTTATTGACTTTGGTAAGTGTGAATATTGTATTTTTATAATCTTTACATTATTATAACATAAAATAAATATGATTAAACTCAAATTTTATTGTTTTTAGAATAAATTTATTCTTGTATTTTAACATACATACATACATAGACTCACGCCTGTTTCCCCGAAGGGGTAGGCAGAGGCATATTAAACACCCACTTTTCGCCAGTGTTTTGATATATTCGCTTGTATTTTAACTAGGTACATAAAAAATGCTTCAAAACTTATTTCTTACCTTCTGTCTAGGGTTTGTTCTTTATGAATATTATTAGAACAAACTATAGATATGAAACTAGAACTACAAGTTTAAACTCAGAAATACAAATGAAAAGTAAGAAAAAAATCATATAATATTAAATAACTCTCCTCCTCATTTAATATAAGAAAGATGATGTTCAAGTAGTTTCAAAGCTAATATTCAGGATATTTGTATATTGTATGTATTTATCAGATTAAATTGTGAAGAAATTTAAATTCTGTTGCTCTAAAATTACTTATTTGTTTCATCCTGTTTTAGTGTTGTTTGTCAGTCAAAAGGTATAACAAACAGAGTTACTGAATTATGGACCCACTTTCATGTATTATTCATTGTAGATTTCAAGAACTCATATGTATGGTGGAAACTTTTACTACATTTGATATTGAATATAAACTATACATCTGTAATTCTGATGCCATTTATATGGGCACTCATATCAGTGTGTCTCAAGGCTATTCACAATTGCGATTCTTTATTTTAATCTCCATTATTGTTGCCTTGAGTTGGGCTTGAGTCTAGCAGGATAGGTTTTTCCTTATAAGCAATTTTTTTATTCCATATTTATTTTTCAGAGTGGGCCCAACACTGACAGTGGCTTGACTGCTAAGGAGGCTGCATTTGAGGGAATTGATGAGTGAGTATATATATGTATGTGTATTGCACCAAATGCATGTTATCCATATTATCATAAAAAGCTGAACCATAATTTATTTGATGCCACTAATTTTGGGCACTATATTAACAAAATACCTTTATAGTTAACAGTCCTATTACATTAATTTAGGGCAGTATCATTAAGGGCCAGGTCAGCCAGGTGAAAAGGTATTAATTGGTGAAACTATATAGCACTGCTATTACTAAACAAATTGCGCAAATTCTTAGGAGCAGGCACTCCAGTTTTGGCCTATTTAGTACAAATATTGTGAAACACTCATAGATACTAGTTAAGTATAATTTTAGCACAAGATTATTTAGGTCTTTGTCTATTATTTGATAAGGCAGATACATGATTGAAGATATTTACTTGATAAGATTTTTATTTGATAATTATGCCATTTGCAAATAATTTTAAAAAATTATGTTGAATAAATCTTTGCTGTTCTTCTGCAGTAACCCCTAGCCATTTATGATACCTATGTGTTGCCTTACTATAAGACAGTTTTTCTCTGTGACAATTATTACTTTAGTAAAATCCGTTAAGCAGTTTAGGCGTAACATATTCGACTTATTTCTTGCTTAAACGTGGTCAAAGCACGCACGCGATATTTAAATGTATTGCTGACGTTGTAGCGGCGGGTTAAAAGACGGACCTTAGGCAAACAAAATTCGGGGTACCTAGTCGTCAAGCGTCTAAAACCTGCTCGCTGTAAAATTACCAATCTAGGTAATCACTTTGCTCCTATCGAGAGTGCTCTACCGAAAGGTCATGCATAAAAAAAAAAATTGGTTGCCTGTAAAGTCGGTATACGGGCGAAAGTTTTACGTGACAACGACTTTGAGTGGTAAAATAATTTTAATGTGAATATTCATTCGTATAGTAGGAAGAAGGGTGAAAGACGCGTGCCTTTCACTTTTTATGTCTGTCTCTCTCGCTCTTAGGCGGAACGCGTGCCTCTCACTCGCTCTCATTGTGAGCGCATAACGTGAGCGGAGCGTAACGCAGTTTCTTGAAGTGTCACCCGGCAAACCAATTTATAAGACGTTGTCACGTCAACAATTAAAGAAAACATGAAATACTCATATGTTTTCTAATTCTTGCTTTATTTTTTCAGCTTCAAAGTCGACAATGAAAAATTATTTCCAATTATCGCCGAGCTGTAAGTACTATTAAAATATTTCATAAGTTCTCTTGATCCAATATAATTATCTACATTTCTGATGTAAATGCATTTATCGCTCTTATCAAATATATTACATCGTAATAATCGGTTTATTTGTGATATGATAAGGAAAGTGATCATGGATTTATTAAACATATTTGTGTAACAATATTTGTAACAATGCTCAATAAAATAGCCATTGACACCAACACCAACGATTAGGTCCTATTGTGTTCAATGGCCTTATGATATTGTGTACCTACATATGTACTTATTTGTATTGAGTGGTTACTTTTCATTGTAGAATCCATAAACCTCATATTCATATATTGCGCGATTTTCTTTGCGTAGAATTATATTCAACTTTCAGTTACTAACGTAAGAATCCTACGTTTATTACCCCTCATAGACACAAAACTGAACATAACCTTCTTAAAATTTATAAACTAGACCCTTCTGTTAAAAGAGACAAATCGGACAGGTACCAGAGTATGCTGTCTTAATGTTGTTGTTGTGTCTTTCGACATTTAGTAGGGGAAAGTGGTACAAAATGATCCCCTTAAGGGAAAACAGCTATAAAATGAGTGTTTGTAGCTATATATTCAACTTAAAACATTTAAACGGTAACTATTCTATCGAACTACTAATTGAGTAAGCGTTGGACCGCATAAGCCATTACGAATAATTTTTATATATGTTTTCGTGAAAGTCTACTAAAGGATCATTTTATACATACCTATGTCCAAAATGATCCCCCAAGTGCGGGTAAAATGATCCTGGGGTCCTTTTACCCCACTTATCAAAATTCGGGCAAGAAACCAAATATTCAATGATATTTTTTTAAAGTTTTTTTGTAGAATCAATCTTTGAAACATATACGAATAACCGCTGTAGTCGATTCACCTCTTTCTGCAGATGTTATTCTTGCTACTTGCTTTCGCCCTTTTGTAGCAAAAATTTTGGTATTTTTGGTTGGGACGGTGTTCAAGCTGGTCTCATCAACATTAAAAATGCGATGAGGAGGAAATGGATGCTTCTGATAAGCTTTTTGTAAATTATGGAAAATTTGTCAACTACCACCTTATTAAAAGCTCTGGCTCGTGCCGCTGACGTTGATTCCGGGACACGTAGAGTAATATCAGGATGTCTATGTCAGAATTCCCTTAGCCAGTCTTTACCAGCTTTGCGGGATGTAGTAGAAAACGGATGTTTTTTATTATTTCTCTCAGCTAATTCAAAGGCTAACTTAAGGACGCCATCAACTGTAAAACCGTACATAGTTTCATCATCATCTTTAATATGTTAAACAAGCTCTAGTTCCTGTTCATCTGTAAATACTTTTTTTTAATTACCAAAAACTTTGTGCCTCTCACAGCATGAACGTTTTCTCCTTTCACTCTTCTTTTAAGTGCCATAAGTGGAACTGAGAATTGTTTGGAAGCGGTTTTATATGGCATACCCCCTTTAACAGCATCTAAAGCATTAATCATGGCATTTTCATTCCAGTTCTGGCGTGTGGTTTTCCGAATGTAATTTCGTGGCATGATTTCTAAAAATAAAAAGCCATAAATTAAAATAATCAAGTATTTACCAGAGACGTACTGGAAATGGCTAGGTTAAAAGTATCTTAAACCGACGAGCGTGTACGAAGAATGTAATGCGAGTGAATGAAGCAAAAATAATATGTTAGGATCGTAGTAAATGAAAATCCGTGGTCTCTGCCTACCCCTCTGGGAAATATGCGTGATTCTATGTATGTATGTAATTTTATTTTAAAGCAACAACAATTCTTCATTTCTATCGGTTTAAAATTTAAAAAAATATGTATATTTAAATATAACTGACCACAATTGGAAGTAGGTAGGCAAGAGGTAAAATGATCCCGGGATCATTTTGCCCACTCTATGAAGGAATCGTTTTGCCCCAAATGCCTTAATAACGAAAATCGTCAAAACATAAGCAATGCTTTCTCAATACTGTAATGAAGGACGCTTTATTCCATTGGTAATTGGAAACAGAAACTCAGAAAACTTGACCTGTAACATAATATATACGTAAACTAAAGCTTCACAATGTCAAATAACGGCTTACCTTAGATTTGACAGGACAATTTTTAATAACATGTGACAAAAACTTTCCCAATGCCAATGACGCCATGACACTAACAGAGAGTATAGGGCACGACCATCAGAACCCAAAATTCACTTAAAATATCCTAGATGGCGTTATTAAGTCGGTAAAACTGTCAAGGATCGTTTTACCTCGAGGGATCATTTTGTACCACTTTCCCTCCTTTCCCTACAACTCAACTCCAAATTTTTTGTCCACGTTTTTGGTCCTGCTCAGTTAGGGCATGTCGGTATTGGACTTTTTTACAATACCGGTATTTTTTCGGTATTAATGTTTTCAAAACCGGGATCCCGGTATTTCGGTATTATTTCGGTATTTAACATTTAACATTAGTTGAGAAAAAAACCTGGTCTTGAGAATATTATAACAAAACACAAAATGTACTTAAAGTTCTATGTATTAAAAAGAAATAAAAATTGGGCAAGTACGAATCGGACTCGCGCACGAAGGGCTCCGTACCATCATCTATAAAAGAAAATCACGTTCTTTGTATGTATACTTAAATACTTTTTAAGTTTCTACCTGTTTATTAAGATCGAGTAACAAATTGCTTAAAAATTACGTTTATTGTATGGGAGCCCCCCTTTATTATTTAATTTTTATTTATTTATTTATTTTGAAAGGTAATATACAACTACATATTCTGTGAAAATTTAAAGCGTCTACCTGTTACAGTTAGTAATTTTGAGCAAAAAATACGAAAAAAAACACGTTTTTTGTATGGGACCCCCCCTTAATATTTTCATTTTTTTATTTTTAGTATTTGGTGTTATAGCGGCAACCAAAATACATAATTTGTGAAAATTTCAGCTTTCTAGCTATCACGGTTTATGAGATACAGCCTGGTGACAGAGAGACAGACGGACAGACAGACAGACAGCGTAGACTTAGTAATAGGATCCCGTTTTTTACCTTTTAGGTACGGAGCCCAAAAAACAAAGAAATTAACAATTGTTCATGAACATGATGATGACGTAATTTGCAGCTGAAAACGCTCTCTCGGATTCGACACTCGTAGGAGAAATAGTCATAAGATGATTGTAAACTTCTTCCAAGAAACGTCCTCTATTTCCGCCATTTTCATACAGTGTCATTTCGATGGGTAAAAGAGTCAAAAAAAAGTCGTCATAATCATTTTAAACTTCTTGACGTACATTTCTCTTTTAGGGAGGTCTCGATAACTTTTATTCTCGTTCGATTGAAGTTGCACTGGCACTTTCTTCACTGCAACTAGTATTAACGATTAATTAGTTGAAATCATTTCATCACCGCTCATTTTACAAATCAGCCCATCTTCCAAAGTGAACTTCTGGTCATCAAAATATACTTCAGGGTTCTAGAGATATTGTAGAATAGATGCCAAAGGGGTACGCCTTTGTAATATGCGTCTACGTAAAGATTCTGCTAGGTGCGTTGAAAGGGTCGTATTTTGAGTTTCAAATTTTTTTCGTCATGAATTTCAACGCTGCATGTGCCGTTAAAAGATTGGCATCCTGACGACACAGAGCTTCGACAGTTAACTTATTTATAGTGAGGCTACGTTGAACACCCTCAAGCAGTAAAAGTTCGTCTTCAGAAAATAAAATATGACTAGGTATGACTTAAGACGGTTAAACCTTTCTATCATGTCCGCCATGCTAGACCAGCGCGTTTTGCAGTCTAATATTAAAGCAAGTTCTTTGTTTTCTTGTTGTTTGACATATTTTGTAAGAAATCATTTTTTGTAGGGGACTTTGCAAATAATTTTATTGATAACGTCTTTGTAACGGGGATTAATTGTCTAAGTGCGTGTCGGAGACTTGTCACATTGACTGTCAATCCTTCTGCATCTTCTGTATTCTCAACAAACCAACAAACATTTCAATCTCATGTCATTCGCGCTTCAGTGCGGCGGCGTTGCCAGATGTTTTATTTTCCATTAAAATTTATTTATATAAAAAAACCGAAATACCGGTGTTGGCGATTTGAATACCGGTATCCATAACTTCTAAAAACAGCCCGGTATCCCGGTTTTTCGGTAATACCGAATACCGGTATTCATGCCCTATGCTCAGTCCATCTCTGTATTTCTAAGCCTCACTCGGATTTGCATCCAAGTCGGCAAAGCATATAAACCTATTGCCGATGCCGATTGAAATGAAACTGAAGTTTAATTTCAATCGGCTAAGCAGTTTATAAGATTCTTATAAAGGCTGAACAGTATTGCATTCGATAAAAATAATGTAAATGCCAAAATGAATGCGAAAAAGGAATCAAAAGCATAATCTGTAAACTGATTTCGATGAATAAGACTTTCAAATGGGCAAAATTGGCAAACCAAAATATCATTGGATCTCATTTGTGCATAACTGTGTAAACCATACGTAAAATAATATAATGGATGTGTTTATTTCAGGCGTGTTATCAAGACACCAGAGGAAATCGAAGTACTGCGTTATGTGTGCAAAGTATCGTCGGACGCGCATAAACAGGTAATTATCTTTTATTGCCCATACACACGTAACATTATGAGCTGATATTGATTGGATTTTAGAGATTACTTGTTTTTAATTATTATTTGTAGTTAGTAGGTATTAAATACCTTGTTGTTTTAAGCTTACCTTGTTGACACAAAACATATTATCATTATTAAAAATCAAGGACTGAATTATAGACTACAGGCCCATGTCCAAAATGGATGGGTCATATGAACCACCAGGTGACGTATATAGGACGACATAAGAGCATAAAATAAGAAGATTCAGCACTATGGCGTCACTTGTAAGCTGTCCAACTGAATGCTGGTGAGAATTCAAAAGTGCAGGTAGAGTGAAAATGGTGCGCCACTAAGTCGGTATTTTCTTTTTTCTGACAATTTCCAAAAAAATACCGACTTTGTGGCGCACCATTTTTTTACGGCACTGCGCGCTTCCTTATTATTTGTCATGGATCTATCGATGGTAAAAATGCCGTACAAAAATATATGACCAAAATGTACTCACTCTACCTGCACTTTTGAATTCTCACCAACACTCAGTTGGACAGCTTACAAGTGACGGCATAGTGCTGAATCTTATTATTTTATGCTCTTATATCGTCCTATATACGTCACCTGGTGGTTCATATGACCCATCCATTTTGGACATGGGCCTGTAGTCTATTAATACCGTAACTATTTTTTGCCAACTTTCAAAGTTCAAAATCGGTCGGTATTTATTGCAATTCACACTTGTCTCAACGATGAAAGACGATAGACGATTTAAGAGATGATAGATAACTACAAGATTGGCAATTGGCATCAGTTGATAAATAATATGAAAAATTGACACGGATAAGGTCAGACGGCCTAGCCAAATGGCATTCGCTCTGATGTCTACTGTCGCTAACGCTTGGTTGCCATGGCAACACAAATAATTCCTTCTTCATTGACCACGTGATATATCGAAAGCCTATGTCAGTTCCAGACATTTTTGCATTTAGCGATTGGCGATAGGTATCGCTTATCGATTGCCATTTGGCTACTGGCCCAGGTCTACACTACCGCTCAAAAGTATTTGCCCACCTTGATTTGAGGATGTTTGAAGAAAATGATTTTCTTTTAATTGTACTAATTTTATTATGACAATTCATTGCCGTATGTTATTAAATCTAATAAAGACAGTTTCCATATCATGATTTAACTAAAAAAAACTTAAATAACTAAAAAGCAGGCAACGATAGCCTAGTGGATATACCAACAGACTGCCGTGCGGGGAGTTCGAATCCACGGCGCGCACCACTGACTTTTCAAAATTATGTGATATTTATTTTGTCGCTACGCGGAGTCAGTACCCTTAAATAAACTGATACTGGTCTAAATAAGCGGACCGGTCTCCGCTTTTGCGCGGTAGTGTATATTAAGTCCATGTAATAGGTACAGCCGAAATACGAGGCCTAGCGGTCTCAACTCACTGTTACTATGCGCTATGCGCATTTAAAATGTACTGATGTTTTTTCGTCGAGAAACGACTCGCAAACCGATCAACCTCGAACATCAATAGGAGTTTCTTTCCAAAGTTACAAAGCACTTTCGCAAATTAACTCATGACTCACTTCTCTTGCCTTAGATCAATGCTGAATGATCTATTGTAGTAAATTGTACTTTTGGATTTCTCACGGTGTGGTACTCCAGTTTGTTCCTCTTTATTGATTTTAGAACCCCAAGCGATTTACCCATTTGACGCAGTACCGTACAGTACCTACTTCCTTATTTCGCACTTTAGCTCTCCAAGAAATTCTCAGCGTTCTCTAGTATTTCTAATGCATGTATGTGTGTAATGCATGTATGGCGTTATAGTTTAAGCAGTCGCCTAGCTATTTTAAACAGTAGCCGAGTGTTGTAAGTTCGTTTGTGATTCAAAAAGTTTTGTTACAAGTCTTGGTGCACTTTCTGTCCGTTGATTGCACGTTTGTAAAGTCCCCGCAACATAGGATCTCAAACCTTTTATTTGTCATATTGTTCTTAGGTGATGCTATACGCCAAGCCCGGTGTAAAAGAGTACCAGTGCGAGTCAGTGTTCCTGGACCACTGCTACCGCGTGGGCGGGTGCCGGCACGTGTCGTACACGTGCATCTGCGGCTCGGGGGACAACGGCGCCACGCTGCACTACGGACACGCCGCCGCGCCCAACGCCAAGGTCCTCGAGGATGGGGACATGTGGTATGTAGCCAAGTCATGTTATATGTATGCCAAGCCGCGTTATATATGCGCCAAGTCTCGTAATATAGACGCTAGACATCGTTTGTATGCACCAAGCCTTTTTATGTATACGTCAAGGCCGTCAAGCATCGTTTAATATACGCCAAGCCTTGTTATATATACGCCAAGCCTAGTTATATATACGCCAAGCCCGTGTGAAAGAGTAGGTGATATGTTATGTGGTAAGTTGTTGGCACATTAGGTACATGAAGATGGTATGATCCTTTTTGCGGGCCATCTCGTATTCGAGTTTGAATCACGCGACGGTAAGTAAGACTTTACCGTATAGCTATTTGGGATCCGCCGCGGTGTCCCTCGACGTCCCGTTGCGGTGAAGCCCTGGGAATGACGGTTAGTCAGAGGAGGCGATGTGATCCGCTCTTTCCTAACTGACTTTCAATTGCGTAACAACGTTTTGCTAGTATAGCAATTTTAATTAAATAGCAATGTCTTGACTCTACTTGTAGCCATGAGCGACCAAAATGTGGACAAAATCGATTGGCTATATTGAAAAAATTAAATATACTAAAAAATATTTCGATTTTTCTTTCCGTCTGGTTAAAACCTCATTTATAAATATCAAAGAATCTGTAGGTTGTTTCTACATATTTTGTGTTATAGAAAGCCCCTCTGAAAAATTACACAGAATGAATTCTTGTTATACATAATATATCATTTATTTTTATATTCCAGTCTATTCGACATGGGCGGCAATTACGCGGGCTACGCAGCCGACATAACGTGCTCCTTCCCCGCTAACGGCAAGTTCACTGAAGACCAGAAACTCATCTACGAAGCTGTGCTAGCGGCCAGAGACGCTGTCGTTAGGTGAATATTGCCATACCTAAAAACACTTGCCTTTTTCACTTCTGATAAGTTCTGATATAGTACCGTCAGCTAAGAAAGTGGTCTACCAGTTTTGACAAAACTTTCTGTCAAAACTGGTAGGTGTGTTGTCAAAGTAAAGTTTAGGTTAATGTTAAAATAGCAGTATTTTGCAAAAAAATGAACCTTGAAAAAAATTGACTACAGGGTGATAGACCATAGTTTTGGTTGACTGTGTTCGCCCAAAAACAATAATTTTAATCTATATGTTGTCTATGCATTTGAGACATTTTAATAATAAATATAACTACCATCAACATATCGAGCAACAAAACAAATATTAAATGTAAATGTGTGAAAAAAAAACAAATGTTTAATTGAATTACAGAGAAGCTAAGCCAGGCGTGATGTGGCATGAAATGCACCTGACTGCCAATAGATCGATGCTCGAACATTTGAAGAAAGGCAACCTTCTCAAGGGCGACGTTGAAGATATGATTAAGGTATCACCAACATTTTATTTTACACTGTAAGTTTTTTTTTTGTCGTAAGATAAATAAAAAAAATACCTAGATATATTTTTTTTATTTCTGGCTAGTGTCGTTTCTGCATAATTTAATAATTAAGTAAGTAGTTCATAAAAAAATATTTTAAATTCAGTTACTCGTTTTATCACATGCTTCCCCTATGTAGGTAGGTATTTGTAATATTTTCAGGTTAAAATATGTATTTCATCACAATAGGCGGGTCCACACAGACCGAGCAGCCTCGCGGAGCATTTTCCGCGCGAGGCTGCTCGGTCTGTGTGGACCAGCCTAATAATGAATATGGTCAAGGTCGATAAATATCAACTGTAATAAGATAATTATTTTAGAAACTATTGAAGGATACGGCGTTCGTTTATAATGTATATCTAAGTATAAGTGCTTATTATTTCGAGTTATTTTCGTTTTGACAGATTTTTGTTTAGACAGATTTTCGTTTCGTCAGATTTTCGTTTCGTCAGATTGTTCTTTCGTCAGGTTTTTCTTTAGACAGTTTTTATTTCGACATTAAAAGTACAATCATGAGCAGAATATATAAAACGGTTTTATTCAATGTTACATTCTTTAAGGTATGCAAACTATGCACTTGAACCTATAACTGGCTGGAAATTATAATAAGTAGGTACTCAAATAAATTTATAATAAAAAGTATAGTAATGTCTGAAGTCGTCGTGTCATAATAAATTGTAAGAGAACGGTTTTTATCATATAATTGGTTAATTTTGTAAGATATAAAATAGTAATACTAATATGGATCAAAACAGTGAGTTGGTTTACATAGAGAGCAGAAGAAAAAAGAAGATAGTAATGTGTGGCGGCTACAAGTATAACTTTGTAAAAGAAAACAAGTCCGGAAGCATTAATTGGCGTTGTACTCAAAGAGACGTGTGTAATGCTTCTATCACAGTACAAAATAATGAAATACTGAAGATGAGCAAACACAATTGTTTACCTGATAGTGTAACCTGCAAGTCTGACAAAATTTTTGATGATTGCAAACGTGAAGTCCGAACAAGTATGGAGCCAATTCCAAAAATATTTGAAAAACATTTTTCGGAATTTAATCGGAACAGTCCAGATCCTAACATGCCGACGTTTTCATCAAAACAGAGTACATTATACCGAACAAGAAACAAATCTTTAAATATAGCCAAAAGCAATTTTAAGAATGTCAGCGATGTAAAATTACCCGATAATTTATTTTTCGATTTTGTTGTATATGAAGAAGGCACTGAGGAAAAAATTATAATATTTACTACGCCATTTATAAAAAATGTTTTGAAAACAATCACTATATATTACGGCGACGGAACATTTAGAATATGCCCAAAACCCTTCTATCAGGTTTATTCGTTACATGCGAATATTGGAGAGAATAATGAGGTACTCAATTTTGTTCCGCTTTTATATGTACTTCTGCCCAACAAAACAACAGCCACGTATATAAGACTATTCTCTATTTTACGAGATAGATTTTCTGTAAATATTTTATATTATAAATGTGACTTTGAGATGGCAGCTATCATTGCGGTAAAGGAAGTATATCCCAATGCAACCGTTAGTGGTTGCTATTTCCACTTTGTCAAATCAATTTGGAAGAAGGCTAAAGCAACTCACCTGTGCGACGATGATGAGGGTAGAAGAATAACACGATTATGTTCGCGAGTAGCATTATTACCTCCAGAATTGATACCAGCAGCAGTTCATTCCATTTTTGCCAATGCGTCAAACTCAACAGTTATAGCAGCCTTTCAGACCTATTTTCTTAACGAATGGGTCAAAAATGTCACAAGTGGTACACTTTCGTGCCACGCAGAATCATTTCGCACAACTAATAACGTGGAAGGCTGGCACCGACGAGTAAATAATAGATTTAATAAAAAACCATCGCTTTTGTATTTTATTTGTTTGCTCAAAAAGGAGGCGTTCTTTCAAGAAAAAGAACTGAAAAATGCGATGTATCACAATTGTACCAAAAATCGAAATAAATCGGCCATTGCAAAAGACATCAAGATTAAAAGCATAATTCACGATTTAAATGAAAACTTAATCAATACAATACAATGTTTAGAAATGCTAGATAACGTTTTTAGTCAGTAGATTACGCTAAGTGTTGAAATATTTACTAAATATCGAATATATTTTTGTTTCACATAAAATATACTTTATTAATATGCCTATGAATTTTATTTTGTACTTAGTTGTACGATTGAGATAAAAAGTGACACGCTGACGAAAGAACAATCTGACGAAACGAAAATCTGACGGAACGAAAATCTGTCCAAACACAAATCTGTCAAAACGAAAATAACTCATTATTTCCATGTCATCAATATCATCCATATAAAATATGTAGAGTCACTTATACAACTAGAATTTTAATTGGTTTTGGAGGAAAACCCATCATCATGTTTGCTAGGTTTGGAACCTAAGCAGCTAGTCATATTTGAAAGTAGCTATTCGCCGCGGTTTCACCCGCCTTATTTTCGGTATTTTGATAGCAGTGCCACCTACTTGGTTACATGTAAGTAGCACTGCAGTCTTCTATCTTCCAGTGAAAGTTCCATTACAATCAGTTTAGCCATTCCAGAGATTACCCTGGACAAACAGAAAGACAGACAGACAAAATGTAAAAAAGGTCGTTTAAAACTTGACATCATGTACCTAACTAAGGGACACTAGATTAATTCTCGTGCCGGAGTTGTCTTCTTTATATAAAAATAATTAACCATATTGTTACGAGCTGGGATTCGGTGATAAATTAAATGCACTATGCCACTAAACTGTACTTTATTCACTAACACAATACTTATACACACTTAATTTTAAACACAACACTATTTCACACTACTAGAAATCACTTCCGACTCACTTAATCTTCGCACTCCTTCGCTGATGTTGATCGCTTCGATTATTCAAATGAACTGTAACTGTCCTGACTCACGCGTTCACGCGGTATTTATACCGACCGGAACACATAACTAGTCTGTTCGAGACGCTTCAGGAAAGTTCTGGTAACGTGCGAGCGTTCTAGAGTTCATGCATTGTTCTAGTATCAACAGCAACGCCATCTACTAGAGAGTAGATGTAACACTGATATATACGTTCTCTTCTAGTTCTCTCATTCACCGATAGATGGCGTTATTTTCAAATTAGTTACAGAGTCCAATTTTATTTATATGTAGGTACGCACAGTGTTTTATTTTATCTCAAAATGACCACCTCCCTGATTATTAGTGAATCAGATAGAGCTTTTTATTCTTATTGCGAGAGTAAAACTCCCACGAATCAATCTTAACTAGTTTAGGAGAAATCGGAGGTAAAACTTTTTACCCATATTTTGAAAGAATAATTAAAAAAATATTTCATCTAAACTTTTATTACAGTTGCTTTATTTTATTAACTACATTTTAAAAGGTCTTGTTTTTCTCTATGTTACGAGTCCTTTATGACTGCTCTAGACCGCGTAGGAACCGAGAAATCAGCGATTTTGTGATTTTCGTTTTTATTTTTTTTTGCCCATGTTCCTCAGTATTAGAATCTGCAATTTGCTTTAAAAAAGAGGTAATAAGGTAGACTACCAACACAAAAAAAAACAACAATTAATTCCGTGGAATCTCGGAAATATTAAGATTTACCCGAACTTACCCGAACCCGGGTAAATATCCGAATTTTTTTTAGTGTAGTAATTTTTTTAACGTTACGTTAACGAGAACTGACTTTATTTGTGTTTTTAGTTAGTTAACTAACTAATTTTGTCGAGTGATAGGTAATATGGTGCGGGAAGGAGTCCACCCTCGAAAGGCAATCGCTGAAACCCCGTACATACATATTACTCTGGAGGACACGGGGGTGAGGCACTATGGAGCCGTCAAAGACTCATAGTGCCACTTTGCCTCAGCACGGCTTGACCCACCGTGCTGAGGGATGTCACTCCGAGCTCCGATCGGATGACTTAATGCAAGGAACAAGAACAAAGACTGGTTGAACAAATCATTTGTAGATGAAAATAAATTATTTGTTCAACCAGTCTTTGTTCTTTTTCACGAAATGGGAGAAGTTGCTTTTACAAGTCTTGAATTTTTGTTCTGCTTTACAAATAAATAATCCTATTGCCATAGCAATTTTTTCCTCTTGAGCATTGGAAAGTGGAGAATTCAAATGTTTTGCAAGAGTTAATGACATCAAACCTACCCTCTCGGGTTTACTTAGATCCGTTGGCCTACCCAATCGTCCATTTATTTTTTTGCTCTCTTGAATAATAATATTAAAAGCCTGTAATCTGGTTAATGGAGGATCTGGGTCTTGGTGTACTCCTCGTGTATTTGCGGTCTCTTCCGGAGCATGTGAAGGACCGGCTACGGCGCAATCCGTAGCTTCACTTGCCACTCGCCAACCAACATGAGGGTTGGCGCCCTCCTTGCATTAAGTCATCCGATCGGAGCTCGGAGTGACATCCTTCAGCACGGTGGGTCAAGCCGTACACATACATATCGTCACGCCTTTTATCCCCGAAGGGGTAGGCAGAGATGTATTTCTACACCCACTTTTCGCCAGATATACTTTAGTCCCACGTAATAGGGGGCGAGCCTATTGCCGTACCGGGCACATTTCCAGACTCCGTGCTGCTACTGAGAATTTAGTGACAGAAAAACCCAATAACACTGCTCGACCCAGGAATCGAACCCGGGACCTCCCGATCCCACGCGCACATTTATGCCGCGAGACCAACGAGGCAGTCAAGCCGTGCTGAGGCAAAGTGGCACTATGAGTCTTTGACGGCTCCATAGTGCCTCACCCCCGTGTCCTCCAGAGTAATATGTATGTACGGGGTTTCAGCGATTGCCTTTCGAGGGTGGACTCCTTCCCGCACCATATTACCTATCACTCGACAAAATTAGTTAGTTATCTAACTAAAAACACAAATAAAGGCAGTTCTCGTAAACGTACCCAACAACCTATGTTAATTTAAAAAAAATACTACACTAAAAATATTCGGGTATTTACCCGGGTTCGGGTAAGTTCGGGTAAATCTTAATATTTCCGAGATTCCACGGAATTAATTGTTGTTTTTTTTTGTGTTGGTAGTCTACTTTATTACCTCTTTTTTAAAGCAAATTGCAGATTCTAATACTGAGGAACATGGGCAAAAAAAAAAAAAACGAAAATCACAAAATCGCTGATTTCTCGGTCCCTACGCGGTCTAGAGCAGTCATAAAGGACTCGTAACATAGAGAAAAACAAGACCTTTTAAAATGTAGTTAATAAAATAAAGCAACTGTAAAAGTTTAGATGAAATATTTTTTTAAATTATTTTTTCAAAATATGGGTAAAAAGTTTTACCTCCGATATCTCCTAAACTAGTTAAGATTGATTCGTGGGAGTTTTACTCTCGCAATAACAATAAAAAGCTCTATCTGATTCACTAATAATCAGGGAAGTGGTCATTTTGAGATAAAATAAAACACTGTGGTACGTATTGTTTAATCAGTTGTATGTTGTCAGGCTGGCGTGCACGGCATCCTGCAGCCGCACGGCCTGGGCCACCTGCTGGGGCTCGACGTGCACGACGTGGGCGGCTACCTGCCGCACTGCCCCCCGCGCCCCCCCGGGCCCCTAGCTCGTCTGCGCACTGCCAGACAGCTGCAGGCCGGCATGACGCTCACTATAGAGCCGGGCTGCTACTTTATACCTAGAGTGAGTATACCTACCCAGGGGCATGTAACGAACAGCAGTGGCGAACTTGAACCTAGACTCTTAGAAAAAATGTAGTATAAATTTTTGGCAACTTTGGCGTACCTCTATCACAAAAAATGTTTCTAATAAAAGCAATACAGAGGCGAAAGCATGTTTTTGGGAAGAGCTTGAGGTCTTAAAACTCTCCGAAACCATTATCATCCTGATTTCTTTATATTATTATGCCACCCAAAAAAATCCTAGATTCACAATAACCGCGTGATCATTATTTTTAACTAAGAGGGGAGGCAACATTTAATAATATGAAGCCTTTTCTCACTGTAATCAGGCCTCCTTCACTCGGCCGTACCTGCAGCGATAAGTGCCTACACTTTCGCGCGGCTTCCACACCGCGTCGTCACCGCTCGCGCGCACCGTGCGCTAATAACGTGATTTTTAATAGTGAACAACAAAAATGTCTCATCACAAGTCTGGTGCAAAGTATTGCTCATTTAACGGATGTGTGTCGAAAGCAAATTGAAAATTTGATTTTATTTATTTTACGAGAGCAACTTGAAAAATTGTTGAGATACCTCATCGATTGTGTCAAATTAAAGATCTAGTTCAAAAACCATTTTATCTGTTTGAATCATGTAAATCGGTCCACGCGTTAAGGAAATAACTAAGAATTAGTATAGTGAAAATGACCAGAAATTTTGTGGTCTTTGTTCTACGAGCTCAAATGGGATCGGATACTTATAGGGTAATAATTTATTATTACGTGGTCAAGTAGGTAGATAGACGATTAATAAATATTATACTAACAGCGGCAAGTCGACAACCCTAACGCGACAGCTAGCGCACCGCTCCGCGCCAGACAGCGACAGCGTTATGTGTTAAAAAAGAGCGGGAACAGTTAGGTGAATATCGCGTTAGGCACTGAGTGCTTATGCGAGCTGAATTGCACTTTATTGCTTAGTAGCTAGAGTCGCCATTTCTATAAATTGGTTTTCGAAGTGATCCTCCTGTACGTTAGTACTATCTATTCTGTGCTATAATGTTAAGACCTTAATCTACCACACTGGCCATTCTGACCAAGTGTCAGTTGGTAGTGTCTAAATTACAGACAACTCTCAGACATGTAGATTGCCTCACGTTTTATTTCAGCAATTTACAGTCAAGTATGCAAAACATGAAGAATAATACTACTAATACTTTTCTTTTTCTTTCACCGTAGCTCTTGAACAACGCAAAGAACAATCCTGCGCAGTCGGTATTCTTCAACTGGGACAAAGTGGAACGTTACCGCGGGTTCGGTGGCGTGCGCATCGAAGATGACGTACTCATCACTGAGCAAGGAGTTGAGAACTTTACCTTCGTGCCACGGACGTGAGTTGAACATTTATTTAACATAACATAACTTCACGCCTTTATCCCCGAAGCGGTAGGTAGGCAGAGTTGTATTACAAACCCACACTTCGCCAACTGTGTTCTGGCACAGAATAAAGAATAGTACTAACGTACAGAAAATTCACTTGTCAAACCAATTTATTGAATTTGCGACTCTTGCTACTAAGCAACAAAGTGCAATTCAACTCGCATAAGCACTCAGTGCCTAATGCGATATTAACCTAACCGTTCCCTTTCTTTTCTAACACATAACGCTGTCACTGTCTGGCGTGGAGTGGCGCGCTAGGGTTGTTGACTTGCCGCTGCAACTATAATATTTATTCATCGTCTATCTACCTACTTGACCACGTACCTAATAATAAATAATTATCATATAAGTATCCTATCCCACTATTTGAGCTCGTAGAACAAATACCACAAAAATTCTGGTTGTTTACATTTTTACTATACTGATTCTTAGTTATTTCCTAAACGCGTGGACCGATTTACATGATTCAAACAGATAAAATGGTTTTTGAACTAGATCTTTAATTTGACACCATAATCGTTAAGATATCTCAACAAACAAAAAATCAAATTTTCAATTTGCTCTCGTAATATAAATAAAATAAAATCAAATTTTCAAGTCGTTTTCGACACACAGTTAATTGAGCAATACTTTGCATTAGACTTGTGATGATACATTTTCGTTGTTAAAGGCGTTTAGGTACCTATATAATTTGAACAGTGTATGAACACGGCGCGTGAGAATACGGAGCGGTCGCACTCGTTGCGTTGCGTGACGTCTAACGCTCGGGCTACACTACCGGGATATGCCAACAATTATTGCCATAATTTCAACAACGCCTAGGTGTAACCGCGATTTATGGGCATAATTTTACAATGCCAATCAATATGGCATATGCCGGTAGGCAATAGCTCCGGCGGCGGTCTTTTTCGCACATCAAAGAAGATTACCGCAGTAATTATTGCGTTTGTGGCCACACTACCGTTTGTTCAGTGTGCAACAAGAGTTCGACGACGACGCACGTATCTACCGATATGGAGTGGTCAAATGAAAAAGCGCTCGAATTTTTGGAGTTATTGCAATCCGAACCGTCTCTCTGGGATACCCGACAGAAAGCTAAAAATTTAAAAGATTCATGTTAAAATAATTGGCACTCATAAAATACCAAACAGCTGCAGCTTCATCCGCCATCTTGAAAAATGGTATTTTTACCGCCTAGTTTATTGGCATATCTCGGTAAACTCTAGTGTAACCAAACGACTTCACGCAGTAATTTAACGGTAATTTATTGCCATAATTATGGCGGTAACAGCCCGGTAGACGGTAAGGTAGTGTGGCCCGAGCATAATGTGAGCGGCGCGCGGCAACCCACTAAATCCAACCACGTCGACGTGGTCGGCCGAGGTACTTGTAAGTTTGTACCTAAAATGCGAAGTGCGCCAGGCCTGGTTCTGGTCCCAATGTAATAAGGGGCGAGCCTATTACCATCTACTGGCCACATTATTTAGCGAGCGATAATTTACATTCTTTTTTGTTTATAGTTGTGATAAATGACCTAATTAATTTGTAAAGAACTTTTAGTCAGAAAATATGTGATTGTAGATTTGCTTTATGCTATTTTAAACTTTCGCGATTTGTATACATTTTACAAGTTTATTTAGTGGATCTTACTCGCCATAACAAAGATATTGTAAGGCCTATCCACACGACACGATTTTACGTCCAACTTGACTTAATCACTTGATGAAATCGTGACGTGTAGACGCTAGTCGTCCAACTCAAGTTCATCGGGTGGGCGGTACCACCAGATTATAACCAATCAGGTGGATGGAATGCAAATCAGTGATTTGATTCTGTCGTGTAGACGCGCAAAGCCAATTCGATTGAAAATATGATCAGTGGTAAAATTGTGCCGTGTGGATCTTAAAGGGGGTGGGCCTTAAAGCAAATCCGCGCCCACGATCGGTGCAAGTCGGTTGAAACGTCGGGCCATAAATATCTCAGTTTTATGTTTTATTTGGTTTGATGCTATAACGAGGCAATTACCTAAAAACTCTTTCTGTTAGTAAATACGGACATAGGTCTGTAAAATGATCTTTTCTGTACTTTAAACCTCCTGCGTGGTTCAATGGATAGCATATATGTCTGCTGATCGGGAGACCCAGGGTCAGGCAGAAGTTTTAGGTAAAGGTTTTGCCTAATTCTCAGTAGCAGCACATAGTCGGCCGAAGCGCCCGGTAATGGCAATAGGCTCGCCTCCTATTACGTGGGACGTACAAATTCATTACAACCCGAAATGTGGGTGTAATATTACACCTTTTTTTTTTTTTTTTTTTTTTTTGGTTTCGGGTTGGAAAATCCTCATGGAGTCCCTCCGCCCTGGGGGATGGGCGAAGGGGACTGTCAGACTCTTACTGACTAAAAACCAACCCGTGTGCCTCATGTACCCGTGTGTCGGAGGGTCGGGTTTCGCCCAAGCATACGTCGCAACCCCCCGACGGGTATCGGCCCGCCTGATGGTCAGGTGGGCCCCGAACAAAACCCCCTTGGCGGCGGATTAAGGCGTTGGGCTCCGCCGCCAAAACACCCAGCGGCCGCAGAGGATAGGGAGGACGGCAACGCAACACCGCATCTCCTCTTCCTCTGCGGCCCCACCGCGACGCATCGAATGGTGCGCCCCCATTTGGTCGCGGGAGATAGGGCGCGCGGCAACGCAACACCGACACGCCTCTCCTCCCGCGACCGCACCCGACTGCGAGGGACAGACAGAACTGTCCCCCGCACCCGCACCGTTGGACGCATCCTGCGCAGGCCCCGTCAAGCCCACGCGGAGCGTCCCCTCCTGGGGATCCCTCTTAGCTTCACCGCGGGTCACCAATCCACGGTTACTGAGCCCCCCCACCACGACAAGGTGGAGATCCCACGGGGGGGGTGTAATATTACACCTCTACCTACCCTTTCCAACATAAAATATGAGTGATTTAAAATCAAAAAATAATGTCACCACTCCAGCTTTATAAGCAAACTTAAATGTTTATTTTCCTGTTTATAATTTTACTTTAAAATAGATTTTTATTTATTTCAGTGTGGCTGAAATTGAAGAACACATGGCAAATGGAGCTAACTTTAAGAAATAATCGTAAATATTTATATATCATGTATACCTAATCAAGGCAGTAATGTACATTATATTGGGCTCATATATTCTCATGTAATATATAAATAAATAATATATTGTTGTATATAATGAAGCGCAAACATATTAAAAAATAAATTATTTTTATTATTCAGCAAATTTAGTTTAATTTACAAGAAAAGTATTGTTAGACATTTTTTTTCTTATTTATCCTATCACATTTTTACTTAATATCAACAATTTGTTTTAAATATCATTTAGGTTAATTTCTATTGTAGTTTACCTGTACCTCAAATAATTTTTAATTATTGGAGGAACAGGTAATTGGTTGATTAAATTTAAAAAGGATGTAGTTGTAAATTCTACTGTTATATCCTGCCTGTGCCTAGTTTTATTTCTGAAGAAACTTCTAATTCTGTATCTGCAAAGATGCTTTAGACTCGGCACATAATATTCTATTGATTCAGCTGTGATACTGTTGAATTTCTTATCTATCATAGTTAATAGGTCCCTTTGCACCTGAAAATATGAAATGGTCAATTTAGTTCATCCATTCAAGGCCACTATAAACACCAAAGTGAAATATCCTTTCGCAAAATGTTACTCACTTGAATTGGCATAGTTCCAATAAAATTGTTCTGAATGGCAAACTGTAAGTACTGTCCTGGTTCATTATAAAGACTATATGGCATCATAAGTGGTGCAGACCATGGGTAGATATCTAGTGCTGTGAGGAAGGCATCAGAAATACTAATATCATTGTACCAACTTTTCCCAGAACTGCAGAAGTCAACATCACAACCATTCTCTATAAGTATACCAAATACCTAAAACGACATAAAAGGCGTCAGATAAATTATAAAACTGTAAATTTTAATTAGGAAGATATGAGAAAATCTGCAAGAAAAAAGACAGTAGCTTGTCAAACTATTTTGTGATGGATTAACACTTTCACGGACAGTAAACGAGACACAATTGAAGTTTTATTGTGATCACGCCTATAGGCGTTTACTGTCCGTGAAAGTGTTAAAAACAAAGCACTTTCAAAACTACATAGTCTAAGATCCGTAGAAGAGTGACCTTCACCGATCTGTTTATTGGATGAAAAGTATTTTATATCAAATTTTGTCTGTTAAAAAATATATCGCGATTGGGTTGGTAAAAAATATCCGGTCCAGGCAAAAAAAAATTGCCAACTGCTTTTCCTGACAGGTTTTTCGTAGGCAACCCAATATCATCGTGTTCGTGGTGGAGTAGCGGTCATTTTAATATAATATTTGTCTATTAAAATAATTGATAAATATAACTAGTGTCAACTTAACAGTCGAAGAATTTATACTTGGCAACCCTACCAAATACGCCAGGAAAAATTGACAACCCTATGTAAACATACCTTTTAGGGTTCATGCATTCGGTTAGTACTAAATTTATTTATTAAACGCGTATATGCACTGTTAAATGAAAACCCAAATACATTTTTTTTCTACTTTTCCTAGTCTGGACCGGATTTTTTTGCTAACCAATTCACGATATATATTTTGACATGCAAAATTTGATATAAAATCCTTTTCAGCCAATAACCAGATCGGTGAAGGTCACTCTTCTACGGATCTCGGACTAACACATTCCTGAAACAAATTCTTTACCTAACACATACAAGTTTTTGAGTTTTTGTATTGATTAGTTTAGTTTTCCAGCAGATATTTGACACAATGCCCATAAACCAGTTATAGAACTGAGATTTGAAACTTACCTCACTAAAACATGATGGGTACACGTGAGGGTCAGTATGATGAATAGTTTGTACATAAACAAGCGGTGGACATTCCGTTGCATGTAAAGGATTCACATTCACACCTTGCATCAAGAATAAATAAAAGAATTCCCTGAATTTTTCAGGGGACTTCTTATAAATATAACCACAAATGTACAAGTAATGATTCAATGGTGCATTTGTAAGGTAGGTTGTGTGTGTTAGAGAATGACTAGTCATATCAATGTTAAAAGGCCTTACAACATTATAAAATTCTGGACCCAAATCACTATATAATAAAGTTTCTAATATTTGAAATTGGAATTTGTGCAGCTTGCAAGCATTGATAATTATATTTTTATTTATTTTATCTCTGTCTGTAACTGATAGCAGCTTTTTCAAGACTGCGGCACTTGTAGTCAACGCCAAATCAATAGGCATTTCTCCATTACTATTCATTATGTGAGGGTCAGCTCCATTATCCAACAAGAAATATACAATGTCTTCATTTGAACCATGTAGTGCAAAGTGTAATGGTGTCTCCCCAGAAACAGTTTGGTGATTAATATCAATCACAAAAGGAAATAAAGTTTCAACATTTGGATAATAACCCTTGCAGCATGCCAAATGGAAAGGTGTGAAACCTCCAGGAGTATTCCTAATCTCAGGGTCAGCACCAGCATATAGTAATGTGACCATGGCGCCATGTTGAGCAGCAAGTGCAGCTTCATGTAATGGAGTATCACCATCAAAGTCTTGTACATCAATAATTGCACCATATTCTAATAACAATTCAATTAATTCCACATTTCCTTGGGAACTAGCAATATGTAGCGGAGTTACTCCTTCTGTGCTCCCGTAGTTAGAGATATTATTAACAGAGTCGAGAAGTGCTCTTACAGTTTTAAGTGAACAATTATTTTTACAGGCTAGGTACAGTGCAGTGTGGCCTTCGTGAGTTTCGGCCCGGCCTCTTATCCGAGGGCACTTTAATATCAGCATCAGACTCTTGTAGCTATCAGCATAAGCAGCTTCGTGCAAACATGTCCATCCTCTGTTATCTACACAGTTTGGATTTAACTTTTTAAGTAACCGAGCCACATTGCTTACATCGTTATTCCGAGCAGCAAGATTGAGTACATTTGATGTTGCTGGGTTTTGAGAACTAAAATCCATAATTCCAATGCAAGGAATTAGGTATCTAATCCCAAACAATAACAATTCATTTACCTATGTACAAAATAGGAGGATTCCATTGATAGGTAATGGTCGTCTTTATGAAGTTATTAGTTATTTTAATTCTAAATTGTAAAACATGAAAATATATTGATTAGCCGCAGATAAACGTATGACAGTGACAATTGAGATTGACAGTCTTGACACTGTTGACATGACAATGAGAATGGAGGGATGGGTAAAAATTGCGATATATGAAAACAAAGTTTTATGGAAACATCGATATTTTTTGGAGTATGATCCATATTTTAAAATCCGAAAAGAGAGATTGATTTTTAAAGGAGCGGGAAATTGGGTGTCATCATCATCATCATCAGCCTGCCGTAGTCCACGGCTGGATATAGGCCTCTCCAATAGCACGCCAAAGTGGGTGCACTCCGGGTGAATATCTACGCGGTGAGCGACGCGGTGAGTGGCGGCCTGGCCTGGCGGGTACAGAGTCGTCAACCCAAATCTTTGAAGTTACGTAGATTATGAGCGGCAAATCGGTAGAGGTTGGTAGACTATTACCACAAAATCGGTACATCTACCGACCAAATCCAGCGTAGGTAGTGCGCATAAAATCCTATTGTTACTTATTATACATATTTTTAGTATTAAGCAGGAAGGAACATATCAGACGGAAGATGCGTCGAGCGTATCCTGCAGCCTCCTTAGACTATATATATTATGTAAATAGACGGAGGAATCCCATCACTCAAAGGTCTGACATAGGGCGTCGGTGTGGGCCCCATTGCCCCCATTACCCGTCAAAATTTAATAGAACTTCATTTGAAACTTTGATACTTCGTTCGTAGACATTTTGATTTATTCGTATAAAAATGTGACGCATAAACATAATGACGTTATAACTTTATCGATACTTTTATTTTACAGACTAGCTTTGGCCCACGTATTCGCCGATGTGGGTGACAGTTATTGCAAAAAAGGTAGCCTTTGCAATATTGTGACGTAGAAGCTATACTGTAATATTTCTTTAAAAAATAAGTACACTTGAATATAATTATATATCTCAAGAAAACTGTTTTCATCGATCATCACAAACTTTCGTGTTTATAAAAGTTCAAATAAAACCATCTGCTGCTAACAACTAAGTTTAAAGCTTTTTTTTTATTAAATGCTAGACTTCACATGTAGGACGATACTATTAACTGTACTAAGTACTGAGTAGTCATTGACTACTTTTTTGCAGTGGTGACCGATTGCCTAAAAACGATAAATTACCATGATGCTAATCGTGTGAGTCATTATCATAATTATATAATCGTAGCCATGATAAACATGTCGTCATGCAAATGACAAGTAGACTGCTAGCTGTGAACCCTTAAAATATTTGTTAATACTAAATACTGTAGTCAAATGATACCGAAAGTCAATTTTGATAAAAATGGATAATGATCAATATTATGCTTATAAAAACCCCTAACAAATTATGCAATACTAGGGGATACCCGCAGCTGTGCTCGCACATAATTTTTAGATATGGGATAGTTTCAACTATAAATATTATGGGTATGTGAATATTGGGTGTGATCTGGATTCCGATTCGGTACCCATCGCGACACAAGCCTTAACATTTATGAAATACGTAACGTGGTTTTGTATTCGAAAACCATTACGTGGTAATGACCTCGTCATTGACCCTATTATTGCATATAGGTAGTGATTATTAGTGATATTATGTAGGTATATCAATTGCTTTATTCACTTTAAAAAGGTAATTTAGAAATATATTTTTATAAAAAATAAAAATAAATTATTTACTAGTATTTAAGCATGAGCTGGATTTATTCACATATTTTACTTTATCTGAGGATTTGTCAACATTCAATTGATATTCATTCCGAAAAAACCAAATCTAAAGATTTGTTGCAAACATTATCGATATTTTATCGAAATTCATTTTGAGTAAGCACATCGCTAGTCTAGTTGAAATTTACGACAGTTTCGAAGATTCGAAACTGATTCGAAATGACATTTGTAGGTATCTTTCTCTTACATGAGAAAAATATCATAAGTCAGAGTGAAGTAAATATATTGGGTAAGTTTGTTATTTTAATGCGGTCTCTGTTTACTTTTTGAGATGTCAAGTATCATTTGCACCAAAGAGATTGGATAATATACATAGAGGTAGTAGGTAGTCCTAGTATTCCCAAATTGAACACAGTCAACTGACGTGTAAGATACAATTTAGACAATATTATGCCATAAAATTATATAACCCTAGTGATTTTTCTTTTATAACAGTTCTATCATGATTTTGAATTTAGCCGTATAATATTTATATTGACTTTTCAAGTGTTGTAGAAATCTTATCGATATGTCTATCCACCGTATATTTTTATCTCGTTATTTTTTAGATTCTTTGTGCACGTGATAAAGATTTATAAAATAAGTGGATTGCTGCAGTATGTCGTGGAGAAAAGTGGGTGCCTAGAAAGCACCATAGAATTTGTTGTCAAGCATTTTACTGCGGAATGTTTTTATAGTAATGACAGATGGCTCCTCCCTTCTAAACATATCAGTGTGAGCGTTTAAATAATGACTTGCTAATAATTAAACTATCAGCAACAGTAGTGAATTCCGAAGCTTATTAGAATCCATCATATTACAAAAAAAAAATAATGCACCTATAGAAAAAAATCTGATCTTTCTTTACAAAGACAGTAATATTTAAAGGACAGTAATTTGAAGGTTTGATAAGAACTGTCTGCTTTCATAGTCACGACTACTGAGTGGTTATGCATCAAAATAAGGGAATCTTCATTTGAAAGAAATTTTGTTAAATGTCATCTACCCAGAGACCAAAACTTGGTTGTTCTTGTTCGACTAGTGGACTAATAAAGTGCCGATCCCAAGATAAAATCGAAGGGCTAGTCTAGCCACAATTTTTTTTTCTCTAAATATTCTGTTTGTCACATGTATGATCGAAAAGTGTCCGATCCCGAGATATGAACCGTATACCGGCGAAGGAGTTTTTAAAAATAAAACTCTCGGACTACTGTCCAGCTTAGAGGTTGAAACAGAACCGACTTTATTTTAAAACGAAAGTACAAGGTTTGGTCGGGCGTAATCTAAACAATTCTAATAAAAAGTGTAAGGTGATGCTCGATGAGTGATGACGGTGGTGTTTACACCAACGTAACTCCTCCCCCCTTAAGTGAGAAGCACGCCGAAGACTGCTGGTCCTGTGGCAAGGGCTCTTGTGGCTGGAGCTGCTTGGCTTCGGTCGTTGCTGGTCTTCCCCTTCGGTGAAGACATCGGTGGGTGATGAAGCCTATGGCGGCTAGTGTCATGATCGCATACAGGCATATGGTGGGCCAACTGGGTTTAGTAGCGATGATGACTGTTTCTTCCTTTTCTTGTAAATTTTTTGTCTTTTCTACTAGTTTGTCTAGTTCGTTGAGCTGAACATTTTCTATTTGTAGATTCCATTGTGAGTGCTTATTCGTTGTGCTGTACTGTGTTCTAGGCAGGGGAACGCTTTCTCTGTTGATGAGGAATTTCTTGTGTGTACGTAGGGTTCTTCTTTCTATGCCAATGGTGCATTGGTTATTGATTGATATCAGGACGACGCCGCTGTATCTTTGGTAGTGTACTTCTTCTCCACAGGTTGTCTTAATTACTTCTTCTTGTTTCAGGATGGCGATCCAGCTGTTTTCTTTAATTTGGTGTATAATATTCTCATTGAATTCTACTGTGGCGTAAGTGCAGTTGTATGGTTTCTTGTGTTGTAGTAATTGTGCAACGCAGTCTTGTGATGCGATGAGTTCTTGTAGTTCCAGGTGATGGCAGATGACGGTTTCGTCGGTGATGGAGGCGCATGGCTCGCGAGGATACGCAAACATGTTGCTGCCCAAGATCAGGTAAGGATTTTTAGGTATTAGGATGGAATTGTTTGCATTTGGGATCGGGTATAAATGGAGTAAACTATAAGGATGATTAGTTACTAAGGGGATCTCTAACACAAAGTTAATCGATTCATTTGTACTGTATGCTTTGACTACAATAGATTTTTCTATTATATGTATATTTTTCATTGTTGGTGCATAAGGTAACTGCAAATCTTTGAAGCTCATATCCTTTTGGATGCTCGCTAACTCTGCAATAAGATAGCTAGGTTCGACTATACTAGGATGTAGTCGTCCTAGGTGACTGAATGTTATGGCATTCTCTTAGTTAACTAATCTATCATATACTTGTTGTAAGCATGTTTCAATTTGATTATATATTTGCATGGTATATACTTTATTTTCTATTTCCTGATTTTCTTCTACTAATTTTCCGATCGCTTTAGTTAACTCTTTCTGATTTTTAGTAATACTTTCTAATTTACTATGGTATTCATTAATGAAATCGGACATAATTCCTAAGGTTTCGCTTTGCTTATTTACTGTTAATTTCCTTATTTCCTGAACTTGGTTTTCTAAGCTAATTGCATCTTCCTGGTCTAGGTTGCCAGTGATAGCTTTTATTACGGATCCTAGTCCATTAATTAAACCTCTTTTAATTCTAGGGATATATGTTCTTCCTAAGCTGAGTTCAGTAGATCCTAAGTAGACTAACTTACTTTCTATCTTATCTATTAGGTATTCTAATTGGTTTCTAGTAACCAAACTATCTTTATAATTGGATATATTCTTATGATATAACTTAAATGTAAAATAATCTCTGCTTACTTCTATGTATATATCGCGTATTCTACTAACGTTATAGGATATAACTAAATGGAATGTATCTACTTGATGGTGAGCTGTGGCTTCCTTAAGTATGAGGACGCCATTGTGGTTATCTATGGGTTCTATCACGGCGACTGCTGCGATGACCCTGAGGGCTGCGCCGAAGGCGAGGGCGTGCCTGAAACATTTCCAGGTCTTCTTAACATTCTAAAGTGAACTCTAATGGTTTTGGCGTTTACATGTTTACCTACTATTTCTGCTATCTGCTCTGGATGTATACGGACTTTAGTATAAGGGCCTATATATTTAGGTTCTAACTTATTACTACGTGCGCTTTTCGCGACTTGTTTATAAACCTTATCTCCTACTTTAAACATGGGCGTTTCCGCGTTCTTATTGTTTCTTTCTACTACTGCTTGTTTCTGTTCTGACATTCTAGCGTTTACTAATTTCTGTACGTTTTCCATTATCTGTCTATGTTTATTTACGTATGCCTGATAATACTCTTGTGGAAAATGTAACTCGAGAGGGTTTCTGCTATTTGTGTGACCAAATAATAATTCGAAAGGGGTGAATCCTGTTGCGGAATGGATTGTATTATTATATGCTATGATAGCGTATTTCATTAGATTAGTGGGTTCACTTTTATCTGTTATGCGTTGAATTCTAATCATTTCGGCTAATGTCGAATGTAATCTTTCAATAGGTGAGTTTGAGTTCGGATTGTAAGGAGTGGTAAAGTGTATATGAATGTTATGCATAGCACATACTTCTGTGATAACTTCGTTGTCAAACTTTGGGTCTGAATCAGTTGTTATTTTATTTGGTACGCCTATTACTGAAAACAAACTAAGTAGTGCTTCTGCTATATGAATGCTTGTAGCTGCTGTGAGAGGTATTGCTTGTGCGTATTTCGAAAAGTTATCTATTACGGTTAAGAATGTAACGCCACCGCTACTATATAAATCCATGAACATGTGTTCCATGGGTTTGTAGGGTGTATCTGTAAGAGACAGTGGTAATTTCAAAGGGTTACGTTCATACTTAGACTTGAGACATGTTTCACATTGGTTTATATACCTTTGAATTGATAGTAACATGTTCGGCCAATGGTAATTCTTGTGTAGCTGCTTGTATGTTTCTTGTATGCCTCTATGTATGGTTTTGCCTTCATGATATTTTCTTATCAACTCTATTTGTTCGCTGTTATTTTCTACTAAGGTTACCCTTGTAGTACAACGTATTAGCTTTGGGCCTCTATTGCTGAAAATGGTTTTAACTACCTTGCAAAATATGGGATATAACTCTTCGTTGTAAAAATAACAATGGAATATGCGGTCCGGTATGGTATGTTCCTTTAGGAATTTTATAATTTGCTGTTCAGTTTCGTTAATGGGGATAAAAACGTCTTTAATTACTATCTTGCCTTTGGTTCTGTTGTCTACTCTGTACTCAAAGCCAGGGCATTTTCGAATATGAAACTGTTTTAACTGTCTGTCTATGGCATCTAATATTTCGGGAATTTTATAGTCTAATTGGTTGTCTGAGTCTAACTGAATGGGTTCCGGGGTGTCTATCCGGCTGTCTATTGACTGTGGTGGAACAAATATTGTCGAGGTGTCAATAAGTGTTTCGATGTCTATTCCGTCGAGATCGTTAAACGTGTCACGCGACGTTCCGGGTTGAGGTTCTGTCGATAAGTTTGTCTGATTCTCACTGTCTAATATCATGTCTACTAATTGATCGTCGTTAGTCACAGATTCTATGTCGTTATTGTAAACTATTTGAACACGGGATAATGCGTCGGCGTTCGTGTTTATCTTACCTTTCTTATATTCTATTTTAAAATCATATTCAGCAAGTTTTAAGCGCCATCTTGTTAATTTTGAATTGGGGTCCTTTAAAGTCATGATCCACGTAAGCGGACGATGGTCAGTGTATATGGTAAATTGTTTGCCATAAAGGTACGGACGAAAATACTTAATTGCCCAAACTATTCCTAATAGTTCTTTTTCTATAGTTGAGTATTTTTGCTCTGTCTCCGACAGCGTTCGTGAAGCGTACGCCACGGGTTTGTCTGAACCTACTTTTCCTTGTGAGAGTACGGCACCGAGTGCTACGTCCGATGCATCAGTGGTAAGTATAAAAGGTTTTTCGAAATCGGGGTATTGCAATATAGGTGCATTAGTAAGGACTTCTTTGCATTTTTCGAAAGATTCTATAAACTGCGGGGTTGCTTCTACTTTGGCATTTTTCTTAAGGCATGAAGTTAAAGGCTTTGTAAGTTGCGCGAAGTCTTTAATGAACTTTCTATAGTATCCCATGAGTCCTAGGAAAGATTTTATTTCCTTCTGTGTTTTAGGAAGTGGAAATCGCTTGACAGCTTCTATTTTATCAGCATTAGGCTTAAGGCCTTCGTCTGTAAGTGTATGACCAAGAAACTTGACTTGCTTTTGTAGAAATTCGGATTTATTTAGTTGCACTTTGAGATTATGATATCGGAACCTATCAAATACCTGTCTACATTTTTCTAGGTGTTCTTGTAAGGAAGATGAAAAGATAATAGCGTCATCGAGATACGTTAAAACATTGTCTAATCCTCGCAAGACTGAATCCATTAGTCGCTGAAACGTACTAGGGGCATTCTTCAGGCCAAAGGGCATTCTCATAAATTCGTAATGTCCTCGGTCTGTACTAAAAGCTGTTTTCTCAATATCTGAAGGGTCCATCTCCACCTGATGGTAGCCAGATGCAAGGTCTAATGTGGTAAAATACTGGGCACGTCCTAATTTATCCAGGATATCATTGATGTTTGGTAGCGGGTATTTATCTTCAATAGTTCTCTCGTTAAGCCTACGGTAGTCGATAACTAGCCTCCACTTTTGTTGGCCAGTTGCGTCTATTTTCTTAGGCACTATATGTACTGGACATGACCAAGGTGAGCTACTTTCTCTAATTATATTCTGACGTAATAATTCTTCGATCTGTTTTTGGATTTCCTGCTTTTGTTTCGGCGCTTGCCTGTAGTTACGTACAAAGATGGGAGTGTCGTCAGTAATTCTAAGTTTATGTTTAACCTGATGGGTAAAGGTAAGTGGTACATTTTCACAGTAAAATATGTCGCGATAATTATAGCATAATCTTTCTATTTCACGTCTCTCTTCGTCGTTCATGTGTTCAGTTCTAAGTCTGCTAAGGTTATTCTTAAGTAACTGGTCTAACTCTCTACTAGAATGCAATGTATTAATTGATGAAACCTTTGAAAAGCTATCTGGAAATGGTTCCTTTTGTAGTGGTACTAACTGTACTTTATAGTTGTTAATTAAGCTAACTTTACTGTCTGACTTATTTATAACTGATGTTGTAAACATTCCTGATTTTACGGATACAAATGCAGAAGGGAATACTAATCCGTCACTGGTTGTTTGTTCAATTAATTCATAGTCGCCTTCTCGGTAATTGCATAAAATATAAACAATCTGTTCACACTGTGGCTCTATTGTTGTATATGATTTCATATCGCCCTTTATTGGAATACAAACAACGTCTGTTCTTAACGTCATATCTTTCATGTCGATTCTACAGTTTAAAGCTCTTAATAAGTCAACACCTAAGAGTCCGATGAAGTCTGGGTCAAAGTCAAACAAAAGAAACTTGTGAGTATAGTCGCAATTGAAGAGTGAAGGAAGTTTTATATAAACAACGGTATCGTGTTTAGTTATACTATGCGCCGTCTTTATGAAGTGTATTTCACGCTCAAAGTGGGCATTGTTTTCTAATATTGCGTTAGGTGATATGAGTGATTGCGTCGCGCCAGTATCGATTAAAAAGCGACCGCCTAATTCTCTAATGTAAATATATGGTAAGCGGTTACGATAATGTAAATTAATCAACGCTACGTTTCGTTGTCCGTGTCCGGGTAAAGCTGAAAATTTTCATTATTTCCTAAATCTTCTACATAGCTATTTTCTGAGGTGGAAATATTAACATTCTCTAAATCATGGCATTCTTCTACAGAATCGTCTAATTCGGTTTGAAAGTTTACAGGTGCATAGGGCACGGGTTTATTTATAGGTCGGCTATTGTTATCATTTTTATACGTACCGGGTTGGTATATAGGTTGCGTGTTAGGTACCTGACGGTTTAATGGTCTTTGCGGCTGTTGCGCACTAAAGTTAGCGAATCTAGGTTGTGCCATCTGTTGAGACCTATATGGGTTAACGGAAGGTGGCTGAAAACGGTAATTATTATTCTGATTCGGGTTAGGCCTAGGTGCGTTAGGCTTCGACCTAAAATCTACTGATCTTTTATTTTTTAACTTAAGATCCTCCTGTTTAGCTAGGACGATAACGTGCTCTAAGGAATCTGCCTTTTGGACTTTTACGCTTAGTGCTAAGATCGGGTCTAGCTGGTCTAAAAATACATTGATAGCCATTTTTTCATAATAATCCTTTTTGGTTTGATCTAGGTGAATCAAAATGTAAGTTAATTCTCTAATTTTATCTGCAAAACTATCTATATCTAAACTTAATTTTCTAATATTCATTAGCTCCTGAACTACCTGTACCTCGTCTCGGAATTCGCCGAATCTACGGCTAAGTATGGCCTTAATATCTTCCCAACTATTAAATTCAGTGCATTCTGATAATGCTTCTACTGCTTTGCCTGTTAGCTTATTCCTAATCAAGCATGCTATGCTTGGATGCTGCCTATTTTCTATAAGCTCTAAAGCATTCTCTACGCTTTTAATATAAAATGCTAGCGTTTTCTTGTTGCCGTCGTATGCGGGCAAGAAAAAGGATAAAGTTTTATAGTCGATTTCGACTTTTTCTTCTTTTACAGATATGTCTAACTTCTTTTGTTCGTGAGCCATTTTAGCACAATGAAAAATACACAAATTCACACAAAAAGTATAAAAACAAAACAAAATAGCTGTAAAAAGTGGAAATCACACACAAAATACAGTACACACAAATCAATTAACGGTGTAGAGTTTGATACACAGTTAATAAATAAAAATATAGGAAAGATCTCGGGAGAAACAGAGGTTGATGCTTACCCCACGAGCATGCCGATGCTAGGCTGAGTTCTGCTTCCTCGCCGGTTTTCTTCGCCGCTTTTCCGCCGGTTTTCTCGGTTGACCGTAGGAACTTTGTGATCGCGTCGCGGATGTAGCGGAAAAGAGATTTTCGGCAACCGTATTACAGACACGATCCTACCGACTGCGCCAGATATGAACCGTATACCGGCGAAGGAGTTTTTAAAAATAAAACTCTCGGACTACTGTCCAGCTTAGAGGTTGAAACAGAACTGACTTTATTTTAAAACGAAAGTACAAGGTTTGGTCGGGCGTAATCTAAACAATTCTAATAAAAAGTGTAAGGTGATGCTCGATGAGTGATGACGGTGGTGTTTACACCAACGTAACTCCCGCTCATACATTTTTTACACATAGATTTGTATTACCTAGGTACACTATGTAATGAGAAAATTTCAATAAAGTGATTATTGTTAATAACAAACCTTTGGGCACTATTCAAGGTTTTGTCTGATTTTAAGTTAATTTTTATGTTTTTTGCTTGATAAAATCCATGTCGACTATGTCCTATCCTTGTAAAGAATTAATTTGGATATGCCATTCTCAGTTATCATAATGCTTAAGCTATGAGTTTTGTTTTTTTCTTAATTATTTGCTTTCTCTAATAAAAATATTATGTTATTTGGGGGTGATGATTTATTTATTTAATATTTATTAATCCCACTTACAGCTATCATTACAGCTGAAAAACTAACTATAAATAAGTACAAATAAACATTTATGCCGAGGGTGTCGTATAAGGCGACTAAGAGAAACACAAGAGAAGGAAATCTCGAAATAAAACCCTGTACGAATACGTCTGGCTAGTGTGGTATAATAGTAGGCCAAACCTCCACCACGGGAGGTTTAAGACCAGCATTGGACTGGAAAAGGCTGTTGATGCGTAAAGAAAAATACCATGAAAATTAGAAAATAATTCCTCGAAAGATTATGTGCTACTGATAGATAGATAGATAACAACTTTATTGCGCAAATACAATTGTTACAAATTATGTAAAGACTAGAAGAACCCAGCAGCTACGCCTGCATTTCTTTTTTAATTTTCCCGTTTTGGCCGATCCCGTGGGAATTTCGGGAAATCCCTTCTTAGTGCACCCCTACGGTCCCCAAGGAACATACATGCCAAATTTCAGCTTCCTGCGCTCAATAGTTTCGGCTGTAGCGTGTCTGTCAGTCAGTCAGTAACGCAAGGATTTTATATATTAAGATATCTTAAATTTACAAAAAAAAAAAGTAAATGCACAAGGGCGGCCTTATCGCAAAATGCGATTTCTTACAGGCAACCTTAGGATGGACAGACTGAAAAGGATAGGTACTATAAACCCCCGTGGTGGAGGGGCTTAGTAACCGTAGATTGGTCACCCGCGGTGAAGCTAAGAGGGATCCAGGAGGGGACGCTCCGCGTGGGCCTGACGGAGGCCTGCGCAGGATGCGTCCAAAGAGGCGGGGTCCAGTCGGGTGCGGTCGCGGGAGGAGAGGCGTGTCGGTGTTGCGTTGCCGCGCGCCCTATCTCCCGCGACCAAATGGAGGCGCACCATCGTTGCGTCGCGGTGGGGCCGCAGAGGAAGAGGAGATGCGGTGTTGCGTTGCCGTCCTCCCTATCCTCTGCGGCCGCTGAGTGTTTTGGCGGCGGAGCCCAACACCTTTATCCGCCGCCAAGGGGGTTTTGTTCGGGGCCCGCCTCACCATCTGGCGGGCCAATACCCGTCGGGGGGTAGCGAGGAATGCTTCAGCGATACCCGACCCTCCGACATACGGGTACGTGAGTAGGGCTTCCATTCCGTAATTACGTAAGTACGCAATTACGCAAAAAAAAAAAAACTTGACAAGTCCGTAACTGAAGGGTTGAAATCCGTAATTACGTAAGTAGTTATATATATATATAGATGAGATTATCTACGCACTACTGGATGCAGAGCTTAATAAATAACAATAATATACAAGTCAATCATCAAACCAGCCAACATTGAAACATACAAGCGAGTATTCCCCCGTAAAAATAATTTGAACCCGAAATATAATAAGTATTTCTGGGTACTTCTTGGGCTGGAACAGGTGGTCGTGTAGTCGTGTATTCGTAGCTGTCCATAGAAACGTTCGATCTCCTATAGGAGCACAGGTCTGGACGAGATAATTTTGCCATACTCCGTCTTCAGCTTTGTCAGCTGACTCTGCCCGATAGACAGATCTGTTTTGAACATTTTGGAACCTTTACTCTGCCCGATCGCCTCTTAAACACACAGAGTGTTGTATTGGCGGAGATCACGAGTCAGAGCCTTACTACGGAATTAAATAATCGATCTATAAATAGATCAGTAGATTCGAGATTCATTTTTGACACAAGCTCCATACAAAATAATGTCAAACATGAATCTCGAATCTCAAAATGCATGTATGCATCGAATATTGAAAATGGCCGTAAGAGATCTCTCGGTTGATCCGCCGATACTTTGACATATCGTCGGAGGACTGCAGAAGTATCCTACGCCTTTCCTCTATAAGCTAGAAGGTCGGAGCAGAGATTTTATGGACTCTGAATCGTTTTGGGCTTAAATAATTTTACGCCCGTTGTATGGACGGCATTCACAAACTTGTCACCAAAGTGATCCACATCGAGGCAATCGAAGTGGTTTCGCAGTTCAATCTGCTCTCGGGGTTTTGGATTTGAACTGGTTCACCAGCACTGGGGACCATCTGGACTTATCCAGGATCATGCGGCATTCTCACTTTTTGAAAAAGGAATTCATCATGAAGAGTAATTCCTTCTCCATAAAGCATATAAGCCATATCCAAATCGCCCCACTCTCAGCTCATCACCACTTCGTTTGCCTAGTTTCGCATTAATTTGTGATTATTTTTCTTTAATTAATAGGAGATTCTGTTAAGCTATGCTGCTGATTATGTAACATTATTCTGTATGTCCAAATTACTCAATAAAAATTCTTACATTGTCCATTGCTACCTATAAAAAAAACATTCGATTTCAAAAATATGTATCTTAGAAATTACGTAGTTACGTAATTGGACTACCAAAATTCGTAATTGGTTACGTAATTAAATATATCCGTAATTTTGGAAGCCCTATACGTGAGGAATACGGGTTGGTTTTTAGTCAGTAAGAGTCTGACAGTCCCCTTCGCCCTTCCCCCAAGGCGGAGAGACTCCATGAGGATTTTCCAACCCAACACAAAAAAAAAAAGATAGGTACTGAGTACCCATTTGAAACAAAAATATATAATTTCAGTTTAAAAATGCAAGTTTGTGTAACAATTATTTAAAGACTGTCCATCAACTAGCGTTCTGACTGCTGTGGACACAAAGTTACGGAATTTAAAATGTATAACATATAAATAATATACTTTACAAGTCCGTTTGATTTTGAACCTATATTGAAACTTTAATCGATATCGATAGCGGATTTGCTCAGTCACTATTAAATGAAAAAGTTACGATATTTGTGTTCAAATTGTCTTAAGATATCTTAATGTGATTTGCACAGAAGAATAACTGAAGCATGGAAGGAACGATATTTTTAAGAATAAATTGAATATAGCTACACTCTTCACTCATATGATAAATTAGAGTTGCCAGAAGAAGATTGCACTATGTTTGTCAGTTAGGGCTATTTGAACACAAATATCGTAACTTTTTAATTTAAGCAAATCCGCTATCGATATCGATTAAAGTTTCAATATAGGTTCAAAATCAAACGGACTTGCAAAGTATATTATTTATATGTTATACATTTTAAATTCCATTACTTTGTGTCCACAGCAGTCAGAACGCTAGTTGATGGACAGTCTTTAAATAATTATTACACAAACTTGCATTTTTAAACTGAACTTATATATTTTGTTTCAAATGGGTACTCAGTAGCACATAATCTTTCGAGGCATTATTTGCTAATTTTCATGGTATTTGTCTTTACGCATCAACAGCTTTTTCCAGTCCACTGCTGGTCTTAAACCTTCCGTGGTGGAGGTTTGGCCTACTATTATACCACACTAGTCAGACGTATTCGTATAGGGTTTTATTTAGAGATTTCCTTCTCTTGTGTTTCTCTTAGTCGCCTCATACGACACTCTCGGCATATTTTTTTTTCTCTTTGTATCAGCAATCAGTCTTTGGACTATGAGCTGATGAGTTGTAGGCCAATAAGTTGTGGAGAGTGTGCACTCCAATGAGAGCACTACTCGTATTGTAGTTAGGCTACATCCTGTCTGGTAGCTTCAATATGTCGTGCCTTTTAAGCCGTTTTGGATAAGACTGAGTATTTAGCTAGAATGCCAGCTCATTTGGATGTTCAGCGAGTCTGTGTTGATATTTTCCGGAGTATCGCCGGATTTTTTCTCTTACGGAATTCATTTTAAAGTTTTCGTGTATTTCGTCATTGGTGACAAGCCAAGGAACATTGGCGATTGTACGTAGAATGGTATTTTGCATTCTTTGGATGATACTTATATTGGAGTTACTAGCACTGCCCCACAGTTGTACCCCGTAAGTCCATATTGGTTTGAGTATGATTTTGTATATTAGCAACTTGTTGTCAATGTTCCAGTTTACTGTTACGACCCAACAACCACAGCAAAGTCTTGAATTTTAGTTTTAGTTCCTCTCTTTTGGCTTTAATATGATTTTTCCATGTCAGCCGCCTATCAAGGTGCATTCCCAGGTACTTTACGCTATCGCTTTGTGGTAACAAGTTGCCACAAAGGTATACTGGCGGACAATTGCTCTTTTTCAGGGTGAATGTTATATGTATCGATTTGGAGGTACTAGCTTTTATTTTCCATTTGGACAACCAGACATCTATCTCGTTTAGTCCGCACTGTAGTAGTTGTGATGCATGGGCTGGATTGTCGCTACTAGCCAATATGGCAATATTGTCAGCGAATGTGGCTGTAGTTATTCCCGGTACCTCAGGAAAATCTGCAGTGTAAATTGAGTATAGGACAGGTCCCAGTACTGACCCCTGCGGCACACCTGCTTTTATGTCATAAAATTTTGAGCAGTCTTCGCCTTCTTTTACTTGAAATACTCTTCCATCCAGGTATGATTTCATGAGTGTAAAGAAATTGTATGGGAAATAATTCTTAATCTTATATAGTAGACCTTCATGCCATACTTTATCGAACGCCTGTTGTATGCCGAGAAATGCGGACGAACAATACTCCTTTCTTTCTAACGCATCTCTGATTTTGTTGGTGACACGATGGACTTGTTCTATGGTGGAATGGTACTGCCTAAAACTAAATTGATGGTCATTAACTTTCTCGGCTTCAATAATGGGTCATAGTTTGTGCAGAATGATTTTTTCACAAGTCTTGGATAAGATTGGCAGTAGGCTGATAGGCCTGTAGGACTGGACTTCATTTGGAGGTTTTCCTGCTTTATGAATCATTCTTATCTGAGATATCTTCCACATGGATGGAAAGTACTGGACCCTCAGAATGCTGTTATATAAAACAGGAATACTACAGCCTTTTTAGGTAGTTGCTTGAGCATTTCTGCCGTGATCAGATTCTGAAATATAAATGCTAAATGCTCAAGCAACTGATGAACTCCTGGTGCTTTCTTATTTGTAAGGTCATGAATTGTTCTCCATACTTCTTTCACAGTGGTTGGTGTTTCAAGTGTAGAATTATGCCAGTCTTTTATTAAGCACTTTAATTCTTTTATCGCTTTATTGCCTCGGCATAAATGTTTATTTATACTTATTTATAGTTAGTTTTTCAGCTGTAATGATAGCTGTAAGTGGGATTAATAAATATTAAATAAATAAATCATCACCCCCAAATAACATATTTTTATTAGAGAAAGCAAATAATTAAGAAAAAAGCAAAACTCATAGCTTAAGCATTATGCTAACTGAGAATGGCATATCCAAATTAATTCTTTACAAGGATAGGACATAGTCGACATGGATTTTATCAAGCAAAAAAACATTTATCACATTTATTTATCACACAAAAATTAACTTAAAATAGATAAATCAGACAAAACCTTGCATAGTGCCCTAAGGTTTGTTATTAACAATAATCACTTTTTATTGACATTTTCTCATTAGGTACATAGTGTAGGTAATACAAATCTATGTGTAAAAAATGTGTGTGCGGGATCGGACACTTTTCGATCATACATGTGACACACAGAATATTAAGAGAGAAAATTGTGGCTAGACTAGCCCTTCGATTTTATCTTGGGATCGGCACATTATTAGTCCACTAGTCGAACAAGAACAACCAAGTTTTGGTCTCTGGGTAGATGACATTTAACAAAATTTCTTTCAAATGAAGATTACCTGTCTTTGTAAAGAAAGATCAGATTTTTTCTAAAGGTGCATTAATTTTTTTTGTAATATGATGGATTCTAACAAGCTTCGGAATTCACTACTGTTGCTGATAGTTTAATTATTAGTAAGTAATTATTTAAACACTCACACTGATATGTTTAGAAGGGAGGAGCCATCTGTCATTACTATAAAAACATTCCGCAGTAAAATGCTTGGAACAAATTCTATGGTACTTTCTAGGCACCCAATTTTCTCCACGACATACTGCAGCAATCCATTTATTTTATAAATCTTTATCACGTGCACATAGAATCTAAAAAATAACGAGGTAAAAATATGCGGTGGATAGACATATCGATAAGATTTTTTACAACACTTGAAAAGTCGATATAAATATTATACGGCTAAATTCAAAATCATGATAGAACTGTTATAAAAGAAAAATCACTAGGGTTATATAATTTGATGGCATAAATTGTCTAAATCACGTCAGTTGACCGTGTTCAATTTGGGAGTACTAGGACTACCTCTATGTATATTATCCAATCTCTTTGATCATTTGGAATGTCATAGAGTAAAGTAATGTGGTAATACTCCGTAGACAGAGAAACTGTCTACGTAATACTCAAATTGTTATGAATTTGACATGTTATCACTCTGATTATTTAGATACCTATACGGGATTTAACGCGAACATGCATTAGGTAGGTACTCTGTGATTAGGTATTTACATACCTTATTTGGCTTGACGTTTCGAGACGGTTGCACCATAGTAAAAACAGAATAGTAAGCTAGCTAAGGCCGCTCGGCGAGTTAATTGCCTACTCTTGCGTTGACGCACGGGTTGTCACGTGTTTACACCGCGGCGCCGGCTTTGTCGGCGCGCGCGCTTTTTCGCCGTTTTATTTAAGTGATTGCGCTGAATACTACAGAATTTAAGCTTGCATATATTTTTGACGTGACAACGTCTTATAAATTGGTTTGCCGGGTGACACTTCAAGAAACTGCGTTACGCTCCGCTCACGTTATGCGCTCACAATGAGAGCGAGTGAGAGGCACGCGTCCCGCCTAAGAGCGAGAGAGACAGACATAAAAAGTGAAAGGCACGCGTCTTTCATCCTTCTTCCTACTATACGAATGAATATTCACATTAAAATTATTTTACCACTCAAAGTCGTTGTCACGTAAAACTTTCGCCCATATACCGACTTTACAGGCAACCAATTTTTTTTTTCAAATACCTACTGACTAGCTAAGCGTTATATAACTATCTAAATGCACTTTATAGCGAGAAAAATGTAACAAGTTTAATTTACTGTCGTTTAACACATTGTATAATATTAATAACGTTTATTACAAAACTGAATGTACATAAACAATTCGAGCGGGCGAGCAGTGTAGTACCTACATGAATGCGCGCGATCAGACGCGCGGCGCATCCCTTCGCCGAGCTTGCCGCGCTCGTGAGATTGTGTGCGTGAAAAGTGCGTGCGTACACGGCGCCCCGGCGACTCACGCATACATTCAAACCAGCGCGGCGGCGGCGGCCGATTTGTATGAAGCTATCCTACTATTCTGTTTTTACTATGGTTGCACGCCCCGTGGTCGCAAGCTGACTGGTGTCACTGGTGTAGCGGTGTCACGTCTCCGAGTGCGAGGTACAGTCCGTTCACAGTTATTTTACCTCTGACAGATGTCGGTGTTTATTTTCTTTATGTTGGAATTGTACTCTGTGATGACAGGAATGTAAAATAGGGTTACCCGTGCATAACATTTTACCCAATATTAGTGGAAATGCTTCAAAAATTCAAACGCTTGGAGCTCATGGCCGCAAAGTGGTTAGATTACCGCCATACCACTGCGAGCTAAACGCAATTGAACTTATGTGGAGTCTCATTAAAAGGCGAGTCATAAGCAAAAATTTAGGGCAAGAAGCAACCAATATTGTGAATTTAGCTGAAGAAGCTTTTCAATCTATCACTGCAGAACAATGCAAACATGAGCGCCACATTGAAGACAAGCTTCGTGAAACAGATGGGTCTACGGATGCTGAAATGGACAGGTTCCTAATAAAATTAAATTCTGAGTCTGATACAGAATCTGACAGCAGTTACTAATCATCATAACATTGGCAGTCCACATGAATCATTCTTATAGACTCACGCCTGTTTCCATGCAGGGGTAGGCAGAGGTGTAAAATTACACCCACATCATTCTTATTCAAAATAAATATGAAAATTAAATTTGCAGTTTTTGTATTTGATAATTAGAACCTCACGTTGGCGTAATTATGATGCGTTTACCTTTGTATATTAAATAGACAACATTTTTATTATAACTACTTATCTTCATAGGAAATTAGTTATTTCGTAACAAAATAAATGTGCATATAGCCATGGCAATATCAAGAGGTTTTGTTACAAACATTACTTCCAAATATTTAATACGAAGTACATTTTTACCAATAATGTATAATTAAAATGGGAGTATTATATACCAAATATAGCAACACAACGCCCAGGTTGGCCAATCTAACAGCTAGAGGTAAAATAACTGTGAACAAACTATAGAAGATTTCATTTCAACCCCCGAG